>OZ020496.1:29038327-31910827 GCA_963971365.1 Lasioglossum villosulum | reverse complement strand
AATCAAATATTTTGAGTCAGCTGAAATTTGTGCTAAATAAAATTTCATTAAGTAATTAGCAATCCCAGGGTGTCGTTCCAGGATTAATCTTTGATCGATCAAATCGGAACAAGTTTAACAAAAGTTGGAATTAAAAGAGAAAGCAATTGCACGTAGTAAATCGATAATTCGATCGAACACGAATTCTATGAAGCGATTCGCACTCGAAACCTTTAACACTCGTTATTAAATAAGTAATTAGGGATTGTCTCCAACTGGTAATTCCATTCTTTAAGTGTCCTGGAGCGGCGTTATCGACTCGGCTCGTCAATCGAGAACCGTGCCGGAAACGCTTTCTAGACGCAGTTACCGGCTCGTTAAGTTGTCATCGATTAATTAAATTGTCCGCGGCCCGTTGAGTGCAGTTTGCCGCGATATACCCTGGTTTCCTGGTAGCACGGAACTGTTCCACCGCCTCCTTTCGCTCGGGGATTACTCATCTCATTTTGCATTCCGTCCGGAACACGGACACGTATAAGTCAATGCAGTCCCGAGCGAGAGGAGGACTTAAGCTCGCGTTCTCACACTTGTCGCCTTTCGATTTTCCTTATGCGAATAGAATGCCTTCGAGATTGCCGTCCGAATCGGATCTTCTCGCTCGGAAGGGAATAACCACTCGTACACAATTTTTTAAGATTTCAAGATGTATTTTTACTGGTGTTACCGTTTTGGGATTCGTACCGGAAGAGATGTAACAGTTTTACTCGAAAGAGAACTAATACCCGATCTTGCTCGACAGTAATCGCGACGTGAATCGACGCGTACAGTATAAAACTCTTGAGATGAAAGCCCGAATATGAAGGGATTCAGTACCCTTATATAGTCCCCAATATCGGCCTAGACAAGAGTGGGGACTATTGATAAAACAGGGTTCCCAGAAACGATGCAGATTGATGTATCGTCTCTAAGTGCCCCAAAATCTTAATGAGTGCCCTAATCTGAATAATTGCCCTGTTCTGAATAGACTCTTTATTTCGATGTGCAGCTCCAGAAGGGCCAAAGGTTACCAACGGTCGCTGCCGCATACGTAACACTGGACTGCGGACTTTTGTGCAATAACTTTCGTGTTCTGTATCTTAGTCATTTTAATAGATTGAAAATAATGCGACAGTATTTTTAGAATTTCTTGATGTTTTGACGATGAAGAAGCTAGAGATGCCAGAAGAAGATGTGAGAAGAAACTGAACAGATAGAACAGAATTTGGAGATTTTCGTACACGTTTATGAAAGAATACGTTTTGTCAACGTTGGAAGAACTCCGTCGGTAAAATTTTGTCTCGGGCAATTCGACGGTCGCTGTCGTCTAATCGCAGCAGCAGAATATTGGCGGCTTACTACCCCGCAGAGGAACTCGCCTTATCAGGGAAAGAATAAGGGACTCAGAAGTTGTACCAGTTAGGAAACGTAGAGAGCGAAGTTTCGAACGTACCTCTCCGCTCTGGACCCGTAGTTTTGTTTCGACGAGCGCGAGCGGTGGAGAATGCTAGAGTATCTAATGGAAGTTCCGGATACGATCCATTACAGATATTCAGCGAGGCTGTGCGAAACGTGGCGCAAGAGAATCCGCTCAGGGTAAGACAAGCGACTCTAACTAGGTTACGACCGTGAACCCAGCGGCCGATAAATTTTGCTTTTCAAGGGACCAAACGATCACGCCGTGATCTGTCAAGCAAAATGTCTTGGTGCTCGTTGGCCCAGGACAGTTTTTTATTTGACGCCCGTCTTCCCCATTTTTATCATGATGTATGATATTGTGCCAGGCTGCTTTCTCTCGAGGCTCCATCTTACTCTCGCGAGTCAGACAATTTTTTATAATATTTCCGAATTATTTATCGATTCAAACATTTCTTTCGCGAGTTTCACAATTTTATTATGGACACCACAATGTCTTTGAAGATTGTACAATTTTTTCTGTAGGCTCTGCAATATATTTATGGGTCTGACAATTTTTTAGAAGTCTTACAGTGTCTGTATAGATTTTGTAATCGCTTTACGTGTTCTATAATCCTTTTATAGGTCTCACAATTTTTTAGAAGTTTTACAGTGTCTGTATACATTTTGTAATCGCTTTACGTGTTCTATAATCCTTTTGTAGGTCTCACAATTTTTTTGTAGGCTCTTATAATGTGTTTTGTAGACTTTATGTTTTTTTCGCAAATCCTGCAATCTTCTAGTAGCTTTCAAAAAATGTTTGGGGTCTTACAGTGTTTTCAGAGATTTTATAATTTTTTTACGATTTGTACGATGTTTTTATAGATACCCCCTATTTTCGTGTGCTCCACACTTTCTCCATAGGTTGTAGATGTTGGGACAGGCTTAACCATTTTGTCACACGTCGTAGAAATTTGTCGTGGGTCCCATAATTTTTCCGTAAGCCATCGAATTTGTCTACAGGTTTCAGAAGGATCAGGTAGAGGTTCTCCGCGAGTTCGCGGACCCTTAAAAAGTTGCCCTCGATCCCTGGAGAAATTTCGGTCGCAAGACGATCGTAGCTCATCCACGAAATTCTTCTCGAGAGAGCTAAGGAACGCGCTGCGGCTCGGTAAACAGATAAATCAACGAGTCGGCTCCCCGTGGCGCCCGGTCTCACGCTGATTTTGCAGTTTCCGTCAAACTTCGGGGCGTCATCGGACTGTTTTATATTGAGAAAATAGAACAGCAATAGTACCAGGCGTAATTTCTGCCTGAGACTACTCCTTGGAACTTCATTAAATCTCGATAATCGTGCTGGACCATATGAATTTTAAGTTTGTAGAACATTGTGCATCTCGCAATGTTTTGATTGTCTGGATATTTGGAACTGCACCGATATTGTTCTTGACTTTTGTGGACCTATTGCTTCTTGATTATGCAAGTACCACCGGAAAGGGCGTGATTGCGCACATACAACTATTTTCATCTGTGTCAACGACCATTGCCTCGCTTCAAAAAACCGGTTCTCGTACGATCACCGAAGTTAAACAGCGTTGGACGTGACCGATGCTTGGATGGGTGACCGCATGGCGGTGGCTGCCCGGTCACGTGTTGTTGGCAAAAAGATGGTTCGGAACCCAGCGTAATAAAAAGTAGGTCCCGCTGAAAATTAGGCTAAAATACGCCGAAATTTGGCGATAGAGAGAGTGGAAAGAAGGGGAGATTGGTAAATGGATTTGAAACCCTGAGGGGACCAAATATCATATACATATCATACATAACTATTTTCATCTGTTCGATACGGGCATCGTTAAAGTGGATACAAATGGTGGATCTACGTTCCTCTGTTCCCCAGTCACGCGACTGTCCATCGTGCAAGACTATCCCAGGAAACAGAACTGAAAGGAAGGCGACCATAAAGAAACGGACAGCTTTTTTTTAGCCAATTACCGCCGATAAGTACGTTTAATGCCGTCACGAGCATTGCGAATGGAAGAAACGACGCTACGGTTCTTACCGGGGACAGTTGCGAGCGGAAGCGTCAGGTTAATCCCTGGAAACAATGCAAGGAGCAGGCGTGGAGGCAACGAAAAACGCGAGGAGCGTCGGATACAAAAATAAAGGAAGAAAGTCGGACAGGTGTAAAGGGATTTGAAATGATTGCGGTTGCCAGGAACGCGCAGCGCCTGCCACTGGCACAGGATCGGGCCGGCCGCGGAGTGTTCCTTTACAGTCTGACCAGCGCGGGTCATTTCTACTGGTTGTGGTCCCTTTACTGCCGCGCGGAGTATGAGGCCGGAGGCGAAGGAAGAAACAGGAAACAGGACCAGAACCAGGACACTCCTCGTCCGGGATAATCCCACGGATTTATTCGAGCACTACTTTTTCGCCTAAGCCAGCCGGCCGACGCACGGGACGAGAAGGGAGATGGGCGGCCTTAAAGGGAGAACGCACAGTGGACCCTCGGGAGCCACATTTTTGCCACTTCACGCCGGAAACTGGTTGCGCCCAGAGCTCCCGTTGCACACCTGGAATTGGTTTCCAGATTTGCGAAGGCACGCTCGTGCATTATTCTCGGCAGTTTCAGAACCGCGCCGGGAAATAAGACATAAAATGCTCTCGTTGTTAAGGATACAAGAGTTTAGGTCAGCTTTACGGCAACGACGTGACTGCCTCTCTGTTTCCCGGATTAAAATTTTCAGCAGCTTTAGCGAAGGCGTCGTCTTTTCGGCAGTATCGGCGTTTCGATTTATTAGCCAGCCAGAGGAAGACGATAATTCCGAAAGTTGTGGGCCCGGAGAGCGATTGACGTTTCGTAAACTTTCGCCGAAATGTAACTGGAAGAATGCGACGGATTTCTCCAATTTTCCCTTGTGGCTGTCGAACGTATAATCGAGATTATAAAATCAAGATTAGTAAATTTGATGAAACAAGTAGAACAAACTGTTTAAGATCCGACAGAGTGGATAGGCAACCTTAGTAGGTCAGGCAAATGGAACAACGGACAGCCAAGTAAGTCAGCCGACGGTCAAATTGGCACAGGTATAATCGGAATTATAAAATCAAGATTAGTAAATTTGATGAAACGAGTAAAACAGGCTCTTTCAGATCAGACAGAGTGGATAGGCAACCTTAGTAGGTCAGGCAAATGGAACAACGGACAGCCAAGTAAGTCAGCCTACGGTCAAGTTGGCACAGGTATAATCGGGATTATAAAATCAAGATTAGTAAATTTGATGGAACAAGTAGAACAGACTGTTTCAGATCAGACAGAGTGGATAGGCAACCTTAGTAGGTGAGGCAAATGGAACAGCGGACAGCCAAGTAAGTCAGCCTACGGTCAAATTGGCACAGGGGTGTTAAACTAGAACAGACAACAGATTAGGTTTTTACATTAAATAATATTCCGTGTATGATAAATGTTTTTTTCTGTTCGTTAAATAAATGGAATATAGGACAGTCTATGTTCAGACAAATAGTATCGTACTATGCATTTGTGCAAACTTTTAAAGTTTTCCGAATTGTCGAGTTTCTGAACTTCCTAGTGAGACTTGTTGTAGTATAAGGAATTGTTGGTACAGTATACGCGCATTTCCAGACTCAGCATTGTCGACGTGCAAGCAAGAAAAGCAAAGGGTTGGTTCGCAAGCAGCGATCAATCAGACGGCGAACTTTTCGCCCTGGCACGACGGAAGTTATCTCCGAAAGAGGAAGGAAAGGAGTGCATGTGGGTCAGTGGAACGTTCCGATAAAGTTCGGACAGTTGGCGCACTAAATCCGGCCGTTCGACTTGGTATTTTCCCTGGCGGCCGAGACCGAGAGGCTTTTCGAAATCCTGGCGGCCGGCCAGCGAAGGGGAATAAAATTGTGGTCTACTAATCGGGGGGGAAAAATCTTTCTTTCTCGCGAGGTGGGAGGACGAAGGCGTTCTTTTTTTCACGAGCCAACGTTGCCCAGCTGTGATAATAAATTCAGCAACGCGACTGGTGGCTGCAGTCTCTCAATTAATTACAACGATCCCGTTTTACCGTTCAACGTGGGGACCGTGTCGTATAGGGAAACTGGCGCGAAATCCTCGGCCTCCTAATTAATTGGCCTGATCCGGCACCGCGCGCGGTCTTTGCGGCCGAGAAAACCCGTGCGACTCGAGAATGAACGGTGGACTTTTCTGTTCCGAGGGCCTGCAACCTGCCTGCTCAGAATTAATAACATTTCTTGCTCGGAAAAGTTTTAATTAGGTAATTCCTGTTTAGTATGTACATTAAAAATATTATAAAGTTAGACTTCAAAACTTTCCACGTCTTTAAAAGGATTGGTAAGGATGTTGCAATGTTTCGAATAATAATATGAATTGCGATCTTCGCAATCCCTTGGAAAATTTCTGATTGCGTTCCGAACTCAGAATCCTCCGTCCTTAGATTTAAAACATAATTTCTAAATGTTCGATATAGTTCCACACACATTAAAAAGTTGTAAAATAATATTAAACTAATTATTCTGACATCTGAGAAAAGTCCTTTTAAAAATCTCCGAATATTAAATAAGCGCAGCAGAAGATCTCCACTCATCAGACAAGTAGAATAAGTTCACTATATTTCCACCCCAGTGAAATAGGTCCCATCAGTCGTAAGAATTTACACCATCTGCTTACGCTAACAAAATCGATAGGGGGTGAACGAAATGTCTGAATAAATTTTGTGCACCCGAGACGTGCGCAGGACCTAGCGGGGGAATTTACGAGGGAATCGAGGAATATTTTCCGGACAGTTTTTCGCGCGCAATTTGACGTGCTGCCAACGCAGAGACGTCACGGCACAGCAGCGAGAAGTCCCGCGGGCGATTCCTCGTAAAAATTTCCTAGCGGTGCATCTCGTTGCGCCCTTCCCGGCGAATATGCATATCCCGAACCTCTCCGTGTTCCCTCCTGTGTTTACCTTCGGGAAGATATCTTGGTGCCCCATCCCCGGCCCCCCTAGGAACCCATTTACTTTAGCGAATGCTGCTGCGAGTTTTTCGCGAATTTTATGGCTCTCATTGAGTGCTCATCCCCCGGTGTCGACGGGACACCGAGTTATTCCATGAGCTCCCCCGGCACAGTACATTTACCCGCCACCATTGTCCCGGAATACTTCGAGCGTGCTTGTCGTAATGAAAGAAATAACCGCTGTTCGCCTCTATCGCCGTGCCGGATAGCGATATCGATTCTACATTGAGACGTTTCCCGTATCTCCGGCCGTACCATTCTCCGCACGGACATCAATGATAATCGGAACGAGTATTGGATAAGTTTCCGGCCATTATAATGCTACAAATTTTTTCCAGTGCCTCGATTCGGAGCATTCGTTGTTCCAGCCTGCGGAGCTTTCGTTTGTTTATAACTGGCGAATGTCTAGAGAACGTCGCGAAAAATTCGAAGGAAATCCTTCTCAGTCTCCGCTACCTAATATTTCTTTATTTTCGAATTCTGTGAGCGCATCCTTGGAACTGAATGCTGACTGCGACTCACAAAAAATCCTTCTGTTCGTACAAACAAAATTTGATTGCTTAAATATGCACAGATTATCAAAATATTATACAAATTTCCAAATCCACCGAAAAATATCAAATCTAGAGAGATCGTCTTGGATTGTCTTGGACAAACAGATTTTTCGGCGGACAATAGGGGGCGAGCTGTAAAACTGGGAAACAGCACATTCACTCCAGACTTCGACATGTATAAAAGACGACATACAGGTTACGAGGGTTAGGCCTTGCTTCTCTCTCGGGACGATATCCCAGCCATTTCTTATTTCTAGGTCAAGCGGCAATCTTAGATGAAAAAGCGGCGCTCTTTGACGCGTCACGCCGCGGTTGGCACACAATGGATCCAGTCAGCGCGCAAGAAGTACAAACAGCTTTCGTTCACGATACCGCTGGTTAGCACAGGCTGTCCCGAATAGCGGATAGGAGAGAAAAAGGTCCCGCGACCTTTGTCTCTCACCGAAGAAGCGGCCATCCAGGAAGAGGACCATCCCGCGGCATTGTTTCCGTCGCGGCGAATATTCCTGTATTGTCTGGCTTTCAGACCGCGATGGATTCCTCGATACAGTCTCGGTGGGCTCCTGTTTCTTCGGGCTCTCGTCGAACACCCACTGGAAAGGCTTAAAGGGTTATACAGTAATTTCTCGATCTATGACCAGAAAACGGGGGTTTTAAGATCGTAAAGGGTATGCTATTTTTTTTCTCAGAATCGATCGCGGCGTGACTTCAATAGAGTGCCAACACATAGAGAAAGACAGAATGATACACGGATCGGATGACCGAGCGTGCCGCCGTCGTCGACGTAGTTTAAATGCCCGCGTGTGCTCACAATGAAACGGCATTTCAAAATGCTTTATTCATTACATGTTTAATTAGATATTTTTCTATGGAAGTTTTATTACCTTTGTGGATGGATCGCTACTAGGACAATGAGTCGACACAGTATTAAACAATGTAATAAACAAAAAAAATTAAACAACCCAAACATACTTTTCCTAAGACTAAACATATGGCGGGGACGTGGCGTCAGCTAGTCGCCGCCACACCTTATTCCTGGCATTTTTCTGATTACAACAATACCAAACACGATATAATTCCAACTTTATTTAGTGGTTTAATCGACGATTAATGTTTCACTTACAAGGAAGGACAGCGTGTTGGAAAGAAAGAGACGCGAAGAGTCGCCGTCGCCGGCATAGATCAAACACGCTGTCCTTCCTTGTAAGTAAAACGTTCATCGTCGATTAAACCACTAAATACAGTTGGAATTATATCGTGTTTGGTGTTGTCGTAATCAGAAAAACACCAGAAATAAGATAATGAAAGTCCTATAACAAAATAATGAAAATTAAGGGCCTTGAAAATCCGATTCATTCGAGTCAATGTGTGGTGCTCACACCGATATACCCGAGCCGAGATCAATTATCGCCGCTCTGCGACGCGGCACGGCGTTGGCCGGCAGTGGAATGGGTAAGCTCTTGTCATAGATCGTAAAGGCATTCCCGGTCATAGATCGCGAGATTACTGTACGCACTTATAAATATTGCGTCATCGCAAAACTCTTGATACGCAGATTCACATCTGTTCGACTGTTGGAACACTCATCTATACGCTATCTTTTAGCACAGTCCACAAAAATAATCTTTTTAAATCTTATACTTTTCCTCCGTCTATGACCTTGAATGACCTTGAGTAATTATAGTTACTGGATTTCTAATGAAAGGGGTCACCATCGTCGGTGTCTAAAGAGAGTTGGTCCCCCTTAAACAATGAAGGTGACCTTGAGATATCCAAAACAAAAATACGCATAAACTTGGTTAAATACAAAATGACACGACGAAGGAATTTGCAGAAAAATCTGTCCTAGGAATAAGTCTATTATTTGCATTCTAAAAGGAAAAAAGTTTAAGAAAGAAATGAGTCCTTTTTCAGAGCACATCCAAGGATGGCGCACGTCACAGCAATTAAATCGTGCAGGAAGTCAGGTCGATCTTGATACGGCGGGAATATCCTCCGGCGGATTTTACGGCCGAATGAATCTCCGATTCCGTTGGCCTTTTACTACCAGTAATACCAGCAAATGATGACGCTTACTTTCCCATGTAAATTCTTTTAATATCCTCCCCGACTGTTTTACGAGTTGGCGGGTGGTTGGCTTCGACCTCTCTAAATCTGGCCGGAATCTTGGCCACGTAGATAAGACTCGGGTCAAGTGGACTTCGAGTTTAGCCGAGAAGCAGCCATTTTTGGCCTCTCGTAAGCACGTACCGCTGTGTGCACAACCTGGACCGCTCGTACGGTTTACGACAGAGCTGTTTGTACGGCTGGTACGTGGACCAATCGCTGGGACACGCTAATCGAGGCTTCGGAATCATTTCACTCGATAACTCCGCCTTCTGCCATCGTCGTCTCGCCCGATTTATCGAGAAATATCTACGTCGACAACTTTTCATATTCAGAAACTGTGCCTAATCGTCATTAACTTTAATTAGTAGACTGCGGATCTATTAAAAAGAGTGTCCCACCCGATTTCGACATCTTGATTTTCTCGCTATTGTTACTCGTAGCAAAAGATATTTCAGCGGAGGCTTGAATGGTATCGAGTGGAACATATTCTGATATTATTAGTTTTTCCATGAGTGGAAGCATAAAGGACAACTTTGTTTTTTTTAAAATAGAATGAGGTATTTTTTAATACATCAAACGATGCAGCTGGACATTCGTTACTAAAAAGTATAACCTATGTATGTCGAAATGTTAGTAGTTCAGGAGATATTCGCATTTAAATTATTTAAATTCTTAAGGCATCACACTGGCAAAAACAATTGACTGAGGTCGGTGACGTTGAAATGTAAACATTTAAAAACTAATATCACCTGAACGACTAACACTTCGACATACATAGGTTAGTACTTTTTCATAACGAATGTCCAGCTGCATCGATTGATGTATTAAGAAATACCTCATTCTACTTGGAAAAACAAAGTTGACATTTATATGACCTTTATGCGTCCACTCATGAAAAAACCAATAATATCAGAATATGCTCCACTCGATATCATTCAAGCCTCCGCTGAAACATTTTTTGCTACGAGTAACAATAGCGAGAAAATCAAGATGTCGAAATCGGGTGGGACACCCTATATAATAAAAAATAAAAATTGTTCAAGTTAATTGTAAGAAACGAAGTCAAGTGAAAGTCCTTCTTTAATAATTTTAATACGTTCAGTTTAATATAACATATTCACAGTTTTGTAATCGAGTAATCCTCTTATTACACGAAAGTACATTTTTCTTTTATCGAAGTTTTTATTAAATAATTTATGAAAACGAGAATCTGCATAGCAAAACTTGCTGATCAATTCTATTAAACGTTCGTATCGATTCCAATAAATATTTGATTGCTGCGCACGTAATTTATTTTATATGGAAATTTATTAGTGAAGAGTAATTTGGTGCACCAGTGAAAATTATGGGTCGGTTGGCATCATGCACGGCCTCGTTTACGTGGAATCTGATACGGAAGCTTTGTGGATCACGTATGATTACACGTCGGATCATTGCTAGTTGATTCTACTATGGATTCTACAGACTCTGCCATAATTCTACTGATACTATTTTAAACGCAGCAAATATTGATACGGGACTTGCAGGAACTGTAGCAATAACGATTTCACAGATATTGTTAGGTAGCTAGATAAGAGGAGGACTTACAGGTGCGTGGAAAGTAGAAACAGTGTGCATTGATCAGACACGGAGGCAGGTGATTATTTGGTAAAATTATTCCATTTGGTAAAATGTGACGCCTCTTATTAAAAATTACACCATGTGTATTTAATGGATTTATATATTATACTAGGGGGCTACGTCCCCTACTCGCTTCGCTCGCCAACCCTCGCGGCGCCAGGCTCTCTCTCTCTCTCTCTCTGTAACGCTCACTCCCACCGTTTCTCACCGTTTCTCACCGTTTCTCACCGTTTCTCAATTTTCACTTCCCCTACAGTAGGCAACCCGATTCTCAATATTCAGTTCCCCTTCCGAAGGCAAACCGCTGGGCGTTTTAGCGTGACAGAAACTACAGAACTATTTTATATAATAGAAAAAGAAAAGAAAATATAATATATTACATTATTGTATATCGTATCGCATACGTATCGAATGCGTACCGAATGCGTATCGCATACGTATCGTATATATATCGTATCGTATCCTTCGGGAGGCAACCCGTTCGACAATTTCCTGTACCCCTTCGAAAGGCAACCCGCTGTTCAATTTTCTGTACCCCTTCGAAAGGCAACCCGTTCGACAATTTTCTGTACCCCTTCGAAAGGCAACCCGCTCGACAATTTTCAGTACCCCTTCGAAAGGCAACCCGCTCGACAATTTTCAGTACCCCTTCGGAAGGCAACCCGCCCGACAATTTCCTATACCCCTTCGGAAGGCAACCCGCTCGGCGTTTTAGCGTGACGGAACTATTTTATATAATAGATACCAGAAAGATTCCATTTAGTGAAAGCTAGGGCCATTTATATTTATTAAATTTATTTATTTGTAAATGACTTTAGTGAAGTTCCATTTAGTGAATAATTAATTTTGTGTTAGATTCCATTTTTATATACTCGTGGTCTTAATACTGTAAACGTGAAAATCTATTTTCAAATAGAATTCAATTCCTAAACCATAAACTGCACACGCTTCAATAAACAAATCTGCAATAAACGTAACTCATTGCACATTTGTTAAATTTGAAAAATAGCAATTTCTTGTTGGTTAAATACTGATTAAATTTGGTAAGAAACACTTTTTGTCCGACCATTCGAAGGGACTGAAAAATTATGGAGACTAATTCGTGCCGCACCCTGTATATTCTATATGTATACATACATATATAACCGTTCGTTCAATGAGTAAGTTAGAACTGCAGGTAGATAATTGGACCCCATTTAATTTCGGAGCAAAATGAAAGAAAAAATTTATCTGCATAAGTACTTGTGAAATTTTCTTGATTTTAAAAAATATGTATACGATATTTAAAAAATTGGAAACTTGTTGCAAATAGAACTCCTATCAAATTTTTGGAAATTTTTATTTGTCTGTCAAATTAATATTGGGCAGCCTTTTCAATGATCTAGTGGAACAAAGATAATGATCGATACAATTAACAGAAGTCACGTTAAAGAAAGCGTTTCGTCCCTGTTAGAAAACTCGTCAGTAAGGTCCTGCCTTAGACGCTAGCGCACGCGAGGGATCTCGACTGATGCGATTCTGTTTCCGTTGGTTTGCCCTTTTCGTTGAACAAGAAAGTATCCGAATAAAAGACTAGCAACTCGTACAAATGATTGACAAGACAACTGCTTGTGCGTTTTACTTGTCTTCTTGAGGACTGGACAGTGTCGCAGCGTTCGAGCGTAAAACTCAACTCCGTGAACTCGAAGTCCAGTCCTAACGCGATGTTCGTTGGGCATTTCCATGAGGAAATAAAGATGCATTGATTGGTTTCTGCCGATAGTTTCATTTCCCAATCAGCACATCTTTGAGTGTTAGGACCACCTTGCTGTAGCTCTGAAAGAGGCCTTGGGAAGGAGTGAGGCGATACCTAACTCTGATTTATGGCGCTTGTATTGTCGAAGGTAAAAATATAAAAACGAAACACTACGCAGATGCCTCAACTGGTCGCCAAATGCTAATAGTTTACTAAATCCTCGGGGAGGATTTTTAGTCACGAACGCACCCTAAATGATTCCGAAAGATACCCACGTGTATGGTTCCTGCGCGAGTGAACAAACTTTTTATTTGAGTTTCTTTTGTCAGCATGACGTGCATTTGCAGCCTATACACAGAGAGAAGGTTAAGAGGACTGAAATGTGACTTAGAAGCGAGAACAAAATAACGACAAATTAACTCGTCTCCTCGGTCAATAAACTAAGGCTGCATTTTTGGGAATTACATATAATTTCTTCAATGAAATAACTAATAAACACAGTATCGAGTCTTGACATTCGTGACAGCAGCCGATGCGGTCCGTCTGCTATCTTGGAGGTGTTGGAACAGATATCCGTGACGAAACTTCGCGAGAAGAGGCAAACGAAAGCTGGACAATCGCGGCGCATCAATAAATTTGGAATTTGTTTCGTCACGCGAACCCGGATGGTTCAATTTAAAGCCAATTACCAATTCCAACGCGATTTATGGTCGGAACGAGCGAGAAAAATACACGCAGCCGGTCGGTGCTCCTATAATCGAGGCAACAGAACGTCTCTGTCCCCCGCAACATTTTATTTTTCACGGAGATTGCAATTCGACTCGTAACCGGCGGAAATGGATTTATGATACGGGCCATAACGAATCTGGCACGGTTGTCGGAATAACGACGCGGAGGAACGGCGAAATAGAGCGTCGATCTCGCTCATTTCGTCCCCCGTTTCTCGCGTATTAATTATCGAAATGGAAATCTATTTTAATGTGACTCCACGGTGCCGCTCACCCGAACCCGGAAAATTCAGTATTTTCGAAAACAATAAGTTCTACAGGACTGTCCAAAGTTTCACAATTTTCTACAGAATAGAAGGTCACGAAAAGTTCATTGTTCCATTTTTCTTCACGATGTTGTCGCTGTGTGACAACTTTATTTACAAAGTTTGTTGTTTGCAAGTGTCATGATAAACGAAAGTTTTCTGAAACAATCTAGAAAACCAAAAGTGAAAAATCTTCCATGAACAGTTTTAAGTGAGTTCAGGATAAAATGAAATTAGTAAAATCGTTTGCAGTATCTCGTATCTTATATTTCTCACGAATAAAACTACAAAATTTCTGTAAATTCACTGTACAATAGCTACTCTGTTTATGGATTTGATTTTTGTGGTTGGTATTGGTAAAATGAGAATGAACAGTTTTGAAACCGGCTGTACAGAAAAACTGCAAGGAACACCGAAATGTATGCAGGACAGTTATGCGAAACCGCAAAATTAAATTATCAGCCGCGAGCCGAGATAACGCGCGTTTAATTTTGATGCAAAATCTCCCAATCGTTCCCAGTAATGTTTGATGGAAATGAGCCCACACATACATACACACACTCACACACGTGTGAAACGAAATTGCTTTGTTGGTTTATACGGGCAACTGCAAATTACATTAACGAGCCGGTTTTTACGATTCCCCATTTTTTGTGCCGGCTCTTATCGTGTATCCAATAGAAATCAGTTTAATTCAACTGTTTTTAATCTATCTGACGAAATTTTTAGTCGCACAGTATTCGCACGGAATCTGACGGGAAATCGGCGATTTCCAATGTTTCAAACATGTTCTCCGCGTCTGTAAATAGACTGCGGGCGTTTGCGCAAACACGGATCTTTATGCATTAATTCACAGAAACTGGCGTTAACACAAAATTGTTTACCATACCCGTGAGTCATTTCATTTTATTGTACACTTTGCAATACCGGCATTTACGCGATTCTGTATGCCGTGCATCCGTGCGATCCACATTGCAATTGTAAATCACTACACTTGCGAGTGATTGAATCACAGTTTACCTTGTACCAATTTACCCTTTTATCGTCTTTGTTGACGACTGGTCACCGAACCCGCATTATTCTGTTCTCGGCTTCATTATGAGAGTGGTCTTCGAGGTTGCACGAATTTTTAATCGCTTATGTGTTAAACAAAATTCTGGTCTGCATATTTTATAACGCGACTTTTCCACATCCAGATGTGCACAATTTTGTTCAGTTTTAGATCAATACAAAAAAGACTGTCTTTCCCCATTCGATTTGTTAGTAACAATATATTAATGTTATCGGCGCCCTGGTTCGATCAATTGGAACAATAAGCAAGTTTGCAAAATTGAATTAAACTTAATTCAACGTTTCGGTCTACAGTTTAGACCATCTTCAAGAGTAATATATCTCATTCATTAAGAATGTAAATTAATACTTTTATGAGCATGTAAGTTTTTACATACTTCGTCTTTGAATTTGGTTTTCTTCACGCCTTCGTTAATATAAATCACGTTTTAAAAATTATTTTTGATAATCCTTACAGACGTAATAATGAGATATATTATTTTTGAAGATGGTCTAAACTGTAGACCGAAACGTTGAATTAAATTCAATTTTGCAAACTTGCTTATTGTTCCAATTGATCGAACCAGGGCGCCGATAACATTAATATATTGTTATGAACAAGTGACGATCGAGATACAGAGAACGATTTGTTAATGTTTCGTACTAAAGGTGAAAGGAAGGTCATGGCAAGGTCACAACGGAAATGTGATATTTTTGGCACGAGTGCCTAAAATCGGCAATCTAAATGTAACAATGTAGTCACATTTCGCACAATCTATTTAGTTTCTACATACTTCACAGCTCTCGAAGAGCACCGCATCGGCCATTTCTCGCGAGAAACAAATCGCCAGCGTTCTGGTAAAGTGTCCACAAACGACCTGTGCAATTCGAGCCTGAAACTAGCATCTGTCTTGAAAGGTGACCATTTTCCCGTAGCAGAGCCGCATTGGTCCCTATCCCATTCAAAGGGAAGACACTAACGGCAGTCTTATAGCCTCGATTTACTAGGAAGCAGTGGCGGCGAGTACTAGCAAAAGCAATATCGAAGTGTAACAAATATCGCGTTCGGATAGAAGCGGGGGCGTCGATTAATCACGGAGTGGTTCTAAAAGGAAGCCAGCGACGAAGCAAACGAAACGCGGGAGAGGCGTCGTCGCGGGTTCGGGTACATAATTCGGTGCCGGGTCCCTTTCATTTTTCTCGGGCGAGGAGCATCGACCGTTTCCATCCATCGCGCCTCGTTATTAAGTAATATCGAGAGATTTGGTCTGCCAGGCCGATGCGCCGATAAAATTTTCATTTCGCGGTTCGCTGGCCACGTCGACCGGTCGAAACCTTTTCCCGGATATCTGCTAGCACCTGGCCCTCCTGCTCGCGTCCTGCTCGTCCTCCCATCCTCTCACGCAAACCGATAAAGCAGCTCTCTACGTCGCTTCCGCGACGAGCTTCTCTGTCAGCCCCATTCTCGCGATCCCTGAACGCGGCGGGCCAGCTTTCACTCGTGAATGCTCCAATTAATTGCCAGATCCTTCGGCATTCTGCCGACGGTAGATCCGAACCGGCGACGAACAGATCATCCACCGGAAGTGCCTTCGTTCCCACTCTTTCCAACGGAGAAGGGGATCAACAGACGGATCTCCAGCATTTCTCTCGCAACTTCTTGGCGCTCCATTTGCTCGCGATTCGATGGGGCTCACCGGAGAGGCCGAGTTATTCGCTCCAGCTAAGCCTGAGTTAGGTACGGATTTCGCATCCGAGGGGAACCTGCAAACTTCCGTGTAGTTTGCGAGCAGTATCTGTTGACGGGATCTTCGCTACGCGAGACGCTGTCGCGACCCCAGCATCGTATAATTACACGCTCTCAGAAATACGTGCCCCGTTAGTTCTTCCTGCGTGAGGCAACAGGAGGCGATGTATCTTGTAATTACCGTCGAGAATATCGAGACGGCAGAAGAACAAAAATTTGTTAAATCTACTTTAAAATTTGTCAATACCATTGAGTAAATCAGTGCTATTTTTGCGTACATTCTTGAGATTTTTCTAAAGCTTATCAGACAATTCATAGTTAGTAGAAACAGTGATTCGATATCAGACGCAGATTCTGATGAAGTTTCCCCAAGCTTTTAGAAGAGCTGAAAATGTGGAACACGCGTCTCGCCTGTTAGCCAGCATAACTCCGGTTCAAGGGATGAAACTACGTTTAAAGTTTACTTCGAAACTACTCGAGGCACGGACGAGATTCCCAAACAAATTTTGCGGTAGTCATTGATCTTCACTATGGTTATTAAGACTAAGCGTTTTATGTCCTAGATCCAAGTGATGTTAAATATAAAACGTAGCATAGTTGTTGCGTCGCAAGAACCATAGTCCTCCCCAAAACAGTCGTCATCGCACGAAACTTTAATGTTCCATTGCAAGGCATTGCAATGGTTCACAAGGAACCATTTCCGTGCAAAGAATAGTATACGAAGGGTCCGCGATCGGGCCCCCTTTTATGACAGCGTCAAGAGACAACGCAGAGTTCCGTATTTCCTTCTGGCAACTGTATGTCCTAGCAGAAAGCAATAGAATCCGAGGAGTCTCCATCCGCACCTTTTTTATGACATAATCGTGACTAATAGAGCATTCCGGCGATTAAGTTCCACTCTATAATTGTCCAAACGTAGAGTTTTGTTGTGTGTCGCTGTTGTGATGATTCGCGACTAGTGTTTCGGATCTGTGCCCGCCAATCGTGACTAATAGAGCATTCCGGGGATTAAGTTCCACTCTATAATTGTCCAAAGGTAATGTTTCGTTGTGTGCCGCTGTTGTGATGATTCGCGACTAGTATTTCGGATCTGTGCCCGCCAATCGTGACTAACAGAGCATTCCGGCGATTAAGTTCCACTCTATAATTGTCCAAACGTAGAGTTTTGTTGTGTGTCGCTGTTGTGATGATTCGCGACTAGTATTTCGGATCTGTGCTCGCCAATCGTGACTAATAGAACATTCCGGGGATTAAGTTCCACTCTATAATTGTCCAAACGTAGTGTTTTGTTGTGTGTCGCTGTTGTGTTGATTCGCGACTAGTGTTTCGGATCTGTGCCCGCCAATCGTGACTAACAGAGCATTCCGGGGATTAAGTTCCACTCTATAATTGTCCAAAGGTAATGTTTTGTTGTGTGCCGCTGTTGTGTTGATTCGCGACTAGTGTTTCGGATCTGTGCCCGCCAATCGTGACTAATAGAGCTGTTTTGTCGTCGCTGTGTGTGAGCGCGACGTTTTCCGGATCTGTGCCCGCCAATTTAATATTGGGCCAGTAGTTCAAAATGTTATAAAGACATGAAGACGCAAAAGACATTATCGATTCGCAAGACAATAAATACACGTTAAACGAAGCGTTTCGTCCCGGACCTGCTAGTGGACTCATCAGTAAGGCTGATCTAGCAGGTCCTGCCTTATACGCGCGCAGATTGTATAGCCTAAATAGAATTGAATCGCGGTAATGTCGTACGCTCGCGGATCTGAAGAAGATGCGATCTCGTTCGACGCGTGTCCTGATCGCTGGACATTGAACTGCCGTAAACCGATTTGAAATGACGCGAATGACTGACGAGACTAAACTGAAGAACGCGGTCTCAACGCGATGTTCGTCAGACTTCTCGAGCAGGAAATAAGATGCACTGATTGGTTCCCGCAGAAAGTTGCATTTTCCAATCAGTACACTTTTAACTGTTAGGACCTCCTTCCTGTGGCACTGAATGAGGCCCTTGGAAGGAGGAGTAGGGCGATCCCTGTATCGGTCACAGACGCGTCTCGGTAATTCGACACGGGACGGTTAACGGTCGCGGGCGATCCTTCGGAGGGACACGATTTATGACACTTTGTATTTTAAGTGTAGAAAACAGCTAAATATTAGGCCAGATGCCTTGACTGGTCGTCGAATGACCAGAGTTCGGTTAATCCTCGAAGACGGTCTTTAGTCACGAACGGACCATAAATGTCAATCGAAAGAACTCTACATGGATGGTTCCGACGCGACGGAACAAGAGCATTCCGGGGATTAAGTTTCACTCTATAATTGTCCAAACGTAGTGTTTTGTTGTGTGTCGCTGTTGTGATGATTCGCGACTAGTATTTCGGATCTGTGCTCGCCAATCGTGACTAATAGAGCATTCCCGGGATTAAGTTCCACTCTATAATTGTCCAAACGTAGTGTTTTGTTGTGTGTCGCTGTTGTGTTGATTCGCGACAAGTGTTTCGGATCTGTGCCCGCCAAATTAATCGTGGGCAAGGAGTTCAAATGTTATAAAGACGCAAAAGACAATTATTGATTTGCATTACAATAAATACGTTAAATGAAGCGTTTCGTCCCGGATCTGCTAGTGGACTCATCAGTAAGGCTGATCTAGCAGGTCCTGCCTTATACGCGCGCAGATTTGAATAACCCTAATCAGAATAGAACCGAGACAATGTAGTACGACGCTCGCGGATCTAGTAAGAGATGCGATCCCGTTTGACGCGTGTCCTGATCGCTGGACAACGAACTGCTGTAAACCGAGTTAAAGTGACGCGAATGACTGACAAAACTCAACTGTGTGAACCCGACTTCCAGTCCTGATGCGATGCTAGTTGGGCTTCTCCATGAAGAAAGAAGATGTACTAATTCGTTCCTGCAGAAAGTTGCATTTCCCAATCAGCACATTTTTGAGTGTTAGAACCTCCTTCCCGTAGCTCTGAATGAGGTCCTTGGAAGGAGGAGTGGGGCAATACCTGCTTCGGTCGACGACGCGTCTCGGTAATTTGACAAGGTACGGTTAACGGTCGCGGGTGATCCTTCGGAAGGACTAGATTCATGATACCTCGTATTTTCAAGGATGTAGAAAAGCTAAATATTAGGCCAGATGCTTCGAGTGGTCGTCGAATGACCCTTGTTTGCTTAATTCTCTACGACGGTCTTTAGGCACGAACGGACCATACATATCAATCGAAAGAAGTCCACGTGCATGGTTCCGACGCGACGCAACACACAGCCAGACATATTAACTTCAGTCATAAAGACACGGTTCTAAAGAAAACCCCTGGGTTCGTTGATGACGGTCTTGGGACAAGATTTACACCCGCGTTCATCAAACCCAGGTCAAGGATACACAGTCAATTCTCTACGACACAGCTTCAGAGCATCCAGCACTCGACCGATAGGCAGTTTTCTATACAGAAACGTCTTATTTTCCGAGTCAGATATCGTCACACTCTTCCCTCCGATTAGATCGCCTTCTAGATCCTTATGGAGGGAGGTTTGAACAATCAAGGGCATCCTTGAATGCAGATAGGTTCAAAAACTGCGTCTTATTCTCAATCAAAGTGTTCAAATTAATATTACCTTTTAAAACGTCAACCTTAGGACGTAAGAGGTTGTATAAAAAACATATTTTGTAGAGCCATTACGCGTGGGTCATCGAACGAAGTACACGAAGAGGGATCGAACTTTCGCAGTATCGTCACAAGTTCTGAGGGCGGAACGTTGTTCCCGATAAGCGCGTCTTATAGGTTAGGGCAACAGATGCGAGGTAATCCTGTCAAAGAGCCAGGAAACGCGGCTGGCACGCGGAAGTCATCGACAGGAGCACGATGTTGAAGGGCTCCGACTTAAACCGGCGCGGTGTATTCAGCAGCCCGTGCACGATGCTCGCATTAGTTCCGTCGATACTGCGCCGACTGTGCATTACGCGCGGATCATTAGCGGGGCCAGGTTCAATTAGGAGCATTAACAACCGCGTTCAACTCGAAACGGGACGAATGAACTGCCGACAATGGAAGCCACCCTATGTTTTTTGCTAGCGTACCGACGACAGCCGACCAATGATTTTTCATACGTCGAACGCCCATGCAATTTAGCGAGTAATAAAATACTGCAGCCGATTAACGCTTCGCGGAAGCTGTCGGTGTACGTTCGACATCAAAACGTTACTACACGTCAAATTCCCCTTTTATTCCTTTAACTGAATTGCGATGAATCGCTGGAAATAAAAAGACCGCACGATCAATACAGTGTGCACGAATCGCTGTACTTTTTATCTGTCAATGATCTTTATCAACGCTATTTTTTTCAATTGACGCGGTGCATTCATATTGCTTTTGCGACTGAAGTGGTTTTGTTGTGGTGTGGCAATTTTTCGTTTGGCTATCTAAATTCACTTTATACTACTTAGAAATGTCTAAAGATGATACGATATTTGATTATGATTTTTAATAGACGGAAAAATTACAGATTATTTGCAGTCGATCATCGACTATCGAATGATCGACTTGCTTCTCGAGTTGCAACATAATTGTATGAACACCTAGTGCATTGTAGCTCGCAGAGCGCGAGGTTGGATGTGCCAGGATACTCGAAACAGATCCCAAGAATTACGAGGCCGCTCCTGGATCGAGCCCGTAAATTCCCGAGCGGGCCAGTATCCATACAATTTCCATCAAATTCGTCTCCTTCGCGTGTGCCAGACGCAAATTCAATGAATCTCGTGAACGGGACCTGACGCGTGTAATCGACACTCACAGATTTTTCTATTTCCACGCATGATAAACAGCCCAGGAGGCGTCGGATTTATTGTAGGACACTCCTTCGCCGCTCGGCGCGAAACAAACGAACTTGCTCTCTTACGGAAATACATTTTTTAGCGGCTGTGCAACGGATCTTGATCGTTGACACGTTTCACAGAAGTATCACAGAATCCTATTCTTGTCGAATGTTCGCCACCGTTCGCGTGGATGTTCATGAATAGCTACGAATGTTTGAGCACAATAAAAAATGTTTAGATTAATTGCACGACGCGAAATTTATATAGACATTCATTTATTTTCTCCAAAATTCTAATGAGAACAGTACAATTGTATTTGATCTACTCAGTTTCCTCACAAATCCATAGAATCTGCAGTCTATTCGTTAAGATTGGAAATGATCCATAATTCTATACGACAGAAAATTTCTGCGATACGAATAAATTGACAGTCGGATTTCGTCCATGTTCCGACATATCTTCGTGCTTTTAATTAATATTAAGTACTCCTATTCTAAAGTGCAATCTTCCATCGATCAATCAAGCCATCAAACGATAGAGAATTCGTACGGGAATACATTAAGTCCTCGAACGTTCGCAAATTGCTATCATAATGTAATCTAAAATAGACTCGACGTGAAAATTCTTTTACTTGGCTTTGTGGTTCAGTTTAAGCGTTGCAACGTTCGAAAATACAATCACATTGCCATAAAAAACAATAAAATTGACTCCAGTTATCCATTCAAAATCGAGTCGATTAAGCCCTGGTTGACGGTCAGGTTGAATCGTATAATACGCACTATTCGAAGGAAAAAAACGTGCTACTGAATATAAAATGAACAACGTTCACGAAACAAGGTCCAACAAAATCCGGCCTTATCTACAACAGCAGTTCCAGCGAATCGAAAATAAAATGAAGCTGCACGTAGCTTTATCAGAGTTTACATAAAAAGTTGTCGATGATTTGTACACGCTGGGATCGCAGAAAAATCTGCAGTCTGTTGATAAGCGTCAATCGCACGGGAACGGACAGAAACACAGGGCCAGATGAAAATAAATAAATTTCGCCGGGCCGGGTTCCCTCTGGAAGAAAACACAGACTGACAAAGAGAATTATTTTTACGCGCGGGAACTTCGTTTCCGTTCTCTCGGAAATCTTTGCCGTGTTTCAAAAAGCTAAAAAAACACACTTACACACAAAGTGAATTCGTGGCCCAGCGCGAACTCTGTAGCCGGTCTCTCGTTTGACAGAAACGCGGCCCGGGTGTACACACGCGCGCGGACATGTTGACTAAACGCGAACCTCCGACGCATACCGACTACGGAATTCTGCATTACAATTTATGCTGATTTATATGCACCCGGCGGGCCGCGCGCCGTCTCGCACATGTACAACCCTGTCCCTCTCTTTTTTCCCCCTTCGCCCGTTCTTTTTTCCGCTCCCCTTTCCTCCACTCGCTGTCTCTATTTTTTTGGCATTCTGCAGGAACATGCGTCCGCGCGGACGTATACCAGAACCTTGTCGAACGTTGTCGAGGTCACACTGCACCGGTGAAGATGAAAGAGCTGCACTTGGGCCTGAAAATCATTTTTTTCTAGCATGTAACGGCGGAACTGCCGAGAACCAAACGTAACTGTTTGCATTACCTCGGGAAAATGACAAGACTACATTTATTTTGATTTTCCACGACTTTTATTGAAACGTGTGTGCGAATAAATAAATCTATTGAATGTGACACCGCACAATAGTCTTGTATGCTGTTAATATTTATTCACAGGGTAAAATTAACAGTTTTATAGTTTAAACATTTTCGTTGACAAATGTGTTCTTAAATTGTTACAATAATTATTATTATATAATTATTTTATTATATTTTATTATATAATTATTTTTATAGACGGATGCACGTGTTATTTAATTATTGCATCTATTTTTTAATCATTCGATATTTTCCTAAATCAATGAATCTGCTGTTTTAATTATTTTTACAAGTGAATAGCCGTATGTTTTAAATCTTGACAATAATTATAGGACGCACACGTTTTTGAGTTATCGAACATTTTTGTAGACGAATACGCGTACTTTTAATTTAGTATATGAATACTTGCGTTTTTTAATTATGTAATATTTATTCACAGGGTAAAATTAACAGTTTCATAGTTTAAACAGTTTCGTTGACAAATGTGTTTTTAAATTGTTACAATAATTATTGAACATTTTTATAGACGGGTGCACATGTAATTTAATTATTGCATCTATTTTTTAATCATTCGATATTTTTCTAAATCAATGAATCTGCTGTTTTAATTATTTTTACAAGTGAATAGCCGTATGTTTTAAATCTTGACAATAATTATGTACTTTTAATTTAGTATATTAATAATTGCGTTTTTTAATTATGTAGCTGTAACCGGTAGACTCGTTTCAGGAAATGGAACGCTTTTATGGTGTTCAGGATTCCGAGGAAATGAAATGTGACTATCTGTTTGATATACGGAAGTCAGTTGGATTCGCATAGTTTGTCTGACCATTGCTCACCAATTCCACTTACAGCAGCGAAAGCAGGAATTCATGTGTGGCAGATCAATAATGTTCGAAGTTCATATACCGGGAAACGAAACTTTCGTTGAACAAACTGAATTGTTAATTTCCAATTAATTTCCTCATTTTCAGCAACACTTTCCGGATTTTATCAACAGTTACAGTGTCTAAAAAATGTTTAATGACTCGCAATATCCATTCCTTAGAGAAGCCATGTTCCATTACATTCTGTTTCATTTGCTGGAAAAGTCACGTTTGTATTAAAATATTCATGGTATACATAATATAGTAATTACGCTTGTCCTAAGAATATGATTTTATTATGAGACCATACAAATATTTACTTATTAAGAGACCATACAAAAATTTAATTATTAATATTATTCGTTCTTTAAATCGCATGCTGTTTTAAATGCTCATTTGATAAGCGAAAAATACTCTACCTCCGGAATCGTGCATACGATATTTAATATTAAACCCACGATCTGTATTCATTTTCTGTTTTGCTCATTAAGCCATGTACAAAAAATATTCGTGTGCTTGGTTTCATGCATTTATGACGAAAATGAATTGGAGAAATATAAAACTGTGGAAGTATTAGAGAAGGAATTATAATTTTTCTATTATTTTCGTCTACTTAATATCGTTAAAAGGAAAGATACAAATTCTAATGAATTTCTATCTCGGACCAGTTTTATTTTCCAGAAGGTGGAATTCAATGAAGGAGAAACCAATGTATTTCTTTTATCTGACAAAACATGCAAATACGGTGCACGAATCCGGTGTGCATAATTCGTCAGGATCCTGTACAAGGAGTTCTCAGTTCAAGAAAAACAAACCTATGTGTAAGTCGTGGTGATGGAAGACTGAATAGAATCAGCAAAGGAAAAATAAATATAAAGAATGCAACGCGGGATCACCCTTCACAGTACTCTCAAGATAAACTGCAGCATGGGCACAAACTTGCTCAAACTTTGAAGAGTTGCAGGTAAGGAATCTAGGATGCAGACAATTCTTCTTTTGCATAAGCATCTGCAGTTTGTTAGCAAAGTTTAGCACCAGTCTTGAATAACTTGAAGGATCTTGTAAATATCTTCAATCTGTCGCAACTTGTCTAAACTTTGGAGACTTGCTGGCAAGAAATGTAAGATTCAGATGATTTTTATTTCGTATAAAGATCAATTATTGTAGTGTCGCTGTGTGTTGTGCGCGACGTATTCCGGATCTGTGCCCGCCAATTTAATATTGGGCCAGTAGTCCAAGAGTGTTATAATGATACAAAGACATTGATCGATTCGCAGTACAATAGAGATACGCAGGGCCGGCGTGACCTTTTGCGGGGCCGGGTTCAAAAATTTTGCGGGGCCTGAATACACATTCAAATCCTATACATAAATTTCACAATAAGGAATTATTATATTATTAATTTGTACCAGGCTAAACTCTGCAAGAGGGTCCATGAATCATTTACAAAGTGATTCGAGCCGTTCTTGATAGTTTAATGTAGATAAAAATTCCTCGATATTAATTGAAAAATTTGCACATTATCGTAGTATCGGGTAATTACAATGGAACACGTTACCACAAAATTATTATTATTATTATTATTATTATTACCGTGGGGCTCTACAAAACGCGGGGCCGGGTTCCGCGAACGCACTGAAGATACGGCCCTGGAGATACGTTAAACGAAGCGTTTCGTCCCGGACCTGCTAGTGGACTCATCAGTAAGGCTGATCTAGCAGGTCCTGCCTTATACGAGCGCAGATTGTATATCCTAAATAGAATTGAATCGCGACAATGTGTGACGCTCGCGGATCTGATAAAGATGCGGTCCCGTTTGACGCGTGTCCGGATCGCTCGACAACGAACTGCCGTAAACCGAGTTGAAATGACCCGAATGACTGGCGAGACTAAACTGATGAATTGTGAGGCTTCTCGAACAGGAAATAAGATGCACTGACTGGTTCCTGCAGAAAGTTGCATTTCCCAATCAGTACACTTTTGACTGTTAGGCCCTCCTTCCTGTGGCACTGAATGAGGCCCTTGGAAGGGGGAGTGGGGCGATCCCTGAATCGGTCACCGACGCGTCTCGGTAATTTGACACGGTAAGGTTAACGGTCGCGGGCGATCCTTCCGAAGGACTAAATTTATGATACTTTGTATTTTAAGTGCAGATAGAAGCTAAACATTAGGCCAGATGCCTCGACTGGTCGTCGAATGACCCTTGTTTGCTTAATCCTCGAAGACGGTCTTCAGGCACGAACGGACCATAAATAATAATTGAAAGAAATCCACGTAGATGGTTCCGACGCGACGGAACAATTATAGACTCACTGAAGTCAGTCTTGAGGGACATGAAGGATCTTGTAAATTTGTCGAATTTGTCGCAAGCTTGCTCTAACTTTGGAGATTCGCTGACGAGAAATCTAACAAGTTGACAGTGTCATAGTGTTCGGCAGGCAATTTGAAACGTCTTAATCGGTGAAGGCACGCGCCGCCACTCACGGCTGCGTTGAAAGGCGATAATTAGAGAAGACGCAGGTCGTCATTAACGCCTTGTAAATCCGATTAGCTTCTATGGCCGATAAAACGGCGCTTTTGCCCTTTTATCGCGCTGTCAGCTGAGCGCTATGTACGCGGAACAGCCCGCTGGGAATAATTCATGCCCTTTGACGGCGCGAGTGCACGCTTGTACGGCGAGCTTAATTTAATCCCGCGTCGCTCGATGTAAACGCCGCTGAACCAAGTGGCGGACGACTCCTGTTCGACGAGGACGATTAACGGGGGAAATATTCTCGGCTCTCTTTGTGCCCGATCGTCAGCTTGGTAATTGTAAAAATTTCATTGAGCACCGGCCGCTTACGATCGTTATCCTGACGGTAACGGCCCGCGTGCTTTCCGTTATCCTTTCAAGTTGACGTCTGCTGCCGGATCACATCTATTAAAACGCGAAATCTTTTTAAACAGCACGATGGACCTGCAAACTGCGATGCAAGCTGTTTAATTCAAGCACTCGCATTCCGACTACACTATGGAATACAATGTTATCTTGTGTCAGCTATCGATAAGATCAGGAAGGGTTCAAGACTATCGAGGTGTTTGAAAAAAAAATGGAACTACGGATTCAAAAATATTTCATCAAATTTATTCATACTTAACATTAATCATTCAATTTTCGTATTATATGTAATTAGAATTAAAAAAGCTGTAAAATCCTAACAAAAAATCATTTCATAATAAGTTGCAAGGAAACAATAAAACATTAAGCTACACCGTAACAATGAAATGGAACGAACATGGAAAATATAAGCAAGTAACATCAAGTCTCGAACAAAAATCCTAAATCCCGTTATCGAACTTACGGCAACGAGACAATGCGTTAAGCGTCTGGTCGGATACTCTACCAAAGTTTCGTAGCATGTTCGTGACTACGTCAGCTATCTTGTTACGTGTCAAAACTGTTCAAGCCGATGTATGTTGTCATTCAGCATCGAGCACGTCAGGAACACTCGATCAGTATCGGGCCCACGTACTTCAAGAGCCCTACTGCGTTTTTCCTCGCACGGTCCATCTATTTACAAGCTGCCTTTGCTCTAACCCAGTTTGCGTCACCGGTGTCTCCGTTTCAGTCCGGAACTACGGTCCGCAGTAGTTACCCAGTTGGCACGATCCCGCGATTCCAGGTCCAGGCTGACTGTCGGCACAACAAAGACCGAGCTTCCTCTGTGAATGTTAATCGGCTGCGACTACGCGGATTAAAGTAACTGCCGTAGATCCGAGGATGTCTTCTTGCTCGACGCCGCGCCTCGGTGAAACGTGACGGTCCTTAGAACGGCTGACTATGGCGCACTGAATCCACTTTTGCCGAGAGCAACGCAACGAAACAAAATGCGCGGTGTCAAGATTGCACGAATTTAAGAATGTTCTGGAGGTACAAAGTCGCATTTTTACATGTATCAGCTTTTCCGTACACACCGTCGACTTCCCGTTCGCTCTCATAACTAGCCACCGCAAGGGGATTCGGTCGCTGCGTCGATACTGATCAGACCAAGCATTCGCTGGCATACTTTATTTTTCTTGACACTGTTCCACCAAATGGACACTTCTGAGATTTTTTTACAAAGTAGGTAAGTATCATAGCAATATTTTATAATTTTTTGGTAGGTGTCAACCCAGGGGAAGATACTTTAAAAAATTCCCAAAAAATTAATTCATTATTTTCAACTATAAATAATTAGCAAAAAATTTTGGAAAAAATCTGGCATGTAGAGTATATCTATATCTTTCGTTTGCCGTTTATCCCGTGTCGATATCTTTTCTCGTTTTGTAGCAAATTGCATTTAAGTGGGAAAATTGCATCGGGGGAATTTACCCCAATATCACCCTTATCGATGGGGGTAGACATTTGAAATTTTACACAATGTTGTTTTAGATATAAAACTATGTTTTAAGACAGAAATCAGGAAAATCGGAGCGGGGGCCGCTAGCCCATGCTTATCCTGCTATACCCTTTGTGATAATCAATATATGTAATTACGCAATAAGAAGTTAAAAGTAAATAGTTAAATAAATTAAAAATACGTCAGAAAGCAATATTCATGGTTATTACTGAAAATAAACATGTGAAATTTGCGTAAAATTATGTTCTCATAAGAATCAAAATCGTGACAACACTGGACTCAGCTGTCTGTTTCTGTATTTGAGAGTTGGTAGTATTGTGTACGTTTGAAAACTATCGTGACTTTGACAAGTATAAATCAATTACGACGTATAATAGATCTAAGATTACTTGGTGAACAGTTATGGTGTACATCTTGTAAAGAAGCATTATCTTTGACTATAACGTCTGGGGTCACAACTCTCAATACGATGCCATAAATGTTTGGTTATGTACCAAGTATATACCAGCAAGTATTGAAACGCCGCGCGCAATCATCGTCTGCATCATAGATGATAGAGTAGCTATATTCAGTGGTCTACACTGTTGTCGCGTTTCCATGCTAGTTAGATGACAACACGATAAATTTCACGTTTTCTAACAGTTTATAATTTTTTCCTCTGTAACTATTTAGTGAATCCTAATAAATTTTCAACATAATTTTTATTATATATGTATATAAAAAAACAGGAGTTTCCAGTTGCGTTTTTTCAAGGTTTAAATAGGGTTTGAAGTGGCATTTTATGAATTCTCTATAAGAAGACGTGTTAAAATGAGCAAACTTTAAGTTGCTATAAATATTAAACGATGCAGTGAATCGAACCCAAACTTTGGTAATTGCATTAATTTAGTAAGAATTATATCTTGTCAAATTTTCAAAAATTTTATTGCGTTTTTATATACCTCCAGAACATCCTTAATCTAGCCAAGCTTCACGATCATCAATTCCTAGCTCTTATTTTCTACAATCAGCAAAAGGTTCGCGAGCTGGTTTGACGAAGAGTGACCAACGTTACCAACTTTTGGAGACAACACTAAACCTCGAAACTGGTGTGGTGTGCGCGCTGCGTGAGCATGTATAGCGTGTACAATGGCGCACCCTACCGGAGCGAGCGATCGCGGCGGCGCACAGTGCGGCATGTAAATGGACATTCGAGACAAAAATCATAACTTCTAAACTAATCAATTTTTGACATAAGTACCTTAATAATTTTTTAAAGGGCATACAAACATGCATCGATTAATGCACCAACAATACAAGGTTCAATTAGTAAAAAAGTTTATTTTAATTTCTTTTTTAATGAAGAGCTTTTTATGATTAGTTGTTATTGCAATTTGTTGTCAACTGTATACTGTACAACTTTTGTTCGAAATATTTTTTTATTATACGGTTAAATTTAATTATATCTACTATAATGCATAATTATTTAACAATACACAACACCGTATTTTTTACTAGTATTAAGTAATGGTTAGTACAAACTGCTAGATAAATCCAGAACTAAACTAAACGGCATATTACTCAGGAACCATAATACTTTTAATATAAATATAATATGTACATGTAAATAAAAAGTTTAATTATATAAAGATAAACTATTAAAAAATGTAATTATTTGCTATTCTTAATATAAATATAAATAATATATAGATATAAATAAAAAGTTTAAGTACATAAATGAAAACTATTCAAAAATTAAATTATTCCTTACAGTTTTTGTCTAACTTTTGATAATTTCTGGGAATAAGTGTGTTCGGACATTCAAGCTTCAACCAAGTCACGATTATAAATGCATTTCTCTAACAAAAATTAAATAACATCTAGCCTTGCAATTTATCGCAGAAAAAAATTATGTAGCAATATACTACAACATCTTGTTGATACAGAACAGTCAAAATTGTAGGATGTTTTGAACCGTTTTTTTGTAAATTACATTTTAAGGAAAAAATGCAATTCCTAAATTGCCAGTTAAAATTATATATACCGCTGGTCAAATTCTCCACACCTAAGTTGTAACAAACAGTATAAAACAAAAACGAACCTAGAAGAGCAATTAGGGCACGAGTAATCTAACTTCTTAGTATTTATACTACAATAAACTCTTGGCCGTTGCTGATCCCTTATTGATATTCTCGGATACTGCTTTTTACGTACACATTCCTAACTTACCGACTAATGATTTTGTTGGATAATTAGATTAGAATCCAACCATGATTATTTTGATTTTTGTCCATTGCATGCCGCAGTGTGCGTCGCGGCGATCGGCATCAGTGTTCCGATTGAATGCGAAATTTCTCGCGCATACGCGGCAATTTCAGCCTCAGTAACGTAACCTTTTCGATGAAATCGGGTAGCTTGAGCACCAGGCAGACTTTTAAAAATTTACTAGTGTACGCATGTGAAATATTGAAATGGTAGACCGAACAAAATATTGTTTTAAAATCATGAGAACAATAATACCGGTACACTCCCGCCAATATAACTGCCACAGGCCGTCGGGGCCCTGGCCCCTCTGCTGCGTCATAGTAGATACGCTACTGTTTTCACCGCGCATGCGCGAGAAATTTCGCATTCAATCGGGACACTGATCGGCATCGATGCCGTTACTCTCCGCGGGCCGCCGTCTCGGACACGTTTGTACAATCTGGATTATCTGAATAAACCCGCGTGTTCTAAACATAGCAACTGGAAATAAGCAACTTCCTATTTTGCTGCACATTTGACGAACTCTGAAAATCTTGGAAATTTTGATCGAACGTTCCGTCGAACGGGAAGTTCACAAAAATATTTTCCTTCTGTTTTTCTCGGGAGCCACTGAAAACCGTACCGGCACTCCGGCGCAAAGCAACGTTTTATCCGTTCGACGGGTAGGTATAGACGGGTCGCGTTTGACGCTGACAGGAAGTCCCGCCTTCACTCGCGCCCGAACTCGATGGAATAATTTCGCAAGTTCCAACGCGTTATACACCCGACAGCGTGCACTCTTCCGCTCCACCCCCTGGAACCATCCGCCCCCGATTTTCCCCGTAACGGTTCGCCGGCAGTAATAAATCAGCTTTCCTCCGCGCTGAAAAGTTCTTTCTCCTACACGCGGGGCTCCAGTTATTCACCTCCCCCCTCGCTCCCCAAGCGATGGAAACATCCGCGGCTGGCCTTTGTCAACCCCTGAACGACATCCCCGCACCCCTATCCGCCCTCCATATTTACCTTGCTCTCGCGTGTACCAAAGTTTCTTCAAAAACTGCCGCGGTGAAACTTTTCCGAAACTCGAGCGCGCTCCCCGTTCATCGAACTTAGCATTCACTTTGTCCCTGGGCTGCGTGTCAATCCCACCCACCCATCCACCCTCTTCCGACGATGCACAAGAGGCTGGCAGGGTGTTTACCGTGCATATGTGACGGAAAGTTTCCCCGTGGAAACGACGTTCCGCATTTGTCGGAGTGTCTGTCGCCGATGATGATTCAAAGCGATTGCCTTTTAAGCATTACGCTCGACGAAATGCATTATTGACGCTCGCAACCAGCATTCAAAAGGCACTTGCACTCCTAACGCCTCGTCGAATCCGAATCGCTGTTATATTCGTTTTTGGAGCGTTTCGACGTCGAGTCTGATGAATTGCTAATATATTTTTTTGGTACCTTACTTATTTAGTTATTGGACGATATATATACGTATCTATGTAATTTGAAATAGACCTCGCTAAAGGGATTAGAATTCCTTTGAATGGCAAAATGTTTCATATAAGATTTCAATCCTTAACCCTTTGCACTCGGAGTTATTTTATCTAGAAAATTAAAAATTTCTTCTGATCTAGAATTCTTCCATTCTCTATGATTTTTGAGATTTTATCGATACGAAATTGGTATCATACCTAAATGTTTAGTAATAGATTATATATCGGTATATTGAATAATGCAAACAATATATACAGGGTGTTCAGGATATTACTAGCCAGTATTTTTTGTGTAAATAGTAAATATTAGAAAAAAATGATGGAGGAAAAAGTATTACTGTTTTTTATGTGCAACACAATGACATATGCATTTTTGTTTTATTTACATTATTTTGATAAAACTGAAGGTGACCTTCAATTTTTTAAATGGAATGAGGTATTTTTTAATACGTCAATCGATGCAGCTGGACATTCGTAATAAAAAAGTACTAACCTATGTATGTCGAAAAGTTAGTCGTTCAGTAGATATTTCAATGTAAAAAATATAAAAATATCATTACTGCCGTACTAAGACGTTAGCGTTTACTTACTAGTGTAGTATGACAGTAATGGTATTTTATGTTTTTTATATTGAAATATCTTCTGAACGATTAACTTTTCGACATACATAGGTTAGTACTGTTTTATTACGAATGTCCAGCTGCATCGATTGACGTATTAAAAAATACCTCATTCCATTTAAAAAATTGAAGGTCACCTTCAGTTCTATCAAAATAATGTAAATAAAACAAAAATGCATATGTCATTGTGTTGCACATAAAAAACAGTAATACTTTTTCCTCCATCATTTTTTTCTAATATTCACTATTTACACAAAAAATGCTGGCTAGTAATAGCCTGAACACCCTGTATATTTTGAATAACATTACAGCAATTTTTAGTGGTGCCTCAGAGGGTACAACCGAGTGCAAAGGGTTAAGTAATGATAGGGTCGTACTATCTGGTCTTTGAAACATTATTCAACGCTCAGGTTGTTGTAGCGACAGAATAGTGCCGTAGTCACAGAATTCTCTCATTAAATTACATGCAAAATTTTCGAACAAAATATTGCAGCTATTCTGGCACACATGCATACGTGTTTTTAGATTCTCGATTGAAAAGCTGGCTTTGAAAAAATTAACAAAAACGGAGACAGATTGCAGAACAACTGTTTGGAGAATGATTCTAGATTTGTTCCGAACGATCCAACCATTCAAGACCACATGGGGTTGATAGTAAAAATGTTTACTTACCACTTTGCGTAACAAATAGCGCCTGGCTAAGCCTCGCGTCACGCAGGAAATATGGGATAAACGGGAACAGATGGACGGGACGTGCGTTTTGCAATTTTTCGGATCGAGAACAGGGTGGTTCGCTTTCGCATACTCGTCCTTGTTTTTTTCTCCACTATGTTTCCATTTATTTTGTATATGACAGCAGTACGGTCTGCTCGGTCTCTTTCTCTTGTGACAAGAACAAAACGAAAAAAAAATAGTAATACTTCCTCTTTGTCGTCATACTGTCTAGTATCGCTTGTATAATTACAACTGGACACGCTTTCGATATATGAAGAAGAAAAGAAAAAAGAAACAGAACCAAAAGAATCAAGTGAAACACTGTCGATGATGCTGTTGTTCTTTGTCAGTTTTTAAGTAACGTACGGCCTGAAGATCGGCGTACCTACATTAATTAAGATCTCTGCCCTTAAGTTACGCTGGCCGCAGCCTTATACCCTTAAGTAACGATTCTGATAAGTCCTTCTTACGGCTAGACTAAGACAAAAAAAAAGAAAGAAAGAAAAGAAACCCGGCCTGTGTTTCATCCATAATTCCCTGTTTGTCTCGCACGATCGTTCGAGTTGCAATTACAATTCCGGTTTCGCGAATGATTAATAATATCTACGCAGTATAATGGATCTGTGGACGATTCGCTCGGGCGAATGCCGAGCGCCGCCGGAAAAATCGCAAGCGAAGCGTAGGAGGACGCTAAAAACCTGCGAGTTACCTTTACGGGAAATCAAAAGGGTAGTCGAAACGTTTGATCGCGCGGCTTCTGCCGCTTCTGATTGTACTTGTTCGTTCTCTTTTTGTTTTTTTTTTTTAAGATAAGTACGCAAAATGACGGAGGCCGACACGGTCGTCCGTCGTAGTTCTTAAACTCTACGCGATTAGCAAACGGTAGAACGCTACCGAACGCTCGTTGCAGGATCAAGGGGAGACGGCTACATTGCTACATTGTATTGTCGTCGGCGATAAAAAGCGCTAAACGTCTCGGTTAAGTGCCTCGAGGCGGTTAAGTACAGCAAGAAGGACCAATGGATACTGTCGAAATTTCTCGCGATCACTCGCAAGCAGCCGAGAACGGCAGTCTCGATGGTTCGCGAGAAGAAAAAAAACACAGGATCTCCGTGAAATAATGCGAAATTGTGCGAGCATGTTCGTGCGTCGTCGTTCAAACTAACAGACCTCGAGGACACAGGCGGCAATCTTATCGCTAGGTGTACGAAGTGAAGGCACAAGTTCGGCCCCGGAAACAGCTCGCGCACGCTCCTCGACCGAGGCTCTATTTTTGATTCGAAACTAGGCAATATGTCCAAGGACGTTCCTCGGTTTATCTTGGGGCTTCTAGTTCCTCTCCTGTTATAACCTCTCCTTATCCCAAAACTCATGAGGCACACAATTGGTAAAGCATGGGCAGCGGAATTCGATCCAACAGATCAAACCATCGACAAGACATTGCGGCTTCGCGACTGGCTCCCGTTATAATCACTCCTCTCGCTTGTTTATATTTTTATTCCCCATTTTATCTAACCATTTGTAGACCGCCTCTCGTTAACCCCTTGCCTTACAATATCGTGTCTAACTCGTGATGAAAATTCTGAAAGGACACCGATCAAAATGTATGTTAATAATTTCCTTTAAACCGAAATAAAATTCTATTTTGGTTTTGTTAATATACAGCTATTGGAGAACGTATAGATATACAATTCATATGATCTTTTTCCTTCTCTAGGAAATTACTATCTACTATAAAATCATTGAAACCGTAAATAAATCGTAGTGCAAGAGGTTAAAATCATTTCATCCCCTCTCTGGCTTTCCCTCGATCTCTTTTCTACGCTCTCGAAGCATGCAATCATTAAGACACCATCTGTCTTGATTCATTTAGCCTCTCTCTCGTTATGATCTCGCTCAGCCGCTTTCCGCTTGTCCGTTCAGATTCTCGTCCGCGAAGCACGCAATCATTAAGGCACGAGCAGCGAGGGATTTACGATCCCCGCTCGATGGGCTCTCGAATTCATGTTTCACGAGGATCCGGAAGCTTCGCGGCAAAAAGTCGAACGCTGAGGTCTCGCTAGGATGGGGGTGGGGTCTCATACATCTTTCATGGGACGTCATTAGGCCGCCGGAGAAAAGAACACATCCCTTCGTGTCCGAACAGATGACTGCAATAAGGTTTATGGTCGATAAAATCCAAGAACTATCGGACCGAGCAGCCATAAACAAAAACATCGCGGACGGACGACGAAACTGTGAAGCACGTTGTGAGAAACAATCTACAAACGGCAGCTTGGTCGAAAACTTTCCTTACAGACGTTCGATGTCAAATGTGCAAAGATCGTGCATGACGTTAAAAAGTTTACTTCGATTGTTTTCGAGGAAGTCGTCTCTGTAGCCTCATTATATGTAAAATGGGAAATGTAAAGTGATTTGACCAGATGACGGTGGTAGGTTCAATGTTAATTGAGACGTCGCTGGGGATTTTCATCTCGACCGAGTTACTTTCGCGCGGCTCGAGGGCTCTTGTCTATAGGGGATGGAACATGTCTAGTGAACAAGCTGGTGCTCGAACGCGAAGCCTGCTCGACGTCAATTGATCTTTGATGAATGGAGATTTCGAACCATTGTATTCGCAGCTGAGAGTATTAAGATGTTTCAATAATCCCGGCGGATTTGTACCCTTACAGTACGAAAACCGCTTCCGACAATCCTGTTGGAAACACCTTCTGAAACCTCATTTTTTCTGAATATAAGAAAATATGTATTTTGTTGAGTCCTCCAATAACAATATTGTACATATACGCGAAAAAATTCAGTTCGTGAAACCGTCTTTCTAAAATACCTTCAGCTTCGAATAGACCGAATCAATGGCATCATTAAGGCGTTAACAATCCACCCTCTGCTTCCAAAAAAAACGTGTTCCACCATAACTAGAGTGTGACAGGCCCAAATGGGCGCTCGCGACTTTTTTTTACCAACCAGCTCGCTATTATCGCGGTCGCTGAAAACCGCCGCGGATTCGAGCTGATCTCGATCGTCCGATGAAATCGGTCGGAGAATCGCGAGGCGTGAAAAATCGGCAGCGTGAATGGGACCAGTCGCGGGGGTGTCCGTATGCGTGGGCGTCGGCATCACAGAAAACGACGCGTTTTCTCGTTCGAAACAAGGGGATCGTCGCGTAATGGCCGTGCGAAATTGTCGATTGCGGAGGTGGACGGGAAGCGGATAACGATTCGAGGTGTTGTCGGCAGGATTTGCGGCTTCGATGGCCAGACGGGCCGAGAGTTTCCGGTTTCAGAATGCTGTACCGTTCGGGGGAGGGGGCAGATTGTTCACCGAGAGTTCGAATGGCGTCTGCGTGCTATCAAAAACAACGAGGCTAACAAAATCACTAACAGGACATTCGTGGGTGATCCTATTTTCTGCCAAAACTTTCTAGGGGTACACGGAAGGTCAGTTTAGGTTAAACTGCATTTCTGGAAACCAAACATATCTCAATTTTCGAAATTCTATCCTATGGATTTTGCCGTGAAAATACCGTAAATCCACGTTTTAATGTTAGGAATCAACTGCATCAAAAGTTATGCTCTTACCAGTCAGAGACGCTCAAAATCGCTCAACTTTACCCACGCATCGTCAAAGTTTAGTCAGTTTTAGTCAATTTCCTCGTCGAAATTTAGTCATTTAATCGGAGGTGAAGTTCAGCCTCAGTATGAGTAAACGGGGAATTCGCGAAGAGAGCCCACCCTCCATTGCGTTCGACTTTCTCGTTCTATGAAGTTCGAGCTTTCCGAGGCCTCGAGGGATCCGCGGTTTTTCTCGTGTTTGGTCCTCGGATGGTGCCTGGACTCGCTTATTCGTTTCAAATGGAGCCAGGACCTTCGTTCCAGAGACTCTCTGCCCGAGAAACGTCCTAAGGACGCGTGTCCGCTGCTAGCACAGCTCTTACTCCATCGCCGACTCTTGGAGAGCGTGCAGATGAGCATAGAGGCCGTCGGCCGCTATTAGATCGTCGTGAGTGCCCATCTCCGCGACCATTCCCTTCTCCAGCACGCAGATCACGTCCGCGTTCCTTATCGTGGCCAGACGGTGCGCTATGGTGATGCAGGTCCTGCCCTCCATCGCCTTGTCCAGCGCAGCTTGCACGACCTAGACAACAGAAACGCAAAGGGAACAATCAACTCGGATTGCCGACAATTACCTCCTGCTAGCGAGGATGCGTCGACGGACTACGCAATTTAATGCGACTTTTAACATTTTTTACGATGATCAGACGCATTAAACGATTGCTCTCCAACAGCACGAGCAAAAGTCGTATTGAAAAATATTGAAAGAGATAATCGAATGATATCGTGCATATTTAATGAATTGTTCAAATATTGAAGCTTTTATAAAACGAATCAAATTTTACTTTTATATGCCTGAGATTTAAAAAATTCTGTTTCCACGAACGCCATGTTAAATAAAACTGTGATTGATTTGCTCTGCTATGAAAGTCATATTTGAGTGCAGCTTTCTAAATGTACACTGAATTTTACTCTTTCACACCTGCTTGATGCAAATATATGATACTGGGTATACCTCAATCACAAATTTCACACGAGGATTAAATCTTGCAGGGAGAGTACGATTTCTGTGGCCCCTTGTTTTGGAGTTATATTTGTGTTCTTAAGGTTATTTCAAGAAAATATATGCAACATGGTGTCAAATCGGCATGGTTTAGCCGGCAAAGTAGATTTCCTGTTTTTTATAAATCTGCAAATATCTCGGTAACTATGCGAAATGTGGCAAAATATCAACAGACCTTTTTGTAGAAAATTAAATTTCCAACAATTTATGTCAGTTTCTGAGTATATTTATATTTCGGTGAAGTTGCAGAACAACTGCCACTCCTCCGAAATAATGGTCAAGGGAAACGTAAATGCTCCGTTCTGAAAAGACCAAATTCTAGATGACATCTACAATGGGAAGATTATGTGAACAGAGTGAGTTGTGGTTTAGTCGTGTGAGGGGGCGGAGAGGGACAGTCGTCAGGCCGGTCCGACCACACATACGAAAATTCAGGAGTAGTTTCGAATATCTCGAAAACTAAAAGAGATCCCCTCATCTCTGAAAAGGTAAAAGTGGTTCAAAATGTTTTTTTATAGGAAATTCGATTTCCTACAAAAAAGGTATCTTAATATTTTGTCATATTTTGCATAGTTTGCGAAATATTTGCAGGTTTATAAAAAACAGGAAATCTACTTGACCAACTAAACCAGACCGATTTGACACTATGTTATAGATACATTTCTTTCTTGAAATAACCCCAAGAACACAAATATAACCTCAAAACGAGGGGCCAAATCGTACTCGTGCCAATCTTGCAGTTTCCAAAGTTTTTAATTTTTTTGCAGCTACACAGACAAATCCGCATTTTAAAAAATTATTTTTTAAAATCCCAGAGAGGGAAACATTTTCTTGCACAGAGTGAAAGATTCATTATGGTAAAAGTACGGTGAATATGTCTGAAATCGGAAGGGCGAACCCGGCCTGCATTTCATTAATTCCTCTGGCATGAATACTGATAGCGAAACGGCGAATTCCCATTTTCATAGATTATTTTATAAGAATCAGAATAATGGAAAAAGTTATTCCGTGGATTAAGAGATTCTTTATGGCAAAAGTAACGCAGAAATGCCCGACACGACGGGAACGAGCTAGGAATTTTTTTGGTTAATTCTTCTGGCGAGAAGAGGACTCTGATACCTGGGCTGCAAATTCTCATTTTCATATATTATTTTGTAAAATCCACAAGGAGGAAAAAGTTTATTTCGAGAACTGCTAGATTCGCGACAAGAACAACGTAAAAATATCTTAACTATGTGTGAATTAACGGAATGAAATATCCACATTTATAAAAATTAATTATTCCCCATTATTTTATAATGCGTAAAGTAAAATATGTCAAAATTTTTATTTTATGAAACCAAGCAGCATTCATGTGCACTGACAAAAAGAGACGTAGATATTAACCTACTCATAAATTCATAGACAAATAAATTCATAAACAAACATTCATAATACGTTTTTATACACGGGAAATGGTTTACTTATTGATAAAAAATTGTTAACTATTTTGTACCGTACCGTGTCAGACAGATTTCCAATTTTTGTCATATGAAACACGGAATATTTCTAAAACGTTTTTTAGAAAACTATTAACTGCAAGTTTACAACATGAAAATGTTGAATCGGAATGGAATGGAACGTTACGCGTTCACAAAACCTACAGATACGTTGCGGGCAACCAACCGCGGTAACACAATTTTTCGAGCGTGATTAAAAAAAAATGTTGAACATACACGACGGAAAATGGATGTCGCGCGCAATGCGGCATTACACAAGCAAACGTCTCTCTGTCCCGCAACACAGGCAGGGTAGACAAAGGGTGGGGCACACAGAGGGGTCGTAAGCAACCACGAAACAATAATTGCCGTGAAATTCGTTCGGCGGTAGAGCCGGGAACAACAATTGAATACTGGCAAAGCCGAGGATTTCCGATTGTAACAGTGGATAATACTGTTGCGGGGCGTTGTCGCCGATTGCTGCTGATTTCGGCAGCCTTTGGCTTCCGGTCCAATGATTGATTCACATGAATCCGAAAGCTTTCCGACCTCCCTCACAAAAAGCATTTCATAAACATCAAAACACTAAAACATGTCCTTCTAAAAAAATAACTGGTCAGACAAAAAATCAATTTAAGTGGATTTAACAGTGGACATAAGTGGACGTATATGCAAAATAAAGTATTTATAACATACGTATATCTTTCAAATGTGATGTCAATATAAATAAAAATTAAATGCTGTTCGTTTGTAAGCGCATCACTTGAGAATCGCTGGACCGATTTGGCCAATTTTAAAAAGATGTTCGTAATAGTCCGAATAAGGGAAAGAAAACTTGGAAAAGTTGCTCAGCAAAATGAAAAATTCGTGAAAAAATAAAAGTGCTTTTTTCTATGAACTCAAGACCATAACTCACGAACGATGGATACGCGTAATTCTTTTTTGGTTTTGTTCGTTATGGTTCTGGAAAAGTTTTCAGGACAAAAATTCGAGACAATTACAAAAGAACGTCGAAAAATTCGGACAAACTACAAAAATCATAATTCTTAAAACGGTACACAAAACGATCACAAACGAAATTAAAATTTGAAAAGGACAACGTCTGTCGGATCAGCTAGTTGTAAATGAAACAGTTGTCAAAAAACTTATAAAAATCAAACGGATAAATAGAGCAAGTGTTCAATTAAGAAAAGCAGCGTAAATAATTTTAACAAATTATATTAGGCTACTGCAAATGAATTGGCCGTTTTGAATCTTTAACATAAACTTTAATTTTACAAGCTTTATTCATATTCCAATAATCGAAATAATTTCTATCGACATCAATACACTTTTTCCATCATGATACAAGTGCCTAAATGCTTTTCTGGTAGAAATCTAATAAACGTGAGGCAATAAAGTTGTCAAATGCAGTTTTTGTAGCACGTTATTCTTTGATTATTTTTCCATTTCAAAAAGGCATCTAGATGCTTGAAAAAATGGTAATTAGTATAATTCACTGTTTCAGATGCAGTATGTCGAAGTTTGAACTCGTACAAGTAAATTATACGAATTTTCTTTTTTTCCATGATGAACGAAAATCGATTTTGAATCATGTACACTGTACAATACCAATAATCTTGTACTTGCAAATTCATGTAGGACATCTGTACTTCTCGAATTGTACAACTTCAACGCCATTTGTCGTGGCAAAACTAAATTACAAAGGCGGGAATTTTCAAACGTGAAAAACGGTCATTTCAATTGCAACAACCTAATAATTGCCAGAGCTTGAATGTCTAGGATAAAAATGCAGAGAAGGAAAGGAATGACTTAATTTCAGCAAAATGACTCGAGGGATCAGGGTGAATAGGGCAAGATCCGGCCACGTAAACACATGAATTTTAATTCGAAGGGGATTACCATACAAAGCGTGTCCATGGCGTCCCGTGACGACCAAGCCAGCACCGTCACTCGCGATATCCTTTATCGGCGGCTCGGTCCCGTGGTTTTTGTTCGTATTGTACATTAAAATCCATCAGACTCCATTAATATTCATCAACCCACCACGCTCGCAAACCTACCGCTAGTTTACATTGCGGAGCTGCGCACAGTTATTCAGAACCGAGTGTCCTAATATTCATCCCTCACCGTGAAAAAATATTTTCGTGTACCCGTTGTCAGACAACACCATCGCGTACAACACCAGTAATTATAATTTGAACGAAGTTTCAGATGATTCAAGCAAAATGAACGACGAAAAACCCTTCCTTTCAGGAAATTGTCCTTTACAAAAAATGAATCTTTAAGTTCAGTTTGAAATAATTTCTGTAAAGCTTTGTTAATTGTTTTTATATTCCGAAATATTTACAGAATAATTTTCAAAATCACACGAGAACTTGAGCACACAAAATACACACAATGAATGAAATAGGTTCGATGAAATCCTAAATAAAAATATTTCTGCACTACGATTCAAGATTACCGATTGCACACATCAACTAATCCGTACAACTGTCAGCATCGTCGGACACTTTCCACAGCGATTCCCAATAGATCTAAGAGCACTCGAACATTTGAGACTCTCTCGAGTGTAAGGGTTGTTCAGGAAGCGATAAGAAACAAACTTAGCGTTCCTCGGTGCAGGAGCAGGAATTCTTAACGCGTCCAAGCGATCGGGATCCTGAAAGCGACGCGCAGTGGATCGCGCTCGAGGGTATAGTCGGTCGTCGACTCGCATTTTCAAAGGCCATTAACTCGATTGACCGTTCTGGGGTCTCATGGGTGCCGATAACGAGAGCGCGGTTCTCCGTCGGGCACCCGATTGAATCCAATCTTGTTTCGTCGATCGGCGTTAAGCTCCGTTGACGACGACACCGACGCCAGCCGTCGACGGTTCGCAAACCTTATCGTCGTCTTCCCGACACCGAGCCGGCATTATAAGGGTTGTTAATTGGTCGCAGGTGTAACACAATGCCGCGGTAAGCTCGAATGCGACACTTTTGTCCCCGCGAGAATTCCGTTTACTGTTTCACACCTCTCCCGAGGACCAGACTTGTTTCTTCAACCCTCTCGCACCCCTTATCCAGGCAAAAACAGGCTCGCGTTCCACCCGCATTTTATACCTTGCGTCCCTCGGATCATGGCGAAATCCTCGGTAAATAATTTTGTATAAAAAATCGCTCGAAAATGCAGAATAAATTTTTTTCCGCTTGAGGTTTCTTTTTCGAGAAAATTCAATTTAAAGTTTCTCTACTTTCTTATCATTTATGTTACAATTTAGGGTGCGTTCCGTTTCACGCATTATGCGCATAAACTGCATAGAGAACCGTTCCGTTTCATCGAATGCACGCATCAGAGCGCATAGAAATCCCCAGATTCCCACCACTTCTCGCGCATTAGCCGTGCATCAGCTACCACAGCTCAGAAGTCAGTCGTTTGATGCGTAATCGATGAATTAGCGGTATATTGGAAAAGTAGATGCAAGTATTTTACTTTTTTTTGTTTTTAAAACAAATATGTATGTTATTTACCGAAAGTATTCTTTGAATACTGTTCTAGAGTAACCATATATAACTCGCTCGACATAATCTTCTATATATAATATTATATAATATATAATTTTGAATAAATGAATTCCAAATCAAAATTAACAAAAATATCTTTCAATTCATCTCCGCTGTCACTAATATCAGTAGTATCACTCAAATCACTACAACTGTCCAATTCTTCTTTTTCAATATTTTCATTTAACAAAAATTTGTCATCCATGTAAACAGCCATTATTGATTCGCATCAAATGTATGGAAAAGTGTTCCGTTTCCAAGCGCGCATCATCACGCATCATGCGCATTAATGAAACGGAACGATATCAATGCACGCATCACATTGAACGCGATCCATGCGCGCAATGCGTGAAACGGAATGCACCCTTAATTCTTGTGTGTTCGGCACGATATTTTGTCATTACTAGTCGATTTTTTTGAAATATAAATTTTTTCTAATTCAATTATAAGAAATGAATTTCGTCTTTCAATTTTAACAAGTCGAAAATAATAACACTCGTAATTAAGAGTATATTATAGTCATTGTATGAATATTATATATAGGAATATAATTGTTTATACATTTTCTCGATCGCAATATTAAATAATTAGACTCTAGCGGGTCTAGGACGAAACACCATCTTTCCTTTTTCCTCTACTATTTGGATAGCACACGTATGATAATTCTTACATATTTGCTACAAGTAGAGCAAGTACAAAATGAAGAATGATCGAACCTAGGCGCCGCGAAAAATTCTAATTATTATATACAGGGTGTCCCAAAATTCCTTCAACATCCGGAAATGGGAAGTTCCTGAGATCATTTGAAGCGATATTTTCCTTTACAAAAATAGCGTACGCGGCTTTGTTTAGGAGTTATTAACGAAAAACAAGGACCAATCAGAGCGCGTCTACAACGGATAGATTCTGCCTCGACCAACGGCGACACCGCGCTAAGTGGGACTGTCGTCGAGTCGGACTCTGTTCGCTGTAGCCGCGCTCTGATTGGTCCGTGTTTTTCGTTAATAACTCCTAAACAAAACCGCGTTCGACATTTTTGCAAAGGGAAATGTTGCTGCAAATGATTTCAGGAACCTCCCATTTCGGGATGTTGAAGGAATTTTGGGACATCCTGTATAGGGTCAAGTATTAATTATATTATAATAATATTCTATTATTTTTGATATTATTATAATATGATATATAGTCATAATTATGAATGAATTTTGTTGCACGTTTTACACGCTCCTTTTTATTCACGGTTTTATACTATCGTTCGTGGGAGACCTTGTACATCGTTGAGAGCTGCCGGCGTCTGATAGAACCCGATTCCCTGATCCATTTTCTCGCACACCCCTTGCGGTGATCTACCGTAGAACCCCGTTGTCAAATCGCGTCTGTTGTATTCTGTTACTGCATTTCGCTGCACGTCGTAACATTGAAATTTCCCGAGATTCACTGCACGGCTGCGGGTCTGGGCTGCGCGATTATTTATGGCAAACGAGGGGTCCTTTTTACGCAGCGAGAGTATACATGTGACTGAAGTTTGTTCTCCACGGCGGAATGATCAATATTTCCACTAAAAAGCTTAGTATCCCCCCGTGACTGAATGCTGTACAATTTTTCGTGAATTGTCTAGATTTATCGAACGCGATAAATTGTGGTAAGTTTACTCGGCATTTATACTGCCACTGAAATATTTAACAGTGAATAGCATTGCGTAATGGATACAGTCCTATTTCAATCTGTTCCAGTCGCCTCGGTTGCATTTTCTTTGCGTTTCTTTCGAAGGGAGAAGAAACCAAGGTTACACAAGATGCATCCCTATCGTTCGACAGATAGTATTGAACTTCGTCCTTACACAACTCGAATTTCTATTCCTTTCTATAATGGAGTTGCACAACTTTTGCGATCGTCTGGTGCCCGATTAACGTGTATTGATTGTAACTTGAGGCAATATTGTTAATATTGTGTAATAATAATGCACGATGTGGTGGCATAATGTTATGGAACGTTTACGTTTATTTTATGGAAGGATTCAGGGTTGGAATTCTGCGTGAAAACGATTTTGTGGTAAATGATGAAGAACTCCTTACCTTCTCGCTTTGAGTGTCAAGAGCGGAAGTAGCTTCATCCAGGAGCAGGACACGTGGATTCCTGACAAGTGCACGTGCTATCGCGATACGCTGCTTCTGCCCGCCAGAGAGCTGCGTTCCTTTAGATCCTAACCTAGTATCATACCCCTGCAACAAAAGGAACCAAACACTGTTAAATACCTTCGCAAGAAGGATCCCTTTTATTCTACTAACACAGGTTCATATATTAAACGCGACTGTTTATCAAGATTAGAAAATTGATTAAAATTTGCAAAAAATCGTTAAGATTGAGGGTTGAACTCAAGGGGCGAAAAATTTTCAACTTTATTTAATTTGATATTATAAAATTCGACGAAAGAATGATAAAACTTTAAATGCTAGTGCGAGGAATCCAAGTTTTGGTGTACGGAGTTTACTCGTTTGAAAGTTATACACGAGTCAAGTTGCTCGTTTCAAGGGCGTTTGAGAGGTTATAATGCTGCCATATTGGCATTCAGACACATGTACAAGCGGGAATGATGTAGACTCGCTAGGTTTGGGTTAAATCTGGGTTAAGGTTGGATGTCCTGAGCGCGTCTGGACCAAGTTTTTGCGATCCTGGGGCCTTTCTACTCCATTTGTTATGAACGCTAACTTGTGCGCTCAAACGAGCGCAGAAAGTTACGATGAATGAAGTATGGAACGAAAAACGCTGCATCCAAACGCGCTTAGGAGACTAGACTTCCTCATACTAAAATTTCAAGTTTTATCATGTTTTCGTCGAATTGTATACAGTAAATCCTTGAATGTTGTCGGAGTTTGTCTACGTAAAAGTTGTCAAGTTCCTACTTATTCCACTTGACACCATGAATCGAATGTTCAATCTTATTAATTTTCATTATTTTTTTCAGAATTTCAAAACAGTTGAAAATTTTGGGTCGCATCTGTGTAAGTTAATCAGAATAAGGATTGCTACTTACTAATGGTAGAGAGCTGACGAAGCTGTGGATGTTTGACTTCTTGGCGGCCTCGATGACCTCCTCCATCGGCACTTTGCGGAAATTATCACCGTACATGATGTTCTCCGCGATCGTCCTGTCGAAGAGGACCGGTTCCTGGCCGACCACACCGAGTTGGCAGCGCAGATTACGCAAAGAGACCGACGCGATGTCACGACGGTCTATCGTCACTGTTCCAGAGATCGGGTCGTATAAACGTTGCAACAGCTGGATGCAAGTGGACTTGCCGCATCCGCTCTGGCCAACCAACGCAACCATCTGGCCTGGCTTTACGATCAGATTCAACCCTCGCAGAATATGCATCTCCGGCCGCGTCGGATAATGGAACTCCACTTTCGAGAATTGAATCAGACCTTCCGCTTTCTGAAACGGAATCGTCATTCGTCATCATACATCCTGTCGCTCGCCCCTCATTCCCGAATAATTCCCTCGACATCCAACCAACAACTACAACTACCTTTCGAATCTTTAGGCGAGATTTTCAATCTACTTTGTAATCATAACAATATATTAGGACCTAGAGTCAGGTAAAAAAAAGGAATGATGAAAGAGAATCGTCAATCGTCGTCATACATTCTGTTGCTTGCCCCTTGTTCCTGAATAGTCATCTCGAAATCGAACCAACAGCTACAACCAGCTTTCGAATATTTGAGTGAAAATTTTAGTCTGCTTTGTGATCATTACAAATATATTGGTTCGTACAGTCAGATAAAAAGCCCGAGATCTCTCACTCGCTTAGTGTTATAACTTTAGTATACTGTTTTTTAAATCAATAAACTACCCTTGTAGTTTCGAAAGCGAATGATAAATTGTTTTGTATGAATTAACGATTCCTACAATTCGCATTAAATTTCAGCGTTTTACACTAGGATCTCCCTTAATTATGCCGTTTGTACGTGTCGCGAGCAGAGTCGAGATTCCACGGACTTGCCGATGAAAAATAATTTATCGGCGACGGTGGCCCGAGGCCGGTTAATCGAATGAACGATATTTTAGCGGTGAAACGCGTTACAGGCAACCTGGCGTTTTCGAGCGTTACCGAGCTGGAAACGTCGTTCACTCGTATCGCTTCATTAAACGGTTTGAAATTCGACGGGATTCGGGGGTAGGGACGGCGAACAGGAGTGCCACGGGTGGTGGTAGATGGTTACAGTCCCGATCAAACACACGGCCACCCGTTTTGAGCGTAATTAACACGTGTTGCCGGAGGCTTTGCTGTCCGAACGTCATAAATTCGATTGTTTGCTAAACAGTCGTAATGCGACGACATAGAAGCGCGTGGGAGCCAGCAAGTTGAATGACCCGGCTATCTCCATTCGATATTTACGCTGTTACGCGAAAGGAAATTGACCGACATTGGTCCATAAAACGGGAGAGATGATCCGATTTCGCATATCCGATCTCCAACTACGAATTAACTTAATGAGGACCTATTTTCCACTCCATTCACCTATTGCATATCGAATGACGACGCTACACATTGATTTAAAACGCGATTCCTAGAACGAGCGAACAAGGGGTACAGCACTTACCCAATCTAGATCTTTGTCTTCCGAGTCCGGTGGCGAGGCGATTTCCGGCACCCTGTCCAGCAGCTGGAATATCCTTCCAGCGGAGATCTTGGCGGTATTAAAGTTGGGTGCGAAGGCCAGAGCCTGCCCCAGCATCCAAGAGCCGAAGATCAGAGCCTCGGACACCTTGATCACATTCTGGTAGCTCAGACCCTCGGTAGCCACCAGGGAACCGCCATAATACAGACTCAGTGCGTACCCAAAGAATGGGGTTGTTTGTCCGCAGGAGAACACGAGTCCTCTCAGTCTGTTCCTGATTCTGGTGGCCGTCGCCACGTGATCCAGCTCGACGCAGTAGCGTTTGAAGAAGGCTTCTTCTTTCCCTAAACTGGCCACAGTTCTTATGTTCGAGATCGCTTCGATGGCGATCCTCGTGGCCGCTTCCATCTTCTTCTTCTCCTGCAGACCCTGGCCACTCATCACTCTCGCCTCAAAGAACACCGCTCCAAGCACCAAAGGTATCGAGACCACCGAGACCAGCGTCATCTTCCAGGTGTAGTACATAGACAGACCTATGCCCAGAACTAAGGTAGACAGTGCCTGCAAGATGGCACCCACACGGGTACCCGTTGCACCCTGCACCGCACCCGCGTCCGAAGATAATCTAGCGCATAATGCACCCACACTGTTCGTGTCCTCGTCGTACCAGCCCATCTCTTGTTTCAGCATCGCCGCGAACGTCATCTTTCGTAGCCTCGTGGTCATGCGAACCCCAGCCAAGCCGAACATATACATTTGCAGGAACGTACCCACGCCGGTCACTATGCCCACAATCAGGAACATAACCGAGAATTTTACCACCTGTCGACGAACCTCGTCCTCATCCTGGAGACCCAGCACGTAGTACACCTCACCAAACAGCACTGCAAACGCTGGGAACGAGGCTCCCACCATTGCTGCTGCGAAACATCCTGGAACAGAATCGTTCAACATTCTAGACGAGCTTTGTCTCTCTGAGATACGGGATAGAAATAGAAATTTGCCAAAAAATTATAGCCACAAGAAACAATCTTTTCATAAAATATTTCTTTTATTAGTTTTTATTGTTTTGTAGAATGATCATTATCAGTTATTGAGCATAACGCATCAATCAAAGATTTTCTGTATTTTTGCCAATGGGAATTTTCTAGTCCATGGCAGATATTTTGTTCCTCGTTATAAAATGTCTCCCTTGTCTGTAAAATGTAAAGTAATTTTCGATTCGTATAGAATAACCACTGCCAGTGGAAATTGGCGTGAAAATAGACAATGGAGCCGTTGATGAATATTATGACTACAATGAATGAAGCAAAAATTAAGTTTATTCCAGCGTTGTCGCGATGGAAACGGTCGGACGTGCTTTTTCATTGCACAGAACACTCACCAATCATATTGAAGAACCATTCCGGCTTGTTGAGTCCAAATATCCTCATAATCGGTGCGTCGTATTGTTTCTCGTGCTCCTCTAACTGATTTAGCGAGGACTCTGAGGCGCCGGCTAGAGACAGACGATGAGAGTGCATCGACAGGGTGGAGAATTGTCTCTTCAATGGCGGCTTCTGCTTCGGTATGGCTGCTGTCACTGTCTTTGCTGCTGATGCCGTTGCTTTCGCTGATTTAACACAAATTAAGAAGCGTTAAGACACCTGTCCTAAGCTCAATATACAAAATGAACGGCGAGATTCCACGGTCATGAACAAGTTTAAGGACTGTTCAAGGATAAATTAAATATGCGTGTTGAGATAAATGTCAAATAGAAGCGTTTAGGAAGTTGGCGTTGGAGGAGCAAGTTTAAGGATCAGTTTTGAGGACAAGTACCTCTGGCAGTGGCACTAGCGTCCGCAGAAACCAGACCGTAATAGTGTTTCCCAAGTGCAAGCAGCTGTTCGTGGGTGCCTTGCTCGACTACTTGTCCGTCCTTAATAAATACTATCCTGTCAGCGTTGGTGATCGTGGACAGTCGATGGGTGACGACAACGGTCGTCCTGCCCTTCGACGCGGCGTCCAAAGCCCTTTGTACGGTCGCCTCGCTGTGGAGATCCAAAGCGGAAGTGGCTTCGTCCAGCAAAAGTATGGCGGGCCTTCTGACCAAAGCTCGCGCGATAGCGATCCTCTGCTTCTGACCACCGGATAGTTGTGATCCCCTCTCCCCTACTGGGCTGTCGTAACCCTAAAACAGACGCTTATGTCACAAATTTTCTCTCCCTTTGAAACACTGCCACAACACATTGAGTTATACAGTGGATCCTCGGAATACGTCTTGTTTGGACGCGTTAAATTTTGCTCTGTATACGTCTGTTCAGTATACGACATAAATTTTTTTTAAAATAATTATCCCAGAGGAAAAATTAAATTAATAATCAATTATATTCAGAGTTAACAATACATATTAACTGATACAAGCACAGTTGGGCAAAAGAATTGAAATAAAAATTTCGATTAAAGTGGGTTTAAATCCCACTTTGTTCGAAATTTTTATTTCAATCAAATTTTTGCCCAACTCTGCATACAAATAAAGATCAGTAATGGAATTACATACTGATGAGGTCGACGTATGATCGCGAAGCACGCGCAGATAGAACACGGAGAGATGAAAAAAATGATCAGTCGATTGAGTGCTTCTTTTTGTATTTTAGCATTAAGCAGAGTTTAAATTTTAAAATCTATAATATAATCTCATTTTTTATTTATGTGTTTAAACAGTGTTTAAATTATTTTACAACCCCATTAATATACGTATGTATAATATCAATAGGAGTATTTTATTACATGAGAACAGATTAATCAGTTTTATATTACTTCTTATGGGAAAAGTTGTATTCAACTTGGTATTGAACTTGTGTTTGGTCAACTGATTACGTGAGTCAACGCTGCAGATTTCTTCGACGTATTCGAGTTTCGACGTATTGCAGATGGGGACACCTGTTCGGCTTGACATTGGTCTCGAGTGGGCTTAGAATTTTTAACACAAGTTTTATACACGTCAAAGAAACAGTCTCATTATGAGAACTATTTGAACTTCGAACGATAACGAATATCTTAAATTCCATGCAATTCAGAATTTGTTACTTTCTCGTTACTCTTTCGAGCAGAAGCGTAAAAGATAAACAGTACGCTCACCTTTATTCCAACCACAGTAAACGCATAAAACCCACAGTGTAGTTATAACGTTCTCCGTATCTTTTAATGAAACACGAATAAAACATCGTCACAGAAGAGCAATAAATTCTCCAAAAAATACCGCTACGCATTATAATTTTAAAAACCGACGCCCACAACATTAATTTGGTATTCTTCACGTGAAATACGAAATAGTGGTTATCACGCTCACGCGTGTGTATGTGTGTAGCACAGGGTGGCGAACACGGTGAATAAAAATACGGTTGCGCGGTGTTGAAACAGAGATTGTTAGTGTCAGAACCGATTAGAAATCTCGCGTCAACAGCTCGATTCTCTGGAGACTCTCGAATTCACTGATAGTTATCGACAGAAGAGCAACCGCCGTCATTTGCCGGTTCGATTGGTATCCGCGGAAGAGGTCATCGAGGTCCCTGTGGTTTCAAATAACGATTATTTAATTAACCGTGGGACGAGGCGTCTACGCTGCATATGCGCCGGCGAGAATTAATAAATTTACGAGGAAGAGCACTTTGCGTTACACATCGATATAACAACGTTTATTGCTCGTTCCCTCTGCACTCGTCTGTACAACATTCCCGGCCAGCCGTAACGAAACCACGGTATTTTGTTTTCGAAAATAGCTAACCGTTTAACGCCGACTTCTATTCGTTGACAAACCCTCCAACCCTTTCAAGGATTGGGTTAGAAAGAATGTTCGTAGCATTGACAAATTAAGAATCGAAGATAAAATGAACGGCAAAATAATCTCGAACTTGAGATTCTAATTGCATTAATAAAAAAAAAAAGATAAAATGAAGATATTTATTCATACGTTTATTCAATTACAGGAGAAGTTACCTCGAAAATGGGAAAAGGTAATAAAACAGAATGGAAAATATGTTATTGAATAAATCTATGAATAAATATCTGAATTTTAACTTTCTACTTTAAGTTACAAACGCTACAAACTTTCGTTCCAACCCTATATAAACTAATACGGTCCGATACACCTGGGAAAACATTTTAGTAATGCTTTACGTGATTTTGAAAAACGATTACTTCTCACGAAGTGTATTTACATTGTACAATGTGCATTAGACCAGATCGGAAATACATTTCTTTTGGTTCGACAAAGTTGTGGTTCGACGTTTGAATGACAGGATCAAAATCTCAAAATTGTGCAATGATATCTCCAGATTGTGCATTGAGCACAAATTTTGAAAATTTAGGGAAAATATCGACATTTTTAAGAATATCAAAATCAAAGTATATTTCGTTACAGAGGGCGTAAGGACAAGCAAAAAGTATTGTTAAATATGATTAATCACATATTTTATGTACATGGTCAGTTTACGCACCACAGATGCAACGAGCGTAAATGGTGAATTTAAACATTTTCAATGAAAAAATGTTTTTTTCGATCCTGTCTAATGTGCATACTCTACAGGGTGTCCCAAAATAAGTGTAACTCCCGGAAATGGGAGGTTCCTTGGGTCATTTGAAGCGACCTTTTCCTTTACAAAAATGGCGTCCGCGGCTTTGTTTAGGAGTTATTAACGAAAAACACGGACCAATCAGAGCCCGGCTATAGCGAATGAAGTCCGACTCGGCGACAGGTCCCGCTTAACGTGGTGTCGCTACTGGCCGAACCAGAATTAATCCACTGTAGCCGCGCTCTGATTGGTCCGTGTTTTTCGTTAATAACTCCTAAACAAAGCCACGGACACCATTTTTGTAAAGGAAAATATCGCTTCAAATGACCCAAGGATCCTCCCATTTCCGGGAGTTGCACTTATTTTGGTACACCCTGTATAACCTAATAAATCGACTGCGGACTTTATGTATTAATTTTAATTCGAATCTCTCGACTCGGATAGAACAGTATAAAGCTCGGTTTCATTTTTCAGCGTTCGTAACCGCCATTGTCGCACTATAATCAATAATCGCGATAACCGTAGATTGTGCGCTCGATCAGCAATCGCGGAGCAAACGGTTCCCAGCGTCCAGATAAAATTTCACGAGCCTGATGAGCACTGTCCCGTGAACCAAACGAACGATCCACGAGTCTCCATAAACTGGAAACTGTCTGGTCCAGTTGCTCCCGCGGCCCTAAACGCGTCGGTGGTCACGGACAGGTGGTAAACGCGGGCCCGATCGAAATCGATCGCGAATATCGTGCCCGCTCGCCGATAATTCGGTAATAAACGCCTAATCGTTGACGTACCCGTAATCTCGGATACTGTTATTTGCTGGCGCGCGGTTTAGCGGGCTGTTTTATCGTCTGTTTGCCTGTTCGTGTTCACCGATCACACCTGAGACTATTGTTAACACGCTGCGAACCGCGTTCATGACTCTCGCGCTAACGACCGACTCTGCCGAAACCAAAAAACGCCGCTGCCATTTCGGAAACCGAAGCAGAACTTGTTCTGTGAAAGTAGTTCCCATTCCTGAGCAACAAAAGTTGCCGATTAATTATCGTCGACTAAATTCAACTCCAGAAAGAACAAAGAGAACGATTTTCTTGTGTAAAGTATTAAAAAAGTATTTATTAGCAACTCGTTTCAAATACCATTGAGCATTCGTGTATTCTATGTACCCTAGGTAGACATGAAACAAATAACACACGCTAGTGGATTTTACAATTCTTTTGATTATTCATTCCAGAGTCAACTAGAACGAAAACTGCGCTACATTTTATTTTTTAACGAAACAAGGGTGGGTCACGTTTAAATGAGATCAAGAGTCACTAATTAGACGAAAAGTCTGAATGTTGTCCAGAAGATTAAATGCACGATTGAGTGTGTTCGCAGCGACGCGCACAGGAGTTAGATCGGCCATGGCTGAGATATTATAACTTTGACGTCGATTATTGGAGAAAAACAGACGCTAATTACAGAGCAGAAAGTACGAGATTAAAATTCAAAGTAGATTTACGGTCCGTGGGCACGGTTTTAATTAGACGACCCTTTGTGTCTGCTGACCGGGATTCTCCGACGCATCGGCGCGAAAAAGGGATGTGGGATGGAGGACAGAGAAAAAAAGGAGTTTTCGAGCTCGTACGCGTTATGGGCGTTCAAGAGACTGTCGCGGGTCCTGGGTTGGCTGAAAAATGACCGAGAATCAATCGAGAAGTGTCTGCCGCGGCGAAAAACCGCATAGAGGATGGGACCGAGAACGAGAACGCGAAAATTCCGCTCAGCCGGCGAACGGGAACGGAATAGGAGAAAAGGTTCCGACACTCACCTCGGGCAGTTTGCTGATGAAGTCGTGAGCGTTCGCTTCCTTCGCGGCTTTGATCATCTCCTCCTCGGTAATGCCGTCATTTCCGTACCGGATATTCTCCCGTATCGTTGTGTCAAAGAGCACCGGCTCCTGGCCGACCACGCCTATATGCGAGCGCAGCCACTGAACGTTCAGCTTCGATATGTCCACACCGTCCAGCAGAACCTACGTGACCAGACAAGTCCAAAAGAAATACCATGAGAATTCCACCCAACCGTGCACTCCAGAATCTTCAGATTAAGGTCCATTTATACTACACGGACGGATCAGCCACGGACAGGAAGACAATGCTTAAGGAATAGGGACTCTGCCGCGCCATCTTCCGACGGAATCTGGAGGCCAGAGTCCCTATCCCTTAAGCATTGTCTTTCTGTCTGTCTGATCCGTCCGTGTAGTATAAATGGACCTTTATTCGCCCAGTATTTTCAAGAAGACATTCGGTGCTCTTTATCGCGAATTTTTGAAGTGAAAACCTCTTGAGGCGCGCCGCGTACACAATTGCTGGGCTGTGAATGTCTCTGATCCGTTACGCTCCAAGGTGAAACGCTATTCGGGTAAACTCGGGGTAGCTACGTTTAGCCGAGCGAGTGAGAAACAGACAGGTGCATCAGTTATAAAATGAGAATCAAAACAAACAACATCATACTCGAGATAAAAAGGAAATATAATATTTTGTTGAAAAACAATCAGAACAGCAATGGCATTAAATTCTATTGGATTCTTTCCCATAAGGGTATTCAGGGTAATGAACTTGCGGACAGATTAGCTAAATCAGCCACAGAAGCATGCTTTGCCTTAACTTTGCCAATTCCATTTACCGACTTGTATGAGAAGTTCAAGAGAAATGCGCATATACAAACCAAAAAGATTATAAAAGAGCAAGGTTTGATGAATGGGAAAATATTTTTCAATCAATATTATACTGGAAGGTCTAAGCCATGGTTTAAAAATGAACGTCTCTCAAGAGAATTTATTGTAACTATCAAGAGATGTAGAACCGATCATTATAGTCTTAATGCGTCTCTATTTCGTGTAAGAATCATTGGTGACCCGAAATGCGACTGCGGTCACGGTAGTCAGGATATCAATCATATTGTTTGACAATGTAGCCTCTTTGATTTACAGCGATATGAACTAATTCAGCAGTTGCATAAAATTAAGCTTAAATTGCCCCTAAGTTTGGAAATGTTGATTGCCCGACCATATATTGGGGCTTGTCTTCTTATTTTTAAGTTTTTGAGAAAATGTAAACTACAAATTTGATTTGGTGTAGTATGTACTGGATATTCGTAAATGTGTAAAATATGTACTGTGTTGTGTTATCATATTTTCATCATAATGTTTTTTGTACTTTCAATTTTTTACAGTGTAAAAATTTTTTCTTTTCATCAGTTTGTAATTTTCGCATTGTATTCTTCATCATGTTGAAATAAATCTCGTATGAGATTTTCTATAATAAAAAAAAAACAGACAGGTGTGCAACCACCATAGAAATTTTCACTTCGGTCGTGCGGTTTTATGCGCACAGTATAGGCCTGTTTTTTTGTTATGTTGATTGCATTATTCTTTTTTATAGAATCTGAAGTCTTCGTTTGATCCTACTACAAAACATTGTGTCGTCAGACAGTTAGAAAGAGACCAGTATCTTGTTTGCAAAGGTTATTATGGTGGCCCACATTTGCGTCCCACTTTCATGAACCACAATGTAGTCTACAATTCAATCTAACCTACAATCAAATCTAAAATTTTCGAAGGTCTCGCCGTTTCGACGTTCTGTTCAAAGACCTCCGTGTATTGAAAAGATATCGAGAGAACCCAATTGATTGATTGACCAAACGAATTTCCGGGTGTCTTTTTTATCGTGGATAATGCAGCAACTGCATGGAAAATGTAAATGCGTGCCACGCTAGGTCTGGGTTCGTGGTAGCCGGCCCCCGAAATCAGTATGCCAGATATATGGCGTAATACTTTCGCCGATGGAGAACTGCGACGGATGCGGAACGCGGGAATCGTAAAAGTTTTACTGCTGGGAAAACTCCTTGAGGCACTGTATTCCAGCGAGAAACGCTTCAAACTTGTTCCCCGTAAAATTCCCATACCCGGTACAGATGTAATAATGGAATATTCACGCCTGGGATATTGTTAAGCCCCGGGTGTAATAAATAAATTCACGGTTTACGGTCGAGCTAGGATCCCCCTCGTAATTTAATCGTACGGAAAAACTGCGGGGGCGGAGAGGGCTCGAATGAAGTTCGTTTTGTTCGGTGCATCGTAAATCTCTCCCTCGTCGTCTCTTCAGTCGCTCAAAATAGTAACCATATTCAGAAGGACGAGCTCTCTTGAATGCAGACGAAGTGAGCAAAGGAAGAAAAGTCAGCGAAACGGAAGTTATTTTATGCAACCCTTTTAATCCCGAGACCGCCAGCCCTTTCGCCGAGGGCCGAAGGGACGCATTTTGTGCATTTATAGTCTATAAAAATCGTCCGATAAAAAGAGCAGGCTTGAAATTTTGTAGAATTACATATTTTATATTGTTTTCCAAGTACCGAACCTGTCAGTGTGCAGGGAATAAAGTTTCATTTTATTCTGGTCCGATGCTTAAACGTAAAAGTGTGAATTTACATAAAAATCTAGAGTTTGTTTACGACCCGTAAAATTTGTGGCACTTTCGAAACCATACTGGTGCTGAAATTGTACTTTATTGTACCACCGATAGGAATTTTTAAATTATCGTTGATGCTGTATGTAAGCAGAGAACAGTTACAGGAACAAAAACAAGGAGATAAAATATGATCACGCTTTTAATACATCGTCCTCGTTTAGCTTAATTCAAATTGGGAAGCTACAGTGAATCAATTCCTTCGCGAATCAAGAACAATATTTACCCGCGTTCTATATTCTCGGTGTACAATAGATCAAATTACGCAAAACTTCTTGCGGGCTATTTTAATTTCTCAAGATTTGTTTGAAGTTGCCTTCTACGCAAATTTTGCAGCTACCATGATGTAACCAAGTAGAGAATAACTTCTTATGATAACATACGGTGGGTAAAAAAAGTATTGACACACTCTTAAAAAGGCGATAACGTTTTAAATATCGTATTATACGATTTGAATTTTTTGGGAAGCTAGAGCAATTAGTTTGTCACAGGATGCTAAAAAACATTTTGTCAAAAATTGCAATTCATCGGAATTGTAGCAAAAATACTAAAAGTTAAATTTTAGTATTTTGGATACATGAGGATTCATAAAGAAACTATTTTACAAATATTTTTGACGTAAACCTTTTAGAAATATCGTACTCTAGTATTATACAATAAATGAATTAAATAAGAAAGCTGAATAAAATGATACGTTTCTAGAAAGAAATTCGTACCTTAATGAAAGGGTATTCAACAAAATTTTGTCAAAAATTGCAAATTCATTGGAATTGTAGCAAAAATACTAAAAGTTGCATTTTAGTATTTTGGATACATGAGGATTCTTAAAGAAACTATTTTACAAATATTTTTGACGTAAACCTTTTAGAAATATCGTATTCTAGTATTATACAATAAATGAATTAAATAAGAAAGCTGAATAAAATGATACGTTTCTAGAAAGAAATTCGTACCTTAATGAAAGGGTATTCAACAAAATTTTGTCAAAAATTGCACTTCATCGGAATTGTAGCAAAAATACTAAAAGTTGCATTTTACAACTTTTTTATGTGGGCCAATATTGAAAATTTTAAAAATGTGTTTTGTAGACCTGTGTCAGTTATATGTACTGGTAAAGTTTCATCGAAATCGAATGATGCGAAAAAAACGATAGGCATTGAAAGATGTAAGAATCTGCAGTTATAGGTCGAAAATCGTGAAAATCTGCAATTTTTAACATATTTTGACGAAATTTTCAGAATATGTTTAATTGACACAGGTCTACAAAACACATTTTTAAAATTTTCAATATTGGCCCACATAAAAAAGTTGTAAAATGCAACTTTTAGTATTTTTGCTACAATTCCGATGAATTGCAATTTTTGACAAAATGTTTTTTCGCATCCTGTGGCAAACTAATTGCTCTAGCTTCCCAAAAAAAAAAAATTCAAATCATATAATACGATATTTAAAAAGTTATCGCCTTTTTAAGAGTGTGCCAATACTTTTTTTACCCACTGTACATAAAGATTTAAAATAGAAATTTCATATTTACTTCTTCCTACAAAGAGTGCTCTTTATATCAACTAAATTAATTATATGATCTGTATATGCTCTAAGGAGAAAAAAAATTAATTCTCTCCTTAATGTTCAGTTTCAATTCCAACGTTCGATTATTCGAGGGGTGCGCACCCTCTGTTAGTAGTCTAATGACTAAAACAATCTGTATCTACTTGAAAAGAATGAAAATGAATTGATCTTCAACTTTTTTCTAATTTGCACCCAAAAATATTGACAACTGGCACTAGTTCCAGAAAAATAGAAAAACGATTGAAAAATAAAACCTGCCATCAAGAGGATATAGTAGGGAGTTGTCAAGCAGGGTTCGAAGTCACCATAATTTCGACGTGAACAAAAACGTCGTCCGGATATTCATGACTCGGTTATTAACCCGCCTCGTTGCGTAATGTCGGCGCAGAAATACCTCGCGTTCCCGCGTTTGAATAAATCACTCGGCCCAGTAAACAAACAGCATCAGGGAACACGGAACGACGAATACAAGACGGTAAATTCACCGTAACGACCGGGTACGATCGAATAAGTTAATAAACAATGTCGAACGCTACGCAACGCGTTGCACCGAACGTAAAAGCGGCCAGATATTTTGCGAGTTATTACCATCTGATTGGAACGAAAATAATAATAGGGACATCGTGTAATTTTGTCAAGTTAATGGAGGGGGTAACTGGACACTGGAACTCTTAATAAGAAGCAAGCGCTGGTTGAATTTCAACGCCTTCGAGCAGATACCTTCTTCAGAGATAAACAGATCCCTGTTTCCAACTTTTCTGATAACAAGACTGCGGATGTTCGCACGGTTTAACAGCATGTTTCGTTCTGGGAAACACGATAAGTCGGATAGAAAATTCCTGTCGTTTGCTGCATTACTTCGGATAGAATGGATTGTAGACGTTTAAAATCGTTCTGGTACTTATTAGTGCTACTGTTATTGTGTAAACATGAGTTTAAAACTGTTTAAAAACCTGACAACAAATTTTCGATATTGTTATCTTTTCTAAAAGAAATATGTTTCTGAAATCGAACAAGATACTGTCCGCACTGTTCCCAGCATATTCTGAGTTTTATAGTCAGTTTACCGGAAGAAGAGATCAGGAAAGACACTGATAGTCACAACAGTTGTCCATCTCGCGTCTGTAGCCCACGAGTTACGACTCTGAAGCTGTTAGAATGGCCAGGTGTTATGGCATTCGATGTAACTGGATCTTCCAAGATGAAGATCCGGATCTTCTTTCGAGAGAAGAAATTTCTCGAGAAATGCGTCGTGAAAAGACTCTTTCACTACTCACGTGTCCTTTCATGGGGTCGTAGAGACGTTGAATGAGCTGCAGACAGGTCGATTTTCCACAGCCGGATCCGCCCACCAGCGCAACTGTTTCGCCATGATTGATCTTCAGATCCAACCCCTGTAGCACCTTCACATCCTTCCTGGCGGGGTACTGGAAGTGCACGCCCTTGAATTCGATCTCCCCAGTGGCGGATGACAGTCTTTGGCCTTCTTTGCTCAGGCTGTCGATGCTTGGTGTACGATCGAGCACCTGGAAAATAGCAGCAGCCGAACCTCTGGCAACCGCGAATGCTTCCAGGTGAGGAGACGTCAGGCCCATGTTCTGAGCACCTGCCAAAACGCCGAAGAACACGATTACCAGCACGGCGGGCGTGTATTCCTTTTCGTCCTTGGGCCTGTCGTCCAGGATCAGCTGCACACCATACCTGATATCAGAAACAGGAGAATCTGTTAGGTACACAATTAATAAGTACACAATTAATAAGTACACAAGTCAGTCTCATAACTGATGGCATATGTATAATTCGCTACTTGATAAGCTCTAGTGAAATTAATCTCGCTGATGACACGATGTCCGATTTATAAGAATAATAGGGATATTTTGACCCGCTAACTTTGTAACAAGGGCTATTTTCCACCCTATACCATAAATTCCTTTTTGTGTGGAGCTTCTCTTTGCCCCCTATTCTACAGGGTGTCCCAAAACTACCCTAGGAGCCGAAAATGGGAGGTTCCTTGGGTCATTTGAAGCGACATTTTCCTTTACAAAAATGTTGTCCGCGGCTTTGTTTAGGAGTTATTAACGAAAAACACGGACCAATCAGAGCGCAGCTATACCGAACGGAGTCCGACTCTGCGACAGGTCCCGCGAGGCGTGGTGTCGCCATTGGTCGACTCAGAATCAATCCGCTGTAGCCACGCTCTGATTGATCCGTGTTTTTTGTTAATAACTCCTAAACAAAGCCACGGACAACATTTTTGTAAAAGAAAATGTCGCTTCAAATGACCCAAGGAACCTCCCATTTTCGGCTCCTAGGGTAGTTTTGGGACACCCTGTATATACATGAATTTCTGAAATCTCACTGTTTATTTCTGTAATTTTGATATTGTACTTGAAAATGTTCTTTGTGTTGAATCCGTCCTAGTTTGTAAGTCAATTTTGTAATGTTAGCATACACAACCAAGTGCATGCTACTAATGATCCCATGTGGGGTTTCAAAGCATAATAAAAAAAAAGCTCTAGTGAACATAGTAATATAAAATTCTGTACAATATCGAACTACTTAATTCGGTTTTAAACATTGATGTTAAACAACTTTACAAAGAATTTATCCTCAGACCCACTGGAAGTTGCTTAACCGAACCGATTCAACCACTCTTGCACCGTATTCCCGCCTCTCAAGGGCATTTACTTTAAAAATATAGTTGTAACTTCGGTGAATTTATCGAGAGTTATGTCCAATCCCCGAAGAGTACTTCTGCTACTGACGAGAGCTGAAAAGATTGGATCTCGGGGGTGCTGTAAGGTGAGAAAAGTTCTCTTTGTGGTTGCTACTGAATTACTAATTGCTGACTCACTGTAGATATCAGTGTACTATAGATTGCTGGATTAATTAATGGTCCCACAAGTAAAAGGTTTCGAAATATAAATATTTTATCTTATGTTAGGTTCAAAGAGACGATCAACGTTGATCTTGAAAGAATATTAACTGCAGTAACTGTGGTTTTATGTGTACTTATTTCAACTTGGTTTTTTTTATGTAGAATCATCCTGTACATTCCAAAAAATAGAGTTACTGAAATATTTCCATTCAACGCGTCTCTGCAGTCTCAATCATTTTTATTTAAAACTTTACAAAGCGTCTTTTAACCGCTTTCTGAGAAATAGTGTTAAATATTAAGTATCGTTCCGTACCAAAAGGCAATGGCGTAGCTGATGTAAATGATGAACCACATGACACCACCGCCGACTCCGGACCACATTCCACGCCTGATGCCAGTTTTTTCGGCTGGAACCAACTTCTCCGCATATCTGTCGACTTCCTTCTGTTCGCCATTGAAGGCAATCACGGTCCTGATAGCACCCAACACTTCTTCAGCGACAGTTCCAGCCTGACCGTACGCATTCAACTCCAGCGCGGTTAGGGAGCTCTGCACCTTCGCCACGACCGCGGTGGCTATCACGATAATTGGCGCGCAACTCAGCACCACCAGCGTCAATTTCCATCCGTAAATGAACGATATAACGATGGAAGAGATGAAGGACACCATTAGGTACGTGAACACACCGAGCTTCTCGCCGATACCGTCCTTCATCTTGTCCAAATCCCTGCAAAACGCAATATAGTACTATCTCGATTAATTCCTAATTAAATCGTACTGTCTCAATTAATTCCTAATTAAATTGTACTGTCTCAATTAATTCCTAATTAAATCGTACATGTGTGCACATATTGAAAAGTGAGATTGTACAATAAAGATTGTTTATATTCTCGCTAAAAAATGTCTAATTAGTCATGAATAGATTGTTAATTTCTGCATTTACTGCAAAACTGTCAAAGTTTTAGATTAAATTTTTAAAAGAAGAAATACATTTTCAAATACTCTCTCTCTCTCCCTAGTTTCTTTGAGTACATTTCTCGGTTACGAATTAATCTGCGAGTGAATAATTTGATTTTTCCTGCAAGCATTTAGCCTATCGGGACCTGGGTCAGGCTTTCTGGCATTTTATGTACGTCCACAGACGCAATTAGAACCTGTTCCTATAACTTCCTGCCAGTTCTATCGAAAGTTGCCGGCGGCTGAAAATAACACAGGCAAGAGGGCAGTCATTCAGCGAATTAATTAACGTTCGCGTTATCTTCTGGGCCGTGCTCGGGTCACCTTGAAACCACGCCACGCTACTCGAATTAGAAACCGCGTTCGATTACGAACCTGAGATCCGGTGATGCTGGTCGATTCGGTTTCGGTGTTGCATCCCTGAATCTTTCGATGACTACCGTTGCATAATAAAAGCGGAACTAGGGTATAAGTAACGTCCGTAGGCGATGTTTAGAAGAAAACCAACAGATTTTTCGCTTTTAATAAATCGATAAATTAATACTAGTAATATATTTTGGTATTTCGATATTTAGATGAAAGATGTTGATTTGTGAATACTTTGTGGAGGAGGTTCGTCGAAGCCTCTGATGACTTTTCCATAATACGATTAATTATGCTTGGGAACATTTGCAGGTTTATTTTTACGAGGTGTAACTTGGGTAGAGGTAGTGCATTTTGTAGATGCATTAACCTTTTCGTAACGCAACAGCTGTTAATTGAATTCAATAAATTCAATGATGTCGGCGCTAGGTTCGATCATTTATAGAAAACAACAAATGTGCAGTTATTTAAACATGTTTCTAACGTTTCGATCCCTATGTGGATTTTTTTCAAAGAGACATTTTTGCGTTTGCTGTATGAAAAGTGGACAAAAACATTTAAACAAATATTAGGGAGTTGCACGTGAAAGAAACTTTAGTCCATGATGGTAGATATGTAACTTTATAACAGTTACATATCTACCATCATGGACTAAAGTTTCTTTCACGTGCAACTCCCTAATATTTGTTTAAAAGTTTTTGTCCACTTTTCATACAGCAAACGCAAAAATGTCTCTTTGAAAAAGATCCACATAGGGATCGAAACGTTAGAAACATGTTTAAATAATTGCACATTTGTTGTTTTCTATAAATGATCGAACCTAGCGCCGACATCATTCAATGTATTATATTACTAAATTTCGATCAAGAAGAATTTACCTCTTGGTAATTGAATTCACTTGCCAAAAATGTTGCTACTGCCAAGTATAGAAATCAAATGTTACAGTAAACGATTAAGAATTCTAAACACTAACGTCTTGCAATAATTGATGAAAAAATTCTAAACATTGTTCTCGAAACAGACAATAGGGAAGTCGGAATCCCAAAGAATCAGCTCGCAAAGAGGAGTCGCGTGTCTGAAAGGATCCTCGCCGGGAACGGTAGAAAAATTTGCAGTTGAAAGATAGGAAACACCTTTGACCCGGTTAGGGATGACTTAATTCGAGCGATCAATTGAATTATTGAACTGTTTGTCTCTCATTGACTTCCAATAAAGACGTCGTGCCACGTCGCGCCGAAGCGAACGGCAACATTCCGACGCGACCGATGGCCAACGATCCTGCGCGGCGATCGAAATTGCATTAAGGAATCGCAGCAGGGGGTCACGGCATTTTCACGGCTACGTTCATTAACGCTTCAAACGGGCTTTTAATTCTCGGCCGTCGCCGTTGTCGCGCGCACTGCGTCAGGTTCATAAAACTTTACTGCGAGCCCGCAGTGGCGCAAATAAAATTTACGTAATTGCCATTATAAATGAACGCGGGTCGCCGCGACGCAAGCCAAAACGTTTCTAATGCCAGACGATCCCTTACTACAACCCGATATACATATTCCGCGATGCTATTTTCGGCTGCTTTTATCGTCGTCTACACGCTGTGATCGAATGTGTCGAGAACCGCGCACGCTCGTTCCGGTATATGAAAAAATGACGACGACGATTGCAAATATTTAACCGCACAACACTGTTTGTAAATCACGTCGGACACAATGTTCAGCTTCCGTCCCAATTGAAACGATGCAACGTACTTATCCGCAAAATTGCAGCAGAACGACAGACTTTGAGGTACATTAACGTGTAGGATATGTCATGCGTTTCTTACGACATTGTACACATTGACGTAAAATGTCCTTTGATATTAACTACAACCATTGGCTGAATTTTCACCGTGGGGATCTTGTAAGGGTTAATGAATATGTTGTTCTGTAGCTTCGTGTACACTGGCATTTACCTGCCACCAATTTTCATACTCAGGAACTTACTCTACCAACTTCTAAGCCCTCAAAGTACCATGGAAACGACGTTTTCATCCCGCCGGTTAGTTTATCCTCAGCTTCTGATTCGATTTCGTAATTACGATTTATTAACGCTTGTGCAACTAGCTTCATTGTAGCAGGGTCGGTTAGTCTCGGAATAAACGGGGTTGCGTAAGTGGGACGTCCCCAACCGCGTCTTAATTAGCCGGTTATGAATCCCGCCTTCTTGACTTTTCGATAATTACGCGGGGCGACGCGACCACGAGGAACGAGAGAGAGACATTGTATCGGACGAGGAGAGGTACGCGGAACAGCCACCTGTTGAGCGAACCCCGCTCCCTGAACTTTGCCCGGCGTTTCTCTTTCAGCTCCCAGTCGCCCGCGTTTACACCCACAGACTTCGTGATCGAACACACGATACCACCCTTGAAGCTGGATCACCTGATCCTGCGAAAATACGGCTACTTAACGCGCTTTCGCCAGCACCGTCGACGAGCAGAGTCCTTCGCGCGCTGAACTTTGTTTCGAGATTCTAGAACTGGCTCTAGATCAAGATAAGAGAAACTTGAATGCAATCAAATTAATCGTACCCTACAATTTGATTCATTTAGGAAGTGTGGAGCACGTTTTCTCTGGGATCACTTCACGACGAATCGTCTGCTTGCTTTTGTCTCGAGACAACTAAAATACTGATTAACAACAGCTTTAGACGCAGAGATGGGCAGATTCGTATTCGCAAATTCGAATCCGAATTTGATTCACAGCACCTTAACGTGTCAATCCGAATACGAATACATTTGTATTCAAAAGTGTGAATTCGAATAGATTCATATTTGCAAGTGTGAATCCAAATTTCGTATTCGAATTCACACTTTTGAATACGAATGTATTCGTATTCGGATTGACACGTTAAGGTGCTGTGAATCAAATTCGGATTCGAATTTACGAATACGAATCTGCCCATCTCTGTTTAAACGGAGCATTGAAAATAACTATTTTACGTTACTTCATTAAAATAACAAGATTTTGTCAATCCAAATAATTAATTTTTTTAATAATATATGTTCAAAGAAGTAAATATTCGTTGAATAATTCCTAAGCTCACAATCTCAATTGTAAATTACAATTGCGAAAGCGTTGGGGTTGTTTTAATTATCGAAATCAAGATAAGAAAATTGTTAATAAAATAATTATATAATAACGTGGAGGACATTTTCGCACAGGAAAAAGTTACTTGAAATGACCTCGAGAATCATCGCTCTCCAGGAAGTATTTTTGGAACACCATGTATAAATAAGCTGACGAGCAACAGTAAGAAATGTAACACCGTGTACGTGCATAGTTGTACCGAACGTTTCGTACGTCGAATATCGTTTGAGTCCAAAATCCTTTTGACAAATGATACTCACTCTGTAATCCTGCTAGCGAAGTTAGTGGACGTGTTGATGTCGTACCACGTCATGTCCTGTCTAAGGACGGAACGCAGGAACATCTGCCGCACCCTTACAATTTGATTGGAAGCCGCGACGTTCAGGAAGTCCACGGTGAACACGGCGAAAACGAACTGAAGGCAAGACAATGCCGCTGAGGACACGCCGAAAGCAACCGAGTCATCATAAAGCGCAGCCATTCGTTCCTCGTACGAGGCTTCGGGTCCTCTGCAACCGAAATTGCCGCGAATCATCAGAAACAAGCAACCCAACAAGAAAAAAAACTTTTCTTTCAACAATTTGTTAATGTTCCTCTGAAAATATTACACAGTTTCTCTGAATGTCCATTCTTTGCTCGCTAATATATTTATTTATAGTATTAAAATGAGAATTTGTGCAAATATGTTAAATCTAGAAGATTTTAAATAATCTATACGTTTCGATTGGCTACATACGAGCTAAGGGAACATATTCAAAGAATACAAGCAGATTTTAGTAAAACTTATACAGTGACTCCCACTAATATTCGGACACTCTTACAAAGACGATAACTATTTTAATATTGTACTATACGATTTGAATTTTTTTGGCAAGCTAGTGTAATTAGTTTGCCACAGAATGCGAAATAAAATTTTGTGAAAAATCGCAATTCATCTGAATTATAAAAAAATACTAAAAGTTGCATTTTACAACTTTTTTATGTGGACCTATATTGAAAATTTAAAAAATACGTTTTGGAGATCTGTGTGAATTATATGCCCTGTGAAAGTTTCATCGCAATCGGCTGATGTGGAAAACAACGACAACGTTTGAGAGAGGCAAGAATCATTATATTTACTGCAGTTGAAGGCCGAAAATCGTGAAAATCTGCAATTTTTACCATATTTAAACGTTTGTAGCTCATTGCAACGTCGATCGATTTTGACGAAATTTTCAGAATATGTTTCATTGACACAGGTCTATAAAACGTATTTTTTAAATTTTCAACGTGGGTCCACATAAAAAAGTTGTAAAATGCAACTTTTGGTATTTTTTTTATAATTCTGATCAATTGCAATTTTTGACAAAATTCTTTCTTCGCATCCTGTGGCAAACTAATTGCTCTAGCTTCTAAAAAATGTTCAAATCGTATAGTACAATATTAAAACAGTTATCGTCTTTTTAAGAGTGTCCGAATATTAGTGGGAGTCACTGTACATAAGAGATAGTCCTTAGAAAAATATTCGAAAAAAATGTTTTATTGACCATTGTCCATATTGAAATCATCCCTCAAGGTTGGGGGCCTAAAACGTTAATGTTCCCTTGCAAGTGTCCATAAACATCAACTCTCTACAACTATAATTCTTGATGAGCTCTAAATAAACTCTGTACAACACGATCAAACTTTACAAACTTCACCAGTCGCAATTTAGGTTGAAAGAGTTGTTGACGCGTTTCACGCATACTTACAAGACCTTTCCTCCCCCGAACCACTTCATGATGAGGGTCGGTGTACTAGTGGTATTCTCCATGTTGCGATCCACCAGCAGCGTGGTGAATTCACCGTACTGGATCGTCGAGACGGGGATGCACAAACCTGTCAGGGTTCCCATGATCAGGCCACCGAAGACCAGCATCAGCTCCCCGCATGTTGCAAATCGAAACTGCAAACAACCGCGTGGCTCGAATGAAAATCACGCAACTGACATATTCTACGAATGTAGAATTAGAATTTAGTGTTCCGTCGCGCAGGAACAGGACACGTGGGTTTCTTTCGAATAATATTTATAGTGCGTTCGTGACTAAAAATCTTCTCAAAGATTCAGTAAATTAGAGTCATTCGGCAACCATTCAAGACATTGCCAGATGTCTAGTTTTTTTGTAAATCTTAAAGAATAATATGCCATAAAATTGGTCCCTCCGAACGACAATCCGAGACAGTGGCAAATTACCGAGGCCCGTCGTCGACCGAGTCAAGTATCATTTCATTTCACGTTCCCAAAGTTCTTCAGAGCTATGGGAAGGAGATATAAACAGTCGAAGTGTGCTGATTGGTAAATGCAACTTTCGGCAGGAACCAATCAGTGCATTTTCTGTCTCGTCGCGTTCGGACAGGAAGTCGAGTTGCGTCAGTTCCATCTTAGCTTTCGGACAAGCATCATCATTGAATCCTCGGGTAGACAAGTACAACGCACCGGCCGTTGTCTTGTCAATCATACGGTACAAATTTCAAGACTTTACATTACGGTAGTTCCAGTTCTCTGTATCTCGATCGTCAATTGTTCATAACTAAATTTAATGTTATTTTTATTTAATGTAATAAGTTTGCAAAAATATTACATGAAATTAAATTCGACGTTTCGGTCTCAGTTCAGACCATCTTCAAGAATAGAACATTTCAGTATTGCGTCTGTAAGATTTAATCGAAGACAATTTGTAAAACGTGCAAACAAAAACAAGTCTCCATCAATCGACGGGGACACCGCATCGGTCGAAGACAAAAGGAATTGAGGGAGGAAAGGAGAAAACACTTACGAGTTTGAAGTAAGGCACTGGTGGCAACGATTTAATCGAAGACAATTTGTAAAACGTGATTTAATAATAAATTTAATAATAACTTAATAATAAATTTAATAATAATTTAATAATAAATCACGTTTTACAAATTGTCTTTGATTAAATCTTACAGACGCAATACTGAAATGTTCTATTCTTGAAGATGGTCTGAACTGAGACCGAAACGTCGAATTTAATTTCATGTAATATTTTTGCAAACTTGGTTATTGTTCTAATTGATCGAACCAGTGCGCCGACAACATTAAATTTAGTTATTACGGTAGTTCGTTGTCCAGTGATCAGGATAACCGCGCCAAATTCCGCGTCACAATTAATCAAAATCCCCTCGCGTGCGCTAGCGTATAAGGGAGGACCTGCTAGAATTGCCTTACTGGCGAGTGCACTAGCAGGTCCGGGACGAAACGCTTCTTTTAACCTCTTCCCTTTTAATCAAATCAATCGTTATCTTTCGCAATCACATCATCCATTGAACTGGTTATCCAAGATTAATTTGTGGGGTAGCAGCGCTCGTTCGAGGGCATTCGCGAGTCGACGCGTCCGCAATTAAAAACCGGGCTCAAGCATTACAACCTTGAGTGGAATCCATCCGCGCATCACCCGCGAGTGTCCCTCAAACAGTTAAAAAATTGCTACAAGTTTGACAATATATGTGCTTCTACATGATCTGTTCGTTTGAAAATAGAACTCATTCTCTAGGCAGATAACAATTAAATGGGTGTCTGGAAGATGGACCTATTTCGGATTTTTTAAATTGTATAGGAGAGCAACTGGAAACTCATTTTACTGTAATATTCAATAAAACCGTAAAAAAAGTCGGATGAAACAAGGACCTATGTTATTTTTAGCTGGTTTTTATCATTGCAATTTACTAATATATGTATAATTAATATATAATCAATAATTATTGATCGAATCAGTGCGCCGAGGACATATATTAATTATACATTATTAAAATTTACGATCGAGAAATATCAACTATTGCAATTTACAACAATTCATAAATGATTTCGGAGCTACGGTTCGATCATTAGAATAATGGAAACTCTTGTGTCAGACCATTCCTTGAGAACCTTGACTGTTTCAATTCCAAACTGTCCTGACATTGACGCATAAAAACCCGTCCTTGTTGGTATTTCGCCATCCATGGTAATTAAAATAGTTTATATCGATCGTATTATTGCTTATAACAATTATTAAATGATTTCGGCGCTACGGTTCGATCATTAGAAAGTTCGATCATTCTAATGATCGAATCGTAGCGCCGAAATCATTTATTAATTGTTATAAAAAATAATACGATCGATATAAACTATTTTAATTGCAATTTACGTTCTAATTAAACATTGCGCTCTTATAAAATTTAAAAAATCCATTCAATTGTTACTCGACCGCTTAACTGCCCGACTGATATCGTGAAATATGTTCATGAACCTCCCCTCAGCTTGGTAATTTGTCGCGAACTAGTCGAAAATTTCAGAAACATATTCTCCGATGATTTAATGCGGCGAACTTCTGCTTTTCCGGGAGATTTAACCGGGAAAATTTATCTTGGTCTGGCTCGGTAACGAATGGTTAAGCGATTCGAACGATTGCAAACAAAAACAAGTCTCCATCAATCGACGGGGACACCGCATCGGTCGAAGACAAAAGGAATTGAGGGAGGAAAGGAGAAAACACTTACGAGTTTGAAGTAAGGCACTGGTGGCAACGTGGGTTCCGGCGCAACCGGTTTGTCGTCCTCCTTCGTTTGCGGTGGCACGAACTCACTGTGGACAGAGATCATTTGGTGTGTTCGATTAACGTCGTTGCACATAGTAATTAATCTCTTTTCAGAGTAGAAAATGTGTGTAACGGAACATTCCTTTCAGTGGAACAAGATTTCTGGCGAAGACCACTTCCGGTTCTTTACTAACAATGTATTTGATGAATTTCGAACAGTTAGATCTTCAAGATTTGATAGTTCAACTATCAGGAGAATTGAGAAGACTCGTTTTCAAACAAATACGTCACTCTTAAAGGAGTTTAGCAAAAAATTGAATACTTAATCCGCGAGCATAAGAAACTCAAGTTAAGACAATTTCTGACATTTGATTTGATGACTCGTAGATTTGCTCTAATCACTGAACTCACAAAACTGTTTTTGTACAAAATTACGATATATGCATGTTAAACTGTCATCGATAATATTTAATCGAAAAATGAAGAATAGAGTTAGCCGGCTGGAAGTGCTCCTGCAAGAAATGTATATTAAAATCAATAATGGTAAGAAACGTTTATGAGAAGTTTATACGATCAGTTCCAGTCCCTAGGACGAGGATTCGCTTAACAATTTCCACACATTTTTTTACTAAAATCTTGATTCGGTACTGGCGCTTTTTCGCTTCTATTTTTTTATCACTATTTAACATTCATCTGTAAGAATTTTATTCGTACATCGGTTTGCCATTCTCTTGTAGCATATACTCAGTTTCCTCTTTATCCTTCTCCGCATCTTGGAGTGTGTCTGAAATGAAATATAGACGGTACCGTACACAGAACATCCTGCAAACAATTGTTGTGTGTGCGTCGGGGGTGGCGTTAACCAATTCCGGCCCTATGTCGAGGCTGACCCGACATTCGATTATGTTCTTATCACTAGACTGTGGATCTTTATGCGTCCATAACTTTCTACTACAACTATAATCTACTACATACTATATTTTACTAAATCAAGTTCGCTGAAACACAGTAAACCCTTAGCTGGACTTTGGAAATGTACTTTAAAAAAGCAATTACATCATTTTTAATATTTGTATTAAAATAATCAAGTAGTGAGATAGTAAAATTTCATTTGATTCCACAGACAGTTATAGTATTAATTAAACTGCGCATTCATATGCAAAATAAAAATAGTCTGCATTCGTTTTCTTTACTTAATTCTTTCATCAAGTCCAAGATAAGAAAACAGTATTTTTAGATTCTTGGAATATTTCCACTATTTTAATTTTGATCTACCCACTTTTGTCAGAATGCATAAAATCCATAGTCTAGTATTAATAGATACACATTAAATAATTATTAGCATAAATGGAGCGATATTGGCCCCATTAGTTCATTTAAGGGTTAAGTATTTTCACAATATTATACATCTATTCATTTGTATGATTAATTTATACAATCCACAGTCTGTTTATGTTATATTTATGTAGAACACGGAAATTCTGTAGCTTTTACTAGCTAACACTATAAACGCGGTACTACAATAGCGCATCAAAATAGGATTAATCAATATTGACTTAATCAACATTGACGCAAGTTTCGGAATGGGTGACCGGAATCGTATTGAACCGCAAAGGATCGAAGGTATAAATTAATGTCCCACTTTCAATCGGAACGAACCTCTATCAATATATCACCGGGCGAGATCGTCGACGTCGACGATCGACAACCTATTGTCGCTCCGAAATTATTCGAAATCGGCGTGCTCGCAATTACGTGGGCGTTCGACGATTTCGTTCTCGACACGTGTCACTGGATCATTAAAATCATGCCATGGAAAGAGAGTCGTGATTCGCGAAATTAACGAGGCTCGTGCTCGTTTTCTTAAATCCGCGAGTGTTCCTCGTGTCGGTGACGATGCCGCGTCTTACGAAATTTGTTGACAGTTCTTCGAAACCGGAAATCGCGAGCATCTACATACCAAAAAGAACACAACAGCGTGATTGTTTATTGCGTTGTGACACAAATGATTTCGTAGAACGAACGCGAAAGATAATTTCATCGCGATGGTGAAATCCAATTTGATAAGAAATTAAAATTAGATGCGCGGTTTACACGCAATTCGTGGAATCCAGTCGGTTTTATATCGGTTCCGGGAATTCGAACAAAACCTGTGCAAGAGTACGCGTGTGCGACAAAGTATGTCAGTGATGGATAGATTCTGGATGATCGAATTTTTAATTAATGTATTTGTATGATCGGAGCAAAAGATAGAAAGCTATAGTAATGATAACAGAAAATCACAGCAGAAATAGAAGACACAAATATCGATGCAGGCTGATTCGATTAACCCTTTGAATGGTGTGACCGGATTCGAGTGTGCCAGATTGAGTGCGTGCCAGACAGGGTGCGGCTGTGCGTACACGTTCCTGTACTATTTTCGTATGGCAGCTGTCATTTACTATTACTATTTCCACGAGATACTAAATACAGAAATTCTTTGACCTGTCGATCATGGAAAATCAACCTTACTCTCACATATCAGAGCTGTCAGATCGGTTAAAAAACACTAGAGTTTGCTGAAAGCATTCGTGTGGTACAATTCTATCTCTCGAAACGTCAAGATTTAAATTGCCTTATCTTGTTTGATAATAATTAAAGGAACAGCTGAACTCGATAAATCCTGGAATTTCCAGAGACACGCACTAATCCAGATAACGTAACATTACGATTTAAACAAAACGTTTAATTTCCTCTTGCATTGGAAATTATTAAGAAATGTTAGTAGACTGCGGATTTTATGAATCTATGACGAAGATGAGTTAATGTAAGTGAAAATATATGTATGTATATGTATAGTGGAAAGATTAAAACAATTCAAAAATATCAATATATTATTTAAAACTTATGACCATTATAGACAATCTTTATTTTACATAAAGATCCACAGTCTAGTAATTATTTAATATTGTTTTTGATACTGTTTATATTCCTTTTTTTTAATATATGATGCTTCAATATACTGATCGAAAAGTTCGTGTCTCTTTTAATTCAAATAATTTTCAACTAAGTAATTCAATCATTTTTTTGTGTTTTTGTGTATATCATTAAACCTGCAAGATTTATTGCTTCTTGCTATGTATCACTTTTTCTAAAAATAATGCAGCAACATCTACTAAAGCGAAGAATCTAAGAAAAACCGGTTGAACGACTGGTCTCCGAAAAATCGAAAAAAATCCCCGAACGAAGAATAAGAATTTTGAAGAACATTCTGGCGAGGTGTCGGCTCGATTCCGATCGTCGATCTTCTTCGTGAAATCGATCGGCATTATTCGACGCGGTAATATACGATCGAAGCGTCGTCGCGGCGCCGCGTCATAAATCACCGTGGAACACTCTGTAAATCGTCGGATTGCGGATCGACGGGGACGCGTGAACCGTGCAGATCGTCGCTGACGGCATCGTCGTCGACGTCGTCGTCGGCGCATGAACGATAAAGGAAGTTGCGAAGAGCCGGCCCCGATGGACTGCGCCGGAAGCCGGCAGGGGCTCCATTAGCGTCGTAATTGCTGTTCGAAACTCCTGCGACAAATCTACGATCGACATTTTATGCGAGGCTGCCAGCTGCACGGATTACACGTTCGCGAATTAATTCAACCCCCACGCCCTACGCTCCCATCCACCCCCCAAACACCTCACAGAAGAGGCGCGAAGTGTTCAATTCTACGTTCAACTTCGCAGATGTTTCGCAACCCTGCGACAGTTTAATTGGAACACTTTTGAGTGGTTTGAAAAACCTTTGTCCCACCATGTTGCACATAAATATCATATTAGCGAATTAATTCGTTACCCTCGGATTTAGTAGTAACCCCTTAGACTGAGGATCTTTACATAATGTAAAAAATGTTCGCGTTAATTCCACGTGTCTGAAGCAACACGAAATGTGTTTGCTTCTTTGAATTATTTTATTAAGCTGGAACTTATACACTGATGTACTTATGTACCCATATTTACCCATGTATTTTATGCATTTTTACGTTAAATGCATAAAATCTGCAATCTAGTTATAACAAAAGAACACAATGTTATTGTAGAAAACTACTAAAATGAAATAATGGGTACAAAATGTACGAATGAACGTGACAGATAGATTGCACACAGCAAATCGATGCTTCGCGATTTTTACGAGTGAAATGCTCGCGTTTGTTTACAATCAACGAAGGTAGAAATTAATGGGGTACTTCATAACGATGAAAATAATTACACCGACTCATAATTGCATTCCCCCCCTTTGCAAATTTGTCGGTCGTACAACTAATGCATACTCTTCGCTGTTGTGCAATTATTCAATCATTTAACGATTATTGCCGGACGTCGGAATTTGATTATCGTCGCTCGCGGGGAGATATAGTCTGTTTTTAATCGGGGTGTGATGAGATTGCTTCTTATTATTGATTGTTAATTGGAAATTCGAATGAACACCGAACCGAATTACAGAAAATATTGATGAAGTATAGCGCCATAGCGTTACAGTAAATTGTCATAATTGGTTCGTATTATGTTGCTCAATATTATGTAGATGCGTATGACTCGACAGAATATTTGTAATCGACGAACAATAAGTTTTGTCAATAAAAATATAATTTACAAGAAATTCGTTATCAGTTGTGCAAGTTGTATAAGAATTTGAGCAATCCGGATGACAGTTAGCGATTTTGTATGCTGCAAGAATGTCATCTAGACTTTCAAGAGAGTGTTGCACTAATCATTAAGCACACAAAAATTGTGACATCGGCGCCAACATTACAATCCAAATAACTTTTATCTCTCCTCTACACGTTCAACAAATAATGCAGTTCTTTCTTGTTGAAACGTGTCGCGTCATCCAATTAGAGCAACAGAGAAGACAATCTAAAAGCACCACTCTACACGACGAAACGAATGAAAGTTATTTATGGAAACTTCAGCGTGTATTTCCGTTTTAAAAGCCACAACGATGTACACGGCCAGGTAAAAATAAACATCTACGGAGATGTGACGAGATCGTACCACTCTAATCCAATCTCATTCTCCAAAATAACTGTATAAGACCATATTTCCCCTGAGTCATCTCAGCGAATTCAAAATCTTCCGAGAACACTTCCGTCTCATTTGCGTCACTAATTATAATACGACGTACGATTGTAAATTTAGCACCACCGTTTTTCATCCTCTCGTTACTCCCACGCGTGGTTTGCGCGAGACTTCCCTGAATCGGGATCGTCTCGATTGAATTCCTTGTACAATTCGTTACCGTTCATGTGTTTGAGTTGCAGTGCGATCAATCAGTCATTGTAACACGCGATGTTTCCCGATAACGTATACTCGGAAACTTTCTCAGAATTTCCGCGGAGTTACACAAATTGCAATTTGTTTGATTCCCGATAGTTTCGTAATTGCGAAGCTGCTGGTGCAAAAAATCTTCTGATTGAGACATTGTTGGATCTATGGTTCACACGAAATTTTATACGGATATAATTAAGAGATTTGTAGTATTTAATATCACCATAGTTTCACATTAGTTACTTGAACAATAGATTGGAAATGATTCTTAAATTTTAATCTTGTAGATATAATCTTTTCGGAGCATACATTGTCCTGATCGATTGTTTCAGATGATGAGAATGACACGCCATGGTATGTTAAAACTGGTTATGATTTTTTCTCTCTATTATAATATACGTCTGTAATGATCAAATTTCGCACAAGCATTTACACCAACGTGTATCAAAATTTTTCTCTAGTCTTAGTTACAAATAAAACGTTGCAAACAAATCTACAAATCTGTTCTTATAACGACTCAATTTGGTTCACGAACAAAATGAAATTATGCACAGAGAGGCATGCAACTTTTCCACACTGTTGCACCCTGTGTGTACCAATTTGGACGAATGTCGGCCATCCATCATTGTTCTACAGGGTCCTTCGATCATTAGCCACTAAACAATGCGATCCAGACATCTTACATGATTTAACGATCCAGTGAGAAGGCTTGTCGCAGGTTTCGCGTGTCCATTCCCGGGGTCTCGATCGCCGTTGGTTCCCGATCGATCATTCGTGATCGAGTGACGGCTCGAGCGAAGAGAAAAAAAGAACAGAGGAGTTGCGATTTTTCAGGCTATCGATCATGAACGTTGCAACCATCGATCGACATCGGATAAACCCCCACGGAAACTCGATTTTGCACACAATGTTCCCTGAAAAGTGCGCGGACCGCTTCGTCGATAAGCTCTCGTGCGGATTAATTCACCGAAATTTCCCGATAAACGCGGCCATTGTAATCGAAACGTGGAACCACCCACGCCAACCGGGGACGTTATACATGCAGAAGTTAATGAAGTTACGGCGCAAAGGGAAATCAACACGGGCTCGATCGATGAAACCAAATCGAGGAAAACGAAGATCTACAGTCACTCGCGATAAAACCGCAATGATTTTTGTTTTAGAAGTTAGAACCTTAGACCATACATACTTATAGACCCAGCATAAGTACAAGATAAGCATTTTGAGCGAAGAACAAGAGTGGGTGTGGAGCCGAAGGAGATTGTCCACATAGAATGCGAATAGTGGGTTGGCGGATAATATCTCCGGCTGGAGAGGAGAGTACAGGGTCCTTCGGGATCCACAAAAAGGGACGGTGGGGTTTTAGTGGGCATGTCGTATCCTTAGCTCTACTTTAGATGGATGAGCTCTACACTATCCTCTCGACCATTATCGGAGAGGGGGTGTACGTAAAATGCATTTCCCCACTATCGTTAATGAAAAAGAAGAAATAGGAGATACATGGGATGCAGTGTTCCAAGATAACGGAGTATCTGGTGCCCACAACTGACGTGGCAAGATAATTCGAAATGGCGGATAGCGATATAAAAGCGAGATTTACAAAAATATTTGTGAATTATTTCGTAAATATTTGAAAAAATGGTGCAAACTTGTTGCACAAAGAATTTGAACGAAGAATTGTAAGTTGTGAGAAAATAAATACAGATTGCATATTATCAACGTCTATACTAAAATTTAACTTTTTCCAAATTACAATTGACAATTAAAATTTTTAAATGTTATCGGCGCCAGGTTCGATCATTTTTAGAACAAAACAACAAATCTACCACCATAAGGTTTAAATAGTTTTCACACAACATTCAATATTCGTTATAATATATTGTCCATTTTTTAGACAACATGTAAATTCCATTAGAAATTTATTCTTTTTCATGGTTTTCTTTATGTTAATTTTTTGCAAATTCTTGTTTCGATGTATCATTTAAAATATTTTTCAAACGCAATAATGATTCTTTGAAAAAGATCCACATTGGGATGGAAACGTTAGAAACATGTATTAATTGCACATTTGTTGTTTTGTTCTAAAAATGATCGAACCTGGCGCCGATAACATTTAAAAATTTTAATTATCAAAATTTTCGATCGAGAAGAATTCACCTTTTATAATTGACAAAATGAGTTAGCACTGTTTAAAATAATAATAATAAAGTAAAAGTGAACGAGTAATAAAATATATATTACAGTTACAGTTTCCACAAATATTTATACAGAATGAGATACGGCCACGATTCCCCTTTCCTCTTTAACACTTTACTTTTGTGGTACTGCGACATCTCAACAGACTATAGCACTTTGCCCACAACCGTTATCTGGTAGACCAGTAGACGATATAATCTTGAAACAATGCATGTTATCTATGGTCTAAGGTTAGAACAACTAGTTTCACTAGATAACGTGGTAAAGAAATTTTAAAAAACTGCTAACGGTCGGAAGGGGCGAGGTGAAGCTTACTCAATTTGATCGGTATGTATACACATAGCTTGATTTTCTACTTACACTTCAAGAATATTTTTTCCTGTCGGTGAGAGTTTGTTTTGGGGGGTTCCATTTCCATACCCTGCGTCTTCTCGCGCGGGTTTCCGGTCCACTGATAAATTCGCCGTGTCATCGCGCATTCTTAATTAACAACTCTGTAATCAAAACGAGGTAATTGCAATTATTACAAAAATTTAAATTTATTCGCTGCTGGTCGGCGAACGAAAAATAATATGCAAATGTTTTTCGTTTAACTAAAGCGATTGCTGTGGAAATTTATAAATTTGTAATTTTAAGTGTAATTGTATGGTTTGCAAATTCATGTTTTTATGGAAGGATTTCGAGATAAATCCTGGATTTCCTTTGTCACTGGTGTGAATAAAAAATTGAAGCGAAGCAGCATTATATATTGTGTTCTTTTTTGTAGGAAACTTTATATGCCGTAAATTGCCACAGTATAATTACAACGTAGTCATAATGAACAGACTGTACGAATTTATAAATTCACAGCATATATACTACGTTTTGGAAAAGGATTCCGCTGTTTATTTGAATAGTTCTGAGAATATACATGTTTTATTGTGGATTATCAAATACTTTAAATGCAATAAATCAATCAATTTCTACGTAAAGGTACTGTTTGTCATTATATCTTATAATTATATTGGGTGTTTCTTTCTTTTGCACAGTAGTGTATATAAATTTTATTTATAATATGTAGATATGTTCGAATCTTTTGTGAAAGAAAATAGATTCTACGCCGGTTTCCTACCATTTTCTTTAGAAGAACATATATTGAACCTCCACTTACAGAACTGTTGAGCATAGTCTAAATTATTACTTTATTCGTAAGCTAGTACATCAAATTAATACAATTAGTATATAGATTTCTTGAATCATGAATTCATATACAGGGTGGTCTACGTAACTTGCACACCTATAATAACTTCCAAAGTACGCGTTGCACGAAAAAATTCTGTATACAGAAGTTGCATGATCTGAAGGGGTACATGATGTAGTGCATTTATATTTTTTACAGGTGGGAGCGTTTCGGAGATTTGAATACTACATTTTTTATACCACAATACGGAAGAATGTCGAATTCTGAGTAAAAAAGTATTGACCTATATTAGCCCTAAACGTAATAATTAACGAGTAATTGCATTTTATTTTCTGAAAATTATCTTCGCGTAATATCAAGTTAGAAATTCAACCTTGTCATAGATTTCCGCAGGACAGCGGGGTGTTTACGTGATAATGTTTGTTAACATGGGTGACCTAGTAGCTTATCGCAACTACCATAAGTGTTCGAAGTGATATCCGTTGACATTAATACAGTGATGCAATCTATTAAGTAATGAAGAAACTGAACTCTGAATCATATCCGCGAAACTCTGTGATAACGTTGAATTTCTAAATTTATATTACACGAATAAAATTTTCAGGAAGTGCAATTACTCGTTAATTATTACGTTTAGGCTAATAAAGTTCACTAAATTTTTTCTCAAAGTTCCACATTCTTCCATGTTTTGATATAAAAAATATAGTATTCCATTTTAAAAAAAGCAAAGTCGACCTTGAAATCTCCGGAACGCTTTCCCCTGTAAAAAAAACTAAATTCACTACATAATGTACCCCTTCAGACCATGCAACTTCTGTATACATAATTTTTCGTGCAACTCAAACGTTGGAAGTTATTATAGCTGTGCAAGTTGCGTTAACCACCCTGTATAGCGGTAGTAAAAAAGAAATGAAGTAGTATCAAGAACTAAGTACAGCAATCCCTTGATTCTTGTTCAGGGGGTGGTTCTTGGAGCGAACAGGAATCGCAACCTAGACTTGCTTTTCTGAGTTACTGCTGAGTCTACCACTCCGATCGCGCCGAGCGAGACTACAATAGAGCAACGGTGTCGGCGACGGCTACCCTAAGCGTGCGGCCGCAGCGTGTGGCCGTCGCACAGACTGGTATTTGGCCGATCTAGCTGGCCAAAATTTTTGTTTGATTAAAACTGATTCAATTTATTATGTTTCATTAAGCTATGCTTACATTAATGAAAAAGAACAATTTATACGTTATAAACAATGGGGTCGGTTCGAGGGACTATCCGGCTCTCCCAATGACAATGTTATTTTTTACCTGGGGGTAGTTCTAGGAAATCGACTTTTGGCCAGCTAGATGGGTCAAATACTAGTCTGTGCGTCGTCGACACAGTTTAAAGGCCCACGTGTTCTCACAATGTAATGCCAATTCAAAATGTTTTATTTTTCATTATTTTTTTATGAAACTCTCACTGACTTGTTTCTGGTATTATTCTGATTAAAACAAGACCAAACACGATATAATTTGGCCCATATTTATTCTACATGTGAGAAGCATAATTTATAATTCATCATGCATTCAACATATGAAATAGTATTAAACTTTCACAAAACTTTCACAGTGGATTAGACCAATAAATACAATTTAAATTATATCGTGTTTGGTCTTGTTTTAATCAGAAAAATGCCAGAAATACCTTTTTTGAAAGTCTCATAAAAAAATAATAAAAATCAAGATGTTTGAACATTCGATTGGTTGTGTCAATGTAGTGGTATTCACACCGATATACCCGGGCCGAGAACAATAGTCGTCGCCCTGCGGTGCGGGACAGCGTTGACAGGCAGTGGAGTGAGTACGATTGAACAAGAATCGAGACCCCCAAACTGAACAGGAATCGGAACTTTGCTGTACTATATTTCAAACTCCTCATCTGACTTATGTTTCTACACATGTTTTTGAGCTCTTATAATAATTGTTATACTTTTCACATTAACCAACGTGTTCAGCACTGCTAAATTACATGATTCTTCGACTACGTGAACCGACGGTGCATAAAAATTGAATGGCAAACATTTCTCCTGTTGGCTGTCAGCTGGCATTCAATTCAATCCAAGAGGCATTAACTTCGCGGAATTCGACGTCGGAGAAAAAAAATCTGTTCGGAGCAGGAAAAGTGAAGACTGGGTCGTTCTCGCGGTCGAATTGGCAACTCTTTCCGTGTGACTTCCGGTCCCGCGATCTCGATGATTTACGATCCGTAGGAGAAGATGTGAAGGTGTCCCCCCGGCCACGGTAACCATCCCTCTGTGCACGACTTCGTGGAGACAATTTATTGTTGCATTGATCGTAACGAACGGGGAAATTTTATAAACTGCTCGCCGGGAGGCCAATGAAAGAAGAATTGGCTTGGCGTGCAGCGGCGGGTTATTGGAAAAGGAGACAAATGAAATCGCAGAGCTCGCTCGTGAAATAAGATAATTTGAAATTGACTGGAAAACGCCGTCCCCTGTTTATCTCTTACTTTCACGCTGCAATTCCGATTCGAAAAGCGTGACCCTTGACGACAGGACAGTCCCTTCTATTTACAGTTTCATTATTTACGTTCCCTGTCGGATTGGAGAGCCTTTGAGGAATCGACGCAAATGTTCTCATAAATATTTGCCCGGCTTCAAATGCCCGATGATTGATTAACCCCTTGGAAACCTGGCAAGACTGGAATTCTAGCATAGACACGCTTACGGTACTTGGGAAGTTTTATAATAACTGCTTCGGGAAAACCTCTGACACCTTGAAGGCGACCTCAAAAATTCCATAAATTAAAGTAATTTATTTAATGAAGGAAAAATCGAAATTGCATTGTGCATTCAGCGGTGCATCAAATTTAAAGTTTCCGTGTATACTTGTATGCAAATTTTGTACAAGTTCGACACATTATTTTCTCACCAAGTGTCACAATTTAGGGTGGTATTGACCAAAAGATCTCAAAAGAATGTTTGTCTTATTAAGCAGTCTATTCCAAACGCAGAAACATATTGACTAAAAACGAGAAAAATTTTTTCTGTGAATTAAGTAAAACTTGAAAATTTTTCTAGAATAACGTTTAAAATTAAATTTTATTATAATTTTTATTATATTTTATAATTTTTATTAATTATTATAATTTTCGAGAAAGATGAGTTTGGAAATCCGCAGGTTTCGCATGCCCCAGTGTTTGCAGTAAGTATTTTATAGCACGTGTATCTATTCGCTGAATGTTGAAACTTCATTAGGAAAATTCCTAAACTTTCGTTAATGGAAAAGCAGACCGCATATCGTTTTTTAAGTGTGGTCTCTCCTGTGCAGGGACAGGAATTTCTGTGGTGACTTGTTCTCTGAGGAAGTTCCTTTTAAAGGACGATCGAAGGGAAATAAAAGCCCGGAGACATTGGCACGCAGACGCGTGGCACGTTACTTCTAGTTACTTAAGGTGCGGTAACGTTTTCTCTGCTTTTCCTTCTATCTCTCTCTTTCTCTTCTCACCCTTCTCCTCCACCTTGTTCTCTGATGAAAGACGCGACGCCATAACAAAGGAACGGCTGATCAAAGCGCAAAAGTAATGAAAGATACGGGGCCTGGAGATAAAAAGGGCGGCTGCTTTTTATTGGCTTTCTCTCATTTACTCGACGGAGTCTCGTTTAGAGTGCTTTCGATCTTCATTAAGGATTCCGAGTCTTCTGTCGTCGTTTGGAAAAAGGAGGAGGGGATCGACTGGCTGTTATTTTAAGAGATTGCGCGTGATTCCGTTAATTAGATCCGTGACGATCCTGCACTGTTTCGCGAATCATAGCCTTGAATTTAGGAAATCTTCAACATGAAAATATTGCAACATACAGAGCAACTTCAGTTGCAAGTGAGTATCAACAAATATTTCAAGATTTCCTTTTCTTCCTCCTCACTTTTTTACATAATATGCAGAATATATTTTCTACGTAAAAAATTTTACCAAATGGGGCTTGTCAAGCTTATTGAATGATCGAGAAGTTTATCTTGGACAACCCCTAATTGAAAACTTTCTGCTTCGGAAGGGAAGAGAGGAAGACGATGCTCCTCGAGTTAACGAATAACCGCGCTCAAGTCAGTTTGTCATGCCGTTCTCATTATTCCTTTCGTTCGGCAATTAGCACGTTAATTGGGGGTGAAAGGTCGGTAGAAAAGTGATTATCCATAATACAGGGCTGTGCGTTACCGGCGAACCTGCAGAAGCGTTCAATTTCATCAGCAGCTACTTCCTGTCTAAAGTTTGATCGTCGCGAGCGCTGTCGACTAGACTATGGATTTTTGTGAAATAGGAAATTGAATTAATTATAGGACACAGGAGGTACGTCTTCTCCGAATATGAATAATTCTTCAAATGTTTTCATTGTTCTGAAGTCAATCTATTTTTTCCATAAATGCATAAAATCCGCAACGACGAGAGACCGAGGACCCATACTCGTAGAATTCTTGCGGGACAATCGATTAATTAGCACGGCTTAGCGTCAATGTCTAAACATCGCTTAGATTGGATATCCTGTATTGTAAACGTATACTCGATAATGCTCGAAGCAAATACAGTTTGTTGTCTGTGTATTATCGTTGCTAATTGCAGTTTGTGCGAGGACCAGACCTCGCCGGCAACAGACTCCCCCCAACCCCCAACCCCCATAGATCAACGAAATAGGTGTCTGCAGTGAATCGAACGCCGACAACGGATCGCTCGGGCAAATATTGACCGCAACAAATATAGGCCGGCCTGCAATCAAAACGTCAGCTCGGCTTAATTTATCGGCGGCGACCGGTAAGGGTGGTTTTTCCCCCATATCGTCGCGGCCTTGATCGCTTTCACATTTCACGGAGTCCACGAGGATCGCGTAACGTCGCAAATCATTCCTTTCGCCCATTAGTACCGTCTCCTCCGACGTTTTCATTCGAAAATATTTAAGGGTGGATTCACGGTGAAATAACCCTTTCAGATTCTCTGTCGCACCTTTTCAGAGATGTCGTAAATTTTCCGTAAATTTTCCTATAGAAAAATATCCTTAAATAAAACTGGAAAAAAGGATCCGGTGATAAATCAGGTGTGCATGAAATTTGGTGGAGAAGGGTTGAGAGATATAGGGAAAAATTTGGAGACGATGGCTATTGGTTAGGGACTGAAATAAAAGGGTTTTGAGAATTTTTGTTTTGAAATTAGCAGTCTCGAAGTTGTGTCTAGTTGTACCGCATTTTCCTAATATTGTTTTTGGGTTTTGGTAAAATTGGTACAGAGAGAACCTGTTAAATAACGACTACTCAACAGAAGCAGCGCTTGTAATCGTTCAACCAAATCAAAATAACACTCTGCTGCACAACAGTGAATCATGCTTCCGATAAAGAAGCACGATGTCTGAGCCGTTGTTCAAGATAAGGAAATTACGTATGAATTCTGCCAGGAGCGACGCGACCAATTTGTAAAGATATCTTACTTAACACTAAACCTACCAACACCGGTCAAATTGTCTGGGTCCAGGTCTTTTATTTTACAATTAGAAAAGTAATAAAACTCATTTCGTAAGCAACGATTGCACGGATATTTTTAGTAGTGCAAGCATTACGATAGGAGGCGCACAAAGTCTACATAAAATCAATCTTGTCATTTTTATAAGGGAACATGTACCAGTTACTTTTGACCCTCAGTAGGTTTAGTGTTAAGTGTTTATGAATAACCTGCCAATCTCTCGGGTAGATTTAAATCGTCACGATTCGACAGCGAATCATTGTGCATTAATAGATACGAAAATATTGGAGTAAAATTTATTGTAGATATTGATCAAATTCTTTCTTTAATAATTAATTAAAGAAATTATACAGCGAATCTTTGTGCATTAATAGATACGAAAATATTTAAGTAAAATTTATTGTAGATATTGATCATATTCTTTCTTTAATAATTTATTATAAAGCATTTTAACCTTTACTTTCACCTATCCCTGAGGTATTTACCCTCTATTTTAACCTTTACGAAACACCAAAAATTCAACGCAGCAGTGTTAAAATACTTTCAAGTGCAAAAGGTGAATATTGAGATGACCGCCCGATTAACGTTGCCTTAAATCGCACGGAAAATTTCACGACATTCGTGACAAAATCGGGAGTGAATCTCGCGGTGCAATCGGTTGGAGGAATCAGACCGATAACGAGAATCCAGGTAAAGCCCACGGGTTCCATTTAATCCGCCTCCGCAGACACAATCTTCGAAAGTTTCCGGCGGCAATCTTTTCGAAATTCAGTTAACATCCTTCGCAAAGAAATTTCGGCGCGGAAAACAATCCGCGCGAAGTTTCCCCCGCTAATGTATTCGCGGCGGTTGTCGCGGGTATCCATCCTACCCCATGTTTGCCACCCCCCGCATCCCTTATTCTCGGGGGTAACTTCGTCAGGGGCCCGCGTTCCGCCGCTGAAAAATCGCGGCTAATGGGAAAAATTGCTAAAGTTACACGGAAAGTTCCGGCGACTTTCGTCGTTTGGCGCGGCACCTTTCGCAGTCGCGGAACTCCATTAAGCTCGGAAACTAATTTCCAACGGAGTTGCAGAACGTACGCTCGCGCACAGACATTGCATAATCCTTTTGCGGCTCGCATAAATTTCGATTCCTCGCAGTCGATCCGCAACATCGAGGAGAAATCTTTCGACGCATCGACCGGGATTGGGTTAGGAATCGAAGAATGATCGAGGAGAGTAATTTTCTATTTTTATTCTTAGCTTAGAGGCGTCATACAAGTCTCAGGGACTCCTGAGAAATCAACAACGATTTCAGTGTAAGTGCTTGTCATAAATAACATTTTGAAATCTACTTCAATAAATTTTAAGTTTTCCTTTTAAGAAGCTTTCATTTTTCTAGAAGGAAATGAAAATAGATTATGCACTTTTCACTTGTTGCACCGCTAGAGGAAGGTTCGTTTTCGTTATAAATTGTTCTAGACTCATTTGGGCAACAGAGTGCAATCGTTCCAGCTCGCATTATTTTTATCGCGATAGCTAGCGCCAGTATCGATCAAACAGGTGAGTCAGAATGTGAGTTGCACAAATTATCAAATATTTTTCGCGATAGGACGTATTATTATCATGCAGTTTATGTTCGATGGTAATGTGGATTGTTTACAGTTTTGAAAAATGCTTATCTTGATACACTCGTAGATACGTGTACCCAGAAAATTTTGTTTTGCGTCACGCATGCTGGAGTGGCGTTCAAACGGGTCGGAAGATTAATTGTTCGCTTATGAACGTCGGGAACGTTTCTCACAGTGAAATTTATGCGATGTTTCAAACTTGCTGCTAGAGAAGAACAAGAAAAATGAAGCGAAAAAATGTTCTAAAAAGGAAAATTCTCGAAAATTCCTATTTGTAAATGTAGCCGCTAACAGTGTTTATAAAATTGTATAATGTTTACATCATCTCGAATCAATCGAACTCGTGCCTCATTTGTCACGAATATGAGGAATTGGACCACTAACTGTATTACTGCGAATGTAAGTCACGTCTGACTACATACAGTCCAATTCTCCTTACACAATTCTCCTAGAAGCGTCTACCAGCAGACAGTCCAATTCTCCTGTGTCTGCCGCGAATTAATCAACTCTGATCCTCACCTGAGCAATGTCTCGATCATCAGATTCACTTCGAATATGCTAATTCCATAACCCTTTGATTTACAATGGCATCGTAGCATATCGATAATGGTATCATGCCGAATCTACTAAACGCTAAAGCTTCATTTAAATGTACATCCACCATCTGTCAACCCCAATAGACTCCACAATTTATTATTTACATCATTTCAATAGCTCATTGTATCCCGATACACTACGAACATTTAATTAATCAAATTCCAATTCGAGAACCTTTCTAAAGGCGTGGAAAAATCTGTTCTGCTCACTTCAATAGAGAAACATATGCTTATTATCAAAAATCATAGGTAATACAAAAAATGATAATTCTTTCCGCAAGATTCCAGAAACACTATGCGACTTTGATCGTTTCGCTGTGCACACAATTTTAAGCATTCAAGTTTCACCCATAAGGGAATCCTAAGAAAGATATACATAAACACCCCCGCAGGCTAAATATTAGACTGTTGTAAATGAAATGGCCGTTTTGAATCTTCAACATAAACTTTAATTTTACAAGCTTTATTCATATTCCATTAATCGAAATAATTTCCATCGACATCGATACACATATTCCATCGTGATAAAAGTGCCTGAACACCTTTCTGATAGAAATCTAATAAACATGAGGCAATAAAGTTATCAAATGCAGTTTTTACAGCACGTTCTTCTTTGAATATTTGTCCATTCAAAAAGCCAACTAGGTGATTGAAAAAATGGTAGTCGGTAGGTGGACAGGTCAGGCGAATAAGGAGGGTGAGGAAGAATCTCACATTTTGAATCTACTAATTTTTTACTGTTTTTCGCAATAAAAAAGGTTTCACCTTTTTTAAAAAATGAATAATGTACAATACCCTTTGCTAACCAGCATACAGACACCAATATTTCGGTTTCGGCAATGTTTTGAGTTTCATTTGCGTCTAGCCACTGTGCAGAACGTCGTCGATTGTCGTAGAGAATCCATTTTTCATCACAGGTAATTATTCTGTTTAATATGCCATCATTATTCTGTCGGAAAAGTAACGAAGAACTGATCTCCAGACGGTACATCTTGTTTCTCTCAGTGACCTCATATAGGACCCATTTATCTAGGTTTTTTACTTTTCCCAAAGCCTTCAGATATCGTAAGACAGTGGAATAACGCATATTGGTTCTCTCCGCGATTTCCCGAACAGTTAAACGTGAATCCCTTTCAACTATATCTTTTAAATCTGAATCTCCAATAGCTGTAGCTAATAGCTGAAATTTTTCAAACCAACGTCTTATGGTCCTATAACTTGCTGTACCTTCGCCAAAAGCAGCATTTATGTTTTTCGCTGCTTCAGACGGCAGTATGTCGAAGTTTGAACTCGTACAAGTAAATTATACGAATTTCCTTTCTTTCCATGGTGAACGAAAATCGATTTTGAATATCTTTATTTTGCTAATCTTGTACTTCCAAATTCATGTGCGAAATATGTACTTTTCAAATTGTACAACTTTAACGCCATCTGTCGTGGCAAAACTATAAAGGTGAGAAGTTTCAAATGTGAGAAACGGTCATTTCAATTGCCTAATATTTACAAATTCTTTTACATACTTTTACATTCTTCTCTAATACTTTTACAAAGTATTGGCCGCATTACGACGCGTGAATTAGAAACAGAACTCCTGCCGATGCAAAGCCGAAAAGGATTTTTTGCGTGTTCCGAATTGTGATTCGCGGGTGTTATAATCAAGGAGTTTGCGCGGGACAGCTTTATGCCCTCGAAGATTCGTTAAGCCCGGCGAATTAATTTCCATTGTATCTGAAAACGGTCGGAGGGTACGATTCTCGGTTATGCTTCCGCATCCTTTATCCCGCAGAGAAACATCTCGGACTGGTCCGGCACTCGGCCCAAGTCTCGTCCGCGAATGATAAATGCTCAAACGGGCTCACAGACCGAAAGAGGACGCACGAAACTTTTCCACGGTGAAATTCCCCCTAACCCTACCGCACCGCCACCAGTTGATCCCACCCTGCTTTTTTATTTTTTGCTTTTTCAAATGATCCCCCGCTGGAAAACTTATTACTTTCAAATCGTCCTCCGAAACTAGCAAGTGCGCCGGAACGTGTTTCACGTTCGAACGAGCCGTCCGAAACGAAGGCGTCAGCCAGAGAGGACGTTCTAGGTTCTGGCAAAGTAAGACGACGCCATCTTGGCTCGCCGAATCGCTGACGGTTGTTTTCGCGGCGAGATATCTGCTCTAGTGTCCTCTTCGCGATGAGTTATTGATCGGTGTTTAGGCAACCAACGGAGGCTAAGTGATTCGACGCGGACCGTGAAACTTTGAAGGACAATGTTTGATCAATCGATTATGCTCAATTGATGCTGAGAAATCATTTTTGACTCGTTTTTGGCTGATTTTTGGCTTAAGACATTACTTATTGTTTTGAGAATTGCTTTGAAGTTTATTTAACAGCACATTTTTTGTCATGAATCGATAAGTTAATCTTAAAAATATAATCCAATCATTTCTTTACTCGGTAAACTTGTAGACGTGCTACCTCCTCCCGGATTTCAATGACCTTGAAATATGTTGTGAAGGTCACCATAATTGGTACCGTTAGAATTCTAACAAATTAGATACGATGCTTCTCTTGGACTACAATGCACGTAACATATAAATTTTGAATTTTATATTTGCTCGATTAGGTGAGACAAAAAGTTCGATGTCGATTGAACAATATTTTTAAAAAATTCTGTAGGATTGTTAATGGTTTAAGCAGTTTCTTACAAGAGACCATATTAAGATGAGAAAAATCGATGTCGATGAAACTTATGTGAGCTATAGTTCGTCGAAAAATATTTGACACGTGTTTTTTTATCGGCAACCATCCACTTTGAAGGGGTGAAAACAGCCCTCAAAGTTGAGGTCAAAACCATATTTTTTGAGGTATCTCGAAAACCAGATTCCGAAAAAATTTTAATTTTTTTTTAATTATGTGTTCTTTAATGCGAAATGTGGTCATGCAAGAAAATTTTAACAACAGTTTTTTGTTCAAACAATTTATTAAAAATTCGATATTTTCTGCAGTTTCCCTTATTTATTGTTAGTTCATTTTAATGTAAACTCGGGAGTGCGATCTTTGATCCAAAATACGTGTTTCAGGATTTTGTTTTTGTCATTTAACAATAATTATGCATAATGAAAAATAGTCTTGCACCTGGCGTGCGGAGGAACAATTCTGGCTTGTAAGCATTTGGTATAAACATATATAGTATTTTAAACAATACCACTGGGTTATATGTCATTTATTGTTGTATCAGTAGCTAAAGAATGTGGTGCAGGTAGTAGTGTGACGCAGTGCTAATTACCGAGGCGGAGTCTGGGTACCGACAATAGTTTTATACAATAATTTTATAGTCAATTCGCCTGTGAATTACAGCGGACGTTGGGCCTTTGGTCACAAAAATACCTGGAGCCTTTATAAATTGTGAATCCTTAAAGTAATTGAACCTGCAGTTTTCCACGTCGTTTATGGTAACTCTGATAAGTGCTGATTTTGAAAGAAGGGCTGTCCGTAAAGATTATTCTATATAATTCTGGCAATAATGACACTCAAGGATAAAATGAGAAAAACAAATGTTCTTTGCACCAAGAACATTTAAGTACAACTACATCTGAACAATGGAAACACGTCGGAGCGTCCAATATTGTAAAGCAGAACTCTACAGGATTTTCAAATTATCCTGACCATTCTTCTATACATACAGGGTGTCCCAAAACTACCCTAGGAGCCGAAAATGGGTGGTTCCTTGGATCATTTGAAGTGACATTTTCCTTTGCAAAAATGGCATCCGCGGCTTTGTTCAGGAGTTATTAACAAAAAACACGGACCAATCAGAGCGCAGCTATAGGAACGGTGTCCGACTCTGCGACAGGTCCCACGAGGCGTGGTGTCGCTATTGGTCGACTTAGAATCAATCCACTGTAGCCACGCTCTGATTGATCTGTGTTTTTCGTTAATAACTCCTAAACAAAGTCACGGACACCATTTTTGCAAAGGAAAATGTCGCTTCAAATGACCTAAGGAACCTCCCATTTTCGGCTCCTACGGTAGTTTTGGGACACCCTGTATATCTACTGCGGAACCAAGCATACTGAAACAGCCGTTTATAAGACGCAGCTGATAATTGGTTCTAGAGTAATGACTGTAATTTAATATTATCTTGCGTGTAGATTGCTATCAATATTCAATAATATTGTAAGATCAAGTTTTCCTGCAAAATTCTTCCAAACGCGGAACTTATACACGTCAAGTGGTTGGATTAACGGCGTCGTATTTTTTGATATCGTTAATACCTCTAATTGTTTGTTCTCTGGCAAGACGTTACTTATAATCTCGTCGTTATATCAATTCCATGAGTCGAGAAGTAAAACAGAATTCCTTCCACGGGACGCAAGACTATTTCTCATTGTGTATAATTATTAAATGACAAAAAAAAGAAAATCCTGAAACATGTATTCACTATTGAAAAAAAAGTATATATTTATATACTTTGGTCCACTATTTTGGATGAAAGATCGCACACCCGAGTTTACATTAAAATGAACCAACAATAAATAAGAGAAACTGCAGAAAATATCGAATTTTTAATAAATTGTTTAAACAAAAAACTGTTGTCAAAATTTTCTTGCAGGACTATATTTCAAATTGAAAAATACACATTTAAAAAAAAATTCGAATTTTTTCGGAATCTGGTTTTCGAGATACCTCAAAATATATGGTTTTGACCTCAACTTTGAGGGCTGTTTTCACCCCTTCAAAGTGGATGGTTGCCGACAAAAAAACACGTGTAAAATATTTTTCGACGAACTATAGCTCACATGAATTTCATCAAAATCGGCTTTTCTCATCTGAATATGGTCCTTTGTTAGTATATATGAACATCTTCTCTCTAAGGGACAATACTACTTTAGCATTCGAATTTTGAAGAATTTTCCTCGAAGTAACATCGATTTACCTTTTCATGGGAACCTAAATGGAAGCATAAAAGTGTTTGAATATTTGTTCAGCATGATCGAAGAAATGGAATTTTCACGTTCGCAACTTTACTTTGGAATATTCGCTGTCTTGTTAAAACTTCTAGGTATATTCTCCCCTATAAAAATACAACAGTCAATCTTGCACTGCTAAATATTCATTTGGAAACGGATTAAAGCGATATATTTTAAAAAATTATTAAAACCACTTTGGAAGGGTGGTTACGTACGCATACTTTCCTTTCTTGCACTGTAAATTTTGCGCGAGAGTTACTCTGGGAACAGTATCAACACTCGAAACTGAAAGTAAACAGGGAATGAGTACTTTTCTCTCACACTGTATATTTTAGAACAACTCCTTCGAGCCAAGCGGGTCTCCTCGAATTCTATAAAAACGATTCTCGAGTGAAGTTAACTCTCGATTATAGATACGGGCTGTCAGAAACTATATCCAATTTCTTAAGTCAATGGCGATGCCACTATATTAACTATAAACAATTTTCTGGAAGATCTATTCATTCAGACTGATAAATATACTGCGAATTTTATGCATTTACGACAAAAACGTGTACGTACAAAGTAAAACAGTGGCCATAGTAAAGCGATTTAGGGACATTTCTGTATTATGTTTAGCCTAATACCATAATTAAAAGATGGAAGAAATTTTTATTTTCCATAAAGTACCACAGTGTACTGATTAAAACATTTGACGAAATTCTCTGAAGATCCATCAGAGATTTGATGATAATTTTCACTGTCTTGAAGGTCTCCGAAAATTGGACAACAATTGGTTAAAAGATTGACCCAAGGTCCCTCAAAAACCAACAACAACTCTGCAATAAGTTTCGATAAGATCCAAGTATCAAAAGATCTTCGATCGAACTCCAAACTCGTTGTTTCGGATGGTCTACCGTTCCGATCCCGTGGGAGTGATCTCGGTTACAGAAGCCAGCGTTTAGCGATGGAATCATCGGATTATGATCATCAGTTTAATTTTAGCTGTTCTAGAAATCGCGTGCGAAGACACGGTCGCCTCTGGTCGGTTGATTTACGAGCGGCCAGACTGTTTAATGACCGCCGCTGTTTAGGAACTTCCTTGTTGTTAAGCGGATCGAAATAGTTCGCGGCTGAGGATGTCGATTCAACTGTGCTCGCTGGGAGCCTTGAATGCGAAAGTGAGAGAGAGAGAGGGAGAGAGAGATCGCGACAGTGGCCGCGATAAGAAAAATCGAAGCGAGCGTGAACCGCTCGTTTCATTCACAGCTCGCGCAGCTGATTTATCGCAACGGTGATTTTCCGCAACGGCTCTCCGTACGGAATGCGTCGTTAATTCGGTCCTGGGGAATAGAAACCGTCGTTCGTCTGTCTTCATTATCTGACAGTGGTGCTCAGTGCCAATTACACAATTACAACGATCAACCCTTAAATCTTCGTACGTTCCACTGTACCGCCGCTAAAACGCTCCGCACTAAACTATTTACCGAAGCCTAAGAAGAATCGTTAAAATGGAAAATCTCGGTCGGATGATGCAACAACGCATCAGAATTTCATGACCGGCAGATAAGCGACGATACCAATTATCACATAGATCCCTGACTACTCGAAGCATCAATTAGTAGAAAGACCTACAAGTTCACACTAATCCCCGACGATTCTACCACGAAGGTACGAATTCCATCGGGTCTGTTTTCACGATTCCCGAACCGGTTGCACGACAATGAACGGATTAACAAAAATTAGTGGCTGAATCGATGTGACACGCGTGGTGCATGCAGCGAGTGAATGATCCTACGATATTGCAAATAGCTACCCAGTCTATCCGATGACCGCTAACTTCCGACGTTGGCACCAGAATGCGATTCCGCCTAGATAAATCTTTCCATTCCCGTTTTGGCAAGCGGAATCGCGACCGGCAACTAATCGTTAGAGCGAGGAGGCTGAGCGAGGAAGAGAGAAAGAGAGAAAGATTGACAAGGATGTCGAAAGAGTAGCGTGAAAATCGCGGCCACGGCTTTAGTATTATTCAGCAGACGATGAACCAGGTTTCCCCAGGCGGCGAGCACACACGGAGGATCTTCTCTTCGAGATTTTATTTTTATAGACTCGCGAGACCGCGGCGGCTAAATTCGAGACGGTCCCTGACAGACGAGATTGTCTGCAACCTTGGACGAGTCTGGCCAGCGACGCCCACTTTTTTGCCAAGTCAATCCCGCGGAAGCATCTCCGACGTTGGCAGAAAGCGTGGGCTTCGTGTCCACGCGATTCGAGTTCCTCTTCCTCTCTGGCCTCCCTGTTTGTTTCCGATCGCACAACCAATTGCTCTGAAATGCGCGCGCAATCGTCGATCCGTCCCGCAAAAATGCATTCTTCAACAGGTCGGAGCTAAATCTTTTCCTCCCGAACATCGTTCTCTCGTGTGTGCTGGCAGAAAATATTCGATCGAAGTCGTAGATACGATTGTTGATCGAATTGTTGCAGCGAAAATAGTACTGCATATAAAATAGGCATTCGTGTTGCTCCTGTGTGTTGGAATTAATGCAGACAATTTTCATTGCGGATCTCTATGCAAAACGAAAGTCTTCTTGGTGAATTGCAAGACACAGAAATCATTTAAAAATTTCTTTATATTTTCAACATTTTTAGTAAATTGAACATAACATATGAATGTTCTTCAATTGTCCTAATGTTTTTACCGTTTTAAATTATTTCCATTCATGTCTGTCATAAATGCACGAAATCCGGTCTAGTCACTATATTTATACGACTCGATTTTTTATCCTTAATCCGTCTGTTCTTCAATCGAGTGTGATACGTAGGTTCGAAAAAATTAACGAACAATTGTATAGGTGGAGGTAAACATTGCAATCTGCACAATCATCGAACCGTACGTCTCTCGAGCGTTAATCAGGAAAAACAGGCTAGTGGCTTGCCAAGAACAACGCCGCAGAAGCAGATTCACTCCTTAAACTGGCGACAGCTTCCGGGTCTCTGCCAGGAAAAACATCTGGCATTCGAGGAAGGGGTACTGTCTCTGATTCGATACAATCAGGGATAATCCGAATGAAAAATGGAGCGAAATTTACTTAATTAATGCGGATCTTTGTGCAGACCTGGATAAAAAATATTTCAACTAAGAAATACAAATGTTTGCAAATACTATACTCTCACAACTGTGTTACATATGTTTCGTTTGAAACAGGAATTTAGTATTAGTTTCAAATGAAACAAATGTAACAGTTGTGAGAAATGGTATTTGCAAATATTTCTATTTCTTAGTTGAAATATTTATTACTCTGGTCTGCTTCTGGGTAGGTAGTTGAATGTCGACGTTTGTGGTTGGGAAGATATTCTCGAACGAGAAGAGAGAGAATGGACTTGAATAATAATGTTCTTAAGGGGGTACGGTATCCTTGAATATTACTATAATATTACTAGAAAAACAAGTGAAAACAGTGTTCACGGGAAATCACTTTTTGTCCTTATACAAGCATGTTATGCGCTGTGTGAGAGCTCATTCTAAAGAGGAGGGTAGATCACGTTTCGCTTAGCTTCAGATGTAACGATATTATGTGTTATATTTTCAGACGCAGTTTTTTCCATTTTCTTGAAAATGATCCAAATTAGGATCGAAACATAGAAAGTTTAAAATTTATATGTAAAATTGCTTTATTTTTGTTTTATTTGATCGAACCGTTGCGCCGAAATCATTTTCTCTTTATCTGTTTTAACAATCTTACGATCGATAACTCTAACAACATTTGTAACGATATTATGTTTATATTTAATAATATGAGCATCCAAAGTAGGGGAGAATCGAGGCAACTACCCTCAGGTTCCCATGTATTTTTCTAATACAAACGGTTTTTTGAAGCCCGATCACATTTCTCTTTACAATGAGCCCTCGCACAGCTCATAACATGTGTAGGGAGAAGTCGTCTATAAACGGCGAGAGTTCCATCAAATCTCGCGTTGATAGTGCCTGTAACGACGCGACGATTCGGTGTTTGTTACTAATTGATTTATTTTCGTTCTTCATGTTATATAATTTGTGTTGTTTGATTCAGATTCGTCTGACGTGTGAAAAAGTAAAAACGTGTTTTGATATTGTATCTGATATTTTTAAAATTAAATCTTAAATTGCTGATATTTTACGGACGTGTTATTTTAATGATAACTTGAATCCTACACATGCTCGTATGAGCACAAAAAGTGGTTTCCGGTGATTACATTCAACTTCTCCATATTTCGTTCATACAGACGGAGTCTGTATAGCAAATCTAGAACCAATCTTAGTTCAGCTACTTAAACGAGATGGCGCCTAGTCAGGGGAACTGTCAGCGGAGATTCGTAACAACAAAAATATAAAGGGCTTGAAACCACTCGGATCCATTAATAGCAATAAAGATATTGATAACAAGAAAAATACCTATAATGATAGCGAAACCGAAGCGTTAGATTTATACAAATGTATGTTCATCATTGTTGCCAAACTGTTTTTCAGCGTGGAGGTTGGTACACAGATAAATACCCTAGAATTAGAGGCTACCGCACCCCCTTAATAATATTCTTGTCGTAGAGTAAGAGCGTGGTGTGAGCGTTTCTCTCAAAATCGGCTTTCTTTGGAATGCTTGCACGTGCACGGAGTGACTCTGCGGAGTGAGCAAAATACGAGGCAAAACCCTCGATGGCCCGAGATCAGCAGGCAAATTTTCTTGAGGGTTCAAAGACTATAGATCAGCGCCTGCGCAGAGTCAATCGGTCAGATTCGTAGGCAGTTCGACACGTGAAATTAAAAAAGGAAGCGCCGAAGCGCACGGGTCGCGTCTAACCGTTCGCGCCACGACATTCTTAAGAAAACTGATCTGTCATAAGATTTCCTGTAGCTCGTGTGTCCTTATTCTTTGCTTGAACTTCTAATGGGACACCCTGTATAATACTAAAACACGCGAACCCAACGAATCATCAAACTCGAGTTTCTCGAAAACGAATGCTTTAAACGAAAAAACATTGTTTAAACATCTTTTTTCCGACTTTTTTCACGTAGATTCATCTCTTTGCGGTTTGTACCACCTGATCAGCGACACCCCATACGTCATGCGCCCAGAGCGCTTGAACTTCCGATGGGACACCCTGTATAATACTAAAACACGCTAACCCAACGAATCATCAAACTCGAGTTTCTCGAAAACGAATGCTTTAAACGAAAAAACATTGTTTAAACATCTTTTTTCCGACTTTTTTCACGTGGATTCATCTCTTTGCGGCTTGTACCACCAGATCAGCGACACCCCGTACGTCATGCGCCCAGACCGCTGGTAATTGCGGACAGATTGACCGATGAGAAGCCGCGCTGGTACACGAGCGGGCCAGATTAATCGATGATATGCGAAATAATGGACGATCGAGCCGATACGACGGCGTTGTCGTTATCGGGAGGTAATTCGGCGCCGGATCCGAATTATACCACGCCAACCAGCGTATCTTTCCCTTGGAAAGGAGCTGACGCTGATCAATCGTGATACCGCGCTACCGGCTCTAGACTCTTCCGAGAAACATTGCCGCCGGATATCGATCACGCACGCGAAACCCTAAATAAACCGAGGCTGATGCTCATTCAGGATCCTCTGAACATTTACATCTTCCTGCGACACCAGACTGCTCGGAAACGTCTCACCGTGCCGGCGGAGAAACATCCTGCCTTTTGTTGTTTTTATCAGTACTTTCTTGTTTTTACCGTTTGCTCGTCTTTATACAAGGTGTTCGACTACAGTTGGGAGAGAATTTAAGAAGTGGTTCCTTACGATGATACGAGACGAAAATGATGAATAAAAAAATTGCGAATTCGGATTCGTTATTTAGCTATTAACAATTAAACATCAACAACGCGTCTAACAAAAGTGTACGTTGTGTACGTCAAAGAGTTCAATGTTGTCCAACGATTTGTTAAACATTTTCACCTCGCTGGGGCCCCAAATCAGAACCAAGGTATGCATGCATCTGTCACTTGATACGTGACTGTCGCGTTGTTAATAGCTAAATAACAAAGCCGAAATCGCAATTTTTTTATTCTTCATTTTCGTCTATCATCGTTGAGAACCAACCCTTAAATTTTCTCCCACCTGTAGTCGAACACCCTGTATTTTTTAGTGTGTTGTTCAATTCGGTGGTTTCATTGCTAGATCGTCTTTATTGTTTCTATTATTTTGCTGGTTTTATCCTTTTTATTGCTAGATTGTGTTATTGTTTTCACTGTATTGTCGTCTTTATTGTTTTCACTGTTGTCTTGTGCTTATCGTTTTCATTGTAAGATCGTTCTTATTGTGAATTGAAATATGATTTGCAAAGACAGGTGTCGTGTCAATGATTTTCAGCGATCACCGCGTGCTTCGATCGAAATAGTCTAGTCATGTTTGAAAAGCGGCGCGTAGATCCGTGCCCCAGTCGATCCAAAAATAATCGCGAAGTGGGCTCGCGCGGTTGGGAATTCCATCCGCGTGTTCGAAATCGTGGCGATATTGCTGCGAGATAAGGGAGAGATCGATGTGGCGTCGATGTATCGCGTCGTAGATCAATCTGCAGCTCGATATCGTGTCGGTATCGTCCGTCTCCGAATGCTCTAAGACAAGACGCAACTGCCGTTGCATTTTCATGGCCCTGTGGAACAGGAAATTCGAAGATTGAGGTATCGAACGAGAAACTCGGTCTCTCGGCGGGAACGTAATCCGATTCGTGACAAATGGAAAGATTTTGCCACGCGACACCCAGTATCTTTTCGATGTCTGACCGGAGCTGACATAATCCCCTTGTAAACGTTAATTCCGTCAAGCTGTTTCCCACGGGGCCGACGATAACTTCTTCGTGTCTTCAGAACTCGAGAGAATTTCTCTTTCGTGCTCTCACAGTTTCGCGACGAAAATTTCGATCTTCGACGAATCAAATGAAATTCGATTCCGATCGACACTCTGGTTGCTGGTAATCCGATCGACGCGAGACTGCCCGGGAATCGCTAGGTCCGATCATCTTTTCGGAGCGTCGTTCGAGTTGACAGTGTTTGACAGATAAGAAGAAGTCGCGGATAGGTAAAAGAGACTGATTCTTTCGATCGTGATAACGTTGGGGATTTTCGATCAGCAAGCAGACGGCTGAGTCTGCCGGAAGACACTAGAGCCGACGCGACGGGAGACGATCGATGACCGTTGAATTGCTAATTACGCGACGACTGATTAAAGGCTTTATTATTTAATAATACTCCGAGCGAGGAGACGATACGACATTCCTTATAGCAGTCGCTTGTTGACCGTAGAACATTAGAGGTATTAAAAAGTGGTAATATATTATTTTCAACCTATCAACCTCTACGATTTATTTTCCAGTTTTAGTGATTAGAACTTTCTTTGTAATTCGTAATCTCCTAAAAAAGAAGAAATTTTATATCTATTGTATGCTCACATGTTCTCCGATAACTATACATTAAGGAAACCAAAATAGAATTTCATCTCGGTTAGAAGGAAATTAATAACGTACATATTTATTAGACATATTTATTAATTTATAAGGCAAGGGATTAAACTTATTCAGTAGGAAAATAAGTGTTTCAATCTAGAAGATTGTTATTTTGCATAAAAATCCGCATTCATAAATAAAAAAAATGTTTCGGCCGACTCAAATAGGAAATTGGAGAGCTCGTGCCGCTATAGACAAAATCAACTTTTGAGGACAGAACTGGCACATACAGTGGGTAAGAAAAGTATTGGCACGCTCTTAAAAAGGCGATAACTTCTTAAATATCGTATTATACGATTTGAATTTGTTTGGGAAGCCAGAGCAATTAGTGTGCCACAGGATGTGAAAAAAAATTTTCTCAGAAATTGCAATTCATCGGAATTGCAGCAAAAATATTAAAAATTGCATTTTACACCTTTTTTATGTGGGCCAATATTGAAAATTTTAAAAATGCGTTTTGTAGACCTGTGTCAAGTAAAAATATTCTGAAAATTTCGACAATATCGATCGACGTTGCAATGAGCTACAAACGTTTAAATATGTTAAAAATTGCAGATTTTCAAGATTTTCGACCTATAACTGCAGATTTTTACATCTTAATAAAAAAGTTGTAAAATGCAACTTTTAGTATTTTTGCTACAATTCCAATGAATTTGCAATTTTTGACAAAATTTTGTTGAATACCCTTTCATTAAGGTACGAATTTCTTTCTAGAAACGTATCATTTTATTCAGCTTTCTTATTTAATTAATTTATATTTGTAAAATAGTTTCTTTATGAATCCTCATGTATCCAAAATACTAAAATGCAACTTTTAGTATTTTTGCTACAATTCCAATGAATTGCAATTTTTGACAAAATTTCGTTTCGCATCCTGTGGCAAACTAATTGCTCTAGCTTCCCAAAAAAATTCAAATCGTATAATACGATATTTAAAAAGTTATCGCCTTTTTAAGAGTGTGCCAACTTTTTTTACCCACTGTACATAATTTTCTACTCGCGGGGTGAACAGGCGGTGGACGACTTATCGGTGAACATATCGAGATGGTCCTTCGAATTATCGAAGGACAGCTTCATTTTCGGTGAACTGAATAAAATCTGCGGGAGTAATCGTCCGCAAGATGGAAAATAAAGCGGCCGGAGGGAAATCTGTGAAGATACGAAGTTTCCGGTGGTTCCCAAAGCTAACCGGTTCACCCTGCGGCACGGGCGAAGCATCCCGCACGATTTCCAATCGCGGTTTACGACTTTCGAAAATCCGCCGCTGCCTCGTCGATCGCCGTCAAATTTTTACTCCTGGGGGGAGAGGGGTACGGGTACGAACCATCTTGTAAAATAGCGAATAGACACAGCGTGGGGACGACGTCTGGATTACGATGAATGATAATTGGACACCCTGTTACATCCAGGGATTTTCTATTGATCTTCGATACACGCTGGAGGAAATTCAAGCACCGAAAATAATTATCCCCGTGTTTATACTTTCGTATCTTTCTCATGACAAAGGAAATTCGAGGTCAATGTCGTTAAGTGGCTTAGATTGTAGTGTGATCTAGTGACAAGAAGGTACTTAAGGCACTGAAGTGATCAATAGTAATTAACGGTAATCTTCAATATAGAAACAATCGTGGTATCTAGGATCCAAGATCCAAACCTCTCAGTGCTCGTGAACTTTGTCGAAGAAATAAGAACTGTTGCTCTAGATAAGAGAGAAAAAGAAGAATTGGAAAAAGAATTATTGATTAAAAGTGTTGGGGTGGAGTGCACGCGGATGCGTCATCGACGAATGATCGAATCGTTTCTTAAACTGCGACAAATTGCATGTGAAACTGAACGTCTTAACGCTGGAGAACGAGATTATTGCCTATCACCTTTGCTCTCTCTCTGACTCTTTCTTTATCTAATCAATCCCCTTGCACGGATTATCGCTGACATACACTGGCCAGTAGACACAATGAAGAACTGAAATTGAATGTTAATTGATTCGATGCCTTGGTGATATGAAAATTCGGAATTTCCGTGTGTAACACCGTAGGGTCAACTGCGTAGCGGTCTATTCGCGGAGACGTACATCTGTTTGCATAATCATGTTGGTTTCGGAACTGATGGCCGAATATTATCAAGCGACCTTGGCGATCATTTGGGAAACGCCGATGCTGTGGTATAATACTACGCTCACCGATCGTAATTTCGAAACGGAGCGCGGGCTGCTCAAACACCGAAAATTTTTTGATGTTACTCGTTCACAATCGTTCAAACTTGTAAATATTTTACACCGCTTCCTCACGGGCGGTTTCATCAGAACCTGGAACGATCTTGCTGTTGCGAAGGGTCTAATAGACACATCCTGCAATTTTCTAATGATCGAACCGTAGCGCCGAAATCATTTATTAATTGTTATAAGCAACAATACCATCGATATAAACTGTTTTATTTATCCCGCAATTTATGTTTCGCAAACTGTAATCTCTTGTGGAGTAATCTCCATTTTGAAATATCTATTTCACTCACACAGAGTTGATTGGTTTTCAATGCTCTATAAAATTTTGTGATAGCTTCGTCCGGTTATCCGAACTCTCATACACGTACTGTGCAATTTGTACTTTATTGTAATTTATTATGATAAAGTTATCTCTTGAATGTCAAAGTAGTGGTAATACCGTGAAACATGATTCTCCATTTTGAAAAATTGAATGATTTCAATGCTTCATAAAAATTTTTTTGCAATTTATGTTTTAAAATTTGTAATTTCTTACCATAAAGAGAGGACTTTGTAGGTCGAAGTTTTGACAAATTGATACAAGAAGATTTTAATGGCTTCCAATGGTCTATGAAATGTTAGAAAATTGGTTTTAATTAACGAAACGAAAGGAAATAGTGGACACCGTCGGCTATGTAACTAACCAGGTAAAATTTTCGAATGGGGGAGTGAAGTATTCAGTCAAACTTTCACTAAGGCGATCAAAAATTTTCAACTTTTCTGTATATAAAATTATACAATTCATCAAAAAAATGATAAAACTGTAAATTCCAGTGCGAGGAACCCAATACCTAACTCAGACCTAAGGGATCCGCCCACTACATCATACCCGCTCCCATATCTGGAAACCAATATGGCAGCATTCTAATTTCTCAACACTCTTGAAATCGAGCAACTTTACTTACGTATAACTTTTAAACGAGGGAACTCCGCACACTGAAACTTGGATTCCGCGAACCAGAATTAAGCTTTTATTTTTTTTCGTGGAATTGTATAAAATCACATTCAGAAAAGTTGGAAATTTTTGATCCCTTGAGTTCAGTCGAATATTCACTGTCGCGAGATTGCCCGTGAAATTTAAATATCTAGAAAAAAGAGTCGCACGATCCACTGGAACCGAAAAGAACAGAAAAAGGATGAGAGAGAGAAAGAATAATCGTATCAATTGGAGGTAAATCAACGTGACAGATAAACACTCTGGGATAGATAACAGAGCGTTCGTGTCAATTAGACTAGCAACGTAGCAGAATTGGTCCACGGTCCTCTCGCCATTGAGAATGAGGGCACAAGCGGGAAAAACGAAACATGGAACACGGGACATGAGAACAGCGTGAATAACGTTGCGCCAGGTGGACGCGGGTCGTCGCGATGCTCTGCCACCGATCAAATCAACAATAAACAGTGCCGATCTTTGATCAGCCTTTTGAATCAATCGAACTGCAAACGATTGAAAACTTTACGCTTATACAGGGTGTCCCAAAACTAGTGTAGGAGCAGAAAATAGGAGGTTCTTTGGGTCATTTGAAGCGACCTTTTCCTATATAAAAATGGCGTCCGCGGCTTTGTTTAGGAGTTATTAACGAAAAACACGGACCAATCAGAGCGCGATCTAGACATGCGATGGCACGTTGGGCCAATTGTTAGTTGGCGCGTCGTGTTCTGATTGGTCTGTGTTTTTCGTTAATAACTTTAACGGACGCCATTTTTGTAAAGGAAAATATCGCTTCAAATGACCCAAGGAACCTCCCATTTTCCGCTCCTACACTAGTTTTGGGACACCCTGTGTATTTGGTGCAAGTTCTATAGTAGCATCGTCGTTTCGAACGATCGTCGGATTTCGTTATCTGGGAGCATTGTTCCACTTTTAAGAGAACAGAAGCCTAGCCGTGTGTTTGCGAAATTACTTTTCTATTTGTCGCTGCGGTCTGATGTGCGATAGAAGCATTTTCGTGTGCAGAGTCGCTAGATAAGGGGAGGGAACACGAATCAAGGGGAAAAAGTTACCGTCTCTCTGCCAGTAACGGATTAGTCATGTGTCATTGTGATACATGCATGACAGAAACCAAATGCGTCACGTGCCCAGCCCGCGATGACAGCGTGGGGAATAGTATCGTAGAATGGGAAAGTCTGTACTTTCGGGGAGAGGAGTCTTTCCCGCAACTCTGGTCGTGTGCATTCTTGAAATTCTAAAAGCAATATTGCCAATAGTTACCCTAGCTTGGGGATGCCGTATAAGTCGCACACATTTTGATTCGTCGAACTGTTCAAGAAATTTTCTTCGTTGATTGGACGATTCATCGCTGTAGGAATGACGCGAATTTTAGTTAACGTGTACTTGAACTGCAAGGCTCTTGGACACTTGGGTTTCGTACATTCTAATCGATTAGACAAATAGAAATTGATGTTATCGGCGCCCAGGTTCGATCATGATTCTACAAACATAATTTGAATGATACTACAAACGTTGATTCGGGTTTGAATCTATTTATTGGTCTTGAAAATTTTTGACCACACGTGAGCTATTCCGAATGTTTGGAATAGATGGAAAGGAAAAAGGAAGGTGGTGTTTCGTCCTAGGCCCAAACGAATCAACGTTTGTAGTATCATTCAAATTATGTTTGTAGAATCATGATCGAACCTGGGCGCCGATAACATCAATTTCTATTTGTCTAACAACAACGTGCGATCGCGAAAAATAATCTTTATTCTAATCGATTGTTTATCCGTACTTGACCGCGCCAAGACTTTTATTCCGTTCATTAATACTAACATCGCTAAACTTTGATTAGATTTCACGAAGCACCGTAAACGAGTAAACATTCCCAGTCTAACGAACAGGAGTTCCCAGTCAAGTTTAATAACCCAATAACTCGGCACAATATTCTAAGTTCTTCAGTTCTCGCTCTAGAAACAGTCGCAGTCCATTAACGTAAGCTTGCCTGTCAACGAAGATTACTTCGGAATAAGAAGCTTCGCTGCAAAGCAACCTCATAATTACATGCTTCATGCATCGATAACTCGGTGCACTGTGCGGTACCTGATGCAACTGGAATGAAGGATAAGTGAACTACCCTCCATCAAATATCTTTTCTTCGGCCTACAAATGTCTTTCCAGAATGCGGGCTTTTGGAAAAATTTCAGAGAAATTTTTTTGAATACCCTTTCATTAAGGTACGAATTTCTTTCTAGAAACGTATCTTTTTATTCAGCTTTCTTATTTAATTAATTTATTGTATAATCCTAAAATACGATATTTCCAAAAGGTTTGCGTCAAAAATATTTGTAAAATAGTTTCTTTATGAATCCTCGCCAAAATTTAGACATCCTATACTGTCACACTCAGCCCCTGAATTGACGATGGTACCTCGAGTCGGGAAGTACACAAGAAAAATTCTCGGTAGCTACAGCGTTAATTAAAATGGTCAGATCAGTGTTCAGACGAGAGAATGCTCGTTGGACTACTTTGATATTTTGATTGGAAGCCTCGTGTTTTTCGTCAAATTTTTTAAAAAAATTCTTTTCGATAAATTCTTAAATATCGTATTATACGATTTGAATTTTTTTGGGAAGCTAGAGCAATTAGTTTGCCACAGGATGTAAAAAAAAATTTTCTCAGAAATCGCAATTCATCGGAATTGTAGCAAAAATATTAAAAATTGCATTTTACACCTTTTTTATGTGGGCCAATATTGAAAATTTAAAAAATGCGTTTTGTAGACCTGTGTCAAGTAAAAATATTCTGAAAATTTCGTCAAAATCGGTCGACGTTGCAATGAGCTATAAACGTTTAAATATGTTAAAAATTGCAGATTTTCACGATTTTCGACCTATAACTGCAGATTTTTACATCTTTCAATGCCTGTCGTTGTTTTTCACATCAACCGATTTCGATGAAATTTTACCAGTGCATATAACTGACACAGATCTACAAAACGCATTTCTAAAATTTTCAATATTGACCCACATGAAAAAGTTGTAAAATGCAACTTTTAGTATTTTTGCTACAATTCCAATAAATTGCAATTTTTGACAAAATTTTATTGAATACCCTTTCATTGAGGTACGAATTTCTTTCTAGAAACGTATCATTTTATTCAGCTTTCTTATTTAATTAATTTATTGTATAATACTAGAATACGATATTTCTAAAAGGTTTGCGTCAAAAATATTTGTAAAATAGTTTCTTTATGAATCCTCGCCAAAATTTAGACATCCTATACTGTTACACTCAGCTCCTGAATTGACGATGGTACCTCGAGTCGGGAAGTACACAAGAAAAATTCTCGGTAGCTACAGCGTTAATTAAAATGGTCAGATCAGTGTTCAGATGAGAGAATGCTCGTTGGACTACTTTGATATTTTGATTGGAAGCCTCGTGTTTTTCGTCAACAGTGGCGCGTTCTCTATCGGAATGTTTTTATTTCATTTTTTATTGAATTTCTTTCTAGAAACGTATCATTATATTCAGCTTTCTTATTTAATTCATTTATTGTATAATACTAAAATACGATATTTCTAAAAGGTTTGCGTCAAAAATATTTGTAAAATAGTTTCTTTATGAATCCTCGCCAAAATGTAGACATCCTATACTGTCACACTCAGCTCCTGAATTGACGATGGTACCTCGAGTCAGGAAGTACACAAGAAAAATTCTCGGTAGCTACAGCGTTAATTAAAACGGTCAGATCAGTGTTCAGACTAGAAAATGCTCGTTGGACTACTTTGATATTTTGATTGGAAGCCTCGTGTTTTTCGTCAATAGTGGCGCGTTCTCTATCGGAATGTTTTTAGCGCGAAAATTTTCAGTGGAAATTTTGGCGTGTTACCAATCCGCGTCTGCGTAGCCAATGGAGATCGGCAGGGCTTTATTTCGAAGGATATTAACGGCAGCACACGGAGACCCGGTCGGACTTCATTTTGCCGGCGATATTAAACGCCGGTGAGATAGTTCGCGCGGATTTGCACGACCCGCCACGAAAAATCCCAGCCGGGACCCGTCCTGGACCCATCCATGTAGGTCAACGAACACGACTATCCTCGCCGAACCTTGTGCCAGTTTGCAGGCGTGCTTAATAAACATTATACACGGACGATGATTATTTTTGGAGCACACGGCCGGCAAACCAAGAGCTTCCCTCGCGCGGACTGGCCCTGCTCCGAGTGCTGAAGCGAGCCGAGCCGAGCCGAACAGGAGTCGAGCGGATCCGTGCCTTTGAATTTTAATTCCGAGGCTTCGATGCATACGAAATCTTCGTTGATTAGCGGACCGTGCTCTCCTTTTTTAGCAATCTAGCTGGCCGTGATTGAATCCAAACTTCCAGACCAAAATTAATGCCCGGAGTCCGAATCGATCCGCTCCCGTATCAAATTCAAAGTTTCGTACTACCTGTCGCCGGCGAACGAGATTTGTCGCCCGATAGACAGTTGATTGCAACGTATTTTATAAAATGATGGTGGTGAGTAGTATCAGTGTGTACTCTCAGTAGCGAGAACTTTGAACCTCGTACAAATGGACCGGAGATTTAAATGTTCAATTAATTTCTAGTCCCTTGAATGACGATTCGCAATTTCATAATTCCAAGAAAGAAAAAGTAAAATTTATATCTATTGTATATCTAGAAAAATTACTCGGCCGCTAAATTTCTAATTTCTTGTGATCATTTCTGTGATTGAAATTATTGTAAATGTTATTGAAATTCCGTTCAAGTGAACTAGAATAAAAACACAGGTGCATTTAACGTATTTATTCTTATATACGATCAGTGTGCAAACACTGTGTTCATGCATCGTCCGCCTCGGGCGAAGCAATAAAAGCAACTGGGAAAGTCGAGGCGAGTAAATTTCGCTCCGAAATTAAAATAGCAAGTAGAGAATGTCATGTAGTTCGCGTTTCCACGTAATGAAACTACAGACCGCGAGTAAATATTACTCTCGGCATAGTCCCTTCAAAGAATCCATAAGTAAAAGCTGTTGTAGTGAATCCATAATAAACGAGGGATTTAAGTCACTACTTAACGGTCAATTCCATAAAAAATGTAATTTTGTTCGAGAAATGTGCGAAATCAAATTCTCTACACCACTACTACAATGTATACACGTGTAGACAGTATATTATCAATGTTTTACACCACTTCTACAGTGTATACACGTGTACACAGTATATTATCAATGTTAAGCTTTCTGTCCTTATTAATCATTTTTAAACATCCTCTAACGATACATTCTATTCAAAAAGCATACACATACAGGGTGGGGCATTTTAAACAGGCCACCTGAATAACGTGGCTGCTATTGGTGTTAGGAAGAAATGTATCAGATGGAACTTGTATGGTATCGAGGGGGCATTATTCTGATGTTAGTAGCTTTTTTGAAGGCGGACGCGCAAAAGACACATGAAGGTCAACTTCATTTTTTTAAATGGAATGAAGTATTTTTTAATACGTCAATCGATGCAGCTGGACATTCGTAATAAAAAAGTACTAACCTATGTATGTCGAAAAGTTAGTCGTTCAGTAGATATTTCAATGTAAAAAATATAAAAATATCATTACTGCCGTACTAAGACGTTAGCGTTTACTTACTAGTGTAGTACGACAGTAATGGTATTTTATGTTTTTTATATTGAAATGTCTTCTGAACGATTTTTTATTATGAATGTCCAGCTGCATTGATTGACGTATTAAAAAATTACTCATTCCATTTAAAAAAAATGACGTTGACCTTCATATGTCCTTTGCGCATCCACTTACAAAAAAGCTACTAACATCAGAATAATGCCCCCTCGATACCATACAAGTTCCATCTGTTGCATTTCTTCCTAACACCAATAGCAACCGCGTTATTCAGGTGACCTGTTTAAAATGTCCCCCCCTATATATTGTAATAAGAATTTAGTATGATTTACAAGTACCAGAATCTCTTTGAAAAATTAAATTTTTAATACAAAGTATTTTTAATGCTTTACAGTGCCAGTCCACAGAAGTAATTGCGCACGAAAAAATGTTTGAGCGGAAATAATTTCGTTCAGAGGGGAATGAACTTGGAGGGATTCGGAATCTTGTGCGAGCTAGAATTGCATAAGGATGAGTCTAATCATGGCATCCGGATCAAGTCGACGAGCGGAAAAGGCAAACCGAGAGTTGACCCGAGTAGACGACAGGTCAGCCCTATACACGAACCCGGCTTCCCTGTTGCATTCGCCCGACGCAGCACGTGCTTTTCACGTTTTCCGTCGATTACGCGAGCTGGCATAGTATTCTTAATAAGCGAGGCATTCATCAGGGATCAATGACTCATTAGTACACACGCGAGACCATTGACCAGGGAAGAAATTTGATGTTTGAAAATCGACGGGTCGTCCACGAAATGGAAAGAGACGTACGAAGTATCGATTAGCTGGTATTAGCGGGTATATTAATAGACTATCTAAATAAAGAAAAAGAAATCAATCGATCATGCAGCCAATCAAGATCTACAGATACAGCCGCGGGGGATTACACCGCTTCGTCAATTTCTCTTAATCATTGTTGAGTCTTGCACGATCCAATTAAGTCGTGGGGATATTGTGGATTTACGGAAATCCATACAGCGAGAAGCTCGTTTAAGGTTCAATCTGATTTTTATTCCGTTGCAATCCTGAGTGGATTAGCATTTTCAAAAAATGGTATTACTCATTCATTCGTCACTCACATCAATTTAAATTCTCCTCCTATCGACTTTCTTTGAACTTTAGACTGACAATATTAATTTTTTCGTGTATAACAGAATTTAATGAAATAATAATAGTGTACTTTGAAAGTATGAAACCTCGTATAGAATTAATGTAATTCTTATTCTCGATTGATGAATCATCGAAATTTGAGTCTAGTTGTTCCAGTGGAGAAGTTAATTTTCTTGCATGTAAAGCAATCGATAAGAAATATTTGAAGTAGAATCGTTCCTAGCAATCATTAATCTCACTTTGTACTTGTAATAGTAGAAGTGCAAACAGTATGCAATTGCTGCGGAAACGCAAGAGAACAAAGTTCCCACGTAATCCCCACTATTAATTAATAAATCAGCGGAGTCTACGCGAAAGTAATTATATAAGCGCTATCATTGATCGTTAGCAAATAGTGACTCGAACTCCACGTTAAACCGCAGATCTCAATCTAACGCAACTTGTTGACTCGAGACAAACTTTGAAGAGTATCTCCCACGAGTTCTACTCTCGAGAGCAACAACCGTCAAGAATGAATCGCATAGAACTCTCGACGGTCTTACAGTACAACAACAATGGTAGCCGCCGGACTCAGGAACTCACACCTATGATTCAGTGTATTTTCTAACTAATTTTCGCCGTATCATGCGTTAGTCTCGTTGTTATCTTTGAATTATCCAAACTTGAATCTTTACACCCTTTCTCCTCACTATCACAAATTATGCAATACACTGCTCTGTACCATACAGATTCAGCCAATTGGTCCCAAATCAAAAGAGTTGCAGTCTGCTTTGTTTTCAAACGATTAACAATGTCTTTAGACTATGATTAAAATTGAGAGAATCAATTAACAACCATTACCTCAAATTGTAGAATAAACTTTGATTTCAAACAATCTATTTAATCTTAAATCTAAATTGAGGGAAACAATAAAGAATGCATCAGAAATCAACTACCAAGATCATCTTCCAAGATCAGGGTAAAGTAAAACTCGAACGAACTTGGACAGACTTTATATCGAGGGATGCAGACGTCTAGGATCCCTGCGAATACAGTGGATCACACGATCAGGAACACTTAGCATGTTCAAAAGCATGTTCTGATGAGCACGTGCCACGTACCTTGTCAGCGTCTACTGCTTCCAATCGTTATCCCAAATATATCTGTTCTGATCAACGATGGGCCTCGGTGCGTTGACGGACCCCTTCATAAGTGTCCCTCGCGACTTCAACAGGCGTCACTATGCGGGTCACTATGACAGTGCACGGGTCTCTCCCAACGGTCTTGCACGGGACCACGCTGTCTACCAGAAGGACTCGCCTGTGGCTTCCACTTCGATCGTGGAAGGACGAAAGGGCAGGACTTGCGCTTCGGCTGACAACTTAGGGGATGACGAGAGGTACGATCGACGCGCGGATCGAGAGGAAAGAGTCACGTTGATGATGATGCTCTGGGTATAATGCGTCACACACGCGTCCAGCAGAATCGGTCCCGGTACGGGCGTCCTCGCGCGAATTACTGAAGCCAACTGTCGAAAGAACCTGTCTTTTATACGTTCGAGGTGACATCAACGAGATAAGGCCGGCTCCCGGAGTTCACATACGGCTGGGTTTCCTCATAGCCGCTCGTAGTACCCGTCGCCACCTCCCGAACTTCCCCACGTGACACTGAACCCTAACTCCGATCGACGCCGAAGTTAATATAAATTATTCATTGGTATCCGGTCACCGTTACGCGCGTCCTCCTACCAGATCGTACCACCGAGATCGGTTGACGATCAATTCCAATGCGAGATCGGCCTTCACGAGTTCCTATCACAGATTTTTACGACAAGTTCCGAAGATTTGTTCTGGTTTATTAGAACTCGTTGAGCTTCGATGAAGTGTTCCAGCTAAACGTAAGACACAGACTGGTTTACGAATGGTTTCAAAGCGGGACCAGTATCCTCATATTACTATTGGAAATTTAGGTGAGATTTTGCGGAGGTTTGTTGTGGTTTTGTACCATTCAGTGTACTAATTTTGAATTTTGATCGTTTCAGAATCATCAGACGTGAATCGGTATACGATCGATTTGGAAGCGAGATCAGAGTCTTTAGATAGCAGTCGGAGGTTTGTCAAGGTGGTAGACTCCTTTTTCCAAGATTGTAAGGGTGTATAATGCTTGTTCTCATTTCTCAATAATACAAAGAATAATTCAAAAGTCTTGTTTTTCGTTTACGAGGCGTAATTGCCACTATTTGGCAGCGTAATTTGGATTATTCGAAACATAAAGTTGCTGATGTAGCTATTTTCATAAACCTGTGACAGCTGTATGCTTCCGAATAATGCAAGTTACGCCTAATAAACGTAACGGTAGGACGTTTGAGGACGATCGCGCCCTAAATTGATCTTTTATCTAGTGCTTTTAACTGCTGCAACATCCCATCTTTGATTATCGAGAAATGAGAAAGCGCATCCCGCAGCCTTGCAATCCTGGAAACAAGTCTACCCCCTTTAAGGTTAGAACGGTCTCTATACAACGCCTGGGCAGTTCGTGTTCCAAGAAGCGATGAAGTATTATCGGCTACCCCCACATCACGCTCCGATGCCAGTCCGAACCTGCTGCGACAGAACCGAACAGAACTTCCATTGGTCGACCGGAGTGGGGTTAGCCGATTCGCTACGCCACGTCATCGACTCTCGGCCGACCAGCGTGAATCCTGTCTGGACCTGTCTTGCGGTAGGCGGCCGAGTCGGGGTAGCCGATTCTACGTCTAGAAGCGCCAATTTCCCAGACGGGGTGTACATCAACTATAAGGAACGGTAGCCTTATTAAAGTCTATCTTCCCCGAATGATTTTCGCAAGTTCAAAATAATATATTGACGTGACTATCGATGCTTATAATGATAATATAAAACAAACATCGTGTCCGCCAAAACAATGTATACACAAATCGTCGAATCATTCTCGGGTACTACACCGATCAAAACAGTTAACGCAGCACCAGCTTGAGTGCTACCTTATCGGTTAACGCGATACTGGATAATTCATGGGGCCCGTATTCTAAAATTAGACTGGATACTCGCCGATCATATTGCGTAATCAACAATCGACTCTGGTAACACCGAAATCAATCACAAGATCCCCATCTTTCACACGATCCTTCATCGGATGTCGCGTTCTCTTTAAAGCTCATTCGAACACATTTGAATTTCGTATAATTGGGAGGATCAACAGAATAATTCCATGTAAGAATCATTTTCATATCTTGTACTGTCAAAGCAGAACTTCTTAAAGTGTAAAAATTCGACTCATCCTTGAAATTCTCAAGAAGTGTGAACGATGGGGAAGAATGTCTTTCGAATTCATGTTCGTAGCTACATGGATCGCCTATTGGTTATCGAAACACAAAAAAAAAGATAAGACTGTCTCGTAAGTATGTTTACATCGCAGCTATAAAGGCAATCCAATCAGCGAGTCAAATATAAAGTGATTTGAATATTTCTGAAGAAACTGGTTTCCGGAATGTGTTCATCTAATTACGGGCCAAGACCACGTGGCACAGTAAGCATAAACTGTCAGCACGTTTCGGAAATTGCGCCGGACAAATTTTCGTAAGGAAGCTTAAGCCAACTATGTTCCGAGACTCCTTGTAGAGGACTGAACTTGCGAATATTGATCATCGGCCACGTGCAGGAAAACAATCAGTCCCGAGAATTTCTATTATTCTATGGTAATCTGTGTTTGTTTAATTGCATGGCTGTGCGGACTCGTGTCACGATCGCGATGTCGCGAGATGCACGGAAAAACAGGAAAAAATGCAATCGTTGTAACGAGGAATTCCCGTTTTCCCCCTTCACCTTCGTGGAACGATGCTGCGCGACGGATCAGCTTGCAAATACGGTTTATCGACGAGCTCCGATTCATAAGGTCGCGGAAACGTCGATGCACAAGCGAAACCTCCGTTCCGTCGACGATAGACATTCGGAGCACCCGGCGAACCTGCGTCATTGCGACGAACTCGGCCACTAACGTTTAACGAGGGTACCGGGTCGGGGAAAAATTCGAGGTTGGAAAGTGACGCGCCACCTTAAAGGAGATCGCTGCATCCGATACCGCAGCGAGCTGCATCGCTGGTCCCAGCTTAATAAACGCTCTTTGTTTCCCTTTAATCCGCTCTGTTCCTCTCTGCCTACAATTTCTGCAGCATTGACTTTTACTCTAGTCCACGTTAACAATGCACCGGGCAGAATGGTTTCGTAGTTTTCATATTGCAATTGGTACAGATAATGATAGAGGATGCGATGAAATACAAGACAGTCAATTTATTAGGAACGTGTGCATCAAATAAATATTTACGTAAGTTCTGTAACTAGTAATTAATAAAGACAAGTTTGATTTTGGATGATGATTTCATTTCCGTAATAATCTTCGTTCAATGTTCGTGCTACGATGTTCCCAATAATTGAAATTTGGAAAGTACATAGAATTTTATGATTTATTGAACGTACGTGTGTAGGTTTGATTTATAATCAACATATAGATTGTCCGTCCTTCCTAATCTGTTGCAATATATCTACAGATCCAATTATATCACGTTGAATATCTTCTGTTTGCCAATAATATAAAGGAAACAAATCATCTGGATGTATGCAAAACATGGAAGACGCACAAACAGCACATTTATATAACAAGTGTCAAATAGATATAGAAATCTGCATCGAAAATTGGATTGAGAAACTATGACATCCTGCATCGAGAACTGCACCGAGAAATTGCGAGCGGATTAAAGAGAAAGGTCCGAGCGGTTCCGAGAAAGGGAGGGGATGCGTATATCAACCCTTATGTCAACGACCTTGCCACTACCACTCCCATTCTTAAATTCGCTTCACACCCCTACCGCAAACTTTCCGAGCTCGCTTTTAACCACAGCTTGGATCGATTCACACGAAACCATCATGAAAACGAGACCGTAATCAAACTACGAATTCATGAAGCACAAATGAAAACAGTAGTCATCGACATACTGCTAAAATGGAGTATCAATAATCAATCTTGTCGTGACACCTTGTTCCAGCTATCCATCACCGATCTGATCTCTAAGAAGTCGTCGGGCTGTATAAATCCACGTAAAAACCCAAGTCCGACGATTAGAATCATCGACGACACGGCAGGCCCCCCGAAGAGCCTCGAGTCGCGATCATCAGTCTCATGATGCTGAAAAAACGAGCCCGTCTTACGTAACCGCGTAGTCGATAGCTGAGACGCGGCGGTAGATCGATGGTTCGATCGATCGAGGCGACGCCGCGCGATCTCGATCGAACGTCGAGAAGAGATGCGTTCGATCTCTCGGAGGCGCCACCATGAAACCATCCAATCCTGAGGAGGACGCAACTGCGCGGCTGTTGCTGTTGCGGGGCGACGTGGCATTGACCTTGAGATTTCCCAGCACCAATGTCCGGGACACACGGAACAACAACGGACGCCGTGACCTTGAGGAGACCCAGCCAGGAGCGCAGGAACCCCGTGGGAACCCGGTGGGGAACGGTCCCCGGTTTCGAGCGGGAGCCGACGCCCCGGATTAGCGAGAGACTCACGGATTAGCGTTCGCAGGCGAGCGCCGGTTTTGCTATCGGCCGAGTTTTCGTGGACCGCGATGCTTAGTAGCTTTCGAACGACTGACGCAACGGTGCCTCGGCGTCCAGACGCTTACGCAACGACGCCGTGTCCCCTCTTTTTCATCCCCTCGGTTACAAGCGGACGCGACTCGTCGAAAAGGGACGACGTCGACGACAACGACGCTGATACCGACGCGACGCCACGTCGAGCAGCGTGCAGCAGACGATGCCGAAGATCGGAAGCGAGCCAGCGGGAACCGGCGCGAACCGGATATCGTCGAAATTCTGGGAACGAGGCTGATGCTACTGCTGCTGATGATGCTGGTGCTGTTGTTGCCGCGATCCGCCTGGCGCGTCGCGGCGTCGCGACGCCCCTGGCATCGAACGGTGACGTCCGCGACGCCTCGATGCTCGAACCACGATGACGCGATCCGAGACACTCTGATGCTGCCATCCGACCAAACACGTCAGCCTATTTTCACGATCGACGTCCCCGTTTCCGCTTGCCAACTACTTTTCTTTTCGGTGACACTGTTGAATACGGACCCAAGCCGTAGGGGAAGGTCGACGAGTTTTGACTGGTTTGCGGAGCAGATCTAGCTTGCAACTCGTGGTCAATTCAGACCGCATTTATAGTCAAAGGGAATACCGGGAATGGTTCTTTTCTGCACGATACTTAGCTAAATCAGATGCGAAACAAAGTTTATAGTTTATCGATAGAGTAGAGTTGTTTAATTCGAACCAGGACAAGGATTCCACACAATATCCAAATCGTAATAAATTGAGACCACAGATAACACTGTGAGACTATTTCTATAGGGTACTTAGCGCGAGTAAGATGTTAAGCGATAATTACTTCATAGAGGAGGATTGCTGAATTTGTATTAGGGTGTAGATTTGATTGTATTTGTTTCTGAAGCTTTTCAAGGTACTTGGAGAAATTAGATTCGAATAAGAAATATTGAATTGACTCTTGAAGTACAAGCTAAAAATACATCTTAGAATCTCATCTAATGCAATCTTCCGATAAATATGATCCTTGAAAAATCAAAGATCTAGTAGGTGTACGAGCCTCGCGAAAAAGACACGTGTAAAGAGAACTCAACCACAAAAATAGCAGATCATGACGCGAGCATCATAAACCGAGCCCAGTTTATGTTCACCGATTCCCATGTGTCTGGGGGAGTATAATTGATTGATAGGGACACTCAGATATAGAATAATCGTGATCTAGACGGGAGGCCGGTAGCGATGAATCGATTGCGACACGGGCAAAACAAAAGTCGGGAAAAAATTCCGGAGACTGACGTCCATGACCGGCACGTCGAGCCGTGCACGCCGTAAATACGAAAGCGCAGGCTTGGCACGAGATAAATGTGGGTTGCTGGAGCGCAACGCGCGCAAACAGACTGCGGCCTGCTCGCTGATGAATGGATATAATCCGGCCGATTTGTCAGACACCGGTTTCCGGCTGGATTAAATCGGCCCTCTATCGGGGAGGGTAGCTCTCCTTCGAAATCCGAGATACCGCAAACTTCCTGGCCGGCTCTTAATATTCATCCACCGCACAGTGAGACGAGACCACTTGATGACAATCAAAAATCTGGATAGAGTATTTCCCATTTCTCTGCATAGGAAAGAGGATAAAAAGGAGTGCGACTAAAACACGGATGCGAGACACCATAGTGAGAAATTACACGAGTTTTCTTAAAAAGTAGTATCATGCAGTAGGGCTGTAACTTTTCTGAAGCTTCGAAGTCTTCGAAGGAACGAAAGGAGCTTCGAAGTTTCGAAGTTTCGAAGTTTCGAAGTCTTCGTAGTCTTCGAAGTCTTCAAAGTGTTCGAAGTTTCGAAATTTCGCAATCTTATACTAGGGCTGTAACTTTTCCGAAGCTTCGAAGCTTCGAAATCTTCGATCTTCGAAGGTTCTGAAATCGAAGCTTCGAAATCTTCGACCTTCGGAGGTTCTGAAATTGAAGCTTCGAAATCTTCGACCTTCGAAGGTTCTGAAATCGAAGCTTCGAAATCTTCGACCTTCGAAGGTTCTGAAATCGAAGCTTCGAAATCTTCGACCTTCGAAGGTTCTGAAATCGAAGCTTCGACATTCGAAGCTTCGAAGCTTCGAAATGTTCGACCTTCGAAGGAAAGTTACAGCCCTATCATGCAGCACGATTCTTTTCATTTTTAAGGGACAAGAAACATTCTTCTGTATGGTATCACGTACCAGGGGCGGTCTCTTTGCAGCACCAAGTATAAATACACCGGTCCTCGTCTTCCACATTCGTTGTGGATGAATCATCCAGCTTGTGCATCCAAAGTGAAGAAGTGTAAATCTGCCTTTACGGTCCCGGACCATCCGCAATAAACCGGGTATGAAATATTTTCCAGGGAGACGCCCGGTGAAGGATTGCCTAGCTGGCGCACGGTGTCACGGTTCGTTTGCTGACTCGCAAGGCTAGCTTCACCTCCCGGTTGGTCTACGAAATTTGACAATTGGGGACGTGGGGCAGTTTCATACCTTGGTACAAGAGCCTGGCACAGCTGGGCTGATTTTTGGAACAGGATTTTTGCAGGGAGTGCTTGGAACAATTCGTAGCTTCTTCGCTGACATTTACAATAACATTACTCGAACAAGAGGAACAATCGTCTGTGCTAGTAAATTTTACGAGACGGAATGTATGGGAGGCACTTAGTAATTCAAAAATGTTATGACAGTTTATGAAACTGGAAAGAGTTCTGTTTTTTAATAAAAATGGCTTGACGATTTCGAGTTATAGCAATACAAATGATGTTTCATAGAACTTCAAATTGGTAGCAACAAATTCATATTTTTGTAAAGCTTCGCGTGCACCATTTTCTGTTGAGATTTCATTCTACCTGGCAGGAGTAATATCCTTTTTTATCTTTGGGCCGCAGCACTCTGGTTCGTTATGGACCATTGTTTGGGTGCACCAGTGGCCAAAAATCGATGAGAAACAGCATCGAATAACTATCCTTGCAGCAGAATAATCTCGTTTCAACGTACGAACGATGCGAGTGGAGAAAGTTAAATTAATTTTGTATATGTTGTTTATAGTCGTATTACTTTTAATCTGTGACGGAACGAGTAACTAGGCATTTACATTCACCATGAACGAACTTTTAGTTGCTTCTGAAAAATAGCTCGGTGACTTCCAAGAAATACTTAATTGAACAAGTTCAAAAATAAATAAAATTCTTCCTAGATAATTTCATATCTAACCTAGATTCTTATATTTTCCTCTTCAGAACACGTTGCAAATTTCAAAGACAAATCCCATATGTAGACCCCGTATTCGAGGCTAACCCAAATTAGTAGCCCTAGAATTGCGTGGTTACCTAGCTGAGCTACTTTATCTCAACATGTTAAGTTACCTCAACGAACTTGCGAAATAAAATGCACCACCCAGATTCTTCTATATTTCTCTCTAGAGCATAATGAAAGCTTTACAGATAAAATCAAGATATATAGCCATGCAGGGCTCAAAACTAGTAAGGTGAAGTGCCTTAAGCCTGGACAGTATGTTCTATTTTTAATTTTATCACTTTAGATAAACAAAAATAACTTTTTCAGAGTTTTAACATACAGTTCACACACAAAGTTTGTAAAGTAATTCAAAATTAAAAAATCATTGTTTAGATTAATATCTTAATTGTATTAACAAATATAATATATATACCATTAGTTTAAATTATTTTAAGATCAAAATCTAAATTCTTCTCACTCTTAACACGGGCGAAGCCGTGCCGGGGGCTGCTAGTATAAAATAATTATTTAATCTCTTAATTATTTATTTTACTATGAAAATTCCATTGTCCATATTTAGGTATATTTAGGTATAGCTTTTGGACTGTCCACCCTTAGGGCACTTCACCTTACAAAGTGACAGACCCAACAGAAACAAAAGACAGTTCTTGCCATTTTTCGCGAGATATTCTGGAAAATGAAGACCCTCTTTACAACTCCCTTGCGGGACAGGGCTAACCCGAGGTTTACGAGGACCGTCACGGTCTCGGGTAGTATCGACAAACAAAATTACGGTCATTGCATCAGGAATGACCTTTAGACCGTCTCCCACGCGGTTGGGCAGACTGGCTTACTTGCTTGGAACGTTCCGCGATAAACGGCGTATCGGTATATCGGCCCCGAGTTTTCTGTCGAGGGGAAACGACGCCGGCGCCGGCGTCGTCATGGGCGTCGCTCGCAAATGCAGTAGTGCTCACTTGAATTTGTCAAATCTGTTACAGTAAAATTTACACAAACCATCCTCACTCTTCCCCCACCACATAGTGCTTCGAGCTCAGCGCGAGCTGAACTTTCACTCATAGGACCAAAAATTGTCAACTTTTCAGGATGCAATATTATACAATCCAACAAAAAATGATAGAACCTTAAATTCTAGTGCGCGGAATCCAAGTTTCACTGTACGGGGTTCACTCGTTCAAAAGTTATACACGAGTAAAGTTGCTCGACTTCAAGCGCGCTTGAGAGGTTAGAACGCTGCCATATTGGTTCCCAGACATAGGAGCGGGTATGATGTAATGAGCGGATTCGCTTGATCTGGGTTAGTTCTTGGATTCTTCGCAGTAGAATTTCAAGTCTTATCATTTGTTCGTCGAAGTGTATAATATTACTTAATAGTTTATAATTTTTCTCGATCGTCATAATGTATAATTAGAATTTATTCGCGGCGCTAGGTTCGATCAAAATCAAAATCAGATCAGAGTCAAAAATGACTTCCAGATCGCAGACTTTGGAAATTTAATTGAGCCATATAGTATAGCGTATATCGATCGGTACCGCAGTCGGCGCGTCGCGATTTCGGCCACTGCAGAATGCAGATGCACAACGGCCGCAACGAGAGCTCAACCTCAGCCTCGCGGCGGACACACTGACCCATTTCCGATGCCAGAGGAATTTTCCAAGAAAGCTCCAAACCAGATGCCCTCACGGAAAAGTCGTTTCGAAGCGATGTTTCGCGGTCCCCACGAAGTTATGCCTGTTTCATGTCCGCGCGAGTGACGGTATGCGTCAGCTGCGGATACTTTGCGAACCAGCGAAAATTTCGCGCGCGCGCGATCGCTGCAACTCTTCACGCGAACGTACAAATAGAATTTGAGATACATCTATCAAGGAATTTAAAATGTGAAAATATGTCACTGAAGAACTGAAGTTTGTACATATTCGAGCGGAACTTCCATTTACGTCCACCTTAGAATTCGATGAAATTTTTGAAATAGGTTTCCTTTTTTACTAAACTGGCGATTGCCAGAAGGATTTTTGGCGAGTTTAAAAAAAAATTTTTATCATTTCAATATCGCGCTCTACCTTACCGACTTATCGACTTTCTATTTTATATAGAATATCTTCAATTAATTGTAAAAATGGATCATCACCAGCCTAGTGCACTTCACAGCGCCATAGAAATTCACACATATCATCTATAAACGAATCCTCTAATTCCCTTTAGTTTAAAGTAATATATATGTAAGGTAAACTTAAAATTTTTACAGACTACTCCTGGATTTTCGTGTGCGTGATCGTAGTCTCCACCCCCACCCCGACCTAGTAGTAGTAGTAGTAGTAGTAGTAGTAGTAGTAAAGGACGCCCCTCACTTCCTTAAGGCACACCGGATCTTTCATCACCAGTATCACAATTGGCGCTACCCTCACAGCTCGGCCCTCTAAGGGTTGCAGTTTTCCCATCGTTCTGCCGTTCCTCCGTTTTATTCGGTCCGGGCCATTTTCGGATTCTTCGGCTTACTAGATGGGTCCGGTCATCATTGATGAGAAGGGCCATGCTACCTACTTTTTGGATTTTTGAGCGGTTTTAAGGCTCGGAGTAAACGTCGGGCCCTCTCACCTTCAGACCTGCAGGGTGCCTCGCCTGCCCATGTTTTGGCTCCCCCCTCTTCGCCCTATTCCTTGTTCGAATGTGTCAAGTTTTGAATCCCGTCCCTACTCTGTGTCTGCCCACCCCGACCTAATCACAACTCATTTTAATTGACGCATGTGCACAGCACGAACACAAAGTAGAAAGTCGGTAAGGTAGAGCGCGACATTGGAATGATACCATTTTTTTCGACTAGCCAAACATCCTTCTGGTAATCGTCATTTTAGTAAAAAAAGAACCTATTTTCAAAATTTCATCGAATTCTGAGGTGGACGGTAAACGGAAGAACAGCATATATTCGTAATGCTACTGAAATTCAGTAAGAAGATTTGGAAAGTAGATCGTACAACAAAGAAACGTAATTTCCAAAGTGGTGATTCCGCATAGAGACGATTCAGTAAGATTTTATTTCGACTCGGCAAGGAGATTTGATTCCGTAAAGGAAACTTCTTCTAGAAAGCAAACAAAAGTTGTACAATTTGAAGAATAAAGACGCATAAAGACGGTTCAGGAACAATCGCATCGGCCCCAGCTGGTAGCACATCGATCACAATGTTGTAAAGACATTACTCTGCCACCGGTGCAGATAACATCGACCAACAAAGCTACGGACGCTGGCCAACACGGATAATCAACACGCGAACAAGACCCCGGACCAACAGTAATTAACCACCGGTGAGTAAACAAGCCGGATGAATGCACAACGAGAGTAATCTGTCAATGATTTGGGACTACGAAGATTTTGTCGTAACGATCGCCCGCATTAGAACAGTTCAGGTTGCCTTGGTTCAAGAATCACAATGGAACAGACGTCGGCTGAAACCACATCTGATACAGCATAAATTTTCCGCGTGCAACGATTCTCATAAATAGCAGCGTGCTCGTATTTACAGCAGTATGCCAAGTTTCTTAAGAGAAATTCGTAAGAGAATTTAAGTTTTACTTACTAAATCAAAACGTCATCGAACGAAATCCATTTCATCGAAAAATTCTAATTATAAGATGGAGTATTCTAGTCATTAGGGCGAGCGAGCAATGGGGATAAAGCAGTGCCTTTCAACAGCGGTCCTTGGCAATGATCCCAAAACCAGTAACTCTGTGTGCTCATCAATGACGCGTTCAGAAAACTGTAGCGTTGAATTCCGATAGGAAAATCGACCATCTGCTCAAGCAGTACCTCGATTATCCAAAACGATGATATTTGTATACTTTATTGTTTATTCCCAAATATAAACAGTTCAATTTAAATTTGATTTTAACATTTGGTATACGTCACTATTACGGTATGTAGCAAAAATATTTTGAGTGACTTTTTAATTCTTTTGCGAGTTGATACGTGAAGGTCATCAACCTTATTTTTCGTACCTGTAATCATATATTTTTTAATGCATGGTTTCTTCCAAGGATATCCCCCCGGTCCTACTGATAGAATGTTAACAGTTACGATCGAAAATTAGTAATATAATAAATTGAATGATATCGGCGCTAGGTTCGATCATTTTTAGAAAAACAACAAATGTGCAATTATTTAAGCATGTTTTTAACGTTTCGATCCCGATGTGGATCTTTTTTAAGATTCTTACCATTAAAGATTTACATTTCATGTTACTTCACAAAACATCTTATATAATTTCTCTTTTATTTATTTTTAAAATGGTTATATTATTTTCAAATTTCGAACACAATAATATGGTTAGTTTGTTTAAATAAATTGATATAGTTTCACAATTCCAATACAGAGACAAAAGTGCACATATTAATTTAAATGTGTTTCGGTTAAAACTCGTTTCAAATTTGCCGCTCTGAAATGTAAACACCACCATCAATCGATATCGATCTACCAATCGTAACAAGTTACATAGATATATGTCATAGCCTTTATACCTTTGAAGCAGCACATGTTTCAGTTACATATCTACCATCATTGGCTAAAATACCGTTCAAACGTAACTCACTAATTTGTGTTTCAAAATGTTTATGTCCATTTTTCATGCAACAAGTACGTAAGGTAAAGGTACCAGTAGTTGACCATGAACGAGTAGTTGACCATTTTATAGAAAAACATAAAAAATAAGATTTTTATAAGCTGTACACTTTTGATGAAAGTGAACCTCGCCATACCATCTGTTGGTTAAATTTTTCTAATACCATTCTCTATTAACATGCAACGTCTACTCTGTTCCTCAATTAAACTTTTTATGGAATTGATTTGTTTTATTTCTTATTTCATTCTTTAATTGTAATTTGTGCTGGAAATTGTTGAAACTAAATGATAGTAAAATAATTCCCAACATTATTGCTTTAACCCTCTTTCTAGTATAAGTGATCAACTACTAACAAATAGGAGGTCAATTACTAGATTTTTTATTTTCATGAGTGGTCAACTTCTGAAGCAATTACTAAATTTCTAAATAAGTCTCTTGAATTTGTATAAGTAAACTTTTGTAAAAAAGTGGCCTTCGTACATAATTTAGAACACTTAAAGAGTGTCTTCAGACATCGACTCTCGCTATTTAATGACAGAATAAGTGGTTACTATTGTTTGCGTGGAAAACTTGCCTTAACTGGTCAACTACTAGTACCTTTACCTTATATGAAATTTAATTTTTGGTTTTTTCTATGTGAAAAAAATTTTTCTCATATTTTTCAGACGTAAAAGTGTCTCTTTGAAAAAGATCCACATCGGGATCGAAACGTTAGAAACGTGCTTAAATAATTGCACATTTGTTGTTTTCCTAAAAATGATCGAACCTGGCGCCGATATCATTCAATTTATTATATTACGGAAAGAATATTGTGGCGACGTGAACCAAATGTCAAAATCAGATGAGGCACCCTGTACAGCTCTTGTAGAGGAGTTTCCGCGGCATTCGATATTCGCCGGGCCATTCAACGAGCGCAACTTCGATTTCAAGCATTCGCGAACATCGGCCGGGGGAATCGCGAAATTCCTGCCGTGCCGGAAGCAGAAATCGCGGGGCCCGGGAGCGGAGGAGGTGCACGAGATCGCTTTCGGAGGCTAGTTGATTATTACGGTAATGCCGGAAAGTGGGGGGATCGTGAAATGGAAAACTGGGAAGCACCCGAGGGAATGTCGAGGACTACGGACGCGAGAAAGGCCAGTCACCTCAGGAACAGGAGGAGCCGGCCGCGCGACACGGACGCCTGTAATAGTTCAGCGGAATTTAATCGAGAGACGGCAATTGTTTCCTATTAACAGTTATGAAAGCGCTCCGGCGCGATACGATGCGATGCCGACGAGGTTCGCCGAGAACCTCTTTGAACCGTCGCCGACCGCCGAAGCCGTACGTATCCCCCTCAGACAGTCGTTTTAATTGGAATCCATTCGGGAAGATTGCGGGCCGAGCCACGGACTCCGAATCACCCTAAAATTGGTCGCGAAGCACAAGCAACCAAAATACTGCTCTTGTGCGCGCTTCCATTCTGGAACAGGCACCTGGAATCCCCGACAATATAGCCGCCGCGGAATGGAAAAGCTCGATTCTCCGTGAAAAAATTCCATCCCTCTGCGAATTCAAACGTCTCCAAAACCTTCCGAAAAATTTTCTTGCGAATGAGGCCGCTATTGATTTCCAGACTGAAGCCACCTCTTTACAATGACTCCTTAGTAATTGATGTACGATTTTTTTCACTCTTTTATAGTCCCTTTACAGTCATCATGGTATAACTTGTACTACCGTGATGTTGACGCCACGCCTCTCATTCGAAGATCGATAAAACAACTAGAAAAAAATCGTGCATCCATTTTTAAGATGTTGCTTTAAAGAGGAAACTTCAATCTTTACATCTGCGGTGGTTTCTGTCAAGAAAAAGATGTTTCAAAGTTTTCACAAGCATTTGAATGTTGTAGCAGTTTCGATAAAAAACGCGTCTTTCGCTACACCGTTAAAAAGAATTCTAGAACTAAAAAACTAAAGAAACTAAAAGCTACTAGCTTGAAGAAGAGTTTTAATTTATTGTCGTGCGATCATGTTTTATGAAATTATCACAGTTTAAATGTACACAATTTTTCGAGAACCCAGTATTTAGTGTATATGGATATATTGAAATGCTTTCAATCTCAATCTCTGAACATGCCAATCATTGTATATATTTGGACGTGTCAACGATGGTATTTATATTGATGTGTCAACCATTGTGTTCATTTCGATGTGTCAACCATGGTGTTTATTTTGATGTGTAAATGTTCGCAGCGTGTTCCATTTTCTTTTCGTTCAAGAGGAAAAGAGATGAAAATCAATATAATCGGAAAAACTGTTTGAAGGAATCAAATATTCTAATACATATTAACGATAATAGGAGACTGAAGAGAATACTACACCAACACTTATTTCTTCCATTTTCTGATCCGTAGTTCGCGTCTGAGAATGGCAGAGCTACCGCAGAACAATGCAGAATATTTCTCATCTTCCTCGGGCACAAATTAAGTTATAAACTCCGTGGGAAACAGTGAACTGACCCAGATAGGATTTTTCTTAACCCGAGCCCAAGTCCACGAACCTCAACTTCGAAGAGTAAAACGAAGAAACGCCGGAAGTCATTGGATAAACTATAAGCTATTCACACGACCGTCCGGCGGTATCTTGGCCCGAGTCGATAAGAGCAGTTCGATTGCGAGCGAAGGAAACGTAGGCATCAGCACGGCGCAACGATTGTGTATATTCGAACATTTATCGTCGCGAAGGTTGTTGTTGTTACAACGCGTCATCGTTATCAGAGTCGAGAACTGCAACCTTGAGTTCTACGGACCGCGAGAAATTTCCATGCACGCGCGATCGTGAGAGAACGCGATTGCACTAGGTGCAATTAGACGGCGAACATTTCCAGAGAATCCGAGAAGACCCCGTGGAACTTCGTCAAGAAATTCTTGCTGAAGTTGTTAAGACATTTTTCAGAACTTCGCGAGGAAAGTATTAGAAAAATCTTCGATTCCCGAAGCAGCTTCGGAAGAATTGCCTTTAGTGTTGTTTTATTGACCGTCGGACAGCCTCCAGTTACTGAATTGCACATTGATAAAACAAACCAACATATCTGTTCTTTTTCTAGACGAGAAGACTTTCAATATTAGCGGTAATGCTGGAAAATCGTTAAGAGGAACATGTATCATGCAATATTAAATATCATGACACATTGCAGTGGGTGATCAAATTACAATAAATCCTCTTTAATCGCAAAAACCTCGGGAGGTTCGTTTGCAAAGTTTGTTGACGGACACTACTTTTTCATAAAAGACCGAGCAGAACTGAGAAAAAGACAGCGCGTGAAAGAGAGACCGCGTCTGGTCGGACTCACCGCATCTCTTTCTTTCCCAGACGCTGTCTTTCCTTGCGCCCGAAACTTTCATCGACAATTAAACCACTAAATACAGTTGAAATTACAGTAACTTCCCTATGAATCGGGAAGTTAATTATATCGTGTTTGGTCTTATTTTAATCATGAAAATGCCACAAATATATTAATGAAAGTTTAATAAAAAAATAAGTCATAATAACAAAATTTTTATATTTGTCTTACATTTCAAGGACATGGGCCTTTGAACTGTGCCGGCGACTGCGACTCTCCGCGTCGCATTATTAGTGGTTCACACCGATATACCCGAGCCGAGATCAGATCAGAGTACGTTACAAATCCGCTAATAATTAAAAATAACTAATAGTCTGATTGATTGTTAGTCATAGAAAAAAAGATCATTAGTTAAAACTTTTTGATTAGCTATTCATAACTGCCTGGCACTAGATGTCACAGCTCTAAGTAATCGTTAATTATTGCTTATTAGTTTATTAGTCCTAATGATTAACCATAACTAATAAGCAATAACTAACGATTACTTAGAGCTGTGACTAACTAGTGCCATGCAGTTAGTAATCAAAAAGTTTTAACTAACGATTTTTTTTGTTATAATTAACAATCTTCGATTTGTGCCCTACTCTGGATCAGATTACTGGTTCAGGTAATAATTACTTATATTATATATAATTATATTATTATTATAATTACTGGTATAGATTACAGTGGAGGGGATATTTTGTTTGCATTCATCGTGTACAATCTTTTTGCGACTGAGGATTTACTGTATTGTGAACAGATGAAAAAAATTGCGCAATTTTTTAAAATGTATTCCAGAACGCATTACTCGTTACAGCAATGACTAAAATAAAGTATATCTGTCCTTTAAATCATTTTATTTTTCTCTCTCCGTATGCGAATTTGATGTCTTGATTGGTATCCGCTTAAAATCGATTCCAAGGGAACAATGGCAGAAAAGATGTAGAACAGAAGAGAAGAAGAATAAGGCATTACGTTTGAGAACAAAGGGCACCTCCGAAGGGAGATCTTGTGGTGGCAAGCAGAAAGAACCGCTTAATAACATCAAGATGCAACGTCTGTACCAGAAGAGATCCCATTTCAGCGCCATCTTAATCTACATTCTGTGTCTGAATAACGTGCAATGCTTTCCACGAACCTCATTTACCGCGGACATCTTTTCCGTGTATACCGATCGATAGATCGGTAGAAAAGATTAACGCACCGACTATTAAACAAAGCGATTTATGGAAGCCTTACAACAACAGGAACCGGAAAATGATTTGTCGTGACCATTATTGAACAGTGAATGATTAATGAAATATTTATCCCATAATCTTTCCCTAACTGAATCAAAAATTAGTTCATCTTATCAATTGTTCTATCAAGTCCGAAATAGATTAATAATTATGAAATTCTTTTAAACGTACGTTCGCATTTTCACAGTTCAATTATTAATTAACCAATGCATTGCCATATGGGAGAAACAATTGAGTGCGCGATTGTAGTTCGCTTTGTACATAATGCTGGTGACAATCGCGAGGTGAAGAGCACCTAATTTCGTTCCTAAAGAAGCAGAGTGAAAAGCAGGATTTTATTTAAGCCAGGACGTAGACTGATGAAGTGGGGCGAAGAAGAAGAAGCGGAAGAGGACGAAGAATATCGCGGTAATTACGATTTTAATATCTCGCCCGTTTGTACCGGTTGAACATCGAACGATAAAGATCACACGCCTCGAACGATTCTTCCACGGCGAGGAGAAGATTTACTGTCCACTCGACCCTCCTTTCTCCTTTCACCCGCCTTTCTCCGTCGGATCGTTGGGTAAAGCTAGTTTCACCCGTTGCTGTGGCACGAGAGCGACCCGCCTCTCTTCCCCCTATCTCTCACTATCCCCCTCCCCCTCCCATTCTCCAGCCAATTTGTAATCACTTAACAAGATTGCGTGTACGGTGCGTGCCCACGATTAACGGAACGTCAGTAATTTATACGGCGTCGATGAGCCATAAATAAACGCGATTCGCCGTGGGACACTTTCCGTTATTTATGGAGATATTAATTAGCCGGCGCGGCACACGATCACTCGCTTCATTGATTACCTATCACCGTATCAACGGAGCCAGTGGTTCTTTTCGATCATCCACGGTATTCTTGAAGGTATCGTCCACGCTTGCTCACGGGAGGATAGGGTAATCGCTGTCAGCGAGCAATGATGGCCAGTATCATTATTGAAAAATTAAAAGAACAACCACGAGTTGTTAAATGTTCTGAAACTCGTGGAGAATTAATGCGCGTGATTGATTCCCTCTTTCGTTGCACAACCTCGATCTCTGTACGCACTATCGGCCCCGTTTCGTACAACGAACGAAGCACTACTGGACTTTCATGTGAAATTGAACATTACGTTTCTCACCCAACGTTCCAGGTATTCGATACGCTGGAGACTGAACAATGACATACTCGTTTCATGTTTCGCTGGATACAATTCTGCTGGCCAATGTTTGTCAAACAGAAAATTATAAGAAGCATGCTTCCCGAACCTGGGAAGTCGAGTCGATGAAATATCATCACATGCAAAGTGGCCTTCCCGGCTGCATGAAATATGCAAACAGTGACCCTCGTAAGGTAAAGGTACTAGTAGTTGACCAGTTAAAAGAAGTTTTCCACGCGAACAATAGTAATCAGTTACTCTGTCATCAGATCGCGAGAGTCGATGCCTGAAGACAGTCTTTAGTCTTCTAAATTATGTACCAAGGCCACCTTTTTAAGAAGAGTTTACTTATACAAATTTAAGAAACATATTTAAAAATTCAGTAATTGCTTCAGAAGTTGACCACTTTTGAAAATGAAATATCTAGTAATTGATAACTCCTATTCGTTAGTAGTTGACCACTTATACTAGAAAGAGGGTTAAAGCAATAATATTGGAAATTATTTTACTATCGTTTAGTTTCAACGATTACCAGGTACAAATTACAATTAAAGAATGAAAGAAGAAATAAAACAAATCAATTCCATAAAAAGTTTAATTGAGGAACACGGTAGATCTTGCGAGTTAACACAGAATAGTATACAGGGTGTCCCAAAACTACCCTAGGAGCCGAAAATGGTTCCTTGGGTCATTTGAAGCAACATTTTCCTTTACAAAATAGTGTCCGTGACTTTGTTTAGAAGTTATTAACGAAAAACACGGACCAATCAGAGCGCAGCTATACCGAATGGAGTCCGACTCTGCGACAGGTCCCGGGAGTCTGGTGTCGCCATTGGTCGACTCAGAATCAATCCGCTGTAGACGCGCTCTGATTGGTCCGTGTTTTTCGTTAATAACACCTAAACAAAGCCACGAACACCATTTTTGTAAAGGAAAATGTTGCTTCAAATGACCGAAGGAAACTCCCATTTTCGGCTCCTAGGGTAGTTTCGGGACACCTTGTAGAGAAATTTAATCAACAGATGGTATGGTATTCGAGGTTCACATTCATCTAAAGTGTAAAGTTTATAAAGATCTTCTTTTTAATGTTTTTCTATAAAATGGTCAACTACTCGTACATGGTCAACTACTGGTACCTTTACCTTTACCTTTAAAAAAAATAAGCGTAACGAAGCAATTTTGGGACAGGTCAAGTTAATTTGCTAGTTCAGGAGACGATGGGATCTGTTTCCCAGGATTCTACGATTCCCCATAAATTACAGAACAGCAACATTATCGCGTCATTGATCATTGGCCGGTAGGCACAAAGGCATAATCCGTCGCGTTGGTAAACAGGTCGCGTAAGTTCGAAACGCGGGCAACAATCAGTGGACCGATCAGCATTGGCCTAATCGGCGGCAGGTTTACAAAGGACCGGTCCCCGTATACACCCCGATCAATCCTTCGTTAGACTTCTGTCGGTGATTTACATTCGAGCTTCTCTCTGATCTCCGTTCTGTCGGATCTGTCGGACCTTTCCGGCCGAATCCGGTTGCCGTCCAGGAACAGGACTCACGAAATTGATTTGTCTCCGTAAACTTTGCTGTTTGACCACGTTGACCGCCATCATGCCACTGACAATAAGCAACGCGACCACCAAAATCGAATTGGTCGTGCAATTTTCGACTCCGTCACTCTTTCGAGTCTTTTTATGCAGTATTCGTGTTAGTTAAAGATTATTTTTTGCGATCGCAAATTGTTGTTAGACAAATAGAAATTGATGTTATCGGCGCCCAGGTTCGATCATGATTCTACAAACATAATTTGAATGATACTACAAACGTTGATTCGGGTTTGAATCTATTTATTGGTCTTAAAAAATTTTTACCACACGTTTGAGCTATTCCGAATGTTTGGAATAGATGAAGAGGAAAAAGGAAGATGGTGTTTCGTCCTAGTATTCATGTTAGTGTTAACACAATAAAACTTTCATCGATATTTTAAAACCGAATTATCGAATACTCTTCTTATATCATTGAGGTAAAAATTTTTTAAATATACAGAAGCTATAATATTTAAAATAGTTAATGTTATAAATTATAAATTATAGTTTGTTATAAATAGACTGCGGGTTTTATGAATTTATGGTACAAATGAATAGGTCAAATACAAAACTCAAGACACATTAGACGAATTTAAGAATATTTTTAAATTATTTCCGATTCTTTAAGATTACTTAAAAGGAATATACGCACAGTCTAGTTATAAATTAAACGAGAACCTAGAAATCTACAACGCTAGCCCTGGCTACGATATCAAAGAAATTACATTATTTATAATAATTGTGTTTTTTCTATGTCAAGGGCGTCATTTAGTCGAAAAGACTGTCCTAAAAGTCTCCCATTTTTCCGTGGGCAGAAACGTTTCGTGGAAGTGAAACCACTGGCGGGCGGTTATTGTTTTTAAAAGCCGCGGCCTCGTTACGTCGGTTCCAGTGTTTCAGAATTTGAATCTGAGACTCGAATGGCCCGCGGCACAGGCTTCCTACTTGCGCGGCTTAATGGCGAGTGTCGACCAAGTATTAAAAGTTCCCGGGGCAAAGTGGATTACGAGCCGGGGCCCGCCAACAAACCGAATCGAAACGAGAAACTGTACTTTTCAATTATCAGGCTCGAGGAATTTCCGCGACGGCGTCGTTGTTAACACGGCCGCGTTTCGCTGTGTGAAATATAAGTGACGCGACTGCATCGTTTGGAGAAATTTCATTTGGGGGTGTTTACAACTCAGGCGACTGAACTCCGTTATTTTTGAGAAAGTTTTACTAGTGGTAATTTCGACGGTCTCTTGATTAGTTTTGGATGGTTGCGATTTCTAGTGGTAAAAATATAAAGCGTATACGGAGTTGGTAATATAGAACAGAACTTGTGTTATCTCGATTGATTTTGCGCCAACCTGTAGAAGCTGGAATATTTCAAGTAAGTTTGATGGAAATTTTAACAAACTATATTAAGACAAATTTCAATTAAATACTATAATTGATTAATAGATTTTGTGTTTTCTTGAAAATATATTTAATGTACCATCTTTATAGTAAGTTTATAATATTGTATGTATATGATATTTGGTCCCCTCAGGGTTTCAAATCCATTTACCAATCTCCCCTTCTTTCCACTCTCTCTATCGCCAAATTTCAGCCTATTTCAGCCTAATTTTCAGTGGGACCTACTTTTTATTACGGTGGATTCCGAACCACCTTTAGTAAGTTTATATTATAATTTATATAATTTTTTAGGCTAGATAAATAATGTTTCTATCAGTTCGCTTAGTTTCCTAAATCGTACCAGTACGATTAATTCACTAACAATTGAATTTCCTATATTTTCTTTGCTGTGAAAGCTATGAAAGAAAAATAAATTAAAAGGAAAAAAATTTTGTAACGCACCATCTACAAGCACGTCGGCATCAACGATAATTATAGTAGAAAATGAAGACGACTGGTTTTGTATTCTATGCAATGAAACGCGTCCAGAAAACATGATTCAGTTCCCAAAGTGCAAATTATGGGTTCATGAAGCTTGTTGAGGAGTGTTGAAAGAAGACAAGATACAATATTGTTCAAAAAGTTTGTAATACTTTTAACTTTTAATATTTTCTAAGAGTTTATTGTTTCAATTTAGTATATTCCATATTTTTTATAAAAATTATTACGTTTATTTGTTTTTATACTTTCGTGTTTCGATATAATAAAAAAATTATTAAAAATTATACTTTCAAAACAAAATTTGTTATCAAATAAGGTAACTACGATTTTGAAAATACAGCAGTACGATTTAGAATATTGGTGTCCTAAATCGTACTATTACAATGTCTTCTAAAATTACTCAAATCAATTCAAATTATTCCAATTACTCAAATCTTTTAATTTTATTTTATACGTAGAATGATTATTTAGAAGGTTTCTGCAAAGATCAAAGTATAATTGCGAACAACAATTTTAATAAAATGTGTATTGTTTATTAAATATATCAAAAATCCCTTAGGTAGTACGAATTTGGCAACTCGCTCCCAACTAGGTTGAGGTAACTGAAATTAGTGGTACCAGAGGAATTGACTCGAATTGAGGAGGAAAATTTACTTAGTCTGCCGACTATGGTCGTCACTACCTATGGAAAATACTTGGAATCAAATATTTTCTTGTTCCTATGCGAACAAGGAATTGTTTTTCACCGGAAGAACGGCAGGTAGTTCTTCAAGTACTTAATATTTCGTTAATTAGTCATCAACGCCGCGAGTTTATCAACTGATTCTCCGTGATAACCGCGACAAAGCGCAGCAGCGAAAAGTGCGAAGTCAGCGCACACGCGGAAATTACTCTCTTCCCGCGCGGAAGCGCAGATTGCGAGCGAACTTCTGAAATTCAGAGCAACGCCGCTTTGTGATCATAATTAGCTCGTGCAAAAGGAAATTTAACTCTCCTGGCCGCGTCGCGTTGGCGATCGTCTCGAATGTAATTCCACAATTTCCACTGCCGCGTATTTTGGCTAAATTACTCGCGTGAATTTAATTCGCTGTGTTTACACCGCCCGCTCGTCGAATTCATGTGCGAAAAAATATTTAATGGTCCCGTACGCATTGTGTAGCAACGAAGCGATTATTTTCGACGGGTGTATAAAAGTTAAATAAATGTTTCACGGCCAACTAAAAATGCGGATGGCGAATAATCGCGTTATTAAAAATTGAAGTCGTTCCATGTGTATTATTTTAAATGCGAAACAACTGCGTCTTGGAACGAACGTTTTGCATTATCTAGGAACAGAAAATGGTTGGCTCTATATCCCAAGAAACATATGTGAACGGAATCAATTTTTCATGGCAAACTAAGCACGGGGAACAGTTGAAAGGTCCGCTATTAAACATTGAAGACGAGGAACTAAATAATAACGTCTAGAAAAGTGGAGCAAGTGACGGTACTGTGTTCCCTCGAAGGTAAAAGTGTTTTCATGTTTCAAAACCACTTTCCCCGAAGGTAAAAGTGTTGTTGAACGAAGAGCAGGTGGTTCGCACATTGAACGAGCCCTACGCCATTGTTTTAAGTTCGATTTCGTTCCCGTTCCTCGACCCTCTCTGTTTTCCCGTTTTCGTTCCCACTCGAGCAATGTGTACAAGCTCGCGCATAAATCGTGAGGCGGGTGGTTAACGCGATTTAAAAATGCGGGTTCGCAAAAAGGGCTCGGCCCTGGGGCAAAGAACGACATACAAAACAGCGGGGAAACTCGCGGAATCCGCTGCGAGAGAACACTGGAAAGGCGCGAAGTGGAAATGCGCTGCTGCTGTAAAAGCTGAACAATTTTTTTCGCTGAGCTGAAAACTGCTCGTTTCATTCTTCCGCGACAAACGCGAGAAAATTCGGGGAAAGTCAGCCGATTGACAGATGCACTTTCGAAATGTGCAGTTGCATCCTCGAGCATCTTCTCGGGATCGCGCGAAACGCGCCTGTTCGAAGTGCGATTGCGATTTGCAGAAATATTCGCGGAAGCTTCGAGTTTAACTGGCGACCTTCTCTAATGCTGGGAGACAAACGTTTTGTAGTAGCGAATCCATAAAATATATAATAGATGTATGATGATTTCGGCGCACAGGTTCGATCAATAATAAAAACGTTATTTTGTAACAATTTTCAAATTAAAACCTCAACGTTTCGATCCTGATGAGGATCATTCTCAAGAGAGATTTTTGCGTCTGTAATAAAGTGTAACTTTGTAATAATAACCGTAATTTAAAAATATGTTTTTAACTGGAAAATAAATTTATTTTTCTCATTTGTTGTATATGGTAAAACGTAAACTTTATGAAAAATATACTGTTTCCATGCTGGTAGATACTGAACTGATCCTTGTTGAAGGTAAATTGACCCTAAACAGCAAATGCATCGGAACAATGAATTGAAACTTGACCAATCAGTAGCAAGCCATAAAATATACTTCGGAAATGATGAATACGTTCTCATCATGTTGGCCCATTGTATCAATAAATTGCACTAGTTCCATATGCATAAAATGAAAAAAATAATAATATATACAGTGACTCCCATTAATATTCGGACGCTCTAAAAAAACCATAACTTGTTAAACTTTGAACTATACGACTTGCATTTTTTGAGGAAGCTAAAGCAAATAGTTTGCTACAGGATGTGGAAAAACATTTTTTCAAAAATTGCAATTGATCGGAGTTGTAGAAAATATACTAAAAGTTGCATTTTACAACTTTTTTATGTGGGCCTATATTGAAAATTTTTAAAATACGTTTTGTAGATCTGTGTCAATTAAACATATTCTGAAAATTTCGTCAATATTGTTCGACGTTGCAACGAGCTACAAACGTTTAACGATGGTAAAAATTTCAGATTTTCACGATTTTCGGGCTGTAACTACAGGAAATCTATAGATTCTCACATGTTGCAATGTCTGTGCATATAGTTGACACAGATCTACAAAACGCATTTTTTAAATTTTCTATATAGGCCCACATAAAAAAGTTGTAAAATGCAACTTTTAGTATTTTTTCTACAACTCCGATCAATTGCAATTTTTGAAAAAATGTTTTTCCACATTCTGTAGCAAACTATTTGCTCTAGCTTTCCAACAAAAATTCAAGTCGTATAGTTCAATGTTATCATATCAGTTATCGTTTTTTTAGAGCGTCCGAATATTAATGGGAGTCACTGTACATTCTAGATCGAAAGAAATTTTCGAGGTAAACCAGTTCCGAGTGCAAAGGGTCAATAGTCATAGAATAGAGTTCGAGTCAAAGGGATGGCGTGTATTCTCTTTTTGCTTTGAAGCCAAAAAGAATCGCGTAGACGAAAACAGTCTTCGTCGAATTTTCGACATTTCGAAAAGTTTCGAGAAATCCTTCGAAATACGACCCGGTTCATCTTCGACCGCTTCTAATGTTCTTCAAGTACTTTAATCTGTAGGTTACCCTACTTCGAACCTCTTCGGATGCTACTGACCTTCTTGGAGCCTCTTAAGCAACTTCAAACTTGGTTGGACCCTCATCAGAGGCTTCAAACCTTTTTGGATCCCCTTCAGCTGATCTGTTTCGGCCTTCGGTGACCTCTATTATCCTTCACATGTCCTGTGTTCCTCTCTCGACATCTCTATTCATTTTCACGTGACTTCGTTCTTCGATCTTTATCTTCAGCAACTTAAAACTTCGACTATGTTTAACTCTTCTTGGACTCTGTACAACTTCCTCTACACAGCGACCTTCAACTATCTGTAATCGTTCGTGATACGTTTTGAGCTTTTTAGCAGTTTATAACTTCGTCTCTCTTCAGGTTCATTTTATATACATCTTTCTTTGAAAACCTCAAGCTTCTATAGACTCTCTTCGGCTACCCCTAATTTTATTTAACTGTTAACCTTCTTGGTCCTTTGCAAACTACATCTAACAGCCCCGATCATCTTCGTTAACCTTCACCTACCTAAATCTCTCTCAATCTAGCTTTAACCCCTTCGCTCTCTTCAACCATCTTCCTCAAGCTCCCAGCCGGCTCTGCTCCCTATTAATCATCTGCAGTCATCTTTCCCCAATCTCAGTGGTCTCGAACCCTTCAACAGACCATGTCCCCAGAGGAAACGAGCGCAAAGGCTTTTGTCACCATCCAATAGCTAGGCTAAAGCTCTCCGTGAGCCAACAACATCTGTAACATCTCCTTCACGTCGAACAACCACCGAAACATGTGAAATCTTTCGCTCCCTACATCATTATCTTTTAAGAAGCTTAACAAACGTCAAGAATAAACATCCCCGGTGTAACAACGAAAGATTTATCCCATCGTTCGAGAGAAGTCAACGCACGGCACGTCAACGTCGACTGAAATAGAAGCTTGCGAGTCCCGACGACCGTCTCGCGGCCATTCTCCATCGATCGAGCCGTCGAAGATCGACCTCGAGACCTCGAACTCGACGACAGTTCGATCAGCGATCTGCTAGACGAGCTCGGACTCTGACACGAACTCACCGAGACGACGACAGAGCCGCTTCCGGTACCGATCGATGGATCGCGAGGGATCCTCGGCAGGTCGGGGCTCCATTGACATCGTTTAACGAGGAGTCGTCGTCGGAAGAATCCACGCGTTGATCTACGGCGATCTTAAAATAACCCCAAGCGACGCGTCATGGGAGTAATCAGTGCGTCGCAGTGCGATGGAAACGGCTGCCATAAACACCCGCCGGTTAATTGAAACCGTTCACACTCTTGTTGTTATGCACATTGTCGTCCGTCCTGATACGATCCTAAATCACGGGCAGCATCAGGTAAATGAGCTAGATCTCAATCCCGGGAATTGCCTCATCGACCGGACGATTACGATCAGTATGAATACCAAATCTTTGAACTACATCTTTCTGTCTGTGTTTTTCAGTCGTTTGTAACGTTTGCAGGAGTGTTGTAGTTCAATCAATGTATAAAAAACAGAACAAGAATTCTGTATTTTTCAATACATACATTTTGTTCGGCGTCTTTGTACTGTTGACTACTATTTATTGTACCGTTTATTAGAAGTGTGTAGTACAATCAATGTATAAAAAAAACGGAACAAAAATTCTGTATTTTTCAATACATACATTTTGTTCGGCGTCTTTGTACTGTTGACTGCTATTTATTGTATCGTTTATTGGGAGTGTTGTGGAACAATCAATGTATAAAAAAAACAGAACAATAGTTCTGAATTTTTTAATACACACATTTTATTCGGCGTCTTTGTATTGTTGACTTTTATTTATTGTACCGTTTATTGGGAGTGCGGTGGAACAATCAATGTACAAACAGTAGGACGAAAATTCTGGATTTCTGAATAGCTACGTTTTTCATCTTTTTATTCAATTACGACGTTCATACGGACATTTAAAACAATATACCTATAAGAAAATAAGATAAAAATTCAATGTTATTTATATTATTCATTTATAATGCGTATGAACGTGTCATTGGACTACGAACTGAATAATGAATTATTAATTGAGTCAAGTTGCGAAAGAAATCAATCAAGGATTCAGTGCGTTCGATCAACCTGTTTATTAATGATCCAACACGATAATAATGGTCGTTAAAATACATCCCACGAGAAATACCTTAATATAGACGTGAAATGTGAACGAAAATTTTCGAATATCGGTGTCGACGTGTTCGCGTTGACCAGTCTTTGGAGCCGTGAATGCCAGCGTTCCCTCGGCATCAAATAAACGCCGTGGTTCCCAAAATACAGCGGAGTACGTTTTCAGCGGGGATTTCGTAAACCGTGTCGAGTAAATCAGAAATAGCCCGTACTGAGATCCGTTCGGCTATATCGCACGGTCTCGTGGTTGACCCCGAAAAATTTATCGGCCGAATTAGCGCGACCCTGTAATTTTCCCATTGCCCGGTCTTCCTCATACGATAATGAAACAGATTCAACGAAAGCAAATCGAGCTCGTCGTTTGACAAACTATCAGCTGAATGACCGGTTGCAGATTTTTCATCTCACAATTATTGAAATTATAAAGATGCTTTCGTGGTAAATTATTAAATAAATATATTTAGTAGCGGGAATATTGTAATATGGGCCGCACAAAGTTCAAATTTTAACCTTCTTATCTTTATGAGGCAACATGTACCGGCTACTTTTAAAGCTCGGTAGGTTTAATGTTGATTTCTCGTATATGATATTTATGGTCTCAAAACTTTAAATTTAGTGTTTCGAACATAAAAAAGGATATCGACTACTCTAGCAAATATCTATTTCGCATTGAAGTAGTTATTTTATTCAATAAAGATTTATTTATGCTAGAGTCATATAAAGTTTCATGAAAACAGTTATGTAGAAAGTGGAGTGCGAGTAAACGAAAGTTAAAAGTCGAATATCTACAAATATCAAGCTCAATAAAGGACTGTAAATGTAAAATATTTAATCGTTCTCTCTTTGTTCTTACAAAGTACATATTTCTATAGAATCTGACACTTTATGTACAACTATTTTGAAGCAGCATACAATTATTACGAAATTGGTAAACAACCGAACGACGCGACTTGAATGATAACTTAATAAAACACGGAATAAATTCAATTCTAATCGATCCACGCGACAGATAAAACGTCTTGGACACCGAAAATATTTTTCGGCGTAAAACCCGGCGAGCTTCTAACACGCGAGAGGTCAGGTTTGAAAAGTTAGAAGAGATCTTCGAGAAGAACTTTGGTCCGACCTCGCCGCCGCCGAAAAGTCTTTTGCGAACTGGCTACAAAGTTTAGCATTTAATATCCAGAAGGCTGGTTAAGCCGGAAGTTTGATATTTCGAAGATGTGTTTTCAGCATCAGCGGGAAGTTTTATAAGTCGGGGCTGGAACAGTGAGAATCAAGATCGTGAGCAGCTTGACCTCCCCCTATCTTCTCAGTGAATTTCGACTGGGAATTGTCTCTGGTGCATATCGGAACCGAAGACTTTTCGAATACTTATTTCAGCCTACATTCGAACTAATCGATTACGCTCGCTATCTGGAAAGCTGATTGAACTTGAAATCCGATCTATTGTGAAAATGGTGTCTCTCGAGTGCACTGGAAAACTCTGCACATTGGCTTTGGTGGATCGCATCGTTTACTTTAGATCAAATCTAATTTGTTCGGATCATGATCAATTTTCAGAGAAAATTTTCCGTCACAGAAAAGTTTAGAATTTATCAATTTATTATATGATCTACCATTCTTTTAATGTAGCAAATCTTGATCTAAGAAAAACCCTCCGGTCCGTGTCTTTTCTTAAATCTTGTAGTTCTACTATTTTGTCGTGACCTCGATTACTGCGTCGAACGTGGAAAAGGACAGCGCGTGTAAACACGGACCTTTGTTATGTTCCTTTGTTACCAGCATCGTTTAGCTCGTGCACTGAATTTACATATTGTGTTCGAGCGTTTTAACGATCGACAAGCTAACGCAAAATGGCCGACAACATCTCTACAGTCGTGTGGATCGTGTTACGATCGTGTTTGTAACAAGCTACAACGGCAGTTCATCTCTTTCCCGAGAATTTATTGACGGATTACAACGATGAAAAATAACGGCAATGAAAACGGACGAATTGATAGCCGACGATATTTTACCGGTTGCTTAACTCCACGCCCGACGGGAACCGTTCTCGTTGTCGCTCGATCGGAAGCTCCGAAGCATCCTTCCTTGATCTACTGTCTCCTCCTGCCAGCCCCAGCAACCCTTTCGACGAAGTACCGGTACGGTCGTAACATTTATAACTTCAGATCTTCGACGAAACAATAATCATTGCGAAACAAATGGCTATGATCCGTCAACGTTCCCGGCGATCTGTACTTCTACCAATTAAAATGCAATTTAATGTTCGCGAATAACTGACACCTTGAACGCGATTTTCAAGGTTGCCGCGATATATAGTATCGAACAAACTGGTTCTAGAGTTTCCAATCATTAAACACAGAGTTAAATTGTAAATATTAATTTTTCTAGTGCGTGATCTTGTTAACGATTGAAAATCTGTTGGTTGTATTAACCAGAGATTTACGATTCAAACAATTTTGATCTGAGGTGTATATTATGATATAAAAATAGCTAAAAATTTGAATAGTCGCAAAATAAAAATTGTTTGCACCGTTTGTAAGAGATAGGAGTTAAACGTGCGAGTGTTTCTTTACCGAATTATTTTAACAAGTTGGAAATATGTAATGTATTGATATTTTTAACTTCCCGATTCATAGGGAAGTTACTGTAATTACCCCGAAAACGAAAATCGATTTTTTAGCAGATCTTCACGTTTCATGGTCATTGAAGTCATTTTAGACTATTTTTATCAAATTGTTAGTATGTGTGTGTGTGTGCGCGCGCATATGGCCGTTTGTATGTTACCAAATTTTTCGTTAACGTTTTCTGAAAAAGTAACAACGCGATCAGAATGATGAATGATGCAATCGATGTGCCCCGTCGTAAGTTAGAGCTGATTAGATTTTGGTCCATATTGGTCAAGTAGTTTTTTTTTAAAGAAGTTCATTCAACAATGCAATTTATACGAGAGGATGGAAATTTTCCACCGAATAAACAAACGTAATTATATATATTTCATTTTTATTTTTAAAAAACTTTTTTTTTTATTATGCAACTAATGCTAACGTTACCGCTTACAATAATCAAAAAATATCCCAATGCAAGAGTGAGTTATTAGTTATTATTAGTTATTATAATGATAATAATGTACTGCAACTAACGAATCGGGAAGTTCTTTGTGTGGCTCGTGGAGAGTCACACACAAAATTTAAAAAAAACCATTAATAGCTGTATGCCCCACTAGCAATGCGTACCACTAACCCTCTCGCAAGAGCAGTCCTATCCGCGAGCTCGCGAAGCGAGCGAGCAACAATAACCAGCTAGTTTTTCAATATTATACCGTATTGATAGGCTTTCAGTAGAAGGAAGAGCGAATCAAAAATAAATCGTCACTGCGTGACGATACAAAAAGTAAAAGTTAAATGTTTTCGGCGCATGGTTCGATCTAGTAATACTTCAAAACACTATTTGCAAATATTCACAATATTTTATCTCGACGTTTCGATCTGAATTTAGATCATTTTCATGAGATTAATTTAACAACATTGTGTCTGTAATGAAACCAAAACCTAATTATATTCTTTAATTATTTAAATTAAAGGCCTTACATTGATTCTGACCAATGGATCGATACACGATCAGCCATTGGTTTTCTTAGCTTTCTTCGCGTTCCTCACTACCATAGTGACTGTCTAGGCAGCAACATGTGGGTCCTACGCAGACTATTGATTTTTCTAAATTGTTTATTTTAAAGTTATTTTGCGACACTACGCAAGTAAGTAACATGTTTTTTTGGTTTTCTATTTTTATTTTTCTTCTTACAACATGTTACGCGTGTGTTCAATCCTTATAAGTTTAAATAATTAAAGAATATAATTAGGTTTTGGTTTCATTACAGACACAATGTTGTTAAATTAATCTCTTGAAAATGATCTGAATTCAGATTGAAACGTCGAGATAAAATATTTTGAATATTTGCAAATAGTGTTTTGAAGTATTACTAGATCGAACCAATGCGCCGAAAACATTTAATTTTTGCTTAAAGCTTATTACGATCGCTATACGTTAAACTGATACAAAAAGTCTTTGTACAGCCAATAGCATTTTTTCCACTGGTAGAACGCGTAAGTGTGAGCCGCGTGAGTAATTAAACGGCGTTATCAAGGCGTCACGGATGCTCGATCTTTTTTTTCCCGGGCGGTTAAATCTGCGTAGCCACATCTATTACTTCCGAACCGATTAATACCGGCCCCGCGGACCTTGTCGCCGCTAATTATTCTTCGTCGCGCGAGTTAATCGCGCGCACAGCCCGGAAAACGCGGGGACGGTCGAGATATGGAAAACTGTCGACGCACGCAGGTTTTCCACGTGGCCGCGAACCGACACGATGCCTCGTTCTCCCGGGTTCATTTGCGTTTCGGATCGGGGTCGGCCTCATTTCCGGCGCATTTATTGTCACGCGTTGCTTTCTCTCCGCGCCGCGCTTCAATGCCGCGGGAGCAGAAAAAGAAAATAATAAACACGTGATACACGGTGCTCGTGAACCGCGCCGGTTCATTATGTCGCCCCGCGATGGAGGAAAATGCACTCGAAACGTAATTTCGCGAATAACTTGTGCACCTATTCGGCTCTCGCTGAAACGGCTTCGTTCTTTGGAATGCAGTCGGTCTGAGGGAACACGGACAAACGACTTTACACGGTATCTGTTTGAAGCTTAAAAAGAATAATTAAACGTTAATTGTCATTGAATAATGAGAAATGACGTAAAACTTGTAAAAACGCAATAATACTATCACTGTTTAAAGTCGTTGTTTCATTATATTAATGTCTGTGTACATTCGAAAAACTTCAAACCAATATTACATTATTTTCAGTGCATTTAAATGATTAAGATCTCAGACGTTTACTCCCGGACCCTTACAATTTTCGTGTACGTATATGTGATATAGCGACGTGTGCACTCACACACGTCAACGCGCGAGTGTCGTTTGCTAACCAGACGGTGCTCTTAAACTCGATTTTTGTCGGATATGAGTTGCCAAACGAAACAATGTTATTCCTTTTTTTCGACTTATTTTTACATGTAGTATTACCCCTTTTCAGTTGTACCACCCGTTCGGCCACACTTTGTATAATTGGCAACGCCTAGGACCGTTCACAGCTCTAATTAATAATTTTTAAAAATTTACTTTTCATGATATCTCGTGTAGACACATTAGTCTTTGCGATATCGTCAATGAAACAGCTATTCAGTTAGTTTAATTGTCACAAATTGAGTACTCTAACCAAAAGGCACCTGCCTTCTCAATTCCACGGCCAGATCGTCTTGGAACAAAGTCCCAATTCTTTAGGGAAGTTCGGCCTTGGGTTGCATAACCTCGGCAAGTTTTACTCGTCACATCCTCATAAACACTGCCTTCCTGATCGATAGTTGGATAGCCCAAAGTGTCCACCTGCCATCGTTTGACGAGACTTCTGTTTATTCTCATGCATCCCTATTCAGGATGTCACGTACGCCCAGGTTCTACCATAAATCTTGCGAATCTTAAGGGTCGCCTTGACATCAGCCCTTGACTAGGCTTAAAACACGTGGACATGCATGCGTCACAATGTCACGTGTCTAAATCGATACTGCCAGAAAGAGGATAACTGTGTTCCCCTCGATTAAAGTCAATTACCCTGATCTGGTGACACTGTGTCGAATTAAAGTTTAATTTAAGATAAAGATCTGCAGTTTAATTAAGAGTCACGCCGCCGTATAATTATTCTGTTATGTTTTGCGAAAATTCTAATGCTACCGGGTTTTAATGTTATTACATGAATAATGTATATTTTCACCAACTTCTAAATTTCCCAGCGGTTTCTCAGAGCTATTCCGAAATAAAGTAGAACGCAATACGTTCTCTTACTTGCAAGAACTAGCAAATGACACGCAATTACGAGAACTATTAACATCGCGATCAAGAGAAGCTTCGATTTATGTTCTGTAACAAGAAATACCAGCAAACTCGGCGCATCGTTTCCCAAACAGCGGACAGTCCCGTGTGTCCGTTCCGTTTCGAGGGAGCCAGACGTAATGTTAATTAGATATTTTATCTCCAACAGGAATAACGAATCCGTCGCCCCGGGCGACCGGATGTAAACCGCGTTTATGTCGGATATCATTCCCGAAGTTACGCTAACAAGACAGCCTCGCCGCGCACAAGCCAGCCAGTGTTTTCAGGTGTTCCTTACTATTATGCTCGTGTTGCGGTTCATTGACCCTGTTGCTTTTAATTGGCCAACGGAAACGCGACACAGTCACTCTCGAGAACCTAATTAGATAATCTTAGCAGTCTGTATTTTTTGCTTCACAATCTTTGCGACGTCAGTACCGCTGCGGCCTCTGTGGTCACAAATGAAAATTTTTTACTTCGTTGAATCTACTGGCGGTTTCCTAACCTTTGGACAAAGGACGATTTTTATAGCTATACAGGGTGTGGCCGGACGGGTGGTACAAGCAAGCAGGGGGTGATAATTAGACTGCGGATCTTTATGCAAAATAAAAAATGTCTGCATTGATTGCAAGACACAGGTGCCAAATAAAAACTTGTTTCTTCTTTTAATTATGTTATTAACGTGAAACTTATACATTGGTTGCCTTAAGTCTTTTTAATATGTTCATTGTTTTAAATTCTATGTACACATTTTTATCATAAATGCATAAAATCCGCAGTCTAGTGATAATACACGTCAAAAAAAGGAATACCATTCTTTCGTTTAATTCCTCGAGAAAATTGAATTTAAAAATGCAGCGAATGTTATCGCAGGTCTGGGAGAAGCTGGTACGAGAAACAGATGTGGCTACTTCTATCCTTCTCTTGCGGAGAAGGTGAGAAGTGACTGCTTCTCTTCGGGAAGGACGCGTCTGACCACGACCAACCAATTCTACTTTGTGCATATACAGTAATTTCTGAATCGTAGTCCCAACACCCGTGTTATGAACGGACTACGATGAAGTAGGGTGGCTATTTTTTGATTTATGACTGCGTCTACCCTACCGCGCTGAGACTTCAAACGACAAGCCGAACGTAGAGAAGGACAGAATGAAATAGGATCGCGTGGCCGAAGCGTGTCCCCGTCGCCGGCACAGTTTAAAGGCCCGTGCGTCATCACAATAAAACACCAAGACCTTAGCTTCTTTATTTTCGATGATATCATTGTGGAACTTTCACCAACATATTCGTGGCATTTCTCTGATTAAAATCATACCAAACACGATATAATTTGGCCAATATTTAGTGGTTTAATCGACGATGAAAGTTTCGAACGCAACGAAGAAGAGCGTGTTGGAAAGAAAGAGACGCGAAGAGTCGCCGTCGCCGGCATAGATCAAACACGCTGTCCTTCTTGTAAGTAAAACTTTCATCGTCAATTAAACCACTAAATATTGGCCAAATTATATCGTGTTTGGTATGATTTTAATCAGAAAAATGCCAAGAATAAGCCAGTCAAATCTCATTAAAAAATAATGAAAATTAAGTAGTTTGAAAATTCGATTCACTCGAGTCAATGTAGTGGTATTCACACCGATATACCCGAGCCGACATCAAACATCGCCGTCCTGCTGCCCGGCGCAGCGTTGACAGGCGGTGGAGTGGGTAGGCACTGGACTACGATTGCAGAGGCGACCGAGGACTACGATTCAGAAATTACTGTACTAAACTAAAGCATGCGGACCTGGCGGTACATTAAACTCGATTTTTGTCGGATATGAGTTGCCAAACGAAAATATGTTATTCCTTTTTTTTGACTTATTTTTACATGTAGTATTACCCCCTGTTCAGTTGTACCACCCGTTCGGTCACACTTTATATAATTGGCAACGCCTAGGACCGTTCACAGCACTAATGAATAATTTTTAAAAATTTACTTTTCATGAAATCTCGTGTAGACACATTAGTCTTTGCGATATCGTCAATGAATAAGCTATTCAGTCAGTTTAATTGCCACAAATTGAGTATTTAAATGACAATTTGGATGTTCCCGGTGAAAAATGACTCTGACACAGTACTCGCAGGATTAATAAATTTTTCGATACCCAACCAGTTTCCTTTCCACTTCTTCATTCGACATACAGCAAACGCAACAATGCAATCAGAGTATGCTGCAAGTAGAATGAGCAGTTACTACACAGACACGCGATCCACTGCAACTCGAAGGGAAAATCTCCGGATTCTGAGACTCGATTTACTGCAGCCGGAGTTGCAAACAATCGAACTTGCAACATTCTTGCTTTGTTCCCGCACGTCAGGTTTGTTTCCCGATGCACCGGATGCAGCGTGCACACGGTGCGTCCGCAATCCGGAGCACTAATTTCAAGAACGGAAAAAGTTCCGTGACTGATACGATCTACCGAGAACACCGACAAAGCATTTCAAAATTCCGGCGTGTTTTCGGGAACGTTTCCTTTCCAGTTTCCTGACAATTGTAACAACAGCAGCTCTGCGTGATGCGGGGAACCGGAAGCGTCTAATATTGGAATCGCGAAGTGTGACGAAATACATGGAACTCTTCCAATTTCTTTACAGTTTGGATTTAGACCCACTTGATTCTCTCATAAAATCCGCAGTCAAGTTATTCGACTCGATTAAATTAATTTTTATACGTGTTCCTCATCGACTCAACTCAGTCGATGTTCATAAAATTTTGTTTTCTAAATTAACGATCCGTCATGTGGTGAAAACCGACGCGTCGACGTCTTCTCGGAGAAAGCGGATCGAACAGTTTGGGACCGATAACGATATCAATAATTTTGGAGCCTCAAAGACGAATCACGGATAAGCGAGAGGTTTCGGAACGGAACATCAAAGCGGCGGCTCTCGAGGAGTATCGAACTTCTTCCCGGTCAATTGCCAACAACAACAACAACGAAACTGAATTATCCGACGCCCCCTACGGCTATTCTAATAACTGTAACTTTCTTGGTGGCGGGCTAAGCTAAGATGTTAGGTCAGAAAGGAGAGGAGAGGAGAAGGATCACGTACGGAATTCGCGCCGGAATTCCGCGGTCGCTCGAATTAACCAATGAATCAGCCGGAAGCGCCGGCGAGTCGTGAACACGTTGTACGCGCGAGTATTTCCACAGATGGGCTTAATCTATTCGGAAACAACAACCGACGCCATCTTACGCCGTGACGATTCCGATGTTGCGAACCGTGATCTTCGGCTCTTTCGTCGATGGTGCTCGTACGGTTGTCGTAAACAGGGGCTCAGAATTTTTACACGCTTTTTTGAACCTGAAGCAAAGAGTACGGATACAACAAGAAGCGACGCTTAAAAAGAAAAACACTTTTTAGAGAGAGTCGATGCTCGTTAAGTGCTCGTATATACAAGGTATAACACGAATCGTGATCAGTAGAGATTACACTGTTATTCGTTCATTATCTGAACGAAAATGTCTTTATCAACTTTTGCATGGTTTCCAGAGAACTTCAACGTGATTATAAAATTTTTTTTGACAACTCTTGTCAATATTGTAATATTAACTGTTGTCAATATTGTAATATTAACTGTTGTCAATATTGTAATATTAACTGTTTGCAATATTGTAATATTAACTGTTTGCAATATTGTAATATTAACTGTTGTCAATATTGTAATATTAACTGTTTGCAATATTGTAATATTAACTGTTGTCAATATTGTAATATTAACTGTTTGCAATATTGTAATATTAACTGTTGTCAATATTGTAATATTAACTGTTGTCAATACTGTTGTAATATTAGTAATGCATTATTAGAATTTAATATTTTATGTTAACAAACATGTGCAATTAAGAATTTTGTATTCTGTATAATTTCCTTCCAAAATTCTATTCGGCATGCGTCCAAAAATGATTTTTCGTATATGAGTACCTGATAAGGTTTGTCAGTTTTTAAAAGAAAATGATGCAATTCGAAAACCGATTTTCTCAGTAAACAAAACCGGTTTTAAATTTATATATACATTTTAGTAAATTTCTTCCATTAGCTACAAAATCTGACATTATTAAGTTATTCGGATAGATATTATCAAGATTAAAGATTATTCTACAGAAGATGAAAGCGATGTTAAAAAATGTGACGAAGAAGGACTCAAGACATATCTATGATGAAAAATACTATGGAAGTAGCAATAAATAAATATCTGCAAGAACCTGAAGAAGTAACTTTCTTTAGTCCTCAAACATTAAAGGAGTTTTTAGTCTTAGAGGCTACAAATAGAAGAACAAAAAATATCAATTTATTACTTAATGCTTTAAAAACAATTAAGACCAGGTCAGTAGCAAGTGAGTGAGTTTTTTCTATTTCTGGTAATTTTGTGTAAAATAAAAACACGACTAAGCAATGAATCCATTGTTCTTTGCTTTTTGAAGTCATATTTTATTTTATTAAACAAAGAAAGAAGTAAAATAATAATGAACATAAACATAAAACATTTGTTAATTTGTCTGATTTTTTAAGGGTATTATCTTCTTAATTTGTATTTCAATTTTATGTATATAGGTATATATACCTTATGTTTTTCTTTATTGTATTTTTGAATGATTATAAATAACAAATTAAAAACTTCTGTTTTAAGTTGTAAATATGTCTTGTTTTTTTATCTGTAAAAATTCGAAACCGGTTTCATGGAAAAGTTGAAATTAGAAAAGCGGTTTTTGTATAAACCTTAGTACCCGGGGTACACCGGTTATGCAACAAGCGTATATATGTATAAGTTTGAAGTTTAATTACTCAAAACATTTTACACATTTTTCTCACGAAACATTGATCGACTTAAAATTGTACAAAGAATGGGGATCCAGAACGGTTTTGCATTATTTTGTCAGGAACATTATAAATTATTGAAGGAAATATAGAAATGGGAACCCGAATACCCGGTTACCCACACAAAGGGTTAAAAGTTCCGCTTGTCTATGCCCTATACAACCAATTTAAAGGGACAGTCGAAAAAAGCGATGTGAAAAGTGCCGCCAGAAGAGATGTTTCTTGTTGTATCCCTACATTTGCCTCAAGCGCACGCTGAGGTGTGCAGTACGGAATCCAAAAATGATCGGAATAGGAGGGTTGATAACTGTTTCGCCGGATTGTTAAATGTAACAGAATGATCGTCGTGGAATGATGCGCAAGGATCAATCTGCGCCATCGAGTCCGTTAATTATAATTAAACGCGATGGACCGGAGCCGGGCAGCGTCCGCATCAACACGATTCGTGGCGTAAACGATTACGCAACTCCCGACGTTATAAATTGAACGGTTCAATGAGAGCCTCGTGACTTTTCCGCGTAATTAATGCCTCATCTTTCCGCGAGCGTTCACACCGCCAATCCGCTGGCCTGGAAACGCAAGCGGAATCTTCCACGCTTCTGGCGAACGTCTCGAAACGACTCGCAACTAACTCTGTGTAAATTATTAGACTCGATATTATTTGTCCCATCTACGATCCCTCAACAAAAAGTGTTTGATCAACATTGTAAACGTGACCGTTCGACAGAATATTTTATATTTTATATTTGTAAGTTCGAGAACAGCTAAATAGTTCTCTCTGTTACTATTGGCTGTGTAAACAAGTTGTCCCGAATAAAATTGTAGATATCTTAATCCTCTCCAATCCAATTTCTGATTTCTCATCGCTCGAATTTTTTAAGCCTGTTGGGAGGTATTTTTGTCGGGAGAAATTAAGGAGAAATGTCCGATGTCGGAAAAGATCCGATAGAAGATTTGAAAAAGTGAAGAGGCATATTTGATGATGATTAGAATAAATTTTTTTAGGAGTATTTCTAAGATTTCAATTTCATCGACTTCAATTTTCTCAAAAGCGTGCAGAATTGCATTAATTCCTTAGTTTAAATCAGGAAATGGCGATGAAGGCGTCAATCAATGTTCTTCCTTTTTATTATAGTCTAATCGCTTGAACAGCTCCGCAAACTAGAATAACGTGTATTTCAGTGGTTTGTACTCACCATTTCGAAGAAAACCTGCCGATGTCGGCGCTCGAGTCGTAAAAATAAATCAGAAATTCTCTTTGTGCGACGTAATATATTCGTTTCAATAAAATTCCCTTCTATTTCTTCCTTTCTCTTTGTTTCTCCTTTATCTTCCGTACTCCGTACGACTCGATCAAACGATTCCCTCTATATCTCTTTTCTTATTCTCTTCGATTATGGAAGAAAAATACTGCATAAAAAATATCACTGGTGTACTTTGGCTTGTCCCACATCTCTTTTGCAAATACTACAAACGCTGAAAACCTAGAAAAAAAGAACCTGTAACAAATGTTTCCGGTTAGCCTTGTCATTCAAACCTTTCGCACACGTTCTTTATCTCAAGAAAAATCGTAAAATTCAATTATCGAGTGTGAGACCAATTAGAAAAATATCTTTAATCATTGTTAACACTCTTAAGTAAATTATGCTAACAAGAAGTCAAAAAATGCAACATCTGTCATTCCAACAAGTTACCAAATTTGTCTAGTATACAATTATTCCAATTCTAATCGCAGCTAATTAATTAAACGATTGAGAGATTCGCAAACTTGGAGCAGACACAGCTGAGTCAATTTCATAACTGGATAAATCGTGTTAAAAGGAATGATCGTCAAATTTAATTTTGAGGTACCAATTTTTCAGAATCCAATTTGTTGGCAGTTCAAACACGGAATTCGATGTTGACAGAAAAATCTTCGATTTACTAACAAGTGGAGACGCCGGAGGAGTTCGCAAATAGAGCAGTCGAATTTCCTTTAAAGCTGATTATCGATTAATCCGCGCGGAATATCTACAGGCCGGCCTGTTCATCGAATGGTAGAACGATGGTAGCGCGGAATGACGCTCGCTGGTTGAAATCTACTTGTCGCTAAATGATGACAAAGCGCTCTTGAATACACTCGACGTTAACCAATATTTAGAGGAAGGTCTGCCGCCATTTGCCACGGGCGCAAATTGCTTGTGCGCGAATGAACGCACGCCATTGAAATACTGAGCATATTCCTTTTAGCAGTTTCCATTTTTCATAATTCCAATTCTCAAAGAACGAGGACAATCAATCAATTGACATGCATGCCCTTTACAAACCAACAATCTAAATTGTAAACCCTCCATACACGGGCTAGTTCTGCAAGATTTATGAATTGATTTTGTACTGTCTTAATTTCCTTTATGTTATCTTAGAACGATTAGCAACGATAGCATAATTGTATGAAAAACTGATTTCTTAGAAGAAACTTTAACAAAGAAGATGGATACTTTTGAACCGCGTACGAAAAATAAAGTTTGAAGGTCCGCTTTTGTGTTTCAGTCATCCTCATTAAATTTTATAAAATTGATCAAGAGTTTTTCTATTTGTAATTTATTGTAATAGTATATGTAATATATATATATATATATATATATATATATATATATATATCAAACTTTATTTTTCGTACGCGGGTCAAAAGTATCCATCTTCTTCGTTATCGTTTCTTCTAAGAAATCAGTTTTTCTTACAATCATGCCATCGTTGCTAATCGTTCTAAGATAATGTAAAGGAAATTAAGACAGTACAAATTCAATTCATAAATCTTGCAGAACTATATATATATATATATTGTATAAGTACTGACAAGAGGTATAGTCTTTTGATTTTAATTGCTTTCCCGTCTGTAAAAACGCAAATTTCAACAAACCTACAGTCTAATTCTTGTCAGTATGTCTATTCGTTTGATAAGTTTCTTTTTCTAGGTAATTTCATTCCGACAATCGGCGCGTAATCGGATTTTTCTATCGTCGTGCTCTTTCCATCGATCGTTCTTGTGCTCTATCTTCGACAAACAGTTGCCTCATCGATTATTAAAGTGAGAGGAGTCGCGACATTACTTATCGACTGACCTGATATTATTATTGGATTCTTGGTGAAGTTTTAAACCTCCTCGAAATCGATTGCGAATGCAAGAAACGTTTGAAACTTTTCGAGCAATGCGATACTACTTTCCTAACTGCGGATGTCCGTGTAAACTCGTCCTTTCACCGTTAAATTCAATAAATGTCTATACATCTACGTATATTTAAGAGTGAAGAAATATGCTTCTGATAGGAGTCACTGAACGAAAAGCGTTTCTAAATCATGAATGATATCGCACAGAATGTACAATATACTATTCTATAATACTCTACTTCATTTACATGCTGATTGCTAATGTATATTCGCTAATATGCTTCAACTATTTCCTTCTAATTTCTTCGATGAAGCTCCAAATATGCATTAACTTTATTTTTGCTAGAGGTGTCAAAGGACACCTTTTAAAATTTTATATAAAAATTTATTGAGACTCCAAAGATACAATACAACTGAGCACAACTGAGAAGGGTCGAAATAGAAATAGTGTCAAATATACTCAATCTGGAATTGGAGTTTACGGATTTGAAGACAAAGTCTCAGAAATACATTTGATCACTAAAAATCCGCATTTCAAATTAGGGCTGTAACTTTCCTTCGAAGGTCGAACATTTCGATGCTTCGAAGCTTCGATTTCAGAACCTTCGAAGGTCGAAAATTTCGAAGCTTTGAAACTTCGACTGCAGAACCTTCGAAGCTTCGAAACTTCGAAGTCTTCGAAGCTTCGGAAAAGTTACAGCCCTAGTATAAGATTGCGAAATTTCGAAACTTCGAAGCTCCCTTCGTTCCTTCGAAGACCTCGAAGCTTCGAAGTCTTCGAAGCTTCGGAAAAGTTACAGCCCTAGTATAAGATTGCGAAATTTTGAAACTTCGAAACTTCGAAGACTTTGAAGACTTCGAAGCTTCGGAAAAGTTACATCCCTATTTCAAATACATAGCATTCAGCACAAGGAACTAAAATATACATTCTTGCTCTTTAGAAATACTTTTCGCAATGCAAGCGATATAGAAGCTTGACATTCATTTTGGCCTATTTTCCTCAAAAATGCAAGTTGAATATGCATCGAACAAGACACTTCAGATTCACAAAGTCGGTGGTCCTGTATCGCGGCAGACCTGCCAAAACCATACTGGCCAAGGCGGGCGTAATTCACGGTCGCCTTAACAGGAAGATTGAAATCGCGTCGTAAATACTCTCCCGAAGAAAGTTTCTTAAAGAGTCAAGAGCGCTTTAACGTCGACGTCGAGCATATTTACATAAATATATATTCATCCCTGGAGTAGCCGGTCACGTGTTATAAATTTCCCAAAAACTTAGGGAACCTTTCGAATCCTAATCCTAACGTAAGGTAACCTCTCTGGTCGAGAACCCCGGTGTCGGAAAAACTGGATTTCTGAGAACTATCCGAACACGGATGATCGAGAATGATCGTTACCGGGTACGTAATCGTCGAAAGAGCGACCACTTTCACCAAGATCCGCGAAGCAACGAGACGAGCAAGGGGGACGCGCGGTGTCTCTCGCTTAGGCGCGCGAAAAATTCTAATTCCTCTTTCCCAAGCGGCTCGTTTAGAAAGTAACTCTTCGCTGGATGCAGGTATGTACCTATCCGATGGAATATGCTCGCTCGCTGACACCATGCGAACGATCTTGCTGCATCGATTTCGATTTAACGATTTTGCTGCGATTCATATCTCCCTGGCAGCCTCATCTGTCGCACCGTTTTGTCGTTTTAGCACGCTTCCGCCAACAGTCGTCTAAACCCAGTCCTCGTGCGAGCTCCCGATAAATTGGATCTGAAATGGTCGATCGTTAGAAATCGCGAAATGGTCGTATGATCTCGCATGCCCGTCGAAAAACACTCGTTCTTTTCTCGGACAACACGTTTCGCAGCATGTTTTATTATCTCTGGATCTTTTGTAGGCGACAAACGGTCCACGAGTGCAATCTCTGAAGCGCCAGAATTCGCTTTTTAAAGAGATTGTGACATTGCGTAATTATTTCGTCTGACAAACAGTGTACCATTCTTGAAACGTTATACCTATTATATGTACAGTGACTCCCATTAATATTCGGACGCTCTAAAAAAAACGATAACTGGTTAAACATTGAATTATGCGACTTGAATTTTTTGGGGAAGCTAGAGCAAATAGTTTGCTACGGAATGTGGAAAAACATTTTTTCAAAAATTGCAATTGGTCGGAGTTGTAGAATAAATACTAAAAGTTGCATTTTACAACTTTTTTATGTGGGCCTATATTGAAAATTTTAAAAATGCACAGACATTGCAACATGTGAGAATCTATAGATTTCCTGTAGTTACAGCCCGAAAATCGTGAAAATCTGAAATTTTTACCATCGTTAAACGTTTGTAGCTCATTGCAACGTCGAACAATATTGACGAAATTTTCATAATATGTTCAATTGACACAGATCTACAAAACGTATTTTCAAAATTTTCAATATAGGCCCACATAAAAAAGTTGTAAAATGCAACTTTTAGTATTTTTTCTACAGCGCCGATCAATTGCAATTTTTGAAAAAATGTTTTTCCACATTCTGTAGCAAACTATTTGCTCTAGCTTCCCAACAAAAATTCAAGTCGTATAGTTCAATGTTAAACCAGTTATCGTTTTTTTTAGAGCGTCCGAATATTAATTGGAGTCACTGTATGTTACTATAGGATTTTTGGAAAGATTGTAGAACTATACCAAGTGGATTTTATTTATTAGGAATCGAGAATCAATTCCGGCAGAACACTGCGAACTTCAAACATCAAGGCATTGCGCCAATGGGTAATCAACTTGTCTAATGGCCTGCTTTAATCTGTTGCAAGCCTACTCTATTGAACTTCGATAAGATCGAATAGATAATTCTCAAACGTAGACTTTCAAGTACAATCCCATACTTTAAATCTCGTATCACAATTTAGAGAACGTAATAGTTACGTTTAAGCAATTCAATTTAAGTTAATAAAATTTCGAACGGTTATTGAAAGCTGATCACTTCGCTATAGAATGGAAACGTAGAACGACGAGTTCGTCGCGCAAATAATACGAATTTTAGCTTTATTGCTTTCCCGGCAGAAAGCGTCGCAATATTTGCGCGATGACCTAATATTTTTCAAGCCCGGCTATATAAAGATAGCGTGGGATGCCTGGGAACAGCGAAACACGTCGAATTTGACAGAGAAACAACGAATTGCTAGAGCCACTTCAAATACCCCATCGGCTTGGCTAGATTATCCCGATTAAAATTCTCGAAGTTATCCGAACAGCATCATAAATTCCACAAATTTGAAAAAGAAACTGGCCGACCCACTGTCGACTCAACGATAAAAACTTTCAAAATTTATTAGACGATTCGAAACACTGGATCCTCAAAATGTCGGAGATAACCACGACTCATATTTTTAAGAAAGAGAACTCTCAAAATGTTCAACGATTCGAGATGTTTAGTAGGTTCTAAAAATGTCACAGAAAACCACACATAACCGAAGCATTAAGATCGAGTGATTTTCGATGGGAAGCATGAACGATATGTCACTCACCTGAGCGAGAAAATCAAACAACCCCCGGCGTGTTACGTAAAACAGGAAACCAGGTGACAATCTGACCATAGTTAAACGGTCGCGTGATCCTACGCGCCGCTCGATCCCTCAGGATCTCCGTCGATCGTTGAGTCGTGTCGATACACCTCGTCGATGGCTGGAACAATTCACTTTTACGATTCGTCGACTGTCGATATACGTGGCCGGTTGCTTCTGATCTTGGATTTTCCTTTCTCGTCCAACGACATGCAGATCGATCCCGTTCGGCACGATCCTGTTTCACAGCGTCTTAAATCGCACGCCTAAAAACCGTCTATAAATATTCTCGTATGTTGATCATCTTGTTGTTGGTGTTCCCGATGAACCTCCTCTGCTTCACCATGTGGCCGGCCGCCGATCTAACCTGTCCGAAGATAAGCGTCCGGTTAAGACTGGCCGATTATCGTCGCGATCATCGTAAATAAAAGTGATAACTGTACACCACTGCCGTTATCCAACCTTTTCTTCCGATTCTTTTCAACCACCGATTTTTACTCCCACTCGCAATTACGTGCGCCCGCTCTCGGGAACTCACTCTTTTTTTCGACAGAATTCTTTTTATTTTTATGCAAAATGAAATCTTTTAGGTGTTGCTTGCGAAGAGCTTGAATGGTTTTTTCCGTGGAATTTATTCTAATATTTTGTCATTGAACTACAAATAATACTGATTTCATCCAATTGCATATCTGTACAGTATTCTCATGTTGGTATTTGGTGTAAAAGTATAAAAATTCGCAGTCCGCTGATCAGACAGGAAAAATAAATTGAACAAGAAAAGGATAAAACTGCTCCGTTCGAGGATTCGTGTTGCAGAAAATAGAGCTTAAATTGCGAGCTATTGAATGGGAATCGGAACTTGTCTGTTCATGGCTTGCTACTTCTACTTCTTGAAACTCGGCTTTCTCAGAATCGAGGACTCGAACGAAAAAATTTTATTCTTTCCAACCTATTCTCACAAATATTCTATCGATTGAACTTTTGTTTAATTTTCTGTCAATTATATTCCAGTCAAAAACACTATGGGTTCACATCTCTATAAAAAAGCAAACTAAAACCAGATTGCAGTACTATATGTTCCCCTGGAAACCGTGCATTTGTTCCAGAACTTTTTTTATTGAGAATAACGGAAAAATTGAAGGTGGACACGGCTATTGGTCCGCCCTGTGTTCATGTCACTGGATCCTCGAGTTCTAATTAATTTCCCTGCTGCCCCTGAATCCGATCGTTTGACCGCGCGTCCAAATGAGCGTGCCTCGGACGCAAAACCGACGCGACGGCTGGTTTTATTGGACTTAATTCGACGGCTCGGTTTAATTTGATCCGGAGACTCGACTCACGAGGAGACGCGTTCGAATTTTCCCATTACGCGTTCCCGTCGATTATAGAAAACACGCGACCGATCGCGGAACACGCGCCACGAAACTCGCTTATCGGACCGATCTCGATTCCGCGTGACGCGCACGCGGAAACGCAATTCATGACAATACTAAATTATTTAACCGTGAATCACTCGGCAGTAAGGCCTCGCTGATTATCAAAATACCTATGGATTAATCAATCCAATAAATCGTATTATAGTTGACTCAAACACTCTGTATAATCATATTGATTTTTTCATTGAGTCTTTGCACATGTTTAAAAAACAATTACGCAGAATAATAGGATAATATCAGATAGTTAGTACCATTAGTTTTTGTGCATGTCCCTTCTATGTTATTATAAGAGTAGTCCTCCAAAAATTTTTTTTCTTTTTTTTTTTTGTAAACATTTATGTAAGAGGGCTTCGGTACGTTCATAATAAATAATAATAATAATAATAATAAAACGTAACGGACCCGCCCGATATTAATTTCGTTCGAATATCGACATTCTTTTCAACCGATCGACGTTCATTTCAACGATTCGCGTTCATTCCAAAGTTCTCTTACAATTGTTGATGAGCGGTCTGATGATCTTTGTGCAAAAATTTGTGTCTTTTGTTTAAGTCTATCGATAGACGAATAAAGCAACGCTTCTTAAATCGTTTATCAAATTGACTTGACTGCAGAAATCTGATATGGCGCGTGTAAAAATACTCAATAAAAAGAAAAATCAATTTCAATTATATTTCATGTCTTTTTGTATTCCTTACGTTCGTATGTATTCCGCACGTCCACAGTCCAACAACAAATTGTACGCACTTACAGCAGTCACGATTGGTCACACATCGATATGATAAGACGTTCGCGTTTCGTTTAGACTCTAAAAGAGATCGTGACGGAAAACGCGTATTTTCTGACTGAAAATTCCGGGAGCCATCTCCAAAAATGCCGAATTCTTATCAAGATTCACAGTCCAATTGTCGGGAAGAGTACATCAGCCGGCGCAATGTATGCTCGTGAAATAATCACGCGTTATCTGTGAAACCGTTCGAAGTGGGACACTATTAGCGCGAATCAGGCAACGTCTCAGGGACCATTGAATCATTCCACACGGAAACAGACGCCGCGAGACAATGTTAAAAATTACCGCAAACGAATCGTACTTACACTCATCGGTTACGGGCTGTGTTATCGCACTGGCAGCACGAAACTTCGCTAAACAGCTTCTAGCCGGTGACCCTGGCAGCCATTAACGAGGGCAACCTATATAAACAGAAAAATACCAGTGTCAATAATCCGTTTCCAAGCAGTGGGGGTACGCCGAATCGGTTTTTTCGCAAACACGAACTTCACACATACTTGTTCTGTGTTAAACCGTACACGCACGTGCGTGGCGAACGACGTTACCGCTATGACTGTTCCGTGTTCCCGTGAACGTGGCTTTATACTCAATTCCGAGATCACCGTCTAATTAACTCTTTTCTATCCCCCATGTTTCTCGACTCGAACGAATTCCACGGCGTGACCGTGTTTACGAGCAATTAAGCTCCATCATTCCTCCGGGAGCCGTTGAGGACCTTCCGATGTCTCTAACAGGGACGCCCAACACCATTTTAGTCCGCACGCTCGAGCACTTAGGCGAATATATTCGTCGGTATACAGGGTGCCTCAAAATTCTTCCAACATCCGAAAATATGAGGTTCCTGAGATCACTTCAGGCGAAATTTTACTTTGCAAAAATTTCGTTCGCGGCTTTGTGCAACAGTTATTAACGAAAAACACAGACCAATCAGAGTGTGGTTACTGTGGATTGATTCGTGCCGTGCTGTGATTGGTCCGTGTGGTTTGTTAATAACTCTTTTGCAGCGGAAAATGTCGCTTCAAATGATCTCAGGAACCTCCCATTTTCGGATGTTCAAGGAATTTTGAGACATCCTGTGTTGCGAAACCTGTATCTTGTTGTTACCGGAAACCTTTTGAGAACAGTTGGGGCAATTGAGTTTATTAATGAAAATTGCGATTTTTATAGCAGCGATAAAATATTCTTTGAACTACAAATATACTTGGTGATTTTTGTAGTTTTGTTTTACAAAAAAGATCCCCTAGCAGATTATCCCCAGTTCTTTTCCCAATGGAAAAACCCCACGGAGAATCTTCCCAAGTTCCTCAAGGAATCAACAACGTAAGCCTTCAGCAGTTACTATTGAGCGCCAATCATATTGGTTGCTCTGGACGAGCAAGACCTTTAAAGTTCGTTAGACACTTTCGGCATCGGGATCGAAGGATAGCAAAGTCTTCCCATGGTAACAGGCGGGAATTTTATTCAAGCCAGCTCATATTTCATGTCTGGTATCGTGATACGATGAGGATCGTCGTTATCAATCACTCGGATCCCGTTCTCTACCACCTCGAGGCGGTGCGGCGTTTCGGAACTTTCCCTTCCCTGACAACGACGACGACGACGAAGACGACTACAGGTAAAAAGGGAATGGAGTTTCGCTGCAGCAGCTCACGCGAATTTCAGATTTCCCTTCGAGCAAGGAATTCCAACAGCGCCCCGGGCTGGCCGTCGAAATACACGAGGGAGCTTCGTCTAGACATCGAGAATCTTTCAAAGAACCGCGAGCACACCGAATTCCAATCTGAATCGAAGAATTCAGTGACATTTCTGCCACATAGCTGGTGGTGACATAGCTGCTAATTTTGCATCGCCTATTGACCCTCCAACAACAACGTGGTTCTATTTTGACCCGGTATATCAAAATCATTATTCAATTACATATATATATATATATATATATATATATATATATATATATATATATATGTGTGTGCGCACGCGTGTGTGTTTGTGTGTAATTAAATATACAGTGATTCCCATTAATATTCGGACGCTATAAAAAAAACGATAACTGGTTTAACATTGAACTATACGACTTGAATTTTTGTTGGGAAGCTAAAGCAAATAGTTTGCTACAGAATTTGAAGAAACATTTTTTCAAAAATTGCAATTGGTCGGAGTTGTAGCAAAAATACTAAAAGTTGCATTTTACAACTTTTTTATGTGGGCCCATATTGAAAATTTTTAAAAAACGTTTTGTAGATCTGTGGCAATTATATGCACTGCGAAAGTTTCATCGGAATCGGTTGATGCGGGAAAAAACGACAGGCATTGAAAGATGTGAGAATCTGCAGTTATAGGTCGAAAATCGTGAAAATCTGAAATTTTTACCATCGTTAAACGTTTGTAGCTCATTGCAACGTCGAACAATATTGACGAAATTTTCAGAATATGTTTCATTGACACAGATCTACAAAACGTATTTTAAAAATTTTCAATATAGGCCCACATAAAAAAGTTGTAAAATGCAACTTTTAGTATTTATTCTACAACTCCGATCAATTGCAATTTTTGAAAAAATGTTTTTCCACATGCTGTAGCAAACTATTTGCTCTAGCTTCCCCAAAAAATTCAAGTTGTGTATTTCAATGTTTAACCAGTTATCGTATTTTTTAGAGCGTCCGAATATTAATGGGAGTCACTGTATATGTGTATGTGTGTGTATTCGATACTGATATGTACACTTGCAAGAAACTTTGTGTTTATAAATATAAGATGCTTTCACATGAATAGTCTCACATTGTTTAATCACGGTTAGTTGTTGCTTTGCGATAGATCAGACAAGAGATCCGCAACAAGACTACATTTCACATCTGAGATCCAAGGAAATCACCGACACGAATTTCACCAACAAGGTTTTCATCGACAACATTTCGACGACTCCACATTTGGCCGACAACGTTTTTGACCGGCAACGAATTTGATCGACGACGATTTTTACCGACAATGAATAGAAAGTTGTTGTCGGTCAAAATCATTGTCGATCAAAATCGTTGTTGGTCAAATCTGGAGTCAGTGAAATGTTGTCGGTGAATTAAATATTACATCCATTATTTTTTGTATCATGTTATCATTATGCAAATATGGATTGCGGAAAGTCATTGACTGTTGAGGAAATTGGAAAAGTTAAAGTTTTAAAAGAAGAAGAGTATTGAAACCGAGAAATTGGAAAAGGATTAATGGGAGTGCTAAAGTAATTAATAATTTCTGTAATAACCCTGGAAATTATGGAAAAAATTATAAAGGGAGAACAAAACGAGCTATAATTTTCCGTAAAATTTCGAATGCAGCAGTTTCTCTTGAGAAGATCAAACAGGAAGTTGCAAGAAAAGCGTCAGTTTCAACTATTAGACGTGTCGTACAAAGAAAATACAAAGAAAACCTGCGGTAATGAGAAGGCATATTGAAGACCGACTCCGATTTGTTAGAACGCATATGAATTGAACTCAACAATGGCACAATATAATTTTCTCAGACGAAAAACAATTCAATCTGAATGATCAAATGCATATTCCTACTATGTATTATCATTATTTACGGAAAGAGAATCGAATTCTTTCTCGACGTCATGCATCATTTGGTTCCAATACGATATGGATGCAATTTCATACTATATGAAGTTGTTTGTATTATTCGAGGCTTTTCAAGTGAACAGCACTGTATGTTTTAACAAATTCGTAAATGAAGTGGTGAACAATTCTAAACATCGTCAAGTGTAATTACAAGAATGGTCTGTCGGTCGAGGATTAAATGTCCATCTATCTCGAAAATGATGAAGCAAATAGAAAATGGTTTGGAGACGATTAAATTCTTTGATTCACATTACCGAACGCCATCATCGAATTTTGCCGATTCCATGAGATGGTAATCGAATTTTAGCGTTAGGATACTTGCGGTTGGTTCCGAGGATTCTTCGTCCAGCAACGATCCAGTTAATGAGACAGAATCCCGAATTCCCTGTCGATAAACCGACAGCGTTTTAATTGCTCCAGCTTGTCGCGTTAGCCGATCGCTCGAACGATCGCGCGCAAATAAAATATGTGTCGCGACTACAAAGTTGCTCGAAGAGAAAGTGGCTGTTCGACAGACACCGGAATAAAACGAGTCGAAGTAAAAAGAAGAAGCCCGCGATTTCCTCCTACCACTGTCTGCGATTCAGTTACGCGATACGCCCACCGCTTGTTTTCTCTTGGATCGTTGACCGGGATCGGGTTCTTCCCTTTCTTTTTCCTCGAGGAAATTGGAGAGCGAGGATTTTCAAACTCGAGGACACCGATAGCGAGTTTTAAATTAATTCATTGGTGGCCGATGTTTCTCAAGATGGCGCCCCACGATACAACTTCTACAATTAGGTGTGCAAAGATCTGAAAATGCGACACCCTAGTCACTTGTGCAAATAATTCGCTAGTTCCATTTTAGTCGTGTACTCGTTCGAGTATGTAGATCGAAGTACAGTTCAAATAAGGAAAGCTGCTCTGTTAGCAACAATTTGTTTACTTGATGCATTCGTAACTAAAATGAATTGGTCGTATACGCAACTAAAAGGATGTTAAAGGAACATGTTGTTACATCATTCCTACCTTTTAGCTAATTAACTGACCAGCAAGATCCTTAAAATCAATGCTTCTCGTTCCCCAATTAAAAAGCTATTTACGAACAAGATTTTCTCTCTCGTCTGGCAATTAACAATCAGTATTACCCGACGTTGTCATCAATCATTTCTAGTTGCGTCACCTAGACTCGCGGTAAACATTGTCGAACCAACGGAACCATTGTAAAATCATGCCGCCTACACGTTTTCATGAAGACGATCGATCACGAGCGACGGGAACCTTGATCTTATCAGGAAGTCGGCGTGTATCAGCGTTGCGATAAAGCGTGCGATCGGAACGCGAGCGATTCCCGATAAAAATAGCACGCTCTAGGTATCCGTATACGTGGAATTCCACTTGTGACGTAATCCGCGCGAACATTTGGTTTTCAAAGGAAATGGTACATAGTAAGATGCAGCGGAAAAAGTTTTATTCGATGATCAAATTCTAATAGTGAATTATGCCTGCTTGGCCTTGAAAAATGTCTAAACAGTTTCTGCTCGGTTGTATAATTTCTTTCGTGCGAAGATCTTAATTTTTTCAAAATTTTAATAAAAACTCAAAAAAGTTCCGGTTCCATTGGTGGGTTCTACCTTTTTTATCCAAGTTATATTTGTTCTATTATCAACGCTTTAAAGTATCAAAAAATGCAACTTTGATCCTAAACATATTATTATTTGCGAACACGTTAAATTCTCATAATGATTTTTTTCCTGCTTTTAAAAAATTCGACATGGATCCGTCGTAACGGCCTGGCTCTGTCGCATTTCATAATGAATTTTACCGCTAATTGACCTTCCCGGGCCGTTCAATCGACCGAACGGAGGCTCGACGATACTTGCTGGTCACGAGCAGATCGTTCCCTCCATGAACAGGACAATAAATTCCATGAAAGTTCGAGTTAACGCGAGTACGTCGACCTCGGCCCACGATCGATCTTGTATCTCCCTGCTGTATACTTAAAGGTGCACGCACAACGATCGCACGCGGCCGTCTGCGAAAGCGATCGATCCCGCGGATAGGTGTAGAGGATCGCTCGAGTCGCGGAACCTTAAACAGAGTTCTTACTCAGTGACCTTGTCGGACAACTTCTGCCGTTCTTAGGAAAATGGCCGCTAAAAAGAAGTATCGAGTTTGTAGCCGGCTGCGTCTAATGGCTTGGGAATTGAGGTTGCAGAGTGGTGCTTCGAAAATGTAGAATGTTTTCTATATATGGATATAGATATTTTTATACAAAAATGTTTGGTCTGAATACTCCGGCGAAATTGGCAAAATGTTGACGATTGTTCGTTTTAACGTCGATATCTTTGTACAAATTAAAAATTCATTTGTTCTTTTAACAATCTTATTAACCTGAAACCGGAGTTGCGCAAAAATTTAACTGCGGTTAACGATTACATTCTTTTCATCTGTCCATTCTCCATCTCCGCTCTCTGTCTCTCTCTCTCCCCCTTATTGCAATTTATGGATAAACTGTATGGTGATTAACTCCAACAATTGATTAAGTCAGTCTCCGATTTTTTGATGATTTCTTTTTTTTAATCAACGATTGACGATTGACTTCATCAATTGATTGAATCAATCGTCGATTTTTCAATGATTACTTTTTCAATCGTACACATTAATCAATCAATCTTGGTTCAAATTTTAATGGATTAATGCCCCACTGTGCTTGAAACTAATCCACTGATGTGCTTAAATTGTAAGACCTATAAAATCGAAATGACTAAGTTTTAAAGGAAGATCATTCGAAGGTTATTTTCAATGTTTGTAAGTAAAATATTTGTCACGTGTGAATGTGAACTGTTTTGTAAAAAAATAGGTCCATAGATGAAACGTCCAAGGCAGTATGAACGCGGCTTGAACGCACATGGAGAGGGGGGGCAACAGAACTTTATTACGCGATAATTCATTGACTACTGTCCACGAGGAGAGAAGTAACAGTCATTCGAGAATTGCATCGGCAAACAATTGTTCCGTCGACGATACGCGAATCACATTAAACGATGAAGTCAAAGAACACTCGAAGGCGTACCAAAGCGATTCATTTGAATGTTTACGAATCTAGTCTAGATCTGGTCTAGCAGACTAAGAATGGTGAATCGGCCCCACCCTGGATTTTTATTGAAATTGTGTGGAAAACGTTGGTTTTAGGTTGAAAGATAACCCCCACAAATTTCAAATCGCTAACCCTTCATATAAGGATTATATAAGGGTAAATACCCTTCAATATATAATTTTTTCTCGGTTGTTAATTAAGATATTCAGATAAAAATATACGAAAATACTCGTACTTACGTCTTTCATATCATATATTTTTTTCACAATTGTGATCGAATTATTAAGGGTAGAAAAAAATTATTAAATTTTTTAGGGGTGGGAATTGCAAACTACCCTTCGAATGACCACTTCCAAAAAATTCAACAATAACGTTCTGTTATCTATCTAATACATACAAAAGTTAACGATTACATTCTTTTCATCTGTCAATTCTCCATCTCCGCTCTCTGTCTCTCTCTCTCCCCCTTATTGCAATATTATATGAGGGTAATTTTTTTATTTTTTATGAGGTTAAATACCCTTAACTATATCATTTTTTCTCGGTTGTTAATTAAGATATTCAGATAAAAATATGTATGTGTGATTTTGAGTTCAAGATTGAGCGAGCGTGGGAGACCCAATAAAGAAACCGAATGACTATAAGAGTGTCACAGTGATAATCGTAGCCTGAGAATCTTAAAATCAATACTAAATACGTATAATCACTACTAAAATCTTCCACTAATAGTATTCGTACATTCTAATGGCATAATTTCATTTGTTTTTTAATATTTAACTATGTTCCACCAATCCGACCGTCTTGCAACTTTTGTATGTATCAGATAGATAACAGAACATTGTTGTTGAATTTTTTGAAAGTGGTCATTCGAAGGGTTGTTTGCAATTCCCACCCCTAAAAAATTTAATAATTTTGTTCTACCCTTAATAATTCGACCACAATTGTGAAAAAAATAGATGATATTGTAATATATCACCGTGTGGATGACTGTTTCTATCATATGTTTATTCGTTATATATAATTTTATTGATTTATGTGTTATATATAGTTTTATTGATTTATATGTCACGTTAAGGCTTTTGTTAACAAATGTATGTTTCGTTCAGTTTTTGTTAAATAAAACAGTTCTCTGCGAGCAAGCGACAGATAACAACGTGTTGTGTCAAACCTCCGAGTCTCCTTACAATATGAAAGACGTAAGTACGAGTATTTTCGTATATTTTTATCTGAATATCTTAATTAACAACCGAGAAAAAATGATATATTTAAGGGTATTTACCCTCATATAATCCTTATGTGAAGGGTTAGCGACTTGAAATTTTTGGGGGTAATCTTTCAACCTAAAACCAATGTTTTCCACACAATTTAAATAAAAATCCAGGGTGAGGCCGATTTACCATTCTTAATCTTAGACCCTTTAAATTTCATTATCTCGAGTATCTGTGCAAAATAAACACAGAGTCGATCACGTAAATCGGATAACGTACATTTAATACATTTTAATACGCTTAGAAATAGTTCACGCAAATCCAGCAGTCCAGCTAACTTCAAGCAAAAAAAGTATACTGTGTTCTAACAAGTTTTGTGTATTTACATAGTCCACTATGTATACAGGCACATCAATCACGATTTCCTTTTTTCGTATATTGCTGATGCAGTCTATTGTTCTTGACCTGCCAGTGCGCCTTTCTCTCCTGGTCCATAGTATCCAGAAATTGTGTCTCTACTTTTTTTTATTACCCGTTAGTTTAACCAACTAACACCTTTGTTCTGTCAACCAACGGGACTAGCGTTTCGCGAGGAAATAAGTTTTACATTTCTCCCCTTCATTCCAGGGAGTAAATCATGTCTGCATTTCCAGTGGATAACGAAAGCACTCGGACAATGGGACAGAAAAAATTCGATAATGTGTAGAAGTTACGAACGGTCTACGACAAGGACATTAAATGAGTTTCTACTAGTATCAACTTGAATTGAATCAATTCGAAAATGGGTTCGATGAACAAAAAACAGACTCGATTTAAAGTAATTTTTCGACAGCTCCAAGTGCACAGATTTTGTATTGTATTTTATATAGTATAAGAATGTATTAAAAAAAATAATGTACCACAAAATAATCTCGAACTTGAGATTCCAATTGCATTAATAAAAAAAAAATGCACAGATTTACAATTCGTAAGAGTAAGCTCGAGCCCTTTGTTCGAACACAGTAATTATTTACTTTACAAAACACAATGACTATAACCTTGAAATAGAGTTCGATGGAGTTTCAAGATACCATTCGGTTCAATGAAATTCACAATGTGAAATATCAATTCACGGTGTCCCAAGACGCGTGTGCACAGCGACTCAAACTCGCATGAAAGTTCAAGCACAAACAACCATGAAATTTTAACGAATTAATAGAGCGTGACACCGCTGGAATCGTCGATAGCATCGCGTGGGAGGGCGATTTAACTATCGAACCTGCACCGTGGTGATACTGTTGTGCTTTCGTCTGGGTAACTTCCCGGTTTCGGGACAGAATTTTCAGATTTACTGCGCGGAGTTCTTGGATAACATCATCTACTGCTGACGTATCGTAAACATATTGCGGTTGGCTGCGTCTCGCTGCCGAAAAGCTACGCCGCATCGCGAGTCCTTTCAGCGAATATTATCGTAGGGCCGTCACGCCGAAGCAATTTGTCCGTGCGTAAACAGGAGGAGATGGTTGTAGAGACCATCGAGGTCGAAATATGAAAATCACACCTTTCAAAGCACAGCGCACTGTCGACCGCCCGATGCCCAGGATGGAGAAGGCGAATCCTACGGAGGATCGATTGGCTGCGGGGTTTTGAGGCAAGAAACGAATCGCTCGGAAGCACCGGCGCGACTACACCGCCCAATGACTTTCACCGGCTGTTTTCTGGTCGACGTACATACACATACACGCCATGCAAATTACACAGGCTGCCCTTCCGCGAGCACTAGGCCGACGCGATTAGGCGACCCCGGGATCGATCCACCAAAACCGCGAAGAATGCCTACTCCGTGGCTCGACTAGAAAATTATAACCGGACTGCGGATCTTTGTGCAAATATGATCATTTTTTCGTGGAATACATTTTATCTTTTTTATTTAAGAATTTATATTTTAACCCTTGGCAGTTGAGGGGTGACTCGAAGTCACCATGCGAAAATTTTGTACCGTTATTCACAATATTATTTAGACTATTAAATATGTTGGTACCCTCCCACATCGGTGGGTATGGAAGCAAGACGCCGACTCCTTTGCGAAGTCTGCTACATCTGCTAATATAGTGGACATATCCGAAGTACCTTTCACTGATCTTACTTGTCAATTCAAGCTAAAAGGTAACTTCAACACTCGCTCTGCAATCACTGAGCAAGGCACCCTCAAGGGCATTCGTTATCTTCAAAAATTCTTTGACCCTAGGCAATCTCCCTGGTTTACTCAAGATGTCTCCTTAAGAGAGTAGGGTACCCACGTGACATTACTAGAATCTAACCAGAATCTAACTAGATTTTGGGCCAAAACAAGGCCCACGTCGTCATATGATTATATTTTGAGCTGAGTGAGGGCTCATTCTAAAGAAGAAGGTTAAATGAAGCGCGCGTGGGTCCAACTTTAGTTACATTATGTTTATATGTAGTAATATGAGTGTCCAAAGTAGGGAAAACAAATGAAGAAAAATTCCGCAGATTCTAATGTACTTTTCGATCACAAAAAATATTTTTCCTTTTTTCCTTTTTTCCTTCATTTAACCTTCCTCTTTCAAATGAACCCTCACTCAGCTCAATACATAATCGTATGAGGACGTGAGGTGTGTTCCCGTGATCGCACTCAATTGTTCCCCAGATTCCGTTCATGAAGGGTGAATAGAAGCAATTTTAGTTCAGCTACTTGGACGAGATGGCGCTTAGTGAGGAGAATTATCAGCGTAGTTTCTTAACAACAAAAGTGTAAAGGGCATGAAGCCACTCGGATCCATTAATAGCAATAACGATAATGATTAAAAGAAAAAAACCTGCGTTAGATTGATACACATGTATGTTCATCACTGTTGCCAAATTGGTTTTCCATCTGTGTACTAGTCACGTGGGGCCCCTACCCCCTTAAAAAGATGCTTTATATCAACTGTTAATCGTATCAGGGCCAATCATTACAACTTAGCTGCCTCCCTTCATCGTGTAAATATTATTGATGATCCCAGTTGTAATTGTAACTCAGCTTCTGAGGATTTGGATCATGTATTATGGCGGTGCTGTTTACATGAATCCCAAAGAATTAAACTTGTAAATAATTTACGTAAAATTAAGTTTTTCTTAGCACTAAAAGCGGACCTCTTTTTTGCAGAACCAAATGTCAAAGCCTGTGAATATATTTTTCAGTTTCTAGATGATTGTGATCTGCATCTCTAGTGGTTAGTCGTATTGTAAATGTACTCAAACTGTAAAACTAGTGTATAAAAAGTCAATAATAAAAAAATAGTATAACACAGTCAATAAAAAAAAAAGAAAAAATATGTTGCTACCTAATCGATTACTAAACATTTCAGTATTGTTTGAGGTATTATATCAATTACATAGCCACAAAAAGGAAAAAATATATTCTAATACAATGAGAAAAAATGTAATAAATCATGAATTATGGGGATCGTCTCCCACAAAAGGAAAGGTTGTGCAACAAATTCAAGAATGTGTAACAGAAACTATGAAGGTTCGCTCGTCAATGAGATTTGACGGTTCGATTAATTTCGTTTGTGCATATTTTCAGAGAATTTTTATCTCCCATCTGTGAATGGCTGAGCTTTCCTGGCGATCTCCATCTGCCGCGGCTGCACATGACCTTGTACGTCCAACGCGATGAAATTGTTTTATCTAATTGCTCCCATCTGGCTGTTATAAATCCACTTAATACGGTCTTCGTGGAAGCCGAGGTCTCTGGAATCTAGCATGACTTCGGTTGGATCGACCGCGGGACAATTTCTCTTGCAAGCGAGTCACTTCGGGAGTATAATCTTCAAAATAGATGGCTCATCGAGGCATACTCAGAGTCGTCAGAGGAGGCGAGTTTACTCGAATCGAAGGGAGAAAGTACCCTCTCTGTGCCAATAGCGGATTAGTCACATGACATTGTAACACATGCACGACTAGAGATCGGATGAACTGCTAAATACTACCGAATCACCTATGATTCGATCACTTTCGTTCTACATCACGGTGATTTTTCACAGTGAATCGCGATATTTCGTGATCGTTTCTGAATGGTGGAGAGCATAGAAACATAACTGTTCTTGGCCACTCTATGTATATAGAAGTCTGTGTTCTCAGGACATGTTAGATAACAAAAAATAGAAACAAGAAGAATAATGAATAAATCAATAATTAGTAATAACTAATGACTATGAATTGTAAAAGAAAGTTCAGTTTAAAGTATTTTCAAACTTTAAACCTTGCGAAATGTTTTATATTGTGTGGCACATTGTATATATTGAACATATACAAATGTATAAAAGCTTAACACAAATAATATAAAAAATTAGTAAATATATTTATGTCTTACATAAACAATATGTAATATAAAAATATATAAAAGCAAAATAGAAATACAATAAAAAAATAAAGAATATAACAAATCTACAATTTTTTAACTTAAAGATGAAGACCATGACCTGAGATTAAAAATTAGGATCAGTAATGATCGTGATTTTGCGATTTTTTGTAGAAGGGAAAAGAAGGCTAAGATTTGAATATTAACATTTGCAGAATTTATCGTCTTTGTTTAATATTCATTTCATTGCCCTACAGAAGAATTAGTATCAGCAAGTTTTCTGAGTTCTGATTTGTTATCCTGTGGTCGCATTTTTATCAGTACGTTTTACATTCTATCCTTGTGATATTATATTACAAAATACAGCTGGCGCATCGTATTCTGAAATGGAACCGCGAACGATGATTTCCACCTAATCAAAATGTTACCCTGCATACAGATTGCGTAGGTCATCAGTGATGATGAGTCATGCGGTTTAAAACTTACAAGAAGCGTGACTCAAAGTATGTTATAAATTTTTCAGATAACATTGACTCAGTCAAGATCAACTACCCAACTCTGATTCAATCTTCCATATACGACAGAGACTTAAAAATAGTAATAAAATTATAATTATGAACCGCATGCGAAGTATACATCTAATCTTTAATATAGAATCCATGACTCGTTTACCGAATCGTGACTAATAACTAGATTGCACGTCGTTATGCAAACGTAATTTACGCGAACGGGAATTAAGCTGAAATTAGTTTATAATATTATGGAGCTTGCCAGCCATCAAATGAAATAGATTAAATAAAAGTCGTACCACTTTCGTAAATGATTTAAACTGTTTCCTATGAACTAGTACTTATATTTTCCTCTTCCACCGATGCTTGCGTGCTAAATTTCAAATACTGTTTCATGTAATTCGTTCTTATCATTAAAATTTTAGTTCCTCGTGTATTCGCGTCCCACAAAAATCGTGAAAAATTTGTAATATTTGCCAAAGAACGTCCTCATCCTAACTGACGATAAGAGGGCCTGTTGCGAAAGAAGTTTCCAGCAAGCGCATTTTCTTCGAAAAGAATCGTGTGTCATCCGGAAATTCACGAATTCCGCAATTACGCCTGCCGCTTGGCACACGGTCCGCGTGCGAGCGTAACTGGCAGTGACCTAAACGCGTGATACATTTTTCGGCGACAAAAGAGCTTCGTTATCTCGACGGGAAAGGGAACGGGACCGTCGCGTCGCGTCGTTTAACGGTAATTGGAACTTACGAGGCGTTCGCCGTAAATTAAAAGACTCGCGACGAAGAACAAACTGCCTGTCATTTTCGCGGCGAGCAATAAAGCCTTTCCCCGTCCAGGAGCAGGGGATGCGACGCGAATGTTTCTGGAGCCCTGTATAATACCGTCTCTTGTCGCGTTATCGTTGTAGCAACTGTAGCTACCTTCAGTCAACTCTCATCAATATGAACTTTCTCACTATTGTGAAGGTGTTGTTTGAGTTAATTTGTTTTAAAAAGAAATGCTTAAAAAATGTTTAAAATGTTTAATCGATAAACTGAATTCATTGAAGAAGGGTCATAGAATTAAGATATAAAATTGTTACTTTTAAATAATTTATTTTCAATGTTATCAGTTATAAATAAAATTAAATAATTAACTTCGGCTGAACTTTAGAAAACCCCCCTCCTTCCTTTCGACATGTGACATACGTCATTCTATTCGTTGTGACATGCTGAACACAAAATAAAGGAAATATTCTTATCGATCGAAAAATTAAAATATAAATTATAATTATGATATCGGCGCCAGGTTCGATCATTATTAGATACAACGAATATGCAAATTAAATACACAGCAAGTGCGTATTTAATTTTTTCCTTTTCTGTTTTACCAATTTTTGGTAATTTACGTGGCTGTGTCACATTCATAACAGTATATTTAATTTCAAAATCCTTAAATTAATTTCTTTTTCAGGCGCACAAATTTGGGTCTCTTGATAATGATCCGCATTGGGATCGAAACGTTGAGAAATTTAAATATTTAATTTGCATATTTGTTGTATCTAATAATGATCGAACCTGGCGCCGATATCATAATTATAATTTATATGAACACAAAATGTACGTGTCATTTTTGGCTGAAATGTATAGTTTTCGAGATATTCATGAAAAACTGCAGTTACTACACATTGAATTTTGTGTATTCGTGCACGTCTGTGCTTTGCGTTTGCGTCACCATGATGCGACCGCTCGTTAATTGTTTCTACAGATATATTTCTACGTTCGTTGAACGGTCTATATACCGCGAGAACTTTTTAAAACGTACGATGATGAAGTGTGAATACATATTACGATAATACCACACACACCCACCCAGTGTTTCCGAGAAGAAGATTCGGTAATTATGTATTGCGAAATGGTCGCTGTACTCTGATTTTGATGAAACTTAAACATGTTATAGATTTCGACATTGTGAATAACTTTTTCCTTTTCTAATGTAGGCGGGTCGCTTTCAGTTTTCGAGATATTCGCAAAAAACTATTGCTAATACTGTATTGAATTCAGCTGTTAATTCTGACAGACCAATCCTGGATTTTCGTACGCGTGGTCAGGCAGGCCTGACAACAGGCCCTCTCCACCCCCTTCGTGACCTAAACACAACTCATTTTATTCGCATAATCTTTGTAACTGTCATCCATCATTTGAACTAGTAATGGAAAATCGTGCGAATAGCATGGCCGCCAGGCCGGCCCGACCATGCATACAAAAATCCAGAAGTGGTCTTTCAAAATTAAATGCTCATCCTATATATGTATAATACTATACAGGGTGTTCGACTACAGGTGGGAGAAAATTTAAGGGGTGGTTCTTAACGATGATATAAGACGAAAATGAAGAATAAAAAAATTGCGATTTCGGCTTCGTTATTTAATTGTTAACAATTAAAAATCAACAACGCGTCTAACAAAAGTGTACGTTGTGTACGTCAAAGAGTTCAATGTTGTCCAACGATATGTTAAACATTTTCACCTCGCTGGGGCCCCAAATGAGAACCAAGTTATACATGCATCTGTCACTTGATACGTGACTGTCGCGTTGTTAATAGCTAACTAACGAAGTCGAAATCGCAATTTTTTTTCTCCCACCTGTAGTCGAACACCCTGTATATAGTGAAACCCTGTTTTCTGTCATTTTCTACTCTTCAAAACAAAGTCCGAACGTTGCGTTTGCGTTTTCATTGATATTCACACAAAATTCAATGTGTAGTAACTTCAGTTTTTCACAAATATCTCGAGAACTATTAATTTCAGCCAAAAATCACACCTACATTTTGTGTTCAGCATGCCAAAACGAATAGAATGACGTATGTTGCATGTCGAAAGGAAGGGGGGGGGTTTCTAAAGTCTTACCTTAACTTCAGCCTTATAAATTTATTTGAGGATCCAATTCAATAATCCCTAGTAATTCTCCAAAATCGTTATCTACAATAATACGGCCAAGAAACGACGGGAACGCGATCACGGCAGCTCTGCCAGCTGTTTCAAGGTTACCATTCCGTAGGACTCGTCGTCCAGATGCAAAAAGGAACGAAAAAGAGGACAAGATTGACGGCGAAATATTTTACCCGTTTACCCTCAAGCGATACAGGTGCCTCGGATGAAACCGGGTATACATCGATCCCCGGGGATCGATTGTCAGCTGATCGAGCAATCCACAAAGGCTCCCCCACATCTCCATCGGACCTCTAAACCACTCCCCGGCAAAATTAAAGAGCTTGTTCCCGCAACAGCCAAGTCTAAAGCGCTCCGAACTTTCCACTTTTCGGGGAAACGCTTCGCGATACTCGCTAATTTGTTTAACGCCCGCGATGCCCGCGGCGAAACACACCAGCGCCGCTTCGGTTAACTTCCCTGTGATTTTAAAATATTTTCTGTTTCGCAGAAACGAAATTGTTGTACCAACAATTGGAGATTTTATTTGATTTATAAATGAAATTTTTAACTATTCAAACGGTGTCTTGATTATAGCCAGACCACATTATACAACGTCAACACACTAACTCCAGTCCCATTTCGGTAAACAAAAAGTCTGTTCCTAACGGATGACGTTTCGACGCGTTACGCAACTGCGATATTCGCATATTCATGACCTGTACTCCGGCCTAAGAAAGTATAAAAGTAGGAATGCATATTCAACAGCATCGTGTAAATCGTCCGCGATGCAGGAAAGAATTAAACGATTAAAATGGCCCGAATAAAATCAATTTTAAAATTAACAGTCGGTATGAATACGAACTTTCGGGAGGTTCTTCGATTCTCGCGGGTGAATTGTACTCGGAAATCGATTCCGGCGGGCGTAGGTAGTTAATCGCGTCGCTATTAATATATTCCTTTCGCAGCAGCCGCGGCCGTTTTAAAAATCAAATTAAACGCGCGGGCGCGCGCGATCAAAGCGGGACGGCCGCGTTATTTTCCGGCGAAACGGCCGCTTAATTACTTGTCACGGACGCGAGATGATGCATCGCCGTCGAAACACGGGATATACATAAATTTCGCGCGGAATGAGTGCCGAACCGGTTCGCGAACGGTCCGCGAACGAATTTCGTAGTTACGCGAAATATTGCAGCTCGATTTGAAATAATCGCGGCACGGATAATGCATGGTCTGAGGACTGTAATTTCATTAAACGACATCGATTTCCTATAAACTCGACGAAGATGAACGTTTTCGTTGTCTTTTCGTTCATTGTTTCACTTGTTTTAGAAAACGTATTAGTTCTTCATTGGAGCTTGGATTTACCTCATACGTTTAGAAATATAGTTGTCATTCGTGTTTGTTTTACTCTTTGATTTCATTCGTGATCGCATATATTAAATAAATCATTCGCGCATTACAGCACAATTATAATCAACAAATTTGACATTACGCGATTTTGAAAATTGGCGAATATATAAGGTAAAAGTACTAGTAGTTGACCAGTTAAAAGAAGTTTTCCATGCGAACAATATAAAAATTTACTCTGTCGTCAAATAGTGAGAGTCGATGTCTAAAGACACTTTTTAAATCTTCTAAATTATGTACCAAGGCTACATTTTGAAAAAGTTTACTTATACAAATTTAAGAAACATATTTATAAATCAAGTAATTGCTTCAGAAGTTGACCACTCATGAAAATGAAAAATCTAGTAATTGACGTCCTATTCGTTAGTGGTTGACCACTTACACTAGAAAGAGGGTTAAAGCAATAATGTTGAGAATCATTTTACTATCATTTAGAATGAAATAAGAAATAAACAAATCAATTCCATAAAAAGTTTAATTGAGGAACAGAGTAGACGTTGCAAGTTAATAGAGAATAGTATTAGAGAAATTTAACCAACAGATGGAATGGCATCCGAGGTTCACTTTCATCAAAAGTGTACAGCTTATAAAAATCTTATTTTTTACGTTTTTCTATAAAGTGGTCAACTACTCGTTCATGGTCAACTACTGGTACCTTTACCTTAATCATTCAAGGAGTGTATGGTGAAAAAGGATATATTTTTTTAATTATTGTGTGACAATTAGACGCAGCTGGAGATTCTCAGAAAAATGAATGTAATCTGTTCTTTACCATTTGTATTTTCTATCAACCTCAATTTGTTTCAAATAGATTGTCAAATCTTGTAATTACTTCATCGAATTAATTGTTGAAAGCTTGTAATAAAGTTTACATGGACGTTTTTCAGCTACAATCTTTGATTTACGTCGATATTTCCACTTTCTCTTAATAATTAAATAGATAAATAATGCATATCAACTAAACGATTGAATTTCACGAATCGGAACAGCGATCTTCGAGCGCACGCGAGCAAGATTATCGCTTAGACGTGGGTTGCGGGTAAATGCGATGTCTGAAAATTCGCGTAACAGTGTTAACCGATTAAATATGGTAAGGAGATTAAAGAGGATCACGGAGAGAACATTTCGATTATCTCCTATTTGTGGGGTGCGAAATACGGTAACTTGGTTTAATATTCGAACGGCGAAGAACTTCTAAAGCCGTTGTTGCTTCCAAAGCAAGCTTTGATCGGTGCAACATTGCTTATTCATGAGCCGAGTCGCTTATAACAAGCAACCTCCCTCATTCTGTTACAGCAAAAATAAAATGAAAACCAATTTTTCAAAGCCCTTTACGAGAAACTCGTTTATTCCTATCGAGAAACAATGAGTTACAAGTTTATCTTCGACAAGGTACAAAAAGAACGTTCAAGAAGTGAAAACGTACAAAAATGATTTATTGTATTAAATAGGATACATTGCATTAAACAAGAATTTCAAAAGTAGCCTTTCATTAAAGCCTTCAAATCGGAACTTATTTATTAATTCTTGTTATAAAAATCGAAGGTGTGCAACGACTATGCAGTACTAATCGGAAAGGGCAAGGGGGTAGGGTAATCACGTGACTGGTATTTGTAATTGTGACCAACCCCCGCGCGAAAAACCAATTTGGCAACAGTGATGAACATAATAGATAAATTCCTCTCGATCGAAAATTAATAGTATAATAAGTTGTATGATATCGGCGCACAGGTTCGATCCTTGATAGAAAAAACAACAAATGTGCAATTATTTACATGTTTCTAACGTTTCGATCCCTATGTGGATCTTTTTCAAAGAGAACATTTTTGCGTCTGAAAACGAAAAAACAAAACAAATAAATTTTCAATGTAATACCAAATACTTGAAAACAGCGTGAAGGAACAAACAAAAGAAAACTAAAAATCATATACATACTTGCTGTATCAAAAGTGGACAAGAACATTTTTACACAAATTAAGGAGTTACAACGTGTGTGTATTTTATCCCATGATGTGCACATTTGTTGTTTTTTCTATCAAGGATCGAACCTGTGCGCCGATATCATACAACTTATTATAATAGTGATGAACATACATTTGTATCAGTCTAACGCTTCAGTTTTGCTATGACTATACGTTTTTTTCTTTTTATTAATATCTTTATTGCTATTAATAGATCCGAGTGGCTTCAAGCCCTTTATATTTTTGTTGTTACGAATCTACGCTGATAGTTCTCCTGTCTAAGCGCCATCTCGTTTGAGTAGGTGAACTAAAATTGGTTCCAGACCTGGTCTAGACTCTGGCTTCACGAACGGACTATACGAGCATATTTTGAGCTGCACAAAGGTTCATTCTATAGAGGAAGGTTCAGCGCAGTGCGCTGTGTCCCAACATATCAGTCAGAAAAATCGTTTTGTGACAGAAAAATACATTGGAATCTGCGGTTTTTTTTCTCGATTTTTGCTCTACTTTGGACTTATTTTTCAGCCTCTAAAAGACTTTTTTGCCTCGTATGATGTGCACAGCGCAGTGCGTCTAACCTTCCTCTATCGAATGAACCTTTGTGCAGCTCAAAATATGCTCGCATAAGGTGAAATAACCGAAGCCCGTAAACCCATGTTTCGGCCCAAAATCTAGTAATATTCTAGTAATGTCACGTGAGTACCCTATCCTCTTAAGTCCGAGCAGAAAAAAGATCCGACAGATTTAACAGTTACCGTCACAGGTGTAGATCAGTGTCGCCATATCAAGACTTGTGTCCCGACTCTACCCCCTTCCACGACGTTATTCACGTGACGCGCAAGGCTCTCTCGTGCGTGTGTCCGGTACTGGCAGGGAGGAAGAAACATTTCCCCCTCGATCGTGCTCCCTCCCCTCATCTGGCGACACTGGTGCAAAGTGCTCCAAGAGTGCTTGTACACAATTAGCAGGAGCTTTGCAGAGGTTCCAATTATGCTTGCGAGAACCCGACGGAAAACCAGTGTAACTCATTAAATAGCATTATCGGGTTAACGGTAACGCGTGGGCACTCGGTTAACCGTAACAATATTACCTGTGGCAGTCGAGTACTAACTGACCAATCAGTTGCTAACCGGTTAATCGAATCAATCAAGAGCTCGTGTCTGTACGCGTATCACGCGTTGCATCAACCGCAAATACCAGGAAATATTGACAAAGAGAATTTTTTACATAATGTTACAGGAAACGCTGAATCAGCAGCCTGCCTTCGATGGTGCATTGAGAACGCTCGTGGCACACATACGTTTTTGTAGAAGCCAAGCACAGTGTTCGTAAACAATTATTATATGAATGTCAACCGAGCTACAAGTTGCCGCTAAAAATAACATTTTTCCACGTTTATTTCTATAAAAGTCACAGCACGGTAAATCGTGATCAAGATCGTAAACTGACAAAAATTCGGAGTCACGATAGCGGCGCGTCGCCGAGTATGATAGATTCGTGTCAGTGTAACAAAGAATGACTATCGAACGAGGAGAACGAGGCTGTCGTGGTCGTGGACGCGAGAAGCATGCGAAGTTATGGCGAACGCGCACGGTCCTCGTCGGTAAACGAATCCGATCACCTTTTTCTCGTGCGCGCCGCGCCGGGACACGTGGACGTCATTTATCTGTTCATTGTCATTCCCGGCGGATGAATGGCCGCATATTTTCCTCGCGAACCTGTTCCCATCCATCTCGTGAAGCGTCGGGGAAACGTGTATCGCATGGGAACACGGTTTCCATGTAGGTATACATACATAGCGCATAGTTCGACGGGGGCTTCGGAATCGGCCCGGTTGTTCGACGGCATTGTACGAGTTGTTTCACGCGCTCGAGGAACGTTTTTGATCGACCGAAAGCAAATGTCTCTCTGTGCTTCGGCCGGCGCGCAAAAACGAGAGGATAGAGAAACAGAATGCTAGAGAAAGAGGGAGAAAGGGAACCACGCAGAAAGAAAGAGAGAGAGGGAGAGACGTGTCGGTTCAGACCTCGTTCACGTGTCGGGGCCATCGGAAAGTTCCGAGATCTCGTTCCCGAGGCGTTTCATTTGAATGCGGATCGTGTCACGTCGAAAACTGCTCGACTCTTCGGAACTCGCGATGATTGATACATTGAAAGCAGAAACGCCCTATAGGGACTGATACCGTGGCGAAACTTTGAGGCAATCGCTGTTCCCACTGATAACAGACACCGTTTTCATGCGGACTTTTTTGCGAGAGACGTGGACGGTGCCGACAAATTGTGGGAAAGACGTTTGGAACTGAATTGGGTTCTTCATTTCGCGAAGAAGGCGAGGATTCTCTTTAATGGCGGAGAACTGATGGAAATTTTTTGGGCAGTAGCACCCATTGACAACAGACACCGTTTTTATGCGGACTTTTTGCGAGAGGCGTGGGCGGTGCTGAGAATTTGTGGGAAAGACGTTTGGAACTGAATTAGGTCCTACACCTGAAGAACACTCTGGAATGATATTTTTGGGCAATCGTGGACAATGTAGTTCGAAATTTAGTTCCACTGTTAACCGCTTAGAGGTATTGAAAGTGACATTACTGTTACCAGTTTACGTTTTATGTACTCAGTTTTGTCGTAAAGGCATAAACTCCGCAGACTATTGATCATAAATACGGCATCATGTAAATTTTATAGGGAAAAGGGGATGTTATCGAGGGTGAAGACTCTTTCGGTCCGGGTATACTCCATTATTGTTAATAGACTATGAATCTGTAGTATTTATAGCTTATAAACATCTTTGTGAAGAGCAGTAAAATAAAAAGGTCAATAAAGTTACGGGCAATTTTTGACCATTGATAGACTTATAAATAGAATTTCATTCCTTGCACTAGATAATTCATGATGTCTAAATTATCATCGTACTAAAAAATTTATTACAGATACTGTAGTTCGCGTGCTGCTAATAAAGAAGACCACAGTCCAGCTATCAGTAATCATTTGTATAAGTTTCACCCCTTCGGATAAATTTATAATGAATACATAACAAAAAAACAGAAACTATCATTCCAGTTCGATCAGTGTATCTATTTAATTTTTTACAGACAACTTGAAAGCATCATTTTATTTTCCAACTATGCACATAATCTTTCACGTCGTTTTACGAAATGCTATCTTCAAAGAACTAGCTTGAACAGAGGGAAACCCTAAGCGACGAACTCTGCGTTACGCAGCCTATAATCATACCAATGTATTTTTCATTTTTCCACCGTTCCGGCCTATCCCGCTCCACGTTATTGCAACGAGTGGTATAATAAGGCTATAAAAAGACCAAGACCGCAAAATTATGCGCAAGTTTTTCCGAATGGTGCATACGTATAGGCGCTATCATTTCATAACGTAGTCCAGAGAGACGAAATGGTTTGTCAGCTGGAAACAGTGTTCCAGGTCATGGGACGATATTTAAAAATGGAGGAGGGTCTCGAAACAGGTCGGCCCGAGGCTGTTGACATTGAGATAGGTTTGGAAGAGCCTGAGTGTATCCCCTGAAATACACTCCATTCACTTTGGCTGACATTCCGATAGAATTTTCCATTCGATCTAGCACTTGTCCCGAATCAATTTCGCGTTCGAACGGTGTCTTGCACAAGTGTTTATGTATACCAAAGAAACTGTGTATCGTGAATACGCAGTCGGCTGATGACCTGACGTCACGCTGGCTAGACCTTGAGGCGAACATTATGCAGCCAAAGGTCTACCTGGAGTGGGACGAAAAGATAATTTGTTCTGGTAACCGGTGTGCATCGGGTCTGCTGCACACGAAGACTGGATTGTTGTTGTTCAACTGCAAAACCGATCCGGCATTCATCTGAATGAGTACAAGCCGATCAGGTTGATATTTAATCAAACTTACTTGGATTAACGATCTACAGTTTTGCAGTGTGTATTGAACTTCGTTTTAAGCGCAACCGGAGACTGGGCTGATCGATAATCATTATTGGGCATTATTCGGGCAATTTGAGTCAGTTATACATACAGTGGGTAACGAAAGTATTCGAACGCCCTTTAAAACAGAATAACTTTTTCATAATTGTACCAAACGACCTGATTTTTCATAATCAATTAGAAGCATTGGTTTATCAAATGATACGCAAAAAAGATTTTCCAAAAAATTATAATTTACAAGGTTACATGCAAAAATAAAAAAGGCATTTTTTAAACTTTTTTATTAGGGCCCCTAAAGAAAATTGAAAATATATATTTTGTAGATCTATGTTAGTTATACACATGTTGAAAATTTCGTCAAAATCGATTATCACACATACGAGCTACAACCGATTAAAAATGTTGAAAATAGTAGTTTTACACGATTTTTTATCAGTTTCTGCTTAAAATCCACAAAATAGTACATCTTCCGATGCGTGTCATTTTTTCCTGCGTCAACCGATTTCGATCAAATTTTCAGCATGCGTATAACTAACATAGATTTACAAAACATATATTTTAAATTTTCATTAAGGGCCCTAAAAAGAAATTTAAAAATGCCTTTTTTATTTTTGAATGGAACTTTGTAAATTATAATTTTTTGGAAAATCTTTTTTGCGTATCATTTGATAAACCAATGCTTCTAATTGATTATAAAAAATCAGGTCGTTTGGTACAATTATAAAAAAGTTATTCTGTTTGAAAGGGCGTTCGAATACTTTCGTTACCCACTGTACGTAAATCGGAGTCGTTTCTGAAGGATTCTACCATGCGGAAAGTGAAATAAGTTGTACTGTTCATACATTCCAGAAGCAAGTCCAATAACTAGAAGATTGTTTGGTACGATCAATAAATTGTATCGACATTTCTCTACTTTAGCTTCCAAATTATCTGCAGCAATTCGAAGCTAGCTACACTGAACGTAACTTCTTTCCAAACTTTCCCATTGGACTCCATATTTTCCAAGAACGAGTCCAATAACTACAAGATTCTTCTACTTGAGCTTCCGTATGTAGAACAATTTTAAAACGCTTAAGAATTCACCTGTTTCTTTAAGCATTCTGACAAATTGAAAGTGAATTTAACATCTGATAAGGATTTCCTTCGATTGGACTCCGTAAAAGTCCAAGGTTGAGTGTTACTGTTTTAAAGTGATTGGAAAAAGAAATAAATCTCTGCGTAGCTCCTGCAATTAATGCAGACAATTTTTATTTTGCATAAAAATCCGCAGTCTACTGGTTACATATGAAACAACATTACAGAAAATGTGCTCGAGTCTACAAATGTTCACAGTACTGTATATATTTTCCAAAAGGCTGCTATAACAACGGCAAAGACCGTCGAAATTGCTTTAGCAGCGGTGTTTGCGGTTTCTCTGATTTTCCGAGTGGATGCCCGAGCGCGGGAGATTCGAAATGGAAGCGTTTGGGGCGGTTCGAGGCACGCGGAAACAGAAAATCGATATTTCTGTCGTGGGGAACGGGCATCGCGTGCACCAAGGCATCCTTGGAGCAGAGCCCGCGATTGAAACTCGGCTCGTGACACCCGACGTTACCTGGCAGGTCAAAGCCGACCCAACGGATCGGGGAGTAACCCGTTTCAGCTGGCTCGACTGGTTTCGTGTTCGTCCCAATCCGTCCGAAATTTAAATTCCACGGAAACGCCTAACGCCGCCCACTCTCGCGTAAACATGAACGAAAGAAACGCAGCGAATGTTGTTGCATGGGTTACCCTCCAATCCGATACACCCTTTCCGGACCGCTGATTCCCCCCACTTTTTTTCTTCTGGCAAGTTTTTCCGTGCAAAAGGTACAACGTTGTCCGGAAATCGAAAGAAACCGCAGACGTTTCCCCTGAATCGAGAAAATTTCTTGGAATTCTTTGTGAGGCGATGCTCGTTTCCCGCGGAACTTTAAGCACCCCTCACAACGGATTCTTCGGAGTTATAGCAAATCCGCGGATATACGGTTTTTGCCGTGATCTACGGCGAGAAAATATTACGCGGTTCGGTCACCCTGAGTCCTGTCAACGTTTTATCTGCCGGATGTCTGCTAATGGCTCCTCTGTGACTGTGCTGAATCAAACGGGAACTGACGAGTTTCCTTAAACAGTTGGTATCGATACAAGTGAGTAAATGATTCGAAGTGCCGCGTATAACGAAGAATAAGTAAACTAGATTTCTTATAGAATCAAATTCAGATTATTCGGAATAAAATTCAGTCGAGTACTATTTCAGCGCATAGCCATTTAAGTTTTGTTTTAGCGCTCACTCTTTATTACGACATTCCCAAAATTATTAAAAAATTGAGGAATAGTGCAATTTTTTCTGAAATTTATCTGTTCTCTTTTCTCTATTTTGCATGTGAAAGAGGAGACATGTATTGAAAAATGTTTAACTATTGATTATTAATTACAAAATGTATATGCAGTGCAAACTTTGCCGATTCTAGACTATCTTTCGTTTTGTTTTCATTTTGTAAGACAATATACATAGATAAAACGCCGTGTCAGTTCGGTGATAAATTTTTCTAATGTTTCATTTACCACTAGAAAAGAGTAAATGTCCCGGAAACGAGTACATACGTATATGTAGAACCGCTGATTATGACTCGATGACGAGCCTCAACTGTTATCGGAAACAGCATTCACACGTACGCATCACTTGTAAATGTGTAATTGTTAGAGTCTGCGACTACCGGACGATTTTAATACTGTCCGCGTAATGTGGGTCATTACTAGCCTATAATCCACGTCAAAAACAAGACTCCGATGAATTGTCGCGGCCATGTGCTTCATCTGAGTGGAGATACTCTGACAAATTGAGGAATTCTATATTGCTGCATCTAATTAAGCCCTGTCACCCTGTTTGAATTATTACTCCTCCCCTTACGGTTTCTTCAAAAATATTAATAATAACGTTTTAATAAAAAAACACGGATTAATAGTGCGCAAAAAATTGAATTTAAAATGTTCAGCACTAAACAGAAAGAATACATAATGTACGTACAAATCAGCTTCGCTGCTGTTGGTAAAAATGACATCGTCGCGGAAGTATTAAGCAACAATTCTGTGTTTGTACTTTGTACAGTTTATCATTCACTCTTTTTGCAACATAATTCGTAAAAATTTACTTTGAGTATGACGAATTGCTGGATGAACTTAACAAAATATAAACGGATATTTGAAGAAACGAAGCAACAACAAAAGTGTGGTTCGTCTTTCACTTTTTATTCTATTCTGAATTGTGTACAGAAATGTCTCAACGACACTATACTTCGCAAAGTGGAATAGAAGCAAAACACTACAGAGAAAACAAAAGTTTCTATTACAATTTTGTGTTACCATCTTCAGATAAGATTCCTGAAGGATTACGATTACAGCCTAACAATTGGTGTGCAAAGAAGAAATAGTATACAAGTTGTCCGAGAAATATCGTGCTTCCTCGGGCTGATTCATAAAGTCGTTTCTAGTAACTTTCTCCTTTGCAAAAATGTTCTCAGCGACTTTATTAAAGAGTTATTAACGAAAAACACGGACCAATGAGCGCGCGGCTATTGCGGACGGATGACGACTCGGCCAATGCCAACGCCACACTTAGCTGTAGCCGTGCTGTGATTGATTTGAGTTTTTCATCAATGACTCCTAAACAAAGCCGCGGAGAACATTTTCGCAAAGGGAAAATTTACTTCAAACCACCTCAGGCATCTCAAAGGAAGTACATCTTTGGGACGGGCTGTGTACAAGACATAAATGCTTCGAAAATACGTTGAATATTCTACAGCTCGCATATACAGTGACTCCCATTAATATTCGGACGCTATAAAAAAAACGATAACTGGTTTAACATTGAACTATACGACTTGAATTTTTGTTGGGAAGCCAGAGCAAATAGTTTGCAACAGAATGTGGGAAAACATTTTTTCAAAAATTGCAATTGATCGGAGTTGTAGAAAAAATACTAAAAGTTGCATTTTACAATTTTTTTATGTGGGCCTATATTGAAAATTTTTAAAATACGTTTTGTAGATCTGTGTCAATTAAACATATTATGAAAATTTCGTCAATATTGTTCAACGTTGCAATGAGCTATAAACGTTTAAATATGTTAAAAATTTCAGATTTTCACGATTTTCGGACTATAACTGCAGTAAACTTATAGATGTTATATTCTACAGTGGGTAAAAAAAGTATTGGAACACTCTTAAAACGGCGATAACTTTTTAAATATCGTATTATACGATTTGAATTTGGTCAAAAATTACAATTCATCAGAATTGTAGCAAAAATACTAAAAGATGCATTTTACAACTTTTTTATGTGGGCCAATATTGAAAATTTTAAAAATGCGTTTTATAGATCTGTGTCAGTTATATGCACCGGTAAAGTTTCATCGAAATCGGTTGATGCGAAAAAAAACGACAGGCATTGAAAGATGTAAGAATCTGCAGTTATAGATCGAAAATCGTGAAAATCTGCAATTTTTAACATATTTAAACGTTTATAGCTCATTGCAACGTCGACCGATTTTGACGAAATTTTCAAAATATATTTAATTGACACAGGTCTACAAAACGCATTTTAAAAATGTTCAATATTGGCCCACATAAAAAAGTTGTAAAATGCAACTTTTAGTATTTTTGCTACAATTCCGATGAATTGCAATTTCTGACCAAATTTTTTTTTCGCATCCTGTGGCAAACTAATTGCTCTAGCTTCCCAAAAAAATTCAAATCGTATAATACGATATTTAAAAAGTTAACGCCTTTTTAAAAGTGTGCCAATACTTTTTTTACCCACTGTATATTTATAGATCTTATATTCTATAGAACTTATATTCTCACATCTTTCAATGCCTGTCGTTTTTTCCTGCATCAACCGATTTCGATGAAACTTTTGCAGTGCATATAATTGACACAGATCTACAAAACGTATTTTTAAAATTTTCAATATAGGCCCACATAAAACAGTTGTAAAATGCAACTTTTAGTATTTTTTCTACAACTCCGATCAATTGTAATTTTTGGTTAAATGTTTTTCCACATTCTGTAGCAAACTATTTGCTCTAGCTTCCGCAAAAAATTCAAGTCGCATAATTCAATGTTTAACCAGTTATCGTGTTTTTTAGAGCGTCCGAATATTAATGGGAGTCACTGTACATAGTTCTACCCAGAGTTAGGCAAAAATTTCATTTAAATAAAAATTTCAAATAAAGTGGGTTCTTTCCAAGTAGGTTAAAGCTTCACTTTATTCAAAATTTTTATTTGAATAAAATTTTTGCCCAACACTGTTTCTACCGTACCCAAACACGGCACTATGTCAATTTACTATACTCTGTAAATTGTTCCGAACCACGCAGCCACTCGTCGTGTCCGTCGAGTGACGTCAGAACGAACGTCACTCGTTATCAGCGGTTTTTTTCGAACCCATGAAACGTCGTCAAATTCTGCCAACGACTATCTTTCCATTAACGGCTAACATCGACCCTCAGCTCGTCGATAAAAAATGAAAACAACAAAAATCGGATCACGCAGATTGCAAACAGACGTCGCTCATGATTCACTGAAATTCTAAACTTTTAAATCGAAAATGTCAGGTGACTACGTCTCTATCCCCTGCAAGTTATTCGCGATCAGAAGTTTATAAACAGTGGCACACAATCTTTAAACGGTTTAAGAGCTGTTCGCGGTCTTCGACGAAGAGAGAAGATTCAACAATCGAACGATTGATCGACAAGGGTGTAAAGATTCTTCGCGAAAGATAAAACTGCGAGATCCCGAAGACCACTCGGCTCAGATCGAAGCTGTTTAGAACAAAGGCGATCGAACCGGTTGGGGGAGGTAGGGGGCAAGGTGGGGTCACCGGCCAGGACAGCACAAGTGTTTACTTCTTGTAGAATTTTGTTTATCTGTTTGGGGATATCATAGAATCTGAAAACACGTTTGATCTTGGCGCAATGGCTTCGGTATCGTTGATGTACGCTATGTTCAGTATCGATTTCTTAATTATTGACAGATTTTTCTTGGTTCGTTATATAATCCTTGTCTCTCAATTATTTCTACGACTCAACCCCTTCGCGCATAAAGACGCTTACATGCTTCGTGTGTGTCTTATGACTAAAAACTACGGATCTTTATGCAAAATAAAAATGGTTTGCGTTAGAGTGAAGCAAAGATATAATCATCCTACACAACCGAGAAGACAGCGAAGCAACGAAACACAGCGCATCCAGAAATAGCCATACCCCAAGCATACCAAGAACTAAGAAATCCCCAGACCCATCCTCCGTGGACAGAAGAGCGAAGATTCTCGAAGAGAAGGCTCTGGCGTCGCTGAACACGTTTCCTGTAATCGTGTGCCCCTTGAATCCACACAAGAACCTATTAACGTTGAAAACGTCAAGAGTGAGCCCACGCACATGTGGCTGAGTCGACGATGAGGACAAAGACTGCTTGTGCTGAGACATGTGCACCCTATCTCGTCTCTTAGAGGACAATTCCCGCAGGACATACTGTGATAACTAAACTCCGGATCTTCATGCAAAATAAAAAGTGTGTGCATCGTAATTGTAAGACACAGAAGCTAACTGGAAATATATGCCTTTCACGAATAATTTGATCATAGCGAAAATAATATATTGAAACGGTTAAAGTCTAACCTTTTTTTTGCACCTACTCACTTTTGCCTTAGATACATATAATCCCGGAGTCATAACAAACCTTTTGCGCATTTGATACTCGACTTAGCAAAATAGAAGGCTAACGAGAGGACACTGACAATGCATGTAGTATTTATCTAAGAATATGTTACATTTTGGAGCAGTTTTACGACACAAGTACGTTCGTCTCTTTTCGCATACGGCATCCCTTTGGGGTCATTGAAGTCGATTTACCTTGGTCGACTTCCGGAACGTTTTGCACATTTTGTACTCGCTTTAGAAAATGTTCTTTGAGGTGGAAGGCTAACGAGAGGACACTATCTATGCATCTAGTGTACCTTTCTACGAACGTGTCCATATACATATCGGAGTACGGGCTACATTTGCAGTTTTTCGGCGCTAGCGAGTTTGTCCGATTTCCCCGTCCCCGAGGGACTGCGGTCGATTTACCTTGGTCGATTTCAGAACGTTCACCGAGAATTAATCAGCGACGGATGAAGCCGGCGCCACGGGCACTGAATCCAAGGCGCGGGGGCGGATCCTCTGCTGGTGCCCCCCGAAATTTGTTCTCGCACGATCCCCTGACGCTGTCACCGCGTAAAATCGACTCGTACAGCGTTCGACACGTTGCGGACAAAAGGCCGTTTTACACTGACCCCCTGCCACTGGAACTTCTACGTATAACCATCGTCAACGTCCTGCCACGGTTGCCATGTTGCGTGGCTCCGTTCCCTTGTGTCTGTCCGTGTGCGACGATATACGCGCGCCTTCTTCTATCGTTGTGCGCGAAACCGTACTCTATAGTCTGCTCGACGCGACGGTACGACCGACTCGTGATTGTCGGTTTCTGATCCCGTGGAACCATAGCCTACACGCGAACCGAACAACCGAAGCGACAAAGAACTCGCCGAAAACGCTCACGGGCTCCGCTGCGAAATTTCTGCACGGTCGTTACGGAATTTCGCTGCGGCCGCGTGACGGATTAGTTTGCCGTCGACTTGCGGTTTGGGTCCCTTCAACTGTCTCTAATTTGTTCAGGCATTTCCAGGATCTTTTGCGTTTTCTTCTATCGGTGTATCTAGGATTGCGGTGAGATCGCGTTGATCCCTCAAAATCTCTATTAAATGATAAAGTTACTCCGAATTCGTTAACGATCGACGATAGTCCACAATTCTCAGAAACTACTTTTGGTATGATCCGAATCATTTTTCCTGTTCCGAATCGATGGAAAATCGAACGTATAGGTACTTTTTAATATACGCGTTGTACAATTCGCACGGGCTGAATTACCCACCGTCAAACGATGCATTAAGCGGAATAAAAAGAAGGCAGTGTTCATACCTGAGAAAATAATCGTTCGAGGAGCTAATAAATGTGACCCGATTGTGCGATCCGTCGGCGATAAAGTTATGCAGCCGAGGCAGCGTGGCGCAACCGATTCTCGGAGGTCTATTACCACGGTCTCAAGGTTTCAGATAAAAAGCGTGCTATTTGTCGAAAATCGGCGCGCCATCCGATAATCAGCGAATTGAATTCGGGTGTTTACGGTCTCTATTCGCGCTCAATTAGATAACTTAGATAACACCGTCACCTGATTGCATTCCCACCGAAATGAGAAATCGGGAGACCGTTTGTCTTCGCGATTAGGATGATTTCTAGAGAGTCACCGCAATCAACGCGGTATCGTCGCTTTACAGCGATTAGGCAGCTGCGTAGAAAGGAACAGCGTTCCCAGACAAAATAAATTTTTGATTTTGATCGTGGTGCATTTTTTAACATACGCAATTTAGTTATTTCTGAGAATGTGAAAATGGCTATTCAACCATTCGTAAAATTCTTACGAACGCGGATAAAGATAGAAATTCTTTTAAATTATTTTTCTTTTGCCGAAAGAGAGATTTGTATTTCACTTATTCATTTTTGTCATAGTAATGTAATGAACGTATGGTTTTAGTTGTTTTTTGTGGCCAAACAATTTCGCAACCGCGCATCTCTTAAAGTAGCTCTGAGCTACTTTAACTAAAAAATTAAACATTTTTTCCTACCTGGAATATTTCCATTCCCTATGATTTTAAAAATTGTATGGATATGATACTGATATAATACCCCATACAATACCTAACTGTTTAGTAATTGATTAGATACCCATGTATTTAATAACGTATACAATATTTTGAATAATGGTACAGCAATTTTCAATGGTGCCTCAGAGTCACCATTAGAGTGCTAAGGGTTACTAATATCACTAAACGTGGTACTTTTAATGCGACCAAATGAAGTAGGGTAACTGCACCAGTGAATGAACGGGCACCAGTAAATGAACGCTTTTGTATATTTCAACAAATTTTAACCCGGACGGCATACTAGCGATAAAATTGTGATTAAAGAGTTAAATAAATAGGAGAATATTGTTTCGTAATTTTGTTCATTGATTGGACTAGCATTATTCAATTACTAGAATGTAGTGTTCATTCACTGGTATTTTTCATATTTTTGATTTAACGTTTAATAAAGAAGAATAATAATAATTTCATTGTATTTGTGTTCATTTATTTTTGACAAATGAAGTACAGGGAGCTATTTGGCATATATGAGATTCCTTTAATTCACATAGTTTTTTTTTAAATAAAATATTTTCCTGAACAATTTCTTAAATGTTCATTCACTGGTGCAGTTACCCTACCCCGGGTATATCCTGTTGCAAAAACTTTAAACATTCGTGTGTACTCTGGTAAAGATAAACGTCATCCAAAGTGTTATTGGTAGATTGCGTAAATGTACACAGCCACAAATGCTGGTCGAAATGACGAATAGAAAAACGAGATAAAAGTAAAAGACTCTGTCACGAACACACGAACAAATATACATAGATTTTCGTGTGTTAATATTCATCGACTTTGTCACCGTCGAATCAACTCTTCACGACCTAATCCATATCCTCTTTAACCGAAAAAAATTCCCGCCGTTAAACAGAATTTTTCGAAATTTTCGCACGATGCTTCTCTTTTGCTCGGGGGATCGAAGAAGATGATTTTTGGGAATTGTTTTCTCTAGATCACCTCTGGAGGACCTGCCGAAAGGACCATTTTGGATAGTTCATCTGTAATTAAATATTCTACATGGATTTTCTCGTCGAATATACAGGATGTCCCAAAATTCCTCCGACACCCGAAAATGGGAGGTTGCTTGGGTCATTTGAAGCGACATTTTCGTTTACAAAAATAGCGTCCGCGGCTTTGTTTAGGAGTTATTAACAAAAAACACGGACCAATCAGAGCGCGATCTAGACATGCGATGATACGTTCGGCCAACTGTCCGTGTTTTTTGTTAATAACTCTTAAACAAAGCCGCGGACGCCATTTTTGTAAACGAAAATGTCGCTTCAAATGACCCAAGGAACCTCCCATTTTCGGGTGTCGGAGGAATTTTGAGACACCCTGTATTATCCCCTAACAGTATGAACTGGCTAAGGAGAATTAAAATGTAGAATGAACGTTTACAAGTGTGGGTTAAAGTGGACACGAGTTCCGTCAATTCCGTCAAGTAACATATATAAAATCATGGCACTAGGACCTGTACGAGGCTAGCAAACGCATAGAATCAGTTGAGCCAGTTGAACAGAATGGAAAAAAGAAAAAGGCTCGGCGGCATTGTGGAACACACGGCCGTGGATCTCGCATTATCGCTGATCGCTGCTGGGCATACTTACGTAAAATTCCGTTAACACAGTTCTTAACGCAGCTCTGTTACGTAAAGACCGGCAATTCAATCGCGGAGACGAATCTACAGCCGTCTGACTTCGCATCTACTCTGCGGAACTACAGTCCAGGGTACAAATCGTGCTCGGTTGCATGAAATCTGTTCAAATGAAAAGTGCCCATTTCTGGAATTTTTCCGTGCCAATGATTCTATCTCAATCAGGTATTGGTTTACAAAAGGACCTATTTTTAACTTGTTTCGTGACATGAAAACGTTAGAAAAAATCGGGCGAAAAATCAACAGCAACAAACCGACCGCGAATTTCGCGAGGCTACCGTGCTCGACCGTTGCAATACAGTTTGTAATTAAATGTAAAGCCCCGTTCAGTTCGCCGAGTTACAGACGGGCCGTTGTACACACCGTCATTGTGACAACGGGCTGAAAAAACCGAACGGTGTCCATCCCCGCGCGAGACCAAATTGCGGATAACACGCCGTGGAGAAGAGAAAAAAACGGGGAACAAAGAGAACGGGAAACGAGGAGGAAAGGCAAAAAAAGAACGAACGTGCGAACAAAAAACAAAGAAGAAGTAAAATCGTTAATCCAAATGCCGTTATCGCGATGAAATATTCAGCGGCGCTGAGAGCCGACCGGAACCGGGCCGAACGAGGATTCGCGCGACGTTTCATGCATTTTGCAGGCGCGTACCACAGTAACCAGCCGTAATTTACTCGTTGTTACGGTTATTCACTCGTACAGGATCAGGGGACCGACCGACTGCCGCAAAACCCGTTAAATAAGTCACGTTCCTCCGCGCGACGGTCACTGGGACACTTTTGTCTTCTCGGTGACGGACGGACCAACATCGGCCCCTACTTGTGAAGCCAGCCCATCGCAGTGACACCAAAACAATCGATCGGAATGCGAGCTTCCCAATATACTCTCGCAAAACCATTTAAGGGGGTAGGGTACCCACGTGACATCACTAGAATCTAACTAGAATATTGCTAGATCTTGGGCCAAAAAGGGGGATTTACGGGAACACACCTCACGTCGTCGTACGATTATATTTTGAGCTGAATGAGGGCTCATTTTAAAGGGGAAGGTTAAATGAAGCGCGCGTTGGTCCAACTTTAGTCACATTATGTTCATATCCAGTAATGTGACTGTCCAAAGTAGGGAAAACAAATGAAGAAAAATTCCGGATATTCTAATGTATTTTTCGATCACAAAAAGGTTCTTCCTGCTAATTTAGGGACCCACGCGCGCTTCATTTAACCTTGCTCTTTAAAATGAGCCCTCACTCAGCTCAATATATAATCTATGATGACTTCAGGTGTGTTCCCGTGATCGCATTCAATTGTTCCCTAGATTCCGTTCATGAAGGGCAATGAAGGGCAAGTAGAAGCAATATTAGTTCAGCTACTTCGACCAGATGGCGCTTAGTCAGGAGAATTATCAGCGTAGTTTCTTAACAACAGACGTGTAAAGGGCATGAAGCCACTCGGATCCATTAATAGCAATGAAGATAATGATTAAAAGAAAAAAACCTGTAATTATAGCGAAATTGAAGCGTTAGATTGATGCAAATGTATGTTCATCACTGTTGCCAAATTGGTTTTTCGCGCGGGGATTGGTCACAATGAAAAATACCATGGTCACGTGGGGCCTCTACCCCCTTAAGGGGATACGGTACTCACGTGATATTACTAGAATATTACTAGATTTTGGGCCGAAACATGGGTTTACGGGCTTCGGTTATTTCACCTTATGCGAGCATATTTTGAGCTGCACAAAGGTTCATTCGATAGAGGAAGGTTAGACGCAGTGCGCTGTGCCCATCATACGAGGCAAAAAAGTCTTTTAGAGGCTGAAAAATAAGTAGAGCAAATTCCGCATTCCAGAAAAAATCGCAAATTCCAATGTATTTTCCTGTCACGAAACGATTTTTCTGACTGATATGATGGAGCACAGCGCACTGTGCTGAACCTTCCTCTATCGAATGAACCTTTGTGCAGCTCAAAATATGCTCGTATAAGGTCAAATAACCGAAGCCCGTGATTGCATTCATAGTCCGTTCATGAAGCCAGAGTCTAAAGCAAGCCCAGAGTCAATTTTAGTCAGGAGAATTGTCAATAGAGATTCGTAACAACCAAAATATAAAGGGCTTGAAGCCACTCGGATCTATTAATACCAATAAAGATATTAATAAAAAGAACAAAACGTATAATCATAGCAAAACTGAAGCGTTAGACTGATAGATATGTATGCTCATCATTGTTGCGAAATTGGTTTTACGCGCGGACGTTGGTCACAATTACAAATACCAGTCACGTGATTACCTTACCCCTTTAATGACGTTCGAAAAACGAAACGACCGTGGCCATTTTTGCTACGGGCAGGCTTCCTGGAAAACACGGTTTTCAAGTCGCTGTTCAACGTAACTCAAAGTCAATTCAAATCTTCGGCCACCAATTTTATTTTACATATTTTTTAAAGTTATGTAGTAGAAATTAATGTTAATTTTCGAAGAGAATCCTGGTCAGGGAAACATAAGCTTCTAAAATGGTATTAAATAACCACCATGCATTAACAAGATTGAAACGTATGAAAAGGGTGGGTGCTCGTAAACCACACGTAAATGCAAAATCGAGTGGATCGACCGGAAAGAATCATCGAGCAGGAAATCGGTTCAACGTGGGGGGGCTTACGCGGCGGCCATAAATTCGCGGAGGATTCGCGGCCCGAGTACGGTATTTCGAGAGTTATTTCGAGATAACGATATCGGGCCGGCTGCTAAAAATAATGATCCCTCGCCACGTAACTCGTACTTAGAAGTCGCGCGTTTGAATTATTTCGCTAGAAAGAGAAAGGGAGAAAATAAATATTGAAAGAGACAGAGAGAGAGAGAGAGAGAGAGAAAGAGAGAGAGAGAAAGTGAGCCTGTTCGAGAAAAGCAGTTCATTCGGTCGATTTTATCAGCGACGAAAGCCGCTTCCGAAAGAAAAGCCCGGCGGCCGGTGATTTAGTAAGTTTAAATTCCGTTCCAAAGGCAATCTACGGGAAATCAAGTTAAACGCGCGCTGGTCGTCGCCTCGTGATAAATGAAACACATATTCCGGATGGAGCGTACGCGAGGTCTTAACTTTTCATGGAGATGACGCCGGCTTTGATCCGTTTGCCATTTTCCGTCGCGAAATTAACGCTCAAAGCGTGGCCCCGAGCCCAGGAAATGAGAATGACGCTCAGTGGGGAAAAATGTATTTAAAACTGCCCACCAAGCGTGGTCCTCATTTTTATTCGCTTCGCGAAATCGTACGACGTTATGTTCTTTCTGCCGTTTCCCCTTCAAACGTGTTGCCCAACGCAGATGCAACAGAGTAAACTGTATAGATAATGAGTGCCCGCGGATTTTGTGAAATGTATCGCGTTGTACTCTGCTTAAGGCGGTACCGTACCCATGGATATGACTAGAATGTTACTAGAAAAACAAGTGAAAACCGTGTTTACGGGAAACCATTTTTTGTCCTCATACAAACATGTTATGAGCTGTATGCGTGCTCATTCTAAAGAGGAAAGTTGATCGCAGGTCGCTCAGCTCATGATTTAGTTAGATTATGTTTATATCTAATAATATGAGCGTTCAAAGTAGGGGAAAAATGAAGAAAAATTCCGCAGATTCTAATGTATTATTCTAGTACAAAACAATTTTTTCGACTTGAATCATGAGCTCAGCGACCTGCGATGAACCTCTTTACAATGAGCCCTCACACAGCTCGTAATATGCTCATATGAGGACAAAAAATGGTTTCCCGCAACCAGTGTTTTGTTGATGAAATCAGTGTTTGCGGGAAACCATTTTTTGTCCTCATACAAACATGTTATGAGCTGCATGCGTGCTCATTCTAAAGAGGAGAGTTGATCGCAGGTCGCTCAGCTCATGATTTAGTTAGATTATGTTTATATCTAATAATATGAGTGTCCAAAGTAGGGAAAACAAATGAAGAAAAATTCCGCAGATTCTAATGTATTTTTCTAATAAAAAAACTTTTTTTTACTTAGATCATGTACAGAGCGACCTGCAATCAACCTTCCTCTTTACAATGAGCCCTCCAACAGCTCATAACATGTTCGTATGAGGACAAAAAGTGGTTTCCCGTGATTGCATTCAACTTCCCATATTTCGTTCATACAGACAGAATCTAGAGCAGGTCTGGAACCAATTTTAGTTCAGCTACTCAAACAAGATGGCGCTTAGACAGGAGAACTACCAGCGTAGATTCGTAACAACAGAAATATAAAGGGCTTGAAGCCACTCGGATCCATTAATAGCAATAAAGATATTGATAAAAAGAAAAAAACTTGTAATGATAGCGAAACTTAGTTTAATTAGCGTTAGATTGATTCAAATGTATGTTCATCACTGTTGCCAAACTGTTTTTCAGCGTGAAGGTTGGTTACACTGATAAATACCCAGATCAGATGTTACGGTACTCCCTTCAAAGTCAACATACGAATTCAGAAAGCTTCGGGAGTTCTTTTTATTCTTTTGCGTCCTCGTGGCAGCCTTGGCAGACTGAATGAATTTTTCTAGCCTCCCTATACAGTAAAGTCTCGATTCTTCTTAAAAAGGCGTCCTCTGGATAGACAACCATCGGGATCTAGACTTGCTTTTCTGATTTATGGCTGCGTCTACCGCGTCTACCGCGCCGAGCGAGACTTCAATAGAAAGTCGAAGTTAAAGAAGGACATAATGGAACAGGGATCGCAGTGGAGTGAGTAGGCCGAGACAACCATTGAAGTCTCGATCCCGGAGAAGAATTGGATCTTTACTGTACTCGGTATAGAGCATGTCCCAAAAATGTTGTACTTTCTCTGGCTGATACCTGAACTCCTCTAAAGTAACTTTTCCTTTGCGAAAATGTTCTCCGCGGCCTTGGTAAAGAATTATTAACGAAAAACACGGACCAATCAGCGCAAGACTATCAGCACCCACAATTAGTTGCAGCCGCGCTGTGATTGGTCCGTGTTTCTCGTCAAGAACTCCTTAACAAAGCCGCAGAGAACATTTTCGCAAAGGAAACAGTAATTCAAGTGACCTCGGGCATCTCCCCTTTCAAGGAAGGGGACACTTCCTCCTCGACAGACTTCATCCTCGACACGTGGAATAAATTTTAATTCGATTCGTTTATTGATCTGACAATTAATTCTATCGAATCTAAATAATAAAAGGTACGAATTGAGATGTTCGTTTCTAAATTGAATAAATATGAGACTTTCAATTTTGAAACATCAGTATTCCGTCATGGAGGACGCGTGTACAGCCAGCTGCTCTACTTAATCAATTGCTTGATGAATAAAGATGAAACATTTAGGCCCCGTATCTTTTCACTATGTATTATTCAAATGAAATTCTACGCTGCTCGGTATTCTTAAATCTAGGAGAAAAAGACTCGGGTAAAAAATAAGCTCGCAAAAGAACTGTATCAAATGGAAATTTATTTCGTTTGTTATAAATTCCATGGCGTCGCGAGAAAATGAAAGCTTCCTCCATTTTATTAATAGTTTTGTTCGATCACGCTGTGCACGCTAAGCTGTTCTATAAGCGCTTGAACTTATTTCAGTCTAATATTAACAGTCATTACCCAAACGATTTCTTCCTTAACTTTACCCCGGCAGCGGACATTGTGTAAGCTAAATTTGCGATTGTTGCATTAAGTTGAGAATACTTGCCTCTGTAATCGCAGTTATTATCGCTAATGGAGCTGGAAAATCGATGTCTAGAGAATTTTCATGAAGTCAAAGATATTATTATTATAAGTGCAGTGAAGGGTGCATAAATATCGTATTAATCTACTGAAATCTTAATTGTTTAGATTGTTGGCTTTTTCAGAGAAATTTTTATTAGATTACCAAGCTCCCAACAGGTGAAGTGTTAACCACGATCAACTGTACTCCTACAACCACATTCTAAGCAAGTTCTACACCGAAGGAGCCAAATCCACCACGAAATACCCATTTCAAATTACAAAAGCTGTTCTGCGTTGCCATGGATCCAAAAGTTTTTAACACCTGTTCTTCTACATAAAACTCTCACGAATATTCTGCATTGTATTCCAATAAATCTGTTATTCACCTCATCAGGGGTCAATATTCAGAGTGAGCCACCTGAGACTTCCACCGAAAATATCCTCATCGCTTTTAATAATACTTTTAGTAATTTTGACGGAGAAGATTTTTTTCTCTAGGTTATATTTTCCGATACTTCAAGGTCATCGTTATATTTTTTTAAATAAAACGACGTGTTTCGATTATTGTAACATTATAGATAATAAAAAGACACATTCAACCAATTTATGTATAATAATAATATTTTGACCTTCAAATGACCTACGAAGGAGTTATTCTTTAAAAAGAATAACTTATTATACTTATATTCAATGCTTATCAATAGACTGCGGATTTTATGCATTTATAACAAAAATGGGTACGTACAATTTAAAGCAGTGGCCACGTTAAAAATATTTCAGGACATCAATGTGTTTGTTTCAGCTTAATAGGACAATTCAAAGAAGAATACCATTTTTACTTGGCTCCAGTGTCTTGCAATCAATCTAAACATTTTTTATTTTGCATAAAGATCCGCAGTCTACTTATCAAAATCAGAAATACTAAAACGAACAGAATTGAGAACGTCAGATTCTAGATTTTGCATAAGCGGACCCGAACAGGTCGCACTTTTGTATTCGCAGGAGGATCCCGATGCAAATGGATCAGAGATCTATCGGGGAAGTTGGAAGGGGGCCGGGCTACTTTCAATTACCAAAATCTCGGTGCTTGCCCGTAGAAGTATTCGATCTTTCGTCGCTGGTGCCGAATCTCGCGGGATCTTCGCCGAGGGCGTCTGAGTAATTTGCATACGATTAATCTTGATCAACGGAGGCGCCCACGGAGGCTCGTCCCGTCGTCGAACCAGGTTAAACGGCGAATACCTACCGGGACCATGATGGATCGTTAGCTGCGCACCTGTGCAGGTTACCGCGGGACGAATCCGCTAGGATCGATCTAATTACAGATACGCCGGCTCTCCGATCTTCTCGATCCTCGTGGCTTCCGGACCAGTTCCGGTAGAACAGCAGCCGACGCATGCTGTATGCACAGCAGTGCTCGATGAAAGCTAAACAACGCCGGATAACAAAGACGAGGATTCCTGACGACCGGAACAGGAGATTGGCAGCATGACCATTCATTCTTTCTACTTAAAATGACGAATATGGCAGCAGGACCTGTTGATGAATATACTTCTCGTATTTTCGCAAAAGTCAAACTTTCTTCATTGGTCTTCGTTGAAGCCAAACAAAGATTTCTTTCATCCCTTAATTATTAAATCGCGTTTATACTTTTGTGAAGAAATTGACTTCAATTTTTACCAGAAAGTAATAGTAATTATTAGGTTGTTCATCTTTTTTTATTTTGTTTTAAAACAATAATGATACGAGCAGGAATCCTCAGTTAGAAAGATGACAAAGGACCGTAGATCTGTGGCACCTCGATGTCAAGATGCTTCTTCCGCTCACCGTCGTGATACTTCTGGCGCTTCTAGAAGGAAGCAGATTTTACGACCGTGGCCGCTCTTCTCGGTTTGTTTTTCTTAAAGAGCGGCATTTTCAATTTTATTGTTTTTATGTTACTGTTTATTAATGTTCTTTTGTTAATTTCAATGTTATTATGTTTTTCCTGATTTCTGATTCATTCTGTTTCTGGTATTCATTAAATAAACATCGTTTTACCAATTTCTTATAAATAAAGTTTATTATATTTGAAATACAATTTCTTGAACACGTTTTTCTAAAGATCAAATTGTGAATCCGCTAATGAAAGGGAGAATACACTTTGGATTGCGAAGGGTTAAGTAATTCCGTGGGAGGTTACAGAAAATAGGATAGAATGAAGATTAAAGCTCCAACGCCTCTTAGACATCTCCAGCAGCTATTGGCTAGGAACCCGTACCCTAAACCAACAGGAGGACCCGATCATCCTCTTGTTCGGCAAGGAAACGGTCGAAGCCAATCCTTGTAAACGATTTTGCGTGATTAGAGCACGTCTTCAGGGCGGAGCAGCCGGTCGTCCGCTGAAATATCGTGCAGAGCCGTCGGTTTCCGTAGGAATCCGCGGAGAGCAATTCAATCAGGTTGACCCGGTCCGCCGTCGCGTCCGACTGATAGGGGAGGATTGTCTAATTAGATCAATTCTAGGGAATGTGTCTCGAGGTGGCTTCAACGCGTACGCTCGACTATCCATCACTCTGCTCTTGAATAGATCGGTGGACATCTAATTCAATCCCTCTTTAACAAATCCTGCCTCGACTATAACGATCCATGTTAATGGCACTCGTCGTCTCTCGCTCTCCGTCCCAATCTCTCTGTCCCTTAATTCACCGGATCTCGATCGTATGACTTGGCAAGGCTTCTCGAAAACCAACTGCGTTTTCTCTGCACCGGTTGTCTCCGCCAAACCGGTTCGATCCGCTTGCTACCAGGCGACATCCCGCGCGTTTCGCGTCTAATTTCGACTCGCGGAGCATCTTGCCAGGTTCCGAGATCGTATAGACACGCGGACGATCCATCAAACCAGCATTCAACCCTTCGCAGCAAGGTCCACGGTACCTGCAATAAGTATTATATTTATACACTACTTTTCTCATTTCTGGGGTGAACATTACTTTAAGCGCACAATTGTTGGCCAGTGAATGAGTCTAATCCGTCACGCTTCGAGGTGAAACGCTATTCGAGTAAACTTTGAGCAGCCAAGGTTAGCCGAGCAAGCGAGAAACAGACTGGTGTGCAATCGCCATAGAAGTTTTAACTTCGATCGCGCGGTCTTATTTACACAATATTAACTTAAAAATTGCGTTCTTTCCGATGCTTAATTGTATTTTATAAAATTTCCCAAAGCGACGCTGTATTTCGACCGCAAAAGTGGAACCTCCAGGAGGCTGAGAATGGTCATGTGTCATGTTAATGTCAGAGGAACAATATATTCTGAAGAATAATTATATTGCTCTCGCTATGCATCTGTAAATTTGAAGTCAGAACTAAATGCAACGAACAAGAATCGCTATTTAATCGTCACTGCAACAACAAATTCATCACCGTTCCAGAGGAAACTCGCGAATGTGAAACACTCCCATAATCCACGATCTACTTATAATCTACAAAATTACCTCGGTTATTATCTCACAAGGGAACATATTCAGATGAAACAAACCAATCTTAATGAAACTTATGCGAGATGTAGTTCTTCGAAAAATATTTGACACGTACTTTCTTTTATTGGCAACCATCCACTTTGATAGGGTGAAAACAGCCCTCAAAGTTCGCTGTCAGATCCATATTTTTTGAGATATTTTGGAAACCAGAGATCGAAAAATTTGATTGCTTAAAAAATTGTGTTTTTCTTTTAATGGAGAATGTAGTAGTGCAAAAAATTTTAACAAAATATGTTTGTTCAAACAATACATTAAAAATTTTATGTTTTCTTTCGGATTCTCTTATATATCGTTAGTTAATTTTAATGTACACTATGTGTGATCTTTCATCCAAAATAGGGGATACATGTTTTAGGATTTTCTTCTTTATTCTATTTAACAATATTTATGCATAATGAAATATGGGCTTGCACCGTGCGGAGGAAGGAATTCTGGCTTGTTTTACAGAAATATAAGTTTATTCTTAACATACTATTTAAACAAATGTCTTTTATTAAAATTTTTTGCACAGCTACGTTTCCCATTAAAAACACACAATTTAAAAAGAAAATCAATTTTTTTCGACCTTTGGTTTCTGAGATATCTCAGAAAATATGAGTCTGACCACGAATTTTGAGGGCTGTTTTCACCCCTTCAAAGTGGATGGTTGCCGATAAAAAAACACGTGTCAAATATTTTTCAAAGAACTATATCCGACATAAGTTTCATCAAAATCGGTTTGTCTCATCTGAATAGGTTCCCTTGTCATCCAAATTAAAGAGGAGCAGTTTCCGAGATGGCACTACATATTGTGTCCAGATCAAGTTCTCAAGATTATCGATCTACTGAGCTGATTAGCTCTCGCAGGCTTCGAAAGAAATTGGTATTGGCGGATCGTGAGGTAGCATGTTTTATAATACTGAACGTGCGTTAGTTCCGCAACAGCATATTTTCTAATCGCTTCGATACCGATTGTTATCTCGAAGCGTGACATTTCGCGCGGTTTATCACTCGAGAAACGACACCTCAGCAATTACATACATGCGTTCACGGGTTCCACGGGCGTGCGGTATGTATGCCGAAAATTTTCCACGCAGCTGGCAAACTCTTTCGGGAACGAGTGTATCGTATTTTCGTTGAACGGAGCGCAGCGGCAGGAAAGTCAAACGGGAATCTACGAGAAGCAAGGGTGACCGAATAAATTCGGCCGGTTTCAATTTCCGGTAGTAATGGCGGCGTCGTAGCTACCCCTCCGGCCTAGTCGCCTATAACACGAGACGCCGCGTTTATTCTCGTTTCGTTCCGTATGAATTATTCGTACGGGCCAGCGATTCCGCTGCCATAATTTTCGTTCGGATCACGCCCTCGGGGGGTTGAATTCGATGAAATTACTCTTAATTAAAGCCGGAGCTCTCCGTTCAATTATATCGGCGACGAGCTTCCGCCATAGGTCAAGGAGAACGAGTTCGAAAAACTCCAATCTGACGGGAATGTAATCAGCCGATGCGCTTCACTCTTCCGGGCAAATATCGAAATATTGCGTTTGAACTCACTTGAACGCTTCGGTCCATGCAGGTCCAGATTTAGAAGTATTAATTGATCAGAATAATCAATGCGACTTGTACAAATCCTTCTTATACAGGGTGTCCCAAAACTAGTGTAGGATCGGAAAATGGGAGGTTCCTGGGGTGATTTGAAGCGACATTCTCCTTTACAAAAATGGCGTCCGCGGCTTTGTTTAGGAGTTATTAACGAAAAACACGGACCAATCAGAGCGCGGCTACAGCGGATTGATTCTGGTTCGGCCAATTGACAGTTGGCGCGTCGGGCCGGCTGTGCTAACTCGCGCCTAGATCGCGCTCTGATTTGTCCGTGTTTTTCGATAATAACTCTGAAACAAAGCCCCGGACGTCATTTTTGTAAAGGAGAATGTCGCTTCAAATGACCCAAGGAACCTCCCATTTTCCGCTCCTTCACTAGTTTTGGGACACCCTGTATAAGCGAAAATGCGCTTCATCCTTGAACAAGACCAATATTCTTCCCGAACTAACATCAAAACTTCCTAGTTCTACCAACTGAAACAAATCCTGGAAAATCCGATTACAAGAGAAACACAGTTTGCAAGCACAAACAATCTACTGTGCCGAGTAGAATGCAAAAATTCCCGGAACCGTGCGTAATCACACGCGTTCCGAGTGTCAGGTTTGCACGGATAGATCGATTCAACTCCGTTCAGTCTGCCGAATTATCAGATAACAATGAGTAACGGTGTCTTTCCGATTCGATCGATAACGATGTAAGTGCATTGGTAGGAATCAATCGAGCTGAAATAAATTCGAGGCAAATTGCGCGGTTGTTTGAACGCGTGCGTTCCGCGCTGATTTTAGACCGGTGAACGGTGGTTAACCATTAAACGATGACAGAAGAATCGATAAACCACCGCGTTACGCTGCCCGTACTCTGTCGCGTGTGTCGGCGACGTTGTTTTCCGGGGAAATTACAGCGACACCGGGCTAACAATCGATTTGATCGCGTCGAATTTTCTCGTGTTACACGGATTACGGCTCGTCTGCCCCACCGACCGAGCTGGGAGTACAGCAATCCCTTGATTCTTGTTCAGGGGGTGGTTCTTGGAGCGAACAGGAATCGCAACCTAGACTTGCTTTTCTGATTTACTGCTGGATCTACCACTCCGATCGCGCCGAGCGAGACTACAATAGAGCAACGGTGTCGGTGATGGCTACCCCTTTTTTTTGCGTGAGGAAGAATCCTTTTACGGACTTCCCATGCCCCCTGGGAGGGACATGGGGGTATGTGGGACCTACGAGAGCCAGAAGGGCTCACAGTACCGCACTAAAAAACCTCACGATAACCTTCCCTAAGCTATTCGGGGGCGGCTGGGATCTCCAAAGAACACAACCAGCCATCCCCCTTCGCCCTTGGCCCCTGTGGGGCCCCGTCCCGGGGGGAGGGAAGCTCCCCCCAGCAATACTTAAGCTATCAGGGTGTGGCCGTCGCACAGACTGGTATTTGGCCGATCTAGCTGTCCAAAATTTTTGATTGATTAAAACTGATTCAATTTATTATGTTTCATTAAGTTATGCTTACATTATTGAAAAAGAACAATTTATACGTTATAAACAATGGGGTCGGTTCGAGGGACTACCTGGCTCTCCCAATGACAATGTTATTTTTTACCTGGGGGTAGTTCTAGGAAATCGACTTTTGGCCAGCTAGATGGGTCAAATACTAGTCTGTGCGTCGCCGACACAGTTTAAAGGCCCACGTGTTCTCACAATGTAATGTCAATTCAAAATGCTTTAGTTTTAATTATTTTTTTATGAGACTTTCACTGACTTGTTTCTGGAACAAGACCAAACACGATATAATTTGGCCCATATTTATTCTACATGTGAGAAGCATAATTTATAATTCATCGTACATTCAACATATGAAATAGCATATGTTTAAATAAACACAACGGAGGAACGCGACTCTTTCTTTCCTATTCAAAACTTTCACAGTCGATTAAACCAATAAATACAATTGAAATTATATCGTGTTTGGTCTTGTTTTAATCAGAAAAATGCCAGAAATACGTCTTTAAAAGTCCCATAAAAAAATAATAAAAATTAAAATGTTTGAACATTCGATTGGTTGTGTCAATGTAGTGGTGTTCACACCGATATACCCGGGCCGAGAACAATAGTAGCCGCCGTGCGGCGCGGGACAGCGTTGACAGGCAGTGGAGTGAGTAGGCCTGAACAAGAATCGGGACCTCCCAAACTGAACAGGAATCGAAACGTTGCTGTAGCTTGATCGCGGATTCAATGTCCCGTGGACATCGAGAACGAGTCTCCAGGATCGAGGGATAGACGAATCGCCTTAGATTTCCACGGAGGCCAACGACCCACGCCGAACAAACCCCGGAAGATTAACCCTCTCGAGTCTGTGCAACTTGCGAAGAAGGATATCTTCGAGATGGTGCTCGAGAAATGTTGATAGAGCGGTTGCATCCGCCGGAACGGACCTTCTGTCGTGTCCCGAAGCCTCTATCAATGTGGCGGATGCGCTCTGTGTAACGACTGATGGCTGAAACTCTGAAATCCCGGAATTCTCCACTAGTATCCTCTCTAGCCCTCGGCGACGTTACAACCGAGCTCCTCTATCGCCTGGCCTCGTGATATGACGTTCAGCGCGATTATAGTATTCGGCAGCACTTCAGTTTTTGGGACAGGGCGAGAACGGCTGGGGATTTGCTGCGAACGGCTGCGATTTTTCAAGTTGCGCTCATCTCGGTCACGTTTTGCCTCTTTCCGAGACTTAGAGAGGAATAGTTCCGTGAATTTGGTTCCCTTCATTGTTCTCTTCTCTGCACAATCTGTAAACTAAAAATATTTCGAAAATAGTCGGATACATAAAGTGCGTGTGTAGCGCAATAACAAGTTGAGCAATGTTTAACCAGATTATTCACTCACAAAGTATACCGTTCAATGACGAAGTGCCAGCAGGAGACATCGCAGAAAAAGGTCAGAAATAATCGAATAGAGAAGACACTTCACTTCAAGAAGTCTGTTTGCGATCAGGACGGAACGAACAGACCACGGCCAACTTATTGGGATAAATTGTCCCTCAATTTGCTCCTTGATCAACCCATAATCGTTGTCCCATCGCGTTCATGGCGTTTGTTCTGCAAAAGACGCTTATTGATCGATCGAGGCACTAAAATAACCAGGGGTTAAATGAGGCCCGGAGCAAATCGTTCCTCAAGGTGCAATCGTCTTAACGGGAACGAATTGCACGCCAAGGATTCTCGAAGTTGATGTCGCCGATTTTCTCTGGTCCGCGGAAAATTTCGATGGAACTTTATGTACGTATATAACTCACTTACATCCAGCACATTTTACATTTTCATGATAGAAGAACAGTTAAAAATCGTGACCTTTACTTTTGTCTGCAAAATAATTCTCTTTCACATTACCTAGTAATCCTCCTGATCTCTATCTCTATATATAATAAAATCGTGTCTGTCTGTATGTATGTATGTATGTATGTATGTATGTATGTATGTATGTTTGCAACGGCATCACTTGAGAACGGCTCAACGTAGAAAGCTGGGGTTTGGAGCATTAGACGCGGCATTTCTTCGATTAGGTTTAGGAGAAAACCGCATTGAAATAGTCTATTGGTTCAAAAGTTGTGACGTCATTAGTGAACACATGTCAACTTTTTACCTCCCTTTTGCGCACGTCTCTGCTTATAACTTTACAACGAATAGACTTTTTCGAATGCTGTTGGCTCTAAAACCTTTCTGAAGAAATGCCGCGTCTAATGGCTCATACCGCAATATTCTACATTATGCCATTCGCAATTGATGACGTCACAAACAGACCAAATACGACTTTTTCGCTCTCTTTACCACACGTTTCTGCTTATAACATTTCACCGAATGGACTTTTTCGAATGCAGTTTCCTCTGAATCCTGCCTCAAGAAATGTCGCGTCTAATGGTTCATACCGCAATATTCTACATTCTGCTGTTTACAATTGATGCCGTCACAATGCTTTTATCTTTTGACTGGTAGCAGCAACATTTTTGAGGGACTCATTGCGGGGAGGAGAGTGAGTGAGAGAGATAGAGAGAGCGAAAGCGAGATAGAACGAGTGACAGAGGGAGCGGGAGACAGTGAAAGAGAGTGAGGAGAGCAAGAAGAGCGAATTGAAATGAAATTGAACAAAATAGATTACAACAAACACGTTGAATACGTACATGCTTTTAAAAAATACTGTGCCACAGCAACACGTGGCGGGGGAAAGCTAGTATCTTATAAAGTCTCGAGTGGTTTGGTTCAATTTTTCAACAGTTGGTTTTTAAAGGGTGTCCAATAAATTTTGTGCCTCCACTGTACTCAACTTGTAACGCGAAGTAGGGATATCAGGCAGTGGGAGATAGATACCTACAAGTTTCACTGTGCAATCTTCTCGTGGGCGGGGAATATCGAGCACCCGAAATTTTCGGGTTCTCGCACACCCCTGCTGCCTACGCGCGGCCTGCTTTCTTGCGTTCGCCAAAGCGGGAATGTATATTCCGGGAACGTCGTCGCCGGTGCGCGCATCTGCGAATGACAACAGTTGTTCCCAAGTTTCGCCGGAGCTTACTTGCATTCAGGGCGGTTCTCCTCTGCTGAGGAGTAACGCTCGCGATAACTCTGTGCTGGCAACGTTTCCTGCGTCTCGGATCTCTTGGAATTTTAACAAAACGGACCGAAGGGGTTCGCCGCGCTCACCAGGGACGAATATCGCCAGTGATGGATAATTTGAAAGCACCCTGACACGTCCACCCGACGTTCAATTCCATCGCGACTTCGAGAAACGAGGCTCTTCTAAAATATCCTGCTCTTTACTAGGTCGTTCGATATTGGAATGTTTTAGCAGGGGATGCTCGAAGTGTCGGTGTTGCAATTGCTGCTCCATATCGTTTTAACGCTTAGCATACGAAGGTGAAACGGTCTTCCTTCTTCGAGCTGAGCCAATAGGATTTTCTTTATTGTTACTTTAGTTTGCTGTTGTGTTGTACTTTTTATGTCATTTTGATTTTTTTGAATTTATTCTGACACACGTTGGCGAGTTTGAGTTTGAAAATGGAGGCTGAGTTTTTACTTAATCTTGACGATTGCGTCAACTTGTAAATCGCCATTTGCTTATTAAGATACTGCATCTTGAATTCTACGTACCTCTCTAGCCTTGAGTTTATTAAAAACTTCGTAGGATGTTGGAGAACAATAGTGAATACAATTAAAAGATCAATTTGGTGGAACATGATTTTCCACTGTCTGACGTCACAAAATCAGTGATTCTATCAACTTCTGTCATATCTCGAATCATTATTTAACAATTACAGATACAGTCGCTTACATTTCGTAATTCCATAGAAATAAACGACACACGTTTGGTTTGTTTTCAAAGAAACAGTTATTAAACAAGCAGAAACCCCATTCTTTGTAGAAATTTGCGAGGGAGAAATGTTACCACGCACAATTTTACGCACATCTTGGGTCCGAAAGTTCGGAAGTTCTATCCCAACAGATACGACCCGTCACCGCGGCGCCTTACTCGATATCCCTTGCATCGATTACATGTAAATTGATGGCAAATTGATATCGTTACGACACGTAGTCAAGCGACACCGATCATCGATCCATCATTCTGTCCGGCGTCGTTAAGAACGCGGATAATTTGTCTATTCCGCGAACTAGTTTGAAACTGAACAGCCATTAATGGCTCGGCGAAGTTGAAAGATTAAGGGATCCATTTTGATCGAGGCCAGCCTGGTGCCTGTGGAACGCAGCCACGGGAATTATAGGATCTCTAGAAGCCTGTCGGCGAGAAATGCCAGTCGGAAATGATACATCCGAAATTCTACAAATTCATTAACGATGTCAATAATCGACATTTTTAATGATTTACAATTCCGTTGTCCTTTGTGGTTTCAATGCACATTTTTGTGTCACAAATATAAATTAATCGATGATCTTTCAAGTGCATAAAACTCCACAACAATTTTGCTAGTTGTCACCGAAAATATTAAAGTTATAAAAAGAAAACTTGTAGTAAAAATTCTTTCAAAATCTTTCTTTTACACAATAATCCCAAACGATATTATTAGGCTATCAAGGTTGAGTTGTTGGTATATAATTGAAGTTTCTATTGAATAATTGTGGATGAATAGTTATGTTTAGGGTTTGCAATACCGGACTAAAAATACAATATCGGTATTCGGTATTTTTTTAAACGTTGTACCGGTATACCGGTACTAATACCGGTATTAGGAATTTTCAGGAAGGTACAAGAACGCATTTGTTTCTGTGCCATATTTATTAGTTTTATACAAAAAATAATGAACTAAAAAAATATAAACAATTTTGTTATGTACAAATATTTAATAAAGGAACATATGTTATAATCAAATATTATTAATAAAAACAGTAAAATAATCATTTTTAACGTCAGAAATAAAAAATGTAATATAAAAAACAAACCATTACAGTATTATAATACAAAAAAGGAACAAGCATATAATATTATTATTAAGGAGATATATATTTATAACTATATATAATTATAACTAATAACTAAGAGTAAAGAAATAGTATAGATACTAAGAGTAAATATCATTAATATCTGTTAATAGAAAAAACATTAAATTAACTGCAAATTGTTGAAATGTGATTGTAAAAAACATAATGCATCCATTAGACTGTCATAAATCCTGGAACGGATTTTTCTGCACAAATTAACCGGAGTTGGAAATGCTTTTTCCCAATCATGCTAGTTGGTGATACTGTTAATAATGAGCGATATAACAGTTCCCTGCATCTCGATCGACAATTGTTAGCCTCGATGTCCTTGATCTTTTAACAACTTCGGTTACTCGTCGGACGGTTTCAGATAAATCTATTTTTATATTACTTTTGTATTATTGTTTGTGGAAATTTTTTTATTTATAGCTAATTATAATTTAGCAAATAATTGATGTTGGTACTACTGTAAATACGTATTTCAAATAAGAGTAGATGCCTGAAAAGTAATATTCATTATTTATAGCTAATACCGAAAATACCGGTATTTTACCTTAGCAAATACCGGTATCACGAAATTGCAAAATAGCACGAAATACCGGTATTCGGTATACCGGTGTACCGGTATTGCAATCCCTAGTTATGTTCGATGGACAACGAGCGGTTTGAAAAATCTTCGGGTACGAAGCACGGATTTCGAAAAATTGTGAAAGAACCTTGGCGAGATATTATTTAAGGAATGACACGGGTGCGGATCTTAAAATATCGTAAACAGTGAAGTTATTACAGAATTGTAAAAGCCCTCACGTGACGAGTTCCCTTGGCATTAAATATAATAGAGGGCCCGTCCTTGGTATTCTCTGGAGCAAGTGTACTTCGTGACTCTTCGTTATTGCCTTCGTCACAGCAGGGGTTGTCGGTGCATCAAGATAGCAACACGCTCGCCGGTGGCACACCGGGTGTATCAGTGATTTAAATGTCGGCGAAGTCGGGAGACCTGCAATTTCGCAATATACCGGGGAACAGTGCTCGATGCGCTCGCGATTATTTAGCAATTCATTAACGGCCTTGATTAGAACGGGGGCAGCGACGCGGAATGGCCGCACCCGGACTCGTTTTATTTCCATAGAACGTCGAACAATTTCCCCCTGCCGCCCCTTGCCAATACGAATTATCGATATATTGAATTATTAATAACGACTGCTCATAATAGATAATGCATTGCGGGTCCCCGTGCGTTATTTAACATGACGATTGTTGCCGGCCGATCGCGACGCCTAGCAATTCGAGTTTAATTATTGCTGCCGGAAATTCGCCGCGACGATACGTCCGCCATGAAATCATTTCGGGTAATGTTCGGAACGGTGATCGATCAAAGATGAAGCAGATATACGTAAGGGAGGGTGGGGCAAGACGAAACCATCTGAAAATGTGTGTAATCTAGAAGAAAGGTTATTTATGTGGGACCCCCAGATCAAATACATATTAATTTTATCTAAAAAAAGTAGTGTTTTCTATATTGGCGTTCGATCAAAATACACAACCATCCACTACCTCAGTGGTCGGCAAAGTGCGGCTCCAGAGCCGCATGTGGCTCTTTGGCTCCTTAAGGGAGTAGGGGCCCCACGTGACATCACTAGAATCTAACCAGAATCTAACTAGATTTTGGGTCAAAACAGGGGTTTACGGGAACACACCTCACGTCCTCATACGATTATATTTTGAGCTGAGTGAGGGCTCATTCTAAAGGGGAAGGTTAAATGAAGCGCGCGTGGGTCCAACTTTAGTAACAGTATGTTTATATGTAGTAATGTGAGTGTCCAAAGTAGGGAAAACAAATGAAGAAAAATTCCGGAGATTCTAATATATTTTTCGATCACAAAAAGATTTTTCCTGCTAATTTAGGGACCCACACGCGCTTCATTTAACCTTCCTCTTTCGAATGAGCCCTCACTCAGCTCAATACATAATCGTATGAGGACGTGAGGTGTGTTCCCGTGATCGCATTCAATTGTTCCCTAGATTCCCTTCATGAAGGGCAATGAAGGGCAAGTAGAACTAATTTTAGTTCAGCTACTCAAACGAGATGGTGCTTAGTCAGGAGAATTATCAGCGTAGTTTCTTAACAACGAAAGTGTAAAAGGCATGAAGCCACTCGGATCCATTAATAGCAATGAAGATAATGATTAAAAGAAAAAAACCTGTAATTATAGCGAATTTGAAGCGTTAGATTGATACAAATGTATGTTCATCACTGTTGCTAAATTGGTTTTCCGCCCCGGGGATTGGTCACAATGAAAAATACCATGATCACGTGGGTACCCTATCCTCTTTAGTGCGTTTCTGGCACAAATATCCACGGAAGGTGCAATAATATTTTCATTAAAAAAAAACTTGGTAAGAAAAAAATTACTTCTTATTTTGATAAATTAAAATTCTTCTATAAATCGATAACATGTATGAAATTTTGTTTTATTTACTGTACTAATTTAGTGTAATAAAAGTTTACCAAACAAGCAGATTTGGCTCCCAATTTTTTTTTAATTGTTGTAATGTACATATTTGGCTCTTTGGCTAATAAGTTTGCCGACCACTGCACTACCTGATCGTTACCGAGACCACGTTTCTATTATTAATACTACCTTCATGCAACTTTGTGATTTCAATTCGTGAGTTACACTACGCCACGAATATCACATCGCGTGTAACTTACGTTAAAAAGGTATAGATAAGACAAAAATATATTTGACCTACATATAATGACCAACTAGTTAATCTTTTAGCTAAACAAGTGAAGTTTGTTACGATCGTTGCCGATAGAATTTGCCGAGTGCCTTCGGTTCGAAGTTCATACATTGTGAAGGGAGCAATTGTAAGCGCCTCTTATGTGAACGGAGCGAACCAAATCAAACGCTTATTGGCGCCAACAGTATGTATGTTCATTGTAATCTTTCAAAGAACCTGTAGGCTTTGAATCATTTTCAATCTCATCTTCGATCGTCATTTGTTTAACAGTAACGAGAGATCGAACAGTGCGCCGATACCATTAAAAATTTTGTTTAAAACCTATTTACGATCGATACTAAGATATTAGTAACGAAAGAGTTGAGCCTGCTTTGTTGAACAATCTTTTCTACGAGATTGTACTAAAGCATTCGCACCTCACAGTGGACGGTGCCCTAAATGATATTTCATTATCAAAAGACATTTCATAAAATTCATAAATAGTATTCGTATAGTACATACAGTACATCTTAATAGTATATTACTATTCTATTATTTGTAACGATTTACTGGTTCTCAATTGAAATAGTTATTAAAAAAATAATATATGCTCACGGTGCACAGTTTCGATCAATAGTACAAGCAAAGCAAATTTGCAAAAATTAAACTGTAATCGTTTCAATCCGGATTTGGATCAATCTCAAGAGAAATGCGTCTGAAAATAAACACTAAAGTAATATAGTAGGTATTTAACAAGGGAAAACTAAAACACTGATTGCAAGATAATCTTCTGAAGAACATACTTGCTACGTATAAAGAGAAGTTAAAAGAGTATAATTAAATGACTGAGTTCCATGCTGATCTAGATTGAACCACCATTACGGCAGAGCAAACACAAAACATTGGCACGACACATATTGACATTCAACCAATCAGACATAATGATCGACAAGTTGTCGAATCGATTCTTGGCGGTAAATTCAAATTGACGAAAAGCTATCTCAACAAAGCACATCCAATTGAATACCATGTAGAAATATGGTGAGAACATTGACATTCAATAATTTTGACCAGAGATGTTATAAAACACCAAGTGTTTATTGGTAGAAGAGAACAGTACTTTGTATATAAATGGAAACTTCATCATAAATACATTACTGGTTTAGTAATGAAATAGTTATTGCTGTTGAGAACTTCACCGCGATGTATCCTCGTAGATAAATCATATAAAAAAATTGCGTCGATGGAGGAACGTATCGTTGCAGCGAAACCACCGGTGTTTTCGCAGCGAATCAATAACAGTGCAGTAACAAATGAACCAATAACATATTTGAGATGCCAAAGGGACGCAATCGAGGAGGCACTGTAGAACGAGGACCAAAGGGATCGACAGGATCTGTGATCGATCAAAGGAGGACGACGTATACTTTGAACTAGCACGGTCCATTGGCGCTACGTTGCGATCAGCAACGATCACACTTCGCTGTGCACGGTCAATCAGAAACGACACGAATCCTGGCCCGTCGGATACACCACCGGCTCCGTCTCCGTTTCGCGATTATCGATCTATCCCGTTGTTCCATGCTCGAATCAATAAAAAAGAAAGAAATCTCATCGACGATAAATCGCTCTTTCACCCTGCCTATTTAAATCTCGCGCGTGAACGCTCGGTCTTCCTTCGGGGGAGATTAATTCAAGTTCGAGGCAGACTAATTCCCTATTCTTCTTGCGAGTCGTGCCACCCTTCCCGAGTAGGTAATAACGTGTCCTACTGTATCGACGGAACTTAATCCCTGTCTTCCTTTTCCTCTAGCTTCGGGGGCTCTTTTCAACCCCTGGTGAATCGGACGACATGATAGTCCCGTCACGTAGCCAATTCGGCACGGAGCGCTCCTTAGCATGCTTGCTAATTCCAGCCGAGGCTTTAGGGCTCCATTCGTCGAGCACCGTAATGCCAGGCAGACCTTAATGGCAATCTGATTAATAAAGAATCGGGACACGCGAAAAGCTCAAGTGGTTTCGATTCCGAATTCCACCGGCAGACCCACCGCTAAAGATTAAAACCGAATTTATGTTCGCAGACCTCGGAGAGTCCTGATAACGTAGGAATCAGTTCAAGATATTACTCAAGTATACAAAAGATGTGCAATACTTTTGCCACGTTTCTGTAGATTCTAATTTTAGGGTTTATGCACTGATTTTATAACAGCCTGTCGCTGCATTTTAATTGTATTAAGTTGTTGCAATTGAAATGAGCGTTTTTCATATTTGAAACTTCCCGCCTTTGTAGTTTAGTTTTGCCACGACAGATTTGCATTAAAGTTGTACAATTTGAAAAGTACATATCTCGTATATGAAATTGCGGGTATAAGATTATTGATATTGTACAGTGTACATGATTCAAAATTGATTTTCGTTCACCATGGAAAGAAAGGAAATTCTTTACTTGTACAGTAATTTCTCAATCGTAGTCCTCGGTCGCCTCTGCAATCGTAGTCCAGTGCTTACCCATTCCACCGCCTGTCAACGCTGCGCCGGGCAGCAGGACGGCGATGTTTGATGTCGGCTCGGGTATATCGGTGTGAACACCACTACATTGACTCGAGTGTATCGAATTTTCAAACTACTTAATTTTCATTATTTTTTTATGAGATTTTACTGGCTTATTCTTGGCATTTTTCTGATTAAAATCATACCAAACACGATATAATTTGGCCAATATTTAGTGGTTTAATCGACGATGAAAGCTTTACTTACAAGAAGGACAGCGTGTTTGATCTATGCCGGCGACGGCGACTCTTCGCGTCTCTTTCTTTCCAATACGCTCTTCTTCGTTGCGTTCGAAACTTTCATCGTCGATTAAACCACTAAATATTGGCCAAATTATATCGTGTTTGGTATGATTTTAATCAGAGAAATGCCACGAATATGTTGGTGAAAGTTCCATAATGATTCATCGAAAATAAAGCAGCTGAGGTCTTGGTGTTTTATTGTGATGACGCACGGGCCTTTAAACTGTGCCGGCGACGGGGACACGCTTCGGCCACGCGATCCTATTCCATTTTGTCCTTCTCTACGTTCGGCTTGTCGTTTGAAGTCTCAGCGCGGTAGGATAGACGCAGTCATAAATCAAAAAATAGCCACCCTACTTGATCGTAGTCCGTTCATAACACGGGTGTTGGGACTACGATTGAGAAATTACTGTACCAGTTCAAACTTCGACACACCGCGTCTGAAGCAGCGAAAAACGTAAATGCTGCTTTTGGTGAAGGTACAGCAAGTGATCGGACCATAAAGTGTTGGTTTGAAAAATTTCGTTCCGGAGATACAACTCTGGAAAATGAGCCTCGTGGTCGTAAGTCAACAGCTATTAAAGATTCAGACTTAAAAGATATAGTTGAAAGGGACTCACGTCTAACTGTTCGGGAAATCGCAGAGAGAATCAATATACACTATTCAACTGTCTTACAACATCTGAAAGCTTTGGGAAAAATAAAAAAGTTAGATAAATGGTTCCCATATGAGCTCACTGAAAGAAACAAGATGTGCCACCTGGAGATCAATTTTTCATTACTTTTCCGACAGAATAATCAAGGCATATTAAACAAGATAATTGCCTGTGATTGAAAATGGATTCTCTACGACAATCGACGACGTTCTGCACAGTGGCTAGACGCAGATGTAACTCCTAAACATATGCGAAACCGAACCTTCATCCGCGAAAAATTTTGGTCTGTATGGTGGTCAGCAAAGGATATTGTACATTATTTATTTTTAAAAAAGGTGAAACCATAAATGCTGATAAATACTGTCAGGAAATTCGTATGACGTACAGGGTGTATAAAAATTATATGTCACGACCACCATAGCGTGATTCTACACCACGTGATCGATGAAGATCTGTTAAAAAACTTCCCACAAAATTGTCCTTCACTGACTTTTTTAAGGCTTTCAAGGTCAAACATTTTTTAAAGGAATTGTAGGCACGTCCTTTGACACTTTTTGCCCTCTCGATGAGTAGAAGACAATGTAATCATAAAAAAAATTGGACCTTCAAAATCTTAAGAGAGTCAGTCAAGGACAATTTTGCGAGAAGTCTTTTTAACAGATCTTCATCGATCACGAGATGTAGAATCACGTTATGGTGGTCGTGACATATAATTTTTATACACCCTGTACGAAAAACTGCGTGTTCAGCCAGCAGTAGTCAATAGAAGTGTAATTTTGTTCCACAATAATGCTCGACCACATATTGCGAAAAAAAACAGTAAAAAAATTAGCAGTGTTGAAATGTGAGGTTTTTTCTCACCCTCCTCATTCGCCTGACCTGTCACCTACTAATTATCTTTTTTTCAAGCACCTAGATGGCTTTTTGAATGAAAAAATATTCCAAGAAACACGTGCTGTAAAAACTGCATTTGATAACTTTGTTGCCTCACGTTTATTAGATTTCTACCAGAAAGGCATTCAGGCTTTTGTATCACGAAGGAAAAAGTGTATTGATGTTGATGGAAATTATTTTCGATTAATGGAATATGAATAAAGCTTGTAAAATTAAAGTTTATGTGAAAGATTCAAAACGGCCATTTCATTTGCAACAACCTAATAAGCTGTAAATTATGTACAGAAATGATTTTGTTTAATTTTTATCTTGTAAAGTCCGCCTAATAATATGAATGTATATAGTGAATAAATAATTAAAATAATTTAAATAAAGAATTAATTTTCTTGTTATACCATTTTACATATGTTACACTGGTTTTGTTTCAATATTAGTTTACTGTCAAACTCTAGAGCTGGCAATTGCTACATATCTTGTCCACAACCAAATACAAAACACGAGAACTAAGTAGACTGCGGATCTTTATGGAAAATAAAAATTGTTTGCTTCAATCGTAAAGCACAAGAATCATATAGAAATTACTTTCTTCACCATGTTTCTCGGTTCAAAATAACATTATTTACTGTTTCAACTGTTTGTAATTTCATGTATTTTTGTTACAAATGCATAATCAGCAGTAATAACAGTAGTATAAAGCAGTTAGGTTCCTTGCTGCTCTCCCCGATCCTCTATTATTCCTGCAAACCGTTTATTTTACATTCCTCAGTGACTAGGAAAATATATTCTGCTGTGGTTCAAAAGTCTAGACGGGTAAACTAATGTGAAACCGAAGCTCACCTGTTATATTGACAAAATTGCTCAAATTTAAATGATTCATTTCACTTGCAAATAATGAATAATTGCCGTACCATTGCTATCAAACCGTGGATCCTTATGCAAATGTTCCATTTCATTCGTGTCGTCGAAATCGGAAGAGAAACATTTTCTGTGTCGAGGAAAAAATTTCTCTCGCGACGTACGTGAAACGATTACGCGATTAATTTCCGTTAGTACGCACGTTTACCTGTATTTTACAAGCTCGCACGTACGATGAACGCGTAAACATCCGCGGTCCAATTGTTACAGGAATTGCGACGCTTGTTTTGTGCCGAGGCGGTAATCGAAATTCGATAATTTTTAGTCATCCGGGCGAATCCGGAGCTCTCTCTCGTCGTTCACAAATAAACCACGAGGCGAGCGAAGGAACAAGAGGGATTCCAAGAGCGTGGGCGTGAGAGCGAAGGGACAGGTACAAATCGATTCGAACAGCGAAACGTCTCCCCACAGCTGAAAAGTCTCCCGTGAACATTAATTCGAGTTTTATCGGCCGTGAGAAACCGTCCGTAATAATATCGCGCGGTTGACAAATCCGCGAATAATCGCCATTATAAGACGGCAGAGACGGTTTAGTTACGGCTGCCGGAAGAATAATGAGACCGAGCTCGTTCGGTGAAATTATTGCTCCATAGTTAACAGGAAAACGCCGTCGAAGCAATCCCGTCAATGCATATCCGTGTCTCTTCTCCTGCTTATGGCAACCGTTGCAGACAAAAACTGATGCACAAGCTCCTGTCCTGTGTTGTAAAAAATCGCCGCCTGTCACAATTTCAAGCAATTTGAGTTTATGCATTAATTGGCTTTACGTACTTACCAGAAACAAGTCATGGAAACAAATTCGAAAAGCTCAAAAAAATAATGCAATTTTATCGATGTCGGGCATGAAGAATTTATGATCAAAACTTTAAGACTTTTCTTTTATTATTTATTTATATAGGTCGCATCAACATCTAGGTCAAACTTTTAGATTGTTTATGTAAAATGGGTTACCAACTACCTCTAAGCATTGACATATTTATAGCAAAACCTAACATTGAGGGTTGTATTTGTATACATCATTTTTTGAAAGATTGTAATCGTTCCATTTAAACCTTAACTGTAACATTGTTCATCAATATCAACTATTATATTTGTACAGCAGAAATAGATCTCTGTTGAGATCTGAAATGCTTAATAAAAAAAAACATCTAGGTCATTAGCGACCACAATAATTACAATATCTTCTTTAAGACTTGTATTCGCACTTCACCTTCCCCTTCTTGGATGCTATTCCCCCACGCTTCCGCCACGGCCTGGTCACGTGATGCGTTCCATCTCTGTTTCATTGCATTTGTCACGATGTAACTTTTTCCCGTGTGAGCTGGCGAATGTTAAATATATTATTAGCAATAATAATGCAACTGCCAAAGAGCAGAGATGAATTTCGTTGTCCATTAGAAACATTGCAATTTCGTAGAATAACAGACTAGACGTCATCGGACCCATAGGCCTGGTATTTGTCGTACCCAGGGGCCAAGAAAATAAACGATGCAGTCTCGTCTGTTCCTTATATCAAGTGGGCGACTGATTTTCCCTTTCATCCCTGCCACATTTTTTCATGTTCTTCATTTCGAGTCCGCTAGCCGAACTATTAAATCGCCCTTCCGCGCTGTTTAATAAAACAGTCTTTTTTAAATTGTGCAATAGAAACCTCAAATAAGAGGTTATTCTGCAATCAGTATTACATACATAATATTACAATAGAAATCTTATTTGCTAATGTGTGGTTAAAGTAATAATTACATGACATTAATCGTTAATCCGCAATTTTTCAGGAAGGAACATGTTATAGGACTTGGTTTATTGATATAATAACAATAACGACAGAATACTTTTTATATTTCTCTTTGGCTATTTATTGCACCCGATACTTATCGCCTCGCGGTTCATTTCTTTTCAGGCCTACCACTCATTCTTTCTTTCATCCAGCGTTCAGTCATTGGTCATGCATTCTCCTCAGTCGTACCACTCACTCGATATTTACATTTCACTCACTCGGTATTTACATCTCATTCACACCGCTACAAACATAAGATCTTACATATAGTATTTGTAGTTCTGTGGAGTAAAACATTGCATGACATGGGAAGAGAGAAACCCCGTAATCTTAGGTTATATATAAATAATAAAACAGTTTAAACTGAATTCTCCAGTTTTTTGAGTTTCAGTTATTATTTTGAAACCCATTTCCCAACAATTGTTTTCGCAATTCGTTCCCCTTGCTTTTACCTGGTGAAGACAGCTCCAAAAAAAGTCGATATAGAAACTCGGATAAACTCTTGACGTGCGAGTGCTATGAATTTTCAAGCAACCAGATATAACTTTGTACAAATGATTGAAAATACATGGAAAACTTTCGGTGGGTTTCGATTTAGCTAGAGGATTGCAGGATCACAACTTTTGTGCAGTCAACGGGATCCTGCTAACAGCCGCAGCCTCTTCGCGTCGATTCGCGTCGGTCGCCTTGATTCATTGACTCGTGAACAGTTTGTCTTCCCGTTTATCCGGAGAGATAAACGAACGTTGTTCCAGGAGTCGTCGTTTATTATTTAACGCGGCGTCGCCCGTCTACCCGCGAATTTGAATTTCAAGCAGGTGAATTTAGAACACTGGGAGCAACGAACGCGTGAAATACGGCTCCCAGGCCCGAACATTTCCCCGTCTGTTTTTGCATCTATTCCAGAAACGATTACGAGTTCGGTCGTGCTGGTAAACACGCCTGCTACCGGGGAGATTAAAGCCATCGACAATTCGGCGGATCGAAGAAATTTAAGCGAGCATGCACTCGGTCATCGACGCCATCAGTCTCTAGGTCTAATTAGTGTCAACTTAGAGGGGCACCATGTAACATTTTACATATGTTACTCTGGTTTTGTTTCGATATTAGTTTACTGTCAAACTCCAGAGCTGCCAATTACTACATATCTTGTCCACAACCAAATACAAAACACAAGAACTAACTAGACTGCGGATCTTTATGGAAAATAAGAATTGTTTGCTTCAATCGTGAGGCATAAGAATCATATAGAAATTACTTTCTTTAAGCATGTTTCCCAGTTCAAAATAACATTATTTACTGTTTTAACTGTTTGTAATTTCATGTATTTTTGTTACAATGATCGAAGCAATTTAAGCGAGTATGCACTCGGTCATTGACGCCATCAGTCTCTGGGTCTAATTAGTGTCCTGTCAACTGAGAGGGGCACCATGTAACATTTTACATATGTTACTCTGGTTTTGTTTCAATATTAGTTTACTGTCAAACTCTAGAGCTACCAATTGCTACATATCTTGTCCACAACCAAATACAAAACACAAGAACTAACTAGACTGCGGATCTTTATGCAAAATAAAAATTGTTTGCTTCAATCGTGAGGCATAAGAATCATATAGAAATTACTTTCTTTAACCATGTTTCTCGGTTCAAAATAACATTATTTACTGTTTCAACTGTTTGTAATTTAATGTATTTTTGTTACAATGATCGAAGAAATTTAAGCGAGCATGCACTCGGTCATCGACGCCATCAGTCTCTGGGTCTAATCAGTGTCCTGTCAACTTAGAGGGGCACCATGTAACTTCAACATTTTTTCTTCAGCGATTGTTCAACAAAATTCAAATATTTCGTTAGGGCATATTTAAAAATCGTTTACAAATGACATGTACTTAGGATAGCAATATTTGTGTGCAATAGCTTTTCAAGAAAAATATACAGGGTCTCTCAAAATTCCTTTAACATCCGGAAATTGAAGTTGACAGGCCGACGCCACGTCCCCGCCAATCGTTTAGGTTAAAACATAGTTGTATGAATGAGTCCGGTTGTGCGTTAACGTCGAGAGTATGATTCAGTTTGCGTGCTGTGTGTTAGCATCGAAAGTATGAATCAGATTGCGTCTGTGCGATAGCGTCGAGAGAGAGAGAGAGTTTAGATGATTGGTTTGAACGTCGCGAAGGGTCTGAATGTTTTGTTTGGTTTACCGTGAGTATGAGCTGCGTGAATGAATAAGGGTCGATTCATACATCTCCGATATCGGAGTCCGACAAAATATTCTTACCCAGGTTTAAGTGAGACCGTGTACAACCGGAAAACTGAGTCCGATTTTCCTCCGATACTTTTCCTTCGAGTCGAATAGGCCATAACTAACAAATTAAAGGTTTCTATCCCTCCTCAGGTGAACTATCGGTAGCTCTTCTTTACAATTTCATGGTAATGAGAAACATTCCTACTCAAGTTGCCTCAAAATTCGGCCGGAAATGCATAGATACCGAAAAACGTCGGCCGGATATGTATGAATCGGCCCTAAAGTATCTTGGTTCGTGGGAATGCGTCAACGAGCGAATGGCTAGTTCGTAAGCATAATTTAGTTTTAGTCTTAGTCGAGCTCTTGTCGAGAACGGTCACGCGGGCTACGCAGTTGACCGGTATCAATAAAGTTGTAAAGTTAGACTACATTTTGTGGTACCCGATTATCATTCCTCAACCAGCAGTAACCTCGTTCCTAATCGCGACGGTAACCCACCTTCAGAAGATTCCTCAGACCAATTGAAGCGATATTTCCCTTTGCAAAAATGTCGTCCACGGCTTTGTTTAGGAGTTATCAACAAAAAACACGGACCAATCAGAGCGCGGCAACAGCGGACTGATTTTGTCTCGGCCAATGGCGACGCCAAGCTAAACGAGTTATAGCCGCGCTATGATTGGTCCGCGTTTTTCGTTAATAACTCCTTAATAAAGCTGTTGACGCCATTTTTACAGAGGAAAATGTTGCTTCAAATGATCTCAAGAATCTCCCATTTCCGGATGTTGAAGGAATTCTGGGACACCTTGTATAGAACCCAATAACACGTTTCTGTGTTGGAAGACTTCATCACCGTGAAAATCCCGATCGGTTGGACTCTTTCACTGTTTTCTCGGTCCGCTTCCGTTCCTGTTGCGCGGAAATTTATAAATGTAATAACTTCGCATTACTTCCGTTTTAATTGAGGACTCGTGACTCGATCCCGAGAATCGACGGCCGATTAAATCGACGGGAAACAGTTTCGGCGGCCGCGGAACTTTCGCGAAAAGTCTGCCGGCTCGCGAAACACGACGAAACATTTCCTTTCCCCTTCACGACACGGTGCAACGAGTCGATCGTGTTTCGCTGACTGGGACGAAAATTCCGCCGATTCGAAGAAATATCCAGCCCAAGCCAGTCCGAACCGTCCAGACAGGAAATCATCCGCTGGAAGGAAATGTCGTTCGCGCCGCATATTTCTCACTTTTTACACGAAACCCACGTCGACTCGCCGCCAATGGGGATGATGATGGACACGTGGGATGAGGGTCCATCGACAACTGTACAGCTCGATGGACGTAAACGATCACCCGGCACGCGTCCCGACTGCAAAACGCGACGTTTGTCACCTGAAAACGCTCGTTAGCATCGCCAACGCTGTTAGATACCTGCCAGTTTTTAACTATGTAATCTTAACCCTTAGCACACGAGTGGCGCCTCTGAGGCGTCACTGAAAATTGCTGTACTATTATTTGAAATAATAAATATTATGATAACTGTTGTTTACATTATTAGATATGTCGGTATCTAATCAATTACTAAACATTTATGTACTGTAAGAGATATTATACCAATTTCATATCTACCAAATATAAAAATTCATAGAGAATGGAAATATTCTAGGTCAGAAGGAACGTTGGATTTTCTCTCTGTGTGCTGCTATTCTAATGTTAATCGTCTAAAGGAGGGTAATCGAACCTCATACAATTTTGGAGCAAAGTGAAAGAAAGAAAATGAAATTTTATTGATTTTTAAAAGGTAAGTATACAATATATTAAATAAAAATTTAAAACATATCACCGATAGCATTCGTAGAAAACTTTTGGAAATTCTTCATTCGTCAATTGTTCATTTCCGTTTTTGTCAGCCTGGGGTGTATTTGTACCCCATACGTAGAGAGAAGGTTGACGTAATCCCCACCAGTCAGTAATCTAAATAAAAACAACCGATTCGTTCTTTCTTTTCAACAAAATATTTCATTTGCTCTTTCAGGGCCACAGTTACGGATAGTCGATATCTCCGAATGAATTATGCGACCGATACGCCCCCGATAAGGACTTGTAATCACGACGTTCTATCTTGAATGGAGAATTTTTCCCCGCATATGTTCGATGCTCCAAACAGTATCGATCAGCACCTCGAATGATGTAACCGTTTGCGACACAATTGCACATCTGTTGCATCGATATCATACCTCCTTTACACGCTTTTTACGTACACACAAGTACGCAATCTAAAATCAAGCAGACTTCTACCTTGGTGAAAATTATCTTTAAACGTTACTGTAGACACCGCTTAAAGCACGGCATTACGTCATCTCAAACTTATAAAATTAATTAGCAACTGAGGCCGACGATAACAGTTTCCTTAATGGATACCTTATCAGAACTGTTCTCGGGTGTTTCGATAAACACTTGACACTTTCAAATAGTTTCTCATTGAGCTTCCGTTATCGGTTGATGAAATACCTCACGTTTCGACGACAAATCCGCTGTCATGATCAATAAGTTTACACTTACCTTTTATAAACTCTGTATATTATTTCTAAATTTCACCTGAGGAAACCAGAAATTTTTTAAATATAATCCGGTAGATTTTGACAAGAAAATGTCGAAAATCCAAGTTATGTATATTTAAAGTGGTTAAAGTTGCAATTTCATCACGCGTAACTTTTGAACAAGTGGATTCCTAAGATTGAAACTTGGATTTTCGACATGTTCTTGTCAAGTCTATAGGACTTTATTAAAATAAAGTTAAAAATTTCTGGTTTCCTCAGGTGAAGTTTAACCTAGTATTCAGTTTTAAATTAAAATTCAAAGTTACATTAACATATCTATTCATAGGTTTATTCAATAAGTGATAAGTTACCTCGAAAATGGCAAAAGGTAATGGAACAGAAGAAAGTATGTTATTGAAGAAATCTATAACCATTGCAGTTCTTCGCTATCAAAATTCGAATGGTTGAGTAACGAGTCGTGGTTAAAACTGCTTAGAAGATATCTTTATTGCGTAACTCCAAATCCATACATTGTGTTTCGGACTCGGTTATAGAGTCGCGGAACGAACGTTATCCATAAAACCTTAGTTAACAGCTACGATAAGACCAATGTTACATCATACGGGGAGTAATCTACAATTAATCGATGCATTCCCGGTCGCAGGGAAACGACACGCGTCCCCGATAAATGTAAACGTGTTATCGAGGCTACGTGGAAATTTTCGAACGGCTGATACGATTTCTTCGTTTTCCGCAAACCCGAGCGAAAGAGGAAGAGAGAGGGAGAGGAAGCCCCGGGATTATCATCCGCGGAACGGGCTCTTATCGGGACAATGCGTGTCGAACCAGGGAACGAGCAGTCGCATCCTGAAATTACAGCCTGACCCCCGGGTCTCGCGACCCTTAATTAAAATTCTAAATAATAATACTAGCGCGCCGTGTGCGGCGTATCGATTAACGATCAAACGATTTATACATCGCGCGGCTCCGACGCAGCAATTCATTCCGCGTATAAAGTCAAACGTTCGTAAAAAACAGAGCGGTGAAAACACTCCCTTTCCCCCAGAGAACCGTGCAAAAAGTTGTTCGCTTTAAACAGCTATGTGCAAAGGGAATGTTCCCTCGTAAAAATGTGTAGCGAAAAAGAGCCGGAGTTTTTTTTAATAAAAGACACCGTCATATCTGTAACTCTAGCAAATTACAGTAATTTGGAAATTAAAATTAATAGCTACTCGACCAACTGAACAAATTGCGGTGCACACGATTATTTAAAGCTAGTAAAGTATGCCTCTCGCGGAACACCCGATGAAACGAATAACATCATTTCCCAAGTGGTTTTCATAAAACTTTACCATGTTTTTGACTGTGTACGAAATTTCAGAGATAGCAGCACTTTTAGTGGAATGTATTCGTGAAATTTAACTACGGAGCAATTGTTGCTCGCACACCTAATTAATCGCCGAAAAATAAAAATTATTTTATTCGTTGAAAACAGAACATATTTTCAAAACCTAAACTTACTCTGATTTTGCACGAAAGTCGTCGATTATAACTTTCTTGCACGCGCAAAAGAGAAATGCATAAATTGTCTACTTGCTTTGTCGACCATCACGGTAATTGCTAAAATAAGATTATTCATTGGTAAGTAGGTTAAGCTCTTGAAAGTGGGAACAAAGCTATCACAGAGGCCGCACCGATCCATGTGTCAAGGAATGACAAATTCGATGTTGTGTGAGGTGGAATTGCAGTACCATTCGAAACTCTACAGAAGAAGGTTAATGGTAACTTGAACTAATTAATGGAATCGGTTAAAACGTATCCATGCGTATGGTGTCTGCAGTGGAATAGGAGTTCAACATGTTGTTAACGCTGTCCTGGCTGTATATCGAACCATCCGCCTCCATGTCCATTTCTTCCGAGAAATTAACGAGAACCTGCACAATTAAAACTCTGTTAATCACCTGTTCTACAGGGTCATCCGTTTTTAAACGGACAAACGTAAACCAGCTATAAAGAACCCCAAATGGAACAAGTTTTACCCCTGCCACTTTTTTTATTTCGACCTTGATTTCTAGAAAATTGCAAAAAACCATAATTTTTTTAGTTCACATAAACTTGAATATCTCGGGACTCCAGTGATGAATCTTGATGATTTTTTCTTAAATTTCAACATTTATAACTAAATGGTTAGTAAAAGCGTTCAGTTTTCGAAAAAATAGTTTATGTTAATTTTTGAGAAATCTTAAAATTTTGAATTTTGTTAATAGTTTTTTGTTATTTTTTGTCTTGAATTAAACGGTTGATTACGCATAAATCCAAGTTTTTCGAAGTTTTTTCATTCAGACTCCACGACGTGCCCTATGCCAAAAAAACAAAGATCCGAAGGTCATACAAAAATATTTTGTTAACAAAAAAGATGCCCCTATTTATTTTAAACCAAACAAAGGAAAAATCATCAAGATTCATCACTGGAGTCCCGAGATATTCAAGTTTATGTGAACTAAAAATATTATGGTTTTTTGCAATTTTCTAGAAATCAAGGCCGAAACAAAAAAAGTGGCAGGGGTAAAACTTGTTCCATTTGGGGTTCTTTATAGCTGGTTTACGTTTGTCCGTTTAAAAACAGATGACCCTGTATATATACACGCTGTCAATAAGGAAAAAATGGTTTTGATCTGTACTCCATAGAAGGAAACAGTTTCAATGATTTGTACTGATGCAGAAATTAAAAAGCCATTGTTAATTCTACCATTCATCAGATGAACTTTTTAGAAAATATTCAATCCTTCACAGGATGAATTTTTTTAAGAAACACAACACAACTTTTTACAGAAACCAATCATGTAGAGTGTCGTGTTTTTAGAACACGTAATTCAATGCTTTACGGGATACAGCTTTTACAAAACACAATTCAATCTCGTCCACAAGATGAATTTTTTTAAATACATGCTTTAATCCACCACTGGGTGCAGTTTTTAAAAGAACAATTCCACCCCTTGCGGAATAAACTTTTCAGGATATGACGTGATAATTCACGAAATTACGTTCTTGATCAAACGTTTTAATAAATTGAAAGCTTTAAAAGCATCGTTAATAAATGCTACTACATACCAGCTTAAATTATTTCATTTCAGTTTCATGTTTCACGACTGAAATCGATGTCGTTGTTGTTAAAAACTTTACAGAGATTAATCTTTATACGTAAATCACAGATTTTTAAAAGGTATTGAATTGACCTACATGCTGTTTTGATATTATGTAAATAATGGAAATATTAAAACGTTGATGTACACAAATCTTTTATAAGGAACGGATTAATAAATGGTAAATTACAAATTTTTTTTTAAACGGGTAAGGTAATAACGTCAGAGTCTACCTATTCGTTGTGTGAGCACACACCACTATACCACGTATACGTATACGAGGATTGAAAGGGTTCGGGATTTAACTTCTGATATCTTCATAATGCAAAGACTGGGTTTCTTAGTAGTCAAAATCGCTAGATGAAAGATCAATCTAGGGTGCTAACTGGCTCAAAAGCCCTACTTTTTACGTTTACGACACGTAATTTTCATTATTCAGCAGCATTTTTTGGAGCCGTGAAAAGCAACGCGACGAGGCGACAAGTGCTGCCGCCTATCGTGGGTATTAAGAGGGTAGGGTACCCACGTGACATCACTAGAATCTAACCAGAATCTAACTAGATTTTGGGCCAAAACAGGGGTTTACGGGAACACACCTCACGTCCTCATACGATCATATTTTGAGCTGAATGGGGGCTCTTTCTAAAGGAGAAGGTTAAATGAAGCGCGCGTGGGTCCAACTTTAGTTACATTATGTTTATATCCAGTAATGTGAGTGTCCAAAGTAGGGAAAACACATTCGAATATCCGGAATTTTTCTTCATTTGTTTTCCCTACTCTGGACAGTCACATTACTGGATATAAACATAATATAACTAAAGTTTATATAAAATTAATTAAAAGTTTATATAAAATTAATTTTTCGATCACAAAATGATTTTTCCTGCTAATTTAGGGACCCACGCGAGCTTCATTTAACCTTCCTCTTTCGAATGAGCCCTCACTCAGCTCAATACATAATCGTATGAGGTCGTGAGGTGTGTTCCCGTGATCGCATTCAATTGTTCCCCAGATTCCGTTCATGAAGGGTGAATAGAAGCAATTTTAGTTCAGCTACTTTGACCAGATGGCGCTTAGTCAAGAGAACTATCAGCGCAGATTCGTAACAACAAAAGTGTAAAGGGCATGAAGCCACTCGGATCCATTAATAGCAATAAAAACTAGCTGGTTATTGTTGCTCGCTCGCTTCGCGAGCTCGCGGATGGTGTTATTGTTGCTCGCTCGCTTCGCGAGCTCGCGGGTAGGACTGCTCTTGCGAGAGGGTTAGTGGTACGCATTGCTAGTGAGGCATACAGCTATTAATGTTTTTTTTTATTTTGTGTGTGACTCTCCACGAGCCACACAAAGAACTTCCCGATTCGTTAGTTGTAAGCGGTAACATTAGCATTAACTGCATAATTAAAAAAAAAATGAAATATATATAATTACGTTTGTTTATTTGGTGGAAAATTTCCATCCTCTCTTATAAATTGCATTGTTGAATGAACTTCTTTCGAAAAAAACTAAAAAATCTAAAAAACTGCTTGACCAATATGGACCAAAATCTAATCAGCTCTAAGTTACGACGAGGCACATCCATTGCATCATTCATCATTCTGATCGCATTGTTACTTTTTCAGAAAACGTTAACGAAAAATTTGATAACATAAAAACGGCCATACGCGCACACACACACACACACACACACACACACATACTAACAATTTGATAAAAATAGTCTAAAATGACTTCAATAACCATGAAACGTGAAGATCTGCTAAAAAATCGATTTTCGATTTTCGGGGTAATTACAGTAACTTCCCTATGAATCGGGAAGTTAATAATGATTAAAAGAAGAAAACCTGTAATGATAGCGAATTTGAAGCGTTAGATTGATGCAAATGTATGTTCATCACTGTTGCCAAATTGGTTTTTCGCGCGGGGGTTGGTCACAATGAAGAATACCATGGTCACGTGGGTACCCTACCCTCTTAAGTGATACACAGATGCTGTCAAATAATGAGAATTACGTGTCGTAAACGTGGAAAGTAGGACTTTTGAGCCAGATAGCGCCCAAGATTGATCTTTCATCTAGCGATTTTGATTACCAAGAAATCCAGGCTTTTTATTATGAAGATATCAGAAGTTAAATCCCAGACCCTTTCAATCCTCGTATACGTGGTCCAGCGGTGTGTGCTCACACAACGCATAGGTAGACTCTGCCGTCTCGAAGCGTTGTCATTATTAATACGCTATTTTCCATTACGGAGATACGATGTTACAAATATACAATAATTTGTTAGCAATTTTTAAGCAATTTGTTTGCAAGGCTAACTATTGGGCAGGAGCTAAAATAGAGTGCATTTACCCTAGCGAATTAATTTCTCGCGTAACAGACATCAATTTTGCAAATTTTCTGTTACTGAATAAATTACTCGTATTTTGTGAAGCTGCACGGTTGCTGACTAAACAGTCGTTGCGTTAATGGAATGCGAATCGCAGTGTGCATTCCGCAAAATAGAAGAAGCATGGCAGAAGCGTGACGCATTCATCGAACAAGAATATTTCTCGAAATTTATTGAGAACGCGGGACGAGAGATGAGAAGGGGGTGACGAGGAGCGTATCGTGACGGACAAATTGGCAATTATTGCAAATACGAACCGTGAAAGTCGCGACGCTCGTTTCGCGCGAGGTATGTGTAAACTTGCTGTCGTTGCGTCGTCGTTTATCGTGTCGTCCTGACGAGATGCAGTAGCGGTCCTTGAACGAACGGAAATAAAACGGGGGAAGAAGAGAGGGAATGGAATAGAGGCATCGGGAGGACGAAACGCTCTCGTCATCCCCCTGTACACCCACCTATCCCAGCAACGGAGAACCATAAAAATCTCGAAACTCCCGCAACGAGGCGAGTTTATGCGGTTTACATACAAGCTCGCCCTCGAGAGGCAAAAACCGCGGCCACGCCGAACTTGTTTGCGGCAATTCCGAGGACACCAGTCGGAATTTGTCTCGCGCTGCTGGATCCTTTGGGGGAATCGCGTTTTTTCGATATTTTCAATTCCCCGATCCGTCGAGGCGACGACACTCTTCCAAAAGAACTTTTTCGATCGACGTGCAAAGTTGCCGAATGGTACGCAAAAAATCCTGGAACAATGGCTATCTGCTCCGCCATATTGTTAGGAAATACTATTTTTCCTTTACGGCTGTTACACTTCAGGTTCGACACTTTCACAATGAAAAATATACGGAATGTGATTTATTAGATCACAGATTTCAGAACGAATAAGATAATTACTTCATTCAACATTTTAAGGGTAGTTCGTATAAGTATCTGTTTTTGATGTATTAATTCTCTTTCATAAATAATAAAGAATTGTGTAACGTCTTAGGATACGTCCTAGTTTTCTGCTACGTATTATCTACAGGAGTACAGCGGGTACCAACGAAATTCCTGTATCTCGCGCGAACCGGAAATCGGCGGCGAAACCCGCGGCAGATTTAATTAATGCAATGCTCTTTGCGTTGAGGCCGTGAATTGTTCACAAGTTCGTCGATAGCACGTCAACACGATGATGTACTGTACAAGTAAACTTCTCGGGCGGTCCGAAAGCGGTACGGCCACGCACGATTCTCGGCCGTAATTGGCGAACACGTCCTGGGATACATTTGAATCATCAGCGAGCACGAAGTTACGCTTGCTGCAGCGCGATTCCGCGTCGAGCCGAGTCGCGCCGACCTTAATTCACGGAAACTTGCTTCCTGTTTGGATATTATATTAAAGGGCGCCCTTGCAAATCCCCGCGCCTCGTAAGCGCCTTTGGCAACAATGGCGCGAACAATTTTGCAGTTTCAAACGTAAACCGAATTACGCGCGCGGTCGCCGCGCCTGCAACCATCCAGACTGCGCGTGCACCTGAAACCTGCGATAAACATCTTTGCCGATATTTTCCTCCCCACCCTTTCACTTTTAATGTACAGTAAATCACGGTAATATTCGAACACTTTTAAAAAGACGATAACTGTTTTAAGGGGTAGGGTAATCACGTGACTGGCATTTTTCATTGTGACCAACCTCCGCGCGGAAAACCAATTTGACAACAGTGATGAACATACGTTCTTATCAATCTAACGCTTAAATTTCGCTATCATTACAGTTTTGTTCTTTTTATCAACATCTTTATTGCTATTAATGGATCCGAATTACTTCACGTCCTTTACACTTTTGTTGTTACGAATCTACGCTGATAATTCACCTGAGTTCACCTGACTAAGCGCCATCTCGTCTATGTAGCTGAACTAAAATTGCTTCTACTCACCCTTCATGAACGGAATCTAGGGAACAATTGAATGTGATCACGCGGGAACACTTCACGTCCTCATACGATTATATTTTGAGCTGAGTGAGGGCTCATTCGAAAGAGGAAGGTTACACGCAGTGCGCTCTTCTCGATATTTTCGCGAGAAAAATCTTTTTGTGAACGAAAAATACATTAGAATCTCCGGAATTTTTCTTCATTTGTTTTCCCTACTTTGGACGCTCATATTATTAAATTTAAACATCATCTAACTAAGTCATGAGCAGATCGACCTGCGATCAACCTTCCTCTTTAGAATAAACCCTCACACAGCTCGTATAAGGTTTTTACTTGTTTTCCCTTAACCCTTTGCACTCGGAGCTATTTGAACTCGAAAAAACATCTTCTCGACCTAGAATATTTCCGTTCCCTATGATTTTTTCAATTTGATCGATATGAAATTGGTACAATACCTGATACAATATACTTAAACGTTTAATGATCGGTTAGATACCAACATATTTAGTAACGTACATAATATTGTGAATAATGGTACAGCATTTTTTACTGGTGCTTCATACTCGCCATTCGAGTGCTAAGGGTTAATATTGGACCGTACGACTTGGATTCTTTTGAAAAGTTATAACAATTAATTTACTGCATGACGTGAAACAAAATTACTATTTTTCGTCGGTCTATATTAAAAATTTTTAAAACACGTTCTGAATGCACAGTCGTCCAAGAAAAATTCACACTCGACAAATTCAATAACGAATTTTGAATACTAATGTGAACTGACATCCAGTTTAAGTGTTCGTTCACTGGTCATCCTACAGTGCACAAAGAAAGGCTCGGCGCGGCGTATCTGTATAATTTCCATTCATTTCCAGCTGACTGCGCGGGCGTCTCAGAACGGAACGCTACCAGGTTAACAGGTGAAGCAAAGAGTAAGTTCCTCGGAAAGCAAGCGACGACGACGTCCGACAGAATCGCATCGGACCGATCGATGTTTTCTTCGGCGTGGTGGTCGTGAAAGGCGGCGCTCGTCCTTCGGTTGAAATTGCACGTTCCCCGCGCAATTGTCCCCAGCATTTTCCGCGGGATTACGCAGCTCCGACTCTCGGCGCCGTTCCGCGCGAAATGCAATTAGAAGATGGCGCACCGTGGTCCCGAAGAAAAAACAGAGAAATAGAAGGGGAGAAGGGAACGCGAGAAAAAGAAGAAAAACTGGAATTTCACATTCTACGCGAAATCTAGTCCGGCGACGATTCCGTGCGGAATTCCCTCGCGGAATCGCGCGAACCGCCTCCAATTTGCATGAGACGGTTAATAAGGGAGTGGCGTAATTTAACCACCGGTTTAAAAAGTTACGCCGCGGGATTACGCGACTCGCCCGGCCAGCTGATTATAATTAACACTCTTTAGACATTTATTCGGTGCGAAATTACTGGGGGACCGAGGCGAGCGGGAAAGTAAACAGAGCCGCGGTTCCATTTAAGCGGTGCTCGCCGTCTCCCTTTAATTCCGATGAACTTTCGGATTTTTTCCAGGAAAATCGGACAGCATTTTGGTACGAAACTATCTCAAGAAATTCCTATATGCCAGAGGAACGTTCGTGAATTTTTCTGTCGCGCGGTTCGTTTTTATAATCGCGGCGCAATCGCGGATAGGTATCCTTATTCCTTTAAATCCAATAAACTTTCGGATTTGTTCCCAGGAAAACTGGACAATATTTTGATATGAAACTTTCTTTATAAATTTATATTTAACTTCCCGATTCATAGAGAAGTTACTGTAATTACTCCGAAAATCGAAAATCGAATTTTTAGCAGATCTTCATGTTTCATGGTCATTGGAATCATTTTAGACTATTTTTATCAAAATGTCGGTATGTGTGTGCGTGCGTGTGCGTGCGTATGTCCGTTTCTATGGTATCAAATTTTTCGTTAACGTTTTCTGAAAAAGTAACAACGCGATCAGAATGATGAATGATGCAATCGATGTGCCCCGTCGTAACTTAGAGCTGATTAGATTTTGGTCCATATTGGTCAAGCAGTTTTTAGTTTTTTTTCGAAAGAAGTTCATTCAATAATGCAATTTATACGAGAGGATGGAAATTTTCCACCAAATAAACAAACGTAATTATATATATTTCAATTAATGCTAATGTTACCGCTTACAACTAACGAATCGGGAAGTTCTTTGTGTGGCTCGTGGAGAGTCACACACAAAATTAAAAAAAAACATTAATAGCTGTATGCCCCATTAGCAATGCGTACTGTTATGCGTACCATGAGCAACACCGTATTTGCTCTGACTCACAGGCTTTCGCATCAAACTGACCTATGATTACATTGATTACTTTCAATATCTTACTTTCGCCATATATTTTCGGTTCAAAGATCACATCTGCAAAAACCCCGACTTCCACGTCATTCTTTGTCGCCAAGGACTAATCATCCTTTTCCCTACCAAACCGCGATAGTGGAAATATAATATAAGACCCAACGAAAAGGCACGCAGGCAGTTTTTAGTTATTCATTCGAGAAGTCAGAGGTGACTTAGCCAGTCAGTCCGTGAATTCGTTTAATAAGTTGTTTTATATTCCTGTTTGGCGCTCTATTTCCCAATAAACCTAAGTTGTGTTGGAAGACTTTGGAGCTGATTCGAGGATTCCCTTAATTTCCTCTTCCCGTGGCATAACAGTACCACTAACCGTTTCGCAAGAGCAGTCCTACCCGCGAGCTCGCGAAGCGAGCGAGCAACAATAACCAGCTAGTTTATAAATGAAATGTTCAGGTCAGGACGAACCATTAAAGACGTCAGATTCGAGACTACATGACTTGAATGTTTGCCTATACGTTCCCGAACCGTTTGCCGAAATGTTCGTCGAAATGCGCGCATTCATGTTTGCCGTCGATCAGCTCTGGGAACGACGACGAATAATATAATTGATTAAAATAAAATGTTAAATACAATACAATCTTTTGAAGCCGGCAAGCCTTTGAAATGTGCCGGCGACTGCGACTATCTGCGTCTCTTTCTTTCCCATAAGCTGTCCTTCCTCGCGCCCGAAACTTTAATTGTCTATTACACAAGTCAATATCATCGGAATTTTATCATATTTGGTATAATTTTTATTTGAAAAATGCCAAAAATACATAATACGAACGGAGAGAAATCTTGTGAGATTACTTGTTGTTTTACGTTATTCTTTATACAAAATAAAAATTGTTTGAGTCAACTGTAAGTAATTGAGGTTAAGTAGAAATGTATTTTCTAATTTATATTATCTGTATAACACAGAAATTCTGTCTTTTAAGTATTATTGTATTTAACCTATTCATTTTTATCATAAATGCATGCAATTCGTCTAATTACGGTAGAAGTCTAATGGAAATACTGTACAATTTGAGAATTTATCACGAATTTACGACGAAATGGGAAATGGTACCTGAAGAATTAACAGATAGCCTGTCCCGTGACCCATTTATGGCACCAAGTCATATGAAAATTTATCAAATCAATTAATAATAATTAAACCGCAGATCGTTATGAACCCAGAAATGTTTGGTCTCAGTAATTCCGAAAAAAGGAAACAGGAGTTGAATAAAAATTTACATCTTTCATCGAAAGATGTGAGAAGTTAAACGGCACGTGCTAATTTCGTTACATCTTTATTACAACGTTGTTTTATTTAGCATACCCGAGAACGTTCTAAACGCATAACATCCGCAGCCTAATGATAACAAATTCCTACAGGCATAATGAACCTGAGAGCCATTTTGTAACGGGGGAGCAGCATTGTGCAGTCCGAAAGGACGTTGATTTATATCATTCATAACAGGCTCATTGTTTCTCGGTAACTTTAACACTGCGTTAACACCTGAACACGTAACAATGAGTATAAATAACGTTAAGAAGCAGAAATGATATCATGACGCAGCAATGACATGCTAGTGCCATTAAATTTCATGAAAACTAAGCTCCATACATCACAAATGAATTCGTTTCTCAGCATATCCACGATAATAATGAAAAACCAAAAATTCACAGATAGTAGAACAAAAATACTTAATTAAAATTACTTTTGCAATTAAACCTACCAAGCACTAGAAGCGATTAAAAAGTTTCAGCTTACACAAAATTGACAAGGATCTATTTATCTAGATTTTGTGCAATTTTGATCACACAATATGTGCTTGAATCAATTAGCATATAAGCAACTTCGTAATTTCAATAATTATAAGATGAAGAATATAAAACTTTGAAAAAAAATTTGAACGACAATGGTAGGTTTAGTTAATGTTACAAATTATAACTTCTTCTTATCAGTCCGAATGAACATAATGCTAGAATTGCTCACTCGACTTTCGAAGAAATTAATTCAAGCGTCAACGAACCGAATCATCCTCGAGCCACGGAGCCACAGTAGAGTAAATCAGAATTTAATGAGAACGAACCATAAAACAGAGGACACCGTCCACCATTGCAGCAAGCCACGGCCAGCAGCGTTGAGCAATCGATCAGGTATTTTTCGAGGAAGCTAAATAATTCATGGACGAGTGCTTGCGAGAGGTTGGCGTCATAGCGAGCGCGAGAATCCATGGGTATGGCCGCATTCAATGGAATCACGTTCGCATCGTTTGTTCGCGTCTCGCGTCTCCTTAATGGAGATAAGATTCCAGACCGTGTACACCAGCGTGGCTGTCGCGGGATTTGTTGATCCCGTTATGTTTACCCGTACACAAAGCTGATCCCCGGGGATTAACTCGGCGCGGCACTGAGACTGCTCGCTCCTAGCCGACGCCGAATCCATCTCCCACCATCCACACCAAACCCCGAATTCATTAATCCCGAACACCTCCGGTTCTAATTAATCGGGATCGAATGATTTTTTCGACTTTGACTTTCAACCCTTTCCCCTGCAGCAGTGTTTCCCAAAGTTTCGATATCTGTACCTGTCGTAACACTGAGTATCCCCCGTTAACACTAAACCTACCACTGCCGGTCAAATGATTTATAATAGTTTTATATTCTTTATCTTACAATTATCGAAATTATGAAGCTACTTGCATGGAAATTGATTCGATAAATTTCTTTATCCAAGCACATATTGTAGTGAAAATTAAGCAAAAATTAAATGTTTTCGGCGCATTGGTTCGATCTAGTAATACTTCAAAACACTATTTGCAAATATTCACAATATTTTATCTCGACGTTTCGATCTGAATTTAGATCATTTTCAAGAGATTAATTTCTTGAAAATGAATGAAAATTAATCTCTTGAAAATGATCTAAATTCAGATCGAAACGTCGAGATAAAATATTGTGAATATTTGCAAATAGTGTTTTTAAGTATTACTAGATCGAACCAATGCGCCGAAAACATTTAATTTTTGCTTAAAGCTTATTACGATCGCTATACGTTAAACTGTTGTAGTGAAAATTGCACAAAATCTAAATAAATAGAACCTCATTAATTTTCCAAGCTAAAACATTTTTATCGCTTTTAGTGCTCAGGTTTAGTGTTAAGAACAATCGTTATTAAGTAGGAAGCATGTACATCCTTTGTACACAACACATAGACTTCCGCTGCACGAGGATTGTTGCACTAGAATCAATGCATACCCCCTCCAAACTCTTCCTGTACCCCCAGGGTAGGATGTCACTTAACAAATGAAGGAGCGATAAAATGTTAGGTCGCTGTCTAATTTTATTCCTTTTCATGTTGTAGGTAAGTGTGTAAAGTTTAAAGTTAGAGTCTTCTGTAAAATTTTAAAATATATAGTAATTTTGTTGTTTCAAGTCAAAAACTGCTTACAATAGATAAGTATTGCAATAACAGAATATAATCACACAATTTATTTACATAACACAATTTTTAAACGGAAGAAAGGTTGGTTGAAAATGCATTTTTGGTCAATGTTTTCATATGCATAACTCTCCGTGCATGCTAACTGACCAAGAGAAGATTCTGAAAGTTTCCTTCACTTTTTGCTTCACCTAAATATTGTTGTGTTAAGCAGGCAGCCCTTTCAGCAGCATCATTTGTAACAGGAAACTTCTGGAAAAAATCTTGGGCTTCTTGAAAGTCCTTACAATCATTCCAGTCCACTGGGTCTAAATTTAAGAAGTCATAAAACAAGTCAAATCACGCAATTTTTAAACAAAAAACTTTTTCACGGCTACGTCCGAGATTTTTTTTATTGACACTAGCAATCATAGTCATACAGTTGTTTTAAAAAATGACTTCCTGAAAGTCCTTACAATCATTCCAGTCCACTGGGTCTAAATTTAAAAAGTCATAAAACAAGTCAAATCTCCGAAAAGTTTCGAGGGACTTAAGCGTAATAAAGTCACTGATGCCTTTACGTAGGAAATGAACTACGTCTTCTTGATGTAGGGATAAACGTTTGTACCCCCAATAGAGAGGGAGTTATGGCCATCAGCCATTTCAAAACGTATGACTGCAGCTAGTTTACGTCTATGTTCCGGAGGAATAGCATCATCCAGTAGGTCCACCACGGACCACTCAGGTGTCAGATACCATAGATGCCCACAAAACTTTTTCACAGCTACGTCCGAGAGTTTTTTATTGACACAAGCAATCATAGTCAAACAGTTGTTTTAAAAATAAGTATAATGGAAAGAACATGTGTGGTTGAGGAATACAGGGTGTCCCAAAATTCCTCCGACACCCGAAAATGGGAGGTTCCTTGGGTCATTTGAAGCGACATTTTCCTTTACAAAAATGGCGTCCGCGGCTTTGTTTAGGAGTTATTAACGAAAAACACGGACCAATCAGAGCGCGATCTAGACGCGAGTTAGCACAGTCGGCCCGACGCGCCCAACTGTCAATTGGCCGAACGTGTCATCGCATGTCTAGATCGCTCTCTGATTGGTCCGTGTTTTTCATTAATAACTCCTAAACAAAGCCGCGGACGCCATTTTTGTAAAGGATAATGTCGCTTCAAATGACCCAAGGAACCTCCCATTTTCGGGTGTCGGAGGAATTTTGGGACACCCTGTATACGGGCGACCATGAGAAATGTGAATAATGGGTCCTAGGCTCGCTAAAGTATACCAAATAAAAGATAACAGGGGTTTCTTAATAGCATCAAAGTCCCCTAGTTTCGGGAGTTTTCTATCTTCCGAAACATAAAAAAAGTTGTTTTAAAAATAGGTGAATAAACAAAATTCACGTAGTTGTGTCTCCTCATATCGTGTTAATTTGAATTGTCCCCTAAATAGTTAAATTTATTAAAGAATAGAGCGCTTAAGATATAAAGCGGGCCTCTTGAATGCAACCACAAGTCGCAAACTTAACTCCTCTTGGCCTTCAATTTTTAAAACAACTGTATGACTATGGTTGCTAATGTCAATAAAAAAAATGTCGGACGTAGCCGTGAAAAAGTTTTTTGTTTAAAAATTGTGTGATTTGACTTGTTTTATGACTTTTTAAATTTAGACCCAGTGGACTGGAATGATTGTAAGGACTTTCAGGAAGCCCAAGATCTTTTCCAAAAGTTTCCTGTTACAAATGATGCTGCTGAAAGGGCTGTGATCTTTACGAAGGAAACTTTCAGAATCTTCTCTTGGTCAGTTAGCATGCACGGAGACTTATGCATATGAAAACATTGACCAAAAATTCATTTTCAACCAACCTTTTTTCCGTTTAAAAATTGTGTGATTATATTATGTTATTGTGATACTTATCTATTGTAAGTAGTTTTTCACTCGAAACGACAAAATTAATATATATCTTTAAATTTTACAGAATATTCTAACTTTAAGGTTCTTGAGGCAAGGTTTAGAATAATCCAATTAGGCCAATATTTTACACACATACCTAGAACATGAAAAGGAATAAAATTAGAGGGCGTCCTAATATTTTATCGTTTCTTCGTTTGTTAAGGGACACTCTTCCCCAGGGGTGCACGTTCCATGCTTTGGGAAACACTTCCCTACATCGAATCAGACTCGTAATGAAGATTCACAATTTGACAATTTCATAGTTGATACACCCCCATTTTTTAATATTATTATATTCTTTATTAACATATTTCAAATTGAAATTCGGGAAGGTAAGACTAGAATATTTATTCAATAACATATTTTCCATTCTGCCATTTTTGAGAGGTATCATGTTATTGAATAAAGCTCTAACTAAATATTTTAATTGCATCTTTGAATTTCAAAACGCTATGCACTTTCGTTCCAACCTAATATGTACGTTTGCACATTCCATCTGTGCTAATGAATCTTCTTTGATTCTAGCGCAAACTTTCTCAAAATATTTTCGACGCAAGAAGATTCGGGTTTGAAGCTTAAGTAACAGGTGCGAAAAGTTAAAGGTGCTTTCAATCAAAAGGATCTCGCGGTGTGTATTCAGGGGAAACCGAGCCAGAACGAACTGAAAGAGCGAATGGCAACAACGGTCGCGTTTCCCAACGTTATCGGTGATAGGTGAGGTAACGCGTTCACGATGTCGGAGATAATTAAAGGAAAATAGAAAGATAACTGATCGGAGTCGATCGACCGGGAAACGGAAAATTGTTAAATCGCGGAACACGAGAAATGTTAATTAAACAGGCAGGCGATGCGGCCCGGTCGGATAATAATTCGGTATCGCCGGAAAATTATGAAAACAGCTGAATAATCCAGTCCGCGTGTTATTTTCCGACATCGGTACGCACCGATGGTTTGCTGTTTATACGGTCGGTCTACTGGCCCGCTATAATCAAGTGGTCGTTATTATACGCTAATTACCACTATCGTAACATTTACACTCCAAATTACTTGATATTCCACTTCGAACACATTTCCTCAAAACCGACGAAACTTTTTTACTCGAAGAAGCTTTTATTAGTTGTGCTTCTACTCGGAAATGCGCCTCACACTACAAAATATCGCGTCCAGCAATAGTGATGTATTTCGAAAGTTTAGATCAAAAATTGTCCAGTAATAATCGGTGTAAATAATTTATCGCTTCTATTAAAGACACCATTAACGGCCGAAGTTTCCGGGAAGATTCCGCGATATTTATTGCCGTAAATTCATGAAATACTATGACCGCCGGCGAACAAGGAGGACGGAGAAGCTACACTAGGGTGGACCTTATTTTCCGGCCATAAAATTTTTGGCAGGACGTCCCCTAATATTGTTCCATTTAATGAAAAAATGATATATCCAACGTTTTAGATCAATCGAACGTCGGGAAGGGGTGGCGCATTAGGGTGGGCCTTAGGTACATGTACCATGTGAAATTTTTTTTACGACACCCCCTAAAATTCTGCCATTGGATAAGAAAATAATTCCTGCAGAAGATGAAGTTGATCGGATAAGAGAAAAACGTGCCACATTGAGGTTGAATGTGCTAGAAACATGAAATTCTATGGGAAAGGGAAATATTTGTTGTTTTTCGCAACTGCAACGTCATTGTGGCACGTCTTCCCCTTGTCCGATCAACTTCATCTTCTGCAGGAATTATTTTCTTACCGAATGGCAGAATTATAGGTGACGTAAAAAAAATCTCGCAAAAAATATTTCACGTGGTATACCTAAGGTTCACACTAATGCGCCACCCCTTCCCGACGTCCGATTGATCTAAAACTTTGGGTATATAATTTTTTCATGAAATGGAACAATATTGGGGGGCGTCGTTGTAGCGTGGTTCTTAATAACACGATATGTTTCATTGTACTCTATTTATTTTTACTCTTGTATAGCAAGTTTACAAATTTGCGAGTGACTCTTCTAAGACAACTGACCACGAGTCCGAGTCATCTCGTCTTTTTATCCGAACTTCGTTTTTGGGGGGAAGGGAAAAATCCCTTCCAACTACGCTGGTTTCCTCCAGACCTTACGCACGTGGGGCTTTCCGGACGCGGGCGTCCGCTGTCCTTTCGTCGAAAGGTCCTTCGGTTCTCCACGATTTATGGTATTCGTATGCCAGTGTTCCGATTGAGTACGAAATTTCGCACGCATGCTCGGCAATTTCAGCCTCAGTAACGTAACCTTTTCGATGAAATCGGGTAGCTTGAGCACCACACAGACTTTTAAAAATTTACTAGTGTATACATGTGAAATATTGAAATGGTAAACCGAACAAAATATTGTTCCAAAATCATGAGAACAATAATACCGGTACACTCCCGCCAATATAACTGCCACAGGCCGTCGGGGCCCTGGCCGCTCAGCTGCATCATAGTAGATACGCTACTGTTTTCACCGCGCATGCGTGCGAAATTTCGTACTCAATCGGAACACTGCCGTATGCGCTATTGAGACTGTGACTAACAGTATGGCCAGACGAGCCCGACCTTGGGACTCGCGAGGGGAACACATTACCCCTTCTCTGATGACCAGCAATAGCGACGGGGATCGAGTAAAGCGCATGGGAGACACGTTGCGCAAGCGCGACGGGGATGAAGTGGCGCAAATAACGACGCACGGCGGTTGCTTATATTGCTGGTCATCAGAGAAGGGGTACTGTATTCCCCTCGCGAGTCCCAAGGTCGGACTCGTCTGGCCACGCTGGTGACTAACGAAAGCTAAAACCTTGGCAAACTCTGAAACTACATAAACAGTTCTCTCAAAAATAGCTTAGTCTGGTCACGCACACCATAAATCGTGTTCAGCTGATTTTTAACGCTTGCTTATTTTTAAGGACTTCGAGTTTCCTCGACTGGTCCCTACAGTCGTGAAGAGTATCTCGCAAAAAAATTCCATCAGGTATAGCTAAGGTCCACCCTAGGCTACACGCAGCTTCCGAGGCAATATTTGTAGTACGAAAGTTCGTAAAAATTTCCATGCAAGCTCGTCGGTGTCTCCGGAATGCAAAACCGCAAGGGGATTAATTCGTTCTGAAGGTCCTGTCGGAGATGAAAAATTCTTCCCCGAAGCGTTTAGGTTATCGGCGAACTAGTACATAGTATGGCTGATAAAGGCCTCGGGTATCGGTGTTGCGGCATTTAAAATTCTTCCGGCTCGCCGGGAGACGATTAAATGGGACGAAAGTTACTTCGTTACCGGGGGAAATTAAATTGTTCCCGGGAAGTAATTAATTACGGAGCAGTTTTGCTGGGTAGCGGAGTCAAACTATGAAGGGCGCGAGCGATACGGCGAATCAGAAAGCGTTTAGGCGAGAGCTTAGGAGCCGCACAGACGGTGCTCGGTTGCCTAGCCGGCCGTGAACCATGCTATAGAGAACGCTATACAGAAGTGTGAACCGTAAGACGGGCCCGGGGATCCATTAATATTCCTCAGGCTAGGTGGGACGTAAACGAGGATCGTCCTTGGTCGAACGGGATGGAGGCAGCGTGCGCTGGCAGTGCATCATCTGTTCGAGACACAAGACCCGTGGTATATTGCGCGGACAGAACTTCATCGATTCCCGTTTGATTCGAAACGTTTGTTTGGAATTGCCCTTCGACCGTATTTGCTGTCAGCGCCGCTCCCGGCTGAATGTTATCGTTTATACATTAGAGTAGACGTTCTTGCCGATCGAGCATTAATTTCCAATCGCAATTCTAAATGCGGTCTGGCTTTACGCCGAAACTCGAGCTAGAAACGCATCCAGTTCCTGTTTATTCAAGAATTTTCCCGAATACAGCTGAAAGATATTTTTAACGCTTAGCACTGTGAACGCGCTTCGGTGTCGGCAGCCACTCCAACCTTTATAACGAACCCTCTGATAATTATTCATTCAGAAATATTTTTTAACTTCCCGATTCATAGGGAAGTTACTGTAATTACCCCGAAAATCGATTTTTTAGCAGATCTTCACGTTTCATGATCATTAGAGTCGTTTTAGACTATTTTTATCAAATTGTTAGCATGTGTGTGTGTGCGTATGGCCGTTTGTATGTTATCAAATTTTTCGTTAACGTTTTCTGAAAAAGTAACAACGCGATCAGAGTGATGAATGATGCAATCGATGTGCCCCGTCGTAACTTAGAGCTGATTAGATTTTGGTACTTATTGGTCAAGTAGATTTTTACATTTTTTAGTTTTTTTCGAAAGAAGTTCATTCAACAATGCAATTTATACGAGAGCATGGAAATTTTCCACCGAATAAACAAACGTGATTGTATATATTTCATTTTTATTTAAACAAAATTTTTTTTTAATTATGCAACTACTGCTAATGTTACCGCTTACGTGCTTACCGCTTATGAGTTATTAGTTATTGTTAGTTATTATAATGATAATAATGTACTGCAACTAACGAATCGGGAAGTTTTTTGTGTGGCTCGTGGAGAGTCACACACAAAATTAAAAAAACCATTAATATCTGTATGCCCCACTAGCAATTCGTACCACTAACCCTCTTGCAAGAGCAGCCCTACCCGCGAGCTCGCGAAGCGAGCGAGCAACAACAACCCCACCCGCGAGCGAGCAACAATAACCAGCTAGTTTATCTAAAAAATTAGTTCGTAGCACTGGGACATTTATCGACGGCTGCGGCAACTACAACTTTTATTGCGAAGATCTTGACAACTACGAATTCACTTTAATTAACCATGACACAGTCCCCAAACGTAGTTTTACAAATGATCCTGAGGAGGATCTTCAAAAGGATCATTTTTTCTATACACTTTAAACCAGCAAATTGTGTTTGACTTGCAATGTCTCATTTTCAAGATAGTTTTACGAATAATGATATTATACTTTACCACAACTATTTTTTTTGTATGCTTCAGGCTAACAAATTGCGTTTGGGTTGCAATATCTCATTTGAAATGTAGTTCTACGAATGATAGTACTTCAGCTCCCATTTTTGTTGAATGCTTTAGATCAGCAAATGGTGTTTGACTTACAATGTCTCATTCCAAAGAAATGCATCTTTCAGATGTTTAAATGGAATTTTCACTCGAAGAAAATTTGTGAAATTAATATCGATGGGATTGAAACACGAAGGTTGTTCAAACAGAAGAAACTACTTTCACTTCGATCCAATTATCGGGGAAACTTTGGAGACTCCAGAATTCTGATTCTTTTAAAGTCTGCAGATTTGCGAGGCGTCTTGGACAGCACTTGGGAGTTGGAGCTTTAAAAAACATCCCTTAATCTTCCGGATCATCAATTCCCTTGTTTTTTTGGAAAGATTTCCATCGGTAGGTTTATGTTTGTTTAAGACAGCATTGGAATGTGCTTTGTACATTTATACGTTGTAATATATGAAAGAACTACTATAACGAGTGGACCGTATTATTAATTCGTATAACTCCGATGTTAGAGCATAATTCTAAAGATTAAATATTAATCCAATGGAAACTTTAATGAAATTAATCGAATAATTTCGTTGCACAATCTTTTATTGTACAGGGTGTAAAGAAATGTTTGGTCCTGGCTGCCATAGGCGTATTCTACATCTTCGGATCGATGAAGATCTGTGAAAAAAAGTTGCTGCAAAATTGTCCTTGACTTCGAATTTCACGAGAAAATTTTTGTGTTATTGCATTGTATTCTACGTATCATCAGGTCAAAACTCACCTCACCCATGATTCCCTTGACACTTTTTGTCCCCATGATGCGTAGAATACAATGCAATAACACCAAAATTTTCCCTTGAACTTCAAGGTCAAGTACAATTTTGCGGCAACTTTTTTTCACAGATCTTCACCGATCCGAAGATGTAGAATACGCCTATGGCAGCCAGGACCAAACATTTCTTTACACGCTGTACATTAAAACGGACTAGGAAAAGAAATGATCTCTTAAGACACTTTCATTACGTTACAGGTGTCTTTAGGAATATTTGATTGGTTTAACGGCTTCCTTGTCTCAAATTACTGTATGCAAAATAATTATTGCGTCATTAAAATAATTGTTTCTGTGCACTAACCTGGTCCAACGAACTTTGACTGAGGGTGAAGTCGCTGGCTTTGAGTTCCTCGGCGAGCAGCTTCACCTTATTAAAGCTGACGCTCAACAGCATGTCCTGGCTACGCGGTAGCAACAAACGAGCCGCTGTGCCCTGCCTCGAGGACACTACAGCCTGTGGAAGATACTTTGCTAGGACTTTCTTCAATTCCGCGGCTGACACTGGCTGCCTGAACCGTAAGAACGCCACGTAGCCCTCGCCGAACCTGAAAACGCACACAAATTTAGCCTTTTTAACTATTTGCAACCAAGAATTAGCCGAAATATCGAGAACATTCCTCAATTCATCATCACGAATTACTCGGGTAATTAAATAAGAACACCTATCTCTTCAGGTCATTGTGATGCAACAAATATTTGTTACGCAATGTGCATGGTGTCCATGGATCAATATCTGGCAAGAATATTTTTTTCGAAGTTATCAAGGTCGTATGTGTTGTTTGAAACATAACTATAGTTTTTTTATTGCATCGTGTAACTGATGGAAAAATACATTCAGATATGCATAATAACAAGCTCTTGAAATGACTCAGCTGAAAAAACTCCTATTCATATTATACCTACATTAATGAGGTTGTAAAATAATTTAAACACTGTTTAAACACATAAATAAAAAATGAGATTTTACTATAATAATATATAATTATTGATTATTTAAGTTTGATTATTTAAAATAATTTCAGTTTTCCTCTGAGCTAATTATTTTAAAAAAATATTCACACAAAAAATGTGTGTCGTATACCGAACAGAGAAGTCGTGTAACGAGAAAAATTTGTCACGTCCAAACAGGACGTATACCGAATTGGATTTACTCCGAAGCAGACGTATACCGAAGTTCCACTGTATACTCATCTCTTAAAAGAATACAATTATTTGCAACCTGAGGGAGAAAGGTTTTCTCTTCACCTCCTTGTATTCAAGTGTATTCAATTCTCTGACAATTATTGAGCATTTCAATACCTTATGATACAAACAACGAACAGAAAAATTTAATAAATCTTGACAGACTTTGAGAAAATCATTGCAACTCAAGTACGGCAGGTGGTGTAGCACCTCTGGTACCCCAGTGTGCTACATAAGGGGGTACCGTACCCATGGATACGACTAGCATATTACTAGAATATTACTAGAAAAACAAGTGAAAACAGTGTTTACGGGAAACCATTTTTTGTTTTTATACAAGCATGTTACGAGGTGTGTGAGGGCCCATTCTAAAGAGGAAAGTTGATCGCAGATCGCTCTGCTCATGATTTAACAAGATTATGTTTATATTTAATAATATGAGCGTCCAAAGTAAGGGAAACAAATCGAGACAACTACAATCAGGTTCCCATGTATTTTTCTAATACAAAACGATTTTTTTACTTAAATCAGGAGCAGAGCGACCTGCGATCAACCTTCCTCTGTCAAAAGAACCTTTATGCAGCTCAAAATATGATCGTATGATGATAAAAAATGGTTTCCGGCAAACAGTGTTTTGTTGATGAAATCAGTGTTTTCGGGAAACCATTTTTTGTCCTCATACGAACATGTTATGAGCTGTATGCGTGCTCATTTTAAAGAGGAAGGTTGATCGCAGGTCGCTCTGCTCATGATTTAGTTAGATTATGTTTATGTCTACTAATGTGAGTGTGCAAAGTAGGGAAAACATATGAAGAAAAATTCTGGATATTCTGATGTATTTTTTCATCACAGTCCTCAGTCAGCGCAAAATATAATCGTATGAGGACGTGAGGTGTGGTCCCGTGATTTAATTCAATTTTTCCCTAGATTCCGTTCATGAAGGGAGAGTCTAGACAAGCCTAGTAGCAATTTTAGTTCAGCTACTTAGACGAGATGGCGCTTAGACAGGGAACTATCAGCGTAGATTCGTAACAACAAAAATATAAAGGGCTTGAAGCCACTCGGATCCATTAACAGCAATAACGATATTTGTTGAGTGAGGGCTCATTCTAAAGAGGAAGGTGAAATGAAGCGCGCGTGGGTCCAATTTTAGTTACATTATGTTTATATCTGGTAATGTGATTGTCCAAAGTAGGAAAAACAAATGAAGAAAAATTCCGGATATTCTGATGTATTTTTTCATCACAGTTCTCAGTCAGCGCAAAGTATAATCGTATGAGGACGTGAGGTGTGTTCCCGTGATTTAATTCAATTTTTCCCTAGATTCCGTTCATGAAGGGAAAGTCTAGACAAGCCTAGTAGCAATTTTAGTTCAGCTACTTAGACGAGATGGCGCTTAGACAGGGAACTATCAGCGTAGATTCGTAACAACAAAAATATAAAGGGCTTGAAGCCACTCGGAAACATTAACAGCAATAAAGATATTGATAAAAAGAAAAAAACTGTATTGATAGCGAAATTGAAGCGTTAGATTGATACAAATGTATGTTCATCACCGTTACCCAACTGTTTTTCAGCGTGGAGGTTGGTTACACTGATCAATACCCAGAATCAGAGGGTTCGGTACCTCCCTAAGTTCTACCATAATTCCAAACATGCAGCCGCCGGGTAGATCGAAGTGTTAGAACGATATTATAAATGTAATTAGCAAGAGTGCGGTGGAAAAAGGCTGAGAGTGCTACAGACCGAGTAGGTTCTGTGCGAAGGAACATTATCCTCGACCTCTCGGTGGTGAATAGCAAAGCGCGTATCTCGCCGAAGTACGCTCCTGCGACCCTAATAAAGAAGAGGAAAGTAGACGAACGTAGTCGGTGTACAGCGAATAACAAAGGGAAGTTCGCAGTTCGTAACAAATATTTATCTGATTCCCGTCAGTGCACCGGTAGATCCGTCTATTCGTATTCATTTACATCGGTACATACACGCGCATCGGCTTCGATAAATTATGCCGTGGGAAAGGACAGGCTGCGTGGCACCTCCTCCTCCGTAAATTTGCATGGCCATTTGTGACAGAGAGACGGTCAAAGGGCTACCCGGGAAAATGGCGAAATTCTGATCGTCTGCCGTGCATCCCTAAATGGGACACTTTCAGACTTCAGAGAAGAAGACGCCAAATCGAATTACCAGTAGCACTCCATTTATCCGGGAGAAATTTTTCTAAATGGATCCTCCCTCCCTGTGTGCTACGGAAGCTACCAACATCTACACAACCGGATGCTGGACAATTTGACAGTGCGTGTTTGTTGCAGAATCATTAATTTTTTATTGGACACACCTTGCAGATCTAAGTTTGTTTTCCAATTTCTGAACCGATTTGGTTAAAACAGATAAAGAGAAAATGATTTCGACGAAATCATTTTCTCTTTATCTGTTTTAACAATCTTACGATCGATAACTCTAACAACATTTACAATTTGGTTAAACTTTATTAATTCTAAGTAATCGTGCTGTAAAAAATGTCTCTCTAAAGATCAATGGTAGAGCGTTGAAAATTCAACTCCGCCATGAATATCGCTTCGTAAACTATGCAAAGGGGGAAAGTATGAAAGAAGAGCTATAAAATTGCGGGAAGAAGGCAAAACAGCGGAGCAAGAAAAAGTTATAAAGATCGCAGATGCGGGCCTGGAGCAACAAAAATTTCCTAGAAAAATCAACCGAGAGAGTGGAGCTGCAAATTGCAAGCAAAATAGCAGCGGGACGCGCGATACGCGTCGCAGTTATCAGCGCCATTTTGTTCCCCAAAGGCTCCAATAAACTAAACTCAGCGGCGCTTGAGCGCGTTTCAGAGCATCGCAGATCAAAAAAATAGGGGGCGCAGGCGTAAAAAAGGAATCTCCCGATGAAATGGCGATCACTGGGATGGCGGAGAAGTTCGAATCGAGTTTCCCGTGAACGCGGGTCATAAACGAAGTTTACGGTGTCCTTTGGTAGCTCGATATTGCACCCGGTATTTCATACATCCGCGGAATATCGCGTCGTTTACCCGGCGATACGAAAAAACCTGCGGCGTGTCATTTCTTGCGATCGAACCGCCACTCTTCCAGGTCGCGGGTGGATCGCGGGGTACAGCGAGTACGGCGAATAGACGGTGCAGGTTGCACACGTGCAAGAGATATCGTAAATCTCTTGCCATTCGATCGCTTCGCGAGCAAAGGGAAAACGGTGCGCGCGAAGAGGGAACGCGAAAAGGACCTTTCATCCCTTAGCGAACTACATCTTGGTTCACTGTATTGTGTTCATAATTTAGCCTTAGATTCAAGCGTTCGAGCGGTGACTCTGCGACTCTGAGACAGCACTAAACATTGCTGTTTAGCTGTACCATTATTCAAAATATTGTTTACATTATGAAATATGTTGGTATCTGATCAATAGACAGCGGATTTTATGCATTTATAACAAAAATTAGCAGATGTCATTTAAAACTGTAAACAAATTAGAGGAATTTAAATATACTGTTGTACTAGGTTCATACTATTGAACATAATAACAGAACAAATAAATTACTATTTCGTTCCCGGTTGGTGCAATACAGGTAGAAAATAGTTAAGGTAAAGGTACTAGTAATTGACCAGTTAAGAACAGTTTTCCACGCGAACAATACTAACCACTTACTCCGTCATCAAATAGCGGGAGTCGATGCCTGAAGACACTCTTTAAGTCTTCTAAATTATGTACCAAAGCCACATTTTAAAAAAAGTTTACTTATACAAATTTAAGAAACATATTTAAAAATTCAGTAATTTCTTCAGAAGTTGACCACTCATGAAAATGAAAAATCTAGTAATTGACCTCCTATTCGTTAGTAGTTGACCACTTATACTAGATAGAAGGTTAAAGCAGTAATTCATCCACGTGTAACTCACTAATTTTTGTTCCAACATGTTTTTGTCCACTTTTCACACAACAAGTATGCATACGAAATTTAATTTTTGGTTTTTTCTGTGATAATTGTTTTCATATTAAAAATAATTTTTTCTTTTTTATTTTCTCTCATATTTTTCAAACGCAAAAATGTCTCTTTGAAAAAGATCCACAAAGGGATCGAAATGTTAGAAACATATTTAAATAATTGCACATTTGTTGTTTTCTAAAATTGATCGAACCTAGCGCCGATATCATTCAATTTATTATATTACTAATTTTCGATCGAGAAGAATTTAACGTTTTCTAAAGCAATAATGTTGGAAATCATTTTACTATCATTTAGTTTCAACAATTTCCAGCACAAATTACAATTAAAGAATGAAATAAGAAATAAAACAAATCAATTCCATAAAAAGTTTAATTGAGGAACAGATGGTATGGCATCCGAGGTTCACTTTCATCAAAAGTGTACAGCTTATAAAAATCTTATTTTTTATGTTTTTCTATAAAATGGTCAACTACTCGTACATGGTCAACTACTGGTACCTTTACCTTACAGTGACTCCCATTAATATTCGGACGCTCTAAAAAAACCATAACTTGTTAAACTTTGAACTATACGACTTGAATTTTTTGGGAAAGCTAGAGCAAATAGTTTGCTACAGGATGTGTATTTTGCACTGTATTTTGCATAAAGATCCGCTGTCTGCTAATCAATTACTAAACGTTTAAGTATTTCATGAGGTATTGTATCAATTTCATATCCATAAAATAAAAAAAAATCATATAGAATGGAATTATTCTAGGTCGGAAGAAGTGTTTAATTTTCGAATTAAACTAGCTCCGATTACAAAGAGTTAATAATTTGTATACTCGTCTCACTTCATTTATACAGGGTATTCAGCTTCCAAGCAGTTTTATAACAGCAATGTCAACAACGAAAACGGATGAATTTGTACGCTGAGGAACGTACTTAAGAGGCACATAAAAAACGATACAGAACGACCTGATTATATTTGCGAACGTAAGAACGTAATCTCCGGTGGCAGGCAGCCCCGCGAATTTAATGGAGCCTGCCGGCAGGACCGACCGTTTCGCAAAATGACAGGCAGAATGAAAAATCAATCGCGCGACCAGTCGAGCATCGAATAAATTGTCGCGCGACGAATTCCGCCGGGAAGTCTATGTGAACAACCGAGTCAGAACGATGGGAAGTGTGGGGAATCGAACCGACACGAACAATCCATCAGTAGAAACAACGTCATTAAAATGCACCGGTTAAAATTAATCCCGGTCGGATATGTCAGCCGACTGCATATTCGAGCGGAATATTTGAACGATTTGCTGCAATTGTTAACGTCGCGTTAATATCGAATGGAGCTTTTTGATTGATTCGTAATTCGTCGACCGTTTCGCCGACCGCGCCTGCGACGAGACAATAGACCGCCTATTGGGTAATTTAATATCTCAAACAATACGTCAATGAAAGATTCCACGTGTAACTGCGGTAACTGAAAATCAGCTACACTATTTCGCTGCTGTCCCCCTATGATTCACTTATACGTTTGACATTGTTTTATACTCAACGTTAACACATATTTTACACTATTCTGCGATGAGCTGCGTATAGATTGTGTTTTTTAATGTCCCTGTGTAGCCTGAATGCAATAAAGATGAAATAATAATGGTAATAATTTTGTATGCTGTAGAAACTTAAGTCTCAATAAAATTTCAAGCAGAGCGAATCTCGTGTGACTTTTATTAAACGACCAGGGCCGAATCAAGTCCTAGTACATGGCAGGAGTAGCAAATGTTACGGGCTCGCACCTGGAGCAGAAACTGTTTAACTTGTAAAATTTTGTCAAAAAATAGGTCATTCGTCTGTAACGAGTCGTCGACTTGTCACGAGCTGCATCTAATCAAAGGCGACAGAGCGGCAGTTATATTTATATTTATGCTTCAAGAACGTGATGGAACAAGATCGTCTAACTAACCTCACCTTAGAGTAAAAGTTGTGGTTTATTTTATTATCGTACTAAATCTAGGGCCTCCTGGTAACATTTGCTACGGGCTCCGCACTGGCTTAATCCAACCCTGAAAAGGACTGATCATTTAGTATGCCATGAATGGTATAACCGAAGAAATTCAAAGAACATTAGACAGTTCATTGGTTGATGCAGCATCTCGAACAATCTATTTCCTCTCCTCTACGATCTCCACAAATAAAAGCGCAGCGAGTCCTGTGTAACTTTTTTAAAAAGTTGGGCATTTCGTGTGGCACATAGGGAGGAGGGAAGAGAGCTCGCAGTCGCAAGAGAGGTTAGCAATCGTACGGAAATAAGGGAGTACCAGACCCATGGATCTTGCTAGAATATTACTAGAAAAACAAGTAAAAACAGTGTTTGCGGGAAACCATTGTTTGTTCTTATACGAACATGTTTTGAGCTATGTGAGGGCTCATTGTAAAGAGGAAGGTCCTGCTTCGCTTTGGTCATGATTTATGTCAGAAAAATTGTTTTGTATTAGAAAAATACATAGGAACCTGAGGTTGGTCGTCTCGATTTTTCCCCTACTTTGGACGCTCATATTATTATATACAGGGTGTCCCAAAATTCCTCCGACACCCGAAAATGGGAGGTTCCTTGGGTCAATTGAAGCAACATTTTCCTTTACAAAAATGGCGTCCGCGGCTTTGTTTAGGAGTTATTAACGAACAACACGGACCAATCAGAGCGCGAACTAGACATGCGATGACACGTTCGGCCAATTGACAGTCGGCGCGTCGTGTCGACTGTACTAACTCGCGTCTAGGTCGCGCTCTGATTGGTCCGTGTTTTTCGTTAATAACTCCTAAACAAAGCCGCGGACGCCATTTTTGTAAAGGAAAATGTTGCTTCAATTGACCCAAGGAACCTCCCATTTTCGGGTGTCGGAGGAATTTTGGGACACCCTGTATAAACATAATGTCGTTAACCCTTTGGTTACCCTGGACGAGATATCTCGCGCCCCGATACTTCCCGATAAACGCCTTTGACGAGATATCTCGCATCCCCACCTAGACATTATAGACAAATATATTTTATAAGTAAATGAATGAAATCTGTATTAAAAAGATTTAAAAGTATTTAGGAAGAAATAATATTTTAATAAAGATTTCATTCATTTCTGCCTTTTATAAATCAGGATATAGTTACTTATAAAATATATTTGTCTATAGTGTCTAGGTGGGGATGCGAAATATCTCGTCAAGAGCGTTTATCGGGAAGTATCGGGGCGCGAGATATCTCGCCCAGGGTAACCAAAGGGTTAAATCATGACCAGAGCGAAGCAGGATCAACCTTCCTCTTTAGAATGAGCCCTCACACAGCTCGTAACATGCTTGTATAACTACAAACAATGGTTTCCCGCAAACACTGTTTTTACTTGTTTTTCTAGTAATATTCTAGTAAGATCCATGGGTCTGGTACCCTCTTAATGTTTGCGCTGTTAGAGTTACCCAGCGTTGTCTACGATATGAGTGGCTGAATTCTTTTTTTTTAGGGGTGAGGGGGAAGGACCACTTAAATATGCAAGAAGTTGTTCAAAAGTCTGCAAGATAGGCGAGCTTACTTGTGTTTAAGGTGCTGCGGCGTCCCAATGCACCTGAGACCAGCTTTGGCAAGAATACCGACCCGGTTGCACAAATTCTCGCACTCCGCCACGCTGTGCGAGGTCAGGATTACGCAGCTCTGGCTCTTCGTCATGCGTCTTATCGTTTTCGCGACCAGATCCTTCGTGGCCGGATCCATGCCGCTGCGGAGGAATAAATAAAACATGAACAGCGAGGACGTTTCTGTGTTTTTAAACGGGTTTTTTTCCTCCCCACACTGTTCTCTCCGTGTATGTTATGGTTTATCCAGCGTACCTCGTCGGCTCGTCCATGAGAACCACGGACACCGGCGCCATAACGCTCAAGGCAGTGCACAGCTTCCTTTTATTGCCTCCGCTAAGGCTGCTCACCCTTTTGTGAGCGTACTTCAAGAGATCCAGCCTCTTCAGCGTCAACTCGACTGCCTGAAACAATTTTTCACGGGATTAAGTCTCAACGAAAATGGAGACTCGCGAATGAGGCTTCCATCAATTATGTAGCCATCGCTAAGCCAACTTTCCCGCTGCACAACACTTTCAGGAAAAAAACGGTTCTTCTACATTCTTTTCATCTTCGGGATTCGAGGAGTTTGTATAGCAACGATATAGTTCTTTTAGTCGTAGTCACCGCGTTTAGTTACAAGGAACATCGCCCATACCATTTTGATGAAACTTTGCACATCTACAGTTTAGCTTTTTAATTAACAGAAAAATGGGTTTATGGGTTGAAATTACCCCTCGAGGTGGGGTTTCGTAAGCCTTCGAAGCTCAAAAACTGACGGAGATAGAAAAAATAATACTGAATTACTAATCTTTCCACGAAATTTTCTATGCAAAATCATTGTGTAATTCAGCTGCCAATCGTGTTCCTCGAAACGTTGCTTCGAGCTTCCATCAGCAACGGAAAATGTCTTTGCTGCAGTTAATCAAACCGGCAATTTTCTAAAACCATTACTATGCATTCCGTAAACTACATTCTACATTCCCAACTAAATTTTCCGTGGAAAGTCGCAATACTTCAGCTCCCACGGTCGTTTACAAACGCCGCGGCGTAGTCGGACTGAATGCAAATCCAGCTCCGCGCGAGTGATCCTGGCTGAGGAACGCGAGCCGGGAGGTTCCGAGGTAACTGCAGGAGAATCTCGGACAACAGTTCGGGGAAGTTCGCCGTGGAAAAAAGGAGGATCGCCGGCTGCTTAACGTTTTACACGCCTCTCGTTTCGTTCCCGAGCTTGGAATAATTAAAAACACAATTCACGGGCGAGCGGAGGCTGGCTGGAAGGGAAGGTCCCCGGAAAAACTTGCGGGTCTGGGGACCGGAAGTTTCGGCATAAATCAGACCTCACCTTGGGAACGTTGCTCAGTCCGCAAACTTCCCCGTGAATAGTCAGACACTGATGCGGGCTGAGGAACCCGTCGAGGCCGTCGCTCTGTGGGCAGTAACCGATTTCTCCGTTACAGAGCGGCCCTTTCCCCACCTCCTGACCCTTCAGGATGATCCTACCGGACGTCGGGATGATCTCCGTGGTGAGCATCCGGAAGGTGGAGCTTTTTCCGGCACCGTTCGTCCCGAGAAGCCCAAAACACTTGCCGGCTTGCACGCCCATGCTCAGATTCTGCACGGCCACGTTCGTCCCGTACACGCTTGTGTACTCCTTTCGCAACTTCACCACCTGCAGGATGTCGTCCGACATCCCACTTTCCACCCTCATCCTCTCCTTCGATACATCATCGTCCTCGTCGACGATTGTGTGAGGACTACCCCGACGGTTCCACGTCGGCAGCACGCGACACTCGATCATCAGGTTCAACGAGAACAAGATTGTTCCTACGATCGCCAGGAACACGAAATGAAGACCCAAAAGGTCCCAGCCTAATGGGGACTGGTACGTATCCATGTTGAACTTTTCCAGCAAACTCGCCGTGATGTCGTTACGAGATATTTGTACCAAAGCGTCGCCAAGGGCGTACTGAGGGAATATTAACAGGATCTGGTGCAAGGTGTTCCTCGCGTCTTCTGTTGCTTTCGTCTTGCCCAGGATGTCCAGCACCAGGATCGTGGCTAGGGAAAATACACCTATGAACGTGTTCGTGCAGAACAGCACCATGTTCGAGAGACTCGAGTCGTTGAAGATCTTCTCCATAAGGTGGGAGAACGGCAGCGCTGCCCACCTACGAGAAACATATTTCTTTTTATGCTCGAACCATTCAAACCTCCACTTGAGGCTACCTGCACCAGTAGGAAATAATACTGGAACGACACTCACGCGAAAAGGCAGAGCAAAAGGCAGATGCCAGCCAGATTGTGCCTGGCGACGTACGCAGGCAGTCCAAAGATCTCGAAGACAATCACAGCCAACAGGATGGACAGGCCAAACACCTGCAAACCAGGAATCGAATTTAAATCAAGTTCCCGAGTCTATTCCGGTTCCCGCCACTCACGAAGAAGTCCCAGATTAATGCAGTCGTCCAATAGGTGACAGGATGGACTCCGGCCAAGAAGAGGATCCTTTTTTCCTCGGACAGTCTCTCCCGCACCAGTTCCTTCGACCCTTGAGCAGCGACCAAACTGAACGCGATTAGGAGAACCAGAGCTACGCCAACGTCGGCCACGTGCTGCAACCTGAATCGAACAACGTTTCCATCGAATTTCTTCTATCTAAAACGGTGGTTAGAACATTTCTATTTCTCAATGCTACTAGGATAATGTTACTTCTCGTTTATTTCAGTAGCAGTCATGCAGCACGACAAACCATGTAAAAATGAAGGTAAAGAACATGCAGGGTGTCCCAAAACTACTGTAGGAGCGGAAACTGGGAGGTTCCTTGGGTCATTTGAAACGACATTTTCCTTTACAAAAATGGCGTCCGCGGCTTTGTTTAGGAGTTATTAACGGAAAACACGGACCAATCAGAGCGCGATCTAGACATGCGATGGCACGTCCGACCAATTGACAGTTGGCGCGTCGGGCCCACTGTGCTACCTTGCGTCTAGACCGCGCTCTGATTGGTCCGTGTTTTTCGTTCATAACTCCTAAACAAAGCCGCGGCCGCCATTTTTGTAAAGGAAAATGTTGCTTCATATGACCCAAGCAACCTCCCATTTTGCGCTCCTACACTAGTTTTGGGACACCCTGTATACTACGATGTTCGAAAACATTTTCTCCCAAGCGAGCAGCATCAGTGCCCCCGAAAGCAGGCAAATCCTTTGCCGTGGCGCAGGGAATGCGACCGAGCCCGAATCGTATAAAATATTATTATTAGCTGGAAAAACACGCGAGAAACGTGGGGTCGAGAGAGAAAAAAATTGTGTTCCGATGCAGTGCAGTTCAAACGGGATCGGCCGAGCACGCCGAGTTAATTAAAAGTAAACGCAACACGCGCGATTTCGTTGCACATAGCCACCTACGCCTGACTCCGTCTACGTGGCAAGATCGAGCGGGCACGTTGGCATCTGACCCGGTAATTGGATCCCGCTTATCGAAACACAACACCGCGCGTAAAACGCTCTTTTTAATATTTTCCCGGCATCGTACAGGATTTATTCTGACGGCCGGGGAGCGCGAGCCGCAGCATCGCGACGGTAATATAAATAATAAGATGACCCAGTACATTTTAAATTCGCGGAAAACGTGACCGATCACAGGATTAATGTTTGCACGCACTTGACAAACTTACAACCACCAGTGCGTTTCACTCTTAAGGACAGCAACTCGTATGAAGTTTTTCGCATGAAATACAGTGTTAACAAGGTTAAACTTGATTTTACAACTGCAGTAGTACGTTAATGCATTGTTTACCAGCTATTGTTTTGTGCTGTTTGAAAATATTTGGAAACATTCGTGATTAAGAATTCTTTAGCAGTGAAATTTAATCATTTCGCTCGGTATTAATATGTAACATAATATGAAACATTGCATTGAATATAAATGAGACTACTTTCAATTTGAATGATTAAATTTGATATTATTAAGGGATCGATTACGATTTCCGTGGCCCCTCGTTTTGAGGTTATATTTGTGTTCTTGGGGTTATTTCAAGAAAAAAATGTATATATAACATGGTGTCAAATCGGCTTGGTTTAGCCGGTAAAGTAGATTTCCTGTTTTTTATAAACCTGCAAATATCTCGGAAACTATGCGTGATATAGCCAAATATATACAGACCATTTTTGTAGGAAATTGAATTTCCTATAAAAAACATTTTGAACATTTTTTTCCTTTTCAGAGATGAGCGGATCTCTTTTAGTTTTCGAGATCCTGGATTGCCGTATGTGTGGTCGGGCCGGACGTCAGGCCGGCCCTCTGCGCCCCCTCCCACGACCTAACCACAACTCACTCTGTTCACATAATCTTCCCATTGTAGACTGCGCAGCTGCTAAACAAATGTCATAATACATAAATTGTTGGAAATTTCATTTTCTACAAAAAAGGTCTCTTGATATTTTGCCATATTTCGCATAGTTACCGAAATATTTGCAAATTTATAAAAAACAGGAAATCGACTTTACTGGCTAAACAAGGCCGATTTGATACCTTGTTATATACAGGGTGTTCACGCTATTACTAGCCAGCATTTTTTTTGTAAATAGTAAATATTAGAAAAAAATGATAGAGGAAAAAGTAGTACTGTTTTTTATGCGCAATATAATGACATATGCATTTTTGTTTTACTTACATTATTTTGATAGAAATGAAGGTGACCTTCAATTTTTTTAATGGAATGCTATACATTTTTTTATGTTGTATGAAAGCGTGTGTCAAGACGAATTCATCCATCTACTACACAATGACCTTCAAGGTCATGCAAGGTCAGAAATGGAAAAAATGGAAGAAACAATTTGAACTAGTTTACGAGACGCCGCCCAGCGATATAAACGACTTGAAAACCAAAATAACACAAGCATGTGTGTTAATAATTCAAACCACACTAGAAGAACCTACCAAAAACGTAATTAATAGAGCCGAAATGTGTATTCATGCATAAGGAAGCCATTTTGAACATTTGTTGTAGCCTCATCAATAAAGAATACTTGTAAACACATTGGTACGCAATATTCAAATTGTTTCTTCCATTTCTTCCATTTCTGACCTTGCATGACCTTGAAGGTCATTGTATAGTACATGGATGAATTCGTCTTGACACACGCTTTCATACGACATAAAAAAATGTATAGCATTCCATTTAAAAAATTGAAGGTCACCTTCATTTCTATCAAAATAATGTAAGTAAAACAAAAATGCATATGTCATTATGTTGCGCATAAAAAACAGTACTACTTTTTCCTCTATCACTTTTTTCTAATATTTACTATTTACAAAAAAAATGCTGGCTAGTAATAGCGTGAACACCCTGTATACATTTCTTTCTTGAAATAACCCCAAGAACACAAATATAACCTCAAATTGAGGGGCCACGGAAATCGTAATCTCCCCTTATTAAGAATTGTTTTTACATGAGGAGTGAAATTTTTTATCGAAATATCAATTCTCTTTCTTCATGGTCGTATTATTAACAGTTTTGCTTCTTTTCAAAATTGTTCGATACTTTAAAAATTAGAGCAGGCAGAACGTACGCTACAGTGCGCTCTTTGAAAATACTACTGCAGTATCAATACGAGATTCATATTTCTCGAGAAGAAAAATGTTCTCCACGAGGAAATATGTATCGAAGCATACCTGAAAAGATCCGAAAAAATACAACATTCAATTGTCGTACAGTGAATTCTTGATATATTAATAATTTAATAACTCAAATACGTAACAACACAAGTCCGAAGATGAGATCGTAAGATTTAACGGAAGATGCTAGAAGCAAGTGCAACTTACAGGGTTGTCCGGTTCAATTGATCGCTGGATAACCTCAAAGGATGATTGAGGGTCGTCAAATGTCCCTGCACCCCCGACGCCCGTAAAATCGCCTCGTTTAGGGCGCTCAAGTACGAGGGCAGTGCATGATGACCCTTGTTGTTGAACCAAACGATGAACAGTGGATCGTTCTTCAAGTGCGACAACGACCATCCACCGTATCTGTTCAAACATTGACAATGATAGTCAGTTTGAAAATGTGAAGAAAATCTTTTTTCGAACAAGGTACCTTTTTTCTATGTATGTCTGGTGGGTAGATACGATCCAATCAAGAGCAGGCCTACCAGGTAGAACCTGAAGAAGCCCTTCGACAGCCTGCGACACTCCGTGACACACCTGTTGACCGTCCACGCAGTTGCAGGTGCCCGTGTCCTGATTAACCAAAGAACTTCTTTTAGCAAGTGTCTTTCGACGTGTAATCACTAGGCTGTAGACTTTGTCAACAGAGTTGCATTGATTTGATTTATTATATTTTCTACAGTTTCTATTATTTGACGCAGGATCCTTCATCAGGATCGGATCGATACTCGCTCGATTCCAGTGAAGTAATCAATGGAAATATATTTAGGTCCACAGTCTAGCAATTAACTATCCCGCTATTTGATAACGCAATTAATTGTCGTACATTCGGTAGTGTTTGCCAAGCGCCAGCGTAATCATCCCCGAATCGATCGTGTAGCTGCAGAGACACGTGTTGCAGGAACGAGTCGTAGTTGTTGTCGATGCTGAATGGAATTCGAGGGAAGGACAGCATTTAGTAAAGTGCGCGTTTAGGAAGAAGAGTTTGTCCGAAAGACCGACAGTCTGCGTACCTGTAGAAGTAGGTCGGATGAGTGTCGTACAGCTTCGGCGTGAGAGGAAGTGCCGGTTCATCTTGCGATGGAGGTCTTATCAGAGAAAATCCCATGGCAACTGCGACGAATATTGTCGGCAGGAAGAGACCAGCGAACAGTGTCATCCAATCTTTTCTGAAGTGCCACATTCGTTTTTTCAGCAGAGCTCTCGCCTGTCTGATGGGGCTCGGGTTCAGGGTGGGCTCGTCGTCGATCAGATCGATGTCGTTGGTCGGCATTGATAACCCTGTAGATCGTTCGAACACGTTAACCGTTTAACCCTCTAACAGGAGACCATTCTTACAAGTACAGTATCCAGTAGGCCCGGAAACATTAATCGCAATTGATATAAAGCCATCCCAACCGTAACGCCCACTGGCTTCATCCAGCAAGCACCATTACCATGGAGAAAAGACGCGCTTCGCCTGTCGAAAGTACCGTAGTGAGATGACGAGATGAGCCCTGGGACGGCACAGAGGCTAGAGAGTCTATCCTTCTGCATAGTAGAAGTAGTAGTTGCATGTATGTCTGACTACTTTGGCCAATAGAAGACGCGTTCCGACCAAACTAATTAATCGACCGCTTTTTATGCCAACGTCACCGTATTCCTGTCAGGACCATCTATCTGATCATCTCACCACAGTAGCTACAATGGTACATACGGTGGAGGAACGCGGACACGAACAGTGTCATCAGACTGAGGAAATTGAAGGGAATACAGTTACCCTCTCTCTGTCATTACCGGATTGGTCACGTGACACTGTACTGTTGAGCGCTCAGAAGAAGGTCCCTGACAGGAATGCGGTGACGAAGGCAACAGTGCGCCTCCAATTGGTTAGCTTGGAAGAAGCGCGCCTTATATTGGCTGAAACCACCCCCTCCCACTCTCGGGACCTTCTTTTGAGCGGGGACCGAGCCACAGCAGAAGCGTGGGAATCCTCGCTGCCGGAAAATAGTGGAATAGCGACACTGTACACGAGGCACCAGCGAATGCGACAAAGATGCATGCATGAAAGAGAAGTTGGTGGAGAAGGCAAGCGTTGGAAGGAGGTCTCAACGAGATTTAATTAATGATATTTACCAACGTAATCTACGGTGGTGACGCTATCCTGGCTAGCTCCGATTACAGTGGATCCATTTTCCGCTCGAGAACAAAGATCCAGGAAGACTCTCTCCAAAGTATCACATTCCAGGGAAAAGTGGGAATAGCCCACAACTTTTCGACTGTCTTCAAGGACCTTTGCTACATGCCCGATACTGGAAAGCACATTATTTAACGAACCACTATCTACGCAATATCTGAGAGTCCATCTGTAGAACGGTTTTTATACAGATCGACTTACTTGTTGTGGACGCCATTCTTCCCCTGAAAAGGCAGCGTGACGACCACCTCATTGCCTGCAATTTCGCTGGTCTCCGCGTTCGGGATTACCTCTTCGATCACGTTCTTCAGGTCCTCCAGTCTCTTGTTTTCAACGACATCAGTATTTCCTTCTCGTTCTCCAGGGAACGATACATGAAGCCTGTACCCACGGCCGTGCATCATCTTCAAGGACAATGGCGAGCCGGTGCACAATATCTTCCCCTTATGCATTACGACCACGGTATCACTCAACATATCAGCCTCATCCAGGTGGTGAGTCGACAGGATGACCGTCCTGCCAATCCTGTGTTGATCGATCAGCCTCCAGATCCTGCGTCTTGCTGCAGGATCCACTCCTGCGCCAGGTTCGTCCAAGATCACCAGCTTTGGAAAGCCCAGGAACGCCAGAGCCACGCAGAGTCTCCTTTTCGTGCCACCTGATAGACGATGCACGGGCTCGTGTTCCTGTTTACCTAGCTCCAAGGATGTTAGCATCCTGTGAACGGGGAATTTGTCATGCTGTAAAAGGACACTGCGATCGTCCGTGTATTCTGTTAGCGAGTACGAACGCAAACGCTTAAAAAGGAACAAAATGAATTATCAGAATGTCCAAGTGTAACGTTTTCGTTATAATACGTGCTGGAATGATCTTCTGCAAAAACGTGAGACACCCGCCCATGATTGTCATAAAATCCGTAGTCTGTTTATAACAAAAGAATATAGTTTTCTTTCCACTGAGAAGAAAGGAACAGGATTAATGCTTGACAGAAGGGGTTAAAACAGACTTCCGTTGTTGTGAAGTATCAAACCGGTGATCCATCAGCACTCGAAATATGAACGCGAGTTAGTTTCCAAGACCAATTAGAGATTTCCTGGATGGATGAAGGTAGCTAGGAGCGACGAGCCGTGAAAACGGAGCATTGATAAGGACAGTTTGCCGATCGACTCACTCGTCCACGCTCCGTTGCATATTAACGCTCTCCTTGGGCCGCTTCAGCTTCGCGTAGAAGACCATGTGTTCCCTGGGCGTCAAAGTACCGATGAGCACGTTATCCTGAGGGCAGACCCCTATGTCAGGTTTGCAGTCCTCTTCACCGTTCAAACAAATCTCACCGGTGGTCGGAGCCAGCATCCCCGTCAGCATCTTGCTGAAACGAGAGTACACACACTCGAAAGACGGGAATGAATATCCGGATGCCGAGATAGAGATACCCTCTGTCGACATGAAAGGGAACGAACCGTGGCTGCACAAACGTTCACGGAATCGCTGGTTTAATTGATATAATTATAAGGAGCGTGCCACTTATTCGACGACCCAATATTTACCGGAAATAAATAACCGGTCGGAAAGTAACTTATGTACTTCCTTTTACCCACGTACGTTCCTCACGGAGAAAATTCAACCATTTGCCTCTTCTTAGGCCTCGTACAGACTAGAACATTTCGACGAACTGCGCCGCGAACCGCGCCGCGAACCGCGCATTTCGACGAACATTTCGACGAACGGCGATCGGAACGGATTTGTGCTACTTCCAGATTTCCTTGCAGAACAACTATGGGAGCTGCAGCGGCGTATACTACATAAATAAATACAGAAAATGTTGGCAGTTTATTGAGTTGTAATGTACAAGTCTGTACGAAGCATCAGATTCGACATTAAATGACTTGAATTTGTGAGATATTTATGACATTTCGGCGCGCATTTCGACGAACATTTCGACGAACAGTGCCACGAACGTCGCCGCGCACATTTTGGCGTGCATTTCGGCGCGCATTCGCGCGAACGGTCGATCCATCAGCTCTGGGAACGCCGCCGCGCGCATTTCGACGAACATTTCGACGAACGGTGCCACGAACGCCGCCGCGCGCATTTCGGCGCGCACGAACGCAAACGGGTGGCACTTACAAATCTGTTTGCAGGATAGATAGCATATCCTAAATATTCATAATAAATGTCAAGAAATAGACAGAAATTTAGAAACAAATACATCGGTGATTTAAATTATCTGGAAAAATTACATTTCTACTTCATAATTTGTCTCAGATTATTAAAGAGGCCCTTGCTATGAAAGCATTGAATTTTTTCCCGGATATTTTACGGGAATTCTGAACATTTTCGGGAATCTCGCACAGCCCTGCAGAAATCCCGAAAAAATTCACGGGAAACCCGAACACCACCGGGAATCCCGAATATTCTCGGGAAATACTCAGGATTTTTGTGATCCCATCCCGACATGATACGAGGCTGCCTATCCTGTTCCCGGCATCGGGATTCGAGAATTCTCGGGTTTTTAGCAGGGTTGCTTCCAACTGTTTTAATAAGAACCCTATATCTCTTGATATTTAAGAAAATGTATGTCTCTTGACAGTAGCAGCATCGTTGCGCAACCCAACGCTTCTCGCGGCTCCCCTACATGCTGCTGAATAATGCAAATAGGGATATAACCCCGCTAGATTGATCTTTCATTAGCGATTTTTTATCTTTTATTGTATTTGTTTAAAACAATTGGAATTGTATCGGTGCCGGGAACGGGATGGGAAGCCTCGTATCATGTCGGGACTGGATCCCAAAAATCCTGAGTTTTTCCGGAGAATATCCGGGATTACCGGTGGTGTTCGGGTTTCCCGTGAATTTTTTCGGGATTTATTATGAATATTTAGGACATGCCATCTATCCTGCAAACAGATTTGTAAGTGCCACCCGTTTGCGTTCGTACGCGCCGAAATGAGCGCGGCAGCGTTCGTCGAAATGTTCGTCGAAATGCGCGGTTCGCGGCGCGGTTCGCGGCGCAGTTCGTCGAAATGTTCTAGTCTGTACGAGGCCTTAGATCAGATAAAACGTTTGCTTTCTGTTTGTATCGCCAGATGTGTATCTTAAAACGTGGCAGTACAAATGGAAGGAATTTTGTCGATTTAAACGGTGAAATAAAAATGGACGACGCACTGTTTTAGTGTGAGAGTTAAATATAAGACCAGATTGCTCCATGGGGCACTGGTGTGACCCCGGTAACATGCAGAGCAGTGAAGCCATGTCTACTTAAAATGTTCTACATAGTGGAAGCAGTATGAATAGTTTAACCATTTTTTCTTCGTTGGTATTGATGTTACAGTCCCTAAGATAATTTCAGTAATTACAATACTTTGTTTTGATATTTCTCGATCGTAAATATTTAATAAAAATAATATATGCTCACGACGCACAGTTTCGATCAATGGTACAAACAAAGCAAATTTGCACAAATTAAACTCTCAACGTTTCCATCCGGATTTGGATCATTTTCAAGAGAATTGCGTTTGCTATGTATAAAGAAAAGTTAAAAGAGTATCAAAAGAGTGCAATCTAGACCAGCATGGAACTCAGTCAGTTAATTATACTCTTTTAACTTTTCTTTATACATAACAAACGCAATTCTCTTGAGAATCATCAAAATCTAATTAATTTTTGCAAATTTGCTTCGTTCGTACCATTGATTGAAACTGTGCGCCGTGAGCATATATTATTTTTATTATAATACTTTGCAATTAAAATATTAATGCAAACATTCAAGGAGTGTAAAATTTAAAAAATCATTTAGCATATCCATTTCCGTATTTTCTGAAATATAAAACGAGAAACCATCGAAGAAAGGAAATTGAATATCACAGGATATTCTGCACGCGAGACGCGTGCGTTCACATACACGAAGTGCTGCTTTCGCATGGACTAGTGTTCCTGATTTCTCAAAATTTTTCATTTCTCGAGGAATGAGAAATAAGACTATATTTCTTGAGAATTATCGAGATTTATCTACGATTTTTAATGAAATAAAAAAGTATTGCAAATTTTATGATATTTGGAATATCGTTGATAATATTTATTGGAACTGCAAAAACTTGAACTCAATGTCAAAATATAGGCGATAAATATAACCGATAAATTTATTTATTTAAAACTAAACTTTTATAAAATGAAACGTAGAATCAAATAATCTTTTTTTGTAACAAAATCTGTAGCCGTAGACAAATTTCTTTCATTTCGTGTGGATGTTGGCTTTATTGTATATATGCAATTTTAGTTAACTAAAAATTAATTTTTCAAAATATATTATAAAATAAGTCTTTCTTGATGAGAAATAACTGAGATTTTCCGAAAATATGTGTAAGAGAAAAGATATTGAATAACTGTTTTAATCCGAAAAGAAAGTACACAATTGATATATGAATAAAAATTAACGTAATCGTATCGTATTTAAATCAAACGTGACGTCTTTCGTATCTCGAGAAAAAGTCGAATCCATACGTGAACACGTCCTTTTATATATTACTTTCTCAATTGTTTATAAATTTTCTAGAACAAATATTAATTTAACAAGATGCGTCGCAATCGCAGTATCACGGCACTCACGCACACATACACGATCCTCACACTCAAACAACAAGTAACATACAAATCCCACACTCCCTACATATGTTATAAAATAAATGAGATTCGTAAGAATTTTCCTAGATTTAAACTTTAAAAATTTTGTAATTTCTCGAAAAATGAGAAATAACCATTTATAAAATTTCTCGAGAAATTCTCAAGAAAGAATTCTTCAGAAGGAACACTAGCATGGACCGAGGCCAAAGACAAAGAAAAGATTCATTGGTTCAACAAAGTGTGTAATGAACTAACAGTAAAATAAGACGTTTTGTTAAAGCTCAACGAAACTCGTCTGACAACAGATTTTCGATTTCTTCGTTTTTCGATCTAATGTGTTTCGAGCAGAATCTCCGTCCACATTCTAGGATAGGTTAGGCCTCGTACAGACCTAAACGGTTTGACGAACCGCGCGCATTTCGCCAAACATTTCGCCGCGCAGAACGGCGCGCATCGGCTAACAGCAAACGGAACGGATTTGTGCTATTTTCAGAATTTCTTGCGAACAACTATGGAAACCGCAGCGGCATATACTACACAAAGAAAAACAGAAATTTTTTGCAGTTTATTCAGTGAATTAAAGTTTATAAATGAAATGTTCAAGTCAGGACAAAGCATTAAAGACATCAGATTCAAGACTACATGACTTGAATGTTTGTTTGCCTATACGTTTGCAGAACCGTTTGCCGAAACGTTTGCCGAAATGTTCGTCAAAATGCGCACATTCGTGCTCGTCGTCGTTCCCGGAGCTGATGGATCGACGGCAAACACGAATGCGCGCATTTCGTCGCGCATTTTGACGAACATTGCGGCAAACGTTTCGGCAAACGGTTCGGCAAACGTATAGGCAAACAAACATTCAAGTCATGTAGTCTCGAATCTGATTGAACATTTCATTTATAAACTTTAATTCACTGAATAAACTACCAATAATTTCTGTATTTCTTTGTGTAGTATATGCCGCTGCAGTTTCCATAGTTGTTCGCAAGAAATTCTGAAAATAGCACAAATCCGTTCCGTTTAGGCCTCGTACAGACTAGAACATTTCGACGAACTGCGCCGCGAACCGCGCCGCGAACCGCGCATTTCGACGAACATTTCGACGAACGCTGCCGCGCTCATTTCGGCGCGTACGAACGCAAACGGGTGGCACTTACAAATCTGTTTGCAGGATAGATGGCATGTCCTAAATATTCATAATAAATCCCGAAAAAATTCACGGGAAACCCGAACACCACCGGTAATCCCGGATATTCTCCGGAAAAACTCAGGATTTTTGGGATCCAGTCCCGACATGATACGAGGCTTCCCATCCCGTTCCCGGCACCGATACAATTCCAATTGTTTTAAACAAATACAATAAAAGATAAAAAATCGCTAATGAAAGATCAATCTAGCGGGGTTATATCCCTATTTGCATTATTCAGCAGCATGTAGGGGAGCCGCGAGAAGCGTTGGGTTGCGCAACGATGCTGCTACTGTCAAGAGACATACATTTTCTTAAATATCAAGAGATATAGGGTTCTCATTAAAAAAGTTGGAAGCAACCCTGCTAAAAACCCGAGAATTCTCGAATCCCGATGCCGGGAACAGGATAGGCAGCCTCGTATCATGTCGGGATGGGATCACAAAAATCCTGAGTATTTCCCGAGAATATTCGGGATTCCCGGTGGTGTTCGGGTTTCCCGTGAATTTTTTCGGGATTTCTGCAGGGCTGTGCGAGATTCCCGAAAATGTTCAGAATTCCCGTAAAATATCCGGGAAAAAATGCAATGCTTTCATAGCAAGGGCCTCTTTAATAATTTGAGACAAATTATGAAGTAGAAATGTAATTTTTCCAGATAATTTAAATCACCGATATATTTGTTTCTAAATTTCTGTCTATTTCTTGACATTTATTATGAATATTTAGGATATGCTATCTATCCTGCAAACAGATTTGTAAGTGCCACCCGTTTGCGTTCGTGCGCGCCGAAATGCGCGCGGCGGCGTTCGTGGCACCGTTCGTCGAAATGTTCGTCGAAATGCGCGCGGCGGCGTTCCCAGAGCTGATGGATCGACCGTTCGCGCGAATGCGCGCCGAAATGCACGCCAAAATGTGCGCGGCGACGTTCGTGGCACTGTTCGTCGAAATGTTCGTCGAAATGCGCGCCGAAATGTCATAAATATCTCACAAATTCAAGTCATTTAATGTCGAATCTGATGCTTCGTACAGACTTGTACATTACAACTCAATAAACTGCCAACATTTTCTGTATTTATTTATGTAGTATACGCCGCTGCAGCTCCCATAGTTGTTCTGCAAGGAAATCTGGAAGTAGCACAAATCCGTTCCGATCGCCGTTCGTCGAAATGTTCGTCGAAATGCGCGGTTCGCGGCGCAGTTCGTCGAAATGTTCTAGTCTGTACGAGGCCTAATGTAGAAAATAAGGAGAATAATTCGAATTTAGTCGAAGTTGAAGAAGAATTATTAAAATCTTCCGAGCTTGAAACATAAAAAAGTAGTGTGTTGGAGATACTAGGAATAGATCCCAATGATTCCAAATTCAGATGAGCGCCGTTCTGCGCGGCGAAATGTTTGGCGAAATGCGAGGTTCGTCAAACGGTTTGGCGAACGGTTCGACAAACGGTTCGGCAAATGGTTCGGCAAACCATTTAGGTCTGTACGAGGCCCTAGGCTGGCTGCTCAGCTCAGGGGTGACGAACTGGCGGCGTGAGAGCCAGTTGTAGTTCCCATCCCCGCCTTTCTTTTCAAAAAATAGGGTATCATGCCCATCACTCTGGGACACGGATGTGGAGTGGGAGGAGAACCGTCGCATTGATAGTGGGCGTCCTCTGACTCCCAGCGGAGAAGTTCGTCACCCCTGGTTTAACTGATAGGCGGGTAAACATTTACTTACATGATAGTAGTCTTCCCGGCTCCGTTCCTGCCAAGAAGACTAGTAACTTCGCCTTCGCACATCTTCAAAGTAAAGTTATCAACGGCCACAACTTCTCCTGCGTCGCTGTTGTAGACCTTCCTCACACCCTCGAACCTAACTCCCGTCTGTTTCTCGTTGACTACTAAACTGCTCGAGTCGGTCTCCTCGCCTACATCGTGTACAACATTAACAGTTAATCTTTCTACCCAGGAAATAATCGATCTTCGTATGTCGTACGGAAAAGCAAGCTCTTACCGTTCGTACGGCTATTCAAATCCTCGAAGAAGCATGGTAAGACAAAATAAAAGCATCTCGAATCAATTTTTCAGTCAACAGAAAATCGTCCTCGATCTCTTTGTAGATACTCGACAAATCAAAGGAAATACCCACACACACGCAGAACATGTAGAACATGCAGCACAACAGTCAAATAGCTACACTGATTATTACCGTTATGCCATCGGTCACTTCGATTCGAAGAAAATTGAAATTATGATCAAAGTAACTTTATCGTTTAAACGTAATCTCGCTGCATCTTTCTACGGCTAATTTATTCCTAAATCAACGAAAACAATTTTGTTTTATGTACTCGCGACTTACATTACCAATGTATCGGTGAAACTGAAAACAATAGAAAGACAAAAAAGTGGAGACTGGATGTATCAAAGGAAGAAAGAAATTTCCTGTTTTCAATCATTAGTTTGCATAAGAATGTGCTTCGTCTTTCCTCCGTGGAACGTCGCATTCGCAAGTAAAGAATTCAGAAATGCAGGATATTGTAGAAGCGAGATGAATATAAAATCGATGGAGACTGCTAAAAAATATTGAAGATCGCAGCAAAATTAACGAGGGTTTGTTGTATACATCAACAAAGTGTCCGATGGCTCAGCGGATCAACGAATGTAAATTGAGAGTTTTCCGGCGAACACTGAGAAATATGAATGAATGTATAACATGATGCGAGTGATTCAAATCGTGGCAAGTTTCGACCTTCCGTTGGAGAATCGAGGAAACGCGGGCATGCAGACTATCTGGAAGAATTTCGCCAGCGCCGGTTCCCGATGCGCCCAAGCTCAAGGCATTGAATAAATTAAGAGTTCCCGCGCGAGTTCTGGCTCTCGTTTTCATGGAACAAGCAACAGCCGGCATTTGCATATTCGGCAAGAGCCAAACATTCGAATGGCTTTTTCTCGCAGCAAGTTTATGAAACTGATGGGAGGCCGTTCATGGAGATTACAAACCGTTCCGGCGATCGCACAATTTTGACGTCTCTCGAACCAACCAGACTCTGCCCGCTTCGAGAAGACTACGGAGAATTTCGAAGACGCGTGGGCTGTTGCGAAGTTCGTTCGTTTCTATATGATAATTAGAAATTTGATCTTGCATCGAGACATTTCGTTGGCAAGTTCAGTAATATTTCCACGCTCTATAATAATTAGATTTTTACGATAAAACTAGTCTGCATTGATTGCGAGAAGCAGGAGTTCAATTAAAAATTATTTTATGAAAATATCAATTTAAAAAAGTGATTGAACACTATCTAGAACTAGTGGGGCACACAGCGAAAAATGTCAGAACTATATTTGAATGTCAACCTCACTGTGGCTTGGATTTTTGTAGAATTAAACGTACAGAATTTTTAATAGAAGTACGACTTTTCAGCCAAATAGCACCCTAGATTGATCTTTCATCTAGCGATTTTGACTACTAAGAAATCCAGTCATTGCATTATAAAGATCTCAGACGTTTACTACCGGACCCTTACAATTTTCGTGCACATATATGTGATATAGCGACGTGTGCACTCACACACATCAACGCGCGAGTGTCGTTTGCTAACCAGACGGTGCTCTTAATGGTTTTTTTTTATTTTGTGTGTGACTCTCCACGAACCACACAAAGAACTTGCCGACTCGTTAGTTGTAAGCGGTAACATTAGCATTAGTTGCATAATTGAAAACAAATTTTTTTAAATAAAAATGAAATATATATAATTACGTTTGTTTATTCGGTGGAAAATTTCCATCCTCTCGTATAAATTGCATTCTTGAATGAACTTCCTTAAAAAAAAAAACTAAAAAATCTAAAAAACTGCTTGACCAATAGGGACCAAAATCTAATCAGCTCTAAGTTACAACGGGGCACATCGATTGCATCATTCATCATTCTGATCGCGTTGTTATTTTTTCAGAAAACGTTAACGAAAAATTTGATAACATACAAACGGCCATACGCACACACACATACTAACAATTTAATAAAAATAGTCTAAAATGACTCCAATGACCATGAAACGTGAAGATCTGCTAAAAAATCGATTTTCGATTTTCGGGGTAATTACAGTAACTTCCCTATGAATCGGGAAGTTAAAAAAGTGATCGAACGCTAACTAGAAAAAAGGAATGTGTGCTTTTACAAGAGAAGACTAAAAATCGCAGTCACGAAATTATAAAATAGCATAGTGAAGAAATGTGATTTTTCCGATACATAAATCTCAGAAAAAGCAAAAACGTTTGTAGTTTGGCGATTCCATTTTAGTTTTCAATTTCGCGCCGGGAAATTCGTATCGATTTAAAGAGGACGCTGTCATTTGTTCAAGAACGCACCAATGAAAGTCTCGAGCGGAGAGACCGTCGTTTCCCCATCGCGAAACGAAGTTTAATATTTTCTGCCATCCGTCGCGTTCCTCGGATATTCTATCAACAAACAATCTTCCGCTCTAGTCACTGCGTAAAGCTTTAAACGCAACAGAAAGGTTCGGAGAGGAGGTATCTCAAAGATGAAAAGAATGGAACTTTTGCTGATGGGAGTTACATAATTATCCGTACCTTTCGAAGTTGTTTGAGACAATAGGTCTCCTCGGTAAGTAAAATGGGAGCCCACTTTCAAGCAAATCCAGGAGGAACAGAAAAATAAACAAACTCTGAAACAAGAGCTCGCGTAGCATCCAGGACAATAACGTGGGAACAAAAGGGGAGGAAAGGGGTTTCAATGGAGCACGTGAGGAACACGTGATTTTCTATTTCGTTGTATTTTCAGAGGAACATTAATGTAAATAAGATGCAGGAAGTACTCCACCCTCCGCTGCTGATGCGGTTTTATGCTGCACTCATTAGTTCGGATAACCGCGGTTCCATTGTGTCGTGAATTATACAAATAAATGCGAACATAGAAAGTTTCCAAATGGACGATACGAATTTAATTGACTTTCGGACCACGGCACAGCATAATACACAAAAGCTCTGAACTACGAGCAGGAAAAAGTGGAGCAGTTTTTCGAACATAAACAATTCAAATCTAATTCAGTCTCGATGAGAGCGAACAAGCATCTTGCATCGAAAAAAAGCAATGAGAAAACAAAGTACAGCCAGATGGAAGTCCAGGAGAAACGGGAAACTGGAGCAACAAAAAGGGAAGCACTTTTTGCAACGTAAACAATTCAAATCTAATTCAGCGCCGATGAAACGAACGAACTTTTAGAATCGAAGTGTGGCCAAGTAAAACTCGAAGGGAAAAAATACTGAGCGCGTTCGGAGTTCCACGAATGAAAGAGCTTGGCGTGACGGTAATGCTGGAAGCAAAAACAGAGAGAAAGAGAAAGAAGCGAGGGAAAACGTCGTGCAAGAGAGCGAGAGAGAGAGAGAAAAAGCTGGCGAGTGCGATACCTTGGTAAGTGGCTGAAGGGTGGAGAACGTCGTTAGTGAAATAGAGGTTGTTGACGAAGGCGAGGTAGCTCGGCCTGCCATAGAGAGAACGTGTGTCGGCCCACCATAAGCTACGGGACCTCAAATCGTGAAAGCCCCTGCCTGGAAAATTATTGGCCGAATGGCTGGTCCGTTTTTCCAGTGGCTCTGCTGGAGGATCGTTGAGATTCCTTTTGGATCTCCCAAGGTCGTTCGAGGACGAGATCCACTTTTTCTCCTCGACCTCATCTCGAAACCCCCAGTGCGGTTGTTGCGGTTCTCATGGGGGCGGGACCGACGTTCCCGCGAATTTTCACGGGCAAGTTTACGATTGCGGGATCCGGTGCACGCGAATGCATTATCGTTACTCAGTCCCCACTACCCTTCTCGCTTTTATCGCGTCGTCAACGCGTCGGAGGGTGCGACCAAATTCACCGAGGAAAACGCGAAACACCCACGCAGCTACCCCATTCTTTGAGAAATTTGGAGAGACGCGGATTTCGGTAATTTTGTTGAAACACGCTGCACTTGAAAATCGGAAAGCGTAGACACTCTGATGCGAAACAGCGAAATCGTCAGTTGAGTACTCAATTTCTGACAATCAATTTAAATAAGTTACATCATTCCATCAAAAATAGAACATCTAACAGATCTATAAGAATGTACAACTCAAAACACATTTGAAAAATTGATGAACAAAGTCATACACTTAATTTCCAGCTCCAGAATCCCATTATGTATCCAGAGCAATAATTGCAGAATTTTTGAAAGACCGTGAAAACGTAGCTTATTCTTTTAATGAAAGAAATAAAATTTGTGATGATTGTTTGCCAGTTCCAATATAGCGGCCCCCAAACGGGATGTTCGAAGACGGAACTTCAAACAGATTAACAATAAGTGGGGAAGCGATGCACACGTCCCAATCCTATAGAGAGCACTAAAGGATATTCCATATTTCGAGTGTCTTTTTACTTTCCGACCTTTCATCGCAATTTTCTACTTCACCGTTCCGAGGATTGTCGACGTCCTCGACGACGGTTATCGACGAGATGATGATAAAGAGATATTACACACAGAGTATAGAATCCGTGTCACATACACAAAGTATAGAATTGGTGTCGCATACACACAGATACCATGGAGGGTGCTACCGGAGAAGCTGAACACTTCGAGTTAGAAGATCGCGTTGTGCTCGTGAAACAATTTTTGCGAACGATTAATCGAACCGTTAAACGTGACAAAAAAATGAAACAAAAATTAGAAAAGAGAAGAAGTTTCGTAGAACGTCTACAAATCGTGACACCTCCACCAGACGTTGACAGATGGGTTCAGAGAGTTCCAAGGGTGATAGTGTCTCAAGTAGGTTAAAAAGGTTAGTGTTTCTACCTGTGTTTGTGTATCTGGCGACGAAGTAACCGATCATCGCATACAGACAACCGTCGAAGGCGATCATCAAGAGAGTCAAACCTAAGGACATCGAGTCACCAGGAGCAGACTCCTCCCACATAGCAGACCAAGTCAGACCAACCCCTGTGACTTCCTTCCGAGCTGCGTACAGGCAACCGTAACAAAAGCTGGTCGACATGCTAAGACACTGAAACAATTATAAATCAGGGTAATTTGCACGACGCATTCGCGTAATTGTGTAAATCGGATCGTTCCACGAGTACTTAATGCGAATTTCCTTTCATATTTCTGGAAATATAAAAATACAGTCTATTAGTGGGCACCGTCTGGTTAGCAAACGACACTCGCGCGTTGACGTGTGTGAGTGCACACGTCGCTATATCACATATACGTACACGAAAATTGTAAGGGTCCGAGAGTAAACGTCTGAGATCTTTATAATGCAATGACTGGATTTCTTAGTAGTCAAAATCGCTAGATGAAAGATCAATCTAGGGTGCTATTTGGCTGAAAAGTCGTACTTCTATTAAAAATTCTGTACGTTTAATTCTACAAAAATCCAAGCCACATTGAAGTTGACATTCAAATATAGTTCTGACATTTTCCGCTACGAGCGTTGATTTCTGTTTCATTTATGACGTCCTCACTGACGGGCGTGCTGTCGAATATTGCAAATCATAGCTCGTGAACGTAGAAGTACGACTTTTCAGCCAAATAGCACCCTAGATTGATCTTTCATCTAGCGATTTTGACTACTAAGAAATCCAGTCATTGCATTATTAAGATCTCAGACGTAAAATCCCGGACCCTTACAATTTTCGTGTACGTATATGTGATATAGCGACGTGTGCACTCACACACGTCAACGCGCAAGTGTCGTTTGCTAACCAGACGGTGCTCTTAATTTCGTAAAACCTATAAATTCATGTACAGAAGATTCATGACTGTGTTTTTGTACTTCATACTTTAGAAATATGAAAGGAAGTTTGGTACGTATTTCATGCCAACGCGAATTTGCACATTGCACAGTCAATCGACGCACGATTAATATGACAGTAGTGCGGAACGCTTTCTTATGTCTTGCCCAATCTCTATGCAAACGAAGATGCGTCTAAACGGCTTATAAATGATTATTTCGATCTAGCAGCGAGTATGCAAACTGGCGACGAGTCAACGCAATATCTCGCCTCGAAAATTGAACGGATACTTTTCCGGTCCGCCGTAAATCGTTCCTCTCCAAGCAGGAAAGTTCGCACAAAAGGCGCGCATCTTATCGCGGCCAGTGCAGTTTGCGAAAATGAATCGTTCGAACGCGTTATTTATTACGGGAACGGTCTCACAACGACGGAACGATAACTTACGATGAGGAGCTTATAGCCGAGACCTAATACGGCCTCCATAGCAATGACAATGATGTACGGCATGTATGTCAGCAAAAACATTACCACCGTGGTGATCGCGGACAAGCTCGCCGAGCTGCACATCGTCGAAATCATGTAACTGGAAATTTATCGGACATCCTTTAGCAAAGGAGGACAGCGTGAAGAGGGCAGTTAGCGTGATAGATCATAGATTACCAGAATGTCACGATGGAGAACGCGTAGTCGATCATCATGACTAGAATTAGAAGCGGATCGGACTTCGGTAGGATCTTCCCGACCAGAAGGATCATCGCGATCGAGACCATCACGATCATCACCTCCGTGTATGTGGTGATGAACCAAGCAACTGTGTTGCGCCATGGTTTCAACCCCATTACGCTCATTACCTGGTGTTAGAAAGAAATGATTAGCTTCTTAGCAATGGTGATTAGTGAATTCGAATTTCTACGAGAACTACCATTGCGTTCTGAGACTCCCGTTCCCAAACGATGTGCCTGACAGCCGAGCCCACGCACATCATCAACGCGAAGAAGAAGCACACCTGGATCCCTTGGGACTCGTACAGGGTTGTTTGAAACCTGCTCATTTCGTAGCAATTAAGACCTTCTCGTACGAAATAATCTTTTTCATTACAGTAGGTTCTCGCCCATTGCACTCCAGATCGAATGCCTGTTTTTTACGCGAACCTCCTCAAACGCTTGCAGTAACGGGGCTTACTGGAAGGGGACAGTGGGCGCTACGATAGAGATAGTTTTGCCTCGATTCAGACAAACGTGTCCCTCTGTCTTATGCAATTGATTGGACACCTCGCAAAACCCTTGGATTTGCCTAAAATTCCGGACCTGTTTTTGTGCAACGAGCGAGTACCTACTGTACCTAATTCTCTGTAAATTAACTAGTAGAATGACACTCACGGCACTTGTTTCCAACATGGATAAGGCATCTGCTGTGTGACAGTATTCCACTCTAGATCCTTGCCGCTCTTCTCCCATATGATCGCGCGATCGATAGAGTCCTGGAGCTGCACGAATCCCCTAACATACCGAAGGTGCTCTATGAAGCTGCTCTCCGGCCCAGGGATCCAGAACTGATTCTTCAACCTCTTCGTGGACTGGACGTAGTCAATGTCCATTCGGATCTTGTACACCACGTTCTCAGGCAGCTGCTCATTCAAGGATCTCTTAGATCTCACGGGATCTTCGTCCATGAAGACGACGCCGGCCAAGAACTCCCTCGTGTCCATCAGCATTCGCGCTTCAGCCTCCATTTCGTCCTCGTTTCTGAATCCTCGGACTCGGTCCACGAGCACACATTCTAATAAATCATTCAGCATACCGATCATCTTGACCATGCGCTTATTCTTCTTCAGCTGCCATGAAATCTCGCCGAAATCCATGCTCGATAAATCTCCTGGAACAAGCGACGACAATTCAGATCATGATCGTCTTCTGCGAATGCTGCTGCTGCATGTCCAAATACGTTTCGGATCACTCACCAGTCACACCGGTCTCGCCACCGAGAGACTTGATCGCGATCTTCATGACGTCTGAGGACATCATATCCTGCAGATCCTTCAGATTATCGCTCATGTCAGAGAGATTCGCCAAGGAAGAGAGAGTCCTTACAAAGCTGTCCATCAGCACACCAAAATTCTCCATCTCGACGAAAGTTTTGTTGGATAGAGCCATAACCTTGTTTATTACTGTTGTATTAGGCGCGTAGAGTATCTGTCCGCGTAAGAGCGGCTTCACGTACGACCATATTATCTTGCCGCCTCCCATGGTGATGAAATTCTTGTAGGTATCCCTGCAAAAGTCGGCTGCGACGAGAATATTCATTAGTTCTTTATGAAGAAACTTTTAATCGAACTGATATCTAGCTTTGTCTACATACTGGGTAAAGAATCGAGTTCTGCCTGATCGTAGTGTTTGCTATTGTCCTCGATCTTTGAAATAATCTTGTACAGGTCACCATTGTCGGAGACCATCGCCTGGCCACACAGCATCTTGCTGGAGGTCTCGAGGAACTTCGCAGCTGTAGAATCATTAAAATTTTTAGTATCAGGTTCTACGCTTTTGTACAGCATTATTTTCTTACTGGACATCGGTTGATCATCTTCTTCTCTCTCCACGTTCGCTTTCAAGCTCTCAGCCTTTGGCATACCGGAAGCAAACTTCTCCTTGAAAAAAGGTATCAGCTCAGCCGCCACGCCTAAATTTTTCAACACCATCCTCCCTTCAGTTTCCGTCAAGTTCGCGTTCACCAGTATATTCTTCACGTTGGCGCTCATCAACTGAAACCAGAGATTCAATTATTACCTATACTCTATTTTCTCTAGTATCGTTACCTGCTCTCGTAGTCAGGCTATCGATACACACCGTTTTGAAAATATAATCAAAGTTCATATTCTTGATCAGGGCGATCATCACGTCTTGCATCTGCGCGCCTTCCAGCTGACAAACCGCTGCGCTGACCTCCTCAGCAGTAATCCGATCGTTGAAGCTCAGCATCTCGTTAAGCTTCTTCGGCGAGCAAATAATCTCCTTCATGCTGAGAGCTTTTCTTTCTTTCATGAACACGGAGATCATGTCGACCTTCGCCTCGCTGAGCATCGACAGATCAGTGTTCGAGACATTGATTTTATCATTCAGGTACGAGCTCACCACGCCCCAGTTGTCGAACATTTCCTTGATAACGTCTTGACATAAAAATCGAATGGTCAAGATATCTAACATCGTACAATCATTTCGAGATGCACTTACATTTCATATTGAGGAGGCCCAAGTTCTTAAAGATGTCCATCGATTCCAGGGTTGATATCATCTTGTAGATGTCATCCAACATGTCTGGATCTTCGATGAACGGTTTCGCGTCTTCTATTACTTCTCTCATCCTACGGAACGAAAGGTTAGATTTCATTGTTGTTTAGTCAAACGAACCAACAATAGTCGTTAGCATTAAAGTCCCCGCTGCTTATGCGATTCTAATATAATTGTGCGATCTGCTTCATAGTCAAGCACTCCACTACTATAATGATACCAGTGAGTTAGCGTACTCTCATTTTTTAACTCGAAAAACTCAAGGGAGTTTTTGAATTAGCTCCAGCCACTTAATAGAGACCCTGTGGCTCGGCGCGCTTCAATTCGCTGAAATCCTCGGATCAAACTCACCCGTCGAAAAGCTTGTCGACTGTCTTCTCCCTCAGGATATTAAGCACTCCGTCGATAACGTCGGGAACGCCCAGAACGTTCGAGATGTCCTCGAAGTCTATTTTACTGGCGACGTCGAGGAGATCACGGCCCTCCGCAATAACGGCAGACAAGTGGCGTAGAATCTCCTTGAGCCACGTTAACTCCAACGATGCGTCCATCCTCCAGACCTTCACCTCGCGACTTATGAGATCCAGATCCAGAGTCGAAGACAGTCGTTCGGCGATCTCCCGTGGGGCAGGATAGGCGGCAGCCTTCGGATCGTATCGAAACAGCTTCGCCGCTTTCTTCGTGCCTAGATACTCTTGCAAAACCGTCGCGTTTCGGCATTCCGCCTTCGTTCTGCACAGAGAACCATCCCTGTCGTTCAGGATTGCGTTCACGTTGATCGTCGCACCAGGCAAGAACGACTCGACGTCTTCCGCGTATTTCGGGTTCGTCACTTCCTTCAGGTCCTTCCAAATCGGGACGAACTTGGCCGACTTTTTACTCAACACGTCAATTGTCTTGTGGTACCTGGATGTGTCCAGGATGTACACGTTCTGTTGCAGGTTCTCCAAGATCCCCAGCAACACCGACACGTACCTTAGACGATGTGGATTTCGTTAAAATTAGAACAACCTAATTAAATACTAATAGTTAGGCTCTTACAGTCCCGGTCTGGACATCGGCGGGTCTCCGAAGAACTTCCGGAAGCACGTTCCGATCGTGTCACTGTAAGTCTCGTTTTGGAAATCGACTACCATGTCCACAATGTGAAGTAGCATCTTCTCCATCGACGCCATCCACTCGGTCTGCGTCCGTCCCGCATACAGAGTCCTGAAATTCTTGACCTAGAACAGCAAAACGATTACACAGGTGCACAGAGAACAATCAGCAAGCGAGACAGATTTTAGTTGTGTCAATCACCTTGTAAGTTGTCTCGTTCCAGTGAAAATCACGCAGCACAATACTATGAATCTCTGATATGTTCAATTGACTCAGCTTGCAGGGCAGCTCCGCGTAGAGCCGATGGTTCTCTAGCTGGGAATTCAGGACATCTATCAGGAACATCGAGAAGCACCAGGAGCAGTCTCTGAGAGTTGAAGAGAAAAACAGAAAGGGAATGTCATCTAACAAGCAACGAGCGTCAAACGGATTCCGCGAGCGACTTACTTCGAATCCGTATCGAAATTCAGAATATCCAAGGCGATCTTCGTGAGCTTTTTCACTGTAAGGTGAGCCAAAGCTCTGGGGTCCTGAAACAATGTCAATGAAACGTCCATTACTCGTAATGATGTTCGACTGAACTTGTAATTGAGATATTTGAAGGTACCTCTTTTTTATAGTGGGCGATGAAATCGTTGAAAGCCCCTTCCTTGAAAGATGTCCACCATGTGGGAACTTTCGGCTCTCTCGGGCCCTCCGATATTATGCGAATGATCGTTGATTGCATGCGATCTACTCTCTCCAAGAGAAAAGTCTCGTTGAACTCCTTCGCACCAGTTCCAGACACTCGGGTTTCCTGGAAACATCATCGATCGTTCGGTGCGGAACCTTGCAACCAAAAATTCTCCAAGTCTTGGGAACACAACTATGAATTCAATGCGTTCACAGAATTATTAATAAACTGCGTACTAATTAAAAATTGTCTGCGTGAGTTATAAGAAACGGAATAACAAAAAGTTCTATGTATATAACAAAGCGTCTGGTAAACTTTACTGAATCAAGGAAGAGTTTTACCAATCGTGTGAACTAATTTTCAGGTCGTCGCATCGGCGAAAGAGGATTACAAAATCGGTCGAATACCTCGTACTTAGCTTCGAGAGGCAGCACATCGAGCCACGTCAGCTGTTTCTCAGAGAAGACAATCTTCTCGCAGAAGTTGGCAATGCTAGACAACAGGACCTTCTTCCTGACGAAGCCGGGCACGACCAAATATTTGTCGAGATCGCACGGATGCACTTTGCCTGTCGCCAACTTCTCCAGGAACTGATCCAGCCTGTCCGATTTGAGGAAAGTGTCGATGATGCTGACGACGATGTTCGGCGTGTCCTCTATCAGAGTCAGGACAGGCTTCACCTTCGAACCGTCATAAAGGTACCGAAGTTTCTGCCAGACATCTCCACCGATCATCAGATCGGCCGAAGCGTCCAGAAGCTGATAAACACGAGTAATCTTGGCGAAAGTGTCCTCTGTCTCAAAGAAACGATCCAGCTTGGACTGTCCCGGTTTAGCGTTCTTGACCTCTGTCGCGTACCAATGGACCCAAGATCGTCCAATGCTGCGAATCTCTGACACAGTGTCGTTCGAGAGACTTGACCAGGTTTTCTGATCGAGGATGTTTGATTGTAGCTTTAGGTTCGGTACGTTGGACAGAAGCGACAACATCGCCTCCGCGAATTTACCGAGCGAGGTGTTTAGAGGTGTCAGTTTCGTTAAACTGGACCTTCGGACTGTCAGGGCCATCTGGAAATTGCGTAAATTGTGTTTGAAAGTATGGTAGAAACTAGAGGGTCCTATTTCATGTGTATGTAAATCCGAATGCCGGAATCATTCCTTCTCGGATGCCAAACCGGTCAACTCCATGTAATGAAATTAAAGAAAAGGGTTCACTCACGTAATATTCTTCGCTGGTGACGGATCTCAGCAACTGGTAAGAATCGAACGAGCACACTTGTTGGATAAATCGACTCCTGTTCGGAGTGGACCAATACGCCGCAGGGCTCCGTATATTGCAGATCGTCTTCCTTATGTTCTCGTAAGAAAAGTTGCCTGTCCTCGTGCCGATCTCAAGCATCTGTGCTACCAGAGCGATCGTCTCCTCGGGGTGAGCGTCGAGAATTTTCAGCAATCGTCGCACCTCGGTGTCCTGGACGAAGTCCCAGATGTTCATACGATTTTTCTGCAGCTTATCAAAATCGTTGATCTTGTTCACGGTGTTCGCGATGTGAAGCAGACACTCGGACACGCCTTCGATGATGAGCCTGTAGTCGGTCAAATCGGTGGGGACTTGGACCGTTGCGTTCTTGAAAATGGATTATCAATTCGATTAAAATTTCAACAAATTCCTATGAGGCTGACTTATTCGCTGATAGAAACGAAATTTTTTACAATAGAAAATCAAGGTCACCTTAGCATTTTTAAGCGACACTGTGCATGTTTGAAGTACAAGGGTTATTCTGAAGACCTTCGCACGGTCGCAAACTTAGAAATTCTGACTAAATCATTAGAAACGGTAATATAGCTTTTATTTCTACTAGAGCGGTGACTTATGAGATACCCGGGTACCCGGGTTACCCGTGAGATACCCGGGTAAACAAAAATTACTCGGGTACCCGGGTACTCGGGTAAAAAGCATTACCCGGATACCCGGGTATTCGGGTAAACAAAAATTACCCGGATACCCGGGTATTCGGGTAAACAAAAATTACCCGAGTACCCGGGTATCTCATGAATAGACTGCGGATCTTCATGCAAAATATTCATATTAAATTAATGGATGAACCAAATTAATAAAGACAATTCTTGAAAATACTTAGTCGTATATATCATTTTTGTAAAATATAAACTAATTTAATAATCAAGTAAAGCATATGGCGCTGTGGCACAGGTAATAATAGCTCTCGTAACCAGTTATGAGACCTCATGAGATACTCGGGTATCCGAGGACACGGTTGTCTTATAAGATACCCGGGTACCCGGGTAACCGGGTACTTGGCTATCTCATGAAATACCCGGGTAGTTTTGCTCTACCCGGGTATCTCATGGGTACTCGGGTACCCGGGTATCTCATATACCCGGGTAAAAGTTCGAGCTCTAATTTCTACCAGATTACATATTGCGAGAAGTGAGTTTCAAAGAACCATGCGCAGAATTACGTCTTACCTGGTAATATTTCTCAGATTTCTCGAAAGTGGAGAGCATCTCTGATAGCAGCCACTTGAAATAGTGGCCAGAGAAGGGGACCTCGATCATCACGCGCATCTTCGTGATGTTTCTGAGGTTATTCGACAGATCGTAAGCGTCGCTGATCACCGACATCAACCGCGATCGATACAGTTTTGTCGGGCTTCTCCAGATCCCTGCCTCGACCATGAATAGGTCCGTGTAGACGTTGAAGTTGAGGGAATTAAGATAGCACACGAACATCTTCAGGGTCTCGTGGTCTTCGAGGGTGAAGACTTTGGGGGATGTCGGCCAATGGTCGAACAGCTGATTGCAGGAGACGTCGAATTCGTTCGACATCGACTTCGCGATAAGTTTGTCCACATCTAGATCAGCTAATCCGTCCGCCAGCGTGGCTAGCAGGTACGGCAATTTGTTGTACAGTATTCCGATCGGGCTTGTGTTAGTGAATCCCAACAGGGGTAGCCACTTCATCTCGACGACCTTGGAGAACTCAGATTCTGGAAACGGAAAAAGGAACTTGCCAAAATTCTTCAAAACGAAAGTTGTGCTTCGACGACTAGACCGCGGATGTGGATAGATGATATTTTTGTTGAACTTACCACTAGATGACGCAGTACTGTCACTATAGTCTGTAATTATGTTATACTCCGCGATATCAGTACGTAGGATACTGGACACCAGCGTCATTACTTTATGAAGGACATCAGAAGCAAATTTGACAGTGATCAACACGCGATCGTCCATGAAAACATCCTCTTTCCAGACGTCGCTAGCTCCAAGCTCGCTGTTGAACGCTGGTATAGTCTTGTCTAACTCCATATCGATGAGATTCAAAACAGTGCTAAACAATATATATCGATAAACTTCTGCGTTCCTAAAATTGCAGGAGGAGGCTAATTTCGATAATCTTACTTTGTGTCGTCCTCCGAGTTCTGCCACCTCTCGTCGAATATAGTCTTCAGGTTCGAAAGTCCACCAAGCACATCCGGTTTCGTGGATGACGATCCTAGCGAATCCGACAGGCTCTTTTCCGTGACGATCACCCAATTCTCGAACTGTTCAGTCAAATTTCTGACCGCTCTGTAACCCTCGGTCCAATTGAATTTCAGCGGAGGGGTATCGCCGGACTGCAATCAATCGATTCTCTTCGTTAAAACATCACTCGATGCTTCCAGGAAAATTAAGAGAAAACTTACACCATGAACGAGATAGTACGCTGTAGGATACGCCCTCCATTCTCGGGTGATCGGAGCCGGGTTGCAAGATATATTTTCTATTTTCTCGATCCACGCGCGGCTTCCGCTTCGAAATTCCAGCGCAGCCCCGACGCTTTCTTTTTGAACGCAGGGCCATCGGTCTTCTCGAGTCTTGTAATCGTCCAACAGGGATATCTGATGAAACAAACATCCGGAATATGGTAAAGACCTCGGTTTCAGCTGAGACAAATGAGCACCAGCCGGCGGACAAGATTAAACAAACTATTAAAATTCATTTGTCCAATTAACCCCTTGCTCCGGCGAGAATAGGAGCAACGAAGCCACGCCCCACTACAACTCACGCCTCAAAAGTCACGCCCACTCAGAGCAGCGTATGCAGAGTAGAGCATTAACTTCGTCCGCTTCGGATATCTTAGTTATTTGCAGCAATATGAAAACGAGATGTAATGTAAATATACATTACTGAACGTACAAGGTGGATTGGTTTCATGGTTACGATGTCGATCACGTCGAGAATTAGATCACGAAGATTAAAGAGGGTAACGCTGATCAGGTCTCTCGTTTCAGGCAGCTCTAGGGTATCATTGATATGGTTCGTCCTTCCAGAATCCGCTCTGGAAACTTCCAGGAAGGCGTTCTGCAGCATGTCCATGATCAACATAAACAACCATCCGAGACTGTCCATAATTTGCCAACCGCTTTTCGATTGGATGTTAAACAACGGGCTTTCCAGAAGGTTGAAGAACTTGCAGATCAGACCTACGCTGCAAAAAGACGGCACTTATCACCAGAGTATGCAACCAGAGTTGCGCACCTACCAACTCACGAGTAGATTGTGAATCTTTTAAACTTCTTAAGCTCCCGACTATAATTTGATTCCGGTAGATAAAATGTTAACGAGAAAGTAACTTCACGCTTTTTAGAAACCTGTTGGTTCCAGAAGCAAAGTAAAAATGGAACTCTCGCTAAATCAATCGAATTGGCTTTAACATCCACTAACCTGATCTCGAAGCCATCCCTAACGCTCAAGTCCGTGCTCCAGGAGGCCCTGAAATGTTTCTTCAGCTTCTCCAAATTCATCAGCTGATGGGAAGGAGTCTTCTCGTGGATGAAGACGTCGATGTACCGATAGATCCCGATCGTGATCTCATTGAACGCTGTCCAGTTAAATTTCGTGCCGGCAGTGGACTCGTGAATCATTTCTATGTCCAAGTCAAGATCGTTCTGCACGATGCTCGCGAGACGACAGATCAACGTCTTCAACAACGTACTGTTCGTATCCCTTGGAAAGGTTATTAACGGCGGCGGACTCGGGTCCACGCAGTACGATCGCGTGAAGTTGTCGTACTCTAAAATTTGTAAAACCTGCGGATAAAAGTGTTCGTCCGAGATGAAAGCTGGGATGGCAGTTTCAAAGTGTGTATCAGAGAGATTCGTGCAGTTCTTTTGTGATACATTTGCATTAAAATCTTAGGAAAATATTCGATAGGAGTATTTGAAATATGTCCGATTTTAGAATGCAAATGTAACAAAGTCTTTTAATTCATTGTTAGACTATGGTTAAGTTTCATCTAGAAGCAAATTGTTACTTTAACGTTGCTGTGAAAAATTCGACATTTCATATGCAACAACCTAATAAGTACAGCTCCTGAGCAATCTACTGGAACCATTTAACGTTACCAATATCTCACGTCATATTCTACAATTATATAAGACAGTGTAGACCGCAAATTTAAGACAATCAATCGCTGACCTTCGTTCTATCTGTCGCTGTTAGATAGAACGTTTCGAGCAGCTCATATTTGCGACGCGTTACTTCGCCAACCCAATCGCCGTTGTTCTCCGTTAGATCCTGCAGCGTCATTCGCGCGATGAAATCTATGCTCTTCATGTCGGACTTGATGACCTGAAAGCTGAGGTTGCAACAGCCGATCATCTTCAATATGCTCAGGTGGAGGCCCAAACTGAAAAGTTCCAATCTGTTAATTGAGGAGTCCAAAGAAGATAAAAGGAGTCGAGCCTGAATAAGTACTCACACGTTTAGCCTGTTTCGAGGTTTGGTATCCTCGAACACCTTGGCCCACGTCTCGTCGACCGTGAAGACCGACCAATTAGGGTGCGACTTCCTAGGCTTGTCCACGAACCTCATAAAATCGTTCACACTGCTGACCACCCCTGTCAGATTCGCTTTCTCGATGAAGATGGCTTGTTTAAATATCATGCTTATAGCAGCTTCCAAAGTGTCCCTCGCCTATTAAGAGCATCCTATTAGTTACGAGCGTTCTATTGGTAGAATGAATTACGTACAGTGCTCTCGAATTTCTGGAGCTCCATGGTTCCGTACACTTCGGAGAGAAACTTCTTCCCCTTATCGCTGCAAAGTATTTTGCTGGCGATTGCTCCCTGGTCAGAGTCCTCGAAATCGTCGAATACTTTGTTCAGCGTATCCTTCTGGCAAAAGTAGTCCTCTGGCTTGGCGTCTGTAACTGCCTCGACGAATTTCTGAAACAGGTAACAAAATTGTTTAAATGGTCCTCAACGATAAGCAGAGGTTGTTCAAGAAGAGGCATCAACCTCGACGAAGTCTAATCTAGAGAACGAGCGCACGACAGTTCGATAAGCACTGGGATCCACGCTGGTGAGTAATTGTTGTACAACATCCTTGTTCGCCAGGGAGACATGATACAACCTGTTCTCTAAATCTTCGTGAATAATGGCAGCGTGATGAACCGTTCTGACTACGCTTTGCGTGAACGCGAAAGCATAACTCAACGTTGCTATGATCCTGTCCGAAAAGAATTCCTTGAGACCTGTCCAGACTTCCGGCGGTCTGGAAATAAAGTAGAACAACGCTGTACTGTTATCTGTCGATTAGTTTATATCAATTGATTACTTATTGGTTAATGGTCATTGGACTTTAGTCATTTACGATGCACAGTAAAAGTAAAAGTCTCTGGAATTTTAAGAAGCTCGTTCCTGCATCGCAGCAACAATAACTAGACTGTGATTTGAAGACGCTTACAGCTGAAGATCGTCCTTGTGCCGGTCCAATATCTTCGAGCTCAGTTGCGCTCCACTTTGCAAAATGGCGAACCCGGCGTCCGCAATTCGTGCCAGTTTCTCGATGCTCTCTGCAGGAACCGAAGGAAGGAATTGCATCGAGCTCACGAAACGTTCTATCATGGTGAAAAAGTCCCCGGTGAAGCTGCTGTGTTGGTCCACCCCCATCTCTTTCAGCAAGGCCAATATATTCTGCAGCCTCAAAAATGCTTGTCGGGCGATGGGCCAGTCTTCCTCGGACTCGAAAACTGGGTCGAGGATCTCCAACGTCTTGTTAACCCTGCGAAAACATTCACAAATATTGTTCTGTTCCACCAGACCGGACCATAATTATTAAATATCCACGCTATTCCTTCGAAAAGTCTACTCACAAGGTAAGATCGATCTCCTTGAACGTAACGTTCTTAAACATCATAATCATCTTCGGCAACCATTGCCGGATTCTCAGGTACTCGGGAATCAACTTCTTCGAGGTGTCTAGATCAAGGATAGTTTCAACTGCCCGTCTCAAGTCCACGAAGATATCATAGTCCCGAAACTTGGCCATAACTCTGTCTACCATCTTCAGCATTCCGGAGAAGTCCAGATGCTTGGATAAATTTTCAAGGATGCTGGGTATCGTTTCCGAGACGATGTCGCAAAGGATCTTCGAAACATGAACATAATCCTTCTCCGTCGGCAGAATCAGGTACGTCTTCAAGCTTTCCGGCGAGCAAATCACGTCTCCGACGTTTGAAGTACCAAACGCTTCGACCAGCTGGCAATTCCGAATGAAGAGATATCAAGAAATGCAACTGGACTAGACATTTTCGTGGCTATTCTATATTTTTAGGGTGGCAAAAATGCTCTTAAAGAATGATATACAGTGGAACCTCTGTATACGCCTGCTTCGCAGTACGTCCTGTTTGGAAGTGACAAATTTTGCTCTGTATACGACATTTTTTGTGTTAAATTTTTTTTAATAATTATCTCAAAGAAAAAATTTAATTAATAATTAATTTCATTCAGATGTGATGTATTATTAACTGACTGATCATACAAGGATCGGTAATGAAATTACTGATAAGGTCGGCGTATGATCGCGAAGCCCGCGAAGACACGACACGGAGAAATGAAAGAATATGATCAGTCGATCGAGTGTTTCCTTTTGTATTTTAGCATTAAGCAGAGTTTAAATTAAAAAATTTATAGTAGAATCTCATTTTTTATTTATGTGTTCAAACAGTGTTTAAATTATCTTACGACCCCATTAATGTAGGTATAATAACAGTTTTTGAAGTGAAACTTCTTTTGGCAGGGTGTAAGCCTAATTCACGTCACAGAATTCGCGACACACTCATGAGGTGTCACCTACAATACAGCCACCTACAATAACTGCAAAAGTGAGATAATAGCAGAAAAGTTTTCGAAGCAAAAGATGCATGGGACAACAGGGGCTGTAATATGGCGATAGTAATTTTTTTGCAGGTGGAGGTACTTCGGACATTTGAAGGTCACCTCCACTTTTTAAATGAAATGCTCTATTTTGATACCATAGATCGATAGAGTATAAAATAAAGAGTTGACCTTCATATGTCCTAAACCTAATAGCACTGTCCAACACCAAAAATGTTTTCATATAACTGATGGGTGGATCTTATAGAGTTTTTTGCGCTGATTCCGAATCTGTCCTTAGTTTTTCTCCTACACGCACAGTTTTTGAAAAACATGACTTTGAAAAAAAAACCTATTTTTCAACTTTAAACAAATGTTGCGACGGTATGATAAAAGATATTGAATTGTTCTTTGCAGCAAAAGATTCTGTAGACTTTTCTGAATACGGTGATATCCATTATTAATACGTTATAATTGTTTAAACATTAATAAATAATCATTAAAGACGGAGAGACACCACTTTTGCACCAAATTTTGATGATATTTTTTAAATTATCTCAAAAAATAAGGGTTCAGCAGAGAATCGAAATATACCACGCGATAGAGCAGTTTTTTATCTAGAAGATCCACCCTTTCAAGTTAGCAACAAATGACGTTTTCACCTTTCTAGAAAGCAAAATATCATCGTCTGACACGGATTGCTGCCAGTGGCGCTCTTCCACCAGCGCGGTCTTACACCGCGTGGCGCGCCGACGAACGACCGCGCTGGTGGAAGAGCGCCACTGGCAGCAACCCGTGTCAGACGATGATATTTTGCTTTCTAGAAAGGTGAAAACGTCATTTGTTACTAACTTGAAAGGGTGGATCTTCTAGATAAAAAACTGCTCTATCGCGTGGTATATTTCGATTCTCTGCTGGACCCTTATTTTTTGAGATAATTTAAAAAATATCATCAAAATTTGGTGCAAAAGTGGTGTCTCTCCGTCTTTAATGATTATTTATTAATGTTTAAACAATCATAACGTATTAATAATGGATATCACCGTATTCAGAAAAGTCTACAGAATCTTTTGCTGCAAAGAACAATTCAATATCTTTTATCATACCGTCGCAACATTTGTTTAAAGTTGAAAAATAGGTTTTTTTTTCAAAGTCATGTTTTTCAAAAACTGTGCGTGTAGGAGAAAAACTAAGGGCAGATTCGGAATCAGCGCAAAAAACTCTATAAGATCCACCCATCAGTTATATGAAAACATAAAAAAAGGTGAAATTTGTTGGACAGTGTAGTTAACGTGATATTATCTAAAGACGAAAGAAAATTGTTTCGATAATATCTCGTTAACTATTACATTTAGAACATATGGAGGTCAATACATTTTACTCAAAATACGATAGTCTATCGATTCATGATACAGAAAGGAGGTGTTTTCATTTTAAAGTGAAACTTCTTTTGGCAGGGTGTAAGCCTATCCCCTTCCCCCGGGACGGGGCCCCATAGGGGCCAAGGGCGAAAGGGGATGGCTGGTTGTGTTCTTCAGAGATCCCAGCCGCCCCCGATTAGTTTAGGGAAGGTTATCATGATGTTTTTAGTGGGTACTGTGAGCCCTTCTGGCCACGTAAGCCCCACATAACCCTGTATCTCTCCCAGGGGGTACAGGGTATGCGTAAAAGCATTTTCCTCATGTAAAAAAAAGGGTGTAAGCCTAATTCGCGTCACGGAATTCGCGACACGAAAATGCGTAACGGAAGTGGTGGGGATGAAAATTTCTTGCAGTCTAGTAATGTTTAGAAGTACATTAAGATTGGAAATGGTAAATAATCCTAATGAAGCGACAACAAGATCAGGAACAACTCTCGATGCAGTATATGCAAGACATTTAGACAAAATTTAATCAAGAGTATTTATATCATATTTCAGCTATCACAAGCCAATTGTTTTAATGATAGAATCGTAGAAAATCAAAGAAAAAAAATAATGAAGGATCAAAATTTTCGACGCAGAAAAGGAGAGAGTATGGGAAATGCTATGAACTATATCTCTTTGTTTCCCATACGCTTTCTCCTGCTTTGCGTCGCAAATTTTGATCGTTCAGTATTTCTTCATCTTAATCCATTATTTTAATGCTTTAAACCAGATGTGGTTTATTTATCTTAATTCATTATTTTCAATCGTTCATCATTTCCAATCTTAATTTACTTAAAAACATTACTAGACTGCAAGAAGATTTTTTCTTTACATGAGAACGGATTAATCATTTTTACATTACTTCTTATGGAGGTGGTTCGGAACCCACCGTAATAAAAAGTAGGTCCCGCTGAAAATTAGGCTGAAATAGGCTGAAATTTGGCGTTAGAGAGAGTGGAAAGAAGGGAGATTGGTAAATGGATTTGAAACCCTGAGGGGACCAAATATCATATACATTACTTTTTATGGGAAAGGTTAGTTTGGTATACATCCAATTCGGTATATGTCTAATCATCAGGAATATATTAAGGTCGTATACCGAGGTTCCACTGTACTTAGAAAGACTGTAAACGGAGGAGAAGAAAAAGTAAGTTAGAGCCGAAGGATTAAATTGATATTGCAAACGAGGAACGATGGAGAAGTAACACGGTGTTAGGAAAAAGATGTCGCATTCCACGATACTTACGTATACTAATTTTATGGATGAGTTGAACAAATCGTCCACCAATCCCCGTCGCGCGTCTGGCATCTGTTCGCGAAGAATTCTTTTGATTTCCTCGTGGTTGTTGAAGAGATCGCCCAATCGTATGCCACGATCTAGAAAGCAATGAATTCGTTGAATGGTCGCCAGTAAAATCGGCAGATTCGAATTCATGGTAGCGAGCGAGGTGTCGAGCAGTCCTTACCGAAAAGTGCTTTGATTTCCGGTTTCGTGAGTATCTGCGCCATTGACTTCAGCAGCTGAATACTGTGCGGCAGCGTTTTCACGGCGGATAGAATCGTCTCGTTGCTCAACATGGGCTGTATTTCTGTGATCAGTGCGCCCAGACTGTTCACGAGTATGGTAACGCATCGGAGAAAAGAACATATGTAACCAACAATCTGTAAGCGTTTCTCTTTCGTTGATGATCTGCGCTGTTGCTCGAGAATTTGGAGGTTTCTAATTCACCGATTGCTAAAGCAACGATCTTCGCGCAATTTCAAAATTCTCTCCTTTTTTAAAGAAGAGAAGAGTCAATACGGTTAAAGTATTTCTTCCCTTCGAAAGAGGATGGTCAGCCGGGGAAATTAATAAAATGTTTGTAGATGAGAGGGAAGGGTTGAGTGAGAAAATAATTAATAGAGAAGAAGAAATGCAAAGAAAGGAAAGAAAGGAGAAGATTATGACATCAAGAACAAATAGGTGGTATGGGATGATGAAGGGGGAGGGGGTACCGGGGTATTTAAAGAAGGGGTGGGGGAGATTAGGTGGCTGAGAGTGGCTAAATACAGGTTGGGGAGTGAAATGAGGGGTGATAGGTACTGGATGAATGAGGATCAGAGAGTATGCAGAGTGTGTGGTTGGGAAAGTGAGACGTGGGAACATGTATGGGAGGTGTGTATGAGAGTGGATGAAGAAAAAGGATGGCAAGAGAGATGTTGGGTGATGAAGGAGGTGGAGGATAGTGGATGAGAAAGGTGAATGAATGGAGAAGGAATGGATGGTAAGACGACCGAAAGAGGGAGTCCAAATAGGATAGGGAAAGGAGGAAAAAAAGGTGGGAGGGGGATGGGAGGGATAGGGTAAAACTAATTTGTAAGTTCTTTTGTAAATATAGTGTGTTTCTGTGCTTCTCTCTTTCTCTCTATTCAATTGTAGATAGGTTAGGTTAAGTGCCGAATAGTTTTAAGTTATGTTAAGTTACGTTAAGTTTAGATGATAAGGAAAGCGGTAAAAAAGAAGGAGATAGCTGTAATGGATTTGTAACCCCAAGGGGATCGAATAAAGTTATACAGGGTGGGGCAGTAACTATTCGCACCTCAGATATCTTCGAAACTATAAATCTCACAGAAATATTTGCTGAAATAAAATTGCACAATACGAAGGAGGCCATCCGGTGGCGATAGTAGTTTTTTTGCAGGTGGACGTACTTCGAACATTTGAAGATCACCTCCATTTTTTTTAATGGAATGAGGTATTTTTGAATACATCAACCGATGCAGCTGGACATTCGTTACAAAAAAGTACTAACCTATGTATGTCGAGAAGTTAGTAGTTCAGGAGATATTACAATTTAAATAACTCTAAAACACCATTGCAATCGTACTAAGACGTTAGTGTTACTTACTGTTGCAACGTCTTAGTAGGAAAGTAATGGTATTTTTGAGTTATTTAAATTGTAATATCTCCTGAACTACTAACTTCTCGACATACTTTTTTGTAAGGAATGTCCAGCTGCATCGGTTGATGTATTCAATAATACCTCATTCCATTTACAAAAATTGAGATGACCTTCAAAAGTCCGAAGTACCTCCACCTACAAAAAAACTATTATAGCCACCGGATGGCTCCCTTCGTACTGTACAATTTTATTTCAGCAAATATTTCTGTGAAACTTATAATTTCGAAGATATCTGAGGTGCTAATAGTTACTGCCCCACCCTGTATATTTCTTCCCTTCATCGTTTTGCGAAGTTAAAACGATGTAACAATAATTTGAAACTCTTCCTTTACCGTTAATTGTGCTACTTCGACTCTTTCACAGTCTTCGTGCATAATAAAAATTCCTCCATTCAGTTAAAAAAAAGAATAAAATGTCTTTGTTGCAGAGATTTTCGAGCAACAGTGTACAATTACGTTTTAATTATTGATCCGGAAAATCGTTCATAAAATGCAAAATTCACGACTGATATATGTAGAGGTAGAAAAGAATCTGTGGAGTACATTTTAGCCATTTATCCTGGAAAAAGCATCCGGTTGTTGGAAATATTCTCGAACGTTGCGATACCGTGAACGATTTCCGGTGTGGACGCGGCGGAAGGGATCGAGATGGGATCGGGATCGGGAAAAATAGGATTGCGTACGAGGTATTCATATTTTCGGTGTATACTAACGTGGCGTTCTTGTAAGACGGAACTTCTTCGTATTCCGAGAGAGGATCGCACGGGTTGCCGAGGCTGCAAATGAAACTTTGAACGAATGGGAGCAGGCCATTCCGCGGCATCGACCTCGCAGGAAATTGGCAAGTCGGAAAGTACTCCGGGTCCACGTTGTCGCGGATCGTGTAGAGGATCATGAACACGATCACGGGCCATACGAACACCAGAGCCAATATTCCCTAAACATTGAAATTTGCGGGCGTGCTTTTAGCAAACTTCCTGGGCTGCGAGACGAAAAACATTGCTTTCTGGAGATGATAGTTACCGGCTGACGTTTGCGGACGATGTAGTTCTTCCACAACAGCAGCCCGATCTGATCGACCCTCATCTTGACCACAGTTGATTCAATCTGCGAAAACAGTCCCAATCATTTTCAACAAACGCAGGATTTCACCCTTTGCCGTACAATTTCTTTTCACAGCGTTTAGAATGTTGCTGCACTCGCGAATTTTTTAGACGAAGAACAACTAAAACGATAATATTTCGCCCAATTTGGTTTACAATTTACACAAATTATGCTTAATTTGTAGAGTAAGTTGTTCGAGGGTTGGCATAATCCATGAACATAAATGAAAGATAAAATCATAATCGCATTCCAGATCTTCTTTGAATAAAAATGGCGGTGGCTGCACGATTGATTAATAACATTGTTTGCGTTTTATATCAAAGGCAAGCACGAATTTTTGCAATCATCTTATGGAAGAATGAACAGAGAAAAATGATGGTCGGATGTGTACCAACACGGGATGGAGCAGTGGTTACACCGCGTGACGTTCTTCGGAAGATTCACGAGAAAACGCCCGACGCTAGTCAGACGAATTGATTTCCGTTTGACGATTTTTGACCACCGTTTGAAAATTGCTCAAAGCAGATGATACGGTGAAGCCCTGTACGAATGCCTTCCCGATCCATGCATCACGGTCGAACAGTGAAACCGTGCGCGCTGATGCACCACGGAGGGCAGAACAAATATTTGAAGAGCGTAACAAGCGTGTCTGTCGATACACCGGCAACCGGAAATGCGCTTCACTCTGTCGCGTGCTGTTGCCGGGTTCCATTGCGGGGAAACGGAACAATGAAACGAGAGGATTGCTTTCGTAGGAGATCGAAACCGATGGTCTCTCGTACAGAATGTCGTGATAACAACCGGCAGACTGTGGATCTGTGTACGTTCGCAGCACCGAAATTTTCGAAACCTGCGGAACACGAGTATCTGATTACTTCGACGTTAAACGCGCTCAATTAATTTTTTTAACATCGACTTTTATAGAAGCAAGAGTGGGTCTACGAAAATTTTCGTCACTTGCAACATTCCATATAATCCATATTTCAGACTGCACATTCCTTATAAAAACATCAATATATTTTAAGAAATTCCATTTCAATTACGTACACTGCTTCAAAAATATTCGATCTCGGCGAAATACAAGCTTTACAGCATAAGCAAAAATTAAATGTTTTTGGGCGCATTGGTTCGATCTTAATCGCCGAAAACATTTAATTTTTGCTTAAAGCTTATTACGATCGCTATACGTTTAACTGTTACCATGCAAGGCGAAACACATATTCCATACACAAGTTTTTATGTCATTGAAAAGGCATTTTGATATTGAAACCGTTAAGTATCTCAAGGAATGGTCCAACACAAACTTGTCCATTGCCAAGGTAATAAACAGAAAACTTTTTTTACGTAAATGTCGAAATTGTAACTTAATTCCGAATTTTATTAAAAGAATGGTCATAAGGAACCCCAACCCGTTGATCACTTCTGGATCGATACATAACAAATTAATAAATGCACAACATAGATATATGAGAAAACTTTTAAATAAAAGATCGAACCAATGCGCCGAAAACATTTAATTTTTGCTTAAAGCTTATTACGATCGCTATACGTTTAACTGTTTACAGCATAACATCGACTTTTATAAAAACACAAGTAGAAAATTAGTACACAACGGCGAAAATAATAAAACATATTGAATAGACATGCTAAAGAGATATTGGACAATTTTAAGTAATAAATATCCGTAAGGAGCTGACATCAGGAATCTTGAAAAGGTTTCGCCAATGTTTTACATGATGAAAGAGAAAGTGTGTATATAAAATTGTATAACTTGAATATACTTCTTAAATTATTCACATGAAAATGGCGGGAGGCTCTTAGGGTGTTTGGTAAAGTAATATCAGAATATCAGCACTACTAGGTACCTGTAAAAATGATTTACTAAACCACAGATTAAAAAGGACTCGCTGCGAAGCACTCGAGACTGCCGACGGACGACTGGATTTTGTAGTTAATTGTGCAACGTTTGCATTCCCACAAAGTATTATTAGAGTATTGGTTTGGCACAAAACCACCGATTGCAGGTGTGCAATACTTCCTACCGTCATGACAGGGCTGCATTAAACATTGTTAAAAACGGGTATTCGAGGGAAACAGGCAGTAATTACTTCACAGTAGCGAGCATGACATACAACGAAATTATAAAGAAGAATGCAATAAACGTTAATGGAGCGGAAGCGCGTGATCCTTTTGAACAGGCAGGGCCCGTATTACACGAATGACATCGCAAAAACCGTGCAAACGAGATTATTAAATATTGCATCGACCGCTGCGTTCGCCAAACCTGTGACAGCTCTTCATTGGCTGTGGAATTTGATTGTCTTGTCAGCCGCTGATGACTCGAAAAATACACTACCTTATCGAGCGACTCTAGAACTTGCGATTAATACAAATTAATTGCTCGAATAGCTGTCTAAGCTACTTAAAAATAATTATGCAAAATCTCGCTGTAGAAGGTTGAACAGATTTTCTGAAAAGAATACCTAAACGTTCAGGGACAGCCTTGAAAGCCAGAAGACCCCATTAAGGAGTGAGAAAATGTTCGCGCACTAGGGAATTCGTTACGTGATTAATCTGTGATTTCAGAAGGAAGGTTTTGATTTGAAACAAAATCATGTTCGAGACTGTAGTGTCCGGCGACGCGACGGCCTCCAAATCAACGGTCGAGAGCGCAGCCACGCACACCAGCTTGTTCGCATACCCGTCATTATTCGGGTTCAAGATTACGAAGATGCAGAATAATTATTGATTTGGAAACAGCATCCCCACGTTGTCATTTCGCGTTAATCGCTGACATTACGGGTTTGCGAAAGCCTTGGGCGCGTCTCGATCGCGACCACGTGAACGAACGGAAGAGAACAAGAGGAGGACGAAACATATCCGAGACGACGAACGACTCCTCACGATCTGTTCTGGCATAAAAAACGGTCCAGAAACGGGAAGTAGCGGAAATGGAAAGTGCGAAATGAATCCGTGAGAACTTTCGACAGTGGACCTTCGGAGCTGATAATACTTCCCGTCCTCCATTTTCAGATGATCAGAAGAAAAACCGCTACCGCAAAACTTGCTGAGAAAGTACCTACTCTAATATGTTTTTATTTCGCGGTACGTCGCGTGCAGTTTCGCTAACAATGAGTTAATCAGCTACGGCGACTTGCATAAATCATCCGCCTGACTGATCACTATGAACGGCTCCGCCACGCCAGGAAGACTTTATTAGCCGTTATCACCAGCCTGCGGAAATTCATGCAAATTTCGAGAAAGTTACGGACAAATTTGAAGAAATTGAACGAAATTTTCTTCCCCTGGCTGATGCCTTCGATTAATTAAAAATTTAATGAGACTGTGTTAAAGACCCTGTTGGAAGTTATAGTTTATAATCCTTTGAGAATCTTAAGGATTCCTATGGAAACGAATTTGTTGCGATGCTGGAGCCGAGAACCGCAAAGATGATGAAACTGTGACGCATAATCAAGGTTTCGCTGTAATTTAGAAGAAAGTGGCTGAAAATGCAACCAGATAACAGTTTATTTTTTAGCACGCAAATGTCGTGCGTTTTTTTATGAATCTGCAACAATTGCCTTTGCTTCCGACTGTAATCGTGCGATATTAACAAGCATTTACAAAACTCTTCTTGATTAGACTTCATTGAAAGAAATTTGCATGATTTCAGCGCACTGGTTCGATCAATTGTTAAATAAACAATATTTGCAAAATATCACAAAATCCTTTTTCAACGTTTCGATCTGAATTTAGATCATTCTCAAGAAAATTAGAAAACTTTTTTTACAGGCGCAAAATTTTAATGATTTTAATAAGCACTGGTTCGATCAATTGTTAAATAAACAATATTTGCAAAATATCACAAAATCCTTTTTCAACGTTTCGATCTGAATTTAGATCATTCTCAAGAAAATTAGAAAATTCTTTTTACAGGCGCAAAATTTTCTTGAGAATGATCTAAATTCAGATCTAAACGTTGAAAAAGGATTTTGTGATATCATTAAAATTTTGTTAGCAACTATTTACGATCGACATTAAGAAATATTTTTCATTGGAAGAAAAGTAGAAGGGAAAATTTCTTAACTGGCAAACTCTGTAGCTAGACAGCGAATTATATTTATATATGATTATATAATTATATAATCATATATAATATTATATTTATATTTATGCGAATTTATGTGAACGAAAATGGCTGGCGATTCCCACCAATACGGAAAGACATTTCATCAAGTATTGAATAATCCTCGGGGTCCACTAATTACAACCATCGCGGGAAAAGCATCTGTTTATCCTTCTTCCGCATTAACTGCAACCGCAACATCTCCCATTCACAAACTCGGCGAGCACGAAATTGAAGAAGCTTCAAATGAAAGGGAAAAATCATCTTCTCGTGTGATCAACATCTTTGATATCAATCGCCACTGTTTGAAGAAACTACACCTTGGTGAAACTTCAACCCTGCGAAATTTGACATCAACGGAGCATACCAACTGAAAAATGATAAATGATTCTATCTATCCTCAGTACCAAAACGTTTGTGATTGCTATAAGAGACCCATCGAGATTGCAACACTGCGTCGATTGCAAGACGCGACACGTAGCTAGACGGGAAACAATAAGCGTAATTAACGATTTTATAGATACCAGGGAATTCTTGCACGGCAATTTATTCATCATATACATACAAGGTGTTTCGTTTACAACAGGACACCTATTAACCCCTCTATCTCTGAAAATACAAGAAATGTTTCTGACGTAATCTAAATGGTTTCAAAAGAGACAAATCAGATAGAAGAATCAGTTTTTATAAATTGTAATTTTTTAATCGTTTTGCAAGATCACTCGTGTTTTTTTACGTATATACAAATATTTTGTTGTTGTATGTTGTAGCAAACATCATTGTGCATTCATCCATGTTTAATACCACGACCTTGAAGTGACCTTGAAGGGGGAAAAATCCGTTTCAATTTGAAGAATACAAAAGTAATAACACGAAAGAGGTAAAATCACCTTGTTTTGTTAGTTATTCAAAATGGTGGCCGTCTGCAGCAAGACACGTCTCTACACGAGAAGCCTAAAATGAAGTTTAAAATCTACTGTTTATAACGAAAGTCCCACGACGCCAGAAGATAAGAAAGAACAAGTACGGAATGAATGTTGCACCATGAATCGTGGAAATGCCATTCAGTCATTCACTTCTCGTGGGCCTTTCGTTATAAACAGTAGATTTTAAACTTTTAATGAATGCGCAATAATGTTTCCTATAACATACAACAACAAAAAATGTATATACACATAAAAAACACGAGTAACCTTGAAAAACGATCAAAAAATTATAATTTATAAAAAATGATTTTTCCATTTGATTCGTATTTTGAAACCATTTAGATTATATATATTTAGGTGTCCTGTTTTAAACGAAACACCCTGTATAAGGCCGTTTGACTGGAAGTCTCTGTTGACGGGAAATCCTGTTTTACGTACGCGATTGATTCATGTACCTTTCAATCAACTGTTGTTTACTAAAACAGACTTTTGTAAGTCATGATTAGACTGCGATTCTTCATGCAAAATAAAAATTGTCTAAAGATTTCCGGTTCGCAGGATCTAGGAGCGAGAGCAAGATCCACGAGCAACGGGCACGATCAACAATAGATCTTGGCTGCGTTCGACCAGAGTCGTTCGGAAGTCTGGAGCGTCGGTCGATGACATGAGACATAATCGACAGAGAGATAGCTTTTCTCGGAAACCGAAACAGATTGCAGGGGATCGCAGCTGGTCGAGCAAGTTTCCCGATTCCATCTTACCGATAAACACGCAATAAACAGAACAAAAACGCGAAAAGGGCGAAAGAGGGAATGCGGGAATCCTCGAGGGCGCGTAGACGACTCTCGAACACTCTCTCCGACGTGTTACTTCTAACGAAATACAGACTCAAAGATGTCGGATCTGCGCGGGCCGAGAATTTTTCGGGATCGGGAAAGGTTTTCAAAAATTTTGAGAATCTCTAATATACCGGAATTGTTCTGTGTCTTCGAGAATCCCGAAATTTTCACGAAATCAAATTGAGATGAGCCGGGTTTTTGAACGTTTCAGGATTCCCCAGAATTTTCAAAATTATTTTCGGAAATCAGAAAAATTCTCAGGATCCCGAATATACCGGAATCGTTCAGTGTCTTCGAGAATCCCGAAATTTTCACGAAATCAAATTGAGATGAGCCGGGTTTTTGAACGTTTCAGGATTCCCCAAAATTTTCAAAATTGTTTTCGGAAATCAGAAAAATTCTCAGGATCCCGAATATACCGGAATCGTTCAGTGTCTTCGAGAATCCCGAAATTTTCACGAAATCAAATTGAGATGGGTCGGGTTTTTGAAAGTTTCAGAATTCCCCAGAATTTTCAAAATTGTTTTCGGAAATCAGAAAAATTCTCAGGATCCCGAATTAGATTCTCGAACCGATATTTTTAGTCAAAATTTTTAATGGTATCAGCGCACTGGTTCGATCAAAAACTACTTCTACACTATTTGCAAAATATCACAAAATCAAAATTTCGACGTTTCGATCTATATTTAGATCATTTTCAAGAAATTAATAAAATTTTGCGTCTGTAATATGATATTATATACTGTGATATTTTTAGTTTCTGACACGCCTCTAGTTTCTGCGGTTCTCCAAAAGACGAACATCCTGGGATGGAAAGACAAGCGGAATCGAATTTTCTAAACGTCGGCAACACACCGTCGCGTGGATCCTCGCGAGGAACTCTTGCTTTACGCATATCTGATGGCACGCAGAGACAGCCGTGATTGTGCCTAATAACGAATAATTACTTCTAGTGCATGCTAATTTACTTTTCACATTATCGATGAGGATATTTGCTTTACTTGGAACTTCCACTGTACCGTCAAACAATTCATATATTTAACGACCGATGCAAATTCGCGTTAGTTTGTAATACCAGAGAATCACTCAAACATTGAAACAGTTAGATCACCGCGCGTTTCGAAATGATCAGTGTAAGTATGCATAGGATCGTTGCAGGTCTCATAGTACTTTTAAAGATTACCAAACGATCACTCGATAAATAAACTCCTAGTCAACAAATAGAAACAGAGCTGAAAAAGCCAATTTAAACTGGCTTCCATTTGATCTATTCTGCAAACTGTGAACCGTAACCGCTAAAAACTAAACGCAAATGGATCTAACCCGCATCTATCACCTTCACAAACCAAATCCGCTCGTTGGCTGAACTTTTACCCATCAAAACACAAACAGAGCTGAAAAATCCAGCTCAAATCGTCTTCTACTTGATCTATTCCCTAAATCCAGCATTTATCACACGAATGGATCAGCTTCCGAGCACGGGGTTTCTGTGGCGTGTCCGCAGATGATGTTTCTTATCAAGCATCATCGTACTCGCGCGCAGCACGCTATGTATCGTCGGTTCAGGACACTTTTCCATTACAACATCCACGTGACGCGATTGATCAGCCCGTCGGACGATCGACGTGCGTCCGATCGTGTCGTTAAATATCAGCGGTCCGACGATCACGGTCACTTACGTGTCTCTCCGGTGAACTTCGATAGATCGGATCGATGGACCAGCTTCCGCCTTATTGGGGAACGAAAGCCGACGCGCCGGCTGTCACTGGATAGCGACACTGCCTAGTGTCACTGTTAGTGTCACTGGAGTCTCATGGAACTGACGGGTCGCGAACTCGTGAAACCGCAGAGCCACGAAACCGTGAACCGTCCGCCACGGGGAACAACGTCGATCGCATCGATCGTAGAGATCACGCGGTTGGCGGTCGACCACGCCGAGGCGTCCCGTCGACGACCTACGTCGATGATCCACGCCGGTGCACCACTATGAAACCACGAGGATCCTGGCGAACGCTCGAGAACACCGACACCAAACGAAACCCAACAACACTGGTTTCTCAACGGTTGCCCGCCCTCTCTCTCTCTCTCTTCCTATGTTTCTATTTCTCTCTCGCTCGCACGTCTTTCTTTTTCTATTTCTCTTGCTAGCCCCAGGACAAGAACACACCGGTTCGCGATCTCTGCACACTTGTGGACGACGCTCGGAGACCGACTGTTGCTAGCACCGTGATGCACGACCACGTGGACCTCAGCAATGCCTCAACATCCGCTCGTGAATATGTATTTATAGGCTTGTACACAAGAGCGACGCACCCGCGCGCCTGTATTCACCGCCCAAATGATCCCCACCGACCGATAATTCGACCTTTTGTTAGCGTACGTCCTTCTTCGTCCTTCCTCCTCTGCCTTGCTCACTGCTCTCGCCCTTAGATTGCTCTTTTTGTAAATATGGGCCGACCTTCGACGACCGACGAAAACAAAAGTGAGGATCTCCAGTCGGGGATCCTGAAGACGCCACGCTCCGACATATTTGTATTCCGCACCAAAATACAAACTGTAGAATTATCTCCTTCGCAATTTTGTTGAGGTTTTATTATTATAGAAATATGATTAGAAACTGATTCGATAGAATTTGTATTGCATCGATTAGATAGAGAAACAGAGATTAAAAGTTTCACTGTCTTACACCGAAGACGCTTTGATACGTAGACGATCAACGTCACGCGACGTGCAGTAATAATGATCGAAGGAATGATAACTTTAAGTATATAAACAAGGTCGTGTGACGCGACGCGTGCGAATCAATATGAATAACGAGGAAAAAATCCGTTACCGTAGCTTCGATACGCTTTCTTCCATTTAGTCAAGGTCAAGCGCGATTTCAACTGGCAGGAGTTCTGCGATTTCGATGTCAACACGGAAGTCCTACAGGAAACAGTATACAGGGTGTTTCGTCTAAAACAGGCCATCTGAATAACGCGTTGCTGTTAGGAAGAAATAAATCAGATGCAACTTGCATGGTTTCGAGGCGGCAGTAATCTGATGTTAGTAGCTTTTTTGTAGGTGGACGCGTGAAGGACATATGAAGGTCAACTTCATTTTTAACTTCCTGATTCATAGTTTTAAATGGAATGAGGTATTTTTTAATACATCAAACGACGCAGCTGGACATTCGTTATAAAAAAGTACTAACCCATGTATGTCGAAGAGTTAGTAGTTCAGGACATATTTCAATTTAAATAACTCAAACATACCATTACTGTCGTACTAAGACGTTACACTAATAAGTAAATGATAACGACTTAGTATGACTGTAATGGTATTTCAATTTAAATTGAAATACCTCCTGAACTACTAACTTTTTGACATACATGGGTTAGTACTTTTTTATAACAAATGTCCAAAAAATGAAGTTTACCTTCATATGTCCTTCGCGCGTCCACCTAGATATTTCAATTTAAATAACTCAAAAATACCATTGCAATCGTACTAAGACGTTACACTAGTAAGTAAACCCTGACGTCTTAGTACGATTGCAATGGTATTCTTGATTTATTTAAATAGAAATACCTCCTGAACTACTAACCTTTCGACATACATAGGTTAGTTTTTTGTTATAACAAATGTCCAAAAAATGAAGTTTACCTTCATATGTCCTTCACGCGTCCACCTAGATATTTCAATTTAAATAACTCAAAAATACCATTGTAATCGTACTAAGACGTTACACTATTAAGTAAACCCTGACGTCGTAGTACGATTGCAATGGTATTCTTGAGTTATTTAAATTGAAATATCTCCTGAACTACTAACTTTTTGACATACATAGGTTAGTATTTTTTTTATAACAAATGTCCAAAAAATGAAGTTTACCTTCATAGTCCTTCACGCGTCCACCTAGATATTTCAATTTAAATAACTCAAAAATACCATTGCAATCGTACTAAGACGTTACACTAGTAAGTAAACCCTGACGTCGTAGTACGATTGCAATGGTATTCTTGAGTTATTTAAATTGAAATATTTCCTGAACTACTAACCTTTCGACATACATAGGTTAGTACTTTTTTATAACGAATGTCCAGCTGCGTCGATTGATGTATTAAAAAATACCTCATTCCATTTAAAACTATGAATCAGGAAGTTAAAAATGAAGTTGACCTTCATATGTCCTTTACGCGTCCACTTACAAAAAAGCTACTAACATCAGATTACTGCCGCCTCGAAACCATGCCAGTTCCATCTAATTTATTTCTTCCTAACAGCAATACAGCCGCGTTATTCAGGTGGCCTGTTTTAGACGAAACACCCTGTATATTTACCATATACGACTACATCGTTGACTAAATTGCTGGTGGAATTAGCTAGTATATTGGAGAGAAATTTTAAAGTGACATTTGCTAATGTCTATACGTTAAACCTACCGTGAGTCACAGGTGATCTATAAATCAAAGAGCGTGTAGTGTACACTTGTGTGTACAGAAAACTAACGTTTCATTCAATTGAAGTTGATATTACCGTTCTACACATATTCAGAGGATCTAGCACAGCCTTTATTACAAATGTTGTAGTCCTTTATTTTTCTCTGTTGGCAGTTTATTCGATCACGGATCTACTAGAACGTAACTGGAAACAGTTCCCGGTAAAGCGGTCCGATCCAGGCAAAATGGCATTCCATAAAACGAAAAAGTGCCATGACGTGGGTGAACCGCGGGTGTTCCCTGTCTGAACACGGCCCATTATATTTCTATGGAAATCGAAACACCCCGGCAGTTGGGAGTTACAGGTCGCCCCTTCGAGGGGAAACGTGATTCGAGGAACTCACGCGAAAATTGTGATGCACCTTCTACGCGCACAAACATCGACGATTTGAAATTGAAATTTTTGCCCGTCCAGCGAACCCGCGAGTCTGTCGTGACACAATTCCCAGGGCGTTTAAGTCGCTCTATCGTTCGATCTTGCGGGAAACATCGTCCGAACCGAGGGATTCTTTCAGTCGTACTGGCGATCGATTCTCCAAAGGAAAAGGTTATTAACTGAGGCATCGAGCCGGCCTCAATCGCCATTAAATGGCTTGTTTAATTAGGTAGCGTTACTGGACGGTGCGAATTGGTTGCAGTTTGCAAACGCGACGCGATGAATCATATTTCCACACAGAAAAAATGTCTGCAACGTCAACGTCTCGGTGCGTTCGGTAAATACGCGCGATCGGGACTTCTGACGTGCGACTCGACGCATTCATCCGACGTCAGACCTCCTGCATCTTCGGAAAAGCGATTGTTATCATGAAACCATAACTGTGATGACGCCATTAAAATAAACTTATTTTTTTCGTTAACACGCATTTTGCATTCGTGGCAAAAACGAATCGGTGAAAAACAAAATACTGAAACACATTAGGGTAACTGCACCAGTGAATAAACGGGTACCAGTAAATGAACGCTTTTGTATATTTCAACAAATTTTAACCCGCACGGCGTACTAGCGATAAAATTGTGATTAAAGAGTTAAGTAAATAGGAGAATATTGTTTAGTAATTTTGTTCATTCATTGGACTATCACTGTTCAATTACTAGAATGTAGTGTTCATTGACTGGTATTTTTTATATTTTTTATTTAACGTTTAATGAAGAAAAATAATAATAATTTCATTTTATTTGTGTTCATTTATATTTGACAAACGAAGTATAGGGAGCCATTTGGCATGTATGAGATTCCTTTAATTCACACATTTCTTTTTACATAAAATATCTTCTTGAACAATTTCTTAAATGTTCATTCACTGGTGCAGTTACCCTATATGACGTTATTCTTAATTTATATTAAGATTAATTTAAATTAATTTAATTTAAATTAATAACGTGACTCTTACAGCACTTCCAACTTATTAAAATTAGTGAACGAAGAAACACATTTTAATCTATCTTCTTACAATCGGTTGAAAATTTTTTTATTCGGCATAAGAATTCGCAGCCAATCACAGAGTATTTATAGAAATCACATTTATCATAGCAGGACTCTGAATTCTCGTAAGTTATTCCCATTTTAGTCGTTCTTCTCGCAGCAGTTGGGGTAGATCCGCCCAGAACCACTTCAGCTGAAAACCCTGTTAAAAAACATTATTCGTTTGAGAATTCCTTTAGCAGGTATGCGAATAAATAATGCAGGCATCCTCCGACTAATTTACCTAGCAAACTCCACTACTCCATACGCATTTTAGGTAACCCAATTCTACACTCGTTGCTGCGCAGATAATGGACGGAGTAAAATTAACAAAAGTTCTCAACCGTAGCACTTGTGTTTTAAAAATTGAGGTAACTACTTTTTTAAACTACAATAAAAATCGATTCTTGAACAAGCTTCACGATAGAGTCCGCTTTGAAAACTACCTAAATTACCACAAGAATTTTGCTAATCCCACGTGACAGATTGAGCGCTTCATTACTCTCCGTTACGTTTACTTTTACTACGCTCGTAAAATCCTTTGGAGAATGACCAGGTGGAATGGCTAAGTGTCCCACGGCAGAGAAAAAAATCTGTAATCTCCGCCGCGGTGAAGCAAACATCAACGTTTCTTCATTTTCCCTCTCGCTTTCGTCACGATTGTCCCGCAGCAAGGGACGGTCGTGGTTCCTTATCTCGCCATATACCAGGACAACTGGTATCAAGCAGGAGCAACACAGCGCGGCTAGACACCGGAGGTAGATGTAACAAGCGTGCGAAACGAGAACCTCTCGCCATTAACAGCGGCAACAGATGAAAAACCGTGCGAACCAGTTCCAGAAGGTAGTTCGAAGAGCCTCTTCTTTCGACAGTGTCAGATGGATCGAGCGTTTCCGGTGGACCCGCTGAGAGGTCCGGACAATCGAGACATCCATTGCACTATGTACTCCAGAACTTTGGAAAATCCTCGGGCAGTGCACAGTGGTCCAGAAGCCCGGTTTTTGTGGCCAAAATTCAAAATGTTTTTTTTTTATTAGACAATCTCATATGAGATTTATTTCAACATAATTGTAATGCAATACATAGAATACAGTATATAAAATTATTAACTTCCCGATTCATAGGGAAGTTACTGTAATTACCCCGAAAATCGAAAATCGATCTTTTAGCAGATCTTCACGTTTCATGGTTATTGAAGTCATTTTAGACTATTTTTATCAAATTGTTAGTATATGTGTGTGTGTGTGTGCGCGCGTATGGCCGTTTTTATGTTATCAAATTTTTCGTTAACGTTTTCTGAAAAAGTAACAATGCGATCAGAATGATGAATGATGCAATCGATGTGCCCCGTCGTAACTTAGAGCTGATTAGATTTTGGTCCATATTGGTCAAGCAGTTTTTTAGATTTTTTAGTTTTTTTAGCTTTTTTCGAAAGAAGTTCATTCAAGAATGCAATTTATACGAGAGGATGGAAATTTTCCACCGAATAAACAAACGACTTTATATATACTTCATTTTTATTAAAAACAAATTTTTTTTTTAATTATGCAACTAATGCTAATGTTACCGCTTACAACTAACGAATCGGGAAGTTCTTTGTGTGGCTCGTGGAGAGTCACACACAAAATAAATAAAAAAACCATTAAGAGCTGTATGCCCCACTAGTTTTATATGAAATTTATTCCTCAATTTAAATCTCATAAATCAAATGTATAGAAAACAATACATACAGCACAAAATACAAAAACCACAAAACAGAACAGGACGCAGAAAAAACATAAATAATATAACAAAGACACGAGAATGATAGTAACGGTATAAACAAACACTTATACTTTAAGTCCGCAGCTCTTAAAAAATGAAATTATATAACGACAGGCCTTGATATTAGGTTTAGCTATTAATATGGAGACATCCATTGGAAGCTGGAAGTTAATTAATCGGAGTTTATTAATTAATTTGAGCCTTTCCTCATTGTACAAGTTGCATTGCCACAAAACATGGTTCAGTGATTCGTCCTCCTCCATGCAACTACACTTAGGATCGTCAATAAAGCCAATGCGAGCCAGAGAAGAAGCAAGATGGTAGTGGTCAGATCCACACCTGTTGATAGTGACAATAAATGTTCGGGATAGGTTGAACTGTGAAAACCAAGGAAGTCGATTTTCACTGAAAAATAAATTCAAAATGTTGTCATAATTTTCTGAAAGTTTGTAATTAGGAGTTTTTGGAGTCGCTGATAACGAATCTGACATTAAAAATTAACGATTTTTACGGCAGGGTTATAATGGTGATCTAGAGTGCGGTATTTAGTGGCCCGATTAAAAAAATTTGTAAATCGATGTTTTTCATCATTTTCATAGAACAATATCATTGAGACTTAATGCCATGTTTTTTAAATTAGTATAACCTATAGAAAAAAAAGAAAAAATACCTCGGAAGCCTTTATTAAAATTAATACAGAGTTAAAAGTTGCAAGTGGGAGCAGCTAAACTTTGCATATTCTTTTTAACAAATGTTTAAACTTTCGTACAAAATAAGTCCAAAGTTTAGCACATTTAAGCATTTTTTTAAAACCCTTCTTAAAGCTTAAATTGTTACAAACCTGGAATATTTGTTTATGGATTAAAAAATATTTATGATGGCGTTTACAACTTAAATGGCGTACATCTACTAACATATGAAAAATCATAATTATAACTTGTTTTGTGATATCCTATAAGTGGTATTTAAAACGTTTAATAGAATGTTCAATTTTATGATTTTGTTTTTAGAACGCTGTATCTGATTATACAATTACCTAGAATCAATAATATTTTGGATTTAGGAGCTTTGAAGAGTTATCAGTTTATAGCAAAAACAATTTTTTAATCTATTAACCTTGAAAAATTGAATTTTGGCCACAAAAACCGGGCTTCTGGATCACTGTGCAGTGGTAACATTTCGGTTCCGCTGTCTTCTCCATCATCCGAATGTTTGCATCGTAGTCTTCACTCGTCGAAAAATTCTAAAACACTATGAAATCTCTCAATCGACGAAATAAATGCGAAATCGATCTAACAAGACCGACTAAATTTGCCATTTACCAAAATCTGGTGTCTCGCCAAAAATTCAATCTGTGCAAACGAGAAAAAAGAAACCTCGGATATTACGTTTCATCTGCATAAATCAGATGCGACTACCTTCAGGGCCCACGGATGCCTAATGTCTCCCGACCATGTAAAGAAATAAACGAAGAAGAACCGGCGATATATAAATATTTCATCTCCACGAGATTTTATATTATAGTTTACAGCGTCGGGAATGATAAAAGACCAAGGATCAGTTTTTCGGGTCGTGAAGCTGTCGAGAATGGACCTTTATTTCTTCCTCATCAGCCACGGGTGGTAATCCTATTAGCAATGGGGATGTCCAAGCGTTTCCACGTAATCGAGTCGAGAGGCCCGATTTTTTCGGTATCGCACGGCAAGCAATAGGCGAATCTAAAAATACGCGGCGAAAGATATTAAGAAAACGAGCCAAAAAACCGAGAACCAGTCTGACAGGAGGTCGCAGAAGCTGGCCACCACATCTCCGTTCGGAGAAATCGAGAACGGTGGCTGCACGCGCGCTACATTATGAGACTGGTATCGAATGATGCGGCAACAGTTTTCTGATCCGTTCTGCAAAAAACGGATGTTTACATCGAACACCGGAGAAACCATTCAGGGAAAAGAAGGAAAAAACAAGGAACTCTGCTTTCGTTATGTAAACGTGTTGCTCAGATCAATTATGCGTCTATAAAAGATTGCCAGTTAATATTAGACGTAAGACATTAGAACAGATAAGATTAGATTTACAGAAATTATAATATAGACAACTAGACATAGTATAGCATGGAATATGGGTGAATGGGTGAAAGAATTGATGGATGGACGAATGGGTGATATACAGTGACTCCCATTAATATTCGGACGCTCTAAAAAAACCGATAACTGGTTTAACATTGAACTATACGACTTGAATTTTTGTTGGGAAGCTAGAGCAAATAGTTTGCTACAGAATGTGGAAAAACATTTTTTCAAAAATTGCAATTGATCGGTGTTGTAGAAAAAATACTAAAAGTTGCATTTTGCAACTTTTTTATGTAGGCCTATATTGAAAATTTAAAAAATACGTCTTGTAGATCGTGTCAATTATATGCACTGCGAAAGTTTCATCGAAATCGGTTGATGCGGGAAAAAACGACAGGCATTGAAACATGTGAGAATCTATAGATTTACTGCAGTTATAGCCCGAAAATCGTGAAAATCTGAAATTTTTACCATCGTTAAACGTTTGTAGCTCATTGCAACGTCGAACAATATTGACGAAATTTTCAGAATATGTTTAATTGACACAGATCTACAAAACGTATTTTTTAAATTTTCAATATAGGCCCACATAAAAAAGTTGTAAAATGCAACTTTTAGTATTTTTTTTATAATTCAGAGGAATTGCAATTTTTGAAAAAATGTTTTTCCACATTCTGTAGCAAACTATTTGCTCTAGCTTCCCCAAAAAATTCAAGTCGTATAGTTCAAAGTTTAACAAGTTATGGTTTTTTTAGAGCGTCCGAATATTAATGGGAGTCACTGTAGAAGAATTGTAAAACGAATCCAATTTCTTGGCCCCGAGGCCGAAATAAATAAATACTACTACTACTACAACTACAAGATCGCCACTTTGAGACATCATCAAAAACAGAAAGGAAATATAATTTCAATTAAAATTGCGACTTATTGAAAAAAGTACCTAACTTGTTTGCACACTTAATAACTAGTAAAAATGTGCAAGGAACCAAAAATATCAGGTAGGGTCGGGTGCGGACTGTCCAATGCGTTGGGTACCCGACTGTATTGACTCTTTTACAGTTTGATTTAACTGTTCTTCCATTATCGTGTTTGCGTAATCTCATAGATGCACGGAATCGAAGTAACATGATCCAACTTGAAATATAGACATTGCAAATGGATGCAGCGGTACCTGGTGTCGAGTAACCCCAAGGTCACACTGCGTACTATCACTTTCTACTATCCTATTACAAGATCTGTCGTGCAGGTTCACGAACATAAAAGTGAGTGAAATTCGATTGAATCGCAAACATACTGATCGAAACGAACAATTACTGTCTCGTTTTGCAACAGATTTTCTAGTCCAATGTATGTACAGTGATTCCCATTAATATTCGGACGCTATAAAAAAAAACGATAACTGGTTTAACATTGAACTATACGACTTGAATTTTTGTTGGGAAGTTAGAGCAAATAGTTTGCTACAGAATGTGGAAAAACATTTTTTCAAAAATTCCAATTAATCGGAGTTGTAGAAAAAATACTAAAAGTTGCATTTTACAACTTTTTTATGTGGGCCTATATTGAAAATTTTTAAAATACGTTTTGTAGATCTGTGTCAATTAAACATATTCTGAAAATTTCGTCGATGTTCTCACATGTTTCAATGCCTGTCGTTTTTTCCCGCAACAAACCGATTTTGATGAAACTTTCGCAGTGCATATAATTGACACGGATCTACAGGACGGATTTTTTAAATTTTCATTATAGGCCCACATAAAAAAGTTGTGCAATGCAACTTTTAGTATTTTTTTTACAACTCCGATCAATTGCAATTTTTGAAAAACTGTTTTTCCACATTCTGTAGCAAACTATTTGCTCTAGCTTCCCAACAAAAATTCAAGTCGTATAGTTCAATGTTAAACTAGTTATCGGTTTTTTTAGAGCGTCCGAATATTAATGGGAGTTACATATTTCAGTTCTGTCTGTCCAAAAATCGGTCCTTGATATACAAAATGACGAGGAGATGCCGACAAATGCCGATCGTTACACAGATTGATGGTAAACGTCGCTGCGCCAACTTGAACGTGATTAGTGATTAACCGACTTTTAGTACAAAGCAGAAATTTCCCACGATAATACTGCTTTCCATACAATGTCTCCGACAACAATGGCGGCGTATCTAGCAGCTTGATGCGCGTCGATGCATCCATTGACATGAAACGATTCTGCCAAGCCACTTCTCGTTCCTCAAATGTCTTCTTGTTCTGTCTACAAACAATGCTGACTAATTAAATGGTTCGAACAACTGAGAATGTCTTACAAGACAGAAGGATCTTCCAATTCGCGTTCCTAAGAAATCGGTCTCAACTCCGAATTAATTAACGAACCCGTGGCTAAACATAGATGAATTCCTGAAACTATTCTGTTTACTATACGACAGTTAAGTCGTACGAGTTTATGCATGCGTGAAATCTTTATGAAACAGGGAGAAATGTTGAAATTATAAAGCCTTGATAACGTTTCTACAAAACACCAAAACTTGTACAAATAGTACACGTGTACTAATAGTACACTGTAAAGAAATAATTTCCATTTTGTTGTTTATGCAACAGTCTCTAAAAGTGGGAGTTCCCATGACGATCCTAAATCAACTGATAATTAAATCGTCTGAGAACTACTAACTAAGAAGTATAAAATCATTGTTCCTTTAATTGCCAAGCAAAGAACACCTTCGAAGACCGTGTTGGGCTATATTTTTCCCAATGCTCGAGGTATTTTTCCAGTGATACGAAATCATTTTTAACTTCCCGATTCATAGGGAAGTTACTGTAATTACCCCGAAAATCGAAAATCGATTGTTTAGCAGATCTTCACGTTTCATGTTTATTGAAGTCATTTTAGACTATTTTTATCAAATTGTTTGTGTGTGTGTGTGTGCGTGCGTATGGCCGTTTGTATGTTATCAAATTTTTTGTTAACGTTCTCTGAAAAAGTAACAACGCGATCAGAATGATGAATGATGCAATCGATGTGCCTCGTCGTAACTTAGAGCTGATTAGATTTTGGTCCATATTGGTCAAGTAGTTTTTTAGATTTTTTAGTTTTTTTCGAAAGAAAAAATTTTTTTGTATGACCTTCGAATCTTGGTTTTTTCTGGATCGGACTGTAGCTATCTGAACGGTTCCAGGATGCGTGACTTCAATGGATATTTTCTTGGAATATATTCTATATTCTTGGAAGCAAAAAAATTTTGGGAACAAAAGAAAGATGCTCCTGTTTATTTTAAACCAAACAAAGGAAAAATCATCAAGATTCATCACTGGAGTCCCGAGATATTCAAGTTTATGTGAACTAAAAAGATTATGGTTTTTTGCAATTTTCTAGAAATCAAGGCCGAAACAGAAAAAGTGGCAGGGGTAAAACTTGTTCCATTTGGGGTTCTTTATAGCTGGTTTACGTTTGTCCGTTTAAAAACGGATGACCCTGTATATTTAATTTTTGTTTTAATTATGCAACTAATGCTAATGATACCGCTTACAATAATCAAAAAATATCCCAATGCAAGAGTGTGTTATTAGTTATTATAATGATAATAATGTACTGCAACTAACGAATCGGAAAGTTCTTTGTGTGGCTCGTGGAGGGTCACACACAAAATAAAAAAAAAACCATTAATGCCCCACTAGTTTTGTATGCTGTAGCCATGGGGTTTGTAGAATATTTTATAAAACTCTACGAGCATGAATATATTCCTACGGACGAAGTCAACTGTTCTGAAAACAGGTTTACGGATTCTCGCTGCTTCGAGAAAAACGGATCATCCTCCTCGCATAATGGTTTCCGCAGGAGGCTCATAGTGAGATCGCGAAAACAATTTCCCCGGTCGATTCGCGTCAATTTGCGACAAGCGTAACGAGGGAAGATTCGCGTGCACTCGCGAAACGACGACGCTGTCCCACATTCGAGGCCCGGCATCGTCAGAGAAAATGTAGTAAGTAGTGTTAAGCAGGAAAATCGCCGGAAGATGCAAGGTATTAATTCATGCAAATTGCAGTCGAATGAACAACGCGGCAATCGAGACGTGCAGAAGAGTGAGCAAACGCATTCGAGAGAGAAAGAGACAGGAAAAAAAGAGGATAACGCGAAACGTCTCAGGCTCCAGCATCAGGTTCAATGTCGACCGTTACGTGCAGAATTACGTGGACAGTTTCAAGCTATCTTTAACACTGTTTTGACCTCCTGTGATGTCGGAACCATGTATTTCATTACGTGGCAATTACCTGTCCGTTCGGTACTTCCGCGTACATTGCGTGCCGAATACTCGAAAACAATCTCTGATGCTTCCTACGAAATTGATCCTTATTAAACAGACCCTGTCTCCTTTAATTTCTCATTCGTTTATAAACAATGATGACTAGACTGCGGATTTTATGCATTTATAATAGAAATGGGTAGGTCTAATTTCTGACAGTAAACAAATTTGAAGAATTTAAATATATGTATGTATATGATATTTGGTCCCCTCAGGGTTTCAAATCCATTTACCAATCTCCCTTCTTTCCACTCTCTCTAACGCCAAATTTCAGCCTATTTCAGCCTAATTTTCAGCGGGACCTACTTTTTATTACGGTGGGTTCCGAACCACCTTGAAGAATTTAAATATACTATTATTATATTATTTTCCATCTATTAAACGTGTTCAACGAGGAAGTAAATGTTTATTCCAATCCAAAGTTTTTATTTTGCATAAAGATCCGCAGTCTAATGATGATATACCTAAATCGTTCTCGAATCGAGAAGAGCGTTTAAGAAAATGTCACATCTGTTATACATACGATCGAGCGAAATAAAAGGGGGAAAGATAGGAAGGAAGTCAATGTATATTTTCTACTTTGTTTCTCCTATCTGCAGTATGGCTAATCATATTCACAGTTTGTTATGGTGTTCTCCGGATGTTTCCCTGTTCGTCCATTCGTGCCATCTATCATTTGTTTCCTTGCGATACCAAGACGCTTGTGCCGCGAGTAAAATTACGCTGAAAGGATGCAGATGATAGATGACACGAGTGAAAGCGCGCTAATCAGTAAGTTATCTGTTCATCCGGGAACTCCGTGTCCGGCGAACGATACGAACTGCGAACCGACCGCCATCTGACGAACATTCCAATGACAGTCAACAACAATAATGACTAAAAACATGGCAGATCCTCGGCAAATCGTCGAAGCTTTGAAATGTTTTATGGAAAATAGATAGTACATTCGGTAGATGCTGAACTTAATTGAAACTTGATTCAATGAAAAAGTTCACTTTTGACAATGCGAAATGTTGTTGCAGGTAAGGACAATGACTTGAAGCTATTTGTCTAAGAAACAGAGTAACAGTGTACATTCTTTTATTAAAAACAGATACGTGATCTAAACATACAAATCTTTAACGATTTTACTGTTTAACATTTTGATCTTCGTAATGGTCACCAATTGTAGTGATATGAAATTTAATAAGTCAAATATTGTTAGCGGTTAGATTACAATCGACATTTTTTTATGATAATATTCATCGAAGAGTGCAATTTCCGAGGGGTAAACATGTTATCCAAGTATCGAGCGTATCTTCTCTACTAACATTTTGTTTCCAGCATCGTTTACCTCCTTGAAACTCGGGATCTCCTTCTCGGCTCTCTCGAGCCAAGCCTTCACATTGGGATAGTCGTCAATGTTCAGGACAGCCTAGAAAACACATAGAAAATCATTTTCAGCTTATAGGAAATTTCAAACTCCTGGATTATACAGGTTTCACTTCGCATTGCAACTATTAGGCTTCGTACACACCTAAATGGTTCGGCGAACGGTTCGCCGAACCGTTTGACGAACCGCGCATTTCGCCGCGCAGAACGGCGAACGCGGAACGGCAAACAAAAAGAAATACAGAAAATGTTGGCAGTTTATTGAGTGAACTAAAGTTTCAAAGTGAAATGTTCAGGTCAGTACGAAGCATTGAAGACATCAGATGCGAGACTAAGTGACTTGAATTTTTGGAGATGTTCCAACATGATGAATTTTTGTCTTTTTATGATTCTGCGATGCATATTCTGCATATACAGGGTGTCCCAAAACTACCCTAGGAGCCGAAAATGGGAGGTTCCTTGGGTCATTTGAAGCGACAGTTTCCTCTGCAAAAAATGGCGTCCGCGGCTTTGTTTAGGAGTTATTAGCGAAAAACACGGACCAATCAGAGCGCAGCTATAGCGAACGGAGTCTGACTCTGCGACAGGTCCCGCGAGGCGTGGTGTCGCCATCGGTCGACTCAGAATCAATCCGCTGTAGCCACGCTCTGATTGATCCGTGTTTCTTGTTAATAACTCCTAAACAAAGCTACGGACACCATTTTCGTAAAGGAAAATGTCGCTTCAAATGACCCAAGGAACCTCCTGTTTTCGGCTCCTAGGGTAGTTTTGGAACACCCTGTATACATAATAAAAACAGAAGGGTTAAGTTTCGAGAGCGCGTTCTCTCGAAAAAATGCAATGTTTTCATAGCAAGGGCCTTTTTAATAATTTGAAACAAATTAGGAAGTAGAGATATAATTTTTTCAGATAATTTAAATCACCGATGTCTTTGTTTATTTTCTTTCTATTTCTTGACATTTATTCTTTATCTTATGAATGTTTAGGATATGGAAACGCTACCGATTTGCAAGAGCTACCCGTTCGCGTTCGTGCGCGCCGAAATGCGCTGCGTTCGGCGCAATGTTCGTCGAAGTATCGTAACATCTCCAAACAGTCAAGTGATTTAGTCTTCAATCTGATGTCTTTAATACTTCGCCCTGACTTGAACATTTCACTTTGAAACTTGAATTCACTCAAGAAACCGCCTACATTTTCTGTATTTCTTTGTGTAGTATATGCCGCTGCAGTTTCCATAGTTGTTCGCAAGAAATTCTGAAAATAGCACAAATCCGTTCCGTTCGCTGTTAGCCGATGCGCGCCGTTCTGCGCGGCATTCGTTGCGGCGAAATGCGCGGTTTGCGAAGCTGTTTAGGTGTGTACGAAGCCTTAAGTTGTTGCAATTGAAATGACCGTTTTTCACATTTGAAACTTCCCGCCTTTGTAGTTCAGTTTTGCCACGACAGATGTCGTCGTATGTCGAGGCCAGGCAATTAGGGAACGATTTTATGACACGGACGCGGATTCACCTTTGGATCCGTCGGACCGGTCGACACTTGGCACGCAGATGTCGGGATTATCCGCAACATGTTTTAAGGGTATTTTCGACGTGTCATAAACCGTAGCCTTGGAAGGTAATAACCGTGCGGAACTAACGGTCTACGACCAACAGCGGACCTCCGACCTGTGGTCCCTTCGGCGCGATCGTACACGTGCAACATTGCCATCCCTTCTCCAGAAAGGAGGGTTTTCCGAACTCCCACCCTTCACGCGAAGAAGGGCGCGAGGGAGGGAGGAAATGGGCCTCAAGCGCACTTGAGAGAGCGGTTTGTAGTCAGAGCTTGTTTAAACATCGTCCGGCTAAAGGCACAATTTGTACGATCTACAGACCACCCGGGTCAGACCAAGTCACGGGACATTTGGTCCTTCGAGCCGGATCCACCGACTGAAGGAGATCTCCACTGGAGGCAAGGAAAACTGGGACGCTGATCATCGTCACACCTATTCGGCGACTTCAAAGGGAAGTCAAGGGAACACGGGACAGATCGCATCAGCGCTGATCATTGGACAAGTGGGCAATTGTACGAGAGGAACGAACGGACACAATCCACGGAACGGACGGCACGCAACTTCACACGGACGGCAAACAAGCTACATCAGGGCATTCAGGCGGTCACCACTGACTCCCGCAGCATCCTTCATCTGTCCGTAAGCGATTTGAGACATATTTAACGTGTAGTGACTATTTCCGGTAAATAATGGAAGCGCAATTGAAACAATTGATTCATGACCGCGGTTTGGTTAAGTCGAGTTTAACGCGATTTAAAAGGTTCTTCTCAGAATCGCGGGACTCTTGTTCAATCGGGGCTCTCCAGAAGCGGCTGGAGGCCAACCTAAGTTTGTTGGATTCATTTGGTAAATACCAGGAACAAATTGAGAGCCTGGTGGCAGAAACCCCAGCGGAAGCTGCGCATGCGTTAGAACGTGAACAATTTGAAAATATGTATTTTGAATTAATAGCCGAAGTGGAAAAATTTGTGAAATCGCGGACTCTCCCTTCGGGCGTGCAAGGTACGCCACCGGTCATTGTAGAAGATTCGAATGCATCGACAGCACGAACCGATTGGAACGTACCGTTTATCCAACTACCATCTTTTGACGGGAACTATAGCGACTGGATACGGTATCGCGACACATTTGTAGCATTAATTCATAGAAACGAGTCCATGTCGGACATACAGAAGTTTCACTATTTAAATTCGACATTGAAGGGTCCGGCAGCGCGCGCCGTAAAATCATTCGGCACTTCGGAAGCTAATTATAAGCTAGCATGGGAAACGTTGACTACACGGTACGAGGATCCGATGGCTCTCCGTCGGCATCACATGGATGCACTACTAAGTTTAAATCCGATTCAAAGACAAGGCCAGGGAGCGCTGCAGGAATTTATCGATGACGCGAACAATCATATGTCCGCTCTGAAGGGATTAGGTGAACCGACACAATCTTGGGATTTCATTGTAGTTTCCATATTATCCAAAAAATTAGATGCTATTACAACCAGGGAATGGGAAAGAGAAATGTCGCGTTCCGCTGAGAAGGAATCGTACAAAAAATTCACGCAATTTCTCGAGGAAAGGGCAAAATATTTAGGAAGCATAGCTCGTAAATACACAGCAACGGACAGGGTCGACCGGCGACCACACCCTACGAATGATCAGAAACCCTGGAAATCAACGGCACATATAGCAACAGAACAAACACGGTGTCCTGCATGTCAAGGGGAACATCCATTATACCGTTGCGTTGCGTTTAAAAAATCAAATATCCAATCGAAAAGGGAGATAGTACAACGTGGCAATCGGTGCTATAATTGTTTAGAAATGGGTCATGGGGTTGCAAATTGTTCACGGCGCGGATGTCAAATCTGCGATAGAAAGCATCACACGTTATTGCACAGAGATTACATACATCCAGAGAAACAGGCTATTGGTCAACAACCTTCCGAATCACATTCAGTAGTAAAATCAGATCCGAACCCAACATCGTACGTAGCGAACGTCGCGAGCGACTCTCAAGAGTACACGGTTTTATCAACAGCAATTGTACATGTAAGGGACAAAACGGGAAAAACATGGGATTGCAGGGCATTATTAGATTCTGGGTCGCAAGTTAATTTCATATCGAAGCAATTTTGTAATAAGGTCGGCATATCAGGTACTAGTACAGATGCACAAGTAATGGGAATAGGAAGATCTGCTACCAATACAATTCGGAAAAGGGCGAACGTAGAAATAGGCTCACAACATAATAGTTTCCGGGCTAAGGTTGATTGTTTGATAATGCATGATATAACTCCCGACATGCCAAACATTCCGTTAAGGGCAAAGATCCCGAGTCCGGCAAACATGAAGTTAGCAGATCCACATTTTCGTAAATGTGGTCCAATCGATATGCTTATTGGGGCTGGGTTATTCTGGAAGTTATTGTGTATCGGGCAGCACAAGGCGGGTCCCGGTCTAATTTGGCAGAAAACGCATTTCGGTTGGGTTCTCGGGGGTCAGATAACCTGGCCAATTAACAAGGAACGCGAGACTTTGAGGTGTAATATAGCAACAGATAGAGGGTTGTACGGCCAGTTAGAAAGATTTTGGCACGTTGAGGAAATAGGAAGCACCAAGGGCATCACGGAAGATGCATGCGAAAAACATTTTCAGGTCAATACTCAACGTAATGACACGGGTCGATATATTGTTAGAATCCCGTTCAAAGATACTGTAAACGATTTAGGTACCTCGCGAGATCAAGCGGAACGTCGATTACGATCTCTTGAGAAAAGGATAATAAAAAACCCGGAATTGAGAGTAGAATACCTCAAATTTATGAAGGAATACGACAAGAGTCTCGGAATCTGGTACGAATAAAGACGGCGTTTTCTATCTACCTCATCATGCCGTCACTAAGGAAACCAGTACTACAACCAAGGTTCGTGTAGTATTCGATGGTTCTGCAAAATCGTCGACGGGATTGTCATTGAATGACACGCATTTAGTAGGGCCAACAGTACAAAGGGATCTATTTTCCATTCTTGTCAAGTTTCGATGTCATAAGTACGTACTATCAGCAGATATAGAGAAAATGTACCGGCAAATTCTCATACATCCGGAAGATCGGAAATTCCAGCAAATTTTATGGAGGCTAAACTCGGAATCACCTATAAAGGTTTTTCAATTAAATACTGTAACTTATGGCACAGCATCAGCTCCGTTTTTGGCGACCAGGGTACTGAAACAAGTCGGACTTGATTGTGCTCAAAGCAATCCGAAGTCCAGCGACAGAATCATAAATGATTTCTATGTCGATGACCTTCTGACCGGTGCGGAAACTATAACAGAGGCGGTATTTTTGAAAGGGGAAATCAGTGATATTTTATCAAGGGCAGGTTTTCGGTTACGGAAATGGGCGTCAAACTGTCAGGAAATAGTCTCGGATTCATCTAGAGAGATTCGTGAAGAGAAAATAATCGCAGAGAAAGAACAAAAAACTCTTGGTTTGTTATGGTTGGCAACAGAAGATCAACTTTACTACTCGTCACAACTATCTAAACACTCTCGCATCACAAAGCGCATCATCCTCTCGGAAATTGCACAAATCTTTGACCCCTTGGGTTTAATCGGTCCCGTAATAGTACGTGCTAAGATCCTAATGCAGGAGCTCTGGCAATTAAAATTGGGGTGGGACGAATCAGTGTCTCACGACTTGCATACACGATGGTCTCAATTTCGGTTGGAAATAAAAAACATAAATTCGGTAAAGATACCTCGTCAGGTGACGGTAAATCGGCATACCTGCGAGCTTCACGGTTTCTCAGATGCCTCGGAACGGGCTTACGGAGCATGCATTTATTTACGATCGCTAACTACATCAGGTAGTTGGGAATCTCGGCTATTGTGCGCAAAATCTCGGGTAGCACCCTTAAAATCACTTTCTTTACCGCGACTAGAACTATGCGGGGCGCTACTTTTAGCTCAGTTGATACAAAAGGTACGGACAGCCATAAACTTTCGGGTGACCAATGAAATGTATTGGTCAGATTCTATGATCACGCTTGCCTGGATACAAGGTTCACCAAGCAAATGGAAAACATTTGTTGCTGTTTTTCAATCCTTTAAAAAGACAGGATTCATAGAAGTTCAGATTAAACAATGTTCGAACTTATACTAGAATAAAATACACAATTTCCCGGTTGAACAAAGTCTTGCTTCGGCATAAAAACCTCGACGGATTACGAGGAAAAGCCGAAACAAGATGTAATAAATTTATTCAATCAAGTAACTACAAGAATGTCGCCGTACGAAAGCTCAGTATCAAATAGTGTATAACTAACGCGGTTAGAAATTCGGCGTTTCAAGCAATTTACATGCTAAAGGACACTTTACTTTAAAACTAAGAGAGCTCTCTTACCGTTAATAATCAAGTCTCTGCGCGTAGTGATCCACAGCAGAGTTCCACTGGAACTCTGCACAATTGCCGGCTGGCCCATAGGGCACTCCTCTGCCGGCAGCACTACGGCTAGCCTTGCAATCCGTCCCAGCTTCGGGATTCACTGGAAAGGAGCTTCAAAGCTGCCAATGCCCTTGGATCTGTGAGCCGGCCTGGGAGGATTCAAGTATTGCCGAACCGAGTGCGAAACCAAATCTCCTATTACCCGGGATCACTCGCGTGAGCACTCAAACCCAAAAAGTAACCCAATTTACAACTACGAATCTTCACATGAAGGATCCGAGCCGACTCTCACACTCCGTCAAGCAAAATCAACCTCTTTTCTGAACACACTCTTTCTTTGTTCGCAACCATTTTCACGACAACGCCTGCTTGTCTATCGCGACCCCCCTGAACCGCTCGCTAGACTCGCATATATATCTACATGACGCGATTATCGTCTTCCTTCACGATGATACGATCGACATTACAAAATCGCCGCGAACACACCGCCCGCCTTCGTCATCAGACGAATTACACACCATAATTTGAGAACATCGTTCAACTCGGTTTGATTCAACGAAATACAGTTTTATTCTGCATGGTATATAATTTTAATACAATAATCAAATTAAAATGCCATACGCAATACAAAAATATAGCTAACTCAACTGTCTTTGTCCCCACAAGTCGATTCGTTCGACTCTTCGGAATTGTGTTGAATAAAAAGGGGACACAGGCGTGCGATATGTCGTCGCAAATTTGACGTAGCCGTTTTAACGGTGACGACTCTAACTAACCCGTCTGAGCCGGGATGAACCTCTATCACACGTCCCAAAGGCCATTTCGAAGGTGGATAACGATCATCGCGTAATAAAACTAATTGTCCAATTGCGAAATTCTTAGTTTGACCTCGCCATTTTGAACGCTCTTGCAAATGTTGCATATATTCCGATGACCACCGCTTCCAAAAATCATTTCGAATGGCTTGAAGCAGATGAAAACGTTCTAAACAGTTTTCCGGTACATTGGAATAATCTTTATCAGGAATTAAACCAGGAATTTCGCCGATCAAAAAATGTGCAGGTGTTAAAGCCCGTAAATCGTCAATATCAGAATTTAAAGGACATATTGGACGTGAGTTTAGACACAATTCTATTTCGGCGAGCACTGTAGAAAACTCTTCGAAAGTTAATATTCTATCACCGAGGACACGCTTGAGATGGTACTTCACAGATCTTACTCCAGCCTCCCACAAACCTCCGTAATGAGGAGAATTCGCTGGAATAAATGTCCAGGATGTTCCATCATTCGCAAGAGACGCAGCAACGCTTTTATAAAATTCAGAACTAGATTTAAACATACTTCGCAACTCTTTATCAGCAGCTTGAAAGGTAGTTGCATTGTCAGAAAAAAGATGCGTACAAATTCCGCGTCTACTCACAAAACGTTTATAAGCGGCGAGAAAAATCTTAGTTGTAAGATCGCTAACCGCTTCAAGATGTATCGCTCGCGACGCAAAACAGATAAAAAGTACTATATATCCCTTATAAGATTTGTGCCCTCGACCCTTAGAGCTTTTGATTTGAAAGGGACCGGCATAATCTAGACCTGACGTCGAAAATGGTCGAGCCGGAGTCACTCGTGAGACAGGCAAATTACCCATCATCTGATGAGCTAGACGTGGTTTGTTGCGTTGACAAACAATACAGTTCCTGATCGCAGTCTTAACTAAACGATTTCGACCCAAAATCCACGCATATTGCATCACAATATTAGAAGTAAGTGTTGGTCCCCCGTGAAAACATTTCCGATGCGCGTACCGTACTAATAAGCGACTAAGTGTCGAATCTCGCGGCAAAATCAGCGGGTGTTTCTTTTCGTGAGGTAAACTTGAATTTCCAAGACGACCTCCTACCCGTAATAAACGATCCGTCTCATCATACATCGGATTTAAACTACATAAAACGTGGCGTTTAGGTAACGGCTTCCCATGTGATAAGAGTTCAATTTCTGATGCAAATGCGTGATTTTGAGCTAATCTAAACACAACATTTCGGGCCTCGTTTAATTCTATGGCTGTGAGATAAACAGGCAGTGGAGTTAAACTACTTTTGCGTCTCTTAAGAACATTGAATGGACGTAAACAATATGCTACAACACGAATTAACAGAGAAAAGGAGGAAAATCTACAGAAAAGTTCTGGTTCGCTCACAATTTGATTAACATGTAATACTTGAGGAGACGATGCCATCTTAGGCCAATGCTCGTCGGTTTTCACTAACCAATCAGGCCCGTTCCACCATAAATTATAATTGATCAAATCAGAGGGTTTACAACCTCGTGTCGCCAAATCTGCCGGATTCTCACGAGTCGGTACATGTGCCCAAATAACATTAGGTAATTCAGTCTGGATATAGGATACCCGATTCGCAACAAAGGTCTTCCAGCTACAAGGATGTTTTCGAAGCCAAGTCAAAACAATTTGACTATCGGTCCACGCAAACATTGGGAAACCTTGCAAAAATTCCAAACCTTTTACATAACGCAAAAGTTTTACGAGCAACACTGCCCCGCATAACTCAAGATTCGGTATGCTCACAGTTTTGACAGGCGATACCTTGCATTTGGCAGTTAACAAAGAAACATGTACGCGATTGTTATTGTCAATCATTCGAATATAGACAACTGCAGCGAAAGCCCGCGATGAAGCGTCAGAAAATCCGTGAATCTGTGCCTGTGAATTTAAAGATGCACCTAACCATCGGTTAATGGTCAACTTCGATAGCTCAGAAAGCGAACTGCAATACTGGAGCCATCGTTCTCGAAGGTCTATAGGTAACGTTTCGTCCCAATCGCATTTTATAATCCAAAGATCCTGCATTAAAATTTTAGCTGTAACCGTTATCGGCGCGAGCCACCCCAAAGGATCAAATAAACGCGCGATGTTTGATAAAACAGTTCGTTTCGTCATTGCTTTAACCAGCTCTTCGAAGTTTACAGCGACAAAGCTGAATTCATCAGACGTTGGATTCCAACGAATACCAAGAGTTTTTACTAATTCGTCATCTGCGATGCTTTTTTGGTCAATGTTCTCATATTGCGAAGATTTTGTAGGCAACAAATCATTATGATTCGCGGCCCACTTGTCGAGTTCAATTCCTGCTGTACGTAGCATTTCGACTAGTTCTTGACGCGTTTTTAACGCATCAGAGAGATCATCTGCTCCGGCAAAAATATCGTCTACATACGTATTAGAATTCAGGCATGAAGCACCGAGTGGAAATCGAGCACCCTCATCAATTGCTACTTGCTGAAGTGTGCGAATCGCAAGGTAAGGAGCACATGCTGTACCATAAGTCACTGTTGTGAGACGATAATCGACAGGGGGATCCGAATGACTAGGTGACCATACGATTCGTTGAAAATCTCTCTGTTCCGACGCAACATAAATCTGACGAAACATCTTAACAACATCGGTCGTGAATACGAACTGGTATCGACGTCAATTCAATAAAATTAGACACAAATCGCGTTGAAGAGCAGGGCCTTTCATAAGGAAATCGTTTGGACAACGTCCTTCTTTATTCTTCCGAGATGCGTCAAAAACAACCCGGATCTTTGATCGCACCACCGCATGATGCGGAAAATACCACGCCTTCGAGTTCTTAATTTCATTAAACGGGACGCGTTCCATGTGACCAAGATCCTCATAAACGCTCATAAACTTCCGATAAGCGATTGCTAAGTCAGGATCACGATCAAAACGTCGATGAATTGAAGCTAAACATTTCAAAGCCATAAATCGAGTCTCGACTCCGACTTCTGGAGGATCTGAATTGAAAGGTAGACGTACAACATAACGTCCATTGGTATCTCGAAAGTGTGTATCCCTAAACAATCTTTCGCAAGCATCATCTTTAGCATCAAGAGTCGCAATTATTGGTGGTAACTCTTCGAGGATCCAAAAACGTTGTAACGATATATCTAAGTCATCTTCCCGAACACTGTGATACGCCTGAAGGTGCTCAGAAGTTTCCGCCCGCCGTGAAATATCCGCGGACACTGTACCGGAAATTATCCAGCCTAACGCTGTATCTTGGGCAACTAAAGATGAATCAGAAAATCTTTTCAACCCTGACTTCAATAGCTGTCCGTAAACATCTGCGCCTAAAATAATATCTACAGAATCAGGAACATAGAACAATGGATCTGCCAAAGATAAACCAGCAAACATTCCAATATCGATCTCCATTAACCTACGTGTTGGAAGCTGCGACGTTAATTTTGATAAAACAAAGGCATTGACTTCAAACTTAGTTGACGGATCGACAACAGACTGAAATATTAACTGCGTTGCAGCCTTAGCTGTTCCTGCTGAACTGGCTCCGAGCCCGGCCAACGACATATTGACACGACGTTTCTCTAATCCTAAGAGATTTGTGATAAAGCTAGAAACAAACGAAGCCTCCGAACCTTGATCAAGCAAAGCTCGAACACGTGTCCGTGAACCTTGTGGCCCTATCAGCATTATCTGAGCAGTCGCTAATAAAACTGAACGCTTACGAGATATCACATTCGCAGTGTGCACATGTACACTCGAGACCTTTGCTGAAACTCCAGTCTTAGACTCGTCCGAATTACTTGATTTCGATTCCGGAATTGAATTCTTAGTAAAGCTGGTGAAAGCCTTGTCAGAATGGAGCAAAGAATGATGCCTTCCCTTACAGCTCGAACATCTGGTAGAAAAAGAGCAATTAGCAACTCTATGAGTACCGAGACAATTAAAACAAAGCCGCAAGCGAAGTACTTCAGCGCGACGTTCAGAAACGTTTTTAGCTTTGAATTTATTGCACTTAAAAATGCGATGGGGTCCAGAACATAACACACATTTAAATTTACCGTCTGTTGGAAACGACGTAGACGCATGAAATACCTTTCGAGATCGTGGAATCGATTTAGATAAAATTGCTTTCTTGACATTATCACCCTGTTCAGAAGTGAGCATACAGAGTGTCTGTGCACGGTTCTCTAAGAACTCCGTTAAATCGGAAAACCTTGGAAACCTATCGAGAGCATCCTCCTCGGTCGAGTTCCCATCATAATTTAAAATTACCTGACGATCCTTCTTACTTAACTCTATTTCCCAAGCCTTTCGCGAATCGGGATCCAGACGTGAAGCTACTATGTACACTAACCAAACATCCCAATGATCAACTGGCATTTTCAAATTTGATAACGCACGCACAATACGCTGAGATTCGTCCGCAAGCAAACGCATTTCACTCGCAGACTCCCCTTTCATATGAGAAAGATTCATTAACGCTCGTAAATGGCTGTAAACTATTAGTCTGGGATTATGAAAACGCGCCTTCAAAGACCGCCAAGTCGTCGCATAATTCGCGTTGGTAGTTGTAACATCCTTCACCAGATCCGCGGCAGAATCTTTCAAACAACTTTTAAGATATTGTAATTTCGTGGCGTCAGATAAACGCGGCGCATTATGAACTAGGGTAGTAAACAGATCGCAAAAATTCTCCCAATCCTCGTAACGACCCGCAAATGTCGGTAAATCTAATTTTGGTAACTTCGCGGGCCGTGTATCATCATTGATTGCAGAAGCGATATTTGAAGTTCCGGTATTACTTGAACTGCTGTCTAATTCTGACCTTGTGGTGAGAAGAAAATCAAGCGCGTCCTCGTATGTTGCTTGTAAACGAGCAAACACATTTTCCGTGATGTAGACACGTTCAGGGCATCCTCTCGGACGACAATTTCTTCATGTGTGGCGCGCGCCTTGCTCCAAATCTCAGTTAGTGAATTGACTCGTGATGAAATAATGTTTGAATTCAAACTATCGCGAGATCTCTCTCTCAATCGACTACTGGTCAATTCAATTTCCGCTGAGCGAGAATTCTGTAGCGCAATGAGCCTTCGTAACGACGTAGGAGCCATTGCAAAAGAAAACCTTGTTATCAAATGCAACCAAAACTCTGTAAATTAGAATATACAGCTAAAATACTTCTCAAGAAAAGCTTAAATATAATAATATAAACTATTATAAACTAACCTTATCCTCTCTTAACACGACTGAGCAAAAAAATAAACTCGACCAAATGAAATTCGTATCGTCAATGATATTTGAACAAAACACGAAAACTGAAAACAAATCGCCGATCAAAAAACAACAAGAAATCTCACTTGAATATGCATCACAACGTGAACATTGAATCATCGAAATGAAGACAGCCAACTAATATCGTATATAATTAACGACTCTTGCAATGACTCCTCAAACACACTCGACTTCACAATCGAATGAAAGTATCTGAAAGTATCCAGTGAATATAACCATTCAATCCCGATAAACTCGAACATTGTTCCTCACCCGGAGCACCAAAATGTTTTTCAATCCTTTAAAAAGACAGGATTCATAGAAGTTCAGATTAAACAATGTTCGAACTTATACTAGAATAAAATACACAATTTCCCGGTTGAACAAAGTCTTGCTTCGGCATAAAAACCTCGACGGATTACGAGGAAAAGCCGAAACAAGATGTAATAAATTTATTCAATCAAGTAACTACAAGAATGTCGCCGTACGAAAGCTCAGTATCAAATAGTGTATAACTAACGCGGTTAGAAATTCGGCGTTTCAAGCAATTTACATGCTAAAGGACACTTTACTTTAAAACTAAGAGAGCTCTCTTACCGTTAATAATCAAGTCTCTGCGCGTAGTGATCCACAGCAGAGTTCCACTGGAACTCTGCACAATTGCCGGCTGGCCCATAGGGCACTCCTCTGCCGGCAGCACTACGGCTAGCCTTGCAATCCGTCCCAGCTTCGGGATTCACTGGAAAGGAGCTTCAAAGCTGCCAATGCCCTTGGATCTGTGAGCCGGCCTGGGAGGATTCAAGTATTGCCGAACCGAGTGCGAAACCAAATCTCCTATTACCCGGGATCACTCGCGTGAGCACTCAAACCCAAAAAGTAACCCAATTTACAACTACGAATCTTCACATGAAGGATCCGAGCCGACTCTCACACTCCGTCAAGCAAAATCAACCTCTTTTCTGAACACACTCTTTCTTTGTTCGCAACCATTTTCACGACAACGCCTGCTTGTCTATCGCGACCCCCCTGAACCGCTCGCTAGACTCGCATATATATCTACATGACGCGATTATCGTCTTCCTTCACGATGATACGATCGACATTACAAAATCGCCGCGAACAGTTGCCAATAGGGTTGCAGAAATCCAAGCAATTACAAATTCAGAAAGGTGGTATCATGTAATCTCTGGGGATAATCCTGCAGATTTATTGTCTCACGGAATCAATCCCGCGTCTTTGGCCGGTAATTCGCTGTGGTGGTCAGGTCCGAAATGGTTATGTGAAGACTCTACACAATGGAACAAGACGAAGGGTAGAGCCGTCGATGTCCCAGAAGTACGGATCGTACGCACGACAGCATTAACAACGACTCGAGATTATAGCTTTATCGGAAGGTTTTCAGATTGGTCTCGCTTACTTCGGGTAATAGGATATTGTTTACGGTTTATAAATTTAACACGCAAGCTCAAGTCTTTTGAAGAGGCACCAAAGGATACCTTATTAACAGTTAAGGAATTGCTGGCTTCGGAAAACAGGATAATAGAAATTGCACAAGAAGAAGCTTTCTCGGAAGAACTAGCTTCATTGAAAGGTCGGAAACCAATAAAGAAATCAAGTCCTCTGGTCTGTCTTAATCCATTTCTGGATACGAACGGTCTTATCAGGGTGGGCGGCAGGTTACAAAATTCACAATTAGAGTACGACAACAAGCATCCGATCATTTTACCAAGCAGTCATCGTATCACGGATCTAATTATTAAGGCGGAACATTTGCGACTATTGCACGGCGGCTGCCAATTGGTTATGGCATCTCTACGGAAACGATATTGGGTGATTTCATGTAGGCGTGATGTACGACGGGTATTAAGGAAATGCGTGAAGTGTTTTAGGGTACGACCACACACTTTAGAATATATAATGGGCGATTTACCTGCGGCACGGGTAACTGCGGCGCGACCATTCACTACCTGCGGTATTGATTATGCAGATCCATTTGCGACTAAGGAGCGAACTCGCAGCAAGGTCACGGTCAAATCTTACCTTTGTATTTTTGTTTGTTTTGCAACGCGAGCGATTCATGTAGAAGTTGCGATAGATTTAAGTAGTGATGCATTTTTAAACTGCCTACGACGGTTCATTTCTCGGAGGGGACGACCTCAGTGCATTGTATCGGACAATGGCACCAACTTTGTAGGTGCACGAAATGAATTGCGTGAATTACAAGTACTGACCCATAGTAAGGATCACAAACGGAAGGTGACCAACTATCTAAATACCGAACACATTGAGTGGCGTTTAAATCCACCTCACGCACCACATTTCGGGGGGTTATGGGAGAGCGCGGTAAAGGCGGTAAAATATCATTTGCGACGTGTAATAGGGGAACAACGTCTCACATTCGAGGAATTATGTACAATAGTCACGCAGGTTGAAGCATGTCTCAATTCCCGTCCTTTAACCCCAATGACAACAGATCCTTCCGATCTCCAATCATTAACTCCCGGTCATTTCCTAGTCGGTGGTGCTCTAAATTCGTTGCCTGAGCAAGACCTACGAGATGTCAACATCCATCGATTAGGAAGATTTCAAATGATGCAGCAAATGTTACAGCACTTTTGGGATCGTTGGCACAAGGAATATCTGCACCAATTGCAGCAAAGATCCAAATGGCGGACAGCAACACCATCCGTCTGGGCTCTTGATACCATGGTGGTTATCAAGGACGACAATCTTCCACCACTCCGATGGCGGTTGGGTCGAATCGTGACTCTACATCCCGGAGCAGATGGAGTGGTACGAGTCGTTTCGGTCAGAACAGCTGAGGGAATCTTAAGGCGACCAGTGATCAAACTGTGTATCCTGCCAATAAAAGACAATTTCGACCATCCATCACTGACGTAACCTAGGATAGTCGTAAACTGCGAAGCCTATAGGATAAGTAGGGTTTAATAAAATAGTTATCCTTAAAATTTAAGATTCGGACGGTAAACTTTGAGAATTACTATAGATACGGTTTAGTTGTTACAGCGTGCTCGTTGCAAACATTGTAGTTGTATTCGTTTATTATGTATTTCGGACTACCTTAGGGTTCATTTCAGTATCAGGGGTTTACATTGAACTCGCAATGCGTGTTCAAGGTGGGCGGCATGTCGAGGCCAGGCAATTGGGGAACGATTTTATGACACGGACGCGGATTCACCTTTGGATCCGTCGGACCGGTCGACACTTGGCACGCAGATGTCGGGATTATCCGCAACATGTTTTAAGGGTATTTTCGACGTGTCATAAACCGTAGCCTTGGAAGGTAATAACCGTGCGGAACTAACGGTCTACGACCAACAGCGGACCTCCGACCTGTGGTCCCTTCGGCGCGATCGTACACGTGCAACATTGCCATCCCTTCTCCAGAAAGGAGGGTTTTCCGAACTCCCACCCTTCACGCGAAGAAGGGCGCGAGGGAGGGAGGAAATGGGCCTCAAGCGCACTTGAGAGAGCGGTTTGTAGTCAGAGCTTGTTTAAACATCGTCCGGCTAAAGGCACAATTTGTACGATCTACAGACCACCCGGGTCAGACCAAGTCACGGGACTTGTACAGTGCATTTCTTGTCCATCCGTAACTATTAGCAATAAAGTTTGTATACCAGGGATATTCAGTGTGTCACCAACTTTCAATTTTTCCCACATCCCTTGTGGGTGGTCCTTCGAGCAATCAATCGGCGCACATCACGTGCTATACGCAGCAGGGTCAATCGCGAAACGGTTTCGATTCACCCAGCAAACATCGTACTTGTACAATTTGAAAAGTACACATTTCGTACATGAATTTGCAAATACAAGATTATTGATATATTTTTTTTTATTAATGCAATTAGAATTTCAAGTTCGAGATTTTTTTGCCGATTATTGATTTTGTACAGTGTACAGGATTCAAAATCGATTTTCGTTCACCATGGAAAAAAAGGAAATTCGTATAATTTACTTGTACGAGAAAAAAGGAAATTCCTATAATTTACTTGTACGAGTTCAGACTTCGACATACTGTGTCTGAAGCAGCGAAAAACGTAAATGCTGCTTTTGGTGAAGGTACAGCAAGTGATCGGACCATAAGGTGTTGGTTTGAAAAATTTCGTTCCAGAGATACAACTCTGGAAAATGAGCCTGATGGTCGTAAGCCAATAGCTATTAAACATTCAGATTTAAAATATATAAGAGACTCACGTCTAACTGTTCGGGAAATCGCAGAGAGAATCAATATACACTATTCAACTGTCTTACAACATTTGAAAGCTTTGGGAAAAGTAAAAAAGTTAGATAAATGAGCCCCATACGAGCTCAGTGAAAGAAACAAGCTGTGCCGTCTGGAGATCAGTTCTTCATTACTTTTCCGACAGAATAACGAAGGCATATTAAACAGGATATTCACCTGTGATGAAAAATGGATTCTCTACGACAATCGACGACGTTCTGCACAGTGGCCACACGCAGATGAAACTCCATAACATATGCCGAAACCGAACATTCATCCGCGTAAAATAGTGGTGTCTGTATGGTGGTCAGCAATGTATTGTATTTACAATATTCATTTTTAAAAAGAGGTGAAACCATAAATGCTGATAAATACTGTTAGGAAATTTATATAATGCACGAAAAACTGCATGTTCAACAGCCGGCATTAGTCAATAGACGCGGTGTAATTTTGCTCGACGTTAATGCTCGACCGCTTATTGCAAAAAAGACAATAAAAAAATTAGCAGAGTTGAAATGTGAGGTTCTTCCTCACCCTCCTTATTCGCCTGACCAGTCTACCTACTGATTACCATTTTTTCAAGCACCTAGATGCCTTTTTGAATTGGAAAAATATTCAAAGAAGTATGTGCTATGAAAACTGCATTTGATAACTTTATTGTCTCACGTTTATTAGATTTCTACCAGAAAAGCATTCAGGCACTTGTATCATGATGGAAAAAGTGTATTGATGTCGACGGGAATTATTTCGATTAATGGAAAATGAATGTAGCTTGTAAAATTAAAGTTTATGCTAAAGATTCAGAACGGCCATTTCATTTGCAACAACCTAATAGCTTCATTGGGGACCAGAATATAGAAAGTCTTCAGCGTGTCGCGGACCCTGAAGAAACTGGTTGCAATGTTTGCGAAACGTCGGGTCGGAACAGAAAACTTGTGTCCGAAAACCTCGACAGTAAAATCCTGTTCTGAATTACTACGATATCAAGTCCTTACATGTGCGGCCGCTGCTGTGATGGCGCAGCTGATGTCTGCTACGGTGTAGGAATCACCCACGAGCCACTTCTTACCCTCCAGTATCCTGTTCAAAGTGGTATACGCTGCCTTTATTTTGTCCATGTTCTCCTCGGATATTGAATTCGCCAGTCCCAAGAACAAGGGTTTCTGCGGTCAAATAAAACGAATTGTTAATTCGGGGGGTAACCACGGAAGTGCAGAATAGACGAACACTCGCACATGCGCTGTTGCGAACGGCTTTAAAGACGTTTCATTCGTCTCGTTTGTTACGCTGTCCAACAAATTTCAACTTTTTTCACGTTTCCAAATAACTGTTCAGTAGATATTATAGAGTTTTTTGTGCTGATTCCGAATCTGTCCTCAATTTTTCTCCTACACGCACAGTTTTTGAGAAACATGACTTAAAAGAACGTATTTCATAAAAGATATTGAATTGTTCTTTGCAGCAAAAGATTCTGTAGACTTTCCCGAATCCAGTGATATCCATTATTAATAAGCTATGATTGTTTAAACATGTTTGAACAATCATTAATATAATTAATTGTTTAATTAATTGTTTAATTAATTGTTTTAATTGTTTTAATTGTTTCAACATGTTTAAAAAATCATTAATATCATTATCTGTTTAATTAATTGTTTTAATTGTTTAAACATGTTTAAACAATCATTAATATCATTATCTGTTTAATTAATTGTTTTAATTGTTTAAACATGTTTAAACAATCATTAATATCCTTAATATCATTAATTACTTAATTGTTTAAAAATGTTTAAACAATCATTAAAGACGGAGACACATCACTTTCGCACCTTTCCTGATATTTTTTAATTTATCTGAAAAATAAATGCAGCAGAAAATCGAACTACACCATGCGATAGAGCAGACTTTTATCTTGAGGAACTACCCTTTCAACTGTCCAACGTCGACGTTTTTTTCGATCCAGAAAGCAAAATATCTTTGTCCGACATGAGTTGCCACTACTGGTGCTCACCACTAGAACGGGCGTTCTACGGTATACGAAGAAAACATCGACGTTGGAAAGTTGAAAGGGTAATTCCTCAAGATAAAAGTCTGCTCTATCGCATGGTATAGTACGATTTTCCGCTGGACCGTTATTTTTTCAGATAAATTAAAAAACATCACCAAAAAAAGTACAGAAGTGGTGTCTCTAAACATGTTTTTAACAATCATGAGGTAAATATTAATAACGGATATCACTGGATTCGGGAAAGTCTACAGAATCTTTTGTTGCAAAGAACAATTCAACATCTTTCGTAATAACATCACAATATTTGTTTGACGTATGAAAACTACGTTTTTTTTTCAAAGTCATGTTTCTCAAAACTGTACGGTAGGAAAAAAACTAAGGGTAGATACGGAATCAACGTAAAAAACTCTGCAAGATGCACCCAACACTTATACAGGAAACATTTTTGGTGTTGGACAGTGTTATCGATGCTTTCACTGAACTTTTGCATTGCACAATTTCAAAATCTTTATCGATTATTTGATAATTGTGGCTAGCTCTTTCATCTCTATAAATAATGATATCCATTTCCGTATAGTGATAAGGTACGCGATTATTAAAATTTGTGAACATAACTAAGAGGTGAGTCAGTATTAAGTCTCCCTTTCAGTCGTAGAAAGAAACTGAATCAAGCAGAGGCGTTTTTGATTAAAGCGAGGGGGGCCGAACTGTGAGTAAAGTGCAACAAAAGCGACGACGCAGGAAGAGGCATCGTCGGAAGGATTGGAGGTTGTAAAAGTTTTACGATGCGAGGCCGTCTGTTAATCACGAATAAAAATCCTCGACGAGAGCGGGAGCTTCCGGTTCGCGCACAGAAGAGACCGGTATTAAATCCATCGGACGATACCGCCCTCGCGTCCCCTCGAAAATATAAGGAAACAACGAGCAGTTGAGGGTGGCTGTTGAGAGATTTCACGACGCTCCGCCACCTTTCGCCCCACGTAAAATTAGTTCGAGCCGGCTGCCACTTCTAAACGTGCGCGTCGTGAAACGAGTCATGGTAGTTGGACCATCACCGCGCAAAAATGCACAGTTAGCCGACTTTATTGGACGCCGTAAAAGGCAGATAGGACGCCCAATAACTTCCTGCCTCCATCACATAATGCCCCGACCCCCGTGTATACAAGCGCGGAAAAGCGAATCGCATTAACCTGCTTTCGCGCGGCTTAATCGGCCGTCGCGATGGACCGACTTCGCCTCTGCAAGACCCATCTTCCTTCGAATACGTGCGCGAATCCTCGATTTAACTACCGTGCAGTTTATTCAGGGGATCGACCCCTTGCGCCACGATTATTTGTAGAAAAGGGCTAGTTGAAATATTACGTCATAACAGGTACACCATTATCTTCATAACTGTCGCAAAGGTTTCTGCCGTAAGGCCGTTATTACACGAGGACACTAGTGGCGCAACTTGGTTGCGCCACCAGTGGCTCAGCACATTTAATGTATCGGTAACTGGTGCTAACACTAGTATGTTGCCCGACTCTTGCCTGTTGCCGGCCACCAGATCGACAACAATTTTTGGTAGCACAACCAAGTTGCCTCGTGTAATAGGCTCCATATGATTCAATGCCCCGTGATGTGCTGAGACACTGGAGGCGCAACCAAGTTGCGCCACTAGTGTCCTCGTGTAATAACGGCCTAACTGTCAAAATGTTATCCCCACTACTGAGGGACGCCCCTTGCAACCAGTTAAAGGGGTAGGGTACCGACGTGACTCGTATTTTTCATTGTGACCAACCCCCGCGCGGAAAACCAATTTAGCAACAATGATAAACATACATTTGTATCGATCTAATGCCTCAGTTTCGCTATCATTACAGATTTTTTCTTTTCATCAATATCTTTTTGCTATTAAGAGGGTAGAGTACCCACGTGACATTATTAGAATCTAACCAGAATCTAACTAGATTTTGGACAACACTGATGAACATATATTCGTATCAATCTAATGCTACAATTTCGCTATAATTACAGGTTTTTTTCTTTTAATCATTATCTTTTTGCTATTAAGAGGGTAGAGTACCCACGTGACATTACTAAAATCTAACCAGAATCTAACTAGATTTTGGACAACAGTGATGAACATATATTCGTATCAATCTAACGCTTCAATTTCGCTATCATTACAGGTTTTTTCTTTTCATCAATATCTTTTTGCTATTAAGAGGGTAGAGTACCCACGTGACATTACTAGAATCTAACCAGAATCTAACTAGATTTTGGACAACAGTGATGAACATATATTCGTATCAATCTAATGCTACAATTTCGCTATAATTACAGTTTTTTTTCTTTTAATCATTATCTTTTTGCTATTAAGAGGGTAGAGTACCCACGTGACATTACTAAAATCTAACCAGAATCTAACTAGATTTTGGACAACAGTGATGAACATATATTCGTATCAATCTAACGCTTCAATTTCGCTATCATTACAGGTTTTTTCTTTTCATCAATATCTTTTTGCTATTAAGAGGGTAGAGTACCCACGTGACATTACTAGAATCTAACCAGAATCTAACTAGATTTTGGACAACAGTGATGAACATATATTCGTATCAATCTAACGCTTCAATTTCGCTATAATTACAGATTTTTGTTCTTTTAATCATTATCTTTGCTATTAATGGATCCGAGTGGCTTCATGCCCTTTACACTTTTGTTGTTAAGAAACTACGCTGATAATTCTCCTGACTAAGCGCTATCTCGGCCAAGTAGCTGAACTAAAATTGCTTCTACTTGCCCTTCATTGCCCTTCATGAATGGAATCTGGGGAACAATTGAATGCGATCACGGGAACACACCTTAAGTCCTCATACGATTATATATTGAGCTGAGTGAGGGCTTATTCTAAAGAGGAAGATTAAATGAAGCGCGCGTGGGTCCCTAGATTAGCAGGAAAATCTTTTTGTGATCGAAAAATACATTAGAAAATCCAGAATTTTTCTTCATTTGTTTTCTCTACTTTGGACAGTCACATTATTAAATATAAACATAATGTGACTAAAGTTGGACCCACGCGCGCTTCATTTAACCTTCCCCTTTAGAATGAGCCCTCATTCAGCTCAAAATATAATCGTATGAGGACGTGAGGTGTGTTCCCGTAAACCCCTTTTTTGGCCCAAAATCTAGCAATATTCTAGTTCGATTCTAGTAATGTCACGTGGGTACCCTACGCCCCTAAAGGTGTGAATCCGCTCTCAAGTGTGCGTGACGCACAGCGCTAGCCACATAAACGTACACGAGAGTTGTAAGGGTTCTGTAGTTTTGGATTCCTGACTCTAGAATGCACATTTCAGTGTTCTAGGTAGTCACAATCGCTAGATAACAGATAAATCTATGACGGACGTATCCTAAGAATGGCTTCATTTTACGTTATCGAGGCGCAATTTACATTATTCGGCGGTCGTTGGTTTATGCAAATGTCTCTCGGCAGCAACGATAGGCGGCAGTACTGTCGCTTGTCGCGTTGTTTCTCATGGCTCCGCTACTTCTTGTCGAATAGTGTAAATTGCGCCTCGAATACATAAAATTAAGTCATTCTTAGCATACGTTCCTCATAAATTAATCTTTTATCTAGCGATTGTGACTACCTAGAACACGGAAATGTGCATTATAGAGTCAGGAATCGAAAAATACGTATACGGCTCTAGCGCTGTGCGTCTCTCACACTCGAGAGTTTTTGGTGAAGGTCCAATTCGTATCTACATCCTTAAGCAGTAATCACGCTCGACGATTGATACGACTTGTACCTAGCTAATTAATTTTCGATGAAACGAAAGCCTGCAGTCTAACGATAAAATGTTAGGGAATGTTCTCATCAACTCACACAAGCGGCCTTCCAGACAGCAAAAAGGGTAGACGAGTCCATGTGAAGGAACGAATCGACGAGACCTCGTTTCTGCAGATCCTTCGGGTACAAAGCATCGTTCTTCGCATACTTGTCCACCAGATAGCAAGCGATGGCATGACTGCAAAGATTTTCATAAACATGATTGTCAATGGTAGAAACAGACGGACGTCCGCGAGAAGTTTTATCGATTACCTGTCCCCGAGGCTGAAGCCATTATCGTCAATAGCTGGAATCAACTGTTGAGGATTGACCTGTACAGAAAACGGAACAGTTGCAACTAATTGTTAAACTTCATCCGAAGGGAATTTGTACCTTTGTGTATGCTTCCGACATATGTTCACGTTCCAACAGATTACAATTGCGGACATCCAGTGGAACACCAACCAGTTTTGCTGTTAAAAGAACCGTTCGGCATGGCGGACTTACTTCCATCGAATACAGGACGATTTTCGGCATTTTGGTCTGCTTGTTCTGCGAACATAAGCATTGCTTAGTTTCTAGTAGGTGCTGACGGGTACTCGGAAATTCGGGTTTGGGTCGGGTAGGGGATTTTCCCCGGATTCAGGTTCCGAAAATTTGTATTATTCGGAGACCGAAACGTCATAGATTTTCGCAAGGCCGGTTTAAGCCTAGTAGCAGCATTAGCTACGGGCACCGCGCTTGAGGCAGAAAATGTTTAGCTTGTAAAATTTTGTAAAAAGAAACCAAAACAAATTTTTTTTAATAATACCGACCTCGAAAAAACGGAATGAAAAAAACAAAAAATGCACTAAAAAAAGATATGAAATAAAGAAAACAAAAATGCACTAGAAAGTATGAAATAATTTCATTTTCATTTGTATGGATATACACCAACTGTTGATAAAATTAATTAAAATTAAATTCTTGAAAATAAAATATGAAATACCACATTAAACTTTTGATTTGTATGAATACACACCTATACTGTTAATAAAATTGATTAAAATAAAATAGTAAATATCGCATTAAATACAATAAATCTTTTCGGAGGCGGCGCAGAATCGAAAATTTTCGGCACTGGACATGACGAAAATTCTTAAATTCTTTTACATGCTTTCCTCCATATTAATGTATCTTCTCTTCCCACCTACTGATTTCCAAATCCACCATATTCCAATGAAAGCACAATCAGCAATATTTGTCATTTGGAAAATTTTCGATTTTGCGCCACCTCTGGAAAGATTTAATGTGGTATTTAATATTTTATTTTCATCAATTTTATTAATAGTAGGTGTGTATTCATACAAATCAAAAGTTTAATGTGGTATTTAATATTATATTTTCAACAATTTAATTTTAATTAATTTTACCAACGATTCGTGTGTATTCATACAAATGAAAATGAAATTATTTCATACTTTTTAGTGAATTTTTGTTTTTTCTATTTCATATCTTTTTTTAGTGCATTTTTTTTGTTTTTTTTCATTCCGTTTTTTCGAAGTCGGTTTCATTAAAAAAAAAATTTTATTTGATTTCACAATTACAATTACTGGTTGAGCCAAAGTAATTGCAATTACAATTACAATTACATGTAATCGTACTTTTATTTCTGCAATTACATGTAATTGTACTTTTATGTCTGCAATTACAAGTAATTGCAATGTAATTACAAGTAATTGTAATTGGTAGTTGCAATTACTTGACGTCAAAATGGCACTAAAAAAATATTAGATACCTACTCAATGGAAATCTTAACTTAAGACTTATAATTTAAAACATAATAAATATTTCTTAACCTTTTTTTTTGTTTGTTCTTTTTAGATATTTCCATTGAGTAGGTATCTAATATTTTTTTAGTGCCATTTTGGCGTTAAATAATTGCAACTACCAATTACAATTACTTGTAATTACATTGCAATTACTTGTAATTGCAGAAATAAAAGTACAATTACACGTAATTGCAGAAATAAAAGTACGATTACATGTCATTGTAATTGTAATTGCAATTACTTTGGCGCAACCAGTAATTGTAATTGCGGACCACAATTACAATTACAGTGATTCGAAAAGTAATTGCAATTACCAATTACAATTACAGTAATACGAAAAATAATTGCAATTACCACTTACAATTACATGTGATTGTAATTGTATTTCTGCAATTACAAATTACAGTAATTGGTAAGTAATTGTAATTGTAATTGAAATTACTTTTTGCCCATACATAATGGGAATAAAACGTGTGTATGGTTGAAACAGAAGACGTTTGCATTGACTATAGTATGATGAACATGTAATGTCTGGTGAAATATGCGCGTACAATCTCTCTGCAGATATTTTTTATCATGGTACATGTGTACACTTTACATTTACAAAGTAAAAATTAGATAACCGCAAATGTAATAGTAGTCCTGCTTTTTTTGTGCACGCTCAATCCCGCGCTACTGCCATTAAGTGGTAAAGGTAAATCAGTTTCGGTTTCATTCCAGTTTTCCGTCACTTCCTATCATCTTACATTTCACACTCGTTGCTGCCAGCCCATAGACTAATAATAATAATGGAGATCTGGTCCAAGTTCTTCCGGTGATTTAATTTTTACAAAACAATTAGAATACGATGGGAAAACCAATTAATTTTTAACAATTCTAGATAACTTACATATACGTTTTCGGAACTGCTGCGAATAATATCACTCTCTGAATCACTGTTTGTCGGTACAATGCAGAATAAGTATATATATATTGCTATGATAACGTATAGATGGCTATTACACAACCGCTATTATTCCATATCGTGCCAACAGATATGGGATTTGAGAATGTTAAGATTATCTCGTATTTATGTTTGCTAATGATTAATGATACGTCAAATTTTCGAATATGCTGACTTGGTAGAAAATATGAAAGCGTTTCAAATATGCCAGTATATCTGAACAAAAGGTTATTAAGTACATCTACATCGAAATATTCTGTTACTGACCATTACCTCAATTCACTACCTCAATCGAGGAGTGGCACGATATTTCAAGTATATATCTCAATGTATTTATATGTTCATATGTATTCATATGTATTTCAAGATAATATTTAAATAGAATCTAGATGTATTCGGACAGTGTTAATGAGAGAATTCCTAATCTATAAAGAGATGTTACAGAGCAACAGAATTTCTCGATCGACCGACTCCATGCGTACCTGACAAGTTTGATCCAGACGACGTTCTACAAAACCACGATGGCCAACGACCAATTTTATGATGTTGCCCCTCTAATCAGCTCACTGAATTCAACAAAATATAAAGGCGCCGATTGGTCTACGATTCTCCGAACGATAACGCCAGCAACTTCGAATGTAAACCGAGTTGTTTTGAACCGGTCTATCCTCCTTCCAATAGTAGCCGCCGACAGGAAGCCAATACTTTAACGCGAGATATACATACATCGTGGCGATCAGTGCCGTATTTCAGTGGCTAACGGACGGCCACTTTAAAACTCATTAACACTGGACCTGCGCAGTACAAAATCCCGTCTTTCCACATTAACCTATCAAAATAACATGAATGTATTTATTCCAAATTTAGCGATTTTTATTCTAGTGTACGCCTACGAAATAAAATCGAATAGTTGGATGCATTTCCGTAGATCAACCAATTTTACACCCGTAGATCTGTTCCTGTTCTAATATAAAATTGAACAGTTGGATGCATCTACTTAGATTAACCAATTTTACACTCGTAGATCTGTTCCTGTTCTAATATAAAATCGAATAGTTGGATGCATCTCCGTAGATCAATCAATTTCACGCCCGTAAAATCGAATAGTTGGATGCATCTACTTAGATTAACCAATTTTACGCTCGTAGATCTGTTCCTGTTCTAATATAAAATTGAATAGTTGGATGCATCTACTTAAATTAACCAATTTTAATCTCGTAGATCTGTTCCTGTTCTAATATAAAATCGAATAGTTGGATGCATCTACTTAGATTAACCAATTTTACGCTCGTAGATCTGTTCCTGTTCTAATATAAAATTGAATAGTTAGATGCATCTACTTAGATTAACCAATTTTAATCTCGTAGATCTGTTCCTGTTCTAATATAAAATCGAATAGTTGGATGCATCTACTTAGATTAACCAATTTTAATGTTGTAGATCTGTTCCTGTTCTAATATAAAATCGAATAGTTGGATGCATCTACTTAGATTAACCAATTTTACACTCGTAGATCTGTTCCTGTTCTAATATAAAATCGAATAGTTGGATGCATCTACTTAGATTAACCAATTTTACGCTCGTAGATCTGTTCCTGTTCTAATATAAAATTGAATAGTTAGATGCATCTACTTAGATTAACCAATTTTAATCTCGTAGATCTGTTCCTGTTCTAATATAAAATCGAATAGTTGGATGCATCTACTTAGATTAACCAATTTTACACTCGTAGATCTGTTCCTGTTCTAATATAAAATCGAATAGTTGGATGCATCTCCGTAGATCAATCAATTTCACGCCCGTAAAATCGAATAGTTGGATGCATCTACTTAGATTAACCAATTTTACGCTCGTAGATCTGTTCCTGTTCTAATATAAAATTGAATAGTTGGATGCATCTACTTAAATTAACCAATTTTAATCTCGTAGATCTGTTCCTGTTCTAATATAAAATCGAATAGTTGGATGCATCTACTTAGATTAACCAATTTTACGCTCGTAGATCTGTTCCTGTTCTAATATAAAATTGAATAGTTAGATGCATCTACTTAGATTAACCAATTTTACGCTCGTAGATCTGTTCCTGTTCTAATATAAAATCGAATAGTTGGATGCATCTACTTAGATTAACCAATTTTAATGTTGTAGATCTGTTCCTGTTCTAATATAAAATCGAATAGTTGGATGCATCTACTTAGATTAACCAATTTTACACTCGTAGATCTGTTCCTGTTCTAATATAAAATCGAATAGTTGGATGCATCTACTTAGATTAACCAATTTTACACTCGTAGATCTGTTCCTGTTCTAATATAAAATCGAATAGTTGGATGCATCTACTTAGATTAACCAATTTTACACTCGTAGATCTGTTCCTGTTCTAATATAAAATCGAATAGTTGGATGCATCTCCGTAGATCAATCAATTTTACGCCCGTAAAATCGAATAGTTGGATGCATCTACTTAGATTAACCAATTTTACGCTCGTAGATCTGTTCCTGTTCTAATATAAAATTGAATAGTTGGATGCATCTACTTAGATTAACCAATTTTAATCTCGTAGATCTGTTCCTGTTCTAATATAAAATCGAATAGTTGGATGCATCTACTTAGATTAACCAATTTTACGCCCGTAAAATCGAATAGTTGGATGCATCTACTTAGATTAACCAATTTTACGCTCGTAGATCTGTTCCTGTTCTAATATAAAATTGAATAGTTGGATGCATCTACTTAGATTAACCAATTTTAATCTCGTAGATCTGTTCCTGTTCTAATATAAAATCGAATAGTTGGATGCATCTACTTAGATTAACCAATTTTACGCTCGTAGATCTGTTCCTGTTCTAATATAAAATTGAATAGTTAGATGCATCTACTTAGATTAACCAATTTTAATCTCGTAGATCTGTTCCTGTTCTAATATAAAATCGAATAGTTGGATGCATCTACTTAGATTAACCAATTTTAATGTTGTAGATCTGTTCCTGTTCTAATATAAAATCGAATAGTTGGATGCATCTACTTAGATTAACCAATTTTACACTCGTAGATCTGTTCCTGTTTTAATATAAAATTGAATAGTTAGATGCATCTACTTAGATTAACCAATTTTAATCTCGTAGATCTGTTCCTGTTCTAATATAAAATCGAATAGTTGGATGCATCTACTTAGATTAACCAATTTTAATGTTGTAGATCTGTTCCTGTTCTAATATAAAATCGAATAGTTGGATGCATCTCCTTAGATTAACCAATTTTACACTCGTAGATCTGTTCCTGTTCTAATATAAAATCGAATAGTTGGATGCATCTACTTAGATTAACCAATTTTACACTCGTAGATCTGTTCCTGTTCTAATATAAAATCGAATAGTTGGATGCATCTACTTAGATTAACCAATTTTACACTCGTAGATCTGTTCCTGTTCTAATATAAAATCGAATAGTTGGATGCATCTACTTAGATTAACCAATTTTACACTCGTAGATCTGTTCCTGTTCTAATATAAAATTGAATTGTTGGATGCATTTACTTAAATTAACCAATTTTACACCCGTAGATCTGTTCCTGTTTTGATATAAAATCGAATAGTTGGATGCATCTACTTAGATTAACCAATTTTAATCTCGTAGATCTGTTCCTGTTCTAATATAAAATCGAATAGTTGGATGCATCTCCTTAGATTAACCAATTTTACACCCGTAGATCTGCTCCAGTTCTAAATCATCCGGATAATGTTAACGTGGATCCATTATGGCATACTGAACCATGATATTGTAGTCATTACTAACAACTTAGAAAAGGATTGATTCCTTCGAGGTTCTATCAGGTTCAAACAATAAAGACCTTGTTATGTTAATCATTATGTTGAGTTCAAGTGGATTATGTACTTCATTATCAGACATTCGTGCCGTCATGTTTATAATTTCCCATACTTATTATTGGACTTTGTGCATGTATAATATTAATATATTTACATATACGTACAATAAATATCATATGCACGATTTAAATAATTTTTTAATTTTCTCTTCATGGTATAATTTTGCTCATTCTTCCACATTGCAATTTTTTATTTCATTTGAATCCTAATCTCGAGGACAATCATTTTATGTCTGTGTTTTGGAAATATTACAAAATTTTTAAAAAGTGAAAGAAGTAAAACTAAATCTTCAAAGGTTTAATCAATACTTCGTACATCGGGAAAATTAATTGCAAAGATTCTTCGCTGATCTGCACACCTGTTGCGCCGTGCTCGCTACAGCACTGGATGAGCAATCAATATAATGATTCGCGATACGTCTTAGAAATGGAGTTTTCCGTCCAAGAATTCTTCTTCTTTCTCACAATCATATTGTACGTATATCGATAAATATTGATCTTAAAGGAACCCATTAACATAAATTGTCAACATTCTTGTGGGATTAGCAGAATTGACGGGCCAATTGGTTTTTTACATGAAGCATACACGGCGAGAGGTATTGTTTGAAATTTGTAATTGAAACTAACGAATAAATTATTGGTTTATGTATTCCCGTAAACATTTTCCCGTATTCTGAAGAAGACATAAAAATAATATTTATTTGATAAGAATCGCGTAAGAGGAATTATTCGAAAAGATGATTCATCATGGATCCTCCTCTGCTCTTATAGATCTTTCATGGCAATTGAGACAAATTGAGCTACTTGAAGCGACATCTCCCGCAAAAATCGCGAAACAACGATGGTTTAAAATGATACTTTAGACGCCATCTGTCAGCAACGCCGAGAACTAGGACTCGAATAATAAGTGAATTCGAACCTTTTTCTATTTGATTTACATTTATTTTGGGTTTACACAGCGATACTGTGTATTTGTATCGATTTGAATTTTTTCGTCGAGGAAAACAAGTGTCTATGCTGTTATTTACAATTTCAGCCGCTGTCAGGAGCAATGGAAAATCAATTTTTACCGAGATAACATAATGCATAGTTCCGATGGATTTTGTAATAGGATGTTTTGCAATTGAAACTGTATACGAATTAAACTATTTTAAGATTTTGTCTCTTCCAGTTTTATAACGATTGTCTTAGAATCGACACGTTGTTTTATTTCATCACTGAGAAATTATGTATTCCTTACACTACGCAAGTATGTTATAGTGTTTTCTTTGGTTTATTAAAAAAAAAATTTTTCATACAGTAATAAACTTAATTCTGGCTTATTTGTTTACAGACGCAACTTTTAATGTTTTTCTTGATAATGATCTAAATTAAAGATCGAAACGTCGAAAAAATAAATATTGTGATATTTTGCAAATAGTATAAGAGGTATTATTTGATCGAAACTGGGCGCCGAGAACATTTAATAGATTTTTGTTTATAACGATTGTGTATAGAATTCGATTCTAACACTATTTCATAAAGTAGCCTATGAAAATGGAAATTTTCAAAAAGATCCGCAATCAAAAAGAGAAGCGAGTTAACATATCATTGATATCCATCTGCATATAAGATAATTCATTTTATGTTATTTATTTTTCGATGTTGTTTTGTATGCTTTACGAATAGTTTAGGACAAGGCATATTTTCAGTTCATTCGTTTACGAGATTAATATATTATAACACTGATGAAACAACCACACCTACCATATTTTCTACGAAAGGCATACAACATATTTAAATTTTTAAATGTTATCGGCGCCAGGTTCGATCATTTTCAGAAAAACAACAAATGTGCAATTATTACATGTTTCTAACTTTTCGATCCCGATATGGATCTTTTTCAAAGAATCATTATTGCGTCTGAAAAATATTTTGAATGAATAACGCCGATAACATTTAAAAATTTAATTATCTAAATTTGCGATCGAGAAGAATTAACCATACAAAATATTGCTTGGTTCTAACTACTGAATCATGATACTTGCTGTTAACTCAAGTTGTTTCTTTTTTAGATACGATATTCCTTATTTTTATGTATTGGGTTGGCAGGAAAGTAATTTAGATATTTTAAGGTGACATAGAGCCCAATTTTTTTATTCGAGCAATGAACTTTAATCAATAAGATATTTCCCTTTTGTTCGATAATCTTTTACCAAAGATAAAAAATAAGAAAATATTTTAATTAAATTTTTATGAAACTTCATCGCTTAAATAAAGCAATTCGGTTTTATTCCACTTCAAAATACCAAAATTACTTTCTTGCCAACCCAATATATTGTTTCAATCCCACAATTCGATTAGCCCGTTAACCAGGCAAGACGAGTTAACTCGCGCGTTCGCTACAGTCTTTCAACAACTCTTCATCTTGTTCTTAATCCAATCAATAATTCTTTCACCGCATTATAGAATTGATATCAGTATAAACCACATTATGCTCGCGTTAAGTGTGATAAAATGTTACGTAAAATTGAATTGCCTTGACGTATGTTCACACTGCGGTAACATCGAGTAATTTTTCGTCATTTCTTGTTGCCATCTCTTTCTTTCACTCGGTAAAAGCAGCGATGTTTTTCAAGGTTTATGCAACATCAACCAATATTGTTCGTTGCTGCTTCAGTGTGGGCATACCTTTACGTTTCGTCTGAGTTTTTGAGTAATTGAATTCTCGAATAATCATCGAGTTGAAGTAAATAAATAAGCGTCGATCTGGCCAGCCAAAATGTTACAGTGGAGTCTTATCTTCCAGGAAGTAACTAACGCTTTCATTACGTCGCATTTTCTTCAATTACACGGAGCACGAGCGTGTAAAATCAGCGATAGCACAGCAGAATATTTTTCATCGACAGGGGCTCGATGTGTCGTAGGCTTTTATTAATAGAAATGTTTAGAGAAACGATGATCTTCAATCGTTCATTCACGTGCCCTCGCTCTTTGAAATATAAGAGGGATAGTTTGACGAGCGCAATGGCCATTCAGTTTTTAGTCACGGCTTAACCACCTCGTCGACAGCATGTGTTGCTCGTTGCCTCCCGTCCGACCGAGCTAGCTCGCTGAAACCCAACAACATGTCAACCTAAGAGGCATTGTTCTTTGACCATCGAAATCCGTCTGAAATTTTGAACATTTTTCGAGCGAGACGGCTGCGACAGTCGAGCAAAATCAGTGGAAAAAGTGCGCCGAGATCTTCACCAGATAGAGAACTTTAAAATTGCACTTCGTACTTGTTATTGTTTTTTTCTTCGGGGAGATTGCAGCTACTAAAAATGGCCTGCCCCTTATCGGACGCAATCACGTAAGTAATCAAAATCACGCATTGTGCAACGATCTTCGAAAGACAGATCAATAAAACAAAGGTCGTAGTCTTTTTCATCCCTCGAAGCAATTTCAATTTCTTCCCCCGATCAAATTGTTTATTTAACGTTCATTCTTGTCAACTCGAAATCAGAAACATGATGAGTAGACTGCGGATCTCTGTGCAAAATAAAAATTATTTCCAATAAGTACATGGAACTTTATTTGTCTCGATAAGTTGAAGACATTATAGGGACATTCTGACATTCTTTTAATCTTTTTTTATAACGCGTTTTTGTTATAAATTCATGAAATCCACGTCTAATAACAAGACAACAGAGGATTAGTTCAGTTACCAGACAGTCATAGCTACGGACGATTATTGCAACCCTGATCGCGCGGTTAAGGGTTAGACGTTCGCGAGTTTGGAAATGAGGAGATGAATGATCTTCGAGTTAGACGATCCAAAAATTGGTAGATTGAATGGCGAGTTAATTGAAACGAACGAACAATACAGTTAATAATGAACGCCACTCGGGAAATTGGTCTTTAACTGTATCAACTGATTGCTGTGAACACGCATTGATCAATTGCTAATAGTCCCTAACAATGAATAGATCTATAAATAATTTCGGACGTTATTAGAACGTGTGTCTGCATTTTCGTGATAATAAACTGACCGAAATTAGTGATACCGCCGTTGGTTACAATATTAATCAGCAAATTCAATAATGAACTGGATAGTGGTAAAACCTGAGGAAAAACTGGATGAAATTTGGTGATCTGATTTTAGAGAGGACCGCGATCAAGAAAACGGCCAATTGACTGAAGGGCCGGGCATGCTTTACGGGGAATATCTTCGACTGGATAAAATCTTGACTGCGCAGAGATTACTGAGTGCCGAGTATAGTAAGGAAGTGCACGATGAGCATCTTTTCATCATCACGCATCAGGGTACTTACTTACGCATTATTGCTATTTTTTTATATCAAATATAATTAAAACTCAGGGTACTTACTTACGCATTATTGCTATTTTTTTATATCAAATATAATTAAAACTCAGGGTACTTACTTAAGCATTATTGCTATGTTTTATATCAAATATAATTAAAACTCAGGGTACTTAAGCATTATTGCTATTTTTTATATGAAATATAATTAAAACTCAGGGTACTTACTTAAGCATTATTCCTATTTTTTATATCAAATATAATTAAAACTCAGGGTACTTACTTACGCATTATTGCTATTTTTTTATATCAAATATAATTAAAACTCAGGGTACTTACTTACGCATTACTGCTATTTTTTTATATCAAATATAATTAAAACTCAAGGTACTTACTTACGCATTATTGCTATTTTTTTATGTCAAATATAATTAAAACTCAGAGTACTTACTTACGCATTATTGCTATTTTTTATATCAAATATAATTAAAACTCAGGGTACTTACTTACGCATTATTGATATTTTTTTATATCAAATATAATTAAAACTCAGGGTACTTACTTGTGCATTATTGCTATTTTTTATATCAAATATAATTAAAACTGAGGGTACTTACTTAAGCATTATTGCTATTTTTTATATCAAATATAATTAAAACTCAGTTTACTTACTTACGCATTATTGCTATTTTTTTATATCAAATATAATTAAAACTCAGGGTACTTACTTAAGCATTATTGCTATTTTTTGTATAAAATATAATTAAAACTCAGGGTACTTACTTAAGCATTATTGCTAAACTACCGATCTGTATGCAAATATAATTTTTTTATATCAAATATAATTAAAACGAAAAATTTAATTGCTTTTACGTATCAATCCCTCTTAAACTATTGTTAATCAATGAATTTCAGAATTTTTCGTTTTTTTGTCAAGAACAACGTAATAAATGCAGTAAAACACAAAGCTTACTTGATAGAATATTGTTAGATTGAGTATTTATGAATTATTTCTAACAGATTTTATAATTAGTTTCTAGTAGTAAATATAGTCCCAGCAATTGGAAAGCACATCGCTGAACAACCCACTGGCAAGATCCTTTAAAACTAATACTTTTCGAATACGTTTCGCTGTTGGTAGCGTACGAACTCTGGTTCAAACAGATCATCTACGAATTAGACACGGTCAGGACGGTTTTCAACTCGGAGCCGAGCAGCTACGACCCGGCTCTGAATGGAACCTCGAACAACCGTTCTTCGCAGAAGAATCGGCTGCCCCAGGTCCTGAACGAGTCGAGGACCCTGGAGATCTTGAAGAGATTAAACCGCATCGTCCTCATTCTAAAGGTAAGCGAGATATCGGTGAGATCTCCGCGAGATGATCATGTTTTCGTGACTCCCACTATAAAGATCGGCTAAGGAGGAGTAAGAGCAGATTGAGAATTAAAAAAAAAGACGAAGAATGGAGATAGAACGGGAGAAAGAGAGACAGCGAAACAGAGCAAATAAAGTTTTCCCGTGCGGCAAGAACGCATCGCAGGATAATTCGATACGCGCGGAATGAGGCCAGTAACCATACGTTGACAATGACAGTGATGGGAGGAACGTGAACGACCCTTAATCGCAAGCCAATTAGAGCATTGCGATTTATGACAAGGGTGCTGATCCGCTCGCGGTGACTCTAATCGAATTTCTTTGATGGGTCGCCTCTCGAGGGGTTCTCGCACGGCTCTGACCGTCTTCGGTACAGGGTGTTCGGTAACGCTAGTTCAATCCTTTCCTCGCAACATTCCCCGTTTATCCAACGATAACGTTTCATTTGTATCGCTATTTGTTATTAACACTCTTAATCAAATTATAAACTGTAATACAAAGCTGACTTGTGTTCTAGCAATTAAAAGCCCAAACAAGCTCAAGAGCGTGAACAAATAATTTTGCCCAGCAAGCGACAAGAGTAATCGAACCATTGTGGCGTCGTCTAGAAATTGCGTAGTATGTTGTCGTGTTCTCGGCCGTAAGTCCGCAAACGTATTTTTTAAACATTCTGTATATCTGTCACGGCCGTTAACGATTTCGATATCCGATAATTCTCCGTGCATAGTTAGCAAACGGGTCAAGGTTCCGGCGAACGCGACACTTTTTCGTCGACGGCGCGGCGCTTTTCCTTGCCTCCTCCCGCGCCGCCGACCCCATTCATGGCGGAATCAGAAAGATTGTGGGAACTACAGGAATAACAGTGGGACCTGAGTAAGTTAATACCGCTAGATGATATGCGACACCCCTCGCTGACACGCATAGATGCGTTAGGTAACAGGCTCGTTGGCGCTCTTTCCATACCACAGAATGCAGGTGTGGTCGTCGCATTTTCTCGTCTCGCACCAAATGAAAAATCCCGGCGCAGGGTTAAGCAAGCGAGCAGCTAGGCCTGTCGATCGCGAGATGATCGATTCGCCGATGATTTCTCATGGTTTCAATGCTGCCGGATCAGAAGATAGAAGCTACGCGAAGTTATCGACCTATCTTCTGATCGGTCTGCTATACTTTTTTCTGCTCTCTGAATCTCTTATTCCGCCGAGATCTACCGTGACGAGCATGCTAGATTTGTCAAGGGTCATTTTTTCCCTACCTAACAGAAACGCAAGGGTGGCAACCATACAATTGCAGACGCGGGGTCTTAGACGCGGGCAAGATCGATTAGACCGTGTACAAAACCAACTGTGGGCAATTCGTTAGTCTGAAAAGCAACTCTGAGAAAATATATAAATTTCCATTTTCTAGTTGTATCTACGTAATTATGCGATCATATAAATCGGAATGAAACGTTTCGCCATTTTTTCTTGTACGAAAATCGAGTTAAAAGGACATTCCAAATATGAAAAAATGAAAAACGCACATGTATTTCTATGTCTATATTAGAGGAACACCGAGCAACTTTTTGTCACATCTTGTTGTCTTCTTTTTCTATCGTTCAGTGAGAAAAGACAAAAACAAGACGCGACAAAAAGTTGATCGATATTGCTTCAGTGTGGTCATAACTTTAAACTCGGATAGTAAACGTTATATCCCCTTTTAACTTCATTCTTTAATAAGGAAAACCTGTGTAAGGTTTGACCGCTTGAGGGTTTCGTTTAGATTTATGTAATGCATGATAAGTTGCGCAATCTTATAGAGATTGGAACAATTGTTGCAAAAGTGAACTTAGCATTTGGTTCTCTTCAGCTTCTAGTGGACCAAGTAACCATTCTGGAAACCATGACGCCTCTGGACTTCATGGCGTTCCGGGACTATCTGTGTCCAGCCTCGGGATTCCAGTCGTTGCAGTTCCGATTGCTAGAGAACAAGCTGGGCGTGAAGCAGGAGCACAGGGTGAAGTACAATCAAAGCTACACCAGAGCTTTCGGCAGAGACCCAAAAGCTATCGAAGCGATCAAACGTTCCGAGGAGGAGCCGAGTTTGAGCTGTCTGATCCAAGGGTGGCTGGCGAGGACGCCAGGCCTCGAGAGCCACGACTTCGACTTCTGGGGAAAGTACAAGAGATCTGTGGAGAAGCTGCTCGCTGAACAGGAACAATTTGCTCGAGTAATTGCCTGATTCCGCGTTCAAACTTTTCCAACATTTCCACGGGCCCCGGATCGAGAGATTTATTGTTGAACTTCTTGCAGAAACAAACGACAGAGCAGCTCAAGAATTATTATCTGTCCACCGTCCGCTCTCGACAAGCAGCCTTCGAGACGATCTTCAACGAGTCCCTCCACAACGCACTTGTTTCACGAGGAGAACGTAAATTCGTGTACGAAGCTTTCCAAGGGGCCGTGATGATCACGTTGTACCGCGACGAGCCGAGATTCAGCCAACCCCATCAGATCTTGACAGCGTTGATGGACATTGACTCCCTCATCACGAAATGGAGGTGTAAGAAAATGCAATCATTCCGTGTATTATTTAGCGTTTCATATTATAAAAAGTACATTTGCCATTTCACTTTCAGATAATCATGTTCTCATGGTGCAAAGGATGATCGGATCGCAACAACTGGGAACTGGAGGATCCTCCGGCTACCAGTACTTGAAGTCGACCCTGAGGTAATATTCGCTAGCATCTGGGCTCTCATCAATTGATATTCACTCAATACTACTGGTAGACTGCGGATCTTTGTATGTAAAAGATCATAACAATCATGGCTATGTCCATCAAAATCTTTACACATTCATTTTTATTTACGTAGTTTACAGAGTCATAAGCCACCTCAATCTCACTTGAGGATTCAAGTAGCAAGAGTTACGAACATTGACTTTTTCCTAAGGGGGTAGATTCTCGTTTCCAGGATTGCAAGAATGCGGAATGCGCCTTCTCATTTCTCGACAATGCAAAGATGGGGTTTTTCAATAGTCAAAGGCGCTAGATAAAATATCGATCTAGGTCGCAGTCGTCTTTACAGGTCCAGTCTTACGTTTACGAGGCGTAATTTGCATTATTCGACAACGTGTAGCTGTCGCAGCTTTATGAAAATAGCTACACGCGCAGCTGTATGCTTCCGAATAATGCAAATTACGCCTCGTAAACGTAAATAGAAGACTTTTGAGGGCGATTGCGGCTTAAATTGATCTTTTATCCAGCGCTTTTGACTACTATAAAACCCCATCTTTGTGTTTTCGAGAAATCTGAAGGCGCATCCCCCACCTTTACAATTCTGGAAACGAGTCTATCCCCTTAAGAACTCTAGTAATTTAGGAATAAAATAACAAGCATTGTTTGCAAGCATAAAATCCGCAATCTAACTATTAGAACCATATATGTTCTTGGAGATGCTACTTTTCTTTTCTATGCTACTTCATAAGTAACTTTTATATTTTGATGACAGTGACAGATACAAAGTCTTTTTGGATCTATTCAACCTATCCACGTTCTTAATACCCCGACACATGATTCCACCATTGTCGAAGCAAATGAAGACAAAACTATCGATCGCCTGTAATGGATGGAACCCAGATGACAATCAAAACAACTCCGAATGCACCCTTGAGGACACGTAAACCGATAATCACATCTCAACGATGATGACGCGCATGGTACGGTTCTCAGGAAACATTTTAGAGATACGTAAAAAGCAAATACATAGGAACTAAGCATAGCGTCGTTAAATGAAATCTTTTATTACAGCCTATTGCTTGGCACATGTTATAAAGTCTGTAAAAATTATAGGAGTCGTATGAATTGTCATGCGAAAGAATACTTGTTAGTATTTATACATATATAAAAACTGCGTCGTCACAATGATTACTTTGAGTAAATTAATTTGATAGGCTACGTATGTACATTTAAGGACCAATACAAATTCTTGAGTTTAAACCAATCACGTTAGTCCCTTCATTCCAACTGATCCGGCTGCTCAGAGTATATTCAGCGACGACACTTGGTTTGCTATACCTGTTGAAACAATTAATTTCGGTTAATTTGTTTGAAATATAGCAATGATAAACGAAAAGAAAATGAACTGTCACATAATGAGAACAAACATATTTTTGTTGATCTTTAAGATGATTTCATGCATTTCCATCACGATGAGGTCTGTCGCAAAAACGGGGTCCATGACCGACGGTCCCTAACGTATTTTGCACAACAAGATTAATCATACCGCATAAATTACTGCCTATCGCAATGTACATGTAGCCTGCATGGCCAAAGCTGGTGCCCCACGAATTTTTAATAATGTAATGTGGTATGGCCGCCGACTTGTCGTAGCCGACTATCTGCACAGCGTGGTTCAGACTATTGAAAGAGCCGTCGCAATGGTACTGTATCACTCCGCCCAAGTAGTTCTGCCAGGACAAAGCGTTGACCGCAGCCGCGACGGGTCCATGTGTAGCAAGCGTTGCCAACAGATCATCCTCTGCATCTACGAAACTAACGCCCGTTAAACCTTTAATCGCCTTAATAACAAACGCCGCAAGTGATGGCCACACGTAGGAAACTGCCGCTTTCGAATTCATTGAACTCAATCAAGAAGTCGTCGGTTCGACGGGTCAATTGCTTGTAGAAACATTAAAATTGAAATTCGCATCTATTCTTGCAAATAAAAGTTATTCGGAAGAAAACGCTGGCGCGTCTTATACATTGAACGACGTCACCATACCCTCGTTGTTGAGAGCAGTGCCAACCGGTCAGCTTACGTAAGAAAACCTTTCATACTTAATTGCTCGCTAAACAACTCAATGACACGGTGTCCGTCAGTTAGCGATTTTATTTTCGTTTCATCGATTGAGTATATTGATTTCCGGATGCTCTTTCTTTTCTTGAAAGCGTGTCGCTTTTTTTCATGAAGGCAGTGAAATCGATACGCGTGCGTTGACCCCACGATCTAAAGTTACAGAGTCTTACTTGTCGCACGTGAAGTCTCTTATTCGAACGCTGGGTCCCTTCGTCAACGACCTAGAAGTATAATCGTGTTAATCGTCGTTCGTGCCAACCTTGAATAAAAATTATATAACTTTTCTTACTTCTGCAGTTGGCACATTCCCGTCGATCGCGTGAGTGGGTAGACGGACGCCGGAAGTATTGCTGCTTTCGTCAACACCAACCATGAGAGCAGGCTGCAAATGTCCCCTCCATCACAGCCGAAGTTGCTGTTCTTTGCGCAGTCGATCATCTGTTAAAATGTTTTAAAAATTCAAGAACTCTGCAGCGATTCATAGAACCGGTTACATACTTTAAATCGTTGACATACTTGTTGGACACTCAGCGAGTACAAGGTGCCATTTTTGATCGCTAACATTGACTCTGCCACTTCGACGGTGCTGAAGGCCCAACAAGCCCCACAGGTCCCTTGACTTTGTACAGGAGTGACCACTCCTTTCTCTCTCCAATCGAACTTTGCTGGCAAACCGGTGGATCTTCTCACTCGATTGCTCGAATGACGCAGGCGATGGCATTGGTGATACGGCGCCTTTGTATGTCTCTCTCCTAGCGCATCACACGTTCATTCATGAAAGACATTTGTTAATTTTATTCGTATTAACACGTTGATCGCCGCGAGAATTTTGAATGTTTCACACAGTGCTGGATTAAGCCAACGCGGGGTCCGTAACAAATGTTACCAAGAGGCCCTAGGTTTTGCACGATAATATAATAAAATACAATGAATGAGCTTTTATTTTTTTTTAGCAAAAATATCTGCGTGCGGTATCCACTAAATTTTATAAGGTCAATTTCCTGCTGCAAGCACGGGGCCCGTAGCATTTGCTACTCCTGCTACGGAACTTAATCCGGCACTGGTTCCACAGAACTCTTGCCTATTTCATTTGTATAAACGAGCAGTAATCATTAGTAGCTTACTTGATAATGAAGTCTGAACTTTGCACCATAATTTTATTAATTTTGTTTTTAAGCAAATCAATATCACTGTTGACCGCCACAATAGTTAACGTGTTAATTGTTAACGTTCATACGGCTGACGATAACTACGCCACTAAAGTGCCCCGTACGAATGATGTTCCGACTAACTTAAGGATGTAGACTCGTTTCTAGGATTGCAAGGCTGCGGAATGCGCCTTCTCATTTCTCGATGATGCAGAGATGGGATTCTTCAAAAGTCCTACTTTTACGTTTACAAGGCGTAATTTGCATTATGCAACAACATGTAGCTGTCGCGGCTTTATGAAAATAGCTACGTGCGCAGCTTTATGCTTTCGAATAATGCAAATTACGTCTCGTAAAAGTAGAAAAAATTCAATTTTCTGCCATTAGATCGGCTTTAGGTTATCGTATATCTTCTCCTACCAACATTTTATTGGCGGAGTCAAAGCTCCCGTTAATAAGAGATCGTGTTGAATTTTTATGTAATAGCTACTTGAGTAAAGTTATTTCCAATAATTCCACCTTGGTCAACAATGCAATACATCAGTATTATTCCAAAACCAGAAATTTTAAACGTAAGAGGAAAAGACTCATACATCAACGTATTGATGATATCCCTATCATAAAAAAAATTTGAGAGTTAGTAACTGTTATGATATTTACCGTCTGGATTATAATATTATTAGTAACTCGATTCCAATAAATACTGAACTTGGTCATGATCTTAAAATATGTAGTCGTCCAAATTCCATATTACACAATTGGCTCAATGTAATTTAAAGATTTAAAGTTATGTACTTAATGTGTTATGTATACAGGGTTTTCGACTACAGGTGGGAGAAAATTTAAGGGGTGATTCTTAACGATGATATAAGACGAAAATGAAGAATAAAAAAATTGCGATTTCGGCTTCGTTATTTAGCTATTAACAATTAAAAATCAACAACGCGTCTAACAAAAGTGTACTTTGTGTACGTCAAAGAGTTCAATGTTGTCCAACGATTTGTTAAACATTGGGGCCCTCGCTGGGACCCCAATTGAGAACCAAGTTATGCATGCATTTGTCACTCGATACGTGACTGTCGCGTTGTTAATAGCTAAATAACGAAGCCGAAATCGCAATTTTTTTATTCTTCATTTTCGTCTTATACCATCGTTAAGAACCAACCCTTAAATTTTCTCCCACCTGTAGTCGAACACCCTGTATACTTAACGTGTTCTACTGTACCTACATTACTAATATTTAAATGTAAGATGTATGTATATTACTAATGTATAGCTTTATAACCCCCTATGGAGAGTTCCAATTAAGCTTTCAATAAAAAAAAAAAGTAAGAAAAAGACTTTTAAAGACGATTGCGGCCTGGATTGACATTTCATCTAACGCTTTTGACTACTGAAAACCTCATCTTTGCGTTATCGAGAAATGACATGGCGCATTCCGCACTCTTGCAATCCTGGAAACGAGAGTCCACCCCTTAAACACCTCAACCCTCGAGCAGGCAACCCAAATGTATAGACAATTTTAAAGCGTCAGTATTTAACATGAACTTGTTATTTTGAAACTACAAATCGCACATATAATGTTTTTAAATTAAAATTCAAAGATTTAAATTGATCAGACTGAGGTATCTCTCACCCCTTATGGGAAGGTCTGGAGCAAGTGTGAGTGTAAGGAATTCGTTCTCGGACATGTCCGAGTATGCGGTTAGCCCAAAGTAAGCGCTCTCCTGTGAGGATCTAAGGCCGTTCATTGTTTCTATGTGCCGCAACGATCTCTGGAATAAAGACACAACTGTATGTACACTCGTTACGTTAGCGGTTATATAAAATGCTAATTCAGTATCTCTAGTCTTCAGTATTTCTAGAATACATCGCTGTTAATAATTGCTTTTAATAATCGACGCAATATTTTATCAACCATGCTGACAGCACATGTTGATACTACAAATACATATTACTATTGTGTACCATACGCCGCATACTATATTATGTTTAACGTATTTTGTACTGAATCATATCTTATACCATTAAGTAGAATATACGTACTATACTACATATATGCTAAACCCTTATATGACTATATATTGTACTAAATGTACCACGTAGAAAATATATACACGCAGTGATTCGTTGGAACTCAGTTGATCTGTTTATGCTATTATGAGTAACGATCGATTAACAAATGTTTACGTATTTACCTAGGGTAACTGTACCAGTGAATAAACGAGCACCAGTAAATGAACGCTTTTGTATATTTCAATAAATTTTCACCCGCACGGCATATTAGCGATAAACTTGTGATTAGAGAATTAAATAAATAGGAGAATATTGTTTAGTAATTTTGTTCGTTCATTGGACTATAGTTGTTCAATTATTAGAATGTAGTGTTCATTGACTGGTATTTTTTATATATTTTATTCAACGTTTAATGAAGAAAAATAATAATAATTTCATTTTATTTGTGTTCATTCATTTATGACAAACGAAGTATAGGGAGCCATTTGGTATATACGAGATTCCTTTAATTCACACGTTTATTTTTACATAAAATATCTTCTTGAACAATTTATTAAATGTTCATTCACTGGCGCAGTTATCCTACCCAAAAATCAAGATTCCCGGGTGTTTCAAAAGAAAAAACAAAATACGATCGCAGACGCAAGCGCGGGAAATTTTCAAAATCTAACACGATAGATCGAAATCGAGTATCGTCGAAGCCGTATCGCGTCAAGTATTCACAGCACCTTATCAAATTCTCTCGTGAATCGCAATTGCTTACCTGAAACCTCTTGAATCTTGTTTCGTATTCTTCAGGCTTGTCTCTGTAAGATTTATTGTAGCGCGTGACATAGTCCTCGAATAGCTTAACATCTTCAGTGCTAACATTCGGGCCGATCCGGATCGGTATTACCAGAAAACACAAACTCACTATCACCACTGCATATACTACAGTCCTCCACTCCATATCGAAGGCAAAGCATGATTCTGTAACACGGTAAACCTCGTGCCAAAGCAACGAACGCATACACAAGTGAATCGTCGTTGCATGACTCAAACTGATCCATGTATGCAATGTATGTACAGAGACGTATCACTGCACGCGTGTGTGTTTCGATATCATCAGGGCCGTAAGAAGATCTAATTAGATTTACGACGCCGGTAGACCTATTTGTATTCTATGAGAAAACAAGAAACAAATAAACATAAAATGTAATGTTTATATTATTTATATAACTAATAATTACGTTTATAATTTTTCTCCCACATACAATAAAGAAACTATTAATTAATAGTTTAGATTTTTAACTATTGATGGAAACATTTATTTTATTGTATTAATTGTACAGTCTATTGTATCGTTATTATATGCATGCATAATCCTCTTGTTATTTGCACGTGTTTTCTTTAAAAAATTGAAAAATAATCCAATTAACGGGAGTACATTGTCCCAGATCATTTGAAATCCCGTGTGTTTCCTAACCTCTGTTTTGATGTACAAATCAAAATACTGTATTAACATAAACCGATCTCAATTATTAATCAGTTTGTCCTAAAAATACACAACGAAATTATCGTTAATAAAATTACACATAATAGCGTGTATATACATGATGTAGTGTATTATAAGCATTATCTTGACTCTAACGCGGTGCCTCGAGCAAGCTGGGCTACTTCCGTTTCCAGTCGGGTCTTTTGGATTTTCGATTCCTTTTGTAGCGCCAGCGTCAAACATGGACAATCGTTCTATCTCGAAGAAGAGGAAGGTTGGTGAATTTTAGCTGTTTTCTGATCAAACATTTCAAAAAAATATGGCACCCGATGTATCGATGAAAGCAAGAAAGTGAATATTCCTCCAAAAAATAAGAGAATATTACACGTGAAAGTTGCAGATGACATGGATGCTTTTAGCTACTGTCTTATGTTCAATATTTTGTACTCTATCCTTTTCGTTATCAATGCTATGAATACGTTGCTTTCGCGTTTATTAAAATCATTTTCTTTTAGTATAAACTCTAGCTGAATGTATTAATTATCTGCTTGTTTAAGCTTAGTGTTTATATGAAATACACGCGTGTCAACAAATACACTTTGAGGTTAACCTATACGTTAATTGAGTAAGAATTCACAGAATGAGAGCGAAGTTAAATGGCGTAACTGTAATGTATAGGAATGTTATTTATGTTCGATGTGTATTATCTTTTTGTAGTTTGTTGGAGACGGTGTCTTCAAAGCCGAGTTGAACGAGTTCTTAACTCGTGAACTTGCAGAAGATGGATATTCAGGAGTGGAAGTGCGTGTCACTCCTCATCGCACAGAAATCATTTTGTTGGCGACTCACACACAAAGCGTTCTTGGAGAAAAAGGACGTAGGATTCGAGAATTGACCTCCGTAGTACAAAAGAGATTTAACTTTAAAGAAACACAAAATATCGAATTGTACGCTGAGAAAGTAGCAACGCGTGGTCTTTGTGCTATTGCTCAGGCAGAATCCCTGCGTTATAAACTAATTGGAGGTCTCGCTGTACGAAGGTAAATTTAAATATCCACTACACCTGAGTAATGTTGTAAAAATTGTAAAATTGTAATATCTATAATATATATATATATATTTGTTTAGAGCTTGCTATGGAGTTCTCCGTTTCATTATGGAATCTGGAGCAAAGGGTTGCGAAGTTGTTGTCAGTGGCAAGCTTCGTGGACAAAGAGCCAAATCCATGAAGTTTGTTGATGGATTGATGATCCATTCTGGTGAACCTACTAATGAATACGTCAATACTGCAACCCGCCACGTACTTCTCAGACAAGGTACTAAGAGTTAACTTGTACAAGTAAAATAGTCATTAATGAAGATTTCCCCGTTTAAATCATTTTTTTTTCATTGCAGGTGTGCTCGGTATCAAAGTAAAGATCATGCTTCCGTACGACCTTCTAGGTAAAACTGGACCCAAAAAACCTCTCCCAGATTCTGTTTCCATTGTGGAACCAAAGGATGAAATCTTCCCATCCCAACCATCGTCTGAAGTGAAAGCATCGAAAGACATGCCACAATTAACACCACTTGCAGTGTAATTTATACACGATGAAAATAAATTTTTGAAACAAATGTCAACTTTATTCCTTTCCTTTACTATGAACCTGATACAATAACAGTAACATTACAATCAGAGAACGACATGTGAATATAATAAAACATACATTGATTTGTAATGACCATATTAAAAAAAAAAGTCATCGTTTATTTATTTATGGGAATTTCAATAGATCGTGTAACTTTATAAAGACAATCGAGTGGCAGTTGAATTACTTAATCTTTGATGATTAGCTAAATGTGATTATAACTAAGTACTGTTTTATTATGAAGTCCATAGAACAACCCATATCTACATTAAATAATGAAAAAACCGACTTATCTACTATATTATGCTATTTTAGCACGCGTTGAATACTTCTTGAAGAAAGTGGAGTGCACAAATATAGATGTAATTAACATGTTTTCAAAAAGTACCAAAAATATATGTGATGTGAGGCACGATATACATTACTCAATATTTCCATATTTTCCCGTGTGTATATAATGTGAATATACCTTCTTAACACATACACCATTCCAATAGAAATACTGGAATGTTACAATGAATAAAAACGTGTACGCATGCAAAACATCATAATGAAATCTAATGATGTAAAATGTAAGCTAAACAAGACTGTTATACTATCGTTTACAATAATTTTGAATTATATGGTAAATCTTGAGTCATTATTAATAATAGGCATTACAAAATATTGAAAATTTTGATACATAATTCGTAAGAAATGTTTGTAAAATTGCCGTTATCATTTCTGGTATTCAGAAGTAATTCAAGATAATGATTGAGTTTTCAGAAAGTCATGTTTTGATCGGTTTCATACAATTCTCAAACAATAAATCATAGGCTCCCTGTTGCTTTTGATATTTGCACTCTTCTCGTCCTCGAATCATATTGTATGAAATTGTTATTGCATGGACCCGAGAACCCTAGGAAATCTTTAAGAATTGTTATCTTAAAAATTAAAAATTATTGACGAACTGGAACCATTTGTTGTGTCAACGACAATAGTGCTGCGATCATCCGTCGAAAAATGTCTGGTACATATGGTTTCATTGAGATTGAACTTAATCCATTTCTAAGTTCGTGGAACACGTTACGGGTAGATGGATTCCTCCGTGACGCGAGACGTAATTTCAAGAATTGATAGTAAATAAATGGTGTTAATAAACTAGCTCGGTCTCTGTAAAAAGTAAATTATATATAGTTCCTATAGTAATTTAAATCTTTAACATAATAATGGTGATACATACGTAAATACTAGAAGCACTGTAAATGGCAAATAAATTATCTCGGATAACGCACACAGACGTAAAATGTTTCGAGATTGAAATTCGACTATAGATATGCATAGACGAGCACCCCACCAGCTGTTCTGTCCTAAACACTTCATTAGAAACAAACAAAATAAGTATTGGTTGTCACTGTAATGACTGTGCGTATATTACAATTGCGTTATTGTTATGTAAGTTTCTGAGAGAACATGAAACTTTTCATACTTACATCAAGTAGTACAAGAAAGTAACTAGAAAAATGCATTACAGCAAACAAAAATATAGGTGTTAACACCACTGATTATTAGTTGAGGAATAATAATTTTAATTACTCTTATGTGTTCTTGTTGACGCGTATTTTATAATAAAAAGGATACATGTAACTGGAGCTGCATACAGGAATATTAAAGAATAAAATAAATAATGGAAGGAATCTTCTAGAAATAGTAGTTCCAAGAAGTGCCAGTTTAATATAACACACGGCATTCTTTGGTGTAGGCGCAATGCATTTGTGGCTGCGTTGCTCATTAGGACTTTGTAATAAATATTATATGGATTGCTAAGACAGTATGAAATTATAAATTAAAATTCTATACATACATTTTTTGTTTGACTGGAAAAATATCATAAAGTAACATACCCAAATACAGGAATGATATAACCAATAGTGAATAGAATTGTGAAAAGCCTTGTAACCCACAATCCAACTTTAATCTTATTGTCAATAACATGTTGTCTTAAAGCATTCCAACCTTTCTCCATTTGTGGTGGATTAGTGGTTGGCCCTGCATTTGCGGTATCTGCCATCCTACATAAAAACAAAATATTATTATTATAATATATATATATATATATATCACAAAATGGTATGCTCATGTAGAATGTATTTGTTCGTTATACACTCAACACAGATACAGCAAAACCTATTGAAAAATCGAAATATGAAAGGTTCAAACACATTAAAATGTAAATCATGTCCTGTTTTCTAAAGTGAAAGCAGCTAGTTTGGCATCATTTATTAATGAAAGACAGAAAATAATACTCCAAACGACTAATCCTCTGTAGCCACAGAAAAATGTGTTATTATGGCAAGTTCTTGCAACAACAGCGTCAGATGTATGTAAATAAAACCACAATATACTTAATCAAATATTAGCACAGTGTTCAAATTTGAAAATTGATTAAAAATTATCTTTAAATGAAGTCGAGATGAGAGAAATAAATTGGCGTGTACTTACTTTGCGCAGCGATAGAATAAATCTTCGTTCACTCAGTAAAAATCTAATTTCTACAAATACGCAAACGACAGTTAATTGTGTCGAATTGAATCGACTCAGCATCTACGCACACTTACTGACCACGTATACTTCCCCAGGTACCTTAATAATTATCCTGAGTTTCGTTTTTAAGATTTCTAATTTCCCTGATAGATGGTGCGAATGATTCTTTGCCGTGAAAACGATTCTGTAATTTCACCACTAGGTGGCAACAGAGATGAACATTTTCTCGCTGGTTCTCGTTAGAATTTTCAGCCCACTGATTCGTTTAACCAGAGAGTAAATGTTTAACATTATTTGAATGTTTAACATTAGATCAAATCAGTGCGCTGGAAACATCAATATACGTTGTTAAGAAATTGTCGATTGAGATAAAGGAAACAGTTAGTAATCATTCCTTTTTTTTTTGTGGGATCTGGGAGATAGAGAACTCCCAGGTCCGGGGACACTAGATGTTATAAGTGTCCCCCCTTTTTCCTATTTTCTTTTCACGTATTTCAGCCTGCCAAGGACCCGCTCTACGCATTCTCAAGGCCGCCCATACGTGCCTCGGCCACACCTGTTCTTGGCAATTAGTTAGTAATCATTCCTAGTCAGCACGGCCTGCCTCCTAGCCCAGCCTGCAGAGCTCCTAACTGGCTCCTGACCTGCAGATTACGGGCCGAACACCGCTTCGAGCTGCTCTAGGCCGAGTCGGCTCTATTTCTGTAGGGCCACTGTGCGCGCAGATCAGCTGCAGAAATCCTAAGCCCAAGCTGCACAAGCTGCCCTCCGCCCAAATCCGGCCCAAACTATGCAACAAGCTAATCCTGTCCCGTTGGTCCACATTTCTGCCATGACAGATGATTGCATAAAGACCAACGGGCCGAGGGCAGCTTGTGCCGCGTTTCTGCTGAGGGAACGTTACGAGCCCTCACAGTCATAAGGTCATAAGTGCCTGTAAGTGCCTGGGTCAGATTCGAGATATCGTGTGCCTTGAGCACGTCCTAGCGACGTTTGGCCCGTAAAAATTCCGATACCTGACTTCGGCGCGCCGTGCTCGATTTCTGCCCGAGGTTCACTTGGCAATCTGGGTAGCTATACAAATTGTGACTCGTAAAACCACGGACCTAAAGGACGGAGTGTAAGCGTCCGGAGGCGTAAGGAAAGATGGAAGGGGTCAACCTCCGTCGGCCATCTTACTTTACCCAATATGTGGTGCGCTCTATAGGCGACTTTAAATACTAGTGTAGCGTCTGTTTAGTTTAGATGGTAGCCTGATGGTAGCCTAGGTTGATCACGGCCGTGGTTTGTACTTTGTATTTACAAATCGCAGCCATTTTGTGCCCGGTACACGTGCGTTAAAGTTTGTGAATCGTAGCCTTGTGTTTTCTGAGCGTTTATAAAAATGCCATCGTGTAGTGTTAAAGGATGCACAATTAGTGAATATACGTGATTCAATTGTACATTTTAAATGTTCCCGCTACGTTATATAGATGGCAACACTTGTTGGGTAATGTAACATGGCCGCAACGCTACCATCCCTCCCCGCTCGCTGGAGTCCCCTCTCGCCCAAAAGCCTACCTTACACTCCGTCCTTTAGGTCCGTGCGCTAATGTCGCAATTGCTGTTATACCACTGATCTGTATACTCTGGATAGAAGTTCCCTGAAACAATTAGAAGATTTGGCCAGTTTGCATTTGGCGCCAACATCGTCACACTGTTGAACTATGTACTTCTCTCCGCACGGGGATGGCTTTTGGCTCTTTGGCGCACAACGAGATGGCGCACGGACGATTGCACACGCTCATGGCAATATTGCACACACGTAGAATTCAACAAATGACGGATTGCGCACAGAAAGAATTCAAGCTGATGTTTACCAGCGTGAGTTATGCTGTGTGATTAGTTTATGGTAATACTTTCTGTATAACCATAATATATCTAGAAGGATTTTTGGCAACTCGGAAAAATATTTTTATCATTTCAATGTCGCTCTCTACCTAACCGACTTACCGACTTCCTACTTTATGTCCGTCAATGTTCGCGCTGTGGTCGATAATTCTGGATGACAGTTATAAATTAATTTAAATTAAATAATTATAACGTGGTAATTATAACGTGGTGATTATAACTTATAATGCAAAGATTATGCAATCAGAATGAGTTATGGTTTGGTCGTGGTGGGGGTGACTCTACAGTTTGTCTCTGTCACCACGATGATATCGTGTGTTCAAAGTATTCAGGGAAGTGTCGAGAGATTTTTTTATTTAGTATTTTTATTCATTTATCTTTTCAGATTTTTGATTCATTCATCTGTTTAATTTTTCTTTTATTCATTTATACAAGAGTAGATATATACGTCGAACCGAAGTTGACTTACGAACCGCAAACCATAAATTTTTTGTCACCTGGTAAATGAATATTCATGACATATGGATGATCATATGCTATGGGATGATCAGATGGCAGAGCAGAGACTTTATAATAAGGCTAACGCGCATGTCGTTGCGCGAAAGAGGGAATAGTAGAAAATTGTAATCTCACGATTTACGAATATAAGATTGCTTTTGTTATTATAAATGTGTATGAATAAATTATATTATAGTAAAGTATCACTTACGTAAATGAACATTTACATAATCACGCTTATAGTAATTTATGTGCCCATAATGATGCTGTTTTCAAAAGATATGTGCGCAATAGCTAAGTGGGTAATCGTACTGTGTCCAATCGAATGCCTCGCCTTATAGGGGGAGAGAGGGAATCAGCGCTTGGACCATATTTTAAACATGTTTAAACATTCATAATGCATTAGTATTGCATATCACTAGATTCGGGAAAGTTTAGAGAATCTTTTGCTGCAAAGAACAATACAAAATCTTTTATAATAACATCACAATATTTTTTCAAATTCGAAAGATGTCTTTTTTCAAACTTAAATTTTTCAAAAACTCTGCGTCTAGGAGAAAAATTAAAGACAGATTCGAAATCAAGGCGAAAAAAACTCTATAAGAATCGCATAGTGAGAATTGAAACGTAACAAAAAGTTTAAATTTGTTGGACCGTGTAATCAATTATAAACTGTATTTGAGATGCAGATATTTATTCTATATGTTCTATTAAGGTATTACAATGAAGTATAAAATAATAATCGGCGTCAGCTGCCATTTTAGCCATTTTGAAATTATCTAAAACTTATCTTGTGACGTCACACTGTACCTTGCTTTTGTCGAGCTGAACGCTCGATTTTCCTATACACATACTATACCTATGCCCGGTCTATAGGTATATATCGTCTAAGGAATTGATTGAAAGTACTATATATATATAAACGAACAATGGCGTTCTTCATAACTGGGCTGATCTCCTGCAAATACACAACCTGTTGTATCGTCTTGTTTTAGAAGAAACCAGTTGCCTACATCAAGGAAACATTTTAGTATGATATAGATCAGAGGTGGTCCGCGGATCCCTGGAGATTCGCGTAGTCTTTCCGAGAAATCCGCAAAACAATTTAGATATTAACTTTACACCCTTAACATTTATTGAAATAATTACAATAAATAAAATGCCTACTTATGTTTGGATAGGGTCCGCAAAACAAATGTTGTTCAAGTGGGGGACTTCGAACTACATAAGTGAACCCCTGATATAGATGGTTACGAACTTACAAGTTACAACGAAACTTTACGCCTTGTCAAACAATCATGTCACATTCGTATGAGTTTTCTTTTTCACCCGCAACGAAATATTGGTCGATTCCATTCTCTTTTCTTTGGTTTTGTACATCAGACAGTATTATTGATAAGACTGACAAATTCTAGATACCCACGTTACTATTATTTATATGTATTTGACAAAATATACTCTTACAGATGCAATATAAGTGTTAATAAACTCTGTTATTTCTTCACAGAAAATATTGTTTGATGTGTGGCAAAATGTCTAAATATAAAATTATTTGATCTCTATACATTCATAAACGTTTTTAATCAATGCTGTACAGATAAAATTTCATTCTATTTTCTTAAATATAATTGCTTTCTTTGATTCTGTACATAATATATGTACAGAATGTAATATATGTAATATATATGTATATGTGTATGCTCGCCACGATTTCATTATATCATTAATTGTAATTATTTACGAAGGTCTCACAAGATTACAGAATACGTATCTTCCTCGTATGTCATATTTATAAATATCATATTTACAATGTATGGAATAAGTAGTGCGAGTGTGGAAAAACAATATATTACACAATAGATGGAATACTCGATAAACAACTCCTAATATATTGATAACAATTGTAAGTTATGAATAAAGGAACGCTTAATTGGAGGCGATGCGGGGTATAACGGTCGCAACATTATGCCCAAGAGGAGAGGAAAAGTAGCTCAAAAGTGACTGGGGACTAGAAGTTCTTGTCGTGCTTATTTAACATCTTTCAGCCGCGAGTGTCCGTTTAGTATGACAATTCGTTTGTACCGTGGAACTTACAAGTTCACGTGTTTCGAAATTTTAAGGAAGCGACACAGAAAAATGATGCTAATCGGCACCATTTGTCTTATACTCGCGAGTGTTCTCGCGTATCGGAAATCCAAAGAAATTTGGCCCCTTAAACTTCTTCGAATTTTCTACCACTTAAGGTACGCCTGCTTAGCTTTCAAAGAGACCGGAATTGATTTGATCAACGCAAAACACAACAAAAATGGTAAGTAGAACTAACTCAACTAAGTAAAATGTTGCTAAAATATCATCAATTGTTTGAATATTTTTAAATTGCATCGCGCGCAATAATTATTGTATCCCTGATCATTTTGCAATCAGAAGTATAAAGTTCGCTTTGTCAGCAGTATTTTACACGCCGGAATTTATCGTCGTATTTAAAACAATGCAAATGTTAGAAACATTTAAAATATACTTTTTTCTAAAATGTAAATTTGTATGCACATTAAGATAAATTAAATGAGTGCTCAAATATTAATTTTATTCACGTGACTAATACCTCATACATACTTAATGACCTCATTTTCATAAACCATGAATATACTGAACAAAGTACAGTTCTGATTATAGTTAATTATGAATCAGGAAAATTAATTTGTTTTTAGTGTGCCCCCCTCAGACTGGTAGAATTGCTGTTATAACAGGTGGTTCTAGAGGAATTGGGATGGAGGTGGTTAAAATGCTTTTAGAACTTGATATGGAAGTAATAATTGGTAAGTATGTTGTATATATATAATAAACCACTGACATCAATTCAATAATTTAAAAACTCTATTTGAGGATTAATAGTATTATATGCATTTAAAATAAAAATATGCAGCTTGCAGAACCCCTAGTGCTGGCGAGAAAGTAATTCAACAAATTAGAATGTCCGGTGTTAAAAGTGGACATGCAAAGGTCTACAAACTTGATAATGCTTCTCTGGAATCTGTGAAACAGTTTGCTTCACAGTTAAAGAAAGACTACACCAAAATTCATATCTTGATAAATAATGGTAAAATACATTCTATTAATATGTACATAGTACCATTTCATTAACATAATATTTATGCACATGTATAATTTGACGTTTTTTAGCTGGTATCATGTTCACACCTTATACAGAGACGGTAGATGGGTTCGAAGGACAGTGGGGTGTGAATTATTTATCACACTTTTTACTAACAATTCTTCTACTACCATTACTGAAAGCTGGTAGTGCCCAAAATTCAGGCCAGTCAAGTAGAATTGTTAATGTTAGCTCTTGTGCTCATCTTCTGGGTAAAATCAACTTCAAAGACACCAATAACAAGTATAGTTTTTCTTTTTTGACTAATTGTATTTCCACCATTTGCTGTTTATTGTAGTATTTATTCAAACTTTGTCTTTTAAATAGACTGCGGTTTATCACTGAGAATGCATATGGTCAAAGTAAATTAGCTCAAGTGATATCTACTATAAAATTGCAAAAGCTACTCAAAGAAGAAGGCTATAATATAAACGTGTATTCTGTGCATCCAGGTATAGTGTGCACAGACCTTTATGCACATACTTACGTTTCGAAATTCCAATCATTATTACAACTTATTTTGAAGGTAAGTAGAAATTAAAGAGTTACACTACTGTGACTACAAAAATATTAAATGTTCAATTAAAGGGGCCTTTTATTTTAGTATATTACAAATTAATGAAATCGATTATAAAATTTTTCAAAATTATTATGGAGGCTATTAGAAGACACATCACTAATGTTTTCTTTCATAAAAAAACTTTGTCCTTCACAAAATGTTTTGCTCATAAAACATTTTGTGAGCAATTTTGCAGTAGTGTGATCCCTTAAGAAATAAATATTGTATGAGTTTAAAACCTAGATTTTTCATAAAGAAATATGTTTTTAGAATGCGAAACAAGGAGCTATTTCCGTCGTGTATACTGCCGTGAATAAAGAAATTGAAAATAAAGGCGGTATATATATCAGTAACTGTCTTTCTAGTCCTCAAAATCCGGATGCTTTGGATTCATCTGTGCAGGACAAGTTATTGGACTTGTCTCTTCAACAAGTACAGCATAAAAATGTATTCGAATATGTACAATGATGGTTCAAATAACTTATTAACTACATTTGAAATTAAACACTGTACTTCATTATTAATATTACAAAATAAATGGATATTTAATTTATACGTTAGTACAATCGGTTTCATTATTGAGAAAGAATTTGATACACAAACGAACGTGTAATTTTAAGTATAATTTCTTTATTCATATGAAATACTTGCTTGGCAAATTTATAAACGTTTACAATCAATTATACAACATACAATTCTTGAAAAACTTGCCAATTTGAAATGCCTATAACATACTTCTTGTAAAATTCATTCCTAATAGCACACTGAACGTTGTACGTAAATAACACATGAAATAATGGGATAAAATCGAGGCGACCTATAAAAATCTTGCATGAAATGTGAAAAAATTCGTCGTTTAAATCGCTTTCTATATCTGCAAATTTGATTTTTAGAAATGGTGTTTCTTTTTAAATGATTCAGCAATAAGCATTTTTAATATCTTTTACGAGTTACATATTTAAGACAACAATTTTTTATTGATAAAAAGTTAGAAAGTCCCTCATTTTACAATTACCGTTTTGTCCATGTACGAACTGATATGTTTTTATCAGTACAATTTAATTACAAGTCTTAATTTCTGTTCAATAATGTTTAAAATTTACAGTATATGTTATTAACAATGAACATGTTATTGCACAGCGACAGCAATTAGAAGCTTTACTTTTCTGGTTGAAATAACTTAATTGCACAAGAATCACAATGTTCTTTAGTATATTATGTTATTATGTATTTAAATAAGACAGATACACTATAAGTTTCATAATTAACAGAAAAATCATTCTATCCACTTCACACATACAATTCTAGTTTTAATATTATTATAAACTGTTTCAACTACGGATAAGTATAATTTTTTAAAAAGGGTATCATCCATATAATGATTGTATTTTAGAAATGTTAGATTTCCTTGATATCTAGTGATCGTAGTGAAACGCAGTAAATCAAACAAAAAAATATGACGTGCACATTATCATCTAATAAAAATGCATACTTATTGTATACCTATATATAAATTTATTACAATGTAATAGGTACAAGGACTAGAGCAATGTGCTAAAAACATTGTGATATTGATAAAATATAGACAACAATAAACTATTCATAAATAATAACATTAAACAATGCATAAATGGAACAAGCAATAATTCTTTGTTGCTTTGAAACCATGAATAAAATCTTAAACAAATACAACAAAACTTTGGTTGTATAAATCCTGCTACTGAGAACTGTATACTCGCCTATTGTAATCAGCACTGATGATCGATATAAAAAATTATTATATAATAATATTTGTTAATTACTATATGTTAAAAACGTATAGAATTATAGAATAAAATTGCTTTCCAATATCAAGCTTCAGTAAATCTTTATAGCAATGTAATAAATACTTAGACGTATATTGCACATTTAAAAAAATTCTCGACAATATTAGGCTTACAAGTGTTTAGTAAAAACGTTATACATATCCACTGAGATGACTTCGAATTCAGTCATCAAATTTGAGATATTTATTTGTACTCTCCAACACAACAAAAGATACTATAAAAAAATATAGTATAATTCTATTTATGGAAATGTTGTTAAATGCCCAGGCGCAGACCCGAAATTATTTACTATTAGTACAAAGCAACCATATAAAACTGTAACGAAAAGTCTTCATCAATAAATTTCTATGAAAACATACTATTTTCTGAACAAATATTCATTAACACATTTAAAGTTCATTTTCGTTTCAAGTATTAAATACTTTTTGCAACAAAACTGTCAATATAATTTATACTATATAACACTAGACGCTAACATACAATATCAAAGATGTGCTGGTATGAGAATTGTCTGTTCTTTTAATTCTAAAAGATTGATTAATATCATGTTCAATCTCCATTGTCTATAAAAACTGTATGACAGTCTCCTACATGCATATGCAGCAAATGAAACTTCGTGTTTTGTTAAATGACTTAATATTACATATAAAAGCTACTTAAGAAAGTCGACTACAACCACAGTTACTTGTATCACCAATTGCTGTTGTCTTTCCATTTATCGATGTTGTATTTGTTTCATATCTAGGTAGTTCCTTACTACGTGCTTGCTAAAATATTCATTGACCTAGATATAATTCAGTCCTAGGACAGATGTTTCTTAATAAATAAATCAATCAATCTGTTGTTCAATTACCTCCATGAGCTCAGCTGCAATTTCCATGAATAATCGTTCTACATTTTCTGCTTCTTTGGCAGATGTTTCCAAAAAGTACATTCCATGTCTTTGTGCAAAATCTTCTCCTACATGCATCGGTATTTCTCTATCCTCCCGATCAATTTTATTACCTGTTAATAAATCATACACAATAATAGTAACAACAACACTAACATTCCACTACAGAAAATACATAAGACATACCTACTAATATCCTAAGAACTTTGTTACTCGCATACTCTTCAATTTCTCTCAGCCAATCTGGTAAACAATCAAATGTAGGCTGACAAGAGATATCGTATACTAAGATTAGAGCATGAGCTGATCTATAATAACTTTGAGTTATTGAACGAAACCTTTCTTGTCCAGCAGTGTCCCAGATTTGAAGCTAAAAGAAAGTCCAGAATGATTATACGTAGCATGAACTCATTCGAAAAAGCATATGCTACATTGGATGAATCATAATGTATTACATCATACGCATACCTTAACTTTCTCATTTTCAACTTCTACAGTCTTAATCATAAAATCAACACCTATTGTTGCACCCTGACCAGGCGGAAATAATCCCTGTAAACAATGTTCACATTTTTTTATCGCTGACAATGCATAAAAAAGAAATTTCTATAAAGTTCATTAAGATTAATAACCGAACTGTCATTACGGCGGATGTTTATGTTTATATCGAAAATTTCGAATAACGATATAAACGTTATTTTCGATGGAGTGATCTTACATCAATTCACGATAGGAATAACATATAAGTACTATTGTAAAACTAGTGAACAGTGTGTATACCTGGGTAAATCTGCGCACGAGGCAGGTCTTGCCGACGCCCGCGTTTCCGACGAGAACAACTTTAAAGAGAAATTTATAATCCTCCATCACACATCTGTACCGTGTTACGGTCAGGAGTCCTGTGCAAAACTAACGATGCATTTGGCGAGCACGACACAAGTACGATCACGATCCTACACGATCGCTCACCGTTCACGGCGATTCGAAAACTCGTGTGCGCGATCCGCTTCGAACAAAATCTACACTTTTCTTTTCGAACGCGCCAATGAAAAATGTCCATTCACGGCATTATTCCTCGTTCGTCGTTTCTCCGCGGTTCACTGAACACACGGCGCTTCATTTTCACAAAGTAAAAAAAGAACTTGTGCTCAACATAAATCGAGATCCGCATGTGAGGTACTCTGCCATTCTGTCAAAATGACGTTTTCTCCGGACCCCGCCATTGACTCATGACTGCTCATGACTGATCATGACGTTGCCTCGTTTCAGAGATCATTAATTAAGAGCCCGTAAGATCACGCGTAACAAATAGACCAATTTAAGGATTATGTCATTAGCGTTTCTCTTTCCTCGGCAGATAATTACATCCTACTTATTAGGCCACGTAAAAGAACAGCTTACGAATTTTATCGAATTACTCGTTCACGCAAGTTCCAATGAATTTTCCATGTATTCGATAGTTACACACTTGTATTCTGCAATTTATATGGTGTGTTGCAAACAGAATGTTGGTAAACGTGATATATGAATCGAAATATTTCAGTTGAAATATCGTATTATATGCGTAAGTACAGTATTGAAATATGCTTTCATTTCACTTGTTTATGTAGAATCAGGTAGAATCTATATACACGATAAATACCGGTTAGAAATTGTTTATATTCTCTTCACGTTATGAAAAACATATATTTTATTGAATCTGCTAACGTAAATGAAAGATTAATCTTAAATTATATAATTTACAATGTTCTAGCAGATGTGTTTGAATTCTTTAAATTCTCGTGGCATTTTATAAAATACATCTTGCGTAACTCTACCCAGCCAGCACACCTGCTCTGTTTCTGAAGGCCACTGAGTCCGCCAATACGCACATATCAGTTGTAAAAACCCGAGCCCAGGGCCTGCAGACCAGGCCGGGATTCGGCCGATTTGCAAGATTGCAAGGGTGCGGGATTCGCGTTCTCATTTCCTGATAATACAAACACGAGTTGTTTCAGTAGTCAAAAACGCCAGATAAAAGATCAATCTAGGAAGCAATTGCCCTCGAAAGTCTTATTTTTTTCGTATACGAGACGTAATTTGCATTATTAGGCAGCATATAAAATATTACATTTGTCGGTAAAAAGGGAGGCTGCTACGCCCCTGACAACCAGGCCTGCCACGAGCAGATCCCGCCTATGGCAGATATTGGGCAGAAGTGGGCAGAAGACGGTCGAAGCTACGCTCCGACCTGCTCCAGACCTGCTCAAGGCAAGATTAGCTCAATTTCTGGCTGAGCGTGTGTAAACACAGATGTGACATGTGACTCATTCTGCTGGCAGCTGAACCCTGAACCTGCCTTTGTTTTACAGGGCAGCACCGTCGGTGAGGGTAGGTCGCACTAATGTGGCAGATGTCAGCGAAGTAAATTTCGTCCATTTTAGCAGAGAGTAAATGAGCAGTAAATGAGAGTGCTCACGCCCGGGTTTTGCCCGTGCCACTTTTGTTTGCACATCATGTTTAGCCTGGAACAGCTCCTACATCATCTTTAGCATGGAACAGAACCTACATCATCTTTAGCCAGATACAGAACCCACTTTACTACTTACTACATATGTGACCAGGACCGGAACTAGCTTATTATTTATTATTCCGATGATATATTTACTTGTGATAGATAATTAAAGTTTTTTTATCCTGCTAAAGATGATGTAGGTTCTGTTCCATGCTAAAGATGTTGTAGGAGCTGTTCCAGGCTAAACATGATGTGCAAACAAAAGTGGCACGGTCAAAACCCGGGCGTGAGCACTCTCATTTACTCTCTGATTTTACTGACAATTTGAAATACCGATTTTTGAATGCAGAATTTTATTTTGTGCACATGCAAATTTTACTTATTCTCATATTTATGTTATTTTTCTTAGACTCCGGATCTTTATGTGAAATAAAAATTGTCTGCATCGATTGCAAGAAATGGAAACTATAAAAATTGCATTGCCATACCAATTTTTGTGCAAGTTCTTTTGCACACAGCATTATTGCGCACACGGTTCCTTTGTACACGACAATATTGCACACACGTAGAATTCAACAAATGACGGATTGCGCACAGAAAGAATTCAAGCTGATGTTTACCATCGTGAGTTGTGCTGTGTGATTAGTTTATGGTTATATTTTCTATGCATAATCTATCTCAGAATTCGATGAAATTTTGAAAATAGCACGGACATAAAGTAGAAAGTCGGTAAGGTAGAAAGCGACATTGAAATGATACAAAATTTTTTCGAGTCGCCAAAAATCCTTCTGGCAATCGTCATTTTAGTAAAAAAAGAACCTATTTTCAAAATTTCATCGAATTCTGAGAATGGACGTAAACGGAAACTCAGCCATAACATCACTGACAAATTCTGAAACTATAAAAAAAAGAAAGAAAGTATAACCATAAACTAATCACACAGCACAACTCACGAGGGTAAACATCAGCTTGAATTCTTTCTGTGCACAATCCGTAATTTCTTGATTTCTACGTGTGTGCAATATTGCCGTGTGCGTAATAATGCTGTGTGCAAAAGAACTGTGCGCCATCTCGTTGTGCGCCATCGTCCGTGTGCCAAAGAGCCATCCCCGTTGTGTGGACAGTGTTACTAATCGCTTGAGATTGTATTGTGTACATATATGTTCAAATTAATCGCGGTAATGAGAACGTGCCTAAATTCTTCAATTTTGCTCACCAGCGACGCGTGCCGGATAATCGCGGAACTTCGCTACTACCAAGCAAGCTGGTTGTGCCAGAGTTTGTAAGGAGGCCTGTGATTGATCGTTTCCTGAAATTCAACCGACAGATCGTGGAAACCCACCAATCCCGACGGCGGTTGCATACCTGTAATCCCGTTAGAAGGTACAAAGGAATGGCAGCCATTTTACGTGGATATCCCGTTCGGTGTAAGCAGTGGAGTCCGCGTGATTATCGCGAAAAGTCAAAATAATCGTCGGTTCGGGATATTCCTGTTGTTCGAAATGCGTTAAAGAAGGTAAATGTTGGCCAGTGTTGCTTATGGTGTTCACGGCGGTACTCGCCGGCTGCACGTGAAGCCAGTGAAACCGAATGTCGTTCAAGTTCGCTGAACGGGCGTTCAGGAAATCCAGATGCGTGCTTGCTATTCGTATACACTTCGATATTTGTGCTGAACTTCTAGAACGTGCGTGAACATTAAGAGGACGGTGCCACGAAAACTAGTTTTGGGAAGCGTAGAACCCCGAGGCAAACGGAAAAAATCAATATGTGTCTAAAGTCTATCAGTTTCTCGTGAAAAAGGTTCCAGATAATATTACATAAATAGAAACAGTTAATGTGCTAAATTCCTCTTATCAATTTGGACTCACTTTAAGGTCAACGATCTCCTATGCTCGTTTCGCCAGAAACAATTTTTTCGGAATTTTGTGAGCATGTCCTAACTCGTTTTTGTTCTACACGATTCAGTAAAAGTGTAATAGCTTTAACCGCCTTAGAAAGCTAAGGAGACGCGTCGCTCAGATTACTTTCTCGTAGAAAATCCGTACCTATTGGAGTTTCTTAATTTTGCTGCGGTGTCATATGTATGTAATGACGACTAATGTTTATTCAGTTGTTCATTCAATTTTAATATTGACGATTTGCGAATATATTTGTATTCTCGCGATATGAACACTCGAACATTTGAATAGCATCGTATCTGTGGACAATAAGATTTATAATTAATTCATGTTTAAATTGTACTTAACACTAGACCTGCTGGAAGCCTATTAATAAGTTTTTTTTTTAAATAACTGTGCCATATCTGGAAGTTCAATAATTTTGTTCTAAATAAAAATACCAAGAGAAACGTTATTCGAGACTAACTTGTTGGTCAATGAATGTAAATTGCCTTCACCATTGAAAAAGTTATTAGAAATCTTCCAATTGTTAATCTTTGATCTTTGAGTGACTATTAGTGATCACCTAGTTAGGTGAAGTGTTAAGTCTATGAAGTTTTTCTTGTTAAAAGTACCTTAGAAAACCATAGCAACAGTTGCATCATAAGATAGATCAATAAAGTCACATTGCTGAATTTAATATGTTAATAAAAGATTAATAATATATACGTGTTCCTTTCATTGCCTTCCCATAATGTAAAAACATATTTGTTTATTTAATACCTGCATTCTTTATGTCGCAGTGTAATTACCACTGTCCATTTGACGAAGATTTGTTGCACTTCTCAACTGGCAACATCATGACGTCAACAAAGTCTAAGGAAATAGCCGATGAGTATATCTCATCGCTTTCCGACCTGACGATCAATAGCAAGCCATTGATTAATATGCTTACTATGCTGGCAGAGGACAACATGGAACATGCACCAGCAATTGTACAAGCAGTCGAGAATCATCTGCAAAAGGTAACTTATTCATTGGAATTACAGTAGAGAATATTTCTGTGTATAATGGAAAATTGCCTTTATGTCATTACTAGACTGTGGATCTTTACGCAAAATATAAATTTTCTCCATCAATTGTAAGAGATGGATGCCAGATACACGTTTAATTCTTACTTCAACTATCTAAATGTTCTCCTTTTTTATATTGTACTAACCCATTGTAATTATAAATGCATAAAATCTGCAGTCTAGTCATTGCAATATATGTTCAACATAAATTATTATTATATAGATAATTTTTAAGAACAAAACTACCAAAAACCAGTTATGCTCGATTTAGCTGAAATAGCCTCATTTTGTATCAAACTGTTCATGAAAAGAATTTTTGATAACTCAGGAATTGTGATAAAATATTTTTAAAAACCAAAACCTAAAACAATCTTTGCAAAATGTTGAGCATTCAATTTCGAGGCACCTAGATTCAGCTAAATTGGTTTTTGAAAGTACAGCCTTTGTAGGGACATTTTAAATTTATTCCTTGTATTTTGTTTAGAAATATCTATATTAATATATTTTTATTTCTAGTAGTAGCAAAGCTATGTTTCATACCCTCTTTCGTTTAATCATGTGAAAAATATTGCTACTTTGTAATTATAAGTTACTATTTACAGGAAATACAAATATAGTTGTTTGAAGCTTCTGTTTGTGTTAAGTGAAAATAAGCTTTATTTTATTATAGATATATCTCTTAAAAGATAAATAAATACTTTGGGATACAGAATAAATTAATTTTTAAAGAGTTAAATGTTGTTCTAAAGTATAGCTTTCATGTATGCACATACTGCATTCGATTTTTTTCTTTTTACATTAAATTGATTGTGGTATGAAATGATGGCTTCAATTTGTCAATAATTTCAAACTCCAATATAAATGAAAGTATACATTTTGTTTCAATAGGTGAGAAGTGACATCAAATTACCCGTTCTATATTTGATTGATTCAATTGTGAAGAATGTGAATGGAGCATATTTAAATCTCTTCACACAAAATATTGTAAACACTTTTTGTGGAGTGTTCGAAAAGGTATGTTCTTTTTGTATATATATTATATACAAAACTTTGTACATGTCGTATCTACTTCAGAAAAGAGGAAAAGAATTACAGCTTTAAAGATTATCTTATCCCCTGTGATGTTATAAGATAATTGTTTAGTCAATACTGGGTTACTGCACTATCACTTCCTTGCAAAGTTGTACATGGACACTTTCCCTTGCTAAAAGAATCTATAGGTGATCCAAGAATAATAATTTTTGCATAAATAAACAGGTGGATGAGAACACGCGAGCCAGTATGTGGAAGTTGAGGCAAACCTGGAACGACGTTTTTCCGGCAAAGAAGTTGTTTTCCTTGGATGTACGGGTGCAAAGTATTGATCCCGCCTGGCCGATCACTGCCTCCCCTACTAGTGTTTCTTCAGGATCTATTCACGTTAATCCTCGATTTTTCTCAATGGTGAGAAGAATTAATTTATAAACTTCTACTAGGGGCTCTTACTATTTTTCGGATCTATGAACATGAGTACTTGGTAGAGGTGTAGCCAATGAGAGCTGAATTAAGATTCTCGTATCTTTATATCCAGTTTTCGAACTGGAAATCGAGTTATAGAAGTACTCGGATATCCAGGTAGTAAGAGCTCCCATTGCTGTTGTGCTCCTTAGCAATTATATAATAATGTTTATAATCACTTTTAGCCTCAACAATCGACAACCGCGGTCGTGTCCCAACCAATTGTAGCACCTGTTAAGCTGCCTCCGGGTGAGCCCGTGACACCGACAGAAGCAGCAATGCGAGAACAGTTACTAAAGAAACAACGAGAACTATTAGAGTTACAGAAGAAAAAAATTGAATTGGAATTACTTCAAGCTAAGGCTAATTTGGAACAACAGCAACGGCAACTTGATAAACAGGCAGGAAATTTGAAAGCTGAATTGGTAAGTGAAGATTGACTTTTTATACAAGGGTAATAAAATACACAAGTTTGATAAACTATATTTATTTTGTACTTAGGTTGCGGCTACGACTCATGTTACACCCAGCGTGGATACTACAACGCAAGGAAAAACTGTCGCACTTCTGGTGCCACCTCCACCACCAAAACCAGTAGCAAAACAGGTAACTAATTGCATAAAAAATATTTCGAATTCCTGCGGAAAAAATGTGCATTGCTTTTCTAAAAAACTTTTTTTGTTCTCTTTAGTTTCCAGCAGCGACTGCTTCACTTCTGAAAAACGCTGGGACGAACAATGGTCCACGAATAGCGCCAGCTAGTAGCATAGCAGTAGCATCCGCTAAGCCTGTGTCTCGTGATCCAAGATTAAAAACAACACCAGCTCAAGATGTTGCAGTATCAAGCATGGATCCACGGCAGCGAATAAGTACACCAACACAAAAGGATACGCGGGTTGAAGGCCAAACGCAGCTAGCGGCAAATACAAACACTGTACTTTCAGATCAATTAAAACAGCAGTTACTTTCGAAACAGGCTGTGACTAGCACTATCAACAAGTCTCCAACAAATCTTGCCGGCTCCGATACTGCGACGATAAACGCTAGTAATAACAATAATGCTAATACGAACCTCAACAATAATAACAATAAAAATTTCAGTGGTAACGCAAATAAAGATGCTGTGTCGCATCGAACAAGTCAAAAGAAAGACCCTCGATTGTCTAGTAATAGTAGTGGTAACCTAAACAGTAATAGTTCCAAAGGTTCTCAGATTCTCTCTGAGCTAATTAGTAGTTCGGCAACGTTGTCCGTGAGCTGTAGAGGAAGTGGGAGCAACGATTCCAAGGCGAAAGACTCGAAGGGCTCCAACTCACGGAGCTCTTCGTCGTCGACGATCGACAAATCTTCCACTTCCTCGAAATCCTCGCATAGGAAAATAGTTAACAAGTCGCGATCTAAGCAACCTCAGACATCTCCGAATAAGATGCCGAAAATCGACAGAGACGTAAGTCCTGTTAGGTCGAAATCTCGTGAAAAGGACAGTGGAGACAGTTCACCATCCTCGCGTACCTCTCCCCAATCCTTTCAACCCTCTAAAAACCGAAAGAAGAACACGAAATCGAGAAAGCGCAGTCCAAGCCCTCCATATCGAATTCCCAGGCGTAACGATACAAAGTCGAATTCAAGTGTAAGCAGTTCCGGCGGTGTCACTGAGGAGGAGCAATCTGGTTCACTGATAGTCTCTCCTCCTCATCCACCCGCGTTCAAAGAAATTCGTCCAAACGCTAGACAAAGAAATTACGTAAGGCGAAACAAGGACGGCAGTCTTAGCCCCGAGCGGTCTCCAGCAAATGTTGGAAACGGTCAAACCGCTGCGGAACCAACTTTGGAGTCATCCAGCAAAGACGAAGACTTGAGAGCAACGCTACCTCTTCCAGGTGCTACTGCCTCCGTACCAGAAAAGAGTGAGTCAATAACTTGCATTCTTTCACATCTATATTTGATAAGCCTATTGCAGATAGAATATATACATATATATACATATTGACTTGATTTTACATTGTTCGATGGTGGTGAGTTCACTTAATCAATATGTAATAGTACCCGGATCTGTTTTCCTAACTTGCTTCCGTTAATGCTGCACCTTTTACTTGAAATATTTGTGAACAAGGTATTCAGCCCTAGTATCAATTACAAGATTGAAAAGGGTCGAAATATATGTAAACATGTATTATTTATAAGTAACATGTATCTCTCCTCTTGAGCAAAGCACAGATTCATTATTTTACAAGACATAAAACTAGCATGCAAAAGAGGATGCAAAGATCCTACGTGCTGGTAAAATTAAAACATATGCGTATGAAACTTGATAATTGTTGAATAAGATAATTCATATTGATTTGAAATGTTTTTCAGAAGAAGACTTAGATTTACGCGTGTTGCCGCCGTCGGTTAATACCAATAAAAGGCAAAATTCAGAACACATGGAATCATCTATAACTAAGAAAACAAAGACCGAGAAATTTGATGCGTACGTATTTTTATATTATTCCTCTTTGCTCTTTTTTTTACTTTTTTATAATGGCATAGATACTGAACACTGACTTTGCATGTTTAATGTTGTAGTTTATTTGGAAACGAGGATGTTGATCTACGTACTCTAACTCATCCGAAAGCTGGCCGGCCGCCGACACCTCCTCCACCTGTGATATCGGGTGAAGATGGCAAAGATGGATGGGCGAAGTTGAAGACACCATCAAAGAACGACAGGGATAAGCAAGCCAATAATACTGACGACAAACGGGATAGTAGAGACCGTAATAGAGATAGACTGGGTAGACTCAGGCTTTACAATAAGCTACCGGATGATCCTAAAGAAAGAAGAAGAACTCTCTCCAATGAGGATCAAGATAACAGGCCAGGTCGACGAGGGCGGGAGAATGACAAGCCTGAAAGGAACGAAGACAGAAATATTGAGATAATAATGAAACAAGCCGCCGAACAGTTGAATCAAGGTTCTATTACTAAAACACAATACAATACTCTGATTCAAGAGGTTCTACATATGAGCGAAGATCGCAAATTGAGAGCTGCGCAACGTAAGGAGAAGGAAGGGGGTTCAATTGTCTGGGAGAAAGGTGTAAATTTGGATATAGCTGGTTCAGGTGATCGTGCACCAACCTTCAGTCCATCGAGCGATAAAGAAGTCATGAGGAATAAAGATCATCCACTTCCACGGAACACGAATGGTCCGAGGTGGCAAAATCAACCATGGCAACAACCAGGACCGTGGGCACATCCGCCAGGTCCAGCGTATGGTCCTCAAGGACACTTCAATTCAGACTTCAGGCCTGTTGGTCCATGGCAGAATCCAAGACACTTTGGGCCAATGCGACCAGATTATCAATATCACGGTGGTTTTAACCATAATCTTGGTCCGAATCCCCGTTTGGGACCGGGAATGATGGGACCTATAGGGCCAAACGGGCCTCTCATGTCAAATCTTCTACCGAACGGTCCAATCGGTCCAATGGGCATGCCTAATCCGCCCATATCACTGTCAGGCATAAACGGTCCCGCAATGATGCTAAACAATGGACCAATATCGAATCTTATGTCAAACCCAAGCATAACTTCTTTAGCCACAAGAAATGTATCGCCAAGTTCGTCCTCGAAATTTGATCATGAAGATGGAGATCAAAATTATTCGAGTACAATCGCAAAGAATTCGAATGCCCACAGCCGTGGACTACCACCGCCAGATCCGAAATTGTTAGATGAAATTGCAAGAGACACCATGAAGTCTATAAACATTGATAACATACCACGCGAAATTAGATATTATGGACAGACCGGAGTAGTTTTCATGAATTGGGACGATCCAAGGGAGATCGGATTCCAAGACGGCATAAGACGAATTTTAATCGATGACAAAGATACTATTACTTGCGCATTTAATGATCAATACAAAGAGTTCATGTACGAAGGTGAAGTTCACAGGTATGTACTTAGATATTCACCCAGTTTGCTTATTAATCTACATCTTTGAGAAATTAATAAATGACTTAACGTTGTTTTCAGAATTAAATTAGGTGCACCAACGAGAGAATTGTATGTTGACGACCGATGGTATGAATGTTATTTCGGCGGAATGCCTATAACAATAGATCTCGGCGGTAAAAAAGTCAGTATTAAACTTGAAGGACCTCCGCCGCAAGTTAAGATTGGTACCGTAAAGAGAACCGACTTGGTAGTTGCTAAAATTAACCTTATCATTAATGCCAGGAACATGGTGCCGGTCTTTTTGGACGCGAAACCACAAATGTAATTTTTCTTTATGTCATTACGCACATCATTTAATTTTAATTCTAATCAATTTTTAACATTAAAAAACCATTGCATTTTCACAGATTTGAAATCGAAGGAAAACCACATACGCTTGAGTTTATAGACTCGCTGCAAACAGTTCTTTTGAACGGTCGTCCGTTTAAAGTTGAGTTCGGAGGACTGCCTAAGCCGATTATTGTTAGGGACAAGAAGCATTTTATAAGATTTTCGGTGTTGCCAAGAGACGTTCGGCCCGGTTACGTTAAAATCGCTGGCATGAGAGGCGAGGAACCAATCGAATCGCCACCTACACCGCCGCCAATTGTCACGCAGAAACCAAAGGTGGATGCGGCCGCTGCACCAGCGCAATTCTCTACCGTTGAACCGGAATCAACCTCACAGGATGGCTCTGATCTTCGATCTACTCCTAAACCGGGTAAATATTGCATTGGTAGAGTAATATTTGCAGTCCTCTTGCGAGTTTCTATGCATAGCTTCAGTGTATATTTCTGTGGAACGTTTCATTAGTCTTGTAGCCAAAATTCTCTTAATTTCAGACTTGCAGTTGGATATGTTATCTTCGGTATTGCCATCCGCGATGGCACCAGCATCTGGTTTGTCTTATCAAGCAGAACCAGCGGAGAATCCAGCGACAACTGCTCCTGCATTGTCGTTACCATTGAACATGAATGAGCTATTCCAGAGGCTAGTCGAAACGGGTATTGTACCAAATCTCGCCGAGCAAAAGAAACCAGAGGAGGAAGAAAAGAAGGAGCCGGATATTATTCCCGTCTCGTTCGATAAACCAGAGACGCTGAAAGTGTAAGCATATTTCTGCGAAAATGGCTACCATCGATGTTTAGCGTTAGTTAAGTTTTAGCTTCCATTGATACATGTATAATTCTACTTTTTGCAGTAAACAACCGGCGATTGCAGCAGCATTGTACAGTGGCATGCAGTGTAGTTCTTGCGGGGCTAGATTCGCGCCAGAATTGGCAACTCGGTACAGTCACCATCTGGATTGGCATTTCAGACAGAATAGACGAGAAAGGGATTCTGCCAGGAAAGCTCATTCACGGCCATGGTATTACGATGTTAGCGATTGGATACAATTTGAGGAAATCGAAGACCTGGAAGATAGAGGTACAGATTTAAAAATTGTATACTTCTCTAAAGTACGTAACTGTTACAGTAATCCCTTGAAAGTTGTTGGAGGTCGTCTACGTGAAAGTTGTCAAGTGTTTACTCACTCTACTGCCTGTTAACGTTGTGCCGCAGGGCGGCGACGATTGTTGTCGGCTCGGGTATATCTGTACGAACACCACTACATTGACACCATTGTGTGAATGACAGAAATAGGTTTTTAAAAGTCCCATGAAAAAACCTATTTCTGTCATTCTTCTGATGGAAATAAGACCAAACACGATATAGTTTCAATTGTAATTTAGTGGTGTAATGCGGTGAAAGTTTCGGTTGCAAGAAAGGACAGCGTATAAAAAGAAACGCTTCGGCTAACCGATCCGTGTTTCATTCTGTCCTTCTCTATGTTCGGCTTTCTATTGAAGTTTGGGCGCGATAGACGCAGTCATCATTCTTCCTTCTCTATGTTCAATTCTCGATTCAAGTCTCGGTTCGGTGGACGCTAGACGTAGTCATAAATCAGAAAATAGAGCCATCTCTACGAAAGATGTCGGTCTGGAGTACGACTTTTTGACAACTTTCAAGAGATTACTGTAGTTGGTATAATTAAAATGTCTAACGCATTTTCTTTTTCTTTCAGCACAAAGTTGGTTCGAAACAGAAAAGCAAACAGCGGATACAGAAGGTATTGCAGCTGAAGAGTCTCCTCAGGAAGCGTTGCAACCTAGTGTTCCTACTGGATCCGACGAGGATTCCAGGTGCCAAGTGTGCCATGATGCATTTGAACAATTTTACAACGAAGAGAAGGAGGAGTGGCATTTAAGACCGGCGATTAATTTCGAAGAAAGGAATTACCATCCACTGTGTCTAGAGGACTACAAGGTTTGTACCTTTTCTCTTGTAATGGGGTGTGTAATATTGACAATTTTCCGTCATATATTCGAGCAATTACGTATCGGTATAAGTTTATTAACGAATTTTCTATTTGTTGCATTCTTACAAAAAAAATAGGAAAAGAGTCTTGTGGTATGTGCTTATGAATAATAATTAATATATTGCACTGTTTCTTCACGTATACATATAGTGGAAGTAATTAGGCCCTGATGAACGTAAAGTAAAGGCTGCAATATATCTTTCAGTTCATCTTTTTCCTTTCCATAGATTTTTTGTTCATAGAGATATAGATGTGCTACTCAGTTCTTGTTCGTGTTCATTTTTAGAATTTCGAAAACGTAATAATGACAATGGTGGTAATATTATTTATATATATAGAAACTTATTAAGTACATATTGCATTGTAATGGAAACAACCCTAAAATACTATATACAACATATTTCACTGTTTTTGAGAACGAATACATACTATGTACAACTTATTTCACTGTTCTTGAGAGGCGAACCCTCAAGTGACGTTCACATACTATGGATAATCCTGTATATACGTTAGTACAATGTAGAGAGTGGAAATGACAAATTTTATTTCCGTAATTCTTTGTTGCACGTTTATAGTTACTAGCAACACACATTTGGACTAATATACTACTTAACAAATCGAAATCTAATACTTTCCATTTTTTTCCACGTCACTAGAGAGCTTTGGAAAAATCGGCGCTAGCGCTCGAGGAAACCATCGAAGAAATGGAGGATGAAAAGAAGGAAAGTTCCGATGAAACTCTCGTGGATGAACTGAAGACTGAAGAACGAAACGCGGCAACGTCGAATGCTGAAAACGAAACAACAGAAACAACCGATGAAGTGATGGAAGAAATCGTTCAGGAAGAATCTTCTGAAGTTACTCATAAAGAAGATGAAGCTGCGGTTGTAGACGCGATGGATACAGAACAGAACGATAATATAGAAGAAGATCAAGAATTGCAAAACAATAACGAGGAATTTGTTGATGCTGAAAACGTAGATAAAGACGCTGTATCTACGACTGAAATGGAAGGATGTCAATCAGAGACTATTGATAATTCCTTTGAAAATATTAAAATTAAAGAAGAACCAATCGACGAACCCGAGGAGCAATTGGAAGAAGAACAATTCGATTACGGCGGTGTTGATTTCAGCAACGTGGAAGTTAAAGAGGAACCTGTTGATCCGGAACCAGGTATGTTTGATATTTTTATCGGTATAATTACGATATATGACAAAGAAACTGGAATCATCGTAGAAAGGAAGTTTAGAAAATTTGTACAGTTCGATAAAACTTGAACAGTTTATAAACTTAATTGCAGAACATTTAGGCTTTAAACTTTCTTTTGCTTACCGTTTGGAATTCAATTTTATGTGTACTAATCTTTTAAAATTCCTGGAATAATTCCACAATTAGATCCAGAAGAGAGCGTAATCGCAGAACCCGCATCGGTCGACACAACGTACGCTGCCGTGAAAAGTTCCATAGATGGAAACGTAGAATTGGATTCTACACCCGCAGCTATTCCAGCGGCACCATCTCGCATCAAAATTAACATTACGAAGCCGTTGTGTATCAACAAAGAGCCGGAAGAATCGAAGGAGAAGGAAAAACCTGTAGTCGAGACACCCGTTGAAGAAGCAACGGAACCTTTGGTGCCTGCCTCCATGAAACCTGCTTTGCAAGGTAGAAAATTGTCCAATTTACCACCCGTGGAAAGAGGGCAAGAGTTGTCGGGACTCTGCTCGGTTATGTAAATAGTACCTGTAATATATTACACATATTTGAGATGCATGCGTGCGTGCGTGTATGTGTATTCATGGACGCGCGCGAGGCGTTTGCGTGTGATATCTCGAATGTATTTTGTGCATAGCGTTACTTAAGATTTAAGTATTTACGCGATATACATCACAAACTGTGCAACTTATACGACCTGATGATACGCTGACCGAATTTTTTTATTCTCTTTTTTTTATTGTCCTATTATCATTCTCTTCGGCGTGCGTGCTTCGCGTATGTATTTTCGTTGTTAGTTTTCATATACCTATTTTTACCTTGAGCATTTCTATCTTCCGACTGACGATCATTGGTGCAAAAATTATACATGATCCTTATTCCTATGCATCTATGTATCATGTCGTATAAGTTATAATGTATGTAATGCAACGCGTTTGTACGTATGTGTGGGAGTATGAACGCGCGTGCGTGTGTGTCTTTAGCTCTTCATTTTTTAAGTTTTAAGTAAGCCGAAAAAGAGAATAAGAACTGTACATATTTAATAATTGAAACGATTTAATTAGAGCGAGATATATGATGGTCAAAGTAGCATTCCCGAACACGAGAAGTGCAATCGCGTTTCGTGACAGAGAGTTGTCGGAAATGCACCATTAATATGCACAAGAGACTAAGAATTTCATACCGTTTGTACTTTGTAAAAACATTCGAAAGGTACTCAATGCGATTGTTTTCTAAAGGTGTAAAAATCCCGATTCATTTCACGAGAACGAAAGCTAAGGTCCTACAAGAAGTAAAGGCAGAGGGAGAAAGAAAGATAGAAAGCGAACAAGTGAGAGTGAGATATTACCCGATTCAGTTAGATGTACATACAAATTGTGTGATATATGAAATTGTTGATTATAATGTACATAAAAAATTATCAACATTAAAATAATCGCGACGATATTGGGTAAGGAAGAAAAACAGTTACTACTAGAGGAGGATTATTTTGTTGTATAAAAAGAAATCTTGTTGATTATTCGGGGTCTGACTACCTTTGGTTGCTTATTTATAGTCCTAAATTTACCTTTCTAAAAAAAATCCCTTACGGTAATCGTCATTGCTGAAAAGAATACCATAGAAGTTCAAAATTATTTGAACAAATAACAAAAAAAGGTATTGATAAGAAAGTTATCTTTTAGTTGAGATTTATCTCGAGATTCAATAAAACTTATTTTTAGAAAAAAAAACGTGAGTATGTATTAAAGTTACTGTTTACTCCTTGTCCTTAGAATAATGGAACTTTGTAACATTGAACGTTTTAGATTACACTGAAATAAATTGAATAAAATTGTGCTTTCTTTACACATCCGAGTGAACATTTAATGTTACCCTCAAAAGACAAAATCATTTATCCATGGAACTCCTTTTTAAGAATAATGCTTTACTCTTTTTCTTTTAAACGATACTTTATTCTGGTACTTGAATATCGTACGATGGCTATTATGTTCAGGAAGAATCAAGTACGCAAATATCCTGAAACCTTTATTTATAAATTGCAATTGTGGGGCCATCTGGGAAATGGTAGCGTGTCCTTAATATTAGATATGCCCAGAACACATTGCAATAATCTCTCAAAGCCTAACCCATAGCCTCCTGTTGGAACATTGCCGTGTTTACGAAGTTCTAAGTACCAAGAGAGATTAGATGTTGAAGGTAACTTTGACTGTAATTTTTCGTAATCGTCTTCACGTAAACTTCCTCCTACTAACTCCCCTACTAAAGGTACTAAGAGGTCCATAGCAGCAACCTTCACAGAAAAGTATAATACTCAATACTTATTAATCAAAAGCATCTTGATTCTTAGTCCATGCCCCTCACCTTTGAAGTGTCATTTTTACATTCTTTCATATAAAAAGGCTTAATCTCTTTTGGCCAATTTGTAACAAATATAGGAATATTATTATTTTGCTCCACTAAAAATAATTCTTCTTCTTTGGTAAATGCTTCTCCGTATACAGGAATCTTTAATGTTTTATTGTTACTCTCTAATATCTTAATCGCATCATTGTATGTTATACGCGTAAACTTTTGATTCAACCACTTTGGTTCCTGACTACCAATTGCGTTCATATCTGAAGCACCTCTTTCGACTACATCTTTGGTGACATATTTGATCAGTGATTCCACTTCATCCATTATATCATCAAGACTATCAACAAATGCAATTTCTGCCTCTAACATGTAAAACTCAGACAAGTGCAATCTTGACTTAGAATTTTCAGCTCTGAAAGTTGGTCCAAAAGTATATACCTTTGTAAGAGCTCTGAAAAAGTTTAGCAATCGCTGTACATGTGTCTTTAACAATTCTACTGCCTGTCTTTCACATAATTGCATTATATATTCACCTTGCAATAACTTCTAAATGCAGTTGCCCAGAAACCGTTAAAAAAGCTTTAGTATTGAAATAAGATTCTTCTTCTGTCATACCCTCCCTTTTCATACTCTTTAAAATGTCTGTGGAGTGTGGTTTTACTAAAAACAATTCACCAGCACCTTCGCAGTCATTCGAAGTTAAAACTGGAGTGTGTACATTAACGAATGCTCTATTTTCAAAATAACTTCCAATGGCTGCAGACATTAGACCTCGCAGCCTGAGTAAACTAGAAAAGGCTCTAGTTCTTGGCCTCAAGTGTAAATACTGTCTAACGTATTCGTCACTATACTGTTTCCTCGGAGCAAAAGGATACCCATCCATAACGTCGCATTCACCGATTACTGTAACATTACTGGCATGCAACTCGATCTTACCATTCGGAGCCAAACCTAATTCTCCTTCCGCTGCAATGCTACAACCGTAACTCAACTTCTCTGGTTTGTTAGATTTCGGTATAACAATTTGCAACATGTTTGGCGATAATCCGTCAGAAACGTCAACGAAAATGTTATCTTTCATTTTTCTGACTGCACGGACCCAACCCTACATTAATAAACGGTTCATTGTCCAACTGCCACGATTCGTTTAAGAGCGACAGGCGATTAATATAATCGAAGTGTTTGCTTTTCAAGAGCAAATTGATCAGACTAAGTGAAAATGTAGACGATATATGAAGTATTGGGTAGAAAAGAAAGGTCGTAGCATTTTCAAATTAAGAATCGAAGATAAAATGAAGGTATGTATTCATATATTTATTCAATAACACGAGAAGTTACCACAAAAATGGGAAAAAGTAATAGAACAGGATGGAAAATATGTTATTGAATAAATCTATGAATAAATATCGGAATTTTAACTTTCAATTTTAATTTACAAACCCTACGAACTTTCGTTCTAACCCAATAAGTTGTTATCGTTATATCGAAAAGTAATGGAGCACCGCTAACCTGTACTTTCATATGCTTTCCAAGTGCTTCTTTGGAATGAACATTGGGTGTTTGCGACATACTACGAACATTACACTTAGAGGAATTAAGATTTCTGAACAGGAACCTTCCAATAGATTTCGGAAACATCGTGAGTAAAACGCTACCCGGGTTATTACGGAAGCTACACGACTAATTAAATACATATCGTAGAAAATGGAGTCCTCGTGCGAAGACTTCGTATAGACGGAGTTTGACATCATGCATATTATTACTAGACTGCACATCGTTATCCACTTACAGTATCTGCAAATTTGTAAAATACAACAAACATGTGTATCTTCTAGTAAATAAAAAATATTTGTTCCCCTTATTTTTTCCATAAAAAATGAGTTATCTTCAATATATAAAATGACTAATTATATATTACTGTGCATATATATACTGATAGTTTAGGAGTTTTAGTTTTATTGATAAAAGAATCTGAGAAACTGCCTAATAAAAACATAGAAAATTCTGCATCATTACGGTTGTTTGAAATATGAAACTGTAGCACTGTATATAGCTTGTAAGTAATAGAGGGTTGTTGTGAGTGTACAATGTCAGTTTCGTTTCTTCATGTTGGCGCCAGTCAGATGTTAGTTGTGAAAATTGTTGATTAATTTTTGCTTGAATCTTATTTGCGATAGCTTGCAATGGAGTTCCAATATGTTTTACTTGTAATATTTTTTATGTTGTGGCAACCTTCTTCGTCAAGATTTTTGTCGCACAGATTTAAGAAAGACTTGCACAATGCGAATTACAAGTATGAAATTAAAACGATTGAAATGCCGGTATGTATTCGTAACTTTTCTTATTCATTGTTTTGTTACAATAATTCTCGAACTTGAATTATTTGCATATATTATGAATAATTCACGCGTTTGACTTAGTAGAATATAAATAGAAAATATAGAACTTGAATGTGCTTTTGTTTTATTTATAAGCCTCTTTTAAATGTGTAAATTTGTTTTTAGCAGATGAATAGAATAAATGAGTTTCTGTTTGTAGGTGGATCACTTCAGTTTTTCTGTTGAAGATACATTTAAGTTAAGGTACCTTATAAATGATACTTGGCAACAAGAAAATGCTCCACCAATTTTCTTTTATACTGGCAATGAGGGTAACATTGAGGTTTTTGCTCAAAATACGGTAAGATGAAATCATAGAAATGCAATTTTTAATATGGTACATGATGTTTCGTTAATTTCTTATGATTCTTTTCTCTTAAATGATAAATTAAATACAATTTTTGCAGGGATTTATGTGGGAAGTTGCAACAGAATTTCATGCATTAGTAATATTTGCTGAACATCGTTATTATGGAGAATCTATGCCATATGGTAATAAATCTTATAACGATTCTAAACATTTAGGATACTTAACATCTCAGCAGGCTTTAGCAGATTATGTTGACCTTATTCAATACTTAAAATCTTCACAAAAATATAAACAGAGTCCAGTAATTGTCTTCGGGGGCTCGTATGGTGGCATGCTTAGTGCATGGATTCGTATGAAGTATCCTCATATCGTGCAGGGGTCAGTAATTAAAGCAATTCGTGGTAATAATTAGAGGCTGTGAATCTTTATGCAAAATAAAAACTTTCCACTTGAATTGCAACAAGCTGGGGTAAAATAAATATTTAATTTCGTGTTCAATATGTTTAATAGGTTGAAAATTATATAGTAGTATATTTAATCCTTCACATTTTTTCTGTCAGAAATTAGAACTACTCGGTTTTATCATAAATGCATAAAATCCACAGTCCAGTAATAATGTATAAATGTTTGATGCTATGTGCATAACTTATGATATAAATTGAAAATAATGTTTCAGAGCAATTGCAGCTTCAGCTCCAATCCTTCAATTCACTGGTATTGTAGAGTGTGGATCTTTTAATCGAATACTAAGTTCGGATTTTAAAATGGCTCATCCAAATTGCCCAGACAATATTAAAAAGTCATGGACTGCAATTAACAATGTAGTATCAAGTGGTAATAAACAAATTTTCTTTACTGTATTTTACATATTTAAACATTATATAGGGCAGATCTGGATAATTAATTGTTTACAGTCGATCAAAACATCATTATATTCGTTTAAGCTATAGGGGAGAATATATTTTCCTGTATTATTGCTATTATTATCCTGTATTCATTTTTGTTTGAAAATCGATTTTCTTTTCAATTAAAAAAATTGCAATTTCTTGTCAGTTAAATACTGATTAACTTTGGTATTTTCAAAACATCTACCAGAATTTCCAACTTGTATTATTATGATGATTTATACAATGCTTCTAACAGGATTGTCATTCTTTTTCAACAGACGCAGGAAAAACGTGGTTATCAGATAACTGGAAACTATGCGAACCGTTAAAGAATAATTCTCAAGTGAAACAACTAAAAGATTATTTGAAAGATATTTACGGAAACCTTGCTATGATGAATTATCCGTACAAGGCTAATTTCTTGGCACCTTTGCCTGCTTATCCAGTTAATGTAGGTGTACTAACTCTTATCAATTTAATAAACGTAACTTGTACTCAATGTTCTTGTGTTACAGCTTAAATATTTAATTTCTATTGTAGGCTGTATGCAGGCATTTAACAAACGAATCGCTAACAGGGAAAGACTTACTGCTAGCTGTATATCAAGCAATTAACGTATATACTAATTACACTGGTGACACGAAGTGTTTAAATATAAATGATTCCGATGCTTTGTCTTTGAGTTTAGATGCTATTGGTTGGCCTTATCAAGCTTGTACAGAAATGGTAATGCCTATTTGTTCAACGGGGATAAATGATATGTTTGAACGTGAAGAATGGAATTTTAATGAATACGCAAAGGATTGTGAGAAAAAATTCTCTGTAAAACCACAGCCAAATTTAGCTTGTAAACAATATGGATGTACAGATTTGTCAACAGCAACAAATATAGTTTTTAGGTACATATTACTACCATTACGCAACTCTGTCCAGGAAAAAACATTGCAGAGAAAAGAAATATTTTTCATTTTGTAATGTATAATTGTTATGTTCGTTTAGTAATGGTCTAATGGATCCATGGACTGGTGGTGGAGTAGTAAGGAATTTATCTGTATCCGCAGTTGCAATAATAATTCCGGAAGGTGCGCATCATCTTGATTTAAGAGGCAGTCATAAAGAGGATCCTCGTAGTGTTATTTTAACACGAAATTATCACCGTTACCATATAAGACGATGGATTAAAGAGTATTTTAAGTAAAAAAAACAATAAATCAAATCTTTCTTGTTATTGAAACTTAATATAGATTTTTTATAATATATGTTATAAATAAATATTGAAACAAAATAAACACATTATAATAATTCATGTTTATTTCGTAAATTATATAGATATAAAAAAGCATAACATGCACACAATAATGATTACAAGTATTGAACTATTTTAATTATTTCAAATAATCAGTAAAATGAATTAAAAATAATACAAGCATTTTATTATCACAGTAATTAAAGAATGTACGTGCTTCGATATAACTCAAGATATAGACGGATAAAACTGTAGAATATGCTTTATTTTCACAATATGAGATAACATAATCTCAATTATTTTCATCTGACTTAAATGTTTTCGCTAACAAATGAACTGGAAATTAGAAAGAAAAATATAAACGATTATGTATTTTTCAAATAATTGTTGTAAAATACTGTCGACTAAAGAATACTATGAAATACATGCTACAGTATTATCGTCGTGCTAAAAAATCTAATTCTTATCAAAGTATACGCAAATGGCAATGTAAAAAGGCGCAACTATACTAACAATTATTTTATAAATATTGCATTCCCATTCCTTTAATTATATGTACCTAATATGTTCGTGTAGAGCAAAACATTTTATTTCTTATCGGACAGGTACAGTACATATTTTCCACTCTAAAGTCTTTAGATCAACTTTCTATTTAGTAATAGTAATAATTACGTTGCATGCTATTAATTATGAAAATGTATACTTTTTATGAATTCATATTCATTATGAAATTAAACTTTGACGTCTAATATTTAACAAACATCACAGAGAGATACAGAAATGAGAATGAAAACCTAAACTCTTACTATATATCATTACAATTCATTTCAGGTGTTATAATTTTGATAACTAACGATAAACTCGAACCAAAATACATTTGATTCTACTAATTCAAGGTGTATAACTTCCGATATAAATTTATGCACAACTTCTTTTTACATCTACACGCAAGACGATTGAATGTATATTATTGATCAATACGAATTAAGATTTATGTTCGTTTTCTCATTGTTGTAGTTTCATAGTATATACCTTTATAATAATCAAAGATATCGGGATATCATTCTATTCTTTCATACAATATTTTAAATGGGATTAAACGCAAGTAGCTTAAAATAAGAGCAAGTATATATAAGTACATGTAGTATAACGCTTCTCGTACAAATGATACAAACAAAAATAAATATAATACTCTGGAAAATACTAAAAAAGGTACTCGGTGAAAAATAAATATCTCTATCAATTTATAGCTTAAATATACTTTTAATGCGGAGTACGTTTATGTGCAGTAGTTGGCCTAGGAACTCCAGATCGGCCCCTTGTTTTTTTCGGTTGCGCGAAAGTATTGTCAATTCCAGTGTTGTAAGAAAGATATATATTCGACATATCTGGTTGCGTTTGCTATAACGAGAAATTGGTATAAATACTCCTATAGTTATTTATCCAGTACGATCAGACATAAAACCTACATCTTTGTTGTTTCCTATGGGTGGAGTTGCTTGTGCTTTGCGCATATTATTACCAGTATATGCTACACATTTCAGTTGCCATTCTCCAATGTCTTCATTCCAATGAACATATCTCTCAATCATTGTCTGTAATTAGAATAAAATTAATAAGTGCAGAATGGATAAACGATTCAGATAATTTATATGTTGTGTGTAACTCAGTAAAATAAGTGTTAATTGATTGAAATTTTTTCTTATAACTATATAGTAAATGTATCGTACAACTATTCCCAAAAAAGTCAAATTCTTACTATTGTAAACAAATAAAATTAAATATTATAAATATTGACATATTTATGTAAAATTTTACGTACTTGATATTGAACAGGAATGTAACTATTTACTATTAATTCTTGAAGCTGTAATTCTCTTCCAATACCTCTGACACCTTCTAAGAGACCTTCCATTTCCCTTTGGTGTTCTTGCTGTAAATCAGATAATTCTGCTTTTATAGACATTAACATTGTATACACACGGGCCAATTTTTTCGTTTTCCCAGCCGCTTCTTCTTGCAAGGAAGAATATTTCTCTTCTATGTCGATGCGTTCAGCTTCTTTTGCTTCGATAGCTTTTTTAAGTTGTTCTTCTCTGCTTTTACGTTGATCAAGTTCAATTGCTGCAGCAGCTAATAAGTGTTCTTGCTCCTCAGCTTTTTCCAACAAGTTCTCACCTCCAACTAAAATTTTATTTTGTAAATTTTGCATTTTTTCTCGCAACGCTTCCTTCTCGTTCCTATAAAAAATTAACATTTTGTGTATACTTTGCTGTTGAGGTTAACGTTTAAAAACTTACTGAGTTTTTTTCAATTCTATAACATCCTTGTCATCTGGACTTTTATCCTCTCGCTCGGCTTTGTCAATTTTTTCAGTGGACTCTGTATCTCTGTCTTCTAACTCTTCCATTGTTAATATTTGACTTCTTCTACGCCTGGCTTTCTTTTCTTGCTTGGTTTCTCCCATTGCTTCAGAATCTTCGGACTCGTCCTCAGATTCAGAGATCTCTGCACCATTTTCTTCTAATTGTTTGCGCAATTGTTCAATTTCCACTTGAAATTGACGAAGTAAAGCATCTTTTGGATCTTCATTAATCCTCGCTCTGTTTTTAATATTCTTAGCACGGTTTGCATAACGGAGTGTACTTATGGTTTCGTCGTAATTTATATCTGCTGGACTCACGTTCGCGCACTAGATTTAAGTGATGTTTTAAATGGTCAATTAAAGCCAGTAATTAATAAATTAATATTACCATCAAAACTTGCAAATATTACCATTAGCGTCTTTGAATTACCACCCAAAGAGTCTTGAAGCAATCGTGTCAATTTCGAATTTCTGTAAGGCACATGAGAACTTTGACCATCGACTAATGCAGATATTACATTACCCAATGTTGAAAGTGACAAATTAATCTTTGTTGCTTCTCTTAAACGAACTCCAGTAGCTTTTGTTTTGCTTTGTCTTTCTGAACCCTGATACAATACAATATAGTAATTTAGCACATGTCTTTTGAAAAATATATGCAAGGGTAATGGTAGAAATTACGTACAGCTAAATCAACTAAATGTAGTTTGCCCATTTTAACGTGCTGTTCACCATCTTCTCCAAGTTGACTAGATTCGACTGTGATTGTAAATATTGCGTGGGATCTAGAACTTGATACATTCATTGCTGTAGCTCCCACAACACCTGTACATTGGAAGAACAAGTAATCATAGTTCATTACAAATGATAAAATTGTGTGTACACTGTGAAATCATACGATTTTTATAGCTTGATCATTTTTAAAAATATACTTACGATTTTTATTACCAAGAGACATTATTCGATCAAGATCATCTGCATTATTTACGACGTAACCCCTAAGGTCTTTGACGAACACTCCAATATCTGGTCTTTCTTTCACCTCCAGTCTCGTATTTTGATCTTTACCTAATAGATCTCTAACTTCTTCATTGTAAATCTCTAAGTATGTTGCCCGCACAAGGAATCTATAATTGAAATTGAAATGCAAGCTTTGTTTCAGACACTTTATTATTAGGTCATCCCATAAGTTCGTGGTAACTTCTGTGTATACATTTCAAGCATCAATTTATAAACATACGATGCTAAGACGCCGATGCACTTAAGCGTAGCTGTTCGGGAACAGTCTAGAGAAGGTTTCAGTGGGTATAAGATTGTGAAATAGTGAACACAGTGATAATGTTACATGAGTTTTGGATACAATGTTCGGTAGCGATCACCACAAACAACATATGTACTGTTTATGGAGAAAGTGCACTTTCATCTCGTACCTGTAGAAAGTAGTTCTAATGTTTTAAAGGTGGGAAGTTATATTTAGAAAACGAGGAATGTTCTGGGCATCCTCCTCAGACAGACGAAGATAAAATTCGAGATCTTGCACAGAAATCACGAAGGTTATCAGTTGAGGAGATGTCAGATGTTCTGAAAATACTTAACATAAATTTGAAGGTATGTTTTCAAAATTAACATATGCAATTACTTGAAAAACAGCACGAACTTATGGGATGACTTAATTCTTAGGGAACCTATAGAATTTGTGATTAATTTAATTAACTTACTTCTGATTGTCGTGAGCTTTAGCTATATACCCAAAGATATGTGCAAAGCTGTTTGGAATAATACCTCTAAGCTGGGGAGATGTTTTAGCCCCTGACATGGTATAGGTTTTACCAGTACCAGTCTGCCCATATGCAAATATGGTTCCATTGTATCCTTGTAGAACTTTGTCGACGATAGGTCTTGCTGTTTCATTATAGATATCAACCTGTGACGAATCAGTGTCGAAAACAGCATCAAACGAGTAAACTTTCGGTGGTTCTCCTTGCGCAGCATTGGGATTTTCAACTGTTATTTCACTGTTTATAGTATCTACGTGTACTATATTTTTGCTATGCCCATCCAACTCTTTTCCATTTAGAGGTCGAACGCGGACCACAACCCTGACGTTTTCTATTTCCCCTAGTTCTGTCGTGTTGTCCTATATAAATGATATCATTTTAATGTATATGAAAAAACAGGTAAACGAAAAGATACAAGAATAAAGATAGAAATCCGACTCATCAAGTAGATTTCTATCCCCGATTTGTGAAAAATAATATTCACACGGTTTGACAGGTAGAACTGTCAAATGAATACTTAACTATATTTTCTACATTTAAGTGCGTATTTATGCAAAAGTGGACGAGATACTAACTTCAGTTCCCGGCATTGCTGCTCTGTTCCTTAAAGTCACATAAAAACTCAATTCAGAGCATAGTATTCGATCTCAAAACACTGGTAGAATACGATGAAGTAGCAGACGACCTCCGTAAACAAATGGATCGATTTACATGGTTGCAAGTACGTGAAGATTGGTGCAAGTCAGTCACGTCATCTGCATTTCGTCACCGACGAAATACTTTTAAAGATTGCCAACCCCTGTGCCATTCTGCGACGTAGATAAGTGGACTCAACCAACCACCAACGAGACTGTCAGCCTCATGGATGATCGAGGAGATCCTCGTCAGTGAGAAAGCAAATCGTCACGGAACTATATACAGATATTTATCAATATTTATCCATATTTATCTGATATTTATCTATATAAGTCCCTAGCACGAGTCTGCCGAGGGACATTTATGCGCCAGAGACAGTACCCTTTGAGTTTTGCCGAAAGTAGAGAAGGACAGCCGAGCTCGAGAGGCCTCGGTCGCCGATAAATGTAAACATAATTATATTGAAGAACAGAGTGAGTTACATCAAGACTTGAATGCTAAAAATTAGAATGGCAAAAGGATTATTATAAACATTGAACAGCTAGATAATCAATAAATTTATCATAGTACGTAATATGCTGAATAAATAAATGCGAATGTTTATGGTTTTAAAGTTATTCTGTACCTCGAGTTCTATTGCCTATTTTTTCTAAAAACTTAGATGGTCAGATGGTGAAGGAAGTGCTGGTCAACATCGTTATCAAAAGGAATTGTTATAAACATTGTACAGTCAGAAATAATAAATTTCTCTGTGAATTGAATCGAATAAATTAATCCGTGCGAATGTTCATCTATTAAAAGCTATTCTATATCTCGAAATCTATTGACTATTTTTATAAAAAAATTAGATTGTAAGATAGTCAAGGGAGTGGTTGTGAACATCGTTGGCGAAAGGAATTGTTATAAACATTGAACAGCGAGAAATAATAAATTTATCAAGAATTACTAATTCGGCGATCGAAATCGGTCAATGGTAGCTGGTGTGGGGAGAGAAGTCTCGCGGAAGCGCTCAGTCAGTCAGTCAGTCGGCGCGGCGGAGATGGGACGAGAGGTCGGGTTCCAACTCAGATAAGTTTCAATTGAACTATTCTTCAATGCTTGCTTCGTTCACTCTTTGGTCCACCTTCATCTCTGTCCCTCCAATATTACCAACTCTGATCTATGATATTCTAATTGGAATTTCCATCGAAGAAGAAACTTTCACTCTTCAGGGTTCCAAAGATCTATATTTCTGATTTGGATTTGATACAACGTTAAAAATACTGAGTACCGAAAGCGATTAAAATGTTTTAGCTGATGAGAATGGCAAGATCCTATTTATGTTGGTGTCGTGCAATTTCTTTTTCCGATACGTGCTTAGATAAAGAAATTTATCGAATCACTTTCCGTGTAAGCGAGATCATAATTTCAATAATTATGAAATTGAATATTTAAGACTGGTCATTCAACCAGTTTAGTGTTAACATCACTCACGTATGGGGCCGTGAGTGAGTAGGAGTGTCCACTGTCACTCAAGTATCATTATCAATTATTATTTCGAATATTGTAATTGGAATTACCGTCGAAAAAGATTCGAGTTGTGTGTTCTTTCTCCTGATTCTGTTGGTCAGATTAACACTTGCATATCTAATTTCTCGATTTGATTTAAAATTAAGGTTCCTCCGATCGGAAGTCCCTCAGGGCCTCACTCACGGATGGGGCCGTGAGTGAGTACGGGGACTGGCGTCCCTGGGGCTACCCGAATCGCCAATAGGTATGGTCGCATTCGTGTGCGGGGTTAATTGGGCTCTCGTGAACCGGTGTTAGTATTTGATCTCGTGAAGGGCTATTAGGTTCGCATTTCTGTTGCTGAATTTTGATTTGTTTTGGTGATTTTCTTGTATTCGCATTCCTGTACTGGGTTAGTTTGGTTCTCGAAAAACTGCACTTAGGTTTGCATTCGTTTTCGGAATTTTAATTTGTATTGGCGATGTTGTTGTATTCGCACTCGTGTGCGGGGTTAGTTTGGTTTTCATAAACTCATCTCAGGTTTGCTCTCGCGAGCGGGTATTACGTTTGCACTCGTGTGCGGGATTATGTTTTGTGTCTAATGATTATTAGTCCGTTTCAGTTAGAATGCATCAAGAAGAGGACACAAGAAGAAGACACACAAAGAAAAAATACACACCGAGAAGGGGACACTCAAAGAAGAGGACACAAGAGGAAGAGGACACAAGAAGAAGAGGACTCAAGAAGAAGAGCACTTAAGAAGAAGAGGACTCAAGAAGAACAAGAAGATGTACCACGAACGGAGGAGTATTTTTAAGTTAGTTTTATTTGCCAAGCAATTATTGTGTTAGCTTCACCCTTGTTTTTTGCGAATTGTCTTCTACTTTAATTCATCCCACTTTTGCGATTATGTATTTTGATTCACATAATTGCTCGGCTTACGTGCGTTAATCTTTAAGATTTTGTATCGTCGTTGTAAATACGTCGAGTAATTATCGCCTTAGCTTCACTTTGCACATTTTTATTTTACTCTGACACAGTCTTCTACTGTGTCGGATGCTTTGCTCGTACGTAGTATTTACCACTCTCTCGTAAAAATTTTCCACCCATGTCCGTCTCTGGCGGCAGGTGGTTGGAGTAGTTGGTATCGTAGTCGAACTCCTCTCGACCATCGCGTTACCCAAACGAATTCTTCTCCGATTCACACCTTTTGCTCCGCGATAATTACTCGACGTGCCTGCGTAAATTAGTATAAGTTTCGTCGTTGTAAGAAAGGGAGCCAGAAGGAATATTGCATTCGTTCTGGCTCTCTTTCCAGGTCTCTTGTGCAGCAACCTCCTCATGGTGAGGCCTGGGCAATCGACATTATCCTCTATTCGTAAGAACTTCGAGTATCTTGCGAATAAAGGATAATGTCGAGCCAATGGCTGCACATTTATAGTTGTGTAATATCATTTAAGAACTGCAAATTTTGAATTTGCTTTAATTTTGCAATAATGTATTAGCATTGCACAGCACTGGATTCGGGAGAGTCTGGAGAATCTTTTGCTGTAAACAACAATACAATATCTTTTATAATAACATCACAATATTTATTCAAAGTCGAAAAATATGTCTTTTTTACAAATTCAAATTTCTCCAAAACTATGCGACTAGGATAAAAATTAAGGACTGGTTCAGAATCAGTGCGAAAAACTCTATCAGAATCGCATAGTGAGAATTGAAACAATTTTTGGCTGTTGGACCGTGTTCTCTGCACTTTTATACTAGTGGTGAAACTTTTAGCAATGTGGCATTTTAGATCACTGTAATTTCCACGTTACCTCCGTGCCCTGCGCGCCCACTTACCGGTATCGCTCAATAACACAACGGGTCATAAAAACCGGTCGATAACGGATCGTGCCGAGTGGCGAGTGGCGACACCGACGAGACGGTGGTTGATTGTCGACAATTTTTAACTTTTTAAAAACTTCATCAGATTTAATATTTTCAATTTTATACATTGGACAAAACAGGAATATATAAACTATTTTCTTAAATAGTGTAGTTCTATTAATTTATAATGCTAATCAATTGCTATATACGATTTTGATCTTATACTGCATCGGCAAGATTAAATAGTAATAACTAATAAAAATTTATTATCTACTAATAAGTATAACAAAAATAATTATAACATTTTAATCTGACTTCTATGATAAAATTTACGCTATTAAATAATTTTATTTTTTCTGCACCATAATAACCCTTTGCACTCTGAGCTATTTTAAATCGAAAATAAAACGTTTCTTCTTACCTAGAATAGTTCTATTCTCTATGATTTTTTGAATTTGGTAGATATCTGATCATATAAACAATATTTTAAATAATAGTACAGCAATTTTTAGTGATGCCTCCGAGGCGCCAATCGAATGTTAAGGGTTAATATGTATTCACTGTTTTATTCAAGTTTCACTCAATTCTATTAAAGAAATGAAGAATGAATAAAAGAAATAAATCAAATGTTCTACGAAAAGGAATATTTTTACTTGATAAATATATGAGATGAGCACTATGGGTCCAAACTGACCCTGCAGTTGCCTTGCATTTGACAGCTGCACGATCCATCGTATTACTTATTGGTCTTCGTGCGGTTACATTTCACTTCCGTGAAAGTACATTTCACGTTAGTCACTTTTGAGATCATAAGTCTTCCCTAAGTGATACAATCAATGACAGCGTAGAAACATCTGAAAGAAATAATATAGTTCGAAACAATATAATTCTTTGTAACATATATCCACCTCAGAAAGTTTAATAGAAACTGAAGTAAAAATAAGAATTAAATTTTCCTTTCGAAATAGTTATTAGCTAAGCTAAAATTTTATCTTTGCAAACCAGAATGGGCTTTCGAAATAGATTATAACTGTTGCTTTATACCGTGAGTTGTTGCTAGCCTTTTTTGAGATTAATAAATTAATCGGAGGAGTCCGTCTTGCAATATTGAAATTGATTTTTCCAAAGAACATTTTTCGATTGTAACGACTACTTTCTCCTAATCGTTGACTCTCTATCTCTTTTTCTCTCTGTCTCTCTCGGGTGCGTGCACTAACAGATTACTTTCGAAACGTTTCCCATAAATAGCGTTCATACTTAAAACTCCAGCTTCCTCACGAAGGTCGAACGATTTCTGGAAATTGATCTGAAATAATACGGGGGTGGGGGCTATCAAGCTACCTGACTTTAACACTACTTTTGTTGTAAAATTTGTACAGAGTACAAATGCGAGAATTTGACAATACTATTAGATTTTCTCCAACAGAATTTAATTCTTTTATAAATATACACACAGACAAGAATTTTGGAATTTGCAGCAAACTGACAATGAGCTGAACTAAGCACACTGAATGCTTAGGATCTCCTATCAGAAACGATATTCCTAAACAATAAATTGGGAAGAGAGTGAGCAAACACTCTTTTATATGCCTGTCTTCAAGGAACTATAACTCCTACAATTTTAAATATTTCGCCTTCAAGAAATTCTATTCTATAGTCCAAATAATAAAAAAACATGGGTTTAAAATCTCAGTACAAAACAGTCGTCCGATTTCTTTAGAAAAAATTCCAAACAAGGCTTGCCGAATGGCGATTCAGACCCGAACACCCTCTTAAGTAAACTATTGAGGCCGATGCTGCCCCACTGAAATTTATGCTTTTACACGAGTCTGTCGCGTTAAGGGTTAAGAAATATTTTTTTTCGAACGGCGCTGATAGAAAGGTGACAGCGAATGCCCAATTTGCGGAGACAATCGGCCGGGTAAAAATTCCATGCATATGTGCCGGGAACAATAGAGGGGAACGAATGCCCCCTCTTCCTATAACGCAGTGGTTCCCCTCCGTAACTCGTGCCCCGGAACCCTGGTGCATCTCCCCACCTATATAGAAAGAGTACTCGTTTGAAGCGAAGCAGCAGCTGACGACCGTAACAATGCGTTCTCTGTACGCGAGAGCAATATGCTCTACACGGGGTTATGGGAGAAGACGGTGAACTTCGTTGCGCGTACACTACTAGCCGCTAGATTACCGGTGTTACGGCGATGTAAAGGCAGCAGGACTCGCGGGCATCAGGTAAGGGCCTAATCGCAACCGTGTTGATATCGATCTACCATACTCTGACGCGTCAACGAGGCCAATCGGTGCCTCTAACGAGGGAAGTGCGCGATTCTGTTCACAGTGGAACGAAACGCCGTTTTTCTTGGATACTGTACAGATATTTTATTTTAAAAAAAGACGACTGACCTTTGAATCTCGCGATAATTAAGGATGTTCTGGAGGTACAATGGGAGACAAAAATATAAGAAAGTCGAAAACCATCAATATATTGGCAATGAAAGCCATTCACGAGTATATTTTGCTTAAAAAAAATTGATTAGTTAGAAAACCTTTCGTTTATTCAGTGAATTTCATGTTATATTTATTTTTTAATCGAATTGTCTTCATATTATAAAAAATTGTAAGTGACTTTTGCGAATAATTATACCCTTTAATTTGAACTTCAAGAAAATAAATTTGTGATATTCAATATATATAATTACGCAATGAAAAATTAAAAATAAATTTGTGATATTCAATATATATAATTACGCAATGAAAAATTAAAAATAAATTTGTGATATTCAATATATATAATTACGCAATGAAAAATTAAAAATAAATTTGTGATATTCAATATATATAATTGCGCAATGAAAAATTAAAAATAAATTTGTGATATTCAATATACATAATTACGCAATGAAAAATTAAAAATAAATTTGTGATATTCAATATATATAATTACGTAATGAAAAATTAAAAATTTTGTGATATTCAATATATATATAATTACGCAATGAAAAATTAAAAATAAATTTGTGATATTCAATATATATATAATTACGCAATGAAAAATTAAAAATAAATTTGTGTTATTCAATATATATAATTACGCAATGAAAAATTAAAAATAAATATTTAAATAAATTAAAAATACTTCAGAAAGAAATATTCATGGTTATTATTGAAAATAAACGTGTGAAATTTGTGTAAAATTATGTTCTGATAATAACAAAAAATATATTATATACAAAAATATATATAAATTTGACGTTTTGTAACAGTTTATTATTTTTTTGCTTCGGAATTGTTTAGTGAATCCTAATAAATTTTGTACATAATTAATTACATAATTTTTACTATATATAAAAAACTGGAGTTTCTAATTGCGTTTTTTCAAGCATTAAATAGGGTTTGAAGTAGAATTTTATGAATTCTCCATAAGAAGATGTGTTAAAATGTGCAAATTTCAAGTTGCTATAATTCTTAAACGGTGCAGTGAATCAAATCCAAACTTCGGTAATTGCAGTAACATAGTAAGAATTATACCCTATCAAGTTTTCAAGAATTTTGTTGCGCTTTTGTCTACCTCCAATACATCCTTAATATTGGTAGAAAATGTTTCGTTCGTTTGTCCGAAATAGTTTATACATAACATTAAAAGCAACGAAGACAATTTGCATGTCTCCTCACTCTGTGAGTAGAACGAAACACCTATTTTGTTGTGCAGTGAGAAGATTTTCCATTTAAAAACAATACTGATAATCGTGCAGCCTCGTACAAAATAACATTAAAATAAAATTCTCGGCCGTCATCGGCGTCGGGTGCGCTCCTTGTGGTATTATAGCTTTGTCCGAAACGATTTTTTCATAAAATTAAAACAGAAGACAATTGGAACGTTCAGTTAATTTGTTTACTGAATCCTCTGTGGCCTCGGTAAGTCGACAGAGGATCTTCATGCAAAATAAAAATTAATTGAATCAATTGCAACGAATAAGAGGCAAATAGAATTTTTTTTATCATTTATAATTGTGTAATACATTTAAAATGACATGTTGATGCTGCTAAACTCTTTTAATCTTCCCAGTGTTCTAAACTACATAATTCAATTTAGTAGTATTAAATACGATTGATTAGATATGTTTAGTCGTTAACATTAAATCTACCGAGCCTTAAAAGTAACTGATACATGTTCCCCTATAAAAAAGGCAAGATTGATTTTATTTAAACTTTGTGCTGCTTCTGTTGTAATATGTGCTCTACTGAAGATATCTATGCAATCATTTATTATAAAATTATTTTTATTACGTCGCAATAATCGTAAAATCAAAAATCTGGAACCGATCATTTTGATCGGTGTTGGTAGGTTTAGTGTTAATTACGTACGATTAATATTATAATTAAATAGATCTTTCATTCTATTGTACATGAGAATAAAAGAAAATTTAGTGAACAGTCATTTGTTGAGGCATATTAGCATTATTTTTCGTATTTTTCAATAATTGATTATACGGATAAAATGAATGGAGGAACATATTTGAAACTTGTTCGGTAATCTTCCCGCATTTGCATGCCAAGCAAGACACTGTATCATGAAACCTGTTAGGGTGTTGGGAACGACTTCCGGTGCATACGGAAGTCATAATGTATACAGTGATAATTTCATTGAAAACAGATTTCACTCGGCAAAGGTTCAGTATCTCTAATCAGTACTATATCATTATTAAAAGTACATTTACACGATGTTTATTTTTCGAATGGGCACAATAAAAAACACATTCGTGTCTTCGGATGACAGATGCAAGCATTTATTCTTAGTTCAGTAATTAAAAAATATGCAACGTCTGGCTAAATAACCTTTTACTATAGCTCAGATTGAAAGTGTTAAATAGAGCGTACACGCAAGGCAAATATACAGTCAGTCTCATAAGTATTCGTACGCCCTTTAAGATAGAATCACTTTTTTATAATTGTACCAAACGAACTGATTGTTTGTATTCAATTAGAAGCATTGGTTTACTAAATAATGTGCAAACAAGATTTTCCAGAAATTACAATTGGTGAATTCTTCTCGATCGAAAATTTTGATAATTAAAGTTTTAAATGTATCGGCAAATGTTAAATTTGTTATAATGTATTGTCCATTTTTTACGCAACATGTAAGTTTCTATTAGAAAGTTATTTCTTTTTCGTGGTTTTCTTTATGTTAATTTTTGCAAATTCTTATTTTGATATATCACTTAAAATATTTTTCAGGCGCAATAATGACTTTTTAAAAAAGATCCACATCGGGATCGAAACGTTAGAAACATGTATTAATTGCACATTTGTTATTTTTGTTCGAATAAAAATGATCGAACCTGGCGCCGATAACATTTAAAACTTTAATTACAATTGGTTAGGTTACATGCAAAAATAAAACTTTTTTATTTGGGTCTCTAATGAAAATTTAAAATGTATGTTTTGTAGATCTATGTTAGTTATACACGTGCTGAAAATTTCATCGAAATCGGCTGACACAGGAAAAAACGACACGCATCGGTACTATTCTGTGGATTTTAAGCGGAAACTGATCAAAAATCATTTTTACCGCTTGTAGCTCGTGTGTATTTTAATCGATTTCGATGAAATTTTCAGCATGCGTGCAACTATTATAGATCTACAAAACATATCTTTTAAATTGCTATTAAGGGCCCAAATAATAATATTAAAAAAAATACCTTTTTTATTTTTGCATACAACCCTGTAAATAATTAAATTTTTAAATGTTATCGGCGCCAGGTATGATAGAACCTGGCGCCGATAAAATTAAAAAATTTAATTATCTAAATTTGCGATCGAGAAGAATTAACCTTTCAACCCTGTAAATATTTGAAAATCTTTCTTGCACATCGTTTACTAAACCAATACTTCTAATTGCTTACAAAACATGAGGTCATTTGGTACAATTATAAGAAACTTATTCTTTTAACACTAAACCTACCATTACCGGTCAAAATGACCAGTTCCAGATTTTTTATTTTACGTTTATTGATATAATAAAAATAATTGCATAGATATCTTTAGTGGAGCACATTTTACAATAGGAGTTGTACAAAGTCTAAATGAACCCAATACTTATGCGACTGACTGTATACTAGATGCAAACTAAGAGGTTTATACTTAATTAGAAATTTGTCCACGTATGCTTTGCGTTATTCTAATAAATAAATCTGAGTAGATTATTTTCCTGTTTACTGGACGACTTCCACACTTTCGTTCTGTATTTAATAGACTGTGGATTTCATGCACTGATGACAAGAACGAATAGGTAAAGTACGAAAGAAGTAGGAAGACATTAGAACAGTTCAAGGACATGGTTACACTATATTCGATTTAATAAAGTTAGGAACAGTGCAATTACGTACATCTTTATTTCATGTCCATTGCACGCTACCGACTACGGACATTGTTATTTTCTATAAAAATTCGCAGTTTAGCGATTAATAAGCAACCCTTCTCGGGACAAGGTTCGATGAACAATAAATAACGTCGTACCGGGCATTCGGCTCGTCACCGACACTTTTTATTTCGATAAAATATCACCAACCTCTGGGCAGGATGTCCTCATAAGGAACTTCAACGCGTGAATGTCTCGTCCGACCGAGGCGGATGCTGTGCCGTCGACTCCCATAATGGGGCAGCGTTTGTAAAACCGAAACTACAACAGCAGCAGTAGCATCAGCAGTAGCATCAGCAGCAAGAGCATACGGATCGAGTATTATCTTTTCTCCGTGTCTCTCCATTAGCATGACGGATTTGTATTATTCGTTACGGGGCCGACCGTTCCGCAATCAAAGGGTAAAAAAGGAGGCCTCGGTTAACTAACATCGTACGTCGTACGGAATCGATAGAGAGAAGGTCAACGATAGGACGAAACGGGGGGGGGGAAATCGGTAAACGGCGAATGGACGGCGAAATAAACGAATAAAAAAGTTAGAGAAACGAAGCGAAAAGAGAAAAGAAAACTGTTGATAGAGGAATCTAAGAAAAGGAGGAGGAGAGAGGAAATAGAAGAAAGAAGGGTCAGAGGACGAGGAGGAAGAACGGATAGATAGACAAGTTGGCAAGAACAGACAGAGAGGGGTGGAGAGGTGAGAGAGAAAGAGTGGAGGTTCGAGGTAAGAAGAAGGAAGGAAGGTGACGACGAAGGAGAGTGTCGAAGAAGAAAGAGGACACAAGAGAGGAACAGTCGAGAGGTTCTGTTACCTGGTCCGTTCTCTTCTCCCTCTGTGACGGCAGGTCAGTGCTGTTGTACTCGTGGCCGAGGACGGGTGCGTTGGACGATTATGTGTATACCTACGCAAAGACAGATCAGGATCATTTTTCTTGATCGTACCGAGTGAAAGTGTCCGACGTGAAAAAGTGGCTGACTGGCTGGCGCGCGCACGTGGAAAATCGGTTTCCGTTTGGCCTGGACCAAGTCATCGTAGCGGCGTAAGTGTAACGCTTTGTTTTAATTACATTCGCTCTTCCCTACCCTCTCTATCTACGTTTCGCTGCCTGTGCGTATCAAAGGAAAGAAATCAAGTGTCCCGATGATCGGATAAGGCAAATAAATATCTTTGGAGAAAGGCCGGTCGCTGTTTCCTTTCCACTTTTCCTTCACGTGCGACGTGGTATCAAGGTCAGCGTATCGGCCGCGAAAAAGATAAAAAAGTAAGAGAACCCATTAATGGACTGTACGATCCTACCCGGGCTCGTACGGTGAAAAGCGTCGCGTGTGTCACGCGCGCTAAATCCACGGAATCGGCGCCGATGCATGCCCGAAGTTCGCGATATGTATACGCGGGAGGAACCTAGCGGTTCCCGATACACGTGCTGTGTGGTGTGCGCTCGCCGTTGCCGCATGAATTCGGGCCAGCATGAATTGCCGTGTTTCGATTAAGTTAGGGGAGATCGATACGCCCGCGGGTAATTTATGAAACTGGTGTAACGGGAGCTCGACTCTGCCACTGTTTGTTTTTATATTGCTCGAGGACAAACGCGACCATTCCCCTACCTTTTCGGTTTTCGTCTATTCCGCTGCTGCGTTGGCCATTATCCGAATCAAAGTTTATTTATTTATAATTAAAATATATAGTATAATACCCTAGAAAATTCATTTTACTTTTCAAAAAAAGAATTCATTTGCCTCTTATTGCATCAATTGCCATCAATATTAAGGATGTTTTGGAGGTAGATAAAAACGCAACAAAATTCTTGAAAACTTGACAAGATATAATTCTTACTAAATTAATTATGTTACCAAATTTTGAGTTCGATTCACTGCACCGTTTGAGAATTATAGCAACTCAAAGTTTGCACATTTTAACACGTCTTCTTATGGAGAATTCATAAAATTCTCTTATTACATCTTGAATTGCCATTATTATTATGGATGTTTTGGAGGTACACAAAAACGCAACAAAATTTTTGAAAACTTGACAATATATATTTGTTACTAGATTAATTCTTCTACCAAATTTTAAGTTCGATTCACTGCACCGTTTAAGAATTATAGCAACTTAAAGTTTGCACATTTTAACACGTCTTCTTATGGAGAATTCATAAATTTCTCTTATTGCATCTTGAATTGCCATCAATATTAAGGATGTTTTGGAGGTAGATAAAAAAACAAAATTCTTGAAAACTTGACAAGATATAATTCTTACCAAATTAATTCTTTTACCAAATTTTAAATTCGATTCACTGCACCGTTTAAAAGTTATAGCAACTTAAACTTTGCACACTTTAACACGTCTTCTTATGGAGAATTCATAAATTTCTCTTATTACATCTTGAATTGCCATCAATATTAAGGATGTTTTGGAGGTAGATAAAAAAACAAAATTCTTGAAAACTTGACAAGATATAATTCTTACTAATTTAATTCTTTTACCAAATTTTGAGTTCGATTCACTGCACCGTTTAAGAATTATAGCAACTTAAAGTTTGCACACTTTAACACGTCTTCTTATAGAGAATTCATAAAATTCTACTTCAAACCCTATTTAATCCTTGAAAAAACGCAACTAGAAACTCCAGTTTTTGTTTTATATATAGTAAAAGTTATGTAATTAATTATGTACAAAATTTATTAGGATTCACTAAACAGTTCTGGAGCAAAAGAAATTATAAACTGTTACGAAACGTCATTGTATATCATATATATTATATACTTTTTGTTATTATCAGAACAAAATTTTACACAAATTTCAAACGTTTATTTTCTATAATAACCATGAATATTGCTTTCTGAAGTATTTTTAATTTATTTAAATATTTCTTTTTAATTTTTCATTGCGTAATTATATATATTGAATATCACAAATTTATTTTCTTGAATTTCAAATCAGAGGATACAATTATTCGCAAAAATCACCTACAAATTTTCTATAATATGAAGACAATTCGATTAAAAAATAAATACAACATGAAATTCACTAATTAAACGAAAGCTTTTTAAATTAATCTATTTTTTTAATGCAAAATATACTCGTGAATGGCTTTCATTGCCAATATATTGATGGATTTCGAATTGCTTGTACTTTGGTCTCCCATTGTACCTTCAGAACGTGCTTAAACAGATTAGAAAATACAATATATCGTCCCTTTAGACCATTTACAAAATTGCATTCAAGAATCACTATGTTAGTTCAGCAGCGACATTGTTATTTTAAATTGGAGTCGGAAACAAAGGGATGCATAGACAGATGAATTGTAAAGGAGATAAACATATTTAAAAATTATTTATCATTCAGATTTACATTTATCAAATATTTATTAGTCGATGGTTACCACAAGGAAATAAATAAACGGTTCGCTGATAATTTTAGACATGCACCCTGCCAGCATTCGCTGGGAAAAGTAAACTGGCGTGTAGCTCTCGCAGTTCGCTTACATGTACGTTTGTACAAATCCGTAAATAAGTTTAAAATAGGAAGCTAGTCGGGGCGTCGATTCCTTCGACAAAACAAGAACAGGTTTCAGAAGGAACTTTACTAACCTTGTGTGAAAGGTGCTGTCTCCTAAGATATCTGCATATATGGAAACGGGCTGGCAGCGGGGACCCACTTTTCCTTTGGAAGACGAATTTTTTTATAACTTCTACACCATCACGGGCGAACATGATACCCGTTCTCTCTGACTTAGAATAGATCATATTTTAGAAACCTCTGACGTCCTTCAAATCTCGAATTTTTTACTCGCCTGAATATTTATACAAGAATCCGTGCAGCAGCGTTCAACTAGATTTGAGCAAAGAGAAGGTAGAAACGAGAGAGAAAATACCGGCAGCTGTTATCTAGATTATGAATTTAAGTTATGCACAAGACTTTGCACTGCATAGAATGCGCACTTTCATATAAATGCGTTACTCGAAGTGCCAAGAATTTTTCTGACAGAGTTTATCGGAACACGAAGCATCGTGCTCGCTGCAACAAAATAGATATAATAATATAAAACAAATCGGCTGAACTTTAGAAAACCCCCCTTCCGTTCCACATGTGACATACGTCATTCTATTCGTTGTGACATGCTGAACACAAAATGTATGTGTCATTTTTGGCTGAAATGAATAGTTTTCGAGATATTCGTGAAAAACTGCAGTTACTACACATTCAATTTTGAAAACCCCTCCCCCTTCCTTTCGACATGTGACATACGTCATTCTATTCGTTGTGACATGCTGAACACAAAATGTATGTGTCATTTTTGGCTGAAATGAATAGTTTTCGAGATATTCGTGAAAAACTGCAGTTACTACACATTCAATTTTGAAAACCCCTCCCCCTTCCTTTCGACATGTGACATACGTCATTCTATTCGTTGTGACATGCTGAACACAAAATGTATGTGTCATTTTTGGCTGAAATGAATAGTTTTCGAGATATTCGTGAAAAACTGCAGTTACTACACATTCAATTTTGAAAACCCCTCTCCCTTCCTTTCGACATGTGACATATGTCATTCTATTCGTTGTGACATGCTGAACACAAAATGTATGTGTCATTTTTGGCTGAAATGAATAGTTTTCGAGATATTCGTAAAAAGCTGCAGTTACTACACATTGAATTTTGTGTATTCGTGCACGTCTGTGCTGTGCGTGTGCGTCACCATAATGCGACCGCTTGTTAATTGTTTCTACAAATATATTACTACGTTCGTTGAACGGTCTATATACCGCGAAAACTTTTTAAAACGTACGATGATGAAGTGTGAATACATATTACGATAATACCACACACACCCACCCAGTGTTTCTGAGAAGAAGGTTCGGTAATTATGTATTGCGGAAGTGTCGCTGTACTCCGATTTTGATGAAATTTAAACATGTTATAGATTTCGACATTTTGAATAACTTTTTCCTTTTCTAATGTAGGGGGGTCGCTTTCAGTTTTCGAGATATTCGCAAAAAACTATTGCTAATACTGTATTGAATTCAGCTGTTAATTCTGACAGACCAATCCTGGATTTTCGTATGCGTGGTCAGGCAAGCCTGACAACAGGCCCTCCCACCCCTCCGTGACTTAAACACAATTCATTTTATTCGCATAATCTTTGTAACTGTCACCCATAATTTGAACTAGTAATGGAAAAATCGTACGAATAGAATGAGTTGTGGTTAGGTCGTAGAGGGGGCGGAGAGGATCAAAATCCTGGATCCTGGATCAAAAATCCAAGAGTAGTCTTTCAAAATTAAATGCTCATCCTATATATCTATAATACTATATAGAGTGAAACCCTGTTTTCTGTCATTTTCTACTCTTCAAAACAAAGTCCGAACGTTGCGTTTGCGTTTTCATTGATATTTATACAAAATTGAATGTGTAGTAACTGCAGTTTTTCACGAATATCTCGAAAACTATTCATTTCAGGCAAAAATCACACATACATTTTGTGTTCAGCATGTCAAAACGAATAGAATGACGTATGTCACATGTCGAATGGAAGGGGGGGGGGTTTCTAAATTCTTACCAACAAATCATTGACGAGAAGAATTCGAACCGTTGAATTGAAATGTATTCACAAAAAATAGTCGTGTAGGAACGTTTTTGTAGTGGACAATTCTATTGACTGAAAGCTTTACTGTAATCGCTGATAAAAGTGTTACCAGGAGACCAACAAAATAAAATTGCACATTTTTGTGGGGTGCCATGATAGAAATGTCTGCGGTTACGGAGTAACGATTTCTTCCAAACATATTTGTTTGTTGATTGTTTGCGATTCCGCGGTTGAAAAAGTTCGCTGTAGCCTTTAAATCAACATCGGGGCGACGTGTATACGATGATACGTCCTCGAGGCGCTTTTTCTCCGAGAAATTCTCTGTACTTCCCCCCGGCAGACGGTGCACCTTGCACCATAACGTCGGAGTTGTCGGATCCGCATGTCATGTACGGGCTGTGTCAACGTAATGCGGTATAGTAAGGTATGGCGGACAGATGTTGGTCAAGAAACAAATAAAAAAGGAAAAGTGGTCGACGTCGAACTGGTAGCTTAAAAGCAGTGGCACAGTCCAAGCAGCACCATTTGCTTTCGTTGGTCATCTTTGTACACATTCACGAACGACTCTCACGATTTAAATGCCCTAAAACTAGTGTTCCTGATTTATCAACATTTTTCATTTCTTGAGAAATGAGAAATAACAGAATTCTCTAGAATTTTTAAGACAGTAAAAAAATATTAGCAAACTTGTGATATTTGGAATATCGTTGATAATATTTACCGAAAGCGCAAATAACTTTAACTCAATGTTTATTTCTGTTCAATATGTACGTAACTTTAAAAACGAGGAAAAAATAGACGCTAAATATAATCGATAAATTTATTTGTTTAAAACCAAACTTTTATAAACGAAAACATTACGTTTTTGTTTTGAAATGACTTCTTAAGAAGCATGATTTGCGTCTAATAGTAGAATCAGACAATCTACTTCTTTTTTTGTAACAAAATCTGTAGCCGCAGAAGAATTTCTTTCATTTCGTGTGGATGTTGACTTTATTGTATATAGAACATCCGATAATTGCTGAAGATTGAATGTCCTTTCTTCTGACGCTAAACTCTTGACACTAAATACATGAAGGCGGTCTGCAATTTCTAATTCTAACTGTTTTTCCAGTGATAGTACCTCATTCTGAGAATCTGAAAGTTTTTCACTATTTTCATAAGAATCATTGTTATATTTTCCAAGAATTTTCCAAGAAGTCTACTTAGAATTTGTTGTACCTCCTAAACATTGCATCACATTGTGTCGTGCAGCGAACATCAAAGCACCAAGTGCATTACCTCGCATCGATACGCATTCCCAACAATTATTATAAATTATAAACAGTTATTAATAATTACTATATAATTATAATTATATAGGCATCGATATGCTGCTTGTAGATATGCTTATACGTATGCGATTGATTAGTAATATGCAATTATATATATATATATCCTTTATTGGTTCCCCTTAGGGTTACAATTATAATAAACAATATTCCCTTTACTCCATTTAACCCACTTTTCCTATTTTTCCTAGACTATAACCTTAAAACTAACTTATTTCTAACTTATGACTAACTTATACACTATTTACATATATATAGAGAGAGAAACGCTTAGTAATATGCAATTTGAATTAACTAAAAATTCATTTCCGAAAACGTGTTATAAAATAAATGAGATTCATAAGAATTTTCCTAGATTTCAATTTCTCGAGAAATACTGTAATCCTCGAGAAATGAGTAATAATCGATTATAAAATGTCTCGAGAAAATCTCGAGAAAGAAATATCAAAAATTTTCTGTGAACATCATTTTACTGGTTGAAGTGAAAAATTTCAGCTCATTTTTTTATGCTACAGTTTTTGCATTTTACTGGATACTATCACTGCTTTGTATTTAATCTACTCAATTTTGTTATAAATTCATAAAATCCGCTTGCTTAAGTATAACAATGATTTTCTCGCAATTGTACGCGATAATGAAAAGTCGAAGATTATCCTTTACGAGAAAATTGTCGATGACAAATAAATTCTAATCATTATGTTGCCGTAAAAAAGATATCTGGGATTAATGTTTCCAGCAATAATATCTGTATTACTGAAGAACGAAACTGATAAGATATATCGCGATTTAATAGAAGTATTAACAATTTTGTGCAAGACGTAACCTATGTAACTTTTGCTTAACACTAGGTTTATGGGACCCGTCAAAATGATGGGTTCTATATTCTTAATTTGCGATTATTAAGATTATAAAGATGCTTCCCTGAGGAATTATTTATCAGATTTATTTCTTCATTATTATAAAATAATGTGAAATAGTTATTTCTAGACCTCCGTAAACTTAGTGTTAAATGTACGTACGCAGTAGAAATTTCGAGAAAACAGAGTTGTTAAATAAAAGTGTTCAAATGAAAGGTGCGAATAATTTACGAGCGTCTAGGTGGTGCTAATTGCACTAAAAATTTCGATTGACAAGATTGTACGAATGGTGTGCCATTAAGCAACGGTGCGTCGGTGGTCTACGAAGTTCTTTCGTATGCTGTTGCAAACACCGCGTGCACCATTGCGCATGACATTGAACTAATAACTCTATTCTTTAGAAGAAACGGCTGTAAATATAATATCGTGTACATGGAGACAGAAGTTTTCATTTACATTAATTGTTGTCATATAGTAAAGCCTTGATCTAAGAAAAACCCTCGGACCCGTGTTGTTTCTTAGATCCTGAGATTCTACTATTTCTTTGTGACTACAACGACAGCATTGGTCGTAGAAAAGGACAGCGCAGAGTTGGGTATTAATCGATTAAAATTTGTGTACAATTGAAAAAGGTAATCATTGAAAAATTAACGATTGATTCAATCGATTGATGAAGTTAATCGTCAATCGTTGATTAAAGAAAGAAATCATCAAAAATCGGAGACTGATTTAATCAATTATTGAAGTTAATCGCCACATGATCCATCCATAAATTATAAAAAGTAGGCACATAGAGAACGCATTACAGACCAAACGACAATATACCTAAACTTAATTTACATTTTTTTCAGTATGCATACAGTTTTGATTCCGTATTTCATTTCGGAGTTCCAGCAGTTAATCATTAATCAATTCCCGGTATTTAAATTGAAAAGAATGTACCTAATCATTAACCGCAATTCACGACTAAATTAGGAGTTTAATTGTGAATTGCGATTAACTATTGAAGTAGAAATTTATTTGACAATCGTTGATTAAATTTTTGGCCAACTGGACCAGGTCTAGGAAATTAGTGCTTCGAGAGTCGATGTCGTAGGACATTCTATGGGATGCTATGGGACAAGTTCGGACAGGCAGACTCGCGCTGGTCAGCCGGGTGGGAGTAGCCAATTCTATATCATCGACTGTCGAAGCACTAGTTGCTCAGGCTAGAATTAAACTACTAAACACAGTTCAAATTACAGTGGGTGTGCAAAGTATTCTTACAACTCTTAAATAAGAATAACTTTTTTATAATTGTACCAAACAACTTGATTTTTTATAATTAATAAGAAGCATTGGTTTACGAGACGATATGCAACAAAGATTTTCCAAATAATTATAATTTAGAAGGTTACATGCAAAAATAAAAAAGGCATTTTTAAAAACTTTTTTGTATGGGCCCTTAAAGTAAATTTAAAATACACGTTTTGTAGATCTATGTTAGTTACACACATGCTGAAAGTTTCATCGAAATCGATTAACATACACACGAGCTACTAAAAATTGTGACAATCGTAGTTTTACACGATTTTTTATCTATTTCTGATTAAATTCCACAGAATTGTATATCTTTTGATGCGAGTCGGGTTTTTCTGCGTTAACCGATTTCGATGAAATTTTCAGTATGTGTATAACTAACATAGATCTACAAAACATATATTTTAAATTTTCATTGAGGGCTCAAATAAAGAAGTTTCAAAAATGCCTTTTTTATTTTTGCATGTAACCTTGCAAATTGTAATTTTCAGTATGTGTATAACTAACATAGATCTACAAAACATAGGGTAACTGCACCAGTGAATGAACGGGCACCAGTAAATGAACGCTTTTGTATATTTCAACAAATTTTAACCCGGACGGCATACTAGCGATAAAATTATGATTAAAGAGTTAAATAAATAGGAGAATATTGTTTAGTAATTTTGTTCATTGATTGGACTAGCATTATTCAATTACTAGAATGTAGTGTTCATTCACTGGTATTTTTCATATTTTTGAATTTAACGTTTAATAAAGAAGAATAATAATAATTTCATTGTATTTGTGTTCATTTATTTTTGACAAATGAAGTATAGGGAGCTATTTGGCATATATGAGATTCCTTTAATTCACATAGTTTTTTTTAAAATAAAATATTTTCCTGAACAATTTCTTAAATGTTCATTCACTGGTGCAGTTACCCTATATTTTAAATTTTAATTGAGGGCTCAAATAAAGAGGTTTCAAAAATGCCTTTTTTATTTTTGCATGTAACCTTGCAAATTGTAATTTTGGAAAATGTTTTTTTCATATCATTTCATAAACCAATGCTTCTAATTGATTATAAAAAATCAGGTGGTTTGGTACAATTATAAAAATGTTATTCTATCTTAAAAGGAGTACGAACACTTTGTACACCGACTGTATATAATAAATTCAAATGACATAACACGAATTTAAAATTCGCCTAATCTTAAGTCGATTCTGCTGTATAAAGCTGTCCTCATTTTTGAATCTTGATAGTTATCAGAAATTCAAGTTAAGCATTTAATTTTTACAATCTATGTTGTGTTTAAAAATCATACTAACTTTCTAACGTTTTCGTTGATATTATACTTCTGTGACTTCCACCATGCGTCCTCGTTTCTTGCAAAGAGCAGAGCTTCCGCTTTACTAACTCGTCCCATAAAAGTTTCATGGAGTTCAAACTCGGCAAACGTGATGTTGGAGAACGTAGAATTCTAACTATTGTACAATGAAGTTTTATTTGTGCGGCTAACGAGAATGTAGAGCACACGTATCTGTAACACTGAGACCTTTTACGTATTTTTTTTCATTTGAACGAACATTAATGACTTTCATCCTAAGGGATGTTTTAATGAAAAAACTGAGAATTTAAATTCCAATATACAGAGTGTCCCAAAATAAGTGTAACTCTCGGAAATGGGAGGTTCCTTGGGTCGTTTGAAGCGACATTTTCCTTCACAAAAATGGTGTCCGTGGCATTGTTTAGGAGTTATTATCGAAAAACGCGGATCTATCACAGCCCGACTATAGTGAACGTTGTCCGACTCGGCGACAGGTCCCGTTTAACGTGTTGTCGCTATTGGCTGAACCAAAATCAATCCGCTGTAGCCGCAGTCTGATTGGTCCGTGTTTTTCGTTAATAACTCCTAAACAAAGCCGCGGACGCCATTTTTGTGAAGGAAAATGTCGCTTCAAATGACCCAAGGAACCTCCCATTTCCGGGAGTTAAAATTATTTTGGGACACCCTGTATAAATTGTTCTTTCAGACCTTTTGCACTTCAAAACCGCACTAAAACAAAAACTGAAGATATAATGTGTAAGGAGACTCGGAGGTTCGACACAACACGTTGTTATCTGTTGCTTGCTCGCAGAGAACTGTTTTATTTAACAAAAACTGAACGAAACATACATTTGTTAACGAAAGCCTTAACGTGACATAAAAATCAATAAAATTATATTATAACACATAAATCGATAAAATTATATATAACAAATAAACATATGATAGAAACAGTCATCCACACGGTGATATATTAAGGTAAAGGTACCAGTAGTTGACCATTTTATAGGAAAACATAAAAAATAAGATTTTTATAAGCTGTACACTTTTGATGAAACTGAATCTCGGATGCCATACCATCTGTTGGTTAAATTTCTCTATACTATTCTCTATTAACTCGCAACATCTACTCTGTTCCTCAATTAAACTTTTTATGGAATTGATTTGTTTTACTTTTTATTTAATTCTTTAATTGTAATTTGTGCTGGTAATTGTTGAAACAGAATGATAGTAAAATGATTCCCGACATTATTGCTTGAACCCTCTTTCTAGTATAAGTAGTCAACTACTAACGAATAAAGGAGGTCAATTACTAGATTTTTCATTTTCAAAAGTGGTCAACTTCTGAAGCAATTACTTAATTGTAATTTGTGCTGGTAATTGTTGAAACTGAATGATAGTAAAATGATTCCCAACATTATTGCTTGAACCCTCTTTCTAGTATAAGTAGTCAACTACTAACGAATAAAGGAGGTCAATTACTAGATTTTTCATTTTCAAAAGTGGTCAACTTCTGAAGCAATTACTGAATTTTTGAATACGTTTCTTAAATTTGTATAAGTAAACGTTTTTTAAATAGTGGCCTTGGTACATAATTTAGAAGACTTAAAGAGTGTCTTCAGGCATCGACTCTCGCTATTTGATGACAGAGTAAGTAGTTACTATTATTCGCGTGGAGAACTTCTCTTAACTGGTCAACTACTAGTACCTTTACCTTACAAACATTCAGTCATTCACACGGTGATATATTACAAATGTCTAATATAAATTACTCTCTCTGCCCCGTTTAAAAATTATAAAAATCAGATAATATCGAAATCACTTAATAAACCAGGAGCTGAGGAGTTAATTTTCAATACAAGCTCTCACTGCCCTGTTAAAGCCACTGAATAAAACGAAAATTGAGGAGTTTTAATGTACAACATAAACTACTTTTTCAACCCCCTGGCATTTCGCAGGGGACAAGCAAATTCGGCACGGTCGATCGATCAACGTGAGAATTCGCGTTCAAATCTAGACAAACAATTCCGTCACCCTAATGAAGGTGACGCGGAAGTCAGCGAGTTAAAGGTCAGGCAACGTGCACAATGTCCGTCGACAATCGCATACGAACGGTAGGGTAACTGCACCAGTGAATGAACATTTAAGAAATTGTTGAAGAAGATATTTTATGTAAAAAAAAGTATGTATCAAAGGAATCTCATATATGCCCAATGGCTCCCTATACTTAATTTGTCAAAAATAAATGAACACAAATACAATGAAATTATTATTATTTTTCTTCATTAAACGTTAAATAAAAAATTAATAAAAAATACCAGTCAATGAACACTACATTCTAGTAATTGATCAGTGATAGTCCAATGAATGAACAAAATTACTAAACAATATTCTCCTATTTATTTAACTCTTTAATCACAATTTTATCGCTGGTATGCCGTGCGGATTAAAATTTGTTGAAATATACAAAAGCGTTCATTTACTGGTGCCCGTTCATTCACTGGTGCAGTTACCCTACAGTATTTTTTAGCGGAACGTCGCAAACATCGTGTGACTCGATCAATTCGTACAGCCAGGCTCCGTAGCGATGCGAGCCAGATAACGCGTTGATTTGATGCGGCAGAACATACGCATTTCTAATCAATGCCAAAGTTTACCATACCTACAAACGACGAAATGTTGGGCGCAAGCGCGAATCTAACCGGCGGCAGGTTCCGAGACGTCCAGATGGTCGGTGCCATTCGCGAATCGAGCAACAATTTGCACGCGTTCAGTACGTGCCCGCGCGTCGGCGAAGGAACATCCACGAATTCCTGCCAAAAATCGGAATTATGGCAACGCGTCGTGGTCCTGTCGGCTTCATCCGACAATCCAGTGAACCGTAGAAAAATGTTGAACCAATCGTGTCAGAATTGACGGAATCGTAGATGAATTTGTATTAACAACAACTCGGTCATCCATTTACACAAGAAACATATATCTCCGATGATACTCTCGTAACGTCGACTTCGCTGATATTTTTTTTATCAAACTTAGATGCTTATTGTTACGTGCAGCGAAGGCATATTTAAATGCATACCTCCATCTGACTCTCGTACGTTCATCAGAAAAGATTCGTCTTCGTGTTGTGTTCCGAGTATTTTAAAGTTTGTAGCATTGCAATTGGAAGTATTTGATGATAGTGAAACTCGGTTGGTGAAACTGTCCCGAAAATGGATGAGTATTAATTAAGGATGCTTCGTGCAACTGTTTTTGAATAACGTACGAGGGTTGATACTAGAAGCGTTTGTAAATTTCGATCGTTATCTGGAGCAAGATTATTTGAATGAATATTGAATAATTGAATATTTTACGTTAACGTTATTAAATCTTCTGTATTCTGTATTGGATGCGAGGAATACTCTTTGTAATAATATGCTAGGACTCCTTTGAAGTTGAGGTACTATTGGTTTAAAATATCTTCGTTGTGAAACTCGAACTTTGACGCAAGTTGGATAAACAGTCGTCAAAGGCTGCAATTAAAGCAAAGAGAGAGAGAGAGAAAGGAGTAAGTTTCTCGACAATCTCAGATATCAGGCTAGTTTATGAAAAATATCTTTGAACGTGATCTAGTAAATTAATCCTAGCATCCTGGAAAGGTTCAAGTCGTTCGTTGGAATTTTTTAAGGATGATCATTGTTAACCGACTGTATGTATACGACGAGATCGTCCTTCTGATGTAAATGAGACTCTACACAACCGTGGCAGCAAACGTTTCACGATCTAATCCCGCGATCGGTAGCCATGTATTACTAGCGTCCTCGTGATTCGCATAATGTTTGAACACCGATCGTCGAGCCTGTCGACGCGGCTATTCCTCGGCATACAGTTCGCAATAGTTCTCGTATCGGTTTTCGCGAATGAAAATGCCACGGTCCGCGGAAAACAGTAAACAGGAGGCTGCCATTCTGGACTGAACAATCGAGTACAACACTTTTATACAGGGTAGCCGTTAAAGTATAGCGATCGTATGAAGCTTTAAGCAAAATTAAAACGTTTTCGGCGCATTGGTTCGATGAAATGTTACTATTTACACAATTTGCAAAATAGGCACAATAATTTGTCTCAACGTTTCGATCTCAATTTAGATCATTATCAAGAGAATACCAAAAAATATATTGTGTCTGTAATGGAAATTAACAAAACATTAATCATTGCATTTAAGCCAAAAAATAAACTAAAATACTTTCATACTCACTTGCGTAGTGTACAGAAAATGTACAGAAAAACTTTTATACAGGGCGTCGTGTCATTTGGTAATAGTAATAGTGACCTTCATTGACCGGTGACCGGATAGGGGCTGATTCTACAAAATAAGTCGAAAATGTAGAGTAAAATTTGTTCATTTGAGCAGTGTGGATTACGCAGTACGCCACCCCGTTAAAAACAAAAGCAACGACGACCTCGAAATTTCGAAAACTATCTCTTTTATCGTAATTACCGTAATATCGGAATGTTGAGCAGAACGGAAATATTTTAGGTGGAAACTTCAGGTGAGACACTGCATATAGGGTGTCTCAAAATTCCTTCAGCATCCGGAAATGGAAGGTTCCTTAGATCATTTGCAGAAACATTTCTCTTTGCAAAAATGTCGTTCGCAGCTTCGTTTAGAAGTTATTAACGAAAAATACGGACCAATCAGAGCGCGACTACAGCGAACAGAGTTGGACTTAAGGACAGGTCCCATTTAGTGCGGTGTTGCCGTTGGTCGAGCCAGAATCAGTCCGCTGTAGACGCGCTGTGATTGGTCCTTGTTTTTCGTTAATAACTCCTAAACAAAGCTACGTACGCTATTTTTGCAAAGGAAAATATCGCTTCAAATGATTTCAGGAACCTCCCACTTCCGGATGTTGAAGGAATTTTGGGACACCTTGTAGAGAGAATTTCGAGTACGATGTGGATTGGGAAAATGGTTGACGCGAAAGAGAACGGAAAAGGCCAAATGTTTTGATGAGTGTCTCGGAAGGAACTGGAATATTGGTTTGGCTTGTTGACTTATCTTGTACTTCGTACCGCCACATCGCAATGCGTCGGAATTTACCGAGGTTGCTCAGATCTAAGCGACACCTAACAGATCGGTGAACGATTTCGAGTATCTGGGAGTGTCTAAGGTGCGAGTGCGTTTCACGGTGTCATTGATCGATAATTTGATCGGGGGGAATAAAAGGTGACCGCGACGAGAGTGTCCGGGGGGGCATCGGCAAGAAATCGCACGGAAGAAAAGTATGCAGCTACTTTCCAGTTTCATGGCGAGGCATCTGAAGCGAGGAACATCCTTGAAAAAAGGTACGCCGCCGCTGGCGAACACTCATTTAGAACAATGCCATCGTAATTACAGCAGCGCGCAGAAATTACGAGGTTCGCGAGCTCCACGCGCTCCGTTCTTTTGCTGACTCCGGCCGACGACACTGTCATTTCTTTCCGAGCTGATACGCGGCAATTAATAATGATTTTCTCACGATCGGGGGATTTGTCGGCAGCCTCGGGACCAGTTCGTGGTAGATCCCCTCCCCGACAAAAGCTGAAACCGTTTGATTTATAACGCCAGCCTTTCTCTACGGGCCTTTGATTTATCATTACAACAATCATTCCGCGGGCGAAACTATTAGCGCCGCTTTTTACATTTTCCCGCCGCGCCGTTTATCTGGAAACCAGATATGCACTTACAGTGGGTGTACAAAGTATTCGTACACATTTTTAAAACGAATAACTTTTTCAAAATCGGACCCAACAGCTTAGGTTTTTCTCAGACATTCGAAGGATTAGTTTATTGGCTAATTTGTAAATAATTTTGGAAAATTCTTACTGGTCACAATTGCGGAGGAAAAAGTAAAGTGCCTTTGGTAGGTCTGAATAAGTTATACAGGGTGTTCGACTACAGGTGGGAGAAAATTTACAGAGTGGTTCTTAACGATGATATAAGACGAAAATGAAGAATAAAAAAATTGCGATTTCGGCTTCGTTATTTAGCTATTAACAATTAAAAATCAACAACGCGTCTAACAAAAGTGTACGTTGTGTACGTCAAAGAGTTCAATGTTGTCCAACGATTTGTTAAACATTTTCACCTTGCTGGGGCCCCAAATGAGAACCAAGGTATGCATGCGTTTGTCACTTGATACGTGACTGTCGCGTTGTTGATAGCTACATAACGAAGACAAAATCGCAATTTTTTATTCTTCATTTTCGTCTTATATCATCGTAAGAACCAACCCTTAAATTTTCTCCCACCTGTAGTCGAACACCCTGTATAGGGTAACTGCAACAGTGAATAAACGGGCACCAGTAAATGAACGCTTTTGTATATTTCAACAAATTTTAACCCGCACTGCATACTAGCGATAAAATTGTGATTAAAGAGTTAAATAAATAGGAGAATATTGTTTAGTAATTTTGTTCATTCATTGGACCATCGTTGTTCAATTACTAGAATGTAGTGTTCATTGACTGGTATTTTTTATATATTTCTTTTAACGTTTAATAAAGAAGAATAATAATAATTTCATTTTATTTGTATTCATTCATTTTTGACAAACGAAGTGTAGGGAGTCATTTGGCATATATAAGATTCCTTTAATTCACACATTTTCTTTTACATAAAATATCTGCTTGAACAATTTCTTAAATGTTCATTCGCTGGTGCAGTCACCCTACGTGTACAATGTTTCGTCGAAATCGATTGAGGTTGTTACGAAATATAATTCATTGAAAATAGCGAAAATTGTAAGAAACTGCGGTTAAAATCAATCGAAAACCCTAAAATCGCAGATTTTTACATCTTACGATTGATTTTAACCGCAGTTTCTTACAATTTTCGCTATTTTCAATGAATTATATTTCGTAACAACCTCAATCGAGTTCGACGAAACATTGTACACGTAGGGTGACTGCACCAGCGAATGAACATTTAAGAAATTGTTCAAGCAGATATTTTATGTAAAAGAAAATGTGTGAATTAAAGGAATCTTATATATGCCAAATGGCTCCCTACACTTCGTTTGTCAAAAATGAATGAACACAAATAAAATGAAATTATTATTATTCTTCTTTATTAAACGTTCTTCTTTATAAAACCCTAAAATCGCAGATTTTTACATCTTACGATGCCCGTAACTTTTGTATTCGTCGACCGATTTCAATGAAACTTTGTACATACAGTGACGTGCAATAATATTCGGCCTCTCTAAAGAAGACGATAACTATTTTAATATTGTACTATACTATTTGAATTTTTTTGGGAAGCTAAAGCAATTAGTTTGCCACAGGATGCGAAAAAAAATTTTGTCAAAAATTGCTATTGTTCGGAATTGTTGAAAAAATACTAAAAAGTTGCATTTTCTACTTTTTTATGTGGGCCTATATTGAAAATTTAAAAATACGTTTTGTAGATCTGTGTGAATTATATGTACTGTGAAAGTTTCATCGAAATCGATTAATGCAAAAAGAAACGTCAGGCATTGAAAATGTAAGAATCCTTGGATTTATTGCAGCTAGAGGCCGAAAATCGTGAAAATCTGCCATTTTTACCATGTTTAAACGGTCGTATTTCATTGCAACGTCGATCAATTTTGACGAAATTTTCAGAAAATGTTTAACTGACACAAGTCTATAAAACGTATTTTTTAAATTTTCAATATAGGCCCAGATAAAAAAGTTGTAAAATGCAACTTTTTAGTATTTTTTCAACAATTCCGAACAATTGCAATTTTTGACAAAATTTTTTTTCGCATCCTGTGGCAAACTAATTGCTCTAGCTTCCCAAAAAAATTAATTAGTATAGTATAATATTAAAAAAGTTATCGTCTTTTAGAACGGCCGAATATTATTGCACGCCACTGTATATATTTTACATATATAATTAACTAAGATTTACAAAATACATGTTTTAAATTTTCATCACAGACAAAGATAAAATATTTAAAAATCGTGACCTTTACTTTTTCCTTCGCAATTGCGACCATTAACGATTTTTTAAATAAATTATTTACACATTAGCTAGTAAATAGTCCTTCCAGCGACTGAAAAACGCTCAAGCTGTTTGGTCTAATTTTGTAAAAGTTATTCGTTTTTAAATTGTGCACCCACTGTATGTCCACTAACGCCACAAGGAACTGTTCCAACGACTCGCGTTTCTTCTTTGAAGTCTCTGCGTTTTGTTAACCGCAATACCACCCCTGGTAGAAAATATTCGATCGAAATCATAAACGAGATCATTGAACGAATCATATGGCCGTAGTATATTAACCTCCGATTGCTTTTCATATGAAGTTTAAACCCGTTTGATTTAAATCAGATACTCTAACTCATGCCACGTAATCCGACAGTTCCGAGGTTAATTACGTTTTTCACGATGCCGAGGAAACTTCTTACAATTAGATCTACCACAAGATAATGGCAAATACAAAGTTTCTTAGACTATGAAGTTCCTAGACGATACGGATGATAGGTTTAGCCAATTTGTTTAGCTGGCTTACTTTGGGATAATTGGACCAGAAAACAGTTTGCGGTCGTGATAGCTGAGAATTAATTAGCAGCTACTGCAGCTAATCATTCCATTAAAAGATCCAAGGAAAGCTGGATGCAGCGACGCGAATAATTGTATCGGATGAAAATGAAATACAAAAGAATTTATCCAGGTCGTCAGGTATCTAGCTCGTATGTAATTGTAATTAGCTATGCCAGAAGAAAAAAAGACGTTAACTAGCAACGTTATCGAGCCGTTAAACATAATTGTTCTTTTTGCGAGGATACAAATTATCCGTGAAATGCATCCGTCACACTACTTAAAGCAATAGGTGAATAATAAAACTAGAATACTATTAATTGTTCTTTTCCTGTGAAAATAATTCACTTAACCCACGCAAGGTAAGGTCTAATAAAACATAAATAGTAAGCTGGGGTCTCTTAGACCCTGACAAATGAATTTTATAAATAGCCTCGTTTTTAATCAATTTAGGGTAAACAATAACACATAATAAAAGGTAAACAGATTTAATTTTATTCATATAAAAATTCTGAAGCTGAGGTCTCTGATACTGCACATTACCTTGCGAAGGTTAATAAAAATGATTACAGTTTTCAATAAAATTTTCTTTGTTAAAAATTTATTGTAAAATTATGCATTCAGGAAGAATTTGATGTGGTAATTTAGAATATTATTTTTCTGTATATTGCAATGTGTATATTATCAATTAGAAATTCACATTTATGTCAAAACTTGGTAATAAAACTCGACGTTCATTTGTAGTACGTTCTAGCTTGTATTTCTAATAATCGATAAATAAATAATCAATGTCAAGTTTTCTGCCGATAATGTTACGTATTCGTGATTCAATATTTACGTGCAGATATAATACAAGTATATGCATGTATTAATGGATTTGTTTACACAGCGTAATGCACGTACATCAATTTCACCGTAATTGCATAAATTTTTGATTTCCTACGCGCGATAGTTATTGATGGAGTTAATATAAGTGGTTTGTGTACGACATGTTCCCGAACGCAATAAATCAAATACTAAAAATAGGAAACACACGATTTAGTATTTCATTTGATCAATATGACACGAAATATCCGTAACATACAAAGGAACTGGTTATAATCACGCGACAGTTGCTCCGATGATCAATGAAGATAGTGGAACTGTTAATTGAAATATGGTTCTGCTATTATGTGCTCGGAGTACACATAAATTGTAATCGGGCACAATTACATGCACGATTCTATAACACAGAGAATTCCATGTGAATGCGTATTACTCGTGAAAGTATTTGAAGAAAATTGATTATCAATTAATCGTTGATTCTGAATATTTTATAATCATTTTGATCATAACGTTTGCTTTGAAATCTACCACCCCCCTAACACCGCAATTAAGTCTTCTATTATGTTATTCTTAGGATCCTACTTTTAAAACTAATTTCGCGATCTGAAGACTGAACGCGATAACACCTGGCCAGTACTATCAGTTCCTATTCAAAGGGTACTCTTAATGCCAAGGTCATATCCTCGATTATTTCTTGCTTCTTCCTTTTAGAAGATTAATGTGCCGCTTCCTATAGACATATCAATTATAAAATTACTTTTGGATGGTGTCGTCTGAACTGCAGATAAAATATATGCAATTTGTGGGAAGAAGATTAATATTTTCTTTTGAATTTGAAACATTAAACAATTTATATATTGAGATAGTTTTGCGATCGAAAAGTATTGATAATAGATGGACGGTCTCGGCGCACATGTTCGGTAAAAAATAAACTAAAAATTCCATGTTTTTAGTTTATTTTTGATCGAACCTGTGCGCCGAAACCATCTATCATTATTAATAAAGTATTATTAAACAATTTATTTTCAAAACTTCTATAAAATCGATCGCTCAATTTCAATTTTCTGAGTTGACTCATACTACATGGCCACTTTAAGTAAATTGGTAAATTTAGGTTCCTTTCACTTCTGATTTCAATTTCTGAACTTCTTTCCACAGTTCTTTGACTTTTCAACATATATCATATGTTCCGCACTGAAAACTTCAAATTCGTTCCAGTTGTTAGGAGTCGCGGATGTTCTTTTGCTTGCTATACGGAATTAAATTATGTTATTATTGAAATAATTATCCACTTGGAAATTTATGCGCACATACTATGTCCTGGAGAGAAACTATTCAATCAAACAAATTAAATGTAATTAAAACGATTCGTATACAGGGAGGTCCGTTTAAATAAGAACACCTAAATATCTCTTCAGGTCATTGTGTTGCAACAAATATTTGTTACGCAATGTGTATGGTGTCCATGGACCAATATCTTCCAAGAATATTTTTTTCCAAAGGTCATTTTTTCGAAGTTATCAAGGTCATCGATGTTATTTGATACATAAATACATTTTTTTAATTGCATCGTGTAGCTGATCGAAAAATACATTCAGATATGCATAGTAACATGACCTTGAAATGACTTTGATATTTGGTTTGCTCGGTGCAACGAGAAGAGTCACTTCAAGGTCATGTTATTATGCATATCTCAATGTATTTTTCCATCAGTTACATAATTCAATTTTTAAAAAATGTAGTTGTGTACCAAAAACATCGATGACCTTGACAACTCCGAAAAAATGACCCTCGGAAAAAATATTCGTGCCAGATATTGGTCCATTGACACCATGCACATTACGTAACAAATATTTTTGCATCACTATAACCAGAAGAGATACTTAGGTGTTCTTATTTAAACAGACCGCCCGTATATGCACTGTCGGAAAATATCTGCGAACGGAATCCACCTTTTACAAGGTCAATTTTCTGCTGCAAGCGCGGAGCCCTTAGCATTTCCTACTCCTGCTACGGTTGTTAGTCCAGCACTGTAAGAACCGTTTATTTTGATAGTGGTCTAAGTCCATTTAAGTTTAAATTGAGACATTTAACAGTTAGCGTTCCAATGAAATTAAAAACATACGTATAGGATACCAATGTATCACACTTCAATAATTTCTATTAAAATAACAACAATTATTAAGTTATTTTTTTGCAGGAATACGAAAAATTCAATACCGTATAAGCTTAATGTATTAAATAGTTTTTTTGTAAATATCTCGAAAACTAAAGCCGATCACCGGGTATATGTAATGACAAAAATTGTTCAGAATGTTGTCCTGGACAAAATATGTCAAGGTCAAGGTCATCGGAGCATCCTCCCCTAAACGTGAGGTCCACCTTCAATTTATTTTACATTTCATTACAAAACTTTTTTTTTTTTATTAAGCTTTGAAACCCCACATGGGATTATTAGCAGCATGCACTTGGTTGTACATGCTAACATTACAAAATTGACTTACAAACTAGGACGGATTCAATACAAAGAACATTTTCAAGTACAATATCAAAATTACAGAAATAAACAGTGAGATTTCAGAAATCCATGTATATAGAATAGGGGGCAAAGAGAAGGTCCACACAAAAAGGAATTTATGGTATAGGGTGGAAAATAGCCCTTGTTACAAAGTTTGCGGGTCAAAATATCCCTATTATTCTCATAAATCGGACATTGCCATAACACATGATCAGGAGGATCCTGTACCAGACAGCCACATGGACAGCTCGTATCATCAGCGAGATTAATCTTAAAAAGGGAGGCCCTCAATTGATAGTGTCCAGATCGTAGCCTATTAATCCAGCAAATTAATTCTCTAGAGAGTCCTAGTTTAGCAAACCAAGGCTTAGACCCATAGTGATAAAAGGATCTGAAGAATTCCCTGCCCTTGAACTCGGCTTCCTCAACAATATAATTATCTGTTAGGTTTTTAACTTCTTTTCTAAAATTATTAGAAAAGTCAGAGTAGGGAACGAGGATACTAGAAGAAGAAGTCATTAAGGATGCTTCTTTAGCTAATAAGTCGACTTGAAAAACACCATTTATGCAATTCAGGAAATCTTCTATATAAATTACGTAACAATTTACTCCTTATTTGATCTGAAGAAATCATGGTGCTTTTTGTGGCATACAATATCGTAGTGAGTCTATCATATCTTCGTATTTCGCTGTCGGAAGTCTTATATTTTCAAAAAGTGGTGTCAATACAACATTTTCGAATTTTCTTGGTCTAACCCGACGTGGTAATAAATTAAGTATTTTAAATTCTGCATTATCATCAATTGATATCTTATAGAATATTTTATATGGTTCATTTCTCAAACAACGCATCCAGCATATTTTTAACCAATGTATTGTTTCTGCGTTAAAATTCTTTTCCCTTTTGAAAATTGCATCCTACAAAAATCTTGTTGATATGAAATGCTCTTGTTCTTGTTATTTAAAATAAAGTTGTTACCTTTCCGGCACTTCTTGATAACATTATAATAACCTTGGGGGACAAACAAAAATTATTTTTCTTTAATGATACTGCTACCTAAAAGCATTTCAAGTGGAATATGTTACAAATGGACTTAGGCCACTTTGAAAATAGAAATTTGTATCGTATTCTACTAACCACCTAATTTCCTCTTTACAAAATCTTTGTGATTTTAAATATTTTAGTTACAATTCGCTTATGAATGAAAAGATACCGTAGAAATGTAAATATTAAAATTGGTAGCTTGATTTACTTTGGAAACGGACTTAGGCCTCTTTCAAAATAAACGGTTTATATGACGAAAAATTATTAACCCTTAGCACTCGAGTAGTGCCTCTGAGGCACCACTAAAAGTTGCTGTACCATTATCAAAATATCGTTTACATTATTAAATATGTTGGTATCTAATCAGTTACTAAATATTTAAGTACTGTATGAGTTATCACATCAATTTCATACCCATGAAATTTAAAAAATCATGGAGAATAGAAATATGGAATGTTTAATTTTCGAGTTAAAATAGCTCCGACTGCAAAGGGTTAACATAAACCCGAATATTTGCTGTTTAAACCATGCAAAAAATGAGAAAATTTGACAAATCCCGATATATCCCAAGATAATTCGTAGGAAATTAAAATAGTGAACATTCAATTCACGGAGTTTCGCAGACGCAATCCGTGCAGTGGAAGTTGTCATCAGAAAAGAACCATTTCCGCGAGATGCAGATTTGCCAGTTTGCATTGTTTTCGTCGAATGTCTCTTGTTTTGACAAATCGGTCGAAGGAGAAGTTCTGGTTCGGCCACAAAGATATTATTCTTCGAGCTCGGCGCTGTTAACAATCCTCGGTGAACCATTAACGACAAGGAGAAACGTCAATTTCCTGATAGTGCCCGAGCCACGAACATTTCAACTTCCGAGATCGATACCAATCTGAAAATCCCAGCTGGAAATTCACGCGACGTGTCCGTGGACAGGGTATAAATCGGGACGGACGACTTAACAAATGGATCAAGTAAACGCGACATTCCGCAAGGACCGTCCCAAAGTTATCGCGTATGGAACGTTGCGGCATCGTTAATTGCGTTCGTACGACGTTCGTCCTTGCACCCTCTGGTTACATTGCGATCCTAGTTGCGCCGTGATTGATACGCGTGCCAGTTAAGAGGCCATTACGCGCCGGAGAATACGGAGATCGCCCCGATATCACGGTCGATGGGAACACTAAAAAAAAAACAACAATTACCGCAAAAAACACATTCGTTCCGCTCTTTTCAAACCTTTCGTCCGCCCGCGTCACAACGGTGACCTGAATCGTATTTCCTCCACGGGCAGGTTCTTATGGTTTCTCTAACAATAAACTATTACTACTATTGAAAAGATTGCTGCCTATGAAATGTTTGATCTTGAACAGCAACTTTAAACTATAAAACTACTACTACTACTATAAACTACAGCAACTTTATGGTTTCTCTAACAGTAAACTATTACTACTATTGAAAAAATTGCTGCAAATGAAATGTTTGATTTTGAACAGCAACTTTAAACTATAAAACTACTACTACTACTATAAACTACAGCAACTTTATGGTTTCTCTAACAGTAAACTATTACTACTATTGAAAAGATTGCTGCCTATGAAATGTTTGATCTTGAACAGCAACTTTAAACTATAAAACTACTACTACTACTACTATAAACTACAGCAACTTTATGGTTTCTCTAACAGTAAACTATTACTACTATTGAAAAGATTGCTGCATATGAAATGTTGATTTTGAACAGCAACTTTAAACTATAAAACTACTACTACTACTATAAACTACAGCAACTTTATGGTTTCTCTAACAGTAAACTATTACTACTATTGAAAAGATTGCTGCATATGAAATGTTTGATCTTGAACAGCAACTTTAAACTATAAAACTACTACTACTACTACTATAAACTACAGCAACTTTATGGTTTCTCTAACAGTAAACTATTACTACTATTGAAAAGATTGCTGCATATGAAATGTTTGATCTTGAACAGCAACTTTAAACTATAAAACTACTACTACTACTACTATAAACTACAGCAACTTTATGGTTTCTCTAACAGTAAACTATTACTACTATTGAAAAGATTGCTGCATATGAAATGTTTGATCTTGAACAGCAACTTTAAACTATAAAACTACTACTACTACTATAAACTACAGCAACTTTATGGTTTCTCTAACAGTAACTATTACTACTATTGAAAAGATTGCTGCCTATGAAATGTTTGATCTTGAACAGCAACTTTAAACTATAAAACTACTACTACTACTATAAACTACAGCAACTTTATGGTTTCTCTAACAGTAAACTATTACTACTATTGAAAAGATTGCTGCATATGAAATGTTTGATCTTGAACAGCAACTTTAAACTATAAAACTACTACTACTACTACTATAAACTACAGCAACTTTATGGTTTCTCTAACAGTAAACTATTACTACTATTGAAAAGATTGCTGCATATGAAATGTTTGATCTTGAACAGCAACTTTAAACTATAAAACTACTACTACTACTACTATAAACTACAGCAACTTTATGGTTTCTCTAACAGTAAACTATTACTACTATTGAAAAGATTGCTGCATATGAAATGTTTGATCTTGAACAGCAACTTTAAACTATAAAACTACTACTACTACTATAAACTACAGCAACTTTATGGTTTCTCTAACAGTAACTATTACTACTATTGAAAAGATTGCTGCCTATGAAATGTTTGATCTTGAACAGCAACTTTAAACTATAAAACTACTACTACTACTATAAACTACAGCAACTTTATGCTTTCTCTAACAGTAAACTATTACTACTATTGAAAAGATTGCTGCATATGAAATGTTTGATCTTGAACAGCAACTTTAAACTATAAAACTACTACTACTACTATAAACTACAGCAACTTTATGGTTTCTCTAACAGTAACTATTACTACTATTGAAAAGATTGCTGCCTATGAAATGTTTGATCTTGAACAGCAACTTTAAACTATAAAACTACTACTACTACTACTATAAACTACAGCAACTTTATGGTTTCTCTAACAGTAAACTATTACTACTATTGAAAAGATTGCTGCATATGAAATGTTTGATCTTGAACAGCAACTTTAAACTATAAAACTACTACTACTACTATAAACTACAGCAACTTTATGGTTTCTCTAACAGTAAACTATTACTACTATTGAAAAGATTGCTGCATATGAAATGTTTGATCTTGAACAGCAACTTTAAACACATCGTCAACGAATAACAAGTGCCTTGATTATTAAATAGCAGACTTTTATGCAAATTCTTGAAGTCGTACAACTTGTTTTTGAAAAAATTGTAGCTCGCATCTACATGTATGTCGCATCCTTTTTTACGACGTCAGCATAACATCGTTCCTGGGCAAACGAAGAAGCTTTTAGATTTGCTCCTTCTGAACACCTTCTTTTATGAGACAAATGTTGACGTTATTGCCAGATGGACTAGCATGTAATCAGCCATATTAACATTCTGCTTTCTTCCTAGACTCGATGTTTTGTAAAAATAATTTCACCTGTTATGCGATTACTGGTATCCGAGACACGTCCTCGTATGATTATATTTTGAGCTGAGTGAGGGCTCATTCTAAAGAGGAAGGTTAAACGAAGCGCGCGTGGATTCCTAAATTACCAAGAAAAATCTTTTTGTGAACGAAAAATATATTAGAATCTCTGGAATTTTTCTTCATTTGTTTTCCCTACTTTGGACACTCATATTACTAGATATAAACATAATGTAACTAACAGTTCTCTGTATCTCGATCGTCAATTGTTCATAACTAAATTTAATGTTATCGGCGCACTGGTTTGATCAATTAGACAATAAGCAAGTTTGCAAAAATATTACATGAAATTTGTTAATAATGTAACTAAAGTTGGACCTACGCGCGCTTCATTTAACCTTCCTCTTTAGAATGAGCCCTCACTCAGCTCAAAATATAATCGTATGAGGACGGGAATTGTTCCCGCGTAAACCCCTGTTTTGGCCCAAAATCTAGTTAGATTCTGGTTAGATTCTAGTAATGTCACGTGAGTACCCTACCCCCTTAACCTTATTAGGTACGTTTACTGCCTCGTCTTGGACAGACTATAGCTACCCCCACTATCGAGAAGCCAAGAACAGGAGTGGCGATAGTCGGCGTGAACCTCCCCGCAACTGAATGCGAAGAGCGGGTCGTGGGGGAGGTGCCGACATAAGAGAGGGACTAAAAAGGGCCAGAGGGCCCTGGGCGGTGGGGGTTTAGCGGGTATGGTAGTGTTACTATCTAGGTAATCCAACAATTAGGTAGCATGGCCCTTCTCATCAATGACGACCGGACCCATCCTTAGACCATATACAGGGTGTCCCAAAACTACCCTAGGAGCCGAAAATGGGAGGTTCCGTGGGTCATTTGAAACTACATTTTCCTTTACAAAAATGACGTCCGCGGCTTTGTTTAGGAGTTATTAACGAAAAACACGGACCAATCAGAGCGCGACGTAGACGCGAGTTCGCACAGTCGGCCCGACGCACAGTGGGCCAGAATCGCTCGCTAGCTGTTCATGAGCTAAAAAATGAAAGTCGTCATATCGATTTTTAACCAATGCACAGTGATTCTTAAATGTCCATTACATTCGAAAACGATAATATTAATTAAAGTTATTAAAAACTCTCGTTACTATAAGCGTTCAAAGATCAAACTTTTTCAGATACGATTTATCACCGAAAAAATTCCGTTTCTTCATGACGATGTCCTGGAAAACCTATTGAGGATTAAGTGTCCACATTTTTTTTTTATGAATAATGTATATCTATGTTGAGAACGCCCCAGGAACTAAACGTTAATGTTCATAATTTATTATTTAAAAAAATGTTTAGTCAGCTAAGGAAAATTGTCATAGTCTTTCACATTTGACAAGGAATAAGTTAAAAGTTTGGAAGAATTTGGTGCTCTAACAAAGTGGAGCATTTTCAGCAAAGTTTCCTCTAAAAGATCCCGTAAAATTCACGTCCCCCCTCGGCCCACCCCGGAAATTATGACGGTTTGAAGCGTCGCGTGACACGCGCTCAGTGATGAGTTCGATCGAAATCGTGGCCAAAATAGGAAGGAGTACGGTGGTGTGACAAAAAAATGTTTCCTACAAAAAATAATCAGTAATCTGTACTCTACAAATCTCAATACAAAAAATTTAAAGAATTTTTTTTTTTAAATAAAAAATTGAGGTCGCGTTGATTATTTATTTATCACGATATATTTTTTATTTAATAACATTATAGCTGACGTCAAGACGAATCCAACGACCTATTTATTGTGGCCTTTAAGTTTTGAAATAATGGTGAAATAGGCGTGAACAGCTACCGAGCCATTCTGGCCCACTGTGCGACGCGCCAACTGTCAATTGGCCGAACGTGCCACCGCATGTCTAGATCGCGCTCTGATTGGTCCGTGTTTTTCGTTAATAACTCCTAAACAAAGCCGCAAACGCCATTTTTGTAAAGGAAAATGTCGCTTCAAATGACCCAAGGAACGTCCCATTTTCGGCTCCTAGGGTAGTTTTGGGACACCCTGTATACTTATAGACACGGCACAGATAATTTGGCCTATGGCAAAGATGACAGTAATGTGTGACTCATCGTTCCGAAAGATGTACAAGCTATGCTCGTCGACAGCGGCTGCGCTTGGCTCATGAAGGTGAGGGGGGTATACCCGGAAAGAATGGACAGTATAATTTCAAAGAATTTGGCATTTTATCATGAAATAATCATTATGTAAAGTATATTTGAGATACAAATGTTTATTCTATATGTTTTATTCAGGTATTACAATGAAGTATGAGTTTAAAAAATTTCTCTGCAATTTTGAATACAGCACATTAGTATCATTTTGAATCGCTACACAAAATTCACACGGAGTAAAAAAACGTGTTCGGGTTATAGTATAACGTGTAATGGATAGTGTCGGCGTCGGTCTGCCGCGTCAGCCATTTTGAAATTATCTTAAGAACTATCTTTTTTACCACGATCTTTGCCACGGCCAACTCTCAGTTTTCCTATACACATACTATACCTATGCCGTGTCTATAAGTATATATGGTCTAAGGACCCATCTAGTAAGCCGACGAATCCGAAAATGGCCCGGGCCGAATAAAACGGAGGAGGGGCGGAACGACGGGAAAACTGCAACCCATTAGTGGGCCGAGCTGCTGGAAGCGCCGATTATGATACTGGTGATGAAAGATCCGGTGTGCCTTATGGAAGTGAGGGGCGGACGAGCCGCTACCCTCCCCGGCAGTACCATTATACTAACTAACTAACTACTATCTAGGTAAATAATTCCCCCTGCATAACATCCTTAGGGGGGAACCGAGTCCCGCACTACCCTCCCCAAACTTCATCTTAGGGGAGGGTTAAGCTTAAGCTGAACTTCAGTTTAAGAGCATTCCCCCACCGCCCTTAAAAAAATTTAAAAAAAAGGTACCCCCACTATCGGTACGTTGGTGGGACAATTCTCGGCACGCAACGTCGTGTGATCCCTTCGAGGGACCTTTTGCCGTAACGCTGACTCTACCTGTCAACCGAACTATTATATCTAGATCTTATCTTGTCTGTTTCCAGGAAAACGTGAAGCCGCGGGTGGAGGAAACTGTATTGGTAATAGTCCATCTTCAACAGGGGGTCCACCCAGGATCAGCAACGGTAACGCTGGTTACGGTACTCCACCTGGGGGTGGCAATATGACCCCCGAGGATCTTGCTCCCGATGAAGAGTTTGCTCTAGCCATTACACAGAAAGCTCAGGTAGAAACGACTTTCCATTACCCATTAACTTCTTCATTCTTAGCGCGCACACTTCAACCTTCCGGTCGCTATCACCGTATACAATGCGACTGTGAATACATAAAATACCAGTCGAGACTCTCCGATATTATTGGGTCATTGCTATTCCGCGGATCTTTACGCATTTATATCATACGCGGTGTTTAATCATTTTTAAAATACAAGAAAGCGTTTATATTAGGTTGTTGAAATTGAAATGACCGTTTCGTTCTGCCACGACAGATGGCGATGAAGTTGTCAAATTTGGAAAGTACATATCTCTTCCATGTATTTGCGAGGATATTTTACAGTGTATATGATTCAAAATCGATTTTGTTCGTCATAGAAAAAAAGGAAATTCATATAATTTACTTGTACGAGTCAAAACTTCGACATACTGCGTCTGAAGCAGCGAAAAACATAAATGCTGCTTTCGGTGAAGATACAGGTTGTAAAGAAAGTAATGATCATCCGTCCTAGGGGCGAATCTACACCTCTGGATCGGTGGACATTTGTAAGAGAAACTTGTCGCAAAATTGTTTATAGCAAAGAAAATTGTTGTCAAAAGTTTGTAAGGAGCCATATGTCGCAGACAAATAGTTATTGAGCTGTAAACTGTTAAAGTTTTTGTAAAATTTGATTGTGTGGAATTATACGTATAGACAAAAACCAACTACTACAGTCCACACGTCCGTATCGATGAGACAGAACATGATCGTGTACGTGCCTTTAGCAAACAAAATTTAATTCATTTACATTCACCCCTTTTTTAGTCTAAAGACGTGTGGAAAAAATACCTTCGCGTACACCTCCTAAAGGGGACAGTGTTGGCCTGGGGGAAAATAAATCTTCGCTTTTCTCAAAACCCACTAAAAAGAACCACACGTCTAAGACTGACAATGGGAGCCCTTTTCTCGCTCTCTTATGTCCTTGAGGACAGTCAGGGCCCAGCTTTCTGCATTTCTCCTGACTTCCTCTTTTTCCGGACTCATTTCACTCTTGTTCTTTGCTAAAAATTTTCGCCCATTCCTAATATTTGGTTGGCATGAAACTAATTTCGGTATTTTAAGGTGAAATAAAAACGAATTTCTTTATTCAACGAATGAATTTTAATCCATAAAATATTTTCTTATTTATTCTTTTTAGCAGAAGATCGTCAAACAAAAGGAAAAATATCTTATGCGTTAAAGTTCATTGCTTGGATACAAACATTTGGCTCTATTTCAGCTTAAGGGGGTAGGTATCCATGGATATGACTAGCATATTACTAGAAAAACAAGTGAAAACAGTGTTTACGGGAAATCATTTTTTGTTTTTATACAAGCATGTTATGAGTAGACTGCGGATTTTATGCATTTATGACAAAAATGAATAGGTGTAATTTGATACGGTTACAAGTTAAAAGAATTCGTGAACATTAATTTATTAGGCTCAGCTTATTTTTTTTTAATAAAGAAGAATTAAAGAAAAAAGAATATCGCTTCTATTTGGAACCTGTTCTTTGTGATTGATGTAAACAATTTTTATTTTGCATAAAGATCCGCAGTCTGGTTATGAGCTGTGTGAGGGCTCATTCTAAAGAGGAAAGTTGATCGCAGGTCGCTCTGCTTATGATTTAACAAATTTATGTTTATATTTAATAATATGAGCGTCCAAAGTAAGGGAAACAAATTGAGACAACCACCCTCAGGTTCCCACGTATTTTTCTAATACAAAACGGTTTTTGTTACTTAAATCATGAGCAGAGCAACCTGCGATCAACCTTCCTCTGTCAAAAGAATCTTTATGCAGCTCAAACTATGCTCGTGTGAGGATAAAAAATGGTTTCCTACAAACAGTGTTTTGTTGATGAAATCAGTGTTTGCGGGAAACCATTTTTTGTCCTCATACGAACATGTTATGAGCTGTATGCGTGCTCATTCTAAAGAGGAAGGTTGATCGCAGGTTGCTCTGCTCATGATTTAAGTAACAAAAACCGTTTTATATTAGAAAAATACGTGGGAACCTGAGGGTGGTTGTCTCAATTTGTTTCCCTTACTTTGGACGCTCATATTATTAAATATAAACGTAATGAGCAGAGCGACCTGCGATCAACTTTCTCTTTAGAATGAGCCCTCACACAGCTCATAACATGCTTGTATAAAAACAAACAATGGTTTCCCATAAACACTGTTTTCATTTGTTTTTCTAGTAATATTCTAGTAATATGCTAGTCATATCCATGGGTACCGTACCCCCTTCATAGTTACTTCTCCTAATTGCTGCGAGCCCGTTGTGCGCGAATTGTAGTCCTAGGGTATTTTCAAGAGCGTTTATGTAAAATTCCCGTTTGATTTTCTAGTCACAGCGCACCCGAACCGGCCCGTAGAAAGACTTAGCAGACACTTTGACTTATGTATAACAATGCAAACAAATACAGTCTGGTTTACGTTTCATGTTGAATGCGTCGCACGCAGATGCAGTCTCCGAGCACAACGGTTCGTGTTCTGGTAACGGTAGGAATTTTTCGACGGAATTTACGTGATTCGAATCGTGAACCCCATAAAAGACCCACAACAATATTCTCCGGAAAGTGTTCGTGTTCCACGCAGGTACCTTTTCGACGCCGTATTACGTCCACTCAACCGCGACGCACCGTTTCGTTAAGGGAGTCGTAATAACTCGTGTTATTTTCATTGTTTTCACTTTGAAAAAATAATTTGTGCGCTTCAAATGTCCAAAAACATGTGTGCACAATCCTACTACAAAAAGGGTAACAGTCCACCTGAAAGAAATTTCGAAATGTTGATGAAAAGAACGTTGAAAAAAATCACTTCTTCTTTCTTTTATGCACTTCCTTGAAACACAAGTCAACCGGTAAGGCACTTTTTTGTATGCGCTCCTCTTCGAGGAACTAAAACTCTGAAAATTTTAAGTATTTCGAAAAGTATTAAGTATTTAAGTATTTACAAAAATTTCCAAAGCTTTACAAATTGACGCCGTAGACCATAAGATCCCTATAATTGCATGGCTGCCGCGATGAAATGCATCGCGTGCACAACGAATAATTATAGACCACACAAAAAGTTACAGTTAGCAACTAAATGGCAAGATTTTGCGTAACAGTGAGTTCAAACGGAAGATACCGTCACCGTTAATATAATTGTTACGTGCATCTGTGAACGAAAGTAAAGCGTAAACGCCTGTAAAAGATTATTACAAAACAGTGGCGTATTGTTGTTCCAACTTATCTAACGAATAAAGTCTTATTATTCCGATATTTTAATGACTGTAATGAACAAATTACGTTTCACATTATTCAGAGATTCATAGAGTAAATTTTTAGAAAAACAACAAATGTGCAATTATTTAAGTATCGTGCAATTATAAAGTAAATAATTATTATTTAAATGTGCATGTTTCTAACGTTTCGATCCCGATGTGGATCTTTTTCAGACACTTTTGCGTCTGAAAAATATGAGAACAATTAGAAAAGAGAAAAGTAAAAAAAAATTTTTTTCCCATATAGAAAAAACCAAAAATTAAATTTCATATACGTACTTGTGTGAAAAATGGACATAAACATTTTAAAACAAAAATTAGTGAGTTACGTTTGAACGGTATTTTAGCCAATGATGGTAGATATGTAACTGAAACATGTGCTGCTTCAAAGGTATAAAGGCTATGACATATATCTGTGTAACTTGTTACGATTGATAGATCGATATCGATTGATGGTGGTGTTTATATTTCAGAGCGGCAAAGAAACGAGTTTTTACCGAAACACATTCAAATTAATATGTGAACTTTTGTCTTTGTATTGAAATTATGAAACTATATCAAATTATTTAAACAAACTAAACATAGGGTAACTGCACCAGTGAATGAACGGGCACCAGTAAATGAACGCTTTTGTATATTTCAACAAATTTTAACCCGGACGGCATACTAGCGATAAAATTGTGATTAAAGAGTTAAATAAATAGGAGAATATTGTTTAGTAATTTTGTTCATTCATTGGACCATCGTTGTTCAATTACTACAATGTAGTGTTCATTGACTGGTATTTTTGATATTTTTGATTTAACGTTTAATAAAGAAGAATAATAATAATTTCATTGTATTTGTATTCATTTATTTTTGACAAATGAAGTATAGGGAGCTATTTGGCATATATGAGATTCCTTTAATTCACATAGTTTTTTTTTAAATAAAATATTTTCCTGAACAATTTCTTAAATGTTCATTCACTGGTGCAGTTACCCTATTATTGTGTTTATATTTTGAAGATGGAGTAACTTATGAAAATAGAAGTTCGAATAAAGCACCCAATCACAAGCAGTAAAAGCTGAACATAATCGTCGAAGTGTGATTTCTCTTCCGGTTCACGGCTTCCCTTTACATACGATTTCATTTGGATGTGCAAAAAGTTAATTAGGAAGAAAGTGAGCAAACATACGAGACGTTTTCTAAGCCGTGCTAATGGGGACCGGTTACTGACGAATATGGAATCCTATTTAAAATGAAAAAAATCTGAAGTATGGTGCACCTCCATACATGTATAGACATGTACGTACAAGTCGCGAACCCGTAGATGCAAAGGAGAAATTATTCTCCACGTGGGAAATACACCGAGTAACGCTTTCCGGTGTGGCAGTCGTGGGACCTTCCCGATGATTTTTATCGTTGCATTCCTTCTCTCCACGGCTCTAAGAAAGAAACGACCGAGTCTCTTATTAAGAAGCAGATTCCCCGAAGAAAGTCGTTATTCGGTACATTGTAACTTCATCTACTCGCGAAAGCAAATATACTGCGGCGTTCGGCGTTCGTGAGAATGAAGACATTTTTGCGACAATTTTCTGTGTTCGCGAGAATCTAGGTGCACTGCACGGCAGTGCACCAGCCAAGTTCTCGCACTACCTCCTTATACACGAAACAACTTAACCGTTTTTAGAGGCTTATAAGGGTCGATTCATACATCTTCGATATCGGAGATCGACAAAATATTCTTACCCAGGTTTAAGTGAGACCGTCCACAACCGGAAAACTGAGTCCGATTTTCCTCCGATACTTTTCCTTCGAGTCGAACAGGCCATAACTAACAAATGAAAGGTTTCTATCCCTCCTCAGGTGAACTATCGGTAGCTCTCCTTTACAACTTCATGGTAATGAGAAACATTCCTACTCAAGTTGCCTCAAAAATCGGCCGGAAATGCATGGATACCGAAAAACGCCGGCCGGATATGTATGAATCGGCCCTTAATCGACACTGAAGGCAGATTGAGAGATGTAATTTCGTACACTTGTTAAATACTAACATGCCTCAATATTGACAAAACATTAATCTTCCAACATTAGTAGATTCCAGATATAGTACCTCAAGAATTGCTTTTGTCACTGACTGACAGATCATAAAAGCCTTTTGAGTACTTCCCATTGACCTACAAGCTTGAGATTTTGTACATAGTCCACCATAACTAACACTCAAAGCAATAATTATCAATCGAAAGGGATCGAAACGTTAGAAACATGCTTAAATAATTGCACATTTGTTGTTTTTCTAAAAATGATCGAACTTAGCGCCGATATCATTCAATTTATTATATTACTAATTTTCGATCGAGAAGAATTTAACCTTTAATTATTATCAATGTTTGAAATTTTACTTTAAACAATTTATTAACTTCCCGATTCATAGGGAAGTTACTGTAATTACCCCGAACATCGATTTTTTAGCAGATCTTCACGTTTCATGGTCATTGAAGTCATCTTAGACTATTTTTATTTAATTTTCGTGCGTGTGTGTGTGCGTATGTCCGTTTGTATGTTATCAAATTTTTCGTTAACGTGTTCTGAAAAAGTAACAACGCGATCAGAATGATGAATGATGCAATCGATGTGCTCCGCTGTAACTTAGAGCTGATTAGATTTTGGACCACTTTGGTCCAGTAGTTTTTTTAGTTTTTTCGAAAGAAGTTCATTCAACAATGCAATTCATACGAGAGGATGGAAATTTTCCACCGAATAAACAAACGTAATTATATATATTTCAGTTTTATTTTTTTTTAACTTTAAAAAAATTTTTTTTTAATTATGCAACTAATGCTAATGTTACCGCTTACAATAATCGAAAAATATCCAAATGAAGTGATATTAATGTAATGTTGATATGATATGTAAAGGTCAAACCGATGTAAACAACGCGCAATCTTTGCTGAAACATGTAAGTGTTAAACTTCCACATTTCATCCGCTTCAACATGATTATTCTTGCTCAAAGTCATTTCAAGGTCAAAAAGGTGGTATCCACTAAATTCAGTTTTTTATTGCCTATCATGCTATCGCAAAAAAATATACTATTCCATTTAAAAAAACATCGGTGACATTGCAATTTCATTTAAAAACACGACATCAAAAATTTTTTTCTTCATTATTATATTGCCCCCCTGCAATAGCGTCACTTTGTCCTCTGAAGTTTTCTGACAGGACTGTAAATACGAAAGATATTTAGGTGTTATCATTTATGTGGGATACCCTGTATAAACAAAATGTACTGGGTATTTCACAAAATTAATATAACTGTAAATAATATTTTAAAGAACATACTTGCTAAGTGTAAAGAAAAGTTTCAAAAATATAAATAATGACGTGAGTTCAGACGCAATTGCTCTTGAAAATGATCCACACCTGGATCGAAACGTTGAGTTAAATTTAATTATTGCTAATTTGCTTTGTTTTTGCTTTTATTATTGATCGAAACCGTGCGCCGAGAACATATATTTGATTTACATTTGCATGTAACCTTGTAAATTATAATTTTACAAAGATCTTTTTCGCATATCATTTCGTGAACCAATCCTTTTAATCAGACGCAATTGCTCTTGAAAATGATCCACACCTGGATCGAAACGTTGAGTTTAATGTAATTATTGCTAATTTGCTTTGTTTTTGCTTTTATTATTGATCGACACCGTGCGCCGAGAACATATATTTGATTTACATTTGCATGTAACCTTGTAAATTATAATTTTACAAAGATCTTTTTCGCATATCATTTCGTAAACCAATCCTTTTAATCAGACGCAATTGCTCTTGAAAATGATCCACACCTGGATCGAAACGTTGAGTTAAATGTAATTATTGCTAATTTGCTTTGTTTTTGCTTTTATTATTGATCGAAACCGTGCGCCGAGAACATATATTTGATTTACATTTGCATGTAACCTTGTAAATTATAATTTTACAAAAATCTTTTTCGCATATCATTTCGTGAACCAATCCTTCTAATCCATTATAAAAAATCAAGTCATTTGGTACAATTATGAAAACGTTAATTCTATGTTAAATAGCGTACGAATACTTTCTACGCCCACTGCATGTATCTGCAGCGAGGTATTGTTTAACACGAGCTGTCTTTCGTTGTTTTGCGAACGGTAAATGTACCATTGGTCCAAGGTTCCGTCTTGAAGAACCGTGTGCTTTGCAATGGAACTCGGTCCCTTAGCATTGAACAACTTTCTAATTAATGAAATGTTACAATCTTGACAGGGCAGGTAACGTTACCATTACGTAACTGTAGGATATGGGACAGGAGACAACGGGATATTTCTTTTATAGCCTGGCATTGTGTCGAATTGAAGGACGCGCGAGACAAATGGACAAGAATAGAAGTTTGCCTTAATTTTAACAAAGTGATTAACTCTTCGCAGTAATGAGTATGCGTTGCATGTATTAAACAGACTGAAATAATCGGATATTGCATTGACTGAGAAAAAGCAAGTAGCAAGAAAGTTCGCAACTGTTGCGGAAAATATTCGAACACTTTTAAACAGCCGCTTGAACACATTATCGCTTAATGTGTTATTTAATCAGGCGTTTAATTTCAGAAAAGAAAACGAAGCAGAAAGATCTCGAGTGGTTTCGGAGTAAACTAATTCCCTCTTGGTTCAACTACAGTTCTCTTATCAAGTGCACGCTAAATTACTTTTTTGTACTAGTTACACGGTGTACATTATTTTTTTCCACGAGGAACGCCGAAAAAAATGGCGCACCGCGCGTACATACTTGTAGTATTCATAAAATGACTAAACCCGTGAAACCGTCAGATTTAAATCAATTGCGCTTACTCATGCTACGTAATCTGATCATTCTGAGGTTTAATGACGTTTTTCATGACGCCGAGGAAACTTCTTACAATTAGATATTCGCGCACGCGATATTGCGTGAGCGTGCTGGGATTATGCCCTATATACCAAGATGAAGGAATAATGATTTTAATTTTGTACGACTTTCCCTTTATTTCATTCTACCCGAAGGTATAAATATAGCCCCCGTGCGAATACACTGGATTCAACTTTACCAACAAACCCCAAGCATGTAACTGAAATATAAGATTTTACTATACTGACCGTTTACGTGCCCTGCACTTGAAATTTCCATGAAACCATCCTGCTTGTTGGTGAAATATTACGACATTCCAATAATAATTACAGGTTTGTTGGTAAGGCCACAATTTTGAGTCGAGTATGACGAGCTGAACGACGACAGTACCATTTATTCAAAGAGAAAACGTGAAAACTTGTTTTTTCGAGAGAACGGCTGAACATGTACATTTATATCTCTCAAAACTTCAAACAAAAAAACAGTGTTTAATTCATAGACATATAGAGATAGATTGCGCCGCCTGTACAAAGCGCTGAAGCACACAATGGCGGCGCCGGTTACAAGGAGTGAGAGAGAGAGCGTTAGCCGGAGAGTACAGTGTTCTCTTTCTAATTTACTAAATTCGTACTTATAATTTACTAATTCTCTAAAAGAAACATAAAAATTAATATCAAGAAATAAAAGTGAATAAATTATACACAATTAAACCATAGACACATACAGATAGACTGTGCCGTCTTACGGGCGAATTGAAGCACACAATGGCGGAGCCGGGGTGTACAGCGTTCTCTTTCTAATTTTCTAAATTAGTAAATTATAATTTATAATTATATATAATAAATTATATTTAATAATTATATAATTAATATAATAATTATATAATTATATTTAATAATTAATATTACATATAATTGTAATTATAATTATAATTTTAATTATAATTATATATAATTGTAATTATAATTATAATTTTAATTATAATTATATATAATTGTAATTATAATTATAATTTTAATTATAATTATATATAATTGTAATTATAATTTTAATTTTAATTATAATTATATATAATTGTAATTATAATTTTAATTTTAATTATAATTATACATTATAATATATTATATATTATAATTATATATAATATTATTATTAAATATAATTCATTATAATTACATATAATAGATTATATTTAATAATAATATTATATATAATTAATTATAATTTACTAATTTAGTAAATTAGAAAGAGAACGCTGTACACCCCGGCTCCGCCATTGTGTGCTTCAATTCGCCCGTAAGACGGCGCAGTCTATCTCTATATGTCTATGGTTTAATTGTGTATTATTTATTCACTTTTATTTCTTGATATTAATTTTTATGTTTCTTTTAGAGAAATATTCTTTCTCTGAACAAACGTTACGGTAGCCACAAATGTTCGTTAAAATGTCCTGCCAATAGGTGTCGCAGACCTATGTATACTTTCTCGCACCACTATACATATACTGTAAGCATAAAACCCAGCATCATAAACGCTGAAGTAAAATTTAATGGAACTCTTCGTTCATTTCAAACCGGATGAGAGTCGTAATAAAAAAACTAAACAAGTTTCGTACCTAAAATTTTGCACAAATTTTATGTAAGCAAATGGTTAGAATTATGTTGGACTTCATGCTAGTAAATGTGTTTCTTCTGATTATTTCTGGCGCTTCAAATTGCCAATGAAAATTGATACCAAGAAACGATCCGAAAAGATGTGTATAGTTTTACAAACAATCTGACAAAAAACACCTTTTGTCCAGTACTAGGAGTTAGGGTTGTTGCTTTCCTTCGAAGGTCGAATATTTTGAAGCTTGGAAGCTTCGAATTTCGGAGCTTCGATTTCAGAAACTTCGAAGGTAATGAGAAGCAGAGTTTCGAAGCTTCGAAATTAAAACCTCCGTGGTAAATTGTTATTGTTTCATTAATTATTCAAAGATTAAAAGAAACGGAATTTCGAAGCTTTCAACTTCGAAATTTCGTTGCTAAGTTATATTCGATGCAAATAAAGACACTCCTACATTCCGAAAAGAATATGTCACCACAACTAAAAAATTGATTAAGTTACAACCACACACGATTCGAAGGCTTCAAAACTTCGCGCACCTCAAAGCTTCAACGCTTCGAAACTTCGTACACTTCAAAGTTCCCTTCGTTCCTTCGAATCTTCGAAGAGTCGAAGCTTCGGAAAAGTAACAGCCCTACTAGGAGGACGTCGACCTTTACGTCAGATAATTTATATGCTGCGAATAACAATGGACCCAGGATACATACTATAGATTAATTGCACGTTAAGATGTCGGGAATCTCATATTATAATGAACATCACGATTACCTTTTCCTGCAGAGGGAGGCAGAAGCAATTCGCGGCGCATTGTATCTCAGCGGAACGCTCGCGATAGCATGGATAATCGGCGCGGCAGGACTGTCATTGGCGTGGCTGGTGTTAGTCCTGGCATTAGCCGGGACAATATTTAAAACGAGAGTGTCCAGGCTACTTCAATCAACGATTCAACAGGAATTAGGGAGGCTGCGTCGAAGAAGGGCTCTGTACAAAGACGAAACCGCTGAGTGGTTAAGCTTGCTCCTCAACAAATGGTAAACATTCATTTAGCATCACAAAAATCTCTGTGGTACACTTACATTGAATAAGTTTATGAAGTATTAGCAATGAAACGACGATCTATTTCAACCATTCTCTAATTAGTCGCCCAATTGGCTGGGCAAGACGACTTTTATGACTGACGATCGTATAAAGACTTTTCAGAACCAGATTCAATGATTACAATCTTTTTCACTTACCATTAAGTTTATCCCAATAGTAATATAATTTTATACATTAATTAGGCAATGATTACACTCGATGTGTGTTGCTGGGATAATTTTAAAAATAGAATGTGGTCCTTCAGATTAACCCCTTGCTCTACAATATCGTGTCGGAATCGTGATAAAGATTCTGAACAAAGTCTAATAAATATACAGGGTGTTTCGTTTATTTAATAACGAAAATATTTCGTGATGCATTAAAGATAGGAACAAAATTTGTCTACAAAAATTGTTCGGTACGAAGGGATTAATCGTAAAGTGTAATTTTTGTCAAGATTCGAATGGTAGGGGAGAAATTTCAAAGACAAATTAATGTTTTGAAATGGGACCATATATTTTTTTGGTTATATCACGATAGCATTTTCCAAGACGAATTCGACGACAAATCACATTATATTCTTACTGCTACAAAACATTTGAAATTATTTTATAAATTTGTAACTCCTTCAGTAAGCAATGATATGTAATATCTGTGGTTACCGGCTATTAGCTGCACACTGTAAACAAAGATTGACCTTCTTGTCATTTGTTTTGAACAGTCGGAAGAAATGTTAAGAAATGCCGAAAAGGAATTTTTTAAACGGGTGAAAGGATATTTCTTTTTCTTAAAGTGAACATTGTTAAGCGCAAAAAGTAATGAAATTATTTAATTAACTAATAAACAGAACCATTTAATTTAGGTATACTGAATAAAATTGCTAAGGATATGTATTATAAATGTATATGTATATTAACGGTAACTACTTAAGAAGTTACAAATTTATAATATAATTTCGAATGTTTTGTAGCAAAAGACAACATAATGTGATATGTCGTTGAATTCGTCTTGGAAAATGCTATCGTGTTATAAGCAAACAAATATATGGTTCCATTTCAAAAAATTAATTTGTCTTTGAAACTTCTCTCCCACCATTCGAATCTTGACAAAAACTACACTGTATGATTGGTCCGCCTTCATACCGAACAATTTTTGTAAACAAATATTGTTCGTATCTTTAGTGTTTCACGAGATATTTCCGTTATTAGATAAACGAAACACCATGTGTATGTATGTTATTAGTTCCCTTTAAACCGAGATGAAATTCTGTTTTGGTTTCGTTAATGTATAGTTATTAGAGAACATATAGACATACAATAGATATAAACTTTCTCTCTTTTTAGGAAATTACGAATTACAAAGGAAGTTCTGATCACTGAAGCAGTAAAATAGACCGCAGGGCAAGGGGTTAATTAGTACATGTGCTAAGAAATACATCTTCATTTTTATTCTGTTCCTCACAACCCCCTTAGCTTTTATTTCGCATAAAAATCCGCAGTCTAGCGATCATCTTCGGTGTTTTATTAATGGCAAGTTCGTGCGTTCTAGTGAGAGTAATGTCGAACGTGATGCGAATCATGTCTGCGTTGTGTTATCGCGCGATTGTCAACGCAGCGAAATGTTCCCATAGGTGAATGAACGTTCTTTCGCAAACGAATCTACTATGTAGGCATTTGTAAACATTCCACATTCCTCGTGCGTATAACCGGCGCCTTTCACATTTCGTTGATACTCCGTGCGCATGCATGCGCCGCTGAAATGAGTCTTGGCACTCGTGGCTGAACAGCTTATGGTTTAAACAGCAAGAATAACTAGGGTTCTTCGTAGTTATTATTCACAGTGGATCTAACAAGTATTTCACCACTAAATAAATCTGATTCTCAAAAAATTGTCTATATCCAAAACTGAAAATTTCATGAAAAATATTATTATTATTATACCATTATATAAATATTATTATAGTATACAGGGTCATCCGTTTTTAAACGGACAAACGTAAACCAGCTATAAAGAACCCCGAATGGAACAAGTTTTACCCCTGCCACTTTTTTTGTTTCGGCCTTGATTTCTAGAAAATTGCAAAAAAACATAATTTTTTTAGTTCACATAAACTTGAATATCTCGGGACTCCAGTGATGAATCTTGATGATTTTTCCTTTGTTTGGTTTAAAATAAATAGAGGCATCTTTTTTGTTAACAAAATATTTTTGTACGACCTTCGGATCTTTGTTTTTTTTGGCATAGGGCACATCGTGGAGTCTCAATGAAAAAACTTCGAAAAACTTGGATTTATGCGTAATCAACCGTTTAATTCAAGACAAAAAATAACAAAAAACTATTAACAAAATTCAAAATTTTAAGATTTCTCAAAAATTAACAAACTATTTTTTCGAAAACTGAACGTTTTTACTAACCATTTAGTTATAAATGTTGAAATTTAAGAAAAAATCATCAAGATTCATCACTGGAGTCCCGAGATATTCAATTTTATGTGAACTAAAAAAATTATGGTTTTTTGCAATTTTCTAGAAATCAAGGCCGAAACAAAAAAAGTGGCAGGGGTAAAACTTGTTCCATTTGGGGTTCTTTATAGCAGGTTTACGTTTGTCCGTTTAAAAACGGATGACCCTGTATATTATAGATAGTGCTTCGTCACAATTCGAGAAACCTTTCGTTTCCGCTTTAATGGAACTTCTATTCGATGAAGTACCTGTAACATAAATGTTCCACAATTTTCATAATGTAATTCGTGCTGCGGACGACGTTAATTATGTCGCGAAGGCTGCTTAAAAGAATCTTGATAAATTGCCCGGCTAATGTTATCGGTATCTCACCGAACATCTGTTTTCCAATTTCATGTTGTATTCGCGTGACGATCGGATCTTTCCGATCCGGAAATGGGAAAATGGACGTTAGCCGTGAAGTTTCTAACTCGATTAAAATTATGATATGCTCGATATACAGTGCATCTGCTTGATAATGTCGAGATAGACCGCGTTTATCCCATTACGGTCGATTTATAAACATCCGTCCGGAACTTGAACGCTCTTCCCCAACTTTCTTCGAAAGTTTCGCAGCTACCCTCATCGTTTTCTCGACGCGAGTAGTTTTTGTACGTGTTATTAAATTTTCAAAGGGAGTTTGCCTTCACAATTTTCAATTTCATGGTGGCTAATTTTTGTGACGAATGCACCGAATCCGCAGTCTAGGAATTAATAGTAAATAATAACTATTGCTTATTAGGTATAGATAGAGATAAATATAATATAATAATTAGGTATAGATAGAGATAAATATAATAAAATAATTAGGTATAGATAGAGATAAATATAATATAATTAGGTATAGATAGAGATAAATATAATATAATAATTAGGTATAGATAGAGATAAATATAATATAATAATTAGGTATAGATAGAGATAAATATAATATAATAATGAGGTATAGATAGAGATAAATATAATATAATAATTAGGTGTAGATAGAGATAAATATAATATAATAATGAGGTATAGATAGAGATAAATATAATATAATAATTAGGTATAGATAGAGAAAAATATAATATAATAATTAGGTATAGATAGAGATAAATATAATATAATAATTAGGTATAGATAGAGATAAATATAATATAATTAGGTATAGATAGAGATAAATATAATATTATAATTAGGTATAGATAGAGATAAATATAATATAATAATTAGGTATAGATAGAGATAAATATAATATAATAATTAGGTATAGATAGAGAAAAATATAATATAATAATTAGGTATAGATAGAGATAAATATAATATAATAATTAGGTATAGATAGAGATAAATATAATATAATAATTTATCTGTATCTATACCTAATAAGCAACTTCTATCGCGCATGGTTTCCATGCACACGATTTTTTTTCTGTTCCACACACGGTAGTTTAAAAAATATATATCTTTAATACGTCTATAATATATTTAATTATATTACTTCAATTCATATAAATAAAAATAAAAAACGTAGTTGCACGTGCTGTTCTAACCATTCGCTATCATTCTGAGATCGTTGGTTGTCCAAGCGGTTAAGAAATTGGACTACCAATCGGTAGACCGGGGTTCGAATCTCGTCGGGGTTAGAAATTATTTTTCTACGTTCATTCTCAGTTTAAATTTTCGCGCCACTCGACTTTCGACTTCCGTTACATCGAGTTCCGTTACATCAGAAAATTGTTACCCTCAGCAAAGAAGTTTCACTTCAACAATGTACGATTGTAATACCTGCTATTTATTCGTAACGACCTGATGTACGTATGAGAGAAAATTTTCTATTTCGGTGGAATCATTCGGACGATTTGAATCGTTTTGTGAAAGAACGTAATCGCATGGGGATCGCTGTCTGAATGATCACGATAAACGTGATATGTACCATGAGCAGGAAGAAACCACCCGCAAAGATATTACATATAACGCCGCGTTGTGTTATAACCCGCAGCAGTTTGCACAAGCTAACCACGTTTTAACGATAATGACATGAATTCATTACTGTGCTGCGGCGAAAGGAGTATAAACCGGACAGCTATATCCACACTTTTCAGTGCCGCAGTGTCTCAGGTTGCTGACTCGTATAGGGTGTTCCAAAACTGCACGACCAGTGAAATATTATGTATTTCGAGTTCATTTTTGTTTTCATATAAAATCACCACCTTTTGGATTGTACCATGTGTTAGACATCATCCAGTATGTTCAAGGAAATTATCGAATAGTTTCCCTTTAATGAATTGAGCCGTTTATTTTGAATGTGGCCCAAGAACTTTTAAGTTTACATCGAGATATTTAACCCTCATCCGTCCCTCATTTCACGAACTGAATCTGTCCCTCGGTGTCAAATCGACACAGTGATAAAAATTCGATAAAATAACAAGGTAAACGGTTACTTTTCGATGTTTTTTTTATTCAAATTCATCAGTTAACATTAATGTACAGGGTGTAAAAAAATGTTTGGTCCTGGCTGCCATAGGCGTATTCTACATCTTCGGATCGATGAAGATCTGCGAAAAAAAGATTTTTGCAAAATCTTTGTGATTTTAAATATATTAGTTACAATTTGCTTGAGATTGAAAAGATAACGGGGAAATGTAAATATTAAAATTGCTAGTTTGATTATTTTCGAAAATGGACTGGGCTACTTTCAAAATAAACGGCTCAATTGAAAAGCTCCTTCTTTGAAAAAGTAATTACAATTAAAAATTAATTGAAATGCGAAATCCCTGCTATGTTTGTTATCGATCTTTCAATCCCTAGATTAAGTTACCTCGATTGTGAGATTAATTCCCTAATAGCTTGCAAATCATTCATTAAGTTTAAAAATAGAAGACTGCTTTGCTATCAATATTAATTTCCGCCTTATCATTAAAAATTACAGCTATCTACGTCAGATGCCTGAAACTACCAATCAATTTAATGAGATCGCTTGGGGGGTGAAATATCATTATTTGTTCATTTGATAAAACTTTTAACGAAGTTAAAAGAATAAAGTTACTAAAGAAGTTTGAATGAAGTTGCTAAAGAATTAAGTTACATTCAGTGGCTACAGGTTGTTAGTATATTTGCATATTTATAATTGTAAGTTTAATTACGTCAACTGTTGAATGCAATACATTGATCCCTAATTTATTTCCATTACTTAGATTTTATGTACGTATATATTCTTTTATTTAAACTTATAAAAGAATATATACGTACATTGATAATCGACATACGTATAATATTTTATTTGCAACTCAGGTGGAGGTTCAGTGCAGCAGGAATATTTTCCTTAGCAAAGGAAAGGCTGGAGCCGTTGCTGAACGAAGCTAAGCCAGGAATACTTGGTAAATCAAATTTAAATTAAGAACAACATTTTAATTTTCATTTTTTTTTTTTAAAAAAAAGAGCAAATTTGTTTTATACAACTATTCTAGGGCCACTGGAGCTTAGGGAACTCACCCTCGGCGAACAGACTCCATACGTAACACGTGTACGAACATTAGATTACACCAACGATGATGACAATCTGGATGGTCAAACTGGACAAACGAAATTGTCTATCGAAGCCGACGTGCGTCTTGATTGCGAGCAGTTTCGTATGCTGATAACAACAAGATTGTTTGGGAAAGGGTTAGTACATAATGAAAGTATTCAAAATCGATACACCTGTATTCCAACTCGTATACATATGTATGTCTTCCTATATGTATACCAGATCTGGGCATTAATTAGCGAAACAAATATTTTAAATTTTATTTAATATTTTAGATTTTATTTTGCTTAAAGAAATAGTATTCTAAATAAGATATAGAATTTGGAAAACAAAATAATTTTATTTGAACAATCTGAAGCTCAAAATAAAATATTTCTATTTCAACAAATTGATCGAGAAAATAAAATATTTCTATTTTAACAATCTGAAACGCGAAATATAAAATACTTTACTTTTTGCGTTGTTATAATACTCTGAGAAATCGCATAAACATACAGTCTATTTTATCTTTATGGACCGATTTACACTCATAATTTACTTATTACTTAATTTACTTATATTAGAAATATTATTACTTACAGCAATAATATTTCAAATTGGAATTGAAAATAAAAAGAGAAAGAGAGACAGAGGAGCAAAATACAAATATTCTCAATATTCTTCAAATAAAATATCATTTTCAAAAATGACTGCAACAAATAAATCATTTTATTTTCAAAAATTACTGCAACAAATAAATTATTTTATTTTCAAAAATTACTGCATCGAATAAAATATTTTATTTTCAAAGATGTACAGATACTATAACAAAATAAATAGGATTGTTTATTATTCACTATTTAAAATCCATTTTCCCAAGCTCTGCTATACATATACTAATCGTAAAGAAAGGCTAAATATGTTTCTAACAAAAACGCATATATCTAACGTGTACTGTAAGATAAAATATTCGATTAAAGGGTCGGCATGGACGTTGATTTAGCTGTGGAGAAACTATCTCTCTCGGGAACGATTCTCGCCACCCTGACCCTTAACTCCATGGCTCCATTTCCTCACGCAACCTCTTTAAGCGTGAGTTTCGTGGAGAAACCGGATGTTTGGTTCAGCGTGAGAATTCTACGGGCCGTACAAATGATGGAAATGCCTTTAATTAAGACCTGGATCCACGCAGTGGTTACGGACGCTCTGGCCAGCTGGATCGTTGATCCAGGTCACCTGGAGATGAATCTGAGAGCGCAAGAACGGCCCGGACCCAGATTGGACTTTATGGCGAATTCCATACCTCAAGGAGTGCTCACCGTGTTCTTGTCCCAAAACGGCTGTCCCGGTAAACGACATCTTATTATAAAACCTTTTATGTCGTCTTTTATAAAAACATGTCGAATGCTCCACGTTTATGCATACTACCCCTGAAACACACTGTGCAAAAAAAAGAAGTACATACCCGGCCATATCTAACAGAATAACTTAAAAAATCAAATAAGAACACAGTAAGTTTTGAAAAAAATTCCACAGTTTAATTGAATTGTTCTGAGAATATGTGTTATTCTGGATTATCTAATACTTGAAAAAATAAAGATATTGTTTGTTATTATATATCTTATAATTATACTGGGTGCTTCTTTCTTTTGCATATTCGATCAAACTCGTGAACATTGAACGAATTATTTCAGCGCATATAAAATACGAAAAATAGTACCACATGTACAGGGTGTCCCATTTGAAGTGATCGACTCCAATATCTCTGAAATCATTAGTCACATCTAAAAATGTTTCAAACAGAAGTTATACGGTTTCGAAGGGAATATAATTTTATGATAAATGATTTTGTGTAGATTGAGGATTAGGGGGTAAATAAAAGTCGCTTCCAATTTTTTTCATAAAACTATGTATTTTTTAATACATCAATGGGTGTAGGTCATTATTTAAAGTTTCTTTTGGCAATCTCGTCGTGTTAAGCATTCTAAGTCTTTGTGATGCTACTTTGAATTTTTTTATAATCATATTATGTCGTATTATTTTTATTTTATGTGTATAGAAGAAATGGTGAAATCTGTAACAATTTTGCATTATTTCTTGCCCCTTATAGTTCCAATCGGTGACGAATCGAGGTGGCTTGTGGTCACGCTAGGAGACCAAAGGCGTGTAACGACACCCTTAAATTCCACATGGAACGAGGACGTCTCGTTCCTGGTGGGTGCCTTGGATAACGAGAAAGTTTCCATCAAATTAAAAGCAAAACGACTTGTCAGCACGATCACTCTGGCACAATTCGAATTGGCGCTTGGCGTCTATAACTGGGACAACTCGCAAGTGTAAGTACCGGAAGTGAAAAAATTATTTTCACAGCTTGGAATAACAATACCAATAAAAACTTGGTATAACAATATTCGATTTCTACAATTAAAAAGTAAAATTTACTAGTGCATTCACTTGAATTTTCAAACACAATCGTTCAAATATAATAAATATTACCATAGACTCCCGTATCGCGCGATTAGAAATTTTTTAATAAGAGTCTTTTTAAACAATTCTTTATACGTTTATTGTCACATAAAATCGTCTATACGATATTTTTACTCTCATCTTGGTTGATAAATTAATTTTCAAAATTCAATTATGAACACAACAATTAAAAAAATTGAAGCACGATTCATTGAACGAGAAGGATTTCTCGCAGAACAAGTGGCAATGTTCAATGTTTATAAACAGTTATAAAATTAGTGTGCAAAATACACTATATTCATTGAATTGTTCTGCTTCGATCAGAATCGAGACGGTATTGCAACAGAAGAAACCATCCCGTAATAGTGCAAACATTCCAAACATCAATGCTCGATTAGAGTATACCACTCTTCCAAAATTGGATCCGGATCTACCGCAACCGGAGCTCGCAGAAGAGAATACGCATCTATCAGGTACAATACGGTTTTATTCGATTGTTTATCCCTTTTCAACGCGAAATTGTTGAGAACAATTTTCAGTCGAAACCCCGAGATTCTTGGTCCGAAAAATTATTTAGAAACTAGGAAAAGTGGAACGTATCGACGCAATTTTACCTTTGAAAACAGTAATTAAGAAACTAGAGTTCTTGCACTAAATTAGATCCATCTTTTTCCTAGTACATATTCCTCAGATATTAAGTCTCACATTTCTTAAATGAATAAAAGTAGTTAAGAAATCGTATCCGGTGTTATCCGTATATCTGATATTTTCAGTGTCACGAAAATATTCCAATCGACCACAAAAAGCAGGTAAAGCATGATTAACTAAATATTGTGTCGATGGATGTTACTTTCGAGCATGAATGTCGAACATTTTCGTTTTCCTGTTAAATCACAGCTCTGTATTATTTCACTTTCGTCTAAGTAAATGTTACACATTATATAGGATGATTATTAAACAACAAAAATAAATATTTTCAGGTGTGCTCGTGGTGTACATCCACTCGGCCGAAAATCTGAGCAGCGACAATTCTCAATGCAATCCTTATTGCATGTTATTCAACAATCGAAAGAAGGTACGACTTTTGTCAGGGGACACACAAATTTTAAGAATGTATTTCTCGGAAACTTGTCATCTTCTTTTCGTTAAAACTTCAGGTGAAGACGACGCATTACATTCGAGGTACCACTTCGCCATGTTGGGAATCCAGAGCCCAATTTCTTGTTCAAGATTATACTCAAGTCTCGCTAAGCTTTGTCGTATATTCCTGGAACATATCAAAATCGACTGACAGCGATATGCTTGGGCTTGCTATATTGTCCTTGTCTCAGGTAGGATCGTAGGATTATTTAATTCGAAATGTACGAAATGATTTAACAACTTTCCCCGTTCCAATTCTCCTTTTTGAAGAGTGATTCTTACTTCTTTTCTTCGCTGCGTTTTTAACATTTTTCTACCTTTAACTTCTCCGAGTGAATTCTATGTTCTTCCATCTGGTTCTAGTTCGTTCAGAGTCTCTACAGGTATTCGATATTTTGTGAAACAAAATGTAAAGAAAATGACGATCGGACTAATTTTACTAAGCTCTTTGCTGAACACTGAACAAACAACATTTGATGAACATTTTGATTACAGGATAGTACATGGATAATAAGAAAAGAGCTGTCTCTCAGTGGCTCGAACAATATGTCGACAATGATGGTGTCAGTAATGTTCTACCCCGTAAAAAGCGTGCAGCAAGTGGTCACGAGCCGAAGAAGTAGCTTGGCCCTTCCTGTGTCAGACGATGAACCAAAAACAAAGAGGAACAGCTTGCCGTGGATGCAACAAGCAGTTAGTGGAGTTGATATTGGCGATCATTTATTCACTCGGCCGTAATAAGATTTTCTTTCTGCCTCGTCATGTTTCAAATACGTCTGATTATTTTTAGAAGCTATTATTGAGTCACAAGGATATAGACCCGGCCTCGTCGGACGTATCGAGCCTACTCTCCACCGGAAGTGGACTGATGGAAGTAACGTTGATACGCGCGAAGGATCTTGTGGCGAAGGACTTGAACGGCTTCAGCGATCCCTTTTGCGAATTAAAACTGAACAACGAAACGAAATACAAGAGCAGTATAAAAAAGAAAACCCTGAATCCTTGCTGGGACGAAAGTTCCATCATGGGTTTGCCGAGGATAGGCGAGACGTTGGATGTCGTAAGATCTTGTTTCACGAATACAGTAGATTCCGCATATTTGGAACATCAGTATATCGTGCGCCGGTTTTAATTAGGGCTGTTACTTTTCTCAGGATTCGACACTTCGTAGATTCCGAAGGATTCGAAGAGAACTACGAAGTTTCAAAGCATTGAAGCTTCGAAGCCTTCGAAGTATCCGAAGTTTCGAAACCTTCGAAGTGTCCGAAGTTTCGAAGCCTTCGAGGTGTCCGAAGTTTCGAAGCCTTCGAAGTGTCCGAAGTTTCGAAGTCTTCGAATCGTACAAAATTTTAACTTACTCAATCTTTTAGTTGTGGTGGCGTATTTATCCGAAATGTAGGAGTGGCTGTGATTGTATCAAATATAACTTCAATATAGAATTAAAAATATAATTAATATAACTTCAATATATAATTAAAAATATAATTAATATAATTAAAATATAATTTCAGCGAAACTTCGAAGTTTAAAGCCACGAAACTCCGTTTCTTTTAATCCTCTAATAATTTATTACGGAGTTTCGTATTATAGTCCAGTCGGCAGGTCGAAAAAAAGGCGTCTACCTGGAAAGTATTCCGAACTCAATGAAATTTTGACACGTCATTTAGGGGTACTCTGGGGTGTCGTATCTGAGTTTTCGACCTCGAGGACCCTGTGCTAACTTGGGGAGGGGGTAAAAACCACGATTTTTATTACCTTGTTTTGGTTTTTCGCTTATTACTCAAAAACTAAGGGCCCTAAGAACTTTTTGTTTTCTTTTTTGGAAAGAGCATTAAATTTCCTTCAAATTTCACTGTTCAAACGTATTTTTCGACCCCATAGGGCCTGTCTCTCGGTGCCTATTGGGTAAAAAAAATACGTTTGAACAGTGAAATTTGAAGGAAATTTAATGCTCTTTCCAAAAAAGAAAACAAACTTCTTAGGACCCATAGTTTTTGAGTAATAAGCGAAAAACCAAAAAAAGGTAATAAAAATCGTGGTTTTTACCCCCTCCCCAAGTTAGCACAGGGTCCTCGAGGTCGAAAACTCGGATACGACACCGCAGAGTACCCCTAAATGACGTGTCAAAATTTCATTGAGTTCGGAATACTTTCCAGGTAAAAGTACCTGGCGACTGGACTATTAGAAAGTTTCAAAAATTCGATTCTCGCCACCTTCGAAGCTTCAAAATCGTCGGCCTTCGAAGGAAAGTATCAGCCCCAGTCTCGATTAAACGAAGAAACCTAGGACTCTTTCATTATATTCTGTCCTCTTACGCTTTGTTCCAAGCAAACGGGAACTATTGTAATTACATTCAATCAGTACAAATTGCTGAAACATGGCTACATCATCTTTTTACGCATAGGTTTTATGGGATCATGATACTTTTGGGATGAAAGATTATCTAGGAAAAGTTTCATTGACTCTCGAAGACATTCGGAAATTATCGAGCAGCGATCAGTCCCATTGGTTCACGTTGCGAGGAACCAAAACAGGATCTGTAGAATTGAAGATCAAAGTCTTGTCTGAAGAGTGCGAAGTACTAGAAACCTTCTTCTTGATTATACAGAGATCATTGCGCTTAACGTTTCTAGTTTTATCGTATTATACGTATTCGTTTTTTTCTAGACTCAGAGCACGTACGCAGCCAGCAACATTAGCGAAAATTCGACACAAATGAATATTGAGACTTCCGAGTCAGTGTCGAATATTATTAGGAGACCGTCGATGGAAAAATCGAAGATGAGGTTGCATTTAGACGTCGTACCGCCACCGCCACCACCGCGTACAGTAACTTTGTTAAAACCGACCATTTCCAATCAGTCTGGTAAATTGTTTTGTAGATAACTCATTTAGGTATTCGTTAAAATACAAGTTTTCCTAGTTTGTGATTATTTATTGTTCGAACTGCTTTGATTAGACAAAGTTAGCGTCGGAAGCAAGGATTCCAATGAGATGAACGGCAACCAGACTTCTTGGATACCTGCAGTTATTACAGAAAGAGTGGCAGATGTGATCGATAACGGCGATTCGACAAAGTCGAGGGAACGGCGATCCTCGTATAATAGTCTGACTCCGAGCCCGGAACAAACCTTTGGCAAGAAATTACCGCAATACAATAGCTTCCGCGTTATGAAACAAAAGGTAATCGAAATCCCGAAGAAACACATCCCTAACATATTTTAAATATTAAAAGTATCAGATGATTGCACAAGTTCGTGCCCGATTTGACACTAAAATCGAATGGTTAAATTTAAAGAATACAAGGTTTATTAATCAATTATATAGTCTAAATTTACAATTAGAAACGAATGGTGACTGATATTTTTTTTACACTCCGCCTTGCGACATTTATGAAAATCGGGCATGAACTAATATGCAATCATCTAATATTTTAAGTAAACTGTTGGGTTCACTATCAGAAATATCTGATCGTATTAATCGAACAAATTACTATAAATACTGCTATGAATGTTGAATAACAGCAGAAATATAAATAATTTCAGGTAAAGAGAGGACTGAAGCTCCGTAGATTCCGCTCAGAAGTGAATATAGAAGAGAAAAATGATGCAAAAGGTATAACATTGAGTTTGGAGCCGAGAGGAGGAGGAGAAGCTGATGCTACAGAGCTTTTACAGGAATCTGGCTTAGCTCATGCTGTATCACAACCCGATATGCTTGGCAGAATAAAACAGCATAGTCCACGTTTAAGACTGAGACCCAATGGTTAGTATACTACATTAATAAATCTTCTCATTTCATTTAAAGCGAATATGAGAATCTTAATGGAATTATTGATTATATTGAAATTATTTCTATTATGTTAGAATTAAAAGTTGTGAATGGTACCAGAGAAAAGTATTCAGGGATAGAAGGTAAAGTTCTTCAGGCTCAAGGTCTTCATGTTGCTCATATCGCTCAATTATATTGTAGAATTAAACTTCAAACGTGAGTATATGGGAACTTGATGTATAACTGAACACATTATAGTTTTAACAATAATAGTTGATATTCCATAGATGTACCAGTTCCGATAAAATTACATCTTCAACAAACAGTGGAAAAACTTTGGCGAAATCTCGACTATTACCTGCTATGCCCAATCCTCAATTTAGCATAGACTTTCACATCGAAGGCGACAATGTTCCAAGACAATCTTTATTAATATTTGAAATTCGAAGCGCTAGCAAAGAGCTACTAGCCAGTCGTCGAATTACTCTTCAAGAATTATTAGGTATATGTCTTCCATTTGAATTTAGTAAATCTGCCACTTGCTTGATATATTATTACTTTTAGGTGTATCAGCTGCAACCGATGAAATCCAGACATGGTTAGCATTAAATAATGGAGCATCACTAGAGGTGCAAATTGCTCATGGAAGAGAATTGAAAACTAAGTCGACGAAAAAATTGTTCCGATCTTGGTCAGTACACCGAATAGGGAAAATTTAAAATACCTCAAAATTGTATATTTTCTATGCATCTTTCATACATTTTGATTTCACCAAACACAAAAATGTACAAATTCAACGTTCTCTTTCCATAAAAAGTGGATTGTAACAATTAAAACTTTTATGTACTCATATCATGTTTCAAATATTTTATTTACATGTAAATATATACATACATACATACATACATACATATATTTATATATATTTATATATAAATATATATAGTTAAAACAAATAAAGTACTTAATGTTAATCTACAACAAAGGATTGTAATAATTCATGTTTTGTAAGATAAAAGAGAATTGATTTATTCTTAATTATAAAGCGATTTATGAACTAAATTGGAAAAACAAATATTATCCTTCTGCCGTCCATTCAAATCAAATTTTTATACCATATATTAGATAGTTTCTAAATTGCATTCACTGATATAGGTAGGTCGAAAAGAGAAGAAAATTTGTAGTAAATATACTTCATTTCCATTTTGCTATCTTTTGTGAATACATAGACGTTATTTAGCCAAGAGCAAATAATTTTACTTGCTTATTCAACAATGTAATCACCGATTTCATTTCAAATAATTTATTTATACATAAATTTACATTTAATAATGTACAATTTATCATGACTTTTATTGCTACAATCGGTGCACACTTTATATTGTTTCAAATAAATATAATATATGACAGAAAATAATACTTTTAACACTTTCATGTCCACACGTTTCATGGAAATACTTTCACTTAAAACCAAAACAGTTTTGTAAGCCCATAAGGCACGTTACAATTCATTTATACATAGTATTGGTAGAAATAAAATTTGATGTAGTGTCAGTAAAAATATAAGCACCTCCAATGTAGTAGCATTAGCAGTTGACTATGAATTTTCATACAACATCGTGTTGACGTGATCAGACAAGAAAGTGTTAATATACCGTTAAATATTAACATTTTTAAAAACTCCCTTCAATAGTTAACAACGTGCAAAAATAATTGCTATTGCAACTCATATTAAAATCATTTACATACAATAAATATAATATTTCTTCAACAGTTATGTCCCATATAGCCATACAATAACATTCATTTCTTCTTATTTTTATACGTATAAAATATAGACGCAAGCAATATAAACAGTTTAAATACTATACAAAATGTTGTGTAAAAATGTATATATATATAATTTAAATATTCTTTAAAAAGATTTAAACTTCACAAAATGCGAACTTGTTATGTGTTACTGTCTTTGTAATAAATAATGTCTAATATTTAACATGAACATTAAATATACCATGAACAACTTTGGCTCCAATAGTAATTGCATGTTGCATAAAATGAATCTGCAAACAGTAGAATTTTTCAAGTTTTCAATTAGTTCATCATTAGTTCACTTGCCACTGAAACAAATCAACGTTTCCTATATTACAATGCGATCAAAGTATTATTGAAACTGATTATTTTATCTTCATAATTTATGACTAGGATCTTTATAAGTTAGAATGAAATAGAGATTTATTTCCTTTCTTAATATTTTCAATAGGTTGAAAATAATGTAGCAGTATCTTTAAATTTTTATAACATGTTTACTGTTTTAAATTACACCAACTAATTTTTCCAATAAATGCATAAAGATCCATTGTCTATAATATATTATATTTACACAGATATGGTAATATACCGTACGATAAATTTTGACAACTTACCTTTAATGGTGGTTGAGACTTATAAGCGCTAGCTTCTTCCTCGCGTTTCTCGCGTTGTTCATCTAACCTTTGTTGACGTCGAACAGCATCCATATTCTTAATACCTCGTGTTTGCTGTTCAGCAATTCTTCTTTCTGCTGCTTCCTTTTGTTGCCTTCTTCTAGTCTCCTAAATGAAAAAATGTGTTTTTTTTTAATCAAACTTAGTAGTTTGTACTAATAATTAGATATACTATACTAGTAATTAGACTCTGGATGTTTACTCAAAATAAAAAATTTGTGCATTAATTGCAATGTACAATTCCTAAATATAAGTTTATATTCTTCTTTAATAATTTTAATGTGATGAAAATAACCCAGATAGCCAAATGCCTCGAATCTGCCGAGGGGAAGTTATGACCGTAAGGGCTCGAGGACGTGCCCTCGGCAGAAACGCGGCACGAGCTGCCCTCGGCAGGTATCGGGATTTTTACGGGCCGAACGTCGCTTGGACCTGCCGAGGGCAGCTCGTGCCGCGTTTCTGCCGAGGGCACGTCCTCGAGCCCTCACGGTCATAACTTCCCCTCGGCAGATTCGAGGCACGAGCTGCCCTCAGCAGGTCCAAGCGATGTTCGACACGTAAAAATCCTGATACCTGACCTCGGCACGCTCTGCTCGATTTCAGCGCTAGGCCCGCTTGGCTATCTGGGAATATATTGATACTCTAGAAATCTTTTAATATTTTCACTGTTTTAAATTGCACTTGCTCATTTTTGTTACAAATGCATAAAATTTGGAGTCTAATTATAACTTTTCAAACATTACTAATGTAAATAAGAAATAATATAACATAAAATAGGAATGACACTGTGACATGGTATGAATGTAAAACAATATTTGTGTTACTGTACGTTCATATAAATAACCTCAAAATAATAAATTTACCAAATCCGGTGTTAAATTTTCACACGAAGCTGATTGTTTATAACAACATCCACACAAGTTGCCCATGGCAAATACGACGCTTTTAATATATGCAAATAGTGTCAACTATCTGTATTGTAGCAATTTCTTCAGCATAAATAGATATGCGTATTACGAATTGTCAACTAGTGTCAGTTCCAGTTCGTTGTAGTTTTGAATCAATATCAGAAACTTAAGATTCGCATAGATATTCCATGCAATGAGATTTTCGATCAAGCATTCTGAATTACCGACGTTGTCAGAAAGTGCCCCATTGTTGTAGAGGTCACTACCTGAATTGAACAGGCAGTTAATCAACTATGTAATCCTGCACACAGACTAAACATTTGGGATCCCGAAATTGCAACAAAAAGTGTCCAGAGAGATTAATTCTTATCAGAGAGTTCTTATAATATTGTCGTCTTCAAAACATGTAATAAAACAACATTTCAAGTAATTTATAAAATTGGTATAACGTGCAAAACATTTATTTCCATAAATTAAAGAAAACCATACTTTTGTAACATTGCCAAACAATCAATCGTGTTTTATATTTTGATTGTGGTGTATGTAATCGTTACAAGTGTCGGATGTTTAAAGTACTGAACGGCTTTTTCTCGTTCTCTCTCGGTTAGTTTTGTTCACACGAATTCATTTTGTGGGGTTAAATGGTTAATACTACATGAATTGATGTGCAGAAAATTACAGTGACACTTTATCGTCGTATTGATACCAAACTCTTAGGAGAAATGATTTTAATCGATGGGAAAAACGACATCGAATTGGAACAACGGTATCGTAAACACATTAGTGTTGTTTGGTATCCTAAAGTAATATATTATCTATACGTAATCTGATGACTGTGTCAATTAAGGCCCACGCTAAGATTTTGTAAATACGTATAATTCTAGTTTAGTTAATTTCGAATTTATTTGTGTATCTTTCAGCTAGAATTATTATTTCCACGCAGAGATAAAGACATATATACATATAACAGAGTAACTATATAAATAAATAAATAACATTTATTCCAAGTCACTGCAACGACTACATAAAATAGTACGTCTATGTATAGAGTGTATATGGCAAATGTGTACTTGACAGTTGTCGCATACAGAACTGTACTTGTTGTCGTTACCGATGCAAATGTAGCACCTTGAACGCTTACGAGGCTCCGATATTGGAATTGTTTTGACTATTTTTCTACCTGTTGCTTCTATAGCATTTACAATATATTTGTGAAACGTTATTTCACGGTTCTCGAATTGTATTGCACGTCTTTCTATATTATTACTAACTAACTTCCTCGACAGTTCCTCCAAGAAAATCTTTCTTTTCGTTTTCAACGTATTATTACATTCCCACGTCGGATATTTAGTAACCCATATCACAAACGCGTTGTACGCGGCAATATCCACGTAGTGCATGAAAAGTAATAATGGCCATCGACGCGTGGATCGTCTGCAAGAGTATTCTTTAACTAGTTTATCGAAAACGTCGACGCTGGTTTTCGTCGAATTGTAAAAATTAATAATATCCGGTTGGTAATTCTGTTCCGGTTTCGAAATGTTTAGTTCGTGGTGTAAACTGGATAACAACACAACACACTTCCGGGGCTTTGGTACATAGGAAACTAGGGTTAAATTGTGAGTAAATAAAAATTGCGAAGAGAATTGTTGTCGGTCCCGCGTTTGCGTGAGTATTTTCGGTAAATCTGATCTACTTTTACGCACGGTTCCTACAAGAAAAATTTTATTTTCTAACAACTCCTCAGCCAAACCAATGTCCGTAAAACTATTATCCGTCGTTATTGTCCGATTCGAGTTTTTCCAGAAATCGGTTAACTGTTTAACGATATTATGCCCGTACTGGTTGTCCGAAACGTTTCCACTTTTACCTAAATATACATCCATGTTACAACAATAAAACGTTCTTGTATCACAAAGGGTTCTTATTTTAATTCCACAGTTCCCAGACTTGTTGGGCATGTACACCTTAAAAGGACAGCGTCCCCGAAATCCGACCAATTGTTCGTTAACAGAACCAACACTCGACGCGGCGTACGAGTCCCTGCAATTAGCTGTAAATGTGCTGGTAACATCTCGTAACGGGGCCAACTTATCGTGCGCTTTTCTTTCCTCCCGCGTTGCGGAATCGTCAAAACGGATGTATTTCAATATATCTACGAATCTATCCCGGGACATGGTAGCTGCATAAAACGGTCGGGAAAATGCCTCGTTCTTTCTCCATAGGTCACGTTTCCTTTCGCGAGATTCTCTGAATCGCCCGGCAAGCAATAGAATCCCTAAAAATGCGTCTATCTCTATACTGTCCACTGGTTTCCACTTCTTACTGGGCGGTACACTCTCGTTCGCCTTCTTATTCGTATATAAAACGATAGTATCGATAATTTGTTCGTCGATGAACAATCGAAAACACTCGTCTATCGTTTGGACGTTCTCGCTCTTGCTTGTCAACAGAAGTGTATGGTTTTGTAAAGAATTTTGAAATTCTGTTATGTTATTGTTGTAGGGAGGAATATACCTCCAAATGCGTCCGGCTACGGTGTAATTTTTCGCATCCATATCCTCTTCACATTCCGCCGCATCGAACTCGTCGGGTTCCGAGTCTTGTATTTCTAGCTCGGCATCACTGCACGTCGTACTCGCACCGTCCGACGAAACCTCGTAATTACAAATATTTTCATCGTGAAGAAGTTGATAAAATACTGACAGGTCACTTGCGGATACTTCCGACATCGTGTGATAGTCGTCAATGCAATGACACGTTACGAAAAATATATTAAAGGAATGAGCTTTTCAGTGAAATCAATTTTCTTGTGCATCACACGAATCTTACTTCCTCCGTCGGAACGTTATAGGTTACTACTATCGTCGTCGCCGTCGTAGATCTGTTGTTAAAAACGATCCTCACTCGATGGCTAACATAAACAGTTCTCTCACTGTGTGCGTTATCGTCTAAAGTCTTCGGGTCTCCGATGACTCAGCCTTAGGAGGGGTCAACACTGTTGCACCTCGGGCACGAACATCAGCGCGCGGATCATGCGCATCAGATATCGCCGCCCATACTGGCATAATGTACGCTCTGTACGGCGTACGCTGAGAACACCACTTGACACCCTTAAAAAGGGTCGTTTTTAATGACCGGACATGCCACGGAGCTTAGTTTGTCACTACCAAGGCTAGACGTCATAATACACACGTGAATATTCACGAGCTAACCATCGAACAAGTTTCAACAAGTTTAGAAAGACGATCTTCCCTTATAAAGTATCTCCATTTAAAACCACTGACCAATGCAATTTCCACGTTATGTGTTAGATCGGTAATCATATCATAAATGCTCAAATTCTACTTTTTCTCAGAGAATTCCATCGTTCATCTACAGTACACTATGATTTCAACAAGGATGCTGCATTCTATTGTTTATGTAATATTGTATCACTTTTCGAGTCATTCAACGAGGAATGCTATACGTTGATATTTCATTTTCTGAAAAATGGTGAAATGATTGAAAGAACTATGTCATAAATCGTAATTTCGAATGATGAGTGCGTTTTGTTCTTTTTCGTTATACTTTGATTTCTTTTATCTGAAGTTCCTTTTACAATATATTTTTGTAAAAATGTTTGTGCCAGTTCAAACTCACTCAACTATTTGCTGTCCAACACTCGGGTTACAGGGATATGAATTGTAATACTTCAAAGAATACCCTCAAAATATAAACATGTTCTCTATAAAGCAAAGTATCGCTATAACATTTGCGTCAATGGATCCCTTATTGTTAATCTAGTTAGAAAACAGCAATACTACATTAGAAAATGTTTTGTTTTCTTCTGACGGAATTTCATAAAAGATACAGCTCACATCTGAACAAATTGTAGCTGTATTCATGGAACACAACTTATTTCGCGCATGTCCATTGGAAATTTGTTCTTGGAAAAAACCTCGGAGTTTTGCATTTGACCAAGTAATCTGTCAAGAAAGGTCTCCGCCAATACCAATTGTCTCAGTTTTGTTTTTATAGGTAATAAAGACACTGTGCACTAGGGATATTGGTCGGATATTTATTTTGAAGTTACACTAAATAATTGTATCATAACGATTGTGACAATTTTAAAGTTCTATTATATCAAAATATTGCTGCAATGTAGCGATTTTTTGTCACATGTGTCTTCGTATGGAAATATAAATTGTAAACTACAACTAAACGTTCAATTAAATAAATCGTGTCGTGAATAAGGTTAACTTGAGAATTGTAAATCATGAACAATGGTTTTCACGTGAAGATTAAGAAAAACATGAGTGTGCATTAAAAAGGTTTTCATCTGATCGATTCATTGTATGCAAATACCTTTTTCATTTGAATACTTGCATTGTATATATTTATATATATATTTATATATGTACGCATGGAATAAGCGATAGCTGACAATCAAACATGATTTCTACATGGTGCTACTATATTTTGCCGGTAGTATTTTTTGTTGGATTATTCCGAAAATGCCGTGAAGGCACATGGGGAAGATGCAAAAATATGGATAGTTTACACGGTCGAGTGTTTATTGTAACAGGTGCCAATTCTGGCATCGGTAAAGAAACCGTGAAGGAATTGGCAAGAAGAAAAGCTACAATTATTCTAGCCTGTAGAAGTTTACAAAATGCTCGGGATACCATATCTGACATACGTTCTAAGATATCTACTGGAGAATTAGTAAATCAATTCTTTGTTATTTCTTAATGATATACATTGCTCTGCGAAAGAAAGAAGCACCCACCATATTTAATAAAAAAGCATAAAAAATCAAATAAGAACATTAAGTTTTGAAGAAGAATTCCATTGTTTAATTGAATAGTTCTGTAAATATGTGTTATTGCGGATTATCTAATACTTTACATGCAATAAATTAATCATTGTATAATACAATTTCTACATACAGATGTTGTTTATCATTATATCTTATAATTTTACCAGATGCTTCTTTCTTTTGCACAGTAGTGTACGTTTTAATATCTAATATCATCGTATGAATAAGTACATTTATTCATTTTTGCAGATACCCATGAAATTGAATTTGGCATCATTCTCGTCGATCAGAGACTTTGCTACAGAGGTGATCAAAAATTTTCCACAGATTCATGTGTTAATTAACAATGCGGGAGTGTATGTTCCTTTCAAAGAACATGCGTCAACCGAAGAAGGCTTTGAAATTCATTTCGGTGTGAATCACTTAGGACACTTTCTACTTACAAATTTGCTCTTAGAAACGTTAAAACAAAATGCACCAAGCAGGTTTGTTGTAAATCAGTATTACAGTATTCTCTCCATAACTGTGAAAACTTTGGTTCGGTAGAGTTACAGTTATAGAAGAGGTTCTTTGTAGTCTGGCGAACGTACAGAAGGATAGCAATTGAAAAAGGAAGAGGGACTAAGATTCAAGTCTCTGTTTCTCTTTCTATTCCATCTTCATTGTCTATTTCACAAGTAATTGTGATCATAACTATTGGGTTGGCAAGAAAGTAATTTTGGTATTTTAAGATGGAATAAAACTGAAATTTTTTATTGAAGCAATGAACTTTAATCAATCAAATATTTTCTTGTTTGTTCTTTTTGGCAGAGGATCATTGAACAAAAGGGAAAATATCTTATTCATTAAAGTTCATTGCTTGAATAAAAAAATTGGGCTCTATTTCACCTTAAAATACTGAAATTACTTTGTTGAAAACCCCATCATCATATTGGTATATTATGTTATTGTTATTTTAATTAGAAAAATGAGATGAATATGAAGGTAAAATGTTCACAAAAGAAAAGAAAATATTAGTGAAGTTGTAATCTTTTGCTTTGTTTGTTGTAAAGAGGTCCCTCAGTGGTAGAGATAAAATTTTAGCTGTTATGGTAGAGATCTTTTTCACAGTTAAGGAGAGAATACCATATTATGAATGAAATTTATCCTTAATTCAGTGAAATTTATTCACGATAGGATCGTAATTGTGACATCAAAGTTATTTGAACATGGAAAAATAGACTTTCCAAATTTAAATGGTGAAAAAGATTTGACAATTAAAGGACGTATGAATCCTGCTTACTGTAATTCGAAGTTAGCAAACACCTATTTTGGTATTGAACTTGCAAAAAGGACTACAAACCATGGTGTTAACATTTATATGGTATGCCCTGGTTTTACTTACACAGGACTGTTTAGAAATGTGAAAAGAAGTTGGTTTCATTATATTATTTTCTCACCTATTGCATTCATGTTCTTACGTACAGCGAATCAGGTATTTCTGAGCATTTATACTCATTGGATGTTATATAGTGTAGTTGTTAAAAGAAATAATTATAGTGAAAAGATTCTATTTGTAGCCATTTGAAGCATATAAATTTTTATGTAATTTTATACTGCTTTAATTATTGGTAAATCGATTGATTCCGTCAGTTGAATATTGAATTTACAACTATACTGTACATAGTCCATAACAAATATTTTTACAATGGGCACTATTACAATTATTCATTTATATATTTATTATTCAGGGTGCCCAAACTGTGTTGCATTGTGCGATAGAGCCTTCATTATCTGAGGATACTGGTAATATTTACCGGGATTGTAAACTCTATATTTCAACAAAGAAATTAGATTCTGATGTAGCACTGCATTTGTGGAATGTTAGTGAAAAATTGACTGGTATTACCAATGAATTACAAGATAAATCGGACACACAGTGTTCTACCACTATTGATGCTAATTCTGAACACAAAGATGTGAAAGAGTAAGAAAGAAGACTGTTGTACAGCCATGCAATTAAACCGTTTTAATTTCTAGCAATATCTTCTGATATTACAGTCAACTTGGTCTATGAAACTTATTATTTAGCATTAATTAATTTGTATCCTTTAAATGTTATTTGAGTGCATGTTTTGATTAAAAGACCTTAAAATTTACAATTAGTCTTACTCGTAAATAGGCACTTAAAATAAATCTGAACTTGTCATTCTTGTCTTATAAGTCATATCGAAAAATTTGAAAAAATGATAACTCGAATGCTAGAATGTGTGAATTAAAATACTTTAGATACATGTTAGAATATTCTTAATTAAAGTTTTGTATTAATCAATTAACGAATTGTGATTGTCACTAAATTAGATATTCTTGTTAAATAATTTATAAGAGTATGGACAGCTCCAATTGATAAAATTGCTGATGTATTAGAATATCAGACGAGGAATAGGGTAAGCAATTACAAGTTTCCGCATATTTCACAGCATTTGTAATGTCAATACTTCGAAAAGCCTGTGATTTTAACGGCTTTTACGTTACGAAAATTGTAAATTTTCCGAATGCATTAAGATCAACTCGGGCTCAAATAGCCAAATTTTTAACACTTGTTATTTTACTATCTCAACTTTAATGATGTAAAAGAACGAAAAAAAGTTGTATTATGTAAGTGAAAAAATTTGTAAAATACAAAAGCGAATGCGTGTATTTCCAAATGCGGAAAAATGAAAGGCTAATATAATAGTATCGTACAAAATTTCCAATACCGTGTAATAGATAGAAATAATATTAATAACGAATATACAACATACGATAGCAGATAAGCTTGTAATTCATTAATGAAGTATATAAGCCCAAGGCATTATGTACCCAGATAGCACGCGGGCTCGGTACGTTCCGAGCCAGTGCGCGCGCCAGTGCGAGCACTGTGCGAGCCCGCCGGGCCTAGCCCGCCGTGCCGGTTCTGGGACAGCTTTGGGCGGATTAGCAAGGGTGCGGGATTCGCGTCCTCATTTCGTCATAATACGAACACGGGTTGTTTCAGTAGTCAAAAACGCTAGATAAAAGATCAGTCTAGGCAGCAATCGTACTCAAAAGTGTTTTTTCTTGCGTATACTAGGTGTAATTTGCATTATTCGACAGCATACATGTTACGAAAATGGCCTACAGGCGCAGTTGTACGCTTCCGAATAATGCAAATTACGACTCGTAAACGTAAAAATCGGACATCCGAGGGGGGTCGTGGCCTAGATCAATCTTTTATCTAGCGTTATTGACTACTGTAAAATCAAATTTGTGCATTATCGAGAAACGAGAACGCGAATCCCACACCCTTAAAATCCTGGAAAAAGGAATCTACATCTGCAAGGGTGCGGGATTCGCGTGTTAGGCGGGCTAGGCCCGGCGAGCTCGCACAGTGCTTGGCACGGGCGCTAGCACAGTGCTCGCACTGGCGCGCGCACTGGCTCGGAACGAACCGAGCCCGCTGGGCTACGGGTAACTCGAAGCGGTGGTGGGCTCGTCACGGGCCCGTCACGGGATCGGAACGCTGGGCTAGGCCGCAGGCCGTGCTATCTGGGTATATTCATATTCATAAATATTAATTATTAACAACGCCTAAAGTATCTATAGTCGTCGTTTATGTTGTTCATTGTAATAATTAACGCAACAGTGAAATGGTAAGAAGACAGTAAACATGCAATTAGTATATGGTGAGATACTCGTTAGCATCTAAAGTTTGCAACAAGAAATACATCCTGTTCGCTCTATCCTATAAGTACCTCGTCTATATTTGATGTCAATACCCAGATAGCCAAGCGAACCTCGGGCAGAAATCGAGCACGGCGTGCCGAGGTCATGTATCGGGATTTTTATTGGTCGAACGTCGCTTGGACGTGCCGAGGGCAGCTCGTGCCTCGATTCTGCCCAGGGCACCTATGTCCGTGAGGGCTCGTAACGTTCCCTCGGCAGAAACGCGGTACGAGCTGCCCTCGGCACGTTGGTCCTCGTTTCTGCCCAGTTTTACGTAGGTCCGAGATTGTAAGAGGGCAGCACGGTCGCACTAGTGTGGCAGATGTCGGTAAAGAAAATTTTTACTTATTTACTTTTTACTTATTTGGCACGCAAGGAGGGAAAACAAAATGATAAAATTACAAAAATACTTCGTTCAATAACGTTTATCATTTCGTTTTCCCTCCTTGCGTGCCAAATAAGTAAAAAGTAAATAAGTAAAAATTTTCTTTACCAACATCTGCCACACTAGTGCGACCGTGCTGCCCTCTTACAATCTCGGACCTACGTAAAACTGGGCAGAAACGAGGACCAACGTGCCGAGGGCAGCTCGTACCGCGTTTCTGCCGAGGGAACGTTACGAGCCCTCACGGACATAGGTGCCCTGGGCAGAATCGAGGAATTTGGCTATCTGGGTAAGACATGGAGATGAATATTTTGATGTATATGTATTGTATATACATTAATTTAATTTTTTTCATGTTTAGTGGTCATCAAATATTTATTTTGTGTATAAATATTGTTGTAATTTATTATGATATACATAGTAAAATTAAGAAATTATTGCCATAGATTTCGTAAAACATAGTGACATATTTTTGTTTGCATTCTTATGAATAAAATATCACATTGTATAGTTTTCTAAAACAATAGCTAGAATACATTGAAAATGCCATAAATTCAATTAAGTATCCATGATAGCAGAAATAAAAAAAAATTTGAATAGTTTCAATGATATGACAAATTTCCTTGAAGTGCCTTCCTATATATTGAATATTAATAAACTATGTTTCATCACCAATTTGTTAGTCACTGTTATTGCTTATCATAAACTATAGATAAGTAAAGTAACTAATAGACAAGTAAATCAATTGATTTACTGCTTCTGTTTGAAAGAAAATTTTTATCATTTTCTATACCATTCCATATTTGTTATTACTTTTTATATAACAAATTTACGAGTATTTATACCGCAAAGATTGTGTGCTAACATCTTTGTCCTGCATTTTTTTAGTGAATAGTTTAAGAAACATATTGGAAATACTCGATTATATTGGACCAGCATACACGCTATTTCTGTAATTTTATGATACATGTGTTCTTTCGAATCGACAATTATTAAAGTCATCCTTTCATTCTATTTTTTTACAAATGTCATATAGAGTGGTTTAGGTAAGTTATATGATAATTGTTCTAATATTTTCATTGGTCCTTCCATGTACATTTCGCACTGATGTTAGCGTTTTTTCTTAATAATGACGTGACAGCGCTTATCTAAAAATTTGAACTCCCTAAAAAATATATAAGCATATAATGATTTTGACAACATTATTATAGTAATCATACATGAAATTAATAATCATTATTAGGACATTTTTATTCTATAATAACCAGTACCATATTAATAGACCTATATGATTCGATTACCGAAAATACTGTTAATGATACTTGCATAAATCACTATATACAATCGCATACGCGCCCGCGCGCACGCATGCAACTAGCCTTCACAGATATGTATATATACGCGTATGCATAATTTGAACTATATAACATATCACATTAAATTATTCTTTTCAATTTTCAAGAAATTTAAAAATTAAGAAAAAAATACAACTTTAAACATAATCACCATATTATTATACTTTGCACTTCATTTTTTTATCTATATGCTCCTTTACTATACAATAAAGTTTACATATTGGTTTGCATATTAGATTTGAATTTTAACAAGTTAGGTAAAAGTACTAGACTCCCGTTTAATAACGCAATAAATATACTTCAATATTCTATGTGGGCCATGTATTGAATGTTTTGGGATCTGGTGCAGTTAGACATCAACTACTACAGCAATAACAGCGTCGCAGTATATTCTAGAATATAAATATTACAGTCGAGGTTTCATAACTTTAAAACTGGTTTGTTTGTTAGCTAAAGCTTCAGTACGTGCATATACATTTTCCGAACTACGTTTAATGATGTCTATATATTCGCTTGATGCTTGAAATTCACATTTCTGTGCTGATTGTATTAATTCTTTTTCCAACTAAAATCATAGTAAACAATATTGTATAAATATTAAGAAGAATCATAATTAAATCAATTGGATTTATATATACTTACTGTTAATTCCTTATTTGCATCGTTATGACACCAATTTTTAGAATGTAACGACTCTACACTATCGTCCCTGTAAGATATAAAGGAATCATAACTACTTTGTAATTATTGTGCTACAGTATAATGTCATATTTCTGCATATACTTACTTCGATTTCGAACTGTATTGTTCTTGCAATATAGCATCTTTGGATGTAAGATATTCTTCCGGATAACTACAAATAGAGCTTGTTCTTTGTTTCTGTTCATTTCCTTCGTAAGTACACGATATTATATTATCTAGAGATAAACATGACTTAGCGAACTGTTCTTTGTTATGCGTCGAGGTTTCGATAGCAATCGCAGAACTTTCATGAATATTGTAACTTGCTTCGCCAGATGCCATTCCCGGATCATCGCAAACTTGTGAAACGTTTCCTATATTATATTCTATATTCTGTTTACTATTTTTTAGAGCACTATCTACAACATCATTAACATTCTTTAATACTTCGCTGAATCCTTCTGTCTCATTTTTTTTTACTATATTATTATCATTTAAACTATCGTCCCCATTTTGACTACTAGTAAGTGCCATTTCACAACTACTTATAGAGTTCGAACTTCTGTCTCTAACACTTATCGAGCCCTCCAAACTATCTGCAGTATTAGTTGATTTGGAAACCGATGTGGGTATCATTATTTCTATATTACTTTCTATTGCAATTGAATTATTTGCTTGACTACTGTCTTCGACATTTGTACCACTTATATTACTTAAAATAGCATCGTTTAAAGTTTCATTGCTACTATTACTCGACCTATATTTCGCTAGTACCAATGTTTTATTGTCTATGGCACTTTCTTCTGACTTGCAAATTCGTTTTGATTGATTGCTTAAAACGAGAGACTGTACAGGCTTATCTAAACCTTGATCCAAAGAAGATCCAAGAGAAGATTTTATACTCTTTAATTGACTCATAGACCTCGAGGATCGATGGCATTTTTCGAAAATTATCTTCTGAATAGGTGGTGTTAGTGGTACATTTTGTTTTCCATTGCCGATATCGATATCCAGAGATGACGTGGAATATGTTCGTTTTGAATTATCCAAACTATAACACAAAGTTTTGTAGTCATTACATATATCATAAACTCTTCATTTTAATATTCTAACACGTTTGAGACTAAGCCGATATTAATATACCCTCTCGAACGTGTTAATAATAATAGTGTAACATACTGAGATTGATTTGGCCTAATGTTTATCAAGGTTACTAAGTTTGGAAGCGTTGCTCGTAAGTCTGTTGTTGGAAGGCCACAGTACCACCTCAACTGAGCTATGTTTTTGTTTAATAAATAAACTGCATAACGGAATTGTAATTTATCTTTACTACGAGCAAACAATGGAAATCTAGAAAAACAATTAATTTTATCAAATGTATCGTTTAAATGAAACTATACAAATAATAAATAGAAACGGATTACTTACTGTCTTTTATTGTCAGGTAAGTGATCTGTAATATGATCTATAACTTTACTACGTGATCCATAATGGATAATAGGGTATCTAGTAGGTATGTTAAGAAAATTAGCAATCATTTGTGTGGCATGTGCAACAAATCCCAATGCTACAGCTACTTCGGTATCATCTGACAATTCTAAATCTTCGCTATCCGGTAAATGTGCATTGTGTATTCTAAATGTTCCTTTTCCATCCTGTGTGATAAAATTAATTAGTCATAATTACAGTCCTCATATTAGTATATACATAAATATAGAGCATGAAATTTTTTAATCAATAATTCATACCTGGATTATAGGATATATTAAACTTAGTTCTGAAATTAATTGCCTTCTTCTACAAGCAAGCTGGCTGCACAATTGAACGTATGTATCCCTTGTATCTATTTGATTCTGTCGCCATTCATGTAATCTTTCTATATCTTTATTTAATACTCTATATTTTTCCATCAAATCTGAACCTATAATACATGTAGAAATATGTCAAATAAATTTAGATTTCAATATGTACAGTTAAAACTGAACAAATATCGTCCTTTACCATAGCCTTGATTTTCCTCCATAATAGTAGAATGTAACTGAGTCAACACTCTTAGTTCACTCATTTTCCTTGTTCTTTCCTGTTCCAATAATTTTGTTCTAAATCTAGCCATTTCTAATTCCTTGCGTATTTTCAATATCTCAGCTTTCTTCTCTCTATTTACTTTACGAGGTTGAAGTAATCTATTTAACGAAGATTGTGAGTACTTTGGAGTATGAAAGTTATCTCCCGAAGCAATACGCATTCTTAGCGTTTGCACTGACTCCGTCTGCTGTTTTAGCGCCTGCATTTTATTTTTCAAACTGCTAAGTTTACTCACAGTATAACTATCCCTTATTTCAGAATTGTTCACTTTTATATGTACATATCTTTTCAATTCCGGTGTTTCGATGAAGCAATACAATGGTGTAAAGTAACCACCATGAAATTGAAAAATTAGAGAATTTGCCTTCAGAACAGTTTCTAAATTATTTGGTAATTTTGGACCGATGTATGCCAAACCAGTGAAAGATATGCCCCATGTAAATACAGTTACATCAGTTGGTCCGTTAACCACGATCATTCTTTTCCATAGTCTTATAATTATCTCTGTTAAAGAATTTAAAAATATTCTTTCTATATGCTTTATGAAATTTAATGTTACAGATATTGGTTTTATAATGTTGTTAATTATAATATTAGTTACAGTGATAAACACGTATTTACATTTAATGTACTAACAGATTATAAAGCTCACCACTGGCAGTAGAATAATCGGTGGCATGTATATTCGACACGTCGAGACTTGACCATCTTGGATTGGCATTGTCAATCGCTTCGCTTGTGTACAAAGGAGACGACATGCTTGTTCTATGTAGCGTATAATAAAACGAACAAGGCCCGTCATGCATGTTCGGCTTTAAATTACATCCTATTATTTGTACAAGATTTCTAAGTCTCAACTGAAAATTATATCACCCACAAAATTAATTAGCACATGAGTAAAATCTAACAAAATATGTTTTGTAAATATTATTTATTTAACGTACACGACATTTATTTCGAATTTACCTGCTGTGTAGCAAGAGGAAGCCAGGTTTTATATCGCGGTACAATACGAGGTTGTAAAGTTAAATCCAAGTCTCTAAGAAGGTTTCTTGTCTCCAAGACCTCCATTGTATACCTTCATAATATTGTGCAAGTAATACCATTAAAATATAATACACGATAACATAGAAATGATTAAATGATATTTAGAATTATAATGTGCTTCCAGGTTATCTATATAGATTTGTAATTTACGTAAACAATAACAGATAATGTCGGATACAATATTCTCCTCTTTCATAAAATATAAATCTTATCAAATGTATCTTTTAGTGAGAAATATTCTTATTTATATGAACATTCTTTTCAGGACACTGTCATTTGATAAATTTTGACAGTTCATCGTATTGACACCTATGTAAGTATGTGTATACGTGTGTATATATATATACATATATATATATATATATATATGTATTTCGTACTTCGTCAAAGTTCTTTGATCAAACCTTTCCAGGCAGCCAAACGTGTAAATTTGAAGTTACAAGCCTTCCGAACAAGAAAATCCACCAGTGTTCACTACTCATAATGTTGAACTGTGTTGAACGCACACACACATATGTACAATAATAGTATGTATGGAGAGTTTAGCAACAGGTAGGGGAAAATGAAAAGAACGACTCTCCATGATAATGCAAGCCCAAAATCAAAAATAAATTGATGTCATCTTTCAATTACTGACGATTCAAAATCTTGGTTCCACCAATAGTAGCATGTCCGAGTCAATTCAATAAAAGTGCGTTCCAGTGAGCTCAACACATATTTACATATATTATTGGAAAAATGGCTAAACATTTGGATAGACACATGTTTATAAAATAATATGAAATATATTATTTCTAGAACTCCGTACAACAAAACAGATCAGCATTGCAATTTTTTTGTTGACTCTCACTTGCTGTTGAATATTCTAATATATATATCTATATACATATATATACGTATATACAGTGGGTGTATAGAGTCAGAGAGGAACAGAGAGTGCTCACGCCCAGGTTTTGATCGCGCCCGTTAAAGTGCTGCCCCCACACAAAATCTTAGCCTGGATCAGCTCCTAGATCGGCGGTAGAGCGGACGCTTAGCCTGGACACCGACGAGATACTGTCAGCGCGTGGAAATTACAGTGACCTGAAAGACCACGTCGCTAAAAGTTCCACCACTAGTATAAAAGTGTAGATAATTTATTTTACGTTTATGTATGGATATGCGATAGAATATAAGTTATATATATATATATATATATATATATATATATATATATGTGTGTGTGTGTGTGTACAATATCAACACTTTATGTATGGACATAAAATTAATAAATAAAAACAATCTCATAAAGAACCGCTTATATTGATTGAACTACCTACTCTTCCCGAATGTCTGGCTCCACACTGAATTGTATTACTGAAATTCCGGACACCTTTTATGACATCATGCTCTCCTAATACAAAGTTCAATTTCCGAGATTTTCGGAAAATTGTAGCCAATTTTTGGCCGTCTAACTTGTCGTTGAGTTGTACTACTGAATTTTCGAAAATTTTCGAGCGTCTGACTTGACGTTGACTTGTACTACTGAAATTCCGGATACCTCCTTCGATATCATATTCTCCTAATACGAAGTTCAATTTTCGAGGAAGTCGAAAAGTTTTCAGAAATTTTCGACCGTCTGACTTGTCGTTGAGTTGTACTACTGAATTTTCGAAAATTTTCGAGCGTCTGACTTGACGTTGATTTGTACTACTGAAATTCCGGATACCTCCTTCGATATCATATTCTCCTAATACAAAGTCCAATTTTCGAGGAAATCGAAAAATTTTCAGAAATTTTCGACCGTCTGACTTGTTGTTGAGTTGTACTACTGAATTTTCGAACATTTTCGAGCGTCTGACGTGACGTTGACTTGTACTACTGAAATTCCGGATACCTCCTCCGATATCATATTCTCCCAATACAAAGTCCAATTTTCGAGGAAATCGAAAAATTTTCAGAAATTTTCGACCGTCTGACTTGTTGTTGAGTTGTACTACTGAATTTTCGAACATTTTCGAGCGTCTGACGTGACGTTGACTTGTACTACTGAAATTCCGGATACCTCCTCCGATATCATATTCTCCTAATACAAAGTCCAATTTTCGAGGAAATCGAAAAATTATCAGAAATTTTCGACCGTCTGACTTGTTGTTGAGTTGTATTACTGAATTTTCGAAAATTTTCGAGCGTCTGACTTGACGTTGACTTGTACTACTGAAATTCCGGATACCTCCTCCGATATCATATTCTCCTAATACAAAGTCCAATTTTCGAGGAAATCGAAAAATTATCAGAAATTTTCGACCGTCTGACTTGTTGTTGAGTTGTATTACTGAATTTTCGAAAATTTTCGAGCGTCTGACTTGACGTTGACTTGTACTACTGAAATTCCGAATACCTTCTTCGATATCATATTCTCCTAATACAAAGTTCAATTTTCGAGATCTTCGAAAATTTTCATCCGGCTGGCTTGACGTCGAGTTGTTCTACTGAATTTTCGAAAATTTTTAGCCGTCTGGCTTGTCGTTAACTTGTACTACTGAAACTCAATTTTTCGGGAATTTTTGAATTTCATAAGTACAACTCAACATCAAGCCAGAACACCGAATAACCTTAAGTTTTGTCGAATTTAATTAATTCTGCTTTACTTTAAATTTTCGAAGATGTTAAGCTAATTCTGCTATCGCATATTCATGTAGAGAGTAGGGAGGAAAGAACACATTAAGTATTGTAACTAATATTCTTTATTTTTCATCAAAATATTACAATATTATATGTATGTGTATTGTGGCGAGGTGAAATTAAGGTGTCTAGCAGCATTGTGGAGACAAAGATACGAATATCCATGCGAATACGAATGTAGGTAGTTTCTCCTCAGGCAGCGGCAGCTAATTTTTATCTCAATCAGCGTAATCCTCGTCAAATTCTGCATCAGAGAGGAGTGTAACTTACTGCGTACTGAAGTGCTATGAACAGAGAGGAACACAATTAGCACACGATGATTACATTGACATTGGGGAAAGTAATAGAATTATATGAGCTCGAGGCTCGAAGCAATATTATTCGCATTGTAACAATCATCAAATGAACAAGCTTGAATAATATATTGTGTTCTAAGGCAACCTGATATTGCAAAATGTTATGGAAAGGAATAGGTTTGAAATAATCGTGGATATTAATTTACACTCTAGTGTGCAATATTAACGAAAATTTAAAGTGTGCAGCTATTAGCTCGACATTATCCTTTATTCGTAAGATACTGGAAGTTCTTACGAATAGAGGATAATGTCGATTGCCCAGGTCTCACCACGAGGAGGTTGCTGCACAAGAGATCCGGAAAGGGAGTCAGAACGAATGCAATATTCCTTCTGGCTCCCTTTCTTACAACGACTAACTTATACTAAACTACGCAGGTACGTCGAGTAATTATCGCGGAGCAAAAGGTGTAAATCTGAGAAGAAGTCTCCGATTCACGGGGACCAAAGGCGAATCAGGCTGAAGGCTCTGATTCTTTCAAAGAGAAAAACCAGGGTAACGCGATGGTCGAGACGAGTTCGACTACAATACCAACAACTCGAACCACTTGCCGCCAGAGACGGACATGGGTGGAAAATTTTTACAGGAGAGTGGCAAAGAGCGAAACAACGCGTCTCGACCCCCCCCATTAAAATAAACTACCGCGAACTCCCGTACCAATCAATCTGGTACATACTACATACGAGCAAAGCATCCGACACAGTGGAAGACTGTGTCGGAGTAAAAAATTTAAAAAACGAGCAAAGTGAAGTTAAGACGATAATTACTCGACGTATTTACAACGACGATACAACATTTTAATAACTTAATCACTAACGCAACTTAACTATAAACCGTAGGCTTCTGGTCTTCACTCTTCGTGGTGTGTCCTCTTCTTGGTCTGTCCTCTTCTTTGTGTGTCCTCTTCTTTGTGTGTCCTCTTCTTTGTTACGTATGCGGCAGCGACCGTTGGTAACCTTTGGCCCTTCTGGAGCTGCACATCGAAATAAAGAGTCTATTCAGAACAGGGCAATTATTCAGATTAGGGCACTCATTAAGATTTTGGGGCACTTAGAGACGATACATCAATCTGCATCGTTTCTGGGAACCCTGTTTTATCAATAGTCCCCACTCTTGTCTAGGCCGATATTGGGGACTATATAAGGGCACTGAATCCCTTCATATTCGGGCTTTCATCTCAAGAGTTTTACAGTGTACGCGTCGATTCACGTCGTGATTACTATCGAGCAAGATCGGGTATTAGTTCCCTTTCGAGCAAAACTATTACATCTCTTCCAGTACGAATCCCAAAACCGGGATTCTGTAGTAGATAGCCCCCGCATCCCTCGGTGCGTAAACAGAGAGGTTAGTCCGCGACACCGCGACAATTTACACTCTAAACATTTGTATTCCTTTCGATTCAAGATTATATTATCGTGTGTTAAACTTAAACCTAGAGTCAAGTTTAATCATAACCTTTCCTATTCGATCCCAGTCGTTAGCATCCTACGACGATACACCTTTGCCGCTCAAGGTGTATCTAACAATTTCAAATAAGTTACGAGTCGGCGGAACCACGACCCTATCCTATCCGACAGTGGCACATACGGACGACCCGGTGGTAAAAGAAAAATACATTGGTGGGTTCTCCTTTGTTCCACACACACGGACGACCCGGTGGTGAAAGACACATCGGTGGGTTCGGAGTGTACTACTCCTACCTATACCAAAACTCTTAAAATCCCAAACAATCCTCGGTTTCCGCACGCTGCCAAACCTCGGCTCGTAACATCTTGATGAGTCCTCTTATTGGGGTGCTCTAGCTGAAACAAACTAATAGAAATTAGACACAAAACAAAATCCCACACACGAGTGCAAACGGAATACACGCTCAAGACAGCAAATCTAAAACCAGCTCACGAGAGCCAAAATAACCCTGCTCACGAATGCAAACTTAAACCCGCTCACGGGAACAAACCCAAGACCAATTTATAAGAACCAAATCAACCCCGCACACGAGTGCGAATGTAACCAGCTCACGAAAGCCAATGTAACCCCGAAAATGAGAGCAAAACTAATACTCGCTCACGAGATTAAACCTAAGATCAGTTCAAGAGAATCCAACAAACCCCGACCATAAGTGCAACCTGACCTATAGGCGATTTGGGTAGCCCCGGGGACGCCAGTCCCCGTACTCACCCACGGCCCCATCCGTGAGCGAGCCCCTGAGGGACCTCCAATCGGAGGGATACCAACATCAAATCAAATCCAGAAATTAGATATGCAAGTGCGAATCTGAACAACATATGCAGGAGAAAGAACACAAGCACAACTTGAACGTAGTTAAACATGGACGCAACGACACCCTCACGGCCCCATCCGTGATTGATTTTGAATCAGAATATTTTCAGAACACCAAAGACCGAAAGTTACTTTTTCGATGGAAATTCCAAGCAGAATATTCTAAATAATAAATGATGGTGATAGTTGAGTGAAGGTGGACAACTCTACTCATTCACGATTCCATCCGTGAGTGATGTTAACACTAAACCAGTCAAATGACCAGTCTTACATTTTCAACTTTATAACTATTGAAATTATGATCTCGCTTGCCAGAAAATGATTCAATAAATTTCTTCATTCAAGCACGTATCGCAATAAAAATTTCACGGCACCGAAATGAATAGAACCTTGTCATTTTCATCAGCTAAAACATTTTAATCGCTTGCGGTACTCAGTAGTTTCAGCGTTGAATCAAATCCAAATCAGATATATAGATTTTTGGAACAGTGAAGAGTGTATGTTTCTTCGTCGATGGAAATTCCAATTAGAATAGTAGAGATAAAAATTGATAATAGTTGAGTGAAGAGTTGAATGTGGACCAAGAGTAAACGAAATAAGTATTGAAGAATATTTGAGTTAAAACTTTAAACTCCGTCTATTATCGACCGACTTCGATCGCCGAGTTAATAATTATTGATAAATTTGTTATTTCTGTCTGTTCAATGTTTATAACAATTCCTTTCGCTAACGATGTCCACAACCACTCTCTTGACTATCTTTCCATGTAATTTTTTTGTAAAAATAGGCAATAGATTTCGAGATATAGAATAACTTTTAAAACATGAACATTCGCGCGCATTAATTTATTCGATTCAATTTACAGAGAAATTTATTATTTCTGGCTGATCAATGTTTATAACAATTCATTTTACTAACGATGTTAACCAACACTCCTTTACCCATCCGACCATCTAATTTTTTAGTAAAAATAGGCAAGAGATTTCGAGATATAGAATAACTTCTAAAGCATAAAAATTCGCATTAATTTATTCAACATAATACTATGATAAATTTATTGATTCTAGTTGTTTAATGTTTATAATAATCCTTTTATCATTCTAATTTTTTTACAGTATAGTCTTGATGTAACTCTTACTCTGTTCTTCAATGTATTTCTGTTCCCACATATCGATTCTTTAAACATTTATGTATAATTCTCGTTTATGATATGTTTTAAAATTACAAATTGAGGTATCTCATATAAAATGTAAAGATTATGCTTCAATACTTTCTTAATATTTCTAGGAAACTTTTGTTCTTGAGTTTTGCTTAGATGATCGTAAACCTTAAAAACCAACACTAAAACATCGTCTGAAATATCTTGAAATACGTTCGGTGCAGAATGTAACAATTCATGATAATTTACATATATGGTTCCGTGACGATTTGCTTTCTCACTGACGAGATCTCAGTGACCACCGACGAGATACTGTTAAAGACTGCCAGCGCCCGTGCTATTCCGCGGTCCGGTAAATGGGCGCAATGGGCGAGGTGGTAACGGTGGAAATTACAGTAATCTAAAAGACCACATCGCTAAAAGTTACTCCACCGACGAGCATAGTATCAAAATAGTGCCAAAACATCGTCTAAAATATGGCGGAGAATGCAATATTTAATAATAATATCTTCAGTGGTCTTCTGCACTAACGAAATGTCGTCGGATGCTTTTTGTTTTTTTGGCTGGATCCAGAATAAATCCCAGAGGACGTAACAAAACACCGAAATTTTCGCGGGACACGTAGTCCCGTAAGGCTGGCAGTATCTCGTTGGTGGCACGAATCACCTGTTGAAGCTATAGTTCTGATTTATGCCATAGGCTAGTAAAGGTTCTGTTTCATGCTAAAACTGATGTGCTCTCTATTACGGGGTAAAAGTGGGCTCTACCGCCGGTATAGGAGCTGTTCCGTGCTAAGCGTGAGCGTGCCAGAAAGTGGAGGCAACTTCAAACAAAGGCGTGAGCACTCTCAGTTCCTCTTGGTTCCTCTCTGATATATGTATATAGACTAAAAAATTAGATGGCAAAGTGGTCAAGGGAGTGCTTGTCGATATCGTTGAATATGTCAATATATGATTTCTCCTTTATTCAAAATAACGTTCAATTTAGTTTCTATTTCTTATGATTGATGCAGTCTTTATTATGAGATGGATACCTGGGTATCTTATAAGATACCGAGTATCCGTATGATTCTGTATATTTTAATTATCTTTCGCTGTTCAATGACAGCTTGTATGAAAATAAAGTGTACTTTAAACCTACGAAAGTTTTTTGCAATTGCTTGGAAACTAAGTCATGAATTATTTAAATACTGTACAATTAGAATGTACAATTACTGCATCCATTGCAATTAATATGCCACACAAAGGAGAACTTATCCTATAGGTATTAGTGAATGGAAATAAAAAACACATTAAATACCCTCCACAGTGTATTTGGGACCTAGATTGCATTGAAAATATTAGATATAACATCGATGTACGAGATACTTTTCAATACGTTACTTAAATACCTATATAAGATACACATATCGTATAAGTAGATGACATAATATTACGATTTTATAATATTTGACTCAATCTCTAACAACCAACATTTAATATGATTTTACTTTGTTTTTTAATTTTTCTTACTTTTTTATACACGTAGAATATCATAACGACATTGACAATATATATAATATATATCTGCTTTTTATCGTAGTGTTACAGAATATAATAACGCGTGTGTAATTCGAATGTCGCAAAAACTGCACGCGTTCAAAATAAAACGGTTCGATCAATTTCGCCCGATAAGCTCGAGTGCCAAGCATGTTGACCACGCTCTCCCGCTTAGATTTTTCAGAGATTCCTTGCGAAGAGTTTTTTTCGTATATTCTAGAACAAACGATCGATCAAACGACGTCGGAATAAAATAGACACCTCTTCGCTAGATTTCTAAAACAAACCGGAATTAGGAACAAGAGCAAAAGTGGTGAACAACACCATCAATCGATGCAACACGATTTCTGAACTGTATCTCATGTTTTTCGTTTTTCGTGCGAGTCGTTAAAAACATTAAAATTCGTATTTGAAATTACGTGAAAATTAAAATGACTGCGTCAGGTTAAAATTCGCTTGATTTCGTTCCGTATTTCTGTATCGCGTTAAACATAAAAATCGTGGAAAGAATGCGCGTTTCTGTTTTCAAAACAATTTAAAGATTTCTTCGTTCGATCTGAATCTTCTCTCTATAGATGGAAAATACTTCCATGCCGACAGCAATAATCGATGTTGGTGATGTTCGGCGAACGATCTATAGTCTAACGATAAATCCTTATCGATGTTCTACGGATTAATCTTAGTACGCGTGGTTCGCGACGAAAAGTGCAGCATCGCCGGCTGCTCCCGTCACACCACCGGCATATTTGCCAAGCGCCGACTCGCTGTTGGCCTATAAACAATTAAATTTTCATTAAAATCATGTACCACTTGGTATCAATAATAATAATCCACAAAGATAAAAATTAACACGCATGCACAGAATTGTTATTTACATTTAAACAAGGAGTGGAAAAAAATAAAGAAATACTTACTATGGAAACATGTCTCATAGAAAGAAATATAAGGATTTAGTAGGCATGAGTATTCACATAGAGAGACGTATTGGCAGCTAGGCTGACAATACTGCCGGCAACATATTTGCCTTGACTAGCTGCTGTATTTGCCTAAACAAGCACACAGTATGTACACATGCAAAAAAAAAATAAGAGAGACAAAAATAAAGAGAATAAAATACTGTAAGAAAAAAAGATGAGATGCACAATAAACAGAAATTATTTACATAAACATAAAAAACAGTTCGAAGAAAGAGTGTGTTAGAATAAATATACAAATCTAGATTAAGCAAGCTTAACATAGAATGTCTACTGAAAATGAAAGATTACGCAGAAGGGGTTGCAGTATTACGTATAAAGTGCATATAACGCATAAGTGAGAAAATAGAAAAACAAAGTAACAGAAGATTAAATGTCATCTTAGCCTCGACTAAGTTACCTTGGCTCTCTTTATGAGTTCATCCTGGCCAGCGCCGATTTGTTCCTTTTTACCTGCCCATGCGCGGAGCACAGATGCTTGGAGAGCACGACCGTAACTGAAGGTCAACGCCCATGGTTTCGGGAGCGGGTACTTGTTGATGGCGTCCAAGTTCACAGACGCTTCTTCTTCAGATTGTCCGCCGCTAAGGAACGTGATACCAGGCACTGCCGGTGGTACAGTGCGCAACAAAGCAGTTACTGTGGCAGCAGCAATCTCCTGAGGAGTTGCCCTAGTTGGGCAACTTTGACCTGGTGTTACCATGTTGGGCTTCAGGAGGGTTCCCTCAAGATAGACGTGATGGTCAGCCAACGCCTGGAAAAATTATGATCTAATGACATTAAACAGTCTTCCTGGTCTTACACTCTGACCGCAAAGCAAGTTTTAGGAATTTTTCAAAAGGAAAGTATTCAGTATGATTATTCCAAACTTGGTACACTTATCAACTACAGTGGGTGTACAAAGTGTTCGTACACCATTTAAAATACAATAACTTTTTTATAGTTGTGCCAAACGATCTGATTGTTTTATCATCAACTAGAAGCATTGGTTTACTAAATAATCCGCTATACATATTTTCCAAAAATTACAATTTACAAAGTTGCATACAAAAATAAAAAAAGCATTTCTTTTAATTTTTTTATTAGGGCCCTTAATGAAAATTTAAAATATATGTTTGTTACATGCTGAAAATTTCATCGCAATGGATTAACATGCACACGAGCCGCAAACGGTTAAAAATGGTGAATATCACAGTTTTACACGATTTTTGATCAGTTTTTGCTTGAAATCCACAGAATCGTACATCTTTCGATGTGTGTGGTTTTTCCTGTGCCAAAAGATTTCGATTAAATTTTCAGTATGTGTGTAACTACCATAGATCAACAAAACAAAAATTAAAAATTTTCATTACGGGCCCAAATAAAAAAGTTTTAAAAAATGCCCTTTTTAATATTTGCATGTAACCTAGTAAATAATCATTTTTTGAAAATCCTTTTTGCATATCATTTCATAAACCAATGCTTCTAATTAATTATAAAAAAAAAACAGATCGTTTGGTACAATTATAAAAAAGTTATTCCATTTTAAAAAGTGTACGAACACTTCGTACACCCATTGTAACTCTCGAAGAATGCACTCAAATTTTTTTAAACAAGAATTCTAATTTCCTTTCAAGTTACAGGGGTAGCAGTTAGAGCAGGCATGAGCAGTTCGTAGCTCGATCGGAGGCATCCTCAAGGAATACCCCCACTTCTGCCTCGCGCGCGTCTCGTTCGCCATGGCGACTCGGAGCACTACGGCCACCACGGGGAGCGATACGCGGTGGAGGGAGAAGTAGGGGTATTCCTTGAGGATACCTCCGATCGAGCTACGAACTGCTCATGTCTGAGAGCATTCGCAACACAATTTCGGAGCCAAACTACTGTATTATCATTTGGTTTTTGGAGAAGCATTTGAAGAAGACACGAACTTGAAGAACTAGGACGAATGCCGAGGAATGGTTCTATTTATGTATGAACATTATTAATAATCTTGCGCACCTTGTAGACAGCGGACAAAACTTCCTCCGTAACCTGTTGGCATCGGGCAAGAGTGTGATCACCATCAGGCAAAATTTCTGGTTCGACAATGGGTACAATTCTGGCACTCTGGCAGATGGAAGCGTAACGAGCCAGGACATTGGCGTTCTCCAAGATGGCCAACTTGCTCGGGGTGTCTTTCGTGATCTTCAGTACGCACCTCCACTTGGCAAAGTGGCAACCGTCCTTCTTGTATTGAATGCAACGAGCCTGAAGGTCGTCGAGACCCTGAGTTGTGCACTCGTCGTTGGTACCGAACAGGGGAACGACACCCTTGTCGACTTTGATGCCGGGCAGAATGTTACGTTGTTTCAGGAGTTCGACGAATGCTGTTCCATCATCAGCCTTCTGGTACAGAGTTTCGTGGAACAGGATGACGCCGGAGATGTGTTGACTGATGACATCCTGTCAAGAACAAGACAAGTTAATGCGATGCCAACCAAATCTTGTAGAATATTTTGTATAGTTCATAATTAACAGACACAGATGTTATTATTTAATCTCTCACTGTTAACGCCAGATCGGTGAAACAATACTAATCCAAAGATAAAACTTTCTTGTTTCTAATGATTTCTTTATGAATCTTTTACTGATAGATACGTGACACTTATCTGGTTGAAATGACCAAATGCGATACAATTTGGATCAAATTTACTCGTTTAATTCATGATACAGTAGAGCCTCGATTATCCGAATTAATCAGTGAGAGTGTTAGATTAAGTTTTTACTTTACGTAGATATCATTCAAATTGTATGGTGTTTAAAGTTAATTTAATTAGAAAAATATCATAAATCTGTTAGTAGAAATGTTATCAAAATATAATTCAAAAACACGAAGTTTCGTTATATAGTATAACGCTGAAGAAAGAAATGTATAATGTGAATGATACCTTGGCTGTGGTGAAGAGAAGTTGTCTGTACGCTTTGCGGTTTTCTTCATTATTTTCAACGTTGATATCCTTCAGACGTTTGCCGATAGTTGTCGTCGATTCATCAGCAGCAAGGATTCCCTTTCCAGGTGCTACAATCTGCTGAGCGATCTGCTTCAGCTCCTGTTTCAGCTCAGGCTCGGCCTTATCGTACTTTTCGGCAACCATTTTCTGTTGACAACATCGAAAGTATAAATTACCATGTTAATCCAAGTAGCACAAATTGTAGAAAATATGCCGGTAAATTCGACTCGGAAAGTTCCAGAGATTGAATCATAATTTTAACCAGAATTAAATGACAAATGGATTTGATTGATTAATTATAATTGTAGTAATAAATCGCGATAAGCTCATAACGCAATTCTCTTCGGAATTACTTTATAAAGTCTTCTTTTAGCTTGGGATGATAAATAATTTATAAAGTAATAAATGGAAGACTTTTAAATGCAAAGGATATAGTACTGAAATTCACGTAACCGTATTAGATCAATCAAAAGTTTATAATCCTTTGCTTCACGGATATCGAAAAGATATATATCTTGTACATCTATCTACAGTTAAATACTTTTTACAGGGTAATGATAACTTAATGATTGTTAAATTTTATAAATGTATACAATATTATTTTAACACGTGTCTTCCGGACATTAAAGTCAACGTGCATGGGGACTATCAAAATACTCATTAAAATGTCCGCAGTATAATTGATTTTCAGAACCGATCACTCAGCGACGTCAATATTTCATAAAAGGAAAATATTAGTTTGACCTATTTCCTTGCCTTCATACATCTTATCAATTGGATATCAAACTAACAAGCCGTTATATTCGCGTATAATGCAATGGAGGGAATCGCTAGTTTGTCACACATCATCGATAACTATATTAACCTACGAAATTCACTACAATCTAGCCGACGACGGAGCAAGTTTATCATTGCTTATAAATAACTAATTAAGCCTGTAACAAATGACATATTATTATGACTCCTAGTCGAATTACGATGGAATTTTCTAATGAAACATCAGGATCGGAAATAAAATTTTGAATGTTCCCTTATTTTAAGCAGCAACTACTTTAAACACTAATTAACACTAAACCTGCCACCACCGGTCACATGACCGGTTCCAGATGTTTTATTGCACAATGATTGAAATTATAAAGATGTTCTCGTGGTAAATTAAATAAACACATTTAATAGCAGAGATATAATATAAACCGCACAAAGTTCGAATAAACTTAATCTTGTTATTTTTATAAGGCATCATGTATCGGCTACTTTTAGAGCTCGGTAGATTTATTGTTAATTGAAACAATTATCCTTATACTGTGCACGACTCACTACACTATCAAAAAGTAGAAAAACAAAAACTACAGTTATACGCAGAAAGTCAAGTCGAAGAACTGCAATTTCAGTGTGCACACGATAGTAATTAAGATAATGTCTGACGATGCAGTACAATTATCGAATTGCATAGGTAGATAGGTAGTAGATGAGAAAGTTTGTTCGCAAAACTCGGCCCGTCTTGCAACGCAGTAATGAAATTGGTTCTCGGAAAATAAAGATTGTATGCTTTCCGCTTTGTATTTTCAGAAAGCAGTGTTCAACTACATACGATTATACTGTTGCAAATAAGTAATGAAATATTCTGGAAACATTAGTGTTATTTATACTGTCTTGCATTTTTTAACATCAACGAATTCACATCGTTAATTGCTCACAATCACTTGACAATTTCAATCTTGAAGAAAATATGGACATATATCGTCAAACTTACGTATTTCTTGTTCAGAAAGACGTACGTTTATTTTATATAACTGTACGAGACAAATTGATATCATGCAGATATTAGTATCTTTCAAGAAATTCAAGCAACGATCATTTTCACGTTTGCTATAACATGTCGATAGTATTTCGTCACCAAAGTAATGAAGAAAATTATCATTTAAGGCATCCAGCCACAAAACCACCAATCTGCCGCAGAGTGGTTCAAAGGCGACTAATGATATGCAACTGCATCATTGAGTAACTGGTAATCGAGGTATCCGATGGTTCTTAAAGTTTAATTGTAGGATCACCTACGTATATAATAAATACATCTAGAATCTTTGAACGAAACACTTCTAATTATAACCAGTACATCAATTGAAATTATAAGTGCAGCACTTTTAATTTATTAATTGGACAAAGAGCTAATTAATTTTACTGAACCTTATATACATGTATATATATTTACATTATTACCTTACTAAAACAAGTATGAAAGTTCACCGAAGTGAAAGTATTACGTATGCATATAAATCTGAAATGTTGACCGGCATTTCTGAAGATGGAACGCTTCATGTATTCGAGTACTTGAAATGGTTGAAACACTTGGTCGCTGATTACGACTTGAGCGTGTGAAGGCTTGCTGATTGAGCGCTTGCAAACCTTGAATATGGTCGAAATTCATGCCACAATAATATAATCACGGGGCAATAGTCGAGCGTGAATGGCAATTGAAACTTTTACCTTACTCATTGTACGCCGATACATATGTCACGAACAAACGAAATTTATGCGAAAGAAACAAAGACTCGAACCGAATTTCATTGACCGAGACTATTTTTGTGAATGTGTACCTTGGCTTTCGAATATGTGACGTCTACGAACGATAAATCGTCTTGAAATACCCAATCGTTTGATTCTCAACTTGCAGTCAAGTATTTCGACCGAACGAATTTCACCGAGAGAACGCAAACAAGAATTTCTAAGTTCAAACACTGCTCCGCTCGAGTATTTACACATATTGCATATATTCACGTAAACTCGTATTTGCAGATTCAATATCGCGACTGGTAAAAATATTTTGACGAAAACCTATTGGCGCAATAAATCGCTTTATATATCTAATAACGTCAATGATTCATCTTCCGAGCAATCTGTTAGTTTACATGAATTGAATGGTAATTTATGGAGGCTTATAAAATTCTTTTATAAAACACGTTTAGTCCACGATCAAGAAGAGATACTTTTTTAATGTAATTTTGTCAAGTAAGAAGACAGGACTCTTTCAGGCAGAAGCAATGTTTTCATTTTGTTCGTTGATTGAGATAAAACCAGCGCAGATTTAATTTGTTTTCCGATACATACGTGATGATAAAATAAATGTTAGAAACGAAAGGTATAGAAGCGAATGGAGCAGACAAAACATCACTCAACAATCTGCAAGTGCTTGCAGGAAATTGTTGTTAGAACGTTGCAACAGAAAGAGCAACTACCAGCACCGTAAATTGATTTTTCCTTATTTTATCAGGGCCTGCGGTGAAGTACACATCGATAAAAATACAAGTTCATTGTTGGACGTACCGTGAAAACGTTAGAACGCGAAGGGAGTGGAGAAATCGAAAGCGGATAAAGACCTCCTCTCCCCAACGGGTACCATGGGAGTGACCCTTCAACGACATTCTCAAGGTCTACAATCCAAGAAAAGGACCTCCCTTTCTCGGGAGAAGGTTTGCTACCCTCCGTTCAATATTCAGAAAAAGATAGATGAACAGAAAAAGGGAGAAAAATCGTGAAAGAGAGAGAGAGAGGGAGAGATGTTAGGGAGATTAAAATCGATAAAATGGTAGGGAACTACCAACTCGGTCAACCTTGCCTCTATTAGACATTTTCGAATGAAAAGCACGCGTCGAAAACAGTTACCAGACAATACGCGTTCTTGAAATACAACGACGACAATTGACAGCGTTCGTATATATATAGATGACAATCGCAGTAAAAATAATAGCGGGCTAAATTGATACAGTATTGGAGTATCGATTTTTATTTTACGTATCACAACCGATGCATTACAATAGATTTTTGACAGTAGACTAATAAAAACGTACAAAAACGCCTGTTATGTGTTCCTTACGTCAATTTTAACCCATTAAAGCAAAATCTTGTTCAATGTCAACTGCAAATATTGCGAGCAATTGTCAAATATGCACGTATCAATTATCACCTCGGAATCATACGTTTTGAATTTATAGGAAAATTCATTGTTAGCTTACACGGACGATAAAAATAACAAATGATGGAACGTAAACGGTACCTTCGAACATCTTAGGTTATAACTGATTCGTATGTCAAGGGGTTAACGCTACCGGTCCATCCCAACCCTTTTAAGGAGGGAAAGAAAACCCGTTGCGCAAAGTGTGAAGAGTACGCTGTTAACGCGCGCTATTAGAGATCAAGCGTATGCAAGTGATAATATGGAAAGTAGACTGGCAATGAAAGCTTGGGAGTGGAAAGAGATTATCTATCTTGCGGCCAGCGTTCTTACCTTTTCGACGAACGATCCAGATGCATCCGGTGATCGTGTAAACGTGCCTTCTGATCTCGCGACTCCCGTTACAACACACGTATGTATAACGATAATAAATATAAGTACGTCAATGATAATAGTAATTTTTCAAATGATAACAGTAATTAACGACAATAATACGTTCCTTGGAGTTAGTCAGTCCGCTAAATATTGGCGATGAGAACCAATTTCATTTACAACACGTTGCGGCGATAATTACACCGTGTACCACCGACGATACGAGAGATAGAGAGATAAAAAGAGAGACTGAAGAGAAAAGTAAACCGATCGTTGAGACAGAACGTGTTTTCTCGGCTGCATGGTTGGTGAACGGGCCCAGCCGAGAGGACCCCGATTGCGTTCTGACTACATTTTTGCGGTTTGCTGTAGAAAAATCGTAGCTCCGGGCGGTATAGAAGAGACGGTCGGAGAGGAAACGTGTCTCGTATGAGCACGAGATGACGACTGGCTTTATCCGACTAGTCTACCCCGTCCAAGAGGCGGCAGGGGTACCTGGCTGCAGTGCAGTGTCGTAACTGCAAAACAGGGGGGTAGTCGGTGCACACACAGACACACATTCGTTCGTACACAGGTACTCGCTTTCTCTCTCTCTCTCTCTCTTTCTCTCCACCCCTTCTCCTAGTTTCTATCCTGCCTTCATCGTCTCTCCTCTTTTTCCATACATCACTGTATCTCTCTTTCGCTCGCCTTCATTCTCATCCTCCTTCTTTGTTCCCTGGCCACTGACCCTCCCTCTGCGATCCACGCCTCTCTCGCTCCGATGTTCTTCAACTCTACCTCTCTAGCGGTCTTTTTCTAGTTTTCGGTCTCTCTTCACCCCAACGACACTCTCCTTTCTCTACCCCCTACCTGCGCCCACCCCTATCTCTCTTCGATGCACCCCTCAAACGTTCGTGTCCTTGTTCACCCACCGACTTGTCGCCCATACAGCACCGAACAAGGGAGTGGGCTCGCCGCAATGCAGCACGCGCAGACGTTCTCGAGGCTACGCCTGTATTATCCCCCTGCGCACCCTGAATCCATGACCTGAGACATCAGCAACGCCATTCGAGATACCGTGGGACTTGTGCTCGCACCCTTCTGGCCCGGGGTAGGCGTACCTCTATTAGAATACGCTATGAAGGGACCCCGCGAACGATGCGGGATTACGGGTCACCGCCGAAAAAAGATACGTACTAACCCCGTGGTATCGCGATCGCTTCGGTACGTTCGATGCGCGAGGACAAACGTTTTTGCCGAATGTCAACCGAGCAGAAACGGCCTAAACTTTTCCGGTCGATCGTCGATAACTAATCGAAGTGCGGCAAACTCTGACGCAATCGCCGTGACCCCCGTCGTCTATCGTTTAGAAGCAAATTTCATCACAACCGTTGCGTAAAACGATGTAAAACTAATCTGCTTCTCAACTCGGTTCTTATTTCGTTCTTTCGAGACTTTCAGAATCACGAGGACAGTGATGGTCGGAGTCGCGAGTAACTATGGGATTGATGAACTCTGAAAACACAACTCGGGAAACTTGAACGCGATGTGGGAAAATTAAGAGAACATTTAGCTAACTCGTTAGCGAAATGAAGTTATGCCATCGCGCAGGAAGTAGTGACAGAAGTTGTACCAAGTTGGTAATTTCAATTCGTATAAAATTACGGGGATGGCGTTACAACTACTTACTTGCTGCAGTATAAGCGAACTCCATTAAGCAACCTGGCATTGCTGCAATGTATGGTGCAGCGAATCTCAATCGTTGGCGCCAAATCGAATACCATGTGAGCAGTTCATGCAGTTTTGATTCGTTCGCTGTCGGTAAACTATGCGCGATCAAACGTGTACTCAAAGATTCGAGCAATTGCATGACTCTATTATGAGAAAATTGTTGAGACTAAAAGGCATATCACGAATATCCTACAATGGTAAATAAATCGCTTGAATGGGACCTTTTTTTTTGTTCTTGGAGGTAGACAACTCCAAGAACCAGGGATCTTGGATGACGGTAAGTATCCCTTTTTCCAGTTTTTTCTTTTATATATTTTAGCGGACCGAGGGCCTGTTTTTCACAACCACAGGGTCGCCCATATATACCATAACCACACCTGTTCTTTCCATTACGCTCGAATGGGACCTATTTCACACCAATTTCAAAAAGACGACTTTTTAAATCTTTCTCTTCACCCTCAAACGTTCCTCAGGGTGCAAAATTCACCCATTTACCTTTTTCATATATCGTAAAACGATTGATTTCTTTTTATCTGTATTGCAAAATGTATTCCTTTGAAATGTCACGCCATAATTGAAGCATAATTCGGAGATTTGAAATGTGAAGCGAGAATGGGTGAAATAATGTTCTAGGATCTTTTATGCAACTATGTCTGAGGAGCGTATGAGGGTTAATAAGATCTTCGTATCAACGATTTAAAGTTTCCACAACTCGGATTGATATCGATCATCGAGGTTTTGAAATTCTTCTATCAGTGTACCTGCAATGCTGACGAAATGTTGAAAAATGTTTCTTTTATACACAGCTCGCCTGTATGTACATTTTTAATCGATTGCGGATGTTACCAGTACAAACACCGACTTCGAGAATATTCTCTCGTATTTATTAAAATTATTCCCAAAGCAAATTAACTTCTGCTTGATTCTCGCTTCTGGTAATTGAGACTGGAAATTTTTATTTTGCATGAAGATCGCAATTATAACTGACAGTTTCGATGAAGATTTTCTAAGTTTCACAGTCGCATCTGACTTCGTGTTTCTGTCGCACAAATGTTTAAATATTTACGGACCAAATACTGGCAAGCAACAGTTACAGAAAAATTCCATTAAGGATGGGAGATTGTTTAATTTAAATTCATGATCCCAAGACCAAAGTTGTGAACTACTAAAGAGATAAGACTTTCCGGCCAATGTCAGCAAGAGACTCTCCTGTATACGGTTGGATCGCTAACACAATACGTAAAAGAAAACACATGAGAAACTGCACTTTCGGCAGAAATTCGTTGTTGGAACGTGCGGACAAAAGCTTTTTAGCTGTGTAAATGATAAAGAAGTTCTTCGCAAGAAGCCGACCGGCTTGGGAATTTCTTAAGGCGGTAACCTCCCAGGACACTTCTCTATTCCTATATGTATTGCCCAACGGGAGCATGAGTATCACTTATCTTCGAAAAAGGAAAGGTACTATTTGACATTTGATAACTGAGGCGACCGACAGTCATTTACAAACTCAAACTACACGTAAGGTAAAGGTACCAGTAGTTGACCATGTGCGAGTGATTGATTAGAAATAAGATTTTTATAAGCTGTACACTTTTGATGAAACTGAATCTCGGATGCCATACCATCTGTTGGTTAAATTTTTCTATACTATTCTCTATTAACTAGCAATAACTACTCTGTTTCTCAATTAAACTTTTTATGCATTTGGTTTGTTTTATTTCTTATTTCATTCTTTAATTGTAATTTGTGCTGGTAATTGTTGAAACGAAATGATAGTGAAATGATTCCCGACATTATTGCTTGAACCCTCTTTCTAATATAAGTAATCAACTACTAACGAATAAAGGAGGTCAATTACTAGATTTTTCATTTTCAAAAGTGGTCAACTTCTGAAGCAATTACTGAATTTTTAAATACATTTCTTTTTGTATAAGTAAACTTTTTTTAAATAGTGACCTTGGTACATAATTTGGAAGACTTAAAGAGTGTCTTCAGGCATCGACTCTCGCTATTTGATGACAGAGTAAATGGTTACTATTTTTCGCGTGGAGAACTTCTCTTAACTGGTCAACTACTAGTACCTTTACCTTACGTACATTTTTTAAATTACTTTACAGCGGGACACTATTCTATTCCATTTAATTACTCAATTTCTGATGAACAAATTCGATAAATAGTTACGTTAGTACTTTCAAAAATGTGTTTGTCGAGTGTATAATCGTAATAAAATGTGCCACTTCAAAGGTAACAATATTAATTTGAGTATTCGTAAATTTCGTTTTGGTTCAGGTAGATACACATATAGTGAGTTTTAATAGAAATATTACGTGGGTAGTGTAATTATAGTATGCAGGAAGTAGACTAAAAAATAGCACAGGTAAGTAGGCATCTAGAATATTATTACTGCTCTGACACGTGCAGTATTAAAATTAATTCCATGTCACCTGACAAGTCAAACTCCTATGCCCATGCATGGTCGTTTCACGAACATACAGGGTCATCCGTTTTTAAACGGACAAACGTAAACCAGCTATAAAGAACCCCAAATGGAACAAGTTTTACCCCTGCCACTTTTTTTGTTTCGGCCTTGATTTCTAGAAAATTGCAAAAAACCATAATTTTTTTAGTTCACATAAACTTGAATATCTCGGGACTCCAGTGATGAATCTTGATGATTTTTCCTTTGTTTGGTTTAAAATAAATAGGGGCATCTTTTTTGTTAACAAAATATTTTTGTACGACCTTCGGATCTTTGTTTTTTTTGGCATAGGGCACATCGTGGAGTCTCAATGAAAAAACTTCGAAAAACTTGGATTTATGCGTAATCAACCGTTTAATTCAAGACAAAAAATAACAAAAAACTATTAACAAAATTCAAAATTTTAAGATTTCTCAAAAATTAACATAAACTATTTTTTCGAAAACTGAACGTTTTTACTAACCATTTAGTTATAAATGTTGAAATTTAAGAAAAAATCATCAAGATTCATCACTGGAGTCCCGAGATATTCAAGTTTACGTGAACTAAAAAAATTATGGTTTTTTGCAATTTTCTAGAAATCAAGGCCGAAACAAAACAAGTGGCAGGGGTAAAACTTGTTCCATTTGGGGTTCTTTATAGCCGGTTTACGTTTGTCCGTTTAAAAACGGATGACCCTGTATATCAAACGAGGAGTATCTTATTTTGCGCTTTCATCGTGTGAACACTAAAGACAATATCCGACCATTCACGAAACATCAGCCACACTCTATGCGCTATTGTTACAGCATTCGGTCTACAAGAAGTACTAGTCGATTTAGTACGTACGATATCTCAAAATAAATAAAGTGAACACGTCTATCAATATTATTTGTGTATCCCTGAATGTAAATAAAATTGATTTTCCAAACAAAAATGGAATATAATAATGATCGTGTATATTAATATTTTAGAGTTACTTAAAAATTCGACCATAGAATGTAATCATCTTCTGTAACAAATATGTATGTATATGTACAGTGAGCCACGAAAGTATTCGACTGCCTTTTAAAACAGAATAACGTTTTTACAATTGTGCCGAATGACCTGATTTTTTTATAATCAATTGGAAACATTGATTTACTAAATGATCTACGAAAAAGATTTTCCAAAAATTATAATCTACAATGTTATATTCAAAAATTAAAAAGCCATGTTTTAAAACGTTTTCATTGGGCCCCTCATGATCATTTAAAATATATGTTGGTTATACACATGCTGAAAATTTCATCGAAATCGATTAACGTACACGCGAGCTAGAAGCGGTTAAAAATTGTGAAAATCGCAGTTTTACACACGACTTTTGATCAATTTCTGCTTAAAATCCACTGAATCGTATATCTTTCGATGCGTGTCATTTTTTCCTGCGTCAACCGATTTCAATGAAATTTTCAGTATGTGTATAACTAACATATTTCTACTAAACATACATTTTAAATTATCATGAAGGGTCCAAATAAAAACGTTTTAAAAACTGCCTTTTTTATTTTTTCATGTAAATTATTGTAATAATTATTGTTACTTGTAAATTATAATTTTTGGAAAATCTTTTTTGCATATCTCCAATGCTTCTAATAGATTACAAAAAATCAGGTCGCTTGGTGCAATTATAGAAAAATTATTCTGTTTTAAAGGGTGTTCGAATACTTTCATGGCTCACTGTATACATATAGTAATACAGAATTGCCGCTCTTGTTGGTCAATATTTTTGTAATTCACAGAAACAGCCTGTACACTTCTGAAGGAAAACAGACGTATACTATAGCGGATTTATTGCCATAATACTTTATCAGCACGGTACTGTATTACTTAATCTAAACCCGACCTTAAATAAAGCGTTACCCTTTCCAATATATCACAAACGATTGATAGCCTAATTTATACAAGTATGTACAAACATTATCTTTCATGTTATCATGACACGATAAACTTGTTTACCAAGAACAAAAATTTAGAATTCGACGAAAGCGTGTAATCTCGATTCGTGCTGAAGAATACCTCCTGGAAAATGTTATCATGTTATCAATTAGAATTCACTGATCTTAAATTCGAGAACGATCGTGAACTATTTACAGTGGGTGTACAAAGTGTTCGTACACCTTTTAAAATAGAATAACGTTTTTACAATTGTACCGAACGACCTGATTTTTTATCAACAATTAGAACCATTGATTTACTAAATGATCTGCAAAAAAGATTTTCCAAAAAATATTATTTACAAGGTTATATTCAAAAAAAAAACAGCCATGTTTTAAAACGTTTTTATTTGGGCCCTTCATGATAATTTAAAATATATGTTGGTTATACACATGCTGCCTTTCATCGAAATCGATTAACGTACACGCGAGCTAGAAGCGGTTAAAAATTGTGAAAATCGTAGTTTTACACACGACTTTTGATCAGTTTCTGCTTAAAATCCACAGAATCGTATATGTATCTTTTGATGCGTGTCATTTTTTCCTGCGTCAACTGATTTCGATGAAATGTTCAATATATGCATAACTACCATAGATCTACAAAACATAAATTTTAAATTTTCATTAAGGGTCCAAATAAAGAATTTTTTAAAAACGCCTTTTTTATTTTTGCTTGTAACCTTGTAAATAAAATTTTTTTGGAAAGTCTCTTTTACATATAATTTCATAAACCAATGCTTCTAATTAATTATAAAAAATCAGGTCATTTGGTACAATTATAAAAAGTTATTCCATTTTGAAAAGCGTACGAACACTTTGTACACCTACTGTATTCTGATGAACTTTAAATTCCAAGATTTCTTGAACTGATATTCATCTGAGTATTCGCTCAAATATGTTATAAAGATTTTTGTGTATATTTCATAAAGAATGTAAACGATATAAACGTGGATGTTTCTTCTCGTTCAAGAAAAAACCTCCTGAACAATTCATCGATTAGTTTTATGTGCTAAAAATATTTGAGGATGCTAAATGAAGCATCGGTTTCACTTCAGTATTTAGAATAAATATACCAATAAAAAGAAGATTAAGTTTTTCATCATTTTCAAATATAGAATAGTTTTTAAAATTGGTATAACTATTAATGTTCCAAAGGGATGTTTTGCATAACATGAGAGAGAAAATTCCATTACACCCTTCCTTGACCAACGATCCCTACAGTTAACTATATTACCTAGCTACACACACATGTATGTCTGTCCAGGTAGACCGTAAGCACCTTCTCGTGTCGGTCAATATATGAAAGTGGTCCTTAACGTATCAAGTGTTTGCGCAGACGCGTACCCCCAACTCCGAAATTACATCAAATATTTCAACCAGGCTACAAATAATATTTATTTATTAATAACTTCTAAACTCCGTATCTACGAACATATTCGAAATAATACTTAAAACATTTGACATTCCAATGATTATATATTAAAATAAAATAGGAACTTCGGTTACGTATTCCAATATTTATTTAGATTTTTGTAAAACCTAAAACAGTCAAAAATATTAATCATGAACATAAATGACCCAATATACAGACGACGTGGATAAAAGTAAGGTTACAAACGAATGTTTTTAGGAAAACCACTAAATATAGAAGTAATTAACCTCCTTGAACACTGAAACGGAATTTGTACACTATAATTCAAAATACTACACTAACCAATATACCCTAATTGCAACATCCGCTCGTAACAATCGTCTTTAGTTAACTGTTGTGTCGAAATGGTCAAATTATCATAAATAGTACCGACCAATTTAAACAAGGGGGGTTCTTCAAGCATCATACTAACTTTTAATGACACTTTGAAGAGATAACAGATTCGTATTATATAGTATAGAAACTACTCCGTGGACCATAATTTCCTTCATATCTCCTTTTCATTCATATCTGCAATATTCAATTTCTTATAGAACAGTTGTAGAAACATTTCGAAAAGAAATTTGAAAATTAACAAATTCAAATTAGTTGATAACGTGCATATTATTTGGTACGCACAAATGCCGTGGCGCTGCATTCGTAGCATAGAACATCATTTTATAGATGGGACTATGGTTTGTTCCATCTCCTGCATTTTCGGTATCAGTCATGCAGATTATGAAACATGAAGAGCTCACTAAAATTTTAATGTACTTTTACTTTACCAATTGAAGAAATACAATAATCAAGTTGACAACCGGCACATCCCGACGGTCAATAACGTCAACACGCCTGCGCTACAATGCTTACTCTATTTGATCAATGGCATTCGGAGAGGAATGTCATGGCAGAGCGCACCTAGCGGTGGCAAATGGTGAAATCTAGTTGGCGAATTCCGTTGTGCGCACTGCAGTCTGTGCAAGTCTGTGCAAGTCTGTGTCTTTGATGTGAAGCCGTTGAACGTTTGTTGGATAAGCAATTGTTCGCGAAAAGATTCTAATCTGTGACAAAGTTCAATTGGAAAGTGAGAAAGTGTGTGATACTGCCGTGAAACGTTATCTGACAACAACAGGACATGTGTCTTTCATCGAATACGATCCTCGGAGACTTCCTAATTGTTATAAATACTCTATCTGAAATGTTACACACGAGTGAAGTTATAATGTGTACAATTACCATATTACATACCGTTTTAAAAATTGACGGTCGAAGAATTCAGAGTATGAAGTGAAAATGTTAGGTAGCGTTTCCTTTCACAATCATTTTATTTTTCCTCGTTAGGAAATAAATAAATGCACAGGGCGTGTGCCATATAAATGGTTTAGAACTAATAAAACTTTATAACATGTTCATCCTCTAAATCCCGCAACTGTTTTTATCGTTCAGAGTATACTTTTTTTTGTTATTAAGAAATTATGTGATAAAAGATAATCGTAATCTTGAATGTTATACAACTACGTGAAATAAATTTTATTATAGGGGATTTGTTTATAGTTCTTGTTTCTATGCTCTTTTTATTACTTGTATCTTGCCGACGTTTATTGCTTCGACTAGCATAACACTTCGCTACGATTGTATTGTATTATCTCTTTAGAAAGATGTTGATATTCCATGGGAAAAAATCATTATCCTTGAATTTTCGTCTTTTGTCTACGGTATTAATTTTCAAGCACATTTCTATATTTCTTTAAAGTCTGAACAATTGGTATTTGTTTGAACTTTCCCATGATTGTACACCTCTATGTTTTACTGTTTGCAACATTGAAAGAATAAAAATATATTTCTTAACCTCAAAATACAATTGGATTGTTCCCTGTACACGAAATTCACAACCGTCACTAATTATTCGAATTTCGTACCCTTCTTTTGAAATTATAGTAAACAGCGATGTTTACGGTACTCGAAATTACTGTTGTTTAGTATAAATTTATTTAGCCATAATTATTTATAATGCATTGGTTCATTATAAAAATATTTATTTTTCAATACTATAGAACGTTTAATCGGCATCAACTTAACAATACAATGCTCAAAGGGTTATTTTACAAAAATAGTTTATTACAATAAAAAGTATATCGAGTGTAACATTTGCGGTTTGTAATGCTTATATTAAAACAGTTATACAAACGCTTCACAACGAATAAATCTCTTGTATAATCATACATTGCAAAAGACAGTTACAATTTGGTAAGAGAAAGTTGCTTAACTGCCACGTAACTAGCAGCATAATCATACATGATATTCCGACTTGCATTCTATAAGAACTAACCTCAAATAAACATAAAGAAAAACAGTAGCATAATTATTTACAGTTGGGTCAGTATATACAAGAGACTCGTGCACACGTTTCATGTAATATCGTTCGAAAGTGGAGGATGCATAAACGATGGTGAAGAAAAGAAAAGAGCGAAACAGGCGTATTTAAAATTAAACGTTGAGATCTGGTGCTACGCCAAATCTTTATTCACATATTTATGAGACGGTGGAATGTGTGACGAAACGTTGGGGGGAAATTTGTCATGTGTGCACTTGGCTGACTTTGTGTGTGTAGACTTTAGATGAATCCCGATCCACCGGTTACGTGCTTCTTCGCACGTTCTCTCGCGCGCACACGCACACACATACCGCTCGACACATTCATAATGTTCGTTAAAATGATCCCAACCACGTAGTCGTAGCATATTGGTCCTTATGACGATTGCGTAAGCTCTTGCTACGTTTGAGCCATGCCTGCAAACAACTGATCTAATTCGATCTACCTTACAAGCTACCACCGATTACACTATCGATTGTTACTATTGCACCGCCTAAATTAGATCGCTGTCATTGAAAGAAACAATTCAAAATAGATGTCGAAAAATTAGACGCAGTAGGAGCCCTAACACGTGGGTTTTAGACTTTAAACGAAGATAATGACTCACGATTAATTCTTAATCAACCCCGGTGCGAACATAATCTTTCAATGGCTTGTACAATTTTTAACTCTTTTCTATGGCTCCATTTATAAACGTATTGGAGGATTATACTTTTTAATAGTATAATGAAATATTTCCATTGTTGTGACAGATAAGCGTTATCAGTTAGAGGTTATACCGATAACTCGATTAAAAAGAACGTACACTTCCATAACTGTCAGAGTAAAAGATTTTTCGAAAATATAAATGCTTATATTCGGGAATTAACGATCCAGGAAATCATGGTAGATGCTGCTTCTTTAGAGATTAGTATCAGTGAATCACATGATGAAACTTAAGAAGCAGACATGGATTCATTCAGTGTCAGATACGAGTGTAAAAGCTTTGAATATATTCGTTGTTTCTCAATTTTTAGTAAGTGTATGTATTGATAAAAATGTTGGGATAACTATTAGTAAATAATATCAAATAGATTGTTTATCGACAGTCGAAAATTCATGTAAATGTCGTGAATAATTAGTTCATTTTAAATTCGCATTAAAACGAAACCTTTACATACGCATGATCTTGACCTCTGCACAGACACACCAAACTAAGCGTATGAGACAAAAATGTATTCATCATCATGCAGTTGTATCCGCGAATTATTATATTGAAGAAGATATTCTTGAAGCGACGCTACCGCTAAAGTTACACAATTTAAAGCACGGGAAATAGAATGGGTGTCGTCCAAATGTCAGTCAAGGTCGAATCTCATTGTAGGTCAAATATTTCTGATTACGTTTCACATTGATTTTGTCGCACAAATGGATCGATAGAGATTGTCGAAACATACGGCACTTTTCCTTTCGATTCTGAGCAAACTGTTCAGTCAAAACCATGCACAAACGTAACTTACCTAATATCGATGAACTCTGGCTCGAAACTCGAATCAAAACACGTCGTACTATTCGCTGGTTGGAAAGCGACTGAGGTAAGCCTCGGCTGTTTGTCGGTTTCAAAGTCTAAACCAGAATGAGACTCGCGCAAGCGCACTCTCCCTACCTTCAGAGGGTGCTCAACTTTATCCTCATACAACAATCCACATATGTATTAGGTATAAAGCCGACGAACACCGGGAGTATCCGAGAGCCGAAAATCCGCTTTTCGAGATTTTGAAACAAGGTACGTAAAAAAGAAAGCAATTGTGTACAATTCCATTCTTATGGATTGATGCGTGTTTGGAGTAACTGTATAATTAGACTGCGAATTTTATGCATTTATGGTAAAAGTGGACAGATTGGGAAGACATTCGAATCGAACGATGTTGCCTATTGTATTTGACTTATTAAATTGATTAGAAGTGGAAATACTCGTTCATTTAACCTCAATTGATTTCGAAAATAATTATTTTGCATAAAAATCCGTAGTACATTTACTCAAAGCGGCAAACATTAAAGTATAAGGATAATTGAAACGAGCATTCTTTATGTCGTTACATTGATTTCAATAAAAATAGCGAGTCCAATTTAAAAATTAAAGAAGCGATGAAGGGGATGTGTATTTGGATTTTGTTGTAATTTTTTGTTCCTCCATCGTTTCATTGTATTATTGTTGATATGAATTGCATATAGTCAGCGCAGCAGACAGGTCCATAAAATCGAGAAAGACGAGAGAACGCAGCCGGTGGGGATCTACTGACGACATATCGACCGCTAGTGGAGTAAATTTCTAAGCGTGTGCGCATCGTCGATTCATATGTGATGAAGAAGCATCCGGTGATGATGCCTCTCGATGAGAACCACTGTGTTAGAGGTCAGTCAAGGACACCTTGCACGACATTCGCCGAAACGACTGACGGAGCTTTTCACTGTTAAGGTTGACACACTCGTTCATGTGATGAAACACGTGTACCTTTTTGACTGACCAATCTGCCCCTATCTTCATCCGACAAATTCATTGATAACACGCACTTGCGAAAGTTTCTTTGTATTATCCTGTGTAGCCGCGGCTTTCAAAAAAGATTAATAGAAAAGTATACATGAAATCCGCATGACGCTATTCAAGGTGATATCTTGAACTGGATAGAAAAAAATCGTTGCGTCAATTACAATTTGTGTAACAAATAAAGTCATCTGAAAGATTGGTGTCCATTATCGCTAGTTTTGGCCTTTCTTAGTGCACATTCCGTCCGCCTGCAATTTGCCTAAGGCTGCTTCAGAACAGAGCCTTGTCCTCTCGAGTAAGACTGATTGGGCTTCTTCCACGTTTCCTGGCTGCCCCTGCCAAACCTTCATGGCTGCGTTCTTCATGAAAACATAAAAATATTTCAAATAAAACAGAATATCCAATGTTTAAGAATTCTACCACATGATCAAATGAACTCTACTCACAATAATTTAGTACAGAATCTTATCCAGTGATGTGTTCAAAAATATATGTAATTTAAGATCCACATAAATGCAACCCTTAAGTGGATTTTCCATTTTACCGTACCTTCAAATAATTTATTTAATAATAATTCTTACTCAATTTATCATTGTAAATCAATCGAAATTTTTACACAGTTATACCCATATTACACATTTAAGAATTGTTAATTTAATATTGCAGATGGCTGCTACACTTAAGGGTTACACACTATCAGCATTCACAATATTCTGTGTGAATTATATAATCTCCAATATTATCAGAAAAATTCCACCATATACTTATACATATGTATATCCAAGTTCATTTGCATATTACTTAAAACTTTAAATGCAGGTCCCAGATACCACGGACGTTCATAGGACGTCCGATGTACGTTCAATTTACGTCCATACGTCCATTGGACGTACATCGGACATCCGGGTGCTGTCTGGGGTGGTTCTACTACATTTTTAACGAATGTAGAATAATCAATCGTACTTGTATTGCACGCCCATAACAGAAGGTTAGTCTCCAAGGAATTTTCCCTTCGTACGAACAAATAGCATTCAAATTCGTCACGGATTCTGTATCTGATTGTCCACCGCTAAGAAATACGACTCCTGGAACTGCTGGTGGCACTGTTCTCTGTAGACCCACTATTGTGCTTTCGGCAATTATCTATAAACACATATTTAAATAATTAAAATTTTAATGAAAAATCTTAATCACAAATACAACGAGCAATACAACGATAAAAACAGAACATCTATAAAGTAATTCGATTAAATAGCAAAATAAAAAACTATCAGTATAAACCCTAAAACATAATCTTAGTTAAGTAAATCCGTTGAAAGAATTTATCAGACATATTGAGATGTTAAGGTGTAATAAATTGTAAAAACTATTTGATAATTCCATTTATATAATTAAATCTTATAGTTGATACAGTCTATTAATTATGATTTGTAATTGATATTACGAATCACGTGATTCATGAAATCTTAAGTAACATTTCCTAAAAACTAAATTTCGCAGTATGTATAATTAGTAATAGAACTTCGCAAACAAATGTACGTATTGTTAAAGTCGCTTATTACGATATTTTACTTGTGATGTGCAATTAGCTGTATTCTTGATTCCCGACAGAACCATCGCCGGTTTTAGGATTGCGCCTTCCAGGTAAACATGATGCTCATTTAGAGTACGAAATAAGATGGACATGACCTCTTCATGTACCTCCAACGCTTTATTTATTCCGTAGTCACCAGTATTTAATATTTCTGGTTCTATAATAGGTACCATTCGTGCACTCTGACATATAGTAGCATATCTTAAGAAAAAAGGGATTCACATACATTAATCAATAAGTCCAGTTAAACGAGCTACATACAAAAATCGATCGTATCAAATAGGCAGGAGAAAACGGGCTGAAAATATTCGTACAGTCAGTTACAGTTTCCTAAAATTAGAAACTTTCGTATACGTTTACAGTATAAAGCGATTTAGAAATTTCAAATTGAACTCTTATCATTCAATAATATAGCAGTTATTTGGCATTGAAAAATTTGGTAAAGATGCTGCTAACACAATGATCATCAAATACTATATGATTAAACAAATTTAACCAACGCTGGGTAATTAATAATAGTCTAATGATTAATCGTTTCAGTAGATACTGAAAATCGAATTGTAACCGTTGCTTTTATCAGTTCTGTAATTGCATTTCTCTTCACAATGATACAACTTACGACGAATAATGAATCGTTGAACGCGTAGATATAACACGTGAAATTATTTTTAAATAAAGTGGATATTGTGCTGCGCAATAATTATATATACTCACTTGATATAAATATAAATGAAAAGTTGCAGACATTGACTATAAGTATAGTAGATAAATATTAACAGAAGGGTATCCCGCTCCGATCGTATTGCCCTTGAAATATGTTTTCAAGGTCAACATTCTAAACAACTTTTTCCTATACACATATCCATCGCTGGTCTTAGTCTCCGAGATGTTTGCAAAAAGAACTTTAAATAAATCGAGATTACACGAGTACAGTTCATTTTAAAAGTTCTAGTTTTAATGCAAGATACTTAAACATAAATAAATATTAATATCTTGCATCAATTGTTTATTATTTGTTTTGCGTATGGACGTTAGGTCTGAATTAGTTTTCGGTTAGTTCTGGATTAGATCGGCCCAAGAATGCATATGTATACATATATTGACTCGGAAAAATATTCGGATGCTCTAAAAAACGATTACTTTTTCAATATTATACAAGTATGATTTGAACTTTTTGGGGAAGCTAGAGCAATTAGTTCACTGCAGAATGTGAAAAGAAATTTCTTCAAAAACTCCAATAGATCAGAATTGTAGAAAAATACTAAAAATTGCATTTTATAACTTTTTTATGTGGGCTTATATTGAGAATTCAAAAAATACGTCTTGTAGACATATGTCAATTATATTATGATCTACTAAACATATTTTTAAAAATTTCAAGATAGGCCCACATAAAAAAGTTGTAAAATGCAACATTTAGTAATTTTTCTATAATTGCGATCTATTGCAATTCAAACTAATTGCTCTAGCTTCAACAGAAAGTTCAAATCGTATAATACAATATTAAATTAGTTATCGCCTTTTTTAGAGCGTCCGAATATTTTTCCGAGTCACTGTACTGTGCATTCAGTTTTGGCGATCCTCCTCAGGGGAGGAATGCTGCACTTTGAGCAAATCCTATTTTTTCTGTTGGAATTAAGGTGAGTTCTGAACTATTTGGCAACAACACTTGGTTTTTCTACTATACAGAAATCCATGTGCGAAACATACTGTAGGCGCTGCGTTATGTGAAACCGCTCCTCTAACTCAACTTAAAACTAGAGCTCGAACTTTTACCCGGGTATATGAGATACCCAGGTATCCGAGTACCAGAGTATCTCTTGAGGTCTCACAACTGGTTACGAGAACTACTCTGAGAAAGTATTTTCCCCAGCTGGCAATATCGTTACTTCGAAACGTACGTGTCTATTGCCAAAAAATGTAGACTTGTTGGTATTTTTACATAAAAATAAAAATGCCTAATTTCATAATTAAATAATTGACTTTTTAATTATTCCCCCTAAAAACACACGAATTGCTTTGTAAACGATGCAAACGATTTTTATTTTGTATAAAGATCCGCAGTCTATTCATGAGATACCCGGGTACTCGGGTAATTTTTGTTTACCCGAATACTCGGGTATCCGGGTAACGCTGTTTACCCGAGTACCCGGGTACCCGAGTAATTTTTGTTTACCCGGATGTCTCACGGGTAACCCGGGTACCCGGGTATCTCATAAGTCACAGCTCTACTTAAAACCACATGGCCGAATTAGCCATGTAGCAGATGTAGCAAATGTTACGGGCCCCGCGTTTCTGGGGGACCTTTTTGGGGGACGTTTTATTTTCTAACATTTGCTGCAGGCCCCGCGCTTAACCACCAACCAACTTGAACTATACCTTCTTTTTAAGATTTTGTATACGATTCTGTACATTTTAATTACCGCTAAGTGATAGTTTCTTATAAAACAAAAGAATTTTTTACAATTATCTCCGAAACTAAGACCGGGCGACGGGTATATGTGTAGGGAAAAGTTGTTCGATTGTTGAATTGATCTTAACAACACGTGTGAAGACGAAGGTCATCGGAGCTGGGTCCCCTTTTGTCAATATTTACCTGATAGGTAAATATTATAACATTTAATAAATAAATAATGTATCAAAAATGAAAGTTTTGAACTAAACATGTTTTTTATATTATCAAAAAACGGAATAAATTTTATTTCTCTAATTACAAGATAAGTGTCATTTGAAATAGTAACAAAAACCTTTATGTTTTGTTCAATCATAACGAGAAAATAACTTGCACATCCCTCATAAAACGAACCAAACAAGAATAAAATTAATCCGATAATGACATAATATGTATACGGCATGTTTTATCTCGTTGATATGAATTATTTTGAAATACTAATATATTATGCAGATTATTATAATGTCCTGAGTAAGGTCGTGTACACATGTAATCGACACTTAGCAGATACAATATCTGGGTTTTTTAAGTAATGGGCGTGCCAATCGATGTAATAAATATAAAATATGAGTAAGAAAATATTATTGAAATCGTGTAGGCTTAATACGGGATTGATTACTAATATTCATATGAAATTAATTACACTTTATGGAAAAACATGTAACCCACACGCTATTAAACACGTTGTATAAATTCATATCTTAAATAATTAATTATAACAGATTCTATACATATATTGTTTTGAATCGGACCTTGCAAGAACGTGTGCATTGGTATTCATTGCCAACTGACTTGGCGTGTTATCCGAAATCGTATACGTGCATCTCCATTTCGTGAAATGACAACCGTCTCGCTTAAATTGAATACATCTCTCTTGCAAATTGTCTAGCCCTTCGGTGGTCTTCTCATCATTAGTGCCAAAGAGCTCGACTAATCCGGTATCGACCTTCACGCCGGGTAGAATGTTCTTTTGTTGTAACAATTCGACGAAACTAATACCGTCGGTTGTTTTCTGGTAAACTGTCTCGGGATGCAGAATAACACCGCTTATGTATTTTGTTAGTTGAGACTGTGATAAAAAAGTTCAAACATCTACGAATCAGATTTCTTTTGCATTGCACAATACACTGATCTTTAATACGTACATATGTATATCTCTCTCTAGATACAGTGAGTCACAAAAACATTCATACACTGAGGTAATTTTTATGTAAATTCGAAGACGAAAGTGTTTCATCGTAATCATTTATTTATTAATACAATTTACGAAAAACAAACTATAAATTCTCTGGCTCTCTCATGATGATGTAAGTATTAAATTATCATAGTTGTAAAGAGTAATCAACGTCTGCACTCTTTCTGATTTGATTTACGTACTGCCACAATTTTTTATTTAACATTTTATTTCTGCCTCTTAATGTTGCTTTCGAAAATGAGAAGTATAAACATTTACTTCAACAACGGGCGTTTACCCTGCCATTTATCACGCAACAGGACCACCGTTTGCCAAACTATAACATTTCGATTCCGTATTGAAAAGAAAACTTAAAGACTAAAGACACGAAAAATAATATTCAATTATTCACAGTTTAAGGTTTAAATAATGTAAGTGTTACAAAGTGTAATTTTGTAACCCACTGTACACACGTGTCTGTATACATATACGTATATGTATATCATGTAAGGTTTTCAATGTTCAACAACTTTATTGCAATTTATCACTTCTGTTCGCGAAATGAAAGGAATGACTATATACAGTGGGCGTGCAAAGTGTTCATACACTTTTTAAAATTGGTTTATGAAATTATATGTAAAAGAGATTTTCCGAAAAATTATTATTCACAAGGTTACATGGAAAAATAAAAAAGGTATCTTTTTAAACTTTTTTATTTGGGCCCTTAATGAACATTTATGTTTTGTAGATCTATGGTAGTTATACACATACTGAAAATTTCATCGAAATCTTTTGACGCAGGAAAAAACGACACGGATCGAAAGATGTACAATTCTTTGGATTTTAAGCAGGAACTGATCAAAAATCGTGTAAAACTACGATTTTCACTATTTTTAACCGCTTTAAATTTTCAGCATATGTTTAACGAACATAGATTTACGAAACATATATTTTAAATTTTCTTCAAGAGCCCCAATAAAAAAAATTAAAAGAAATGCTTTTTTTATTTTCGCATGCGACCTTGTAAATTGTAATTTTTGGAAAATCTTTTTTGAAGATCATTTAGTAAACCAATGCTTCTAATTGATTATATAAAAATCAGGTCGTTTGGTACAATTATAAACAAGTTATTCTATTTTAAATGGTGTAAGAACACTTTGTACACCCACTGTATATATTCGTAAATGCATATAATATATGTTCATTTTCGGATTGGTGTGCGCCAAATGAAATTCCAAGAAATAATATTCCTGGTGCCAAGCAAACATGCACTTACAAGAGCATGCTTGTGAATAGAATTAAAATAGTTTAGAACGTCTTGAACCGTGTCCGATAAATCAAATTCGATTATTTTTCGAATTCATTACAAGAATAAAAACGGTTTATACATAAAACTCTTAACCAATATTTTTGTCAAAACCTTTGGCGCAATCAAAAGAAACATTAATTTCAATTTATCCCAATAATTTTCTAAAAATTGGTACAAATAATTAAGCATTTTTTTATAGTTACGAATTAACTCTCCAAATCTATAAGACATTATATATTGTGCAATGACCTCATCAGCGGTAAACAACATCTGCCGATAATCTCGTCGCTGTGTCTCTGTATTTTCGATACCGAGCTCATCAAATCGCGCATTCAAACTCGATGGGGATTCATCACAAGCCATTAACCCTTTCCCAGGGGCAAGCATTGTATCTGCAATTTTTCGCAGCTCAGCACACAGAGCCGGATTCAATTCTGTATATTTTGTTACCGGCGACAGTAACTGTGCAATATTTTAAAAAGAATATATTAGTAATTTATTGTAATGGTAAAGTTGTAAATATACAGGGTGGGGCATTTTAAACAGGTCACCTGAATAACGAGGCTGCTATTGGTGTTAGGAAGAAATGCATCAGATGGAACTTGTATGGTATCGAGGGGGCATTATTCTGATGTTAATAGCTTTTTTGTAGGTGGATGCGCAAAGGACATATGAAGGTCAACTTCATTTTTTTTAATGGAATTAGGTATTTTTTAATACATACAATACAATACCCCGTAGCTTTTTAGTAAGTGGACGCGTAAAGGACATATGAAGGTCAACTTCATTTTTTTAAATGGAATTAGGTATTTTTTAATACATACAATACAATACCCCGTAGCTTTTTAGTAGGTGGACGCGTAAAGGACATATGAAGGTCAACTTCATTTTTAACTTCCCGATTCATAGGGAAGTTACTGTAATTAGTCGGATGAGGTATTTTTTAATACATAAATCGATTCAGCTGGACATTCGTTATAAAAGAAGTACTAACCTATGTATGTCGAAAAGTTAGTAGGTCAGGAGATATTTCAATATAAAAAACATAAAATACCATTACTGTCGTACTACACTAGTAAGTAAACGCTAACGTCTTAGTACGGCAGTAATGATATTTTTATATTTTTTACATTGAAATATCTACTGAACGACTAACTTTTCGACATACATAGGTTAGTACTTTTTTATTACGAATGTCCAACTGCATCGATTGACGTATTAAAAAATACCTCATTCCATTTAAAAAAATGAAGTTGACCTTCATATGTCCTTTGCGCGTCCGCCTTCAAAAAAGCTACTAACATCAGAATAATGCCTCCTCGATACCATACAAGTTCCATCTGATACATTTCTTCCTAACACCAATAGCAGCCACGTTATTCAGGTGACCTGTTTAAAATGCCCCACCCTGTATAATAACAAACATACACTTCAATAGAAATAAACACAAAAATTCAAATGAAACGAAAAACTGCATTCGATTTTCTGTTTTGCTTAATTTCAGACTAAATTTACAATCTATCAATTATATTCAGTATAATCTTCTATGAAATTTTCGTACTTTAAATCACAATATTTTATAATAATGACACTTTATTATCGCATTTAACATACAGTGACCCGAATTAATATTCTAAAGCTCTAAAAAGGTCGATAACCTTCTTTACTATTGGACTATACGATTTGAGCATTTTTGGGAAGCTAGAGCAATTAGTTTACTGTAGGATGTGTAAATAAATTTTTTCAAGAATTGCAATAGATCAGAATTGTAGAAAAATACTAAAAGTTGCATTTCACAACTTTCTTATGTGGGCCTATATTGAAAATTTTAAAAATACGTTTAGTAGATCTGAGTCAAGTAAACATATTCTGAAAATTACGTCAAAATCGGTCGACGTTGCAATAAACTACAAACGTTTAAAGATGGTAAAAATTGCAGATTTTCACGATTTTCTGCCTCTTAACTGCAATAAATCCTAAGGATTCTTATATCCTTCAATGCTCTCGTTTTTTCCGCATCAACCGATTTCAATTAAACGTTGACAATGCATATAATTAACACATGTCCACAAGACGTATTTTTTTGAATTTTTAATATAAGCCCACATAAAAAAGTTATAAAATGCAATTTTTAGTATTTTTTCTACAATTCTGATCTATTGGAGTTTTTGAAGAAATTTCTTCTCACATCCTACAGTGAACTAATTGCTCTAGCTTCCCCAAAAAGTTCAAATTGCATAGTACAATATTAAAAAAGTTATCGTCCTTTTTAGAGCGTCCGAATATTAATTCGGGTCACTGTATAGTAATCATCCTAATAATTTACGCAAGTTTAATTAGCATCAATTTAAAAATATGTATGTACTACCTTTTCTTAAACAATAACATATTTATCTGTTTTCCTAAAATAACGAGATTTTAAAAAGAAATGGTTTATTTTTTATTTATACATGTAACAAAAATTAGATCCATATGTTGTTTAAGAATAGCTGCAATAAACTGATGTGACTTAAGTGACGCCAATAAAACGTGGAATGTATACCAATTTAAAAATTCTGAATAGAGCGCTACAGAGGTCAACAAACGTCGCGTCGCTGGCATACGGGCGAGTTATTTTTAATTTCGAATAGTGATCTTCCAGTAGCCGAATCATTCGATTCCTATTTGTAAATATAAGCAAAATTCAAAATGCCACTAATAAATATGTAAATTATATATATATATATATATATATATATATATATATATATATTTATTCATTATATATTGATTCATTATTCATTATATAATTATTTCAATAGTAGTGACATGCGCAAAGTATCAAATAACATACTCTTTATAAATTGATAATGTTCCGAAAATAAAATAGTTGTATACGTTCGTTCAATATAAAATGTTAATAAATTACTTTGTCTTTGCAAGAACATTTGTCGCCAATCCGCTTCATAATTTTCTTTACTTAACGCGTAAAAGCAATACTAATAAATTAAAAAATTCGTAGAAGATTTAAACATGTTTTTATAAGAAATTTTAATACAAAAATTTATGGTTGGACACATTACAAAACAATTGAATTTTTATTAACGACACAATAATGATAAGACAATTCTTATAAAACTGAAAAAATAAAGTAATAATGAAATTAAAGAGAAGTTTCTTTCATTTAACTATATACAGACTAGTATTAATGAAATACTAGACGGAGTAAAATTGAGAGAATTATTAAAATATTTCGAAAATAAAGTGTGCCATTTCAATTTAATGCGGCACAGTTCCTAGTGAACTATTGCCAACAGTTGGAAAATAATAATAAAAGACCCTATATCCATCCGCTGCCTTGCGCTGCCTTGCGCTGCCTCGCTTGGGGGTGAGAGGCCTTCGATTAGACACAGTACGATTGGAAACTTAGCTATTGGACACATATCTTTTAGAAACAACATCATTGGACACAAGTACGATTGGACACATCTCGATTGGACACATCTCTATTGGACACAAATAGAATTGCGCACAGTACTTTTGAACACAAATGTACCGAAACCAAATGAAATGAATGGTTTTTGGAGTGTGTCATAAATTTTTGGTTGTTTTTACTCGAAATATATTTTCGATAATTTCTATTAAAATATAAAGACGATAGAAGTGTACATTAATTAAATGTAAATATAATACGTGCAACGGAATGTGTAGATTATTTAAGGTTAGGATAGGGTTAGGATAATCTTAATCGACTCAGTAGTTGGCTATCGTGAATCTGTCATTTACGAAGACGAAATTTCGGTTGTGTTTCCGTTTACGTCTATTCTCAGAATTCGATGAAATTTCAGAAATATCGACAAAATTTTGCGACTCATAAAAAATTTTTATTATTTCAATGTCGCTCTCTACCTTGCCGACTTACCGACTTTCTACTTTATGTCCGTGCTGTGATCGATAATTCTGCATGACAGCGCAAAGATTATGTGATCCGAATGAGTTGTGGTTAGGTTGTAGTGGAGGCGGAGAGCGATCACACATACGAAAATCCAGGATTAGTCTTTAAAAATTCTGAGAATTCTGAGAATGGACGTAAATGGAAACTTCGCCGAAGTTTCGAATAATGTACTAAATTATCCATTAATTTAATTTGGTCTCGGTACATTTGTGTCAAAAAGTACTGTGTCCAATCCAGGGAGGGTAAACTCCCATGTATAATATGTGGACCATGGACTTCAGCGGTGCCATCTACGCAAGTACCCTCAAACTAAAACCTATATATATATGTATATATATATATATATATAGCTATACGATTCTATACCGCTTGCTTTAAAATTCGAAATAAAAGGATATAATATATTTTGAACAAATATTTTATTTAAAAAATTTTTTATTATATGTATATACGTATATGATGTACATAATAATACATAATGCATAATAATACATAATGATACATAGTAATACATAATAATACATAAATCATAATACATCATACACCATGCATCATACATCATACATCATAAATCATGCACCATACATCATACATCATGCATCATACATCATACAATAATGTGTATACAATAATACATAATAATACATAATTAATAATTAATAACGCTGTACAATTTAGCTGCTTTTGGGGCCAATTGACACTTTTTAACGTTTTCCCGCAGCATTACACTTCGGCTCTCCTGTAGCATTGAACACTGTCCCGTTGATGTACTTGGACCGTCTTCATTTCCCAGCGGTGTAGCAGAGGCTGGACATTCTTCTGCTTCCATATCTTCATGTGCATATTCCGTTTCATAGCTTTGCACTGGCAAATGCAAAGTTGGAATTGCATCATTTTTTAATTTGCTTCGCTGGGCAAAGCACAGGTAGGAAGTTGCTTCGAAGTGCTTGCGACACACCCTGTACTTGCGCCTTTCAGTGCTTGTTAATTTATGAATCACAGGACACTGAATTTTACTAGCCCAAGAATCTGATTGCTTCACATCCTTGGGAAAGTAATGCGCTCGGATGGTCACACCCGACGAACACTGGGGAACACAACAAGACTTCACCATTTTGTTCTACCAGTTTTAATGTCCAAATGTTCTGCACTTTATGTCTTTTGTGCACTTAAATGTTTTTATACACTTGTTTCACTTTTTCTTCTTGCTGCTGCACTCCGTTGCTCCTCACTATCTGCTATTCTGAAAACAAACTTAAAAAATTTTATAATTTATGCACAAAATTCGAAAAATAAGCTCCAAAATGAGTGCTAAGTGTCGCTCAATTTTAAAAAATTACTTCTAAAATTGATTTGACACTGAGCAAACTTCTTTCTTTGGAGCTTATAATTCAAATTTTTAATTTATAATTTAAAATAATATTAAAAAAGCTTCGTCAATACAGCCGTAGTTGTCCACAGTCCACACTCTCACAACTGTCTACACAATCACTCAATATATTGAACAATATTGAACAATATATTGGCACAGCATGGACGGTAACTGATAGAGACAGTGATTGACAGTTGACGGTTAATTTTGGCGGCAATAGTCAAATATTAGCGCCAAATTGCGCCCAATAGCGCCAGGGAACTCGGTCATGTCATGTCCAATCACATTTAATCACGTGATGTGCTGTGATCGTGGCGCCATCTAGGCAAGTACCCTTTAGTTAAATAAGCAGTCCAAGGTCGTACCAGAGAGTAACTGAGAGTTCTCACGCCCGGGATTTGCCCGTGCCACTTTTGGCTGCCAATCGAGTTTAGTCCGGATCAGCTCCTACATCGACTTTTCTAGCTCGGACAAGAACCTACATCGACTTTTTGTTTCTGGCAAGAGCCCACAGCGAGTCGCTGTCAGCTACTCTCACATTGTACAAGATCTTTGACCATCATCAGAACGTTTAGTTTATATTGTTTGCTTCGCAGCACCCGTATTATGTTCCCTTCCTATCATTTTAACCTAAATGTTTTTTTCCGATTTTCGTTTCTCTCTCTCTCTCTTTAATGAAATGAAGGAAATATTTTGTATTAAATTATTTATGCAGTTATCTGCAAAAAATAATTATTCAATTAAGGTCAAATAAAAGGAAAAATTACAGAAGTAGACAGGTTATACGGAATGAATAATTTTATTTAAACAAGAAAGATCAGACAACATTTTAGATCGACTTCCAACAAATTAGAACATGTATAAGGTACTATTTAGTAATTATTGATAGGAATGCAATAACAATTAACTAGGCGAATGCCGATGAAGTATAAACCTTTTGGCAGGCAGCTATGACAGCGACGACTATGCAAATAGGAAAATGCATTTTATTATTCATTTCGAAGGTCTTTTTTACTTTATTTAAATATAATGTATTTAAATCTACTAAAAAACACGGATTATTTATGTTTGTTTAAACAATTTTATATGCCCAAAAAATTCGGTTTATAAATTGTTTATGGACATTTATACTTTGTTTCAAAAATTGTATTTGTTTAAATAATTTAATTTACAACCATTAGACGCAGCTCGAAAATCTATCGAGTTTGGTATCATTCTAATCAGAAGAACGCCGCGAAATCTGCTGACATGATTCCGTGAAATTATTATGTGAAATAACAAGTCCAGCAATTGCATTTTGGCCGTCTCATACTGATATACCTGGCTGGCTGTAGAGTTGCCCGGCCGTGTTTATTGCACCACTAGGCCGCGGCCACAAAGCCATTGTCGCCTAGGCACCTCGTCGCCCCAGTAGAAAATAAGGAAAAGGATCTTCTAGAAGTCTACGGATCCTTTCGCGAGTACATTCACGATTACAACAACCAAGCACAGCTCGAAAGTCTATCGAGTTTGGTCTCATTCTAATCAGAAGAACGCCGCGAAATCTGCTGACATGACTCCGTGAAATAATTATGTGAAATAACAAAGTCCAGCAATTGCATTTTTGCCAACTCGTACCGATATACCTGACTGACCGTCGGGTTGCCCGGTCGTGTTTATTGCACCACTTGGCCGCGGCCACGGAGCGGTCAGAGCCGAACTTGAGAGGTCTCGGTCGTCGAGAAATGTAAACATAGCTAATCCAAATTTCCAACTTCCTTATTTTTCATTATTTTTTTAGGAGACTGCGATTACCATATTTGTGGCATTTTTCTAATGCAAAATGATACCAAACATGGTATATTTCCGATGATATTTACTTGTGTAATAGACAGTTAAAGTTTCGGGCGCGAGCAAGGATAGCGTATGGGAAAGAAAGAAACGCAGAGAGTCCTAGTCGCCAGCACATTTCAATGGCTCGCCGGCAACTGTCCTTCCTTGCGCCCGAAACTTTGATTGTCTATTACACAACTAAATATCATCGGAATTATATCATGTTTGGTATCATTTTGCATTAGAAAAATGCCACAAATATGGTAATCGCAGTCTCCTAAAAAAATAATGAAAAATAAGGAAGTTGGAAATTTGGATTAGCTATGTTTACATTTCTCGACGACCGAGACCTCTCAAGTTCGGCTCTGACCGCTCCGTGGCCGCGGCCAAGTGGTGCAATAAACACGACCGGGCAACCCGACGGTCAGTCAGGTATATCGGTACGAGTTGGCAAAAATGCAATTGCTGGACTTTGTTATTTCACATAATTATTTCACGGAGTCATGTCAGCAGATTTCGCGGCGTTCTTCTGATTAGAATGATACCAAACTCGATAGATTTTCGAGCTGCGTCTAATGGTTGTAAATTAAATTATTTAAACAAATACAATTTTTGAAACAAAGTATAAATGTCCATAAACAATTTATAAACCGAATTTTTTGGGCATATAAAATTGTTTAAACAAACATAAATAATCCGTGTTTTTTAGTAGATTTAAATACATTATATTTAAATAAAGTAAAAAAGACCTTCGAAGTGAATAATGAAATGCATTTTCCTATTTGCATAGTCGTCGCTGTCATAGCTGCCTGCCAAAAGGTTTATACTTCATCGGCATTCGCCTAGTTAATTGTTATTGCATTCCTATCAATAATTACTAAATAGTACCTTATACATTTTCTAATTTGTTGGAAGTCGATCTAAAATGTTGTCTGATCTTTCTTGTTTAAATAATATTATTTATTCCGCATAACGTGTCTACTTCTGTAATTGTTCCTTTTATTTGACCCTAATTGAATAATTATTTTTTGCAGATAACTGCATAAATAATTTAATATAGAATATTTCCTTCATTTCATGAAAGAGAGAGAGAGAGAGAGAGAGAGACGAAAATTGGAAAAAAACATTTAGGTAAAAATTGTTTGATCGTAAGGGAACATAATACGGGTGCTTCGAAGCAAATGGAAGCAAACAATATACACTGAACGTTCTGATCATGGCCAAAGTTGATGTAGAATCTCGTCCGGTGTGAGAGTCGCTGACAGCGCCTCGCTGTAGGCTCTTGCCAGAAACAAAAAGTCGATGTAGGTTCTTGTCTGGGGTAGAAAAGTCGATGTAGGAGCTGATCCAGGCTAAGCACTAGACTAGGGGGCAGCACTATAATGGGCACGGGCAAATCCCGGGCGTGAGCACTCTCATGTACTCTCTGGTCGTACATAAGAGTTTTCTCCCCCTGGTCCAATCCTACTTGTGTCCAATCGTACTTGTGCCCAATAGAGATGTGTCCAATCGTACTTGTGTCCAATGATGTTGTTTCTAAAAGATATGTGTCCAATAGCTAAGTTTCCAATCGTACTGTGTCTAATCGAAGGCCTCTCGCTTGCTTTATTCTGGTTTATTCCAGTTTATTCTTTACTCTGCAAGTACTGACGAGTACACAGAGATGGCGTTGGTGAGAGCCCTATCTGCCCAAAATGCTGCCTTACGTATAATCTCGCCATGAGAGGTTGCCTTAATTTTCGACAAGTTTTTGAAATGGAAATCGATGAAGAAGTTACTGATAGTTGTAATTTGTTAAATCAAGGTTAGTTATAGTTATGTTCCAGTAATATGTATCCGAACATCGATAGTGCGCAAATATTTGCGAAATATTTGGCAATATTTGATCGTTTATATATCCATCTATGAACGACTAATCTCCCATTCCGAGCGAGAACATTTACAACGGCGAAACCTTCCGCTTTATTGAAGGTTAACTATCGATGCGATTTAGCGGTAAATACAAGATAAACGACATAAAAACTGAATCGCAGGTGGATTTATGTAGTCTAGAAAGATAGAAAAAAATTATAATGAGTAACAGAGAAAAAAGTGATTCTCGATCAGACCAATGTGTTAAGAGTAAGGAAGAAAGGGACAGAAGGCAATCAGTATCTTCACACAGTGACAATTCTGATGTCAAGAAAACCAGGCGTAACGCATGCAGTAAAGATAAAAGGAAGAAATCAAAACATAGAAGCAGCTCAAGCAGCTCGAGCTCTTCTAGCGGTTCTAGTCGTGAAGCTAAACATTCTAATGATAAAGACAAAAGGAGCAACAAGTGGGATAAAAGATATGAAAATGGAATGCGGGTATACCGAACAAATACAAGGGAAGGTAGAGGGTATTATAAAGGACGCAGTGGATATTTAGATAATCGGAAACAACGTATGTTCAATTATCGACCTTACAAGCACACTGGGTTTTATGATAGGAGTAGAATGCATAATAATTCACAATATCATAAGTATAATAATGAAAGGAGAAATAATCGTTTTTCAAATCATAATATTAGAAGACCACCATATAATAGATCTAGAAGTAGAAGCAGTCAGAACTATGATTATCAGAGAGACATAAAAGATTCCAGCGAATATTCGAGAGAAAGTAATTCAAAAGAACGAAATTTAAAACGTTCGAACACCGATAAAGTAGAATCAAGGAAAGGTAATGCGGATGAACCCTATTTAAAAGGAAAAGATAAGAAAAGGGAAGAAGAAGATGTAGAAGAAAAGACTGATCATTCTACTCATAAGAAATCTAAAAGAAAGAGGTCCTTATCTTCTTCAAGTTCTACAAGCGTTAGCAGTACCAGTAGCGAGAGTAGTAGCAGTAGTTCTAGTAGTAGCAGCAGCAGCAGTAGCGACAGCAGTAGCAGTTCCAATACATCTGAAGATGAAAGGAAACGCAAGAAAGCTAAGAGAAAAGCTAAAAAATTAAAGAAAGTTATGAAAAAACGTAAGAAGAAGAAAAGGATGAAGAAAAAGTTGAAGAAAAAGCTAAAGAAGTCATCTTCTAAAAAGAAGGGTCGCAATACTGACAAAAGTAAGGATAATGTTACTAAAGACATTTCACAAGAAGTGGACAAGTCAAAGACAATGGCACCAATGACAAAAGAAGAATGGGAAAAGAAACAGAACATAATACGTAGAGTATATGATGAGGAAACTGGAAGATATAGGTAATACAAACACAAAACACAACTATAATTTTCATTAATATGTTATAAACAGCATACAAAACATTTAATATTGTTATAGGTTAATTAAAGGAGATGGAGAAATTTTAGAAGAAATTGTGAGTAGAGAACGTCACAAAGAAATTAACAAACAAGCAACTAAAGGAGATGGAGAATATTTTCAGGCACGATTAAAAACTAATGTTTTCTGAACTATTTTTCTATGTATACTAAAGTAATACCCGTGCATAGTAATTACTTTATCATCAGTGTTAAAGTCCAGTATGACAATATGTTTTATAATATCTTAAAGAAAATACTTACGTTGTACATTAATAAATCTTATCGACAATGTAATGTTAGTTAGATTACATTTACATTACATAGCAGTCTATAGTTGGTAACCAAATGTTATGATATTATCAGTAATGAGATCAATTTAGGTTCTAAATCAGTTTTACACAGATCTAATATGGAATTCTCATATTTCATCAGTAATATTCGTTATCATATACGAAATTGACATTCTTTAAAAATATATTGACATGGAAAGTAATAGAATAATGCATTGAAAATATGTTGCAATTGTTTATTATTTTCATAAATTGGTCACATTATTTTCATAAATAAAAAGTTAACGTTTCATAAGTCATCTCTGAGATACAAATCTTATCTTATTGCGCGCATGTTTATTACTTAAGTCTTATGTACAAAATATTTTACAGAGTTATAACATGTATACAGTTTCTCCATTTTTTAAAAATTCATATGAAAACTTAAGTTTTGATTTTCTTAGTAAGTAAACCTATAAATGTAAAGTCATCTCATTGCATACATTAAAAGTGTAAAAATAAATAAACAACATCTGAAGTGTTAGAAACTATTGAAGAAAATTTTACAGTGTAATGATTTAAATTATAACTGTTTGTTGCAACCGATGAATGGAAGCTTTTTTAACCAATGTAAGAAGTAAAGAAAGGTTCAGTAATTAAATGTACATTTACATTGTGGTCAATATATCTGAATATATTGAGTTGTATGGCCATCTCGATAAATAGGGTCATCAGTAATTATTGCACGACATAATGGACATGAACTTTCTCTATCTAACCAGGTTAAAACACACGATTCACAAAAGATATGGTTACAGAGTAGTTTCACTGGCATTGAATATTCTTCATGACAAATTGCACAAATACCTCCAGATGCTGTTAACTCTTCTTTGGATGGTGACAATCCCAAATTCTACAAAATTTCAAATTCTTAACTTACTTTTACAAATTTATATATATATACTTCTTACAGACAGTACATACCACGTTTTGAAATAATTTGCAAGCAGCAGTTTGAAATAATTTTAAACGTGACACTAAATCAGTTCGTTTGCTGATTATGTATAATATAGAGATAATAATTCCCAAAATTTTTTCTGGGCCTTCGTATGCTTCAAAAAAATAGTATAACCATGGTCGTATAGGTACAACACATCGATAAAGTTGAGATGTTGCTTCAAACATCAGATAATATTTTCCCTGAGACAACATTGTTTTTTAGTTTTCAATTTATTAATATTATGAGATAATTATGTATATTAAAACTTACTCTTTTTCGAAGCGGTAGAAGCTTGGAAGGTAGACATGTTAAAAACACTTTAGAAATAATAGTAATAAGTTTCAAAATAAAATCTGTTATCAAAATTGACCATAGTAGTTCCCAGATTGTAAGAGGCTGGGTGTAAGGGAAAAATATATGTGTATCACACTCAAAAGGAATAAAAACTATACATGCAATAATATAACATGTGATAACTAAAAGAGAAATCCAACTTTTATTATGTTGTTTCGCAATCTCACGTTTCACAACATTATTGGCATGAGTGAATGTAACAAATAATATTAAAAAATTCAAAACACTAACTCTATGATCGTAAAGACCTTTGGCAAGCAGAAGAGAAATGAAAAAAAAATATTTTTGCATTCCTTTCAATAATGCACGTGTTTCTGGTCTCATTTGTAGCGTTTCTGTAGAGTTTTCCTCTAAGTTATTATTGTTGTTATTGTTGTTATTAATGTTGTGATTAATGGCAATGTTAGTATTGTTGTTGTGGTTTTCACCCACAACTTCATTTGCAGCTTCACGAATATTATTTAGAAAATTATCTGTAGCAGTTGTTTGTTGGTGATGATGATTGTTATGATCAGAGCCATCATTTGGTTGTGTATCGATCGTTGGTTGACCCTCAATATCAATTATGTTCTGAATGTTTAATAACGAAGTTAACGTGATCCTAGGTGGCTATAAACAAAATAACAAAAAGATTACTATTAAGCACATTATTAATACAACAATGTATACGTCAAAAGTATATATTGAAAAACACTTACAACACGTACATTTTCTATCAATGGTCTAATATCTTCTATAGTAGAAGATATATTATTTGCAAATACTCTAGAATGTTCCATAGTTCTAGTACTAAGATTAAAACCACTTATACTGATAGATGGTGCAAATCTGGTTGTAGTTGATGAATCTGTCATTATCAACTACAAAGACTGCTCAATGTCACTTACATTTATTACATGAGGTATATCATGTAATGTATTGAGTTATATCAAGCACATCAATTATCCTCTGTTCTTTATCTATAATTACAATCAATTTTTATATTTATGTTTATATATACATGTTTATCATACAAATACACTTTCAATTTATAAAACTGTATGGACGCGAATAACCTATTACCAATATTTTAAAAATATATACATATATATACTCTGAAAAAACCATTCAAAACAACAACGATCAAAAGCACTAAATATGCATTGTACATTATTCCGTCTGTTCCGTCTCCAAAGCAATAAGTGACTTGAACGGAGACTTACATGCGATAGAATTTTTTCGGATAAACACTTCTACTAGAGAACTATCTATTAGTCAGTATAAAGACAAATGATCGCAAATCCGTGTTTACACATTCATAGGAATGTAACATTGTCAAAACATATGGAAAAGTGGGGAAGTCGTCGTACACAGTTGTACAGTAGTACCAAAGAGTGTACTATGCGGATTGAGACATGTAACCACAAAATACAATCGGTCTACATAATAATTTTCCGAAATGTAATACCATATTCATTGTACTGCAACGACACAGCAAAAAAGTTTTACTTTGTTAGTAGGCTAAAATCATAATATTTTACATGTGTACAAAATATACCATCAAACAAAGATCTGCATTGGGCGGGAAAACCGAGTGATTCAACAATTCCACATCTTTTTCGAAGTTCTCTATAGCGCCGTCTCAAGTGGACAGAGAATTCCCTGGAATACCCTCTCTGCTAATATTTATTATAGCGTGAAGTTAGGTGCAACAGCGATTTCTATCAAGTAATTTTTACAGTATTGTCAAAAGACACTTCTAAAGCCGTGATCAGGCCGTGATTATACTGGGTTATACCAGAGAGGATATCTTCTCTGATTACTAGCAGCAGTTACTCTCTGCGTATATCAATCCCCACAGTGTATTGTAGTTTATTGTGACAGGCATTACCGGCAGTAATTTACTGCATCGAATTTTAGCAATTTCCGATGCATGGTTATATCGCACGAATCACCTGTTGAAGCTAGTTCTGATTTATGCCATGGGCTAGTAAAGGTTCTGTTTCATGCTAAAACTGGTGTGCTCTCTATTACCGGGTAAAAGTGGGCTCTACCGCCGGTATAGGAGCTGTTCCGTGCTAAGCGTGAGCGTGCCAGAAAGTGGAGGCAACTTCAGACAAAGGCGTGAGCACTCTCAGTTCCTCTTGGTTCCTCTCTGCTACTGATTACACTGGATTACACTGATTATACGTGCTATGATCAGTGTAATCTAAATTCATTTGAGTAAACAAAAAGAAAAGTCTCATAAATTAGACACGCAAGACTATTTAATTATATACATGATGATACACAATGAAAGTAATTTTTTACTTAAAATTGAGTCGCTGCAATTTTATATATAATATATGTGCATTCAAATAAAATTTAGATTCCTTCTCTTGTATTTGAGTTTTTATCCTCTCGTGAGCACGTGAGTGGCGCTGCAATGTGGCAGTTCAAAACAAGAGAGTTACTGGTCTATGACTGTCTATACTCTATGTTTGTGAGTAGAGAGAGACCAAGAGAGACCTTAGTGGATGTTACGTTAGTTGTGTATAATTGTGAACGACTCGGACAGATCTTGAAACAATTTTTGCATAAAATTCTTCGGGTGCATGATATTAGTAACGAAATGGCAAGTCAGAATTATTTGAGTGATCCGAAGAACCCGTTGTTCGCGCTTGAAGATGATGTCACCGATGAAACCTTTTTGAAAAGGGCACCGTCGAGATCTATCGGACATACCAGTTACAATCACTATACCAATTATGACACCGAGCTCGAAAACAATCATCGACAATTATTACAACAAAAAAAGGAGATCGAAGAGCGTACAATTCAATCATCCGAGAGATCCATTTCATTATTACGAGATTCTGAGCAGATTGGAGCTGCCACTGCAGAGGTAATTTTCAAATAATTGCTAAAAACATATGTAAAAGCCTTATGGTTTACTGACAAAGCGTACACAACGTATACACAAAGCGTTCGTGGATAATACTTCTTGGAAAACAACGACCGATAAGTCCGTGTTTACAACAAAATCATATCAAAATTTTTAATGCTGCTTTAATAGCTGTATTAATCCAGGTTTTACTTAGAAAATTTTTATTCTAAAAATTATGATTTTTAATTGGCAATGAATATACACTGTTGTACAAAAGAAAGAAGCACCCAGCCATATTTAATGGAAAAGTGTAAAAAATCAAATAAGAACACAGTAAGTTTTGAAAAAGGATTTCACTGTTTAATTGAATAGTAAATATTTCCGTATGTCGATCGTAGTTTGTTAATTGAATAATTCTGAGAATTATAGTTATTGCAGATTATGTAATATATTCTACATAATTCTATAATTTCTACATAAAGATATTGTGTGTCATTTATATTTTATTCTATACTTCTATTATTAATATACATTATTTTATACTTCTTTCTCTTGCCCAGTAGTGTATGTATAAGCTACTATAGACAGCTGTAATTAAATTAATTTTTAGTCTATTATGATACCACATTGTTCTACGTATGTATACTATTACTTGCCTAGTATATGTTGCATAAAATATTAATGTATGTGTTGAGCAATTAATTTTATTTTAAATAAAGATACTGTATATTTCAATAGTAAAAAGATTATTTTATATTATAGTAATACAATATATTTATGCTTATGTGTATTCAGTATACATATAAATATTATTATCTTTATTTTAGGAACTCATTAGACAAAGAGAACAATTAGAAAGAACAGAGAAAAGATTAGATGATATCAATAGTACTTTAAGATTTAGTCAGAAACATATTCAAGGAATAAAAAGTGTATTTGGAAGTCTAAAGAATTATCTCAGCGGTAAATCATTGGATGCACCTATACCATCGACTAAATTATCAGAGTCTTCTAGTTCTGAGTCAATGACATCTCCAGCCTTATCAAATTCTTTGGAGCAAGTTCAGACTAACATAGCTAGTACAAGTCCAGCATTAAAATTACGTGGTTTGTACGATGATGATGAAAGTAACTCTATGACAAATAATGTTAGCAAGATTATAGAAAAGAATTTAGATGAAATGAGCGGTTCATTAGCCAGATTAAAAGGTTTAGCAGTAGGACTATCAGAAGAAATAGATTTACAAAATGATTTAATCGACAACATTACCGATAAAGCTGAGAAAACGGATATAATGCTTCAGAAGCAAAATAAAGATCTTACTCACTTATTAAAAAAATAAGCAAAATGTACAATATTTATTATATGTAAGAAAAATGTTTATTAGGTTAATTTTTGTACATTTTAAAGTTTCAAACTTTTATCGGTGTACTGAAAAAAATAATGATATTGTTACTTAATTAAATGTAAAAATATATGTATTATTCATACATCACATTCGCTTTACATCATCCTGAAATATAGTACTATGTAATGTTCCGAAATTATAACATACACAACTGTAACAGTAAATAAGAATTAGATTTAAAATTAAACGAAGAAGTAGAAATCATATACATCATCTTAGTCATTTCTTTTTTGTTGCACCTGTAGCACATGGTATACATATATAGCTTTTTAATGGCAACTCAACAATATATTAAGAAATAATATTACAATTTTACCCTCCAAAAATTTAAAAACGTTTTCTCAAACTTGAAACAATTTTTACATTGCTTCGGTTATTTTATGTGTAAGGCCATTTTTGTAATCAACTTCAAAATAATGAAAGATGCTGTGATAACAATTAAACGTTGCTAAGTATTAATTTGACAATATTTAGAATTTAACATTGTTATCAAGTTTTATTGATGATAATAAAGATCTGATTCAAAAATTGCAAACCGTTAAATTAATTCTTCTTTAACTCTCTTGTATGAATTATGTGTAAATACTACGTTTTTTATATTCAGAAAATGAAATAACACAAACAAGATTATAAAGTGAGTATTTCAGGATAAAGAAAATTGAATTAATTAAAAATGTAATTACAAAACCAAGGCCTCGAGTTAAAAATTTCTTCAATTGTGACAATACTAGGGAATTTATTTTCATAATATTATTAGATATTTTATGCTATGTACAATATTTTTCATAATAAAAATATACATAAATACTGAATTATGTATAATACTCAATACTGTACCTATTTAAATCATTACAATAAATATGTAATATTCATCACATATTTTTGTTGAGACTTAAGTTTGTAACATCCAAGTCATTGAACATTTAAATTTTTTAAAAATTGACTATTTTCAGTGACACAATAGTAATAAAAGGAGAAAACAAATTTAATATACTCCATTTTTTAATCTGTTTATGAAACACACCATATATTATTACATACATTAATTTCAATGCTTCTAACAGAGTATCATTATGTAAATTATGTAATTATCAAATCAAATACATTTACAAAAGACTTTTCAGAAAACAGAAAACTACAAACACTTTTATAAATTTTTATCTTTCTAATTCCTTTTTTATACTAATTAAACTGAAATGAATAATTACATAATAATAAGCTTACTGGCAAAGGTCCAGTATTTAATACAATTTCATGTAGAAAAATATTTGTATAAAATTGTTTAGTCACTAAAGATTCATAATTTTATTGTTAATATCATTTCAAACATTAAATATGTTATTGGAAAGTATCATTTAGGTCTTAAGATTGTTATTAAAATCTTTATACATATATTTTATAGATGTTTTAAACAAAACTACCTATGTGTATTAAAATATCTCATTTATCCTTTACTTTTCCCAAAAAGTTTTATCCTTTACTAATGTTAATTTTTGTGTTTAAATGTTTTCATTTTAACTGATTTTCTAAAAGTGAAAAATCTGTTTTAGTTTTGTATTATAAAAGTTTGAAAAATATAAGAATTAATGATATAATTATTAGTTCAAACATTCATTGTTAGTAATTCTTTGACTGCCAATATATTTATAAATTATTATATAAAGTATGTATGTAATATTTGTAAAGGTGAAATATAAAAAATTACAAAGTTCACCTGATGCTTATGTATAATATGCATCTATTGTATTATATTTCTACATAAACAGTTATACTAATTACACTCTATAACACTGTAAGTATATATATAAATTTTATTTATTTAACTTTATTTCTTGCATGATCATGTGTCGTTGAATCATCCTTATCCGGTTACTTAGCTTGTCCCTCCTACATAAATAAATATAATCATTGAAATGGAAGCATATTAAAAAAGAAATCTATATTTCTCAATTTAACTAAATCGGGTCCCCAAGGTTTAAAAAAGTAGCATTTTCATGACATCAATAACAATGTGTAAATGAAATTATATGTTTAATTTATGTATCTACATATTTATGAATAAGCAGGGGCCTCAAATGCAGTAAAAGGCCAATCAATTAGATTAATCATTAGCCACTTAATATTATTTGGTGAACCAAAATATAAAGACTCCATCAAAGACTTGATTGTTATTATAAAGAATTGATTTGCAGAAAAGAAATTATCAAGTTTGTCAGTTTGCGACCCCTGCATTTAATATAAAATGTAAAAGTATTTTTCCAGCAAAAAATTATACACACTGTATAACAACACCGACGAGATATGAGGTATTACACCTAGTTGGTGATAACAGTATGAAAATTTTTAACTTACCGGCTGTGCTATTTGTATTATCGCCTCCACCATTGTTTCTACCATTTTGCCTTCCTCGACCTCTACATGCCACTCCATCACCACTATGTCGAGCAGCGGCAGCAGTAGCCCCTTCTAAATTCATGGCCATTATAGACGCCTATAATCAATTTACACAAACATTATTCGTATCTATCAATTTTTAAAATGTTAAAAACAGTTCAAATTTAAGAAAGAAAAAGGTTTTGTTCAGAGTGATACTGTGCGAATATATATTGTTTATGGAAGATACATAAACATATTTGTATAAATACTTCAAAATATCAATGTGAATGTCAGTAGTCTACCAATATATAATCGCAATTATGGTATTATTGATAAAGCAACGCCCACATCGTTAGAGATAATATATGTATATGTAATACATAGAATAAATGTTAAAATTATTGGCACAAACATAGTGAAATCAAAAATGTAATCAATTTTACCTTCCCTCCGACCCAACGGGCTTATATCGTACCAACTTACAATTAGTAATTTAATTTTGTGTGATATATTTCAAAGCATGTTTCGAAACAAAAGTACTCGCGATTTCGCAATCGACATGATCAATATCAGTATCGTAGAATATCAGAAAAACGTCCTTTGGATCGGAAGGACTATACATAGAGTAAAATGACTGAATATTATTGCAGAATAAAAAACAAAACGTTACAACTTCCTGAAACAAACATATGAATTTATCTATATGTATGTTTCCTCCTTTTTTGCTTTTACGAAACAAAAGTATGATTATAGAAATGTGTGTAATGGAAGCGCCGTGTAAAAAATATGAATTTCAGGTTGCATTAATTATACTAAATACATCTATTTTATAGTTAGCAATTACGAATTGTTAATACATATCCATACGACGGTGGTATATGTATAGTAACAAGCATAATGAAACGAAAGAAATGGTTGATTTATTGTCAATGTCATACCACAATACAAAATAAGAGAAAAACAAAGAAGCGACAGTTGAAGAACTTCATCTTGCGGTAGTTACACTAGAAAACTGTTCTTTTTAAAATACAATCATCTTTTTATACCTACAGAAGGCAATTACAAAGCTAATCTTACATCAGTAAAACACGTGTCTATTGTATTATATTTCCTGTAATTTTTTAGTGTGTCATCTAATTTTTTTTCATCTTTCACCAATGACAATAAAGTAACGTAAAGCATAAATAGTACAAAATTAGTATTGCTCTTTAATATAATTCCTCGTTTAATTAACTTTGTTAATTCAATTGTAATAAACCAATAATTGACAATAATAAACAAAACATTGTTATCATTTGTCGACATTAATTAAATAATATTCGGAAAAATGTTTAATTATTTACATATTATTTCATTTCAAAGCATCTATGTATATATGTAGTATCGATTTCTATAAAAAGAATTCTTTACAGATAAAGTATAAAAAGTGTTAAAATTTAGTAGATTGTTCTTATTGCCTGGGAAGTAAGGAAGAATGTAATTTCATTAATTGCAGATTATGTAAACATGACACCTTATTCATAGCACATATTGTGCAATAATTATAAGTGTACATACATTGTTGTAGATATATGTACAATTATATATATAAGAAGTTCGAAAATATGTCAATGTTTTATTCATAAAACTTGGTATTATTTATTTTATCCAATTATATATTTACGAATAATAAACAATTCAAAATTTCAAACTTCTTTGAGATCGTAAGAAGGGGAAGCGTCAAATGCATTATTAGAATTAAACATTACTAGGTAATATTCGCTTCACGCCTCTTAATTATTACACAACGCCAGATAAAAGATCAATCTAGGCAGCAATCGTCCTCAAAAGTCTTATTTTTTTCGTATACTAAGTGTAATTTTCATTATTTGGCAGCATATATGTGTGTATCTGCCACATCTGCCACATTGATGTGATCCGCCCTGTGTTCTGTACAGTTCTGTACCACTCTTGGCCACATTAGTGTGACCGTGCTGCTCTCTCAAAAACAGGCCGAAAACCGGCCCGTATATACAGGGTGTCCCAAAATTCCTCCGACACCCGAAAATGGAAGGTTCCTTGGGTCATTTGAAGCAACATTTTTCTTTACAAAAATAGCATCCGCGGCTTTGTTTAGGAGTTATTAACTAAAAACACGGACCAATCAGTGCGCAATCTAGACATGCGACGGCACGTCCGGCCAATTGACAGTTGGCGCGTTGGGTAGACTGTGCTGACTCGCGTCTAGGTCGCGCTCTGATTGGTCCGTGTTTTTCGTTAATAACTCCTAAACAAAGCCGCGGACGCCATTTTTGTAAACGAAAATGTCGCTTCAAATGACCCAAGGAACCTCCCATTTTCGGGTATCGGAGGAATTTTGGGACACCCTGTATATCAGTGCCATATGTACATATAGACACGTCACAGATAATTTGGCCTATGGCAAAGATGACGGTAATGTGTGAGCCACCGTTTCGAAAGATGTACAAGTTATGCTCATCGACAGCGCCTACGCTTGGCTTATGAGGGTGAGGGGGGTATACCCGAAAAGAATGGACAGGATAATTTCACAGAATTTGGCATTTTATCATGAAATAATTATTTTACGTAAAGTATATTTGAGATACAAATGTTTATTCTAAATGTTTTAGTCAGGTATTATAATCAAGTATGAATTTAAAAAATTGAAAACGTCAATATATATTATACATAATTATAAGGTTACACTTATTGATTACAAAATAATATTGCTTTAGTTAATTTACTGTGTATTTTTGTTCTATTTACTACTGTACATTTTCCCATGTGGTATTTGAACGCTATCATTTGAATCAATAACATAATATGATTAGTTTGCATGCTTGTATCAAACATGTGTTTCATATAATTACTAAAAATACGAACATTGCAATTAATTTGGGCATGAGATTATGGTATAACGTGTAATGGATAGTGTCAGCGTTGGTCTGCCGTGTCAGCCATTTTGAAATTATCTTAAAAACTATCTTATGACTCAGCTTTTACCACGATATTTGCCATGGCCAACTCTCAGTTTTCCTGGTTTTCCTACACATACTATACCTATGCCATATATGGTCTAAGGTTTGATCATATATGGCTATAGCCATAACAGCCTAGGAATCTTGATTGTGAAGAAACCACTGATATATATACTATGGATACGGTTTTGCCCATAAGCCCCGTGTAAATTTTATGTCACCAATTGAACGGGGCCATCTTAAGAATTCAGTGCCAGCGCCGTCTTTGGAGAAACCGGTGTACTAAGAGAAATAGCGCAAGTTTCAAAAATGAAGGTTATAAGATTGAAATAATAGTATGTTATAACAGCACAAGTTAATCATAAGTTATAACAAATCAACCAGAAGTGAAATTTGTGTAATAAATGTAATATAAAAGAAACTAAGAATGATTAATGATGTGAAGAGAAAGCGCAAAATTGAATTAAAAATATTTGTAACATTTTTGTTGTTTGCTTTTTTGTTGTAGATAAGAGAAAGGTAAACAGGTGTGTATTTCTTACGTTTTAAGAGAAGCATTAAATGAAATCAAACTCATAATGATATTGAAATACATTTCTTACTGATGAAACACATTAATATACAATGAAATGTTATATTACTATAATTAATTGTTACATATAATTATACAAAAATAATACAATTAAATACATTAAAATAATGTTAATTAGATACATTAAAATAATGTCATTGTGTAATATAAAGGCAGTTATTCAAGATTCGATCAACGTGGCCACGCATTTTTCCGTCTCTCCCCCTTTGACAGCCTTTCTTTATGCTCACTTCGTCCAGGAGTAATGAACAAATTCATTTGTCCCTACTTATTTTGCTCTTTCTATTTGTTATTATACGGTTAAATAACTCCAACGTAGTGTTTTCGAAAGCCAAAAGATTATAATACGCATTCTCCGGCAATAATCTCTTTTCCCTCAACCCTTTCACTACTTCTTTTAAGGAATGTACCTTTACTTTTAGGTGTTTCACTTGTCGCTTCAACTTCCTGTTACTTTCTTGGGTAGATTTTAGTCTTTTCTGGATGCTATTTAATTTTTTCAGAGTACTCCTCGGGGTATTCAGATTTTGGTGGTCATGACGTATGTTCGTATGTACTGACATGGGCTGGAACTAAGTTAAATTCATTTCTGATGTACTTGGCTGGAGATAACACTCTTCATCAACTGCAATGAAAAATATTGTCACAAAAATTGTTATGTTATGGAAAAAATTATCATCTTTACCACTTAAATAATTATGTGATAAAACGATATACTGTAATTGAAACTTATTTGAACATACGAATCACTCTGCTAGTTGTAGGAGATTCAATGGAATCTACATGTATATGGGGACTTCTGGGACTTCTGGGACTTCTGCAATTGTTGCAATAGATTCATTAATATCTGAAATCAAAGTACATACACTCATTTAATATATATATTTTTTTTATTACATTTAATTACATTAATATATTATAAATCAATTAAGACACAGTTACTTACTTCCATGATTACTTTCTACCAAAATGTTGGTATGCTCTTGAAACACTTCCTGGTGTGTTGAAATAGTTGGTAGAGATTTCGGTTTTAAATTTCCTGTTGTGATTTACATTTAAAACAGTCTTCAGAAAAGTGATCTGAACACAACAAACTATTCTTTGTAGGCATCCAATTTTCCCGACCTATTATTTTGAGCCACTGTTTGCACTGTGCTGAATCTCGTGGAAATCTGTGTTTTATCATATGAGAATTAAAACAAAAAAATTAGTACTACTGAAAATTTAAAATAAATTATATTACCTGTACAAACCTGTGCAAAGTTGCCTTTTTTTGGTTGCTGCTCATATTTCCGCAATAGACGCATTTACCCATCGTTATACTGTAATAAAACGGAGTATAATCAAAATCACATAAATGCTAGACTACTTGTAATGCTTTGTGTTCCATTATTTTCTGCTTACTAATATTAAATCATAAAGATAGTAACATACCTGATAAGTTGTAAACGCCACAAAATTCAGAACAAACAATGAATATACGCTCGTCAAACGCACCAAAAAGCACGTGGCAAAGTATAGAGGATCACGGTGGTGAAGAGGAGTACGGGGGATACAGTACAGCGGTTTCTCCCTAGAGGCGCTGGCATCTAATTCTGCCATAGATTTATAGAAGTAAGGACTTTCAATTTGTGACATGGAAAATTTCGGATACCGCATCCATAGTATATATATCAGTGGTCCGGAGGCGTAAGGAAAGACGGAAGGGGTCAACCTCCGTCGGCCATCTTACTTTACCCAATATGTGGTGCGCTCTATAGGCGACTTTAAATACTAGTGTAGCGTCTGTTTAGTTTAGATGGTAGCCTGATGGTAGCCTAGGTTGATCACGGCCGTGGTTTGTACTTTGTATTTACAAATCGCAGCCATTTTGTGCCCGGTACACGTGCGTTAAAGTTTGTGAATCGTAGCCTTGTGTTTTCTGAGCGTTTATAAAAATGCCATCGTGTAGTGTTAAAGGATGCACAATTAGTGAATATACGTGATTCAATTGTACATTTTAAATGTTCCCGCTACGTTATATAGATGGCAACACTTGTTGGGTAATGTAACATGGCCGCAACGCTACCATCCCTCCCCGCTCGCTGGAGTCCCCTCTCGCCCAAAAGCCTACCTTACACTCCGTCCTTTAGGTCCGTGGTTGTGACTAGTGACAAACCAGTTGGAAGGGGAAAGAGTATAGTAAAGGGTTCGACTGGGTTCGACTTTAGCCCAGGGTAGTGTCACTCTCATAGGAGAACTGTTAGCACGAATTTAGTAGTGTAACACAAAATAAAGATGTCACTACTTTGCAAGAGTAATTCTCAAAGTGTCCGCCAGATGGAATTGATGACAGCATTTTGGCGCATACGTGTTTAAGAAACCAAGAGGACATCGATATTCTACAAACAATAAACAGAAAGTGCAATAAACTAATGAGTTTGTCATTATACAAAACATCGGGAGCAGCGTATCGCCTTCTAGCCCAATGGTTCTACTTGCCATCGAAGTCAACAATTTTACGGCTACTGAGTAAAATCCCCATAGGGGAAGGGTTCAATGACAGCATTATAAATAATATTTATAATTTGTTTACTTAGGCCTGTAGGTAGATCATGTGTTGTAGTTTTTGACGAAATTGTTTTGTCCACAGGTATCCATTACAGTTCCACACGGGATGTCATGGTTAATGAAATCGAAGCAGACAGTGTGTTATTCATTCAGTAAGGGTCCCGCAAATGCAGACAATTAAAGACCAATTAAGTTAAGTTAATAGTAAATAAATATATTATTTCACATTAGGTTTTACTATTTTTAAATCAATCAAACATGCTTTTGGTCCCTCATAGTATATGTTTAAGGATTAAAACTATTTTTTAACTCAATATCATTTCAGGTTTACGGATAGTTGCTACCATTTGCGATCAAGATTCCGTAAGTATTATTATTACGATTACAGTCCACTGTTTATTATAATTAAAAATTGAAATTGAAGTAAAAAATGTATTTCTTTTCAGATGAAACTGATGTTACAGGAGAATTCCTCATGGACAGCAAAAGCAGTGGGACTGCAATTAGTATTAAGGAATTCAACAACATTTTTGACTGCCTGCATGGAGAAGAAGGAAAACGTGAACCACTGAAATTAGCCATATACAAATTAAAATATATATATTTTAAGAGAGATGTGTGATCGATCTGAGATCGTGTAATACACATCGAATATCTCGTAACACACGTCGACATCGTGTAACACACATCGTATATCTCGTAACACACATCGAGATCGTATAATTCACATCGTATATCTCGTAACACACAATGCTTTGTGTGTTCTGCGATATGCGCTGTGTGTTACAAGAGATACGATGTGTGTTACGAGATATACGATGTGTGTTACACTATGTCGATGTGTGTTACGAGATTTGCGATGTGTGTTACACTATGTCGATGTGTGTTACGAGATTTGCGATGTGTGTTACACTATGTCGATGTGTGTTACGAGATTTGCGATGTGTGTTACACTATGTCGATGTGTGTTACGAGATTTGCGATGTGTGTTACACTATGTTGATGTGTGTTACGAGATTTGCGATGTGTGTTACACTATGTCGATGTGTGTTACAAGATATTCGATGTGAGATCGTGTAATACACATCGAATATCTTGTAACACACATCGTATATCTCGTAACACACATCGACATAGGGTAACACACATAGACATAATGTAACACACGTCGTATATCTCGTAACACACAACGAATTGTGTGTTCTGCGATATGCGATGTGTGTTACGAGATATGCTTTGTTTGTTACACGATGTCAATTGGTGTGATATGCATTTGATGTATTGTTAGTATGAAAAAGTTTGTAAATAATGTATAACTTGCAATATTTGTAATGAATCAGTGTAATCGCGCCTGATATTATGTTTTAAATTTATTAATAAGTAGAAAGTTGTACATATACTGTTACAAATGTTTAAAATATTGAATATAATGTTCTTAAAATGTATGAAAATGTTTTAATTTATTTATTTTTAAATAAAAATTATAAATTAGCATGGAATGGATAGTATGGATTTCAAATTCCCGCGTTTTGACCCGTTAGTTGTGTAACACAACTATCAGATGGCGTTCGATTTCGTGCTAACAGAAAAATACATTGAGTGACACTACCCTGACTTTAGCCTGACTACTGGACAACCCTGAGATTTTCTAGTAAATTCTATGAAATTGATTACTTCAAAAAAGAGGTGCGAGACACTGCGAGGCCAGTTCTGGAATCGTCTGCCTGAGTTTGAACGTGCGGCAAAAGATTTCGTGCAAAGCATTATACCTAAAACATACATTCAAACATAAAAACGTACGTATTTTAAAATAATTATATTATGAAGTTATGAAAATAATATAGAGTTCTTCATAATTCTCTTCATTATTATTTGACTGTGAATTTTATACATTTATAATAAAAACGAGTTGATGCAATAGTGCAATTTAAAAAGTGTTTTAACTGAAAAATATTCAAAGAATTCAAGAATATCGACAAATTATTTCGAACGTCTCAAGATGATTAATGAGAGAAATAAATGTTTACTCAGCTCTTGTATTTTGAAATTAATGCAGAAAAATGATCCGCAGTCCAATTATTATGCTTGCCGATCATATTATATTTATTTCTATTGTAAAGTGTATAATATAAATTCAGAAATTTAGAAGTACACTTTTTTATCACCTATTAACATTGTGGTACAAATCATTTTACTATTTTGCGTATAGTTCATTTTTCATTTCTCCTGCTCAATTTTTGTCTTTTTCAAATATTCTAGTACAGAATTAATTCCTTATTTCAATTAGAATGACTGCTGAAGACATATCTCCCAAAAAGGATGGAGGTGTGTTAAAGGAAATTATTAAAGAAGGTGTCGGAGATGAAACTCCAACACTTGGATGTAATGTAACTGTACATTATACTGGTACCCTACTGGATGGAACAAAGATAGATTCCAGTAGAGACCGTAACGAACCGTTTAAGTTTGAACTTAAGAAAGGAAGCGTTATCAAAGCTTGGGATATTGGAGTGGCTACTATGAAAAAGGGTGAAATTGCAATGCTGACATGTGCTCCTGATTACGCATATGGAGCCAAGGGTAGTCCACCAAATATTCCTCCAGATTCAACTCTCAAATTTGAAGTAAGTTGTGTCCTAGAAATGTTGAAGGCAACAACAGTTAGACTGTTGATAATGTTATTTTAAATTTTGGAATCTGTGTTCTTTCAAAATTTTCTCTAAACATTGTTCTCTTGTAGCTGAAACATAATTCATATGTATTCCATTTATAAATTCTCTGCACGCCTTAGTAATAAAAACCTATAAAATCTATGTATATTATTGTATACATGTTTTTGGTTCTTTAGATTGAAATGATTGATTGGATTGGAGAAGATTTGAGCCCTGACAAAGATGGTAGTATTGAAAGACATGAAATTGTTCATGGAACACGTATGGTATTTCCTCAGGATGGAGCATTAGTGGATAGTAAGTGTAGTAAACTACAGATTTTATGCATTCTTGAGAAAACAAGGGTAGAAGAAATTTGAATCAATAGACAGATTAGAAGAATTCAAGGATATATTAACAGTATTATTACAATATTATTAAAGAAAAAAGGAAATATCTATATAGCTCCTATGGCTTGCAATTGATGGAGACCATTTTTATTTTGTATAAAGATCCACTGCAAGATAAGAATATAAAATTATATTAGAAATATAATGTACTTTATTTTAATTTTATTTTTCAGTTCACTTAACGGGAATGTATGATGGCAAGGTATTTGAAGATAGAGATGTACAGTTTTCTCTTGGTGAAGGAGAAGATTGTGGTGTTATAGAAGGTGTAGAAAAAGCCTTGGAAAAATTTAGAAAGGGAGAGAAGTCAAGACTTAAAATTCAAAGCAAATATGCATTTAAAAATGTAGGAAAACCAGAATTTAGCATTCCTCCTAATGCTACTGTAGAATATGTAGTGGAATTAAAAAACTTTGAGAAGGTGATTATATAATCTTAGAAATTACATTATATGAAAAATTAAAATTATTTTTGTTTAATTCGTGAATTATATAAATTCCAGGGTGTGGAAACATGGTCCTTGAAGGGTGATGGAAAAATAGAGCAAGCTAAGATTTATAAAGAGAAAGGAACTCGTTACTTTAAAGCAAACGAGTATAATTTAGCTACTAAAATGTATCAGAAGGTCGTTTCATTTTTGGATTTTACAGATGACTTTAAAGGAGATCTGAAACCAGAAAGAGATAGTCTCACTTTATCTGCAGAGTTAAACCTTGCTCTTTGTTACTTAAAGTTAAATCAGTATGTTGAAGCAAAAGCTCATTGTAATAAAGCTTTGGATTTATGTCCGATAAATGAGAAGGCATTATTCAGAAGAGGACAAGCTTATCTTGCGCTAGCATCGCCTGAAAGAGCAATTGAAGACTTTCAAACGGTATTGGAAATAGAACCAAAAAATGCAGCAGCTGCCAAAAACATTGCAATTTGTAATTCCCAGATTAAGAAGCAATTAGCGAAGGAGAGAAAATTATATGCAAACATGTTTGACAAGTTTGCTCAAGAGGATAAACAGGTTTGTGAAAATAATTAAATGGTTTAATTTCATATTGCATATTTTGTTTTACTTTTGAGTGTTTTGTTTATTTGTAACTTAGAGAAACTAAATTATATAACATTATTATTGATTAATTTTGTATAAGATCGATTATAGGTTTATACGGTCAATTATTTTCAACAAATTTTTACTCTGTATTTGTATAATATGTTTCATTATACATTGTTAGTAATGTCTCAGAAGGAGGAGGAGAAGCTACGAGAGCAATCAGACGTAATGAATGTGACACTGGGTGAATGGGGGCAAGAAGAACGACCTGGTGGTAGAGATGCAACTGCCTTTGAAAAGGAAAATCCGAACATACTTATGCTCAACGCTAATGGTAGTGGAGAATTTCAGGATATGTAAAATGTTCTTTCCACACTTATCACTGCCCTCATTTTTCATTGCTGAGAGTCTGAAGTTTTGTCAGTTATTGTTTTCTAATGCCTTCCAAATAATACATTATTTTAACAGAACAACACAAAAGTGCGTATTCATTAAATTCATAAATATTTTGTGACACCTGGTTACAGCCTAGTCATCAAATTTTATATGTAGTAGGTTGACATCACTTTTATTGAATAAAACTTGATGTGTCATCACTTCCTTCTTACATAAGAAAACCATCCATCATAAAAATAATAAGATTTATGCATATTGTAACTTCATTTCAATTACCGTTCAAAATTGTTTTCTATTTATACAATTTATTGTATACAACATAAAAAAATAATACATATATGTATACATGTAGCTCTTAAATACGAGTAATGTTTATATTATGTTTATGATATTTATTGATATATAAGTTATTATAAGAAGAAAATAAGGTAAGCACTATATAAACTGTATTTAGTATTTTTATTATATTTGGAAAAATAATCCAAATTTTATTGAATATTTATAATCGCACTTTCTTTTAATATTACGTATATACAATTAGAAATTAAAATGTTCGAAAACTTGTACAATTATTTATATACTAATTTGAATTTATTCATGGTGATTTTGAAATTTCATACATGAAAGACAAGAGATAAGTATCGTTGACCGCTGTTTGCTCAGCAATTTCTGAAACTTATTTGGGTTAATAGCATAATATTTCTTGTAACGATCAAATATGCTATCCTTTGCAGAAATCAAACTCAACATTCTTTGTATGAAGAGCATGCATCGCATGCATGTGTTGGTATGCCACATGATCGCATGTAATACTGTCAAATCATAAATTTTGTAGTTATTGAACATGTATGGAATTTAATGAATTGAAAATAAATTGTAAGAATAAATATCGATAAATTTACGTTAAACTATACGCGTAAAGCAATTTATTTGTATAAAATTGCTTTTCATATTTTGTTAGGATTACCCTTACCAATGGCCCGTTCATATCGTCCAGCGAGTATCAAAATTATCTTGCGACCGTATTGGTAACTTGTCCTACTTGAGATCCTTTAGCCAATCATACGTTTTTCGTATCTCTTACGAAGGTAGTGTGAATTGCAGTTGACGGTGCGCCTTTAGAGAAACTGACGCAAAACTATGTACTTTATATTTATAGGTGTATAGTCTTTATTGCCCATCAGAACGTCAGAGCTCGTTCGAAGTAGTCTGTTAACAGTGAATTTGAAAGAACGATTGAAAACTCCATTGAAATGCCTAATATTATAAACGACATCAAACTGGATTTCAAAGACGTTTTATTACGTCCGAAGAGGAGTATATTAAAAAGTAGATCTGATGTAAGTGAAATGGCTAACAATTATAAAAACGTATAAATATCTATATTTCTTGCATTCGCTATTTCATCTTTTTTATACGAAACTACAACATTATGAATATTTAATCTAATTTAAAAGTGTAATAGCGTTACACGCCCAAGTTCTATCAAGGCTTCGCGACAAAAAAGTGCTCTTTTATACATTCATATAACAAGAATGTCTTTACATTCATACACCAATATGTACAAAGATAATACTCTTTTATTTAAAACAAACAATGACATTATTATATTATAACCATTATATTTTAAAACGTATTGTCGAGCTATTCATTACATTTTTATGTGCTTATTTTCCAGAATTAATATATTCGAAATTAATAATACGTCTAACAATATTTTAATTTTTTATTAGGTTGATCTTCTTAGAGAAATTACATTTCGTAATTCTAAACGAACTTATAAAGGAGTACCTGTGATGGCTTCGAACATGGATACCGTAGGAACATTTGAAATGGCAAAGGCTTTATCAAAGGTATATTACAATTGTTCATGATTTTTTATGAATTTATTGGGTTGGCAAGAAAGTAATTTCTGTATTTTAAGGTGAATTAAAACCGAATTTCTTTACTCAAGCGATGAACTTTAATCAATAAAATATTTTCTTGTTTGTTCTTCTTGGCAAAAGATCATAGAACAAAAGGTAAAATATCTCATTTATTAAAGTTCATTGCTTGAATAGGAACATAGTCTGCTCTATTTCACCTTAAAATAGCGAAATTACTTTCTTGCAAATCTGGTATTTAAAATAGTACAATTAATGAACACAAAATAGTATAAGTGAAATACATATTTTAGTACGGACTTTTTACTACTATTCATAAATATTATACACCAGAGGAATGGGAAAATTTTGCTATTGAAAATCCTGATTGTCTTCAAAATGTTGCTGCAAGCTCTGGTACAGGGAAGGAGGATTACGAGCGATTATCGAACATTTTAGCATTTGTACCTGAGCTGTCCTTTATTTGCTTAGACGTAGCTAATGGATATTCACAACACTTTGTTGAATATGTTAGAAAAGTCAGGCAAGAATTCCCTGATCGCACAATAATTGTAAGTAATCATAGAATTAGTTACTTTTGTCATATAACAATAATTTTTAATAATTTTTGTGGAGATAATATTAATACTAAACCTACCAACCATCAAAAGTGACTAATATGTATGGCATTTTAAAAATAACAAGATTAAATTTATTTAGATTTTATGCGATTTTTACTATAACATATAATGGAATCAACAAATCTATTCAATCAATTTCCATGAAAACACCTTTACAATTTCAATAATTGTCAAATAAAAAATCGAAAATGGGTCATTTGACCCCTTATGGTAGGTTTAGTGTTAAGGGGGTAGACTCGATTTCAGGATTGCAAAGGTGCAGGATGTGCCTTCACATTTTTCGGTAATGCAAAGATGGGGTTTTTCAGTAGTCAAAACTGCTAAATAAACGATCAATCTAAGCCGTGATCGTCCTCAAAAGTCCTATTTTTACGTTTACGAGGCGTAATTTGCATTATTCAGCAGCATATAGCTGTCGCAGCTTTTTGGAAATACAGTGGGTGTAAAAAGTATTTGTACGTCCTTTAAAATAGAATAAAATTTGTATAATTTTGCAAAATTTTGTATAATAGACTAGAATTATAGGTTTACGAAATAATATGCAAAAAAGGTTTTCTAAAGATTATAATTTACAAGGTTACAAGCAAAAATAGAAAGACATTTTTTAAACCATTTTTAATTAGGCTCTTAATGAAAAGTTACAATATGTAAATTTACATATTTATATAAACTAAAATAACTTAAATAAACATATTTATATGTTTTGTAGATCTATATTAGTTATACACATGCTGAAAATTTCATCAAAATCGGTTGATGCAGGAAAAAATGACATGCATCAAAAGATATATGATTCTGTGGATTTTAAGTAGAAACTGACCAAAAGTCGTGTGTAAAACTACGATTTTCACCATTTTTAACCGCTTCTAGCTCGTGTGTATGTTAATCGATTTCGATGAAATTTTCAGCATGTGTGTAACAAACATAAATTTACAAAACATATTTTAAATTTTTATTGAGGACGCAAATAAAAAGTTTTAAAAAATGCATTTTTTATTTTTGCATGTAACCTTATATACATTATAACTTTTGGAAAATTTTTTTTGCATACCATTTTGTAAACCAATGCTTCCAATTGATTATAGAAAATCAAGTCGTTTAGTACAATTATAAACTATTTTACGCGGTCTAGATTGATCTTTTATCTAGCGTTTTTGACAGCTGAAAAATCCTATCTTTGCAATACAGTATTCCATAACACTAACACGGGTCTACCCAGGGTAATTATGCGCCAGGGATATTATTCTTTGACTTTTGCCAAGGTAGAAATGAACACTGGAGCTCGAGAGGCCTTGATCGCCGAGAAGTGTAAAGATAACTAATCCAATAGCAAAACTTCTTTATTTTTCATTATTTTTTTATAGGACTTTGACCAACATATTCATATATAAAAATGATACCAATTATGATATAATTCCATATATAAAATTATATTTAATTGTGTATGGGAAAGGAAGAAACGCGGATTGCAATCAAAATTTTCATTGTTCATTACACAAGTAAATATCATCGGAATTTTGAGCTTCGTGGCACCTCAAGGGAGTACATCTCGCAGGAGGGTGGATAGTTCTAGGACAATTGTCAGCCAGACATTTGGGATATTTGAGCCGTTTATTTTGAAAGTAGTCCAAGTCCATTTTCGAGGAAAAATAAGCTAGCAATTTTAATATTTATATTTCTACGTTATCTTTTCATTCTGAAGCAAATTGTAACTAATATATTTAAAATCACAAAGATTTTGTAAAAAGAAAATTAGCTGGTTAATAGAATGATACAAATTTTTATTTTGAAAATGGACTATGTCCATTTATTAATTATTTGATGTTAAGGTAGTAAGTCTCCATCAGACGTCTAGATCTCCAGCCTCCAATAGAAATATTAAAGTAGCTTTAACGTGGCTAAAAATTATGAATGGCAGAATGACAGATTTGCTGGAAAGATAATATATATATATATTTATTTATTTATTTATTTATATAACGTATATTTATTTTAAATTAAATGAAACAAGAGGATTTGATATCAACAAAATTTTTGGAGGATGCAATTTTTAAAAGGGTAAAGAATTCTAACAGAGAAACATTAAGTTGGTTAAAAATTTGCTGGATGCATTGTTTGAGAAATGAACCATATAAAATTTTCTATAAGATATCAATGGATGAAAATGCAGAGTTCGTAATAATGAATTTATTACCACATAAAGACAAAGAAAATTCGAAAATATTGTATTGACACTACTTTATAAAAATATAAGACAAATTACAACAGCAAAATACAAGGATATGATGGACTTACTACGATATATACCACCGGAGCACCATGACTTCTTCAAATTCCTCCTGCATACACAAAATGTAAAGGAGGAGTAAATTGTTACATAATTTCTATAGTTAAAAGATTTCCTGAATTTCATAAACGGTGTTTTTCAAGTTTTGTAATGAAATATAATATAAATTGAATATTGTTTTTTCAATTTGAAGCATTTTAAATTATATTGAATGGACTTGGGCTGTTTCAAATTTTATGAAAAGTCTAGTTGTTAATTTTGAAAGTGGCTTAAATCTATTTTTGGTAAGAAAACACATATTATTCACTTAATAATTGCTATTATTTTCATAGGAATTGTAAGTTTAACTCCCTTAGATACACTTAAGAAGTCGGAATCATTGATATCTTATATGTATCTTTTTAATTTCATTTAAATGCAAACTCTTAAATATCTCAATTTCAACTTAACTGGACTCTCTCAAAGACGGTGTTAAACTGTTTGGTATTAACATACATATACTTCCTACTTAAATATAATAATTCATGGTTGTGTTTAGGCAGGAAATGTAGTGACTGGAGAAATGGTTGAGGAGTTAATACTCTCCGGAGCTGATGTGATCAAAGTTGGAATTGGTCCTGGATCTGTTTGCACCACGCGAATGAAAACTGGTGTTGGTTATCCGCAATTAAGTGCAGTTATTGAATGTGCAGATGCAGCTCATGGTTTGAAGGGACACATAATATCTGTAAATCTTTTTATTCACATTTACATTTGTGATTGTTTAATATTGTCGTTTCAATAACATTTTATTTTAGGACGGAGGTTGTACTTGTCCTGGAGATCTGGCGAAAGCTTTTGGAGCTGGTGCAGATTTCGTAATGGCAGGTGGTATGTTTGCTGGTCATGATGAGTGTGGAGGAGAGATTATAGAGAAAAATGGGAAAAAATTTAAATTATTTTATGGTATGGCTTCAAGCACTGCAATGAAAAAGCATGCTGGAGGCGTTGCTGAATACAGGTTTATAATCTAAACATTATAATAATTATGAATAGACGGCGGTTTTTATGCATTTCTAACAAAACTGAGTAGGTCTATTTTAAAACAGTAAAGATATTAAGATCATTTAAGAACGCCGATGTGTTATTTTCAACTTATTAAAATTATTAAAGTAAGAGTAAAATATCTATCTATCTCTTGAAATAGAAGCAGACGACTTTTATTTTGCATAAAGATCCGCAATCTAATTATGAAATATTTTACATTGTTCGTGTTAATTAATTTATTGTTTGATTAGGTCTTCAGAAGGAAAAACTGTAGAAGTGCCTTATAAAGGTTCAGTGGAAAATACTATCCTTGATATTCTGGGTGGTTTACGTTCTGCATGTACATATACAGGTGCAGCACGATTACGTGAATTACCTCGCCGAGCTACATTTATACGGTGTACGCAACAGTTAAATCCCATGTATGGTCCAGCACCAGAAATTTGAAGATTTAAGACGAACGCTTCACTTATTGGGCCAATTATTGAATATATATTACTTGCTGGCAAATAATATTTATAGAGATTTTTAGAGGCTTTAATTAACATCAGTGTACATATATTGCGAGAATAATTTTGAACTACGTTGAATTCAGCGAATTCAAGATAAGCAATGAATGCTTAAAGCACAAATATACATTTTGTTATACTATTTATATTTTTCTTATAGATAATGTACACTTAACTGTACATATTAACATCTGTATGACAATATTGTATATTCCATACCAGAGCAGAAGTTGAACACGGTCAAATGAATTATTGATTTTATTGAAACATTCAAAATTTCATTTCTGCAAATAATTCTGCTTAACTATATAGTTTATATTTTAACAAGTTAATTACATATAATACGCGATCGTAGTACAAAGTATTTCTACATATTGTTTTAATCAGCATTGCGAACATGAGGTCAAATATTGTAAGCTAAAATGCCAAAATAATTATTTTATTATTATTATTTATGTATAATCAAATTGACAAATATAATTTGTTAAATAAAGTTTAGATTTTCTTTTAGAAACAAACCTATTTTACAAACCTTTCGTTATAAATTCATTTGTTTCTTGTTCTTCTAATTGATTTCACTTATTGAAAGCACATGATAGTGTGGGTCACTCTTATGCCTGGAACATTTTTATTACTTTTCACACGCTATTTTAAATCCAAAATTATAATAGTTAGTATGTTTAAATATAATAAAATAAATAACACGTGTAAAATGCAGTCCACGTTTATTCTATTTAAATGGCTTTTTAAAATTATGGCGCAAAATGATATCGTTATTTAGAAAAAATTTTGAATTTAGTAATATTTATTATACATTTACTTACTTTAACGAACTGCAATTAATACGTATAACATCGTTTAAACTAATATGTTTAGATGTAGAGTGTTTTATTATATAGCATTAAAAAGAAACGAATCAATTTTTAGCAAATGTATAAATATTGAGAAGCATGTTGAAGACATTACTCACATTCGATACTCTCTATTCAGGTATATTATTTTGACAATTCAATAATACATATAATAAATCATTAAATAAATTTTAAATGTTAATAATTAAATGAATTCGATATCACGATAAAAAATGTGTTAACGAATTGGAATAAAAATACACCAAACCAGTGCCGTTTTAATCGACTACTGAAACAAAAAGAGAAAATCAAAATTTGTAGATCTTCCAGTTTTCATTTGTATGTAACGTTATAAAAGAAATATAACATTAATTTTGTAATTTTATTAATTATATACGTATATTAGATACAACCAAAGATTATATTTTTACAAAGTAATACTTGTACAAAATCGTTAGAAGTACACACTACTTATTATTATAACATATATATATGTATATGTACATTATAGGTATTTTATTAAATCATACATAAATAGGCAACGTAAATAAAATAATTATATACTGTAAATTGTATTCGTGTTTTTATCCTGAAAATTGAATGTATTTGAATATAAGTAAAGTTATTAGAATTTGAACAAATCTATACTGTTTTGTAAATTTTGTATTTACATCTAATTTTATATTATTTATTGTGTAGATATATATATATTTATTATATATATTTATGATATATATATTTATTCATAAATATATATATTTTTTATTATTTAATATATATATATATATATTAAAATAAATGTGAGAACCCATTTATTCAAATGAAAATACAAATTACAAGATATTGCTTAAGCACAAAAAATAATGATTACCACGAATCATGAGTAATAAATAATTGTTTTTCAATTTCATCTCTTAAAATATATTCAATATATATTCATAATTTCAGAAAAATAACGAAAAGTAGAAAAAGATGTTAACTTTTACTTTCATAGTTTTTTTGTAGTTCAAATAAAATAATAAATACTGAATAACACAAAAATGTGCATTCAATATAAATACTTTATGTATAATACGATACTTTGAGTATACATACGATAAAAGTTCACGAAGTTATAAATGTTTTATAATCTGCTAGTTACTAGAAATCATGTTTAAGATTGTTTTTTTTGTTTGGACATTAAGTTTTAACTAATATACATGTAATTGAATGTTAGAAACGTATGAATTTCAGTGTTTTTGAAATTACATAATTTGGAAGTCACTGTTTTACATGACTAGTAAAATTTGTCGATAATTATCTATTATAATTATTAGATTCACGTGAATAACCATTTAATAATAATAATAAACAATATATACGATTATACAAATTATGTAAACAGACAGTGATTTGATATGCCATCCATCACTCTCCAGTTTTGCAGGTCCTGATTCCTTTGAATATAAACAGACAGATTGCTGAATAAAATGTTTTAAATAGTAGATCCCCTTGATGAAATTTATCGAAGCACGGGTATACACATTCCTACAACTGGCAGCTCCAAAAATCTAAAAATAGTTGTGGTACTTGATAAAAAAATGCAAAGGAACCAAGGTAAAATTGTATTTAGTATTGTTATAATAGTATATATAGTGTACGTAGACCATCATACGTGTATCATATTTTCTTGCATACATAATATGTGAAACAATTCATAGACGATAGAAAGATATTGTAGCTGTCATTGCAGCCGTTTACGCTATCAATGTTTTGTAATTTACTGAAGGGAAATGTTTCATGAATGAGACAGTGAAACATAAATAATGACATATTGAAATAAGTATCTAAATGTTTCTCTTAGTAATATATTTTAACGATAATTTTTAGTATCTTTAATGATAAATGGGAAGCATAATAATATGGATATTGTAGTCGAATCCTCGTTCCTGTTTCTGACCTGCCGCTTCACCTGCCAGTTTTAATTTATATTACAATCAGGTGTTATGGAACAAAAATACATACAATAGTATATAAGTAAAACACAAGTAGACACCATGCCGATACTAATGTTAAACTTCTGGCATTTCTTATTACTTAAAATTAAACCATGAGTATCCTACAATCTGTATATATCTTTGTGTATAAAAAAAACACAAAATATTATGGTATAAATAGAACATAGTCGGTTCTAGTGTCATTCTTTGAAGTGTTATGGGCTTTGCGAAGCGATCAACTATCGTAATTTATTGTAAATATTATATGAAGTTACAGCAGGCATTAACCGCATCCCGTTGGGAAACTATCTGAAAACTATCTGAAATAAACAAACAATTATAATAAAACACATGAGTCACACGTAAATACGAATATACTTTCAAAGGTGTAAAATATATTATTTCATATAACCAGACAAAATATCAATATATTACGAATTTATCAATTTTATGGACATATAACTCCCTGAAAGTATCAACAGTCGTCAGCGCGCATATAACACACCTTTCCTCTTACACCATTGATTTTCATAATGAACAATAAATATCAAGCCAATATAAATATAAGTGATTGAATATAATAGTATATGACGAATTATAAAATTAACACGTTCAATCCTCTGTAAAGGATAACAATCATAAGTTGTATTTTCGAGATACAATCTGAATCAGTTATGGAGCAAAACTCTTAGACATAAATAGAAGATTTTTATGCATATCAACGGGATGTAAATAGGCTATATGTTGAACGTATCAATGAATAAATATTGTATATATATGAATGAATATCACCGTAAATTTACGGTTAAATTTTATTTCATTTGGTTTTAAGCTAATACTGCAACGTTTATGTGTAAGAAATACTATATAATATGGTAATAATAGTGATGATGACAATGATGACGATGACAATAATAAGAACTATAATAATAGTTAGAATAATAATAACAATAGTAATAATAATAATAATTGCATATGGATAGTCTTCACGATATATAACTAAACATGTTTCCGTTTCACGTAGATTACGTATAACAATCACATCAACAAGAACTTCAACTACAAAGTTTGTTGATTTATAAGTTAATTTCAAACTATAAAACCAATTAATCCAGACTACATAGGAAAGTTGTAAATTATGTTACGTGTATCAAGTTCGATTTGAAAACTTTGCATTTGAATTTCGTTAGTGTTTCATACACGAAACAAATATTTTAAAACATTTATTTATAATATGAGAAACGTCCTTTAAAAGATACTTCAAAGTATTTCCAAAATTACATGTTTTAGTGCACTCAATTTTACATTGACTTAATATAAAAGCAAATGTTACAGGAAATTGTATGATACAAGAAGGATTTATTTGATGCTACTGTAATCATGTCTGTTAATCGTGAAGTGGCATTACAGACGAATCGATAATCAACACTACGTAATATGAAAAAAGAAAAAACACTTTCGTACCACACAATTTCTTAACTACGTGTGATATCTGTACTGGCTACAAAGGAATACTTACACTTTATGTTTTCCGTGGTGAAAGTTTAACTTTCTGAATTCGTTTGTGAATACGGGTAGTTTTGATAGCCTGTTGGAAAAGACGGATTCTGCTGACCAGCCTGTGATTGCGTGTTAGATCCAGCCCCCGCCGCTGCATAGTAACTTGCCGGAGTAGAGCCAGGATTTATTGTCGGATAATTACCATAAGCTTGTGGAAAAGCATTAGGTGCTGCGCCTGCCGGACCAGATTGTCCCTGCATGTTTTGTTGCATTTGTTGTTGGGCCATTTGATTGTTTTGCATTCCCAGCTGAAAAATTAAATGTATTACTTTATCTTTTTATAAAACAATCTTTAATCATTTCTTGTTTCTAGTTTGGAAATATACCTTCCCCGCTTTCATTTGGGCTTCTATAGCTTCAGCTTCTTTTATTTTACCAATACTTCTATAGTATTCCGCCCACTGTGCACTATAATCTGCTTGTCCTCCATTTTGAGTAGCTCCCGCTTGTGGCTGTTGTGGTTGTGCCTGCTGAGGCTGTTGAGTTGGCCCAGCATTACCTGTTGCCGAAGCATTAGCTTGATTTGGTGCATTTCCTATAAAAGGAAAAACTACTTGTAAAATGCGTTCAAGTATCATGTGTAAACTGTGGATCTCTATTCAAAATAAAAATTGTTTCCATTGAATGCAAGGAGTAGAAACTAATATGAATGTTACAGTTACTTCTATTGAGGCATTCGGATGTAAGCCGTGTCCTACAGGAAGAAATTTCCCAACGTTTCGCAAGCATTGCAGCTAGCTTCATCCGAGAATCGAAAGACAGACTGATATACTCAGTAGATACACTATCAGTGTATCGTTCCATCTCCTGATGAAGCTAGCTGCAATGCTTGCGAAACGTTGGGAAATTTCTTCCTGTAGGACACGGCTTACACCCGAATGCCTCAACAGAAGTAACTGTACGATACCGGGCCGTGAAAGCCTCAAATCTCTGATAAATTGAATGTTATTTCTTCTCTGAAGGCGGTAGACTCGTTTTTCCAAGATTGCAAGGGTGCAGAATGCGCGTTCTCATTTCTCGATAATACAAAGACGGGACTTTTCAGTAGTCGAAAGTGCTAGATAAAGGCCAAGAACAGGAGTGGCACTAGCCCGAATTACCCATGACTTAGGAGATGTGCAAACAGCGGAGCCCTAAGCTATGCTCTCTCGGGCAATTGAAGATAGAGAGGAAAGGGATAAAAGTCCTAGACATGTGGGTTTTTTTTAGTGAGTATTGGGGACACCACCTGTGTCTCCTAAGCACAGCATTACCCCCCTTCGGGGGTGTATACGTAAAGGTATTTTTTCCGCACGTCTGTAAAGGAAAATTGAACAGTCAAAAGTGCTAAATAAAAGATAATCTAGACCGTGATCGCCCTAGAAAGTCCTATTTTTACGTTTATGAGACGTAATTTTCATTATTCACAGTCACAGATTTATGAAAATAGCTACATGCGTAGTTGAATGCCTTCAAATAATGCAAATTACGCCTCTTAAATAAAACAATAGGACTGTTGAGCGATAGCGGTCTAGATTTACCTTTTATCTAGCGTTATTGACTACTGAAAAACCCCATTTTTGTATTATCAAGAAATGAGAACGCGCATGCCGCACTCTTGCAATCCTGGAAAAACGAGTATATTCCCTTAATGTTTTGAATAGAGGAAAACTCATATATTGACATCTACAATTTCATAAATTTTCTAACAATTTTGAATTTCATTTACTTCATTTTGCTATGAATGCATAAGGTAGTAGTCATGTATATTAATAAGATCACAGTGTTTCACCTGACGGCTGATTATGATCTGGTTTTCCTTGTTTTGCTTGTTGCTCTATCATGTCTGCTTCTCTATGCATGCCTAATGATCTGTAATATTCTGCCCATTGTGCACTATAATCCGGTTGTCCAGTTTGAGGATTTACTTGAACAGGAGCTTGATTAGCAGAACCTATAACAAAAGAATTATGTGTTTTAATTTGAATGCTTCCGAGAGACTTATTCATGTCAAATAAAAACAGATGTGTACTTGTGTCTGCGGTTTGAGGTTGATTTGGCCACGCTTGATACGCTGTTCCGGCGTTCCATGTCGGATTATATCCGATTGCACCTTGTGTACCGGTAAACGATGTGTTAGCTGGCGCCTTGAAATTAATTTATGCATAATTAGTGAACAAAACGTAATATATACATAATGCTTTTATCATACGCGGTTGGCAATTAAATGATCAAATAATTACCATGCCCAATTTTTCACTGAATATTCTTTTTGCATGCTCCACTTGTTCAGGGTTACCGCGAATTATGAAAATTTTCTCATTTTCGTTACTTTGATTTCTTCTGTCCAATTCACAATGTGCTCCAGTTTGTTGGTTTATCTGTTTGATAGTTTCGCCACCTATAATAATCCGAATAAACATGTTACGCAGTTGTATCATGAATTTAAGTTCATTTTAACGTTTACAATTTTAATTTCACCTTTTCCAATGATAATCCCACATTTCGATGATGGAACGGTAAATGTTGTTTCTATTTTATCTTGCATAGGTCCTCCTTGGCGTCTATCCCATCCACCATATTCGTTTGGATTACGGTTACCACCGAATCCATTTCCTCGTGGACCACTTCTTGCACTCATGTTCCCTCTACCATCGTCTCTTCTCTAGTGATAATATTCAAAGGTAAAATAGCATAACTTCGGTATAAAAGAAACAAAAGAAAACTAATTATTATAAAATATAGTACTTACCATTACGCTATCAATTAATTCTTGAATTCGTTGACGAACTTGTTCTACAGCTTGATGTTTTCCAGAGAGTATGCATTTTCTATCTCCAGGACCATCTTCTCTGCCTTGTTGAAACTGAACCCTCGCGCCAGTTTCTGCTTGGATTTTTTTAATCATGTCTCCGCCTTTACCAATAACCACGCCAACTGCTGCTCTTGGAACCAGTACCTATAAACAGATATATAAAATTTGAATTAAGTCGTATTAAGGAGTGTGGACTCGTTTTTCTAGAATTGCAAGAGTGAATGCGCGTTCTCATTTCCCGATAATACAAAGATGGAGTTTTTCAGTAGTCAAAAACGCTAGATAAAAGATCGATCTAGACTGCGACTGCCCTCAAAAGTAATTTGCATTATTTGGAAGCATACAGCTACATGCTGCGGATTAAAGCAAATTACGCCTCGGAAACGTAGAAACAAGACTTTTGAGGCAGATCGGGGCCTAGATTGATCTTTTATCTAGCGCTTTTCAGTATTGAAAACCCCCATCTTTGCATCATTGGGAAATGAGATCATGCATCCCGCACGCTTACAATCCTGGAAACGAGTCTACCCTCTTAATTTGTTAAATATTTTCCTATATAAATATTATTGATATGTTGTATATATACGTATAGATACCTCGACTCCATCGGTAGTTCCAGAACCATGATTAAAACTGCTTTCGTTCGAATAATTTCCACTTCTCTCGCTACCTCTTGCGCCTCTGTGAAACATTTGCATTTCTTTTTCAGCTATTAATTCATATACTAACTGTTTAGCGTATTCCACTTTTTGTGGATCTCCAGTTATCCTGCATAAACAAAGGTACAGGTAGCTTCCATTCTTCTCCAGATTTATTAGATTTAAACAATAATACAAGATGTAAATTAATGGGTTATAAAGCGGGCACTCTGATTGTTATTACCTTAAGGGCTTTTCTTGTTCCTGAGAGGGACCTTCTTGTATAACAACCATTTTCGCTCCAGATTTCTCTTGAAGCTGTTTTATTGTTTCTCCACCTTTCCCAATAATTAAACCAACTTTAGGCCCAGGTATCATTATCTCAACGAATCCTGGATGTCCCATCATTCCACTGCCACTTCCACTCATATTCATGTTACCAATTCCCTCAGTTCTACTTCTTTGATTGACAATCGATAGTACCAACTCTTTAGCTCGACTGAAACACATACAGTTTACTTGTGCAATATAACTATGAACAATTTAGTTTCATACAAGCATAATTCTATTAATGTATTGTAATGTAATGTAATTTGTTTGCAACACATAATGAGATGTCTACAGTGTGCCAAAACATTAATAACTCATAAATGTCACATTATCTTTTTCCTCGACAAGGAGTTTTTCCTTAAGTGTATAATAAAATTAAATTTCATGTTAAAATGTCATAGGCTTAATTATAAGCAGATTTAAATAAATAAAAAATTCAATTTTCTTCCTGTTGCGAATAACTCGTCCCCATGCATATCCTATCCTCCTTTCTTCCTTCTTTCTCCACATCCTATTGAAAGCAAAAAACTATTAGTAAGTACAAAATTATGAAATTAAAAGCCACAACTTATCAATGAGTTTTCAATGATAAAATGTTCAGAAGCATATGTAAAGTCAAGTATGAGCCCGCTATTCACATCCAGGAGCTAAATAAAGATTTCTGTAAAACATTTGACAATTTGAATATGCAAAAAGCATATAACCTACATTGGGGAAATGGATGTTAACATGAAGTGATAGCATATGAGGTATACTAAACATACAGAAACTATTTGTACTTGGAACACATTTTTCAACAGATACATTTCGTGTATACGAAACACAGTAATCTTATATTAATGTAAAAAAATGGGATTTTAAAAAAACATATTGTTTTCAAATAAATAGTTGATTGTTTCAGGTGTTTCTAGGAAATTTACCAGTAGAAGTAGATCAATCGTTCGTTATTCAAGCAAATATAAGGAGAAAAAGATTCTTATATACGTGTTTAGTGGAAAATATGTACATACACACAAATATAAATATATATTTATATGTATGCACATATAATTCAGTATGTGTACCGTATATTCAATACATGTATACACACATATGTACATGGCACATAAGTATATGTACAAATGTAAGATATATAAATATATATACATTATTGCATATGTATTTTGGTTTATCTAATATACTTAATAAACGCTACTTGCTGTAGCACCAGAAAATAATCCTGTCTTCTAGGTAAAAGTTTCAAATTAAAAATGCATTGCACACAAAATAGTTAATGTTAACAAAATAAGAAGGAAAAAACAAGTTACTTGACAGCTTCTCTTGAGCCAGTTAATGTGCAAACACGTTCAGGTAGCCCACCATTTTCAGGTGCCATCTGTATTTTACATCCTGTTTCACTTTGTAATCTTGTTATTTGTTCTCCACCTCTTCCAATGACTGTAAACACATGATTGTTAATTGTTAATGCACAATGTTATGGATAATATTAACTTAATAATTCAAACTCAATAATCAAAATATAGATGATTCTTCCGTTCATAGAACAACAATAATAAATAAATATATATATATATATATATATATATATATATATATATATATATATATAAAAATATAGCTTTAGGTTCGATTATAGAATTCTATATAAAATAAACATTTATCACTTTCTTTTTACTTACTTAGACCAACCATTTTATCAGGAACTCTGATATCTTCATTACAAATACCTCCCACATTTCCCATTGGTCCTGATGATCCTGCTTGCCCTGCTCTTCCACTCTGATTGCTTGAATCTCCTAATGAATTACTTCCTGGTGGACCACGAAGTCCTATCAGTGGGTCCGCTACTAACGATGCCATTTTCTTTGCTTCTGGTTCTAAAACGTAATATGATTCATCATAATGTGTTCAAAATATATATTATCATTAGACTGCGGATGTTTATGCATTTATAAAGAAATTGGTTCAGTGGAATATAAAACAGCAAAAGACTTAAAAAATTCAGGGATGTTGTAATGTTGCTTTCAATGTAACAAAGTCATTAAGGGATTATGTATTTTATGTTATTCCTGCTTCCCACAATCAATGCAAAACATTTTTATTTTGCATAAAGATCCGCTGTCTAATTATGATATAATTAGAAGTCACACATTCCAAGTTGGAATTTAAGAAGATTCTCTTTTATAAAACAATTTTAGTATTGCTATAATATTAGTATTCTTTATAAATAGTAATTGATTAATACATATAAGTTCCTTTTAATTAAATTCACAAATCAACTTTCTTTTTACCTGAACCATCTTCCAAAGGACGTTTTAATTTTGCATCCTGATTATTTTGAGCACTAGCTGGATTAATCTTCGCAGCTATCTGAAAATAGAAAAAGACAAAGTTTAGACGCATGTATCAATAAAGTCCTAGTCACTACGTATAATAATTCACATACTATAATAGTGTATTTGCATTATACATAAATAAACTACTAAAATTTAAGTTAAAATTAAAATTTTATTGTGACTCAACATGAATGTTCACATTATTTTTAATTTAACAAACCTTACTTTACATATTTGTTTCTACAAACTAATCTATATCATGATGAGGTTGTATAAAAATTCACTGTCTAATCATTATTCAGTTCTACTTAAAATCAAATATTTAAGTAAAATAATTAGATACCAGGCAATGTTTTAACAATGAAAGTGTATACAAGCTGTATAAACATAAATGATATAAACACTTTATTTCCGATAATATAAATGGATTAATAACAATAGGTATCTCAACAATAAAATGTTTTAAAGATTTATTTGGCTATACAATTTTTTGAACAGGATTAACTGAATTTTAGAACATAAACTAATTACTTCGAAATGATTACTATGAACATAAAATTATAACAATCTAAGCGAATGTATGGTTTCATCAAGACGAGAAATACTAATATAGATTACTTAGGCGATTTTTACTCGTAGACGGTTAATATTAGAATACTTTTATACATTAACTTACTTGTTTTGCACGTTGCAAAGCCGCCGCGAATGCGGTGCTCTGGCTGAAATTTTGAGGCGGAGCAACCGCTGAATAGTCACTCATAATGGAACATGAAGCAGCGATACCAAAAAACTATTTCAATATTTCTTGTTGCAAACAGCTATTGATAACCGTTGCTATGTAAATGCACTCTAATACGTAACGTCTTAAACGTATTTCATACAAAATATAAATATTTCAATATGCTGCTTTGAAAGTATACAATAGTCCAAATCACAGGTTTACGTGTGAAAGAACTGTGCTTTCACAGAAAGGACAGCACAGCGCAAGCGTCGGTCATAGAACACCATCTTATAGATTGGTAACAGTTTTAAACACGGTGCATTCCTACAAGAGTGAAACTGCAGCGTTTTTTGGTAACCAATTTCCGGTGCACATGCGTTTGCAAGTAAATTTCTTATGAATATAGCTTTAGACCTTAGACCATATATACTTATAGAGCCAACATAGATATATGGTATACAATGGTATAGTATGCGTATGTATAGGAAAGCTAAGAGTCCAGTGCAGATAATTTTCCCCTCCGCAAAGATAATGTACTGTGTGACGTCACATTTTCAAAACATGTATAAGGTATGCTCATCGATAGTGCCTATGTACCTTAGATTTAGACCTGATTTAGACCATATATACTTATAGACACGGCATAGGTATAGTATGTGTATAGGAAAACTGAGAGTTGGCCATGGCAAATATCGTGGTAAAAGCAGAATCATAAGATAGTTCTAAAGATAATTTCAAAATGGCTGACACGGCAGACCGACGCCAACACTACCGATTACACAACATTGGAAAATGTACAGTAGAGTAAATAGAACAAAAATACGCAGTAGATTAACTAAAGCAATATTAATTGGTATTCTATAAGTATAACCTTATAATACCTGTAAGTGTATGTATAATCTGTATTTAAATAAAAATTGTCTACATCGATTGCAAGAAATATAAAATAAATTGCATGTTATTTCTTCCCTTGTTTGTAATAGAGCAGAAATTATATATTGACGTTTCCAATTTAAAAAATTTTTTAAATTCATACTTCATTGTAATACCTGGATAAAAAATATGGAATAAACATTTGTATCTCAAATATACTTTACGTAAAATAATTATTTCATGATAAAATGCCAAATTCTGTGAAATTATCCTGTCCATTCTTTTCGGGTATACCCCCCTCATCATCATAAGCCAAACGTTGGCGCTGTCGATGAACATAGCTTGTACATATTTCGAAACGGTGACTCACACGTTACCGTCATCTTTGCCATAGGCCAAATTATCTGTGACGTGTCTATAATTACATACATTGACATACATTCATATGTACTTGCATATACCATAGGCATATACAAACTTTGTTTATATGACATATGACAGAGATATGAGATATAATGCTTATCACATGATCAAGTAATGATTTGTTACTATTCACATTGTCGGAAAATCATTTCAAGTAGATACAAGTAGATACTAGCTACATCAGTTAGTATTGCATGTGATGTGTTAAATTTTTACAGCTATGGAGGTTTCATGTTTACAACCTTGCATTCAATTGCAACTTTCAAATGACGAATTCCGAACTGTCATAGATAAGGCTAAAGATTGGGCACTTATGCATGGTATTAATCTACAAAAATATTAAATAAGATTGAATTTGTTCATTTACTTATACTTGTAAAATTGTACGATGACAATTTCATATAATTGATAAAATTTTAATATATTTTTATAGGTATTAGTATGAGATCCAAAGAGTCGTTTAATAAGAGTCAAGTACAGGTGTTACCATTTATGTTATTACCTTCTGCTTTTCCTAGAAAGAATTTTGAGAAAGCAAAAAATATACAAATATTATTAAATGAACTTATACATAGAGTTGCACACGATCATACTTTTATTGTGAATAGCTTGAAAAGGTATGTAAAATTAAAGAAAAATTCGTATTTATTATATGATACATAAATAACGATGTTGATTCTTTTAGTACAATCGATGCGGATCCTTTCACAGCAAAATTATTTAACATTTATGAAACTGTACATAAAGAAGGATATACTCAGGTAAAATCGCATATGATTCATATAATACTGTTATTTATTATAATCTTTGAACAGAAGAAAGTATTTCTTCCATAGACCGTAAGCGTTGGTCTACTACGATCAGATTACATGTTACATGAGAATCAGATTAAACAGGTTGAACTAAATACTATTGCAAGCAGCTTTGGAGGCATAGCTACAGTTACTTCACAATACCATAAGTATACTTGTTTAACAAAGTTTTATTGTTGCTCAGAAATATTTCAAAATTTTTTTCATGGTTCATACATTTTGTAGGTACATCTTATCAGAATTAGGACATGCAGACAAAATAGAAAATGTAAATATGTTTGTTGTTATCTGTTCATATCATATCCAACATGAAATTACTAAGGAATCGTTTGTTTTCAGATTCCAGAAAATAATCCTGTTATAGGTCTTTGCAAAGGGCTAACACATTCATGGAAACTATACAATAATAAACAGCAAGTATTTATTAGTAAATAATGAGAAATACGAGGTTATCCCAATAATTCATTTCGATTAACATGTTCTGTGCCAAGCCGTTTTTGCTCAATTTTTTATTCAGGCCATTTGTGTTCCTAGTGAATTTTTTATAAAGCCTCTTTCTTTTGCGGGGTATATATTCTACAGTCTTAAACTTGTTATAAAATAAATTCTTTTAGAGCATTAAATACCCAGATAGCCAAGCGGGCCGAGCGCTGAAATCTAGCAGAGCGTGCCGAGGTCAGGTATCAGGATTTTTACGTGTCGAACATCGCTTGGACCTGCCGAGGGCAGCTCGTACCGCGTTTCGGTCGAGGGCAAGTTATGACCGTAAGGGCTCGAGAACGTGCCCTCGGCCGAAACGCGGTTCGATCTGGCCTCGGCCGGTCCGTCCTCGTTTCGGCCAACGCTCTAGTGTGCGTGACGCACACAGCGCTAGACACGTATACATACACGAGGATTGCAGAGGTTCCGTATATTTCGAATCCTGACGCTATAATGCACATTTCAGGGTTCTAGGTAGTCGCAATCGCTAGATAAAAGATTAATCTAGGAGGGACGGACCCTAAGAATGGATGAATTTTACGTATTCGAGGCGTAATTTACATTATTCGGCGGTTTTAGGTTTATGAAAATGTCTCTCGGCAGCCACGATAGGCGACAACACTGTCGCTTATCCCGTTACTTCTCACGGCTCCGCTACTTGTTGTCGAATAATGTAAATTACGCCTCGAATACGTAAAATTCATCCATTCTTAGGGTCCGTCCCTCCTAGATTAATCTTTTATCTAGCGATTGCGACTACCTAGAACCCTGAAATGTGCATTATAGCGTCAGGATTCGAAATATACGGAACCTCTGCAATCCTCGTGTATGTATACGTGTCTAGCGCTGTGTGCGTCACGCACACTAGAGCGTTGGCCGAAACGAGGACGGACCGGCCGAGGCCAGATCGAACCGCGTTTCGGCCGAGGGCACGTTCTCGAGCCCTTACGGTCATAACTTGCCCTCGGCAGATTCGAGGAATTTGGCTATCTGGGTAAATATGTCAGTGTGTATCACTAGTGATAAGTGTAGTCTGAACTTTAACGTGTACCATTGATGGTAAATTTCTTTATCGAAGCACATCGTAATCGAAATTGCACAAAATCTATATAAATAGAGCCTTGTCATTTTTGTAAGATGAAACATTTCAATCGTTTTTAGTGTTTGGTAAGTTTAATGTTATAGAAAGCAAATTTCATGGCTATGTAAAAGGAAGTTTAGGAAGTACATAATAAAACATTGACGAATGATCTCATTGTATATGCATATTGTGTTATTTAACGGTACTAAACGTACACGTTGTGAAAAAGATTATTGAGACAACCAAATAATAATAGTATAATTAATATTTTTTATTTTAGGGCAGTGATATTATTTGTTGTTGAAGACGTTACTTATAATATATGCGACCAGAGATTTCACGAATTTGAAATTCGTAAACTCAATTCTGAAATTAAAGTAATTCGACGAAGTTTACAAAATTTAGTGGATGAAGCAACGCTCAGTTCTGACAAAGAATTACTGGTGTATGTTGAAGTATTTCATGTATTCTCCTCATTTAACAAAAGATATAGCTTTGAAATAAGGAAATATAAAACAAGTTTGATATAGAAAATGAATTCATAGTAAAACAACTATTGAAAAATTTTCGATTGCAAGAGTTAGAAGAAATAATTATAGAATGTGTATACATTGCTGTATTTTCTCTTTATTATTAGATAAAGACGGAAACTAATTTTAGTTTATTTCAGTGGAAACCAAATAGTTTCTGTAGTTTATTTTCGTTCCGGTTACCAAGTTGAAGCTTATCCTACAGAACAAGAGTGGTCAATTAGATTATTAATAGAACGTTCTCGGGCTATAAAATGCCCATCTATTCAGTATCATCTAGCCGGTACTAAAAAGGTACATCTATCAAATATTGTTATTAATATTTCCGAATATTTTCTGAATAATAAAAAAAGCTTCACTTTCCAGGTACAACAATCTTTAGCATATCCTAACGCATTAAATCTATTTTTAAAAGATAGTGATTCTATAAAACAAGTACAAGAAGTGTTTGCTGGTCTCTATTCTTTAGAATTTGTAAGTGTTGTAATGAAAAAATAATGTTTCTTATAATTCTCAGAGATTACTAATATTGTAATATTTTAAATGTAACTCATACCGTACGATCATTCGATTTTTATATTCGACTACATTGCTTGGTAAAAGTAGAACAGTGAAGGAGATAAAATAATTGAAGAAGCTATGGCAAACCCAAAGAAATATGTTCTCAAACCACAGAGAGAAGGCGGTGGAAATAATATTTATAATGAAGACATAATATCAAAATTAGAGTCTATGAAATTGTCAGGGGAAAGAACTGGTTGGATACTTATGGATCGTTTTTATCCTCCAACACAGAAGAATTATATTGTATGTGCAAAAAATGAGCCATTTGAACATAACGATCTTTCTTTAGTGGACGTCGTATCAGAGCTTGGCATTTACGGTGTTGTTGTAGGGTGATTATTTGTATATTTTTGCCTGATTTTTATGTCTTAAAAGATGTCACGTGATAATAAATATTTAATTTTACAGAGATCACGATAATGTTATGTACAATGAAGAAGTAGGTCATATTTTGAGAAGTAAATCATCAAATGAAGATGAAGGTGGTATTGTAGCAGGAATTGGTGCTATTGATGGTCCTTATCTTATTAGTTAACAAATTATATATAATTATATATAAATATTAATTACAAATTATATATAAATCATGAAATTATGTATATTTTTTTATCCGTGAGATAAAATAAAACTTTTAACTTTACGGGTATTAACTCGATGTACGGCGATATTCCTGTCAATGAGAAAATGCTATAAACCGATTTTCTGTGTTTTTTAAAGTCATGAAAGAATTAGGTAAAATATTTGAAAATTCTTGAAACGGTTGTTGCCAAGCAGAAATATTATATTGTCAAATCCGACAATATTTTTCGGTTTGTGAATTGCAACAACATTTTTCAGTTCTCCGACGTAATTGTCAATAAAATTTTGATAAGATGTAACCATGATAACCTCGATAGTTTTATCAATTTAAGATTGTTAACGGGTGCATATATATGTCCCACACAATTATTCAAACGTATCGAGAGATAGGCTAGTGTACCGTTCATCAAGACGGTTATAATACCAACCAGAGAGGAACAGAGAGGAATATATATATCAACACTTTATGTATGAACATAAAATTAATAAATAAAAACAATGTCATAAAGAACCGCTTATATTGATTGTACCACCTACTCTTCCCGAATATCTGGCTCAACACTGACTTGTATTACTGAAATTCCGGATACCTCCTTCGAGATCATATTCTCCTAATACAAAGTTCAATTTTCGAGGAAATCGAAAAATTTTCATAAATTTTCGACCGTCTGACTTGTCGTTGAGTTGTACTACTGAATTTTCGAAAATTTTCGAGCGTCTGACTTGACGTTGACTTGTACTACTGAAATTCCGGATACCTCCTACGATATCATATTCTCCTAATACAAAGTTCAATTTTCGAGAAAATCGAAAATTTTCAGAAATTTTCGACCGTCTGACTTGTCGTTAAGTTGTACCACTGAATTTTCGAAAATTTTCGAGCGTCTGACTTGACGTTGACTTGTACTACTGAAATTCCGGATACCTCCTTCGAGATCATATTCTCCTAATACAAAGTTCAATTTTCGAGGAAATCGACATTTTCAGAAATTTTCGACCGTCTGACTTGTTGTTGAGTTGTACCACTGAATTTTCGAAAATTTTCGAGCCTCTGACTTTACGTTGACTTGTACTACTGAAATTCCGGATACCTCCTTCGAGATCATATTCTCCTAATACAAAGTTCAATTTTCGAGGAAATCGACATTTTCAGAAATTTTCGACCGTCTGACTTGTCGTTGAGTTGTACTACTGGATTTTCGAAAATTTTCGGGCGTCTGACTTGACGTTGACTTGTACTACTGAAATTCCGGATACCTCCTTCGAGATCATATTCTCCTAATACAAAGTTCAATTTTCGAGGAAATCGAAAAATTTTCATAAATTTTCGACCGTCTGACTTGTCGTTGAGTTGTACTACTGAATTTTCGAAAATTTTCGAGCGTCTGACTTGACGTTGACTTGTACTACTGAAATTCCGGATACCTCCTACGATATCATATTCTCCTAATACAAAGTTCAATTTTCGAGAAAATCGAAAATTTTCAGAAATTTTCGACCGTCTGACTTGTCGTTAAGTTGTACCACTGAATTTTCGAAAATTTTCGAGCGTCTGACTTGACGTTGACTTGTACTACTGAAATTCCGGATACCTCCTTCGAGATCATATTCTCCTAATACAAAGTTCAATTTTCGAGGAAATCGACATTTTCAGAAATTTTCGACCGTCTGACTTGTTGTTGAGTTGTACCACTGAATTTTCGAAAATTTTCGAGCCTCTGACTTTACGTTGACTTGTACTACTGAAATTCCGGATACCTCCTTCGAGATCATATTCTCCTAATACAAAGTTCAATTTTCGAGGAAATCGACATTTTCAGAAATTTTCGACCGTCTGACTTGTCGTTGAGTTGTACTACTGGATTTTCGAAAATTTTCGGGCGTCTGACTTGACGTTGACTTGTACTACTGAAATTCCGGATACCTCCTCCGAGATCATATTCTCCTAATACAAAGATCAATTTTCGAGGAAATCGAAAAATTTTCATAAATTTTCGACCGTCTGACTTGTCGTTGAGTTGTACTACTGAATTTTCGAAAATTTTCGAGCGTCTGACTTGACGTTGACTTGTACTACTGAAATTCCGGATACCTCCTCCGAGATCATATTCTCCTAATACAAAGTTCAATTTTCGAGGAAATCGAAAAATTTTCATAAATTTTCGACCGTCTGATTTGTCGTTGAGTTGTACCACTGAATTTTCGAAAATTTTCGAGCGTCTGACTTTACGTTGACTTGTACTACTGAAATTCCGGATACCTCCTTCGAGATCATATTCTCCTAATACAAAGTTCAATTTTCGAGGAAATCGACATTTTCAGAAATTTTCGACCGTCTGACTTGTTGTTGAGTTGTACCACTGAATTTTCGAAAATTTTCGAGCCTCTGACTTTACGTTGACTTGTACTACTGAAATTCCGGATACCTCCTTCGAGATCATATTCTCCTAATACAAAGTTCAATTTTCGAGGAAATCGACATTTTCAGAAATTTTCGACCGTCTGACTTGTCGTTGAGTTGTACTACTGGATTTTCGAAAATTTTCGGGCGTCTGACTTGACGTTGACTTGTACTACTGAAATTCCGGATACCTCCTCCGAGATCATATTCTCCTAATACAAAGTTCAATTTTCGAGGAAATCGAAAAATTTTCATAAATTTTCGACCGTCTGACTTGTCGTTGAGTTGTACTACTGAATTTTCGAAAATTTTCGAGCGTCTGACTTGACGTTTACTTGTACTACTGAAATTCCGGATACCTCCTCCGAGATCATATTCTCCTAATACAAAGTTCAATTTTCGAGGAAATCGAAAAATTTTCATAAATTTTCGACCGTCTGACTTGTCGTTGAGTTGTACCACTGAATTTTCGAAAATTTTCGAGCCTCTGACTTTACGTTGACTTGTACTACTGAAATTCCGGATACCTCCTTCGAGATCATATTCTCCTAATACAAAGTTCAATTTTCGAGGAAATCGACATTTTCAGAAATTTTCGACCGTCTGACTTGTCGTTGAGTTGTACTACTGGATTTTCGAAAATTTTCGGGCGTCTGACTTGACGTTGACTTGTACTACTGAAATTCCGGATACCTCCTCCGAGATCATATTCTCCTAATACAAAGATCAATTTTCGAGGAAATCGAAAAATTTTCATAAATTTTCGACCGTCTGACTTGTCGTTGAGTTGTACTACTGAATTTTCGAAAATTTTCGAGCGTCTGACTTGACGTTGACTTGTACTACTGAAATTCCGGATACCTCCTCCGAGATCATATTCTCCTAATACAAAGTTCAATTTTCGAGGAAATCGAAAAATTTTCATAAATTTTCGACCGTCTGATTTGTCGTTGAGTTGTACCACTGAATTTTCGAAAATTTTCGAGCGTCTGACTTTACGTTGACTTGTACTACTGAAATTCCGGATACCTCCTTCGAGATCATATTCTCCTAATACAAAGTTCAATTTTCGAGGAAATCGACATTTTCAGAAATTTTCGACCGTCTGACTTGTTGTTGAGTTGTACCACTGAATTTTCGAAAATTTTCGAGCCTCTGACTTTACGTTGACTTGTACTACTGAAATTCCGGATACCTCCTTCGAGATCATATTCTCCTAATACAAAGTTCAATTTTCGAGGAAATCGACATTTTCAGAAATTTTCGACCGTCTGACTTGTCGTTGAGTTGTACTACTGGATTTTCGAAAATTTTCGGGCGTCTGACTTGACGTTGACTTGTACTACTGAAATTCCGGATACCTCCTCCGAGATCATATTCTCCTAATACAAAGTTCAATTTTCGAGGAAATCGAAAAATTTTCATAAATTTTCGACCGTCTGACTTGTCGTTGAGTTGTACTACTGAATTTTCGAAAATTTTCGAGCGTCTGACTTGACGTTTACTTGTACTACTGAAATTCCGGATACCTCCTCCGAGATCATATTCTCCTAATACAAAGTTCAATTTTCGAGGAAATCGAAAAATTTTCATAAATTTTCGACCGTCTGACTTGTCGTTGAGTTGTACTACTGAATTTTCGAAAATTTTCGAGCGTCTGACTTGACGTTGACTTGTACTACTGAAATTCCGGATACCTCCTCCGATATCATATTCTCCTAATACAAAGTTCAATTTTCGAGATTTTCGGAAAATTTTCAGCCGACTGGCTTGACGTCGAGTTGTTCTACTGAATTTTCGAAAATTTTTAGCCGACTGGCTTGTCGTTAACTTGTACTACTGAAACTCAATTTTTCGGGAATTTTTGAATTTCATAAGTACAACTCAACATCAAGCCAGAACATCGAATTACCTTAAGTTTTGTCGAATTTAATTAATTCTGCTTTACTTTAAATTTTCGAAGATGTTAAGCTAATTCTGCTATCGCATATTCATGTAGAGAGTAGGGAGGAAAGAACACATTGAGTATTGTAACTAATATTCTTTATTTTTCATCAAAAGATTACATTATTATATGTACGTGTATTGTGGTGAGGTGAAATTAAGGTGTCTAGCAGCATTGTGGAGACAAAGATACGAATATCCATGCGAATACGAATGTAGGTAGTTTCTCCTCAGGCAGCGGCAGCTAATGTTTATTTCAATGAGCGTAATCCTCGTAAAATTCTGCATCAGAGAGGAGTGTAACTTACTGCGTACTGAAGTGCTACGAACAGAGAGGAACACAATTAGCACACGATGATTACATAGACATTGGGGAAAGTAATAGAATTATAGGAGCTCGAGGCTCGAAGCAATACTATTCGCATTGTAACAATCATCAAACGAACAAGCTTGAATAATATATTGTGTTCTAAGGCAACCTGATATTGCAAAATGTTATGGAAAGGAATAGGTTTGAAATAATCGTGGATATTAATTTACACTCTAGTATGCAATATTAACGAAAATTTAAAGTGTGCAGCTATTAGCTCGACATTATCCTTTATTCGTAAGATACTGGAAGTTCTTACGAATAGAGGATAATGTCGATTGCCCAGGTCTCACCACCGCAGGAGGTTGCTGCACAAGAGACCCGGAAAGGGAGTCAGAACGAATGCAATATTCCTTCTGGCTCCCTTTCTTACAACGACGACCTTATACTAAGTTACGCAGGTACGTCGAGTAATTATCGCGGAGCAAAAGGTGTGAATCGGAGAAGAAGTCTCCTAGGTATACCTAAAGAAGCTGCGTAGAGCTACGTGATCAAGCTAAGAGGATGATTAAGATGAATTGAATATCATACATCCAGTCAAAATATAGACGACAAATTAAGAAGAATAGAGTGATTATGCAGAATTGATGAGGATGCACCCACCCTACGAAGATTAAGTTTAGAACAATGGATTGATCGATCTATAAAAGGGATGGCTTTTCATTAGGACGAGTTCAGTAAGAATTCAGTCAAAGCTCAGTCAATTCAAGCGGTTCAAACAGTTAGTCAACATTTAAAAACTATTTCACGTTCGTGTACGTAGTTCTGACCAGTAAAATTTGACTAGTGAAGTTTCAAGACGTGTTATACCTGCCGGATAATAATCAACAGCACTATCCTCGTTATCGGAGCGACTTTTAGACGTATTTTCACAATAGCCTTTCTCTTTGGACTTACGCAGTGTTACCTGATGAAGAAGGATGATGAAATAGAAGTATTCATAGGTCATTAAAAGTTTATTAAACAATTTAATAAGGAAATACCACTCGTTTCTTTTTCTCGAATTCCTCGTGATATTCAGATTCGTTCGGCACGTTTAAATCCCTCGACTGATGCGGATTGAGATCCGGGATTGTTTAATAAACGTGAGGACACGTGTATTTACGTACACGTGAAATAGGAAATATATAATATATATACTTTAGACAAATAATGAAATTTAAAGATATGGCACAATTTTAGTTTAAATAACAACAATGTATTTAATATTTACATAATATTTTGTTACAGCACTTTTATCACAATTCAATTGAAGTAGTGTTTTACGTCTTACTTTCATTTATTGTATTTAGGAAGTCCACAGCCTTCTTCATTTTTGAATATACATTTGTATGTGTGAACATGTACATACTTGTTTTTACACTTATACATGCATGCACATATATGTACACAATTTAACATCTATTTCTTTATACACGTTGCAGTGCATATATAACTTTACACTAATTCACCTTCCTAATTTACTAAACGAGAATTTGGTTGATATGTTGAAGCATCAGAGTCAGCATCTGATTGGTCCGAATGTCCAATGTTAACTAGCTGATTTTTATCTTTTCGAATTAATTTGTTGTCTTGCATCTGAATAAAACAAACATATATTGAAGAAAATAGATTTCCTATTATAATTGTATACGATTAAGTCATGATATAGAACAGTTACCTTTGACATGCTAATAACAGGATTTACATACTCGTGTTCTCCTGGTGGTAAGGCAGATATACTATTGAACGATGTTGCGAACTTACCTTGTTCATCATACGTAGAATTTTGAAAATAAATACTATAAAAAAAAACGGGCGCAATATGTTTCAACGGAAAATAGAAGTAAATATTGAATTTCAAAATTTGAAAAACATTTCACCCATTTAATACCAAACGCTAGCTAATGTTATTAACAAAATTGAAAATTAGACGAAGTTCTACATTAAGTACAATATAATAATTGCATTATGAAATTAATATACATTATAAAATTAACGTTAGTAATCTACCATACATGCACAGTTGTAATTGATGGTTAGCAAGTTGATGCGACTTTACATAAATGAAAAAATATTTCACTAATTTACCTGACATTGGATTTTTTTAAAGTATTGGGTTTAATTTTTTGATAATAATAGTATCCAAACGTAAGTATGATGATGATGATAACACAAGCTACAAGAACTCCAATTAACATTCTGTTGTTGCGGTGATTTTGATCACCTTCTCGATTAATAACATTCGATTCAAATTTATGTTTTATATTCGTATTTTGTTCACAAGTGTTTTTGAGATTTTTCAAAAGACCATTCGGACAAACACATGTGGAAGTATTCTTACCCAGAACGCACATGTAATCACACTTGTGATCCTTGCAAGTATTTTTTACTGTATAACGAAAACATATGAAACTGATTAATTACTTTAAAACTACGATGTATATATTTAAATTATTAAGTAATATATTTAAATAATTAAATTGGATAATATATTATATATTAAACAAGTTATTTATTCAATTTAATCCATACAAGATTGTGACGTAAAGGTGGTTGAAGTAAAATAAATAATTATTTTACACAATGGTATACCTACCAGCGGGTTGTCTGGATGTATGTAAAATTGTAAAATATTGATCTATATTTAAGTGATCAAGAGAGATTGTTGTGCATGATTTATCATGGTATAGTTTGCATTTTTTTAATGTAGCAGTTGTACCCATTAGCCAGTATAAATTATCTTCATATATGCTCATGCTTAGAATTTGATAAATCTAAAGAATTATGATAATAGAGATAGAATATTAAAGAATATTTGAGATTAGAATAATAGAGATAGAATAATTAAATAGAATAATTATGATAAGTGAAAGAAAAATTTTGTTAATCATTTACTTATTGTAAAACTATAGTTGAATCAAAATTTACTAGCTACTAAATGTCATTAACTATAGTAAACTACGTTGACGTTATTTTATGATTACTTTATCAACGCAATCCTTAATAAAAATGTTTACTAATGGAAATAATGAATAGTAACATTAAGTATTGGGTGGAAAGGAAAGTTCGTAGCGTTTGTAAGTTAAATTGAAAGCTAAAATTAATATATTTTTTTAAGAACACATTTCCTATTCTGTTTTATTACTTTTTGCCATTTTTGACGTAACTTCTTGTGTTATTGAATAAACATATGAATAAATACCTTAATTTTATCTTCGATTCTTAATTTGAAAACGCTAAGAACGTTCTTTCCAACCCAATAGTTAATGCTGTTTTATATACTTACATCAGTTTTTAAATATACCGCGCGATCGGAGCCGTCAAAGTTTGAAGATTCGATGGTTTTCAAGAAAGTATCGGCCCAGTACAATCTAGATCTTGTGTGATCAATTACCATTGCAGAGATAGCACCAATTTTGTGATAAACTATCACTTTCACGTTAGAACCTGCTAGATCAGATCGGTAGATTTTACTAGATGGTTTGTCATGTAGTATCCAATTAGTTTGACTCCAAAATAGCCACCTGTAGTATAATTTCATTTAATTATAAATAAGTAAATATACAAAGTGAGCCATGTAAAGAGTTATCACTGTTTGCTTTGGAATCATAGCGACTATCAAATTAATTTTTTTGTAAATTAAATAAATTATATATTTACTTTCATTAAACATGCTACAATTAAATGTGATTAAGTTTAATTAGAGTTAAATTTAACTTATAAAATAATTCAGTCAATATCTATTACCATTTTAAAGAAAGCAGTTTCCAACACCTTACATGTATGAATTTAGAATTATGAAGTTCTTGAGTTGCAATATAAACAAGTTCGGTTCTATACAATATTTTTATTTGATTAAAAAGTGAATTTTTTATTAAGGAAAACTGTTAAATAATAATTAAATTCTTGTTAATCGTTATTATGAGTTGTATAATTTAAAGTCATAACTACATTCTTAGAATTAGAACATGTTTGTGTTTGCAATCAAACTTTCAGTTAAGTTATATTACAACCAAATTATATATACCCATGTTGTGGATGAACAGCAATAGACATAGCTTTATTTCGTGGTTCAATGGTAACCAGTTTAGCACATTTTTGTGCATCTAAATTGCATACCTAGAAATTTGATTTAAAAAAGTAATAAAAAGATTGTTTATATTTGTTAACAAGTTACAAATTCTGTAGAAGATAAACAATAAGCATGTACAATACCTCAATGCTGCCCATATATTCGGTATTAGTAAAATAAATATTATCAGTACTCCAATCAACAGCAAGAGCGCTTGGTCTGCCAATTCCAGTAACATATTTCCGGTTTCTGCTGTTTATATGTATTCTACTAATCGTACCAAATATATCTAACAAAAATTTTAAAAAATATTTGTAGCAATTCGAATCAGTTATAAATTGTGGTGTTCAAAACTTCCAGGAGTAGCTTTCCTGATAAAAAGTCAAAGTAATTCTGCCTTTTTGGAACGGCGCAATATATTTTTGATTTCATAGCATATTAATTTAAATGACCTGAAATTCAAAAATCTCTTAGAATTCATAGGGATGTAGAAAAATTCTCACCACTACTCCAGTATATAGTGTTCTCATTTGCGTTCACGTCGATGCCAGATATTTGAAATAATTCTTCATCGAGTATTTGAATCGAACGTAAGCTTGCTGACAATTTCCTAATTGTGTTTCCAGCAACAGTTATTATTTCCATTTGTGATCCTGTTGTTATAATTCATAGTTTAATAGACGGTTTGACAAATCATTGCTTGCATATTCTTCTTCTTCTTGGATTCAATGTTAATTATTAATATTAATTACTTAACGTTAAGATGGCGTTAGAGGCAGAATTGTGAAACTCCCATTTTACTTAAATAATAACTATAATATTATTTTGTTATGAAATTATACGTTTGTAGGTTTGCAAAATTAAAACGGAACTATTTTTTACTTTATGCAGATCCTTTTTTGCCATGGAAACTGAGATAAGTTATTAATTGTAGTATTAATTAACATGTTAACCGGCGCGTGAACTTCGAGTGTTTTATACAATGTTTTCTTATTTCATTCTATAATGAAATGATAATTAATGATAATGAAATTTGCACCTTACACTATAATTTAGTTATACATATAATTATATGTATACATATAATTTAGTTCACTTCCGAATGTATAAATTGATATTCAGTGCCACTAGTATTATGACAATCTTTTTTAAAAAGTTAAAAGCACCGGTCACGGCAGTCAACGTGTTAATAATACAAACACTGACAAACTAATTTAGATGCAATTTTTACCAGTTGCTTTGCAAGTCGTTTTATCATTCCGGAGAAGGTATCCTTCGTAACAAGAACAAGTGAAAGATCCATTATTGTTACGACAAATTTGTGAACAGACATTATGATCGCACTCATTGACATCTTCACACGTTTTTAAATCATTATTCAATTGATAACCGGTTGGACAATCGCACGCCGGACCTTGAGGTGTTTTATGACATATGCTCGAACAAGGATTTTCCAGCATACATGAGGATGCTATAAAAATATTTCATGTATTAACTTCTAATCAAATTAATGTTAATGCGTGAAACAGGTGAAATTGATGTCATTGTTACATTTTAGAACCAGAACTGTAAAATAGCATCAAAAACGTTAATCTTCAAAAAGTAATGGGAAAAATGATTCATTGATTACATTATCGTTCCTTTCTATTATGTTAATATATGAATTGAACGCAATAATTTTCATATGAAATTGGTCTATGAGGAAATGAATATTCGTGTATATTTTTTAATTGTATAGTCATTTACCGCATTGTCCAAATTCGTCACTGTTATCCCAACAATCTGCTTTTCCATTGCAGACGAACTCGAAGGATAAGCAAGTCCCATCAGAACATTGGTATTCTTTGCAAATGGACTTAGAAATGGTTTTTCTCGTATTGCTTCCGTCGCAATTTATTTCATCGGATCCGTCTCCACAATCGTCAGTTTGATCACACACCCAAGATTCATCGATACAATTCTGATTATGGCAAGCAAATTCTTGTTTTTGGCATCGGACACAATGATGCTCATCATCGTGGCGTGGGCATTCTGGTACTCCGTTACATCTATGAATCGTAGTTAATTAGAAACCAAATAATAACACATAAAAGCAAATATCATGTACACCTTCTACAATATCATACCATACGCTACTATTGCAAATCACTTACTTTGCTTCCTTGGGAAGGCATATGTCTGAATTGTAACATTTGTACTCATCCGTAGTGCAATTAACGATGTTATCACCGTTTTTTTCTGTGCAATAATGTTCATCACTGTCGTCTCCACAATCATTGACTGTATTGCACTTCAAAGACACATCGATGCACCGACCATTGTCGCACCCAAACATTTCGGATGGACATGGGGTTTCTTGGCACGTTTCGCCTTCGTCGGAACCATCTGCACAGTCAATCTATTCATTTGAAAATCAGTTATCTGTCGACTATCGTAGTTAGAAAACTAATGTTAGAAAAGATCGTAGACTCACTTCACCATCGCATTTCCATATCTTAGGAATACACACGCTATTTTCGCAGGTGAAACTATTTATATCGCATACGTGCTTGCTGCAATCTATCTCGTCAGAAAAATCGGAGCAATCGTAGTTTCCGTCACATACTGCATATTTTGATACGCAAGCTCCCTCACGACATTGAAACTCATCTAAAAATGTTTAAAATGCTGTGATAAATGATCGTTGACTTTCTAATGGATAAAGAGATTTCGTCTAATTACGTGTAATATTCAATATGATTTTTGCCGTGAAAAATAAATTGTATTCTACCGTTATTAAAAATTCAATTTTTCATTATTGCATACTTTTCGACTAGTTTTACATGAACATTCACTGTTATCAACGAGTGTTACTTAGACCAGTCCCAAAATGAAATTTATATTATATAAAATACTAAATATAAATTTACCCATGTTGCATTTCTTTTCATCGCAGCCTTCTTCATCTGATTGATCACCGTCTGGACAGTCGTAGTGAAAATTACAACGCGATGTTATGTTTATACATTCCCCGCTTTTGCATTGAAACTGTGTGTCTTTGTCACACTTTGATAACCGGAATTCATCGCATACACTTGATTCATCCTCACCATTTGGACAATCTTGTCGGCCATCGCATCTAAGATTGTTATAAAATGTACTTGATTATAACAGAGGTGCTACTCTACACCAAGTGAAGACACACACGCGTCTTCTTGGATTTTTATAAAATTGCTTAGGTTTATAGAATTCGATGTATACACAGTTTACACAATGACAAATTCCCAAATGGGAATTGGGAATTATTGCTATTTTTTTAGTTGTTTATGAATAATATCTATTTTAAAGAATTCGCCACTCATTTAAATAGAAATAGATGGGGAAATTCGTAAATTCGCCATTGTTTGACAGAAGAAATCGTATATTCAAAATTATATTTTCTATTGGGAGAGTTTGATACCTTTGATGCAGTTTTATGCACATGTCATGTTCTCCACATTTCATTTCATCTGATTTGCATGCTGTTTGAGGAATGCAAGTGTAATTACTTTCAAATAGCATCATATCAGGCGGGCACGCACAAATCTGCAAATTTGTAGAAACATAAAGAAGAATATGATTAAATAATTCAATATAGAACACTGTATTATTTGAAGAACATTAGACTTACATGCGAATGAAGATTATTAACAAGGCACACGTGAGAACAATTACCATTGTTTATACGACATTCGTGCTTCTTTACGTAAGTCTTGCGCAAACTTACTAAGTGTAATCTTTCCAACTTTTTCGCCACGTCTATCGGAAAAGAATAATAATATTTAGTACAAAATTATATAATACAAAACTGAAAATGACTACGTTCTTTCAACATCCAACTTCCTTGATTTTATTCTATTTACCCAAGGTGATGCTCTTCTGATATTGTTGTGTGTTGCCTTTATTACTAGTCCAATGTAATTGATTTGACTTGTACTGTGTCCAGAATACATAATCATCGAAAATAGCAAGGCCCACAGGTTCTGATAATCCAGAACGAAAGATGTGTGTATTGAAACCTTAAAACAGAGGGTCCAACATTAACAACAATTGCATCATGTTACGCTTTAAACAGAGAATATTTACTAACCCTTAAGTGTCGTGCTACCTATACGACCCGTACCCTGATCACTCCAGAATAGCCTTTCCGAATCTCTATCATAACACAATGCTATTGTTGGTCCACGTAAAACTGTTTTGACTCCTTCAATTGGAGTTCTAGGGCCAATCCCGTGCATCTTCATCAAATCTATACGATATTTTCCACTCGAATGGAAAACAACGAACATTACCCTATAATTTAAATATCATAATGACAAAACATGAAATTAAATTTTTCGAATAATTTAATCGACTGATTACCCTTTTTCTGGTACGAGAGCAATAGCATGAGGTTCTTCTTGAAAATAGAAGACTGTTTTTTCATGGGTGTCTAAACTGTGAACTTCGATAATCTTGTGACTTATATCCGACAAATATAAATTATTTCCAATATAATCAAAATCTATTCCTCCTAATATTTTATCCTTGGTACGTACGACGGCGTTTAAATCTTCAGTATTAACGTTGAAATCATAAACATTATCCGTTAATTGATCGTTCACGAATAGATGATCTATACAAATTTTTTTATTTAATAATGTTAACGTGATAACATATAACTATATACAATAAGTATAATATTCAATAATTATTCTTACCAGTAAGGGGATTATACGTGACTGCAGTAATATGTTTCAATGTGACACTTGTTGTCATTTTTGGTTTTCCTAATAATTCATGGTAATAATCTATAAATTTATTTCCTGCTGCGACAATGAGATGCATCTGCTTTTTAACCGCTAAAATTTTCGTTATTTTATGCATTTGTAAAATTGTTATAATCAATTCAATGTTTCAAATATATGTATTGTATACCTACCGCGACATGTACGCTGATCTGGATTGAGTTCCTTGTCTAATGTGCAAGCACATGTATATCCATTCCTTGAATTCAGTAGGCACAATTGTGAACAAGGATTCAAATTGCACGGATTTGGAATCTATTACATAAATGTAAGACATACAATAACAGGTAACTTTTACAATAAAGTTGTTGTACTAATACAGGAAGAATATAGAATTCACCTTAGGTTTTAAAACAGGGTGATATATATGCATTCCATAAACAGCGCTCTGCAGCGTTAATAAAATTTTCCAATCCTTGCCAGTGAATTTATCACACGATTGTATAGTTTTAGATGCCCTATCACTCCAGTAGAGATTATTTTCAAAGACTGCTAATGAGAAAGGCATTTTTGCTATATCTTTCAATACAGTCTGAAAATATGCAAGTTATTCACAGTACTTAATTACCAAGATTATATTTCATCTACAGTGTGTAAAAAAAGTATTGGCACACTCTTAAAAAGGCGATAACTTTTTAAATATCGTATTATACGATTTGAATTTTTTTGGGAAGCTAGAGCAATTAGTTTGCCACAGGATGCGAAAAAAAATTTTGTCAAAAATTGCAATTCATCGGAATTGTAGCAAAAATACTAAAAGTTGCATTTTACAACTTTTTTATGTGGGCCAATATGGAAAATTTTAAAAATGCGATTTGTAGATCTGTGTCAGTTATACATATGCACTGGTAAAGTTTCATCGAAATCGGTTGATGCAAAAAAACGACAGGCATTGAAAGATGTAAGAATCTGCAGTTATGGGTCGAAAATCGTGAAAACCTGCAATTTTTAACATATTTAAACATTTATAGCTCATTGCGACGTCGACCGATTTTGACGAAATTTTCAGAATATGTTTAATTGACACAGGTCTACAAAACGCATTTTAAAAATTTTCAATATTGGCCCACATAAAAAAGTTGTAAAATGCAACTTTTAGTATTTTTGCTACAATTCCGATGAATTGCAATTTTTTACAAAATTTTTTTTCGCATCCTGTGGCAAACTAATTGCTCTAGCATTAGAAAAACAAGATAAATAAATCAATAAGCAATTTTGCTAATAATCAAAAAACCGTAGCGCCGAAATCATTTAATAATTGTTATGAGCAATAATACGATCGATATAAACTATTTTATTTAATTGCTTTAGCTTCCCAAAAAAATTCAAATCGTATAATACGATATTTAAAAAGTTATCGCCTTTTTAAGAGTGTGCCAATACTTTTTATACCCACTGTATTATTATAGCAGAATACGTACCCTGCGGTCAGAACCATCCAGGCGAACTGTTTCAATTAATTTCAATTTGCTGTCTATCCAGTACAATCTGTTATTTACATAGTCAATAGACAAACTGCTTGGCCACTCTAAATTATTGGCGACTACTGTACTAGTATTTCTTCCATCCATGCTTGCTTTTAATATATTTGAATTTGAGCTCCATTCTGCCCAATACATAACACTAGTGACAAATAATATAGTCCATATTAATTTCTAATTGTAAGAGTATAAATTATTGTACTTGATGCACTCACCCACTCCTCGGTAATAGAGCTAAGCCTCGTGGTTTACCAGTTCTTTCTTTAATTACAATGGTACAATAAGAACCATTACTATTACAAGCTCCAATATGCATAAACTCACTGTCAGTGAAATATATGTTGTCCGTAACCCAATCGACTGCAATATCATCAGGACTGTTTAGACCTTAAAAGTATTAAACAATAATATTTGTCCAATCATGTTCATTCTATAAATATTTCGTTTACCACTAGATAACAATAACTTCATAATAAAGTTATATTAATTACCAGATGTTACAATGACCTCCTTTTCAGATCCGTCATCTAAGCTTCTAATGATTGCTTCATTTCCATTTTCAATATCAGACCAATATACATAATTGGCATCTAAAGAAACTGCTACAGCATGTTGTAAATCTTTCACTACCGGATAATATATGTGGCTATCAAGGTACAAACCACGGATTTCAAATTTTAATGAAAACAACAGTGTAGCTTCACCACCTGCATACAATAAACAATTGTTTTAATCACTAATTTTTGACTATACAGGGTGCCTCACTGACTCTGTTACAAGACGATATCCCGCTATTTTCCATGATACATCGTGGTCCGAAAAATTTTTTCCTCAAAGTAATATTTTTCGAGATTCTAAGATCATTGATGTTTTTTTTATGCCACTACTCACATTGTATATCATCGACAAAAAAGACATCGATAACCATTTTGAAAAAAATGACCACGAGGAGAAAATTTCCTTGAACCAAACAATTTGGTAGAATTAATAATTGAGGTAGCTTAAATATCGCTTTGCAACATATAGTTAGTGGGACACTCTGTATAAGTATAGAATAGACAGTGGATCTTTATGAATCCATAGCAGAATTTTCAAATTAATGTTCCTCTATTAAAATCATTAAGGGAAAAAAATAACAATCAATCTAGTTTCCATTCCTTGCAATCGATACAGACAATTTTTATGTTTCATAAAGATCCGTAGTCTGGCAATGAACAATTGCAAGATATTTCTTATATATATATTAATCTGTACACTATTTGTAGACTTTATGTAATAGTATATACATACTGTGTAACAGTCATTATTGAGATAAGTAGAAGACTTATTCCGACTTAGATTGAAACCAAATTTTTCGAACTTAAATAGTTTAACTATATAAGGTAATATCTGTACCTGGAGCTTTACAGGTTCTCATATCTCTATTCAAAGTGTAACTATCTTGGCAATAACACTCGTGGGATCCAGGAGTGTTAAAGCATAGTTGATCACATATGCCAAAATGTTCACACTCATTTATATCTACAAAACAATAAATATACAAACTTGTAATCATATATGCTTATTTATATAATTTTACCAAATATAAAATGTAAATATAAAAATTTAAGATATAAGCGTCTTGATTTTTACCTGTACACGTCTGATTGTTCAATAATTCGTAGCCTGGTCTACATGAGCATTGAGCACCTTGAGGTGTCTTTCTGCATAAATGTTCACATTTTGCTGCCTGTTTGCACGATGTATCAGCTAGAAATTGATAGAGTAAAAACTGAATTACTGCTACATTAATTACATACAAAAATGTGAATGATTAACGATATACAACAATTTTATTTTCTACTATTATCTTAGGTATATATGCTTACCTTTTTTACACTCTATGATATTTTCATCGGAACCGTCGCCACAATCATCTTTTTCGTTACAAGTTACATTTAAAGAGATACATCTTTGATTTTTACATAAGTATCGATCGAATTCGTGGTTACACTCATCGATCGGTACTGGTCTAATTGCTACGAAGAATAAAGTAAAAAACAGATCAAGAAATCGATTTAATGCTTCTGATAACTTAGTTGAAATGATTAAAATTTAGTAGTGATATAAAATAGTTACCGCAATTTACTTCATCGCTACTATCAGGGCAGTCTGGGAAACCATCGCAGACCCATTCGTTTTTTATGCAGTATCCATCGTTGCATCGAAAAGTATCGCATTTCAACTGTTATGATCAACAATAAGGTATTTATGTATAAATGGAAAGAATTATGAGCATTGGAAACTAATATAATACTTACTGGATGGTCGTTGTTTATTATATTTCAGTATTTGAATTTCTAACGTTATTATATAAAAATATAAAGTTTTCAATATAGGCACATAAAAAAGTTGTGAAATTTACAATTTCAATCTATAGTAATAGTAAACTAATTACTCTAGCTTCCCAAATAAATTCAAATCGTATATATAGTACAATATTAAAAAAGTTATCGTCTTTTTTATAGCTACCGAATATTAATTCAGGTCACTGTATGTGTTGTTAGACCTTACCATGCGAGGGTTAACACGTTCATTATGCCAACCACCACGTTGGCGTAGCAAATTAATTTTATACTTGTTCTTGGTTAGAATTAAAAGTCGAAAAATTTATAAAAACATTCAGTAGTGGTCAATTTTCTGTCATTATTTATTTGCAACTTTAGGAATTAAATATTGAAATATTAGGTATACATACAGGGTGAGTCTAGTAACACGACGATCTCAAATAACTCGAAAGTTATTTGTTATACAAAAAATATGTTCAAACAAATGTTGCATGATTCCTAGAGGGACATCAGTGCTGCAATTTGATTTTATTACTTCGATTTATTATCAGATATGAAGGTCATCTTCAATTTTTTAAATAACATTCCCTGATATTTTTTATCAAACTCGGATGGAGCACAAAATTCTGCGTAAAAAAGTATTTACCTTCGTATAGTATAAATCTAATAGTTAACAAGATGTTATCGACATAATTTTCCATATGTAATTATTCAAGTTAAGGGAAATCAGTTCGACGACCTACGTATATACCAAATATACATATAGCTATTATATGTACATATGGGAAAATATTTCGATAACATCTTGTTAAGTATTAGATTCATGATTTATGCATCCGAGTTTGTAAAAAAATATCGGGGAATTTTATTTAAAAAACTGAAGGTGACCTTCATATCTTGATAATAAATCGAAGTAACAAAATTCAAATTTCAGCACTGTATATCCCTATAGAAACCATGCAACATTTATTTGAACATTTTTTTACGACAAATAACTTACGAGGTATGTATTTGAGATTGTCACGTTCCGAGACTCTCACCCTGTATACATATTAAGGATATGTAAATAGTATTCAGTGATTCTTTAAGTTTTGTCCGAAAATGTAATGTATAATAAAAATATTACTAAAAAGCACGGAATTATGATTTAAGCAAGTAGTCTCACATCTTTTACGCAGTTTGAATATTCGTCGCTTTTGTCCGGACAATCGGGTTTAGCATCACAAAATTTTGCACTCGGTATGCAAAATCGATCTTCACATTGAAATTCATCAGTAGCACATTGGATTCCGTAGGGGCTAGGCTAATGTAAAAATATAAGATATTAATACATACACAAGGGACATAAACAGTTTATACATCTATGTTTGGTGTATAAATATCTATAAAAATCGTATACAGTAATGTCGCGATAGTTGCCGCAGGAGCTGTACACGATAGTTGCCGCAGTGCCTACCCATTCCACCAGCTGTCAATGCTGCGCCGGGCCGCAAGGCGGCGATGTTTGATGTCGGCTCAGGTATATCGGTGTGAACACCACTACATTGACACCATGAATCGAATTTTCATAATTGCTTAATTTTCATTATTTTTTAATGAGATTTTACTGGCTTATTCCTAGCAAAATTCTGATTAAAACAAGACCAAACACGGTATAATTTGACCCATCGGTAATGTATTGAAATTTGTCGCAGGGCTGTACGCGAAAGTTGCCGTAGTGCCTACTAGTCAATTTCCTACTCAATATTCATTATTTTTTAATGAGATTTTACTTACTTATTCCTGGCAAAATTCACTAGTAGACACTACGGCAACTTTCAAGACATTACTGATGGGCCAAATTATACCGTGTTTGGTCTTGTTCTAATCAGAATTTTGATAGGAATAAGCCAATAAAATCTCATTAAAAAATAATGAATATTGAGTAGGAAATTTACTAATAGGCACTACGGCAACTTTCGCGTACAACCCTCCGACAACTTTCAAGACATTACTGATGGGCCAAATTATACCGTGTTTGGTCTTGTTTTAATCAGAATTTTGCTAGGAATAAGCCAGTAAAATCTCATTAAAAATAATGGAGAATAAATAATAAACTGTGGAGAATAAATAATAAACTGTGCCGGCGACGGCGACACGCTCGGCCACGCGATCATTTTGTCCTTCTCTACGTTCGACTTTCGATTGATGTCTCGGCGCGGTAGACTGTAGAGGCCAGTCATAAATCAAAAGACGAGCAGTTGTCTTGGAAGTTGTCGCTCCAGAGAATAACACCTGCGGCAACTATCGCGACATTACTGTATTTAATTAAGATTCTGGATTGATTAAAATGATCGATGCTATTATAACAATTCTTTATTTTACTAACACAAGAAAGTGATGTAAGAACGTTACCTCTTGAACATGTTTCTTAAAATAAAATTAATATAATACAGTAAATCCTCTGTAGTCGAAAAGCCTCGGGAGGTCCATTTGCAAAGTTCTTTGACGGACACTATTTTTTTGAGCTTCAAACACCGAGCCCGAGCCGAACGCAGAAAAGAACAGCGCGTAAAGAGAACCCGCGCGCGGCTGACTCTTCGTCCGTCCCTGCGCCCGAAACTTCACCGTCAATTAAACCACTAAATACAGTTGAAATTAAATCGTGTTTGGAATCATTTTAATCACAAGAATGCTCCAAATGTATTAGCAAAAGTTTCATAAAAAAATAAGTAACGATAAAAAAGTTTTTATATTGGTACAGTAATTTCTCAATCGTAGTCCCAACACCCGTGTTATGAACGGACTACGATCAAGTAGGATGGCTATTTTTTGATTTATGACTGCGTCTACCCTACCGCGCTGGGACTTCAAACGACAAGCCGAACGTAGAGAAGGACAGAATGAAATAGGATCGCGTGGCCGAAGCGTGTCCCCGTCGCCGGCACAGTTTAAAGGCCCGTGCGTCATCACAATAGAACACCAACACCTTAGCTTCTTTATTTTCGATGATATCATTGTGGAACTTTCACCAACATATTCGTGGCATTTCTCTGATTAAAATCATACCAAACACGATATAATTTGGCCAATATTTAATGGTTTAATCGACGATGAAAGTTTCGAACGCAACGAAGAAGAGCGTATTGGAAAGAAAGAGACGCGAAGAGTCGCCGTCGCCGGCATAGATCAAACACGCTGTCCTTCTTGTAAGTAAAACTTTCATCGTCGATTAAACCACTAAATATTGGCCAAATTATATCGTGTTTGGTCTTGTTTTAATCAGAAAAATGCCAGGAATAAGCCAGTAAAATCTCATAAAAAAATAATGAAAATTAAGTAGTTTGAAAATTCGATTCACTCGAGTCAATGTAGTGGTGTTCACACCGATATACCCAAGCCGACATCAAACATCGCCGCCCTGCTGCCCGGCGCAGCGTTGACAGGCGGTGGAATGGGTAGGCACTGGACTACGATTGCAGAGGCGACCGAGGACTACGATTGAGAAATTACTGTATTATGTACATTGTGAGGACGCAGGCCTTTGAATTGTGTCGGCGACTGCACTCTCCGCGTTGCATTAGTAGTGGTTCACACCGATATACCCGAACCGAAATTAGATTACTACAGTGGAGGAGATACTTTTTTTGCATTCATCGTGTACAGTGTACGACCTTTTTGCGACTATAGAGGATTTACTGTATTGCTTTCTTACTTACTGTAGCGTGGTGGCAATCCTTTTCATCAGTTAAGTCATTACAATCAGGATCTCCATCGCAAACAAATAAGGGTGATAAACATTTATTGTTGTCGCATGAGAACAATGGTGGCTTGCAATGTAAACCTTCAAATTCCAAAATATAAAGAAATTAGAAAGTCATCTGGTTTAATGTAACGATTGAACAGAATTAATTGAATTACCTGCAGCAGAGTTTGTGGGATTATGTACGACGTTCAGGATGAAAAATATGAACAAATTGCGACGCATAATCTGTACAAAACCCATTCAATTATTTAATATTTTAAACAAATGATATTCATTTAGGAAATACAAATTTTTATTATTTCACGATTCGATCAAAGAATGCAAAAGATTCTGCAGTCATTGGAATCAAACTGGTGATTCCATCATATTATTCATGTCTTTATATTATAGAGACATTAATTCATATATTAGTGATATGTATACGGGGTGAAAGTAAAATTTATGTTTCGAAGGATCGAAACATCGAAATATCTCTTAGGGGATTGTTCCCATAAAAAAATTTAAATAAAAGTAGTTTGGTGAAACAAAGTTCTTTCAAATCGAGTAGCGGAAGAGATTTGAAAAACAAATTAATTTTTATTAATAACAGAACGGATATAATCTTTGTTGAGATATATTTTTCACACGAATGAAGCGTGTTTTCTTTTATTTAATATAGGCCGGTGTTGAAATATCCAAAATACCATTAACGTTATTTTAAATGAAGACCGTAGGAGGTCTTACATCATTCAAATTTCCATTTACCAATTTTGAAATGGAATGGAATCGAATTCAATTCACAAATCTGTAGAACCGATTGTTTTGAAAAATAGAATAGACAAGCGAGTTCAACCCTTGTTTATCACAGTATGCAGACTAACAGCCGTTCTCCAGCTTTCGGGGTTACCCATTTGACTCATCTGTAGCAATCTACTACTTTGTAACATAATTTCTAACATTTTAAAACAACAAATGATCTCGTACGAAAGTCTCTGAATTTGTTTTAACAAATATTATCGTACTATAAAAATAAATATTAAAAAAATTTATTTTTTATTATTATATTATATTATAATAATAAATTACTATTTGCACCATATACACATGTCGTTTTATGCCAGAGAACTTTTAAACATTTTCTCGATGAGACCAATCCTTTTCGAACATTTGAATTTTTCGAGAAAGAAGAAACACTTTGTAATGTGATTTACTTGAACTCGGAGTCCACGAAAAAGTCAATTAGTTTTTAAAATTAATAATATCAAATTTTAATTTTTGCTCGATTTTTCTTCATATCGTAAAATCGGTTTCATAAATGCAAGTCAATACTTCAGGGTGTACATTTTCATAATCTTCCATAATTCGAGGAAAAAGGGATATCAGAAATTATATAAATTTATACCTTGAAGTATTGACAAGCATTTGTAAACCATTCTGTGTATATCTCTTGTAAAAGTATTTGTTGGAAATTACGTTATCGAACAAGCTTTTTACTTAAAAGAATGAAACTTTTCAAATAAAATATTCCATACATTTAATATGAAATAATATAATAAGGAAAATATTTAGCAGACTTTGATACACACTTACAGAGATATTTAGCACCACCGTTAGCACGCTCCGTGTTGCCACTACGACCGCTGTGAAGGCACTACAAGTTGATGAAAGGCAATCATCTGATAAAAGAAATTGTATGCTTGAGTGTACACGGTAGTCCTTTCGGAGAAATATCAAAGTTATATGTTCAGTGGATTCTGAAGGTGATTTCAAATAAAACTGGCACATCAATACTTTTCGAATTTCTGAAATCAGTTAATGAATAAAACATATACGCTTTAATGTTGAAAGTCAACATTTGATTTATTTATTTATCTAATCATTTATGAATCTGACTCAATTTTAATTAAAACTTACAAACTTATAGATTATATGTAATGTGTAATTAATGTTTTAAAGGCATTCGATGCATAAGGACATAGTTATTAAGAATTTATTAATTATATAATATTATATCTAATATATGATTCAAAGAGGATTAGGATTGTAGGATTATAGGTTTCAGATCTTATTCAAACATCGTTTTCGTGTGAAACATATATAAAAATCATGTATTATTCAAAGAACAATCATTAAATAACGTAATCTCGTTACTAGTTCGCTAATTACTGCAAACATGGCAGGGCATGAATAGTAATGTTTGCAGATTACCATTGGTACAAGTATATCATAAGAACTGTATACAATCGATGTATAAATATCTTTGGTCATGTTGTCAGTCATCTTCTGGTACGTTAAATACGAATTCACTTGATCTGTAGGAAATTACGTGAAAATCATTATTATACAACTAAACCTTATTAAATGAAATTGAAATTCTTTCTTACGCCCGTATTTATAATTATATCAGTATAAACATATCGCTACTATGGAAGAAAACCAACACAACTTGAAAACCATTAGTTTGGAGAAAATCCCATTTAAAGATTTAACCAAAGTTCAACTGAATATCACTCATCTCCATAAAATCATATCAGCAAGTTATTCTACTTTGTTTAAAATACATACTTCGAGGTAACTTTCGTATAGTTCTTTTTTCTTCTGACCGAAACATAAACTCTAAGTGTTTAGACATGTGACACTTTTCTTAAACAAAAACTTCAATTTTAGCTAAAGGACTTAGCTAACCAATTTTAGCGAATCACATTTGTGATACTCATAATATATATATAATTCGCTAAAATTAGTTAGCTAAGTGCTTTAGCTAAAATTGAAGTATTTTTAAAGAAATGTGTCACACGTCTAAACACTTACATTAATATAAATATATACTTATATTAATATAATATATATTAATTATATTAATTATAATAATTATAAAATATTAATTATAATTATATTAATATATAATAATATAAAACTATATATATATAGTTAGTATATATATACAATAGTTTTATATTATTATATATTAATATAATATTAACATAATTAATATAATATAATTAATTAATATAATATATATATATATATATATAACATAAAAAATACACCACTTTTTCATTCTGATTATGACATAAGCAAACAATCGCAATTTTTTGAGTTATGCCGGTTTTCTTCTAACGTAGCGATATAGTGAAGTACCCGATCTAATGTTGAATGTAGTTTTCTTTATAATAAGAGTTCTAAATTATAAATCGAAAAGTTTTTAGTTCAGACATAAAAATAATAATTCTAATTTCATATAATGCACGAGAAAATACATGGACACATGAGGGCAGATCGCATTCGCACTAAAGATACTAAATTATTCATCTATCTTTTATCCGATTGAAGTAAACATTACAGAATTGTAAATCGGTCGTGATTTTCACGCTTTAATATATAATAAATAATAAAGACATTAAATAACATTCCGAATATTACGTAAAAGTTTCTTTACGTAAAATTCTATTAATTCTCTAGACGTATGGGATAGAACAGCCAAAATTGTCAGTTGCTAATGTTTTCTTGACACACAACGTCAGACTTTTATTTCAAGAGAAACAATGCCAACAACAAATCTAAATATTTACAGATCAGCACCCATACAGTTTATTTCACCAATATGTTCTCACTTTCGTTTCCTTTTGTTAGAACATTGTTCGTTACGAATTCTTGGCATATAATTGCCACATCTCGGGAAGTTCTTCGGCTTTGGCGGCAAATCCGATGCCTCTCCTACTTTAAAAATCATTTCCATACCATTCAGCTGATGATAGATTACGTGGCAGTGAAATAGCCAGAAACCTTGACAAAGAGAAATTAATTAATTAATTTCCACCGTCAGAATGAATAATTCACAAACAAAGAGTAAGCGAATGATGATACAACATTAGGAAAGTTGTAAAAATATTACGTCATTGGTGGGTCTTTTTAGGGACTGAGAATTCACATTTTATAATATATGTATATACAGGGTGTCCCACGTAACAGTATTCACGATTTTTTAAATACTTGCGATAATCTGACAAAAATATTATCGACAAAAGTTGATCAGTTTTCGACTGGCTATATATCGCAATAAAAAAGTTCGAAAAACATTTTATTTATAGTATTGTCAAGGTCGCCCTTATTTTTTAAATGGCACTTTGTATTCTTGACTTGACAGTATTATAGCCCGTGTCTAGATGAATTCAACGATGTAGTATACCATGATCTTGGGATTACCATGAAGCCGAAGAAATGAAAATTTCAACAAAACATGACAATCTGCTTGAACGGGTGATAATAACTTGTGTTTATTATTAAGACTCGAAATTACATTCAATTCAGAAACCTTGACTAAATGAACGCAAACGATATCGTAAAAGAGTCACATCAAATGTTCAAATTGAAATCATTTTTGTTGTAAGCACAATTCCGTTCTTCGTAGTAAATTTGCATTGGTTGTTCTTAGGCTTCGTACAGACCTAAACGGTTTGGCGAACCATTTGCCGAGCCGTTCGTCAAACCATTTGCCGAGCCGTTCGTCAAACCGTTTGACGAACCGCGCATTTCATCAAACATTTCGCCGCGCAGAACGGCGAGGATAACAGCGAACGGAAAGGATTCGTGCAATTTTCAGAATTTCTTGCGAACAACTATGGAAACTGCAGCGGCATACTACACAATACTACACAAAGAAATACAGAAAATGTAGGCAGTTTCTTGAGTGAATTAAAGTTTCAAAGTGAAATGTTCAAGTCAGGACGAAGCATTAACCCTTAGCACTCTAATGGTGACTCTGAGGCACCATTAAACATTGCTGTACCATAATTCAAAATATTGTACACATTATTAAATACGTGGGTATCTAATCAATTACTAAACAGTTAGGTATAGCATGAGGTATTATATCAATATCGTATCCATACAATTTTTAAAATCATAGGTAATGGAAATGTTCCAGGTAGGAAAACATGTTTAATTGTTTAGGTAAAGTAGCTCAGAGTGCAAAGGGTTAAAGACATCAGATTGAAGACGAAATGACTTGACTCAAATCTGTTTCCAAGACAGATAGAGCATATCCTAAACATTCATAAGATAAAGAATAAACGTCCAGGAATAGAAAGAAATTTATAAACAAAGAAGATTGGTAATTTAAATTATCTGAAAAAATTATATCTCTACTTTCTAATTTGTTTCAAATTATTAAAGAGACCCCTGCTATGAAAATATTACATTTTTTTTGCATTTTTGTTGTTGTTTACGGATCGCTCTCTCGGAACTTAACCCTTCCGTTTTTATTCGGAATATGCATCGCAGAATCATAAAAAGATGAAAATTCATTATGTTTCAACATCTCCAACAATTCAAGTCATTTAGTCTCGAATCTGACGTATTTAATGCTTCGTCTTGACTTGAACATTTCACTTTGAAACTTTAATTCGCTCAAGAAACTGTCTACATTTTCTGTATTTCTTTCTATTCGCTGTTCTGCGTTCGGCGCGGCGAAATGTTTCGCGAAATGCGCGATTCGTCAAACGGTTCGCCAAACCGTTTAGGTGTGTACGAAGCCTAAAGCAACCAATGCAAATTTACTACGAAGAACGGAATTGTGCCTACAACAAAAGGGATTTCAATTTGAACATTTTATGTGACTTTTTTACGAAATCGTTTGCGTTCATTTAGTCAAGGCTTCTGAATTGAATGTAATTTCGAGTCTTAATAATACACACAAGTTATTATCACCCATTTAAGCAGATTGTCATGTTTTGTTGAAATTTTCATTTCTTCGGCTTCGTGGTCTAATAACAATAATAATACTGTTAAATCAAAAATACAAAATGCCATTAAAAAATGAAGGCGATCTTGATACTACTGTAAAAGAATGTTTTTTGAACTTTCTTTATTGCAATGTATAGCCAATCGAAAACTAATCAACTTTTGTTGAAAATATTTTTGTCAGACTAACGCAAGTACTTAAAAAGTCATGAAAACTGTTACGTGAGACACCCTATATCCTAGAGTATCCCATTTCTAAAAAGTTTACATTAAAAGCATTTATAAACTATAGTTTTTTTATGAATCCTCGCCACAATTTATACATACAATAGGGTAACTGCACCAGTGAATAAACGGGCACCAGTAAATTAACGCTTTTGTATATTTCAACAAATTTTAACCCGCACGGCGTACTAGCGATAAAATTGCGATTAAAGAGTTAAATAAATAGGAGAATATTGTTTAGTAATTTTGTTCATTCATTGGACTATCGTTGTTCAATTACTAGAATGTAGTGTTCATTGACTGGTATTTTTTATATTTCTTATTTAACGTTTAATGAAAAAAATAATAACAATTTCATTTTATTTGTGTTCATTCATTTTTGACAAACGAAGTATAGGGAGCCATTTGGCATATATGAGATTCCTTAAATTCACACATTTTTTTAAAAATAAAATATCTTCTTGAACAATTTCTTAAATGTTCATTCACTGGTGCAGTTACCCTACATACACTTCGCGTATCTAATCTGTTTATAGTTGTCACATTGTTAAAATTATTTAGTTTCTCTTTAATTTAAGGTTCTAAGAGAGGAGGAAATGGTATACCGGATTCGTGGTAGACATGATACAAAGATCTGAGTGTTATCAGTAGACTGCGGATGTGATGCTAACAGCATAAAATAGACAGAAGGAATTTAAATGTATTATCAAGAACTTCTTAAAATTGTTAAATCAGAAAAGAAATTTGTATTCCAATTCCAATCCCGATTAAAGATGGAAAATCTTCAAGGTATATAATGTAAAGAGCAACATCTTTTTCGGGGTGTAAAAGGACCCGCCGACGACGTTTACATGAGTGTTAAAGAAAACGGTAGAATAGATCAACATGAAATAAAATTTTGGTTATGTTAGTCTCTTTTCTAAAGAAAGCGGCGATGAAAACAAATCTAATCCTTATTTTTTACCCTGTCTCGGACTGTACTATGCCAGCTTGTATAATTAGTAGATTGCGGATTTTATGTGTATTTGTGATTGAAATTAGTAGGCTGAGTTTAAAACAGTAGTAAATTAAAAGAATTAAAAAACGTCGATGTATTAGTTTCAGATTATCAAAATTATTAAAGAAACAGACAAATTTTTACTTGGCGCCTGATGATTGCAATCGAAGCAAACAATTTTTGTTTTGCATAATTTAATAATTTTATCGTTAATGCGTACCTGGATTGCTTGCACGGAATCTAATCAGGACAAATCCATTATTCGGTACGCTAATAGTGTCCTTGCCAGGGGGTGAATCGAAGTTTCTTTTTATCTGATTGTTTTTGTCCAGTTGCTTTACATAATCAACTGTTATACCATTCAACCCTCGGAATGGTCCCAAAGGCTGAGCCATAGTTACAACCTGATACGAATATCCGTGTAGATGAAACGGATGCTGTATTCCTGGCACAAGAACTGCAATGATATAATTACGTGAGGACCGAACTTGTGATTGAGGGTAGTCTGGTTTTCTAGAACTTCTAACAGTTAGTGGTGGGCTGTACCCTCATAAAAGCGTACACAATCATGCAAATTTAAAATTATTGTAAAATTAAACATTTTGGCAACACCTCAACTTGATTTTTAAAAAAGTGTTACTAAATACCCCTAAAAAGATATTTTTATTTTATTTAATAATTAGTGAAAAAAAATGTTCAGTAATAATTCTAAATTTGCGTGGTTGTGTAACAGAATGATTCCTGTGTCAATTACATTCATCGACGATTCCAATCTCGACGACAGAGTGCAGCGGAATCTCGACCACATGTGTACACGAACAGAAGGTCGAGTTGCAATGTTTTGGTAAATTGTCAGAGTTGCAGAATTGATCGTCAGGAAGATCATCCAACTGTGACAGCGGTGGCGACGGCGCAGGTTGGAAGCTTATGTTGTTGATCATGTCCGATAGAAACACATCTTCCCGGGGCACTGTTTATGCAAATTAAGAAGAACATACATAAAATAGTGTGCAAATTAGGATCCCAGAGAGAAACAGTATGGTTGACGCAAGCGATCCAGTTTTCGTCTTACCTACAAAACTTTGGTATGTGTTAGGTTCGAAAATGGTTTCGGGACTCATATCTTGGCTGCCTATCGAGGCAAATATTTTCATGTCTGGTTCGTCCGTTAAAATATCCGTTTCCACTTTCCTTGCACTCCTCAAGTCACTGACGCAAACCGCATTCGGCTGTGCCTCAGTACAATTTCCATCCAGCGGATTGAGAACCTACGATTGTGAACGCAGTCTTTTCATTTCGAGTACAGTATTATCTCCGCAACTGTCAAAAGTTTATCCCGACCACTGGAGGATTCCCCTTGGCAGTGTCGCCAGATCGAGAAAATCAAGGGGAAAAGATGTACCTCCTCTTCGCGCGACCAGTCTACGGTCTTACAATTACGGTCTTACTAAATACCCAGATCAGAGGGTCTGGTACCCCCTTAAGGGGGTACAGTAAAATATCCATAAATGTCTTAAAAGTGTGGCCTTTAAAAGTCCCGGAGCTATCCCCACTACTGCGGGTTATACCCTCTTGAGGGGCCATGAAACTCGAGAGGCCTCGGTCGCCGAGAAGTATGACATCATGCGGCTCGGGTGTCTCGGTGAGACAGCCTAATCCAAATTTCCAACTTCCTTATTTTTCATTATTTGTTTATGCGACTGCGATTACCATATTTGTGGCATTTTTCTAAGAACAATGATACCACATATGATATAATTCTGATGATATTTACTTGTGTAATAGACAGTTAAAGTCTCAGGCGCGTAGGATAGCGTATGGGAAAGAACGAGTCCTTCCTTGCACCCGAAACTTTAACTGTCTATTACACACCTAAATATCGTCGGAATTATATCATGTGTGGTATCATTTTGCATTAGAAAAATGCCACAAATATGGTAATCGAAGTCTCATAAAAAAATAATGAAAAATAAGGAAGTTGGCAATTTGGATTAGCCATGTTTACATTTCTCGGCGACGGACGCCTATCGAGCTTGGCTGTCCTTTTCTACGTTCGGCAACACTTAAAGAATAGTGACTGCGGTGCATAAATGTCCCTCGGCGGACCCGTGCTAGGGACTTATATGGATAATTTACTGTACATGGATATGACTAGCATATTACTAGAATATTACTAGAAAAACAAGTGAAAACCGTGTTTACGGGAAATCATTTTTTGTTTTTATACAAGCATGTTACTATGAGGCTTGTTCTAAAGAGGAAGGTTCATCATAGCCCGCTCTGCTCATAATTTAAATCGAAAAAATCGTTCTGTATTAGAAAAATTCATTAGAATCTGCGGAATTTTTCTTCATTTGTTTTCCCTACTTTGGACACTCATATTATTAGATATAAACATAATCTATCTAAATCATGAGCAGAGCGGGCTACGATCAACCTTCCTCTTTAGAATAAGCCCACATGGCTCAGAATATGCTAATATGCGGACAAAAAATGTTTTCCCGCAAACACTGATTTCATCAACAAAACAGTGTTTGCGGGAAAACATGTTTTGTCCTCATATTAGCATGTTATGAGCTGTGCGAGGGCTCATTGTAAAGAGGAAGGTTCATCATAGCCCGCTCTGCTCATGATTTAAGTCAGAAAAACCGTTTTGTATTAGAAAAATACAAGGGAACCTGAGGGTGGTTGTCTCGACTTGTTTGCCCTACCTTGGACGCTCATAGTATTAAATATAAATATAATCTTGTTAAATCATGAGCAGAGCGGGCTATGATGAACCTTCCTCTTTACAATGAGCCCTTACACAGCTCGTAACATGCCTGTATAAAAACAAAAAATGGTTTCCCGTAAACACGGTTTTCACTAGTTTTTCTAGTAATATTCTAGTAATATGCTAGTCATATCCATGGGTACCGTACCCTCTTAATCTGACGACACTTCTAGCCATCCAGATAGCACCCGAAAGTCCGATGTACGTCCAGTGTACGTCCAATTTACGTCCATATGTCCATTGGACGTACATCGGACTTTCGGGTGCTATCTGGATGGCTAGAAGTGTCGCTCGGCATACCCGACAATACGACAGTGACGAAGATACTACTACTACAATATATGTACTTACCACACGCTGAGGAAGGACCTCGTCGTATTTAGGCTCAGGCGTACTTAACGTGTCAGGTGCTTTTACATATTGCAAGACAGCCAATGCTTGCAGTTTCCTATTTGCACAATATCCTACACCTCGAAGTCGTATCCAATAAGCACCGGGCGGTTGATTCGCGTTTAGGACAAAGTCGTATCGTTCTCCTGTAGGTAATTGAAATAATACATATTTATTAGAAATAATTTTAAAAAATTAGACTGTATCCAGTTCTTGCACATTTTCCAAAAACATATATACTGTTACATGTTATGTCAAATATAAAACGTCCAGACGTTACGTCTGTGTTTTCGTATGTAATTACATCGAACGCGCACTTTTTGAAATAAAACCGAAATGATTTGTTACACATCAAGATTTCACGTCGGGAGTGCCACGCCGTACAAGCATGCTTTCTTAATCATTATTAGCATGAGACAGTTTTAAATCATCTGCAAACAAGAGAAGCCGACTGTAATAAAAGTATTTGCGCGCATCGTTAGTAGAATGCGAAAGGTAAAGTCGAAGGTGCCGATCTTGGAAAACAGTCGGAGAATTATTAACAATAAACTATTTATAGATCTACCGCAGATAAAGAGGTTCAGTCTCGACAATACGGTCCTACAGAACCTGTAGACACGTAGATCGTGTTACATGCGAGAGGAACACGACGTACGGAACCAAAAGCTGCTTTGCAAAAAGATTCTTGGAAATCAGCTGCAAGAACTGCGGATAGCAATACAGTGAATGTATAAAATGTTTCGCACACCGTTTAAAATAGATTAACTTTCTTGTAGTTGTACCAAACGACCTGACTTTTTATAATTAATTTGAAGCATTGAAGCATTTCGATGAAATTTCCAGCATGCGTGTAACTACTATCGATCTACAAAACATATATTTTCAATTTCCTTTAAGGGCCCAAATAAAAAAAGTTTTAAACAATGCCTTTTTTATTTTTCCTTAGAACCTTGTAAATTATAATTTTTGGAAAATCTTTTTTGCATATATATCATTTCGTAAATCAATGCTTCTAATTGATAATAAAAAAATCAGGTCGTTTGGTACAATTATGAAAAAGATATTCTATTTTAAAAGGTGTACGAACACTTTGTACACCTATTGTAGATGCTAAAGTGGATAACAAATTTTGATTCACACCATACCGGCAAAGGAAGTAATAGAATTTACTACGACGGGTTTCACAGGCTGACCATCAGTTGCAATGACTGTCAGATTATGACCTTGGATTGACCATTCTGCGGCACAAGTTGTACAGAAAGCGTTCACGAGACGGAAACGGTAGCGCCGTTTAGGATCAACCGTGATCACCTCCAACGGGGTGTTTGTACTATCGTTAGTCTTGGGATCCTGAAAAACACATTATCGTCTGTTCATGCCGCGACAATATAATTCTTATCTATTAAATACATTTGCTATCGCTATTTATCATTTAGAAACGCGCTCTAGTAATTCACTATTAGTTAATAATATTTTATCAGATTTCGATACACCACCAAATACAATACGCGAAACTAAACTATTAGCTAGAAACAATTATAATTAGAGTGATTTGGTTGAATAGACTAAACTTACGGTATACCTTCCCTTCCCATTGATTAAAATTGAATCGGGGTTTTGGCCAACTGTACCAAATCGTGGATCATTTCGACCAGGATATCGTGCCGTAGCTTCTTCAGTCATCCAATCACTGACTACAACAACGTGATTCGCTAAATCGAAATTGTACAGATGCGCGTTCGGCTCATTTTTCGCTGGCTCGCGGACAATTAAAGAGCCAAAAACGCCGTCCATTTTGAAGAGTCCTGTGTGTGCGTGCCAGAAATGAGTACCAGGATCGTGAGCGTAATATTGGTACCTGTTAGCGAAGCAAATTTTACTCTAACAAACAATGAAGAATAAAGTATCCCTATAGATATAACTTTACAGTACATAGTATTCGATCGAACCGTTCAACCGTAGACATATAGAGATAAACTGCGCGGCTTGATAGACTCTCTCTCTCTCGTACTCTTTGTAACTCCGCGCCGCCATTGTGGGCTTCGACTCTCCCGTAAGACGCCTCAGTCTATCTCTATAAGTCTATGCGTTCAACAAATCTTCGAATAAATTGTTTATATGGAACGCTTGAAATGAATTGACATTACTTCTAATCGAATCATGTCATCATATTTACCTGAACGTAGTGCCGGAAGCTATCGGACACTGCGTTAAGTTAGGGACACCATCGTAATATTGCGACCCTCCTTGTAACACTCCATGCCAATGTATCGACACTGCACTTTCACTCACATGATTTATAACGTCGACCACAATGTAATCCCCTAAACAAACTTGTATACTTGGTCCTGGTAACATTCTGTTCACTGTCAGCGATGCTCGTTCCGTGCCGTCACCAGTTACGCATTGACAGTTCGGACAAATGTTGTTGGTAATGTTGGGTGTACAAAGCTGGCATGCCCTAAGTGAAAATCATTGCACACAACTGTACCTTTACTTATAGTGAATGACCGTAATACGCCGATAAATCTAGAGGCAGCTATAAGTTTAACAAATTATTCGCTTACGGGCCGGCAGTATTGTAACGTTCGATTACGAATTTGTAATAGCAGGTCCTTGGTTTTTGGCCAAGACGGCAGGTCCGGGAACACTCGAGGGCACTTGACAGATGCGCATCGTCGAGTAATTCATCGTTCAAACAGCTTGTTTTATTTAGCTTGGGCATGCCACTTTGCCCAGCTATATAACCAGCTCTAATAATCTCGCATTGCTTTTTTCCACCCTTAGCAGTAACTGTAATAAAGGATTATGTTATATAGCTTCCTGAAGTAATTATACCGTTACCACTGTTTTTTAACTTCTACTTAATTACACCATATTAAATAATTTTTAGAAAAAATATACACGTTATTGATCATTTCATTAATTCACGTAATCCTTGCAATTCCAGTAATCGACTAATAATTATTTGGAAAGTAAATATTGATTCGAACAAGAAACTTTGAATCTTGATAGACGCGATTGATTAATTGGAAAAAATCGATTTTTTATTGGTTCACTGAAGTAATCGCAATCCCACAATTATTTGGAAAATGTGACTGAGCAAACAACGGAACGATAGCAAAGTTTTTGAAAAACGAGTTTTTTATACCGGAAATAATAAAAGCGAAGCATGAAAATAGAACCCAAAAGACCTGCATGCTGACTACAATTTCAACAGACAGAATCTTAACATTGCTCTTATATATATAGTAGGAGTGTTTTCGAACATTTCCTTCCGTAAAGCAGCAAATCTCGTTCTGCGTGTGTTATCGATAACGTAAATCACACGGCCGTTGTACACTTTTGCTTGTGTCGTCTACGTCTTCTGCCAAATATTAGATTGCCGGAAAATCTTTGCACCTTCCATATTTATAAATAATCTCGAAAGGATTCAAAATCTTCGAGACATACTTCTATTATATTAATTATTTAAACTGACACTAGCTTTTACAAAAAATTATTAATTTTACTTAACAACCTCAAATTATTGAATGAGATAGAAATATTTTAAAAGTAATATCAGTTTCTTATAACGTACATATGTCGCATTTTCACTGTACGGATTAAAATATGATGTAACGTGTAATTGTTTCATTAAAGCTTTGAGTAACTTTAAAATAAAACGGAAAATTAATCAAGCTTTAGTACGGAGTTCATTGTATTACGTTCTGCGTACTCGTACACGATCTATAATAAATGTAAAGGATCAGCGAGAATAGCATATATGTACATGTATTTTTGAAATTTCAGGAAAAACGGAAGTGCAAATATTTTCAAGTGTACGTATTCAGATAGTATCCAAGAAGTGTATAGACGGATGTTACAAAAATTTATGACTTCGAAATAAATATTTGATTATTAAACAAGATTTACATGTTTCGCATGCTTATTGCTACGCAATTATCATAGCACCTAAAGTATTATAATTGGCTACCAGTGAGATCGAAGATTGATGAATAAGATAACGTAAGACAAAGTCGGGCGTCTACTGTATATTTCCTGCTAGTAAAAAGTCAGATGTCACATTAATTGGTCCCTACAGACTCAGAATGTAAGAATGCTTTTTTGAAAAAATTACTTAGCTCACAGAAAAACAAAATTTTTTAAAAATATACACGCGGCTGGTTGTATCTTATAAATATATACAGTGGGTAACGAAAGTATTCGAACGCCCTTTAAAGCAGAATAACTTTTTCATAATTGTACCAAACGACCTGATTTTTCATAATCAATTAGAAGCATTGGTTTATCAAATGATACGCAAAAAAGATTTTCCAAAAAATTATAATTTACAAGGTTACATGCAAAAATAAAAAAGGCATTTTTTAAACTTTTTTATTAGGGCCCCTAAAGAAAATTGAAAATATATATTTTGTAGATCTATGTTAGTTATACACATGCTGAAAATTTCGTCAAAATCGATTATCACACATACGAGCTACAACCGATTAAAAATGTTGAAAATAGTAGTTTTACACGATTTTTTATCAGTTTCTGCTTAAAATCCACAAAATAGTACATCTTCCGATGCGTGTCATTTTTTCCTGCGTCAACCGATTTCGATCAAATTTTCAGCATGCGTATAACTAACATAGATTTACAAAACATATATTTTAAATTTTCATTAAGGGCCCTAATAAGAAAGTTAAAAAAATGCCTTTTTTATTTTTGAATGGAACTTTGTAAATTATAATTTTTTGGAAAATCTTTTTTGCGTATTATTTGATAAACCAATGCTTCTAATTTATTATAAAAAATCAGGTCGTTTGGTACAATTATAAAAAAGTTATTCTGTTTGAAAGGGCGTTCGAATACTTTCGTTACCCACTGTATATAAGTAATATCGGATACATTTCCCACTTAGATTTATATAAGAATAATTAACCCTAGGTTTCTTTAAGGATTAAACAGACATGATAAATAGGTCTCGCCGCCATCTTCTACATCTGCGCAAGCCTCATAAATACATAGGTAGCTTTGCCATAAAATCAAATTTCCGGCTTTTTCTCTGAATAAGGTTTATTCGCTAAACATCAAATATTTACGCTTCAACTTGCGATAACAAATCAGCTGAAATGCCAAAATACTGTGTAAAGAGCAGAATTCAGTATTGAACGTAATAAATTCTTTAAACTCAGGTGCTAAAAAAAAGTAAATTCATTAATATAAAACTGAAATTTTGCAACTACACAGTTTTAAACTAGATACTTTCTTCTACGATTGGTCTCATCATATAATACCATACTCATAACGCCATACGTTGATTGCACATCATAATTCTTATCGTAGTTAATAGTTATTCCACAAGTAATTATTTTATTTTCCTCTATCGTAATGCATGAGATATACTATATACTAAGATAAGTTCTTATATTATTGTTTAAGTTCTATCACCGCGCGTATAATAATAGTTTGGGTCTTCAATGTATTCAGTACACCTACATTGACGTCAATCATTTATTAAGAATCTCAAGAGATGTAACAAAGACTGACATTTATTAAAAAATGTTTATCGTAGTTTTGCATTTGTACTACACGTTCTTGGAAACGGATATCAATTGTTTGCAGACAAAAGATAAGTAATCTGTGAGGAGTACGGGCTTCCTAAAATGTTTCGCCAATCTCTCGTCGGCTCAATGATGTATGTACACTAATTTATACTAAATGTATAGTATAGTACAATACATTGACACGATCTGAAGGAGCATTCGAAAACGAGTCGCGTCGAATGTAGAAAACGACAGCACGTGTAAACGCTCGGACGGCGCGGTCGAAAACTTGCCGCGTACTATCATAAACCACAAAATACAGTTCAAATTATATCGTGTTTAGTGTAATTTTAATTAGAAATGTGCTACTAGTAAGTTGACGAAAGTCTCATAAGAGATAATGAAAAATAAAGAAGTTTTGTAATCGGATTAGTAGTGGTTCACACCGATATATCCGAGGCAGTTCGAGTTGCTCGGCAGAGGGGATATTCCTTTTGTCTTAAAACGTACAGTTCCCGTTTTCTTAGATCAACGATTTACTGTATATGTATGGTTAAAATTATATAACTCAAATAGGTCCCTTAAAATTAATCGATTTGATTTTTAATTAAATAGTTATATACAATGTTCTTCCAAAATTCGGCACTGACTTCTTGTAACTATACGCCTTTCAGCCGAGACTTCATACATGTATAAAATAGCCTGTAATCAATAATAATATGGTAGTATATATCTGGAATTGTATGCGTATAATTTTCTGTTTAACTCTCAAACGTTCTTGATACTGCGACATACTTCTCACCTGTAAGCGATAGTTGACGATTCGATCGAGCTAGCGTGTATTTTTAATTAATATTTATTATATCTGGCTTAAAATTTCCGCATTTCGGGAATCCCGTTGGCGTGGGTGGTAAATCTGATTGGTTCCCAACACGCATAATCATTTCCATACCGCTTACTTGATGATAAACGAAATGACAATGTATCAGCCAAAATCCTTGAACAAAAAAACCCGAGGATCAGTCAAATTACAGAAACATGGTGAAATAATGACTAAAGGAAACTTTCGACAGCTATAATTAACTTATCACTGGCAACCTTGCATCGCATGTGCTAACAACACGGGCGAATAGTAGATTGTGCAATTATTGAAGGTTCGTAAAACGAGATTTCAGATAAAGAACACCGTATTCGAATCAACCTATATAATTCACTAATACACGTAATATACCAATAGAATCGACAGATTATGATATTGTTATATCATGATTACGACAAATGAACATTAATAACATTAGAATACTTGCGATCTTTTGTCACAATTTTTTTTAGCACGTTACTCGTTCAAAAAACAAGACTCAGATTTTTTAGAATCTTTATTATTTTGAATAATCAAATTAATTGAAAATGGTCAGTCAAAATTAAAATTAAATGAGTTTATCAGTTATTTCACATCGCATTATTTTAAACTAAATTAATTCAATGTAATTTTTACGTAATTGTGAAAAATAGACCGTTAGATAGTGCTTGTTATTTCAACAGTATATGGAATTCATTTAGTGTTAATATCCTCTTCCTTGAAATATCTCGAAACAAGAAATATATGACTTAGATTACTTTCATAATTATAGGCACAAACGTCAATATATACCTGGGTTATTAGCATGGAATCGAACTGCAGCAAAACCATTATTCGGCAAGGTAATAGTATCTTTCTTCGGTGGATCAATCAGATTTCTTTTTATCTGATTGTTCGCGTTAAGTTGCTTTACGTAATCGACAGTTATGCTTGCATTAGAATTGTTACTGTCACCAAGTGGTTGTCCCATACTGACGACGTAGAATGCATATCCGTGTAAATGAATTGGATGCTCTATCCCCGGTGCACCAACTATAATTACAGTAGCGTATAGTGATTATTTGAAGCAAGTGTTGATTTTTTAGAAGACTGTGGCCTTGTACAGACCTAAACGGTTTGCCGAACCGTTTGACAAATCGTTTGACGAACCGCGCAGAACGGCGTACATCGGCTAACAGCAAACGGAACGGATTTGTGCTATTTTCAGAATTTCTTGCGAACAACTATGGAAACTGCAGCGGTATATACTACACAAAGAAAAACTGAAAATGTTGGTAGTTTATTCAGTGAATTAAAGTTTATAAATGAAATGTTCAGGTCAGGACGAAGCATTAAAGACATCAGATTCGAGACTACATGACTTGAATGTTTGTTTGCCTATACGTTTGCCGAAATGTTCGTCGAAATGCGCAGCGAAATGCGCGCAGTCGTGTTTGCCGTCGATCCATCAGCTCCGGGAACGACGACGAACAAGAATGTGCGCATTTCGACGAACATTTCGGCAAACGTTACGGCAAACGGTTTGGCAAACGTATAGGCAACCAGACATTCAAGTCATGTAAGTCTCGAATCTGATGTCTTTAATGCTTCGTCCTGACCTGGACATTTCATTTATAAACTTTAATTCACTGAATAAACTACCAACATTTTCTGTATTTCTTTGTGTAGTATCCCAGATAGCCAAGGCAAACCTCGGGTAGAAATCGAGCACGGCGTGCCGAGGGTAGGTATTGGGATTTTTACGGGCCGAACGTCGCTTGGACGTGCCAAGGGTAGTAGTAGTAGTAAATTATGACCGGGGAGTAGGTGATCGGCACCATCTCCTATTCCATTTAGGAGAGGGCTGGTGCCGTTAGGCACACCAACAGCATAGTCGGTATCATGTGGCGACAGGTCCTCGGCCCCGTAGGGTTGCTAATACCCCTGCTTTCAACCGCCACCCTGCTTTTTATAGCCCGGGCAACTTGCAGGGCGACGATCTACTAATCAGGGAGCGATCATCATCGATGAGAGGCCATTCTACCTAACATGTTTGAGTTTTTGAGCGTTTTACGGCTCGGAGCGTACGTCGGGCCTTGCTCACCTTCAGATCATACAGGCTTGCCACGCCTGCCCATTTGGCCCCACCCTCTTCACCATAGAACCATATTGTGCACCTTTGAGTGTTACATCCCTTGTCCTACTCTATCCCGGCTGCCCAGGATTCACCCACTCCCTCCCCAGGATTAGGATAGGCTACTCTATGCTTCTACGGATTATTACGTGCCAAGGGTAGCTCGTGCCTCAAATCTACCCAGGGCAGTTATGACCGTGAGGGCTCGTAAAGTTCCCTCGGCAGAAACGCGGTACGAGCTGCCCTCGGCACGTCGGTCTTCGTGCAATCATCATTTCTGGCATGGCAGAAACGAGGACCAACGGGCCGAGGGCAGCTTGTTGCGGGTTTGGGCCGAAAGCAGCTTGTACCGCGTTTGTGTCGAGGGAACGTTACGAGCCCTCACGGTCATAACGGCGCTGGGCAGAATCGAGGCATTTGGCTATCTGGGGTATATGCCGCTGTAGTTTCCATAGTTGTTCGCAAGAAATTCTGAAAATAGCACAAATCCGTTCCGTTTGCTGTTAGCCGATGCGCGCCGTTCTGCGCGGCGAAATGTTTGGTGAAATGCGCGGTTTGTCAAACGGTTCGGCAAACCGTTTAGGTCCGTACGAGGCCTAAGAGCATTAAGAAAAATAGCACTTTCGTCCTATTGTTTAAGAAGTTTTTTAAGTGGATTAGTAGTGGTTCACACCGATATATCCAACCCTCGATTATCCGATACACTTTACACTGCTCGGAGACTGAGGCAGCTCAAGCTTCTCTTTCCCTCGCAGGCCGCAGTGGAGGGGACATTCGTTTTTCTTAGATCGTACGGTTCCCGTTCTCTTAGATTATGGTATGTATGTATATGATATTTAGTCCCCTCAGGGTTTCAAATCCATTTACCAATCTCCCCTTCTTTCCACTCTCTCTATCGCCAAATTTCGGCGTATTTCAGCCTAATTTTCAGCGGGACCTACTTTTTATTACGGTGGGTTCCGAACCACCTTTTTGCAAACAACACGCGACCGGTACCCGGCCAGCCACCGCCTGGTGTTCTGTTATGCTCTATACCCATGCGGTCACCCATCTAAGTACCGGTCACGTCCAACGCTGTTTAAACTTCGGTGATTGTACGAGAACCGGTTTTTGAAGCGAGGCAATGGTCGTTGACATTAGATTATGGTATTAGTAGTGATTTAAATAGATCGTACTGTAAGGTGAACGCATCATTATCAAGTACCTAACAACTTTTATTAGTAACGCCGATCGCTACTACGAATTAAATAAATGAAACGTCTGTAAAACGTTTTCTCCATGGATCTGACGCGATATTATACGACAAGAGGTTAATGCAAACAGTAAACAATAACTTACACTCATCAACAAATATTATTTCTACGGTAGCGTTCATCCGAACATCGATCACATGCGTGCACGTGCAATTCACGCTACAGCCTTCGGGCAAATGATCAGCATCGCAAAGTTGATCTTCCGGAAGGTCCTCCAATTGAGATAACAACGGTGCAGGGGCGTTGTCGAAAATGATCCCGTTCATTAGTTGTGCAGCAGTGTGTAACGGCATTGGAACTGCATACCCAGAAAGAACGTCGGAATTACAACACCAATGTCAGTCACGCGCGAAAGACTTACCTAAAAATTTATTGTACGTGTTAGGTTGAAAAAACGTTTTTGGACTGTAATGTACGACAGCTATAGGCAAGTAAAATCTTTGGTCCGGTTCCTCCTCCAAAAGAGTAGCATTCGTGGGGTCAGCATTTTTAAGTTGACTGACACAAATTGCATCTTCGACCTCATCCTCGCAGTTGCCTGTTGTTGGATTCAGCACCTACAGATTTCGGAACGATTTTATTATCTTAGAGAATAAGTAATTAATAGACTGCAGTCCTTTATGTAAAATGAAAGTTGTCTGCATCGATTGCAAAGAAATAGAAACTAACTTGTATGTTATTTCTTCTCTGAATGATTTTAATAGAGAAGAAAAAGATTTTAGGAAATAATGACCTATGGGTGACGCGTACGGTGGTAAACAAATGTTTTATGGTTCTGGACTTCTTACTGAATTTATGGTGGTGAATGTTTAAAGACAGCCAGCAATGTGATTTTTTAGGAGTTTTTTTGTGATTTGTGAGGCATAATTCATGCTTCCTAATAAGGTGCAACGGAGGGCCGGCAACGAATTACTACCACTGTCGGTGTACAACCTCGATTTTTCCGTTTCGAGCACAATAAAAATTCGCAGTCCAATGATAAAAATGAACCACGACTTACTATTCCGGTGGCAAGTCCGCCATAGTAAGTAGGCTCCTTGGTGAACGGTGTTGTCGACGCATTAACGTATTGCAGTATGGCTAACTGTTGAAGGTCTATTTGATCACACTGTTCCAACCCTCGCAGTTGTATCCAGTATGCTCCAGGCGTTTGATTCGTATTTATTACAAAATCGTATCGTTCTCCTATGGAAACCGAAATATGGAAAGTAGGAACGAGCATTGTTATCAGTTGCACAATGTTAACGACGGTAACTATTTCAAAAATTGAGGCTGTATCGGTCATTGAAAACAGAGTAAGTCCAGATTTCGACAATTATTATTGATTTCGACATTATTATTTAATTCTTTCTTTGTTGTGTATAAAACTTCAATAACTGCAATGTTACTGAAAAATGAACTTGCTCAGCTGTTGCGCTAAGGTCTAGAACTCAGATGTATTTTCATGGATTTTGGACAACTTTACATTTGCGTACAGCTTTTCATGTTACGCAACATTCCGAAATTATCAAGTGTAATCATTTGAGTCGACTCAATTGCCTTCAATTATTTTCTTGGCATTAAGTGTTTATATCATACCTGCATACGAAACGATGGATGTCACCGTGACAGGTTTCACGGACTCACCATCTGTCGCTATGACAGTCAGATTGTGGCCTTGAATTGTAAGTTCTCCAGAGCACGTAGTACAGAAAGCGTTAATCATACGAAAACGATAACGTTGATTAGCTTCCACTTGGATAACTTCTAGGGGAATATCTGTGGTAGCATTTGTACCAAACTCATCCTAGATCATAAAATGCGTAAGTAAGAGGAGCAGAAGAAGAAATTTTTTATACAGGGTGGCACACATAACTCTGAACAGCTCAATATCTCGAAAACTATGCCATCGATTTTAAAGTTCTTAGTCTTACATTGCATGGAACTGAAGGGCCTTTCTGACTACATAAACGTGAAGTGGCCTCCCTTCCCCTTTAACGGGGGAGGGGAGGTACCTTTGCAATTTTAAATGGAACCCCCTATAAAATGTTACATATTTAGATTCTACTTTAGATTCTAATTTTGTCTGAAACCTTTTTTTGTCAGATACTTCCATGATGAGATATAACAGTTTGAAGTTTCGAGTTGTAGGTACTTGAAGCGCTCGGAAATAGCGTTATGGAATTGTACATACGCGCTTGAGTCCTCCATAACGCTATTTGCGAGCGCTTCAGGTACCTACAACTCGAAACTTCAAACTGTTATATCTCATCATGGAAGTATCTGACAAAAAAATGTTTCAGACAAAATTGACTTGTTTTTTTCCGGTAGAATCTAAATATGTAACATTTTATAGGGGGTTCCATTTAAAATTACAAAGCTCCCCCGTTAAAGGGGAAGGGAGGCCATTCCACGTTTATGTAGTCAGAAAGGCCCTTCAGTTCCATGCAATTTAAGACTAAGAACTTTAAAATCGATGGCATAATTTTCGAGATATTGAACTGTTCAGAGTTATGTGGGCCACCCTGTATAAACGAAACGGTAACTGTTTATTTCGGTCTCTCGTAAAAAGTTAAGGCACATCAAATTTTTCACAAACACTAAACTTACCTTATATCTTCCCCTTCCATTAATTAATAAATCATCAGGAAGCTGTTGAGTTATTCCCCCTGTACGACCTGGATAACGTTCAACAGCGTTTTCAATCATCCAATCGCTAATAAAGATCACATGATTAGATAAATCGTAATCGTAAAGATCGCTATTAGGATCTTCTTCTGCTGGTTCCCGAACAATAATGCTACCAGCGAAACCGTTCATCTTCTGCAACCCGACATGCGAATGCCAAAAATGAGTGCCGCTGTTATTCGCGTAAAATTGGTACCTGTCAGAAAAATAAAACGTTCTGGTTACTCCGTTGCAACATTCGTTACATAAAATAAATGTATGACTGTAATATCTCGGAATGTAAATCAATTTACTTCTCGGGAAGATGTCACTTATTGTTAGAACATATTGAAGGAATCCATGACAATAGAAATCGTCACACAATACAACATACATTATCATTTTATGAAGAAGCAAGTAACCCTGTTTTTCAACTATTTTTCTCGAATAAATGTTCAATGTGAAGTAACTCTCAAAAGCTCAAGTGTATGGAAAGCTATTCCTGATCGTTTACTTGTCAAGAAATACCATTACCAGTATTTTGTTAAATTAAGTTTTGGATTTTGTACAACTGGCAAATATTGTGCGTGCAACACGGTCCATCAAATTTAAACTTGAGAAATTTGAGTTTGAAAAAAGACATATTCCTCGACTTTGAACAAATATTGCGATGTCATTATAAAAAATGTTGTATTGTTCTTTACAGCAAAAGATTCTGTAGACTTTCCCGAGTCCAGGGATGTGCAACACTAATACATTATAATAGTTACGTATTTCTCGATCGTAAATTTTTAATATAAGTCACATACACAGGGTGTCCCAAAACTAGTGTAGGAGCGGGAAGTGGGAGGTTCCTTGGGTCATTTGAAGGGACATTTTCCTTTACAAAAATGGCGCCCGCGTCTTTGTTTAGGAGTTATTAACAAAAAACACGGACCGATCAGAGCACGATCTAGACATGCGACGGCACGATCGGCCAATTGTCAGTTGGCGTGTTGGATAGACTGTGCTAACTCGCGTCTAAGTCACGCTCTGATTGGTCCGTGTTTTTCGTTAATAACTCCTAAACAAAGCCGCGGACGCCATTTTTGTAAAGGAAAATGTCGCTTCAAATGACCCAAGCAACCTCCTATTTCTCGCTCGTACACTAGTTTTGGGACACCCTGTATGGTCTCGGCGCACCGTTTTGATCAATAATATTTTAGACCAATCCTTGAGAATCCGAATCATATCAATCAAAATATTATTGATCGAAACGGTGGGCCGAAAACATATATTTGATTTATACTAATACATTATGATTGTTTAAACATGGATCATTAAAGACGGAGAGCCACCAGTTTTGCACCGTTTTTAACGATTGTTTAAAATTAATAATGTATTTTAAAGACGGAGAGGCACCAGTTTTGCACTGTTTTTAATGATTATTTAAAATTAATAATGTATTCGTATTGCACATTACTGGATTCGGGAAAGTCTACGGAATCTTTTGCTGCGATGAACAATACAAAATCCTTAATAATAACATCACAATATTTGTTTAAAGTCGAAAAATATGTCTTTTTTTAAACTCAAATTTCTTACTAGCTGTGCATCTAGGAGAAAAATTAAGGCCAGATTCGGAATCAGCGCGAAAAACTGTTGGACCACGCAATCAATAATTACCTGAACGTGTCTCCAGACGGAATCGGGCACTGAGTAACGAACGGTACTCCATCGTAATATTGAGTGCCGTACTGAAACAATCCGTGCCAATGTACGGTGACGTGTTCCTCGAAAACCTTATTTACAACATCAACCACGACTAGATCCCCCAAGCAAACTTGTATACTTGGTCCTGGCATCATTCTGTTCACGGACAAAAAATTCCGCTGTACTCCGTCGCCTAACACGCACTGGCAATTGGAGCAAATATAATTACTGGAATCTGGAGTGCAGTATAAGCATGCCCTAAAAAATTGTTTGCACATTAATTCGTTCATTAACGATCAAAGCGACGCGGGATTATTTCTTAGGAATCAGACATTTAGCGTTCAAGTGCTTTTTGGAATCACCGTATATAAGATAATGCAAAAGCATATTTTGTTGCTTACTGGCCACAAATAGGAAACCGTTCGACCACGAATTCGTAGTAACAAGTCTTCGGTTGGTCCCCCGTGCAGGTGCGTGCACACTCGAGGGCGTTTGATAAAAAAGGATTATTACGCAATTCATCATTCATACAGTTTGTCTCGTTTATAGATGCCATTCCACAGAGTCCAGCTACATAACCAGCCACTATGTCCGAGCCCGATACATCGCCTAGACCTAGAATTGAAAATGAACAGACATCATTAAAAAGAATATGTTCTCACCCCCAACACTCGAATGGCGCCTCCGAGATGTCACTAAGAATTGCTATTAATTATTAACTATTAATTAAAATATTGTTTACATTATTAGATATGTCGTTATCTAACCAATTACTAAACATTTAAGTATTGTATGAGGTATTATATCAATTTCATACGTACTAAATTAAAAAAATCACAGAGAATAGAAATATTCTAGGTCAGATGAAACGTTTCATTTTCGAATTAAATTAGCTCCGAGTACAAAGGGTTAACCTTTTTTTCTTTCATTCTAATTATTATTTATGGTTGCATGAGCCACTTGAATGGGCTATTAGCGGCCTCGTCTTGTGATTCGCAACCTGTCGTACAACTTGACAACAATACTTTGTAACTAATATGATATTAAAATATATGTTCTCGTTTTTCAAACTAATTTTATTGAAACACTTACTTGCTCTTTCCATGCTTTAAATAATCAGTTTTCATTAAGTAAAATGTCTATATAAATAGACCGAATAAAATTTTCATATAAATCTTGTACGTTATCTTTATTCTCTAATTAACATTCGAATAAAACTATAAAAAAGTTCATACCTAAAACGAAGATTGCAGTACATAAAAGTGCACCACCGAAGATATTCATTTTGCTTGTGCCGCCAGAATGTAATTTCATCGTATATAAGCTTTTTGAAACAATAAATACCGTTGTTTTCCCCAAAAATGTTTAACTTTGACTTAAGACTAATTATTATGATGTAGTTATTTTCTTATCGTTCATTTATTCAGCAATGGTTTCTTATCATTTCATAATTCTGATGCAGTAACAACGAGCCTGCAATTAAATTTTCATAATGAGACTTTAATCTATCGTATTGTTGCAAGATGTGACATCGAGAGAGAGAGAAAGACAGATGAACTAATAAAAATTCCTAATTTCGCAGATAAAAATGTTACTGATAGGTCAATACTCGTAACGCGTATCTAATCTAATCTATACTCTTTCACATTTTTATCAAAACCAATTATTTGTTACCTTCTATGAGACAATTAAATATTCTACGATTATTTTGAAAATTATTGTCAGCAGGGATCATAACTGTTATAACCAAAAAGAAAAAAGTCATGGAATAACAAATCGACTAAAATTCACTAACATCGTATTGGTAACAAATAAGGACTATAAGTAAACGAAAAGTTATCTTGTTGGTAAATGTTATCGTTGACATAAATTTATTTCGATCGCTAATAACAGTTATCGATGAGATAAATTTATTTCGATCGCTCATAACACTTATTGATGAAGGAAATTTGTAATAGTTATTATTAAATAGTACAACTTTCCAATGGTAGACAATCAATTATTTCATCAATTTTTTATTTATAAAATTAATTGCTACAATCAAATGTGACAAACGAACAGATTTTGTGTTGTTCTTATGGTCTGTTGATACGTCTTGCTGTACGAAATGTTCTCAATGAATTTAACAGGCTTGCTCCATCAAAAAATGACTACACAACTGAATAATTAAATAAGCAATCGAAATGATTTTTCTCATCAATAATTATTATCAACAAGTGAAAAGAAATTCGATTATCGATAACTGTTGTGAGCGATCGAAATAAATTTCTCTCATTAGTAACTGTTCTTCGCGATCGAAATCACCTCTCATAATAGATAATTGCTTTGGGCAATCGAAACAGTTTTTCTTCATCGATAACAGTTATCGATGAGAATCCAATTTCTGGACACTATATAATATCTGTTATTTGTAATCAAAAATTAAAAGAAGATATTTTTAAATTATTATATACATACATATATATATATTATTCTTTATATTATGTGTAGATTATCTTAAATTTTAATAATAATCAACTTTTTATGAATGGCTTTTAACGTAGGAAATTTTAGAATAACTGTTATTATTGATCCCTGATTGTAAGTACAAATATATTTTCAGCATTTTTCCAATTTGGAAGCATTTCATAGTGTAAACAAATATATTTAGTAGAAATGTTTAGAGTCCACTTCATTAATCAGAATAAATCTATAAAATAATAATAATAATCTCAGAAATACACCTCAGGAGACCTTCAGACTTTCTAATAGTTTTCCTCGGCACGGCTATGTTTTGGGTACATTTACTACTTTCTCATAAAAATTAATGTATTCCTTATAAATTACAAGTTTCAAACATCATTTTCAAATATCATTACAAATTTGTCCAATTCAAAAGCACTATTCCTTCTTCTCACATTTAATTTATATTTCCCAATGTAGGGAATATATTTCCTCATATACAAATTCATGTATTCTAATTCATTAGTTCATACCTACAAATAAAATACAGATGGCAAATACAGATAGCAAAATTCTTCGAAAAACAAAATATTGCAGAAATAAGATAGATAACGATCTGATAACAGGTATAGAGGTGTATATATATACATATACATATAATACGGAATGACCGGAACTGTAACTGTATCAGTCAGTCGCAATATGTACGCGGGAGCTATTCTTTTAATCCTCGGTTGGACTATCGGTGTCCATGGTATTATTCTTTATATTCTGCAATGTAGCGACAATTAGTGACGCGGAACCAGTGAATTTATTATTTCGTCCATTGGAATTATAATTTTCGTAACTTTTGTGTTTTCTTCTTCTTTGTAACTTTTGCGTTTTCTTCTTCTTCGTAACTTTTACGTGATAGCTTGTTTTGGGCGTTGTTTCTTAACATCCCAGCAAGCTCAAATCATTATAGACAACATGGAATCAGTTGTGTATACTTCCAGGAACGTCGTTAACCCCTCGAATCGTTGGAGGAAGCGATGCTCCAGAAGGAATGTATCCTTATCAAGCAATGATAGTACAGCAGGGTAACTTTATATGTGGAGGATCCATCATCTCGGAACACTTAATCCTTACTGCTGCTCATTGCGTTTACAAGTAAGTTTCTACTACAAAATATGTGCTACATTTATTAAAAGTGACACAAATATACATTTGATCCAAAATGTATTTAAACACCATGTTTCCGATTCTCTAAAATGATCGATATTTATATTCTAATAATTTCATGAAAACAATTAGTACAACCATAAACTTGGACTCAAAGGTTGGACAAAGGTATCACATGTCGTTATCGTCAAGTATACATTTACTTCGGATAAAAAGTACATTATTTTCACCGTTTTTATCTCTCAATACTTCCGTGCATTCTTGTATACAAAATTTTATTTCAGTCCAACCCCTATTAGTGAAGGGTAATTTTCTTGCAAAACTGATTAACAATTTTTAACATAAATTGTATAAACACGACGGATTTTGGTCAAATGATTGCAGAAGTTGTGCAACAAATAGTATACGAAATTATGTTGCAAAATATTTTATATCGTTTTGTTTCACAAAATTTATTTCATAACACCACGTGTTAATAGGCTGTATACAGAGAGTAAACATTGTACAACATACATACAGTGACTCCCATTAATATTCGGACGCTCTAAAAAAAACGATAACTGGTTAAACATTGAACTACGCGACTTGAATTTTTTGGGGAAGCTAGAGCAAATAGTTTGCTACAGAATGTGGAAAAACTTTTCAAAAATTGCAATTGATCAGAGTTGTAGAAAAAATACTAAAAGTTGCATTTTACAACTTTTTTATGTGGGCCTATATTGAAAATTTAAAAAATACGTTTTGTAGATCTGTGTCAATTATATGCACTGCAAAAGTTTCATCGAAATCGGTTGATGAGGGAAAAAACGACAGGCATTGAAAGATGTGAGAATCTATAGATTTACTGCAGTTATAACCTGAAAATCGTGAAAATCTGAACTTTTTAACATCGTTAAACGTTTGTAGCTCATTGCAACGTTAAACAATATTGACGAAATTTTCAGAATATGTTTAATTGACGCAGATCTACAAAACGTATTTTTTAAATTTTCAATATAGGCCCACATAAAAAAGTTGTAAAATGCAACTTTTAGTATTTTTTCTACAACTCCGATCAATTGCAATTTTTGAAAAAATGTTTTTCCATATTCTGTAGCAAACTATTTGCTCTAGCTTCCCAACAAAAATTCAAGTCGTATAGTTCAATGTTAAACCAGTTATCGTTTTTTTATAGCGTCCGAATATTAATGGGAGTCACTGTATATGACGAAAATTTAAAAGATGTGTTTGGTCAACTCGTAAATTATATATGCTCTGAAAATTTCATTGAAATTGGTTAATTGGTGTGCGAGTTATAAACGATCAAAAGTAGTACAAAGGCCGAAAGTCTTGAAAAATTGCAATTTTTACCACAATTGATCGTTTATAACTCGTATGTTATAACTCGATAAATATTTCTTATAGATATCTCATAGATATCGTAAATAAATTTAATAATAAATAATTTATCGATTGTATTGAACGAATAAGTAATTAGCGTATCAAATGTCTATTAAGTCTATTCATCTGTTAATGCATAAAGTTTCTCTTGCGAATGCAAGAGAATTATTTTGTTAATTCCATATAAGTATCCGTATCCCGTTGTGTTGGAATTAAAATATTGAATGACATTTCCGGTGTGTTATCAGTGATATCATATCAGTTTTTGAATCTTGGACAGATCTTTATACGCATGTTCAAAATATGCAAAACATATCAGCCGATTTTGCAGAATGTACAAAGCCTTTCCATTGTGTTTTATTTCTATTAATGCAACCTATTTATGCAGAGGAAATGCAAAGGACTACAGTGTGACTGTTGGAACCAATTATTTATTCTCTGTAACGAATCCCGGAATTTCATATTCTGCAAAGGAATTAGTTTGGCATCCCGAATACAAGAATGGACAACTTTACCATGATATCGGTTTAATAAGGTTGAATGACTGGATTTTATTTATTACCAAACGTATTGAACTAATTCCTCTTGTATCCATGTATAACATTCCAACGGGAAAAACTGCTGTTGTTACTGGCTGGGGAAAACTTTCTGTAAGTCTATCTACAATCTGATTGGAATTTAAACAATTTTTCCCAATATTTCCAAATTGTCGATAGTAAAAAACCAAGTCCGAGAGCGGCGGCAACGTGTATAAGGAAAAGTTGTTTACAAAATCGATAAGGAGGACCCTTTTCTAAATACTTACCGATGTTCTAATCCCAAAAATTCTTTCCACAGGCAAATGGAGACGTTCCTTCCTTCTTGCAAGAAATTAAATTGAGGATATTATCACAAGAACAATGCAATGATACATGGAAAGACATAACCGAATCCAATATTTGTACGTTTACAAAAACGGATGAGGGCCTTTGCAACGTGCGTATTACATTCATTATAATAACCGTGACAATAAAAATACTGTATAACGATTATTGATTTACTATTAAGCAAAGGCATTAAGTATACGTATACTTATTGTCACATTTTTTATATATCGTAAATATTTTTTATATATCGTTTTCATAAAAAGAATATGTACAGTGAATGTAGAAAGTATTCGAACGCCCTTTAACACAGAGTATCTTTTTTTATAATTGTACCAATCGACCTGATTTTTTATAATCAATTATAAGCATTAGTTTACGAAATGATATGAAAATAAGATTTTCCAAAAATTACAATTTACAAGGTTACACGTAAAAGTAAAAAAGGCATTATTTTTAATTTTTTCTTTAGGCCCTGAATGAAAATTTAAAACATATGTTTTGAAGATTATGTTAGTTATACGCATTCTGGAAATTTTGTCGAAATTGGTTGACGCAGGAAAAAAGACACGCATCGAAAGATATGCTGAAACAAAAACTGATCAAAAGTCGCGTAACACCACGATCTTCGCCATTTTTAATCGCTTGTAGCTCGTAATTTTCAGCATGTGTGTAACTTCCATAGATCTACAAAACATACATTTCAAATCTTCTTTAAGAGTAAATTATAATGTTTGTTTGTATGTATGTATATATGTATGTATATAGTATATATGTATGTATATATGTATGTATATATGTATGTATATATGTATGCATATATGTATGCATATATGTATGCATATATGTATGCATATATGTATGCATATATGTATGCATATATGTATGCATATATGTATGCATATATGTATGCATATATGTATGCATATATGTATGCATATATGTATGCATATATGTATGCATATATGTATGCATATATGTATGCATATATGTATGCATATGTATATGTATGCATATTTGTATGCATATGTATATGTATGCATATGTATATGTATGCATATGTATATGTATGTTTATATGTATGTTTATATGTATGTATATATGTATGTATATATGTATGTATACAGGGTGTCCCAAAATAAGTGTAACTCCCAGAAATGGAAGATTCCTTGGGTCATTTGAAGCGACATTTTCCTTTACGAAAATGGCGTCCGCGGCTTTGTTTAGGAGTTATTAACGAAAAACACGGACCAATCAGAGCGCGACCTAGACGCGAGTTAGCACAGTCGGCCCGACGCGCCAACTGTCAGTTGGCCGAACGTGTCATCGCATGTCTAGATCGCGCTCTGATTGGTCCGTGTTTTTCGTTAATAACTCCTAAACAAAGCCGCGGACGCCATTTTCGTAAAGGAAAATGTCGCTTTAAATGACCCAAGGAACCTCCCATTTCCGGGAGTTACACTTATTTTGGGACACCCTGTATATGTATATAATGTATGTTTAAAAAACAATTACCGATCGAGAAAAATAATCCATGATTTAGAATAATGGTGAAAAATCCACTAGTAAATTATAATTTCTGGAAAATCTTTTTTCCATATCATTTCATAAACCAATGCTTCTAATTGGTTATTAAAAACCAGGTCGTTTGGTACGATTATAAAAAACATACGCGTCGTAAACCACGCGCGACAGAAGTGAAACTTCCTTCGGTCTAGTGATGTTTAAAAGTAAATTAAGATTGGAAATGCCAAACAAGCCAATAGTTTCAATGATAGAATCATAAATATTTATAGAAAAAATTCATAAACGATCAAAATTTCCGACGCAAAAAAGGAGAGTGTATGGAAAATGCTATGAACTATGTCTCTTTCTTTCCCATACGCTCTCCTTCTTTGATTGTTGAACATCGAATCAATTTTTCATTTTCCGTAGCAGACTGCTAACGTAATTCATTTCAGGGTGATTCTGGTGGAGCGTTGGTTATCAATGGCATACAAGTTGGAATCGTTTCGTATGGCAGACCATGTGCCCGCGGAGCTCCTGATGTGTATACCCGAGTGTATTCTTACAGATCGTGGATAGATGAACAATTGGCTGGTGATCATATTATCCTCTCTGATAATATCAATAGTGCACCTAACACATATTCGAAAACGTGGATTCCGATATCACTGGCAATATTAACTTACTTACATTTCTTTGCATAAAAAAGATCTCGTTTTATTTTACATCACACATATCACGCAGTGAAACGAATTAATGCAGACTTTATAAAAAAGACGATAACTTTTTCAATATCGTACTATACGATTTGAACGTTTTTGGGAAACTAGAACAATTAGTTTACTACAGAATGTGAGAAAAAATTTTTTCAAAAATTGCGATTGATCGAAATTGTACACAAAATACTAAAAGTTTCATTTTACAACTTGTTTATGTGGACCTACATTGAAAATTTAAAAAACACTGGTTGATGAAACTGTTTGATGCGGGAAAAAATGACAGGCATTGAAAGATGTAAGATCCTTAGATTTATTGCAGTTAGAGACCAAATATCCTGTAAATCTGCGCGCTTATGGGGGTAGGGTAATCACGTGACCATGGTATTTTGCATTGTGAACAACCTCCGCGCGGAAAACCAATTTAGCAACAATGATAAACATACATTTGTATCAATCTAACGCCTCAGTTTCGCTATCATTACAGGTTTTTTCTTTGCATCAATATCTTTTTGCTATTAAGAGGGTGGAGTACCCACGTGACATTACTAGAATCTAACCAGAATCTAACTAGATTTTGGACCAAAACAGGGGTTTACGGGAACACACCTCACGCCGTCATATGATTATATTTTGAGCTGAGTGAGGGCTCATTCTAAAGAGGAAGGTTAAATGAAGCGCGCATGGGTCCAACTTCAGTTACATTATGTTTATATGCAGTAATGTGAGTGTTCAAAGTAGGGAAAACAAATGAAGAAAAATTCCGGAGATTCTAATGTATTAAAACAGTATATTTAATTTCAAAATCTTTAATATTAATTTCTTTTTCAGACGCAAAAATTTTGGTCTCTCGATAATGATCCGCATTGGGATCGAAACGTTGAGAAATTTAAATATTTAACTTGCACATTTGTTGTATCTAAAAAGGATCGAACCTGGCGCCGATATCATAATTATAATTTATATTCTAATGTATTTTTCGATCACAAAAAGATTTTTCCTGCTAATTTAGGGACCCACGCGCGCTTCATTTAACCTTCCTCTTTAGAATGAGCCCTCACTCAGCTCAATACATAATCGTATGAGGACGTGAGGTGTGTTTCCGTGATCGCATTCAATTGTTCCCCAGATTCCGTTCATGAAGCAAGTTGTTATTAGATTGCGGATTTTATGCATTTATGACAGAAATGAGCACGTGCAATTTAAAGCAGTCGACTAATTACGAAGATTTAATAAGATAATTAACAGAAGAAAGAATTTTCTATCTGGCTCTTGTTTGTGTCTTGCAATAAATGCAAACATATTGTATTTTGCATGAAGATCCGCCGTCTAGTTATTATAGTAAAAGTGCACCGGAGTGCCCAGTTGCCAGCGCAAGAGTTAATGTGCTCTGCAATTAAGGTACAAGACTGTTATTTTACACAAAGACTCGAGCTCTGGTAATTGCATATTTGGTTTAGTTTACAACTTGATTTACTTGTAACGATTTTTAAATGCAGAAGATCAACGCTTCAATAAGCGATTGATAGAAACTTTAATCGAATTCAGACATTGACCGAACGCAATTTCGAGTCTGTAATATATCTGTATTGTAATATTGTAATATTGAAATATTGAAGTATTGAAATATATATTACTTAAATTATTGAAACAATGCAATATTAAAATATTGAACATTTTATTCATTATGTTTTTACTCTTTTACGACCAAATTGAATAAATGAAATAAAAATTTGTATAGATGGATTAGAAAAATCTAAAAATATTGTACCATCATTTTCGATTTATTGAAAATATTTTTAGAAAAATCACTTTGTCATATAAATACTAATCGTCAACGACCATTGCCTCGCTTCAAAAACCGGTTCTCGTACGATCACCGAAGTTAAACAGCGTTGGACGTGACCGGTGCTGGGATGGGTTACCGCATGGGTATAGAGCATACACCAGAAGCGGTGGCTTGCCCGGGTTCCGGTCGCGTGTTGTTGGCAAAAAGGTGGTTCCGGAACCCACCGTAATAAAAAAGTAGGTCCTGCTGAAAATTCGGCTGAAATAGGCTGAAATTTGGCGGTAGAGAGAGTGGAAAGAAGGGAGATTGGTAAATAGATTTGAAACCCTGTGAGGGGACCAAATATCATATACATACATATAAAAATACTAATACACAAGTCGTGCAAACAAAGGTGCGTCGACCTATATGTATAATAACTCCACTGTAAACCAATAATTTGCATTCCTCTCCTAAATATTCATCTCGAATCGATGAGAAAGCGAAAGTTACATTTTCAATGACCGCTTGTTTTTCCTGGATTATTTTTAGTTCCCGCATAATATGAGAAGGCAACCACGAATTATAGCGTGGTCGCAGCATAAATCGTATTGTTTACCATATTTCGCAAGTAGAGAGACACAGTTTACGAGACCGTGGACATGATTTACCGAGGGTAAATGTGAAACCGATCATTTGTCCGGTCGTGGTACGGTTAGTGTTAAAATATAATTCTAATATATAATTGCAGAGCATTTCCCGAGGTAATTTGAAGCGATACTTTCATTATCAAAAATGTTATTAACGAAAAACACGGACCAATCGAATCGCGGTTATGACGCACGATTTCGAGAAGAGTCCGGATCGGCGGCAGGTTTCACCGAGTGTAGCGTTGGTGTCGCGCCGCGGTGAAACAACAAACAAGAGAAGAAATAGATATAATTAGAACTCACTTATTCAGCCATAGATGCAGTTTCTCCTCCGAAGTGTGTGTCACTGGACAATCCGGAGACGAACTGCACAGTTCACTTCGTGTATACAGCAGTGCCGAAAGCTGAAGGACGTACGGTCAAGTCAACTTGCATCACAGCGGGTGATGGATAACAACCGCGAGCTTTAAATTGATACATTTTTAGAGACGTTCCCTCTACCGCAGTTCGAACGACACTGACTTTATGCGAAACTTTTCTCAAGAGTTTAGGGAGGGCATTATGAATGTCGAATGGAGGGGTTATCAGACAAAAACAGGGCACGAGAGGGACCACTGTAAGACTGAACATTGTCTGTCCTTTTTATACAAGAAAGTTTCTTAAGGGAGGTATAGGACAATAGAGAGTCATAATCGCCACGCACACCTGTCATTGTACCTGTTGATCCATAAAGGACAGACCTTGTTTTCGAACTCTACTCATCAATTCTGCGCACTAATCTGCAGGGAAAAACCGAACATATATACCGGTCCCATTTGCGTCTCATTTGTTGCCCTCCCTACACTCTTCAGAATAATTGATGTGTAAAATCAGTGTTATCATCATTATTTCAAGAAAAAAATGTATATATAACATGGTGTCGAATCGGCCTGGTTTAGCCGGTAAAGTAGATTTCCTGATTTTTATAAATTTGCAAATATCTCGGTAACTATGCGAAATATGGCGAAGTATTAAGAAACCTTTTTTGCAGAAAATGAAATTTCCAAAAATTTATGTCGTATGACATTTTTTTATCAACTGCACAGTTTTCGAGTATATTTATATTTCGGTGAAGTTGCAAAACAACTGCCTCTCCCCCGAAATAATGGTCGGGGGAACGTAAAGGCTCCGTTCTGAAAAGACCAAATTCTGGATGACTTCTATAATAGGAAGATTATGTGAACATAGTGAGTGGTGGTTAGGTCGTGGGAGATGATAATCAATACAAGGCACAACAACCATATAGTTAGTAAGCGAAAAAACATCTGATCAATGAAGAAAAAAAAATTACTTGACCGGGAATACATACCTTGATCCAAAATGTCTTCAGCGGTTTCGCAGTCGGAGACCATAACCGCTGCACCAACCGGCGCAGTTGGAATTGACTTCGAAATATTCAAATATACCATACATAGTGTTATTTTCGTTTTTGTATTAAGCAAGTTTTTAAGTCTGGAAGATGTTTCTCTGAGCGTAGGAACGTTTAATATTACATAATATATTTTTAAGATTTGGAAAAGATAAGTACAACTTAGCGAAAGCGCTGATAAAAGTGGTTTTTATTTTTTTTTACTATGACGCACCACTCTCAGGAATTTTAATTAAAAAATTCAGCATAATATTCACGGTAATATCTCATTGCTAGATTGAATCTGTGATAGTCAACTTAAGATTTTTATATGAAATCTGCATTTTTCCGATTTTTTCGGGTTTTTCATTTTTTACAACTAGAGTTTGCAACGAAAAAATCTAAAAATTATATCTAATATGTGGCTTAGTATCCGAAATGTGTCAGATTTTTTTCAGAATATTTAACTGTCAATAAATAGGGAAATTGGGCCAAAAACTGGTTTATCGATTTTTCTCAATAACTACCCTGACAGATAATATATGGGACTGAAACTTGGCAGAGAAGGATCTTTTTGGGTACGCTATCGAATGGCCCAAGCTCGATTAAAATCCCGCCGGGGACGAATTTCAATACCAAACCCGGGCATAGCCTTCCAATTACAGTGTAATTTAACTACATTCACGATTAGCGTAATTACCAGCAATCAGATTGATTAAACGGTTTCAATTATGTCATACAACTAGAATATAATCTATCCTTTGCTGAATATTAAATTAATTTATATTTTTATGCCAAGTTTTGCTGAAAACTAAGCAAAATATAAATTAATTTGAGCGTAAAACGTGTTCTAACTCTCAGGTACTTTTTTCCAAGTTGCAGATTAAATCTAGAAGTAGAGACAGAGAGAGATTATTTTCAAAACTATTATTTTCTCTTTGTTAAAAATGATGTAAGATCTGATCCTCTATGACATGGGAGGGGGAAATCCGCTCTACCACCGGTCTAGGATCTGATCCAGGCTAAGCGTCCGCTCTACCGCCGGTCTAGGAGCTGATCCAGGCTAAGATTTTGTGTGGGGGCAGCACTATAACGGGCGTGAGCACTCTCTGTTTCTCTCTGGTGACGCCAAACGTGAGCCTAGGTGGATAACGTGGAACTAACAATGATCTGAAATACCAATTGAGATATCCGTCGGAGACCTTCTGTTCCTTATTCTTGCCATAATGTATCCTAGAGGGCGTAAATTATTCGAGTGAAACGATCTCCCATAAGGATAGCAGTCTTTGAAGGTGTTTGTATGCAATATATGTATATTGATGTCTATAGAATCAGTAGAATATACTTGCAGTTGCAGCAACAGCTGGCATGCTGGCAGTGTAAACCAGTGTAAACGCATTACAGCTGACCGGTAACATTATTTAGATCACAGTCTTTTCGCTGTTTATGGACAGTTATGGCACGAGCAATAACTAAATCGTCAAGTAGCCGTAAGTTCGTACCTTAATCATACATGTACTTATATGAAGTGTTATATATTGTTATTAACTTTTAAATATGTATATTATTTAAACTTTACCACACGATTTTGTATTGTTTAGCAGCATGTATTATTTTTAAAAAAATGGCACTACTGTGCATAGCACTTGATTAATAAAAATGCGTTAATAAAATGTTCAACTTTATTGAAGTGTCTTATCATATACGTAATGCAAATGAACTTTGGTCTTGCGATATAGATATACATCTACGTATGTAAGTTCATAGTTTAGTTTAGGGATTAATTTCTTAGATACAAGGTATCATAACATAATTTAAAACTTAGAAAGAAGCATTTGTAGCCAAGTCAAGTAGAAAAGTATAACCATGTCAGACGGCTTCATGGAATCTACTGTGAGGTTAGAGTTCTTTTGTTTTCTTTGTTGATACATACATACTGTCTATATACGTAAGTAAAGCTGTCAAATTTCATGTGGCAGATTTTGGAGTGAATTTACATTTATGTTTAAATGATACATTGATACAACAAATTTATGTACATATTTCCTAGACGTGTACTTTCCCGAAATTGAATTATATGTCTGCAAAAGATATAAAATTTATAATTATAGTGAAATGATTTGAGTGTTCTTATACTATTCAAACTACACTAACTTCTGTTGGCAGTACAGAGGTTACAATGGATTTTTCAAAGGGCCTATTCACAAGAACAGTTTCCAAAAATCACCACCCATTATACCATTACACCCAGAGAAACCGATCCAAGATGGAAAGGTATGTGTGAAGTAAATGAAAATTATTTTTCACAAGTGTAAAAGTTTTATACTTACAGCATTGAATACGTTTTACAGATGTAAACATGGAACGGTACGTAGATGAAACTGATATTTTAATTGTCGGTGGTGGACCTGCTGGACTATCAGCTGCTATTCAAGCACGTAAACTGGCTGAGAAACACGGGAAAGAGCTTAGGGTCACTGTTGTTGAAAAAGCTGCCACTATTGGAGGTCATATTCTCAGTGGAGCATGTTTGGATCCAATTGCTTTAGAGGAACTCTTTCCAAATTGGAAAGAATTAGGTGCACCATTAAATACTCCTGTTACACACGATAAATTTGCAATACTCACTGAAAAAGGCAGGATATCAGTACCGATTTTAAAAGGAATGCCAATGTACAATCATGGGAACTATATTGTTAGGTAATTCATTATGATAATTGCAAAGGTAGACTTATTAGTATACTCTTTCAGAATGTTGGCATTTTAAATATTATTTCATACAGATTGGGCCATGTTGTAGCTTGGCTTGGATTACAAGCTGAAGCTGCAGGAGTAGAATTATATCCTGGCTATGCTGCATCAGAAGTACTTTATCATGAAGATGGATCCGTTAAAGGAATAGCTACAAATGATGTTGGCATTGCTAAAGACGGTTCCCCAAAGGACATGTTTGAACGGGGAATGGAACTGCATGCGAAGTGTACAATTTTTGCAGAGGGGTGTCACGGGCACCTTACAAAACAAGTTTCAAAGAAATTGAATCTTAGAAAAGATTGTGAGCCTCAAACCTATGGTATAGGATTGAAAGAGGTAATTGATAAAAAATTTCGTTGGCAATTTGATTCTTGTACATTTAAAACACTTGTAGTAAACATTTTTTACTACAGGTCTGGGAAATTGATCCAAAAAATCATAAACCTGGTACCGTTGAACACACAGTTGGTTGGCCACTTAAAAGAGACACTTATGGTGGTTCTTTCTTATACCATCTCAATGAAGACACACCTCTTATTGCTATAGGTTTTGTTGTAGGGCTAGATTACTCAAATCCTTATTTACATCCATTCAAAGAATTTCAAAGATTTAAGCATCATCCGAGTATTAAATCTGTACTTGAAGGAGGAAAACGGTAATCTGTTACGCCTAGCAAATTCCATTCTTTGTATTTTCTTTTCATAATTTCTATTTTTATTTTAGAATAGCGTATGGCGCAAGAGCTTTAGTCGAAGGAGGTTTACAAGCTATTCCCAAACTTCAGTTTCCCGGTGGTTGTTTAGTTGGTTGCACAGCAGGATTCCTCAACGTTCCAAAAGTTAAAGGAACTCATAATGCGATGAAAAGTGGAATGCTCGCAGCAGAGAGTGTTATAGAAGCTATTATCGATGCAGAAAACAATCCTTCGCCTACCAAAGGTTTAGAACCAAAAACTTACACCAGCAAAATAGAGAATAGTTGGATTTATAAAGAGTTGAAAGCCGTTAGGAATGTGAGACCAAGTTTTCATACAAGTCTTGGACTTTACGGAGGCATGTTGTACTCTGGATTTTCTATGTTACTTGGTGGAAGGGAGCCATGGACTCTGTCCCACGGAGGTACGATAATTTATGATAAAATATACTAAAACATTGGAAGTTTAATTACTGTGATTATTACATATGGCAATATTTGTAGGTCCAGACTATAAGAGACTGAAACCGGCATCATTATGTACACCAATCGATTATCCAAAACCAGATAACGAAATATCGTTCGATTTATTATCTTCGGTAGCACTTACTGGCACGAACCATGAAGCTGATCAGCCTCCTCATCTTACTTTGGCAGATGATAGTGTACCAATAAACAGAAATTTAGCTGTTTTCGCTGGACCAGAAGGTCGATTTTGTCCTGCTGGTGAGTGATAAATTTGTTTTTTGTTAATTCTTTCTTGCTTAGTATGTATTAGAGGGACGAGATAGCAAATCTGTACAAGTTAGCGTATTCTTTTACACTTTACAGACATGTTTTTTTTTCTATTTCTTATGCATGCACTAATTTCCTTTTCAAAAACATATATTTGACCCTTTGAAAAGGAAATCAAAATAAAATATGCAAGCTTCAATGCTAATGGAAAGTATATATTGAATTTCTTTATTGTTATATTTATGTTTTATTGTTGCATGTTATACCTTGATTTTATTAACTGATTCTGGTAATAATATGGGGATAATCAAAAAAAGAATGAATTGTGAATATTTGTCAAATGTTCGTCGAATGTTCGTTCTTTGGATGTAACTGGTTAATGAATATTGATCACAATATGTTTGTCAATTGAGCCGTTTATTTTGAAAGTGGCCTAAGTCCATTTAAGTCTAAATTGAATATTTCAGAGTTTGCGTTTCAATGTAATTAAAAGTATACATATAGGATACCAATGCATCACACTCCTTAAGTGTATCTAATTGTAAGAAAGTTAAACTTACAATTCCTATTAAAATAATGGCGATTACTATGTGTCTTCTTACCAAGAATAGACTTAAGCCACTTTCAAAGTTAAGAACTAGATTTATCAGAAAATATGAAATAGTCCAAGTCCATTCGATATTATTTAAAACGCTTAAAATTGGAAAAACAATTTTTAATTTAATTACTTAGGAAATCTTCTAACAATATAAATTATGTAACAATTTACTCCTCTATATTTTGTGTATATGGGAGGGATTTGACGAAGTCATGGTGCTCCAGTGGTATATATCGTAGTAAGTCCACCATATACTTCTATTTTGCTGTTGTTTTTTGTTTGTTATTTTTATAATGTGGTGTCAATACAATATTTCCGAATGTTTTGGTCTACCTCGATGTGGTATTAAATTCAGTATTTTAAACTCTGCATTCTCAGTCATTGATACCTTATAGAAAATTTGATATGGTTCATTTCTCAAACAACGTATCCAGCATATTTTTAACCAATTTATTGTTTCTCCGTTAGAATTCTTTACCTTTTAAAAATTGCATCCTCTAAAAATCTTGTTGATATGAAATGCTCTTGTTTCATTTCATTTAAAATAAAATTATTACCTTCCTGGCACTTCTTGATAACATTATAATAATCTTGGGGGACAAATAGTAAATTATCTTCCTTTAATGACATTTCTACGACGCCAAAATCTCTGTCATTCGGTAAAAACGAATGTTCTGATACTAAGAATTTATATTAATTTATTATGTTTGGACAATATTTAGCCATGTTAAAGCTACTGTAATATTTCCACTGGATGCTAAAGGGCTAGACGTCTGCTGGAGGCTACTACCTTAACATCAAACAACTGACAAATAGACTTAGGCAACTTTCAAAATAAAAATTTGTATCATTCTATTAACCAGCTAATTTCCCTTTTACAAAATCTTTGTGATTTCAAATATATTAGTTACAATTTGCTTCAGAATGAAAAGATAACATAGAAATGTAAATATTAAAATTCTTAGCTTGATTTTGCTCGAAAATGGAGTTGGGCCATTTTCAAAATAAACGGCTCAATTCTTGGTCTAAAAATTAAGTCATATGTGTAAACCACATCTGAAATAACACGAATGAGCAGACACATAAGGTAAGTTAGAAATAAATATTAATGAGAAGATTTGCTTATCTATAAAATGTCCTCATTGTTAGATTACACTCCTTAATGCCCATTTGTTTTTGTGATCCATCTTTAGAATAATTTATAACTAATATTATCCTATTCAATATTTTCTGTCATTAAAGTAGTTTCATCAAACTATTGCGTTTTTGCTAGTCTGTTCTATAAAAATGTCTTCTTTATTTGAAATAGAATATTATATTAATAGTATATGGTAATTTAAAGTTCAAAAGTTGGTTAACATGTTACCAATGAGTGATTGCTTATTAATTCTTAAAACTTTATGATTCGCAGTAATAATTTCAATCACCAAACTGTCAGCATAAATATTTTTGAAAAATCATTACTTACAGAAAGATTTATTGATGATTAATTTGATATCCATTAGCGACGTGTACGTTTAGCTTTTCCCGTGTCTCTGCAATGTCGATTAGGACCGTTCGCTTTCATCCATATTTCCTCTATGTACATATTTCCCCTCTCTCTTCTTTTGCTCCTTTTCTTCTCCCTCCACGAATCTCGTCTGGGTTTATCGACCGATGTGTCCTTGAACTTGAGCCATCCGAACACCCCTCATGGCTAGACTACCCTCGGCCAAGCACAAGTCCCGAATTCAGGGTGCGCAGAGCTGCGGCCATCAACCCTCCTGCAGAATTTTTCTTCTGATCCTTTCCAAAGAAAGTGGACATCGTCTGCACGCCATCCATCACTAAACCGACGATTCAATGCAGTGATAAAAAAGAAACATAAAAATTCCCAGAGTGCAGCAAAACGAAAAACACACAGCGTGTTTTCCCCCGTTTTCTTAATTCAACAAATTCTCCACAATTAGTTAAATAAAATTCATCTTCTAACCATTTCTAAAGAAAGCAGACACCTGCACAATTTTGTGACACAAAAAAATATAAAAATTCCCAGAGTGCAGTAAAATGAGAAGTTGTTAGAGCTTTCATCCCCTATTTTCGTAACTTACCATCTCTCCATTTATTTAAATTAATTCAATGTATTAATTAAAAAATATAACTGTTTCCGAAGTGCGATGTTCAAACATCCGCTACTCGACGGGTTCGCCACCCATTGTTTGAAGACTTTTTACGCATTTTTGTGGTTCTAGAATTTATCGAGATTGGTTTCATTTCAATTTTGATGCGGGTAGTAACTGAATTTACATGAACATTCGTAGTCGGGAAATTGGCAGAATTATTCGCAGTCTGGTGATCGCAGACGTTCGGTGTAGTTTCTCAGACAAATTTGATACAAGCCGGCATCTGTAAGCGGGCGAAATTTATACGTCTGCCGTGCTTACTACTCTCCCACTACCTTTGATATTTACTGCACTCTACCTTCTTTCTATTTCCCTCGTGGAGGAACCTCTTGCTCTTCCCAGGATCGGTCGTCGGGGAAACGGGGAGGAGCTCGATGGGGGTTGTTTTCCTACAGGACAATTCGAATGTCTGGAAAGTGGAAGGGAACAGGTTATCGACTGTCTGGCGCGGAGGGCACGATTTGACCTTTGTAATGGAACTTTGATAATCTACAGTCAGAATAAAATTATTCACATTTTTCATTCGAAATGAGAGATAGTTCTTTTAAGAAAGAAATTGAAAAATAGTACAGCAGGACCTCGATTAATCGGATCCCGATTATAAACAAATATGAGTTAAAATATGATTATATTATGAAGGGAAATAAATTTTCGAAACTAAAAAATTCATTTTGGAATATAATGTACATTTTAATTATTTCCTCGGGTCTCGATTAACCATCGAGCCTTAATTTATTCGGGCTGTTTGTCTCCCGATCAAGTCGGTTAATCGAGGTCTTACTGTACTTCCAAGCTTTCTTTCGATCTGTATCAATTATTGAAAATCCCATTAGTTCCCTTATTTTCTTCAATCTATACATACAATGATACATAGGAGACAAATGTTTGTGATTATGTTCGTATATTTCACCTCTGTTTATTAGAGAATAAAATTATGCGATATAAGAGATATTTTTCATGCATTGTTCTTTTCAGGGGTTTATGAGTTTGTACCGCTCGAGTCTGGAGAGGGAGAGAAGTTGCAAATAAATGCACAAAATTGCATCCATTGTAAAACATGCGACATCAAAGATCCCAGTCAAAATATCAATTGGGTTGTACCGGAAGGTGGCGGTGGTCCAGCGTACAATGGGATGTAAATCGCAATTAGGAATTGCTTGAATTTTTATGATGCATTCAGATTATATTTTTTTACGTGTATACAATGTTCGTATAAACGACTGAAGATCGCATAATCAATTAGCATATTTCGAAAAATGATAAGCATATAATATGCAGATTTTAATACTTTACATAGTTTTGTAAATGAATTGAGACGTGTATAGTGTACAGTAAAAACAGAATCAAACTGTTAACATTTTATAATACGTTTTATAATTAATAATAGTTGTTAGAATTCTTAAAATGCATTGTGCAGCAAATTTCACTGCCATTTTACAATTTTTGTTATAGAGTAGTTCTTCTAGAGACAATAATATGCTGCGTATATACTTACTCAGTAAAAGTTTTAAAGCAGATAAAAAAATTATTGTTTAGATTCATTTGATATTGTATTTTTCACAGTCTCACTAAAACTCACTATAACTAAAAAATATAGAATAATACTAACCAAAAGAAATTGAAAAATGAACAATGTATTGAGAAGAAATCTTCTATTTTAATATAATATAATGTCTTCCGTATTTTTAGAAAATGTATTATGTATTTTTTTATTGTTATAAACACACTTCAAATTCTATTCTGGTACATAAGTGTATCAGTAACAATTGCTCAAATCCATGAAAATATGATATAAACTCGGTAAATTGTCATCTTTCTTATGGATTTATTTATATAGTATATGTATACAACAGAAACTTTTTGTAAACAATGTAACAATGTTCAAATAAAGCTTGTTGCAATAATAGGATACAGAAATTGTTTTTTACGTCTCCAATTATTTCTGCGTTTAATAAAATGTGAAACATTTGTTTCCTATATCTACTCATTATAAGTAAATGCTTCCACAAATAATTCGTAATAATTGGAACGATCCATCATTTTCTGAGTGACACTTAATCTACCGGACAAATATTATTATTTCTTCAGCTAATAAAATATTTATTGAATTTAAACACTTGTTAAGAAAGTTCGTTGCTCAAATCCATGAAAGTATGATACAAACTCGGTAAATTGTCATGCTTCTTATGGATTTATTTATATAGTATATGTATACAACAGAAACTTTTTGTAAACAATGTAACAATGTTCAAATAAAGCTTGTTGCAATAATAGGATACAGAAATTGTTTTTTACGTCTCCAATTATTTCTGCGTTTAATAAAATGTGAAACATTTGTTTCCTATATCTACTCATTATCAGTAAATGCTTCCACAAAAAATTCGTAATAATTGGAACGATCCATCATTTTCTGAGTGACACTTAATCTACCGGACAAATATTATTATTTCTTCAGCTAATAAAATATTTATTGAATTTAAACACTTGTTAAGGAAGTTCGTTGTGAACTGATAATTGGTTTCGTTACATAAAAACTTCGTAGTCAGAGAGTTCAATGATCGAGGCATTGCCGTACTTCTCTCGAAACAACGTTTGTTGTCACTACAACTGTTTCTACCATAAACTCCGTTATAGTTTTTCAAGTATTCTGTTACATTATGGAAAATCGTCCGAGAATACGCAGCTGGTAGAGTTCGCAATTTTGGATTCAGTTGGAAAAAACAGCTCAACTTTCGCTTTACTTTTAATCAAGTTGTATGATCACGTATTCTACGTTGCAACTTTTGTTTTGGTATTAAATATTTTATGGTAGCCTATGCGCAAGTGCTCTCGGTAGTTTGAACACATCTCAGTGCACTGTTGTTCGTCGTTCGAGAATGGTCGGTATATGACATAATACAATCCTATTCTGATACATACTTTCTCAGTATATCTGTTATGCTGCCACAAAAAACAACATAAATTTTATTTTTTAATAATTCAAACGAAAGAAAATGTATTAAAATAATTCTCCCACTAAAACATACTCCATTTACTTGTACAAAGTAAGTAAAAATTTACGTAAAAATTTTAATTCGGCTAATTTATTATATGAAAAAAATTTGCTCAAACGATCAAAATTTATTTTCATGTTTATTGCGATAACTGAACAAATTGTAGTGTCGTATACGATGGTACACACTAACGTTTGAAATTTTATTAAAATAATGTGATTTGTGTCGTATTGACTTGCAACCACAGATATATTCGAAGACATGAACGTTGTAAAGAAACTTCAATCATTAATTATTATCCAGAACGATGCTTACGAACAGTTTCAATCGACCAATCGAAATTGGCCTACGAATCACAGGAATATGGCCGTCGCCTTATGAAAATCTATTTCGCAGTGTATGGGTAATAATTATGCTCCCAACATCAATTTTTCAATTTTTGTACATAAAGAACCACTTCAATCAGGACAGCTTGGTAGACTTGGTAGAGTGTGTGAGCACTACTTTGCCATACAGTCTGATGTGCTTTAAACTGGTTGTTTTATGGAAGAAACACGGGTAAGCAGATTAACATCACATTTTTCCTGTGGATTTTTATGCAACATACAAATTACATAAATGCGATTCACAAATACTCCATTTGCTAAAATATAATATATTTCTCCATTAAACCTTCCGGCGTTTAATCCGTACTTGATTGTGTTTGTACAAAAATTGTTTAATCGCTTAAACAAAGCACGAACAAATACAATACAATACAAACGCAACCATTGTAAATTGTATAAATGCAGATATTTTTTTGCATCGTGTTCTCCCACTTTAGTTAACGCCGGAAGGGTTAATGATTAGAATATTATAACTTAATTGTACTTTTCATTAAATTGCGCAGTAGTGTGCTTCGCCTAGGTATTTTCTATACATGCGTTTAATTCGCAGTTTAATTGTACGATTTGATGCTTTGGTAAATAGCTAACTAAGTATTAAATTAATTATATTTCGTTAATAATGTAATTTTATTATAATACAACCAAACAGTTACTGCATTCATATATAAATGTATTACGTTGTAATACTTTAGGAAATATTAAGCATAATTGTTGTAATAGAACAGAGTGTTGTAGATTCAATTTACAAACTGACTTCACTGAATTCAATGCAACGTGCTATGCAACATTCTCCATAGGGGTGTCAGAAACGTTTCAATAATGTCGAATTATTGGGATCCATTCAATGCTGCCAGATGCAACGAGGTGCGAACGGCTTTGTGTTTGTATTAAAAATTGTCTAAACCGCAACAGCTCGCTGTGAACTACTCGTCAGCCTATTGCTTGTCAGCATGTAATATTACATTCGAATTTCCGAATATCATACATTGTACCCTGCCAAGTACGCGTTATCGATTGATTTGGCAGATTAGTGGAATTAAAAATAGCACAGTGCAAAATCCTAAATTAATTTAATTTAATTTTTTAATACGACTGATACGAAAAACAGTGCAATCATTATAAAATTGAAAATTGTGATTGAACAACAGAACCAACAGAAAAAATATTTGTGTGCTCAAAGTAATGTTACGATTACTAATGAAGATTTATAATTTTCCTGCTATTATTCCTAGTTACGAAATACTATTAAATGGAGGAATGTGTTGATGTTTGTGTATATAATTTGGCAGTAAACGTAGGGTTCGTAAACGGAAGCTGCTCTTGCGGGTTCAGTCCAATTAGGGTTTTCGGACCCAGAAACGGTTTTAACACTAGAAAAATTCCCAGCGATAGTCTGAGAGACTGTCTTGTATATTATTGGATGAGCTGCCGTTTCCCACCGTCATAATAACGTTTATTGACCCTCGGACCCAAATCTCTGTTTACGACACCGTAGAAGAACACAGCGAGACCATAAACGGAAGTTCCTTCCATCAGTTTGGGCCAGTTAGGTACCTCGACCTTAGGGTTGCTCTCCCACTCTTCGCGATTGCGTGATGAGATCGTGTTACTCGGGGTTCTAGTATGCTGAGCAAACATATGGAACATACTATTGTCATAATATAAAAAAGAAATATTACCTATTATTGATACATTAGCACCTGGCCATTTCGTAATATCAGCTAATTATTATTTCTCATGGGATTATTATTTGAAACAAGATATTTATACTATTTTTTAACATACATTTCTATCATTTGATGCAATCTAAATAGCTAATAATTAACTTCCCGATTCATAGGGAAGTTACTGTAATTACCCCGAAAATCGAAAATCGATTTTTAGCAGATCTTCACGTTTCATGGTCATTGGAGTCATTTTAGACTATTTTTATCAAATTGTTAGTGTGTGTGTGTGTGTGTGCGCGCGCGTGCGTATGGCCGTTTGTATGTCATCAAATTTTTCGTTAACGTTTTCTGAAAAAGTAACAACGCGATAAGAATGATGAATCATGCAATCGATGTGCCCCGTCGTAACTTAGAGCTGATTAGATTTTGGTCCATATTGGTCAAGTAGTTTTTTAGATTTTTTAGTTTTTTTCGAAAGAAGTTCATTCAAGAATGCAATTTATACGAGAGGATGGAAATTTTCCACCGAATAAACAAACGTTTTTATATATATTTCATTATTATTTAAAAAAAAATTTTTTTTAAATTTCAAAACACATTTTTTTTTAATTATGCAACTAATGCTAATGTTACCGCTTACAACTAACAAATCGGGAAGTTCTTTGTGTGGCTCGCGGAGAGTCACACACAAAATAAAAAAAAAACCATTAATAGCTGTATGCCCCACTAGCAACGCGTACCACTAACCTTCTCGCAAGAGCAGTCCTATCCGCGAGCTCGCGAAGCGAGCAAGCAACAATAACCAGCTAGTTTAAACTTGCTGCTGAAAGATTATAATTTAAATCGAATGCTTACAAATCTGGGACAAAGTGAATCAAATTTCTCCTCTTCCGTGGTTAATATGTTTTTGGTAGGTAAAATATTGCAATTTAAGAAATATTCTTAGATTTTTTGGACGATAGATCATTGAGCTTAACTATAAAAGATCCAACAAAAGTGACGTAATTTATTTAGTAAAATATATATTGGCAATATATATTCTATACTGGATTGCACTCAATGTCACCTTCCTATTATCATAGCATAGTTCTATCAAGCATAGCTGATAGAAATTCTGCGCATGTTCAAAGTGAGTGGGAACAGCCCACTATACATTGCGGGGGAGGGTTGCATGTTGCGGTTGCAAGAGTTTCCGGAGACCTCTCTTGCATGCTTGAGCTATGCTGCTGTAATAGACCACTATCGTTTTGCTCGGTAAAATTTTCTACGCAACACCTCCACCATTTTCTGTTTAGGACTACTCATTTTCCCAAAAATTTCAAGCCCCATTTTTATGTTTTTACTGTTGGTTGGTTCACTTGTTACCAAATAGCTAGATATGTGTCGATTATATTAAATGTTAATGTTCAAACATTGCTCAGAGCCTTATTACTTTCTTATACAAAAAAGAAAGTTTTCATATTTACTATCAGGCTTTATTTTGTTTCAATTTTATCTGAGTTTATCATAATTAGACTGTGCATCTTTATGCATTTGTGGGATCAGTGGATTTCTAAAATGCAAAAAATCTGTATATTAACAAAAATTTCTTCTATTTGTACTAGAAGTTTTCTAGATGTACTCCGCGTGCTTTACAAGAAGTCCAGTAAAAGGGATGCAGGAGTCAGAGTGGAAGGGACATGCCTCGTTTCACAAGCATTTTTGGTTCTAGCAAACTATTGACTGAAGCGTTCACACAACTACATATGTATACAGGGTGAGTTCGCAGAAACAGAACACATTAATAACGCGGCTGCTATTGGTATTAGGAAGAGATGCATCAGATGGAACTTGCATGGTTTCGAGGGGGCATTAATCTGATGTTAGTAGCTTTTCTGTAGGTGGACGCGTAAAGGACATATGAAGGTCAACTTCATTTTTTTTAATGGGATGAGGTATTTTTTAATACATCAATCCATGCAGTTATAATGGATTATAATGGATAAACTGGACATTCGTTATAAAAAAGTACTAACCTATGTATGTCGAAAAGTTAGTAGTTCAGGAGATATTTAAATTTAAATAACTCAAAAATACCATTACAGTCATACTAAGTCGTTAGCGTTTACTTAGTAGTGTAACGTTTTAGTACGACGGTAATGGTATTTTTGAGTTATTTAAATTGAAATATCTCCTGACCTACTAACTTTTCGACATACATAGGTTAGTACTTCTTTTATAACGAATGTCCAGCTGCATCGATTTATGATGTTACGAGCCGAGGTTTGGCAGCGTGCGGAAACCGAGGATTGTTTGAGATTTTTAAGAGTTTTAGTATAGGTAGGAGTAGTGCACTCCGAACCCACCGATGTGTCTATCACCACCGGGTCGTCCGTATAAGGTGTACACTCCGGACTAGGTAGTGTATCTTTCAACACCAGGATATCCGTTTGTGTGGAAATAGGGTTCAGTGGAATTACCTTTTTAGGGGTACACTCCGGACTAGCCAGTGTATCTTTCAACACCAGGATATCTGTTTGTGCCACTGTCGGAAAGGATAAGGTCGTGGTTCCGCTGGTTCGTAACTTATTTGAAATAATTAGAATACACCTTGAGCGGTAAAGGTGTATCGTCGTAGGATGCTAACGACTGGGGATCGAATAGGAAAGGTTATGATTAAACTGAACTCTAGGTTTAAGTTTAACACACGATAATATAATCTTGAGTAAAAAGGAGTACAAATGTATAGAGTGTAAATTGTCGCGGTGTCGCGGACTAACCTCTCTGTTTACGCACCGAAGAATGCGGGGGCTATCTACTACAGAATCCCGTTGATGGGATTCGTACCGGAAGAGATGTAATAGTTTTGCTCGAAAGAGAACTAATACCCGATCTTGCTCGATAGTAATCACGACGTGAATCGACGCGTACACTGTAAAACTCTTGAGATGAAAGCCCGAATATGAAGGGATTCAGTGCCCTTATATAGTCCCCAATATCGGCCTAGACAAGAGTGGGGACTATTGATAAAACAGGGTTCCCAGAAACGATACCGTTTGATGTATCGTCTCTAAGTGTCCCAAAATCTTAATGAGTACCCTAATCTGAATAATTGCCCTGTTCTGAATAGACTCTTTATTTCGATGTGCAGCTCCAGAAGGGCCAAAGGTTACCAACGGTCGCTGCCGCATACGTAACAATGTATTAAAAATACCTCATCCCATTTAAAAAATGAAGTTGACCTTCATATGTCCTTTACGCGTCCACCTACAAAAAAGCTACTAACATCAGATTAATGCCCCCTCGAAATCATGCAAATTCCATCCGATGCATCTCTTCCTAACACCAATAGCAGCCGCGTTATCCAGGAGTTCTGTTTCTGCGGACTCACCCTATATGTATAGCGTGTGATATCAATGCCGGAACATTGGGACCACGGCAGCATCAACGGTAGGGGTAGGTGGAGCGAGCGAGGTCCCCCTTTACCGAGAAACATCTTATTGTGAGGCACGCACAGTACATGTTTCTCTATCTGTTCTAGTATTTGTACAATAATTCCAATTTTTACTAAATAAGCTGTGAAAACGAAAATTCGCATAAACATTTGCAGTCTAATTATATAAGAGAAAGCTCTAGATTGAAATGAAAGGATAACTGTTGAATAGAGAGTAATGAAGTTGTAGGTACAATAGTATAATAGCAAATAATTTAGTTATAGTTGATACTTACTCGTATGTTAACTGTGTTTACGATGCTATTTTTCCAGACTATTTAAAAATATTATGATCGAAATGGCTACTGATTGGACCGACACTTCCATGACGAAAGATAATGTAATCACCATGCTAGAAAAAGCTAATCTGTCGAATCGCTGCTGCCAATTAGTGTTGAGCCTGTATGCAATCGCAGTGTTCTTGTACATCATTGTCTATATAAACATTTTTCGTAACGCTGAGCACAACAGTATTCTTACGGAGTCTGCGGACTTGTTAATCAAAATGCAACTACCATCGATAGCTTACCAAAAACTGAATTACCAATATATAATGATTGCACAATGTATCCAATTATTTTTTGTCGCTATCAACATCGCTGTTGTGAACGCTTTAATGATCACGCTGGTAAGAATCGAAACTTGAAAAATGTTTCCGAAACACTCTTTTCTTCTGCTTATTCATTCATCCATGATTCGATTAATGTAAATGTCGTTCTATAGGTACTACATGTTGGAGGACAGGTAGAAGTGATGCATCAGGCTTTGACAGTAATTCACACTAATGGCAAGGGGCACATTTTGCTAAAACGTGCTCTTACATATCTGTTGGAAAAACACCAGAAAATCATTGAATTCATCAAATACATTAACAACCTCTTCTCGTTAATTGCTTTTATGCAAATATTGTGCAACACGATCAACATTTGTTGTATAGGCTTCTCAATGGTGATAGTAAGTAAGCCTTTCGAACATTATGCTTTCCAGAGATTACGCAACACGTTTATAGGGAGCAGAGTATACGATTCCATGGGCTCCCATTGGTTGGGGCTATGGTGAAGATAGTGGGAGTTACCATTGAACAACTAAGGAGGGTCGGAGTCGGAGGCTTTACAGCAGGCTTGGACAGTGTGACCAGATTATGCCAGAACTGGCATCATTCCTTCTCCTTTTCTCCTTCCACTATCCAATTTCACTACCATGTGCACACTCCAACATCCCACTCAATCCCCATCGCGCAATTACTCTGGTCATGAGAGAGGGAGTACCTGTATTCCCCTCGATTTTCTCGATCTGGCCACACTGGGTCTGGACCAGTGCCGACCTTGGAACTCGCGAGGGGAATACAGTACCCCTTCTCTGATGACCAGCTATATGCGCGCTTGCGCAACGTGACTCCCATGCGCCTTACTTGATCCCCGTCGTGCTTGCGCATATAGCTGGTCATCAGAGAAGGGGTACTGTATTCCCCTCGCGAGTTCCAAGGTCGGACTCGTCTGGCCACTCTGTTCTGGTATCACTGCCTGGACCAGTGATGCCGAATCGTGGATCCTTAAGGGTGTGGATACGAATTTGACCTTCACCAGAAACTTTCGAGTGTGAGAGAGACGCAGCCCTAGATCCGTATACGTACACGAGAGTTGTAGAGGTTCCGCATTTTTCGATTCCTGACTCTATACTGCACATTTCTGTGTTCTAGGTAGTCACAATCGCTAGATAAAAGATTAATCTAGGATGCTTGCACCCTAAGAATGGCTGCATTTTAAGTTATCGAGGCGTAATTTACATTATTCGTCAACAAGTAGGTTTATGAAAATGTCTCTCAGCAGCCACGATAGGTGGCAGCACTATCGCGCCACCCTTTGCTTCTCACAGTTCCGCTACTTGTTGTCGAATAATGTTAATTACGCCTCGATAACTTAAAATGCAGCCATTCTTAGGGTGCAAGCATCCTAGATTAATCTTTTATCTAGCGATTGTGACTACCTAGAACCCTGAAATGTGCATTATAGCGTCAGGATTCGAAAAATACGGAACCCCTACAACTCTCGTGCACGTATACGGGTCTAGCGCTGTGTGTCTCTTACACTCTTAGACCATATATACCTATAGACCCGGCGCAGATAATTCTGCCTTGTTCCGAGATTAAACCGGCTAGCAGACGACGCTTGTGGGAAAAGTGCTATAGTATGTTGAGAAATCGCAGTACCGCGAAGGTAAAGTGGCAGAGGGGAAAGGGGAATCGTCGTCACATGTCATTCTGTATAAATATACATACATGTATTTTATTTTATTACTCGTTCATTTTTACTTTACTCTTATTATTTTAAATATGCTTAACTCATTTTGTCGATTATAATTTGGAAGAAGTTAAATTTTAATATAGGAGTTGATAATATGAAATCTGTATTTATTTCCTCACAACTTACTTTATTTAAAAAAAGCACAGTAAAAACAATATACATGTATATGTCGAATACAATACTTGTGTACTGTGCACTCGCTTCGTCTCATACACTATCCACCATTTTGAATTATCTCGAATCGAGGCTTGTGGGAACCAGATAATTTTAGATCTCGTCACACAGCATTGTATGCACATACTATACCTATGCCGGGTCTATAGGTATATATGGTCTAAGCTTACACTAGAAAGCGGATCCACACCCTTAAAGGCCGACTCATGCGGGCACAGGATCCAGGCGACGGCGCCGAGAATCGTAAATTTCGAGCGTCGATTGACAGGTCGGAGCGGTCCGTAACGTCCCGAACGGTCCCGAACGGTCCCTGGGAGTCTCCTCGGGACCGTTCGGGACGTATTGGACCGCTCCGACCTGTCAACCAGCGCTCGAAATTTACGATTCTCGACGCCGTCGCCTGGATCCTGCGCCCGCATGAATTGGCCTTTAAGGTCCATTTAGTTTAGCCAGATCCGGCCAGGCTCGGCCCGGCGACCTAATGCTTTAATATATCTATATATATGGAGCCCGTATTCCTTAAGCATTGGTCGCCGGGCCGGGCCTGGCCGGATCTGGCTAAACTAAATGGACCTTAAGGGGGTGGAGGCCCCACGTGACTATGGTATTTTTCATTGTGACCAACCTCCGCGCGGAAAACCAATTTGGCAACAGTGATGAACATACATCTGTATGAATCTAACGCTTCAATTTCGCTATAATTACAGGTTTTTTTCTTTTAATCATTATCTTTATTGCTATTAATGCATCCGAGTGGCTTCATGCCCTTTACACTTTTGTTGTTAAGAAACTACGCTGATTGGCTCATTTGAAAGAGGAAGGTTAAATGAAGCGCGCGTGGGTCCCTAAATTAGCAGGAAAAATCTTTTTGTGATCGAAAAATACATTAGAATATCCGGAATTTTTCTTCATTTGTTTTCCCTACTTTGGACAGTCACATTACTGGATATAAACATAATGTAACTGAAGTTGGACCCACGCGCGCTTCATTTAACCTTCCTCTTTAGAATGAGCCCTCACTCAGCTCAAAATGTAATCATATGACGACGTGAGGTGTGTTCCCGTAAACCCCTGTTTTCACTTGTTTTCTAGTTAAATTCTGGTTACATTCTAGTAATGTCACGTGGGTACTCTACCCCCTTAAGGCCGGACTCATACGTGCGCAGGATCCAGGCGACGGCGCCGAGAATCGTAAATTTCGAACGCTGGGTCTTCATTGGGTCCCCCTGGAACGTTACGGACTGCTCCGACCTGTCAACCAGCGCTCGAAATTTACGATTCTCGACGCCGTCGCCTGGATCCTGCGCCCGTATGAGTCCGGCCTAAGGGTATACGCACAGTGGATTCGTTTTCGTCCGATTCCGCCGACGTCCGACGTTGTGTCTCTTTTCCGCACGCTTGAAAAAAGAGACAGATGCGTCGGACGTCGGCCGAATCGGACGAAAACGGATCCATTGTGCGTGTACCTTAACTTTCCCCTCCGGCGCGGCGGCTCGGCTGCCTGGGCCCTCCACTCTGACGTACCGTCGCCGTCACGTTGCTTAGACTATATACAGGGTGTCCTAAAACTACCCTAGGAGCCGAAAATGGGAGGTTCCTTGGGTTATTTGGAGCGACAGTTTCCTTTGCAAAAATGGCGTCCGCGGCTTTGTTTAGGAGTTATTAACGAAAAACACGGACCAATCAGAGCGCAGCTATAGCGAACGCAGTCCGACTCTGCGACAGGTCCCGCGAGGCGTGGTGTCGCCATTGGTCGACTCAGAATCAGTCCGCTGTAGCCACGCTCTGATTGATCCGTGTTTTTTGTTAATAACTCCTAAACAAAGCCACGGACACCATTTTTGTAAAGGAAAATGTCGCTTCAAATGACCCAAGGAACCTCCCATTTTCGGCTCCTAGGGTAGTTTTGGGACACCCTGTATACCTATAGACCCAGATAGGTATACTATGTGTATAGGAAAACTGAGAGTTCAGCTCGGCAAAGATAAGATACACGGATTGGTCCGTGTTTTTCATTAATAACTCCTTAATAAAGCCGCGGATGCCATTTTGGCAAAGGAAAATGTTGCTTCAAATGACCTAAGGAATCTCCTATTTCCGGATGTTGAAGGAATTTTTGGACACCCTGTATAAATAAATAGATAAATGAACAGAAATTAACTACACTATGAATATAAATCTGGACCTGGCTAGAATAAAAGTTATATAGGACATATACAACCCGAGTCATTTCGACTGCGTTTTTCCGCAGGTCCGGTTACTTTTGGCTTTCTTTTTCCTTCTTTTTCCATCTGTTTAGTAAGACCAGCTTTTCTTCTCTTTCCTGTCTTTGTTTTTTGCTTTCGATGTGCGGGGGCGATGGTCACCACATCGCACAATGCCAAAGCGCTGAAAGATGTGTAATATACCTGATTGAAGGGCATAGAGGCGGCAGTCTAACGTGTGCTTCTTATCGGAAAGCCTTGGAAGAAGTTAGAAAAGGAAAAAGGAACAGGGAAAGAACAGTAATTGCAAAGAAGGTGGCGCTGTTTGGTAAAGAAGCTGGACACAAGGTAGTCGCTCCCTAGTCCGACTCGTCATATTTAAACAAAAACCACTACTACTAGTACTTATTTGTATATATAGTATTGTACACACCTACCTGTGTTCATATACTTACTACGTTTACTACTACTTTTTCAACCACTCAAGATCCTTCAGATAAACCTAAACAGGTGTAAACTCGCCCAAGATTTGCTGCATCAAACAACTACGGAGATCGACGTGGATGCGGTCGTCGTTTCAGAGCCGTGGTTGCCTCCTGATCACTGGTTCTGCGACGATGCTGGTGACTCCGCAATATGGGTTAGGCAGCGGCCCAACGGCCCGGTGGGGGTCAGCCGAATGATATGTGGTGAGGGTATGGTCGCGGTGAAGCTGGGCCCGTGGACCATTTTCGGTTGCTACCTGTCCCCCAATATACCTTACCTGGAGTTTGAAAACAAGTTGGCGGAGATCGAGAATGCCCTCAAGGATATTAATGTACGTACTTGCATTGTGGCAGGCGATTTCAATGCAAAATCCCCTGCGTGGGGTTCTACCCACCTTGATGCCAGAGGCATTGGATTTATGGAATTGTGCAATAGCCATGATCTTGTCACCATCAGGAGCGAGGGTAGTTACATTTTCGAGAGAAACGGACGCACCTCGCTCATCGATAGAGTGGCCTGCGGCGACGAAGTGTTCCGGAATTTGGTTGAGAGCCGTGTCCTTGTAAACGTGTACTCGGCATTCGATTGTAGATATATCCTACACTCCGTCGTTCCTAACGATCCTAAACAAGTCAGTTCGGCTATTAGTAAACTTGATGAGGCTAAGTTTATTGGTCTATATAAACGAGTCACTGCCCAAGTCGATCCCATGGGAATCAGAACCAGAGAGGACATTGATGTCTACGTTAGCCTGGTTAAACATGTGTATGACCGCACTTGCTGGCGTTTATCACCATCCCTAGGAAATAAACAGGCAGTATACTGGTGGAACGATGAGCTGAAAATCCTGAGAAGGAACACCCTCCTGGCTAGGCGAAAGGTTCAGCGTGCGCGCTCTTCGGGACGGTCTGAGGAGAAGCTAAGGGTACGCGCACAGTGGATCCGTTTTCGTCCGTTTCGTCCGACGTCCGACACATCTGTCTCTTTTTTCAAGCGTGCGGAAAAGAGACACAATGTCGGACGTCGGACGAAACGGACGAAAACGGATCCACTGTGCGCGTACCCTAATGCGTAGGCTAGCAGAATTACAAAACAGCTAAGCGCCTGCTTAAGTGTGAAATCATACGCTCCAAGGAGAGAGCAACGAAGAGTCTCACCGATGGGTAGATGCTGACTTAAGGCCCATTTATACTACACGGACGGATCAGCCACGGACAGAAAGACAATGCTTAAGGGATAGGGACTCTGACCCCAGATTCCGTCGGAAGATGGCGCGGCAGAGTCCCTATTCTTTAAGCATTGTCTTTCTGTCCGTGGCTGATCCGTCCGTGTAGTATAAATGGACCTTTACGGGGCAAGCCGTATAAGGCCGTGATGAAGGTTTTGGCGGGGGGCACCCTCCGGTCAAACTTGACGGCAGCGAAGTCGACCGGATCGTTGACAAGCTTCTCCAGATCTATCTGGCTGAAAATAGCCCGACCATACGTTGTCCTTGGGCAGGCTTTTATGATGTCGACGATAGCCCCTTCTCCCAGGACGAAGTCCTGACAGCAGTCGGCAGCGTTAAGAAGAAGGCAGTTGGCCTGGATGGTCTGCCTTCTAAGGTAGCATGGACGCTAGGCAAGATAACCATCCATCACTTGATGCACGTTTTCAATAAACGTGCTACAGTATTGGGTACTTTCCGGACGAATGGAAGGCGTGCAGGCTCGTTCTTATCCCGAAGAAGCCGGGCCCTGATGGAACCATAGGGTGGAGGCCCCTGTGTATCTTGTCCAACCTGTCTAAGGCCTTCGAGTACTGTCGAAAGAAGCGGCTATTAAACAAGATCAGTTTCAAGAACAATCAATTTGGGTTCTGCAAGGGAAAGAGCACCGTACCCGCTATAAACGAAGTAATTAACCTGTGGAATAGTAAAAGGAGGGGACATTGCGTCATAATCTGCCTCGACGTGCGCAACACCTTCAACGCACTGCAATGGGGTAACATCCTCCGGGCCCTAGTGAAAAGGAAACTTTCCACCAAGTTATTTAATGTTCTATGCTCTTGCTTAGCGATAAGAAGGTACCTTCGGCGATAAAGTTATAAGCATTTGTGCTGGTGTTCCTCAGGGATCGGTCCTAGGACCCCTTCTATGGAACACACAGTACGACCACCGACTAGATATAAATAGGATAGACTTATCATCCAATGTATTTCGGTGGTCATTCTTGCCAGGGCCACTTGGCCCGTTTCTCTTGTCATTTCCTGTATTACCAACTGGGTTTAAGGCCCCGAACAGGGCCTCGTCGGTGGTGCTGGCTCTAAAATAAGCTGACAGCACAAACAAGATATAACAAAATTTTTTTTTTAATAAAAATGAAATATATATAATTACGTTTGTTTATTCGGTGGACAATTTCCATCCTCTCGTATAAATTGCATTGTTGAATGAACTTCTTTCGAAAAAAATTAAAAAATCTAAAAAACTACTTGACCAATATGGACCAAAATCTAATCAGCTCTAAGTTACGACGGGGCACATCGATTACATCATTCATCATTCTGATCGCGTTGTTACTTTTTCAGAAAACGTTAACAAAAAATTTGATAACATACAAACGCCCATACGCACACACACAAACAATTTGATAAAAATAGTCTAAAATGACTCCAATGACCATGAAACGTGAAGATCTGCTAAAAAATCGGTTTTCGGGGTAATTACAGTAACTTCCCTATGAATCGGGAAGTTAAAAATGAAGTTGACCTTCATATGTCCTTTACGCGTCCACCTACAAAAAAGCTACGGGGTATTGTATTGTATGTATTAAAAAATACCTCATTCCATTAAAAAAAATGAAGTTGACCTTCATATGTCCTTTACGCGTCCACCTACTAAAAAGCTACGGGGTATTGTATTGTATGTATTAAAAAATACCTAATTCCATTTAAAAAAATGAAGTTGACCTTCATATGTCCTTTACGCGTCCACCTACAAAAAAGCTACGGGGTATTGTATTGTATGTATTAAAAAATACCTCATTCCATTAAAAAAAATGAAGTTGACCTTCATATGTCCTTTACGCGTCCACCTACTAAAAAGCTACGGGGTATTGTATTGTATGTATTAAAAAATACCTAATTCCATTTAAAAAAATGAAGTTGACCTTCATATGTCCTTTACGCGTCCACCTACTAAAAAGCTACGGGGTATTGTATTGTATGTATTAAAAAATACCTAATTCCATTTAAAAAAATGAAGTTGACCTTCATATGTCCTTTACGCGTCCACCTACAAAAAAGCTACGGGGTATTGTATTGTATGTATTAAAAAATACCTCATTCCATTAAAAAAAATGAAGTTGACCTTCATATGTCCTTTACGCGTCCACCTACTAAAAAGCTACGGGGTATTGTATTGTATGTATTAAAAAATACCTAATTCCATTTAAAAAAATGAAGTTGACCTTCATATGTCCTTTACGCGTCCACCTACAAAAAAGCTACGGGGTATTGTATTGTATGTATTAAAAAATACCTCATTCGATTAAAAAAAATGAAGTTGACCTTCATATGTCCTTTACGCGTCCACCTACAAAAAAGCTACGGGGTATTGTATTGTATGTATTAAAAAATACCTCATTCCATTAAAAAAAATGAAGTTGACCTTCATATGTCCTTTACGCGTCCACCTACAAAAAAGCTACGGGGTATTGTATTGTATGTATTAAAAAATACCTAATTCCATTAAAAAAAATGAAGTTGACCATCATATGTCCTTTACGCGTCCACCTACAAAAAAGCTACTAACATCAGATTAATGCCCCCTCGAAACCATGCAAGTTCCATCCGATGCATCTCTTCCTAACACCAATAGCAGCCGCGTTACTCAGGTGTTCCCTTTCTGCGGGCCCACCCTGTATATCCGCAGTCTACCCATGAAACTTCGCACGTTAACTTGTCTATTTAGTGTTTTGTTACTTGCTTCGAGTTTTCCGATATTTCTTACATCTTCCTCATTTTTCATTTCCGCTCTCTTCATTCATCTTTCCGCAGAACCCGCCTGTACTTTTGCGGACGATCAGTATTCAATATAGAACGTAAACTTTTTTATGAGATTATCAACTATGAAGAGATTTATCCCTCAATGGAACTATTTGGAGAGTTTCTGATCTATCATGAAACACGATGTTAATTTTTATGTTAGTCACATTCCATTGCAATAAAATTTAATGCAGGATCGTAAAAATTCTCGAACTTCTGACAGCACAAATTTCTAACTGGAATTTACTTTCCGTGGAAAATCGCGTCGATGCGCCAACATCAAAAAGTTTAAATTGATTTATTTATTTTTGCGCCACTGTATAAGAATTGTAGTGAAAATGTTCGCGATCCGTTCAAGATCAAGTTATACGATTTTGAAGTAGTTAATCGTGTCAGTGTAGTTTCGGTCGTTTTTCAAGCACAAAATGTCAATATTTAATAAAATGATAATAACTTAATTGATGCGATAAAAGCAAAGTATTCACGATACCTTGTCTAGAGTTCATAAAATGTCTCTTCGATGCGATAATACGAAAATGTTCTACATTTACGATTTACTTTAGAACGTCGAAGCACTCTTCGAGATTCCATCATGAATTACACATCACCCAGCGCATGCGAAATATTTTTCACAGATTATTGAGTTAGCCAAAAAGATTTCTCGAGTCTCTTTCAACGGAGCGTCTGCATGCTGATCCGCGAATGAATATTGCGTGCGCATAAATGCGTTGAAAGATAGCTGAAAATTGTCAAACAGAATTATCGCAGTTCACGAGCTGTAATTTAATAAAGCAAGACTGATTTTTGAACTTCCTCGAAAAGTGAAGATTTTTAGCCAACACAACCCATTTTTAAAGGAAATAGGTAATTCTTATCGATCGAAAATTGAAATATAAAATATGTTTATGATATCGGCGCCAGGTTCGATCATTTCATTGATCGAAATGATCGAACCTGGCGCCGATATCATAAACATATTTTATACAACCCAGATAGCACGGATGTCCATTGGACGTCCGATATACATCCAATTTACTTCCATACGACCATTGGACGTACATCGGACGTCCTGGTGCTATTTGATAACAGCATTCATAATTATCATCCATTTATTAACCAATGTTTAATCGGTTGTTGCAGTCATTCAATAGCGATCAAGACGTAATGACGATGATAAAAATACTTTTCTTTTATCTCTGTATCACATCGGAGGCATTCATCTTCTGTTTCTCGGGGGAGTACCTCGGCACTAAGGTCAGCAACTGCTTTAAAATATTTAAAAAAAAAACAATAAATTATAGAATTTATGTGAGAAAATGGTAATAATCATTCACGAGCAAAATACTTCTTTATCAATTTTAGAGTACGTCGATTAATGTCGCAGCGTACAACTCACTCTGGTACCTTTTGGAACCTGCTGATAGTCGCGTAATGATACTTTTAATGCTGAGATCCCAAAAACAATCAACAATCACGGCGGGGAGAGTTGTCGACCTATCATTACAACGCTTTGCCGGCGTAAGTATCCTTTTTATTGTACAAATAATTTTTTAGAAAATAAAATTCGAAAATATGTGGACGAAATCATTGATTATTTTCAGATCATAAAGGCTTCTGCCTCGTACATATCTATATTGTATGCTATGTACTAACTCCGGAGGAATGTTTCACGAAGTGGAAAATAGAAGTCGATTATTATGCACGGAGATTATACATACAACACATAATTGAATAAAAATCTGAGACCACCGATGATATTATTCACTTTTACCCTTCAGTTATCGTGCGATCAATTTCTACACTTTAAAAATATGTTATTTTAATTATTTGTAACATAAATTCCTATTTACATGTTACATACTGTCTTAGCATTCTAGACTAAAGGGTATAGCAGGATAAGCATGGGCCAGCGGCCCCGCTCCGATTTTCCTGATTTCTGTCTTAGAACATAGTTTTATGTCTAAAAAAAACATTGTGTAAAATTTCAAATGTCTACAAAACGAGAAAAGATATCGACATGGGATAAACGGCAAACAAAAGATATAGATATACTCTACATTCCAGATTTTTTCCAAAATTTTTTGCTAATTATTTATAGTTGAAAATAATGAATTAATTCTTTGGGAATTTTGTTAACTATCTTCCCCTGGGTTCACACCTACCAAATAATTATAAAATATTGGTATGATATTAACCTACCTTGTAAAAAAATCTTAGAAGTGTCCATTTGGTGGAACAGTGTCAAGAAAAATAAAGTATGCCGGCGAACGCTTGGTCTGATCAGTATCGGCGCAGCGACCGAATCCCCTTGCTAGTTATGGGAGCGAACGGGAAGTCGGCGCGTGTACGGAAAAGCTGATACATGTAAAAATGCGACTAAATGTTCTAATATATGATTACAGTTGGAAATCTAAACAATTATATTTTAGGAAATAGCTTACATTTAAGAAGAAAAATGCGTGTAAAGCTAGTTCGTTGCTGTTAAGTAACGGAAAGAAGAAGCTTCTCACAAATATGTTGTATGGTCACGGTGTTAGAGGTTCTGCTCGATGCTACGAAGTGCTCGAGTTCGAATATTTCCCAACTCAACTTTCTTTTCTTGTTTTTTTTCTTTTTTTTTATATGCATTTATAAACTAAACGAATTTTATTGTTTGCACTTCAATATTATTGTAAAATATTGAAAATATTATTAAAATATTATTATAAAATATTGAAAATATTATTAAAATATTATTATAAAATATTGAAAATATTATTAAAATATTATTATAAGATATTGAAAATATTATTAAAATATTATTATAAAATATTGAAAATATTATTAAAATATTATTATAAAAGTATTATAAAATGATGAAAATATTATTAAAATATTATTATAAAATACTGAAAATATTATTATAAAATATTGAAAATATTATTAAAATATTATTATATATTAGACGATTTAGTCGCATTTTTACATGTATCAGCTTTTCCGTACACACCGCCGACTTCCCGTTCGTTCCCATTACTAGTCACCGTAAGGGGGATTCAGTCGCTGCGCCGATACTGATCAGACCAAGCGTTCGCCGGCATACTTTATTTTTCTTGACACTGTTCCACCAAATGGACACTTCTAAGATTTTTTTACAAAGTAGGTTAATATCATACCAATATTTTATAATTATTTGGTAGGTGTGAACCCAGGGGAAGATAGTTAACAAAATTCCCAAAGAATTAATTCATTATTTTCAACTATAAATAATTAGCAAAAAATTTTGGAAAAAATCTGGAATGTAGAGTATATCTATATCTTTTGTTTACCGTTTATCCCATGTCGATATCTTTTCTCGTTTTGTAGCAAATTGCATTTAAGTGCGGGGGAATTTACCCCAATATCAAACTTATCGATGGGGGTAGACATTTGAAATTTTACACAATGTTTTTTTAGACATAAAACTATGTTTTAAGACAGAAATCAGGAAAATCGGAGCGGGGGCCGCTGGCCCATGCTTATCTTTCTATACCCTTTAATTTTCTTTTGTTTAACGTTTCGGTCTCATTCTAGTTGCACGTTAATTAAACCGTGGAAAACAATTCACAAATAGGTGAGAATCTAAACAATCAGACAATGTACATTGTTATTGTTAAAAATGTTTAATGTAAAACTACTTGGGGAAAACTGAATTCTCAGTTTCAAGAGTTTCCAACCTGTTTTTCGCTGTAAGCTTCAGGTACCGATTTCAACCACGAAAATGAAGCGAATGTTTGCCTTTCTCTTCCTTCGAGATGTAATTCATAGAAACATTCAAGCGCGCGTGTCTATTCATCAACGTTTTCTCTTCACTTTTGGAATTTGTTAGAACGGAATCAATTTAACATGTTCTCGCGTGTTGTCCACTAGAATCAGCAGTATCTTGAGCGGCATCATTTATAGATGCAACAAAGTTGTGACCACCAACAACTCCTCCGTCTTTCTTTTCGTTCTCGATAAGCTTATGATATATGCAGCGTTATTTGAAATATTTATACAGATCATGCGCGTCGAACGGCCGCGCGTGCATACAACCGACGCAGGTTACTCTTTTTGCAACATTTTCGAAATAGTTTCCAGCCTCTCGCAGGTCACTGAGGAAACGCTGCGGCGCGCGAGAGTGGCGAACGCGAATTTCGTCGGATAATGGAATTTTGAAAATTAAAGGGGACACGAATTTAGAAGAATACACCTAACGTTACACATAAATGAAATCGCCAAACACAGTTAGTAAGTCCGTTAAATTCGGCCTTCATTTCATTGGTATCTGGCCAGGTACACCGCTCCCAGGTTTGCATAAAATCCTCTGGGTGATCGCCATGGTTCTGTTTCAAGGTTATCAATACAAATCTATTATATCACGCTGCAGAACTGATAGCCTTGTATCACTGATTGACAGTTTGAGCATTGTTCTGCCGGTCACTTTAGTGTCCATTAAATTGACTGTTTCTTGGATACATCAAGAGTAAGTTTTCTTCAAAAGCAATTACTTTAAATAATTGTTTAATAAAATAAGGGAAATATTTCTTTTAATGAACGAAGAGATTCCCTGTACTAACAATAAAATAAAATATGAATGCATCAAGATCCGAGTACTTTGTGCGTGCTTCGGCAGTGTACAGGGTGCATTATCTCAGTTCCATTTAAAGACGTGACAGCGACCTTATTTTTTAATTGAAAATCGATTGTTTTTAATCTAAAAAATTGCAATTTTTATCGGTTATATATTGATTAACTTTGGTAAGAAACACTTTTCTGTTGGACCATCCGAAGGGTGAAAAATCGTGGGGACTAATTTGAGCCGCACCCTGTATACACTAAAATTGGAACGATACAGATCTGAACTTAGCTATCATTATACTCTCTAAATAATGAGCTGTTGTTGATTGTGTGCAACTATTAAATTTAAGGGCGTCGTCTGGTCAGCAGACGACACTCGCGCGTTGACGTGTGTGAGTGCACACATCGCTATATCACATATACGTACACGAAAATTGTAAGGATCCGGGAGTAGACTTCTGAGATCTTAATAATGCAATGACTGGATTTCTTAGTAGTCAAAATCGCTAGATGAAAGATCAGTCTAGGGTGCTAATTGGTTGAAAAGTCGTACTTCAATTAAAAATTCTGTACGTTTAATTCTACAAAAATCCAAGCCACAGTGAGGTTGACATTCAAATATAGTTCTGACATTTTCCGCTACGAGCGTTGATTTCTGTTTCATCTATGACGTCCTCACTGACGGGCGTGCTGTCAAATATTGCAAATCATAGCTCGTGAACGTAGAAGTACGACTTTTCAGCCAATTAGCACCCTAGACTGATCTTTCATCTAGCGATTTTGACTACTAAGAAATCCAGTCATTGCATTATTAAGATCTCAGAAGTCTACTCCCGGATCCTTACAATTTTCGTGTACGTATATGTGATATAGCGATGTGTGCACTCACACACGTCAACGCGCGAGTGTCGTCTGCTGACCAGACGACGCCCTTAATCATAATTAATTTCCTTTTTCTAATTATAACACATCATATTTGAGCTGACGTCTTGCAATGGCTGTGTTTACCATTTAATGTTCGCAGTAACAGCAAGTCGGTTACTATTTTATTTTTATAACGTTATTATTTTCATAACATTTTTTCTTATTTTGTGCCGTAGAGTATACCAATAAAGTCTGAACATTCAAACCTGGGACATTCTATGCAGCTGATTACGATATAATTGTAGTTTATTTTATGAACTGATACCGGAAATATTGATATGTTGTAGCGTGTTGTGCGAACTTCTATCAACGATGGAAGAGGACTGCGAGAAATATGCAGCTATCGATAAACATAAGCTGATACCGAAAGTGGCCGATCTTTCGTATCGCTTAACAACTATAACTGCTGTTCTTTATCCGCTATCGGCGGGCTTTTACGCAGTCGGTACCTTCGCAGTTCAACAAAGCAATGATTCGACAACACGTCCGCCCGTTGTAATCATGGATTTGCCATTCGATATTAACGAGTCACCCGTTTACGAGCTTGTCGTGACGACACAATTCCTCTTTCTAACGTCATCGGCATTTACCTTTGGCATCTTCAGCGCTCTTCTTCTGATGATGGTAAGCGAAAACGAATGTATCCAATCATAGAAAAAGACAGCGCGTGTAAACACGGACTGCGCCGCCGGAAACTTACTGCATAAAGGTTGGATCTCCTTTGCGCGTCTAGACGCAACGTTTTGCGATCCATACTCCATTCGTCGTAGCACTTTTCTTTTTTTTTATATGAAGTATGACGAATGGCGCTAGGATAACAAAACGCTGCGTCGAGACGCGTAAAGGAGATCCGACCTTAATACAGATCTCTACAGTGTGTCTCAAAATTCCTTCAACATCCGGAAATGGAAGGTTCCTGAGATCATTTGAAGCGATATTTTCCTGTGGAAAAATAGCGTAACACTTTACCGTCAGGTAGCAGTTGGACTATATAATTATAATCCTATACAAGCCTCACCGGTCATTGGTTGTAAACATTTCTTCGACACCGGTTTTGTTAAGGCTTAGGCCTCGTACAGACCTAAACGGTTCGCCAAACCGTTTGACGAACTGCGCATTACGCCGCGCATCGGCTAACAGCAAACCGAACGGATTTGTGCTATTTTCAGAATTTGTTGCGAACAACTATGGAAACTGCAGCGGCATATACTACATAAAGAAATACAGAAGATGTTGGTAGTTTATTCAGTGAATTAGAGTTTATAAATGAAATGTTCAGGTCAGGACGAAGCATTAAGAGGGTACCAGACTCATGGATCTTACTAGAATATTACTAGAAAAACAAGTAAAAACAGTGTTTGCGGGAAACCATTGTTTGGTCTTATACGAGCATGTTATGAGCTGTGTGAGGGCTCATTGTAAAGAGGAAGGTTGATCCCGTTTCGCTCTGGTCATGATTTATGTCAGAAAAATCGTTTTGTATTAGAAAAATACATAGGAATCTGAGGTTGGTAGTCTCGGTTTTTTCCTCTACTTTAGACGCTCATATTATTAAATATAAACATAATCTCGTTAAATCATGACCAAAGCGAAGCGGGATCAACCTTCCTCTTTAGAATGAGCCCTCACACAGCTCGTAACATGCTTGTATAACTACAAACAATGGTTTCCCGTGATTGCATTCAACTTCCCATATTTCGTTCATACAGACAGAGTCTAGAGAAAGTCCAGAGCCAATTTTAGTTCAGCTGCTTAGACGAGATGGCGCTTAGGCAGGTGAACTCAGATGAACTATCAGCGTAGATTCGTAACAACAAAAGTGTAAAGGACGTGAAGCCATTCGGATCCATTAATAACAATAAAGATATTGATGAAAAGAAAAAAACCTGTAATGATAGTGAAACTGAGGCGTTAGATCGACACAAATGTATGTTCATCATTGTTGCCAAATTGGTTTTCCGTGCGGAGGTTGGTCACCATGAAAAATACCATAGTCACGTGATTACCCTACCCCCTTATGCACACCCACCGCAGGTGAAGTTTGGCGGGTACTGTCAGGCTCGGTTTCCCCCTAAGATATTATTTGGAGGAATTATGAGGCCTAGAAGCTCTGAGCACCGTACTGACTAAACCCCCATCGTTCAGGTCTTACCAGACCTTCTCCACCTCCTTAGGTACATGAACTAATACCCCCGTTGGCCCGCTTTTCGCATTCATCGGGGGTATTTCTTCATGTCCACAGCCATACCTGTTCTTGACTTATGGTGCCTCGTTCTTCTAATTTCTCGGGAACAGGAGGATACAGGGGCGATCCATTGTCCGTCCCGTTAAAATAAGAGGGACCGCCACGGGGAGCGAGACGCGCGGCCGAGTCAAGGGGGCGTAGCCTTCGAAAATCGGTCGTCGCGAGTAAATAATTCCGAGCTCTGGTTTAGACAACAGAATCACACATCACCGCTTGGGGTAAAAAGCCGATTACAGTAAATCTTCTATAGTCGCAAGAACCTCGGGGAGGTTCGTTTGCCCAGTTCGTAGACAGGCACTATTTTTTTGAGCTTCAAAGACCAAGCTGAACGTAGGAAAGAACAGCGCGTGTAAAGAGAGACTGCGCGCGGCTGACTCTCCGCGTCTCTTTCTTTCCCATACGCTGTTCTTCCTTGCGCCAGAAGCTTTCACCGTCATTCAAACCATTAATTACAGTTGAAATTATATCGTGTTTAGTGTCATTTTAATGAGAAAAATGTCACAAATAAGTTGGTGAAAGTTCCATAAAAAAATAATGTAAAATAAAGATTTTTTGTAATCGGATTAGTAGAGGTTTACACAGATATACCCGATCCCGTATCGGATCACGCGGTATGTTTACAGCTCTGTGACCGAGCCAGATAGAGTTTTGTGGCTCCACGCGACGTATTCTCCGCAGTGAACATTAATTTTTCTTAGATTGTACAGTTCCCGTTTTCTTACAAACCACTACAAACTAGGGTTCTTGAACATACGCTTACATATTGTATAATCGAATTCTAGTTGTTAATAATCTTTAGACAATGACGTTGAATCAATTTTGATTTTTAGACGCTCCATCTGGGATGTCACGTCGATGTATTATGCCACACACTATCCGATCCATCTGAAATCGGTAATAAGCACATACGCTTCTTCGTCAGGAGACACCAAGAAATCATTTTGTTTGCGGAGAAAATTGAAGAGCTTTTTACGTACATAGCTCTGAGCCAGTTGTTCTCGAACACTTTAATCACATGTTGCTTAGGTTACCTTATTGTTATTGTATGTAGTGCAATAGACGTATACATATATGACGTACACATTTAATTTTTCCTAATTGAAATCATTCTAAATTTCAGACGCTGGACACGGAAAATGGACTTTCCATGTTGATCAAATCTGCGCTTTTCTATTATTGCATTTGCCTGGAAGCCTTCATATACTGCTTCGCTGGAGAATATCTCGACATTAAGGTTGTTTAACAGTATACATTACTATGTAGTATAGTACACACAATGTAGTGATTAATTTCTTCTTATTTTGTCTTTTTATTATAACATTAAGGTCGCCATTAGCGTTTCATTCGTAATAGGTTTTAATCGAGAAGTTGAAAAGAGTTCTAATGATTTCGATTAACAAAAGCGATACTCTGATCGACTGATACTCGTAGCTTTAGGCGCGAAGATATCGTAAGGATTGTATAAATAAGTTCTGGGCATGTTCGAGGACCTTCAAACGGTTGCACCACTCCTTCACGCAGCGCGCATCTTCGTCGCGTTCGCCAGTGTCTCGTGTCTTCGTTGTAAATAAATAGATTTTTACTAGAAAGGACGCGCATCACCTGTCGCGAGTAGCTGCGAACGATTTACTAGGGGTAGGCGGGTACCCGGAAATTCGGGTTCGTGTAGAATTGAGTACTTTCGGGTACCCGTCCACACCTAGTAAATAGAATTAATAATAGAAGTTTATAACAATAATAGTAAATAGAAAGATAATAGTAAATAGAATTTTAAGAAAGGAGAGAACCGACCGAACCGTACTAAAAGTACTAAATATTTTTTAATTTTTACAGAATATTCTAACTTTAAGCTTCTCGAGGTTTAGAATAATCCGATTAGGCTAATATCTTACACACTTACTTAGAACATGAAAAGGAATAAAATTAGAGGGCGTACTAACAATTTTACCGCTCCTTCGTTTATTAAATAAAAAGTGAAGGAAGCTTTCAGAATCTTCTCTTGGTCAGTTAGCATTCACAGAGAGTTATGCCTATGAAAACATTGACCAAAAATTCATTAACAACCAACCTTTTTTCCGTTTAAAAATTGTATTATGTAAATAAATTCTGTGATTATATTCTGTTATTGTGATACTTATCTATTGTAAGCAGTTTTTCACTCAAAACAATAAAAGTACTAAACATTTTTAATTTTTACAGAATATTCTAACTTTAAGCTACTCGAGGTTTAGAATTGGGCTAATTTCTTTCTCGATTAGGCTAATATCTTACACACTTACTTAGAACATGAAAAGGAATAAAATTAGAGGGCGTCCTAACAATTTTATCGCACCTTCGTTTGTTAAGGGACACCCTAACGCTGGTGGGGAACAGTGGGCGCTATGGTGGGAACAGTCTTGTGTTAATTGAGAGAGCCAGATAAATAATACGTATGGAAATTAGAAAAGTAGAAGGGTGCCATGGGTGTGCTGAGAAGCTGAGAATGAGTGCGGTCCGGCTTCGAGTACCGCTTTGGCCGGTTCCCTCTTTTCCTAAAACTCTACAAATGATAATTCTACATAAATTTTTGTATGACTCTCATTATGCAATTAGTATAGAAAATATTTTGCATAAACATCCACAGTCTATTCATAAATGGAGTCTTTGCTTCTTTCTAGGAGTACTCCTATTTTGTGTGTTAAAAACAGTATTACTGATTGTACGTTGAGAATTGTATTACTATTTTGTATTTTACAAATTGCACTACTAGCGAATATACTCGAATTATCATTGAGTTAAGGAGCTTTACGAATACTTCGAAACCCTATCACGACTTGTGGTGATTAACGTTGTTGACAGTCAATTGTGGCTTCGGTCGAACTTCGTTTCGGTTAATTCCTGTTCGTCAGAGCAGTGCCAGCGAAAGCTGCGACGGAGATTCAATATAATTCAGAGCAGTGAACTACGGCCCTATTTGCTATTGTTATGATATCCTTTGTTGACCGGTGCACTGGAACTTCTCTTTGTATTCCCTCATGGTTAACTACATCACCGACATAATTGTTTCCAAACACACTTATAATTAGATTTGTAGTAAGCACAGGATGGACCACCAGACGCGACCATCTCAATTATTTTCGTTATTAGAGGACCTATCAACAGTTCGTGCTTTCTCACAGATGATACGACTTCGAAGCATCTTGACTAGTATAAATTAAATGTTATCGGCGCGTTGGTTCGATCAATTATACATATATTTAAACACTATCTGCAAAATATCACAAAATTTTTCTCAACGTTTCGATCTGAATTTAGATCCTTTTCAAGAGATAAACAAAACATTGTGTCTGTAACGAAACCAAACAATTTTAATTTCAATTTATATAATGAAGTATAAATAACTAAAAATGCTACTTACTTGCGTAGTGATCTCGGCGCTACGGTTCGATCACTAAACTACTTTAAGCAATTTTGCTAATTATAAATTAATTCGACGTTCTCTCAAATTTAAATATTTAATCACACCTAAGCAAGTGCTTTAAACATTTATTAGTTTTCTTTAAAAAAATAGTTTCTTTTTGTTCTTTGAAATTTGAAAATTGTATGTCTTATTTAAAATATTTTGATTACAGACGCAATTTCAATTAATTTCTTGAAAATGGTTCAAACCAGAACCGAAACGTCGAATTAATTTATAATTAGCAAAATTGCTTAAAGTAGTTTAGTGATCGAACCGTAGCGCCGAGATCATTTTGCAATTGCTTTTAACAATAATACGATCGAGAAACACAAGTTTATTTACTTGCGTAGTGTTACAAAAATATACAAACTATATAAATTAGAAAAATTAACAGTCTGTATGTGACTAACATGTTGCTGCCTGGACAGTCAACAAGGTAGTGAGGAACGTGTCCACGCTGGGAGACTAATGGCTGATCGCGTATCGATCTATTGGCCAATATCAAAATAAGGCGGTAAATTCAAATTATAAAAAATAGAAGAACATAAAACTAACGTATTTTCCATCAATCTTATACCTCGATAAACTTATGAGGTAATTAAATGAAATGAACACATCGAATGGTTTGACACAAAAATATACATGTGTATGTATGTATAAATTCTATTAAAGAGTGACCTGAATAATAAAGGATATATTTAGAAAAATTCATTGTGATATTTTGCAAATAGTGTTTAACCCTCCGATGCCCGACAAAGCCCCTGGGGACCTATGACGTTTTCAACGATGCGGCATTTCAATACGGTTCGTCCGAACAGCCGCAGCCTACGTGATTTTTATAAAAGGGATGTCTGGAAGCGATTACAATCGTCATCGATACGATTCCGTGAAATTTTTCATCATAAACGTCGGGTTGAAGTCATTTATGGCGTCGATGCTCGACAAGGTCCGCAGGGACCTTGTGGGAACTTCCATGTAATTTGTTCTTGTTTTTTGATCGTACAGGTATTTTCGTGTAATTTGTTCGTGTTCTATGGGTTGGAAAATTGTTGATGAAAAGGTGTACTGCGAAAAAATGAGTGATTGTGTACGGATACGCACGTGCACGATCTGCACTGCGCGACGGTGACGCGCTGCCTCTTTATTATTTGTCGACCTAAAAATCGCTGCAGATTCCAAATGTTGGGTACATATTCGTGTAAACGTGCAACAAAACGATGGCCGCCTGCCATGTTTTACAACATCGTTCACATTGCTGGACTCGCATTATTCATTATCTACGATGAATTGATCACCACGTTAGTAAGACCAAAGACGTTCATTTCTGAAGAAATTGAGCAGGCAACTAGTTACGTCTAATATTGCAGAACGGGCTAAACATTCGCATGTTACCTGCTATCCGAAGATACGTGCGGCTATGGAAGCATTCCAAGTAATGATACCACCGCCGAACAGAGATACCGCACCACCATTGGCACCGCGTCATAACCGTCCGTCATGTCGTTTGTGTCGTCAAGAGACGAATAAGCAACGCAAAACTGCTTATATCTGTTTTATTTGCGACATTTTCCTTAAAAATAATGGCGTCCACAGCTTTGTTTAGGAGTTATTAACGAAAAACACGGACCAATCAGAGCGCGACCTAGACGCGAGTTAGCACAGTGGGCCCAACTGTCAGTTGGCCGAACGTGTCGTCGCATGTCTAGATCGCGCTTTGATTGGTCCGTGTTGTTCGTTAATAACTCCTAAACAAAGCCGCGGACGCAATTTTTGTAAAAGAAAATGTCGTTTCAAATGACCCAAGAAACCTTCCATTTTCGGGTGTCGGAGGAATTTTGGGACACCCTGTATATGCATACACATTTTGCAGCATAGAAACAAACATAGAAACACAAAAAAAATGTAATAACACCATTACGGCTAACAATAAAAAACTATTATACGCATCTCACGCCATATTAATAGAGAAGGTCCCTGGGGACCTTGTCGGGCTATGACCGTTGAAAAAGTTGTTGGGCATCGGAGGGTTAAGTATATAATTGATCGAACCAACGCGCCGATAACATTTAATTTATGCTTAAAGCTCATTACGATCGCTATACATTAAACTGTTATCTTGACTAGAGTCCGGATGTTTATGCAAATGCATATTTTGACAGATCATAGATGAAAATTTGTAACGTACATCGAAAGCTTTACCATTAGGAGATATTTAGAATATGTTTTTTAATTTACACGCATTGCATATTTATTTTTCATGAACATACCTTTAGCATATTTATTTTTCATGAACATATCTTTAGCATATTTATTTCTCCAAATGTCTAGAGTAAACTGATCGCCAACACAGCATACGAATCGCTTTGGTACAAGATGCAACCGATTAACAGTCGACAACTGGTACTTTTGATACTACGAGCTCAAAAAGGATTGCCTCTAACTTTCGGAAAGTTCTCGAACCTCAATTTGGAAAGCTTCACTAGCGTAAGATGTTTATATAACGCATAAACAACAGTTGTTATTCGTAGAGAACAATTACCGAAACAATTATTAATTTGTTCGCGAATAAAAATATGTATAGTAAATTAATGGAACACGGTTTCATGGTGAAATAAAATTTTGTATCTTCTGTTTATAGATTATGAAAGCGTCGGCGTCTTACATGTCAGTCCTCCTTGCAATGTCTTGAAATTTAAACCTCGCAAGTATCGTGTATATAGCATATGATAATTTAAAATTGAAAGTTCAAACTACACGACTGTAAGTGAGTTAATTCAATTGTCGTTTCATTAGTATTTATTTTCTACACGTTATCCAATATTAACTCTCTTGTACATCATAAATATACAATTTTTGTAGACCAAAAAATATTTCTTCCTCGCTGTATGTCATTCAATTTACATGTTCGTTTTCATATTGAAATGGCGTATTCAATGATAAAGATAAAGTGTTATAATTGAACGGGAAATAAACATCTTAATTACTGTCAAAGTTCTTTTCAAGGATTTTAAAAAAGGTACACGTTATCTGTATTAATACTTATCGTGCTACACTGATGACAAACGAACGTCTTCTTTTATACCGATTTGAACAATGTGTTTCTCAAACTTGACTCTCCTTGCTATGAAAACATTTTGCGTACAGGATCGCGCGACTGACTCGAAATAAACATTTTTCGAAAACCGCTGCAATGTTCAAACTTTACCGAAGTTCGAAACGCGAGTTATTACTGTTTTACATGTTTTTGTCTTTAGTTTTGAAACTCCAATTTCCTGAAAGTTCCACACCAATCAATAAAAGATGCGCTCACATGCTGCGCACCTACTTTGAATTTTTAATGTGAATTATTCATTTATACAAGAAACTCGATGGCACGAATCATCGACTGCGACGAATCTGTCCTCGTTCGTGTCTCTGTCTTCTCGGTGAACTATCAATCATTTATTTTGACTATTTATGACAGCCATGTGAAGCGAAACAAATGATCGGGGACCACGCTCGGAAACTTTTACTTGAGCATGGTTTTCGAGCAGGTTTACAGTATATCGTAGGACTTCGTTGATGTCCTGCCGCGTGCAACAGTGACTGACACGATGGTTCCAATATAATAAGTCCCCAGCGAGTCGAGGAAAGGGGAAATTTCGAAAAAACAAAGTTCGAGAATAACCAGATCCGTGCGAAATGACGATTAGGAGCACGGTCAGCAGGTCCGTCAGATACGGACTCCATTTTATTGGCATTTGGCCGGATACACCGTTCCCGGGTTTGCATAAGTTTTACTGGATCTTCACGACGATCATATGGCAATTCTACCAGTGCAAATACATGGTCACGCATTTCAAAACCGATGATCTCACAAACACCATCGACTGTTTGAGCATGACTTTGCCGTATACTCTGCTGATGGCTAAACTGTCCATCGTTTGGATCAATCATAAGTAAGTCCTATTAGTATTATAATAAATTGAGTGATATCGGCGCTAGGTTCGATCATTTTTAGAAAAACAACAAATGTGCAATTTTTTAAGCATGTTTCTAACGTTTCGATCCCGATGTGGATCTTTTTCAAAGAGACACTTTTGCTAAGTGATAATTTTTCGCGATCGTAAATTGTCTTATAATAGAAATTGATGTTATCGGCGCACAGGTTCGATCATGATTCAACAAACATAATTTGAAATGGTAACAATGTTACCATTTATAAGACACTTTTGCGTCTGAAAAATATGAGAACTTAGCGCCGATATCACTCAATTTATTATATTACTAATTTTCGATCGAGAAGAATTTAACCTTTAAGTCCTATCCGATTGCGAATTTTATGCACTTATAGCATAATTGAGTACCTAAATTTACAGTACAGTGGAATCTCGGTATACAACTGCTTTGGAATACATCCAATTCGGAATACGTTTTGTTTAGACGTGACAAATTTTACTCGGTATACGAATCCTGTTCGGTATACGATATAAATTCTTTGTGTGAATTTTTTTTTAAATAATTATCTCGGTGGCAAAATTAAATTAATAATCAATTATATTCAGAGTTGATTTATTATTAACTGACTGATCATAGAAGTAAGGATCAGTAATGCAATCAGCGAAGATGAAATTATTAGCACGGTGACATGAAAGAAAACGATCAGTCGATCGAGTGCTTCTTTTTGTATTTAGCATTAAGCAAAGTTTAAATTAAAAAATCTATGATAAAATCTCATTTTTTATTTATGTGTTTAAACAGTGCTTAAATTATTTTCCAACTCCATTAATATATATCCCGGACGAGCCTCCAAAAATGTAGGATTTAAGTTATCAGTAAAGTAACACGTCCGTAAAATATTAACAATTTAAGATTTAATTTTAAAAATATCAGATACGATATCAAAATACGTCTTTACTTTTTTTACACTTTATACAAATCTCAATCAAACAACACAAATTATAAAACATGAAGAACGAAAATAGATCAATAAGTAACAAACATAGAATCGTCGTGTCGTTACAGTTACTATCGACGCGAGGTTCGATGGAACTCTCGCCGATTATAGACGACTTCTCCCTATAGGTATAATATCAGTTTTTTTACATGAGAACGGATTAATCATTTTTACATTATATCTTATGGGAAAGGTTGGTTTGGTATACGTTTTATTCGCTTTAACTCCAAATATCAGGAACGGATTAAGTTCGTATACCGAGGTTCCACTGTAGTACGAAATTTGAAAGGAAATTAACACGTTTTTAGGGCTGTAACTTTTCCGGAGCTTCGAAGTCTTCGAAGGAACGAAGGGAGCTTCGAAGTTTCGAAGTTTCGAAGTCTTCAGAGTCTTCGAAGTTTCGAAGCTTCGAAATTTCACAATCTTATACTATGTCACGATTTTATTATTATTATTATTATTATTTATTGATACGGACCTAAGTCCTTTTATACAAATGTGAGTAGATACAAATGTATGACAGAAAACAAAAGAAGAAAATATATATATAAAAAGAAAAAAAAAAGAAAAAACACAGTAAAAAATCTTAATCCTAAGTCTTAATCTAAAATTACCCAAAATCTGGACAGAACAAAACAGCAAATAAGGGTGATATTATCTAATAGTACAGCGCAATTTAGTTTTAAAAGACTGTAACAAGCCATTAAAGAAATCAATACTTTTAAAAAATTTATTGCAGATGTTAATAATGCGATTTACCGGATTAATTGCACCATATGAAGATTTGGATTTGGTTTTTTTGAAATCCTGATCTCGTTCTCAAAACACGCTCCGGTACATAGAAATTAATTTGCCCCAGGAGTGGGGGACAGTCTATATTATTATTTAACAAGTTAAAGATAAAACTCAGGTCGGAAACTATTCTACGATCAGATAATGTCTCAAGGTTCACTATGTTTGATATTGAAGAGTAATCATGATCAAAGAATGTCATTGGGTTGTTTGTCTTATAAGCACAAAACCTGAGGAATTTATGCTGAACCCTCTCTATCATGATTTGATTTTTGATAAATAAAAATATTAACTGTCAGTCACCGGTGACTGACATTGAACTTTCCGTTTGAACTTTTCGTAATTAAATTATATTTAAAAAATTGCATACTATTAATTTTCGGGATATCACGAATGTACTTAAAAAATAATTGATGACGTATCTACCGTGGCCGTCATAATAATTTACTACGGAGAGAAGTTCGAAATTAGAAACTTTGATTCTCCATCGCCTTCTAATTTCCAGAAAGCGAACCTTTGAAATTTCGAAGGTTCTGAAATCGAAGCTTCGAAGCTTCAAAATGTTCGACCTTCGAAGGAAAGTTACAGCCCTAGTTGTTTTTGATATACTAAATCATTAAATAAAGAAAGAATTTTCTAATTGGTTTCGTTGGACAATTTTTATTTTGCACAGGCATCCACAGTCTAATTCTAATTGCGATTCACAAAAAGGATGATAATAGTGATCACGTTAATGTCTCGCAGGGTGCTGTACGAAATGTTATCGACCATGGAGGAGGATTGCGTGAAATATGGTATGATCGATGCAAACAACGTGATACCGAAAACAGCAGAGTTTTCATATCGCATAACGAGCTTAGTTACTATACTCTATCTGTCATCCGCGAGCGGCGTCGCAGCCGGTAATCTCGCGTTTCCACGTTACAACGAAACGGTGGATCGACAACTTCTCTCGAACATGGATTTGCCGTTCAACACTAATGAATCTCCCACTTATGAGCTCGTGGTGACTGCTCAAGTGTTGCATCAAATGGCGTCGGCGTACGTGTTTGGTGTGTTCAGTGCTCTACTTGTAATGCTGGTAAGCGCGAGCCATACTACCAGAACCCCTTTCGACTCGCAACCCCTGTGTTCATTATAAAAATTTCCAAACTATCGGTTCATGAATAATCAATTTCTACCGATCGTAGATTATTTTAAATAATTTTAAACTTTTTAATCTTATCGGCCCACTGTTCGACCAATCTCTAAACAAATGCAGCAATTCGGATCATATTTTTGTCTAATTACACTGTCCAACAAATTTCTACTTTTCTTACGTTTCCATATAACTGATGGGTGGATCTTACAGAATTTTTTGCGTTGATTCCGAATCTACCCTTAGTGGAAGGGCGCCACTGGCGGCAACTCGTGTCGGGCGATGATATTTTGCTTTCTGGAAAGGTAAAAACGTCATCGTTGCTAACTTGAAAGGGTGGTTCCTCAAGATAAAAGTCTGCTCTATCGCGTGGTAAATTTCGATTCTCTGCTGGACCCTTATTTTTTTAGATAAATTTAAAAATATCATGAAATGTTGGTGCGAAAGTGGTGTCTCTCCGTCTTTAATGATTATTTAATCGTGTTTAAACAATCATAACGTATTAATAATTAATATCACTGTATTCAGAAGTCTACAGAATCTTCTGCTGCAAAGAACAATTCAATATCTTTTATAATAACGTCAAAACATTTGTTTAAAGTTGAAAAATAGGTTTGTTTTCAGTCATGTTTTTCAAAAACTGTGCGTGTAGGAGAAAAACTAAGGGCAGATTCGGAATCAGCGCAAAAGACTATAAGATCCACCCATCAGTTATATGAAAACATTTTTGGTGTTGGACAGTGTTATTCGTATATAAATTATAATTATGATATCGGCGCCAGGTTCGATCCTTATTAGAAACAACAAATATGCAAGTTAAATATTTAAATTTCTCAACGTTTCGATCCCAATGCGGATTATTATCAAGAGACCCAAATTTTTGCGTCTGAAAAAGAAATTAATATTAAAAATTATTATTATAATTTGTATAAATTATTAATTTGTATAAATAATATTATAATTTGAAATTAAATATACTGTTTTGAATGTGACACAGCCACGTAAATTACCAAAAATTGGAAAATAGAAAAATTAAATACGCACTTGCTGCGAAGAAGGGATAAAAACTTTTTAGAACACATAATTGTGAGTTACAGTAATTTCTGAATCGTAGTCCTCGGTCGCCTCTGCAATCGTAGTCCAGTGCCTACCCATTCCACCGCCTGTCAACGCTGCGCCGGGCAGCAGGACGGCGATGTTTGATGTCGGCTCGGGTATATCGGTGTGAATACCACTACATTGACTCGAGTGAATCGAATTTTCAAACTACTTAATTTTCGTTATTTTTTTATGAGATTTTACTGGCTTATTCCTGGCATTTTTCTGATTAAAATCATACCAAACACGATATAATTTGGCCAATATTTAGTGGTTTAATCGACGATGAAATTTTTACTTACAAGAAGGATAGCGTGTTTGATCTATGCCGGCGACGGCGACTCTTCGCGACTCTTTCTTTCCAATACGCTCTTCTTCGTTGCGTTCGAAACTTTCATCGTCGATTAAACCACTAAATATTGGCCAAATTATATCGTGTTTGGTATGATTTTAATCAGAAAAATGCCACGAATATGTTGGTAAAAGTTCCATGATGATATCATCGAAAATAAAGAAGCTAAGGTCTTGGTGTTTTATTGTGATGACGCACGGGCCTTTAAACTGTGCCGGCGACGGGGACACGCTTCGGCCACGCGATCCTATTTCATTCTGTCCTTCTCTACGTTCGGCTTGTCGTTTGAAGTCTCAGCGCGGTAGGGTAGACGCAGTCATAAATCAAAAAATAGCCACCCTACTTCATCGTAGTCCGTTCATAACACGGGTGTTGGGACTACGATTCAGAAATTACTATACACTATTTCCACCTTTACCCCATGCTGGCGATTTAACTTGCATATTTGTTGTTTCTAATAAGGATCGAACCTGGCGCCGATATCATAATTATAATTTATATTTCAAAATTTTCGATCGATAAGAATTCTTCCGTTATTCGTATAGTTTGTGAATCTTGAAAAAGATAATAAAAGCCGGTTGCGAGCCTTCAGATTTCCTCAGCGTCCATATTGGAAAATATGGTCAGAATGATTGCGAATAATTTCGGTTATCGCTGTCATTTTAGAATAACAGTGTCGTTACTTTCAGATACTACACATAGGATGCATCATCGACATACTGTGCGATACGATAGTGCACATATCCTCTAAGGAAATAGAGACATTACGACTCGTCACTCTCAGACATCAAGAAATCATCGTGTTTGCAGATCGAATTGAGCAACTCTTTACGTACATAGCCCTTTGCCAACTCCTGTTGAATACTCTCGTTACATGCTGTCTAGGTTTTCTTGCTATAACAGTAGGTATTATAGCCCCGGCTCGACAATTGTATAGTCGATATGTCGATAAGGGATGATAGTAATTTGTAAGATGTTTCCTTATCACGTTGAGTTTTACAAACAATTGTATCGATTTATACAAGGCAAGAATTAGTAATCAGATATTTCAGAATCTGTTTGTGAAACCACCAGCCTCGAATATTGTGAGAAAGGATCTAGCAGACTAAGAATAGTTAATCGCCCCCCCCCTGGATTTTTATTGAAATTGTATGGAAAACATTGGTTTTAGGTTGAAAGATAACGCCCCAAAATTTCAAGTCGCTAACCCTTCATATAAGGATTCATATATAATTAAGAATAATAACAGGTAACTATCAATTAACCCAGGTAGTATGCTATCTCGCGGAATTAATGAAAGATGATAATATTTTAAATATTAAATATTTAAAGGAATCTAACAATATTATAAGGCTGAAAGTTGACTCGAGACATATTAACCGTAAATATTATCAATGCTATATTGCATATGTACCACATTTGATTAGTTATACCGCTATCACACGATATACATGTGACTTTGCTAACGGTAACAGAACAGTGGGTTGCTGTTCTCATGTCGCTTCGATTATTTATTATTTATCTTACGGGCGATTTAAAGCCAAAATTGTAAAACCATTAGAGATATTAACGAAGATATTTGATGTAACACATACAGTACCGGTTATTGAGGAAAATAGTGACGAAGATTGAATAAATTATGTATATTATGATTCTCTGAATTCTCATTTACACCTACATAATGTCCCTCGCGTTTAAAAAGAAATAATTGATTAAGAAGGGACTTGATCTCCTGATAACAATTACTAAATAGTATCGTAAGAAACACGACACTATACAGGGTCATCCGTTTCTAAACGGACAAACGTAAACCAGCTATAAAGAACCCCAAATGGAACAAGTTTTACTCCTGCCACTTTTTTTGTTTCGGCCTTGATTTCTAGAAAATTGCAAAAAACCATAATTTTTTTAGTTCACATAAACTTGAATATCTCGGGACTCCAGTGATGAATCTTGATGATTTTTCCTTTGTTTGGTTTAAAATAAATAGGGGCATCTTTTTTGTTAACAAAATATTTTTGTTTTTTTTTAGCACGTTTATTCCAAGAAAATATCATCCATTGAAGTCACGCATCCTGGAACCGTTCAGATAGCTACAGTCCGATCCAGAAAAAACCAAGATTCGAAGGTCGTACAAAAAAATTTTGGGAACAAAAAAAAGATGCTCCCGTTTATTTTCAACACAACAAAGAAAAAATCATCAAGATTCATCACTGGAGTCCCGAGATATTCAAGTTTATGTGAACTAAAAAAATTATGGTTTTTTGCAATTTTCTAGAAATCAAGGCCGAAACAAAAAAAGTGGCAGGGGTAAAACTTGTTCCATTTGGGGTTCTTTATAGCTGGTTTACGTTTGTCCGTTTAAAAACGGATGACCCTGTATATTGTACTATTATAATGGCGTAATTTCATTTGTTTTTCAATATTTAACTATGTTCCACCCCTCCGACCATCTTGAAACTTTTGTATATATTAGATAGATAACAGAACATTGTTGTTGAATTTTTTTGAAAGTGGTCACTCGAAGGGTTGTTTGCAATTTCCACCTCTAAAAAAATTAATAATTTTTTTCTACCGTTCATAATATGATCACAATTGTGAAAAAAAAATATGATATGAAGGACGTAAGTACGAGTATTATCGTATTTTTTTATCCGAATATCTTAATTAACAACCGAGGAAAAAATGATATAGTTAAGGGTATTTACCCTCTTATAATCCTTATATGAAGGGTTAGCGACTTGAAATTTTGGGGGGTTATCTTTCTATCTAAAACCAATGTTTTCCACACAATTTCAATAAAAATCCAGAGGAGGCCGATTCACTGTTCTTAGTCTGCTAGACCCTTTTGTCTTTTAAGCAGATTATTTTTCACGACAACAATTTTATAATTCCAGGCAATAAAAACAGAACATGGACTTCCCCTATTGTTAAAGTCTTCTTCCTTCTACGCTGTACTTTGTTTAGAAATATTCATATATTGCTTCGCTGGAGAATACCTCAACGTTAAGGTAATTAAGCTCCATGAATTATGCTAATATCATACATGAACAATAAATTCTCTTTCCACTTTCTGTTAATTTATTTCAGAATCAGATGATCATCGATGCAGCGTACCAAATGACTTGGTATGATTTACAGCCTAACATTAGTCGGCAAATAGTGGTAATAATGTTAAAATCTCAGAAGGGGTTGCCACTAACTTTTGGGAAATTTTCAACCCTTAGTTTGGAAAGTTTCACTAGGGTAATGTTCTTATTTTATTGATGAGTATATTGATTGTTCATTGCACGTAATTCTTTAAAGCGATAGTTACTGGGATAAACATTAACCCTGCCTTTTCGTTAATTATAACGAGAAGAAATGAATTCTTTCCAATTTTCCTGTGAAATCAAATATTTTATTAACAAGTAGGTACAAAAGCTCAATTATCGAAATATTTGCTATTATTATTAATGACGTTACGCCATTTTTGTGACAATTCTCGTACACCGTCGCGATAAAATTTCTGAAAATATGGATACATATCAAATTCGGTGATTCATTTTCAAAGAACTCATTTCTACACCTGAAGGAACACTTCAATTTTGCGAGGTAATCGTGTAAATAAATCATTTTAATTTCTGTGCTTTCAGGTGATGAAGGCGTCGGCATCTTACATGTCAGTACTTCTCGCGATGTCTTAAAAGTTACACTCCGCATATTTCCCCATAATATGCGAAATATGTAGTGTAATTTTAGTCCTTACGGAGGAGCTGACAATTCTAAATGATAAAGGGTATAGCCGGATAAGATGGTCAAAAATGCCCTTGAACCGAATTGTATCGACGAAGTGTCATTCGATAGGGCACCAAAAAAAGCATACTGTGCAAAATTTCAACCCTGTATCTCGATCGGGAGGGTAGTTATGGGGTAAAATCGAAAATCATTTTTTGGACTATTTTCTCAAGTTAATTATGTTTAAAAATTCTGAGATAAATGTAACATATGTAAAGTATCAGAATGCATACTTCGCAACTGGTTACCAATTGGTTAAAATCAGTTTTTGGACTATTTTCCCAAGTTAATTATGTTTAAAAATTCTGAGAAAAATGTGACACATGTAAAGTATCCAAATGCATACTTCGCAATTGGTTAAAATCAGTTTTTGGACTATTTTCTCAAGTTAATTATGTTTAAAAATTCTGAGAAAAATGTGACACATGTAAAGTATCCAAATGCATACTTCGCAATTGGTTAAAATCAGTTTTTGGACTATTTTCCCAAGTTAATTATGTTTAAAAATTCTGAGAAAAATGTGACACATGTAAAGTATCCAAATGCATACTTCGCAATTGGTTACCAATTGGTTAAAATCAGTTTTGGGACTATTTTCCCTAGTTAATTATGTTTAAAAATTCTGAGAAAAATGTGACATATGTAAAGTATCCAAATGCATACTTCGCAATTGGTTACCAATTGGTTAAAATCAGTTTTTGGACTATTTTCCCAAGTTAATTATGTTTAAAAATTCTGAGAAAAATGTGACATATGTAAAGTATCAGAATGCATACTTTGCAATTGGTTATCAATTGGTTAAAATCAGTTTTTGGACTATTTTCTCAAGTTAATTATGTTTAAAAATTCTGAGAAAAATGTGACATATGTAAAGTATCCAAATGCATACTTCGCAATTGGTTACCAATTGGTTAAAATCAGTTTTTGGACTATTTTCCCAAGTTAATTATGTTTAAAAATTCTGAGAAAAATGTGACATATGTAAAGTATCAGAATGCATACTTCGCAATTGGTTATCAATTGGTTAAAATCAGTTTTTGGACTATTTTCTCAAGTTAATTATGTTTAAAAATTCTGAGAAAAATGTGACATATGTAAAGTATCCAAATGCATACTTCGCAATTGGTTACCAATTGGTTAAAATCAGTTTTTGGACTATTTTCTCAAGTTAATTATGTTTAAAAATTCTGAGAAAAATGTGACATATGTAAAGTATGCATTTGGATACTTTACATATGTCACATTTTTCTCAGAATTTTTAAACATAATTAACTAGGGAAAATAGTCCAAAAACTGATTTTTCGATTTTACCCCATAACTACCCTCCCGATCGAGATACAGGGTTGAAATTTTGCACAGTATGCTTTTTTTGGTGCCCTATCGAATGACACTTCGTCGATACAATTCGGTTCAAGGGCATTTTTGACCATCTTATCCGGCTATACCCTTTAGGAGAACGTTAAATGCACGTAAGCAGGTGTGATATACCAACGTACGAAAGATGCGATGCATCCGAAACGAAGGCCACGATTAAACCATATAAACCTCGTTTCATTGTCCCGTGTCCCCTGTTCGCTATTCACGCGTGTTTCACGCGCTGCAATGTTATACAACATTTTTAGTCACGTTCGAATGTACACAAATCGCAATGTAAAATACAACGCTTGAAAATTCACTTAATTCCGATCTCTTGGTAACGCTTATCTTTTCATAATGAAAAACTTTCCTATGTTCGACCCCTCGCGGTAGAAATAAAACTGCTATTCGAATTTTTCTTTGAACGACGGCGCCATATTTCCTTTAGTTTCGAAAGTTCAGTTCGCTGCAACCTCCGTTTCGATCGATGCGAGATAAGCCTACGCGGCGTGCGCTTGCTTTCTATTTTTAATGCGAATCACTCATTTATGCAATAAAGTTGAAAACATAGATTATCCGAGGAAAAATTATGGCTCTCAGGAATCTGTTGTTGTCAGTCTTCCGTCCCTGTAAACCTGCAATCATTTATTCTGAATATTTATGCCGATCATGTGAAGAGGAACAACCGGCCGGGGATTACTCCCGAGGATACTAAACTTCTGCCCGAGCAAGATTTTCGAGTACGTTTTCAGTATACCGCGGGACTTAGTTCGCGTCTCGAGTGTAACAGTGACTGACACAATGCTTCGAATAAAATAGAAGCTCCGGCGAATCGAAGAAAGACGAGCTTCAGACAAACAAAGACGAGAAAATCGGTTTTTGCGCGAAATGACGCGCCGAAGTACAATTAGTCCGCCCGTCAAGTATGGTCTTCATTTCGTTGGAATTTGGCCCGGAACACCGTTTCCGGGTTTGCATAAACTTTACTGGATTGTTTCTATGGCTGTGTGGCAATTCAGCCAGTACAAATACATAGTTACGCACTTCAAGAGCAACGCACTCATGGAAATGATCGATTGTCTGAGCATCACCCTACCGTACACTCTGTTGGTCTTTAAATTAGGCATTATTTGGACAAATCATGGGTAAGTGACGAAAATTTTAGTCGGACTGAAAGAGACGAATGTCATTGATGAAGTAGTACTACTTCTCTAAAAAAGGTGGTGGTTCTGATACAACGAATATTGATACGAATCAATTAGCGTATCCAATTAATACGGTGAAGTCGCGACATTTACCCCTGAGAGTCGCCATGAAAATTCGCCCCTTGCTCACCACTCCACTGAGGAGCAACGCCGCACAGTGGGACTTTTCGCCCGAATCGTGGACAAAATTAAAGAACTTTCGATAGAGGACTGAAATTATTTTTACATAGAGCTGAAACTTTACAGAATATGGGAAAAATAGGGAGATTATGGTACGAATGTTTTTTAACCTCGAAAAAATTCGTCGAAGTTGCGCAATTTCCAGAAAATTGTGGTTTTTAAAATACCACGAGCGGAAAAAATTTGTTTGGAACATGCTCTACATCATTTCGCGTAGATTTTTTCACGATGATTTCAAATGTGGTCTCAAAATTTTTCTATGACCTCAGAATTTTCCAAAATGTCGAATTATTGTTAAACAAACTTTTATTTTTTCAAGGTTAGAAAACATTCGTACCATAACCTCATTATTTTTCCCGTATTCTACAATGTTTCAGCTTTAATTTACAAAAAATTTCATTGCTCTATCTCATTTCTATCGAAAGTTCTTTGATTTTTACACAGATTTCATCGGTTTGTCCCATAGCGCGGCGTTAGCATTACCGTAGACGTCACCGTGGCACAAACCGACAAAATCTGTGTAAAAATTAAAGAACTTTCGATAGAAATGAGATAGAACGATGAAATTTTTTGTAAATTAAAGCTGAAACATTGTAGAATACGGGAAAAAGAATGAGATTATGGTACGAATGTTTTCTAACCTTGAGAAAATAAAAGTATAACTGTTTAACAATAATCCGATATTTTGGAAAATTCTGAGGTCGTAGAAAAATTTTGAGATCAGATTTGAAATCAGCGTGAGAAAATCTACGCGAAATGCTGTAGAGCATGTTCCAAACAAATTTTGTCCGCGCGTGGTATTGGAAAAACCACAATTTTCTTAAAATTATGCAAGTTTAACGAATTTTTTTAAGATTAAAATTTTATTTTCCCCATATTCTGCAAAGTCTCAGCTTTAATTTGAAAAAAATTTCATCGCTGTATCTCATTTGTATTGAAAATTCTTTGATTTTTACACAGAATTAATCGGTTTGTCCCATTGTGGGGCGTAGCCTTCGAAACTCTTCCGTCGTGCCGCGCTGGGAGTAAGTAAATCCGAACGCTGTTTGATGCTATTATGCTTAAAAGAAATTAACAGGATGTTGAACAAGTGTCGATTGCAGTAACGATATAAACAGAAAATCAAGTTTCAATATAGACAAAATCAGTTTGGACATTCTGAATTATTATAACTTAAAATGCAAAAATTGTGATATTATTCTTAATCGATGTTATATATGTTCATTTACTTGCGAAATAACCCCTACTTCGATTGCAATGGGCAAAATGGACTATCGAGTATCGATCTATCGAGAAAGTTAATCTAACGCTTTGTCAATATAACTCTTAGCTAAAGAAGACCGGTGGCTTTAATAACGATATCTCGCAGCATGCTTTGTGAAATAATATCAACCATGGAGGAAGATTGTGTGAAATATGCTGTTATCGATACGAATAATGTGATATCGAAAACAGCGGATTTTTCATATCGTTTAACGAGCACAATTGCGTTCCTTTACCTGGCATCAGCGACCTTTTACGCAGCTGGAGGTCTCGCGTTTCTACGATCAAACGACACCATGCCCCGAGAGCTTCTTCTGAATATGGATTTGCCGTTCGAGGCCACCGAATCGCCTTCTTACGAGCTTGTTGTCACTGCACAGGTTTTGCATCAAACTGCATCATCGTATACCTTTGGCATGTTCAGTGCTCTGCTTGTTATGATGGTGAGCGTGCACGATCATGTCCTGTGCAATCGGTTTCCGATTTTATCCACGCATCGCAAAAGTTGCGGACCTTTTAACACGTTGAATTTTTTTTTTAATTTTTCTTTAAGAGTCACTTAGTGGAGCCATGTTTCAAATAATTTCGTTGTATGAATTGTGCGCAGATATGTCTTTACATTATATTATATAGTGTATTATGAAACTCTTGTGACTTTCAATTTTGAGCTGTGCATTATATAATTTTTTGCATATTTTTGCTTATTTATTACATACAGTGGGTAAAAAGAGTATTGGCACACTCTTAAAAAGGCGATAACTTTTTAAATATCGTATTATACGATTCGAATTTTTTTGGGAAGCTAGAGCAATTAGTTTGACACAGGATGCGAAAAAAATTTTGTCTAAAATTGCAATTCATCGGATTTGTAGCAAAAACACTAAAAGTTGCATTTTACAACTTTTTTATGTGGGCCAATATTGGAAATTTTAAAAATGCGTTTTGTAGACCTGTGTCAATTAAACATATTCTGAAAATTTCGTCAAAATCGGTCGACGTTGCAATGAGCTATAAACGTTTAAATATGTATGATAAAAATTGCAGATTTTCATGATTTTCGACCTATAACTGCAGATTCTTACATCTTTCAATGCCTGTCGTTTTTTTCGCATCAACTGATTTCGATGAAACTTTGTCAGTGCATATAACTGAGACAGATCTACAAAACGCATTTTTAAAATTTCCAATATTGGCCCACATAAAAAAGTTGTAAAATGCAACTTTTAGTATTTTTGCTACAATTCCAATGAATTGCAATTTTTGACAAATTTTTTTTGCATCCTGTGGCAAACTAATTGCTCTAGCTTCCCAAAAAAATTCAAATCGTATAACACGATATTTAAAAAGTTATCACCTTTTTAAGAGTGTGCCAATACTTTTTTTACCCACTGTATTTTTCAAAGTGTACTATGTATGACGACATACATTTGACATTTGTTTTATTTATTTATGTTTTAGATAAATAGAAGACACTAATAGCTGAGCAAATTGGCTGATAAAAATGTTTAACAAAAATCGAGTGGCGATACATAAATTTTATTCTATTTTATTGATATAAATGCCAACTCTCTCTTGCTTTTACGCGGATTCAGAATTAGAATTGATGATGATTATCGCCAGCATGTTTTGATGGTTGCATCGCTGCTTTCAGATACTTCACGTAGGATGTCTGATCGAAATATTGTGCGATACACTAGCGCAGATATCGACTCAAGAGGAAGACAAATTGCGATTCGTTGCTATCAGGCATCAAGAAATCGTAGTTTTCGCTGAAAGAATCGAGAAACTCTTTACGCATATATCTCTTTGCCAACTCATGTCGAATACTCTTGTTACTTGCTGCCTCGGATATCTTGTTATAACAGTAAGTTGTAATAATTAACTATACCATGTATGTATTTAATTAACTATACCATGTATGTATTTAATTAACGATACCATGTAAATGATTTAATGGAAAATTCATTCTGCATTTCAGGCAGTAAAATCAGAAAATGCACTTCCTCTACTGTTAAAGTCTTTTTCCGCATACACGGTAATATGTTTAGAAATATTTGTATACTGCTGCGCTGGAGAGTATCTCAACACTAAAGTAAATAAGTTTTACGAATTTGATCAAGTACATGGGAAATAATGAAGTCAACGTTGTATAAATCGAATAAATTCAAAAGAAAATTCTTGTTTAGCCGATTATTTTTACATGAAAAGAAATATGTATAATATCAATATTCGAAGTACAGTAAAGTCGCGATAATTTTTCCATCGCTAGTTCAGAGCAGGGAGAAATATCGTGTAGAGATACTATTTTTTCATGATTGCGTCCATCGCGCCGACTGCGCGGAAAGGACAAAGGAAACGTAGAAAAGAACAGCAATGGTAAAAACGGATCGCACGGCCAAAGTGTATCGATGTGAACCTCTACTAATTCAATTGCAAAACATCTTTATTTTTCATTATTTTATTATGGAACTTTCACCAACTTATTTGTGGTATTTTTATTATTAAAATGACACCAAACAAGATACAATTTGTCTCATATTTACTGTACATGCGAAGACATAACTTAGTTACTTGATACCTTCAATTAGATTAAATACAATTGGAATTATATAGTGTTGTAGTGTCATTTTAACCAGAAATATGCTAGAAATAAGAAGGTGAAAGTTCCATAAAAAAATAAGTAATAATAAAAAACTTTTTAATTGTCACTACATTGTGAGCACACGCGGGCCTTTGAACTGTTTCGGCGACGGCGACCGTCGGCGTCTCTTTCTTTCCCATATGCAGTCCTTCCTGGGGCCTGAAGTTTTCATAGATCCGAATTTGACCTTGACGAGGAACTCTCGAGTGTGAGAGAGACAGCGCCTGACGCGTATACGTGCACGAGAATTGCATGGGCTCCGTATTTTTCGATTCTTGACTCTATAATGCACATTTCAGTGTTCTATGTAGTCACAATCGCTAGATAAAAGATAAATCTATGAGGGACGTATCCGAAGAATGGCTTAATTTTACGTATTCGAGGTGCAATTTACATTATTCGACAACATGTAGCGGAGCCGTGAGAAGCAACGTGACAAATGACAGTGCTGCCGTCTATCGTGGCTGCTGAGTGACATTTTCATAACCTAGGACCGCCGAATAATGTAAATTGCGCTTCAAATACATAAAATTAAGCCATTGTTCGGATACTTCCCTCAGAGATTAATCTTTTACCTAGCGATTGTGACTACCTAGAACACTGACATGTGCATTATAGAAACAAGAATTGAAAAATAATCTTGTAATCCTCGTGTACGTATACGTGTCTAGCGCTGTGTGTTTATCACACTATAGAAGGTAGTACTTAAACGACTAAGTACACTTGAGATTATATCGTCTTTAGTGTCATTTTAATCAGAAAAATCCCACAAATAAGTTAATGAAAAACCCATAAAAAATTAATGAAAAATAAAGAAGTTTTGTAATTAGATTAGTAGTGGTTCACACCGTTATAACCGAGCCGAGATCAGATTACGCAGCATCTTTACACTGCTTGGAGCTTCGTGGCCCCTCGGTGAAGAGGATAGGCAAGGGAGAATTTTTATGGAGACTATCAGGAATAAATATCGCGACTTTATCGAAACATCATTTTTTTGTAACAAACCTTAAATTGATTAATTTTTTAGTTGTGGTATTCTCGTGAAATGAAATTCGAAGTATGGGACAAATCTGACAAGAATAATACAAAAATTAATGACTAGATTAACAATGAACAAACTGTATTTAGAGAATCATTAAACGTTACTTATATATTTCCGGATATATTTGACGTAGACAACGTGTACTCATTATATCTCGTCTTAAAATTTGTCTTCATGTTGTAGAGCGAGATGATCATCGAAGCAGCATACCAAATGGCTTGGTACGACCTACATCCTAACAGCAGTCGACAATTAGTACTTCTAATTTTAAAATCTCAGAAAGGATTGTCGCTAACATTTGGAAAGTTCTCAACCCTTAGTTTGAGAAGCTTTACTAGGGTAAAGATTCTATTTTATTCCTAACAACTTTGATTTCTGATTTCGTATAATTGTTTTTTTCATACGGATCGTGACACTTGTAAATTGAGTTTCATGTCATTCAGTGTTTCGTGTTTATAGATTATGAAAGCGTCTGCGTCATACATGTCAGTACTACTTGCGATGTGAAAATTACGCTTCACACGAATTCCATCTACTGGGAACTATAATTTACATATCTCAACAAAATTCGCAATTCTAGATGACATCGGATACTCGGAAAAGTATTCACCAATTTTTCCACCCGTAATTCCTTGAATTTTCGTGTTGAGAAAATAAATAAATATTGAAAAACGGCAGAAACTTTTCTGGGTGCCTAATGCATTTATCCTATAGAGCACACAAACAAGTGTAATTTCCCAGAGTGTAAAAATTCCTGCACGTGCTTGTAAAACCGTATATTTTATAACGAGTCACGTGTTGATCTTTAGAATTAAAAAATGTAATAATTGTAAATACGCAACGTACACTGTGTGTTCGAAGTGTTTCCGACTATTCTCTCGCCAACGCTTATTTTCATGCAGTAAAAGCGTTTCCATGCACGGACCTCACTGACAGAAACGAAGTCGACATTTTATTTTCTGCTTTTTACTGTTTCTTTGTAAGCACCGACAACGATAGAATGTTCGCGTGTATTTTAGTTTCCAGATATTTTGTTTTCCCCCGCTCGAACAGACCGCAGTGCACGATCACATAGTAGCAGAATCTTGCTCGTAATGTTTCTATATCCGCATTTCTCATTCAAATTGAAGGTTGTAACTCCTGCGAATCCTCATCTCTCGATAGACCTATAATCAGAGCGGTATATTATTTTGAATATTCATGCATATCGAGGGCTTCTCTGTTCCTATAGTTTTAAGAAACTTTTCTTTAGTCTACATATTATAGCGAGTCCACGAGGCAGTGTCGAGTGCTAAGGGTGACGAACGTGAACTTCCGGAAGTAACAGCTAGTTGAAAAAAGCGACGGATTAGAAAAAATTGAAAATACAAGTAAACTGATTCTTCAAAATGGCTTTGCCCACTACGGTTAGTAAATCAGTAAAATTCGGCCTTCATTTTGCTGGTGTCTGGCCCGGCACACCGCTCCCAGGTGTGCACAAAGTTTTCTGGATATTCTTCATGGTTATATTACAAACTTATCAATACGAATACATAATTACACGCTACAAAACTCAAAGTCTTATGATCCTAATCGAAAGCTTGAGTCTCGCTATGCCGTTCACTTTAACGTGCGTAAAATTAATCGTATCTTGGACGAACCAGGGGTAAGCTTCCCAATAGAGATTACTTTTAATGTGCATGAAATTGTCTGTTTCTTTTTGCGAGGTGTTGTGTTTTCGGAGGTAATAAAGACACGTCGAATCTGTGCCCTTCTGCGGATGATTATATCTGTGACAGTGACAAGAACGACATAAAATCTTGTTTTTCATTTACACTAATTCTACCGTAGTTTTATGTACAGTGGCTCACGAAAGTATTCGAACGCTTACGTTTACAAATTTTAATGAATAAAATAAGATGTACTAAACTAATCTGTACAGAACAATTTAGTGTCTATAGTAAGGGGAAAGTCTCAAGATTATGTCAGTAAAATTCGAAAAGGATTCAACAACGTAGGCAGAAGTTACGATATATTTATTAGACACACGTATAATAAGTGACTCACAAAAGTATTATTTAATGTTAATATTCTGTTGGACCATCTTTAGCAGTGACGATGTGTCTCAATCCACGTTCCATACTATAAACTAATGATTTCGTAAAAGTATACTCAATGAAATTCCATACTTCTATGGTTTTTTGTTCTAATACCTTCTTTGAAGTTATTTCATATTTATTTAATCTTTTTCCGATTTCAGCCCATAAATTTTCAATTGGATTTATGCCTGGACTTTAACCGTAGTCGAATCTCATATTTCTACAAGCAGAAATGCGCGTATTCGGCTGCTGACCAGTTCTTGCTACATATTTTGTTAAATAACTCTGTTTTTCGCAAGATTTCGCAATTCAAATTTACATGGTATCAAAATATACTATTTTACTAATACAACGCGAAAAAATCGCCGATACGTTTTGATACGTATTTTTTTTTATCCTCTGCTAAAGATTAGGGGAACCAATAAAATTTAATGCTTTCATTTCAGGTTAATTATTAAATAGCGCATAAGTGTTACAAAATTTTTGAAGATAAATTATAATTAACCAACCCTTACCCATCATTTTCTAAAAAGATTATTTCTTTACAAATGCCTTTTGTTCATAACACAACGTAAACAAGTTACGCTATGAACTGATGTACTATTTCATCTTCCAAATTTTCGTTTACAGATTCGCTTGTAATTAGTTTCCGACTGGATTTTTTGAATTTTTTTTTCAAAAAATAATTTATTTGGACATTATGACATAGTATAAACATAGTTTTCAGTCGACACGAAGCAGTGACTTTTCCGATTTTTGTCAATGGCTCGTGACACTGTGCGTCGGGCCGACTGTGCTAACTCGCATCTAGATCGCCGCGGACGCCATTTTTGTAAAAGAAAATATCGTTTCAAATGACCGAAGGAACCTCCCATTTTTCGCCCCTACACTAGTTTTGGGACACCCTGTATACAGATTAGTTTAAGGTAAAGGTACTAGTAGTTGACCAGTTAGGAGTTTTCCACGCGAACAATAGTAACCACTTACTCTGTCATCAAATAGGGAAAGTCGATGCCTGAATACACTCCTTAAGTCTTCTAAATTATGTATCAAGGCCACTTTAAAAAAACCTTTACTTATACAAATTTAAGAAACATATTTAAAAATTCAGTAATTGCTTCAGTAGTTGATCACTTTTGAAAATAAAAAATCTAGTAATTGACCTCTTTTATTCGTTAGTAGTTGACCACTTATACAGGGTGTTCGACTACAGGTGGGAGAAAAATTTAAGGGTTGGTTCTTAACGATGATATAAGACGAAAATGAAGAATAAAAAAATTGCGATTTCGGCTTCGTTATTTAGCTATTAACAACGCGACAGTCATGTATCGAGTGACAGATGCATGCATAACTTGGTTATCATTTGGGGCCTCAGCGAGGTGAAAATGTTTAACAAATCATTGGACAACATTGAACTCTTTGACGTATACAACGTACACTTTTGTTAGACGCGTGGTTGATTTTTAATTGTTAATAGCTAAATAACGAAGCCGAATTTTATTCTTCATTTTCGTCTTACATCATCGTTAAGAACCACCCCTTAAATTTTCTCCCACCTGTAGTCGAACACCCTGTATTAGAAAAAGGGTTAAAGCAATAATGTTGGGAATCATTTCACTATCATTTAGTTTCAACAATTATCAGCATAAATTACAATTAAAGAATGAAATAAGAAATAAAACAAATCAATTCCATAAAAAGTGGAATTGAGGAACAGAGTAGATGTTGCGAGTTAATAAAGAATTGTATAGAGAAATTTAACCAACAGCTGGTATGACATCCGAGATTCAGTTTCATCAAAAGTGTACAGCTTATAAAAATGTTATTTTTTACGTTTTCCTATAAAATGGTCAACTACTCGTACATGGTCAACTACTGGTACCTTTACCTTAGTACATCTTATTTTATTACATCTTATTAATTAAAATTTGTAAAGGTAAGCGTTCGAATACTTTCGTGAGCCACTGTATATAAATTTCGACCGAATTCTTTAAGTGTAGAGTCACTCTCCTTTCGATCATGTCACCAGTTACCTTGTACCATTTTGTATATTCAAAGAGACAGATTTATCGAACTCAATGAATATTTATTTAAAAGATGTCTCACGGCACATATGGTAGAGGTATTATTGAATCCACGTACATCTCGTTTCAAGTATCTCTAAGCATGACTCTCAGCAGATTCGCAGACTGACAACGCTCGCTCTCGATGCCTCGCAGTGTGCTGCGCGACATTTTGTCAACAATGGATGAAGACTGCGAGAAATACGCCGCGATCGATACGAATAATTTGATATCAAAAACGTCTGTGCTTTCGTTTCGTTTAACGAGCGCGATCGCTCTTTCGTACCTGGCCTCCGTTGCTTTTTACATGGCCGGGACATTGGCGTATCAACAAGGTAGCAATTCGACGACGCGAGAGCTCCTTCTCAAAATGGATCTACCCTTCGACACGAACGAGTCGCCCGTTCACGAGCTCGTGGTAACGGCACAGTTTCTTCATCTGGCAACATCTGCATTTACATTCGGCACTTTCAGCAGTCTTCTTTTAATGGTGGTGAGTCTCAACGATCGCGTGCATGTAATCCACACAACTGTTTCCATTCATGTTGATTCCTTGACGGGGATCTCTTGCGAGGAACCTGTTGATTAACTAGTTCTCTATTCAATCTATCTATTATTTGCAAGAATGAATACAGAATGAAACTACTCTTTTATTTTTCAAGCTCAAGATCATTTTTAACTTCCCGATTTATAGGGAAGTTACTGTAATTACCCCGAAAATCGAGATTTTAACAGATCTTCACGTTTCATGGTCATTGTTGTCATTTTAGACTATTTTTATCAAAATGTTTGTGTGTGTGTGCGTGTGTGCGTGCGTGCGTGCGCGTGTGTGTGTGTGTGTGTGTGTGTGTGTGTGTGTGCGCGTATGTCCGTTTGTATGGTATCAAATTTTTCGTTAACGTTTTCTGAAAATGTAACAACGCGATCAGAATAATGAATGATGCAATCGATGTATCCCGCTGTAACTTAGAGCCGATTAGATTTTGGTCCATATTGGTCAAGTAGTTTTTTAGTTTCTTTAGTATTTAATTTCCCGATTTATAGGGAAATTATTGTATTATAATTTTCGAAAGAAGTTGATTCAACAATGCAATTTATACGAGAGGACGGAAATTTTTCACCGAAGAAACAAACGTAATAATTATATATATTTTATTTTGTAAATTATGAAACTAATGCTAATGTTACCGCTTGCAATAATCGTAAATTATCCCCATGCAAGATTGAGTTAATAATTTCTTCTGTCGAGAATACATTTTCAAAGAATATCGATGAAAGTACAAAAAAAATTTATATTACAATCTTTGAGAAAACAATTAATTCAAAACGAATTATTAACTGAGATTAAATTGAAAATTAATATAAAATATATATAATTAATGACATTGTTGTTGAAGACGGACTGATTAATGGAGCGTGCTGAATATTAAAATTTATTACTTTTCAAGGAAATACTAAAATTTCGTCTATATTGTGGTCAGATCTCTAATTGCCCAGAGTGGGAGTGAAAGTAAGCGAGTAAAGTAACCAAGCGAGCAACGAGCATACGATGTTGGTTTCATGCGACGCCATATAGCAAACATTTTGATAAGTAGTAAACAATTGAAATTCCCTGAAAACGTATAATCTTCTTAAAACGTACACTAAGAAATTATAATAATATACTGCAACTAACGAATCGGGAAGTTCTTTGTGTGGCTCTTGGAGAGTCACACACCAAATAAAGAATATTAATAGCTGTAGACCCTACTAGCCATGCGTACCTTCAACCCTCTCGCAAGAGCAGTTCTACTCGCGATATTGCAAAACGAGCGAGCGAAAACAACCCCACTCGCGAAGCTCGCGAAGCGAGCGAGCAACAATGACCGTCTAGTTACTAGCTGCCCACTCGTAAATTTCTTCGTAATTAATTTCCAAAAATTATGTCTTATTAATTTTAAACAGAGAGTTTATCGAAAGCATAAATATAATTTCAAGGTAATTTTTTGAACGAAGTTCTTTATTGCAGGGTCTATTGCCGTGTGAATATGCGAAGAGATTTTTTAGACTAATTATCACATGACTATCAAATGACCTTGGACACCATTCTGTGTCTAACATTGTTTGATTACTTTTGTTACGGATTAGAAGGGGTTAAAACAAGCCACTTCACTTAAACGTAACTTTATTTCCCAAAGTTGGGTTCGTTCAATTTGTAATGGAAATTATGTACAAATAGATGTTTATAACCGGCCAAAACACAGGCTCGTTTTGGCTCGATTGCTTGAATAAAGAGTGATATTGGAACAAGATGAGTTGGTTACAAAATGAGTATCACTTTGCACGAAAATATATTCACGAGTAGTGCCCGTGAATCCCGATAGCGAATCGTTTGTCTAACTCGCGAAAACCGGTCAAGAGACGCGCGACGTTTACCGTGAGAAAGAGCGAGAACGATTAACGTACGTTGAGATCGGAGTCGAACAGCTGGCAGTTTACCGTCACCGTCGAACTATTGATTGGCGGATCGATAGAGCGATCCGCCAATAGTAATCCCATTTTCGGGGTCGATAATCGATCGTAATCGATGTCCGACGGTGCTGGTCTAAGCTACTGCGAGCTGCTTATCGACTCTCGATCTCGCGGTTACGCGTGAATCCGCCAATAGCGAGGCGGCGCAGTAAATCGGCGCGTTCACGCTGCCGACACGCTCAGCCAATCCCAAACAACTTTACAATATTATTTTTAATTTTAATACTTGAATTTTAGTCTTTGGAAACTAACATTTTTTTGAAAACAGAATCATTTCCCATACTACCACACAGATACAACAGATGATTAGGTTATCTGTTTGTTTACTTAATGTTTAATTTAAACATTACTTTTCAGACTCTGCACGTAGGATGTCACGTCGATATACTGTGCAACAGAATGTTGGATCCGTCTGCGACAGACAAAGAGCAAGTGAGATTCTTTATCAGCAGGCAACAAGAAATCGTTATATTTGTAGAGAAAATTGAGAGATTGTTCACTTACATCGCTCTTAGCCAGCTGGTATCGAACACTTGCATTACGTGTTGCGTGGGTTATCTTATTGTGATTGTAAGTAACGCAATTGCGTTTATGTGTGCATAATACTAGCAGAAGTATAGTGATTCATTCGGAGTAGTTTAGGGAGGGTATTAACCAAATTAAGTCATAATCACGCATTTTTAATCGACTTCGAAAAAGGAGGAGGTTACTCAATTCGACCTGTATGTGCCTTTTTCGCTTTTTTCTATACAGGGTGTCCCAAAACTCCTCCGACACCCGAAAATGAGAGGTTCCTTGGGTCATTTGAAGCCACATTTTCCTTTACAAAAATGGCGTTCGCGGCTTTGTTTAAGAGTTATTAACAAAAAACACGGACCAATCAGAGCGCGATCTAGACATGCGATGACACGTTCGGCCAATTGACAGTTGGCGCATCGGGTAGACTGTGCTAACTCGCGTCTAGATCGCGCTCTGATTGGTCCGTGTTTTTCGTTAATAACTCCTAAACAAAGCCGCGGAGGCCATTTTTGTAAAGGAAAATGTCGCTTCAAATGACCCAAGGAACCTCCCATTTTCGGGTGTCGGAGGAGTTTTGGGACACCCTGTATATGTTCACCGATTACGCCTAGATACCTTTTGCATCTTGTAGAGTATGTCCCCGGGGTAGTTCCGTTATAAAATTTTGGCATTTTTTCATTTCTAACGACTTTCATCGCAAAAAAACGTAATGCTTCATTTATATTTAACAGACTTCTGCGGAGTTTGCTTAGCAAGGAATGTACCGATCGCGATGAAACTTTTCACATTTAGTAGGAGATATTGCCACGATGATGCCACTTGCAAAAATTTATAGAATTTGTTGTTGTTAATAACTACTGTTATACCAACAATAAAACCAAAAAACCATACGGTGTGCTACAAATTCTACTCGTTCCACTAAAAAGTGTGAAATAAAAAAATTTTATAATACAATAACTTCCCTATGAATCAGGAAGTTAAAAAAAATTAAACCGACAACGAAACGCACTAAAAAAATTCACTAAAAAGTATGGAATAATTTCCTTTTGATTTCTATGAATACACACCAACTGTTGATACAGTTGATTGAAATAAAATATTAAATACAATACAATCTTTTCGGAGTTGGCACAAAATTGAAAATTTTCCAAATCACAGATGTTGCTGATTGCGATTTCATTGGAATTCGGTGGATTTGGGAATCAGTATTTTGGAAGAGAAGATATATTAATATGTAAAAGCATGTGAAAGTATCTCAGGATTTTCGTAACTTCTAGTGTTAAACATTTTTTATTTTGCGCCGCCTCCGAATAGATTGTATTGTATTTAATATTTTATTTTAATCAATTTTATTAACAGTTGGTGTGTAGTCATAGAAATCAAAAGGAAATTATTTAATACTTTCTAGTGAATTTTTTAAGTTATAATAAGAGACTGTTTTTAATCGTTGGCTACTACAATTGCACCCATCTAATTTTTGCAGTTTATGTATGTAGTCGTATACATGTATGAGTTATACGTAATATGAAAAACATTTCTTGTTTCAGTCATTCAGCGTGGAGAACGGATTTATCATGTTAATGAAATGTATTCTGTTCTATTATGTAATGTGCTTAGAAGCGTTCATCTATTGCTTCGTTGGAGAATTCCTCGACATTAAGGTCATTGCACGAAACTAATTGCATATTACATATTGTAAATAATATCTTAGTATCGATCGTAAATAGGTTTTAAACAAAATTTTTAATGGTATCAGCGCACTGGTTCGATCAAAAACTACTGCTACAGATGCCGGCTTGGGCGAAACATGTGGTTACACCAATATCAGTTATATCTATTATAATTATATTTTAATTTACACTCAGCAAGTGAGTTACAATTATAATTTTCTTAAATTTAAAAATTTATTAAAAAAAGGTTTATAATTATATTTGCTCCACAGTACTAATAGAAATTGTCGGTTAATTTACAGACGCAAAATTTTATTAATTTCTTGAAAATGATCTAAATATAGATCGAAACGTCGAAATTTTGATTTTGTGATATTTTGCAAATAGTGTAGAAGTAGTTTTTGATCGAACCAGTGCGCTGATACCATTAAAAATTTTGTTTAAAACATATTGTAAACAATACATATTTCATAGATAGAGTACAGAAGTGCTAAACGCAGTAGTTTTAATTCATCGCTGTAGTATCTTCCAAATATGTATTGTGCTCGAATATAATTTATGGTTCGAGTTAGTCAGCTCAGTATGTAGTTCTAAACGAGAGTAGTCTGCTTTTTCATGCGATGTTATCCTTTATTGATCGCTGCACTCGAGTTTCTCTTCAAATCTCCTCATGCTTTATTACGTCACTAGCAGAAATGTCTGCAAATATACTTCGAGCAAAATGTATAATATGTATATCAAGTTAGCCCATAACTTCGTAAGCATGTTTATACACACGTAAAATATATCTTAGTTTTACTCAACAATACATTTGCTGGAAGTTAGCAGTATTTATGAATTAATGCCAATCAGATCTCAATTTAGCAATGTGTAACTTCTACACAAATGTATCTTCTGTGCATGTGTTAACATAAGTGCATACTTTCCGAATATTACACGGTTCATAGGTAAATTCCTCTGGATCGAAAAGTAATAGTATAATAAAATGTGTGATATCGGCGCTAGGTTCGATCCTTAATAGAAAAAACAACAAATGTGCAATTATTTACATGCTTCTAACGGTTCGATCCCTATGTGGATCTTTTTCAAAGAGAACATTTTTGCGTCTGAAAAAGAAGAAAAAACAAATAAATTTTCAATGTAATACCAAATACTTGAAAACAGCGTGGTTCCAGAAGAAACAAAAAAAAAACTAAAAATCGTATACATACTTGCTGTATCAAAAGTGAACAAAAACATTTAAACACAAATTAAGGAGTTACAACATGTGTGTACTTTAGTCCATGATGGTAGATATGTAACTGCATGTAAATAATTGCACATTTGTTGTTTTTTCTATTAAGGATCGAACCTAGCGCCGATATCATACATTTTATTACACGGTTCAGTGTGTGACACTTGTTCATACGTCGTTATTGAGTATTCTCTGTACTTCCAGAGCAAAATGATCGCACAAACAGCATTCGATATACCATGGTACAACTTACACCCGAATGTCAGTCGACAATTGGTGTTGTTGATATTGAGAGCTCAGAAGGGACTGCCATTAACATTTGGAAAGTTTTCGATGATGAATCTGGAGAGCTTCACCAGTGTAAGATGATTTTATCTTTTACGCACGATCGTGACTGCTATCCTCAGCAAATAGTTGATTTTTTAAAAAATAACTATGCAAACGTCTCAATTAATCTCACATTCTTGTATTTGTAGATCATGAAGGCTTCAGCATCTTACATGTCGGTGCTTCTTGCGATGTCTTGAAATATAAACCTCGCACTTAAATAGAAATGAAATAGACGTATATAATTACGTAATGTGTATTTGTTTTCCCGAGGGTAAGTGTACCGATATTATGTCATAGCCTGTTTAAATGAAAAATACTATGAACAGAAGACTGAGCGTTTCTGTCCTTTTCTTCGATGCCACAAAAAATAGTGTCCGACGAAAACAACGGATGGAATTTGAACTGTTTTTAGTGGTTTAATTGCCTGTACGAATATATACATATTATGCTTCACATGTGGGTACAGTAAATATAGATCAAATTATATCACTTTTGGATTCATTTTAATCAGAAAGATATAACAAATATGTTGGTAAAATTTCATTAAAGATAAGTAAAAACAAACAAGTTTCATTTATTGTGTGAAGCGGTCTTATCGGTAAACTATTTTTAAATGCGCTTTGGCCGCGAGCGGTGTATCTTTACACGCGCTGCCCTTTTCAACGTTCGGTTCGGTCTTTCATGCTAGGAAGAAGTGTTTGTCTACGAACTGTGCACACAAACCTTCCCGAGGCTCTGACAACTATGGAGGATTTATTGTAATAACATAATTTTTTTGTAACATACCTTAAATGGATTAATTGTTTAGTTGTGTTATTCTCGTGAAATGGAATTCGATGTATGGGATAAATCTGACAAGAATAATACAAAAATTAATGACTAGATTAACAATGAACAAGCAGTATTTAGAGAATCATTAAACGTTACTTACATTTTTCCGGATGCATATATTGGACGTAGATAACATGTACTCATTATATCTCGTCTTAATTTGTCTTTCTGTTGTAGAGCAAGATGATTATCGAAGCAGCACATCAAATTGGCTTGGTACGACCTGCAACCTAAGATCAGACGGCAATTAGTACTTCTAATTTTGAAATTTCAGAAAGGATTGTCGCTATCATTTGGAAAAGTATCAACTCTTAGTTTGAGAAGCTTCACCGAGGTAAAGTTACTATTTTATTAATAACAACTTTGACTTTTGATTTTGTGTAATTGTTTCTTCATACGCATCAGGACACTTGTGAAGTGAGTTCAAGTAATTATATTTTCTGTGTTTATAGATTATGAAAGCGTCTGCGTCATACATGCCAGTACTACTTGCTATGTGAAAATTACGCTTCACACGGATTTCATTTACTGGGAACTATAATTTACATATCTCAAGAAAATTCGCAATTCTAGATGGCATCAGATACTCGGAAAAGTATTCACCAATTTTTCCTACCAGTAATTCCTTGAATTTTCGCGTTGAGAAAATAAATATTGGGTCTATAACTTAAAAACCGGAATTTGACACTAGATGTTAACATTTGTGTATACGATGTAGCAAATCATTGACATACACGTCATTTTGATGCTCTATTCATAACCTGTCAAAACCAGTCAACAGTGTTTGATTTGCTTGTTCGCATCATATTTTTTTCAATCATGGAAAATTTTGAAAATTGACGAAAAACAGCATTTGCGGGAAATTTTCCTGAGTCACTTTTTTGAAAAGAAAACTGCAGCCGAATGTCATCTTGTGCGCGTGGAATTGTATGGCGAACATGCTCTTGCGAGAACACAGTGTTTGCGAGTGGTTTGGACGCTTTAAAAGTGGTGATTTTTACATCAAAGATAAACAGCGGCTTGGACAGTCGAAAAAGTTTGAAGATGAAGAATTGAAAGCGTTACTCGATCAAGACTCGTGTCGAACACAAGAAGAGCTTGCGGAATCATTGGACGTGACTCAAGCAGCCAGTTCCAAGCGCCTAAAAGCATTCGTTTAAAGGGAGCATTGAAGGAAAAACGGTCAGAATGGGAGACCAGACAAGAGACATTAATTTTCCAACATGACAATGCTCGGCCACATGATGCTCAACACGTTAAAAACTATTTGGAAAATACCGGATAGGAAGTTCTGCCACACCCGACATATAGTCCAGACTTCGCGTCTTCTGACTATCACTTGTTTCGGTCGATGCAGAATGCACTTTCCGGAAGACGCTTCACTTCAGTCCAAGGCATCAAAATTTGGCTCGATTCGTTCTTTGATTCAAAAGATGACCGGTCTTTTTGGGATAGCATCCACAAATTGCCAGAAAGATGGGGAAATGTTGTAACTTCCGATGGACAATACTTTGAATAAAAGATTTAATGAACGCTCAAATTTCCTAAAAAAATTGGTTTTTCCGAGGTTAAGCGTACCGATATTATTTCATGGGTTGTTAAAATCAACAGTTTCAGAAGCTACCTTGTCTATCATTCACAATTTGATTCACTCAATCACAACTAAACTACAAATGCAGAATGCACTTTCCGGAATACGCTTCACTTCGGTTCAAGGCATCAAAATTTGGTTCGATTCGTTCTTTGATTCAAAAGATGACCGGTTTTTTAGATATCATTCACAAATTGCCAGAAAAATGGAGAAATGTTGTAACTTCCGATGGACAATACTTTGAATAAGAGAATTGTACAAGATTTTCTTTAATGCACGCTCAAATTTCCTAAAAAAATTGGTTTTCCGAGGATAAGCGTACCGATATTATTTCATGGGTTGTTAAAATCAACAGTTTCAGAAGCTACCTTGTCTATCATTCACAATTTGATTCACTCAATCACAACTTAAACTACAAATGCAGAATGCACTTTCCGGAATACGCTTCACTTCGGTTCAAGGCATCAAAATTTGGTTCAATTCGTTCTTTGATTCAAAAGATGACCGGTTTCTTTTGAGATATCATTCACAAATTGCCAGAAAAATGGGAAAATGTTGTAACTTCCGATGGACAATACTTTAAATAAGAGAATTGTACAAGATTTTCTTTAATGAACGCTCAAATTTCCTAAATAATTCCGGTTTTTAAGTTATAGACCCAATAAATATTGGAACATACCAGAGAAGCATGCAATTTAAATATGTCTTTCTAATTACGTATTTATCTAGAAAACAGCAAAAACTTTTCTGGGTGTCTAATGCATTTATCGTTTAAAGCACACAAGCAAATGTAATTTACCAGAGTGTAAAAATTCCAGTAAGGTCGACCACCGGACTTGCTTGTAAAACCGTGTATTTTACAACTAGTCACGCGTTGACGTGTAGAATCACAATATATAATAATAGTAAAGATGCAACGTATGCTGTATATTCGAAGTGTTTCCGACTATTCTCTCGCCAACGCTTATTTTCATGCAGTAAAACCGTTTCCATGCACGGACCTCACTGAGCAGAACGAAGTCGACGTTTTATTTTCTGTTTATTACTAATTCTTTGTAAGCACCGGCGACGATAGAAAGATCGCGTGCATTTTAGTTTCCGGATATTTTGTTTCCCCCGCTCGAAAAGACTGCAGTGCACGATCACATATTAGCAGAATCTTGCTCGTAATGTTTCTATATCCGCATTTCTCATTCAAATTGAAGGTTATAACTCCTGCGAATCATCCCTCATCTCTCGACAAACCTATAATCAGAGCGGTATATTATTTAGAATATTCATGCAGATCATGCGTGCGCGCAATGCTTTGCGGGCTTCTGTTCCTATAGTTTTGAGAAATCTTTTTTCAGTCTACATATTATAGCGAGTCCATGAGGCACTGTTAAGAACGAAGGGTGACGAGCGCGAACTTTCGAAAGTAATAGCCAGTTCAAAAAAGCGACATAGATCAGAAAAAATAGAAAATACAAGTAAACTGATTCTCCAAAATGGCTTTGCCCACTACGGTTAGTAAATCAGTAAAATTCGGCCTTCATTTTGCTGGTGTCTGGCCCGGCACACCGCTCCCAGGTGTGCACAAAGTTTTCTGGATATTCTTTATGGTTATCTTACAAACTTATCAATACGAATACATAATTACACGCTATAAAACTGAAAGTCTTATGATACTAATTGACAGCTTGAGTATCGCTATGCCCTTCACTTTAGTGTGCATTAAACTAATCGTCTCTTGGATGAACCAGGGGTAAGCTTCTCAATAGAGATTACATTTAATGTGCTAGAATTTGCCTGTTTTCCTATGTGAGGTATGTATTGTGCTTTCACCGCGGTTTTTCGTTTATTGTATATCAATTTCGACCTATTTTTTAAATGTAGAGTCACCCCCCTTTTGATTGTACCATCAGTTACCAAGAATATTGTACATTCAAAGTCAGATTGATTGAACTAAATGAATTTTTATTTAACCCTTCCGCTACGGGCTGCTTCTCCGCCGCGATACTCCCGCTGGACGGGTTGGTTCTCCGCCGCGGAGAGAAAACCCCAAGAACACAAATATAACCTAAAAACGAGGGGCCACGGAAATCGTAATCGTGCCAATAACTCCAATTGCAACTACTGTATTTATTAATACTATTCATGTAAAGCATAATAAACCCAAAAGGGTTTCAATGCTTAAAATTAAAAAAAAATAAAAAATCGTGTGCGTGGAAACCACGCGCGGCAGAAGTGAAACTTATTGCTTATTAAGCATACATACAGAGAAATTATTATATCTAATAAGCAATAAGTTTCATTTCTGCCGCGCGTGGTTTCCACACACCCAATTTTTTTCTAAATTTTAAATGTGATTTTGTAATTTATATACATACCTCTTGTTTTTTAAATATATATCTAATACATGTGTAAAACACTTCAAAACACTGCAATAATGAAAATACTCTTCAATAATTAAATACTGAAAATATCACTTCAAATGTACTGCGCGGCCTTCTCTCTCACTCTTTGTACCCCACGCCGACACGTTTGATCCTACTACCGAGCATTTTATTCGTTGCGATATACACCAAAATGTTCGATATATACAAAAATTTTCATTCTAATTGTAAGATCGTTGGTTGTCCAAGCGGTTAAGGAATTGGACTACCAATCGGTGGACCGGTGTTCGAATCCCGCCGGGGTAAGAAATTATTTTTCTCCGTTCATTCTCAGTTTAAATTTTCGCGCTCGACTTTCGACTTCCGTCACATCGACTTCCGTTTCATCAGAAAATAGTTACCCTCGGCAAAGAAGTTTCACTTCAAAAAAACTCCAATTGCTGGTCATATATCCAGTACGCGGCATCTTATGCAGAGCGACTATAGTCGCCCGTAGTACCTCAGTGGCGTTTTATGCAGAGCGACTATAGTCGCTCGTAGTAGCGAAAGGGTTAAAAAATCTCTCTCGGTATTTATGGTAAAAGTAGTGTTGACTCTTAGACCATATATACTTATAGACACGGCACAGATAATTTGGCCTATGGCAAAGATGACAGTAATGTGTGACTCATCGTTCCGAAAGATGTACAAGCTATGCTCATCGACAGCGCCTGCGCTTGGCTCATGAAGGTGAGGGGGGTATACGCGGAAAGAATGGACAGGATAATTTCAAAGAATTTGGCATTTTATCATAAAATAATCATTATGTAAAGTATATTTGAGATACAAATGTTTATTCTATATGGTTTATTCAGGTATTACAATGAAGTATGAGTTTAAAAAATTTCTCTGCAATTTTGAATACAGCACATTAGCACTACTTTGAATCGCTACACAAAATTCACACGGAGTAAAAAAACGTGTTTGAGTTATAGTATAATGTGTAATGGATAGTGTCGGCGTCGATCTGCCGCGTCAGCCATTTTGAAATTATCTTAAGAACTATCTTTTTTACCACGATCTTTGCCACGGCCAACTCTCAGTTTTCCTATACACATACTATACCTATGCCGTGTCTATAAGTATATATGGTCTAAGTGTTGACTCCACGTACATCTCGTTTCAAGTATCTCTAAGCATTACTCTCAACAGTCTCGCAGACTGACAACGTTCGCTCTCGATGCTTCGTAGTGTGCTGCGCGATATTTTGTCTACAATGGATGAAGACTGCGAGAAATACGCCGCGATCGATACGAATAATTTGATATCAAAAACGTCTGTGCTTTCATTTCGTTTAACGAGCGCGATTGCTTCTTCGTACCTGGTCTCCGCTGCTTTTTACATAGCCGGCACATTGGCGTATCAACGAGGTAGCAATTCGACGACGCGAGAGCTCCTTTTCAAAATGGATCTGCCCTTCGACACGAACGAGTCGCCCGTTCACGAGCTCGTGATAACCGCACAGTTCCTTCATCTGGCAACATCTGCGTTTACCTTCGGCACTTTCAGCGGTCTCCTTTTGATGGTGGTGAGTTGAAACGATTGCGTGCGTGTAATCCTCACAACTGTTTCCATTCATGTTGATTTCTTGACATGATCTCTAGCGAGGAACCTGTTGATTAACCAGTTTTCTGTTCAATCTACAGTGACTCCCACTAATATTCGGACACTCTTACAAAGACGATAACTTTTTTAATATTGTACTATACGATTTGAATTTTTTTTGGCAAGGTAGTGCAATTAGTTTGCCACAGGATGCGAAAAAAGAATTTTGTCAAATATTACAATTGATCGGAATTATAAAAAAAATACTAAAAGTTGCATTTTAAAACTTTTTCATGTGGACCTATATTGAAAATTTAAAAAATACGTTTTGTAGATCTGCGTCAATTATATGCCCTGTGAAAGTTTCATCGCAATCGGCCAATGTGGAAAAGAACGACAACGATTGAAAGATGCAAGAATCATTAGATTTACTGCAGTTGAAGGCCGAAAATCGTGAAAATCTGCAATTTTTAACATATTTAAACGTTTGTAGCTCATTGCAACGTCGACCGATTTTGACGAAATTTTCAGAATATGTTTAATTGACACATATAAATACAACATATTTTTTAAATTTTCAACGTAAGTCCACATAAAAAGGTTGTAAAATGCAACTTTCGGTATTTTTTTTATAATTCCGATCAATTGCAATTTTTGACAAAATTCTTTTTTCGCATCCTGCGGCAAACTAATTGCTCTAGCTTCTAAAAAATGTTCAAATCGTATAGTGCAATATTAAAACAGTTATCGTCTTTTTAAGAGTGTCCGAATATTAGTGGGAGTCACTGTATCTATTATTTGCAAGAATGAATACAGAACAGAAGAACTCTTTTATTCTTCAAGCTTTTCAATTCATGGGTAAAATTCGATTATATTGACTTGCTCCTCACTCGTAAATTTCTTCGTAATTAATTTTCAAAAATCACGTTTTGATCATTTTAAACTGAGAGTTTATTGAAAGGACAGCAATAATTTCTAAATCATTTTTTAACGTGTTCTTTATTGCAGCTTCTATTGCTGTGCGATTGTGCGAAAAGATTTTATAGACTTATTAGAACGTGACCATCAAACGACCTTGGACACCATTTCGTGTCTAACATTGTTTGATTACTTTACAATATAATTTTTAATTTTGATACTTAAATTTCAGTCTGGAAACTAAAATTTTTTTTGGAAACAGAAAAATTTCCCATACTACCATACAGATAGAACAGGTAATTAGGTTGTCTGTTTGTTTACTTAATGTTTAATTTAAACATTATTTTTCAGACTCTACACGTAGGCTGCCACGTCGATATACTGTGCGACAGAATGTTGGATCCGTCTGCGACAGACAAAGAGCAAGTGCGATTCTTTATCTGCAGGCAGCAAGAAATCATTTTGTTCGTGGAGAAAATTGAGAGACTGTTTACGTACATCGCTCTTAGCCAGCTGCTATCGAACACTTTCATTACGTGTTGCGTGGGATATCTTATTGTAATTGTAAGTAACACGAGTGTTTAGGGAGAGCATTAAACAAATAAAGTTGTAATCACGTATTTTTATAATAATTGTTTGTTTTTAACACTTGATGACTACTACTGCTGCGCTCACCAAATTTTTACAGTTTATGTATGTATGTATGAGTTATACTTAATATGAGAATCATTTCTTGTTCCAGTCATTGAGCGCGGAGAACGGACTTCCCATGTTAATGAAATGTATTCTGTTCTACTATGTAATATGCTTAGAAGCGTTCATCTATTGCTTCGTTGGAGAATTCCTCGACATTAAGGTCATTGCACGAAACTAATTTCATATTATACAGGGTGTCCCACATAAATGATAACACCTAAATATCTTTCGTATTTACAGTCCTATCAGAAAACTTCAGAGGACGCTATTGCAGGGGGGCAATATAATAATGAAGAAAAAAATTTTTTATGTCGTGTTTTTAAATGAAATTGCAATGTCACCGATGTTTTTTTAAATGGAGTAGTATATTTTTTTTTTGATAGCATGATAGACAATAAAAAACTGAATTTAGTGGATACCACCTTTTTGACCTTGAAATGACCTTGAGCAAGAATGGAAATGGAATAGTATATTTTTTTTGCGGTAGCATGATAGACAATAAAAAACTGAATTTAGTGGATACCAACTTTTTGACCTTGAAATGACCTTGATATGATATGTGACTGGTCAACCCAACGTAAACAACGCGCAATCTTTGCTGAAACACGTAAGTTTTAAACTTCCACATTTCATCCGCTTCAACATGATTATTCTTGCTGAAGGTCAAAAAGGTGGTATCCACTAAATTCAGTTTTTTATTGTGTATCATGCTATCGCAAACAAAATATACTATTCCATTTAAAAAAACATCGGTGACATTGCAATTTCATTTAAAAACACGACATAAAAAATTTTTTTCTTCATTATTATATTGCCCCCCTGCAATAGCGTCACTGTGTCCTCTGAAGTTTTCTGATAGGACTGTAAATACGAAAGATATTTAGGTGTTATCATTTATGTGGGACACCCTGTATATTGTAAACAATACATACAGGGTGTCCCACTGTATCAAGAACGGCAGGATATCTCGGAAGACGGTGTCGTTATCAAAAAAGTGTTCCTACAAAAGTTGTTTGGTATGACGGTTTAAGTTACGTGGTATTAATGGTTTTTTGTGGGTGCAGGATATTTCACACCCTGTATATCATAGATAGAGTACAGAAGCGCTAAACGCAGTAGTTTTAATTCGTCGCTGTAGTATCTCCCAAGTATGTATTGTGCTCGAATATAATTTATGGTTCGAGTTAGTCAGCTCAGTATATGTAGCTCTAAACGAAAGTAGTCTGCTTTTTCATGCGATGTTATCCTTTATTGATCGCTGCACTCGAGTTTCTCTTCAAATCTCCTCATGCTTTACTACGTCACTAGCATAAATGTCTGCAAATATACTTCGGGCAAAATGTATAATATGTATATCAGGTTAGCCATAACTTCGTAAGCATGTTTAAACACACGTAAAATATATCTTAGTTTTACTCAACGATACATTTGCTGGAAGTTAGCAGTATTTATGAATTAATGCCAATCAGATGTCAATTTAGCAATGTGTAACTTTTACACAAATGTATTTTCTGTGCATGTGTTAACATAAGTGCATACTTTCCGAATATTACACGGTTCATAGGTAAATTCCTCTCGATCCAAAAGTAATAGTATAATAAAATGTATGATATCGGCGCTAGGTTCGATCCTTAATAGAAAAAACAACAAATGTGCAATTATTTACATGCTTCTAACGTTTCGATCCCTCTGTGGATCTTTTTCAAAGAGAACATTTTTGCGTCTGAAAAAGAAGAAAAAACAAATAAATTTTCAATGTAATACCAAATACTTGAAAACAGCGTGGTTCCAGAAGAAACAAAAAAAAACTAAAAATCGTATACATACTTGCTGTATCAAAAGTGAACAAAAACATTTAAACACAAATTAAGGAGTTACAACATGTGTGTACTTTAGTCCATGATGGTAGATATGTAACTGCATGTAAATAATTGCACATTTGTTGTTTTTTCTATTAAGGATCGAACCTAGAGCCGATATCATACATTTTATTACACGGTTCAGTGTGTAACACTTGTTCATACGTCGTTATTGAATATCCTCTGTATTTGCAGAGCAAAATGATCGCTAAAACAGCATTCGATATACCATGGTACAACTTACACCCGAATGTCAGTCGACAATTAGTGTTGTTGATATTAAGAGCTCAGAAAGGACTGCCATTAACATTTGGAAAGTTTTCGATGATGAATCTGGAGAGCTTCACCAGTGTAAGATGATTTTATCTTTTACGCACGATCGTGACTGCTATCCTCAGCAAATAGTTGATTTAAAAAAAAAATAACTATGCAAACGTCTCAATTAATCTCACATTCTTGTATTTGTAGATCATGAAGGCTTCAGCATCTTACATGTCGGTGCTTCTTGCGATGTCGTGAAATAGAAACCTGGCACATGTTGTATACATACCACGCAATAACATAAATATTTAAGTTAAATATACATGTTATCTGAAATGAAATAGACGTATATAATTCTGTAATGTGTATTGGTTTTTCCGAGGATAAGCGTACCGATTTTATTTCATGGGTTGTTGAAATCAACAGTTTTACAAGCTACCTTGTCTATCATTCACAATTTGATTCACTCAATCACAACTTAAGGATGTTCTGGAGCTATATAAAAACGCAACAAAATTTTTGAAAATTTGACAAGATATAATTCTTACTAAATTAATGCAATTACCAAAGTTTGAGTTAGATTCACTACACCGTTTAATATTTATAGCAACTTAAAGGTTGTATGTTTTAACACGTCTTCTTATGGAGAACTCATAAAATTCCACTTGAAACCCTGTTTAAACCTTGAAAAAACGCAACTAGAAACTCCAGTTTTTTATTTTATATAGTAAAAATTATGTATTTAATTATGTTCAAAATTTATTAGGATTCACTAAACAGTTACGGAGCAAAAAATTGTAAACTGTTACAAAACTTCAAATTTATCGTGTTGTCATCTCACTAGCATTAATTTTATTGAAATTTCACATGTTAATTTTCAATAATAACCATGAATATTGCTTTCTGAAGTATCCTTAATTTATTTAAACATTTATTTTCAACTTTTTATTGCGTAATTATATATATTGAATATCACAAATTTATTTTCTAGAAGTTCAAATCAGAGGGTACAATTATTCGCAAAAGTCACTTACAATTTTTTATGATATGAAGACAATTTGATTAAAAAATGAATACAACATGCAATTCACTAATTAAACGAAAGCTTTTTAAATTAATCTATTTTTCTAATGCAAAATATACTCGTGAATGGCTTTCATTGCCAATATATTAATAGATTTCGAATTTCTTGTACTTTTGTCTCCCATTGTACCTCCAGAACATCCTTAAACTACAGCAACATTTGAAAATTCGACTCGCACTGTATATCAGATGTTATCGAAATGATCTCTATTTTCCGATTAACGTTCATGTTTTTTTAATCAAACTATTTTCAAACTCGGTTCTGTCCGAAGGGAATGACGCTAATCTATTTTTCTTGGACTTCAGCGACGTTACGATTTCATGGGTCTTCGAAGAAATCATTTTTACTCGCAGAAGTTTTTTCTCGACATTGGGGACGGAACTTGAATGCGACATCCGACCAAATCAATTTAAAATGATGTTTCCAGTCGTGCCACTCAGCTCCTGCATTTTTTACGAAAAACGTTCCTCGATGCAGGAAAGTTACAACTACAACTTCAGCGAATCTTCCCCTATTTTTGTTCGTTCTCGGGACGCTCGTAATCAGTGTGGCATTATTTGAAATATTTATGCGGATCATGCGAATGTGCAACGAATGCGAGGGCTTCACTTGAGGAAGCTTCATTCATAGAAAGTTGCTGTCACTGTTGATTGCGAGTGGCTGATCTACGCAACGTTGTCACAGCATAATGGCCCTTGGGGGATCAATAGAAAAAGGAATCTAGTCAAATTTAAATACCACAATATCGAATTTTTAAAAGATGTTTCGAAGCACAGTGAGTCAGTCTGTTAAGTATGGACTTCATTTCGTTGGGATTTGGCCCGGCACACCGTTTCCGGGATTGCACAAATTTTGTTGGGTGTTGTCTACGACTCTATGCCAAATTTATCAGTACAAGTATGTGATCGCGCATTTTAACACCGATGGACTCGCGGAAATGGTCGACTGTTTGTGTTTTGCTCTGCCGTACACTATGACGATGGTTAAACTAATTATAATTTGGATGAACCACGGGTAAGTCGAATAATTCTGGTTACTATGAATGAGAATGTTTGGCGAAGAAGTATTGTTCAAAGAAGAATAAAAACATCAAACGAAGTATGGGACATTTGCTAACATAAATTATTCGGTTGTTAAAACATTTGGAAAAACAATAGGTTTCTGTAATGACGGTATCGCTGCACCTTAAAACACTCATAACCAGACTACGGATCTTAATGCAAAAGAAAAATTGTTTGCACCAATTGCAAGTGACTGGAACACATAAATAGTTAATGCTTACTTTAATAATTTTAACAAACTGAGAAAAATATATTTGTACTCTTAAATCATTGTAACCTTTTCTACTGTTTTAAACTGCACCCACTCATTTTTGCCATAAAAGCATAAAATCCGCAGTCTACTCATACCTTCGTTAATCTTCTCTCTCTGTACTGCTACTCTAATGTCAACCATGTACAGGGGGCTAATATTGTTTTTCCTTATTTAATGTTTCACTTTTTTTTATGTATTGTATACTTATCTTTTAAAAATTAATAAAATTCTACAAATACTTACGCAGAGAAATTCAAGAGGGTTAATTGGAGCCCATACATTTTTGGAGCAAAATGATAGAAAAAATTTCTCTGCTTAAGTATTTGTGAAATTTTATTAATTTGTAAAAGATAAGTATACAATTTAAGCAAAGATTAAATGTTATCGGCGCATTGGTTCGATCAATTAAATACTTTAAAACACTATTTGCAAAATATTACAACATTTTATCTCGACGTTTCGATCTAGATTTAGATCATTTTCAAGAGATTAACAAAAACAACATTGTATCTGTAATGAAACAAAAGAAAATTATTTCAATTTAAACAAGAAACCCCAAAAACAATTTTTCTAAATAAATCCTTTTGTTTTGGTCACGCTTTAATTGATTATATATATATATATATATATATATATATATATATATATATATATATATATATATACATATATATATACATTTATATGTATAATTTTTGTGGCAAACCATTCTAGATGTGTATCTCATTTAATTACCTCAAAAGGTTTATTGAGGTAAAAGGTTATGGCAAAAATGAAAGTATTACGTTTATACAATGTTTGAATTTACCGCCATATATTGATATTGGCCAATAGATCGATATCTGATCAACCATTGGTTTCCCGAATGTCTTTACGTTTTCCTTACGTTTAAATCTCTTCACTACCATGGTGACTGTCCAGGCAGCAACATGTATATCATACATATATTAAATTTTCTAATTTAAAGTTGGTTTTGTGACACTACGCAAGTGAGTAACATTTTACCTATTATAATATGGGTCATCGTTTTTGGGGTTTCTTGTTTAAATTGAAATAATTTTCTTTTGTTTCATTACAGATACAATGTTGTTTTTGTTAATCTCTTGAAAATGATCTAAATCTAGATCGAAACGTCGAGATAAAATGTTGTAATATTTTGCAAATAGTGTTTTAAAGTACTTAATTGATCGAACCAATGCGCCGATAACATTTAATCTTTGCTTAAAGCTTATTACGATCGCTATACATATAACTGTTATAAGTATACAATACTTAAAAAAAGTGAAACGTATCATAGATGCATAGCATTCCTATCTGTTCTTGATCGTGGCCAGCGCCGTTGCAACTTAGCTCATATGACAAGGGGTTAAGGGTAGACTTCTTTTTTTCAGGATTGCAACGGTGCAGGATGCGCGTTCCCATTTCTCGATAATACAAAAAATTGGGTTTACGATAGCCGTAAACGTTGGATAAAAGATTGATCTAGGTCGTTGTCGCCCTCAAAGGTCATTTTTTTTCATTTACTAGGAGTAATTTACAATAATTCCCAACGTCATTTGCATTGCTACGGACGACGGACAGATGTTCAAGATTATGTCTGGCAGGAGCCGTTCTAGATTAACGCACAGAACCACCCCAGATAAATCCACATACAGTGACTCCCACTAATATTCGGACACTCTTACAAAGACGATAACTTTTTTAATATTGTACTATACGATTTGAATTTGTTTGGGAAGCTAGTGCAATTAGTTTGCCACAGGATGCGAAAAAAGAATTTTGTCAAAAATTACAATTGATCGGAATTATAAAACTAGCTGGTTATTGTTGCTCGCTCGCTTCGCGAGCTCGCGGATGGGGTTGTTGTTGCTCGCTCGCTTCGCGAGCTCGCGGGTAGGACTGCTCTTGCGAGAGGGTTAGTGGTACGCATTGCTAGTGAGGCATACAGCTATTAATGGTTTTTTTTTTATTTTGTGTGTGACTCTCCACGAGCCACACAAAGAACTTCCCGATTCGTTAGTTGTAAGCGGTAACATTAGCATTATCTGCATAATTAAAAAAAAAAAAATGAAATATATATAATTACGTTTGTTTATTTGGTGGAAAATTTCCATCCTCTCTTATAAATTGCATTGTTGAATGAACTTCTTTCGAAAAAAGCTAAAAAATCTAAAAAACTGCTTGACCAATATGGACCAAAATCTAATCAGCTCTAAGTTACGACGGGGCGCATCGATTGCGTCATTCATCATTCTGATCGCATTGTTACTTTTTCAGAAAACGTTAACGAAGAATTTGATAACATACAAACGGCCATACGCACACACACACACACACACACACACACACACACACACACACACACACACACACACACTAACAATTTGATAAAAATAGTCTAAAATGACTTCAATAACCATGAAACGTGAAGATCTGCTAAAAATCGATTTACGATTTTCGGGGTAATTACAATAACTTCCCTATGAATCGGGAAGTTAAAAAATACTAAAAGTTGCATCATTACAACTTTTTTATGTGGACCTATATTGAAAATTTAAAAAATACGTTTTGTAGATCTGTGTCAATTATAAGCCCTTTGAAAGTTTCATCACAATCGGCTTATGTGGAAAACAACGACAACGATTGAAAGATGCAAGAATCATTAGACTTACTGCAGTTGAAGGCCGAAAATCGTGAAAATCTGCAATTTTTAACATATTTAAACGTTTGTAGCTCATTGCAACGTCGACCGATTTTGACGAAATTTTCAGAATCTGTTTAATTGACACAGGTCTTTTTTTTTGTTCAGGACGAAGGAGATAGACAACTCCTCCTTCCAGGACGCAAAATGTAAATAGCGCCCTTTTCTTTGCATTCTATGACTCGGAAAACATTGCAGGGACCCGCTTATTGCATAATCTCACAGCAACTGTTTTATATCCCGAGTTTAAGCCACTCATGTTCTTGTCTTAAGCCTAATTGACACAGGTCTATAAAACGTATTTTTTAAATTTTCAACGTGGGTCCACATAAAAAAGTTGTAAAATGCAACTTTCGGTATTTTTTTTATAATCCCGATCAATTGCAATTTTTGACAAAATTCTTTTTTTGCATCCTGTGGCAAACTAATTGATCTAGCTTCTAAAAAATGTTCAAATTGTATAGTACAATATTAAAACAGTTATCGTCTTTTTAAGAGTGTCCGAATATTAGTGGGAGTCACTGTACGTACATATCTGTTTAGTTTAAAACCAAAACATACGCACGACCAACTGGACGTTGACAAAATATGAATGTGACTCAGGGCTATTGACGGTATTGAAAGCTCCCCTTCGGATCAACCTTAATCGTATAGATTGCGCGAGTCCGGTATAAAATCTATTAGGTATTTATAAAGTTGTGTCGAGGCCCCCGCATTCAGTGAATCGACATTATGCATCTTAGGCTTCGTACAGACTTCAATGGTTTGGCGAACCGTTCGTCAGATTTCTGTTCCAAGACAGATAAAGCATATCCGATACATTCACAAGATGAAGAATAAATGTCAAGAAATAGAAAGAAATTTATAAACAAAGACATCGGTGATTTAAATTATCTCAAAAAATTATATCTCTACTTCCTAATTTGTTTCAAATTATTAAAGAGGCCCTAGCTATGAAAACATTGCATTTTTTCATTTTTTGTTGTTGTTTACGGAACGCACTCTCGGAACGCAATCCTTCCGTTTTTATTCAGAATATGTATCGCAGAGAATCATAATTACAATAACTTCCCTATGAATCGGGAAGTTGAAAAGGCGAAAATTTATCATGTTGCAACATCTCCAAAAATTCAAGTCATTTAGTCTCGAATCAGACGTTTTTAATGCTTCGTACTGACTTGAACATTTCTCTTTGAAACTTTAATTCACTCAATAAACTGCTAACATTTTCTGTGTTTCTTTCTGTTCGCCGTTTGTCAAACGGTTTGACGAACGGTTCGGAAAACGGTTCGCCAAACCATTTGGGTCTAAAGCCGTAGGTAATTAGTTCAATTCTTTGCAATTCCGTTCTTTGGAAATTCGTACAAATTCACTAAATCCTACTCTGTCTATATCCTAATCGATTAATCGAACGTCCCCACAAAAACAGAGAATTACCAACCTAGTGGCTCTCCAATTTTGCATTGGATTCGTCCACGAAAACTACATTATCCTAGCGGCTCCGTCATTTCGCATCAGGTTCGTCTGTGTTCTCATCCCACCTCCCAGCGACTCTCCATTTTCGCATTGGGCTCATACGCGTACCTTAACTAACAAATTGAGACCATATTCCCAGGGTATCAACCCTTCGCCGGCCACTCGCTCGCGGCTCTGGCTCGTAACAGCATTATTCGAAAGCATACGACTGCGCATATATCTATTTTCATAACTACATTCTGCCGAATAATGCAAATTACAACAGTTCTCTGTATCTCGATCGTCAATTGTTCATAATTAAATTTAATGTTATCGGCGCACTGGTTCGATCAATTAGAACAATAAGCAAGTTTGCAAAAATATTACATGAAATTAAATTCGACGTTTCGGTCTCAGTTTAGACTCAGTTTCATGTAATATTTTTGCAAACTTGCTTATTGTTTTAACTGATCGAACCAGTGCGCCGATAACATTAAATTTAGTAATGCAAATTACGTCTTGTAAATGTAAAAATAAGTCTTTCGAGGACGATAGCGGCCTAGATAAATCTTTTAACTAGCTCTTATGACTACTGAAACATCCCATCTTTGAATTATCGAGAAATGAGAGAACGTATCGGACACCCTTGCAATTCTGGATAGGGCTGTAACTTTCCTTCGAAGGTCGAAGATTTCGAAGCTTCGAAGCTTCGATTGCAGAATCTTCGAAGCTTCGAAACTTCGAAATTTCACAGACTTTGAAGACTACCAAGACTACGAAGACTACGAAGACTACGAAGACTTCGAAACTTCGAAGACTTCGAAGACTTTGAAGACTTTGAAGACTTTGAAGACTTTGAAGACTTTGAAGACTTTGAAGACTTTGAAGACTTTGAAGACTTTGAAGACTTTGAAGACTTTGAAGACTTTGAAGACTTTGAAGACTTTGAAGACTTTGAAGACTTTGAAGACTTTGAAGACTTTGAAGACTTTGAAGACTTTGAAGACTTTGAAGACTTTGAAGACTTTGAAGACTTTGAAGACTTTGAAGACTTTGAAGACTTCGAAGCTTCGGAAAAGTTACAACCCTAATTCTGGAAACGGGTCTACCGCCTTAAAGAAATGCAAACACAAAATAGATGTTTTCCAAATAGAACAAATAGAAGGTTTCGCACTAATTTGGAAGTGGTATTTTTTGGGTATCGATAATTCCGCCCCTATAAAAGCAATCGTTCACGATAGAACCATTAGGCTAATGGGTTCCATCTTTCGCTTCTGGCTTTAAGTATCAATGTAATTCTCAGTTGAAGGAGACTGGTGGATTTAATTACGATATCTCGTAGTGTGCTATGCGAAATTTTATCAACCATGGAGGAAGATTGTGGGAAATATGCCGTTGTCGATACAAATAATCTGATATCAAAAACAGCGGACCTGTCATATCGTTTAACCAGCACACTCGGTTTCTTCTATTTGGCTGCTGTGAGTTGTCACTCGGCTACCATTCTCGCAATTCCACGATCCAACAATTCCATGGATGAAAAGCTTGTTCTGACCATGGATTTGCCATTCGACATTAGCGAATCTCCGACTTATGAGATCGTGATTGCCGCGCAAGTTATTCATCTGACGATCACTGCATGCACGTTTGGGCTATTCAGTGCTTTGCTCTTAATGATGGTAAGCTTACGAGATGATGGTAAGATGGTCAGATGGTCATTTTTACAATGATTTATATTTTTCAAGTATTTCGAGCACAAATTTTTAATGGTTTCAGCGCACTGGTTCGATAAATTGTTAAATAAACACTATTTGCAAAATATCACAAAATCCTTTTTCAACGTTTCGATCTGACTTTAGATCATTCTCAAGAAAATTAGAAAAATTTGTGTCTGTAAATTAACATTCATGTTATGTTTGTATTAGGAAAAATTTTTAAACAAAAATAACTACCGTTACCTACTTGCTCGGTGTAAAATAATACATAATTTTTAATTACAATTCTAATGTAACCACATGTTGATGCTAGGCCAGCATCCACAAGACTGCGACAACGTCAGGACATTTGGAACCAATATAATCTATCATAGATCGATCTATAACCTGATCAATATTTGGCGGTAAATTCAAAACATACTTTGAGTATTATCACATTTCTTTATCTGCTCATATACATAAAAATAAATATATGGTATTCAGAAATTAACATTCTAGTTTGTTTGCCGCAGTCTTATGGATGCTGGACTGGAATCAACATGTGGTTACATTAGAATTATAATTAAAAATTATGTATTATTTTACACCGAGCAAGTAGGTAACAATAGTTATTTTTGTTTAAAAATTTTTCATATTACAAACATAACACGAACGTTAATTTACAGACGTAAATTTTTCTAATTTTCTTGAGAATGATCTAAAGTCAGATCGAAACGTTGAAAAAGGATTTTGTGATATTTTGCAAATAGTGTTTATTTAACAATTGATCGAACCAGTGCGCTGAAATCATTAAAATTTTGTTAACAACTATTGACGATCGAAGTAAAGAAATATTTCGAGCACAGATTCGAAAAAATGATTATAGAACTTTTGAATAGCTTCCATTTCATACATAGACCAAGTTTATCTTTTTCTAAACATAACATCGCTACTTTTAGATACTCCACGTAGGGTGTGTAATTGACATATTGTGCGATGTCCTGGCACACGTGACTGCCGAAGAGTCAGGACAATTACGATTCGTTGCTGCCGAACATCAGCAACTTATCCTGTTTACAAATAAAATTGAACAGCTCTTTACGTACATATCCTTCTGCCAACTTCTGTCCAATACTCTAGTCACATGCTGTCTAGGATTTCTAGCTATCTCAGTAAGTGACGATGATCTTGTAATTTATGTACACGCTGTGATATTGAAATGCTTTATAGGGGTAGGGAACCCACGTGACATTACTAGAATCTAACCAGAATCTAACTAGGTTTTGGGCCAAAATTCTCCTGTTCCTTCGCCATGACAACTGTTGTTAATTAACAACGATAGTTGTGAATAGCGATACCAGGAATATTTGATTTCGCGCCGCTAAAGATATTTCGCACTGCTGTGAATATAGCGTTACAAGGAATATTCGATTTCGCGCCGCTAGGGATATTTCGCACCGCTATGGATATTCCCCACAAGTTCACCTGACCAAGCGCCATCTCGTCTAAGTAGCTGAACTAAAATTGTTTATACTCACCCTTCATGAACGGAATCTGGGGAACAATTGAATGCAATCATGCGGGAACAATTCACGTTCTCATACGATTATATTTTGAGCTGAGTGAGGGCTCATTCGAAAGAGGAAAGATGCATGCAGTGCGATCTTCTCATGTTTTTTTTAGATGATGTTCATATGAAATAATATGAGTGTCCCAAGTAGGGCAAACAAATGAAGAAAATTTCCGAAGATTCTAATGTATTTTTCGTTCACAAAAAGATTTTTCTCGCGAAAATGTCGAAAAGACCGCGTGTAACCTTCCTCTTTCAAATGAGCCCTCACTCAGCTCAAAATATAATCGTATGAGAACGTGAATTGTTCCCGCATGATAGCATTCAATTGTTCCCCAGAATCCGTTCATGAAGGGTGAGTATAAACAATTTTAGTTCAGCTACTTAGACGAGATGGCGCTTGGTCAGGTGAACTTGTGCGAAATATCCCTAGCGGCGCGAAATCGAATATTCCTTGTAACGCTATATTCACAGCAGTGCGAAATATCTTTAGCGGCGCGAAATCAAATATTCCTTGTATCGCTATTCACAACTGTCGTTGTTAATTAACAACAGTTGTCATGGCAAAGGAACAGGAGAATTCATCCTGGTGCCAAGCGGCAACTGTTGTTATTCATTCTTTTAACTCGACCTCGCGACGTGACAACACGTTTATATTTATCGTACATTTGCACATGATTATATAAAATTTAATCATTAAAGCGAATCATACTTTAAATCTTAATTCTAAAGTTCTCGTAATTATTCTAAATAAACATTTCTAGTATTCTTTCAATTTCGAGTTATTTGTTTAAATTCAATTCTCTCTTCCGACTACGAGATCTGGCTGAAGTGGAACTGCCACAAGAAGAATCATTTATCAACAACTAGTATTTCCACAAACCCAGGTGAACTATCAGCGTAGATTCGTAACAACAAAAGTGTAAAGGACGTGAAGCCATTCCGATTCATTAATAGTAATAAAGATATCGATGGAAACGTCACGTGATAACCCTACCCCCTAAAGGGGGTACGGTACCCATGGATATTACTAGAATGTTACTAGAAAAACTAGTTGGTTATTGTTGTTATGTTGTTGTTGTTATGTATTGTTGTGATTATTTAAATTTAAAAAAAATAAAAATGAAATATATATAATTACGTTCGTTTATTCGGTGGAAAATTTCCATCCTCTCGTATAAATTGCATTGTTGAATGAACTTCTTTCGAAAAAAACTAAAAAATCTAAAAAACTACTTGACCAATATGGACCAAAATCTAATCAGCTCTAACTTACGACAGGGCACATCGATTGTATCATTCATCATTCTGATCGCGTTGTTATTTTTTCAGAAAACGTTAACGAAAAATTTGATAACATAAAGACGGCCATAGGCGCGCACACACACACACACACACACACACACACTACAATTTGAAAAAAATAGTCTAAAATGACTCCAATTCCCTATGAATCGGGAAGTTAACAAGTAAAAACAGTGTTTGCGGGAAACGACTTTTTGTCCTTATACAAGCATATTTTGAGCTGAGTGAGTGCTCATTGCAAAAAGGGAGGTTGATCGCGCTTCGCTCTGTTCATGACATAAAGAGGTTATGTTTATATTTCATAATATGAGCGTCCAAAGTGGGTGAAGAAGCGAGACAACCACACTCAGGTTCCCATGTATTTTTCCAATACAAAATGATTTCTTTGACTTAAATCATGACCAGAGCGAAGCACGATCGACCTTCCTCTTTGCAATGAGCCCTCACACAACTCATAACAGGTTTGTATAAGGACAAAAAGCAGTATCCTGTGATTGCATTCATCTTCCTCATATTCGTTCATACCGACAGTCTAGAGCAAGTCCAGATCCAATTATAAAAAAGAAATAAAATTTCAAAAAGAAAAAACCTGTAATGATAGCGAAACTTAGTTTAATTAGCGTTAGATTGATACAAATGTATGTTCATCACTGTTGCCGAACTGTTTTTCAGCGTGGAGGTTGGTTACACTGATAAATATCCTAGAATCCATGGGTACCGTACCCTCTTAACACGTTGATAAGCGTGATGAAAATCAATATTTATCACGGCACTGCCGGGAAAAAATTTACTCGTTCGAGTGTCCGATAAAAACCGTGCAAAACCCGAGTAACTGCAGTCTTGTTTTTTTTTAAAAATGCGAACTAGTGCGCGGCAGCTCCGCCGTTAATCCACGCAAATTTTTCTAGAACCTAATAGGATCCAATAGTTAAACTTTCGCGACACTGCGAGGAAACTCATTTTATAGGATTGTCCTAAAGGCCTCGGACAAACAGTTCCACTAGAACTAACATTGAACTCTCCGTTAATCTTTTCGTACATATATGTATACGCGTATACGTACAGTAGTGGACAAAAGTTTAAGACCACTCTAAAGAATACGATAACTTTTTCAATATTGTACTATACGATTTGAACTTTTTTGGGAAGCTAGAGCAATTAGTTTACTAAAGGATGTGAAAAGAAATTCTTTCAAAAATTGCAATTGATCGGAATTGTGGAAATGAGAGAAAAAAGAAAGAAAAAGGAGAGATAACACGTGGCGCATTGCCTGGGCCCATAACCATGTTGGAATATCCCGTTTTGAGGTTATATAGAAATATTAATTCATAACCACTTATTTGTAGTGCCATCGAGGCACAGCCCTTGTTTATTTATTATAAGTAGAACAAAAAATAACGATATTTGATATAATAAGGAGATATAATAACTGAACTAATAGTTAATGCATCTGCATTCGCACACCGCACATCGCGAAGGACGAGACAAGAAGAAGGAAGCGACGCTACGCGCGCGCTTAGATAGAGAACATAAACCACGCAAAACGATGAGACGCGACAACTCCCGATAGACAACGATCGGTCCAAGCATCACGCTCGCTACGCATGATGCGGCAAAAGAATGTAACCTCACAGGAAACAATACTAAAAGTTGATTTTTTAACTATTTTATGTGGGCCTGTATTGAAAATTTAAAAAATACGTTTTGTAGATCTGTGTCAATTAAACATATCCTGAACATTTCTTCAAAATCGGTCGACGTTGCAATGAGCTACAAACGTTTAAAGATGGTAAAAATTGCAGATTTTCACGATTTTCGGCAATGAATCATGAAAATCTGTTCAAATCGTGTAGTACAATATTGAAAAAGTTATCGTCTTGTTTAGAGCGGTCTTAAACTTTTGTCCGCTACTGTTTATACAGGGTGTTCCAAAATTCCTCCGACACCCGAAAATGGGAGGTTCCTTGGGTCATTTGAAATCACATTGTCCTTTACAAAAATGGCGTCCGCGGCTTTGTTTAGGAGTTATTAACGAAAAACACGGACCACTCAGAGCGCGACCTAGACGCGAGTTAGCACAGTCGGCCCGACGCGCCAACTGTCAATTGGCCGAACGTGTCATTGCATATCTAGATCGCGCTCTTATTGGTCCGTGTTTTTCGTTAATAACTCCTAAATAAAGCTGCGGACACCATTTTTGTAAAGAAAAATGTTGCTTCAAATAACCCAAGGAATTCCCATTTTCGGGTGTCGGAGGAATATTGGGACACCCTGTATATTACCCCCGAAGTATTTCAACGAGTACCAGGAGCGGCTTATAAAAAGTAATGGTCATCCATCCTAGGGGTGAATCTGCACCTCTGAATCGGTGGACATTTGTAGGAGAAACTTGCCGCAAAATTGTTTCTAACATAGAAAATTGTTGTTAAAGTTTTTTTTTACATCAACGCTTTCTATGCATCGAGAAGAGAAAAAGTTTGAAAGGAGCCATATGTCGCAAACAAATAGTTATTGAGATATACAGTGGGTAAAAAAAGTATTGGCACACTCTTAAAAAGGCGGTAACTTTTTAAATATTGTATTATACGATTTTAATTTCTTTGGAAAGCTAGAGCAATTAGTTTGCCACGGGGTGCGAAAAAAATGTTGTCAAAAATTGCAATTCATCGGATTTGTAGCAAAAATACTAAAAGTTGCATTTTACAACCTTTTTATGTGGGCCAATATTGAAAATTTTAAAAATGCGTTTTGTAGATCTGTGTCAATTAAACATATTCTGAAAATTTCGTCAAAATCGGTCGACGTTGCAATGAGCAATATATCTCATCCGATTTCGATGAAATTTTAATACGTTGTCAAAACCACGATTCTGAACAACATTTCCCTTTACAGTTTTTGTTTGCCGGCATTAGTTTACGAAATAATAGTGCAAAAACTAGTGATTGAAAATCGATCCATGTAAAAAATCTATGTTAATTACATATTTAATTCGTCGAATTTATAACATATTGTATCTCAAGGTGATCGAAATCGGTGAGGACCCACATCATCGGCAACTTTACCCGAACTAGAGAAAAAGGATAAATTGATTAATTAAAAAACTAACCTATTCAGTCGTTAATCCATTTGCATGTTACACCAGTGAAGCACGATACACCACACTTTCACACAATTGCTCAACACTACACTTTTCGAACTCGAAACGATAGCAAACGAAATTTCATACTCCGCCGCGGCGCGGGAAGAGTTCCGTGTTCTTCGCGATTTCGCGCGAAACTGTGCTCTCCCCGCGTACAATGTTGTCGATGAAGGCAGATGTTCGAAACAAATGAAATCGTTGCCTTGAAGATATGCCTCCACAATACAATAATAAAGTCTGAAATTTTTATTGCATTAGGCTAGCCTAATTTGGCTGTTGAGCTCTAATGGGGCATGTAACGCGTATGAGGCCCGACCTTTTTTTTTCAATTAGGCTAGCCTAATGCAATAAAAACTAGCTGGTTATTGTTGCTCGCTCGGTTCGCGAGCTCGCGGGTAGGACTGCTCTTGCGAAAGGGTTAGTGGTACGCATTGCTAGTGGGGCATACAGTTATTAATGTTTTTTTTTTAATTTTGTGTGTGACTCTCCACGAGCCACACAAAGAACATCCCGATTCGTTAGTTGTAAGCGGTAACATTAGCATTAATTGCATAATAAAACAAAAATTTTTTTTTAAATAGACATGAAATATATATAATTACGTTTGTTTATTTGATGGAAAATTTCCATCCTCTCGTATAATTTGCATTGTTGAATGAACTTCTTTGGAAAAAAACTAAAAAAACTAAAAAACTACTTGACCAATATGGACCAAAATCTAATCAGCTCTAAGTTACGACGGGGCACATCGATTGCATCATTCATCATTCTGATCGCGTTGTTACTTTTTCAGAAAACGTTTTACGAAAAATTTGATAACATACAAACGGCCATACGCACACAGACACACACACACATACTAACAATTTGATAAAAATTGTCTAAAATGACACCAATGACCATGAAACGTGAAGATCTGCTAAAAAATCGATTTTCGATTTTCGGGGTAATTACAGTAACTTCCCTATGAATCGGGAAGTTAATTTCACTTTATTATTGTATTGTAGAGGTATCTCGTCCATGGCTTCGTTCTATGATTCTCGAAAAATCAATATTACCATATGATTCGCGAAAAATCAATATCTTTAAGGCAACGATTTTATTTGTTTCAAACAATCTGCCTTCATCCACAACATTGTTTGAGAGCCGAATTTGAATTCGGACATATTTGGATTTAAACTTTGTTGGCTTATAATCACGAATCTTCACCGAATGTAATGACACGAAAACGAGCACTCAATCGTGATCAATACTATAACAAAATTGCCAATAAAGTTTTGTAATTTTTAGAAAGCTTACAGAATGATTGGTAATATTCAAATATTAATAAATATACTAATTTAGATGATGACAAAATAAAATCTACGCGAACGTGCTCTGTATACCTACCTGTACAAGTTTTGTAATAACTATTTGTTTGCGACATGTGGCTCCTTCCAAACTTTTTCTCTTCTCGATGCATAGAAGGCGTTGATGTAAAAAAAACTTTAACAACAATTTTGTTTGTTAGAAACAATTTTGCGGCAAGTTTTTCCTACAAATGTCCCCCCGACCCAGAGGTGTAGATTCATCCCTACGACGGATGGCCATTACTTTTTATACACCCTGTACATATGTGCACGCAATACATGTCTACATGAAAACAATTTTGTATTTCAGGCATTAGAAACAAAAAACGGACTTCCTCTGCTGTTAAAATTTTTTTCTGCCTACGCTGCTATATGTGTGGAAATATTCATTTACTGCTTTGCTGGAGAGTACCTCAACACTAAAGTAACTCAATTTCATAAATTAAGATTGATGCAAAAATGATGGCCAAATTCTTTTTCATTGTGTTTTAGAAATGATTTTTCTGATAAATCTTCTTCTACTAATATTGTTTGTTGTGTATCATATTGAAGCTTATTTACTCGTATTTTGTGTAATAAAATTCCGTTGGAATTGACCATTGTTCTTGCGCTAACTTAAACCTCAATTTAAATAATTTAAACCTCAATTAAATAACCCAATGAATCAGCAATTGATCAAGTAGTAGAAAACAAGTGGCTCCATTGTTTTGAAACAATTAAAGACGGATTTGTTTTTATTGGTTAATGTTTTTTTAATACTATACGTTTCATTTGTTTGTCAGAGTCAAATGATTGTCGACGCAGCATACCAAATATCGTGGTACGAACTACAACCTAATATCAGTCGGCAATTAGTACTTTTGATCTTAAAATGTCAAAGAGGATTACCACTAACTTTTGGAAAATTTTCAACCCTTAGTTTGGATAGCTTCACCAGTGTAAGTTCTTCGCAATTTATTTACAACAACATTAATACATTTAAAGAAACTTGTAACATTTGTAAAGTGACCTATTGTTCTTAACAATTTGATTCTGATTTCTGTTCCGTAGATCATGAAAACATCGGCGTCATACATGTCAGTTCTACTTGCGATGTCTTAATACATAGTTTCCATACGTAGTGTACCATAACCTACTTAGAATCCAGAAGAAAATAAGCAAATCCAGATAGAACATTTAGAACATTATAATGCACATGGTGTGCACTTTTACAGTACTGTTCATTGGAAATAAATACCATTCATCAAATATTGTACCTGTTTGTTCGAAATGATTTAACCAGTTTCAAATTTTGATTTTGCAATTCTTGGAATTATGGAGATATTCTCATAGGAAACATTTGAGCACATTTCTTTAATGTTTAATATTATGATAAAAATCTCAAAACCATTTAAATAAGTTTAATCTCGTCATCTTGATTAAACTTATTGTTAATTATTGAGATGTAACGTAAATTTGTTTGGTTGCAAATATCCTCCAATTTTATGAATTTAATTGTGAAATAATTCGATTGCGATAAAAATGATTTACAGTTAACAATTTTATTATTGAACTAAGGGGCTCCGCCCTCTGCTCGCTTCGGTGGCCAACCCCCACGGCGCCACACGCTCTCTCTCTCCCTCTTGTTCTCTTTCGCTCTCTTCGGTTCCCCTTCAGAAGGCAACCCGCTTTTTAGAGTGACAAAAACTACAAAACTATTTTATATAATAGAAAGATAATTATAAAATTATATAATAATTGTGATTCATGAAACTACGTTAAAGATAACCGAAGGAATTGATAATAATATCTTAGTATCGATCGTAAATAGGTTTTAAACAAAATTTTTAATGGTATCAGCGCACTGGTTCGATTAAAAAACTACTACTACACTATTTGCAAAATATCACAAAATCAAAATTTCGACGTTTCGATCTATATTTAGATAATTTTCAAGAAATTAATAAAATTTTGCGTCTGTAAATTAACCGACAATTTCTATTAGTACTGTGGAACAAATATAATTATAAACCTTTTTTTTAATAAATTTTTAAATTTAAGAAAATTAGAATTGTAACTCACTTGCTTAGTGTAAATTAAAATATAATTATAATAGATATAACTGACATTGGTGTAACCACATATTTAGCCCAAGCCGGCATCTGTAAGACTGCGATAAAGTCAGAGCATTTAGAAACAATGTGATCTGTATTGGATCGATCTTTACCTGATCAAAGTTGACCGGTAAATTCAAACATAATTTTTATATTCGTATATTTTCACATATAGTTTTCTGCCAATATACCATATTATTTGTGTATATGGTATTTATAAATTAACTTTCCAGTTTAATTGAACACAATACATACCTTTTTAAAGGTATATGTTTGGATGTAAGGAATTATTTAGAAAATTTTCTAGATCGATCCAATATACATAGATCACATTGTTTCTAAATGCTCTGACTTTATCGCAGTCTTACAGATGCCGGCTTGGGCTAAATATGTGGTTACACCAATGTCAGTTATATCTATTATAATTATATTTTAATTTACACTAAGCAAGTGAGTTACAATTCTAATTTTCTTAAATTTAAAAATTTATTAAAAAAAAGGTTTATAATTATGTTTGCTGGTAAGACTTTAGAAAACCCCCCCTTCCTTTCGACATGTGACATACGTCATTCTATTCGTTTTGACATGCTGAACACAAAATGTATGTGTGATTTTTGGCTGAAATGAATAGTTTTCGAGATATTCGTGAAAAACTGCAGTTACTACACATTGAATTTTGTGTAAATATCAATGAAAACGCAAACGCAACGTTCGGACTTTGTTTTGAAGAGTAGAAAATTACAGAAAACAGGGTTTCAGTCTATATAGTATTATACATATATAGGATGAGCATTTAATTTTGAAAGACTACTCCTGGATTTTTGATCCAGGATCCAGTATTTTGATCCTCTCCGCCCCCTCTACGACCTAACCACAACTCATTCTATTCGCACGATTTTTCCATTACTATTTCAAATTATGGGTGACAGTTACAAAGATTATGCGAATAAAATGAGTTGTGTTTAGGTCACGGAGGGGTGGGAGGGCCTGTTGTCAGGCTTGCCTGACCACGCATACGAAAATCCAGGATTGGTCTGCCAGAATTAACAGCTGAATTCAATACAGTATTAGCAATAGTTTTTTGCGAATATCTCGAAAACTGAAAGCGACCTCCCTACATTAGAAAAGGAAAAAGTTATTCAAAATGTCGAAATCTATAACATGTTTAAATTTCATCAAAATCGGAGTACAGCGACCCTTTCGCAATACATAATTACCGAACCTTCTTCTCAGAAACACTGGGTGGGTGTGTGTGGTATTATCGTAATATGTATTCACACTTCATGAACGAACGTTTTAAAAAGTTCTCGCGGTATATAGACCGTTCAACGAACGTAGTAATATATCTGTAGAAACAATCAACGAGCGGTCGCATCATGGTGACGCACACGCACAGCACAGACGTGCACGAATACACAAAATTCAATGTGTAGTAACTGCAGTTTTTCACGAATATCTCGCAAACTATTCATTTCAGCCAAAAATGACACATACATTTTGTGTACAGCATGTCACAACGAATAGACTGACGTATGTCACATGTCGAAAGGAAGGGGGGGGGTTTCTAAAGTTCAGCCTATTTGCTCCACAGTACTAATAGAAATTGTCGGTTAATTTACAGACGCAAAATTTAATTAATTTCTTGAAAATGATCTAAATATAGATCGAAACGTCGAAATTTTGATTTTGCGATATTTTGCAAATAGTGTAGAAGTAGCTTTTTGATCGAACCAGTGCGCTGATACGAAGGAATTGATGTTAGAACTCAACACTTTTGTTTCTCATGTTCACACAATTTTCAGTCGTATATTAACGTACCATAGTCAGTCGCTGGAATGTATACAATCCTTGAAAATTCAACTTACATGGTGCTTTGAAGCGACGGCAGCTGTTCCTTCGCGACTCTCATCCTTCTTGAATAAATCCATGTTCATAGACGACATTCTGCAACAGAGAAGAAACCGATGTTTTAGTTTCTCTTTAACCTTATCTACAGTTCATAGACCTTGGAACACACAGACTTTAATTCCCCGAAGTTTTTTCTTTGTATTCGAGACTTCATTGCAACAAATCTGACCGCATCAAGGTAACACGATGCAGCCTGTCGTCTCTCTGTTGCTGCATTTTTTATGAAAATCGTTCGTCAGCGCAGTGAACCAGAATCTACAACTTCAACAAATTCCCCCTAGTATGGCGCAAACCCATAATCATTGCGGCATTATTTCGAATATTCATGAAGGTCATGCGTGTGCGCATCAAATAGCAGAAGCGTGGCATCCGCATGTTCTTTTTCACATTATTTTGAATGCAGTTCTCAGTCTACCGTAAGAAGTTGAAGAAGCGCTACCAAGCGTGCCCCTGACAAAGGTTTGATCATAATGGACTTTGTGGAATCGAAGAAAAGTGAAGTTTAACAACGAGGATATTAATTCCAAGTAAAATGAGATTCCGAAGTACGGTTAGCCAATCGATTAAGTATGGACTTCACATCGTTGGTGTCTGGCCTGGCACGGCGTTCCCAGGGTTTCGTAAATTCCTCTGGATCCTGTTCACATTTGTACCCCTATTTTATCAATATATATACGTGATCAGGCATTTCTATTCTGAAAAGCTACCACAATTGTTCAACTGTCTCGCTGTACTGTTTTCCTACATTTTACTGTTTGTGAAATTAGTTGTCGTGTCGGTGAATCATGGGTAAGTTGTTCCTGGCTATTGTTTATTACGTTTCTAGTAGATCTTAACAGTCTTGTAATTCGCCAATTCATATTTCTTACAAATGCATAAAAGTAGTCTTCTTACATATAGACAGCGGATTTTATGCATTTATGACAGAAATGAGTAAGTGCAATTTAAAACAGTAAAAACACTAGAAGAATTAAAAGACGCTGTTATATCATTTTCAACCTATTAAACATATTGAGCAAGAAAACAGACTTCTATTGCACTCCAGTTTCTTGCAAATCAGATAGAAAGTTTTTATTTTGCATAAAGATCCGCTGTCAAATTACATATGACGATAAATTTTGTCAGTAAAATTTTATTATCTTCTCACGCTTGCGTTTGTGTACGTTCGAGATTTTTTGTATTATTAACTTCCCGATTTATAGGGAAGTTACTGTTTACTCCGAAAATCGAAAATCGATTTTTCAGCAGATCTTCACGTTTCATGGTCATTGGAGTCATTTTAGACTATTTTTATCAAATTGTTTGTGTGTGTGCGTATGGGCGTTTGTATGTTATCAAATTTTTCGTTAACGTTTTCTGAAAAAGTAACAACGCGATCAGAATGATGAATGATGCAATCGATGTGCCCCGTCGTAACTTAGAGCTGATTAGATTTTGGTCCATATTGGTCAAGTAGTTTTTTAGATTTTTTCGAAAGAAGTTCATTCAACAATGCAAATTATACGAGAGGACGGAAATTTTCCACCGAAGAAACAAACGTAATAATTATGTATATTTTACTTTTTTTATTTATTTTTTTTAACTATGCAACTAATGCTAATGTTACCGCTTACAATAATCGAAAATTATTCCAATGCAAGAGTGAGTTAATCGTCAAGAATACATTTTCAAAGAATATCGATGAAAGCAAAAAAAAAATTTATATTACAATCTGTGAAAAAACAATCAGTTCAAAACGAATTATTAACTGAGATTAAATTGAAAATTAATATAAAATATACGATAATTAATAACATTGATGTTGAAGACGGACTGGTTTGTTTTTTAAATTCAAAAGACTACATACGACATGTGGTTCGGTATACCCTATATGCTTTAGCTTGGGCCTTTTGAAAGTTATGTTATTTTTGCGGTACGATGCACCGTTTCCGAGATACTGAATTTCCGATATATTGAAATTCCCCGAAAATGAATAATCTTCTTAAAACGTACATTTAATAATGATAATAATATACTGCAACTAACGAATCGGGAAGTTCTTTGTGTGGCTCGTGGAGAGTCAAACACAAAATAAAACAAAACCATTAATAGCTATTTTCTTGTTGCGTTGGGCTTACGTAGAGTTCGTGAATGAGACATTGTGTTGTTAATATTTATTTATATGGTTAGTTTCTTCAGATACTTCCCATGTAAAAGCAGTCATTTCTGTTCCATCCTGGACGACTGGTAGCTTTAATAACGATATCTCACAGTGTGCTAAACGACATTTTAACGTCTGTGGAGGAAGACTGTGTAAAATATTCCGTTGCCGATACAGAGAGTTTGGTGTCGAAAGCAGCGGAACTTTCTCAAGTTATTACGAGGACAGTTGTCATTCTCTATGTGGGGTCCACTGGCTTTTACGTAGTCAGTACTGTTGCACCTCCACAATTGAACGACTCCATACCTCGACGTCTCGTTATGAACATGGATTTGCCTTTCGACACCGTCCAGTCACCAAATTATGAGCTCGTGGTGGCTCTACAAACGATTAGCATTATGGCGACGTCGTACATGTATAGTATTTTTACTTCTCTTCTTTTAATGCTGGTAAGTGTAATTCTTAACTACAATAAATGTTTTTTTTTATATTAAGGTTTAACGTCGCATCAACGTCTAGGTCATTAGCGACGAACTATTGTGTTTTTCTTTTTTTTTTCCTTATATATTGTTGAGGTAGTTAATGTCTTTAAGAAATTCGATGGTGTTTGTTACATGCTTGTTGGATGTCAGGGCCGTGTTCTGGTTGATTCCGAATTTGAGTCGCTGGGTGGATAACAATAAATGTTATTGGCGCACTGGTACGATCATTTGGAATCACTAAGCAATTTTGCAAAATATCACATAAGGTAACGGTACTAGTAGTTGACCAGTTAAGAGAAGTTTTCCACGCGAACAATAGTAACCACTTACTCTGTCATCAAATAGCGAGAGTCGATGCCTGAAGACACTCCTCAAGTCTTCTAAATTATGTACCAAGGCCACTTTTTGAAAAAAGTTTACTTATACAAATTTAAGAAACATATTTAAAAATTCAGTAATTGCTTCAGAAGTCGACCACTTTTGATAATGAAAAATTTAGTAATTGACCTCTTTTATTATTCGTTAGTAGTTGACCACTTATATTAGAAAAGGGTTAAAGCAATAACGTTGGAAATCATTTTACTATCATTTAGTTTCAACAATTACCAGCACAAATTACAATTAAAGAATGAAATAAGAAATAAAACAAATCAATCCCATAAAAAGTTTCATTGAGGATCAGACTAGACGTTGCGAGTTAATAGAGAATAGTATCAGAGAAATTTAACCAACAGATGGTATTGAATCCGAGGTTCACTTTCATCAAAAGTGTACAGCTTATAAAAATCTTATTTTTTACGTTTTCCTATAAAATGGTCAACTACTGATACCTTTACCTTAAATTTTATTCGACGTTTCGATCTGAATTTAGAATACAATTTTCAAGAATACAAGTTTCCTGTCATTGCTTCTGCAAGAATTTATCAATTAATTAATATACGGTTGGCAAACGCCAGAACCTTGCAGAAAAAGCAGAAAAAACCATAAAAAATTTAAACAATTGTATAAACTCACTTGCTTAGAAAAATATATTAATTAAAATTCACGTTGTTTCTTACATCTTGATAATTTAAATTAATATATTTTTCTAAGCAAGTGAGTTTATACAATTGTTTTAATTTTTTGATGTTTGTTCTGCTTTTCTGCAAGGTTTTGGCGTTTGCCAACCGTATGTTTATTAATTGATAAATTCTTACTAGTAGTAGTAGTAGTATAGATTTATTGTTCCCCTAGGGGTTACAATTTTGCTCTCCTTTCTCCTTACCTTAATCTTTACATGTCCTTACACATATTTTTACATCTATTTACACTTTTTTTCCTTATGTTCCCTAACTTAACTTAACCTACATATGATAAATTCTTACTATATTTTGCAAAATTGCTTAGTGATTCCAAATGATCGTACCAGTGCGCCACTAATATTTATTGTAGTTACGAACAATTATCGATCGAAATACAGAGAATTAAGTGTGATTCTATAAAAGATCGCTTTTAGACTTCAATCATGAGAGAACTATGTTATTATCATTACGGATTTTGGGTTGTTTTGAGCCAATTTAAGGTCGATTCATACACGTCAGTTCCGAGTGTGCATCAAAATAAACTTACCCAGGTTTAAACGAAACTGTTCGCAACCGAAAATGACCGTCCGAATTATCTCTCGAGCGGGTTAACGACTCCTTGCTGTGCGCGAGGCAAAAGAAAAAGGTTTTTATGGACTCCACAACATTTCTCCTTTACAACTTCATGGGAATAGGGTACGGAAATGTACGAACACCGAAAAACAGCGCCAATTATCGGACTGACGAGTATGAATCGACCTTTATTGAGACCACCTATGGTATTGCTGCTAGAAGGATTTTAGAAATACGTAAATTTTAAAATATTTTTCTATGGCTACTTTAGATACTTCATATGGGATGTCACATTGACATATTATGCCATGTAATGACAAAAATGATATCTTCTAAAGACAAGGAGCATTTTCGGTTCGTTGCTGTGAGACATCAAGAACTCATCCTGTTTTCAGAACGAATTGAGGAACTCTTTACATTCATATCCTTGGCTCAACTTATGTCGAACACTATAGTTTCATGCTGTCTGGGATATCTTGTTATAATAGTAAGTAATACTGTTTTTGTGGTTCGTGTGCCCAGTCAACAGGTATCTATTTTCAAAATATTTGTTTTTAGCTTATTAACTTTAGTAAATTAATTTATCTCATAAATAATCTGCTCGTTATGTATTGGGTTCGCAATAAAGTAATTTCGGTATTTTAAGGTGAAGTAGAGCCCACTTCTTTATTCAAGCAATGAACTTTAATGAATAAGATATTTTCACTTTTTTCCGATGATCGTTTGCCACAATGAGTAAATAAGAAAATATTTTACTGATTAAAATATTTATATAAATTATAATTATGATATCGGCGCCAGGTTCGATCCTTTTTAGAAACAACAAATGTGCAAGTTAAATATTTAAATTTCTCAACGTTTCGATCCCAATGTGGATTATTATCAAGATCATTATGCCGATATCATAATTATAATTTATATTTCAATTTTTCGATCGATACGAATTTTTCCTTTAAAATATTTATATTCATCATTTGGATAAGGAAACTCGGTTCTATTTTACCTGGAGAAACTGAAATTATTCTCATGCCAACTCGATATTAATTGATGGAACGAAACTAACAACGTTTTGTAACATCGTATCAAATCAATTGAATCCTGCATAAATAATAGTTCCCTGAAGAAATCAATAAACGAATTTTTTAACGGGGCCCGTTTATTTTGTAGGCATTTTAAAACTCGTATACATACATTTCATCTAACAAAACATTTTCAAACCGCAGGGGGTACAAGAGGGAAACGATCTTCCAGAACTGTTGAAGTATGGTGTTTGCTACATTATGATTTGCGTAGAAATATTCATCTGTTGCTTCGCTGGAGAATACCTGAATGTTAAGGTAAGTTGTTCAGAATGTTTAAATAAAAATCTACTAATCCATATACTACAATCCAATTACAAAATTACAAAATTATCGACTTGGGTAATGCTAACGCCACACTATGGAACAAACCGATGAAGTCTGTATCAAAAGTCAAAGTACTTTCGATAGAAATGAGATAGAACGATGAAATTTTTTAAAAATTAAAGTTGAAACATTGTAGAATGTGGGAAAAATAGGGAGATTATGGTACGAATGTTTTCTAACCTTAAAAAAATAAAAATTTAACTGTTTAACAATAATTCAACATTTTGGAAAATCCTGAGGTCGTAGACAAGTTTTGTGATCAGATTTGAAATCAGCGTGAAAAAATCTACGGGAAATGATATATAGCATATTCAAGAAAAAATGTTTTCCGCCCGTGGTATTGGCAAGACCGCAATTTTCTTGAAATTGCGCAACTTTAAAGAATTATTTCAAGGTTAAAAAGCTTTCGTACCACAACCGCTATAATTATTTCATATTCTGCAAAGTTTCAGTTTTAATTTAGAAAAAATTTCATTGCTCTATCTCATTTCTATCGAAAGTTCTTTGATTTTGACACAGATCTCGTTGAAAATTCCCACTGTGCGGCGCGGCGAACCAGCGCGAGTCTTGTCTGGTCCTTTACTGGCTGATTCTACTTTATCGACTCTCGGTTGTCAGGCCTTGTTTAATTGACGGTATGCATAATGTGACCATACGTCACATTTCCGTTAGCCTGTCCCGTTGTCCCCAAGCAGTAAAAGAGCAACCCATGGTAACGCCTTAAAAAAATGTGAAAAATCTAAAAATCATTCGACGGTAGCGCCCAATAGAACAACGATGATGGCATGCCATTAAGGGAGCGCTCATACGGGTGTCGACTCCAAGGGACAGTGCCAAAAATCATAAATCTCGAGCGCTGGTTGACGGCTCGCTGCGATGCGTACCGAAAGAGAAGGTCTCCAGGCCGTCAACCATCGCTCGAGATTTATGATTTTTGGCATTGTCCTCTGGAGTCGGCATCCGTATGAGCGCACCCTAAGTCTCGCACATAGTATGTCGGCCAAAAGCCTGCTAGTTCTCTCGCTCCTCGGTTTGCACTGAAGCAAATTTTTTCTTCAGAAAAATATAGTGTAGCAACTGTAGCTACTTTCAGTCATGTGAACTTTCTCACTATTGTGAAGTTGCTTTTTAAATTATTTTGTTTTAAAAACAAATGTTTGAAAAAGTTTTTTAAAATGTTTAATCGATAAATTGAATTCATTGGAGAAGGGTCGTAGTGTTAAGATTTAAAATTGTTAGTTTAAAATAATTTATTTTAATGTTATAAGTTACAAATCAAATTAAATAGTTAATTTCAGTCTTATAAATTCATTTGAGGATCCAATTCAATAATCCCTAGTTATCCTCTAAATATAGGACCACATAAATTATTTTTTTTCACGCATTCATTCCTGTTTCTTCATTAATAAATAGAAACTATGAAGAAATATGCGTTTTTGTAAATACACATACTATTGCATAAAAATTAGTAGAAGTCCCATTTTGAGGAAAAAAATAAATGGTCACATCAGGTATGCAGTACGTTGTTAAGTTCTCTACGGTTGGCGCGGTCGGCGAGGTCACAAAGAAATAGAACCACACGATCTAAGAAACAACACGGACCCGATAGTTTATCTTAGATCAAGACTTCACTGTATATTCATTTCTAGTACTGTATTTTTGCAATACCTGGCAAACACATATTTTCATAAGTTTGAATTACATTTGAGTTCTTAAACAGTTTCCTGTATCCGATTATTAAAGTTTTCCTTTTTGTTTTCTAGAGCGACATGATTGTTGAAGCAGTATACCAAATATCTTGGTACAACCTGCAGCCTTCAACGAGCCGACAAATTATACTTTTACTTTTGAGATCCCAGAAAGGAATCCAGTTGACTTTCGGAAAATTTTCCGCCCTTAGTTTGGACACTTTCACCTGGGTAAGGTTTTACAATAGCACATACAGTGACCCGAATTAATATTCGGACGCTCTAAAAAAGACGATAACTTTTTTAATATTGTACTATACGATTTTAACCTTCTTGGGAAGCTAGAATAATTAGTTTATTACAGGATGTGAAAAGAAATTTTTTCAAAAAATGCAGTTGTTCGGAATTATAGAAGAAATATTGTACTAAAAGTTATATTTTACAACTTTTTTATGTGGGCCTATATTGAAAATTCAAAAAGAATGCAGTTGTTCAGAATTATAGAAGAAATATTGTACTAAAAGTTATATTTTACAACTTTTTTATGTGGGCCTATATTGAAAATTCAAAAAATACGTTTTGTAGATTTGTGCTAATGAAACATATTCTGAAGATTTCGTTAAAATCGGTCGATGTTACAATAAGCTACAGACGTTTAAAAAATAAAATTTTAAGTATAATTAGTAATACGAAAAAAAAATCAATTTGAAATATAACTTATTTCTGGTTGCAGCAACACTACTGCCGTCTCTTAGACGATATGTTTAAATGTTGGCAGGTTTTCGTTGGACCGATGTAGTATAATCGTTGTAAATTTCACGTTACTTAACCGACTATAATAAGTGTAGTCCAAACGTTGGGTATTCGTTGGCAAATTGACATAATTTTTCGTCGTTGGCAAATTGTCATAATTTTTCGTCGTTGGCCCTACGTTGGGGATTTGTCGGTAAACCACTAACCATTCCCCAACAAACTCCCAACCGTTGACCACCGTTGGCCAACCGTAAATACTACTAGGGTGCAGATTTTTACGATTTTCGACCTCTAACTGCAATAAATCTATGGATTCTTACAGTTTTCAATGCCTGTCGTTCTTTCCCGCATTCACCGATTTCGATGAACCACATAAAAAAGTTGTAAAATCCAACTTTGAGTACAATATTTCTTCCATAATTCCGAACAACTGCATTTTTTGAAAAAATTTCTTTTCACTTCCTGTAGTACACTAATTACTCTAGCTTCCCAAAAAGATTAAAATCGTATAGTACAATATTAAAAAAGTTATCGTCTTTTTTAGAGCATCCGAATATTAACGGGGTACGGTACCCATGGATATTGCTAGAATATTACTAGAAAAACAAGTAAAAACAGTGTTTGCGGGAAACGACTTTTTGTCCTTAAACAAGCATGTTGCGAGCTGTGTGAGGGCTCATTCTAAAGAGGAAGTGTTTTTTTTTATATTAGAAAATCTCATATGAGATTTATTTCAACATAATTGTAATGCAATACATAGAATACAGTATATATAGAATACAATACGTACAGCACAAAATACAAAAACCACAGAACAGGACACAGAAGAAACATAAATAATATAACAAAGACACAAAAATGTTGGAAACACTATAAACAAACACTTTTACTTTAAAGGTTAAATTCTTCTCGATCGAAAATTAATAATATATTAAATTGAGTGATATCGGCGCTAGTTTCGATCGTTTTTAGAATAACAACAAATGTGCAATTATTTAAGCATGTTTCTAACGTTTCGATCCCGATGTGGATCTTTTTCAAAGAGACACTTTTGCGTCTGAAAAATTATAAAAATGATTAGAAAAGAAAACATAATAAATCTTCTATATATATTTCAAAGTGTCTCTTTGAAAAAGATCCACATCGGGATCGAAACGTTGGAAACATGCTTAAATAATTGCACATTTGTTGTTATTCTAAAAACGATCGAACCTAGCGCCGATATCACGCAATTTTATACTTTTACTTTAAGTCCGCAGCTCTTAAAAAATGATAGTATATAACGACAGGCCTTGATATTAGGTTTAGCTATTAATATGGAGACATCCATTGGAAGCTGGAAGTTAATTAATCTGAGTTTATTAATTAATTTGAGCCAAACAGGAAGGTTGATCGCGCTTCGTTCTGGTCATGATTTAACGAGATTATGTTTATATTTAATAATATGCGCGTCCAAAGTAGGGGAAAAATCGAGACGACCACCCTGAGGTTCCCATGTATTTTTATAATAATAATATTTTATTCTCTTTTCGGAGTACAATCCGTTCCGCTTACAATTCCATCTTACATCTTTCAATACTTCTCACGCTAGAGAGAGAGAGAGAGAGAGCACACCATTCAGTCATTCCATCCTTCTTCACACATACACTCATTCATTCTCTGGACCCCCGGTTCCGGCGTTCATTCTTTCTCTCAATTCTTCCACCCTCTTCATCCACATCTCCCCTTCTCTATCCTCCCTAACACCATGTATTTTTATAATACAAAACGATTTTTTTTACTTAAATCATGATCAGAGCGAAGCGCGATCAACCTTCCTCTTTACAATGAGCCCTCACACAGCTCGCAACATGCTTGTACAAGAACAAAAAGTCGTTTCCCGCAAACACTGTATTTACTTGTTAACTTCCCGATTCATAGGGAAGTTACTGTAATTACCCCGAAAATCGAAAATCGATTTTTTAGCAAATCTTCACGTTTCATGGTCATTGGAGTAATTTTAGACTGTTTTTATCAAAATGTCGGTATGTGTGTGTGTGTGTGCGTATGTCCGTTTCTATGGTATCAAATTTTTCGTTAACGTTTTCTGAAAAAGTAACAATGCGATCAGAATGATGAATGATGCAATCGATGTGCCCCGTCGTAATTTAGAGCTGATTAGATTTTGGTCCATTTTGATCAAGTAGTTTTTTAGATTTTTTAGTTTTTGCAGTTTTTTCGAAAGAAGTTCATTCAAGAATGCAATTTATACAATAGGATGGAAATTTTCCACCGAATAAACAAACGTAATTATATATATTTCATTTTTATTTAAAAAAAATTTTTTTTTAATCTAAAAAAAAATGAAATATATATAATTACGTTTGTTTATTCGGTGGAAAATTTCCATCCTCTCGTATAAATTGCATTCTTAATTAATTGCAACTAATGCTAATGTTACCGCTTACAACTAACGAATCGGGAAGTTCTTTGTGTGGCTCGTGGAGAGTTACACACAAAACAAAAAAAACATTAATAGCTGTATGCCCCACTAGCAATGCGTACCACTAACCCTCTCGCAAGAGCAGTCCTACCCGCGAGCTCGCGAAGCGAGCGAGCAACAATAACCAGCTAGTTTTTCTAGTAATATTCCAGTAATATCCATGGGTACAATACCCCCTTAATTGGGGTCACTGTATTACAGTGTTGTTCGTTAATTGCGAATAATTTCCTGATTTCTGAAGCACTTCTGTGTTCGTAGATTATGAAAGCGTCGGCGTCTTACATGTCAGTATTTCTTGCGATATCTTAATCGCAACACTGGAATAATTAAAACAAGGGAATTAGCAATTCTAAAATAACACCTTTAGAATACAGAACACATAAGTAGGTGAGTAGCAGTGCAAATCTAAAATCAGAGACAGCACTATAAATTATAAATGTGGAACATAAACTTATATCATTTTTTCAGGTCAGTTGTTCGTTACAGACGTGTGCTTCACAAACGAAGGTGCTTTATCAAATGTTAATGTATCAGAATCTAATGTTCAAATATAACGTTTGAAAATCCAACTTACATTACACGTTGTAGCAGTGTGAACTTTTTTCTCGATAACACTCGTCTCTCTTCGGAATAAAACCATTTTCTGTCTTCGTACTTCGAGAAGCGAATGAAGCCGACATCTATACTTTTCTTAAAACCATAATGACGCTACAATTTCGTAGAAGGTCGAAGAAAAGATTTATATGGCTACAATGGTTTTCTTGGAATCGGAAACTTTAATTCGACTTCTGGCCTTATCAATTAAACATGATCTTGCCCACCGTGCGTCGGTGCCTGCATTTTTCATGGAAATCGTAGGTCAATACAGGCAAGCAGAAACTTCAACAAAATTTTCCTTCGTATTTGCTTGTTCCAGGGAAACACGTAATCATTTATTATTTAGAATATTCATGCAGTTCATGCGTACGCGCATCAACCGGAAGATTCCAACCTTCTATCCTCACATTAAAGTTTTCAGTTTGTCGTTCGAAGTTCAGGAAGCACTACCGATCGTGCACTTGATAAACGCGAAGATCATAATAGCTTTCTCGGAATAAGGCAAAGGTGGAATACTTTAAGAAATAAAAACCAGGAAAATCAATCCTCTGCGAAATGACGTTCCGTAGTACAGTCAATCAATCCATTAAGTATGGCCTCCATATCGTTGGTGCTTTGCCGACTGCAAAATTGCCGGTTTACAATAAATTCTTTTGGATGACGTGTACGGCTATATCTCTATTTTACCAGTACATGTATGTGGCCACGCACTTCTATTCCGAAGGGCTCCCAGAACTGTTTGACTGTTTCACTTTAATTTTTACGTATTTTTTGCTGTTTGTTAAATTCACTGTCGTATCGTTCAACCGTGGGTAAGTTATGTCCCAGTGGGCATTGTTTGTTGCTGTGGACGTTTGCGCGAAGCGAAAATGTACGAAGTAGATTGCAAGCAACGGAGATTAGATAAAAATAAAGTTTTTCTTAATGTTCCTAAGTTCTTTTGAAACTAACAAGTTTTGTACTTCAATTCATTTTGGCTATAAATGCATAATATCTGTAGTTTATTTATTGCACATGACGGTAAATTTTATTCGCGAATGTTTGACACATTTGTTATCATTTTTTTTTGAAAGTTTGACTTACGTAGAGTTTGCAAATGCAACCATTCTTCTTGAAATTTAATTTTAAACTTAATTTATTTATTTATTTAATGCTTTAAACCACATGTGGTTTATTTAGCATATTCAGTACACGAGTCCATTAGCGTATAACATGTTGTCTTAATGCGCCTCTTAACTTAACTTAACTTAATATTAATTTATAATTCAAAAGGTTAATTCAAACAAAATTAAATTTTCAGTGCGCAATTTTAAACTTAATTTCATTTCGTAACAGCCAGTTATATATACACAACTTTGCTGAATAAATTTTCCACGAATGGTTTCTCAGATCCATTGCAGTGTGAACGAAAGCTTTTGATTGCGCATTCAATTTCTCGTGTCATCTTCAAAATATTGATTTCATCAGCATCGTAATCTAATACCTTCTCAAGCAGACTTCTATCGCATCGAGGGTCGAAACCCGTGACGTCCCCCACTGCTTAAATAATATTTCCTTCGAGACATCGCGAAATGATTATACATATGTATGCACATAGAAGAGAATTTCGCTGCAATCGCAATTCTATTACATAGGGTGTTTCGTTTATTCTCGACCGCCGTTGCGGAAGTTATGCATTTATTGGTTTCATTGGGAATATTGATAACGGTTACATTGATGCATTATTTAGATGCACAGAAGGAAAACGAATCCAACGAGGAAACTACAGGAAACAAAGTATTGTGGACGCAATTGTAATGTTAATATCAACAACAACTGAAACTCAAAATGATTTTTACCACGTTAATATTATTAGATTGTTGCAAATGAAATGGCCGTTTTGAATCTTTAACATAAACTTTAATTTTGCAAGCTTTATTCATATTCCATTAATCGAAATAATTTCCATCGACATCAATACACTTTTTCAATCAATCAATAATAATAAACGTGAAGCAATAAAGTTATCAAATACAGTTTTTACAGCACGTTCTTCTCTGAATATTCTTCCATTCAAAAAGCCATCTAGGTGCTTGAAAAAATGGTAATCAGTAGGTGACAGTTCAGGCGAATAAGGAGGGTGAGGGAGAACCTCACATTTCAACTCTGGTAATTTTTAACTTCACGATTCGTAGGGAAGTTACTGTAATCACCCTGAAAATCGAGGTTTTAGTAGATCATCACGTTTCATGGTCATTAGAGTCATTTTAGACTATTTTTATCAAAATGTTTGTATGTGTGTGTGTGTGTGTGTGTATGTCCGTTTGTATGGTATCAAATCTACGTTAATGTTTTCTGAAAAAGTAATAACGCGATCAGAATAATGAATGATGCAATCGATGTGCCCCACTGTAACTTAGAGCTGATTAGATTTTGGTCCATATTGGTCAAGTAGTTTTTTTAGTTTCTTTCGAAAGAACTTCATTCAACAATGCAAATTATACGAGAGGACGGAAATTTTCCACCGAGGAAACAAACGTAATAATTATATATAAGTATTTTACTTTTTTTAATTTATTTTTTCTAATTATGCAACTAATGCTAATGTTACCGCTTACAATAATCGAAAATTATTCCAATGCAAGAGTGAGTTAATCGTCAAGAATACATTTTCGAAGAATATCGATGAAAGTAAAAAAAAAAATTTATATTACAATCTTTGAAAAAACAATCAGTTCAAAACGAATTATTAACTGAGATTAAATTGAAAATTTTATATTAATATATTATATAATTATATTATATAATATATTAATATATATATTATATTAATTTTCAATTTAATCTCAGTTAATAATTCGTTTTGAACTGATTGTTTTTTCAAAGATTGTAATATAAATTTTTTTGCCAGGACAAATGTCGTTGAAGTTGTACCATTTGAAAAGTACATATCTCGTACATGAATTTGCCAGTATAAAATTATTGATATTGTACAGTGTTTAAACAAAATTTTTAATGGTATCAGCGCACTGGTTCGATTGCAATTTTTAACAAAATTTTATATATATATATGCTGGTTTTTTATTTAAATTCAAATCTTGAGCCTTTTGAAAACTATGTTATTTTTGCGGTACGATGCACCGTTTCCGAGATAATGAATTTCCGATATATTGAAATTCCCCGAAAATGTATAATCTTCTTAAAACGTACATTTAATAATGATAATAATATACTGCAACTAACGAATCGGGAAGTTCTTTGTGTGGCTCTTGGAGAGTCACACACCAAATAAAGAACATTAATAGCTGTAGACCCTATTAGCCTACTAGCCATGCGTACCATCAACCCTCTCGTTGTTTTACTGTTTTTTCGCAATATGTGGTCAGGCACAGTGGCGTGCAATAATATTCGGCCGCTCTAAAATAGACGATAACTTTTTTAATATTGTACTATACTATTTGAATTTTTTGGGAAGCTACAGCAATTAGTTTGCCACAGGATGCGAAAAAAAATTTTGTCAAAAATTGCAAATACACTGTACAATAATGATATCTTAGTATCGATCGTAAATAGGTTCTAAACAAAATTTTTAATGGTATCAGCGCACTGGTTCGATCAAAAACTACTTCTACACTATTTGCAAAATATCACAAAATCAAAATTTCGACGTTTCGATCTATATTTAGATCATTTTCAAGAAATTAATAATGAAACGTCGAAATTTTGCAAATAGTGTAAAAGTAGTTTTTGATCGAACCAGTGCGCTGATACCATTAAAAATTTTGTTTAAACACTGTACAATATCAATAATTTTATACTGGCAAATTCATGTACGAGATATGTACTTTTCAAATTGTACAACTTCAACGACATTTGTCCTGGCAAAACTAAACTACAAAGGCGGGAAGTTTCAAATGTGAAGAACGGTCATTTCAATTGCAATAACCAAATAAAAGCAGTCGTTTATGATCGAAACTAGTGGGACTGTAGGTTTCGTCGTAGACGACTGGTGGCTTTAATAACGATGTTTCGCAGTGTGTTACGCGACGTTATAATATCTATGGAGGAAGATTGTGTTAAATATTCTGACGGCGACTCGAAGAATTTGATATCGAGTGCAGCGGACCTTTCGCAAAGTGTATCGAGAACAGTTATTATCACCTACGTGGCGTCCGCAGGTTTTTATGCAGTTACCACTCTCGCAGGTCCACATTCGAACGATACAATACCTCGGCGTCTTCTCTTGAACATGGAATTGCCTTTCAACACCGTGGATTCGCCTAATTACGAACTGGTAGTGATGCTACAAGTTATTAGCATATTGATGACTTCGTACGCGTACAGCGTTTTCAGTGCTCTCCTTTTGATGATGGCAAGTTATCTTCTGATTTTAATTCGCAAAATGAAACTGTGGTAACATTACCACAGTTTTAGTCCCGCTCTCCAACCAATTGTTTTTTTGTCATTTTATCACTAGTTTAGTCTATACAAAATTAGTAGCAGTATCATAGTCGTATATCATTAATAGATTGTCGATCTTTATGCAAAATAAAAATTTTTTGCAGACGCCGCAATGCCTTTCTCAGTGGTGCACTCAAGATTTAATCTGGAGGTGGGGCGAGTTGAACAGTATTAGATAATGTGATTACATAAGTAATTAATTTGTTTAATGAAACTGTTGTTTATTTGTTTGACACATTCTATTTTTCTAACCCGTGATCCTTACTTGACGTGTGACATTTAAACCAAATAGACGTATAAACCAACGCCCGTAGCATTGGCTACTTTTGCTACATAGCTAATTAGGCCCTGCACATTAAAAGCAGCTGTTCTACGGTTTAACTAATTTTCCAGTGTTCTATTTCCATTTTCTTGGGGGAGAGGGCCAAGCTTGAGTGCGCCACTGGTCTTTCTTCCCTTAATACTAAACCTACCAAGGTTAAATGACCGGTTTTATATTCTGCACTTGTTGAAATGATGAAAATTCATTTATGGAAAGTAAGGGAATAAATTCTCTTGTCCAAGCACGTATTGTATTGAAAATTATAGACGATCTCCATTTTAGTCTTGTCATTTTTATAAGGCAATACAGGGTGTTCCACTACAGGTGGGAGAAAATTGCAGGGTTAGTTCTTAACGATGTTATAAGACGAAAATGAAGAATTAAAAAATTGCGATTTCGGCTTCGTTATTTAGCTATTAACAACGCGACAGTCACGTATCAAGTGACAGATGCATGCATAACTTGGGTCTCATTTGGGGCCCCAGCGAGGTGAAAATGTTTAACAAATCGTTGGACAACATTGAACTCTTTGACGTACACAACGTACACTTTTGTTAGACGCGTTGTTGATTTTTAATTGTTAATAGCTAAATAACGAATCCGAAATCTCAATTTTTTTATTCATCATTTTCGCCTCATATTATCATAAGGAACCACTCCTTAAATTTTCTCCCACCTGTAGTCGAACACCCTGTATATACCAATACATTTAATACTTGGTAGATCAAGTGTTAATAGTTTCAGGGCGAAAAATGTTTCAAATTACATGTTTTTGATGTATCAAATTACAGCCACCCATTTTTGTTAAAACTGCATAGAATCCACAGTCCAATCATGAAATCTCGTTCCACGACGCGAATAATTCTTTTAACCACGGTACGACTGATTTAGATAGTGCACATGGGATGTCACATCGATATACTATGTCTTGCAATGTCGAAAATTGCATCTTCTAAAGACGAGAAACAATTTCGGTTCATTGCTGTAAGACATCAAGAACTGATCGCGTTCTCGGAGCGGATTGAAGAACTCTTCACGTTCATATCTTTCGGGCAACTTATATCGAACACTATATGCTCTTGCTGTCTAGGATATCTTGTTGTAGTAGTAAGTAATAATAATGTTTCCTACAGTATTGCTGTGTATTATGGGTATACTGTGTTTTCGTGAATGTTCTACATACATACGTTCACAGATATGCAAATTATTTTAAAGCATGGGAGAGCTTGAAACGTAGCTACAAAATAATTTATCTGAATATACATTTTTGTTTCAGACAATACAGGAAGGAGGTAAATTTTCCCAACAGATTAAGTTTATTGTTTGCTATCTTGCGATTTGTATAGAAATACTCACATGTTGCTTCGCTGGAGAATACCTGAACATTAAGGTAAATGTTTTGAAACCCCGTAAAAAATGGCTGTATAAAAGGTATCCATCCAAACCAAGATTTCCTTGAGACGTAATCACCATTTCAAGTTTTCAATCACAAAGTTTCTATAACTCTAATTTCCATTGGGTTAAAAAGTATGAACACATTAAACGAACAAAATGTGTTTTTAAAAAGAGTTCCTTAATAAAAAGCATCTTCCACTGCATCTGGCAATTAAAGTTTCTTTTGTTCTTTAGAACGACATGATTGTGGATGCAGCATACCAAATATCTTGGTACAACATGCAGCCTTCTATGAGTCGACAGGTAATACTGATGCTTTTGAAATCTCAGAAAGGATTGCGTCTCACTTTTGGAAAATTTTCTGCTTTGAGCTTGGAGACCTTCACCTGGGTGAGGTTTTTACATTTTCACAGTAATTTCTAGTAAGTTCGTGAGATTCACGAAGTAACCTTAATTTTTAAAAAAATTCCCTTTTTCCGTCTACAAAGATTATGAAAGCATCGGCGTCTTACATGTCAGTATTCCTTGCGATGTCTTGAGGGCAACACTTAACAAGTTTTCCATCTGTAGCATATGGCAATTGACAAATTGCAAGGGAATTAGCAGTACTAAACAACACCCTTAGTATGCCGCTGAACATACAGTCTAGGTAGGTGAGTGCCACTAAAGTACAAAATCAAATGTTATTGTATCAAAATGGAAAGATAAAATATATTTGGAAGTTCAAGTTACTCGACATTCTCTCCTCCGATGATTGAAACTGCTTTCCTGCCGGTGCTCATCTCTTTCGAACATAATTGCACGCTGTCTCCGTGTTCTGCGACAAAAATGAAACCGATATTTCAGCTATTCTCGAACCATATTAACGCTATTCTGGGACGTGGAAAAAATCAATTTCATTTCCACAAGTTTTCTCTCCGCGTCCAACGCGACTTCAGACTAAATCAATTTAACATGATCCTGGCAGTCGTGCGTCGACTGCCTGCATTTTTCATGGAAATCGTTGGCCACTGCAGGAAAGCAAGAACTGCAACTTCAACAAATCCTCTCCTGTCTCTTCTTACTCTTGGGGCAACCTGTAATCACCGCGACATTATTTAGAATATTCATGCAGATCATGCGTGCTCGCATCAACGACCGGAGGACTGTTTTTTGCATAGTTTTCGAGGAAGTTTTCAGTCTACCGTAGGAAGTTGATGAAGAACCATCGAGTGTAGTTGAACGAAGTACCCATTGGTCGTGAAAGTGGCAAAGATTCGTTCATAATGGAATTTTCGGAATCGTGGGTCGACGGAATTTAGAAAAGAAAAGAAACGAGAACGTGGTCTCATCAATTTAGTGTGAAATGATATCTCGGAGCACAATTAGCCAGTCTGTGAAATATGGGCTCCATTTCGTTGGCATCTGGCCGGGCACACCTTTGTCAGGTTTACGAAAGGTGTTATGGATGGTGTCTACTGTTTTTTGCCAAATTTATCAGTACAAATACATGATTACACACTTCGAGACTGACGGCTTCATCGAGACGATCTATACTTTGAGCATTACAGTGGCGTACACTTTGTTGATCGGCAAATTAGTTGTTGCTTGGATGAATCACGGGTGAGTGAGGCATATTCTATCATCTGCTTTGGAATAGTAATTATGCTGTGTCTCACCTGTGTAACGGAGAGTTAAATCGGGCAAATGAGTAATGTTTGTGTTTAACGGTTCCTGCTTGTAATCCTCACCATGAGTTTGGATTGATATTATGTGCCAAGGGATTAATAATCTTGTTTGTTAGCGTGTTACGTGAAATCATATCGACGATGGAGGAAGATTGCGTGAAGTATGCGGTGCTCGACAGGAACAATGTGATATCAAAAACTGCGGACCTTTCATTCCGTTTAACGAGCACAATTCCGGCGCTTTTCATGGTGTCTGTAAGTTGTAACGCAGTCGGTGCTCTCGCGATCTCGCAATCGAACGATTCGAGTGCTCGGCAATTTCTCATGAACATGGACTTGCCGTTTGACACCAATCAATCGCCAACTTACGAGCTCGTTGTAGCTGCGCAGATTATTTTCCAAGTTATGTCGGGATTTACCTTCAGCATGATCAGTTCCTTTCTTGTGATGACGGTGAGTGCGAACAATTGCGCCGCCGCGCCGTCTTGAGAAGCTCTTCTCCTGTGATTGCAAAATTTGTCAGCGGAAGGATCTGTTTAATTTCCTAAGGATCACGAAGTTGTAAATGTTTGACGATCGCAGCTCTCATTCTGTAGAACCGATAGTCTAGTCATTAAACAAATTGTTTAAACGTAATTATTCCTTTTAGATACTTCACGCAGGATGCGTCATCGATATACTGTGCTACGTAATAACGCATATTTCTTCTCTGGACGAAAGACAGTTTCGATTCGTTGCGATGAGACATCAAGAAATCATTTTATTTACACAACGAATTGAACGAATGTTTACGTACATAGCTCTTGGTCAACTTTTGACGAACACACTAATTATATGCTGTCTTGGATTCCTTATCATAACAGTAATTAATACTAATTTCGTAATTTCTATGCACAAAGTTACATGTCGACATATCAAACCTTCATTGAAATCATACCATTTTCTATTCACAGTGATTTTGTAATTTCTATGCAGGAAGTTATGTGCGATATGTTAGACATTCAAGGCATACCATGTTTCATGTTGAAGTATCTAACCGTAATCTCGAAATCGTGAATATAATCTGATAATCATTTAGCCTCGTTTTTTACATGCACTTAAAACAGCAAGTAGAATACCCCAGAACACAAGTACGTTACTTAAAACAGGGGTATTGATTTATTCATGCATATAAAATGAAGTTAATTAACAACTAGGACCAATCCTGGTTGATACTGTACAATTCATTAGTACATATTGACGAAGCAGTAACAATCAAACAGATCGTTCCTCGCACAAATTAATGATTAATTTGAGCGATTGGAATTGCTTGGATTACTGGTGCGTCCGCGACAATAACAATTCTTACAATGGAGTGATTTCCAATGTTCAGTGTTTTCTTCCTAAAGAATATAAACTTAAGGATGTTCTGGAGATACAATGGGAGACAAAAGTACAAGAAATTCGAAATCCATCAATATATTGGCAATGAAAGCCATTCACGAGTATATTTTGCTTTAAAGAAATTGATTAGTTAAAAAAAACTTTCGTTTAATTAGTGAATTTCATGTTATATTTATTTTTTAATCAAATTGTCTTCATATTATAAAAAAGTTGTAAGTGACTTTTGCGAATAATTGTACCCTCTGATTTGAACTTCAAGAAAATAAATTTGTGATATTCAATATACATAATTACGCAATAAAAAGTTGAAAATAAATGTTTAAATAAATTAAGGATACTTCAGAAAGCAATATTATTGAAAATTAACATGTGAAATTTCAATAAAATTAATGCTAGTGAGATGACAACACGATAAATTTGAAGTTTTATAACAGTTTTAATTTTTTGCTCTGTAACTGTTTAGTGAATCCTAATAAATTTTGAACATAATTAAATACATAATTTTTACTATATATATTATATAAAAAACTGGAGTTTCTAGTTGTGTTTTTTCAAGGTTTAAATAGGGTTTGAAGTGAAATTTTATGAATTCTCCATAAGAAGACGTATTAAAATGTGCAAACTTTAAGTTGCTATAAATATTAAACGGTGTAGTGAATCTAACTCAAACTTTGGTAATTGCATTAATTTACTAAGAATTATATTTTATATTTTTTTATTATTTTATATTATAATTATATATATATATATATATATATATATATATATATATATATATATATATATATTATAAAATTTTCAAAAACTTTGTTGAGGTTTTATATAGTTCCAGAACATCCTTAACAACAAGATGAGCAATGGTTTTTCGTAGAATTTAGGGTTAGCAATACCGGACCTAAAATACAACATGGTATTCGGTATTTTTTTAAACGTTGTACCGGAATACCGGTATTAATATCGGTAAATAATTGTTTATAATAGTTTATAATTTTTTCTCGATCGTAATATTTGACAATTAGAATTTTTCGCGGCGCTTTGGTTCGATCATTATTACTTTTTGTATTTGCTCTACTTGTAGCAAATATGTAAGTAATATTTGATAATTAGAATTTTTCGCGGCGCTTTGGTTCGATCATTATTACTTTTTGTACTTGTTCTACTTGTAGCAAATATGTAGCAACTACCACCTTTCCTTTTTCCTCTACTATTTGAATAGCACACGTATGATAATTCTTACATATTTGCCACAAGTAGAGCAAGTACAAAAAGTAATAATGATCGAACCAAAGCGCCGCGAAAAATTCTAATTATTAATATCGGTACTAGGAATTTTCCATAAGGTACAAAGACATAGTTGTTTCTTTGCCATATTTATTAGTTTTATACACAAAATAATAAACTATAAAAATATAAATAATTTCGTTATGTACAAATACAAAATAAAAGAATAAATGTTAGAATCAAATAATATTAATAAGAGCAGTAAAATAATAATCGTTAACTCTATGGTAGAAACAGAAAATATAATATGAAAAATAAACCATTACACAATATTATAATACAGATAAAGGAACAAAACATTTAGTACTATTATTCAGAAAATACTAATAAATAAGAGTAAAGAGATAGTATAGATGCTAAGAGTAAATATCACATGAAAATCTTGTGTAGTCTATTACATAATATATATTAATAGAAAAAGACATTTACTAAATTATTAACCCTCATGTTTTTGAAATGTGATTGTAAAAAACATAATGCATCTATTGAACTGTCATTAAGCCTGGAACGTATTTTTCCGCACAAATTACCTGCAGTTGAAAATGCTCTTTCCGCATCCACGCTGATTGATGGTACTGTTAATAATGAGCGATATGCTTCCTCTAAATATTTGCCTCCACGGCAATGTGCCTTGATCGGCAAGCACACAGACACATCGTCAGCGACGACCCTTACAAATATGAGATCAGCTTTCAGCAAATGACAAGACAGATAATGAGAAAAAATGTATTTATTTTGCCTTAGCAAATACAGGTTTTACGAAATTGCAAAATAGCACGAAATATTGTATGTATTTTATTAGAATTGTTCTAAATAACTCCCACGTGAATCGACAATGAATTTTAGTTCATTTTATATTGTAGAATTATTTTTTTTTTAATGTATAAATCAGTACTTGAGACAATTTGCACGTGATTTTCTGGAAATAATTCCTCAAATGAACCTAACTCTCTGTTTCAGGCATTACAGATCGAAAATGGACTTCCCTTGATTCTAAAGTCTTCTGTTTACTATGTTGCAATTTGTATGGACATATTCGTGTACTGTTTCGCTGGGGAGTACCTAAATACTAAGGTAATTAAGTTTTCCGAAAGAAACTTTCTTACTGACTATCAAAATTTTCATTTACCTCCCAGAGCAAGTTGATTGTCGATGCAATATACGCATCGTGTTGGTACGACCTGCAGTCAACTACCAATCGACGTTTAGTACTTTTCATTCTAAAATCTCAGAAGGGATTGCCGCTAACTTTCGGAAAGTTTTCAACTCTCAGTTTGGAAAGTTTCGCAAATGTAAGGTTCCTCTAATTTATTTATGGTCTCACGGATCGTTAATTGCAAATAGTCATGTTACAGTTACCGAAATAATGATAGGTTCACTTCAATTTGTTGACGTAATGTTGTGTTTAGTGCAGTATTTTTTATTTTATTTTTTTTATTTATGCTCACCAATGTTCACAAACGTTCCTCTAATTTATTTATGGCCTCACGGATCGTTAATTGTAAATAGTCATGTTACAGTTACCGAAATAATGATAGGTTCACTTCAATTTGTTGACATAATGTTGTGTTTAGTGCAGTATTTTTTATTTTACTTATTATTATTTATTCGTTCTCATATAATTAACAAAATACACAACTCAATCCAATAACACAATGTTAATTAACGTCAATTAAAAATTTTCTATTATAACATTTGAAGTTTAGTTGCGAAGAAAACATAGGTTCACTATGTATTTTTACATACAATATTAAAAAAAAAAAATAATTTAGTACATAGTTAGTTGAACCTCCTTTGTGTTTTCTAACTTGAAATATTATGCATGGAATTTATTCAATTAATTTTTATAATGTTTATAATTTAATTTCGGACAACGTCTTTATAATACCATTTTTGAATTCTAAAACAGTGCTATACTGTTTTCTATTGTCCTAATTCTTTCGTGCTAATAAACAATTGTTGAATGATATTGGCGCTACGGTTCGATCGTTAATAAGAAAAACCAAAATTTTTAACTACACAATTTTGCTAATTTTCAAAATAATCGACGTTTCGGCCCCTGATTTGGACCATTTTCAAGATTGAATTGAATTGTGTCAGTAAGAAAAATAAAAATTTTTAACATGAAGACATACAATTTTCAAAAAAGTAACTATTAAATGTTTAAATGTAAGGGAAAAACCAGTTTTTCACAATTTTTCACTCACTTGCTTAGGTGTGATTAAGTATGGTAATACGAGAGTCGTGTGACTCGTGAAACACGTGTGTTCACCATGTCTGATTTCACGACACTGATCGTCTTAACAATAATGTATATATGTATAATAATATATATAATAGAAATAAGTTTATTTACTTTCATGCTAATACTTCTCAAAGACTTTCAATCGGATTTAAGTCCGAACTCCTTGATGGCAAAGGTAAATCTTCAACTTTTATCCCCTCAAATTAATTTTTAATTGTTTTCCCACGATGCATTGCTGCATTATCGCGTTTAAATATTAAATTAGGCTCACCAATCATTTTTCATTTGTCCCTATGTGTTAATGTTTTTGGATGACCTGTAGATTTTTTATTGCCGCATTTTTCTATTAATTTGAAAAAATTGTTTATGACATTTAATGATCTTTTCAATCCTCTTGCAATATCTCTGTTAGAGAGATTCATATTGTGAAAAGCAATAATTTGGTCCTTTTCGTTATCATATTATAATTTTATATTATGTATTCCAATAGTTCCTGATATTTTTCAGCATTGGCTTTTGGATCTTCCTCCATCGACTCTCGTCATTTTTACATTTTTTCATCACGCAGATAGTGTCGATGATATTGACACCCATCTGGGCCGTCCAAATTAAGTACTTTTTCGTCAGAAAAAATCACCGTCTTTCACTTTAATCTCTCCTTCTTGTAGAATTTAGCAGCAGAGGTTTTTCCGCTTTTTTCGAATATTTAAGTGTCCCACTCGATCTCAAAACTTGTTATACACGTCGAACACTAACTTGCAAGTCTAATTTAATTTCTATTTTAGAGGCATCAAGCATATTTTGCTGTGCTTTTTGAATAATTTTTCATTTTTCCCTATGTGTTAATGTTTTTGGATGACCTGTAGATTCTTTATTGCCGCATTTTTCTATTAATTTGAAAAAATTGTTTATGAAATTTAATGATCTTTTCAATCCTCTTGCAATATCTCTGTTAGAGAGATTCATATTGTGAAAAGCAATAATTTGGTCCTTTTCGTTATCATTTGACGATTTTACCCGTGTCATTCTGCTTTAATAATATTAAACGAACATAAAATATTTTTTATAATTTTTAAATTTTATAAATCTGTATACTTGCCATACAAAAAACTTAAAAAAATTGCACTATGAATAGTAATTTTTAAATATTTCACCGTGAACCTAAGGTTATTTTGTATCTCGTAATCAATAATTCTCAAAGTATTTTTGAAACAGGCACATCTTTACACAGATACTGTTGATAGTCGACTGACTGCTTATACAATGTGTAGAAGACATTTTTGCGAAATAAAAATAAATGCCTTAGTACACTTCCAAAAATGAATGCAAAAATAAAAGCAGTAAACCAGCCGATGCGGCTAGTGAACCTATCATCATTTCGGCCACTGTATCAATCGAATCTTTATGCGAAAGAAAAATTTGTCTATGACAGCCGCAAGGCACTGGAACTAAAGAAAAATTGATTCCGAAGAAAATTATAATAAATTCTGTTAATCTTTTTAGTGTTTTGCTTTGTATCTTTGTTCTAAATACATAAAATATGCAGTCTAATTATCATACAGATAAAATGTATGTAGCTTTTAAATTAGTTTTAGTCATTCTGATTTTGATTTTTGCAGATTATGAAAGCTTCGGCGTCTTACATGTCTGTGCTTCTCGCGATGTCCTGAAAATTTCTACTTGTGTGTTATCCATTCCTGTGGTGGTTTTAGAATTTAGAAGAGAATTAGTTTGTTATTCTAAAATAAACTAGTTGTACATTTATATGTTTCTTGTATGGTTTTCTTCCCGCGTAAACACGAGAGTTTGTGATGCGTAAACAAATTTAAAACTAGAAGAATGATGGAGAAATAAAAAAACCAGCTTCTCTTACCTATCGAAATTGCCAGGATTTGCTAGTTATCTGGACATAATCTGCGACTAAAACGTGACTGGGCGTTAGAAAATTAGCCGAAAATTGTGCGTCGAGTCAGATGTCCCAATAGGGTGAATTAGTAGGGGTTGGTTTTCGCTTCGCTCGCAATTTCAACCCTCGTTTGTTCGCACCCGGTCGCATGATCAAGCCAGATGGACCGGAAGAGATCAATTTGGCACGGATCTGGGATTGCTTATCAAAGATAATCTTCGTATCTCAGCTTTTCATGAAATGAAGAGATGATACTTACAACCTCTGTCCCAACAGGCATCGTTTGGCAAATTAAAGGTCTGTCGAACTCAAGCATCATTAAATTTGAAACATGTTCCCTTCGATATCCGATTGCGTACAGATACGAGCAAAAGTATTCGCGCAACTAACTTTGAAACTAATCATTTTTCAGTATATTTAATCACAGAATCTTTATGTGAATTCATCGAAACAAGTTTTTGTCATTATCTACGACATTTTACCTCTCAGGTAAAAGTCTATTTCTGAATAAAATGATCTGCATTTTTGTAAATAAAATTATGCATCCAACTTTGAATACCTTTTTCACCGACTTCGAAGAAGGAGGGGGTTACTCAATTCGACCTGTATGAGCCTTTCTTTTCGCTTTTTTTAGATGGATGGACCAATCGGTACTAAACGTTTTGCATCTTGTAGATTATGCCCCCGGGTAGTCCCGTTATAAAATTTTGGCATTTTTTTATTTCTAACGACTTTTATCGCAAAAAAACGTAATGCTTCATTTATATTTAACCGACTTCTTCGGCGTGTTTGTTCAGCAAGGAATTTACCGATCGCGATGAAACTTTTCACATTTAGTAGGAGATATTGCCGCGATGATGCCACTTGCAAAAATTTATGTAATTCGTTATTGTTATAGCAAAAAAATCTATTTATTGGTATTACTCTGCAAAGAATGTACCAACCGCGATGAAACTTGCAAAAATTAATAGAATTTGTTATTGTTAATAACTATTGTTATACCAACAATAAGACCAAAAAACCATACGGTGTGCTACAAGTTCTACTCGTTCCTCTAAAAAGTGTGAAATAAAAATTTTTATAATACAGTAACTTCCCTACGCATCAGGAAGTTAAAAAAAATTAAACCGACATCGAAACGCACTAAAAAAATTCACTAAAAAGTATGAAATAATTTTCTTTTGATTTCTATGAATACACACCGACTGTTGATACAATTGATTGAAATAAAATATTAAATACAATCCAATCTTTTCGGAGGCGGCCCAAAATTGAAAATTTTTCCAAATCACGGATGTTGCTGATTATTTCATTGGAATATGGTGGACTTAATATGTGAAAGCATGTGAAAGAATTTCAGAATTTTCGTAACTTCCAGTGACGAAAAATTTTAATTTTGCGCCGCCTCCGAAAAGATTGCATTCCATTTAATATTTTATTTTAATCAATTGTATTAACTGTTGCTGTGTATTCATAGAAATCGAAAGGAAATTATTTCATACTTTTTAGTGAATTTTTTTCGTGCGTTACGAAGTCGGATTAATTTCTTTATATAAAATTTTTTTTTATTTCAAACTTCTTCCGAAAAAATTCGATTGCATTCATCCAAATACATGATTGTTAATATCAAGAAACTGGACCAGTTACGGTTGAATTTCAATACGATTTGTTTTTTAAGCGAAAAGAAAAAGAACGCTTCGGTTCTCAGAAATTCCTAAAAATTACCTTTTGGCGTCAAACTATTTAGACCGCCCCACGAACCACGAAGTCCCGTCGGTTAACGTAAGAATTGTCTCGGTTCGTTTCGCGTTGCATTAGTTGAATGCACATCGGATCAGTTGACATTGGCGCGAGCATGTTCGATAATCAATTTCCTGGTGCTCGTTTTTCCAGTGTTTACTGTTTACCGGCTCGTCTCGTGGAATGTCCGCTTGTGCGCGTAGATTAGAGGGACGATGGACGGGGACAGGGACGAAATTAGGCAAATACCACGTGACGAATGGTTGGCAGCAACTTTTTGAAGTTTGGGTGCAGTGCGATTTCCTGGGCAATCCGGCGCATCGTTTGCACCGGCGCAGTGTAGATCGAAGAATTTGTTATGACTTTCAAACTATAAGGAACATTGAAATGAAGTTTTCACTGAAACATATAAAACAAACATTTCCAAGTCCAGTTGACCGCCAAATTCAAACTTCAATTTCTAGAATCAGAATTGGGCACTCCGAAATAACCCATTCATTTTTGTTGAACAAAAAAGAAAACCCGATCTGCGATATATGCAAAGTACCAGTTAACACGAACCATTTAATAGATCGTGACTATCCAGTAATAAGCGAATTCAAGAACGAGACATTACTAAAACATATGACTTGCCATTTCTATTAATCTATGAAGAAAATTTTACAAAATCAGATCGTAAACCTTAATATTGTATGCTGTAAAGACGGAGTAAGTAAAACTGATTCTAAAGTAGACTTTTCTATAAAATTGTATTTTTCTCCATCAAGAAACAGGAATTGCAAATAAAAATTTATGCCCTATCCGATTGCAAATCATCTCTTGAGACTAACAACGACTGAATGAAAATAATCCACGAAGATCAATCAAAGACGCAATCGCAATTTCTTAGAAAATGTAAGAAAGCACGCCCAATAACCCATTCATTTTTGTTAAACAAAAAAGAAAATCCGATCTGCGATATATGTGAAGTACCAGTTAACACGAACCATTTAATAGATTGCGACTATTCAGTAATAAGTGAATTCAAGAATGAGACATTACTACAACATATGACTTGCCATTTCTATTAATCTATGAAGAAAATTTTACAAAATCAGATCGTAAACCTTAATATTGTATCCTGTAAAGACGGAGTAAGTAAAACTCATTCTAAAGTAGACTTCTCTATAAAAGTGTATTTTTCTCCATCAAGAAACAGGAATTGCAAATAAAAATTTATGCTCTATCCTTTGCAAATCATCTCTTGAGACTAACAACAACTGAATGAAAATAATCCACGAAGATCAATCAAAGACGCAATCGCAATTTCTTAGAAAATGTAAGAAAGAACGCCCAATAACCCATTCATTTTTGTTAAACAAAAAAGAAAATCCGATCTGCGATATATGTAAAGTACCAGTTAACGCGAACCATTTAATAATCAGTTGCAGACCAGAGCTTTATCTTCAATTTGTTAAATAATAATATAGACTGTCCTGGACTCCTTAAGCAAATTAATTTGTATGTACCTGAACGTGTTTTGAGAACGAGAGCAGGATTTCAAACAATCAAATCCAAATCCTCATATGGATCAATAAATCCTTTAAATCGCATTATTGCAAACTCCAACACATTTTATAGCAATATTGATTTTTTCAATGGCACGTTACAGGCTTTCAAAACAAAATTGCGCCGCACTATTCGATAATAGTACCATCATTAGTTTAGTTTCGCACTGTCCATAATTAATTAATTTATATTTTAGATTAAGACTTATGTTTAAGATTATTTTCTGTTATTCTACATTATCTGCAAACATTTGTATTAAAGGACTTCGGTCCGTATAAAATAAATAAATAATAATAATAAAATAATAATAATAGAATGTAAAAAATATGAGAATGAAAGAAAAAGCGCTAAGTTGTCTGGATCCTTACCCATTCTGTTAGGCTCTGAGGAGTATATCACCGGTCTTGCCCAGTACATCAAAGATACTAGTATGTATAAAATATTGTAAGAAAATGCACCGTGTTGCTAATGACCTTAGATGTTGAAGCAACGTTAAATAAATAAATTAAAAAACAAAATAATTGCTTATTGATTATATACAATTTAAGGTATTTGTTTAATAGCCATTTTCTTAATTTTCTTTTCGACTTCCGTTACTTTCAAGTTGTATTCGATCTTCATTGTATTTGGTTGTCTTGACAGCTCTTTTCGTATACGAGCGCTTGATATTTAGATCAGAGAACGTGGATTATAGTTACGTGTATCTCGATCGTAATTTTAATATAAATCAATTATATGTTCTCGGCGCACAGTTTCGATCAAAAATAAAGCAAAAACAAAGCAAATCAGCAATATTTAAATGTAACTCAACGTTTCGATCCAGGTGTGGATCATTTTCAAGAGCAATTGCGTCTGAAAATATATATAAACAAAATGTAATGGGTAATTCACAAAATTAATAAAATTTACACAAAATTTACACTTAGCAAGTATGTTCTTTAAAATTATTATTTACAGTTTTATTAATTTTGTGAATTACCCATTACATTTTGTTTATATACAGTGACTCCCATTAATATTCGGACGCTCTAAAAAAACGATAACTGGTTAAAAATTGAACTACACGACTTGAATTTTTTTGGGGAAGCTAGAGCAAATAGTTTGCTATGGAATGTGGAAAAACATTTTTTCAAAAATTGCAATTGATTGGAGTTGTAGAAAAAATACTAAAAGTTGCATTTTACAACATGTTTGTGTGGGCCTATATTGAAAATTTGGAAAATACGTTTTGTAGATCTGTGTCAGATAAGCATATTCTGAAAATTTCGTCAATATTGTTCGACGTTGCAATGAGCTACAAACGTTTAACGATGGTAAAAATTACAGATTTTCACGATTTTCGGGCTTAACTGCAGTAAATCTATAGATTCTCACATCTTTCAATGCCTGTCGTTTTGTCCCGCATCAACCGATTTCGATGAAACTTTCGCAGTGCATATAATTGACACAGATCTACAAAACGTATTTTTAAAATTTTCAATACAGGCCCACATGAAAAAGTTGTAAAATGCAACTTTTAATATTTCATCTACAACTCCGATCAATTACAATTTTTGAAAAAATGTTTTTCCACATTCTGTAGCAAACTATTTGCTCTAGCTTCCCCAAAAAATTCAAGTCGTGTAGTTCAATGTTTAACCAGTTATCGTTTTTTTAGAGCGTCCGAATATTAATGGGAGTCACTGTATGTTTTCAGACGCAATTGCTCTTGAAAATGATCCACACCTGGATCGAAACGTTGAGTTACATTTAAATATTGCTAATTTGCTTTGTTTTTGCTTTATTCTTGATCGAAACGTGGATTATGTTTTTATTAATGTTCTATGAGCGTTTGGTATCGTTAGTTAAGCCTTCAACCAAAATATCCGTCTAATTTTCCATTCTCCATTTCGAAGGTCCACGGATCCTTGGAAAGCGATACCAATTGATTGACTATCGATTCGAGAAGGTTGCCTTTTTGACAAAATGTCAGTAAATTCTTCGATTTGGAGGGTCGGACGGCGTAGCAGCGATGGCAGCGTGGCGGCGCGACGACTTCCCCGGGCCGAGCGAATTGGTCTCCATGGAAACCACCCCAAAGCCAATCTGGGGTGCATTCGTACGTACATTTACCCTTGTCGAGGCGCGTCTGCAGCACCCCGCTCATCGTCCCCCGTCCCCTCCATAAACTTGCTGAACCCCCTTTGCAGCCCCTCGCCCGCCCTCTGTATTGTCCCTGGCCCTCTCTTTCGCCCTGTCTCGAGCTATCTTTCTCTCTTTGACCTCCACCATCTTGCCTCCCCTTTTCATGCGTTCCTTCGCGCCTTTTCGTACTCCGCCATAATCTTCGTAGCTACTTCATACCTTTATCTCCATAACCTTCGTTTCCTTCTCCGTTCCGTTCGCTTTATTTCACTTTGCCCGACACTAACAAGGTGCCCAGATTGCTCTCGACGTTTGCGGTCCGTACTCGATTTTTCGTTTGTTGCGATTATTTCGTTGTTGCTCGACGTTGACCCGCGCCGTGCGCTGGTTGATTCACCGGGATTTGTTCGCTTGTTTGGCTGGGTCCTCGGTGTACACGGTGGAATTACTGCGAGCCGAAAATGCGTTTGAATTAGCATGCTGTGGTTTTGTTGGTTCCTTTGCGCCGTTTTGTGATATCAACGGTTGGTTCATTGCTGTTTTGTTCCGTAGCCACGTGAGTTTTATAATTCAAGACTGCTCGTAGAAAATGCTGAAAAAAATTGAATATTTTGTTTCCTCGGTAAGTCCACGTGCCAATGGTAATACAAAAGTGAAAATTATACGCGAAATTCATTTCCACAAAATATTTATTGAAAATGTCTTTCTTAAACTGTGGCAGACATTCGGGTAGCTACACTGGCAACCTTCAGCTCGACTATACAGGGTGTCCCACATAAATGATAGCACCTAAATATCTTTCGTATTTACAGTCCTAGCAGAAAACTTCAGTTTTTAAATGAAATTGCAATGTCACCGATGTTTTTTTTAAATGGAATAGTATATTTTCTTTGCGATAGCATGATAGACAATAAAAAACTGAATTTAGTAGATACCACCTTTTTGACCTTGAAATGACCTTGAGCAAGAATAATCATGTTGAAGCGAATTAAATGTGGAAGTTTAAAACTTACGTGTTTCAGCAAAGATTGCGCGTTGTTTACGTCGGGTTGACCTTTACATATCATATCAAGGTCATTTCAAGGTCAAAAAGTTGGTATCCGCTAAATTCAGCTTTTTATTGTCTATCATGCTATCGCAAAAAATATACTATTCCATTTCTATTCTTGCTCAAGGTCATTTCAAGGTCAAAAAGTTGGTATCCACTAAATTCAGTTTTTTATTGTCTATCATGCTATCGCAAAAAAATATACTATTCCATTAAAAAAAACATCGGTGACATTGCAATTTCATTTAAAAACACGACATACAAAATTTTTTTCTTCATTACTATATTGCCCCCCTGCAATAGCGTCACTTTGTTCTCTGAAGTTTTCTGATAGGACTGTAAATACGAAAGATATTTAGGTGCTATCGTTTATGTGGGACACCCTGTATATACTTTTTTATATCGACAGTAGCGTTGATATAGAAAAAGTTGTTGTTGCAACTACGGAATTCGCGTTTCTACAATTTTTTTTTTTTTTTAAACAGGTTTACACCTGGGTTTGAACATAAGGTTAAATGAAAATTACCTAGGGCTGCTGCCCTCTACATTTTCAACACAAGGTTTTAATGATTTAACACTATGAAAGTTGTGTTTGTAAAAAAGATGTTTTTAATTGCAAGAAAAATTTCAAAAAACTTGCTGAATAAATAAGCAGAGTTGCTTGGTATGATTGTATTTTCCATTAGTTATGTAGATGTGTTAATTTTATGGGTTATTCAAAGGAAATTTGATTTTTGGCTTGTACGGGAGAAGTTCATGCTTGAAGGTGTTGGTCTTTAGAATAAGGGTGTTAGGGTGTTCGTCTGTGTTGTAATTATTGATTATTTGTTTAATGATGTTATCTAACATTAGAATATTTGATCTGAAGTGGACATCGAATGTAGAGTGATCTCTGGGGAGGCCCTACGGAATTCGCGTTTCTACAAAAATGAAAGATCGCAGTCCACCGCACCGGCAACGCACGCGCGCAGGCTGATTGCTACGAAGTGAAAAGACCCGTCAGAGAAGGGAGGTAAATGTCTTTGCCTTTTAGTGACCTTTCACTTGCTCAGCTTTTTCGTGTCAACGAGCGAACGGGCAATCGCTCCGAGCCTTTCCTGTTCCACGGGAATTTGAATCTTGTTATTCAACGAGCCTTCGTAAAGCTGTACTCTTTTGTCACGTTCCGATCGGCTTTTAAGTTCCGACGTTCTCAGAGACTCGACGAGTGTGTATGTTGTTCCCAACTTTATTACCGCGCGGACTTGTAAACCAGCCAAATAGAACGTTCCGAAGTTGTTTTGACGAAATTGAATTTCTTTCCGAAATTCGCGAACGTTTGCCGAACCAAATAAGTGTAGTATTGATAGCTGTAGTATTGAACTCGTTGTTAGAGTTATCGATCGAGAGATCGTTAAAACAGATAAAGAGAAAATGATTTCGGCGCATCGGTTCGATCAAATACAGCAATTTTACAGATGAATTTTAAACTCTCTACGTTTCGATCCTAATTTGGATCATTTTCAAGAAATGTGTTATATTTTCCGACGCAGTTTTTTCCATTTTCTTGAAAATGATCCAAATTAGGATCGAAACGTAGAAAGTTTAAAATGTATCTGTAAAATTGCTTTATTAACTTCCCGATTCATAGGGAAGTTACTGTAATTACCCCGAAAATCGAAAATCGATTTTTTAGCAGATCTTCACGTTTCATGGTCATTGGAGTCATTTTAGACTATTTTTATCAAATTGTTAGTATGTGCGTGTGTGTGCGCGTATGGCCGTTTGTATGTTATCAAATTTTTCGTTAACGTTTTCTGAAAAAGTAAAAATGCGATCTGAATGATGAATGATGCAATCGATGTGCCCCATCGTAACTTAGAGCTGATTAGATTTTGGTCCATATTGGTCAAGTAGTTTTTTAGATTTTTTAGTTTTTTTAGTTTTTTTTAAAGAAGTTCATTCAAGAATGCAATTTATACGAGAGGATGGAAATTTTCCACCGAATAAATAAACGTAATTATATATATTTCATTTTTATTTCAAAAAAAAATTTTTTTAATTTAAAAATAACAGCTAGTTTCTGTTTTATTTGATCGAACCGTTGCGCCGAAATCATTTTCTCTTTATCTGTTGTAGTATTGAACGTATGGAAATTGTTTAAAACGTAATATCAATTTTAGAAGCTTTTCATAAAATTACGAAGTAATAAAAATAATACCTTGTAGTTATCTGTCCACTAACTTTAATTCAAGAAAAGTTGAACCGTCACAACGTCGGTCCAACTGACCACTAATTTTGAAAAATTATTTTAGAGAACAATTTTATAGCAATGTTTATTTATACCTCCGATAAATTTCTGATTCAATTTCGTATAAGAATTACATATTTATATACTCGGGTTTTCGCAACACCCTGAAATATTAATGAAAATGCCCTGCATACGTCCGGGAATTTGTTGCAAGGTTTTCCCATTAAGATGCGTTCGTATGAAACTCATTTAGCAGTGACATTGTTCTTTGTGTTTAAACGCGAACGTAATAGAATCTGTTTATACCGAGTTTACTCCGTCGCAAGTATTAAAATGCATTTTCGTCTCAAAGAAAACTCTCTTTCGCTCATTCCAAATCTACATGAAGGTTCTTAATATTTTCTGCTCGAAATATTCCATCGTATAAAGCACCCCGTGTGTTATAAACGCACAACAAAACAAAATTTACCAAGTAAAAGGGATTTTGTTACTTGACGGAAGTGGAAGACCATATTGTGAACATTGAAAGTACACGCGAGTGTAATCGCGACAGCAATTAAAACGAAATGCAATTATGCTTACCTCGGTAGAAAATTTGCTTCGTTCACGGGAATTTGCAAAATCAACTTCGTCGAGCGCTAACTTTGTCATCTTCGAGGTGATAATTTGATCAATTTGATTAGAAATCTGCAAGGTTATTTGCAATAATTGTAATTGATCTATAGATTCTTATATTTTTGTATGCTTTTCCATTTGACACAATACAAGTACATAAATCGTCCACAAAACATATTTTTTAAAAGACCTAAATGGATAGATTCGAAATTTTAACCAATTAAAATTTTTTAAAAATTTCTTTTGCACATCATCCACTAATTTTTCTGACTTCTCGAGAAGAACTGAAGGCGTAATTAAAATATTAATTGCAACCATTGTACGTTTAAATAATTATTGGAACGGAAAGTGCACCGAAAACTCAGCAATTTTGGCAGCGGTTTGCACACGGGCAATTCAGATATACATATAGGGTGTCCCACCTGATTTCGACATCTTGATTTTCTCGGTATCGTTATTCGTAGCAACAAATTTTTCAGCGGAGGCTTGGATGGTATCGAGTGGAGTATATTCCGATGTTATTAGTTTTTTCGTGAGTGGACGCGTAAAGGTCGTATAAAGGTCAACTTTGTTTTTTTTTTAATAGAATGAGGTATTTTTGAATACATCAATCAATGCAGCTGGATATTCGTTATGAAAAAGCACTAACGTATGTATGTCGAAATGTTAGTAGTTCAAGAGAGATTTCACTTTAAAAATAATTCTAAACTACCATTACTGCCGTACCAAACCAAACAGATCTGATATCTTAGTGCGGCAGTAATGATGCCATAATAATTTAAATAATTTAAATTGAAATATCTCCTGAATTACTAACTTTTCGACATACATAGGTCAGTACTTTTTTTATAACGAATATCCAACTGCATCTAAATAAACTTATTTATACCGATCGTATTATTGTTAAATACAATTGTTGAATGATATCGGCGCTATGGTTCGATCATTGAAAACAAAACAAAAATCAAAATTAACTAAGCAATTTTGTCAATTATCAAAAAATCGACGTTTCGGTCACTAATTTGGACCATTTTCAAGATTAAATTGAGATTGCGTCTGTAAGAAAAATAAGAAAATATTTAAACAATAACATACAATTTTCAAAGTAGTGACTATTACAAGTTTAAATGTAAGGGAAACAAATTTTTCACAAATAATTTTCAACTCACTTGCTTAGGTGTGATTAAGTATGATAATGTGAGAGTCGTGAGACTCGTGAAACACGTGTGTTACCCATGACTGCCTTCACGACACTGATCGTCTTGGCAGAGATCTAGGTTATATAAATCGATCCATGGCGGTAAATTCAAGGAATCATAATACGTCTTTGAAATCACCCAGTGAAATTACCAAATGGTAAAATCACATTTTATTGACTTTCATTTATAGCTAAAATCAAATTTCATACAGAAAGTTGTATGTGTTGTACGTTTACTTTGGTTAACAAATAAAGGAAACCTTCATTTATTTTATTCTATATAAAATACTTAATTCTATATAAAAAAACAAATTTGACCTTCATATGACCTTTACGCGTCCACTCACGAAAAAACTAATAACATCGGAATTCCACGAAAATCAAGATGTCGAAATCAGGTGGGACACCCTATGTATATATATATATATATATATATATATATATATATATATATATATATATATATATATATATATATATATATATATATATATACAGGGTGGTCTTTTTATCTGAAGACTCTTCGATTTGTCGGAGAAATACAACGTTGAGAATGGGGTTTCCCATTGAAGATTTAGGAATAATTCCCTCTCCCACCCTCAGGAGGTGGGGGTGTGTGGTTAATTATGGTGTTATTGAATAGCATTTTTAAAAATATCAAATACGTCTACTTTTATTTTTCTGATCTGATGTGTATTTCACGAGATATCCCAAATTTTCAACGATTGTTTACCCATTTTGATTTTTGTCCATTACAGCGCCATCTGTGAACCAAAATGCAAAAACTCCTAGGTAAAATTTTGTGTATTTTTTTCTGGAAAATCCAAATCTGCAATGAAAAATGGGGGTTCCCATTTAAGTTTTTTATCTTCTCCTACCCCCACCCCCAGGGGGTGGCGGTGGGGGGTCCAGTTTAGTATCATTGGATGTCCCCCTTCGCGACGAACAACTTTCATTGCCCACTTGTTTTGATCCGATACATAGTTCTCGAGATATTTCAATGTCTTCAGATAAAAATATCACCCTGTATACAGGGTGTCCCAAAATAAGTGTAACTTCCGGAAATGGGAGGTTCCTTGGGTCATTTGAAGCCACATTTTCCTTTACACAAATGGCGTCCGCGGCTCTGTTTAGGAGTTATTAACGAAAAACACGGACCAATCAGAGCGCAGCTATAGCGAACGGAGTTCGACTCTGCGACAGGTCCCGCGAGGCGTGGTGTCGCCATTGGTCGACTCAGAATCAATCCGCTGTAGCCACGCTCTGATTGGTCCGTGTTTTTCGATAATAACTCGTAAACAAAGCCGCGGACACCATTTTTGTAAAGGAAAATGTCGCTTCAAATGACCCAAGGAACCTTCCATTTCCGGGAGTTACACTTATTTTGGGACACCCTGTATATACATATACAGGGTGTTCGACTACAGGTGGGAGAAAATTTAAAGGGTGGTTCTTAACAATGATATAAGACGAAAATGAAGAATAAAAAAATTGCGATTTCGTCTTTGTTATTTAACTATTAACAATTAAAAATCAACAACGCGTCTAACAAAAGTGTACGTTGTGTACGTCAAAGAGTTCAATGTTGTCCAACGATTTGTTAAACATTTTCACCTCGCTGGGGCCCCAAATGAGACCCAAGTTATGCATGCATCTGTCACTTGATACGTGACGGTCGCGTTGTTAACAGCTAACTAACGAAGCCGAAATCGCAATTTTTTATTCTTCATTTTCGTCTTATATCATCGTTAAAAACCAACCCTTAAATTTTCTCCCACCTGTAGTCGAACACCCAACACGAAATCAAGATGTCGAAATCAGGTGGGACACCCTGTATATACATATATGTTGAACAGCGCGATTGTTAAACGAGTTGCGTTCGCATTCGGCTTGTTTGTTTTTTGGTGGAACGGCATTTGCGCCCGAACGAAAATTACGGAAACAGCAACCTATCTGAATTTCGATTTTGCTACAATGCCCCCAATCGTCTCGGAAACTAACCGATGAAGAGACTGTGGCCAAGATTAGGCGCTCTACTTCACCCTTGCAATTTCGGTGGAATTTGCATACGAATCACGGCAACGCGCTGCGGAATGAGGCTGTGTAGCTGTCGATTGTTGTGTACCGAAACCAACAGTCGTGCGTCGAAGGAAACACAGATCATCCGTCCAAGGATAGATCCGAGACTAATGGGCTGTGAATATTTTGGGATCTGGTTATCACGCGTCCAGTTTGGGATTAATCAACATCATTTATTTGATAATTTACCATGTGATTGGATCGACTTGGATCAACCGGAAATTCTTTTGCGCATTTTAAAGCGCGTTTCCAGCATAACGTCCTCGACTATGGACGATCAGAGACGTTGCACGATGTGTCAGATGTCTGATAAACAAGATTTATTTGGTATATCTAATAAATCGATGAAGCTTCTTTATCGTGAAGATGGAGTTTCAAGTAGAAATGGCCAGCCATGAACAGACATACTAGACCGTGAATATTCATGCATCATGCATAAATATCGATTGCAAGTTAAAGGAACCAAATTAAAAATTCTTTCATTTAATTTGTCTGATTCAGCTAAATCTAATGCACCGATGTCCTTAAATCTTTTTAATATGTCCAATGCTTCAAATTGTACGTTTCTATTTTTGTCATAAATGCATAAAATCCGCAGTCTACTAATTACTATAATTTTATAAAATGTGTCTGATTTATTAATCAATTGTAGACAAATTGCGTTGAAATGTGTAATAAGTTGTCAGCTGTACTTTGTTATCGAAACTTTAAGATTCAGTATAATACGAAAATCTTCTCGGAATGTATAATTCATAATTTTAAACGTTCTTTGTTAGAAGTTTATCTTTTGCAACTCGATTTGCATTACTTCGCCGCAGTAATGTTCCATTTATTTTTACAATCTTCTCGTTTAGTGTCTCACTGTTCGTGTCTCGTCTCTCGCGCTTTGTTTCTTGTCTCCACTTCCCTGTTTTCACTTTTTTGTCTATTTTCAGTATGCACAGACAGGGGAGCAGAACGAAAAAGATTGCAACAAACTCTCTCCTCTACCTGTGTACATTGTCTACAATGCGGAAGGAAATGCAAAACATGTGCATTCTACACTTATACATGTGTCTGCCGCGTTCATTGTGACGAGGTTCGGATGTCGGGTCATTTTGATCCATATCAAAGCTTACTGCAAAATTCCGAAAAGTGGCAAATTATTTTGATTACGTGTATTGTACATTTATATTAGAACTATTCCACTAATATTTGTCATTCAGAAACTACAGTTTTTACGTACTATGTAATAAAAAAATATATAAAAAACTTTTTAAAAACCACGCTTCTATTAAAATGCACTAAAATTGAGAAAATAATTGTTCTACACATTAGTGACTATAAATAATAGCGTGGAGCGCCCACGAATTACGTCAACACAGTTTAGTACTCCACTAATATTTGTCATTTAGAAACTACAGTTTTTACGTACTATGTAATAAAAAAATATATAAAAAACTTTTTAAAAACCACGCTTCTATTAAAATGCACTAAAATTGAGAAAATAATTGTTCTACACATTAGTGACTATAAATAACAGCGTGGAGCGCCCACGAAGATTACGTCAATATAGTTTAGTACTCCACTAATATTTGTCATTCAGAAACTACAGTTTTTACGTACTATGTAATAAAAAAATATATAAAAAACTTTTTTAAAACCACGCTTCTATTAAAATGCACTAAAATGGAGAAAATAATTGTTCTACACATTAGTGACTATAAATAATAGCGTGGAGCGCCCACGAAGATTACGTCAATATAGTTTAGTACTCCACGCTTTTATTTATAGTCATTAATGTCTAAAAAAATTTTCTTCTTTTTAGTGCATTTTAATATAAGCGTGGTTTTTAAAAAGTTTTTTATATTTTTTTTTATTTTCTACTTTTTTAGTCTTTTTAAATGGAACGCACGATATATAATACTGGTATGAAATAATAAGACATAAAAACGCAAGAGATGAAAACACGCGAGATGTAATGACGGGATGCTCCGAGAAACACGACGCACAGTGGTCCTTTTCAGCGATTAAGCTGGACAAAATTATTCTAGCCTTATTTTAAGACTTAAAGCCGTAGTTAAGTAGGCTATTGGATTCGTCTTGGCATCAGCTACAACAATATGTAATAAAAAATACTTAGTGGCATATAAAAAATTAACATGATTGTATTTTTTTATTACGAAAAAAGTTTTGTGAAATTTTTTTATTGGGATTTATATATATGTATCGATTAAGTTTTGTTGGATACATTTTCTTGCCAGATTATCCAAAATGTTCAAAACAATCGCGGTAACGTTTGGGCATTTGCAACGAAAAGCTGCCGAACCGTCCACAGTAATCCTTTTCAGCGATTTAGCTGACCAAAATTATTTATAATGTTTAATAATTCCGTAACGTTTTTAAATCATGTATAATATAATTTTTTATTTGTTTACGTATTTTTAAAACATTTTTTAATACTTTTTCAATATCTTTTAGTAAATTTTTAAGTAAAAATCAATATATTGTTGAATTAAAGAATACACCATAATTGTTTTTTCTCAAGTATTTCCGTCTGTAAAGCGTGCGCGCTCGAAACGCAAGGCTCGCTTGGCGCGGTAAAAAAATGCTGTGAAAAAGGGGAGTAAAGTGCAGCCAATTTTTGTTTTACTGTGCGCCCAAACCACTGACAATTACAACCGCGTTTAAAAAACTGTCCGGACGCACCCGGAAGTACAACATAACCACTCATGAAGTGTTACGATCGTAACAAATATGATTAACTTTCCAAAGTTACTGTAATTTACATACTAATCATTTCGGAACGTAAATAATTACCAAACGATATGCAATCAAAAGGTACAAAATTGTTGAAAGTATAGTCCATACTTACTTGCAAAACCTTCATACTGGAAAGAAATGTGTAGAACTTACTTGAAACATAAAAAACTGTCTCATCGAATTTTAGCAGCAAAATACAGGGTGTTCGACTACAGGTGGGAGAAAATTTAGGGGGTGGTTCTTGACAATAATATAAGACGAAAATGAAGAATAAAAGAATTGCGATTCCGGCTTTGTTAATTAGCTATTAACAATTAAAAATCCACCTAAAATGCGGCTATGCGACCAACAGAGGTGTACGTTGCGTACGTCATCAAGTGATAAATGCATGCATACCTTGGTTCTCATTTGGGGCCCCAGCGAGTTGAAAAGTCGAAAACGTTACCGCATTTTAGAATTTTTAATTGTTGATAGCTAATTAACGAAGCCGGAGTCGCAATTTTTTTATTCTTCATTTTCGTCTAGAACCACCCCCTAAAATTTCTCCCACCTGTAGTCGAACACCCTGTATGTACTACGAAAATCTCAAACTTTCTATGAAGTATAGTTAAGCATTTAGCACTTTAGCACCTATTAAGCATTAAGCACTTAATAGGTGCCTGAATGATGAAAACAATATCAGTACATTGTCTCCCATATATTGAACTATAGCAAGCAACAAAAATTTCACAATTTAGGTAAAATTTTGAAATTGACTTTTGCCTAGCTAAATCGCTGGAAAGGACCACTGTGCTACGATTTCTTGAGAGTCTGAAATTGTTTAAAATGGAACTGAATGAACGGAACAGCACACTGAAGCTCCTTCGGTTGCGAAGTGGGTCACTGCAGTGGTTATGAGTCGGAGTGGGAAGGCGTAGCGAAGTAGGGAGCACTGTCGCGCAGAGTGGGGATTGCTGAACGCGATGACGTACTACCGAGCATATTTAGTGAGGCCTGGATTCGATTTCCACTGAGATCCTACATTTTTTATCTCCAAACGCACAGTTAAAAAAAAATCTTTTTTGATATTGCATTGTCATCCAGTCCTGAGCTATGTCGGGAAGTGGTTTAAAATTCGATTACAAGATTTGGTACATAGAACAAACAACACGGAAAATTATTAGGTTGTTGCAATTGAAATGACCGTTTTTCACATTTGAAACTTCCCGCCCTTGTAGTTTAGTTTTGCCAGGACAGATGCTGTTGAAGTTGTACACATTTACAATTGGAAAAGTAGATATCTCGTACATGAATTTGCGAGTATAAGATTATTGATATTGTACAGTGTACATGATTCAAAATCGATTTTTGTTCACCACGGAAAAAAACGAAATTCGTATAATTTACTTGTACGAGTTCAAAGCAGCGAAAAACATAAGTGCTACTTTTGGTGAAGGTACAGCAAGTGATCGGACCATAAGGTGTTGGTTTGAAAAATTTCGTTCCGGAGATACAATTCTATAAAATGAGCCCCGTGGTCATAAGCCAACAGCTATTAAAGATTCAGATTTAAAAGATATAATTGAAAGGGATTCAAGTCTAACTGTTCGGGAAATCGCGGAGAAAACCAATATACACTATTCAACTGTCTTACGACATTTGAAGACTTTGGAAAAAGTAAAAAAGTTAGATAAATGGGTCTCATATGTAGGAAGTGTGGGATTTGTATGTTTCTTGTTGTATGAATGTGAGTTTCGTGTGTGTGTGTGTGTGCCGCGATACTGCGATTGCGACACATCTTGTTAAATCAATATTGGGAAAGAAGGATATAAAAGGACGTGTTCACGTAGCGATTAGACTTTTTCTCGACTTTTTATACGAAACAATACGAAACACGTCACGTTTGATAAAAACACGATACGATTACGTTAATTTTTATTCATGTATGAGTTGTGTACTTTCTTTTCGGATTAAAAATAGTTATTCAACATCTTTTCTCTTACACATATGAGCTCACTGAAAGAAACAAGATGTACCGTTTGGAGATCAGTTCTCCATTACTTTTCCGACAGAATAATCAAGGCATATTAAACAGGATAATTACCTGTGATGAAAAATGGCTTCTCTACGACAATCGACGACGTTCTGCATAGTGGCTAGACGCAGATGAAACTCCAGAACATATGCCGTAACCGAACCTTCATCCGCGTAGAATATTGGTGCCTGTATGGTGGTCAGCAAAGGGTATTGTACATTATTCATTTTCAGAGAAAGATGAAACCATAAATGCTGATATATACCGTCAGGAAATTGATATAATGCACGAAAAACTGCGTGTTCAACAGCCGGCATCAGTCAATAGACGTGGTATCATTTTGCTCCACCATAATACTCGAATAAAAATAGGAATCGCCACATATTGCGAAAAAAAGTAAAAAAATTAGCAGAGTTGAAATGTAAGGTTCTCCCTCACCCTCCTTATTCGCCTGACCTGTCACCTACTGATTACCATTTTTTCAAGCATCTAGATGTGTTTGGGATTGGCTGAGCGTGTCGACAGCGTGAACGCGCCGATTTACTGCGCCGCCGCGCTATTGGCGGATTCACGCGTAACAGCGAGATCGAGAGTCGATAAGCAGCTCGCAGTAGCTTTTGCCAGCACCGACGGACGTCGATTACAATCGATTATCGACCCAAAATTGGGATTACTATTGGCGGATCGCTCTATCGATCCGCCAATCAATAGTTCGACGGTGACGGTAAACTGCCAGCTGTTCGACTCCGATCTCAACTTACGTTAGTCGTTCTAACTCGTTTCTTCAGAAAACGTCGTTCGTCGCTTGACCGGTTTTCGCGAGTTAGTAGATTCAAATCTCGGGATTCACTTATCCTACAAGTGAATATCTATCTATCTATCAAGGGAAAACTCATCTGGTTTCAACTCACATTCTTTAATAAACAATCTGGCCAAAGCAAGCTAGTGTTTTTGCCAAGTTACATATCGCTTGTACATAAATTCTGTTACAATTCGAACGCACCCTAGTTGGGGAAATAAAGTTTAGTTCTAAGTGAAGTGGCTTGTTTTACCCCCTTCTAATCCGAAACAAGATGGCTTTTTGAATGGAAAAATATTCAAAGAAGTACATGCTGTAAAAACTGCATTTGATAACTTTATTGCCTCGCGTTTATTAGATTTCTCCTAGAAAGGCATTCAGGCACTTGTATCATGATTGAAGAAGTGTATTGATATCGATGGAAATTATTTCGATTAATAGAATATGAATAAAGCTTGCAAAATTAAAGTTTATGTTAAAGATTCAAAACGGCCATTTCATTTGCAACAACCTAATAATATAAACGTGGTAAAAATCATTTTGACTTTCAGCAGAATTGATGAACAAATGAATAATATTTGCAGTTTGTTGATATTAACACTACAAATGCGTCCAGAATACTTTGTTTCCTGTAGTTTCCTCGTTGGATTTCTTTTTTTTCTGTGCATCTAAATAATGCATCAATGTAACCGTTATCAATATTCCCAATGAAACCAATAAATGCATAACTTCCGCAACGGCGGTCGAGAATAAACGAAACACCCTATGTGATAGAATTGCGATTGCAGCGAAATTCTCTTCTATGTGCATACATATGTATAATCATTTCGCGATGTCTCGAAGGAAATATTATTTAAGCAGTGGGGGACGTCACGGGTTTCGACCCTCGATGCGATAGCATAAAGTCGTTATTGTAATTTTATTCAGTTCCACTTTGAAATTCTGGAATTCCCGGATTTATGAAATATAAAAGTATTGCTTCCCGGAGGGGTTACTGCCACCCCCTACTGTTTTTTTGCCCCTACCTTCTAATAGAAAAGGATAATGCTAGCAGCATGTGGATGAGCTTCGAGACATAAGCCACTTTTATGATGCGGTATTCTGTCCATTATATTTTTACATTGCATTATGTAAGATGGGGCAATGGAAATTACGACTTTAAGCACGTCGAGCTCACATGTAAATGTAACGCGGTCCACTTAACCCTTCTGTAGTCTTCCCTGTTTCCGACCCATTCACATTCTTATTCATCCATCAATCTTTTTATAGACCGAATATGCATTCATTAAAACTTTTATTCAATACTTCCCTTGTCGTTCATGATTTTATACATGAAAAAGCAAAATATATGTCGTACGTCCATTGGCTAAATATTATAGTAAGGGAAAAGTGGAATTTTTTCCAAAATACGCCATTTCATTCTTGATGCTGCATTTTTCAGTAGCCAAAAGCTCTAGATAAAAGATTAATCTATGTCGCAATCGCCATTAAAAGTCCTATTTTTACGTTCACATTATTCATCATTATTTTGTATTATTCGGCAGAATACAGCTGTCGCATCTTTATAAAGATAGCTGCATGCGCAACTGTATGCTTCCTAATAATGCAAATTATGCTGCCGAGTAATCCAAATTACACCTCGTAAACGTAAAAGTATGAATTGCATCTTTAGGACCATCTCTTTATTTAGCGCTTTTGACTACAGAAATTATTTAAATAAAAAAGTTTTAATATACCACGTTTTTCAAACGAACTCAAAAGTATAAAATAATTTTTCCTAGCCCCATACAGATAGTTCTGAAAATTTGTGATCCTGAATTTTGAATAGCTATGAAAATACTTGTAAGATTTAAAACGAAAAACGTAGGGCGCGTACAATAGATATAATTGATACATGAATAGCTCACCTAAGACACTAACAATTATATTGCGCTGACAATGATATGAATTGTTGTGTGAGTTTTCTCAACGGCAGCTACTCTCTACACTCCTTATTATTATCTTACCCTCCACATTTTTCGTTTTAAATCTTACAAGTATTTTAATAGCTATTAAAAATTCACAATCACAAATTTTCAGGATTATCCGTATGGGGCTAGGAAAAATTATTTTATACTTTTGAGTTCGTTTTAAAAACGTGATATGTTAAAATTTTTTTGCTATTAAAAATTTACAATCACAAATTTTCACGACTATCCGTATGGGTCTAAGAAAAATTATTTTATACTTTTGAGTTCGTTTTAAAAACGTGGTATATTAAAATTTTTTTATTTAAATAATTATTTTCTGCTTTTTAGACGAACAGACAGACAAGAAAGCGAGTTAATATTGCATTGTCATCCAGTTCTGAGCTGTGTTTGAAGTTTCTAGTCTCTAGCTCATCGAGAAGTTAGTTTAAAATCAATTCAAATATTTGTACCGAACAGACAGACAGAAAAGAAAACGAGTTAATAAAAACGTGGTAAAAACCCCATCTTTGCATTATCAAGACATGAGAAGGCGCATCCGGCATCCTTGCAATCCGGGAAACGAGTCTATGTACCCGCTAAATGGCTAATTTTATAATTGTTATCAATACATGAAACGTAAATAAACTATTTTTTCTCGATCGTATTATTATTAATGAAATTTTCATTGATCGAACCGTAGCGCCGAGATCAATTAATATTTGTTTGAAACATGAAACGTTGTTGCGAATTCCGTCTTATGCAACTCGATATCAAAACTGCAGCATAGAATGGTTTGGAGCGAATTTTATAATTGTTATCAATACATGAAACGTAAATAAACTATTTTTTCTCGATCGTATTATTATTAATAAAATTTTCATTGATCGAACCGTAGCGCCGAGATCAATTAATATTTGTTTGAAACATGAAACGTTGTTGCGAATTCCGTCTTATGCAACTCGATATCAAAACTGCAGCATAGAATGGTTTGGAGCGAGAACAGAGGATGTAAACGGTGTAAAGGAAATGATAAAAATTTGGTTTCCATTTGCGAACGCCGACCCGTAAAAGGCTGAATAAGTTATAGCGTAAATTTCCGTGATTCACGGTGCGAACCCGTGGACCGTTGATAGAAGCGCGAGGTGTAAATCAACGGACAAGTTCCCGCGAAAATGTGAACCGCAGAGGAAAAACTGTTCAACCACGGGGGCCGGAGACAATAAACAGACGGAAAACACGGAACGTGTGTCGCGGTAGTTTGTTGCCAGGAATAATAAGTGTTTGCCTCCCACACGTTTCATTTTTGTTGCCACGGCGTCTGTGCATTCATTTCCTGCTGAAACACCACTAACGAATAAGAGGTGGCGTCCCGAGGGCGCTTAACTCTTAATTTTTCAAACATTGCCAAACGTCTCCGGGGAATCAAATGCGTGAAGCCCCGCAGAATCGCATCGTGTTCGTATTTCACTGCCTGATCTCGAACGAATAAATTAATCGTGTTTATAGTCATCAGACGGCTCTCTGTTCATCGAAGCTTGTCCAAATATGTTGACACGGCGCTACACAGTTTGCTTAATACGGATGATTCTGAATAAAAATTTATATAAGTAGTATACAGTAATGTCGCGATAGTTGTCGCAAGAGCTGTACACGATAGTTGCCGCAGTGCCTACCCATTCCACCAGTTGTCAACGCTGCGCCGGGCCGCAGGGCGGAGATGTTTCATGTCGGCTCGGGTATATCGGTGTGAACACCACTACATTGACATCATGAATCGAATTTTCAAACTGCTTATTAACTTCCCGATTCATAGGGAAGCTACTGTAATTACCCCGAAAATCGAAAATCGATTTTTTAGCAGATCTTCACGTTTCATGGTCATTGGAGTCATTTTAGACTATTTTTATCAAATTGTTAGTATGTGAGTGTGCGCGCGCGCGTATGGCCGTTTTTATGTTATCAAATTTTTGGTTAACGTTTTCTGAAAAAGTAACAAGGCGATCAGAATGATGAATGATGCAATCGATGTGCCCCGTCATAACTTAGAGCTGATTAGATTTTGGTCCATATTGGTCAAGTAGTTTTTTAGATTTTTTAGTTTTTTTCGAAAGAAGTTCATTCAAGAATGCAATTTATACGAGAGGATGGAAATTTTCCACCGAACAAACAAACGTAATTATATATATATTTTTTTTTTAATTATGCAACTAATGCTAATGTTACCGCTTACAACTAAGGAATCGGGAAGTTCTTTGTTCCTGCACTGTTTAAAGGCCCGCGTGTTCTCACAATGTAATGCTAATTAAAAATGCTTTATTCTCAATTATTTTTTTATGAGATTTTACTGGCTTATTCCTGGCAAAATTCTGATTAAAACAAGACCAAACACGATATAATTTCAATTTTATTTAGTGGTGCAATCGACGATGAAAGTTGCATTTGCAAGAAATAACAGCGTATGGGAAAGAGAGAGACGTGCATAGTCGCCGGCACAGATCAAAGGCCCGCGTGTTCGCACAATGTAATGCCAATTAAAAATGCTTTATTCTCCATTATTTTTTAATGAGATTTTCCTGGCTTATTCCTGACAAAATTCACTAGTAGGCACTACGGCAACTTTTGTGTACAGCCCTCCGACAACTTTCAAGACATTACTGATGAGCTAAATAATACCGTGTTTGGTCTTGCTTTAATCAGAATTTTGCCAGAAATAAGCCAGTAAAATCTCATAAAAAAATAATGGAGAATAAAGCATTTTTAATTGACATTACATTGTGAGAACACGCGGGCCTTTATTCTGTGCAGGCGACGGCGGCACGCTCGGCCACGCGATCATTCTCTCCTTCTCTATGTTCGGCTTTCGATTGATGTCTCGGCGCGGTAGACTATAGAGGCCAGTCATAAATCAAAAGACGAGCAGTTGTCTTGGAAGTTGTCGCTCGAGAGAACAGTTCCTGCGGCAACTATCGCGACATTACTGTATTACAGTAAATTATCCATATAAGTCCCTAGCACGGGTCTGCCGAGGGACATTTATGCACCGCAGTCACTATTCTTTGAGTGTTGCCGAACGTAGAAAAGGACAGCCGAGCTCGAGAGGCGTCCGTCGCCGAGAAATGTAAACATAGCTAATTCAAATTGCCAACTTCCTTATTTTTCATTATTTTTTTATGAGACTTTGATGACTATATTTGTGGCATTCTTCTAATGCAAAATGATACCAAACATGATATAATTCCATTGATATTTAGGTGTGTAATAGACAGTCAAAGTTTCGGGTGCAAGGAAGGACAGTTACCGGCGAGCCTCTGAAATGTGCTGGCGACTATTTACGACTCTCTGCGTCTCTTTCTTTCCCATACGCTATCCTTCCTCGTGCCCGAAACTTTAACTGTCTATTACATAAGTAAATATCAGAATTATATCATATGTGGTATCATTGTTCTTAGAAAAATGCCACAAATACGGTAATCGCAGTCTCATAAACAAATAATGACAAATAAGGAAGTTGGAAATTTGGATTAGGCGGTCTCACCGAGACATCCGAGCCGCATGATGTCATACTTCTCGGCGACCGAGGCCTCTCGAGTTTCATGGCCCCTCAAGAGGGTATACCCCGCAGTAGTGGGGATAGCTCCGGGACTTTTAAAGGCTACACTTTTAAGACATTTATGGATATTTTACTGTACTAGTTATACTAATATACAGGGTGTCCCAAAATTCCCTCAGCATCGGGAAATGGGAGGTTCCTTGGGTCATTTCAAGCACCATTTTCCTTTACGAAAATGTCATCCGAGGCTTCGTTAAGGAGTTATTAATGAAAAACACGGACCAATCAGAGCGCGACCTACATGCGTATTGTATCGTTCCGCCGCAATGTCGTACCGAACAAGAGTTTCTCGATGGTGTAAATCCTCTCCGATTTCGATGAGCTTCGGACACCTTGTCAAGACCACGATTCTGAACAACCTTTCCCTCTACAATTTTTGTCTGCCAACTTTAGTTTACGAAATATTCGAAATCGGTGAGGACCCACATAATCGGCAACTTTACCCGAACTAGAGAAGAAGCATAAACTGATTAAATTAAAAACTAACCTATTCAGTTGTTAGTCCATCTGCATGTTACACCAGTGAAACACGAAACACTACACTTTTACACAACACTTAGCACACTTTTCGAACTCTAAACGATAGCAAACGAAATTCCATACTCCGACGCGGCGCGGAAAGAGTTACGTGTTCTTCGCGATTCCGTGCGAAACTGTGCTCTCCCCGCGTACAATGTTGTCCATGAGGGTAGATTGTTTGAAACAAATAAAATCGTTGCCTTGAAGATATCAATTTTTCGCGAGTCATATGGTAATATTGATTTTTCGAGAGTCATAAAACGATGCCATGGACGAGATACCTCTACAATACAATAATAGTGTATGAAATTTTTATTGCATTAGGTTATCCTAATTGGAAAAAACAGTCGGGCCTCATACGCGTTCCACGCCCCATTAGAGCCTAACAGCCAAATTAGGCTAGCCCAATGCAATAAAAATTTCATCAGTTTCGTAAAGGAAAATGGTACGGTAGTCGATATACAGGGTATTTCACCTAACTTGACCACCTTAAATATATGATCAAATGACTTTGATATTCGGTTGCTAAGTGTAACGAGATGAGTAATTACAAGGTCATGTTACTATACATATATGAATGTATTTTTCGATCAGCTGCACGATGCAATTGAAACAAAATGTAGTTATGCATAAAAAAACAGCGATGACTTTGATAACTTCGAAAAATTGACTTTTGGAAAAAATATTCTTGGTCCATGGATATGTGGGTCCAGATATATTGGTCCATGGACACCATGTACAATACGTAACAAATATTTGTTGCATGACAATAATCTGAAGAGATATTTAGGTGTCGTTATTTAAACTGACCTCCCTGTATAAATTAATAAAATGAATTAATTAAATGTATTTATATATACATTATCATAGTATTTTTTTAAGAGAACGATTGGCTCCAGACCCATAGTTACTTTGGGACATTTATTTCTCGCCTTAAGTACTATACACACAATGTTATAAAATATTTGTTTAACCTTGGAAAGAAGGTTCAAGGTCAACATTGCAAAAACAGCAGTTTGTCGAAATTGTGGAGAAAATAGTAACTTTAGCAAACTATATGTAGTAAATTTTATCTTATAAAATTCAATTGTTAATTATTATCTAAGTTCAAGTTCAATTATTTAATTATTATCTAAGTTCATAATATCAATATTCTTACGGCTCTTATTCTTGAATGCTTTACACTACACGATTATGCGATTTCGAATATTTTGTCCATATATTCCGCAGCACTGTTTCGTGAATTTCTCGCTTAGATTGATCTGTTTCTCAGGAAAATCTTCCACACAAAAGGGTATAACAGTTTTATAAATAAAAACGCGTTAAGAATTAATCGAAAATTGTATAATATGATTGCTAATAAATTTTCGCTGCCCTCCCACAATTCGCCTCTTGTGTAGCCTCGATTGGCCATCGCTCGACTCCTATGGCCTTATTTTAATGAAGTTACCACCGCCACTCGCCCCTGTCGCATGTCGCCACGATAAATATTCCGGAGCAGATAATGCCACGCTGTTATCAAGTAATATTAAATTATTTGAAAATCATAGTGGAACGATAATGGTAGGTAGATGGGTATCGCCGCACCGGTGCGCTCGCGGGAAATTGTTAGGAAGACGTCGAGAAAATTAACTGAATATGCTCGCGATTGGAACGGGATGCAGCAGAGACCATAAGTCCATCGACGACCATCGCAAAATAGAATATATCCTATCCAATTAAAATATACAGCTAAATACTCATTAATCGCGTTGGAAATATAATAAAATATCGATCGTTTTAATTAAAAAGTCTATGCGTAATTTTATTATAGGCAGTAATTTAGTATAGTGACAATGTCTGGGGTGGCGGGTGGTAGGGGCGTATGGTGAGGGAGGAAGGGGGTAATACGAAACCGAAAGAATTGTTTTGAGGAAATGAACGGTTACCGAGATATGTATTCGCAAAAAACTGTTACTGCTACTGTGTAACCTATAATAAATCTAAGCCGTATACATTCAATTTATTGCAAATATATAGATTTGGATTAGGTCTAAGCAATCTGCAAATTCTGAATGACATCTACAATGGGAAGATTATGCAAACGAAAATGCAGGACTAGTCTTTAAAAAAATATATGTATGAGTAAGAGTCAGACCCTGTTTTCGTTCTGATTTCCACGATGTGTTTATAAAACCAGTAGACAGACGCCGCATAGTGGGCCAGATGGGGGTTAAGCGTGACATTGCCTCGTAACTTTTAATTTATAAAAGGCATGGATGCGAAACTTGGACTGGACAATGTAGTAATGTCATATTAAGGATTAGTTAAGAAAAAATACATTAATGTTATTACTATCATTATTATTATTATTGCTATGAGTGTTATAATTATTATTAATAATATCAGTATTATTATATTTGCTGTTATTTAATTATTATTTATTTCATTTATTTCTGGATCTAATTCCTTAATTTTTTAAGTACGTGATTTCATGCTAATAGTGCAGATCTATGGACCTGCTGTCGAAAGGAGACGATGTAATATAAATATATCTGTGTTTATTTCAATTCTGGAGGGTTTCGAGTGTTTCTTGTTCTAATTTGTTCGAAATATTTGTGGTGTGACTAAAATGCTTCGTCAGAAAGTTGTCCACTAATGCATACCGAATTATATCGAGGACAAATACTTCACGAGGTGAAAGAGAGTTCGCGTTATAGCTTCAAACAGTAATAATTCGAGAACCGCACCGAAGTGGACATTAATTCTTTCACGATTATTTAGAGGAAGGTGTACTAGAAAAATTCCAATGTGTTAGAACCTGAGACAACTTGGGATTTAAAAGATCTCCCTTACCGGATATAAAGAATTTTTAAAATTTTCGTCATTTAGTTCAGTATCGATTGTTAATGTATTATGCAGATTAATTAGTAATGTAAGATATGATTTCTTATCGCAAAAATCTGCTCTTCAATTTAAAAAAGAAGCGAGAGAAAATATTAAATAGCAACATCAGGGCATCGTATCAAAGAAAAGCAATTTTCCTCGTGAAAAATACTCCTCTTAAAACGTCCAACTTCCAACGTTTATTACAACTACAATATTTAATAAATTTTATAACACTATTTTCTTAATTTCCGAGGTCTATGGACATTTGGGAAGCAATGTTCATATATTAAATATCAATACGAGAAAGTTCGTTTTAAGTGTAAATGTCACACCTTCCCCTAATCCGGCTTACGTTGCATTTGACCGATCTAGCTGGCCAAAAGTCGATTTCCTAGAACTACCACCAGGTAAAAAATAACATTGTTATTGGGAGAGCCAGGTAGTCCCTCGAACCGACCCCATTGTTTATAACGTATAAATTGTTCTTTTTCATTAATGTAAGCATAACTTAAAGAAACATAATAAATTGAATCAGTTTTAAGCAATCAGAAATTTTGGCCAGCCAGATCGGCCAAATACCAGTCTGTGCGTTGCAACAGATCGTACACGAAAAATTAAATTCAGTACAAGGCGTTGTCACTATACTAAACAGCCCCCTTATTATAATAAATATGTTCTGTTTAGAGAGGAGATTGCCTGTTCGGTATTTTTGAAAAATGATAAACATAGTCCTCGGTAGTGGAGTACATGTATTTACATATACAGCATCAAGAAGACAAACGCTGTGGCTGTCACGAAACTTTTCATCCATTACCAACCTGGATTCCGGTTTCGCGTGATCGCTGCTGTAAAATTCAGGGATGCATTTGCAAATAGACAGATACATATTTAATCTGCGGAGCAGTTGCAGCCTGCGGAACTCGGCCAGGGGTCGAGCTGAATAATTTTTCGAAAAACGTCTGCAGCAAGCTCTATAATCCCCGGACGGGGATCAGTGATTTAGCTATTGTTGCAACCCCGTTGTCGCGTGCCGGTTGCGTGTGTACTGGCCCCACGCCTTCGGTGGCTGTTATGGTAATTTCTGTGCAGCTCCCCAGGCCGCAAGACTGTAACTGAAGCACGTTGCGCAAGAATGACGCGATGAATACGATTTCCAGCTCCCATTGTTGCAGCCCGAGCTGCCGTGAAAACATTAGGGCTCCTGGATATGAATATAGTTGTTACGCCGGCTCCAGATAGGTACAAAGAAGGGATTTCTATTGGAGCGTTTTCCAGCAGTCTGATATGGTGGTACCCGGCCACGAATATTTTTCCTTCTTCATTATTGTAAAGGGTCATCAAATAAGAGTTATACATGCTTGTATTGAAGCGAAAACATGACGATATAAGATCTCTTTGAAAAAGATCCACAACGGGATCGAAACGTTAGAAACATGCTTAAATAATTGCACATTTGTTGTTTTCTAAAAATGATCGAACCTAGCGCCGATATCATTCAACTTATTTTAGGTATGAGATATCAATGTACATTTTTTTCACTTCTTATTTATTAGTATATGACATCACATTCTAAAAATACATTCATTGAAATGACCGCCTTTGGATTTCGTTTTAGATTTATGCACAATTACAGTGGAACCTCATCAAATTTAATTGAATGAAATTTTATATAAAATAATTTTATTAATAGTATTTGATTTGTAAAATTTTAACTGAATTAAATTTCATATAAAATGATTTTATTAAGAATATTTGATTTGTAAAATTTAAATTGAGGAATAAATTTTATTAATAGTAATTTAAAATTTATAAAGAAATTTATATTTAATTGAATAAATAAAATTTTTTATAAAATATTATTAATGGAATTTTTAAGTTTATATAAATTGAGGAAATATATCTGTTTCTGATGTTTAGATTTATACTCAATAGGACGTATGCCAAACCAACCTTTCCCATAAGAAGTAATGTAAAAATGATTAATCCGTTCTCATGTAAAAAAATACTTCTATTGATATGATACCTACCCTAATGAAGTTGTAAAATAATTTAAACACATAAATAAAAAATGAGATGTTATTATAGATTTTTAAATTTCAACTCTGCTTAATGCTAAAATACAAAAAGAAACACTCGTCGACTGATCATTTTCTTTCATCTTTCCATTCTATTACTGATCCTTACTTGTACGATCAGCCAATTAATAATACATCAACTCTGAATATAATTGATTATTAATTTAAGTTTTCCTTTGAGAGAATTATTGAAAAGAAAATTCACACAAAAAATATATGTCGTGTACCAAACAGAAGTTGTATACCGAGCAAAATTTGACACGATCAAACAGGACGTATAGTGACTCCCACTAATATTCGGACAGTCTTAAAAAGACGATAATTGTTTTAATATTGTACTACACGATTTGAACATTTTTTTAGAAGCTAGAGCAATTAGTTTGCTACAGGATGTGAAAAAAGAATTTTGTCAAAAATTGCAATTGATCGGAATTATAAAAAAAATACTAAAAGTTGCATTTTACAACTCTTTTATGTGGACCTATATTGAAAATTTAAAAAATACGTTTTGTAGATCTGTGTCAGTTATATGTACAGGTAAAGTTTCATTAAAATCGGTTGATGCGGAAAAAAACGACAAGCCTTGAAAGATGCAAGAATCCTTAGATTTACTGCAGTTGAAGGTCGAAAATCGTGAAAATCTGCAATTTTTACTATCTTTAAACGTCTATACCTCATCGCAACGTCCACCGATTTTGACAAAATTTTAAGAATATGTTTAATTGACACAGGTCTATAAAACGTAGTTTTTAAATTTTCAATATAGGTCCACATAAAAAAGTTGTAGAATGCAACTTTTAGTATTTTTTTTATAATTCAGATGAATTGCGATTTTTCACAAAATTTTTTTTCGCATCCTGTGGCAAACTAATTGCACTACCTTGCCAAAAAAATTCAAATCGTATAGTACAATATTAAAAAAGTTGTCGTCTTTGTAAGAGTGTCCGAATATTAATGGGAGTCACTGTATATACTGTATTCTATGTATTGCATTATGTGCAATATTTGACAATATTTTGACAATATTTGACAATATTTGATAATTGCAAAATTTGACACGTCCAAACAGGACGTATTTCGAATAGAACATACTCTGTAGCAGACGAATGCCGAGGTTCCACTGCAATAAGAAAATTAATATGCAACCATGACAACTTGCATTTTAATGCGAAATAAGAATTTTCTGTCTCGATTGTAACAAACACGAGTAGCGATTTATATCCCTTCTTAACCTCTTAAAGAATACCGATATGTATAATACCTACACACATCCGTATTTAATTCGAGTTTCATGTAATAGTATTATCGTAATGGTATTACGATTAGCCACGTAACATAGTGGTAATTCACGTGAGATATTATCAAAAGTACCGTAGCAAATCTGAGAAAAAGTCGTACGCAAATAATACATTTGCATAATTTTCGAACCGCCGCACACAGTGTGAGAAGGATCAATTATGCAAATCGTTAAGAGGGGCTGTTTTTCATTGACCCGTAACTACCGATAAAAGATGAAAGCATTTTATATTGATTCCACTTCCAATAATAATCTGACAAGAATATGTTTCAGATAAAAATTATTCAAAATACTTGTATTTTCACAAAAATTGGCTTCATGGTGCTGTGGCCAACGTCAAACCGAATTCAACGGCCTCCTAGATCATGATCTCGAATCTATTGAACTTCGAAGTTGTGGAAACAGTATTTTTAACTCCACCATGTAGCTCAACGTAATTCGTTATGGGGGGTCTACGGGTTTCGAGATTTTCGGCGGCGTTGTTCCGATGCGAACGTTTTCCATTGTCGCATTCCGCGTTGCGTCGCGTCGGAAACGGCAATAGAAAGCAACGACAGGATTAAGCGTTTAACGCGATCCTATCGAAAGTTCGACACACCTGGTATTATCACAGAACCACTACAGATCTTGGGGGCTCGTCTGGGAGTTTGTGTGTGCATATGTAACCTCTAATGGCAGATGGCATGGGGTCCGTGTGACGAGCAGCTGCAGCCGACGAAGAGAGTCAAAGGCACGAAGGGGGAAGAAAGATGGCGAAACAGAAAGAGGGGAAAAAAGGGCCGTGGAACGTACTCGTGTTCACGAGGACCAGTCAACCCCTCTGATCCATGTCGAAAAAAGCTCTTGATGCGTGACCTTACTGTCCAAAAAACGACACGGCGAAAAAGGAATCCGAAGGAAGTGGGACGCGTCATCACCTTAATGATGACCCGACCTCGGAGGAGGTCACCGGAAACGAGCAGTCGCCCTGTGTACCAGATACATGGAAATGGTTCGTCATTTTCGTACCTGGCTTTGAGCGACCACGGCAACCGAGCTGGGTCGACCTTTCGCCGTATTATTAGCACTTTCATCCTGTTCGTTGTGTTTTAGAAAGCTTCTGTCATTTATATAGGGTCGGGAGAATTTGACCGTGTTTCAAAATTGGAGTAATTGGAAGATACAATTAGACGGTGGATATATTCAGATTGATTTATTTATATTGACGTATATTAACATACCCACAACATGGTAAATGTACGTTTACTCGTAGAAATTAGAATAGAGGACAAATTTTGAGACAAAAATGGAATATAGCTGACGTTAATGTCTGTTCACATGAACTTCTCTTGTGTATCATGCACCATTACAAATGTCATATACAAAAGCAGGCAGACTTGCTTTATATTGCAATTATAATGTCGATAAATTTATTCATTGATAAAGGTTACATAATCCTTGCGGCTATTGGCGATCATGCTTGCTAATATGGGCAAAAATTAGATCAATTAGAGAGAATAGTAGGTAGTATCAATATTGATTTTAATGAGTAGTTACCTACTGAGTTGAATTTGCTGGTTACGAACATAGTTCATATTTTTCAGTTTTCATACTTTACTGATGTTATATGTATTAAAACATATATACATACATATATATATTACATGTATATATTATGTAATATATATTATATATATTCACATATATATTACATATATTATAAATTACATTATATGTATATATTCACATATACATTACATATACTATAAATTACATTATATATATTCATATATAAATTACATTATATATATTCATATATAAATTACATTATATATATTCATATATAAATTACATTATATATATTTTCATATATATTATATTATATATATTCACATATATATTACATATATTACATATTGTTATATATATAATATATATGTATATGTATGTATATGTATATATCAGGTTGTGCAAATGAAATGGCCGTTTTGAATCTTTAACGTAAACTTTAATTTTACAAGCTTTATTCATATTCCATTAATCGAAATAATTTCCATCGACATCAATACACGTTTTCCATCGTGACACAAGTGCCTGAATGCCGTTCTAGTAGAAATCTAATAAACGTGAGGCAATAAAATTATCAAGTGCAGTTTTTACAGCACGTACTTTTTTGAATATTTGTCCATTCAAAAAGCCATCTAGGTGCTTGAAAAAATGGTAATCAGTAGGTGACAGTTCAGGCGAATATGGAGGGTGAGGGAGTACCTCACATTTCAACTCTGCTAATTTTTTTACTTTTTTTCGCAATATGTGGTCGAGTATTATGGTGGAGTAAAATGATACCGCGTCTATTGACTGATGCCGGCTGTTGAACACGCAGTTTTTCGTGCATTATATCAATTTCCTGACGGTCTATATCAGCATTTATGGTTTCATCTTTCTTTGAAAATGAATAATGTACAATACCCTTTTGCTGACCACCATACAGGCACCAATATTCTACGCGGATGAAGGTTCGGTTAGGGCATATGTTTTGGAGTTTCATCTGCGTCTAGCCACTATGCAGAACGTCGTCGATTGTCGTGGAGAATCCATTTTTCATCACAGGTGATTATCCTGTTTAATATGCCTTCATAATTTTGTCGGGAAAGTAATGAAGAACTGATCTCCAAACGGCACAACTTGTTTCTTTCAGTGAGTTCATATGGGTCGCATTTATCTAACTTTTTTACTTTCCCAAAGTCTTTAGATGTCATAAGACAATTAAATAGTGTATATTGGTTCTCTCCGCGAATTTCCGGAACAGTTAGACGTGAATCCCTTTCAATTATATCTTTTAAATCTGAATCTTTAATAGCTGTTGGCTTATAACCATGAGGCTCATTCTCCGGAGTTGTATCTCCAGAACAAAATTTGTCCAACCAACGCCTTATGGTCCGATCACTTGCTGTACCTTCACCAAAAGCAGCATTTATGTTTCTCGCTGCTTCAGACGCAGTATGTCGAAGTTTGAACTCGTACACGTAGATTATACGAATTTCTTTTTTCCATGGTGAACGAAAATCGATTTTGAATCATGTATATTGTGCAATATCAATAATCTTATATTCTTAAATTCGTGCACGAGATATGTTCTTTTCAAATTGTACAACATTAACACCATGGGTCGTGGCAATTCTAAATTACAAAGACAGGAAGTTTCTAATGTAAAAAAGGGTCATTTCAATTACAGCAGCCTAATATATATTATATGTGTATATTATGTATCATATTATGTATTGTACATATATATTTTTGAAATTTCACCTAAAATCTGAGGAAATAAAGTAAAATTGTACCAAAAATGAGATATGTATATTCATATACAGGGTGCCCCCACGTAACAGTTTTCACGATTTTTTAAGTACTTGCGATAATCTGACAAAATGTATTTTCAACAAAAGTTGATCAGTTTTCGATTGGCTATAGATTGCAATAAAAAAAGTTCGAGAAACATTTTTTTTATAGTATTGTCAAGGTCCACGACATTCTTTAAAATGGCACTTTGTATTTTTGGTACAATTTTACTTTATTTTTCCAGACCTCAGGTGAAATTTCAAACATTATAAAGATAATAATCGAAATCTTCCGAAAAAACTCAAAACAGGTATTATTACACTTATTACATTGAAATGTGGTATTCGTTGAATTATAGTTTACAACGATCTAGTTAGTTATTTCGATTCTGTTACCGCGGCGGCTCAGGTAAATTATATCGTTTATTAATTTACAGTTCCATTTTCCGTGACGAATATATTGCAACTACACCGTAGAGAATTTATTGTGGACCGTTCCTACAAATAATTGTAATTCATGTCGAGTTGATACGTTCGCTACCATCATTTGTTTCGCTAACTGTCTTTATAGTTGTAATAATTTATTAAGTTGAATGTATTACCGTTGTGAAATCATGCAGAAGATTACCCTTTCATCTGCATAGACTTCCATTATGTCATTCTTTTGTGAATATTTTCATCAGATATACAATTATTTAAATCTCTTAGAATTCTATGAAAAAACATGCAACACAAATCACATTCCAATCCAATGCCTTTTTTGTAAACACTGTCTCTTCTTATTTCACTCACAATTTAATCTCCCTGTTAACATTAATGAATTCTAAGATATCTCTCTCGTTTTAATCTGATTACTTGCTTAGTCTTGTGCCAAGAGACGTACTCCAACACTTTTGTCCTAATTAATCGCGTTGCTACAGATTGCGGCTATCCAGTTTAGCTCATAGCAACGTTGACCGATTTTGACGAAATTTTCAGAATATGTTTAATCGACACAGGTCTGTGAAACGTATTTTTCATATTTTCAACGTAGGTCCACATAAAAAAGTTGTAAAATGCAACTTTCGGTATTTTTTTAACTTCCCGATTCATAGGGAAGTTACTGTAATTACCCCGAAAATCGAAAATCGATTTTTTAGCAGATCTTCACGTTTCATGGTCATTGGAGTCATTTTATACTATTTTTATCAAATTATTAATATGTGTGTGTGCGTATGGCCGTTTGTATGTTATTAAATTTTTCGTTAACGTTTTCTGAAGTCTGATTAGATTTTGGTCCATATTGGTCAAGTAGTTTTTTAGATTTTTTAGTTTTTTTCGAAAGAAGTTCAAATTCAAGAATGCAATTTATACGAGAGGATGGAAATTTTCCACCGAATAAACAAACGTAATTATATACAGTTCATTTTTATTAAAAAAAATTTTTTTTTAATTATGCAACTAATGCTAATGTTACCGCTTACAACTAACGAATCGGGAAGTTCTTTGTGTGACTCGTGGAGAGTCACACACAAAATAAAAGAAAGCATTAATAGCTGTATGCCCCACTAGTTTATAATTCCGATCAATTGCAATTTTTGACAAAATTCTTTTGTCGCATCCTGTAGCGAACTAATTGCTCTAGCTTCTAAAAAAATGTTCAAATCGTATAGTACAATTGTAGGAGTTTCAGGTGTTTGCAGCAGATTGAACTCTTCTTTAGTGAACTAAATATCTGTATATTTTGAACGATACACTTATAAACCGAAAACGACTGTTCGCACGTGCGGTTGTACACAGAGTGAGTTCTTGTTTCGTCACGTACGCCTCATTACATTCGTGGTTACTTAGAGCTATTAGAGATGTCGCGATTACTTATCAGTAATGTAGTTTTTCCATTTCCAACAACAATATTAAAACAGTTATCGTCTTTTTAAGAGTGTCCGAATATTAGTGGGAGTCACTGTACAACAAAGTGTGAAATGTGGAATCGACATTGGCAATTTCAAGGTATCTACGATTCGACTGAATTAAATGGTCCAGCGATTACCGTAAATCGCGTGCCTTTTGATCGGACCGTATACAGCTGATACAACACCCGTTTTACAATAGAAAGCAGGGTCCGCTGACATCTACGGTTACGATCGGCCGATCATCCGCGTCATTTAGTCTCGAAAGTCTGAAGTGGCTGGAGCGGTAGCAGTCGCGGCACCGGCAACACTATACATACATATAGTGACAGCAGCTGCAGGGTCCTCTTGCCGGAGCAGCTGTTCTGTCTTGCCACTCCCGAATCAGGATCTGAGTTCTAGTTTCTGTTCGCTTCTGGTTTTTCGTCGCGTCTCGCGCCATATGGATGGGTTCGTTTCAAGTGGAGCCGAAAAATTCCACGGAGTGGCTTCTTCAAATCAAATTACCGTTTCCGCCATTTGTTTTCGACTTTTTCGGCAACGCTGCACTTTCGAGTATTCTCGTTTGCACAATGCTGCGGCCTTTATCGATTCTTGAACCCTAGAAGCGCTCGATGGCTATCGAAGTTTGGTCTGTAATCGACGATAACGTTGTTTTATCGGCGGAATTCATTTTGTCATCGTTCTGCAAGATTTCTGAAATTTTCTAGTTGACTAATTGAACTTGTATATTCGTATTTCGGCAGTTAATCAACGAGAATTCAGCGCAGTTAGACTTCCACATAGTCCAGTCGCCAGGTACTTTTACCTGGAAAGTATTCCGAACTCAATGAAATTTTGACACATCATTTAGGGGTACTCTGGGGTGTCGTATCTGAGTTTTCGACCTCGTGGACCCTGTGCTAACTTGGGGAGGGAGTAAAAACCACGATTTTTATTACCTTGTTCTGGTTTTTCGCTTATTACTCAAAAACTATGGGCCCTAAGAACTTTTTGTTCACTCTGGATCTAAACCTTGGTTTTTTCACCTAAAACTTCCTAGAGACTTCATCTGCTGGATTAACAGACTTCGATCTGGACACTATCAACTGAATGCCTCCCTTTTTAAAATGAAACTTGCAGATAACACAAATTGTCCATGTGGTTGTTTGATACAGGATCATAATCATATATTATGGCAGTGCCCGATCTATGATAACAATAGAGAGGCGCTGATTCACAAACTATGCAGCAAAGGTTACTATCCACCTTATACAATAGATGCTTTTTTGTGTGGACCTTCTCTTTGTCCTCTATTTCTTATTCACAGTTTTCTTAAATCTCACTGTTTGTATCTATAGTGTTGTACTAGAATTGTTAATTATGTTACTTCTCCTAGTTTATAAGTTGTTATTGTAATGTTAGCATGTACATATTTGTACATGCTGCTAATAATCCCATATGGGGTTTCATAGCATAATAAATAAAAAAAAAATAAAAAAAAAGAACTTTTTGTTTTCATTTTTGGAAAGAGCATTAAATTTCCTTCAAATTTCACTGTTCAAACGTATTTTTCGGCCCAATAGACACCGAGAGGCAGGCGTTCAAAATTAGGAAATTATGTGGCAACTGACGAATATAGGGAAGGACAGAGCAAATTATACTGTCCAACAACAAAAATGTTTCCATGTAACTATTGGGTGTATCTTATACAGTTTTTAGCACTGATTCCGAATCTGGCCTTAATTTTTCTCCTACACGCACAGTTTTCGAGAAATTTGAGTTTGAAAAAAAAACATGTTTTTCGACTTTGAACAAATATTGTAATGTTATTATATAAGATATTGTATTGTTCTTTACAGCAAAAGATTCTCTAGACTTTCCCGAATCCAGCGATGTGTAATAGTAATATGTTGTGATTGTTTAAACATGTTTAATATATCATTAAAGACGAAGAGAGTACCCCTAAATGACGTGTCAAAGTTTCATTGAGTTCGGAATACTTTGCAGGTAGACGCCTTTTTTTCGACCTGCCGACTGGACTAACATAGAAATTCGTTGTTTTAATTTTGAATTTTTAAGACGATTCGGTCACACACACACAGAGAGCCACGGTAGCTTCAGCAAATTACACGAGCTTCCCCCACGATGCATCAACTCGAGACTGAATGTCGCCATGGTTACACAATAAATATTTGGATTTGCATAAACCTAGTGCTCAAGTCTACGCATGATACTTCCCGACGGAATAATTATCTCCCTGCGCGTCTGTCTGGCAGTTGTAGGGAGCGGAACGGTTGTTCCGGGTTTCCAAGGATTTAATGTACCTGGGCATTCCTATAAAAATTGATCGTTTCCATCTGGATTAATACATTGTTGACGGCATACGGTGAAATACATCTTGCCTCTTAGTATATCTCTATATACAGGGTGTCCCAAAATTCCTTCAGCATCCGGAAATGGGAGGTTCGTTAGATCATTTGCAGAAACATTTCTCTTTGCAAAAATGTCGTCCGCGGCTTTGTTTAGAAGTTATTAACGAAAAATAGGGACCAATCAGAGCGCGGCTACAGCGAACAGAGTCCGTCATAAGGACAGGTCCTCCTTAGCGCGGTGTTGCCGTTGGTCGAGCCAGAATCAATCCGCTGTAGACGCACTGTGATTGGTTCTGGTTTTTCGTTGATAACTCCTAAACAAAGCTGCGTACACTATTTTTACAAAACAAAATATCGCTTCAAATGATCTCAGGATCCTCCCATTTCCGGATGTTGAAGGAATTTTGGGACACCCTGTATAATAAAATCGTGTCTGTATGTATGTATGTTTGTAACGGCATCACTTGAGAACGGCTCAACGTAGAAAGCTGGGGTTTGAAGCATTAGACGCGGCATTTCTTCGATTAGGTTTAGGAAAAACCGCATTCAAAAAAATCTATTGGTTCAAAAGTTGTGACGTCATTAGTGAACACATGTCAACTTTTTCCCTCCCTTTTGCGCACGTTTCTGCTTATAACTTTACAACGAATAGACTTTTTCGAATGCTGTTGGCTCTAAAACCTATCTGAAGAAATGCCGCGTCTAATGGCTCATACCGCAATATTCTACATTATGCCATTCGCAATTGATGACGTCACAAACAGACCAAATACGACTTTTTCGCTCTCTTTACCACACGTTTCTGCTTATAACTTTTCACCGAATGGACTTTTTCGAATGCAGTTTCCTCTGAATCCTTCCTCAAGAAATGTCGCGTCTAATGGTTCATACCGCAATATTCTACATTCTGCTGTTTACAATTGATGACGTCACAAACTGACCAAATACGACTTTTTCGGCCTCCTTTGGGCACGTTTCTGCTTTTATCTTTTGACTGGTAGCAGCAACATTAAATTTGAGGGACTCATTGCAGGGGGGGGGGAGTGAGAGAGAGAGAGAGAAAACGAGATAGAACGAGTGAAGAGCGAGAGAGAGGGAAAGAGAGAGAACTACAGAGCAACGCGATAAGCGAAATGGAATTGAACAAAATAGATTACAACAAACACGTTGAATACGTACATGCTTTTAAAAAATACTGTGCCACAGCAACGTGTGGCGGGGGAAAGCTAGTCTATATAATAAAAATGAAATGCTGTTCGTTGGTCACGACATCACGTGAGAACGGCTGGACCGATTTGCCCAATTTTTTAAAAAATGTTTATTCTAATCCGAATTAGGTTTTTAGAGTACTAAAAATTAGAAAAGTTACCGGAAACATGGAACTTCGGGAAAAACCAGAAGTGCTTTTTGAATCATATTTCAGTACAACAAAAAAACGAACGTCGCAGCTTTTAATCAATATTTCAATAGGAATTTACATTATCCACGTCTGTTTGCTATAATGATCACTGCGAAATACGTTGTTTTCTCATTTTTACTTTGTTTACGTATATCCTATAGATTCTCACAAATTCAAAAAATGATCACAACCGAATTTATTGAAATTTGGACAGACGTTTGTCAGGTCAGCTGGCGAAAAATAAATATCAATTCAATCGCCCACAGTATTTCCATGAGTAATATCCTGGGCGAAATTCGTGTCTCAAAATTGTTGAGGTCGTAGAATGTAATTCTGACATAAACGATCCACGAAGTACCAGCTCGAGACTGAATCTCTCCATGGTTACCCAATAAAAATCTGGAAATGCATAAACCTAGTGCTCAAGTCTATGCATAACACTTTCCGACGGAATAATTATGTCCCTGGGCGGCTGGCAGTTGCAGGGAGCGGAGTGGTTGTCCCGAGTTTCGTCGAAAATGAAGTGTCATTAACGATATTCCTCCCCTCGGGTGCAAGTGGTCCACGATTATATCATATAATACAGCAGGAGGATGATCGCAAAAGCGAGCGCGCGTGCACGTCGTGTGCTGATTGGAACGCGTCAGAACGGACGTTTAGGCGAGGGGTGCATGGGTGCAAGGAGGGCTTTGCGGAGGGGGGAGAGAGAGGACAAGACCAGGGGGGTGATTTGCCCCTGTGTCGAGGTCTCATTGTGCTCGCCGCCGATTCTCGTCCCCGTGCCAGCTGTTGCTATTTTTTTCTCTCCATCTCTCTCAATCTCTCGGGTGGCGGATCCGCCCCGTCGGAGCTTTTCCCAGAGCTTTTCTTTGTCCAGGATCATCTACACGTTCGTGCCAGTCGATCCGTACCGAAATTAATCAAAAGGGAACGATCGCGAGCACGTGGGCAACCCCTGCCAGTCGCCACGCCGCGCGCCGTACGAATCGCAGACGCTTCTCTACGATCAAAATATTAAATAGCGCGACAAACCCTCGGGGGCACCGGCTCCCCAACAATAAGAGGTGGCGGGGTTCTGGGTTTTGAAGGGATATCGAGGGTACCGGCGCACGGCCACGTGCCAGCCATGGGAATATAATGCCGCAACGGCCACGTGCCCACCACCTAACGGGTGTGCGATCAAGAAACGGCCACCGGTTGCTCTACGAGGAAGGACATGGGTCCGAGGGTAGTTTCTGCTTCGAAACTGTTCCTACTTTGCGGCACTTGTATCCGCGGACGCTCGCCTAACGCTGTACGAGGACCACAACCCTGTTTCGAAAATTTTCCGTCAACTCCGAGATTTTTGTTTCTGGATGTTGTTGAATGTATAAGGGAGAATGTAACAATGAATTTTTTTTTTAACTTCCCGATTCATAGGGAAGTTATTGTAATTACCCCGAAAATCGAAAATCGATTTTTTAGCAGATCTTCACGTTTCATGGTTATTGGAGTCATTTTAGACTATTTTTATCAAATTGTTAATATATGTGTGTGTGTGCGTATGGCCGTTGTATGTTATCAAATTTTTCGTTAACGTTTTCTGAAAACGTAACAACGCGATCAGAATGATGAACGATGCAATCGATGTGCCCCGTCGTAACTTAGAGCTGATTAGATTTTAGACCATATTGGTCAAGTTTTTTAGATTTTTAGATTTAGATTAGTTTTTTAGATTTTTTAGTTTTTTTCGAAAGAAGTTCATTCAACAATGCAATTTACACGAGAGGATGGAAATTTTCCACCGAATAAACAAACGTAATTATATATATTTCATTTTTATTTTTTAAAAACTTTTTTTTAATTTAAAAAAAAATTTTTTTTTTAATGCGTACCATTAACCCTCTCGCAAGAGCAGTCCTACCCGCGAGCTCGCGAAGCGAGCGAGCAACAATAACCGGCTAGTTTATTAGAAAATTTAATATGAGATTTATTTCAACATAATGCAATACATAGAATACAGTATACAGGGTGTCCCAAAACTACCCTAGGAGCCGAAAATGGGAGGTTCCTTGATTCATTGGAAGCGACATTTTCCTTTACAAAAATGGTGTCCGTGGCTTTGTTTAGGAGTTATTAACGAAAAACACGGACCAATCAGAGAGCGATCTAGACATGCTATGGCACGTTCGGCCAATTGTCAGTTGGCGCGTCGGGCCGACTGTGCTAACTTGCATCTAGATCGCGCTCTGATTGGTCCGTGTTTTTCGTTAATAACTCCTAAACAAAGCTGCGGATGCCATTTTTGTAAAGGAAAATGTCGCTTCAAATGACCCAAGGAACCTTCCATTTTCCGCTCCTACACTAGTTTTGGGACACCCTGTATACAGTGACTCCCATTAATATTCGGACGCTCTAAAAAAAACGATAACTGGTTTAACGTTGAACTATACGACTTGAATTTTGTTGGGAAGCTAGAGCATATAGTTTGCTACAGAATGTGGAAAAACATTTTTTCAAAAATTGCAATTGGTCGGAGTTGTAGCAAAAATACTAAAAGTTGCATTTTACAACTTTTTTATGTGGGCCTACATTGAAAACTTAAAAAATCAGTTTTGCAGATCTGTGTCAATTATATGTACTGCGAAAGTTTCATCGAAATCGGTTGATGCTGGAAAAAACGACAGGCATTGAAAGATGCAATACAAAACGTATTTTTAAAATTTTCAACGTAGGCCCACATAAGAAAGTTGTAAAATGCAACATTTAGTATTTTTTCTACAACTCCGATCAATTGCAATTTTTGAAAAAATGTTTTTCCACATCCTGTAGCAAACTATTTGCTCTAGCTTCTCCAAAAAATTCAAGTAATAGTTCAATGTTAAACCAGTTATCGTTTTTTTAGAGCGTCCGAATATTAATGGGAGTCACTGTATATGTAGAATACACTACATACAGCACAAAATACAAAAACTACAAAACCACAAAACAGAACAGGATACTGAAGAAGCATAAATAATATAACAAAGACACAAGAATGTTAGAAACGGTATAAACAAACACTTACACTTTAAGTCCGCAGCTCTTAATCCTTTGCACTCGGAGTTATTTTAACTAGAAAATTAAACATTTCTTCTGATCTAGAATACTTCTCTATGATTTTTGAAATTTTATCGATACGAAATTGGTATAATATCTAAATGTTTAGTAATAGATTATATATCGATATATTGAATAATGAAAACAATATATATATATATATTTTGAATAACGTTACAGCAATTATTAGTGGTGCCTCAGAAGGGACAACCGAGTGCAAAGGGTTAAAAAATGATAATATACAGGGTGTCCCAAAATTCCTCCGACACCCGAAAATGGGAGGTTCCTTGGGTCATTTGAAACGACATTTTCCTTTACAAAAATGGCGTCCGCAGCTTTGTTTAGGAGTTATTAACGAAAAACACGGACCAATCAGAGCGGGATCTAAACGCGAGTTAGCACAGTCGGACCGACGCGCCGACTGTCAATTGGCCGAACGTGCCATCGCATGTCTAGATCGCGCTCTGATTGGTCCGTGTTTTTCGTTAATAACTCCTAAACAAAGTCGCGGACGCCATTTTTGTAAAGGAAAATGTCGCTTCAAATGACTCAAGGAACGTCCCATTTTCGGGTGTCGGAGGAATTTTGGGACACCCTGTATAACGACAGGCCTTGATATTAGATTTAGCTATTAATACGGAGACATCCATTGGAAGTTGGAAGTTAATTAATCGGAGTTTATTCATTAATTTAAGCCTTTCCTCATTGTACACTTAGGATCATCAATAAAGCCAATGCGAGCCAGAGAAGAAGCTAGATGGTAGTGGTCAGATCTACACCTGTTGATAGTGACAATAGTTGTTCGGGATAAGTTTAACTGTGAAAACTAAAGAAGTCGATTTTCATTAAAAAGTTTCTAAAAATAGAATTTACCCTTGAAAAGACCATCGGCTTTTATAGAGGGTAGAGTATTGTCGAACATAATTTTACGAAAGGACTCAAAGCAGTCGGTGAAAGGAATTCAAGGAATACAAGGAGTGCTAAAGGATGAAGCCTCTTTAGTTAAGAGATCAGCTCTTTCAATGAATTTTTTGATTGGCTCACTTGTAAAATAATGTTCAAGAAATTTCGTGATGAAGTCAAAATAGCCCGACCCTGAGATTTTTGTTTCTGGATGTAGTTGAATGTATGAGGAACAATGTAACGGTAAACTTTTTTCATTGGCACACTTATAAAACATCGTTCAAGAAATTTCGTGACACGCGATACTGGAACGAGTATGTCAATAAATTCTTTTTAATGAACTGTACTGTATATGGTACGGTAATTGCTTAATTTTTAGGCTGACCGCGTAACGAGCATGATTTATCGAAATCTATCGTTATTAAATCTGACCTTATGCACGAAGTGTCCAATCATTCTGTTCTGCACAGAAACTATCGCGATCATACATCTCGACCGTGTTCGTTAGAAACTCTGCTATTACGAATCGCGGTGAATTTCTCGGTAGCTAATTTCAAGCAATCAGCAGTTACCCTACATGCACACGTTGGCGGGATTACGCGTCGAGAGGCCATTAAATTCTGATTTGGAATGCGTTTTGTCAAATGCAGGGCATTTCGGACAGAGTAACTTATCGATTATAGCTGTTGACAGGTTACGGTGCGAAGAATTTCTCTCGAAATGAACAATTGCGAACATTTTAGATGAAGTTAATAAAACGAACGATGTCGATGCGACATTTTCAAGTACCGAACACACTTGCAAGGGAACATACTGAAGCGTGAATCACCGATTTTTATGAAACTTTGGAAACGGTAGTTCTTGAAAAAATATTTGACACATATTTTCTTTTATCAGCAATCAACCACATTGATGGGGCGAAAACAAACTTCAAAGTTGAGGGTCACGCGTATTGAAATAGGAGTTTATATCACCCTTTTAACGTGGTCTACTGCCGATAAAAATATGCGTGTCAAACATTTTTTTGAAAACTGCCTTTCCCAGAAATTTCATCAATATCGATGATTGACACTTCACACATGATCTTTTTTTAAACTCAAAATTTTGATTTATTCGTATTTTGTATTAGAATATACACTTCTCAAATACAAATACTAAGGATAATGTTTATTTTTCTAATTTATGTAGTTTAAATATTTTTATAACACTACGCAAGTAAGTAGCATTTTTATAATTAAATTTTTAAATGTTATCGGCGCCAGGTTCGATCATTTTCAGAAAAACAACAAATGTGCAATTATTACATGTTTCTAACGTTTCGATCCCGATGTGGATCTTTTTCAAAGAATCATTATTGCGTCTGAAAAATATTTTGAATGAATAATAATGTAAGAAATTATAAAATTAACAGAAACCACAAAAACTTACATGTTGTGTAAAAACTAGACAATACATTATAACACATATTAAATTTTGTATGAAAACTATTTTATCTTCATGGTGGCAGATATGTAACTGAGCACATGCTGTTCAAAAGGCAAGAGTGATGCGACACATATGTGACAGAAGCATTTTTAGTTGTTTATAATTGATTATATAAATTGAAATTAAAGAAAAATTTTTGGTTTCGTTACAGACAAAATGTTTTGTTTATCTCTTGAAAAGGATCTAAATTCAGATCGAAACGTTGAGAAAAATTTGGTGATATTTTGCAAATAGTGTTTAAGTTTATAATTGATCGAACCAACGCGCCGATAACATTTAATCTTTACTAAGGATAATAGATTAACATTTAATTAGATTAGATTTTGATGATTTTTCAAATGATGCAGCAATTTATGCCCAAAATATTCATAATTCTTATATTACGCTTATTTTTAAAAGATATGTTATATTGTCGAAAGATTAGTGAACACGCACAGTTTTAAAATTGGAACCTGGTACGTCTAGTGGCGTCATTCTGAAAAATTCTGAAAAAATCGCATTAAGCGGATTATGGGATTGGACTGGCCGGACAGGTAAAAAGAGGTGTCACGTAGTTACCGGCCATGCGTTTCGAAACCGCTTTGACCAACGATTCTGTTTATACTCAATCGAAATTAATTACATAATCCGTCGCGCGTTCACAAATGATGTTATGGAATAATTTCATTGAGTCCACGGTATAGGAATTGATATAATTAGAGAACTCGAGAACAGAAGCTCGGTCTGCTGAAAAAATATTATTTGGGATGGATCTACGATACATTGAAGAATAAGTTGAAATATACAGCGTGAGTCACCTAACGTTATTACCTCGAATATTTTTGTTGTTTTCCATGTGAACTTAAGATTATAATTATGATATCGGCGCCAGGTTCGATCTTTTTTATTTTTTAATGTTTCGCCATCCATGATAAAGGAAAAATTCTTATCGATATAAGAAATAAATTACAGTAACTTCCCTATCAATCGGGAAGTTAAAAAGATCGAACCAGGCGCCGATATCATAATTATAATTTATATTTCAATTTTCGATCGATAAGAATTTTTAATAATTTTGAGTTTTAACGATCGTAAATTGTTGTTTATGCACAAATGATATCGGCGCTACAGGTTATATCTTTGATCGAACCTATAGCGCCGATATCATTTGTGCATAGATAAGAATTTTTCCTTGAACTTAAGATTGATGAGACTGGATGAGTCTAGAAGGATACTAGGAAATGGAGAAATAATAGATGAAACAAAAATATAGTGAGAGAATAGGTAGAGAATTGGAACAAGAATGTGCATATTAAAGAGATAACAAAATGACTAGATACAATCATTATTGTCTTTCCATTATTGGAACGTACAAAATGGATCTATTTATGTTAATAATGTTAATGTTTTGACATAATTTTTATTATTATTATTTATTTATTATGAACGGACCGAAACCCTCTTGCATAAATGTTTACAATAGAGAGAAAAAAAAGAAAAAAAAATTTAAAGGACTACTCTCATAATTACATAGAAGGGACATGCACACAAACTAATGGTACTAACTATCTGATATTATCCTATTATTCTGCGTAATTGTTTTTTAAACATGTGCCCAATGAAAATATCAATACGATTATACAGAGTGCTTGAGTCAACTATAATACTAGATTACTACTATAATAGTAGATTTGGCTTTAAGGGTTTGGAAACCTGTTCGAGATCGTAAAGCACGTTCAGGTGCGTAAAAGTTGATTTGCATAAGGAGTGAGGGACAATCAATATGGTTATTAATTATACTAAAAATGAAGCTTTGGTCGGATACTCTTCTGCGAGCAGACAATGTTTCCAGGTTGACTATGTTTAGTATTGTGGAATAATCGTGATCAAAGATTGACATAGGATTATTAATTTTATAAGAAAAAAACCTAAGAAATTTATGTTGCACACTCTCTAGCATGATTTTGTAATTTAAGCTATTCGGAGACCAATTTTGAACAACTTTGCCAATTTTTTTTCGATTGCATCGATCGCAACGAAGATTTTCATCTCATGGAGAAGCACGCAAATATTTTTCCCAAATTTCCCGGCACCGCGCCGCACAGTGGTCCGGATGGAGAAATTCAGTGACATTTTGTTATAACTTTTGAACCATTAGAGATATAGCAATGAAATTTTCATTAAAAATATTTAAATAGTAATTTTTAATAATATTAATAGTATTAATATTATTTTTTATTATTTTTTAATAATATTAATAATAAATAGTAATATTTAAATAGTAATTTTAACTATAGGTAATTAAATATTTTTTGCATTTGTTAAACAATATTTTTTAATTAATTTTCATAGATATTTTTTTATTAAAAATAAGATTGTTTAAATATAAGATTACGAACTATTTTTTCTAATAATTTATAAATTTTTTTAGCGGTCCGAATCAATAAATGCAAATTGCAAAAATGTCACTATTTTTGCATAACTTTTGTAAAAGTTACAGGAATTAAATGTTTACTGAAACATATGAAAAAATAATCACTTGTTAATGACAAATAATTTAATATTTTTAGTGTTTGTTTAATTATTTTTATTAACATTTTAATTACTTTATTGGGTGATTTAGTTAAACCTATGATACGCTTTGAACACTAATTACTTGCGTGGAGGAACGATGTGGGAAGTAAATCGTGCATAACTATATAGAGGAAAGTGTACTGAAAATAGTACAATTTGTAATAATGCGGTACTATTTGGAACTCAAAAGATATTCCTTATCAAAGATGAGGAATTTTGACAACTTCTGTGCCTACGCTGTGCATTATTTTTTAAATACATTATTTAAATTAATTTTTAATAGTCAATGTAATAAATTCTTATCGTAAAGGAATGCTCTTCATTTTAAAAGAAGAACAGAGAAAAAATATTAAACAGCTTAGCCAGGGCATCCAGATGAATATAACCATCTTTCTTCTGCGAAACATACTATTTTCAACATGTCCAAGTTTAAGTGTTCGTTACGATTACAATTTTTGTTTTATTGTATTAATTTCTTTATTTTCGAGCTAGGTGGATATTTAAGAAGCAATGCAAACTTTGTACATGTCGATACGAGAAAGCTCATTTTTCGGCAAAATGTCACACGATTTTCTAATCCGGACCACTGTGCGCCGGTGACTCATCGCGATTACGTGCTAATCGTCTTCTCCTTTGCACAGTTGGTGAATTCCGATATCTCGTGAAACATGCAAGACGATTATCTTTCCTGGAAGGTGTTTACTTCTCACCGTACCTGACGCAACTCGACATGGGATTCTCGATTAAATCGATCGTCCGTGTCCCCGAATTGATTAGCTTTCATGTGGTGATACTTGAGACTGATGGACGAAACGGCGAAAATATAGGCCAGCCTGTCGATTCGTGGCGTCGAACGAATTTCTAAATATCTGCGACTCGTGCGCGACATGAACGTGAACAATGAAAAATATAGTGATTTTCAAACAGCCACGTATTCTGTGTATGTGTCGTATGATAGACATTGTGACTCTTGCGCAATGTTCGAGCCACATTTATTCAAAGTGGCAATTTGGGATTTAATAATTGTGACTATTCATTTCTTTAGCCATTTATTTCTGTGTAGAAGTTACTAGAAATTGTAATGTTATTAATGGAAACAATAATACTCCATGCGTTAATGGGGTACCGTACCCATGGATATGACTAGCATACTACTAGAATATTACTAGAGAAACAAGTGAAAACGTGTTTACGAGAAACCATTTTTTGTTTTTATACAAGCATGGTACGAGCTGTGTGAAGGCTCATTCTAAAGAGGAAAGTTGATCGCAGGTCGCTCAGCTCATGATTTTGTTAGATTATGTTCATATCTAATAATATAAGCGTCCAAAGTAGGGGGAAAAAATGAAGAAAAATTCCGCAGATTCTAATGTATTTTTCTAATACAAAACGATTTTTTCGACTTGAATCATGAGCTGAGCGACCTGCGATCGACCTTCCTCTGTCAAAAGAACCTTTATGCGGTTCAAAATATGCTCATATGAGGACAAAAAATGGTTTCCCGTGATTGCATTCAATTGTTCCCCAGATTCCGTTCATGAAAGGCAATGAAGGGCAAGTAGAACTAATTTTAGTTCAGCTATTCAAACAAGATGGCGCTTAGACAGGAGAACTATCAGCGTAGATTTGTGACAACAAAAATATAAAGGGCTTGAAGCCACTCGGATCCATTAATAGCAATAAAGATATTGATAAAAAGAAAAAAATCTGTATTGATAGCGAAATTGAAGCGTTAGATTGATACAAATGTGTGTTCATCACTGTTGCCAAACTATTTTTCAGTGTGGAGGTTGGTTACGCTGATAAATACCCATATCAGGGGTTACAGTATCCCTTAAGGGGGTAGAGTACCCACGTGACATTACTAGAATCTAACCAGAATATTACTAGAAAACAAGTGAAAACAGGGGTTTACGGGAACACACCTCACGTCGTCATATGATTATATTTTCAGCTGAGTGAGGGCTCATTCTAAAGAGGAAGGTTAAAAGAAGCGCGCGTGGGTCCAACTTCAGTTACATTATGTTTATATCCAGTAATGTGACTGTCCAAAGTAGGGAAAACAAATAAAGAAAAATTCCGGATTTTCTAATGTATTTTTCGATCACAAAAAGATTTTTCCTGCTTATTTAGGGACCCACGCGCGCTTCGTTTAACCTTCCTCTTTCAAATGAGCCCTCACTCAGCTGAATATATAATCGTATGAGGATGTGAGGTGTGTTCCCGTGATCGCATTCAATTGTTTCCCAGATTCCCTTCATGAAGGGTGAGTAGAAGCAATTTTAGTTCAGCTACTTGGACGAGATGGCGCTTAGTCAGGAGAATTATCAGCGTAGATTCGTAACAACAAAAGTGTAAAGGGCATGAAGCCACTCGGATCCATTAATAGCAATGAAGATAATGATTAAAAGAAAAAAACCTGTAATTATAGCGAAATTGAAGCGTTAGATTGATGCAAATGTATGTTCATCACTGTTGCCAAATTGGTTTTTCGCGCGGGGGTTGGTCACAATGAAAAATACCATGGTCACGTGGGGCCTCTACCCCCTTAAAGTTTTAAATGATATCGGCGCGAAGTTCGATCATTTTTAGAACAAACAACAAATGTGCAATTAGTACATGTCTCTAACGTTTCGATCCCGATGTGGATCTTTTTCAAAGAATCATTATTGCGTCTGAAAAATATTTGAAGTGATATATCAAAATGAGAATTTGCGAAAATTAACATAAAGAAAATCAACGAAAAAGAAATAAAATATTAATAGAACTTGCATGTTGCGTAAAAAGTGGACAATACATTATAACAAATATTGAAGGTTGTATGGAAACTATTTAAACTTCATGGTGGCAAATTCTCCATGCGGTACTAAGCGATCTCTATTTTCCTTCTACACATGTAAATTCGTACAAATAATTATGTTACTCAAACTACATCAACTACTTCTCAGTTCTGCTTGCCTAGAATACACGGAATAATACCTAGAATAATTAATTTGTTGGAATATTATAAAGTAATAGAATTTATAGTGTTATGCAAACTAGAGATTCAAGCTGCACCTTGCAGCATTCAGTCTGTTTCTGAATATTATTAATGAAAATGATTGCAAGAATTTTTGGTAAAAGAAATTTTGTGGTTCATGTTTTAAACAGAACAAACTTCAGTCGTTAATGATTAGGTCCCAATGTCGGCGATTTCGTCTGATTTCGGCATGTAGGATCACGACGTAAAGTGCGTGCTACACGTAATTGAACACCCAGTGTACAGACCATCTGTCCGAAAGGGTAGTTTTAAGCTCGACCAAAGTGCTTTCACGGGTTGGCTACGGCAAATTATATGTATGTAGGGGAATATAGCGCACCTCCAGCGCGATTCGTGTGCTATCGTTAAACGTTGCTCCCTTTTCTCTTTTAATTTCGTCTTGCTAATCTGATTGTGGTTCGTTTGTACCGCAATGATATGCATACAACGCCGGCGGAAATTTCTCCGGCCACTTTTCCTTTTTTTTTCAGGAACGCAGTTTAATTTAGCAGAATAAATCGTATATTCCTTGTCCGTTTCCTTTGTGCGCCACTTCCCTCCCGCTTTAAAGCTCGTTTCTATTATCCGTAATTTGCGCTGTACCTCTGAGATCACCTGCACGGAATTCTCGGAGAATGCTAATAGATTTTCCGTTAATAACTGCACTTATGAATATTTTATCGTAACTTTAATAGAGAGTGGAAGCAACACATTTTCGCAGGTCACAAAAATTAATTTACAGCTTACGCAAAAATTGAAGTGCACACTTTCGAAGACACGGCTGCTTAGAAAGATTGCGATTTATTGTGAGAGATTGTATTATATGTACGACGAAGCAGGAGCAAGCATGAAACACCAGCACGATAAGATGCAAGTGAATGCGAAACAATAGACAATATCGTGTCCTCAAACGCACAAAATAAAGCGAGCGCGCCGCACTAATTGTAAGCTGATAAAACAATTCCAACTGAATAATGGCGGTTGGTAAATGCGTTACCGGTAGAGTCAATGCTACAAAAAGATTCATTTGTCTTGTGCAACAAAGCGTCAGCTTGACTGTGCGAACCTCGACTTCCTTTCAAGCAGGATTCACACCTAGCAAGTGAGCAATTTGTCCGTTTATTTTGTATTTTTGACTCTGCATTAATTATCTTTTAACGAAGAAAGAGCTGGTAAAAGGCAGGATACAGAGAATTCACAAAATTGATCAAAAACTCTGCAGATTTAAAGAGGACAATTATCAAATGTGTCCTGGTGTTTGTCTCAGTTTTTTATAACTTCGCATTCATTTATAATTGACGGTCTAAAAGGATTATCTTATTTCATTATTTATAATTATTTGTCATTGTTCGTCTCATTTTTTTACATCATCATGTAACATTATTTATCATTCTTTGTCTCATTTTTTTACATCATTATGTATCATTATTTATCATTCTTGACTCATCTTTTTACATCATTATGTATCATTTACCATTGTTCGTCTCATGTTTGTATAACTACGCATTCATTTATAATTGACGGTCTAAAAGGATTACCTTATTTTATTATTTATTATTATTTGTCATTGTTCGTCTCATTTTTTTACATCATTATGTATCATTATTTATCATCGTTTGTTTCATTTTTTTATAACTACGCATTCATTTATAATTGACTATCTAAAAGGATTACCTTATTTTATTATATATCATTATTTGTCATTGTTCGTCTCATTTTTTTACATCATTATGTATCATTATTTTTCATTCTTTGTCTCATTTTTTTACATCATATGTATCATTATTTATCATTGTTTGTCTCATTTTTTTACATCATCATGTATCATTATTTATCATTGTTCGTCTCATTTTTTTATAACTACGCATTCATTTATAATTGACGGTCTAAAATTATTAACTTCCCGATTTATATTATATTGTAAAGACCCCGAAAATCGAAAATCGATTTTTTAGCAGATCTTCACGTTTCAAGGCCATTGGAATCATTTTAGACTATTTTCAGCATAATGTTTGTATGTGTGTGTGTGCGTATGTGTGTCCGTGCGTATGGTATCGAATTTTTTGTTAACGTTTTCTGAAATAGTAACAACGCGATCAGAATGACGAATGATGCAATTGATGTGCCCCACTGTAACTTAGAGCTGATTAGATTTTGGTCCAATTTGGTCCAGTGGTTTTTTAGTTTTCTTCGAAAGAAGTTGATTCTACAATGCCATTTATACGAGAGGACAGAAATTTTCCGCCGAAGAAACAAACGTATTTAGATATATTTTTAATATAAAATTATTTATATATTTTTTTTTTAATTGAAAAGACTACATATATCATGCGGTTGCGCATACCCTATATGCTTTGGCTTAAGCCTTTTGAAAATTTCATTACTTTTGCGATAGGAATCATCGTTCCCGAGATATAGCCATTTTTAATTTTTTCTGTTTTTATTTTCTAAATTCAAAAGACTACATACGTAATGCGGTTGTGCATAGCCTATATGCTTTGGCTTGAGCCTTTTGAAAATTTCGTTTTTCTGCGGTAGGACGCACCGTTCCCGAAATACAGCCATAGACGCCACATAGCAAACATTTTGTTATGTAGAAAACTATTGAATTTCCTTGAAAACGTATAATCTTCTAAAAACGTACATTTAATAATGACAATAATATACTGCAACTAACAAATCAGGAAGTTCTTTGTTTGGCTCTTGGAGAGTCACACCCCCAATAAAAACCATGAATAGCTGTAGGCCTTACTAGCGTTCGAGCAACAGTAACCCTCTAGTTTATATTATTATTATTCGCTGCTTATTTTTTTTAAATATGAAATATATTGTCTACTCATCGAATGATTCAAACGTGTTAATCTTTTGGTTAACTATCATCCCTTGACTCACGATGCTTATTCTTCTACGTTTAGAATATACTTATCATTGTTACTGATCAATTAAAATTTATTTTATAAGCCTCGAATGACTCAAACATATTGAACTTCGGTTAACGTCCACCCCTCGGCTCACCCACGCGGAAACGGGTTCTCACGATCGCGTGCGTCGTCCAAAATCTGATTAAACTCAACAAGTTAGAGAAGTTCGTGCGCGATATGGTGTAGGCGTAGGAGCCATGATGCATCAGTTTTCACGCGGTGGTCTGGACACGGTTGGTGGAAGGGGTGCTTAGCCGCGTATCGCGAAAAGCCAAACGTGACATCTTCGGAAGGTCAGAGGGTTAAGAGAGGAGAGCAGGAGAGAATCGCGGTGTCGCGTAGTGAAACAAAGCAAGATTCGGCGCGTTTCCTTTGTTCGCTTCCACCCGCTAGCCGGCGCGGCGCGGCGTCCCGAACTTTCCAGCACGTTGGAGGGGCTCGATTCCGGCATGGCGATGGATCGATACAGCACCAAGGGATAGTGTTATGGGGGTGGCTCGCGCTCGTAATACACGGGGTTGCTACCATTGCTCGATGGTGGAGAGAATGTACGTATACTCCGCTCCACCCCAATGGCAGAGCCAGCGCTAGCACCCCATTCGTCAATCCTTTTCCCTCGTTCCGGAGGCCCCCGCACTCTCTTTGTCCGAGTTCGTTAAACTTCCAGTCGGTCGACGAAACTCCCGGACTTTTCCGACGCTTTTTCTTGTCGCGACATCCTCTGCTTAATCTACTACAGCCTCGCGATTTCGCCTCTTTAATTCTGCGAACGCCTTGCAAGATCAAACGTTGCCCACATCGATCATACACTCTTGACGAAGCACTCGATGGAGTTTGACCACCCGTTTGATTTTGACAACGTTAAAGTTGTAGACCGTGAAATCAATTTACATCATAGGATTTTATTAGAAACAATTCATACGATTAAACAACGTAACGTAAATCTTAGGTAATTAATGAAAGTAGATTCAAGGGAAAAATTATTTTGAACAATTCCATGACGGTAAAAGAAAACCCTGGTACTCGGGGAAAAATTTATCTCGAAAAACCATTGTGATCATAATCAGAATTCGATCTGGCCATTGCAGTCTTAACTTCTCTTAAGCGAAAATCAATGTGGTAAACAACCCTGGCTGTCCATGTGGATATGAGGCACAGGATATTTTTTTTTTTATTGTAGAAAATCTCATACGAGATTTATTTCAACATGATGAAGAATACAATGCAAAAATTACAACACTGTAGAAAATTGAAAGTACAAAAAAAACATTATGATGAAAATATGATAACACAACATAGAACATATTTTAAACTTTTACACTTATCCAGTGCATACTATACCAGATCAAATTTGTAGTTTACATTTTCTCAGAAACTTAAAAATAAGAAGACATGCCCCAATATATGGACGGGCAATCAACATTTCCAAACTTAGGGGAAGTTGAAGCTTAATGTTATGCAAATGCTGAATTAGTTCATATCGCTGTAAAGCAAATAGGCTACATTGCCAAACAATATGATTGATATCCTGACTACTGTGACCGCAGTCGCATTTCGGGTCACCAATGATTCTTACACGAAATAGAGACGCATTAAGACTATAATGATCGGCTCTGCACCGGTTGATAGTTACAATAAATTCTCTTGAGAGACGTTCATTTTTAAACCATGGCTTAGACCTTCCAGAATAATGTTGATTGAAAAATATTTTCCCTTTCATCAAACCTTGCTCTTTTATCATCTTTTTGGTTTGTGTATGCGCATTTCTCTTGAAGTTCTCATACAAGTCAGTAAATGGAATTGTCAAAGTTAAGGCAAAGCATGAAGGCACAGGATATTGATCATGTATTATGGCAATGTCCTATCTATGATACTCATAGATTAAAATTTATATATAACCTAAGATTACGGGGTTTTTCTCTTCCCATGTCATGCAATGTTTTACTCCACAGACCTACAAACACTATATGTAAGATCTTATGTTCCTTCCTGAAAAATTGCGAATTATGTATGTAACGTCACGTACTGTTAATACGCCATGTACTGTAACGAGTAATGTGATGTAATTATTACTTTAACCACACATTAGCAAATAAGATCTCTATTGTAATATTATGTATGTAATACTGATTGCAGAAAAACCTCTTATTTGAGGTTTCTATTGCACAAATAAAAAAAAAATCTTAGGTACGAAACACCTAACAAGGAGAGTGCAAGGCCTTCGGTCACCGATTTGGTTGAGATTTTGTATACTTATAGATCTCGATCTCTCATTTACGAATATATATCATTATAGGTGCAAACACTCAATAATTGTTGAGATATTTAATAAACAATATACTACAAATATGTAAGTACAATATATTATATTGAAAATATGTACAAAGTACAATATCATTAAATTTATCGTATACCATATTTTGGCTTCCTATATTTATTTTATTTCTTCTGTTTCCAGACACAAGAGGATAATTTACTATATTATTAATTTCGGTTAATTTATTTATAATTTATTAAGACTTTTGTACTTTAATTTATAATAATTGTATAATATCTTGTAAATAAGACGACATTGCATAGTGAATAAATAATATAAATAAATAAGAAAAAAAAATATTTTTACCCGGGCTGGGATCGAACACTAACCCACTGGGTGTAAGCGTAGTACGTTGCCACTAGACGAGGACATTATTCATTATATATTATCTCTACAATAGCATATTTAAGTAGCAATAGAACTTTGTTTATTAAATATCTCAACAATTATTGAGTGTTTGCACCTATAATGGCATATATTCGTAAATGGGAGATCGAAATCTATAAGTATACAAAATCTCAACCAAATCGGTGACCCGAAGACCTTGCACTCTCTTTGTAAGATACATGAATATTATGCCACACTACTGAACCAGTAATGTATTATGATGAATTTTTCTAAATATATCCTTTATTATTTAGGACACCACATGTATATCATTGTGTCAAACCATTCGATGTGTTCATTTCATTTCATTACCTCATAAGTTTATTGAGGAAGATTGATGGGAAATACGTTAATTTTATGTTTCTTCTATTTTTGATAATTTGAATTTACCGCCTTATTTTGATATTGGCCAATAGGTCGATACGCGATCAGCCATTAGTCTCCTAGCGTGGATACGTTCCTCACTACCGTGTTGACTGTCCAGGCAGCAACATGTTAGTCACATACAGACTGTTAATTTTTCTAATTTATATAGTTTAAATGTTTTTGTAACACTACGCAAGTAAGTAGCATTTTTAGTTGTTTATACTTGGTTATATAAATTGAAATTAAGATTGTGTGTTTTGTTTTCTTGGTTTCGTTAGAGACACAATGTTTTATTTATCTCGTAAAAAGGCTCTAAATTCAGATCGAAACGTTGAGACAAATTTTGTGATATTTTGCAAATAGTGTTTGAGTATATAATTGATCGAACCAACGCGCCGACAATATTTAATTTTTGCGTTGCCCACATTGTTTCAGAAAAATGTTAGTAAAAGCGACTATGGGCGAAAGCAACAATTTCAGTTTGGAAAGTCGAAAGAGTTATGACTTTTTAATGTACAAGGTATTTCACCTAACTTGACCACCTTAAATGTATCGCTTATTTTGTATGATAGAAAAAATGTCAGGGGGAGAAAATATTCTGTTCGAAGGCGCCAGTACGGTGATTGGCCGAATTCTTTTCTTAAGGTCATTCTTCTGAGATTTCAAGGTCACCGATGTTTTTTTTAATGCATTAGTATATTTTTTACGATAGCATGATAGATAATAAAAAACTGAGTTTAGCGGATATCATCTTTGACCTTGAAATGACCTTGCTCTTCGAAAATTGTCGTTCCTTTCCGTGGTAAGGCCACCTAAATATCTGTCCAGGTCATTGTGATGGAACAAATATTTGTTACGTAATGTGCATGTTGTCCATGGACGAATATTTTTTTCCTAAGATCATTTTTTTCAAAGTTATCAAGGTCATCGGTGTTTTTTGAAACGTAACTACATTTTTTTAAAAATTGCATCGTGTAACTGATGGAAAAATACATTCAGATATGCATAATAACATAACCTTGAAATTACTCATCTCGTTGCACCCAGCAACCGAATATCAAACTCATTTGATTATACATTTAAGCTGGTCAAGTTAGGGCAAATACCCTGTATATCGACTACCGTGTCCACTTTTCCAGGTTTCGAGTGGGCAAGTATTGTATTTCATTTTTAAATTGGTTTTATCTCATTCATTATATTTGATATAAATATTTAAAGGAATATATTACGTTAATAGGTGAATATGTGAAACGGGAATACAAAGATACACATCTCGAATTGAATTCGAATTCAATATACGCTCATAATAATACAGATTGTTATTGAATAACAAATTGATCATTTTCCCGTTAATTAAAGGGATTTCATCCTTTTGATGGTACAATACAAAAAATAGCTTACGTAAATGTTGCACATGTTAGGCGAAAATACTCCAAGCGCAAGCGGTATTATGCGGTTACGTGTTTATCAGGCTGTCTGACCATATTAAGTGTCTCACTACTTGAGAGGGCGGATTATGCGATTGTTTACCACTACATTGTTCTCGTCTCGTAGTGGGGTTTGTTTAGCACAATTAAATTCGAATGTATAATTGACGGTAATGATAATTTCTATTTATTGTGTCAATAATTACATATACCTAGTTTATGTTAATAAAGTAAATAAAGAATGTCGCAGTCTATCAATTTTCAGAATGCCTCGGTGTTCGTATGTTATAATAATAATTTTAGTGATTTCTTGCCTATGATCTTTAGCCATAACCTGTATTTCCAAGCTTGTTCTCGCAGTAAGATTACAGACTGCATGTTTGAAACATAGTTCGCCGTAATCGACGGGCATAGATGGTGATGTCTAAGGATTTGAAAATTGTCGGTGCATTTTAACGCTAGCCGTGCAACGCGAATCTCGATTGCTCTATTAAAATGCTCGGCCCAATGCAATAATAATGCGCAAAGCTTGCTTTGCTCCACCGAGAAGGGAATTGTACTGTTCTAGGTAAGATTTAGGTCCATGGAGGAAACAACGTTGCATTTTTCTGCTGCACAATGCAATCAAATCAACTGCACTTCTTAACATTTGCAAACTGAAATCCATAAAAAATCTGTGAGAGATGGCCGGGATTAAGACAAAGGAAATCAATTAACTTTATTTTAATGTACGTCTTTTTCCGGCGACGGATATGACGAGACTCGTAGCTGTTCGCTTCGTCAGACGTTCGTTTTATTCATTATATTTGTTTATCGTTAGTAACAAACAGTTGGTATTCGATACATTCGGATATACAATGGGTAAAAAAAGTATTGGAACACTCTTTAAAAGGCGATAACTTTTTAAATATCGTATTATACGATTTGAATTTTTTTGGGAAGCTAGAGCAATTAGTTTGCTACAGGATGTGGAAAAACATTTTTTCAAAAATTGCAATTGATCGGAGTTGTAGCAAAAATACTAAAAGTTGCATTTTACAACTTTTTTATGTGGGCCAATATTGAAAATTTTAAAAATGCGTTTTGGAGACCTGTGTCAATTAAACATATTCTGAATAATAAATTATAATTATGATATCGGCGCCAAGTTCGATCCTTTTTAGAAACAACAAATGTGCAAGTTAAATATTTAAATTTCTCAACGTTTCGATACCAATGCGGATCATTATCAAGAGACCAACATTTTTGCGTCTGAGAAAGAAATTAATATTAAAGATTTTGTTTATTAAACATTTAAAACAGTATATTTAATTTCAAAATCTTTAATTGTGAAACAACAAATGTGCAAGTTAAATATTTAAATTTCTCAACGTTTCGATCCCAATGCGGATCATTATTAAGAGACCCAAATTTTTTCTTCTGAAAAAGAAATTAATATTAAAGATTTTGTTGAATAAACATTTAAAACAGTATATTTAATTTCAAAATCCTTAATATTAATTTCTTTTTCAGACGCAAAAATTTTGGTCTCTTGATAATGATCCGCAATGGGATCGAAACGTTGAGAAATTTAAATATTTAACTTGCACATATGTTGTTTCTAAAAAGTATCGAACCTGGCACCGATATCATAATTATAATCTATATTTCAATTTTCGATCGATAAGAATTTTTCCTATATTCTGAAAACTTCGTCAAAATCGGTCGACGTTGCAATGAGCTATAAACGTTTAAACATGTTAAAAATTGCAGATTTTCACGATTTTCGACCAATAACTGCAGATTTTTACATCTTTCAATGCCTGTCGTTTTTTCTCGCATCAACCGATTTCGATGAAACTTTACCAGTGCATATAACTGACACAGATCTACAAAACGCATTTTTAAAATGTTCAATATTGGCCCATATAAAAAAGTTGTAAAATGCAACTTTGAGTATTTTTGCTACAATTCCGATGAATTGCAATTTTTGACAAAATTTTTTTTCGCATCCTGTGGCAAACTAATTGCTCTAGCTTCCCCAAAAAATTCAAATCGTATAATACGATATTTAAAAAGCTATCGCCTTTTTAAGAGTGTGCCAATACTTTTTTTACCCACTGTATTCGATATCAAGAATATACCGGGTGGCCATAACAGCTTCCAAATCAGATAAATAAATCCTAAAATAATGAAATAAAATTCTAAAGAACAGTATCACTATTCCGAATCTGTTCAATACCAACTTACCAATTTTCCTTAATTTATATTTGCTAACACATTTGCTTCGGTTTAAAATATTTTTTAAATTTCGATGGTGAACCAGTAATTCTGTGACTGATTATAATACAAGTATTCAAAACCAAACGTAATAATCATTATGAGTAATATCGAACGCCTGTCTGCAGCATGGCCCAATTATAAATAGCAGGCTAATAAAATTAATGTCCATCAAAAATATTGTATCCATTTGATCGTGTATTTTATGTGTGACGTCGATGTATTGGCCATTCGAAATTTTCCGGAAATCTGTCCGTTTATTGAAATATTGAGGGTCAGCAACCTATAATTTTTAGCTGGTATTTTATAGGTTAACACATTTGCCATCTGCATCACTGGTGTTTGACACCCACATTTCCAACATTCAAAAATGTTACATTATAAACATTCCCTAGTAGCACAAAATAATTTATACACATCCATATAATATTAAAAAGGGATTCAATCTTTTTTAAATATTCAATTATTCATATAATATTTGTTTAATATTAAGTAACAAATATTATTTTTTAAATATGCAGAGAATATCTATTTCATGTTACGAGAAAAATATTTTTTCTAAATATTAAATGAATCTTTATTTCATATCAGAAATAGAATATTTTTTCCTAATATACTAATATAATAAAAAATAATCTGTGGGCCTATGAATGTAGCATTTGTTCGAGCCATTAAACTTTCTAACTGCATACAAAATTTCTGTATTTTTAATAAGCCCCTTCCAAAGACAAAGTTAAATATTCCCTCAGGCAGTGCACAGAAAGTGGTGTTATTATATATAGTTTCTAATTTTTTATAACTTTTTCTTAAATTTGAACATTTAATTGAACGTTTTTTAAATATGGGTTTCACGTTTTTTAAACATTTACTTTATATTTTTTAAACATGTAATTTATATTCTCTGAATATTTAGCTTATATTTTCTAAACATTCAATTTACATTTCTTGGACATGTATACAATATTCAGATCTAATATTTTTCTCATATGAAAAAGTGTGGCTTAAAAAATATTTTTCCAATATTTGAAACAAACATTTACCCAATATTTTTGTGCTACTAGGGTTGGTACACATTTCTGAGTCAATCGTAAATCAAAATGTATTACAAAACATTAAATATCGATGACAGTAAAAATAGTATCGTCAACTTAAATGGAAAAAATTGTAATTATTTCTACTACCCTAAATCTGACTTATCATGATCGTAACTATTGCAATAATTACGCCGAGTTACGCATCGGTGTTTCCAGGCGTCGTCCGAAGTTATTTCAACAATGTAACAATTTTAATCTTTTAAAAACAGCGAGTGATCTCGTTACAGAACTTTAAGCAAAGTAAAAGCTGTTGCCGGACCGTCACATTGTTAAGGGGAACAGTATTTGCATTTTTATCATTAAATTCGCGGCGCTTTTCCCGTTTCTCTCATTTGCGACACGAATTCTAACACTGCTGACAAAGTCTGCGCAATTATCGTGGAGCGGGCAACATTGTAGTCTTATTGCGAGAAAAGTAATAGCGCGACGCCATTGTGTTCTAACGCAAACCGTTATCAGTTTTACTACCCGCGGAATATGGGAAGCGGTAAAATATGAGAACGTCCTTAGAAATCGCCGGTGCATTTTCAAGATTTTGTATGGTCCACTCCGATATGCACTTCAGCGGGATTATTCCGGTCGTTTAGCTGGAGATACTGTTTCCTCCGTATTTTTCACCATGCAACCTCTGCGGAACCTGAACGGCACATGGACACTATCGCCGAGCAATAAATAAATCGACGACACCTGTAATAAACTACACTTTCGACGCTATCTCCTATATTGTATTGAAAATCAATTAATCCGATAATAAATTTCAACATTTTTATTCAGCTAAGAAATTAATTTATCCTTGAGAAATTTAGTAAGTGTTAAACAGCGAATTATTTCTATTAAACTTTTCATTAAAAAATCTTATCAATGGAAACGGGTACGACCTATTAATTAATATTCCTGTAATTATAATCCATAGACTGTTATCCCATTTACCAAAGCAAGATTTTTTGATATGTAAAATTGTTTACTTCAACACTTTCTTCATGATTCAATTTTGTTCCGTAATTATACATTTCATCCGTGACGATATTGTCCTTTAAGGATGTTCTGGAGATACAATGGGAGACAAAAGTACAAGAAATTCGAAATCCATCAATATATTGGCAATGAAAGCCATTCACGAGTATATTAAAAAAATTGATTAATTTAAAAAGCTTTCGTTTAATTAGTGAATTTCATGTTATATTTATTTTTTAATCAAATTGTCTTCATATTATAAAAAGTTGTAAGTGACTTTTGCAAATAAAAGTACCCTCTGATTTGAACTTCAAGAAAATAAATTTGTGATATTCAATATATATAATTACGCAATAAAAAATTGATTATAAATGTTTAAATAAATTAAGGATACTTCAGAATGCAATATTCATGGTTATTATTGAAAATTAACATGTGAAATTTCAATAAAATTAATGCTAGTGACATCACAACACAATCTAATTTGACGTATTGTAACAGTTTTAATTTTTGCTCTGTAACTGTTTAGTGAATCCTAATTGAACATAATTAAATACATAATTTTTACTATATATAATAAAAAACTGGAGTTCCTAGTTGCGTTTTTTCAAGGTTTCAAGTGGAATTTTATGAATTCTCCATAAGAAGACGTGTTAAAATGTGCAAACTTTGATTTGCTATAATTCTTAAACGGTGCAGTGAATCGAACTCAAACTTTGGTAATTCAGTAAAACTTATATCATGTCAAGTTTTCAAGAATTTTCTTGCGTTTTTATATACCTCCAAAACATTCTTAAGAATTAAGGGCACCGTATTCCGCAGGTTGGTTGAAGAATTATTTACCCTGCGAATTTTATTCTGTGCTTCAGCGCGGCAGGGAGTTTTAATAATTCCAACTTAAATATGTTTCAGTTAAATGCGAAATCAAAAATGTCGGCAACGCTGTAATAAGTTCAAGTATACTAAAATATTGGTTGTTTGAAGATGCAAGAGCGATGTTGGCTCTATCTAATTAAAAAGAAGCACGGTTCAATAAACGTCCGGCCCGCTTCAAAGGGAATGCTTGCGGGACCTAAGACTTTTCCCTTCCAGGACTTTTATTTGCAAGCTTAAGCCGTCCTCGGAATCCGTCTGCGGAAATACGCTTTTTAGAGTAACGGATCAGTGTCGCAGATTCGGGAGGAATAAGACGTAATAAAAATGGTACCCGGACTCGCGTACGATGTAAAAGAGAAATTGCTTAAGGTATCAAAGCAAGATTCCGAGATAAAAGGACGGGAAAAGCCGTCTCGAAAATGAAAATTTAATTATTAGAACAGTCATCCTGTCTACAAACACCTTATGATTCTAAAATCGATGTGAGCATGCTGAACAAATCTGAAAAGTTCAATTAAAGAGAACAAATGTTATTCACTGTGCGTCGATTACATTATTCAACAAATTTCAACTTTTTTTTATGTTTCACAATTACTATTGGGTGGTTCTTATAGAATTGTTTGTTCTGTTTCCGAATATGTACTTAATTTTTCTCCTACACGAACAGATTTTGAAAAACATAACTTTGAAACAAATACATATTCTTCAACTTTAAACAAATATTGTGGTGTTATTATAAAAGATATTTAATTGTTCTTTGCAGCAAAATATTCAATATTAAACTTGGTTAAGATATTTTGCTTTCTGGTTCGAAAAAAACTTGAAAGGGTAGTTTTCTCGAGAGAAACGTCTGCTTTATCGCGTGGTATATTTCGCTTTTCCGCTGGACCCTTATGTTTTGAGATAAATTCAACAATATCCTCAAAAAATGGTGCAAAGTGGCGTCTCTCCGACCTTAATCATTGTTTAAACAATAATATCACTGTATTCAGGAAAATCTACAGAATCTTTTGCTGCAAAGAACTTGTGTATATTTTTTCAAAGTCATGATTCTCAAAAAATTGTGCGTGTAGGAGAAAAATTAAGGACAGATTCGGAATAATCGAAAAAACTCAATAAGAACCACCTAACAGTAATTGTGAAACAAATTTGGTGTTGGATAGTGTTGTTTTTTAAAACATCGATGTTAAAATATTCTAAGGTGCTCGAGTAATTATTACTGGCGCTTTATACAGGAAATTTTTTAGCTAAAATAACATGTTTCAACGAGAGCTTTAACCCTCATACGTTCCTCAATTGATCCATTCAATATTTTCACATACTGTCAATTTATTCATCCTTTTACGTCTACATCGTGAGATGTATTTCTTTAAAATGTGACGCTATAAATGGAAAATAATGTGTTGTTTCAAGATGCAAAATAAAAATGGGTGGATGTCATTTTAGTCTCTTTTATGCAGTTATTCTTTAGGAACGTAAATGGGTTAAGATGATCGCGTCAAATTCTTTTTCAACTATTATATTTTTTACACCCATCTTTTAGAAGATACTGAGACGAATTCAGCAAACGTCAGAACAAATTATCTTTTCTGATTCTAAAACGATAAAAAAAAGTTATTTCTTAACCGTTCACGTCAGTGTATTGGTGCCACTGGTCACCATTTCATGCATCAATTTAATTAAGGTAAATTATATTTTTTTAATGTTTTTTTTGGTTTATAAGGAGAAACATTTTTTAAGGTACGAAGAAATGAGTGTAAAAATATTATAGGTTTACTTCCAAGAATTGATGATGACCTTAATAATTCTGAAGAAAAAAAGGGTTGACTATAAGGGTTGAATATGTAAATTGTAGAATGTAGAATGTAAATAGTAAATAAAGTAGTTTAGTAAGTTAGTATGTAAGCTTTCTGTAAATATGCTTCGCTCTCTCTCTTTCTATAGTAGGCTAAGGTTAGATATAAGTAGTATACAGGGTGTCCCAAAACTAGTGTAGGAGCGGAAAATAGGACGTTGCTTGGGTCATTTGAAGCAACATTTTCCGTTACAAAAATGGCGGCCGCGGCTTTGTTTAGGAGTTATTAACGAAAAACACGAACCAATCAGAGCGCGATCTACAGGGTGTTCCAAAACTACCCTAGGAGCCGAAAATGGGAGGTTCCTTGGGTCATTTGAAGCGACATTTCCCTTTACAAAAATGGCGTCCGCGGCTTTGTTTAGGAGTTATTAATGAAAAACACGGACCAATCAGAGAGCGATCTAGACATGCGATGACACGTTCGGCCAATTGACAGTTGGGCGCGTCGGGTCGACTGTGCTAACTCGCGTCTAGATCGCGCTCTGATTGGTCCGTGTTTTTCGTTAATAACTCCTAAACAAAGCCGCGGACGCCATTTTTGTAAAAGAAAATGTCGCTTCAAATGACCCAAGGAACCTCCCATTTTCCGCTCCTCCAGTAGTTTTGGGACACCCTGTATAAGTTAGAAATAAGGATAGAGTGTAAGAGTGGTAAGAATAGATAGAGGCGTAATGAGGGGTAGAAGGGAGATTTGGAAATGTATTTGTACCCCGAGGGGATCAAATAAAGAGTTATATATAAGGGTTGAATAATCTAAGTTGACCACGCTTTGTTGTCTACCCTGTATACTGCTAATTTTCTCGACTTACCATAATGCCATTTTTGTCGGCATTTAATTAGTCGAAAACCTTTATACCGCGATGAGATAAGACTTACGACCATGTCCTTACACTGAAATATCAGACCCGCGTTCAGGTATCTCGATCGGCGAGTCAGATCATTAGATAACTCGCAGTTAGTAGCGTTATGTTGCTTACGCAATTTTGCGGAACTTCGCCGGCGACACCGACTCTTTCTTCTATTCACGCGTGACTGATAATTCGAGAGAAGTTAAGGGGGTCTCCAAGAGAAGTTGAAAAGAAGAAATTATCTTCACAGGATCCTATCAGGTTTCGGTAGAGGAGTCGTAAAACGGAGAAGATGTGATATTTCAGCACTGTCGATCTAAAACTAGCTCGGGAAGTTTGCGCGGCCGATGGTGATCGCTGATACGATTATGAACTGAAAGTTTCTCATTTACGGAGCTCCGCTGAAATTTCGCGAGACACAATGCGCCTTCGTTATCTCGATAGCGTGTAAGAACAGCGTCGTCCAACTTCGGCCCTTCATTTTTAAACGGATATTATAATATCGGGTCTAACTATCTCCGAACTGTTCTGATTAGATGCTCGATAGACTTCAACGAATCTTTATGACGTTAGTCGTCCAGTCAAATGGTTAATATATTATTTTCACTACATTAAAATTATTTGATTTCTTTATATCGATCGTAAAATCTTTTTAGATAACTAGAATAAATGATGTTATCGGCGCTACGGTTCGATCAAATTCTACAACTATACATATATGTATACATATATGTATAAATATTCGAACGTGTCGATTCGGATTCGAATCTTATCGTCAGAAGGCCACGTTTGCTATTAAATGTTTTTAATAGTAGAAAATAAATGTGATGTTTCGTCCTAGACCCGCTAGAGGACTCATCGGTAAGGCTATCTACCTAAATAACACGTTTGAATATTTATACAGGGTGTTCGACTACAGGTGGGAGAAAATTTAAGGGGTGGTTCTTAACGATGATATAAGACGAAAATGAAGAATAAAAAATTGCGATTTCGGCTTCGTTATTTAGCTATTAACAATTAAAAATCAACAACGCGTCTAACAAAAGTGTACGTTGTGTACGTCAAAGAGTTCAATGTTGTCCAACGATTTGTTAAACATTTTCACCTCGCTGGGGAACCAAATGAGAACCAAGTTATGCATGCATCTGTCACTCGATACGTGACTGTCGCGTTGTTAATAGCTAAATAACGTAGCCAAAATCGCAATTTTTTTATTCTTCATTTTCGTCTTATATTATCGTTAAGAACCAACCCTTAAATTTTCTCCCACCTGTAGTCGAACAGCCTGTATAAAAAAACTGAAGTCCTTGGTGACTGTTTCATCATTTATCGACGTCAGCGGACGTCAATAAATTATATCGAGCAGCTTTTGATGTTGAAAAGCGTCGGATAAAACGATTACCGAGTGCGAACGAACGATAAATTGTACGTTATGTGGAGTAACTGGATGCACCTAAGGATACCTATACCTCCGCGGCGCACCGAAGGAATCTGGTCTCAAACCTGTGAGTGGAAGCAGAGGTCGCCGAGGTCAAGGCAGTGAGGGCGTTCACCAGAATTATTCTTCTCGGTTCTTCCTCCTCTCCTTAACTACTTTGCAGACGCCCTCGGGGCTGGCCTGCCTTTGCGCACACAGAGACTGTTACAGTCAATAAAATCTTCTCCCAGCTAATGGAAAGTTTTCAAGGGAAACATCGCGTTTGCCTATTTCTTTTTCTTTCGAACGAGCCCACGCCCGCGCCTTCCGGCTTTTTATCGAGTAAGTACTGCCGCCGTCGAACATTGTCGCGTTCACCGCCAACAAATATTCGGGAAACGCGATTCCGCCAAAAGTCAAGTACACATTTTACTCGGTGAACAGAGCGAGAAGCAATTGGATGTAATTACTAGACTGCCGACATTCGCGGGAATTTGTATTAGTCGGGCAATTTGTAACAGGTAGGGGAATTTATTTCTTGGTTCAATTACCCATGAAAGAATTGGTGGATTTAACGAAACTTTCTCATCCCGTGTCTCTTTTGAAATAGGGGAAGAATATTTTATAGAAATCTGAAGAAGATGATCCTGATATAATAGTGAACATTTCCTTGCGATTTACAAAATCACACATGTTAAAAATCTTGGGATACAAATTAATAATAAATTCGTGATTTGTTCAACAATGGAATATACCTGATGCGCAAGAGTTAGCTAACAAGAAGAATAAGAACAGAGCAAGATACTTTCGTAACATTGTAATTAATAGATCTTTATGCGGAATAAAATATTTGTGCATCAATTGCAAGGCACAGCAGCTGAATCTATATTTTTCACCAATAATTTTAATTAACTAGAATAAATGATGTTATCGGCGCTACGGTTCGATCAAATTCTACAACTATACAGGGTGTTCGACTATAGGTGGGAGAAACTTTAAGGGTTGGTTCTGAACGATGATATAAGACGAAAATGTAGAATTAAAAAATTGCGGTTTCGGCTTCGTTATTTAGTTATTAACAACGCGACAGTCACGTATCGAGTGACACATGCATGCATAACTTGATTCTCATTTGGGGCCCCAGCGAGGTGAAAATGTTTAACAAATCGTTGGACAACATTGAACTCTTTGACGTACACAACGTACACTTTTGTTAGACGCGTTGTTGATTTTTAATTGTTAATAGCTAAATAACGAATCCGAAATCGCAATTTTTTTATTCATCGTTTTCGTCTCATATCATCGTAAGGAACCACTCCTTAAATTTTCTCCCAACTGTAGTCGAACACCCTGTAGAAGTTAAAAGATTAGTTTATACTAAATAATATGTAAAACAATTATTTTTTTAATTGGTGCTCGGAATTTCGCTGAAAAAAGCGGACATGATTTTTAACTTTTTCATGTTCTTATGCAGTTATTGCAGTTACATTCCTTTATACTTTTATGCAGAACAAATTATAAATTAAAATTTCATTTGATGTAAAAATGATTTTAATTGGTAACCAATTTTATGTATAATATATTATTTGCAATATTCCCGATATAATAAATTGTACGTATTTGTAATGACCACGACGGTCGACTATAATTCAATAAACGATAACATTCGAGGTGCTACTCGACACATACGATACTGATTTATGCGTATCTCAGGTGGTTCGCGTGGAGTTTAATTAGATCGTTCAATGTAACATGACGTAGTGACCGCGATTGGATCATATCTCCCGGGATGTCCTCTAATCCTATGAAACTGCCTATTCTAGAACAAGACGTCTAGCACGCCGCAATTGAATTCTTCCTCATTGATTGGGGCGAGCTGAATCCGGCACTGATATCCAGTTCCTTGCGAACGCTATTTTTATCACTTCATTTAAGGTGTTGCATGGATCCAGCTAACTAGGGTGTAGAAAATGTAGGTACACTTTTCTCTTTTAATTAGATGTACCATACAAATAATTAAACCATCGTACTGTTTCGTTCTGCATTCTAACAAACGAAATTTGAAGCAAGTGTGCAGTTTATTGAACAATATGCGTCGTTATTAAGACGTGTAAATTATTCCTTACAGTTAGTTCATTAATTGCTCGTAAAATAGATGTATATATTCTGGTTGTTTGTAAACGAACAAGAATTGTATGAGGACAAGATACTTTGCAATTTTATTAACAATCGTTCTTTCCAGATCCCACGATTATTCCGCGACACCATGGTTCATTCCGAGTGAAAATTGAAACAAGAGGTTCATCGACTTCGCGTTAGTAAAACAACATGGCGGCCGCCGCATTTTTCGCGTAAACGAATCGTTTTAAGATAATGCTACAGGCAGACACCGGCGCACAGTGGGACCTTTTGTCCAAATCGTGGACAAAATCAAAGAACTTTCGATAGAAATGAGATAGAGGACTGACATTTTTTTTACATACAACTGAAACTTCACAGAATATTGGAAAAATAGGGAGATTATGGTACGAATGTTTTTTAACCTCGAAAAAATTTGTCAAAGTTGCGCAATTTCGAGAAAATTGTGGTTTTTCCAATACCAAGCGCGGAAAAAATTTTTTTGGAACATGCTCTACAGCATTTCGCGTAGATTTTCTCACGCTAATTTCAAATCTGGTCTCAAAATTTTTCTACGACCTTAGAATTTTCCAAAATATCGGATTGTATCGGATAGTATAACTTTTTAAAAAATTTTTTAATAACGTAAAAAACATTTATTTTTTTTAATTATTGAGCCACTGAAACCTCTTAGGTAATTTAAATTTCAAGAATAATTAGATAATAGATTACATAGAAATAGCATATAATAAATATTAAACACTGTAACAAAATCTCTATTATATGTATAGTGATGATAAAATCTTACCATTCGATTTTTAAATTTGTAAATTAAGTTTTGCTGTCCTCGTTTAAGTAACTGCATAGCCTCAAGATCTAATGGTTTCCTCATCTTCTCATGTGATTTTAATCGTATTGTTGATATGCGTGGGTCAGATGTTAACAATACTATGTAAAGTATGAAGTACGTTTTGATTTGTTGTTGTTCTTGAAATTTTCCGGATTTTGTAATTGCAAAAATTTATAGTAACGAATAAATAAATAAATAATTATTTGCGTGCCATGTATTCAGAGTCTGTGAACGGAGGCTGGTGTTTAATGCCATTTATTGTCATACTACAATATCATTTTCAGCATCTATTGCATATGGAGACGAAATTACTTGTACTATTGTATAAAATTTTTTAATTAGTTCTATTTCAATTCTTGTGATTTGTGATTTGTATTGCCATCATGCCACTGAATCACATCCGTATTTACTTAACGAAGTCAATTGTCGAAGTCAAGTTAATTTTTGATTTAAATTTTTAATACATTGCATATAATAATTGTAACTGCAATTATAGTTTCTTAACAGAAAATAATGCTCTTTACTATAGAAAAAAAAGAAGACTGAAATCTTGAACAGGATCGTGAAAATACCGCCAAAAAAAGGTCATTCTTCGGGTGTCAAACGTAGATTCCAAAACGTTCGACTTTAAGGATGTTCTGGAGGTACAATGGGAGACAAAAGTACGAGAAATTCGAAATCCATCGATATATTGGCAATAAAAGCCATTCATGAGTATATTTTGCATTAAAAAATAGATTAATTTAGAAAGCTTTCGTTTAATTAGTGAATTTCACGTTACATTTATTTTTTAATCAAATTGTCTTCATATTATAAAAAATTATAAATGAATTTTGTGAATAATTGTACCCTCCGAATGATAGCTATATTCAGTGGTCTACAGTATTGTCGCGTTTTCATGCTAGTGAGATGACAACACCATAAATTTGAAGTTTTGTAACAGTTTATAATTTTTTGCTCTGTAACTGTTTAGTGAATCCTAATAAATTTTGAACATAATTAAATACATAATTTTTACTATATATAAAAAAATACTGAAGTTTCTAGTTGCGTTTTTTCAAGGTTTAAGTAGTGTTTGAAGTGGAATTTTATGAATTCTCCATAAGAAGACGTGTTAAAATGTGCAAACTTTGATTTGCTATAATTCTTAAACGGTGCAGTGAATCGAACTCAAACTTTGGTAATTGCATTAATTCAGTAAAACTTATATCATGTCAAGTTTTCAAGAATTTTGTTGCGTTTCTATATAGCTCCAGAACATCCTTAAAAGCTTGGCACAACTACGATTTTCATTTATTTTTATTGATTCTTCCATTTTTTGACGTCAGTGGACATTCGGAAGACAATACCAACTGATTATACATCGATACGTGAAAGTTCATTTCCTGGCAAAATGTCACTAAAATCTTCGATTCAGCCCACTGTGCGGCGAGGCGTTCTGATTTTCTTGTTAGTGTTTTATACAAAGGAAACCGGGCTTTATTATTCCGCGAGATAGCATTTGAATGAAAAAGAAAGTGGCAGAAGGCTGGCGCGAACAGAATGAGGGGGATACAAACAGGGGAGCAGAATAGGGTGGGGGAAAATACGTGGAAAAAACCGAAGGGAGAAAAAATTAGGGTACCGTAGACATCTGTCGCAGCAACATGCAAATTAGTTGACGAGACCAAAGGACTTCTTTCGCAGTGACGCGCCACTGCTGGAGAGCAGCACTTCCTTCGTTTATAAATTATGTTAAGTACAGTCGAATCGGAATCACAATGAAATAATCATTAAAGCGTCGCCTTTGTTTTGCACTGCTGCTTTTGTTTGTAATTTCGTTTGTACGATAATTTTATTATGTTGTCCTAGACTAGTGATGGCGAACCTTTTTGACGAGTGGATCACAATTACTTTTATTTCTTTTTTAATATCAAACATTTTGTTATGAGATAAAGTCGACAGTTGATTCGTTTTGGTTTTCACTTTTGAAATAATGCAATAAAGGTTTTAGTTTAATTTTTTATTTAGAACTTTAACTTCTGCACATTCCACTTGGATCTTTGATACTTTTTATTTACGTATTTTATTTTTATTTATTTGTTAATATTCTTATAAATCTGACATTACATATTTATGTTTTATAATAGTTTCATATTTTCAATTATCTTTTTCCTCTGTTATAATCAAAAAATGTAGGCCAATATTATTAGGTTGCTGCAAATGAAATGGCCGTTTTGAATCTTTAACATAAACTTTAATTTTTCAAGCTTCTTCTAGTAATCGAAATAAATTTGAATGCCTTCGGGTAGAAATCTAATAAACGTGAGGCAATGAAATTATCAGATGCAGTTTCTACAGCACATTTTTCTTTGAACATTTTTCTATTCAAAAAGCCGTAGATGACAGGTCAGGCGAATAAGGAGGGTGAGGGAAAACCTCACATTTCAACTCTGCTAATTTTTTTTCGCAATATGTGGCCCAGCATTATGGTGGAGCAAAATTATACCACGTCTATTGACTAATGCCGGTTATTGAACACGCAGTTTGCGTACATTATAGCAATTTCCTAACAGTATTTATCAGCATTTATGGTTTCAACTTTTCTCTAGCCACTATGCAGAACGTCGTCGATTGTCGTGGAGAATCCATTTTTTATCACAGATAATTATCCTGTTTAATATACCTTGATTATTCTGTCGGAAAAGTAATGAAGAACTGATCTCCAGACGGCACATCTTGTTTCTTTCAGTGAGCTCATATGGGACCCATTTATCTAACTTTTTTACTTTTCCCAAAGTCTTTAGATGTCATAAGACAATTAAATAGTATATATTGGTTCTCTCCGCGAATTTCCGGAACAGTTAGACGTGAATTCCTTTCAATTATATCTTTTAAATCTGAATGTTTAATAGCTGTTGGTTTATGATCACGAGGCTCATTTTCCAGAGTTGTATCTCCGGAATTAAATTTTTCAAACCAACGCCTTATGGTCCGATCACTTGCTGTACCTTCACCAAAAGCAGCATTTATGTTTTTCTCAGAAGTTTGAACTCATACAAGTAACTTATCTGAATTTCCTTTTTTCCATGGTGAACGAAAATCGATTCTGAATCCTGTATACTGTACAATATGAATAATCTTACCCTCGCAAATTCATGTACGAGATATGTACTTTTTTTATTAACAAGCTTTAGATCGTATCAGATCCATAAGCCATATACATATACAAGTACATAGTGTCTATTACTAGTTTAAAGTTTTAGCCTTATTCTAACAAGTTATAACAAATTATAATATAATATAATATTTCTTTACGTCTAAGTATAAAAATATATGATATCTCTTACATTACTATTTGCCTATAAATGTAATTACTTATATCTACATTGTGTTTTTTTTTAAAGGAGAAACATAAGTATAAAAATAAGAAGTATAAAATATATGATATCTCTTAAATTACTATTTGCCTATAAATGTAATTACTTACATCTACATAGAGTTCTTTTTTTAATAAGTAGAAACATAAGTATAAAAATAAGAAATATAAAAATATATGATATCTCTTACATTACTATTTGCCTACCAATGTAATTATTTATATCTACATAGAGTTTTTTTTTAAATAAGTAGGAACATAGATTTATCTCATAGCCTAATATTGCATTTATTAAAAAAGTCGTTGATTATCCTTAATATATTCATCTTTGGCTCTTTTAAAAAATTATGCACATCGTATGGAGGTTTCCATTTTGCATTTATTATGTACTTTTGAAATTGTACAACTTCAACGTCACCTGTCATGGCAAAACTAAACTACAAAGACGAGAAGTTTCAAATGTGAAAAACGGTCATTTCAATTGCAACAACCTAATACAATAAACGCGTGGGTCACTTACAAAGTCTTCGTGGTTCAGTATCAGACCCGCGTGTCATAAGTTCGCCACCGCTGTCCTAGACGTCTACACTGTACGTACATTTCAAATGAATATTAAAAGGAGAAACGTTTCCTGTCTCTCACTTGGTAAAGCCAAAAGAGTTAATGGACAATGGTCCATGCGAGTATTTTTCGCTAAAAACGGTCAGTTTCTCGGGATCCACCATGTACGCAGGCATTGCAAACACGTCGGATGCAGGATACAGATGCAGAAACTAGTGAAACGTGGTAAAAGTGTAATGAAATCGGCACTGTCGTCTGCCTGTCGTCCCCAGGTTCGTGTGTGTGTATGTACACGCGTGTGTACAGGTAAACGAAAAAAGCTCGTCGCGCCGACCAGCTCCAGGAAAGAAATGACGATGAAACGTAAACGCGATGTGTCTGGGTTCGGTTACGTGAAACTGGTAGAGAGTGAAAGTTCCGTCTGAACCGGTTAAATGCGATATCGGCGGTGTCGAGGAGGTCGGACGGTCGATAAAATCTCGTTTGTTTTTACAGAATATTGCACATCGGCGCTGGGCACAATTTTAATCGGACCACGCGAGCAATGAGCACCGATCTATTTTAAGCTCGCGCGATAATAATTGCGATTTCGAACCTCGCCGATTTCGAAGCACCGTATCTCAGCTGTCGGATGTATGCACAAGCTGGTGAATGCACGCGCGCCCTTAATTCCCACGTACTAACCTCGATTTATTCTGCGGTTACAGTGATCAGAACTTCCTTGTCATTCTACAAAGAAAATTGAAAGATTTATTTTTGGTGCATATACCACATTTGTTGACGATCCTGTCGATATGGACTTCCGGAAGATAAATTGTTAAGTTGTTAGTCATTTTTATTAGATTTAACAAGGTTACACACACACACACACAGCATCTCATAGAAGAAGAAAAGGAGAAAATGTCGAGAAACATTTGTAAATTAGGATCTGAATCCAGACATCATCAAATCTACGAATTTAACCCTTTGCTAAAGGAAAAATTCTTATCGATCGAAAAATTGAAATATAAATTATAATTATGATATCGGCGCCAGGTTCGATCCTTTTTAGAAACAACAAATATGCAAGTTAAATATTTAAATTTCTTAATGTTTCGATCCCAATGCGGATCATTATCAAGAGACCAAAATTTTTGCGTCTGAAAAAGAAATTAATATTATAGATTTTGTTTAATAAACATTTAAAACAGTATATTTAATTTCAAAATCTTTAATATTAAGAAGAAGCTAGAACAATTAGTTTGCTACAGGATGTGGAAAAACATTATTTCAAAAAATGCAATTGATCGGAGTTGTAGAAAAAATACTGAAAGTTGCATTTTACAACTTTTTTATGTGGGCCAATATTGAAAATTTTAAAAATGCGTTTTGGAGACCTGTGTCGATTAAACATATTCTGAAAAATAAATTATAATTATGATATCGGCGCCAGGTTCGATCCTTTTTAGAAACAACAAATGTGCAAGTTAAATATTTAAATTTCTCAACGTTTCGATCCCAATGCGGATCATTATCAAGAGACCCAAATTTTTGCGTTTGCTGTGAAGAAGGGACAAAAACTTTTTAGAAGTTACATTAAATATAATGTAATCTTTAATATGTAAATTTAATATGTAATCTTTATAATGTAACTTATCGCCAGCATGGGGTAAAGTGGAAATAGTGTAACTCACAATTATGTGTTCTAAAAAGTTTTTGTCCCTTCTTCACAACAAACGCAAAAATTTGGGTCTCTTGATAATGATCCGCATTGGGATCGAAACGTTGAGAAATTTATATATGTCGGGGCGTGTTGACATAGGCAATGATTTGAAAATTTGTATTATTATTAATGTCATGTTTGTTTTATTGATTGAAATTTATAAATTTGTGTTACCGTTACGTTTGTTTTATTTTTGAAGAAATGCGAGACAAGGTCCTTTAGGGAAATGGTTTAGGTCCTTGTTGAACGTGACCACGGGTGGTAGAATGGACACGTTCCTGATGGTTACAGTGTATATGAAAACAGGACAATATCAATGAGATATTGATTGATTTGCGTTGTCAAGAGAGTAGTCTTTTGATATAGACTGAATCAACTAGATTTTGACAAGACAAGACGTGTAAGGATAAATTCTACAGCACCCGTGAGCTCGTTGACGCATTTTGAAATGACGAATCGAACAAGGGGTCGGCCTGCCACGACATACATTTAACTTGCACATTTGTTGTATCTAAAAAGGATCGAACCTGGCGCCGATATCATAATTATAATTTACATTAACCCTTTGCAGTCGGAGCTGTTTTAATTCGAAATTTAAATATTTTTGCAAACCAGAATAATTCCATTGTATATCAGTTTTTCATTTTATGGAAATGAAATTAATGATACCTTATAGAATACTTAAATGTGTAGTAATTTATTAGATACCAACGTATTTAATAATGTAAAAAATATTGCGAATACAGCAATTTTTAGTGGTGACTCTGAGCCACCTCCAATATGTCATAATGCATAAAAGTCAGGGGTATGCGAGATCCCGGTCGGGATGAAAATTTTTCTCGGAATCCCGAAACCCTTCGGGATTCCCAAGAATTTCGAGATCCCGAAAATGTCCCGAAAAATCCTAACACAAAAATTATTCTCTATCTCGTACATTGTCGGGAACCCCGAACATTTTTGGGATCCCGTATATTCTCGGGAATCCCGTATATATTCGGGAATCCCGGATATTCTCGGAAATCCCGGATATTTTACGGGAATCTCGCACACCCCTGACAAAACTCTCTTTCAAATTCTCCGATGCAATTGAACGCTACAAAGATGTTAAAGTTATGAGTCTGTAAAGACCGTAATTTGTTAATAAAAGGTTAGGGTGATCAGAATGTTGAAGACTGCGATTGGAACATTGTTTAAGGGATGTTGTGGAGAGGAGAGTGACACGCTAGTGTGCTAATTGGAAACCGAAGCTTATACTCGCTGGCAATGTGTAAAACGGATAAGTCTAGAGACTATAATCGGTAGCAGAAAGTAGCTAGCAACAAGTGGCACAACCCTCCAGTTTAAAAGCTTTGTCTAGCACTACAGGCATAGGCTATAAGCCAACTGTATAGGCCAGACACTTGTGTCATTCAAAGACGGAGTTACGGTTAGGTGAACAACGTGGCATATGCGTTGTCGTCAAAGAAGTGTAGTGGGAGATAGATCCATACTGTTAGCATAGTAGCTATCAATCTAGTCTTAATAAGTGTCATACGTAGAGCTCAAAGTTACGACAGACGTAAATACAGTAATGTCGCGATAGTTGCCGCAGGAGCTGTACACGATACTTGACGCAGTGTCTACCCATTCCACTAGCTGTCAATGCTGCGCCGGGTCGCAAGGCGGCGATGTTTGATGTCGGCTCGGGTATATCGGTGTGAACACCACTACATTGACACCATGAATCGAATTTTCAAACTGCTTAATTTTCATTACTTTTTAATGAGATTTTACTGGCTTATTCCTGGCATTTTTCTGATTAAAACGAGACCAAACACGATATAATTTCAATTTTATTTAGTGGTGTAATCGACGATAAAAGTTCCATTTGCAAGGAATAACAGCGTATGGGAAAAGAGAGACGCGCATAGTCGTCGTCGCCGGTACAGATCAAAGGCCCGCGTGTTCGCACAATGTAATGCCAATTAAAAATGCTTTATTCTCCATTATTTTTTAATGAGATTTTACTGGCTTATTCCTGACCAAATTCACTAGTAGGCACTACGGCAACTTTCGTGTACAGCCCTCTGACAACTTTCAAGACATTACCGATGAGCTAAATTATACCGTGTTTGGTCTTGTTTTAATCAGAATTTTGCCAGGAATAAGCCAGTAAAATCTCATAAAAAAATAATGGAGAATAAGGCATTTTTAATTGGCATTACATTGTGAGAACACGCGTGCCTTTAAACTGTGCAGGCGACGATGACACGCTCGGCCACGCGATCATTCTGTCCTTCTCTATGTTCGGCTTTCGATTGATGGCGCGGTAGACTGTAGGGGCCAGTCATAAATCAAAAGACGAGCAGTTGTCTTGGAAGTTGTCGCTTCAGAGAACAGTTCCTGCGGCAACTATCGCGACATTACTGTAGTGGGAAAAGAAGTATGGAAGGTCGTCGAGCACATGATAAATGCAGAATCAAGGGATGCATGATGATTTTCGGACACCTAGTATGGTTGCTTAGGAATATCCGCGTTTCATGTCTAGAATTATGATGAAGCAAGTATATCTAACTTGTCATCAATAACGTAACGGAAAATTGCGCGAATGCACTCTTGAAAAACAGCCTTCGATGCAACTGAATTGCGCAACCACAGTATGCACGTCTACTTCGCTTCCGTTACTTTCACTGCTTCTTATTTCCGGTCTGTCGTGTGACTTCTATCGGAGGAACTGGAACGATCTTGCAGCAAGTATCGCAGCATTCTCATTCATCATGTTGCTGAACTATTGGATCCGAATAGAGATCGTGATTGTACTTTTCACTTCCAACTCTCTTCGACGTTTATTCTCAAATAAATTCCTGCTGAAATACGTCCGCATAAAGAACCACTGCTAAACGCTGCATCGATCCAAGCGAACGTGATTTAATTAATGAAGCTAGTACTAGAAAGTTAAAATTTACAACAGCGAATGCAACTTAAAGTCTTTCACATTCTAAAGAAACACGAGTTTCTAGAGTCTACTTTCCGCCATTGTCCTGCACCGCCCAACTCGGCGTCTTCGTTGACAACGAGAGCGTCGATAATTAGCATTACGTATTCGCGGTAGGGTAACTGCACCAGTGAATTAACGGGCACCAGTAAATGAACGTTTTTGTATATTTCGACAAATTTTAAGCCGTACGGCTTACTAGCGATAATGACTATTGGGCCAATGGAATATATGACTCTTTTTCGTAGCTGTATTCCTATTGGTTTATATTGGTCACGTGACCATTAGTTTCTAAGATGGCCTATTTTCACCAAGTGCGTTGAGTGTGTGCAACAGAGCTAAAACTAGATACACGACCTTTTCTTTTACACATGAGTTGTTATACTTTTCTTTTACACATGAGATAAAAGTTACTAACAATATAGATGTACGAGGGTTTAAATATTGTAGGATTTAAATTGTAAGTAAAGTAACACGTCCGTAAAATATTAACAATTTAAGATTTAATTTTATAAATATCAGATACAATATCAAAACACGTCTTTATTTTTTCACACGTCAAACGAATCTGAATCAAACAACACAAATTATAAAACAAGAAGAACGAAAATAAATCAATAAGTAACAAACATCGAATCGTCGCGTCGATGAAACTCTCGCTGATTATGCGTAGACGACTTCTCCCTACAATATTGAATATAAATCACAAAAATAGCTATAAAATGAATATTTCGTTAAAAATTCGTTGTGTCTATTCACTGGTCCACGATATTACTCATAGCCCAGTAAATGAACAGTGTTCATTCGCTGGGTTTTATGGCAGCACCGTACATATTATTCAAGAGAACACTAAAATTGTGTAGAATTGTTCACTGGAACTAGATTTAACCCCAGAATACGTATTTGATACACGTTTCGAGTAAATGAACGGAAGGTTTTAGTCGCGTTCATTCACTGCAAAGTAAATGAACAGCACGTTTTACTAATTATAAGTTACAAAGCGGAAGAGACAAAGAACGCACGGGTGACATTACCGAAAAAGGAACAGAGAAAAGAGAATATTTCCCATAATATTAGTCCTAATTCCAGTTCTAAAGGAAGTGATTCTAAAAAATCTGACAGTGAAGATCACGAAACTCAGGAAGAAGAAGTAAATGATTTCGTTGTGTGATATACGACAAGAAATACTTTCCTGGCAAAATAATCGATGAAGAAGACGAAGAGTATGAAGTGACAACAATGGTAGAATGTGAAAAAGGAAAGGTATGGAAATGGCTAAAGATTCCAGATACTTTTTTTTCCTCATTTTTCTTACAGACGCAATTTCAAAAATTATCTTGAAAATGGTGCAAATCAGCACCGAAACGTCGATTTTTTTGTTTATTAGCAAAATTGCTTATTGATTAATTTACTTTTTTTCTAATGATCGAACCGTAGCGCCGAAATCATTTATTAATTGTTATAAGCAATAATACGATCGATATAAACTATTTTATTTATATTCCAGATACGGTTTGGTACAAGAGACAGGATGTTTTAACAAAGATAACGGAGGCAAAGAAAATTAATTCTAGGGGATTCTTTGTGATTAAAGAGTTAAATAAATAGGAGAATATTGTTTAGTAATTTTGTTCATTCACTGGACCTTCATTGTTCAATTACTGGAATGTAGTGTTCATTGACTGGTATTTTTCATATTTTTTATTTAACGTTTAATAAAGAAGAATAATAATAATTTCATTGTGTTCATTTATTTTTGACAAATGAAGTATAGGGAGCTATTTGGCATATATAAGATTCCTTTAATTCACTTTTTTTTTTAAATAAAATATTTTCCTGAACAATTTCTTAACCCTTTGCACTCTGAGCTACATTAACTAAAAAACTAGCTGGTTATTGTCGCTCGCTCGCTTCGCGAGCTTTATTTCTGTTTTGTGTATGACTCTCCATGAGCCACACAAAGAACTTCCCGATTCGTTAGTTGCAGTACATTATTATCATTATAATAACTAATAATAACTACTAACTCACTCTGGCATTGGGATATTTTTTGATTATTGTAATCGGTAACATTAGCATTAGTTCCATAATTAAAGAAAAAAATTTGTTTTAAATTAAAAAAAATGAAATATATATAATTACGTTTGTTTATTCGGTGGACAAATCCATCCTCTCGTATAAATTGCATTGTTGAATGAACTTCTATTGAAAAGAACTAAAAAAAACTAAAAAATCTAAAAAACTACTTGACCAATATAGACTAAAATCTAATCAGCTCTAGATTACAACGGGGCACCTCGATTGCATCATTCATCATTCTGATCGCGTTGTTACTTTTTCAGAAAACGTTTTACGAAAAATTTGATAACATAAAAACGGCCATACGCACACACACACACACATACTAACAATTTGATAAAAATAGTCTAAAATGACTTCAATGACCATGAAACGTGAAGATCTGCTAAAAAATCGATTTTCGATTTTCGGGGTAATTACAGTAACTTCCCTATGAATGGGGAAGTTAATTAAACATTTTTTCCTACTTGGAATATTTCCATTCCCTATGATGTTAAAAATTGTATGGATATGATATTGGTACAATACCTCATACAATACGTAACTGTTTAGTAATTGATTAGATACCCATGTATTTAATAATGTATACAATATTTTGAATAATGGTACAGCAATTTTTAATGGTGCCTCAGAGTCACCATTCGAGTGCAAAGGGTTAAATTTTCATTCACTGGTGCAGTTATCCTATCAGTGATCCGTCGGTAAACAAGCATCGTTGGATTCTTGAACGAGAAGGCGCGCCTCGTCTTCGGGGCCCGATATAAAGCAATTACACCGAGCGCAGGCGGCGCGTTGCTCATTGCCATTACGCTTACGTTTCTCGCGGAATCGCTGTACCATGGCCGATTCGGCGGAATCCATCATTAATTATATCGCCCCGCCGCGCCGCCGCCACCGCCGGTACAGATATAATGAAACCCTCGTCGCAATTGAAATCCCGCCGCCCACGGTCTCGAATGTTATTTTAATTGCGACGCGCGAGTACGGGATCGCTGCGACTTTCCGCGCCACTTTGGGACACCTGCTACGGAAACTTTAATGAGGATCCGACCCGAGCCTCCCGCTAACTCGTAGTCCAGGGAACGCGAACGCTTAATTGTGTCGATACCAACAGGTGATCTACAGTTCGATCAGTATTATTAGGTTGTCGCATTCGAACTTGCCGCTCCTCGTAATCAACTTTCCCCGAACAGATTTTTCGCTCTTTGACTCCTTCATCTAACGTTTGCGATGCTGAAGACCATTTCTCTTCACCCTCGTGCTAATTGTCGAAAGTTGACAACACGAACAGTTTTATCTTCTGAACTACACGAATCTGAAGAATCAGATGAAAATGACAATCATTAAGCCAAATTCAAACGTTATCATTTAATTATGTTATCATGATAACATTTGAATTTTGCTTAAAGCTTATTACGATCGCTACACGTTATCATTCAATTTTTTTTTATTAAGCATTTCTTATTTCAACAGCGATCTATTTCTGCTGTACAAATATAAATTACAATTAATACATACAGTAGTTGATATTGATAAACAATAAAACAATTAAGGTTTAAATGGAAAGATTACAATCTTTCAAAAAATGATGTATACAAATACAAGCCTTAATGTTAGGTTCTGCTATAAACATGTCAACGCTTAGAGGTAGTTGGTATCCCATTTTACATAAACACTCCAAAAGTTTTATATCATTATCATTCAATTTATTATGCTACATGTTAAACAGTGAAAATGACAATTCCCGCTTCGGTCATTTTGCTGCTGACGATTTTGATTTTTTGCATAGTGTTTTTTATTCAGTGTCGGTGTTTTCTTCTCTTTAATGGCGGCTATCTTCCTCGCAGCAGCATTTTTCGTTTGTCATTCTTCCAATATCGAAAGATGATCTGGCGAAGTCAAAATAGCGCTTTTCATCGGCTGTCATCCACGATTGGATTTTGTGGCCGTCTCGACACAGTGCTCGCCTCAACAATTTGATTATCTTACATAGAAAACACTTAGAACATGGTTTCCAATAATAAAAATGACGTCTACATGCATATCTTTAAGCAATCAGGGTTCAAAAAGTGAATTAACCCTTTGGTTACCCGAGACGAGATATCTCGCACCCCGATACCTCCTGATAAACGCTCGTGACGAGATATCTCGCCGCCCCACCTAGACACTATAGACAAATATATTTTATAAGTAACTGTATCCTGATTTGTAAAAGAGAGAAATTAATGAAATCTTTATTAACCTTTTGGTTACCCTGGACGAGATATCTCGCGCCCCGATACTTCCCGATAAACGCCTTTTGCGAGATATCTCGCGCCCCGATACTTCCCAATAAACGCTGTTGACGAGATATCTCGCGGCCCGATACCTCCCGATAAACGCTTTTGACGAGATATCTCGCACCCCGATACTTCCCGATAAACGCTCTTGACGAGATATCTCGCATCCCCACCTAGACACTATAGACAAATATATTTTATAAGTAACTATATCCTGATTTGTAAAAGGGAGAAATGAATGAAATCTTTATTAAAATATTATTTCTTCCTAAATACTTTTAAATCTTTTTAATACAGATTTCATTCATTTCTCCCTTTTACAAATCAGGATATAGTTACTTATAAAATATATTTGTCTATAGTGTCTAGGTGGGGATGCGAGATATCTCGTCAAGAGCGTTTATCGGGAAGTATCGGGGCGCGAGATATCTCGTCCAGGGTAACCAAAGGGTTAATTTGTTGAAATAATTTTATTTACTTTCTGAAAATAGTAGTTATTTACTTTCTACTGCTACCACTGGTACTGGGTGGCGAGATATCTCGTCAAAAGCGTTTATCGGGAAGTATCGGGGCGCGAGATATCTCGTCCAGGGTAACCAAAAGGTTAATAGGAAACGCAATAAAACTTTTTAGCACATATCTTTAACCTTTCCTTGGCACAGCTACACTGAACAGGACTTGTTGCTTCCAATGCTCATGAAAAATTTGTTTACAAACAGAAATAAAGTTGACAATCATTACTATTGTTGTTTCCAATGTGTTAATGCGGAAGAAAGTACTCTCCCAACTCGACAGTCCTTTACTTCTATGCCTCAAATGTAAATTAATTTATACTCATCCAAGAAAATAGAAGTACACGAATCTTGCCGTTTATCAGTATATCAAAAATTCGGTTCACCTTAGACAAAAATCGTTGTATCCAGTGATTTGAGGATCGATAGTTATTATCGAATCAAGTACACACTTACCGCCATGGCAGGGAACAGTAACATTGGCGTGTGCTTCATAAAATATGCCACTCACAGTATTGCACCGGTTGAATTCTCGACGTACACGTGGAAACGTGGCTCGCACATAGACATCGAAAGCATAATGTACGAGTAGATAAATCGATAGAGAAGGTTGGCAGTACTAACAAGTTTCTAGCATTCCTCTTTGATGTGATCGCATGTACGCGAACATTTGCTGTTGAGTACCTCGTCATACAGTGACGAGCATATCGCCATCAATTGACCACGCGAATGCAAACTGAGAGGCCACATTGCGATGCGGAGTGTTTCGTAATGGAAATGCATTGTACTAGGTTGGAATGTGCGTAGCGTGGATCTCCGCGATATTGATCTGCCCGTTAAAATTTCCTGCATCCGCGTTTTGCATGCTCCTTCAACTCTTTGAAGGTTTGTCTGCCGCAAAGTTCGCGAAAATCGTGAAAACATCACCGAAAGTCGGAACACCGAGCTTTCAGTTCTTCGGTTGTTCCGCAACAATTGTCACAGACCAGGCATGAACTCGTTTGCCACCACTAACGGAAGACGCCAAAGGGTCTAGAAGACGAAGAATAGTGAATCGGCCCCCCTGGATTTTTATTGAAATTGTGTGGAAAACATTGGTTTTAGGTTGAAAGATAACCCTCCAAAATTTCAAGTCGCTAACCCTTCATGTAAGGATTATATGAGGGTAAATACCCTTAAATATATCATTTTTTTTCTCGGTTGTTAATTAAGATATTGAGATAAAAAGAATACGAAAATACTCGTACTTACGTCCTTCATATCATATATTTTTTTCACAATTGTGATCATATTATTAAGGGTAGAAAAAAATTATTACATTTTTTAGGGGTGGAAATTGCAAGCAACCCTTCGAGTGACCACTTTCAAAAAATTCAACAACAATGTTCTGTTATCTATCTAATATACAGGGTCATCCGTTTTTAAACGGACAAACGTAAACCAGCTATAAAGAACCCCAAATGGAACAAGTTTTACCCCTGCCACTTTTTTTGTTTCGGCCTTGATTTCTAGAAAATTGCAAAAAACCATAATTTTTTTAGTTCACATAAACTTGAATATCTCGGGACTCCAGTGATGAATCTTGATGATTTTTTCTTTGTTGTGTTGAAAATAAACAGGAACATCTTTTTTTTTGTTCCCAAAATATTTTTGTGTGACCTACGAATCTTGGTTTCCTGATTTTTCCTTTGTTTGGTTTAAAATAAATAGGGGCATCTTTTTTGTTAACAAAATATTTTTGTTTTTTTTAGCACGTTTATTCCAAGAAAATATCATCCATTGAAGTCACGCATCCTGGAACCGTTCAGATAGCTACGGTCCGATCCAGAAAAAACCAAGATTCGAAGATCATACAAAAAAATGTTGGGAACAAAAAAAGATGCTCCTGTTTATTTTCAACACAACAAAGAAAAAATCATCAAGATTCATCACTGGAGTCCCGAGATATTCAAGTTTATGTGAACTAAAAAAATTATGGTTTTTTGCAATTTTCTAGAAATCAAGGCCGAAACAAAAAAAGTGGCAGGGGTAAAACTTGTTCCATTTGGGGTTCTTTATAGCTGGTTTATGTTTGTCCGTTTAAAAACGGATGACCCTGTATACAAGAGTTTCAAGATGGTCGGAAAGGTGGAACATAGTTAAATATTGAAAAACAAATGAAATTACGCCATTATAATGTAGGAATACTATTAGTGGAAGATTTTAGTAGTGATTATACTTTTATTATATTTATATATATTATACTTATATTATTATTAATTATATTTATATTATTATTAATTATATTTATACTTATATTATATTTTTTTCACAATTCTTTATTTGACAATTATTGAAACCGTAAAGGTGTTTTCATGCGAATTCGTTGAATATATATTTTTACCCCAGTGCAAATTATAGTAAAAGTCGCATAAAATATAAATAAATTTAATCTTGTTATTTTTATAATACTATACACATCAATCATTTTTGATGGTCGATAGGTTTTGCGTTAAATATAATTAATTAATTCGGAGCGGCCGTAATAAAAGAGACTCGAAATAAAGAAGCATATTTTTTTACTAACATTGCAGTTACACATACAACAAAATCAACTGCAGATAATTTGTGCACAAAAATACATTCCAGACTTAATTACAGTACAATAGATACATCATGTTTTTTACAATCACATTAAAAAAAAGTAGTTCGTTTTGTTAATGTTTTTTACTGCTGTTATTGATAATATTAAATTTGATTATAACATTTGTTCCTTTATTTTATATTTGTACATAACAAAATTGTTTATATTTTGATAGTTTATTATTTTTTGTATAAAACTAATAAATATGACAGAGAAACAACTGTGTATTTGCACTTTTTTGAAAATTCCTATTCCGATATTCCTGTACAACGTTTTAAAAAAGCGTGGTAAAATATCAATTACTGGCATTGTATTTTTGGTCCGGTATTGCAAACTCTAGTGGCTACCATACAGGATTTCGTAGATCACTGATATTTGAGGTTTTTGCATTTACAAGAGATACAAAAATCCCGAAAAATCATTCGAAGTGTCAACGAGGGACGCGTGAACTGGAAGTAATTGCAATTTAATGAAAAACGACATCAAACATCTCTCTATTTTTTTATTCACATAATCATTGCGAAGGGTCAACCATGTATCCACATCTGTATAGAGCTTCCCAACTCTGTAACTTTTATGGAGCGTTTCATAAAAAACGAACTTTAATGCATTGCGCGTATAATTGGCACACCTGTTGCCGAAGTTTCCGGCCCTCGAACAAACATGAAAATTACAGAAATAAACTATAGATATTACGGAAACACTTTTAAGACGTTATTGTATAGTTCCAAAGCTCTTCTCGAAATATATACGCTGGAAAGATATATTTTTAAAAATTTCGACATAGGTCGTGTCATAAAAAAGTTGCGAAGAAATTCAAGTCGTACAATGTTTAAAAAGCTATCGTTTGTGAGCGACTTGATGTAGGAAAGTCAGCTCGGAAGTCACCAACGACGCACAGACTGGTATTTGGCCGATCTAGCTGGCCAAAATTGTTGATTGCTTAAAACTGATTCAATTTATTATGTTTCATTAAGTTATGCTTGTATTAATGAAAAAGAACAGTTTATACGTTACAAACAATGGGGTCGGTTCGAGGGACTACCTGGCGCACAGTGGGCTCGATTGGAAAAGTACGCGACATTTTTGAATAACTCTTAAACCACTGAAGATATTGCAATGAAATTTGAACTGAATATATAAAAAAATAATTCCTTTTCAATGATTTTTAACTTAATATATTTCACATTTGTTTAACCATTTTTATTAATTTAAAACAGCTTTATAAATTATTTGTTCAATAATGTATTTAATATTTTCGCTATTTAATGCAAATAGATACAATGTTTAAGTTTTACATTCTTGAAAAAAATTTGTTAAGGCCGAAAATATTGAAAAATTGCTATTTTTACCACTTTTGATCATTTATAATTCGTAAATCAATTAACCAATTTCAATGAAATTTTCAGAGCGTATATAATTCATAACAGTCGACAAAACACATTTTTTAAATTTTCGTTATTGGGCCAGCTAAAAAAGTTGTAAAAATCAATTTTTAGTATTGTTTTTCACAATTCTGAAAAACAAAACATTTTAAAAGGAATTTCAAAACATTTGAAGATCGATGCACGTAAACAATTGCAATGTAACTTATGCACTGTCGAAAAGAAATCGTCAAACTCAACGCAGTCAAAATATCAGAGATGAAAGATTTTATTTATTTTTAACTTTAATTATTTACTGCAAAATATAAATTAATATTAAATAAAAATATAATATAAATATAAATATTCATCACAGTTCTGTGTCAGACTTTCAGAGGCTGCATACTTGACGAATTGAGCGCCTAGCGCGCGTCCAAGCGCGGACAAGATAACGCGACGCGGATGTCTTTAAACAATAATATCTCGAAAAGGGACTCGAAGGAGGAAATGATTTTTGTCACATTACATAGAGGAAAGTTCACTGAAAAGATCCTTACTTGTTAAAAACTGGGATCTCCTGAGACCTGAAAGATCGCGCATGTCAAAGATACAAATTTTCAACGATTATTTTCATGTTGTTCAGTATTTTTTAAAAATATGTTATATATCATAATTGTCAATGAAAAGTATGATTTCTAATCAATAAAGTGTGCACTTTGATGTAGAAAAAAATTCAGGGCAAGAAGTTGATCACAGTTATCAGGACACTTTAAGAATGAACAGCTAATTATGTAGGGAAATTCGATATTCCTAAACTGTCTAACTTTATGCGTGTATCACAACTAGAACTGCTATTGTATTTCATTAATTTTATCATTTTCGTGTTCGGTGGACATTTAGAAATCGATACCAATTGAAAAAATATCAAAATTCGAAAGTTGACTTTTTCGCAAAATGTCGCGTACTTTTTCAATCGAGCCCACTGTGTGACGCTCCCAATAACAATGTTATTTTGTACCTGGGGGTAGTTTTAGGAAATCGACTTTTGGCCAGCTAGATCGGTCAAATACCAGTCTGTGCGACGTGTCCTGCCGAAAGTATGTCTTCCAGAAAAATATCTACGGGGTGCAAACGATTTTTAACTCGACCAAAACGTGTTCCATTACTTTCCGTGGCCTGGGTAAAATCTCCAAAGGGCGGCGGCGGGATGAAAAAAGAGAAGATAAAATGGGAGCAAGGGAGATGAGGAGACGGTCACTTTTATCCTCTCGTAGTGATTACCGGTAAAGGGCTTCGGCCGCTCGCTTCCTCTGTTCGTCTTCTTCCCTCTTCGGCCGTCGGTATTGCGCCACTGTGCGAAGACCCGTGGCACTTTAGAGGTAATATGCTCTTAAAGATAATGGCACCGCAGTGTCCCTCCGGACATTATTAAGTCTTCCTTCCTTCTTTACTTCCTTTCTATGGGACGCGTGCTCTCGCTCGGTCAGTGCCAGCTTGACCAGGCTAGAGGCAAGTACAGACGCGTAGAATAATAACCATACGCCCCGTAATGTGCACCTACGTAAGAAATTATTTACACTATTTTACTGTTTGGTGTTCCGCGATTTTCTCTCGCGCCACGGTGAATGGATCCGAGGACGGAGCTGGTAGAACTTTTTAGAGTATATCCGAATTTGAAAGGATTAAGACGTTCTATCTTATAGCAGACGTATCTTTAAACGCAAATTGGTTAAATAGTATCTGTACATTGGTTTTTATTACACGTCAATGATGGAAGAATGTATAGTGCACTTCTGCATAATGGATAACCAGTCTGCTAATGAAAATATGTACGTATTGTTTGCATAATAGAGGTTCGGTTAATAGTTGTGTATATGAGGTTTAGCATTAATTGGTTCGGATAAACGAGGCTCTATTGCAGCGGTTCTTAACCGTTTTGAAGTCAGGGAACACTTTTGATTATATGAAAAATTTGAGGAACACCAACATTAATGATCCAAAAAATACAAAAACACCCCATGTAGAAATTAATATATTTTAGAAAATATATTACTAAGTATATTTCATATATTTCGCGAAAAATGGCGGAACACAGGTTAAGAACCAGTACTCTATTGAAATAAATTTTAAAAAATTACCTATATTCACCTATATTTAGTAGTTGGGGGTGATTTAGAGTCACCACTTAGACTTGCTGCATCATTCACAATATTGTTCAGATTATCAAATATATTGGTATCTAATAAATTACTAAACCTTTAGTACTGTATGAGGTATTATATCAATTGCACATCTTTAAAATGAGAGAGATCATATTATATGGAATTATTCTAGGTCGGAAGAAATGTTTAATTTTCGAGTTAGAATAGCTCCGAGTGCAAGGGGTTAATTATTATTTGTCAATTTTTTAACATCTCAATGAACGAAACTTGGTGTGAAAAAATAGTTCTAAATTCGCATGTGGGCTCTTGGATATTGACACTTTTGATTTAACTCTAAACGTACCGAGCCTTAAAAGTAACTGGTACATGTCCTCCCCTTATAAAAATGACAAGATTGATGTTATTTAGACTTTGTGCAGCTCCTACTGTAATATGTGCTCCACTAAAGATATCTATACGATCGTTTCTTGTGAAATTATTTTTATTACATTAATCATCGAAAAATAAAAAATCTGGTGATGGTAGGTTTAGTGTTAAACGGCAAATATTAAGAATTCCTGGTATAGAAAATCATTTTATATTGTTTCTTATTTATATTTCAAAGCAATGTTGTAAGTTTTCATAACAGAGCTCCACATACAGTCCCCGACAAATTAATAAGACACCTAGCATATTTTTAAATTTCTTTTATTTAAAGGTAGAAAATGTACACTCCGTTACATCCTGTATATTACATACTATCTCCAAAGTAAGCTTGTAAAATCTTAGGATTGTATCACGTACGGACACGGATTGACATTGCTTCGACAAAAGTATAAGACGCTAACTGAAAAATGTTTGATTAAGCAAATAAAAATACAAAATTAATACTTTGTGATACTTCCCTTGAATCGTATTAAGTCTAGTAATCGCTTTCGAATAGTTTTATATAACTTTTTGATTCGTTTTTGTTCTAAATGTGTCCAATTGTGATTTCTATTTTCTTTTAATTCATTTACGTTATTATATTGTCTTCCATATGCGTAGACTCCCTTGACAAATCTCCCCACACATTTTCTATAATATTTAAGTTGAGAGAACGAGCGGGCCATTCCAAAATATTAATATTTTTGAAGAAAAGAATTGTTTCACTGATTTTGCAGTATGGATTGTTGCATTATCCAGTTGAAAAATATGTTTTTTTGATATTGAATCTTGTTTACCTGATCTGCTATTAGCTCAACATATTTATTACTATTTATCCGACCTGATAAAAAGTTTATTTTCGTTTTTCCATAGTAACTAATTCCGGTCCATACCACAACACTGCCACCACCCATTTGACGACGACTCAAATAATGTTCTTCCTTTCTGCAATCATGAAAGTAGTAGACCTAGTCGTCGGGGTTATCTAAATTGAATTTTGTCTCGTCATTAAAAATTACTTTTCTCCATTTTTTCATGCAGTGGACGTCTTCACGCGCGAATTTTAGTCGTGCTGCTTTGTGCTTCTCCATTAAGGAAGGCCGTTGTTTTAATTTCTTCCGTTTAATGCGTTCGCTTCATTGTAAAATGCGATGTACATTTCTCAAATTTGTTTGCACACCTGTTTTTTCGGCTATTTGTCTTGCTGTGCCCTTAAAGTTCGACTCAACACGCAAAACTCCACGTTTATCACGTTCGGAAGTAACGCTAGGTCGTAACTAAATTTAATGTTATCGGCGCACTGGTTCGATCAATTCTAATTTAATTAAATTTAGTTATGAACCATTGACGATCGAGATACAGAGAACTGTAACGCTAGGTCCTTCCACTTCTTTTCGTTTTCCATAAGCACTTGGATTTTTAACACTTTATAGATCGCACACCTACTTCTGTTTAATAATTTCGCAATTTTATTAATACTGTACTTTTCCGAGCGCAACAGAACGATTCGATCGACCTCACTCTTATCTAACTGCTTTCCTCGACCAATTATTTATTTTTCGTTGTAATAAATGTACTTATACTGTAAGAAAATCACAAAATTCAACGTCTGAATACGTTCGCAGTAGAACGCTGAATGGTGTAAGTCATATGAGTGGAAAATGAGTCAAATATCTTTCTCTAATTTTGCTGTAGTATGCGATACAATCCTAAGATTTAGCGCGTTTACTTTGGGGATAGTATGTAGTATTCAGGATTCATAATGGAGCGTACACTTTCCACCTTTAAATATAAGAAATTTTAAAATATGTTAATTGTCTTATTATTTTGTTGAGGACTGTATGACTGTTAGCAACGCTGGTGCATTCTGTGAGGTTAACTACACTGTTTAACTACAGTGTTTTATTAAAATCTTCGTTACGAGTATGTATATTTTATCGCTTTATAACTTTATTTCGGACTGTACTCCAGATGTAATAAGTGCGTATATGTTTAATTACAAAACAAGCAACCTGTTTAGCGTTTACTTCTTACTATGCCAATGACTGTACTAACTGTCTTACGATTGTTGTTCACTGAATATATTTCATATTAAAAGATTTATAACTCATAAAACTATTTGATTTCGCCTAAAAATCCCTATTAACTTATAATAAAAGCAAGTTAACCTCGCTCAAACGTTTCAAAAACAGATAGAAAAAATTTTACTACAATTTTGCCTTAGGATGCCAATCATTGTACAGTTTACCCTATTATTTATTCAATATTTAGTATTTATTCGAATTATGTTTGTAGTAGTTATTCAAATTATGTTTGTAGAATCATGATCGAACCAGGGCGCCGATAATATCAATTTCTATTTGTCTAAGAACAATGTGCGATCGCGAAAAATAATCTTTACCCTATTAAGGTGAATTGCCATAAGTCTGGACAGTCCAAAAGTGATACCTAAATCTGGACAATTGAATTTTTATAGTAAAATCAATAATTAAGAGATTCAATAATTATATTATATATTCTGAGGCCTTAGCTACAAGTAGGTGTGAATATTATTTTATTAAGACATCAATTGAAATTTAAAAATAAATTCAAAGTTCATCTGAAAACAGCATACAAAATTGTCTATTTACATGCGAATCATGTGCATTTATAGTTCGAACTTCTGTTAGAAAAGAAGATATAATTTAAGCCCTCAAACAAAAACTATTTATCACGCATAATAATATTGATATTTTAAAATAAATTGGCAATCAAACTTATCGTAAATAATAATTATTAATCCAAATATTAGATGTCCAAGTTTAGGACTGTTTTGAAATATAAGTACTCCATACCGGGACGCGATGCCAGTAGCTGTCCCACTCTAAGCTTATACACAATGTGCATACGCCTAAAACCGGACACGTGTTTGCGACTAAAATCAACCCGTTGTTTGCAAATTATTTAAATAAATGTACGTATAATTAGTCTTCTATTAGCTTGTATAACGTATGTATAGAAAATGTGTACCGCCTGTGACGTGAATAATACTTAATTTTTTATGTTAATAACAAGAGAGAAACAAAATTAAAAAAGAACTAGAACAATAATAATTTACATGGAAAAAGAAAGATAATTACACAACAATTGAAAGATATAAAGTTAAAAATCAATGATGAATCTAAAAAAATAAGGTCTGGAATTAAAGAAGAGAAAGCAAAATTGTGCATTCAATTAGAGAATATGGAGAACGAAGGAGTATTGTCTATTGAAATGCTTTGCAACAGAAAATGAGAATTGAATATAGAATAATAATATTTTCATACCATATGTATATCATTAAAGATTTAATAAAAATCGGAGGCATTCTCAAGGAATACCCCCACTTCTCCCGGCCGTGCGTCTCGCTCCCCGTAGCGGTCATAGTGCTCGGAGCACTATAGTGTCTGTTATACAGATTATACATAATTTCAATTTATCCCGGTATAGGCTTTACTTCTGTCCAGGTACTAGCTTAGATTGGATTTAATATGTCCAACTATAGGTTTGAATTATTCTTGTTAATACGAATAAAATATTAATCTGAACAATAATTTTGGGACTTTAAATTACTTTACAAAATCTGAATTTTATGATACTATTCTTAAAAAATTGTTTTTGTTTATCTAAAGTGGTAAAATTAACGGTAGCAAAAAATGCTGTCCAGGCATAGGGTATTTCACCTTATTGTTGCAAAACTGCGTTTCAGGAAGCAGGAAGCGCAACCAGTTGCTTGAATTCATGCCTTTAGATTTCTATTTCGATGGCATTCCCCGTGGAGCCGGTATCGTAATTCATGGCAATCAGTTGTACATAGAAAAAACGTCGATACACCCAGAAAGGTTGCTACCAGCGATATCCCATAAAGCTGAGAACGGAATTATGGGCGTGTTCTATGGTCCACATAGAAGGTAGGGGACGTTCTTTTTTATTATTATCCTTGCGATAGCATCTGGCCGATGCGTGTAAGTGTACAAAGTTACCCTCGCTGCAAAAATCTCTCGGCCAAATTCTATTTCCGTTTTACCACATCGATAAATATCGCCTTCTCCCTCGTGCCACAGCCCTTCGTTCTAGTCAGCTCAGCGAGCCCTTATGACCTTCGTTCTTTCTTCTCGCCTAGCAAGAACGCGCGTTCGCTCGCGAAAGCATCTGTACAACTGCATATGCAATTTTTATTGTGAATAAATATTCAAACAGTGACAACCGTTCATTAGATCGCGTTGCACTGGGGTGCGTAGATGGGAAGGCTAAATAAAGTATCGATTGACCACGTGTTACCGTTGAAATCATTAAAAAGAAACGACCAAAAGCAAATTTAGACTTTCCAAGACTATTTGGACGTTAATACAATTTTTAACATTGTGCTGCATATTTTGAATTAACGCGTAAATAATCATGTATCATGTTATGTTAAGAAAATCATAATCTTAGTGTTAAACATATTATTTTATAAACTTATTTATATCGATCGTATTATTGTTAAACACAATTGTTGAATGATATCGACGCTACGATTCGTTTGTTGAAAACAAAAATAAAAATTAACGAAGCAATTTTGCAAATTATTAAAAAATCGACGTTTCAGTCACTTTTCAAGATTAAATTGAGATTGCGTCTGTAAGAAATATAAGAAAATTTTTTAAATTATAACATACAATTTTCAAAGTAGTAACTATTACAAGTTTAAATTTAAGGGAAACAAATTTTTCACAAATAATTTTCAACTCACTTGCTCAGGTGTGATTAAGTATGATAATGTGAGAATCATAATACGTCTTTGAAATCATCCAGTGAAATTACCAAATGGTAAAAGCACACGTTATTGACATTCATTTATAACTGAAATCAAATTTCATACAGCAAATTGTATGTGTTGTATATTTACTTTGGTTAACAAATAAAGGAAAATAAGTGAAGGTATATCTTTGTATTGGAAAGCATTCATCATATGACATTACTGACGCAGTAATGTTGCGTAATATTCATGTATCATAGGTGTTTCATACCTAAGATTTACGCTATGGTGTTTAATCGTGTGAAAAGTTGCCAATAATAAGCTTTGGTGTAAATTTTCTTCTCTGTCAACTATTTTGACATTGTCAAAATTAAATCTGTGATCCAGTTCTAATGAATGTCTCGTCGATGCAGTGTGTTGCGATGGTGGTATTATTCTTAATAATATTCTTTTATTATTGTGCTTGTTATTCGTTAACGAATTTATAAATTATTGTTAACAATTTGAACTAGTTCCACTAATAAGTAATAAACAGAATGCTGTAGAAATAAGAAGTGAGGGTCGTCGTAATATGGCAAAGACGTATTACGTCCATGTGGTAAATAGGGTAAAGGGCAAGGAAAAGGAAAGTTTCTGGTTGTTAAGACACAGTGCCTTAGCTCCCAGAAGACTTTCCCGTTTCCCTGGCCCCAGTAAAGTTGGACGTGAAGGATTTGGCTTCCGGGTATGTACCCAATAAACGCTAGACATTGATCTCACCTTTATTTGTCTCATAGGTGGAATTCCACCCTGTTCGGGTACGAAAATGTTAAGGCGATCGTCTTAGAAGGGTCCCAGGTGCTTTCCTTCGAGGAATATCTGCTACTCGAACCGTGAAAGCTGTTCCTTGCAAATAAGCTTTCAAACAATCCCCTTCTTTCGTTCTCTTCCACTTCATATCTTTTATTATATCAGCCCTTAAATATATTATTTTCCGTCCCCAAACTTTTCACCAGCTGATTTCAATTAAAAACTCAATTTTTAGCTCGTTCTCTCAATTATTCATTATCCTCAATATTTCGTATTTTACTATTAGACTGCAGATCTTTATGCAAAATTCAGTAGATCAAATTCGAAGTTGTTAAAAAATTTTTTTAATTGAAGATCTCAATGTATGATTTCTCCGCTTTCAACATAATTAAGGGAAGAAATAACATTCAATTTAGATTCTATTTGTTGTAATCTACGAAGACAATTTTTATCTTGCATAAAGATACATTTTTTAAATAGGAGATCTCAATATATGATTTCTCCGTTTTCAACATCAATAAGGGAAGAAGTAACATTCGATTTAGTTTCTATTTATTGCAATCTACGAAGACAATTTTTATCTTGCATAAAGATACATTTTTTTGATTGAATATCTCAATTTATAATTTCTCCGCTTTCAACATCATTAAGGGAAGAAATAACATTCAATATAGTTTCTATATGTTGCAATCTAAGAAGACAATTTTTATCTTACATAAAGACAAATTTTTAAATTGAAGATCTCAATATATAATTTCTCCGCTTTCAACATCATTAAGGGAAGAAATAACATTCAATTTAGTTTCTATTTGTTGCAATCTACGATGACAATTTTTATCTTGCATAAAGATAAATTTTTTTGATTGGATATCTCAATATATAATTTCTCCGCTTTCAACATCATTAAGGGAAGAAATAACATTCAATTTAGTTCCTCTTTGTTGCAATCTACGAAGACAATTTTTATCTTGCATAAAGATACATTTTTTAAATAGGTGATCTCAATATAATAATTTCTCCACTTTCAACATCATTAAGGGAAGAAATAACATTCAATTTAGTTTCTATTTGTTGCAATCTATTAAGATAATTTTTATCTTGCATAAAGATAAATTTTTCAAATTGAAGATTTCAATATATAATTTCTCCACTTTCAACATCATTAAGGGAAGAAATAACATTCAATTTAGTTTCTATTTGTTGCAATCTATTAAGATAATTTTTATCTTGCATAAAGATAAATTTTTCAAATTGAAGATTTCAATATATAATTTCTCCGCTTTCAACATCATTAAGGGAAGAAATAACGTTCAATTTGGTTTATATTTGTTGCAATCTACGAAGACAATTTTTATCTTGCATAAAGATAAATTTTTTAAATAGGAGATCTCAATATATAATTTCTCCGCTTTCAACATAATTAAGGGAAGAAATAACATTCAATTTAGTTTCTATTTGTTGCAATCTACGAAGACAATTTTTATCTTGCATAAAGATAAATTTTTTTAATTGAAGATCTCAATATATAATTTCTCCACTTTCAACATCATTAAGGGAAGAAATAACATTCAATTTAGATTCTATTTGTTGTAATCTACGAAGACAATCTTTATCTCGCATAAAGGTCCGCAGTCTAGTTACAATATATGAAAACTTGTTTCTTTGTTCTCCTTTATTTATGCCTTAGAAAAAAACTTTTTAGACTGTTTAAAAGATTTGTGTACACTGTTCATAAAATTAATTTGTACACAATAATTTCATTGGCGGTTTCACTTAGTTCGGTTTTCTTTAAACTGTTTGATTTAAAGGAAATGTCGCAAGGATTTAATTGCATCAAATGTCAAGCGGCTTAACTAGAGTCTGGTTGTCTTCCCTTCAATTTTATCCGCCTCTTTAAACGGTTTCTCAGCAATCATCAGAAATCAATTATTACTAGAAACGTAAAAAACCCCTTCATTGAAGAAAACATTGAAAATACAGGGTCGTGAGAGACAGTATAAGGCATAGGGTTACTCGTGGGAGTCGTTTTATCAGTTAGAAAGAAAGAAAGATCAATAAATCGAATTTCAGAGTTATTCACCAGTGGCTCCGAAGTGCTCTGGTGTTTTTCATATCCTTAGGCAACGGGAAATTGAGGTAAATCGGATTTCCGTGTTGCACGTGACGAGAGAAGAATGGGATTTCCGATTAGATGGTTAGACCGCCAACCACTCCTCTGCGCCTCCGCTGAAAAGTAAATTGGGAGCACGTGAAAATGATCAAACACACGCGCGCACACTGACATTTTCAATCCGACATTTTTGCTTCGGGTTTACTCTAGAAACAACGATGGGACGTGATCTTTTTAAAAAGTTTCCGCGTTGATTGAAATCTCAGATTTTGCCAAATGATTTTATCAAATCTCCGATAGCAAAACGTCGAGAATAATCAAATTTTTTAAACGTGTAAATATCTGTATAAAAACGTAAATACAGAGTTTAGCTCCACGGTAATTGCGATTCTAAAAATTCCTTGTTAATAATTTCATATCTGTTCTATTATGAGAATGATCTGCTGAATAATCCGTAAATTCCATTAACGAAACAATTTTTCCTCCCTACTAATTTCCTATTGAATAAATTTAAATATGATCGCGGAAATCATTTTGCCGTTTTATTAAATGCATAACTATTTCGTTAAAAAATTCACGGTCTACGCAATTATTCCCTAACAAATGTTCGACAATGTTGGAGAGTAACATGATCCTTCATATTCGTTTGATCAAAATACGCAATGGAAATCAATAGAAATCTACACTGCGACGCAGCCATGATGAAACTGAATGGTACATTGACGCTAATAAAAATTTCAAGCCCTTTTGGAGAGCTAAATGAAACGTTTTCGTAATTCTAGACGCGTTAATTCAAGCGACCACTCCAAACTCCAACGAGAATAACCGCTTTAATTACATTCCCTCCATTTTTGTCCTACGCTTTCTACTCCTCTTAATTAGAATGGGTAATGATTATGATCTTTATGCACGTTGCAATTCGGAACAAAGCACCAAGGAAACGCTAAGGTACTTTGGTGCACATAGCTACGGATTTTGCTGCTCGTTTTTCAGAGAGCTTGGTTTAACGGAAGCACAAAACAGAAGTTTAAGATCCCGCTGTTAGAGTCCTTTGAAGATATAATAAGTTTCAGAAGACAATCAACTGGGTTGCCCCAAAAGTTTCTCTCGCAATGTTTAGCATTTTATAAAACAATCTGTTTCTGACATCAACGAAAGTGTCTTCAAGAACTTTCATTAGACCTCGAGTGTGATACATTTCTGTAGTCAATGTAAACGCGTCAATGTAATTTCTTTCGTGTAATCGTTATAAATAAAGTGTAATTTTATAGCATTCTAATAAAGAGTAGGTCACGCGAAACGGCGTCGGTTTATACATAAATGCATGCGCAAAAAAGCTCCCACAAGATGCGCTTCTTCGCGACACGAATTGAAATTGAAATAAAATTTTAATTAACGAGCTCCTTGCAACGTTGGACCGAGCTTCAACAAAACCGACTGAAGATGATTGGCGTAAAAAGAATATGTACAAAAAGTTTCCACTTTCCACTTTCGATACTTATCAACGGTCAAATTATTTCTCTCAATTCTCGAAAGCAGTTGAATCTAAAACGACATTTAATCAGTGAAATATGAGACGACCATTGAACAAGAATTTCAATGAGCGAAAAATACGACTTCAGCGGACCAGAAAATTAAAAACGATTGTGCCGAATTAACGTGAAATATTTTATAGTTAAATATCTGAAGAGACTTCTCGGTCCAGTGAAAGCGCCGTTGCAATAATTTATACACGTAACGCTAATCAGCAATCTTTGATAACGCATTCGTAATTAATACTAACGGGCTCGAGTTACAGGCACTGCATTTTACTTGTTAATGCTCGCCCTCGTTATGCTAGGCAATGCATTCAAGGCAAAAATCAGAAATGCAGGTTATATCGAACGAAATGCAGTTCTTCCTGCAGCGCAACGATAACTACGTATGTGAATCCACGTATTCACGACGTATACAAATGAACGCGTTCACCGAGAAGGCTTTTCAAATGAATTCGTGATATTAAAGACCACTGCGCCAGTACTCTTCTTTCTGACGTTAACTAATATTCCCTGGCAACTGCGCCGTCGCAAATTTGCCAAGGCTCTCGGGCAACAAACATTTATTTAACCCGTACGCGAGTAATCACTTGTTAAGTGTCTTGTTAGGGCACCGTCTTTCTTTTCTACGTCTAATTGTGAATTTGTTTCCTCAATAAAGAATTTTCCTTCCCATCAGAAATGTTCAAATTCAATCAGGAGAGAGACCGTGCCACGTGAACTGCAAGTACTAAAAGTAAATAGAGGTTCGCGTTTCCATTAAATCAGCCAGTGTCCCGTTTTTTTGAACAATCGAGCAGATGCACGTTTAATGTCATTGCGAATTCGACAGCAATTCGTGAAGCATCTCAGGCGAATGCCTCCAATTTTCCAATAAAAAGTGCGCAAACTTCGAGCGAGGCTGGTTGAGCCAGATAAATTACACCATTTGAGCACACTGTCATCGAAGCGGCCTTAAAAGTTTCACAGAATCGAAACAATTATTATGTGAAACGTGATACAACGAAGTGCAATTTTTCTTTGAAAGCCAACCCATTATCCATTTAATTAGAGCTTTAAACGCGTTTCTCTCGAAATGGAGTTTCACAAATTGGGGCACCAGAATTATTCAAAACACTGCTAGATGAATTTGCACACAAGTCTGCAGTAACATTCTCCAGACCACTATCTAGTCTTTGCCGAAGACAAACTTTTGATTGGCAAAATTAAAAGGATGTACTCTATCAAACAAGTTGTCGAAAAAATGGCTGCCATGATGCAATTTTTAACTTTAACCTTTTGCACTCGGAGTTATTTTAATTAGAAAATCAAACATTTCTTCTGATCTAGAATACTTCCATTCTCTATGATTTTTGAAATTTTATCGATACGAAATTGGTATAATACCTAAATGTTTAGTAATAGATTATATATCGATATATTGAATAATGCAAACAATATATATATATATGTCGGGGCGTGCTGACATAGGCAATGATTTGAAAATTTGTATTATTATTATTAATGTCATGTTTGTTTTATTGATTGAAATTTATAAATTTGTGTTACTGTTACGTTTGTTTTATTTTTGAAGAAATGCGAGACAAGGTCCTTCAGGAAAATGGTTTGGGTCCTTATTGAACGTGACCACGGGTGGTAGAATGGACACGTTCCTGATGGTTACAGTGTATATGAAAACAGGACAATATCAATGAGATATTGATTGATTTGCGTTGTCAAGAGAGTAGTCTTTTGATATAGACAGAATCAACAAGATTTTGACGAGACAAGACGTGATAAATTCTACAGCACCCGTGAGCTCGTTGACGCATTTTGAAATGTCGAATCGAATAAGGGGTCGGCCTGCCACGACATATACAGCGTGTCCCAAAATTCCTCCGACACCCGAAAATGGGAGGTTCCTTGGGTCATTTGAAGCAACATTTTCCTTTACAAAAATGGCGTCCGCGGCACGGAACGGAAAAACACGGACCAATTAGAGCGCGACCTAGACGCGAGTTAGCACAGTCGGCTCGACGCGCCAACTGTCAATTGGCCGAACGTGTCATCGCATGTCTAGATCGCGCTCTGATTGGTCCGTGTTTTTCGTTAATAACTCCTAAACAAAGCCGCTGACGCCATTTTTGTAAAGGAAAATGTCACTTCAAATGACCCAAGGAACTTCCCATTTTCGGGTGTCGGAGGAATTTTGGGACACCCTGTATTTTGAATAACGTTACAGCAATTTTTAGTGGTGCCTCAGAGGGGACAACAGTGTGCAAAGGGTTAATATCTTTAGCTCCAACTCTCATCGAAAATTGCTTGAATATCGTGTAACAAAATGTCCAAATTGCGTGTTAAAGAAACATAATTTTATACAGAGTGTCCCAAAATTCCTTCGACATCCAGAAATAGGAGGTTCCTGAGATCATTTGCAGCAACATTTTCCTTTGCAAAAATGTCGTCCGCGGCTTTGTTTAGGAGTTATTAACGGAAAACACGGATCAATCAAAGCGCGGCTACAGCGAACACAGTCCAACTCGAGGACAAGTCCCACCTAGCGCGGTGACGCTGTTGGTCGATTCAGAATCAATCCACTGCAGACGCGCTCTGATTGGTTCTTGTTTTTCATGAATAACTCCTAAACAAAACCTCGTACGCTCTTTTTGCAAAGGAAAATATCCCTTCAAATGATCTCAGGAATCTCCCATTTCCGGATGTTGAAGGAATTTTGGGACACCCTGTACATAATAAAAGAGTCCTTTCATTTTCCAACCGTTTAACAGCACATCACTTCCTAAGAAGTCTTCAGCTGCCAGTTATCAATTTTTTGGAGAGTGAAGCGGTAATATGATCGATACGATTAATATCGTAGAATCGAAGTGACCTGGGCAGAAAGTCCATCAAAATTCTGACAGCGAGTGTGTCAAGGTGTTCCGAAGTGTCTCCACGAAAGAAGCATAGGTTCTTCGCGTGTAACACCTCCGCTCGCGAATTCGCACAGAAGACCCGCGATGGTATTAATGTTCCTTTATTGGTCACGGAAGGTCGAAGTTTTTATGAGAGCAGCTGTATCAGGTTATGCCGGGATGTCGCAGTGCGGTATGCACCGATGACCTCGTGAAAGAAACTGGGGACATTGCCACGAAACACCGAGCGTTAAACTTACGCGGGACTTTTCTAGGTTCATCTTCTCAACACGGATGCTTTTGACCATCTCATGGCAGTCATTGCTAGTTTCATTCCAATCTTTTCACATCATTATCTTTTTGCATATTTTTGAACCTATTCCCGTAACCCTTAACTAAGCGCGCCTATAAACTTACTGACGCATGGGGTTTTATAACCGAATAATCTATAAGGGATCTAATAATTTCAACAATGAATGAAAATTTTTAAAACTAAGTAGACAAATGTCATGATGAACACGAAGAAAACGTCATTTTCGAGGATTAAATGAAGTAATTTGTGCTTTGAAAACTGGAAAAGTTATGAACTATTTTATTTTATACTATTTTATATGTCTTCACATTTCTCGTCAAAAGTGCTAGATAAAATATCAATCTAGATCGCAAATAAGCTCTCAAACAATCCTCTTCTTTCGTTCTCTTCCACTTCATATCTTTTATTACATCAGCCCGTAAATATATTATTTTCCGTTCCCAAATTTTTTCACCAGCTGATTTCAATTGAAAACTATATTTTTAGCTCGTCCCCTCAATTATTCATTATCCTGAATATTTCGTATTTTACTATTAGACTGCAGATCTTTATGCAAAATCCGAAGTTGTTAAAAAATTTTTTTAATTGAAGATCTCAATGTACAATTTCTCCGCTTTCAAAATCATTAAGGGAAGAAATAACATTCAATTTAGTTTCTATTTATTGCAATCTACGAAGACAATTTTTATCTTGTATAAAGATAAATTTTTTTAATTGAAGATCTCAATTGTACATGATTTCTCCACTTTCAACATCATTAAGGGAAGAAATAACATTCAATTTAGTTTCTATTTATTGCAATCTACGAAGACAATTTTTATCTTGCATAAAGATCAATTTTTTTAATTGAAGATCTCAATATATAAATTCTCAGCTTTCAACATCATTAAGGGAAGAAATAACATTCAATTTAGTTTCTATTTGTTGTAATCTACGAAGACAATTTTTATCTTGCATAAAGATAAATTTTTTTGATTGAATATCTCAATATATAATTTCTCCACATTCAACATCATTAAGGGAAGAAATGAGACATTCAATTTAGTTTCTATTTGTTGCAATCGACGAAGACAAGTTTTATCTTGCATAAAGATAAATTTTTTTAATTGAAGATCTCACGATGAATACGAAGGAAACGTCATTTTCGAGGATTAAATGAAGTAATTTGTGCTTTGAAAACTGGAAAAGTAATATAGTATTTTATACCACTGGTGGTCAAATAGACCCCATATTGCAAGGGTGCGGGATGGGTCTTCACATTTCTCGTCAAAAGTGCTAGATAAAATATCAATCTAGATCGCAATCGCCCTCAAATGTCCTATTTTTAAGTTTACGAGGTGTAATTTGCATTATTCGGCATCATATAGCTGTCGTAACGTTACGAAAATAGCTACATGCGCAGTTTTATGCTACCGAATAATGCAAATTACACCTCGTAAACTTAAAAATAGGACGTTTGTGGGCGATTGCGATCTTTTATCTAGCGCTTTTGACTACTGAAAAACCCTCGCAATCCTGAAAACGCGAGTCTACTTTCTTAAAGGAATTTTCTAATTCAAAGCCACCAATTTTAAACAATTTATGAGATACTGGTTAGGTTCTAAATTTCAGAAGATTTTTTATCTTGTGAACTACAAATGAGGTAAATAGGGTGAAGTATCGCTGGAAATGCCATGTTTCGATTAAGCCTTTGTAACGTTTAATAACAATTAGTTCTAATTCAGCAATTCACAACAAAAAAATTAATCTAATGACTTCTTTTGATATAGCAAGCTTTTGCAGGCAAGTGAATAATGGGTAATTACTAGGTAAGTGAAAGATTAATTAATTCATTTGGAATGTTATTTTTGCCTCTGTTGTAATTCTTGTGTGCAACATATAAATAACTCACTGAACTTAATAACTGTAAATTAAAGTTTGTAAGACTGAAGTAAGACTGTAGCATGAACCCAGCCTACAGGTATTAATGAGTACCGGTGAAAAACGGCTATTGTACAGCGGGCTGAAATGAGAATGAACTTCACACGAAGGGAATAAATTATTCGAAATAAAAGTTACGGAAAGAAGTGCAGAGTTAATAAATTCCAAATCCGGGTTTCGCTTTTAAGTAACTTCCGAAGTCAAACTCGACGAACGTCATCTCGTAGGATATTTCTGATGTAAATTAATGTCCGTATCAGCCGGAAAGTTTTCTGTACGCAAACTCAACCGACGAGGACCGCCATTTCATAAGTATAGTAAAATATTTTCCTGCATATTTTAATAAATTAAAACGTTTTTCTTTCGAGCTTTCATATCCGTTCCACAATTTCACAAAATTATAGTGTACAGCATGATTTAACACGAAAGTATATTCATTGCATCAGTGATTTTATCCTGTTATAGTTTTTGATCTGAAATATTAAATGATTTCTTTATTAAAATACGCATCAATGTTTTATCACATACATTTGCGGAAGCACGAAAATGTAATATTATCGAAAGTATTGTAACATAAATTGTTAAACTCAATGGCGTAGAATTAAGTGTCCATTTTTCGTCAGATACAAACAAACATTCGAGTTAGCATTCAAGTTAGGCAGCAACGCATAGCGACAAAAGGAAAATCAATATGTCGACAGAACGCAACCATCGTCCTGATATACACTAGCACGGCTACATCTACAGGGTGGTCGTTTAAAGGCGGAACATCTAAACAACTCTTCCAATTTTTCACGTGCACGAGCATAACAAATTTACTTGAGAACAACTATTTCGTTACTTATTTCATTATATCATTATATACTCGTGTACTCACCCTGTAATATAAAATGCAAAATTTCTCTTTAAGCAACTGTGCAAAAACATTCTGCCATAGGTTCAAGCTAGCGAGAAAAAGAATTTCATTTTTATTGACCGTTTCAAATTACATTTTATAAATATCATGCTTAAATGATATGAGAAAGGTAAAGTCGAAAAGATTTTCAGTTCATTCGGAAATATAATAAATATTGCAGAGTTTAACCCCGTTTAATATCAACCTTTTAACGCAATCGACTATGGACGACAAACCATTAGTTATTTCCTATCGCGATATGAGGTTGAAAATTAAGTCGTTGCTGACTCTGGGAAAACGTACTAAACTGTGCTCGATGGAAGAATTTTCTCATATGATCATTCAAAGGGTACTTAAAACGTCTAGAAATTGTAGAGAATATTTTAAACGTTTATTTGAACAATGACAAACATTCCTAAAGTCTAAATTTTGATTATTTTAGGCCTTTTTGCGCAATCATTTTTAAGTTAGTCCAAAGAAAGTAGGTTTAAAAATGTACAGAAACTATTTTATTTTATAAGACTAAACATATGTATATATGTATTGGTAACATTAAAACAATTGATGTTTAGGAATTGTTCTCCATTGTTTGAGGATGGAATTAACAATGAATATAAATACATGTATATAGTGGAAACATTCAAACAATTGTTGTTTAAAAATTGTTCACCGTTCTTTGAAGATGGAATTAATGATAGATAAATATATGTATAAATTGGTAACATTCAAAAAATTGTTGTTTAAGAATTGTTCTCCATTGTTTGTGGCTGCAATTTATAATGACTATATGTATATATTGGTAACATTCAAACAATTACTATTTAAGAATTCTTCTTCATTCTTTGAAGCTGGAATTAATAATGAATAAATATATGTGTATATTGGTAACATTCAAACAATTGTTGTTAAAGAATTGTTCTCCATTGTTTGTGGCTGCAATTAATAATGACTAAATATATTTATATATTGGTAACATTCAACCAATTACTATTTAAGAATTGTTCTCCATTCTGTGAGGATGGAATTAATGATAGATAAATGTATGTATATATTGATAACATTCAAACAATTGTTGTTTAAGAATTCTTCTTCATTCTTTGAAGCTGGAATTAATAATGAATAAATATATGTGTATATTGGTAACATTCAAACAATTGTTGTTAAAGAATTGTTCTCCATTGTTTGTGGCTGCAATTAATAATGACTAAATATATTTATATATTGGTAACATTCAAACAATTACTATTTAAGAATTGTTCTCCATTCTGTGAGGATGGAATTAATGATAGATAAATGTATGTATATATTGATAACATTCAAACAATTGTTGTTTAAGAATTGTTCTCCATTCTTTGTAGCTGGAATTAATAATGAATAAATATATGTATATATTCGTAATATTCAAACAATTGTTGTTTGAGAATTGTTTTCAATTCTTTGTGGCTGCAATTAATAATAGATAAATATATGTATATTGGCAACATTCAAACAATTGTTGTTTAAGAATTGTTCTCCATTGTTTGTGGCTGCAATTAATAATGACTAAATATATTTATATATTGGCAACATTCAAACAATTACTATTTAAGAATTGTTCTCCATTCTGTGAGGATGGAATTAATGATAGATAAATGTATGTATATATTGATAACATTCAAACAATTATTATTTAAGAATTGTTCTCCATTCTTTGTGGCTGCAATTAATAAAGGATAAATATATGTATATTGGCAACATTCATGGCCATATCGTATACAGTGCTCTATGGATCGGCCAATCTCCTCGTTAGTCAGCTAAGATCGGACATTTAATTATTTCCCCAGAACCAAATATTGAATCGTTTCCCCTCTCCGTTGTCAGCGATGTAACAATAGATCCGCCCTCGGTCTGAGGTAGCTGGCCGGCTGTGTGTCCATGTGATCATTTCCACGTAGCCGTGGCCGATCTCAGCTCACAATGCAAGGGAATCGGCCCGATTAATGGTGTAGCCATGCTTCATTGTCTCCGCGGCCGATGTTACTCTACACGTGTGCGTTATTCTCCAGGTTCAGCGGTATTGTGTACGCAGCCCTGGGACGCCATGGGAGAGCACACGGCGTGCTAACGCGGTGCCCCGTAATTGCTGATACGCTACGTGACAAGGAGTTCACAATCGACAATTACGAGGGAAATGGTTTATCTGCTAATTTCAAATGATTTATCGAGTGCCGGCCAAGTAACGACGGCATAATTAGGTGGCTCCGAGAAGCCAGACGTTTTTCCGCGAAACTCCTATAACCAGGAGAACACCATGCTCGCTAACAACTCTCTACGAAGTATTTGTTAATATTTCTGGGCTCTTTGCCTCTAGACAACGGATGCTTTCGACTACTTATTCCAGCTATAATCTTTACGCACTAATGGTCTTTTACTCTACTTGTGGAACCACTTCTTCGAGGTTAAATTTCTATTCGAGTTTACTCTTAGCAGTCGAATGGTGACCCAGTGTCATCACTCAAAATTGCTGTACTAGTATTCACAAGATTGTTTACATTATGAAATGTGTTGGTATATAATCAATTACTACACATTCAAGTATTGTATGAGGTATTATATCAATATCATATTCATACAATTTTTAAAATCATAGGGAATGGAAATATTCCAAGTAGGAAAAAATGTTTAATTTTTTAGTTAAAGTAGCTCAGAGTGCAAAGGGTTAAGAAATTGTTCAGGAAAATATTTTATTTAAAAAAAAATGGATTAAAGGAATCTCATATATGTCAAATAGCTCCCTATACTTCATTTGACAAAAATAAATGAACGCAATGAAATTATTATTATTCTTCTTTATTAAACGTTAAATAAAAAATATGAAAAATACCAGTGATTGAACACTACATTCCAGTAATTGAACAATGATGGTCCAATGAATGAACAAAATTACTAAACAATATTCTCCTATTTATTTAACACTTTAATCACAAAAAATCCCCTAGAACTAATTTTCTTTGGCTCCGTTATATTTGTTAAAACATCCTGTCTCTTGTACCAAACCGTATCTGGAATATAAATAAAATAGTTTATATCGATCGTATTATTGCTTATAACAATTAATAAATGATTTCGGCGCTACGGTTCGATCATTAGAGAAACAAAGTAAATTAATCAATAAGCAATTTTGCTAATAAACAAAAAAATCGACGTTTCGGTGCTGATTTGCACCATTTTCAAGATAATTTTTGAAATTGCGTCTGTAAGAAAAATGAGAAAAAAAGTATCTGGAATCTTTGGCCATTTCCATACCTTTCCTTTTTCACATTCTACCATTGTTGTCATTTCATACTCTTCGTCTTCTTCATCGATTATTTTGCCAGGAAAGTATTTCTTGTCGTACATCACGTTTGTATCGTATTGGGTTTGATTTTCCGGATTCTGAATTTTTTTGTCTTCCTGAGTTTATATCAATTGCACATCTTTAAAATGAAAAAGATCATATTGTATGGAATTAATCTAGGTTGGAAGAAATATTTAATTTCCCAGTTAAAATAGCTCCGAGTGCAAATGGTTAATATTAGTGATTACTAATTTAAACTGTGTCGAAAAGTTGGAATCTAGAATAATAAACTCCATCATTACTCCAAGTCTTTCCCAGAATCACATTGTGCACTTTACTTACACGTAAATCGAAATTTGATAGTCCTTCTGAAGACATAAGGTAGAGCGCGACATTAAAATGATAAAAACAATTTTTTCGATGCGCCAAAAATCCTTCTGGCAATCGTCATTTTAATAAAAGAAGAACCTATTTTCAAAATTTCATCGAATTCTGATTTTTGCTATAAACGGAAGTTTCGCCAAAATGTGTTTATAGTGACGGATATTTGAAATTGCTAGAAACTGAAGTTAATTAAAGTTTTTCCAAAACACAACATTCGAAGCAATAATCTAACTTTTAGTGAGTCTACCATCAATTTTATTATCATAGAAGGAATTGTAAATTATAGTTATTTATGTTTACACCCTCCTTCGTTTCCCGGAGGGGATGATGTTTATTTGATCAGTGTACGTTTCCATTTTCCTTACAATTCATTGTTTTCCCATCGTTCACCATACTGTATAGTTTCCGAAGTATTACGAGTTATTTCCTGGAGCGAAATTGTGGCATTCCCACAGGCAAATAATATACCCACTCTGACCAACACTTTGAAACTCCAATATTCCTACTAATCATATACTGCGTCTAGTGTGGCATTACGTATTTAATCATTTCCTCCTTCTCGGTTATGTGAACCCGTCTTTTCTTCTATTTTCCAATGTAATATATTTATGATGCCAATTCATATTTGTATCGATTAGGTGACTCACTCATGGTGAACAAATGCTTTTGCCAAATAAACGCTATAAGAATCTATAAATAATTTATTGAGATACATTTGAAAATTACTGTTTGAATGTAATTTTCCTTGTACATACTGTGATTGTAATTTTGCAAAATGTTACACAAACTATTATACAAAATATATACAGTGCTGTTCATCTGATTAGCCTCGGATGAAGACAGTGACGATGAGTTTAGTACTGAATCAGATGAGGAAAATTCAGAACCACAAAAATTGTTTGGCTATCAGTATCCCAGACGAATAATAGTTGTGAAAGAGGAAGTTTGGCCAATTCTTTCAGACAACAGAGGACGATGCAAAAAGCCGGATTGTAAAGGAGTTCCATAAATGAAACGTTCCGAACGGTTTAACGCCAAGTGCAAACTGTTTCATGGAATACAGGAGTGCAACAATTGTAAGGCGTTGTTGCTCCAAAGTTAGAAAGTAAATTAATTATAATAAAATTGTTTAAACTGGTGAATTTCTTTTTAATCTGTATATATAGATTTATAATCGTTGATTTTCCGTTGCATAATTTTGTTCATATGTAGGAAATGTATGATTTGTATGATGTTACTTGTTGTATGAATGTGAGAATCAAGAATCGTGTATGTGTGCGTGAGTGCCGTGATATTGCAATTGCGACGCATCTTGTTAAATCAATATTTGTTCTAGAAAATTTATAAACATTAGAAAAAGTAGGATATAAAAGGACGTGTTCGCGTAGCGATTCGACTTTTTCTCGAGATACGAAACACGTCACGTTTGATTTAAATCAACACCACCTAAATAATTAAAGCCAAACAGCTCTGAAAAAATCAGCCTGTGACGTCATACACAAGAGGCCTAGCATCAACACCATCTGGTGGTGTTTAGCTTCGTGCTGTCACTTTTTGATTTGTTATACGCGTACATATTTTACGGTTATTTGCGTATTACGTGTGGTTTGAACGACATTTTATGACATTTTTAGTCTTTTCAATTATAAATAGCTATTATTAGTTAAAAATGGTTAATAAGTGTTGTGTGCCCAAGTGTAATGGAAAATTATCTGTTGGCGATAATTCAAAATTGCATGTTTTTAAATTTCCGCGCGATGAAAATGTTAAACGAAACTGGGTAAACGCTATTCATCGAAAACATTTCTGTGTCTCAGAACATTCCGTAATTTGTCATCGACACTTTGCGGAATCAGACATCGAATTTACCACAACGGCAGTGGACCGAGAATCTGGAAAAATAATAACAGCTCCTCTGGGCAAGCCTCGATCGAAGAGTGGTGCAGTACCTTGTATCTTTCCAGAGTTTGCCTCGTATTTAAGCAAACGAAGAAATCACAGGGAATCTCCATCTAAGAAGAAGACCAGACGAGAAGCTGTAGCCATCCAGAATGCATTAATTGAAAGTGAAAAAACTGCGGCAGAACATACACAACGTTTCTTCTTCAAAACTTTTGAAGAATTATGCCAAGCAGCCAAATTCGTGAGTCTTAACGAACATTGGAATTTTATAATTAAAAAAGAGCATGTTATTTATTTTCATTTAAATTTAGATAAAAATCAACACGATATAATGTACATTGTGATAGACTCTAACTTAAAAGTATCTATTTTTGTGAAAGGCTCAGAAATATCAGTTAAAGACATTCCCAAATTTGTAAATAGTGTGATGTACATTGAAAAAATAAGTTGCATAGATACATTAAAGAATGTTGCTAACACCTGCTGTCAGCACTCTTCTGATGACTTGTGGAAACGAATTATTAATATTTGTGTCAATATTATTCTAAACAATTACTGCAAAGTTACTAATAATAATACGGCTGAAAATTTGCGAAAGAAAACTGTTAAAAGAAGAAATAGGAAATTAACTACTGTCAGCGAAAAACCAAATAAACGTTCGAATAAGATTCTGTGAAACCAAAAATTTCTGTTCTACATGTTCATGTTCAATTTTGTGATATTCTATTTTATGTTAAAATTTATCTTAAAACGAGTTCCTTAGCTGTGTTAACATTGTTTTGTATAGTAGAAGTATATGTTTATAATTTCTTGTGTACTTTTCGTGTGATATTTATACGTAATATAGATTATAATTTCATTATAAAAGCAGGTTATTTTTTATAGATACTTTGTAATAGTTAGAAATGATTGAATATTTTCTTTTTTTTTGTTATTATAAACTAAATGAAATTATTGCTTATAAATATGTATATTATTTGAGTGAATCTTATTATTTCGAGTAAATCGTGAACGCCGCGTCGTACAGTGTGTCGTCCAATGGAAAAAAGTCCGGAAATCAAAGTGTAAGACCAAAAAATTTATGTATGCTAAAATGTTCGTAACAAAACGTAGTTTCTGAAACTGCATTAAATTTTAACTGAATAAATCAATTTATTATTAAAATTGAGGCTGAAACTTTACTGTCAAATTCCGTGCATTATTTTAAACATGCGTCCCTCGCAAGCTATTTGGTTTTTTAATTTGATTTTTAGAGGGTGTGTTTAGCATTATAAGACCTTCAATCTCCCACAAAATTTTTTTAAAATAATCGCAATTTGTCCTGATTTTTTATGTTTAACATTTATCAACTTTGATTAGAGTTTAAAAAAAAGTACATCAAAGTACATCCGTAAATTTTTTTACAGTAATTGGTGGCATATTAAACTTTAATTTCGCGTTGGTTTAAATCTGCTCACATTTGCTCAAGGGGAGAAAATAATAAAAAACCATATACAGACTTATAAATTATATATTTAGTTTTAAAATTGTTTAAATATTTACAATCTTCCAATTCAGTATTACAAAAAGTACCAAAAGATTCCTTTGAGATTTTGTATTATATTAATTTAAAGCACATTAGACTTCTTTCTAGGTAAACAAACGGAATTCTTAAGGACTCTTAAGTTTTAATTCCTCGTTGTGAAGATTTACAATTAGATAAACAATGTATATAGTATAGTACTTTTTTAAAAAATTTTCGTTAAAATTGTAAACCACTTTTTATTCAATAAAAAGTCATAAAAAACAAGATCATCGCAACTAAAAAATAAAATTTTTGTTTAAATAATTTAAAAAAAAATTTTTTTTTACATCATTCGATTCGGTTTTGCATTTTATTTCAAAAAGTATTAAGGTACTTTACTCGAAAATTGCATAGTTTAAGAGTTACGACTTTTTCCCGAATTCCCATATACTCGACACACTGTGCGTCGCTTGGCGATGACGTCACAGCGAAGTTGTTTGGCTTTAATTATTTAGGTGGTGTTGTTTAAATACGATACGATTACGTTAATTTTTATTCATATATCAATTGTGTATTTTCTTTTCGGATTAAAACAGTTATACAGTTATTTAATATCTTTTCTCTTACACATATTTAAGTCAAAAATTCGGCTATACAAGTTTAACTTGCCCGGTTGGAAAACGTTCGTACCCGATAAATTGCGATCGTAAAATGGAAACGATTTTTGTTCGTTCGACGGAAAATCGATCGAGCAGACCACGGAATCGAAGAGTCTCGGTTGTTTCGACAATTTAGAGGGTTCATCGGTCATTTCCCACGCCCCGCCATCGCCCCCTTGTCGTGCTCTTATTCCTGAAGGAATTTAATCAGACCACCCTTCGAATTTAGTCCGCTCAGACCGAATTGAATCGAATGACTTGTACCAACGGGGGCGAGAATTCCATCCGGCGCGGCGGATAAAAAGCCATGCGAGATGAATTTTTGTTAAATATATGAAAAATTTCGGCTCTTCGCATTCTACTCCTATTTTGTCGTAATATCAAATATTACCGAACATTCGCAAAATGTAACGAACGTTTTGTCTTTCGAAACGGTTTTAATTGAAAATGCACGAGCAAATCAGATCGCGAAAAATGACACTAACAACAATTTCCCAGGATGTTCGCTGCGCTGTAAACAATTACCGTCGATCAGATGAAACTGCAGAAATTAATTATATTTCGAATGCCGTAGCGACTAACGAAATGTCGGTGACGAGACAGCCGAATCTAATTAGCGTCTATTGATGCCCGAGGGATTTTCAAATTGCAATATTTGTAGCACTTTTCGCGCGCTCTCATGACGCGGATGGGATTCAAATGAAATTTCGTCAGGTAATTGCGAATCTTCGATGCTCTCATTTCGCACGGACTGCGTTATAATTCAATTCCACGAGTAATTCGCCGTATAGCCGTGGTCAACACGAAATCTACACGAACGTGAGTAGAAAGCATAAAAAGTAAACTTGTTACGGCCGATTTAAATATAAACATTCTTGCTAATGATTCCGTTATCCTCCTAGCATCTCGCGTTCCTCGTAAAATTAAATACTACGAGATGCTTCCTATTACAAACTTTAAATAACAAGTCTTTCTTAATCGTTTCGTTGTTTCCCTTAAACTTCGCGTCGGTCGTAAAATTAAATATCGCGAGGTGCCTGCAATGATAAACTTGCAGGAACAAATGTTTTGTCTTTCTTCAACAATGTAATTATTTTCTTTGAACTTCGTCATATCATTAAACGCTAGAATATAATTGCAATTACGAACGTTGAGTAAAATGTCCTTCGTTTTTAGATAATCAACTGAAGAACAATTTTATAATTGTTTCCCTGAAACTTGAAGTCGGTTGTAATACATGCTCGAAAAAAATTTGCAATGGAAAAATTTCCAGCTAATATTTTGTATATCTCGTTTTAATCCCACTTTGCGGTTTATATACCCTGCAATTTAAATTTCCCGAATTATGCAGATGCGTTTCTTTTCACTTAGTGAATTTTATATTTAAAAGGTCGCCTGAAAACGTAAACTATAAAAGAGCCAAGAATTAAGGACGGGTATATTTTTATTACCTCGTGTAGTAATGTTAAAATTGAAAGTTGACGTCACCTCTGTGATTTTTAAGAAAATAATTGGCGAAACTTAGTTATATTAGTTATATATTCGTTAAATATTATTATAATTAATATAATATAATTATATATTAGTAGTATTAATATAATGGCTGTTCTTCCGTTTATGGCAAAAATTAGAATTCGATGAAATTTTGAAAATAGGTTCTGTTTTGACTAAAATCACGATTGCCAGAAGGATTTTTGGCGCATCGAAAAAAATTATTTTTATCATTTCAATGTCGCGCTCTACCTTACCGACTTACCAACTTTCTATCTTATATAGAATATCTTCAATTAGTTGTGAAAAGGGATCATCACCAGCCTAGTTCACCTCACAGCGCCATAAAAATTCACGCATATCGTCTATAAACGAATCCTCTTTAGTTTAAAGTAATACATATATAAGGTAAACTTGAAATTTTTAAAGACTACTCCTGGATTGTCCCCGACCTAACCACGACTCATTCTAATCACATGAATAATAATACAACTAAATAATAAATAAACTTTTCGGGTTAACCTAATCCAAATTAATTCTCATCGCATAATCTTCCCATTGTAAATATTAGTTCACTTGGTTTAACAATTGGAATTTTCTATACATTTTACATTAATTTCCAGAATATATACATGACGCATGCGCACAGCACGAACATGAAGTAGAATGTCGGTAAGTCAGTATTCGCTAAGGTAGAGCGCAACATTGAAATGATAAAAAAATTTTTTTCCACGCGCCAAAAATCCTTCTGGCAATCGTCATTTTAGTAAAAAAAGAACCTATTTTCAAAATTTCATCAAACTCTGATTTTTGCTATAAACGGAAGAACAGCCAAACAATTTTAAAAAATTCGAATTGACGTAGCGAGGGCAGTTTTGTCTTGGAAAAGCATGTTTATCTTAACTTCTGTTTTATGTGCCAGCTGAAAATAGTTCGTATTTCGTGTACGACGTAAAACTGTACTGAAATCCAATGTTTCTGGACGTTCGTCATGCGTTACATTAATACGCAATTATGCGTTGCACGTATTATTACGAGTTTAGGTTGTTATGCACAGTGTTTAGCCCGGTGCTTTTGAAACAGTGTTTCTGTTGCGTGTGCCGCGATAATTTATCTGTTCAGCATTGCAGCAGATGTAATGTGCTTCGAGTAAATTCTAGGTATCGTGACAGATAACAAAAGTGGGTGCAGAATTTACGGTGCCGAGTGCTCTAGCATTGTTTGACGACTGCAACAAGCAAATTGCTCTCTTGGACGCGCTATTAATCTCGGATCCTGCAGACAGAGTGAAAGTTGCAAATAAGGATCGATTCGATCATCGATCGACCGTGAAAAGATGTTCTCGCTGCGATCCACAGAGATCGCAAAAATAACGTTCGCGTTCCTGGCTTCCGTCTGCTTTGGTAATGAAGTCGCGGCAAAGCACCGGGGAACGCGAATTAAAAGATCTTCGTAAATATTTGCATACTTTGTAATTAAGGAACTGCAGAATCGCGACAAGGGTTGCAAACTAAATGGTTCTGCTCGTAATACTCTGTAAACGGGTTTACTTAACTGTGGCAACCTCATCCCGGAAAATTGCATTTCTGTTCGCTCGATAAATCTTCGAGCCACCTGTCTCTGGCAGCGACCACGGCACCGGAACAGACAGAAAATTCGATGTTTTGTTCGCATGATCACCCACACCATCTGCATAAATTATGAAAATAATGTCTGGAAAAAATGACGAGCACGAAAATGCCTGGCTACACGTGAAACCTTGTTCGCGATTTTTATAGTTATACAGAATGTCCGAAAACTACTGTAGGAGCACTTACTCCGAAAGTGCGAGATATTGTTCTAAATGCTTTCAAGTATAATTCGTATTCACTTTCCGGTTCTAGACGTCTTGATTCAAAATCTGCGATTACATTAACATCTGACCGAATATAAGATGTAAAAATCAAAATATTACGGTTTTCACACCATACCCTAATTTCTTTAGCGATTTCGCTCAGTTTTTGGTATCTAATACCACCCATGCGATTTATACAGGGTGTCCCAAAACTAGTGTAGGAGCGGAAAATGGAATGGGAGGTTCCTTGGGTCATTTGAAGCGACATTTTCCTTTACAAAAATGACGTCCGTGGATTTGTTTAGGAGTTATTAATGAAAAACACGGATCAATCAGAGCGCGATCTAGACATGCGATCGCACGTCCGGCCAATTGACAGTTGGCGCGTCGCACAGTGCGGCATGCACTGGACAAAAATCAAAACAATCATGGTTCGATTCTAATCTAATTATCCAACAAAATCATTATTTAGTAAGTAAGGTATATGTACGTAAAAAGTAGTATTCAAGAAAATCAATAAGGGATCAGTAACAACCAAGAGTTTATTGTAGTATAAATACTAAAAAGTTAGATTACTCCTGCCCTAATTGCTCTTCTAGGTTCGTTTTTGTTTAAACTGTTTGTTACAACTTAGGTGTGGAGAATTTGACCAGAGGTATACATAATTTTAACTGGCAATTTAGGAATTGCATTTTTTCCTTAAAATGCAATTTACAAAGGAACTGTTCAAAACATTCTATAATTTTGGCTGTTCTGTATCAACAAGATGTTGTAGTATATTGCTATATAATTTTGTTCTGCGATAAATTGCAAGACTCGATGTTATTTAATTTTTGTTAGAGAAATGCATTTATAATCGCGATTTGGTTGAAGCTTGAATGTCCGAAAATACTTATTCCCAGAAATTATCAAAAGTTACACAAAAACTGTAAGGAATAATTTAATTTTTGAATAGTTTTCATTTATGTACTTTTTATTTATATCTATATATTATTTATATTTATATTAAGAATAGCAAACAATTTAATTTTTTAATATTTTTTGTTTATATAATTAAACATTTTATTTACATGTGTATATTAAATTTATATTAAAAGTATTATGGTTCCTGAATAATATGTCGTTTAGTTTAGTTCTGGATTTATCTAACAGTCTGTATTAGCCATTACTTAATACTAGTAAAAAATACAGTGTTGTGTATTGTCAAATAATTATTCCTTATAGTAGATACAATTAAATTTAACCGTATAATTAAAAAATATTTCCAACAAAAGTTGTTCAGTATACAGTTGACAACAAATTGCAATAACAACTAATCATAAAAAGCTCTTCATTAAAAAAAGAAATTAAAATAAACTTTTTTACTAACGGAACCTTATATTGTTGGTGCATTAATCGATGCATCTTTGTATTCCCTTTAAAAAATTATTAAGGTACTTATGTCAAAAATTGATTAGTTTAGAAGTTATGATTTTTGTCTCGAATGTCCATTTACATGCCGCACTGTGCGTCGGGCCCACTGTGCTACCTCGCGTCTAGATCGCGCTCTGATTGGTCTGTGTTTTTCGTTAATAACTCCTAATCAAAGCCGAGGCCGCCATTTTTGTAAAGGAAAATGTTGCTTCAAATGACCCAAGCAACCTCCCATTTTCCGCTCCTACACTAGTTTTGCGACACCCTGTATAGGACGATTCACGATTTTACTAGATTTTATGTACGACAGCAATGAGCACAACGAATAAAACACGCAGTAGATAAAACTAAAGATTGGAAAAACTCGATCATGTTATTCATAACGTTTATGTAAACACTTGTGAGTTTTTGGGTACTTCGAGTTCTCCAGTGTGGAAGTTTCAACATATGTATGCACTCTAATATTTAGTGATAGTAGTTATGCATCTCCAAATTGCCTCTAGTCGGCGTGCTCTCATTTTGGTTATCCCAGTTCTGTTAGATTTCGCTCTAATATTGTTGGAATATTAAATATTTTAGACACACGTACAGTAACTTCCATTATTATTCGGACGCTCTAAAAAAAAACGATAACTGGTTAAACATTGAACTATACGACTTGAATTTTTTGGGGAAGCTAGAGCAAATAGTTTGCTACAGGATGTGGAAAAACAGTTTTTCAAAAATTGCAATTGATCGGAGTTGTAGAAAAAATACTAAAAGTTGCATTTTACAACTTTTTTATGTGGGCGTATATTGAAAATTTTAAAAATACGTTTTATCGATCTGTATCAATTAATTAATATTTTTTCGCGGCGCTACGTTGTTCGATCATTATTTTACTGTACTTGGCTCTACTGTAGCAAATATGTCAAAGTGACATACATGTGCTCGTCCATCTAGTAGAGGAAAAAGGAAAGGTGGTTTTTGTGTTTCGTATCAATTAAACATATTCTGAAAATTTCGTCAATATTGTTCGACGTTGCAATGAGCTACAAACGTTTAACGATAGTAAAAATTTCAGATTTTCACGATTTTCGGGCTATAACTGCAGTCAATCTATAGATTCTCACATCTTTCAATGCCTGTCGTTTTTTCCCGCATCAACCGATTTCGATGAAACTTTCGCAGTGCATATAATTGACACAGATCTACAAAACAAATTTTTAAAATTTTCAATATACGCCCACATAAAAAAGTTGTAAAATGCAACTTTTAGTATTTTTTCTACAACTGCGATCAATTGCAATTTTTGAAAAAATGTTTTTCTACATTCTGTAGCAAACTATTTGCTCTAGCTGTCCAACAAAAATTCAAGTCGTATAGTTCAATCTTAAACCAGATATCGTTTTTTTAGAGCGTCCGAATATTAATGGAAGACACTGTAGATAGAGAGCTTGAAAAATAACGCAACCGCTCGTGAATATCAAATAATCACTTGCATCAATGAACTTAATGATTTCGCGAAAATATCAAACACAAAAGTGCATCCGTTATGCACTATAAAGGACAATAATGATAGGTAATCAATAATGCTAAATATTTCGCAGACGTATAATTTGTTTCATTAAACGAATTTAGGAGTTATTTAATTGAGATCGTAATATAATAAATGATTTGATGGCGAAAATAGAGGAAGATTCATTTAGTAGATGAATTTATTACTCGAATCATTAGACTGTGGACGATTATAGATTTTATAATGAAGATAAAATACGTGAAATGCGATAACATAAAAGCCGTAATTAAATTTAATGATGTCCTCGCTTTATTTTCAAAGGTACCGCGCCTTAAGTAAATTTCTATTCAGAACCTGTTCTTGCAAATTATTCCAAGAAAATGCATTTTACCTGAACGTTTGCGTTGTGTATTAACTTAATAATATTCAAACTACCTTCGGTGCCTTTCTTATAAATATTGTTTTTACAAAATTTGATTGCATATTCATATCGTATCAATACAATAATTGTACGAAATTAATTATTCTTATTTCACTGCATTTAAGTTGACGCGTTTATTGTGTATTATTAGCGCAATGTTACAATTGGACCTTCACGCGTGACAGTGTATTTTTAAAGGGAATGTTAATCCAAATTATTGTAATAATATACTTCTTGACAATTCAAAATGTATCAATGTATCAATTATTTTTTTCCTCAATTCTTTTCCAATTTAATTAACCCTAATTAATTAAATTAATTAACCCTACTTCGGCTCGATTAATATTTGGTGAACAGATTTCGATTCACTTTCTAAACTACTTTAAGCAAAGACAGAGAAGAAAATCTACACCAAAGGTTATTGTTGGAAACTTTTCATACGATTAAACATCAAAGCGTAAACTTGAGGTATGAGACCCCAAAGATAAATGAATATTACGCAGCGTTGCTGTGTCAGTTCTTTTGGTTGAATCTGATACACGCACAACCTTTTTTGCGTTCTGATCTCATTTCAAATTGAGTGTTAATAAATTATTGTTTACCAATGTGGTATTCTCACCAGTGTGAGGTTAAAGATATATTACGATTTTTGAATTTACCGCTCTTTATCGATCTATTTAACCTAGATCGCGTACAAGAATGATCAGTGTCGTGCAAACAGACATGGGGAACGCACGCGTTTCACGTGTCTCACGACTCTCAAATTTAAATATTTAATCACACCTAAGCAAGTGAGTACAAATTGTTTTCCTGTATTTTAAACATTTATTAATTTTCTTAAAAAAATATTTTCTTTTTGTTCTTTGAAAATTGTATGTCTTATCTAAAACATTTTGATTACAGACGCAATTTCAATTAATTTTCTTGAAAATGGTTCAAATTGGAACCGAAACGTCGGAATTAATTTATAATTAGCAAAATTGCTTAAAGTAGTTTAGTGATCGAACCGTAGCGCCGAGATCATTTTGCAATTGTTTTTAACAATAATACGATCGAGAAACACAAGTTTATTTACTTTCAAAATTACTCGTCAAGCGAGGTTGCAAATGTCCTCCATTTCCGAAATCCTTGATTGCGAAGGAATACAACAGTTTCTGAATTACAAGTTATCAACTCAACAGCATAAGCCATTACGTAATATCCTGACCAGGTGCGGCATCTAATTCGAAGTTTCCCTCTAACGAGCGCATAATCGTGTAATAAGAGTCTTATCGAACCGTGCTGCGTCACTACTGGTCCAAGATTAGTATTCTATTGTGAACACTAAACCCACTGGAACGTGACGAAAAATGGGCAATAATAGAAGCTAAATTTTCTTTTCTCTTCTCGCACACTCGATACTCGAGCACCCCCTGTGCGAATGTGTTTATCGGGGGTGTATGACAAATACATGTATAGGGTGGTTCGAAAAATATAACACAAAGAAGAATAAATGTTAAAACTTCGGTAACTCTAAACTATGAATCGAATATTTTTTTATGTTAAAAACAAAGGACATTTGTATTTATTCTGTCCGCAATTCTTTTAATCTTCTCACTGTTTCAAAGCATAAGTCAAAATATTATTTTGAAAATAACGTTAGGTTGTAAAAATTTTATTGTTCCATTGGTTTTGCGAAAATTGCTTTTTAATACCACTGTGTTTATTAAGATCATCAGTAGCATCATTTAGGAAATACCAGGGGTAGGTGGTGAAATAGCTTAAGATAATTACTTTTGATAACCCAAGGCGAGCGTAAACAATTGAGTACGATATCATTGTTGTAGTAGAAGGCGTGCAAGCGTCAGCAAGCACATGGTCCATTGTAAAGTTAAGCAGCATTATCGTAACAAAGGAACGCGAATATTGTGTAATAGTTGAGCGCAACGAAAGTATTAATAACGAGCCCATTTAAAGATGAAGTTCTTCATTGCGAGTAATAACTGAGATAATTTTGCGTAATTAATAGATCAAAACGCGACCTCGTAACAATCGTTTAAGCCTCGTTTCAATAGAATTCCCACATTCAGTGACATATGGACAACAATGACCATACATTTACTGGACAGCAGATTTTAGAAATTTCTTTCTTTAAAGATTTTTAGTAAGTCGAAAATATATAAAATCAATGAGCACAATTTTAAAAAATAGAGATTCGCGTAAATATAAAACAGAGTTGATACATAGATGGTTCTCGGTCGTTCCGCATTTGCCAGGCCACCCTATACACATACGCAGGAGGGTGAATTCGATTCTGACAGGTTCCCCAGAGTATGGCCGCTAAAATTCGATAAGCTACCCCACCAAATTCGAATCTTCGATCACTCGGGATTCGACGTTGTGTGGAAAACCCCCAACGCGTCTAATTGCTTTATCGAACATCGATCGCTGTAAGCGAGAGCAAGGTTTTTTGCACGTCCTCTGCGATTTCTTACAACGAACTTCCGTTCGCAACAGCAAACTTCGTGCTTGCTCTAGCAAAATCACTCCTTCATTCATTTCACATGCTATATTGGATTATTAGCTCCCGCAGGAAGTCTTTCGACTTCGTTGAACAAAGTTAGAAGACTGAGAACTGATTATTCATTGTAATTAGATTGATTGATATATTATGTTCAATCTTTGCTAAAAAATTTTATTTTGAAAATTTTTAATATCAATTATTTCAATTAATTTACATTGAAATTTCATTTTTTCCATACTTAGAAAACTGTATTGTTATAATACTGTTTTGATAATTCCATAAAGGTTCCAGTAGTTTTTCATATACAGTGGGTGTACAAAGTGTTCGTACACTCTTTATAATGGAATTACCTTTTTTATAATTAATTAGAAGCATTGATTTGTGAAATGATAGACAAAAAAAATTTTGAAGAAAATTAATATTTACAAGGTAGCATGCAAAAATAAAAAAGGCATTTTTTAAAACTTTTTTATTTGGGTTCTTAATGAAAATTTAAAATTTATGTTTTATTATGTAGATCTAAGGTAGTTATACAAATTCAGAAAATTTCATCGAAATCTTTTAACGCAGAAGAAAACGACACGCATCGAAAGATGTACGATTCTGTGGATTTTAAGCAGAAACTGATAAAAAATCGTGTAAAACTACGAGTTACACTATTTTTAACTTCTTGCAGCTCGCGTGTACGTTAATCGATTTCGATGAAATTTTCAGCACGTGTGTAACAAACATAGATTTACAAAACATATATTTTAAACTTTCGTTGAGGGCCCTAATAAAAATATTAAAAGAAACAGAACTTTTTCTATTGTCGCATGCAACTTTGTAACTTGTAATTTTAGGAAAATCTTTTTTGCAGATTATTCAATAAACCAATGTGGTATATTATAAAAAAGTTATTCTATTTTAAAAGGTGTACGAATACTTCGTACACCCACTGTAAAATGGAGCACTGGAATATTTGATCTCTGGAGCTTTATTTATGGATTTTAACGATGAGAGAACACACACACAATGGGTGGTAGTAACTGGGTGACAAATAGGAACATTCACCTCAAATGGCAGGAAAATGCATTTGTGAAATTTCAATCGACCTTGCATAATATCCTCGAAAGTTTGGTTAAGGAAATTCGTGTGAAAAGTGCTATGAAGAAGAGATGTTCAGTCGAAAACGAATGGAATTCTTGTCGCTGATTTTTCAGGCTGTTCTATCAGTATATCAGTGGGATTGCTGGGAGCCCCAAGTATTTCCCACGATTTTACTTATTCACTTTTCAATCGTGCTGTGCGGTCGACGATCAGAATCTTCTTTCTTTTCAAAAACCAACCCCGCTGCTCTCCATGGGGAGTTAAATCCATTAGAATGTTCGTCTTCTCTCCCTCGGCCCCTTCTTCGAGTAGAACGAGGAAGTACAGGTAGTAGGGCGAGAGGAATCGAAAGGAGAAGGTCGGAAACTAGAGAGAAAAGGGGAACAGGCCCACGTGAATAGGGAGGAAGTGTAATCTATCCTCGGACGAAAGAAGACCTCTCTATGTATAAGGTCGAAGTACAATCCAAGTGGGACGAAAGTTCTAAGAAAATCCATGGAAATCCACTAATTTTAGGAGCCCTTCTTTTCCACTTCAGTCCACTTTTCCAGTTGAAAGTATACAGTGGATTCGAAAAGTATTTGAACACGAAATTCCCAATTCTCGAGAAATATATGCTACACTAATAAATTTAAAGTGGCGCCTCTGCGGCGTCACTAAAACTTGCTGTATTATTGGGTCGAATTATCGGGCGGTCAATTTGCTGTATTATTATTCAAAATATTGTTTACATGATTAGATATGTCGGTATCTAACCAATTACTAAACATTTAATATATATCTACCAAATCTGAAATATCATAGAGACTGGACATATTCTCGAAAAAGTAAACTGAACCATGAATCTTCCTTATAAAATTACAATATTGTACTAACTATGGTAAATTTTTCTCACTTGAAAAAATTAAAAAATGTTACTATCAAAGGAACTTTAATGTAGGGCCAATGCGAAGATCAATGTTAATTTGAAAGACGTAGGCTCAAAATGATGTAAAGGGGGATTAATTGCGCTTGAATGTGTATGTTACAAGCCGAGGTTTAAGTAGCTAGAAGGAAACCGAGGGTTGTTTAGGTATTTAGAGTTTTGGGTCTAGGTAGGAAGTGTACACGTAGGACTACTCGAAGTCTATTTCACCACCGGTTGCCACTTATGTGTACACGTAGAACTAGCCGATGTCTATCTTACCAACGAGTCATCTCGTGTGTGGAATAGGAGAAAAGTGGTCTAACTGATGTCTATTTCAAAGTAACAAAGTAACAAGGTAACAAAGTAGCAAAGTAGCAAAGTAGCAAAGTATCTAAGTAGCAAAGTATCTAAGTAACAAAGTAACAAAGTAACAAAGTAACAAAGTAACAAAGTAACAAAGTAACTTAGTAACAAAGTAGCATAGTAACAAAGTGTCAAAGTATCAAAGTAACAAAGTAACAAAGCATCAAAGTATCAAAGTAACAAATTAACAAAGTAACAAAGTAACAAAGTAACAAAGTAACAAAGTAGCAAAGTAACAAAGTAGCAAAGTAACAAAGTAGCAAAGTAGCAAAGTAACAAAGTAACAAAGTAAATAAGTAACAAAGTAACAAAGTATCAAAGTAACAAAGTAACAAAGTAACAAAGTAACAAAGCAACTTAGTAACAAAGTAGTAAAGTAACAAAGTAACAAAGTAACAAAGTAACAAAGCAACTTAGTAACAAAGTAGTAAAGTAACAAAGTAACAAAGTAACAAAGTAAATAAATAACAAAGTAAAAAAGTAAATAAGTGACAAAGTATTTTTACCGTGTCTTCTCGAGAGAACACACGAGTGGACTAGCCGATGTCTATTTCCCCACCGGGTCGCCGCTATAAGGGATAGGGTCGTGGTTCCGCTGACTCGTAACTTATTTAAATGAGTTAGATACACCTTGAGCGGCAAAGGTGTATCGTCGTAGGATACTAACGACTGGGAAATCGAGAAGGAATATGCGTGGTTGAAATGAACTCTAATTAGATTAACACACAATAATATCTAGGTGCACAGTAGTGCACCAGCCAAGTTCTCACACTACCACCTTTTACACGAAACAACTTAACCGTTTTTTAGAGTCTTATAAATTGACACTGGAGGCAGCTTAAAATATGTAATTTCGTACACTTGTTAAATGCTGTCATGTCTCAATATTGACAAAACATTAATCTTCCAACATTAGTAGGTTCCGAGATACAGGACCTCAAAAGTCGCTAGATTTGTCACTGACTAACTGACTGATTGACTGACTGACAGATCATCGAAACATTTTATCTCGCAATGTCCCTGAACTTTTTGAACACGGTATAAATAATTTGAGTGGTAAATAAAACTGTTGTTGTTAAATGAAAAGCCAGAGGGCGCATGCGTCCAGTGAACAGGTCGAAACTCTGTAGAAGGCAATGCTCTGCCTTCTCTCGGTGTAAGCTGTCCATGTAATGCATGGGTTTGTTGCAGGTCACGATGAGGGCGGTCTGATAATTTCACCCTTGCACCGCCACGGTCAAGGTCATTGCCTCCAAAAGATCGTCACGGTGAGATCTGACGACCTTGCAGTGCTCGTGGTGCTTGCTCGACCAAGGTTCGATGCCCTCCCCTTCCTGACCTACGTCGCGTAGGTACGCGTGCGCGATGCTCGCCGAAACAACCTGGAATTATCGTCAATTACGTTAATTAAACTGTCGCGGTGAATTAGCCAGTCCCTCTTGCATCGAAGATTTTCGTCGGCCGAACAAACCCTATTTTAATCCGACTGCTCTGTTTACTCTCCAAAGAGGAACTTCAAGTGGACCCCAGCCGTGAATAGACTGCGGAGTTTTATGCAAAACAAAAATTGATCCCATCGACTACAACGAACAGCGGCCAAACAAAAAGTTTATCCTTCTTTTAATCATCTTGACAAGCTCAGGCTGAAAGTTTCAGTTCAAATATTAACCAAAACGTTTTAAGCGATGATGAACTTAAAGTTGAACAAGTAAAATTCATAATTGGGTTTCAAGAAGTTGTTTAAAAATTATACAAACCCAATAACTGAAACTGATTTTGAATAAGAAGGCTAACTTTCTACATGAAACTTCATCTGTCAAATTGATATCGGCGCTACAGGTTCGATCAAAGATACAAAAAATTAGCAATTTTGCAGAATTATAATTTCAACGTTTCGGTTCGGCTTTGAACCATCATCTTTGATCGAACCTGTAGCGCCGATATCATTTGTGCATAAACAACAATTTACGATCGTTAAGACTCAAAATTATTTTCATCTGTCAATGAAGTTAACAAGTTAATAGTTGAACTAAGGCGATATTGAATTTGATTGTGTTTTATTCGTAATTATGTTCGTCGTACGGCAAATGAAAATGTGACATAACAATAAAGAAATAAACGTTGGTTAGAACTTTTCCGGACAGCGTGAAAAATTGCCGCCGTAAATTGACTCGTTAGCAAACCAGTTTACAAGTTATTTAACAATCACAGCGAAGAGAAGGATAACTGATAGATTTTTTATTAATTTGTTCTGCTAAGAGTGAAAGAAAAGGGAAAGTAATAACCGTAAGATAATTTATAACTCCTGACTTGAAAGTAATTTATCATGGGGTCCGCGTCAAACTGCATAAGTAGAACTTTCATGAAAAAAGTCGCCAGTTTGATGATCATATTTTATAACATTCACTTTTTGACACTTCGTCCGCAAATTAATCGAGGATTATAACGCGCGACTATCAATAAAATAGGTTTCGCAATACCCCCCAGCGAATAATATTCGTAAATACCTGCGTAAAATGTTGCGATATAAAAAAACTGAACAGGTAGAAAATTGTGGCACCTGGCACGTTGCTTTCTCGAACTTAAAAGGTAGTTATAATATTTATGCGGCACTGTAAAAATTGCTAGAAATTTATGGAACGATCCTTTATGTGCCTTTATACGACCATTCATAAATCTCCTGTCAGTTGTCTAGCCTGTAAAACGAAGTAAAATAGAGTAGAATGAAAAATATGATAAACATAAATTTCTTCTAGCTACTTTTCCCATCTCGCCTCGCTTTTATACATTATTCCACATATTTCAACAAATCCGCCGAAACCGTGGATATTTTCGGCGGTGTGTGTATCTTTCAAGGATTTAATGTCTCACTGTTTCAACTATAACTCATGCTACGACGTGCCGGGCACGTTTAAGTTCGTTCTGTGAGCAACGAGGCGGCGCGACGCAGAGTGAGGTACTTTGTGGACAAAGATCTAAACATTCATTGTCTAATATCCACAGGATTCTATGTTAAAACTATGTTTTAACATCTAAATTATCATGTTTATCAATAGAAAGTTCAAATAATTCAGTAGGGGATTAGTTGCAAACGTTTTTCTTCTCAAGAAAAATGCTATATCAAGCAGTTTATCAATCCGAAGCGTCACTTACTTTCATGGTATCAGGAGAAAGAATTTTATGAATTACGTCCTATGGGATATAACTTAAAGTACAACCTATGTGACTGAAATTTCAAAATTTGGAAGTCTCCTATATGCATTATACTAGTAAATAATACAGTTGAAATCATTTTTGTCACCTTTTCCTCCTTTAAATAGAGATATTTCAAGAAGGGTTCGAAACATCCTGTAGTTTTTGTTCTTTCGTAATTCGTAGACATTATACTTCAATTTCCCACAAGTTTTTCCTGCTACAAACTGCTACACTCAAAGTTATTCAACGTTAACCCTCGGCGAATACTACGTCCACCCCGTGTGCAATGCAATGGACACGAACCAAAATAATCATAGTTCGATTCCAATCTAATTATCCGATAAAATCATCAGTTGGTAAATAAGAAATGTGTATGTAAAAATTAGTTTTCAAGAAAACAGTAATTGAAAAAAAATTATGAAGACCCGATCAAATCACACTCGCAAAACAAGTAGGAAATTTAGTAATGAAGATTTGATGAAAAGACTTCAATATTTTCATCGGATCCCTTCATATCAAGCTGTAAGAAAACTGCTTCAAAACAGAGATCTTGAGGACACAAGACAGTGTATTGATATCTAGTACACAACGGAAGATATCCCGCAAAAATTAGATTTTTTTATTCAGAGTTAGGGAACGAATTGTTATACGAACTATCATTAACGTGACTTATCTGTTATTTAACATTTCATTTTTACATTATACGTAAAATATGCCTCTTATTGCTTCTTTCTTATTTATGTAGTGTAAAAGAATGAAAAATTCTAAAATAGTATTCCAAATGTTCAATTAGTGCATTTAAAATAATTCCAAACAAACACTATAATTTCCCTATGACTCGGGAAGTTAGAAATTTTAATTATTGCTACGCCATGCGAATTTTTTGATTTTTGTCCCAAATGCTTATCAAAGTACCACACTGTGCGACGGAGTAAAGATTTCATTTTTACATTACACGTAAAATATGCCTCTTATTGCTTCTTTCTTATTTATGTAGTGTAAAAGAATGAAAAATTCTAAAATAGTATTCCAAATGTTCAATCAGTGCATTTAAAACAATTCCAAACAAAAACAATAACTTCCCTATGAATCAGAAAGATAAAAATTTTAATTATTGCTACGCCATGCGAATTTTTTTATTTTTGTCCCAAATGCTTATCAAAGTACCGCACTGTGCGACGGAGTAAACATTTCATTTTTACATTATACGTAAAATATGCCTCTTATTGCTTCTTTCTTATTTATGTAGTGTAAAAGAATGAAAAATTCTAAAATAGTATTCCAAATGTTTAATTAGTGCATTTGAAATAATTCCAAACAAAAACAATAACTTCCCTATGAATCGGGAAGTTAGAAATTTTAATTATTGCTACGCCATGCGAATTTTTTTATTTTTGTTCCAAATTCCTATCAAAGTACCGCACTCTGCGACGGAGTAAAGATGGTTGCGCGATATTTCGTTGGAATTTGCACTCATGATTGAGTAATAAAATTATAGGATTATCAAGTATTCACGCGAATAATAGCGCACATTGGTATACAGCGAAGAGAGTATCATCGATCCTTGGAGACAACTCGAATTCGACTTGTTTCACTGTGAAACAGAAATAGATAGCGATGCCGCGCCGGTAAGTTCGTTGAAGCACCCTTTTTAGAACGGAGAAAATTCTTCCCTGGTTTGCAAATTCCTTGTGCGCGATTCGACGCGAGATTTGAATTTATTCCGAGATTCAGGTTAATGCATAATATCTGTCGGGATAGGAATTTTTCACAATCCACAATATCCGAGAGTCTCTTTCCAAAGATACTGTGTGCGCCAATATACATATTCTCGTCGCGTATACTATGCGTATACTTTCCGACGTTATTCGCTAGTTAGATTTTCAGAAACTAGATTTTTAGAACGTACAGTGGCGTGCAACAATATTCGGCCGCTCTAAAAAAGACGATAACTTTTTTAATATTGTACTATACTATTTGAACATTTTTGGGAAGCTAGAGCAATTAGTTTACTGTAGGATGTGAAAATAAATTTTTTCAAAAATTGCGATTGTTCGGAATTGTTGAAAAAATACTAAAAAGTTGCATTTTCTACTTTTTTATGTAGGCCTTGTTGGAAATGGGTTACGCGAAATAAACTAAACTCAGTATTCAATTAAAACTTTAATTTATTAATCAATTAAACGGAGCAAGGGAGGACGTCGTATCGTAATGAAAGCTATGCACCAAGTGAAGAGACGCCGCCGAATTATAAAAACAAACGAGAACAACTACTGTTCACTTGTTATAAAGAGAATGCAGGCCTGTGGGTTCATTACATCATGTTTATCACCTGTTTACAGTGATTCATTTTTTTTGTTAACAAAATTTATTTTTGCCTTTCGGCTACATTGAAAATTTAAAAAATATTTTTTGTAGATCCGTGTGAATTGTATGCACCGTGAAAGTTTCATCGAAATCGGTTGATGCAGAAAGAAACGTCAGGCATTGAAAGATGTAAGAATCCTTGGATTTATTGCAACTAGAGGCCGAAAATCGTGAAAATCTGCAATTTTTAACATATTTAAACGTTCAAAGCTCATTGCAACGTCGACGATTTTGACGAAATTTTCAGAATACGTTTAATTGACACTGGTCTACAAAACGTATTTTTAAAATTTTCAATATTGGCCCACATAAAAAAGTTGTAAAACGCAACTTTTAGTATTTATGATACAATTCCGATCAATTGCAATTTTTTTTCGCATCCTGTGGCAAACTAATTGCTCTAGCTTCCCAAAAAAATTAATTTCCAGAATATGTTTAATTGACACAGATCTACAGAACGCATTTTTAAAATTTTCAATATTGGCCCACATAAAAAAGTTGTAAAATGCAACTTTTAGTATTTTTGATACAATTCCGATCAATTGCAATTTTTGACAAAAATTTTTGTTCGCATCCTGTGGCAAACTAATTGCTCTAGCTTCCCAAAAACATTCATTTTCAGAATATGTTTAATTGTTACAGGTCTACACAACGTATATTTTAAATTTTCAATATAGGCCCAGACAAAAAAGTTGTAAAATGCAACTTCTAGTATTTTTGATACAATTCCGATCAATTGCAATTTTTGACAAAATTTTTTATCGCATCCTGTGGCGAACTAATTGCTCTAGCTTCCCAAAAACATTCATTTTCAGAATATGTTTAATTGACACAGATCTATAAAACGCATTTTTAAAATTTTCAATATTGGCCCACATAAAAAAGGTGTAAAATGCAACTTTAGTATTTTTGATACAATTCCGATCAATTGCAATTTTTTACAAAATTTTTTTTCGCATCCTGTGGCAAACTAATTGCTCTAGCTTCCCAAAAAAATTAATTTCCAGAATATGTTTAATTGACACAGATCTACAGAACGCATTTTTAAAATTTTCAATATTGGCCCACATAAAAAAGTTGTAAAATGCAACTTTTAGTATTTTTGATACAATTCCGATCAATTGCAATTTTTGACAAAAATTTTTGTTCGCATCCTGTGGCAAACTAATTGCTCTAGCTTCCCAAAAACATTCATTTTCAGAATATGTTTAATTGTTACAGGTCTACACAACGTATATTTTAAATTTTCAATATAGGCCCAGACAAAAAAGTTGTAAAATGCAACTTCTAGTATTTTTGATACAATTCCGATCAATTGCAATTTTTGACAAAATTTTTTATCGCATCCTGTGGCAAACTAATTGCTCTAGCTTCCCAAAAACATTCAAATAGTGTAGTACAATATTAAAAGAGTTATCGTCTTTTTTAAAGCGGCCGAATATTATTGCACGCCACTGTAGATACATTGTAATTAGACCGCAGATATTGTGCATTTATGACAAAAATCAGTAGGTATGTAATACAAATTAATACAAGGAAAAACAGTCTTTCGATTTGAATCAAACGTTATTTACTATAACTAATAGCACATGATGTTCGACATGCTTATTAAGATGTGAATTACATTAAAAACAGTGAGGCGTTATAATCGTTCAACATGTGCCGAAATTAATACTCGACAGAATTTGTTTAATATACGTTACACGAAACTCTTATTAGCAAAGCGCTTGTACCTCGTTAGCGGCTTTGAGAATCTAACGATTCAGTAATTTTGAAAATTTCCGAAAATATATTGAACTCACCTCTACGAAGCACTTCATCGCGAAAGTCTGTCGGAAATTAATAACTGAGCACTGAACTATTAATTATCATGGCGGTGGTATCTGGGCTACTCGCCCGTGGGTCGGGCGAGCGTAACGCATAAAAGCAGTATTACTTGAATGAAGTGTACAAATGAAATGATCAAGTTTCAAAGTCCTTTCACAATGGAAGTCGGAAACGTAATTAAACAAAAGCTCCCTCAAAATGATACGAGGGTATTATTTCCGCTCGAGTTTTACAGCGTTATCGCCGGTAGAGGTAAATGCTACCTTGATGATTTAAAAAATGGAGTGAAATTCGGAACCGCGAAAGAAAATTTCTCGAGGCAGCCAATACACCTGCGAAAATTTCAAAGAAAAATCGGAATCCTCATTGTAGTTAGGAGGGGTGGATCGGAACCCACCGTATTAAACGGTAGCTCGTGATGAAAATTAGGCTGAAATAGGCTGAAATTAGGTGATACGGAGAAGTGGAAAGAAGGTGAGACTGGTAAATGGATTTGAAACCCTAAGGGCACGAAATATCATATACCATCACTGTAGTTAGAGGAATTGCATACGCATAATTCGGGCGGCGAACAAATTTTCTGTAATTAAGGGTTAAATTCTTCTCGATCGAAAATTAGTAATATAATAAATTGAATGATATCGGCGCTAGGTTCGATCATTTTTAGAAAAACAACAAATGTGCAATTATTTAAGCATGTTTCTAACGATTCGATCCCTAATTATTCTCATATTTTTCAGACGCAAGTGTCTCTTTGAAAAAGATTCACATCGGGATCGAAACGTTAGAAACATGCTTAAATAATTGCACATTCGTTGTTTTTCTAAAATTGATCGAACCTAGCGCCGATATCGTTCAATTTATTATATTTCTGTAATTAAACCGGGAATAATGGCCGGCTCGGAACAAGATCTTAAAACGCTAACGATCTTAAAATTTTAATCCCGGCGCTGCTCCATTCAGCAAGATGAAAGGAAATTTAGTCCAAGGAGAAGAAGCAAGCACGGCTTGGACGGATTCGCGGAAGCAGTGTTTTCATTGGCATGGCAGGGGCCAGGCCCAGAGCCCTTGGCCTCGGAAAAGCTCCTGCCACCTGCTAACCCCCGGCTCGCCTGCGTCGCGTCAATATTCGCAGACTGCTCTCCGAAAACGACCTCGCCGGTGCAACCCTGTGCCAAACCGAGCGCAGGCGCCCGGCCTGTCCGCTGCCTCCTCGAACCCTCGCTAACCTTCCCACGAACACCACCACTATCTATCCGGCAGGGTATTTTACCCAGCTACAAAACGCTCCGGACGCTCGTCAATCTTGCCTTTCCTTCCTATTCGACGTCCCGTCTGGAATTGACAACAAATGCAGCCGAACAGATCTTGCTTAATATTTCTGCTGTGCGCAACCCGCCGAGCTGTGTACTCGGATTTATATAATAACCGACCACATCGGCGCTCAGATTTCTGTCTTTCTAAATACATATTCAGAGATTCAGAAACCTGTGGATTCTTCAAGTCTCTGGGCACCTGTACAACTCAAAGATTATAAAGATTATAATTTCTCTGTAAATATAAATATAATATTAGTGAGGGCGTGCTGACATAGGGAATGATTTGAAAATTTGTATTATTATTATTAATGTCGTGTTTGTTTTATTGATTGAAATTTATAAATTTGTGTTACTGTTACGTTTGTTTTATTTTTGAAGAAATGCGAGACAAGGTCCTTTAGGAAAATGGTTTAGATCCTTGTTGAACGTGACCACTAGGATGGACCTTGGCTATACCTGATGAAATTATTTTGCGAGATCTTTTTCACAATATAAATTATAATATGATATCGGCGCCAGGTTCGATCAACTTTTGAACAAACAACAAATGTGCAATCGATATCGATCGACCAATCAGCTTTGGCTTACCACATAGAATATTTCTGCTTTGGTATGGGCTAGCACGTTTTGTGCTTCAGTTACATCTCTGCCAGCTATGTCTTAGGAGTGATTCTGTAACTCACAATTATGTGTCTAAAAGTTTTTGTCCTTTCTATCACAGCAAGTATGTATTAATTCCCTTTTTTGTTTCTGTTTCTCACCAGATACTAATTTTTCGTTTAACGTTTCATGGCTGTGTTAATTTTCTTACGGTGGTTTTAATGTATTAAAATTATTACTTTTCTTTTTTCTTTTTCAGACGCAAAAATTTAGCCTCTTGAAAATGATCCACATAAGGATCGAAACGTTGAGTTTAAATATTTAAATTGCACATTTGTTGTTTGTTCAAAAGTTGATCGAACCTGGCGCAGATATCATATTATAATTTATATTTCAAATTCCGATCGATATGAATTTTTCCTTTTTCACAATGTCTTTCTAAATACATATTCAGAGATTCAGAAACCTGTGGATTCTTCAAGTCTCTGGGCACCTGTACAACTCAAAGATTATAAAAATTATAATTTCTCTATAAATATAAGTATAATATTAGTGGGGGCGTGCTGACATAGGCAATGATTTGAAAATTTGTATTATTATTATTAATGTCGTGTTTGTTTTATTGATTGAAATTTATAAATTTGTGTTACTGTTACGTTTGTTTTATTTTTGAAGAAATGCGAGACAAGGTCCTTTAGGAAAATGGTTTAGATCCTTGTTGAACGTGACCACTAGGGTGGACCTTAGCTATACCTGATGAAATTATTTTGCGAGATCTTTTTCACAATGTCTTTCTAAATACATATTCAGAGATTCAGAAACCTGTGGATTCTTCAAGTCTCTGGGCACCTGTACAACTTAAAGATTATAAAGATTATAATTTCTCTATAAATATAAGTATAATATTAGTGGGGGCGTGCTGACATAGGCAATGATTTGAAAATTTGTATTATTATTATTAATGTCGTGTTTGTTTTATTGATTGAAATTTATAAATTTGTGTTACTGTTACCTTTGTTTTATTTTTGAAGAAATGCGAGACAAGGTCCTTTAGGAAAATGGTTTAGGTCCTTGTTGAACGTGACCACTAGGGTGGACCTTAGCTATACCTGATGAAATTATTTTGCGAGATCTTTTTCACAATGTCTTTCTAAATACATATTCAGAGATTCAGAAACCTGTGGATTCTTCAAGTCTCTGGGCACCTGTACAACTCAAAGATTATAAAGATTATAATTTCTCTATAAATATAAATATAACATATGTCGGGGCGTGCTGACATAGGCAATGATTTGAAAATTTGTATTATTATTATTAACGTCGTGTTTGTTTTATTGATTGAAATTTATAAATTTGTGTTACTGTTACGTTTGTTTTATTTTTGAAGTTATGCGAGACAAGGTCCTTTAGGAAAATGGTTTAGGTCCTTGTTGAACGTGACCACTAGGGTGGACCTTAGCTATACCTGATGAAATTATTTTGCGAGATCTTTTTCACAATGTCTTTCTAAATACATATTCAGAGATTCAGAAACCTGTGGATTCTTCAAGTCTCTGGGCACCTGTACAACTCAAAGATTATAAAGATTATAATTTCTCTATAAATATAAATATAACATATGTCGGGGCGTGCTGACATAGGCAATGATTTGAAAATTTGTATTATTATTATTAATGTCGTGTTTGTTTTATTGATTGAAATTTATAAATTTGTGTTACTGTTACCTTTGTTTTATTTTTGAAGTTATGCGAGACAAGGTCCTTTAGGAAAATGGTTTAGGTCCTTGTTGAACGTGACCACTAGGGTGGACCTTAGCTATACCTGATGAAATTATTTTGCGAGATCTTTTTCACAATGTCTTTCTAAATACATATTCAGAGATTCAGAAACCTGTGGATTCTTCAAGTCTCTGGGCACCTGTACAACTCAAAGATTATAAAGATTATAATTTCTCTATAAATATAAATATAACATATGTCGGGGCGTGCTGACATAGGCAATGATTTGAAAATTTGTATTATTATTATTAACGTCGTGTTTGTTTTATTGATTGAAATTTATAAATTTGTGTTACTGTTACGTTTGTTTTATTTTTGAAGTTATGCGAGACAAGGTCCTTTAGGAAAATGGTTTAGAAAGTGCAGAGTAGTTGACATTTTCTACAATATCCTACTGAAATGATAATCTTCAAGCAAACTTAGAATCTACGTAATAATAATTCATCAGTAATAACTGTGCCAAGCGTTTGACACCGGCAGCGTTAAGTATTTACATAGCAGACTGAAAATACATCAGTTTAAAATCCAACTTTACAAAAACCAGTCTCCACTTACCCCATTTCACCGTGCAGTATAGTTTCCAACATCTATGGAAATCGACACTGACTTATGCAATCATCTAATATTAGATAATATTGACTGCAGATTTTCTCTGATTTTTCGAACATTTTCTCACCCCCTAGTGCTATTTCAAAAAAAAAAAAAAAATACGGAAACCCATTGTTTGTAGAATCGAGAAATCATGCATTTATTTTCGACGTCTATTAACTGCAGCCTGTTGTCGAGTATTTTTTGTGATTTGTAATATTTACCAGTTTGATAGAATTAGGACACTGCAATCTAGCGTATAGCAATTTAGATAGAAAGTACCAGCCTCAATATTTTCTGTGGCGATATGTTTACAGTGATAATTAGACTGCGGATTTTATGCATTTATGGGGAAAATGAGTGGCTGCAATTTAATACAGTAGAAAGGTTACAATGATTTAAGAGTACAAATCTATTTTTCTCAGCTTGTTAAAATTATCAAAGTAAGAATAAACTGATTATGTGGCTCCAGTCACTTACAATTGGTAGAAGCAATTTTTATTTTGCATAAAGAACCGCAGTCTAGTGATAATTTCATCGGTAATTTTAATACACTCCAGAGTTTTCATTTTTACGGAGAACGAGCAGACTTGAAGTATTCCAATTAAAACTACCACGTTTCCGATTCTAACGAGACCCGCAAAGAAGACTAGTTGGAATATAAGGAATTATTTTATACTCCACTACACGCGCCGACGTATAAAATTCGGCTGATTATCAACAATATCGAACAAAAACTATGAAACAGTTTAACGTTTAGCGATCGTAATAAGCTTTAAGCAAAGTTTAAATGTTATCGGCGCGTTTAAAATGATCGAACCAATGCGCCGATAACATTTAAACTTTGCTTAAAAACTATGAAAGTTACACCCAAATGAATTAAGAATATTGACAAAATATTCCATGCACAAATATTTATAATCGTTTCTATATTTGTATAACTACATATACATATATTGTACGTTTTAATTAACGGATTTAAAGTCTAAATGAAATGATTAAATTACAGTTACACGGGTTAATGAAATTAAACAATATCGACTGCCTGTAGTAATATAAATGGAATATTTAAATGAGACAAGCTGCTGTTTTACGCCATTGCTGTACACATTTTTTAAAAAGGACTGGTTAAAAAGTTCAGGACATGTGGGGTAATGCTACTCATTAATATGACAAGAGGGGGTTGCGAACTGGACGAGAGCTTTTTGCATGAAACTTGGCACACGTGTAGGGGATGCTGTGCTCAAATAAACTCTAGAATATTAGTCGCAACCAACTCTCCTACAAAAAAATGGACTTGTGTACAAACATGTCGAACTCGTTTGATCAACTAGAGATGCAATGGAATGAATTATACGAGCGAAGCTTGTAATTAAGATGGGTTGTACGTATATGTCGACTGTAAAATAAAAAGAAAATAGAGAAGGAACAAATTAAATGGCATAGAGAGATCCTCAATTTAATTACACTGAAATATCCATCCGGCATTCATATTTAATACATTCGTAAACAATTTCTTATAAAAAATTATACAATTTGTAAAATGTACATTATTCATCTTAACTATTCTAATTCTACTATTACTTCTATTAAATTACAAATAAAATTTTCAAGTTATTGACTATAATGAGAATTTCACAATTCAATCAACGTCCGCAATATTTAGTTCGTACTAATGAGATTCATTACACTTTACAGTTGACTAAGTACCAATTTTTATATCATTAATTAATAAAGCAGAGACTACTACATTTCATTATACTTGCAATTACTGTTTCTGTTACTCAGATTACGCATAGAGGATGATTTTGTAGGTACTTAATTAAGATATTACGCTTCAATCAAAGTATAATAGTACATAAAAAGAGTTCCGCCAACGACCATTGCCTCGTTGCAAACACCAACTCTTGTACCACAGACTGACACGAGGATTTTTATTAAAAAAAATTTTTCCCCCTCACGCACCATTCACATCCTTTATTAAGCGTACTTACTTGATAAAATAACTAGTCGTTATAAATCACTATTTATATCAACCACCGTCCAAAAAGCTTCGCACGTGAGCGAACATTTAGATAAACATGCAATACTGAGTGGTATTTTTTGAATGTTTGTTGTCACCAATTATAAGAATGTACAATTTACTTCTGCAATAAACATATTTAAAAAAGAAGAAAACACCGAAAAATATTTATTAATATAATTATTTAAATACATATAAAATGAATGTTTAAGATTAATTACTAAAAACATTAAAAACACATGAGAAAAATTGAATAATCACAAAAATTAAATACAATAGCAATTGAAGGTCAAATACACACACTTTTATTCAGGTAAAGTATCACTGACGATTGATGTAGTTTTATCATTTGTATAGGCAGAAGTTGCACTTGAAGCTTATTTTTCTTATTTGAATGCGATGAAAAATGAATAGTAATTCTGGGTTACGGAGGTATTGCTTTCAAGGTAAGAGTAAATACGCTATTTTAAAAACTGTTCAATTTCGGAATTAAATTCCCCTAAATGCTCGAAACGTCACACTGTGCGGGGGTTCCCCCTGAATGCTTCTCGCGTATTATTGGCAAAGGTGGTTCGGAAGCCACCGTAATAAATGTTGGTTTATTTGAAATAGTATAATTAGTATAATCGATAAACACAAATTAATTTGTTTAATCCGTTTGAATACTACTTCATAAGGTACTTTTGTTTCATCTTCACTTTATCTCTTGCATTCATCGTGTCACGACGTCGTTCCTTGAATATAAAAATAAATGATTGTTTATTCATTTAAAACCAGATTCAGTTTATTTATCCCATATTTCCAATAATAAATAGTAGGTCCTACTGAAAATTAGATTGGAATAGTCTGAAATTTCGGCGATAATGAGAGAGGAAAGAAGAGAAGAGACTGGTAAATGGATTTTTGATACTCTGAGGGGACCAAATATCATATAGTACTACGTACTACAGTAATCTCTTGATTTTTGTCCCAGGGGCTGTTTATGGAGCGGACAAAAATCGCGATGTAGACTTGTTTTTCTGATTTATGGCTGGGTCTACCGCTCCGATCGCACCGAGCAAGACTACAATAGAACAACGGTCACAATGTAATGCCAATTAAAAATGCTTTATTTTTCATTATTTTTTATGAGACTTTCATTGGCTTGTTTCTGGCAATATTCTGATTAAAACAAGACCAAACACCATATAATTTGGCCCATATTTACTCTACATGCGAGAAGCATAATTTATAATTTATCATACATTCAACATACACTATAGCATATGTTTAAATAAACAAATAAACATCTCGAAAATATATTCTCAAAGAATTAAAGAATAAAAAATATTTGAACGATTACATAAACGAATACCTAACCAGATAAATTTTCATTTAATAAGTTATTAATAAATGTGTTAATCGCATTGGTATTTTAAATAATAGAGCATACAATTCAGTTTTTCTTTCCTCCTCACTCGCTATCCTCTTCCATATCTTACAGTTACACCATAAAGTCAATGAAACCAAGAAGTAATGAAAAATAAATCATTTTTAATTGGCAATACACATGGTGAGAATACGCGGGCCTTTGAATTGCCGGCGATGGCGACTGTTCGTGTCTCATTCTTTCTCATACGAAACTTTCACAGTCGATTAAACCACCAAATACAATTGAAATTATATCGTGTTTGGTCTTGTTTTAATCAGAAAAATGCCAGAAATACGTTTTGAAAGTCCCATAAAAAAAATAATTAAAATTAAGATGTTTGAACATACGATTCGTTGTGTTAATGTAGTATATAAATATAATATAATACTACATATTTAATATACATATACATATATAATATAATAATATACAGGGTCATCCGTTTTTAAACGGACAAACGTAAACCAGCTATAAAGAACCCCAAATGGAACAAGTTTTACCCCTGCCACTTTTTTTGTTTCGGCCTTGATTTCTAGAAAATTGCGAAAAACCATAGTTTTTTTAGTTCACATAAATTTGAATATCTCGGGACTCCAGTGATGAATCTTGATGATTTTTTCTTTGTTTACTAACTTTGGTTAGTAAAAACGTTCAGTTTTCGAAAAAATAGTTTATGTTAATTTTTGAAAAATCTTAAAATTTTGAATTTTGTTAATAGTTTTTTGTTATTTTTTGTCTTGAGTTAAACGGTTGATTACGCATAAATCCAAGTTTTTCGAAGTTTTTTCATTCAGACTCCACGACGTGCCCTATGCCAAAAAAACAAAGATCCGAAGGTCATACAAAAATATTTTGTTAACAAAAAAGATGCCCCTATTTATTTTAAACCAAACAAAGGAAAAATTATCAAGATTCATCACTGGAGTCCCGAGATATTCAAGTTTATGTGAACTAAAAAAATTATGGTTTTTTGCAATTTTCTAGAAATCAAGGCCGAAACAAAAAAAGTGGCAGGGGTAAAACTTGTTCCATTTGGGGTTCTTTATAGCTGGTTTACGGTTGTCCGTTTAAAAACGGATGACCCTGTATATAATAGTCGCCGCCCTGCGGCGCGGGACAGCGTTGACAGGCAGTGGAGTGAGTAGGCCTGGACAAGAATCGAGTCGTCGAACCTGGGACAAAAATCAAGTCTGCACTGTACATAGTAAGAGTTTCTCGTCTTTTCGTTGTATAATTAATACCTTAAGAAATTACATGTTGCAATGTTGAACATTATTGAACATTAAGAAAATCGTCGATCGAACCAATTTTTATATTCATTTGTACTAGGTTCACTGAATGTATCCGATTACACATTTAATTACTATTTACGTTTCTCAGATTACCCATAGGGAGTTGCAGCGAACACCATCAGATTTCGTTACCGGCTGCGACTTATTTGGTCCCATCGCAGCTCTGCGGAGAAGCTTATCCTGGCGGCAGGGATTTTGCGGTTTAAGGGACAATGTTCGACGATACCTACACGCTTATCGAAAATTTGGCAAATCCTTGGAGAATATCACCGAGGGAGGACGAAAAAACAGGCAGGAGAAAAGGCTGCCGGGAATACCGGCCGGAGAAAAGAAAATCGTTACCGCGGTGTTATTAGCTAAAAGCATCCCCACAGCGACACGGGTATAAATAGGGAAACTCCCGTCGTAAAAACAGGTTAAGGAAGTTCGTACATACGATACGTTCTCGATACACACTTGTAACTCGCTGTACCACGGCACCCTAGTAATCTGCTGTGTATTTAAACTGGCAACGGCTGCCGGAACGTTGGCCAAACTACCGGCAGGAATTATTTTCCGGAAACTAACCGCGGTGAAATCTTCGCGATTTCGTTGTTCGCGGAAACGACCGATGCAGGAACATAATTATTAATATCCAAGTGGCGACGGTGATTATAATTATATGGAACATGTAACTACGATTGTATTACGCGCCTCCTCCTTTGATCAACTCGTAGAGCTAGCGAATATAATTGGAGGGCTTTGATGAAAATGTCCACAGGGATACACGAGAATCTTTCTTGGTGGAAAACAAAGGTTATGTCAACATTCAATCCTATCAGAAAACTGTCGTTCCAGTTAGAAATTTTTTCGGATGCGTCCCGAACAGGATGGGGGCGTACTGTAAGGGAGAAAGAATTCATGGTTTCTGGAATAAGTCAAATCAACTATATATAATAGATGATTCCAAGTGTAACTGCGGCAATGAGGTTCAAGATCTTAACCATATCATTTGGCAATGTACTTTGTTGGAATCACAAAGAGTTGATCTCATGAAAAAACTAGCTGGTTATTGTTGCTCGCTCGCTTCGCGAGCTCGCGGATGGTGTTATTGTTGCTCGCTCGCTTCGCGAGCTCGCGGGTAGGACTGCTCTTGCGAGAGGGTTAGTGGTACGCATTGCTAGTGAGGCATACAGCTATTAATGGTTTTTTTTTATTTTGTGTGTGACTCTCCACGAGCCACACAAAGAACTTCCCGATTCGTTAGTTGTAAGCGGTAACATTAGCATTAACTGCATAATTTAAAAAAAAATGAAATATATATAATTACGTTTGTTTATTTGGTGGAAAATTTCCATCCTCTCTTATAAATTGCATTGTTGAATGAACTTCTTTCGAAAAAAACTAAAAAATCTAAAAAACTGCTTGACCAATATGGACCAAAATCTAATCAGCTCTAAGTTACGACGAGGCACATCCATTGCATCATTCATCATTCTGATCGCATTGTTACTTTTTCAGAAAATGTTAAGGAAAAATTTGACACACACACACACACGCACGCACACACACGCACGCACGCACGCACGAACGCACACACACACGCGCACACGCACACGCACACGCACACGCACACGCGCACGCGCACGCACACGCACACGCAAACACACACGCAAACACACACACATACCGACATTTTGATAAAAAGAGTCTAAAATGAATCCAATGACCATGAAACGTGAAGATCTGTTAAAAATTCGATTTTCGATTTTCGGGGTAAAAAAACATTAATAGCTGTATGCCCCACTAGCAATGCGTACCACTAACCCTCTCGAAAGAGCAGTCCTACCCGCGAGCTCGCGAAGCGGGCGAGCAACAATAACCAGCTAGTTTGATTATTGTAAGCGGTAACATTAGCATTAGTTGCATAATTGAAAAAAAAAATTTTTTTTTAATTAAAAAAAATTTGTTTTAACCCTTTGAACTCGAGGCCGTTTTCGCTTGCGCGAACCAGGAACTCGAGACGATTTCGGCCAAATTAGGTGAACATTTTACAGGTACTTCAAAAATATTTAATTTTAAAAAAATTAAAAAAAAAATTTCACCAGTTTATTCATTTATATGTCGAAAACAACAAATTTTGATAAATATTACACTCTGTAATTAGTTTTGGTGTGATACTTAGTAAAACAATAGCCAAGATGCATCCTTGCCACTTCACATCGGCCGGGCGCCGTATCAGCACCGCTCGAGTTGCTACTTAACATCGGCCGGACGCCGTATCGGCGCCGCTCGTGTTCAAAGGGTTAAATTAAAAAAAATTTTTTTTACATAAAAATGAAATATGTATAATTACGTTTGTTTATTCGGTGGAAAATTTCCATCCTCTCGTATAAATTGCATTCTTGAATGAACTTCTTTCGAAAAAAACTAAAAAAACTAAAAAATCTAAAAAACTACTTGACCGATATGGACCAAAATCTAATCAGCTCTAAGTTACGACGGGGCGCATCGATTGCATCATTCATCATTCTGATCGCATTGTTACTTTTTCAGAAAACGTTAACGAAAAATTTGATAACATAAAAACGGCCATACGCACACACACACACACACACACACACACACACACACACACACACACACACACACACACACATACTAACAATTTGATAAAAATAGTCTAAAATGACTTCAATAACCATGAAACGTGAAGATCTGCTAAAAAATCGATTTTCGATTTTCGGGGTAATTACAGTAACTTCCCTATGAATCGGGAAGTTAATTAAGGAAGCTCAATTTGTTTCCACCTTTAAATATCAGATCGTTGCTTTGTGAACCGAATATTGAGGCATGTTATTTTCTTTTCAAGTTTTTCAAGCAATGTAATTTAAAGATTTAAAGTTATGTACTTAATATGTTATATACTTAACGTGTTCTACTGTACCTACATTACTACATAATATTTAAATGTAAGATGTATATTACTAATGTATAGCTTTATAGACCCCCTATGGGGAGTTCCAATTAAGCTTTCAATTAAAAAAAAAAAGTCAGATCAACTATTACATATTAATAGTTTAGAACTCTTAGCTGCCTTTTTCGGTCTTAAGTGTTTTGCACAAGATTTAAGGGATTGTGATATTTTGCTTAGAGTAGACAATACCACGGCTATTGCTTATACAGGGTGTCCCAAAACTAGTGTACGAGCAGAAAATGGGAAGTTCCTTGGGTCATTTGAAGCGACGTTTTCCTTTGTAAAGATAGCATATGCGGCTTTGTTTAGGAGTTATTAACGAAAAACACGGATCAATTAAAAGCGCGACGCGAGTTAGCATAGTCGGCCCGACGCGCAACTGTCAATTGGCCGAACGTGCCATCGAATGTCTAAATCGCGCTCTAATTGGTCCGTGTTTTTCGTTAATAACTCCTAAACAAAGCCGTGGACGCCATTTTTGTAAAGGAAAATGTCGCTTCAAATGACCCAAGGAACCTCCCATTTTCGGGTGTTGGAATAATTTTGGGACACCCTGTATATTTGCAAATATGATATCGGCGCTACACGTTCGATCAACAAAAAAGAATTTAGCAATTTTGCAGAATTATAATTTCGACGTTTCGGTTCAGTTTTGAACCATCTTCAAGAAAAGTCCGCGTCTATGAAAATATATTTATTATAAAATATAATATAATATAATATAAATATAAATATAAAATATATTTATTTAAATATATTTTCATAGACGCGGACTTTTCTCGAAGATGGTTCAAAACTGAACCGAAACGTCGAAATTATAATTCTGCAAAATTGCTAAATTCTTTTTTGTTGATCGAACGTGTAGCGCCGATATCATATTTGCAAATACAAAATTTACGATCGTGAACCAAAAATTATTACCCTGTATATTAGTTATATAAATTTTTATTCAGAATCATCCGTATTAAGCAAACTGTGTAGCGCCGTGTCAACATATTTGACTCATTTTCCGCTCCTACACTAGTTTTGGGACACCCTGTATAAATCGCATGGGTGGTATTAGATACCAAAAACTGAGCGAAATCGCTAAAGAAATTAGGGTATGGTGTGAAAACCGTAATATTTGGATTTTTGCATCTTATATTCGGTCATATGTTAATGTAATCGCAGATCTTGAATCAAGACGTCTAGAACCGGAAACTGAATACGAATTAGACTTGAAAGCATTTAGAACAATATGTCGCACTTTCGGAGAACCCGAAATTGATTTGTTCGCAAGCAGATCAAATTGCAAATCTTCAGGAGGAGGGGCTTCATACAATTACGATAGAACTTCGCAGCGCTAAGCAATTGTGTTTGTTCTCGTATCACTGTGAACTGTGATATTAATGAACTTGTTCCGGAACGTCGGAATCGCTTATGTCATAAACAGTGGTTTGTCGGCATGCTCTTGATAAACGAGCGTTGTTAATCAGTCACTATTTCGTGTTGATTACACGGGGATATGTTGAAATCTTAATTTCCATTTCCACGGTGTACAAAACGGAATTGTTTTATTGCGAAATATTGTATCATACACTATGTAGGTTAATTGACTAGATTATGAATAAACAAACGCATGCGCTTATTCAACTTGATATCCACTACAGAACAAATATTCTAATGTTAGATAACACCATTAAACAAATAATCAATAATTACAACACCGATGAACACCCAAACACCCTTATTCTAAAAACCAACACCTTCAAGAATGAACTTCTCCCGTACAAGCCAAAAATCAAATTTCCTTTGAATAACCCATAGAATTAACATATCTAATTAATGGAAAATACCATCATACTAAGCAACTTTGCTTATTTATTTAGCAAGTTTTTTGAAATTTTTCTTGCAACTAAAAATCTTTTTTATAAACACAACATTTATAGTGTTAAATCATTAAAACCTTATGTTAAAAATGTAGAGGGCAGAAGCCCTAGGTAATTTTCATTTAACCTTCCTGTTCAAACCCAGGTGTAAACCTGTTTAAAAAAAAAAATTCAACTGACATTATACGTATTATTTGTCTACCATGGTGCTGTCACGAGCACCAACGAAAGACAAACGCATAATTCGTTCTAAAATATACGAAGGAAAGAAAAAGGAAGATCGAGACAAATATCGAAAGAATGTTCGCGGTTCCCGGTCGAAGTCCGCGGTAATAGAAAGCGGAGCAACATGTTTCTGTTGTCAGAAGCATTTCCGTAACGCAGCAAAGTGCATTCGATGGGCAAGTGTACTTGTCGAGCGCACGAACCTGCGCTCAGGTTCGCTTGACTCCCCACCCCCATCCACCGTCAGCACCATGCCCTCGTTCACCCTCCTCAGAGTCCTCTAACCCTGCCGTGCATCCGCGCTCCGTCAACTGGCGTCGTCAGCATCGTCGTCGATCTGATCGTGACGGTTCGAAACGGTCCAAACGAACGAGAAAGAGAACGTCATAGAAATTCTGGGCGAAACGAGAAAACCGGAGCAGCACGTCGCTCGTTAGCACGGTGCTCGAGATTGGCGCTCGATCAATCGTTCGTTCGTCGATAAAGGGATGGGGGAGAAGGGCGCGAATATCTGACGTTAGATAATACGATTGCCGGGAATCTGGTAGCGGAGAGATATTTTTCCAATTGCCAGTCGTTGTTGGATGGTTCAGTGTTTCTTGTACAACTGAACTGCCGAGTCCCCAGTGCGCCCGTTGGTTTTCCTCGTGATATAACTATTGTTCCCGGGTCCCGGTCCACGATCTATCGGATCAATTCACCGGGCTCGCTCCTTCGTGTTATTTCCCGGGAAACGCTGTGCTTCTCCGTCACGTGGTGGAAAAGGAACGTTATCGCATGGCTGGGCCAAGGTAAGCAAGTTCAAGGCCGTTCTGATAGCTCTGATCAATCGTCCCGGCTCGGCGGCACCTGGTGTAATAACCCTCGAAATCGCGCGACGACAAATGCCGAGGCGAGCTCTATGAACCGCTCAGTGCACCGATCGATCCGTTTAACGGCGTCATCGCATTTTTATCGAGGGACATTTATCGCGCTCCGCCGAGCCGGCAGCCGCGAATGGTTATCCTTAATAGCGCGTTTCGAATTACCGGTTGGATTAAATAACGCCCGGTGCTGTCCACCGGGAGCGGAGGAGGACCAGCCACCAATTCGCCGGATGGTTTATTCAAAATTGACGTAACGCGAACAGCCGGCGGAGCAGCAAGAGTTACCACTCACATTTTAACGAAGGATTTAACTCCGTTCCTATGTCCATTATTGCTTCGAATCATTTTCCACGTTTACTGTTTGGCGATACTTCGGAGCTCGGATGATTCGCTGAAACGTCGGAACAAGTTCAGACGTAGGGTCGATTCATACATCTCCGATATCGGAGTCCGCAAAATATTCTTACCCAGGTTTAAGTGAGACCGTCCACAACCGGAAAACTGAGTCCGATTTTCCTCCGATACTTTTCCTTCGAGTCGAACAGGCTATAACTAACAAATAAAAGGTTTTTATCCCTCCTCAGGTGAACTATCGGTAGCTCTCCTTTACAACTTCATGGTAATGAGAAACATTCCTACTCAAGTTGCCTCAAAAATCGGCCGGAAATGCATGGATACCGAAAAACGCCGGCCGGATATGCACGAATCAGCCTTTATCGTATCATTTCTGAGACAAAACGCGTGACTCGTGTTTTTCGAGTCCACAGTGCTGCAGATGAAAGAACGAACTGTTATGAATAAACCAGAGATTTGATCCAATCGCGAAACTTACAGTTTATAGTTTTATAGGTACCAAGTGAAACGGAGATTCCGAACCACGGTGTCGTTTTTGCTTAAATTTTAAGTGACAAAGTTTCTTGGCGAAGGAAACAGACTTATGCTTAACCTCTGCTACTTGGAAATTAACAGATCGATGCCTATAGCTCGGCGACGTCTCGCAATTGTGGCCGTACCGTGTCATTAAATCGGCAGGATGGTAATCTGACCGCAAACATAATGTGTCCCGGCGGCGGGAAAGAAAATACAAGCCGTTTAGAGTTTATTGAAAGTTATCGAAACAGATGAAACAACTGTTGTAGCGAGGTATAAGATAATCGCACGCGACGCTAACGTTTCCGTTTGCTTCCGTATATATCGATCAGGTTAATTATCTCCTTTGAAGCGAGCCATCCCGACGCGTACCGTGCTGATACACCTCTTTAGCCGACGTGTCCAATCCAAGGTGGTGATTAAGAGACCGCATGCAGGCACGTGATTTATCATCGGATGATAAACCCGACCAAACGTATACGATTCGCAAAGCTCGCTGCATGTTTTTAACGAGCGAAATTCGTCGTTTTATATTATCGTGGGAAACTATACTTCCACAGTGGAGAATTCAGGAAAAAAATAGAACATTGGAAAATTAAGGGTTAAATTCTTCTCGATCGAAAATTAGTAATATAATAAATTGAATGATATCGGCGCTAGGTTCGATCATTTTTAGAAAAACAGCAAAGGTGCAATTATTTAAGCATGTTTCTAACGTTTCGATCCCGATGTGGATCTTTTTCAAAGAGACACTTTTGCGTCTGAAAAATATGAGAATAATTAGAAAAGAAAACGAAAAGAAAATTTTTTATTCCACATAGAAAAACCAAAAATTAAATTTCATATACGTACTTGTATGCAAAATGGACATAAACATTTTAAAACAAAAATTAGTGAGTTACGTTTGAACAGTAATTTAGCTCATGATGGTAGATATGTAACTGAAACATGTGTTGCTTCAAAGGTATAAAGGCTATGACATATATCTATGTAACTTGTTACGATTGGTAGATCGATATCGATTGATGGTGGTGTTTACATTTCAGAGCGGCAAATTTGAAACCATTTTTAACCGAAACACATTTAAATTAATATATGGACATTTGTCTTTGTATTGAAATTATGAAACTATATCAATTTATTTAATAAACTAAACATATTATTGTGTTTAAAATTTGAAAATAATATAACCATTTTAAAAATAAATAAAATATAAATTATATATAATGTTTTGTGAAGTAACATGAAAAGTAAATCTTTAATGGTTAGAATCTTAAATGGAAAAGAAAATTATTAATTATTGGAGATATCCTCATAAGTGACCTCATAAGTGAATTGCACATTTGTTGTTTTCTAAAAATGATCAAACCTAGCGCCGATATCATTCAATTCATTTTATTAAAAATTGAATTAATCGTTCATTGTTGAATTAAAACATCAACGTTGTCTGAAGTTGATTTGAAACTGATCCTTCTTTTAGATGTACTGTATTCTCTCCTTCTGCACCGGTCTAATTTTAATCGATCATTTCTTTCCATTTACTTTAGAGCTTTCGTGTGTTCAAAATTTGAAAATAATATACCCATTTTAAAAATAAATAATTAAATAAAATTAATTAAAATTGGAAAATTAATTAAGTCGTAGAACAGCTGTTTCTAATGCGCAGGGCACGATTAGCTACATGTATAATGCAACAGAAGTAGTAAATGCTACAGGCCTCGCGCTTGAAGCAGAAAATGTTCAGCATGTAAAATTGTGCAATAATAGCCCCGGCTACCGTTAACAAACATTTTTGAAAAAAGATCATTCTGTTCAACTCGCCTCCTCCCCAGATTAAATCCTGAGTGCGCCACTGCTTCTCCAAGTATTACTCAACTGCGCTTTAACTTTGTGCTGCACAGTTATTGCGCCATGACGATAGTTTCCAAATGCGCTGTGCATATTACCAAGCTTCATATCAATCAAAAATTACCGATATCGATCGGTAATTTCGTCCTAATTACCGATTACTCACATTATCGACGCTGGAACTACTAAATCAGTCGAAAATCGGTTTCTGTATGAGCATTGCGAAAATGTTTCTGTGGGAAATTATTGAATTTCATTCATCGGGGACTAGATTACAGCAAAACTCGTGTGAAGTCCGAATGAGTATGATTGCGTTAAAGCGTCGATCACTTTTAGCGATTACCAATGCTAGAAAACCGCAATTGGTCACTTAGGTTGAAAGTATTTCAGTTTTTCGTTCATTTGCTCCCAGCTGGTACGTGACACTTTCCTTAAAGAATGTTTTCTGTGGAGAACAGAAATGAATTGATTATCCATTAAATAGGATTAGACACGGTGTTGGGCAAATTTTATTTTAAATAATAAATAACTAAATAATAAATAAACGTGTGATTTTATTTGCAAATAATAAATAAACTTGTTATTTAAATTAAAGTTACTTAAAAAATTCCATAAATAATCTATTTATTATTTCTTATTTGCAAATAAAAATTTATTTATTATTTGGATTGAGGTGGAAATCAATGTGCCAGAGTTCGGGCTCGTCCGAAGGGCGGATTAATGAATGAAAATACAATTTAATTTATCATTTGTTAATACAAATAATAATTGAAAATTGTATTTGTAAATAACAACTAACTTTATTATTTTAAATAAATTCATTTAGACTTGCTCAAATAAAAAATAATTATTTCTGCGTTTTATATGAATATCCAAATAACAAATAACTTGTTATTTAAATAAATTTATTTATTGCCCAACACTGATTATACATTTAAAAAATGTAACTATGCGACGAATAGATATTTTCTATTTCGTTTAGGAAATTAACGAAGAGAAAGAGCTTCTAATTATGCGAAAAAGAATTTCCGACAATGTCGGGAAGAATTCATGCGATTGCAATAAAATAGCTGGTACTCGGAATGAAATGATCGATCCCAGAACATCCGTGACAAGCGACCGACACGTGAGATCTTTGAAACTGGCATAATTCGGAGAAAATTGCGAAGCGTTGCAGGGTTCAACGGGGAAACGAAACTTCGTTTAAAGCGAAGACAATGAGTGGGTCGAAGAGTCTCGCTTGTCTCTCCGAAGCCAGTCATCCTTTGAAGCACTTGTTGTACTTCCTGCAGGCTATCAAACTACTCAAGGCCAATTGGTGCTTGTAACATGAGTTCTAAAGAATACGCCAAAGCGGGAAACGTGCACCTAGCTGGTTGCACCGCGCCGCTCCGTGTGTTTCCAATTCGGCGTAAGTTGCTTCTTCTCACAGTTTGGCCACTTTCGTCCAGATGCATCTCGAGACGGTCTATTAATATGTAAACCCTATTTCGGGCTACGATGTGTTTACAGGATCCGCCGGTTAACGGAAATACGCTGCATCACCGGTGCATTCAGCTGCACCATGCACGCAATGAAAGTCGCAGTACTCCGCCCGTGTGATTTACTTTTCTTTCGTCTCGTTTACTGCACCCGCAATCGTACAAACTTCGTATAATTGTTCAAATGTTTCATCAAGAATGAGATCGAAACATAATTTTATGATTGTTTACCTTGATTCGATTGAATGAAATTCAACAAAATTTTATCATTTTCTTGACGTAACAATTAACCAACCTCATTGTGCCCTCTCCGATCTAAACAGGAAAGAACAAGTAGAAAACTGAAAGAAATAATTATTTAAATAAAAAAAGATTTTTTTGAAACCACGTTTTTAAGACGGACTAAAAATAATTATTTAAATAAAAATTAAAACGAACTAAAAATAATTACTTAAATTATTAAAATAAAAAGAAATAATGAAACAAATTTTAATATACGGACTAAAAAGTACAATTAAGACGGATTAAAAAGTATAATTTAAAATGCACTAAAAAATATGAAGTAAAATTTTCCCTAACCTCATACAGATGCCTAACCCCATACAGATAGTCCTGAAAATTTGTGATTGCGCATTTTTAAAAGCTATGAAAATACTTGTAAGATTTAAAACGAAAAACGTGGGGCGAAAGATAATAGTAAAGAGTTTAGAGAGTAGCTATCGTTAACAAAACTCGCACAACAGTCCATATCATTTGCAGTGCAATAAAATTGTTAATGATTTAAGTGAAGTATTCATGCATCTATTGCATGCGCCCCACGATTTCGTTTTAAATCTTCCAAGTATTTTCATAGCTTTTAAAAAATGCACAATCACAAATTTTCAGGACTATCTGTATGGGGTTAGGCATCTGTATGAGGCTACGGAAAATTTTATTTCATATTTTTTAGTGTATTTTAAATTAAACTTTTTAATCCGTCTTAATTGTACTTTTTAGTCCGTATATTAAAATTTGTTTCATTATTTATTTTTTTTATTTAAATCATTTAAGTAATTATTTTTAGTTCGTTTTAATTTTTATTTAAATAATTAGTTTTAGTCCGTCTTAAAAACGTGGTTTGAAAAAAATTTTTTTTTATTTAAATAATTATTCTATTTATATAATTCTATTTAAATAATTATACTATGTTTCAAATTTCAAGTCTCCAGATCATCGGGAAGTGGTTTAAAATACAATTACAAGATTTTGCGGAAGGAAAGCGGACGGACGGACAGACAGACAAGAAAGCGACCTAATAAAAACGTGGTAAAATCAAGAGATCCAAAACTGACTTATTTTCATAAAACATATAAATTCAATGGAATTATTTTTCTTTTACCTCCGACTTTGTCTCGGGCAACCTTGTCAGTTTAACTACGTTTTGACACTGAACCTACCACTGCCGATCAAAGGACCAGTTTCATATTTCTTATTTTTCAACTATTATTATTTTAGCTCCTTCCATATGAAATGTTTCGATAAATTGCTTTATTCCAGCACATACTAATAATCAGAATTGTACAGAATCCAAGGAAATACAGTTTTGTCATTTTTGTAAGGTAAAACATTTTAATCGAGTTTAGTACTTGGTAGGTTTAGTGTGAACCCTAAACTTACCGAGTCTGTCCTTATAAAAATGACAACATTGATTGCATTTAGACTTTGTGCGGCTTCTGTTGTACTACGGACACTACTAAAGATATTTATACTCTTTAATTGTATAACAAAAAATCTGGAATCGGTCATTTTGAGCAGTGTTGATAGTCTTAGTGTTAAGTAAAGATTCAAATGAATTTACAAATCAGATTTTCGGGATAAATGAAACTATTAGAGCACGAGGTGGCCATATTACCGCCACTCTACGGAATTTTTTGAACTTTCCGGAAGTGCCCAAATCACTCGAACTCCGGATCGACCGGACATGTTTAACTCGAAGGGCAAACGAAGGGAACAGCGACTTAAGGGTGTAGATCCGCTCTCTAGTGTGCATGACTCACACAGCGTAGACCCATATACATGCACGAGGATTGCAAGGGTCCGGCAAATTACAAAGTATGACTTTTTACTGCATATTTGACTTAGCTGAAATAGACATAAGCGTTCGTAGGGAGTCGTAGTACCGCCATATTGCATACCTCTCAACTCGATGCTCAGCTGTTTGCTGTCTAATAAAGTCGATTACGCCTCTATAGCGCATAATTTCAAAATTGTAGCTTCATAGCGCGCTAGACTCATCTTTCATCTAACGATTGTGACGTCGTACGGGTCGCAAATATGCAGTAAAAAGTCATACTTTGTAATTTGCCGGACCCTGCAATCCTCGTGCATGTATATGGGTCTACGCTGTGTGAGTCATGCACACTAGAGAGCGGATCTACACCCTTAAGTGACAGGATGCACCACTACACCTCCTCGAGTTATGCAATTGTGCTACCTTCCTGGCGCGAGTGGACCGAACGCCGGCTGCAGACTAAACAGCCCGAAACTCGCCAGCGTGTCCTGTGTTTACTATATTAAGTGTGTCCCGGCATCGTTTTCTCGTAACCTTTGTGAGTGTCATATCATGGGGTCTGTGGTTGAACTCTGAAGCAGCTCGGCCACTTCCACGTATCCAATTTTTGTTTCCCACCCTGTGTTGTGCCACCGACGCGACGTGCATCTAGGTGCACGGTAGTGCACCAGCCAAGTTCTCGCACTACAGTAATGTCGCGATAGTTGCCGCAGGAGATGTTCTCTGGAGCGACAACTTCCAAGACAACTGCTCGTCTTTTGATTTATGACTGGCCTCTACAGTCTACCGCGCCGAGACATCAATCGAAAGCCGAACGTAGAGAAGGACAAAATGATCGCGTGGCTGACGTGTTGCTGTCGCCGGTACGGCCCGCGTGTTCGCACAATGTAATGCCAATTAAAAATGCTTTATTCTCCAATATTTTTTAATGAGATTTTACTGTCTTATTCCTGGCAAAATTCTAATTAACCCTTTGTTAACAGTGGAATAGTAGAGGGGCATCCCATCGGAGGTCCCGGGAGGTGGAGGTTTTAGAATTTTACCACCTTCCTTAAAAAAAAACTAGCTGGTTATTGTTGCTCGCTCGCTTCGCGAGCTTCGCGGGTGGGGGTGCTGTAGCTCGCTTTGCGAGTTCGCGAGAGGGTTAGTGGTACGGATGTTATTTGGTATCCGACTCTCTAAGAGTCACACAAAGAACTTCCCGATTCGTTAGTTCCAGTATATTATTATCATTATGTAGTGTACGTTTTAAGAAGATTATATGTTCTCAGAGAAGTTCAATAGTTTTCTACTTATCAAAATGTTTGCTATATGGCGTCGCATTAAACCAACATCGTATGCTTGTTGCTCGCTTGGTTCCTTGTTAACTTCCCGATTCATAGGGAAGTTATTGTAATTACCCCGAAAATCGAAAATCGATTTTTTAGCAGATCTCCACGTTTCATGGTCATTGGAGTCATTTTAGACTATTTTTATCAAAATGTTTGTGTGTGTGTGTGTGTGTGTGTGTGTGTGTGTGTGTGTGTGTGTGTGTGTGTGTGTGTGTGTGCGTATGTCCGTTTGTATGGTATCAAATTTTTCGTTAACGTTTTCTGAAAAAATAACAATGCGATCAGAATAATGAATGATGCAATCGATGCGCCCCGCTGGAACTTAGAGCTGATTAGATTTTGGTCCATATTGGTCAAGTAGTTTTTCAGTTTTTTTAGTTTTTTTCGAAAGAAGTTCATTCAACAATGCAAATTATACGAGAGGACGGAAATTTTCCACCGAAGAAACAAACATAATAATTACATATATTTTATTTTTATTTTTTTATAATTTAAACAAATTTTTTTTTATTTGAAAAAAAATTTTTTTTTATTTTCCTCTTTTAATTATGCAACTAATGCTAATGTTACCGCTTAGAATAATCGAAAATTATCCCAATGCAAGAGTGAATTATTCATCGCTACTGCCGAGAATACATTTTCAAAGAATATCGATGAAAGTACAAAAACATTTATATTACAAATCTATAAAAAAAATAAGTAGTTCAATACGAATTATTAACTGAGATGAAATTGAAAGTTAATATAAAAAAATGGTTAATGGAGCATGCGACCTAGGAGCATACGATGTTGGTTTAATGCGACGCCATACAGCAAACATTTTGATAAGTAGAAAACTATTGAACTTGTCTGAAAACGTACAATCTTCTTAAAACGTACACTAAATAATGATAATAATATACTGCAACTAACGAATCGGGAAGTTCTTTGTGTGGCTCGTGGAGAGTCACACACCTACTAACATCCTTACTACAAACCCTCTCGCGAACTCACAAAGCGAGCTACAACACCCCCACCCGCGAAGCTCGCGAAGCGAGCGAGCAACAATAACCAGCTAGTTTTATTTTGCGATTCGTACGTTTTAAGAAGATTATATGTTTTCAGGGAAAGTGATTATAACACTGTATTGGGCATATAGAGTATGCCCAACCACATGACGTATGTAGTCTTTTGAATTTTTCAAGAAAAAAAAAATTTTTTTTTTTTAAACTAAAAAACTAAAAAACTACTTGACCAAACTTGACCAAAATCTTATCAGCTCTAAGTTGCAGCGGGGCACTTCCAATGCATCATTCATTATTCTGATCGCGTTATTACTTTTTCTGAAAACGTTAACGAAAAATTTGATACCATAGAAACGGACATACGCACACACACACACATACCGACATTTTGATAAAAATAGTCTAAAATGAATCCAATGGCCATGAAACGTGAAGATCTGTTAAAAATTCGATTTTCGATTTTCGGGGTAATTACAATAACTTCCCTATGAATCGGGAAGTTAAAAAGGGTAGCTTCTCTAGCGGCCTTGCCTGCTTCATCGTGTCCCGAGACATTACTGTAAACGCTCTGTGTAACAAACGAGTGAGCTAACACAGATCTTGGGAGTGGGGTGTACATTAGAGCGTGGCGGTGTAGGTTATGAGAATTAAAGAGATCGAATGAAATGTTTCGCAGCGCGAACGCGGATGATGAAAACAGGTCTGGCCAACGGCTCTCTGTGCTCGCAACACAGTAAAAGGCACAGAGAGCATAGTTGCGTAATGCCGCCTTATTGCTCGCCGGAGGAGAAAGTTGGCCTTACGACGTCTGCAGCTCTTTTATTCGCGCGCGCTCGCACGCGGTCTCGCGTACACGCGCACGCAACACGGTCACGCGTGGTCAGTATGTGTGTGTGTGAGTCAGATCGTGCAGATCGCGATCCGACTATACTGCGAACAACCTCCGAGCATTACACGATACGCGAATTTCCATCTTGACGTGAATTTCTTGCCTCCACCGAGGATGTTCGCGGGTTATTCCTTCCGGGCAAAGTTCGGGAAGAAATGAACGAGGAAGTTGACCCTGAGGGGTCCTCCATACTCTGATCATCGGAGAGTTACATGATTTTCAGAATTTTGAGATTTCCGTAAATATGTGAATTTTTTGGTGCACGATACGTAAATATTCAGGGAATATTGGAAAGATTTTATGCTTGAACACGGATGACTACTTTGTCATGATTAGACTGCGGATCTTTATCCATTTATGAAGAAATTTTGGTTAGGTGAAATATAAAACGGTAACATATTAGAAAATTTTAAGAAGACTGTAAATGTTCTTTTTAATGTAACCAAGACGTTTAAGGGGTGAAATGAATTTTTATTTTATTCCTTCTGCCCACGATAAACGTTGAACATTTTAATTTTGAATAATGATCCGCAGTCTAGTGATGATTATTTTGATTTAAATAATACCTTATTTTGTCAGTGTTATCGATTACCCAGCACTTGTGCAGGTCTCAGCTGGATAACACCATAGATTTAAAGAAAAAGGGCGACGCTGTTGGGGCTGGTACCGAGAAAATTAATCTATCGATTAGATAGCTTCACCAGGAGTGGAATCCGGATCTTTCGCTTCTCGGGTGATTGCCAGAACCAATTGAGATATCCAGGCCATCAAAGAATTCTTCTCGTCCTATTGCAGTATATGTAGAGTATAAATATTAATACGCTTCGTATCACTCGTGAGCTCCTATTTTTAATCCATAAAAATATTCACGCAACTAAGTATTCCTACTCAGAAAGTTAAGAAAACGTTACAATTGTAATATATCACCGTGTGGATGACTGTTTCTATCATATGTTTATTTGTTACATATAATTTTATCGATTTATGTGTTATATATAATTTTATTGATTTATATGTCACGTTAAGGCTTTTGTTAACAAATGTATGTTTCGTTCAGTTTTTGTTAAATAAAACAGTTCTCTGCGAGCAAGCGACAGATAACAACGTGTTGTGTTGAACCTCCGAGTCTCCTTACACAATTTACAACCTCGATTACGTAGAATATAAAACTACAGAGAAAAGTGCAACATAATTTATACTGCAAGTTAAATATCAATTTTAGATCAAGCTAGCCTGAACAGCGCGCCAGCATTAATAAACATTTAGACTATAATCTACCCATTAAAATGCATTGTCACAGTAGATAAACATTATTCAACTTTGCTCCTTTAAAACTTGTTTCTCACAGTACCGTGATGTAAGTTGCAATAGTTACCGGTTACGATAAAAATAATCAGCCCCATATCTTTCTTGTAATAAATATTCACAACAGTCAAGGTGCTGCAGTCGACGTAAAATTTGATTATTTTATCCTGAATATCAACCCTTTGCACTCAGAGCTATTTTAACTCGAAAATCAAACGTTTCTTCTGATCCAGAATATTTCCATTCTCTACGATTTTTTAGATTTGGTAGATACGAAATTGATGCAATACAGCATACAATACTTAAATGTTTAGTGATTGGTTAGATACCTACATACCTAATAAGGTAAACAATATTTTAAATAATAGTACAGCAACTTTCATCGACGCCTCAGAGGCACCACTCGAGTGCTAAGGGTTAAAATTACAATAAATCAATTACAAAATCGTTGACTATACAGTAATTTTTTCAAACTAGAGCATATTTGCAACCAAACCAATTTATATTACAATCCAATAATCGAATACACAGAATTCATGGTTACCCAACATTTGATTGGTAGAAGCATGATTTCTTTAGTAACGTGAGACTCGAAAGTAACAAAGAGGCATAATTAGTCGAAATCGCTGCAATGAATGTTATTTAATCGAGGTCTAGTTACTTTTCGTAAAATGAATGTTCTTTATCCGTCGATACGTAAATATAATCGGCTCAGAAGAAGTACGCGGATTCGTTAAAATCTCTCTGGTCGATATATTGTCCGTGACTCAAAGACAAAGGACGCTTTGTCATGATGTAATTACGGTATATTCATCCTTTTGTATGGAAAATTACGAAAGCCCTCTCTGCTGCACGAGAAAACTCCGTTCTCCCATGAAAGTGACTCATTAGACGTCTTTTTCTTTGTTAAACGGAATTCTGGAATTCGACGTGTTACAATTAGACCCGATCTCGTTAGAATGAAATGTGACGATGCGACGACTTCAGAATTGCCTTTGCTGTCGACGATTGTCTTATCCACAACAATTTGCCGAGATAATTAACTCACTGTCAAATATCGAAATCGAGCATCTTCAACATACGAAAGCTCTAAAGTAAATGGAAAGAAATGATCGATTAAAATTAGACCGGTGCAGAAGGAGAGAATACAGTACATCTAAAAGGAGGATCAGTTTCAAATCAACTTCAGACAACGTTGATGTTTTAATTCAACAATGAACAATTAATTCAATTTTTAATAAAATGAATTGAATGATATCGGCGCTAGGTTCGATCATTTTTAGAAAACAACAAATGTGCAATTCACTTATGAGGTCACTTATGTGGATATCTCCAATAATTAATAATTTTCTTTTCCATTTAAGATTCTAACCATTAAAGATTTACTTCACAAAACATTATATATAATTTCTTTTTTATTTATTTTTAAAATGGGTATATTATTTTCAAATTTTAAACACAATAATATGTTTAGTTTGTTTGAATAAATTGATATAGTTTCACAATTCCAATACAGAGACAAAAGTCCACATATTAATTTGAATGTGTTTCGGTAAAAACTGGTTTCAAATTTGCCGCTATGAAATATAAACACCACCATCAATCGATATCGATCTACCAATCGTAACAAGTTACACAGATACATATATGTCATAGCCTTTATACCTTTGAATTACCTTGAAATTACCGTTCAAACGTAACTCACTAATTTTTGTTTTAAAATATTTATGTCCATTTCTCACACAACAAGTACGTATATGAAATTTAATTTTTGGTTTTTTCTATGCGAAAAAATTTTTTATTTTCTAATTGTTCTCATATTTTTCAGACGCAAAAGTGTCTCTTTGAAAAAGATCCACATCGGGATCGAAACGTTAGAAACATGCTTAAATAATTGCACATTTGTTGTTTTCTAAAAATAACCGAACCTAGCGCCGATATCATTCAATTAATTTTATTACTAATTTTCGATCGAGAAGAATTTAACTTTAATTCAATTTTTGTTGGGAACCCTATGTAAGAATATGTTCTACAGAGCTGATCAAGAATATTCTTCGAATTGTAAGTCCTCGCAAACGAAACTTTCGAAAGTTAAGTTGTAAAAGCGTGAACATTTTCTGATTTGACAATATCTGATGGTAGTATCGCGTTGCTACAGAACGAAAGGTAAACAATATAAGTAACCTCAGCTCATTACCCGTGCGCGTGTGTTCACAACAGCCGCTTTAGATTCATATCGTAATGAAAATTTCCACTTTCGAATTCATTTCGTAATACGAAACGCACTGTTACGATACAAGCTCGAGCATTATACTTGCACAGATACACACAAGAGGAAGGAAAACATTGCTTTCACATTTTAAATTGCGTTGCGTGGAATTAACGCGGGTGTACAACACTTGAAACACTTTATCGCAGTAAGTAGATCATCGCGGAATACATTTCCAAAGAAATTTAACCTGCGAAACACCGTCGGCAATATGCAGAACCCTATTAACGAGCGACGCGCTGTAAGCTCGCGTTATTTTAATTCTGTAATAAATTGCCATCCTAAATAGAACACTGCCGATAAGTCCAATAATATTCTGCTCAGGTTTATTTGCACACGAAAGTTAGGAGATAGTGAATTGATCGTATCGCGCCATATTGTTGCCATTTTTCTGAATAGAATTTTGATTGCGTGCAGTACCGTCGATGCACGTATTTAATTGACACCGGGCATGAACCTCGGTTAACACTAAACTTACCACCGCACAGTGGTCCAGAAGCCTGGTTTTTGTGGCCAAAATTCAAAATGTCATAATTTTCTGAAAGTTGGTAATTAAGAGTTTTTGGAGTCGCTGATAACGAATCTGACATTAAAAATAAACAATTTTTTACGGCAGGGTTATTATGTGCGATCTAGAGAGATTAAAAAATTTTGTAAATCGATGTTTTTCATCATTTTCGTAGAACAATATCATTGAGATACTTAATGCCATGTTTTTTAAATTAGTATAACCTATAGAAAAAAAGAAGTACCGCGGACGCCTTTATTGAAATTAATACAGAGTTAAAAGTTACAAGAGGGCGCAGCTAAACTTTGCATATTCTTTTTAACAAATTTTTAAACTTTCGTTCAAAATAAGTCCAAAGTTTAGCACTTTTAAGCATTTTTTAAAACCCTTCTTAAAGCTTAAATTGTTACAAACTTGGAATATTTGTTTATGGATTAAAAAATGTTTATGATGGAATTTAGAACTTAAAGTACATCTACTAACATATAAAGAATCATAATTATAACTTGTTTTCTGATATCCTATAAGTGGTATTTAAACCGTTTAATAGAATGTTCAATTTTATGATTTTGTTTTTAGAACGCTGTATCTTATTATACAATTACCTAAAATCAATAATATTTTGGATTTAGGAGCTTTGAAGAGTTATCAGTTTATAGCAAAAAAAATTGTTTAATCTATTAACCTTGAAAAATTGACACAAAAACCGGGCTTCTGGACCACTGTGCACCGCACAGTGCTGCGATTCGAGGTGCTAGCTGGACAAAACCTTCTTTATCATTGCTAATACAAAGTGTGTAGATTTTGGAAAAATTAATCCATATAGATTTTTCCTGCTTCTTCACATAACGTATCTATACACGATTCCTCTAAAACATTTTTATAGAATCCATTAAGATGATTGTCTTTCCGAAAATCCCTCCAAACTTCCAAAAATTCAGGTCGTGAAACAGTGATCACTGTTACTAAAAATATAAGTATTGTTCATTTCCGCAGTTTAAAATTTAAACTGTTTTTTGTAAATTGCATTTTAAGGAAAAAACGCAATTCCGAAATTGCCAGTTAAAATTATGTATACCTCTGGTCAAATTCTCCATACCTAAGTTGTAACAAACAGTTTAAAACAGAAACGAACCTAGAAGAGCAATTAGGGCACGAGTAATATAACTTTTTAGTATGTATACTACAATAAACTCTTGGCTGTTACTGATCCCTTATTGATTTTCTAAGGATACTACTTTTTACATACACATTCCTTACCTACCGACTGATGATTTTGTTGGATAATTAGATTAGAATCGAACCATGATTATTTTGAATTTTTTATTTTGATTTTGAACAACGTCAACGTTCTTATAATTAGACTGTGAATTGTAGAACAAATTAAAGCAAACGTCAGAGAAATGAATGATGATCGATTCAAAAAACTTCTCTGGTGTCCTCCTTCTCTGATGCCCTAAGCACGTGCTTACTTTGCTTGTTAACTCGGCAGTGAGCGTATAAGGGTTAGTACTTTTGTTGACAAATAGCAAAATTATTGTAGGAAATGAATGATTTGTATGATGTTACTTGTTGTATGAATATGAGAATCGAGAATCGTGTATGTATGCGTGAGTGCCGTGATATTGCGATTGCGACACATCTTGTTAAATCAATATTTGTTCTAGAAAATTTATAAACGTTAGAAAAAGTAGGATATAAAAGGACGTGTTCACGTAGTAAATACGATACGTTTACGTTAATTTCATACATCAGTTGTGTATTTTCTTTTCGAATTAAAACAGTTATACAGTTATTTAATATCTTTTCGCTTACAATTGTAGGAAATGTATGATTTGTATAATGTAACTTGTTGTATAAATGTAAGAATCGCGATGAAAGCATCTGAGGCCATATGCTTTTTTATTATAGATTTTCATATTCTTAAAAACATGTGTTGGAAGCGTAAAGTATAACGTCAGTGAATTAGCAGATGGTTATTGACGTAAGGGTTGAAAGTGTCCGGTCGAGAGGCTGCGGATCTTTACGCGGAATAAAAATATTCTTCAAAATATGCGTTGGAAGAGTAAAGTACAACACCAGCGAATATCGCAGATGGTTATTGACGGAAGGGTTGAAAGTGGTCGATCGATAGGTTCCGGATCTTTATGCGAAATTGCTTGAAATAGCAATGGCACGGAGTACAATTGAGGAGAGCGAGAGATGTTCGTGCAGAGACGACAGGTTTCCCAGGTCGGAATTTCAGGAAGAAGAGACGAGAGAACGCGGCCCGCGTTTGGCTATGGTACGTTCTGTTGATTTCGCAAGGGGTACACGATAATGCATCCGCCGCGCCGTTGCATCCGAGAAGGAGCAACCGGTTAGCTTTGTCTCAGCGATGTCTAGCGGGGCGGTCGTAATAGCGGCTGTTATAGCGCGTGACATAAGGCCGTGCCTCGCATCGTGCCATAAAAATTGCATTTTCTCATGAAAGCCGGATGAATCATGGTACGAGAGTGAGAGCGCGAGCATGAACACGCGCGCATACACACACACGAGCGTTGCACCCGAGTCCTCTCTCTTCTCGTTTTGTCTCTTCTCTTCTCTTCGGGCCACGGTTATGTACAGTAGGCACGTTCTTTATAGAACGTAATAAGATTTCGCTGTTACGCTTGCGAGCGGTCTTTCTGAAGTAAAGACGGTTTGTATTGCGAGAAAGAAACCGCTGCCACTCAGTGGGACAGAATAAAGCGGATCCGACGAGGTCCTCGGCAATTTCGACGTTTCACCACTCACCCGTCCAGCTATGCACGCCCCGAAACTGCACACGTACTGCGATGCTCGCAATTAGACCGAGAATGTTTACGCGAATTCCCGTTTGATGCAGAAATTTTAGAAAACTCAAGGCGGGAAGCGCCACCGCATCATTCGATTCCTTAAATCATTTCTCGACCCACATAGTTTCCTTAAACACAGTTGAATGAAAGATTTCAATATATCGTGCAATCCTACTTGTACACCCGGAATTCAGATCAAACAATTTATTGCTTATTAAAAAGGTACCTAAATACAGTGGGTATCCTGTGAATTTTTATTCTAAAGTTATCGAAGAACGAATTTTTGAACTATACCATCCTCTCTTTGTTGAAAAACGAAAAGGGGGAAGATTCATAGCAACAGGTCCTATCAATTGAAAGAACACAGTAGTTGTGCCATATATAGAAAATATTTCGTTAGACATTAAACGAATTTTTAGAAAAGTTGAGATTCGCACGATCTATAAAATATCATTTTATTTAAAGAAGTGTTTTCCACCGATAAAAGACAAATTGCCTTTTTTGAAAAATTGTAAAATAATATATTCAAAACCATGTAATGGTTGTAATGAAACATATATAGGACAAACTTCTAGACATTTCATACAAGAATATACAAGAATATACAAGAAAATAAAGGTATATACAAGAATATACAAGAATATACAAGAATATACAAGAATATACAAGAATATACAAGAATATACAAGAATATACAAGAATATACAAGAATATACAAGAATATCCAAGGATAAGCAAGAATATGCAAGAATATACAACAATATACAAGAATATACAAGAATATACAAAAATATACAAGAATGTACAAGCAAATCCAAGAATATACAAGAATATACAAGAAAATACAAGAATATACAAGAATATACAAGAATATACAAAAATATACAAGAATATACAAGAATATACAAGAATATACAAGAATATACAAGAATATACAAGAATATACAAGAATATACAAGAAAATACAAGTATATACAAGAAAGAGCATGAAAATACAAGTGGGTATCCTACGCTAAAATGGTGGACAGAGGATCTAATTTACAACAAAGATTATTATTGGAAACCATTCACATGATTAAACAACAGAGCGTACGTTTTAGATATGAAACACCTAAAATTCGTGAATATTACACAGCATTAGTGAATCAATAATGTTTTACGATGACGTTTCCAATTAATTAATTATTTCCATGATTTGTATTAAACATAGCGTTGTTTCCAACAAACAATTTCAATTGTAAGTATGTTCAGGTTCAAACATTTTGATTGTTAATTATTAACGTACCAAAAATATCATATGGTACATAAGCATGTGTAATTTTGGGGTAATAGGCGTTTGACATAGTTCAAATTTACCTCCAAGTATTGATTTGAGAATTCATAGATCGCTGTGTACTGATTGGCTATTGTTGAAATACGTCTGTCCTATATATTGTGTTTTGGTTGCTTTCTCAACGTTCACATGGATTCGGTACATTATCTACCGACATGTAGTCAACCACGTGTATTGTTTAATTTACAGTTTTCTCTTCTTTTATACATAGCAAGTATGACATAATTTTGTTGGCTAGTATCTCTTTGTTTTTGAACATTTATTACAGTTTATATTATTTTACAGACGCAACTTTTCTCTTGAAAATGGTCCATATCTAGATCGAAACGTCGAGAATTTTCTGAATTGCAAAATTGCTTGGTTTAACAATTGATCGAAATATCATAATATTGACCGATAATATCAACTAAATTTTAAAAAAATTTAATTAGGATAACTGCACCAGTGAATGAACATTTAAGAAATTGTTCAAGCAGATATTTTATGTAACAAAAATGTGTGAATTAAAGGAATCTCTTATATGCCAAATGGCTCCCTCGTTTGTCAAAAATGAATGAACACAAATACAATGAAATTATAATTATTTTTCTTCATTATACGTTAAATAAAAAATATAAAAAATACCAGTGAATAAACACTGCATTCCAGTAATTGAACAACGATAGTCCAATGAATGAACAAAATTACTGAATAATATTCTCCTATTTATTTAACTCTTTAATCACAATTTTAACGCTAGTATCCCGTGCGGGTTAAAATTTGTTGAAATATACAAAAGCGTTCATTTACTGGTGCCCGTTTATTCACTGGTGCAGTTACTCGTCAGTGAAGGTTTGATTTAAGAAAATCCTTCGGGTCTGTGCTGTTTCTTAGATCGTACAGTTCTACTATTTTTTGTGACCTCGCTGACCGCGTACCTTTTTGTCAGTAACTCTTCTCCTGATGCCCTAAGCCAGGGATTCTTAAACTTATGTAGTCCGAGGTCCCCCTCCTGAAAAACATTGATTTAATGGATCCCATCCCAACCCTAGGCATTTTACGTCGTTCTTAAACAAGTTATTTGAATAAAAGTGAAAAGTTGGGGGATGTAAAGTTTCAGTGTAAGAACCTCTGCCGTAAGCACGTGGTTGTTTTGCTTATCAGTCAATTGTTCTAAAATACTGTACAATGCACCTTTAAATAAAGCACCTACCCCTTTACAAAAAGATTCATAAAAGTCTGCAGAAATTTCCCAAAATTCGCGTATTCTTGATCGCTTAAACAAAAACTAGTGCACTTGTAAAACGCACGTGCAGCACAGCACTCTTGAAAAAGTATCACCGTAAAAATTTAGGTCCGTTTGAACCATTCGTTTTCCAGCTCTAACATTTCCTTCTAATTGCGATGGGAAAAGAAATATGACTTGTTCCACTTGTCCCAGTTGCGTGAATCGCCCTGCGGATAGAATTAGGTAAACGAATGTTCTCGTTGATTTGTGCTTCTCGCAAATTGGCCCACGCGACTCTATATTTGCATAAACATCCATCACGAGCTTTGTAATAAGTAATAAGCCGTCGCACGTGGTAAATGGTCTTTTAACAGCAAACGCGTGAGCGCATCGCGAGAAAAGAGCTGCAAGTATTCTAAAATTATCTTCTCAAGGAAACAGTAAACTGACCTTATTTCATGAATTCTTTTCCTCGAGAGCAAAATCGAGGGTCACGACGCGAAGCAACGCGACGCGAGCATACATATTTCGAGGCTAGAGAAAACTCTTCTGCTAACTTTCAAAGGTAATGTATACAAAGTGGCCTTGGTAAAATTTATTTTAACTGCCAGCTACCCCGTGGTACATACTTTTATTCATATGCTGCAATTAAATACTGCTTCTCTTTTGTATGTTTACTATTCTCGTCTTTTATCCCGTTATACTGAACTTGATAAATGAACTATCTATTACGTTTGTTTCCTCCAATTAAATACAAATGATGGTTCTTCAAATCTAAAAATATAAAAACATTCTCTTTCATTGATGATCGTCCGTTAGCTAGTGTGGTATTCAGTTTCAAGTGAGTATACAGTGACTCCCATTAATATTCGGACACTCTAAAAAAACGATAACTGGTTAAACATTGAACTACACGACTTGAATTTTTTGGGGATTTTGAGCAAATAGGTTGCTACAGAATGTGGAAAAACATATTTTCAAAAATTGCAATTGATCGGAGTTGTAGAAAAAATACTAAAAGTTGCATTTTACAACTTTTTTATGTGGGCCAATACTGAAAATTTTTAAAATAAGTTTTGTAGATCTGTGTCAATTATATGCACTGCAAAAGTTTCATCGAAATCGGTTGATGCGGGACAAAACGACAGGCATTGAAAGATGTGAGAATCAATAGATTTACTGCAATTATAGCAGAAGTTACAAGTGGCTTAAGTCGATTCTTGGTAAGACACATATTATTCACTTAATAATTGCTATTATTTTAATAGGAATGGTAAATTTAACTCTCTTACGTATATTCTTCTTCTATACAGTGGGTAAAAAAGTATTGGCACACTCTTAAAAAGGCGATACCTTTTTAAATATCGTATTATACGATTTGAATTTTTTTGGGAAGCTAGAGCAATTATTTTGCCACGGCATGCGAAAAAAAATTTTGTCAAAAATTGCAATTCATCGGAATTGTAGCAAAAATACTAAAAGTTACATTTTACAACTTTTTTATGTGGGCCAATATTGAAAATTTTAAAAATTTTGTAGATCTGTGTCAGTTATATGCACTGGTAAAGTTTCATTGAAATCGGTTTACGCGAAAAAATCGACAGCCATTGAAAGATGTAAGAATCTGCAGTTACAGGTCGAAAATCGTGAAAATCTGCAATTTTTACCATCGTTAAACGTTTGTAGCTCATTGCAACGTCGAACAATATTGACGAAATTTTCAGAATATGTTTAATTGACACAGATCTACAAAACGTATTTTTAAAATTTTCAATATAGGCCCACATAAAGAACTTGTAAACTGCAACTTTTAGTATTTTTTCTACAACTCCGATCAATTGCAATTTTTGAAAACATGTTTTTCCACATTCTGTAGCAAACTATTTGCTTTAGCTTCCCAACAAATATTCAAGTCGTATAGTTCAATGTTAAACCAGTTATCGTTTTTTTTATAGCGTCCGATTATTAATGGGAGTCACTGTATATATTTAACGTACGTGTATAAACGAATATAATTTGCACATGTAATTATGTTTGAACAATGAATCTTTAGGCTTCGTCACTCAGACTTCTTCTTGGTCACACAGACAACTTTTTCGCTTGATTACCAAATTGCGACTGCCCGGCTACCGGCCACAGTGTCATCAGCCATTGACAGAAATCGGGAAATTTATTGCTTCTATCGATTGGAAACTATGTTCATACTATGTCAAAATGTTCAAATAAATCATTTTTTTTTTAAATTCAGTAGGAAATTAATTACAAGCGAATCTGTAAGCGAATATTAGGAAGATCAAATAGTACATCAGTTCATAGCGTGACTTGTTAACGTTGTGTTATGAACAAAAGACGTTTGTAAGAAATAATCTTTTTAGAAAATGATGGCTAGGGGTTGGCTAATTATTATGTCTCCTCAAAAGTTTTGTAATACTTATATGAAATATAATAAAATGCCCCACCCTGTATATTAATAGTTTATTGTTCACATTTAATCTTGAATTTTTACATGTAAGCCAGTGCATAGTACGTCTTTTTAAGCGGATTTGCACTATTTTGGTTTTTATATGATGCTTCCAGGTCATTCTTGCATCTAAATGCATGCCCAAGTATTTCACTGTTTCAGTTTGAGGAATAATGGTTCCATTTAGGGTGATAGGTGGGACACTGCATTTTCTTAGAGTGAACGTGATGTGTTTGCACTTTTCAGAATTAACTTTTATTTTCCATCCACACAGAAGTAATGAATAAATTTAGCGTTTCTAAGTAACGTAAAGCTTTGTCGGAATAATGAAATATTTCTAGTTGTACGCGTGTACACCGAAGCGGAACATTTACGAGCGATAAAGCATTAATTTACGTTTTCTGTCTGAAAATACTGCAAGCTGATGAGCACCGTGAGAAGCGAATTAAAATTCCGCGGTGCGCTACACCTAATGAGACATAAACCGAGCTACTGAATAGACGATAAATCCGAGTGATTCATTTTCACAAGCTTTTCCGATGCGAGTCGCTTCAAAACTGCTCTCATGTGTTTGCACTCGAGAGGTTTTTTTTACCGAACAAGTAAATTCCACGGTAGCAACATTCTCCTCTGACTTATGGGGGAAGTCCTTCTATGTATAAAGTAAACGTCCGATCGTGAGAAACAAGAAGCTCCTTTAAAGCTGGCTTAAGAACGTATAAGTAAATATTTTCGAACATTCTGGGAAGTGTGTGCTGCTACCGAAATGAAGAGATTAGGTCCTCGGGTCGAACACGCCTCCCCAAGAATGTCAAGAGCTCGAGAATTTTAATTTCGGTGTTGGTAAAAACGATTTTATCCGTTGCTACTATTAAGTTGACGAACTGTAAAACATAAAATTAAGTATTAGTGTCTAAATTGTGTAGTTTTATTCATTTGTATTAAATTTTAAGGATGTTTTGCAGGTACAATGGAAGACAAAAGTACAAGAAATTCGAAATCCGTCAATATATTGGCAATGAAAGCCATTCACGAGTATATTTTGCATTAAAAAATAGATTAATTTAGAAAGCTTTCGTTTAATTAGTGAATTTCGTGTTGTATCTATTTTTTAATCAAATTGTCTTCATATTATAAAAAATTGTAAATGAATTTGAATAAAATTGTAAATAATTTTGAAGTTTTATAACAGTTTATAATATTTTGCTCTGCAACTGTTTATCCTAATAAATTTTGAACATAATTAAATACATAATTTTTACTATGTATAAAAAAAAACTAGAATTTCTAGTTGCGTTTTTTCAAGGTGTAAATAGGGTTTGAAGTGGAATTTTATGAATTCTCCATAAGAAGACGTGTTAAAATGTGCATACTTTAAGTTGCTATAAATATTAAACGGTGTAGTGAATCTAACTCAAACTTTGGTAATTGCATTAATTTAGTAAGAATTATATCTTGTCAAATTTTCGAAAATTTTGTTGCGTTTTTATATAGCTCCAGAACATCCTTAAATGGTCTCATTCAATCTTTTACATCTTTTACCCTGAAACTAGTTGCATAATATCAATTGCAGGAGCTTTCGTTGAACACTGAATCAACCACCAACGGTCGAAATGAACCGTTCCAGATTTTTCGTTTAACAATTATAGAGATAATAAAAATGATTTCATAAAGAATGAATATATAGATATCTTTCGAAGAGCACGTATTACAGTAGAGGCTTCACAAAGTTTAAATAAAATCAATCTTGTCATTTTTACAAGGAAACATGTATCAGTTACTTTTAAGGCTCATTGGTTTAGTGATAATATTATTGTTGTAGTAATTCATTAAGGATGTTCTGGAGCTATATAAAAACGCAACAAAATTTTCGAAAATTTGACAAGATGTAATTCTTACTAAATTAATGCAATTACCAAAATTTGAGTTGGATTTACTACACCGTTTAATATTTATAACAACTTAAAGTATGCACATTTTAACACGTCTTCTTATGGAGAATTCATAAAATTCCACTTCAAACCCTATTTACACCTTGAAAAAACGCAACTAGAAATTCTAGTTTTTTTTTATACATAGTAAAAATTATGTATTTAATTATGTTCAAAATTTATTAGGATTTACTAAACAGTTACAGAGCAACAAATTATAAACTGTTACAAAACTTCAAAATTATTTACAATTTTATTCAAATTCAAATTTTATTCAAATTCATTTATAATTTTTTATAATATGAAGACAATTCGATTAAAAAATAAATATAACATGAAATTCGCTAATTAAACGAAAGCTTTCTAAATTAATCTATTTTTTAATGCAAAATATACTCGTGAATGGCTTTCATTGCCAATATATTGATGGATTTCGAATTTCTTGTACTTTTGTCTCCCATTGTACCTCCAGAACATCCTTAATAATTTCCAAATATTTTTTCCGGATTCTTGGATGCACTACATTGGCAACCAGTAATGCACGGTGTAATTTGACAGAGAAGATGGAAAAAGTCCGAATCGAAAAAAGTAGTCGCCATTACACCACTTTCGACTGTCGATAGGTGGTCTAAACATCGACTTCGGCCATTTCCTGTGTCGTAAATCAATTTCACCGTGAAAATTGCTTTCTCTCGTAAAAGCGTCATTATCTGCATACAATTGCTTGCAATTTTCCATTTCTGTGACTGTCGATGCATTCTTGACTCGCAGAATAGAAGGAAGGAAAAAAATGTCCGCAATGAACCAAGGACAAAAACTGTTAATCGATGTGATAAATGATCTTCTAGGATACTTTTACGCATCGTATGATGTTGCCAGTGACACAGAATATTCGATTAAAACAAAGCGAATATGATTTGTGAATGAATTATTTGGCTTGTATTAAAAATGAAAGATAGAAATGCAAGGATATGTTAAACAAATATATGACAGAAGAGTTAGCGACATTTCAGAAAAACATCAATAAAACAATGAAAACCCACTTATGTTTAATTCTTTTTGAAACCCTACATTCATCGAACCATCTTGCATATTTGTAATCAAACGTTGTATTTTATTTGGAAAGTGCATCCTTTAACGAATTTATTAGTGACAAGTTTTGCATCATTGCAGAGTTGTACTGCAATGTAATAAATTTCGTATTATTACAATACATTAAGGATTATATGCATATATATTGTTTATTTGAAAGGTGACTCCAATAAAAAATTCAAAAAAATGAATATTGATAAGTTCAGTTAAAATATTGAAGAAAATGAACCAGGAAAATATTGGCACCCGACGATACATTCTATGTACGTTAGTATGATAGTTGATAGTCGAATAGAATTTCCATGGTCGTTTATGTGACTCGTTGCAGGTGTTTACGATCTTCTCAATCGGTTAATCGACGAGATTGCGAACATCGAACCTTACGAAGTCCGCCATTAAAATCGTAGAATTTGATCTAAGGATTTTTCCTTGTTGGGTCTAACGGTGACTCATAAACATTCATAGAATTACTCATCTTGGCATAATGAGCGACCTATGCGTCGATATCCTTGAAATCCTCAGATGTTTCTAAGTACACGAACAATTTTTTTCCATGTTTTTCTACTTAAGTATACGATTATACGCCTTTCTCTTTTCCTAACTTCTTGTGTGCATGTAATTGATCATCCTCTCTTTTGCAACATTTTATATCAACAATATTTCATTTCAAATTATTGGTTGCTGAAACTGATAGTGGTTACATGTTAGACTATTTCGATTAACTGCAAACGCGGAGAATGTTTATTCGATTAGAAAGTAGATAAGGTAGCAGATACAGTATTCAGCTGTTTTGATTTGGTAATTACTGAAGATAGTTATTTCGCCATGATCGTGTAAAAATTCCGTCAATGCTCCCTTTCATTATACAGGGTGTCTCAAAGTTCCTTCAATATTCAGAAATAGGATGTTCTTGAGATCCTTTGAAGCGAAAATTTCCTTTGCAAAAATGGCGTCCGCGGTTTTGTTAAGGACTAATTAACGAAAAACATGGACCAATCAGAGGCCCGCTGTAACCGCTACTTCAATGGCAACAGCCATTTCCGGATGTTGAAGGAATTTTGTTACACCCTGTAATATGATCGTATGATATTACTTCATTTTTCTATATTTCTTATTTTCTAATACAGTGATCTCTTGATTTTTGTCCCAGGGGCTGTTCGTGGAGCGGACAAAAATCGCGATGTAGACTTGTTTTTCTGATTTATGGCTGGGTCTACCACTCCGATCGCGCCGAGCAAGACTACAATAGAGCAACGGTCACAATGTAATGACAATTCAAAATGCTTTATTTTTCATTATTTTTTATGAGACTTTTATTGGCTTGTTTCTGGCAATATTCTGATTAAAACAAGACCAAACACCATATAATTTGGCCCATATTTACTCTACATGTGAGAAGCATAATTTAAGATTACATAAACGAATACCTAACCAGATAAATTTTCATTTAATAAGTTGTTAATAGCATTGGTATTTTAAAGAATACAGCATACAATGAATTTTTTCTTTCCTCCTCTCTCGCTATCCTCTTCCATATCTTACAGTTACACCATAAAGTCAATGAAACCAAGATGTAATGAAAAATAAATAATTTTTAATTGGCAATACACATTGTGAGAATACGCGGGCCTTTGAATTGCCGGTGACGGCGACTGTTCGTGTCTCCTTCTTTCTCATACGAAACTTTCACAGTCGATTAAACCACCAAATACAATTGAAATTATATCGTGTTTGGTCTTGTTTTAATCAGAAAAATGCCAGAAATACGTTTTGAAAGTCCCATAAAAAAATAATTAAAATTAAGATGTTTGAACATTCGATTCGTTGTGTTAATGTAGTGGTGTTCACACCAATATACCCGGGCCGAGAACAATAGTAGCCGCCCTGCGGCGCGGGACAGCGTTGACAGGCAGTGGAGTGAGTAGGCCTGGACAAAAATCGAGTCGTCGAATCTGGGACAAAAATCAAGTCTGTACCGTATTGGTAAATGTAGCTTTGAGGACACCCATCAAGGATCACCTTGACCTTGACATATGTTGTCAAGGACAACATTCTGAACAACTTTCGTCGTTATGTCTATCCGTCGCTCGGACTTAGTTCTCGAGAAAATTGCAAAAAACTATTGCTAGTAGTGAAATCAATTTTCTGTATTCCTTTAACTTTTTGAAGGTTCCTTTCAGTGATCTTTTTGAAAAATATAAGAAACAGGCCACAGAGAATTCTGTGGAAATTATCAAGAGGGTTTAGCGTTAACAGACATTGCTGTTATATTCATTTAATTATTATAGAATTTCTATTGTGTTACTCCTGTATTCAATACTACTGTATTTACTAATACTATTCATGTAAAGCATAATAAACCCCGAAGGGTTTCAATGCTTAATAAATAAAAAAAAAATTATCAAGAGGCAAGGGTTATTTTAGGGCAAAAACTAGCTGGTTATTGTTGCTCGCTCGCTTCGCGAGCTCGCGCGTAGGACTGCTCTTGCGAGAGGGTTAGTGGTACGCATTGCTAGTGTGGAATACAGCTATTAATGGTTTTTTTTCTATTTTGTGTGTGACTCTCCACGAGCCACACAAAGAACTTCCCGATTCGTTAGTTGCAGTACATTATTATCATTATAATAACTAATAATAACTACTAACTCACTCTTGCATTGGGATGTTTTTTGATTATTGGAAGCGGTAACATTAACATTAGTTGCATAATTAAAGAAAAAAATTTTTTTTTAAATTAAAGAAAATTAAATATATATAATTACGTTTGTTTATTCGGTGGACAATTTCCATCCTCTCGTATAAATTGCATTGTTGAATGACCTTCTTTCGAAAAAAACTAAAAAAACTAAAAAATCTAAAAAACTACTTGACCAATATGGACCAAAATCTAATCAGCTCTAGATTACAACGGGGCACATCGATTGCATCATTCATCATTCAGATCGCGTTGTTACTTTTTCAGAAAACGTTAACGAAAAGTTTGATAACATAAAAACGGCCATACGCACGCACACACACACACATACTAACTATTTGATAAAAATAGTCTAAAATGACTTCAATGACCATGAAACGTGAAGATCTGCTAAAAAATCGATTTTCGATTTTCGGGGTAATTACAGTAACTTCTCTATGAATCGGGAAGTTAATTATTTTCAATATTTCTTCTGTGACAATTCCCTACCCTGGTTCTCCTGTAAAAGATTTAAGAGGTGTTTCACTACCACGATGAATAGGATGCGGGCGGATCATTATCACTTGGCCGCTTCATTGGCACGAGCAAACATAATTTCCAACGGCAATTGTAGTTGTGATCAAAGCGACGAAACTTTAAACCATGTCCTCTGGCAGTGTGTAAAGTATGATGTTCAAAGGCTCAAACTTTTAGATTCTCTATGTAAAATGGATTACCAACTACCCCTGAGTATTGACATGTTTATAGCGTAACCTAATATTAAGGCTTGTATTTGTATCCATCAGTTTTTGAAAGGTTGTAAACTATCTATTTAAACCTTAACCGTATCATTCTACATTGTATATCAATTTCAATCATTGTATGTATTTAAAAGGTGAATTCTTCTCGATCGACAATTTAGATAATTAACTTCCCGATTCATAGGAAAGTTATTGTAATTACCCCGAAAATCGAAGATCGATTTTTTAGCAGATCTTCACGTTTCATGGTCATTGGAGTCATTTTAGACTATTTTTATCAAAATGTTTGTTTGTTTGCGTGTGTGTGTGTGTGTGTGTGTGTGCGCGCGCGCGCGCGTGCGTATGTCCGTTTGTATGCTATCAAATTTTTTGTTAACGTTTTCTGAAAAAGTAACAATGCGATCAGAATGATGAATGATGCAATCGATGTGCCCCGTCGTAACTTAGAGCTGATTAGATTTTGGTCCATATTGGTCAAGTACTTCTTTAGATTTTTTAGTTTTTTTAGTTTTTTTCGAAAGGAGTTCATTCAAGAATGCAATTTATACGAGAGGATGGAAATTTTCCACCGAATAAACAAACGTAATTATATATATTTCATTTTTTTAATTAAAAAGAAAATTTTTTTTTAAATTTTGCAACTAATGCTAATGTTGCCGCTTACAACTAACGAATCGGGAAGTTCTATGTGTGGCTCGTGGAGAGTCACCACCCGCGAGCTCGCGAGGCGAGCGAGCAACAATAACCAGCTAGTTAAAGTTTTAAATGATATCGGTGCCAGGTTCGATCATTTTTAGAACAAACAACAAATGTGCAATTAGTACATGTTTCTAACGTTTCGATCCCGATGTGAATCTTTTTCAAAGAATCATTATTGCAACAGATAAAGAGAAAATGATTTCGGCGCAACGGTTCGATCAAATAAAACAAAAATAAAGCGATTTTACAGATAAATTTTAAACTTTCTACGTTTCGATCCTAATTTGGATCATTTTCAAGAAAATGGAAAAAACTGCGTCTGAAAATATAACACAGAGAAACGGTTATGATATTTGATCATGACAAAATCTATTTGATATTGAGTATTATATGTTATAACTCACTTGCTTTATATAAATTTTAACATAGATATTTTGTTTGGTTTATATAAGAGGGACGAATAGATATTGTTCTGAATGTTGTCCTTGATAACATATGTCAAGATCAAGGTGATCCGAGATGGGTCCTCTCATAGCTACATTTACTCTAATATTTCCTATTACTTTTTATTGATAAGGTTATTGTTAAAAGGAACAGTTATTAGAAGGCACGTATTTTTAGGACTATTTTTATGAAAACTTCGAATTTGACGGTGCAAATGTTAAGCGAGGAATGTGTCTTTCAAATAAAGATTCGAGGTAACGTAACGACGAAATGAAAATCCAGCCGCAGATAAAAAACTCTTTCACTCCGATTTACAGAGAGAAATGCCGTCGTTAAAATCGTACGTCGAACACAGTTCGCACATTCAAATAGAACATTTAATGAATCGGCCACGAAAACAGTAATCTGGTGTGTCACTTACAGTTCGAGTGCTCAAACGCGACACATGCAAAGCGCTAAAGGGTTAAATTGACAGTAACATTCCATCTGTGCGCGAAAGGTTATATGAAATTATCGATATCGATTACGGTGTACTACATGGAAATCTAATTCTAAATTATTAAAGATGTATTTTGAATATAATTTGTTTAAAGAAGCATCGATGCAATAATATAATCTTCGCTCGATTAAAAAAAAAGAACTCCCGTTACAACTAACAAAAACTAACAATATTGTGTTATCAAAGGGATACACAACAGTGCAACTAACAACAGATGTATGATGGTTTCAAAAATTTTTTTGATCGAAACTGTGCGCCGAAACCATCATACATCTATTATCAATTCTCTTCGATCGCAAAACTATCTAAACAGTGCAACTAACGTTTGGTTTCACAAAAGACTCGGTCGTTTGAAAATTGTTAGTTGGTGATATCGTATAATCAATATTAATTAACAGTAAAACAAAAACACCGACAAACTGACCAATGAAAAACGGAACGAGATATAACAATGACTTTATTGGAAAAATTGGACAAACTTTATTAGTAAAAATACCATAACATTATTTTTAATAGTGTCTTTAAACTACAATCATTCGCATATAATGAAATTCCGTTTACTTAATTTAATTACATTAACGAATCACAATTGTACGTCCAATGAAAGTACAAAGTGTTCGTGCACCTTTTAAAATAGAATAACTCTTTTATGATTGTACCAAACGACCTCATTTTATATAATTAATCAGAAGCATTGGTTTACGAAATGATATGAAAAAAGATTTCCTAAAAATACAATTTACAAGGCTACATGCAAAAATAAAAAACGAAATTTTTAAACTTTTTGATTTGGGCCCCCAATAAAAATTTAAAATATATGTTAGTTATATGCATACTGAAAATTTCATCGGAATCGATTGATACAGGAAAAACGATACGTATCGATAAATGTACGATTCTGTGGATTTCAAGCAAAAAGATTTTCACCATTATGATCGCTTGTATGTTAATCGATTTCGATGAAATTTTCAGCATGCGATCGATTTACAAAAGATAAGTTTTAAATTTTCACGAAGAGCCCAAATAAAAATGTTTCAAAAAATGCATGTTCTATATTTGCATGTAACATTGTAAATTCTAATTTTTCGCAAACCGATGCTTCTAATTAATTATAAAAAATCAGGATCTTTGGTACAATTATAAAAAAGTTATTCTATTTTAAAAAGTGTACGAACACTTTGTACACCCACAGTATGAATAAACATATTTTATATGCTTTGTACATTTGCTGGATGATATCTGCAACTTCCGCAGTTTAATTATAGGTACCGTTTGATTAACCGAAGAATTCGATTGTCCATGTCTGATCGCCTGCCGATTCCCGATAATTGTGCTATTAGGGCATTTAGCGGCCTACAGCAGCCATATATTCATGCGTTCGTGTTTCCCTTTATGGTTGCTTAACAGCATCCGTTTACTTTCTTTCCTCGTTCTTTTGAACTGTTACCGTTTTTCCGTGGTTCTTCCTGTTCCCAATGATACCGCAGCGTGTTCGCGCAGCTGTCGCTGTTCGCCAAGACGCATGATGTCACACATTGTCACTAACGAACAGGAACTCTGGTAATTAGTACGGTTTCCATTCCGGGGAAATTCTACGTTTACCAGAATACGCAGTGGAACACTTGACATCCTTCGCAGACTTGTGAAACAGACCAAGGAAATAGCTCTGTTGAATTTTCTTTTCATTCGATACCATCGGTCGAGAAACTCGCGAAACCTTATTCAACGGAATCTTTTCTATAAAGTTTATAAACGCCATTCAACGGAAAAGTATCTATAACAAACTGAGGCAATTGATTGCCCCACTTCTATGTTATGTTATATTTCCTTCCAATTGAATCCACCTCTGAATTGTACTTTGTCAACATTGTATTGAATTACCAAGTATTTTCGTTCTAAGAACTGATTGACAGAATAAAGATTATTTTTCGCGATCGCACATTGTTGTTAGACAAATAGAAATTTATGTTATCGGCGCCCAGGTTCGATCATGATTCCACAAACATAATTTGAATGATACTACAAACGTTGATTCGGGTTTGAATCTATTTATTGGTCTTAAAAATTTTTGACCACACGTTCGAGCTATTCCGAATGTTTGACAATAATTGACAGAATGTTCTTCATATTTCGTATTCATACAGTGGGTAAAAAAAGTATTGGCATACTCTTAAAAAGGCGATAACTTTTTAAATATCGTATTATACGATTTGAATTTTTTTGGGAAGCTAGAGCAATTAGTTTACTAAAGGATGTGAAAAGAAATTTTTTCAAAAATTGCAATTGATCAGAATTGTTGAAAAAATAATAAAAGTTGATTTTTCAACTTTTTTATGTGGGCCAGTATTGAAAATTTTAAAAATGCGTTTTGTAGATCTGTGTCAGTTATATGCACTGGTAAAGTTTCATCGAAATCGGTTGATGCGAAAAAAAACGACAGGCATTGAAAGATGCAAGAATCTGCAGTTATATTTTGACGAAATTTTCAGAATATGTTTAATTGACACAGGTCTACAAAACGCATTTTTAAAATTTTCAATATTGGCCCACATAAAAAAGTTGAGAATCAACTTTTATTATTTTTTCAACAATTCCGATGAATTGCAATTTTTGGAAAAATTTCTTTTCACATCCTTTAGTAAACTAATTGCTCTAGATTCCCAAAAAAATTCAAATCGTATAATACGATATTTAAAAAGTTATCGCCTTTTTAAGAGTGTGCCAATACTTTTTTTACCCACTGTACGTCCTATCTTTTAAATTGATACTATGAACCTTTTGATTTTGTGACTTTAAATGGAAATGGAAGTTATACCCATCCGAGGTATCAAAAAGCTAATCCTTCAATTAATATAGTTTTCAAGTTTTCTTTCTGAGGGAATATTCTTGTTGAAAGAAAGTAGAATAGTATGATAATCATTTTTTACCTACTTTCGCCGCCTTCAGCATTAAATCTTGACTTTGAAAAATGGCCAGTAGTTTCCTGTAGACTTAGTAATACCCCATTTTCCTTGGGAAGTACAGTATCTTCACTGGGAGAATCGAAAATATTTATAACCGAAGTTACTTTCTTCGCAACATACTTTCTCAGTATCTAGATTGAGATATTTAAGAGTTCGCGTTTCAATGAAATTAAAATTACACGTACAGGATACCAAATAACTAGTTTGGTTTAAAGCATTAAATAGATAAATAGGATATCAATGTATCGCGTTTCTTGAGTGTATCTAATTGTAAGAGAGTTAAACTTACAATTCCTATTAAAATAATAGCAGTTATTAAGTGAATAATATGGGTCTTCTTACCAAGAATGGATTTAAATCATTTCCAAAATTAACAACTAGATCTGTCATAAAATATGAAACAGCCCAAGCCCATTCGATATAACTGAAAATGCATCAAATTGAAGAAACAATATTCAATTTATTTTATATTTCATTACAAAACTTGAGAAACGCCATTTATCCAACTCAGAAAATCTTCGAGTTATATAAATTACGTAACAATTTACTCCTCCTTTACATTTTGTGTATGCGGAAGAGATTTGAAGAAGTCATAATGCTCCGGTGGTATATGTCGCACAGTGAGGGAGCTTGACCAAACTCGATTCAAAAAGGAATAATTTTCGATAGAAATGAGATAGAGCAATGACATTTTTTTTACATACAGCTGAAACTTCACAGAATATGGGAAAAATAGGGAGATTATGGTACGAATGTTTTTTAACCTCGAAAAAATTCGTCAAAGTTGCGCAATTTCGAGAAAATTGTGGTTTTTCCAATACCACGCGCGGAAAAAATTTTTTTGGAACATGCTCTATATCATTTCACGTAGAGTTTTTCACTCTGATTTCAAATCTGGTTTCAAAATTTTTCTACAACCTCAGAAATTTCCAAAATGTTGAATTATTGTTAAACAGTTAAACTTTTATTTTTTCGAGGGTAGGAAACATTCGTACCATAATATCCCTATTTTTCCTAATATCCCGATTTCTCTCGAAAATGAACTTAGGCTACTTTCAAAATAAAAATTTTTATCATTCTATTAACCAGCTAATTTTTCTATTACAAAATCGTTGGGATTTTAAATGTATTAGTTAGGATTTGCTTCAGAATGAAAAGATAACGTAGAAATGTGAATATAAAAATTGCTAGCTCGACTTCTCTCGAAAATGGACTTGGTCCACTTTCAAAATAAACGGCTCAATTATTTTAATCTAAATAACCTCATTAATAAATATTTCCTTGCGTCGATATTTAGATTGTTGCAACGATTTCAGCGCACTAAAATCATTCAGTGCAATCTCTTTAATTTTCTGGAAAATACCGGAAATATAATAATAGAAACTTCATAAAAAAATAGTTAAAAATAAACGATTCTCGTCTCTTTAGAGTTCAGACTTATTGCTAGACGGTGAGGATCTCTTCAACGAGACGTTCTTAAACTTCCAATGGAATTATTGCATAAAATGAATTACGTTAATTCGGCTCAGTGTTCGCCTACTCCATTTACACGAAGACTTTTTTGACTATGTTCGAAGTGTTTGAAACAACGAACGATAAACACCGGCGCGCAAGAGTTTGCCTCGAACGAGGTGACAGGCGGCTGATGGTTTAAGTCGACCTGGAAGCTTCCAACTCTGCAGTTTAATCTATGAGGTTGGCTAGGTGTTGTGCAACAGTTGACATCTCATAGAAGTTTCCGCGAAGCGGAACAGCCAGGTTAAACGATGATACTTCGAGATGCTTGAAATTCCCTTGCGGGGCAGCGGACTCGGTCTGCGGGGGTCATCAAAGATTTCTCGACCCACCGGTTTATTTGCTACTTTCTCGCAGAATTTCTTTTCATGGATCCCTTTGACGGGGGACTCGCCCCTTTCCTGCCGTTGCTTTGACATTCAAGCGACTCGAGCAACTCGACACTCCAGGCGCAATATTATTATACAACCCGTAGTTCGCTCCGGCATACCTATCGGCCCAACAGCAATAAAATTGCAACGCGCGTTTCGAAACACCACCACCGTTCCTCGAGAAACACCATTGTTCGATCGACGCCTGTCATTCGAGGAATCATATTCAAATTACACCGCGCCGCCGGCTCGCCGGCCTGTCGAAATAATGAGAAACTGTTGCAAAAGTAAATTGAAGATCCTTGTTGCTCCACTAAGGTATGTACTCGGCGAGAAACAGTTCGCCAACTATTTGCAGAACACTCGTGAAACCTGAACGTCTCGTCCGAGCGAGGATGCTTTGAATAAGTGGCTTCCGGAGAAATTGTTTGTCGGTTGTTACTCCCGAGTTCGCTCCTTATTAACGATCTAACCTCCTTCGTATAATTCGTATAAATATTACTGTAATTACTGATTATTTGGACAAACTGTTTGCGATAAGGAGTTCGAACCAACCGTGAAACGTTTCGTAAATATTGAGTCAAGCTGCTTAGATTTTTTTTTTATTATGCTTTGATACCCCACATGGGATTATTAGCAGCATGCACTTGGTTGTGCATGCTAACATTACAAAATTGATTTATAAACTAGGACGGATTCGCCTGCTAGAAGTTAGCCCCCCAGTTGTGGAATTAAAATTTCAACAGTTGTGCTGAATTGTGCTATGTTTGTGCTATATTGTGCTCGAATATTATAACTGTAATATAAAAAATAAGATGAAAAATTGAAAAAATCGATTTTTTGAGTAGCCCCCCAATTTTCATTTTTTTCAATTTTCTCAATTGTGCTAAGTTGTGCTAGGTTGTGCTAAGATTGTGCTAAAGTATTATTTAAAAAATTATAAATAAAGAAGTTATAGTGAAAAATCGATATCGATATGTAATTAACGTTAAAGTAAGAAACAGTTATCCAAACAGCATATAATCGTATATCTGAGTTGTGCTAGCCTAGCAGAAGTCAGCACAACTTTTAATTTCCCCAGCACAACGATATAAAGGGCACTTTACTCTTGTGCGCTGCCCTTCGCGCTAAGGTACTGTATCATTTTTGGTCTTTCTGATCATCCGAACATAGTAATATTGCATATCTGAGTTGTGCTAGCCTAGCACAAGTCAGATATACGATTATATGCTGTTTGGATAACTGTTTCTTACTTTAACGTTAATTACATGTCGATATCGATTTTTCACTATAACTTCTTTATTTATAATTTTTTTTTAAATAATACTTTAGCACAATCTTAGCACAACCTAGCACAATTGAGAAAATTGAAAAAAATGAAAAGTGGGGGGCTACTCAAAAAATCGATTTTTTCAATTTTTCATCTTATTTTTTATATTACAGTTACAATATTCGAGCACAATATAGCACAAACATAGCACAATTCAGCACAACTGTTGAAATTGTTTAATTCCACAAGTGGGGGGCTAACTTCTAGTAGCAACTAAATCGTAGTAAATAATTGTTATAAGCAATAATACGATCGATTCAAACAAATATTAAATGATTTCGGCGCTACGGTTCGAGCAATGAAAAAAACTAAGCAATTTTGCTAATTGATAATCAATTCGACGTTTCGGTTCTAATTTGAACCATTTTCAACAACAATAATTATAATTGCGTCTGTAATCAGAAATTTTAAACATACAATTTTCAAAAGATATTGGAAAAAACTATTAAATGTTTGAATGTACAGGCAACAAATTTATCACAAATTTACACTCGCTTGCTTAGGTGTGATTAAATATGAGAAGGTTCTAATTTGAACCATTTTCAAGAACAATAATTATAATTGCGTCTGTAATCAGAAATTTTAAACATACAGTTTTCAAAAGATATTGGAAAAAACTATTAAATGTTTGAATGTTATTTACACAAATTTACACAAATTTACACTCATATTTAATCACACCTAAGCAAGCGAGTGTAAATTTGTGATAAATTTGTTGCCTGTACATTCAAACATTTAATAATTTTTTCCAATATCTTTTGAAAATTGTATGTTTAAAATTTCTGATTACAGACGCAGTTATAATTATTGTTCTTGAAAATGGATCAAATTAGAACCTTCTCATATTTAATCACACCTAAGCAAGCGAGTGTAAATTTGTGATAAATTTGTTGCCTGTACATTGAAACATTTAATAGTTTTTTCCAATATCTTTTGAAAACTGTATGTTTAAAATTTCTGATTACAGACGAAATTATAATTATTGTTCTTGAAAATGGTTCAAATTAGAACCGAAACGTCGAATTGATTATCAATTAGCAAAATATGCTTAGTTTTTTTCATTGATCGAACCGTAGCGCCGAAATCATTTAATATTTGTTTGAAATAATAATACGATCGAGAAAAGATAGTTTAAACACGATCGATATAAACTATTTTATTTATCTTTACGGATATCCGTCAAATTGATGGGTAAAGAAAACCACGTATTTTCATACAAAGAAAAACGATTAATTTAATTAAAAAACAATTACAATCTTAACAGACTTAAATAATGATTAATAAAGAAGTTTTGTTTTTGGATTAGTTACGTTTAAACTGCTCGGCGACCGAAGCCTCTCGATCTCCGCTGTCCTTTTCTACGTTCGGCAAAAGTCAAAGAATCCCTGGCGGATAATTGTCCGTGGACAGACTCGTGATGGTGACAATTATCGATAAAATACTGTACTGGGTTCGAAGCAATCGAAAGATATTTTCGTTGAATTATGATTTTTATTTAGTATCTATGTTCTACATCTGTCACCAGCAAAATAATTTCACGAAGAAAATGATTTATTACGATTAACTATGAAACTAACTCACCCGTCATTTTGACAGGTATTCGTAGAGATAGTAATACATCATACAGAATTCTGAAATTGCAGGGATGATATATCAATAATTGTCAATATAAATTGGAAAAGAATCAATAGTTATGGTTTTTGTAATTTTGCGCGTGACGTCCGAAATCCGTCAAAATTACGGGTCCCGTAAACCTGGTATTAATCCAAAATGTGTTTTTGTTCATGATTTTTATGTAGTAAAAATATATGATACTCGTTCCGCTTCGTTAAAAATGTAGGATATTCTTGGAACAAAATAATTTGTAACAAGAGCAACAAATATGAACTAAAATATATAGGGTTTAAGTACGGATGATGTATGTATGCGTGTTAATAGGCTGCCCTATATATGACCAAATTTGTAATAACAAAGAAGAGTTGTAGAAATACGATCGCCAATGAATCGCAAAAAGAAGATCAGATCAAAACGAGCAACCGCCGCGACAAACACGTCAACGATTGGTTATCCTTACGCCTTTTACAATTAAATACGCTTTTTCCTTACGACGGCTTGGCTTTTTCCTTACAAATATATATTCGTGTACGGGTCAAAAGAAAGTAATAGTCCTAGGGGTGAATCTACACTTCTGGATCGGTGAACATTTGTAAGAGAAACTTGCCGCAAAATTGTTTATAACAAAGAAAATTGTTGTTAAAATTTTGTTTACATCAACGCCTTCTACTCATCGAGTACAACATCGAACATGCTTATATAACGACAAACAATGGTTTCCCGTGATTGCATTCAATTTCCCCATATTTCGTTAATACAGAAAGAGTCTAGAGCAAGTCCAGAGCCAATTTTAGTTCAGCTAGTTAGACCAGATGGCGCCTAGTCAGGAGAATTGTCAGCGGAGATTTGTAAGAACAAAAATATAAAGGGCATGAAGCCATTCGGATCCATTAATAGCAATAAAGATATTGAAAAAAAACCCTGTAATAATAGCGAAACTTGGTTTAATTAGCGTTAGATTGATACAAATGTATGTTCATCACTGTTGCCAAACTGTTGTCAGCGTGGAGGTTGGTTACACTGATAAATATCCTAGAATCCATGGGTACCGTACCCCTTAACAGTTTATAGCTCAAAAACAAACTTTAACAACAATTTTCTTTGTTATAAACAATTTTGCGGCAAGTTTCTCTTACAAATGTCCACCGATCCAGAGGTGTAGATTCACCCCTAGGACGGATGACCATTACTTTTTTACACCCTGTACGTTACAATTCTTATGAATCATGCTACGTACACGTGAAACGCGCCCTTCGCGTCATACAGGGATCTATGGATCTATACTATATTTTCGATCAGGTGGCAGCACTGTTTAAACCCTGAATACATATTTCCCCGTCTTCTGCTTAATCAAGATGGCATAGGCTATAAAAATTGTGCGTGTGCACCACAAATATTCTCTATATAATAATCATCGATTCACTTCATATTTAAAATGACTACAGCACAGCAATCTATAACCCGAACCTGATTTCTTGAAACATGTTTGGAATTTCCCTTTGTTTAACCCATAGTCTATATCAATTATTTCAAATTAATTAAAACTTTTATCATTAATATCCGGGAAAAATTCTGCCGTTTTTAATTGACACAGCAGAATTTGCACAAGGATAATTACAACTTGTTTTTAGTTCGTGAATGATAGCTCTGACGTGTCTATCGTATTTGAATTACAGTTAACAATGAAACAAAAATTGAATTAATACCTTTCGCGCGAACTGCAAATAAAAGAGAAGAAATAATATTTTGAAAATGACCATGAATACAAACTGTACGTCGGGGTTAGTCAAAATTTCCATGAAACAAAGGCTGCTTTATGAGCATGAAATGTTACGATCAGATCGGTATTGTTACACCGCGATAATGGTGTCACGATACTGAACGTACACATATAACGGTGCTGGAACCGTTTGAATCCACTGGTAAATGTTAAGAAATATTTAATTAAACCTACTATTGCTGACAAGAGATGAAATCGCGGCACGCAGAACAGTTATAAGAAAGCATCCATCAGGTTTCCAAGCGATAGAACGGTACGTGCGAGCAATCGTGACAGTTTCGCAAATTCACGGTAGCGGTAAAGGGCAGTTTGCGTCACGATAAAAGCCAATTAACTTTGCAAAGCGCACGCTTGCGTACAGCAAATCGTCAATCGACTTTAGAAACTAGTGCTTTCGCCTCGGGCATTCATTAATTAATTTGGCAAAGTTATACAGTGCCATACGCGGACAACCATAAAGAGATTGTAACGCTCGTTCCGAATATTATTGCTCGCTGGAATTCGCAATTATAATAACATCGTTTTTATTCGTTGTTCTACTTGAAATTTTATGTTATTTTTCATTATATTTAATTACCCATTATCAGGCAACAGATTTTTAAAATAAATTCAGAAATAAATGATCGATTTCTACGGTTCATAAATACAATGAGATCATTTTTATTTATTGCACTCTTTAACGAAATATTGACTTGTAAAATTTCATACCTCCTAAACTTGAAAATTAATACATGTGTATACCAATAACCGACTTCGTTATATATTTTATTTTGGACTACAGATTTTATAAATATTACAGTGGGTAAAAAAAGTATTGGCACACTCTTAAAAAGGCGATATCTTTTTAAAATATAATAAATTGAATGATATCGGCGCTAGGTTCGATTATTTTTAGAAAACAACAAATGTGCAATTATTTAAACATGTTTCTAACGTTTCGACTCCGATGTGGATCTTTTTCAAAGAGACACTTTTGAGTCTGACAAATATGAAGAGAAAATATGAATAACTTTTTAAATATCGTATTATACGATTTTGATTTTTTTGGGAAGCTAGAGCAATTAGTTTACCACAGGATGCGAAAAAGAATTTTGTCAAAAATTGAAATTCATCGGAACTGTAGCAAAAATACTAAAAGTTGCATTTTACAACTTTTTTATGTGGGCCAATATTGAAAATTTTAAAAATAAGTTTTGTAGATCTGTGTCAATTAAACATATTCTGAAAATTTCGTCACAATCGGTTGACGTTGCTTTAAGCTATAAAGTTTAAATATGTTAAAAGATTTTCACGATTTTCGACCTATAACTGCAGATTCTTACATCGTTCAATGCCTGTCGTTTTTTTTCGCATCAACCGATTTCGATGAAACTTTACCAGTGCATATAACTGACACAGATCTAGAAAACGCATTTTTAAAATTTTCAATATGTATGTATGTATGTATGTATGCATTTAATGGTTCCCCTTAGGGTTACATTTCTTACATTTTTGATTACATTTCTCTCACCTGTACCTCTTTTCCCTTCTTCCTTTTTTAACCTTAAACATTAACTTATATACTATCTTAACTATCATCTTAATCTATTTATCTATTCTATTCGCTTATTACTATGCTTATTTCTAAAGAGAGAGAGAGAGAGAGAGAGAGAGAGAGAGAGAGAGAGAGAGAGAGAGAGAGAGAGAGAGAGAGTAGTCCTATGTACATAAGCTTACATCTATTTAAATTATCTTACATACTATTCCGTAAAACTAATCCTATTTTCACCCTTATCATTCCTTCCTTCTATCTTCCCTCTCCATTCCTCCACTTTCCTCATCCATTTCTCCCCCCTCCTTCATCTTCCATAAAATTTTTCAATATTGGCCCACATAAAAACGTTGTAAAATGCAGCTTTTAGTATTTTTGCTATAATTCCGACGAATTGCAATTTTTGACAAAATTCTTTTTCGCATCCTGTGACAAACTAATTGCTCTAGCTTCTCAAAAAAATTCATTTTCAGAATATGTTTAATTGACTCAGATCTACAAAACGCATTTTTAATATTTTTTATATTGGCTCACATAAACAACTTGTAAAATGCAACTTTTAGTATTTTTGCTACAATTCCGATAAATTGCAATTTTTTACAAAATTTGTGTTCGCATCCTGTGGCAAACTAATTGCTCTAGCTTCCCAAAAAAATTCAAATCGTATAATACGCTATTTAAAAAGTTATCGCCTTTTTAAGAGTGTGCCAATACTTTTTTCCCACTGTATTCACAGACAGAAATTAAATTGGTCTTCATGTTTGGCAAAGTTTGTTACAACAACTGAAAAATATTCACGTATAATTCTAAAACTCGTGTATTTTATTCGCATGTGATGTTGTATAATATTTGAAAAGACTGCAGAAAACCGTACTTTCAGCTGAATATAAATCCAGCTAATTTAAGATGATATTGTGCTAGAAAATGTACGATATGAATTCCACATTTGTTATGGTGTTATACTGATTTCGCGAGGCAGACGATCCGAGCTTTAGCAATTTCCTACTAGATGAAAGTACGCTTTATCTTGAGCTTAGAGTTGGAAATAGTAGCGAAATATGTGCCGAGGTAAAGAATGTCGCGCAGTATTTCACACTTCAGTGTCTCTCGAAGTTAAATTACTCTAATACATAAGTTGACGTGCTCACATTTGCAATCCTATTCACTTTTTCGACCACCTGAAATTCACGGATTACGGGAGATGTACAACAGTATTAAACAATTGTATTATCCGGATTTAACGCATGGATAATATCAACATTACTCGTCATTATTTTACAAAACATTATGTTTATTATACACTCTTGATTTAAGCATTTCAAACATTTCGAGCATTTCAAGCTTAACTAACAATGCAGAATGGAATATAAGCCAAGGCAAATTAAAAGCGAAATTCTCGTCGAGAGATTTAAATCATACTACAGTGACTTCCATTATTATTCGGACGCTCTAAAAAAACGATAACTGGTTAAGCATCGAACTATACGACTTGAATTTTTTGCGGAAGCTAGAGCAAAAAGTTTGCTACAGGATGTGGAAAAACATTTTTTCAAAAATTGCAATTGATCGGAGTTGTAGAAAAAATACTAAAAGTTGCATTTTCCAACTTTTTTATGTGGGCCTGTATTAAAAATTTTTTAAATACGTTTTATCGATCTGTATCAATTAAACATATTCTGAAAATTTCGTCAATATTGTTCGACGTTGCAATGAGCTACAAACGTCGTTTAACGACGGTAAAAATTTCAGATTTTCACGATTTCCGGGCCATAACTGCAGTAAATCTATAGATTCTCACATCTTTCAATGCCTGTCGTTTTTTCCCGCATCAACCGATTTCGATGAAACTTTCGCAGTGCATATAATTGACACAGATCTACAAAACGTATTTTTAAAATTTTCAATATACGCCCACATAAAAAAGTTGTAAAATGCAACTTTTGGTATTTTTTCTACAACTCCGATCAATTGCAATTTTTGAAACTAGCTGGTTATTGTTGCTTGCTCGCTTCGCAAGATAGGACTGCTCTTGCGAGAGGGTTAGTGGTACGCATTGCTAGTGGGGCATACAGCTATTAATGGTTTTTTTAAATTTTGTGTGTGATTCTGCACGAGCCACACAAAGAACTTCCCGATTCGTTAGTTGCAGTACATTATTATCATTATAATAACTAATAATAACTAATAACTCACTCTTGCATTGCGATATTTTTTGATTATTGTAAGCGGTAACATTAGCATTAGTTGCATAATTAAAAAAAAATGAAATATATATAATTACGTTTGTTTATTCGGTGGAAAATTTCCATCGTCTCGTATAAATTGCATTGTTGATTAAACTACTTTCGAAAAAAACTAAAAAATCTAAAAAACTACTTGACCAATATGGACCAAAATCTAATCAGCTCTAAGTTACAGCGGGGTACATCGATTGCATCATTCATCATTCTGATCGCGTTGTTAGTTTTTCAGAAAACGTTAACGAAAAATTTGATAACATACAAACGGCCATACGCACACACACACAAACAATTTGATAAAAATAGTCTAAAATGACTCCAATGACCATGAAACGTGAAGATCTGCTAAAAAATCGATTTTCGAATGAATATTAACTTCCCAATGAATCAGGAAGTTAATAAACCGTACTTTCGCCGTTAGTTTTCATTACAAAAATTTACTTTAGAACACAAAAGTAAGTACAAAATATATTTTAAAAATTCGATTGATATCAATTAGATACGAGCTTTTATGGACCTCGTTACAAAATATAGGAAAATATGAATTCAAAATGCTTACACAGTTCTGTCGACAGAAGAGACTTTGGGAGTTTTATCGATAGAGACATGTTAATATTCTTACTGTCCAGACATAACTTCATATGACTAACATCTATTTTTTACGGTATTACATTATGAGTTTTATCCACCTAATTAGCCTTGATCGCAACACTGTGCACCGGTCAAAATGAACGGTTCCGGATTTTTCATTTTACAATTATTGAAATAATAAAAATGATTTCACAAAGAATGGATGTATAGATATCTTTAGTAGACACGTATCACGATAGGGGTCGCACAAAGTCTAAATAAAATCAATCTTGTCACTTTTATAAGAGAACATGTTCCAGTTACTTTTACTTTTACTTTTTGATAACGTACAAACGGCCATATGCACACACACACACACATACTAACAATTTGATAAAAATAGTCAAAAATGACTCCAATGACCATGAAACGTGAAGATCTGCTAAAAAATCGATTATCGATTTTCGGGGTAATTACAGTAACTTCCCTATGAATCGGGAAGTTAAAAATGTTTTTCTACATTCTGTCGCAAACTATTCCCAGATAGCACAGGACGTCCTCAAGATGTCCAATTTACGTCCATTTCAGGTCTGAACGTCCTACGTCCTGGAAAGACGTATTAAAAACGTCTTGATAACATCTTTCTAGGGACGTTCGTTTTACGTCCAAAGTAAGACATTTTGAAAACGTCTTTATCGGGACGCTGGTTTAACGTCTGAAATAAAACGTTTTAGAGACAACTTTTTCGGGGAGTAATACAGGTCCAAAAACGTTAATTAAGTGTATATATATATATATATATATACACATATATGTGTACTTTTGTATGTCTTTTGTGGGCCTTTTGGAGGATATTCAAGACGTGCATAAGATATCTTGAATGTCCGGCAGCGGACGTATTTAAGACGTTTTCAAGATGTCTATGTGTTATCTGGATTTGCTCTAGCTGCCCAACAAAAATTCAAGTCGTATAGTTCAATGTTAAACCAGATTCTTTTTAGAGCGTCCGAATATTAATGGGAGTCACTGTACATCCGGCGAGCAGCGGAGGCCGAAATAAAACTAATTGTGAGCTTAGGCTTTCGAAGCGATCCGAAGGCCAGGTCAAGTTGGGTCCGGTATGCCGGCTCGGGGACACAGGAAATGCAATTAGAGAAATGTGACCATGAAATTCCAAGAGGACGGAAGCTACGGGGGAATGAAAGACGATGCTAGTGAGAAACCCGGCAAGACCGGAGGTGCCGACGGGATTTTTCAAAGACTTTCCTGGGAGGAGGAAGCGAGAATGCGTTCCCGAGCAATAGGTTCAGCTTAACCGCAACCGGACGAAATGGTTATATGTGATGGAGAGAGGTTTGCTCCGCTCGGTCAGGAATCGAACGTAATCCAATACTTTAGTTTCGAAGTCCCTGCCAGGCCTGACCAGGCCGCTTCCTTTTTATTCGCCGGATCCACGGGGAAAGTCAAGATCAGACTGACAGGAAATTAATTTTCTCTTTGTCACGCAATTCCGCCGCATCCTCCCGGTTATCCTGTTTTCCTCCAGGCGACCTATCGACAGGAAATGTAAAAATGCGGTGAACAAGATCCGAGAATTCCTCCCTGGACTCTCCTCCCCCCAAAAATAGATTCTACCTTACGTGAATTTCCAAAGGATCGAACTAATCATATTACATTTCAAAATTTATTTCACGAGGTAACACTAAAATACCCTCGTCACACTCATATTTTCACTGATGGCTCCAAATCTACAGACGGAGTGGATGCTCTATTATTTTCCCTAATTATCAGAAACTTTTCAAACTTAATGATTTTTGTTCAATTTTCTTTTGCGAAGCTTATGCTATTTTACAAGCTGTTCAAATCATTATCTCTTCTCAAGAAGATAAATTTATTATTTTCACTGATTCTGCCAGTATCTTAGACTGTTTATCTTTGCCGGAAAATCAAGATCCCACAATTACTCATATACAGGGTCATCCGTTTTTAAACGGACAAACGTAAACCAGCTATAAAGAACCCCAAATGGAACAAGTTTTACCCCTGCCACTTTTTTTGTTTCGGCCTTGATTTCTAGAAAATTGCAAAAAACCATAATTTTTTTAGTTCACATAAACTTGAATATCTCGGGACTCCAGTGATGAATCTTGATAATTTTTCCTTTGTTTGGTTTAAAATAAATAGGGGCATCTTTTTTGTTAACAAAATATTTTTGTTTTTCTTAGCACGTTTATTCCAAGAAAATATCATCCATTGAAGTCACGTATCCTGGAACCGTTCAGATAGCTACAGTCCGATCCAGAAAAAACCAAGATTCGAAGGTCATACAAAAAAATTTTGGGAACAAAAACAAAGATGCTCCTGTTTATTTTCAACACATAGATTTTTTTTGTGCAACTGTGCATGTGCAATTAACAATTGCATCATTTCTTTAAGTAGAAATGCATATTTTTTGTTGTACTAATCGATTTCACTGTTTATTCTGTGTAAAAAATTATTACCATAGCAAAAAATTATTAAATTATCTTGTTTTCAAGATACTTTAAAATTTCTATTTCTACTATTACATGAAGATTTATTTTATGAGAAAAAATATTTTTTTCATGGTATGAAATAGAAATATTATTTGTATATTAGGAAAAACTATTCTATTTTTAATATTAAATAGAGATTCGTTTTATAATGAGAAGAAATATTTTTTTCATAATATGAAATAAATATTATATGTATATTAGGAAAGAATATTCTATTTCTAACATGAAATATAGATTTATTTAATATTTAGAAAAAGATATTTTTCTCGTAACATGAAATAGATATTTCCTCCATATTTATAAAATAATATTCGTTACTTGATATAAAATAAATATTCTATGAATATTTGAATATTAAAAAAGATTGAATCTCTTTTTAATATTATATGAATGTGTATACAATGTTTTGTGCTACTAGGGTAGTTTGTCCATTAATTATTTATCGTCATAAGAAGCAGTTTTCAAAATACTCTTCAAACAGTATTATGTGTACTGAATAATAAGTAATTTACAAAGCTTCAGCAAGGTGGTTCGGAACCCACCGTAACAAAAACTTGGTCCCGCTGAAAATTAGACTGAAATAGGCTGAAATTTGGCGTTAGAGAGAGTGGAAAGAAGGAAGATTGGTAAATGGATTTGAAACCCTGAGGGGACCAAATATCATATACATACAAAGGTTCAGCACGTGTTTTAACAAACAACAGGCTAACATTCGAATTGTTGTTTGACACACTTCTGACAACAATTCAACAGTTTCCAAACGAATGATTTTTGAACGGTTGCTCCAGTTTGCTCAGCAACTTTTCACATGTCTCATAACAATGTTTCCGTACTGGCAAATTTACAATAAAAAGGCTACGAACAATGAAGCTTTATCTCGCATAGCCAGAATAGAACAAACATGTTTGCAGTGTACAACGTGACGGTTACAAAACAAAGCTGCTCTAATATCACAGCAAGACGTATTCGAATTTTGACTGTCGGAATATGAAAATGCAAATCGCCGAAACAATTACATTGCAGTATTTTATTTACGCAGGTTGCATTTCTGACATAACATTTTTTATTTGAGAAAATATGGAATTCCAATTTTGTTGGGAAATGTCGATTTTGCTTTGACGATAGATTAATTTTGTTGCAGCGGGAAAAATTATTGCAAAACTGTGAACAATATTGGTAGGTCGAATATTGAAGAAATATTTTCGAAGAATTTTTTTAATCAAATGGTGGAGAGAAATTTTTTAATCAAATGGTGGAGGGAAATTTTTATATAGAACAGTTGAACTAGAACGATCTGTTATTTGGAAAAAATGTAGAGATTGTCTTGAATTTGATTTTAAATATTTATAATTGAATTACGATTCAAAGGTCAATTTAACGATCAAGAACACCATTACTTTGAGATTATCTGGTCTTAATATTTACACTGAAAATATACCTACAGCCTTATCGAATGCTATGAGATATGTATACGTATTTGGCAATCGTTAATTCCGCCATACATATACATTCTGAGTAAATAATTCTGTTTAATGTCGTCTCGGGGACATAGTGTTATCAATCGCCTGGAAATGACATTTTATTCATTATTAAGTCTATAATGAGAATTTATTACAGTTCTTGGAAAAAGAAAAGTAACTGATAACAAATATTTGAAAATTTCGTGCAAGAATAAAATTATATTTTCCTCCATTTTTCATCTAAAAAAAATATAACAGACCCAAAGAAGTTACAGTGGCTCCAACTAATATTCAGACAATTTTAAAAAGACAACATTTTTAATATTGGACCACACGATTTGAATTTTTTTGAGAAGTTATAACAATTGGTTTGCTACACCACGTGACCAAAATTTTAAAAAATTGCAAGTTGTCGGAATTGCAGAGAAAATACTAAAAGTTTCACAACTTCTTGATGTGAGCTTATATTGAAAATTTAAAAAATACGTTTCATAAATCTATGTCACTTATATGAACTGTGAAAGTTTCATCGAAATCTATTGATGCGGAAAATACGACAGGCATTGAAAGATGTAAGAATCCTTAATTTATTGCAGTTAGGACAAAAATCGTGAAAATCTACAATTTGTACAATCTTTAAATATTTGTAGCTCATTGCAACGTCGACCAAATTTGATGAAACTTTCAGAATATGATTAATTGACTTTGATTGAATAAAACATAAAAAAGTTGTAAAATGCAATTTTAGTATTTTTTTTTTTAATTTTTTCACACCCTGTAGCCAATTAATAGCTTTATCTTCTCAACAAAGTTTAAATCGTATAGTACGCTACTGAAAAAGTTATGGTCTTTTTAAGAGTGTCCGAATATTAGTGGGAGTCACTGTACGTTAAAAGCATTGCACAATTTCATCGAAAATTATTTTCAGATTCTAAATTAATCGACGAGTCTATGTAACGTTCCCGAAAATATTTCGGAAAGTTTATGAAGCTCTTTTTTAGTTTTTATAAAATATGTAGAGTGTGGAGTCCTCCGTACATCGACTAAATGAAGATTTTCCCGATCCACTGAAAATATGCAGCCAATTTTCTGGGGAGTTACGGTAACCTGTCAGCTCGGCTAATGCAATTACATTTTTCATAAGATGGAAGATGTAAACGCGAGATTGTCTGCCGTGACTTTCGCGTAACAGAGTATTACCTATTGATGGGCTGTGTCGAGCTAAGCTGATTTAGAGCAAAGACACCGAAACTAGGTTCAGCGAGCTTAATACTGTTCAATATTTTATCGATATAGTATCGATCTGGTAATTCGGTGGCGGATTAGACGGCGGATATTTCTTTCCCGAATTTATTAATTCAACGTTTCCTCCGGAGCCGAGAGAAGCGAGACCATTTTTCAATAAATTAGGATTTCGGACGGCAAGAACTTATGATACTCGCTGTGCCTGTACACTGCCGTTCAAAAGTATACAAATGTATGCTAACATCGTAAAATAAAGTATTTCAAAAGTATACAAATGTATGCTAACATCGTAAAATAAAGTATTTCAAAAGTATACAAATGTATGATAACATCATACAATAAAGTATTTCAAATATATTTATGATTTTCTATGTATATTTTATTAATTATATTCAGTAATATTGATGAAATTAAAGTTTCACTGGAAATACTGTTTGTTCCTCATTTATGTCAGAATGCTCTGTTTGCAATGGACCTTACAATAATATGATCGTTGTAAGTTGTAAAATGCAACTTTTAGTATTTTTGTTACAATTCCGATGATTTGCAATTTTTGACAAAATTCTTTTTCGCATCCTGTGGCAAACTAATTGCTCTAGCTTCTCAAAAAAATTCATTTTCAGAATATGTTTAGTTGACATAGGTCTATAAAACGTATTTTTTAAATTTTCAATGTGGGTCCACATAAAAAAGTTGTAAACTGCAACTTTTGTTATGTTTTTTATAATTCCGATGAATAGCAATTTTTGACAAAATTCTTTTTTCGCATCCTGTGGCAAACTAATTGCTCTATCTTCTAAAAAAATGTTCAAATCGTATAGTACAATATTAAAACAGTTATCGTTTTTTTAAGAGTGTCCGAATATTACTGGGAGTCACTATAGCTAATTTTATAGAAATATATATTATGCAATAACGTGGTAATATTACAGCATTAATATGCTGTTTATCTAAAGCTAGGTGTCGTAATACTTATGAACGGCAGTATACGACGATGAAGCCATTACACGTCGCTGGTGGTGTAATAAATTCCTGAGGCAGATCCTTAGAAGGATATTAAAAATTTGTTCGGTGATCCCCGAGGGTTTACCTTGTAATACCAGTCAACATTGTAACACGCGACAATTTATCAGGATCGCTTGAAGAGTATATCTAGAATCGCGAAGTGAGGATATTCTTCATCCCTCGGTGGCGTTGATAGCAACCGTATTTTAATGTTGATTAAAATGCGCTGGGCGCCGAACTCTAGGGCATCGGTTGCCGCTTCAATTCCTATACAGGAAAACCACCTTTGAATAGCACACGTATGATAATTCTTACATATTTGCTACAAGTAGAGCAAGTACAAAAAGTAATAATGATTGAACCTAGGCGCCGCGAAAAAATTCTAATTATACAGAACGTTTACGCTTTGGAAAAGAAAGAGTGCATTGGAAAAACAAATGGAGAAGGGTACTCTTCTCGGACGAAAAAAATGTTAATTAAATTTTTAAATGTTATCGGCGCCAGGTTCGATCATTTTCAGAAAAACAACAAATGTGCAAAAAAAATGTTAACCTGGATGGGATGAAGCAGCGTAATGTTTTGGGTCGGCATCAGTTATTTCACCAAGACAAGTATCAAGTTCATTAATGGGAGAATGAATAGTGTTCAATACATAAATTTAATCAAAGAACAAATAAATAATCATGCAGAACGTATTTTTCCACCTGATTGCATCTTTCAACAAGAGAATGTATCTGTACACACATCAAGATTGGTCCAATCATATTTTAATGAAAATAATATATGTATCTGTTTTGCTGTGGCCTACACGCTCCCCGAACCTTAGTATTATTGAAAATTGCTAGGCAGAACTTGTTCGCGGCTTATACGCGAATAGAAAGCAGTATCAACACGTACAAGAATTAAAAAATGCAATTGCACGCGAATGGGATACGTTACGTTAAAATTATATCCAAAAACTATACATATAAATTGATACCAAATCGTACAATAGAAGTAATAGAAAATAAAGGGGGATGTACCCATTATTATGTTTGATAAGTAATTATTGCTGGTTAAAATTTATGTTCATTATTATTTTCCTATTCTACATGTGCTATCATTTCGTTCTTAAAATAAAACATTTACCTTATAATATTTTTAATTATTATCAACGAACCGCATATTCTGAGCTCATAATGTTTTGATATTACACGTAAGCAACGTAAAAACTTTACATGTCTTATTGAGAAATGAAAAATAACACACCCGGGCTATCTTTTTGACGAGGAGTGTAGCTGCGAAAGCCAACTCCCGCTGGCAACCAATATGGCGAAAAACACCGCAAGACCAACCTAAACATTGCTCTAAGTGCAATACATATGTTGTCGACGAGGTGTAAACACGGCGGCAAGTGCGGTGCAGGTGTAACCGTAGTTGGTGCACGTGCGCCGAGATGATGTCATTACCGGTGCTTACTCTTCGACCGATATTTCCATGTTTGGCCTTCCATAACGACGTACTTACATGTATCGGTCTGCTTGAACTATCATCGCGACTTCTGCGCTTAACAGTTTTAATCGCGGCGACATGTGCTCGGGGGTCCCACGGAAATCAGCGACACGAATTGCCTCGACACGATTTTCACCGACAACATTTCACCGCTCGAGATTTGACCGACAACGATTTTGACCAACAACGATTTTGATCGGTAACAATGTTGACCGACAATGATTTTGACCGACAACAATTTCGACCGACAACGATTTTGATCGACAACGATTTTGACCGACAACGATTTTGATCGGCAACGATTTTGATCAACAACGATTTTGATCGACAACAATTTTGACCGACAACGATTTTGATCAGCAACGATTTTGATCGACAACGATTTTGATCAACAACGATTTTGATCGACAACAATTTTGACCGACAACAATTTTGACCAACAACGATTTTGACCAACAATGATTTCGATCGGCAACGATTTTGATCAGCAACGATTTTGATCGAAAGCGATTTTGATCGGCAACGATTTTGATCGACAATGAATCTAAAATCGTTGTCGGTCAAATTCGTTGCCGGTTAGAGTCGTTGTCGGTCAAAATCGTTGTCGGCCAAATCTGGAGTCGTTGAAATGTTGTCGGTGAAAACCGTGTTGGTAATTTCCATGGGACCCATGCTCGAAGTACCACGGTCTTCCTATTCAACAACCGATTTCACGAACCACACAGGTAACGTGACGTTGCGCTACATTGTCTTTTCTAAATAAATCGTTATTATTAACTTCTAATATCATGTATCCATGACGAAACGAGTGGGGAAAAATAAAAATTGTCTACATCGATACAAGCCATAAGAACGAAATAAAAATGGTTTCTTCTTTTAATTATCTTCTTAAGCTGAAAGTAACACACTGATGTCCTTAAATCTTTTTAATATGTTCACTGATTGAAATGTATGTGTCCTATTGTCATAAATGCATAAAATCCGCAATCTAATCATCACACATGAAAATATTGATAAATATTCGACTCTATATAACACTCACAAAAATACGAGTGATAATTAAAGGCTAATGGAAATAATATCAAACGATTTATTTCACAGAAGACCCATAAGGGACCGATGTAATTTATACTGCCACTTGTATGACGACAGAGTCATATAGTCGTAAATTGTCGGACAACCAACTAAAAAATTCAGAACGGTCAAAAGATGAAACGGAATACGAATGAGAATGAGAAGTTAATTCGTTTCGGCCAGTTAACAGACAGGCCATTATGAAAAACTTCTTCATTTTCCTACTTACGCGCTATCTTCCCAATTACGTGAACGAACGCGACACTGCATATTTCTTCATATTCTGATTGCGCCCTTCTTTTCCACTTTATTCAGCTTCCTTACATGGAGTTTGTCTTCATAATTCATCTTTATAACAGATAAAATATATTTATGTATATCCCGTTTTACTCGGAATTTATAGCTGCGCCCTCTTTTTCTCCCTTTTTCCTTTTATACGCCTCTTTAGTGCAACGCGCACTTTTTACATTCAAGCAGATGCAACCGAGCTATGGTATACATTCATTATACGACGTATTAAATCGTATTATAACCAGTGGAACCATGCTCCTTCGTACAGAAGCAAATCGAAATGGTAAAACATCTTTGCTAGGCATAGCTTTATCTTTTACACGAAATCGGCATTATATGTGCTATACGCTCTGCTGCGGTTTCACCAAGTAGGCTGCTTATATTTTATAATATTTTCAAAAGTTACATCCCAATTACGCTATTTTCAATTTAACGACGTACAAGGAAAAACTATCCTAGCAACATATGTGATCGCCAGAACTCAGTCAGCAGAAATGGTTTATTTCATTATATTTTTTATTGTTTGTATTATGATAATAAATGCATCTCGCTGTTTATTTTTTTAAGTGAAATTTCTTTTGGCGCGATAGGCGTAAAACTGATTTGATGATGAAACAAAAATGGGGAAAGGAAGCGGCTAGCAAAAGCCTCACTGTCATTTTGTTGTGTGTCACATTTTGTATCTAACCAACGCGTCTTATTTATATATACAAATAATAATGACAAAAACAAACACAAACGCAGAATGTAAAAAAGAATTACGTTATAGAAAACAGGCTGCGGAAAAGAAGGTGACGAAAAATACAGCAAAAAATTGCACGTTCTGTTCACACGTTCTGTGTGCGAAAATTTCGTGCTAACAAAAAGTAATTAATGGACAATGCTTTAAATTTTGATAAACATATTGACGAGCAATCAAAACATATTGCTGGACCATCAACAAGTGCATTATCGAGACATATTTCTCTGTATCACACTGATATTGAGGAACATAACTTCACATCTCATAAATCAGAAACCATGGTTAACACAGAGAATCAATTTGCAGCAAATAATTCATCAACAAGTTCAATATTAAATTATGTAAATGTGTGTAATCTTAATGCTAGTGTTGTTCAATCTTATACTGACTTACAACGCCATAAATCAGTTCATAATTAATTTTTTTTAATTTATAAATAACAAATTTGATCTGGCGTGCTCTGTTTGCAATAGATTATAGTTCACTAATGATTTTAAAAAGTACGCTGCAGAATATGAAGAAATTTTGAAAATAATAGTACCGGATATTGAAAGGGATAAAATATATCCCTTTATAAGATAAAATATATATATAAAGGATAAAAGCTATCTGTTCTACTTGTCGAACTGCACTGTCGAAGAAACAAATTTCTATGTCTTCATACAACAGTTTTAAATATCCTGCGATGCCAACGCATTTACCTCCACTGGATTTAGTGTCAGAAAGACTAATTTCTCCACGCATTCCTTTTATGCAGATAAGACGATTGAGGCATGCACATGGCATTCTAGGACAGATTATAAATGTTCCAATTTGTGTAAATACGATGGTTCAACAATTACCAAGAAATCTTGCCGATGATCATTGCATTAATGTTCATATTAAGAAAAAAAACATACGCGTCGAAAGTGAAACTTTCTGCAATCTAGTAATGTTTAGAAGTAAATTAAGATTGTAAATAGTAAAACAAGCCAATTGTTTCGACGATAAAATCATAGAAAAAATTAATGAACGATCAAAATTTGCGACGCAAAGAATGAGAGCGTATGGAAAATGTTATGAACAGACTGCGGATTTTTATGCAAAATAACAAATGTTTGCGTTGATTGCAGGACACAGGAACGAAATAGAAACTTCTTTCTTCTTTTATTAACCTTATTAAGCTGAAATTAATACGCTGATGTGTTTAAGTCGTCGTAACTCATCCACTGCTTGAAATTGCGCGTGCCCGTTTTTGTCATAAATGCATAAATTCCGCAGTCTAGTTATGAACTACGTCTCTTTCTTTCCCATACGCTCTCCTTCTATGCGCCGCAAATTTTGATCGTTCATTAATTTTTTCCTATGATTTTCTACGATTCTATCATTGGAACAATTGGCTTGTTTTACCATTTCCAATCTTAATTTACTTCTAAACGTTACTAGACTGTAGGAAGTTTCACTTCTGTCGCGCGTGGCTTTCGACACGTATGTTTTTTCTAATTTGATACGAATTATCAAGCGCCATTTATCGCCCTGTCAATAATTCAGGAATGTTCGAAAAAGTTCAAACTTCTTACAGGAATTGGAACGAGTTCGTCGCACTTGTGCAAAAGTCACGGTCAGTGTTAACATACGAAAATAAATCGGTCTAACAGCGAGTCGACAGTCCGCAGTTTTCTGCCGGGAACAATAAATCATCATTCACGCCAAAGTTTCATAGTGATTTATGATTAATCCTGTCAGATTTCAGTGGTGGTGCATCTGAAAGCGGTTGATTTATTCGGTTTGCGATCAGCCTCGGACTGATACTATTGACCGTACCTTTTGAAACGCTGCGTCGTCGTTCCGGACACGTTCAAATTATCCGAACCACTAGCCGGAATACCGTCCACGCCTCTTGAGATTCCAAGCTAAACAAACGGCCACCCTTGCCGAGAATGGAATAGCACAGACCACCTCTCAGGCCAAAGGATTTTCCCTCAATAAGGGTTACCATGGTTTGCCGGTTTTTAAAAACAGGGTTTAACCCTTGCACCCCCATAAACGGGACACCATCTACCCACCAGGTCATATTTTTCGGAAAACCTTCACTAATCCGTATACCGCGGATATTTCTATCCACAAAATAAGAATTCTTTAACAGAATGCCATTTCCAAGGTACCTACAGGAGCTGCAACGCTATTTCTGAATTGTTTGAATATTTTTTAAACCTTACCCCACAGACAAAAATGCGTCGGACAGACATTGTTTTATGAAAATGTCAAGACTGAACTTATTTAGATTTTTCATCATTTTTATAATAATACGTGATTACAAAAGCTGGTTCGGAACCCACCGTAATAAAAAGAAGGTCCCTCTGAAATTAGGCGATAGTGAGAGTGGTAAATGGACTTGAAACCCTAAGGGGGCCAAATATACAGGGTGTCCCACATAAACGATAACACCTAAATATCTTTCGTATTTACAGTCCTATCGGAAAACTTCAGAAGACAAAGTGACGCTATTGCAGGGGGGCAATATAATAATGAAGAAAAAATTTTTTTATGTTTTTAAATGAAATTGCAATGTCACCGATGTTTTTTTAAATGGAATAGTATATTTTTTTGCGATAGCATGATAGACAATGAAAAACTGAATTTAGTGGATTCCACCTTTTTGACCTTGAAATGACCTTGATATGATATGTAAAGGTCAACCCGACGTAGACACCGCGCAATATTTGCTGAAACACGTAAGTTTTAATTAGAGATCGCGGTTTTGGACGTGTACTAAAATGCACGTGTACACGTGGTACGTGAACCGTGTAGTACGAATTTAAGGATCCGCGAATACGAATCCGTGAATGCGGATCCGTATACAGGGATCCACGAATACGTGAATACGGATCCGTGAATAAGAATCCGTGTTACACGGGGCTGCGAACTGCGAACACGGATCCGTGTACACGGTACGTTCGAGTCCTACAACTGAGGTGTTATTGTTTTCCGATGGAATTCTTTTCGACTGTTGATGTTAAAAGTGAGACAATAATAAAGTTGCGGTAAATTTAATACACAAATATTTACGAGTGGTAGAAGTCGCGGATAAGGAACTAATCTAATAGAGGTGCCTATTTCACGTGCAATAAACAAATCCGAATTTTAATCCTCGTAATACTAAGTACACGGGTACCCCTGTATTTTAATTTCATGAATATTCGTGTATTTATTTTACATGTGCGTTTTAATATACGGTGATTTGACGCCAAACAGTAAATTTACCGCAACTTTATTATTGTCTCACTTTTAACATCAACAGTCGAAAAGAATTCCATTGGAAAACAATAACGCCTCAATTGTAGGACTCGAACGTACCGTGTACACGGATCCGTGTTCGCAGTTCGCAGCCCCGTGTAACACGGATTCTTATTCACGTACCACGTGTATTTACATACACGTGAAACCGGGATCTCTGGTTTTAATCCACTAATAAGTATCCACTAAATTCTGTTTTTTATTGTCTATCATGCTATCGCAAAAAATATACCGCTCCATTTAAAAAAACATCGGTGGCATTGCAATTTCATTTAAAAACATAAAAAAATTTTTTCTTCATTATTATATTGCTCCCCTGCAATAGCGTCACTTTGTCCTGTGATGTTTTCTGATAGGACTGTAAATACGAAAGATATTTAGGTGTTATCATTTATGTGGGACACCCTGTATACGTAATTAAAGAAATTTATTCAATAATTCCTGATGGGGATGCATCTTTTTATAATTTCAATAATTAAAAAATAAAAATATGAAAACGTTCGTGATACGATTAATGTTAAGAGTGTATTTTGTTCTGTTGTAATTCTACACTACAAACAAACAAGATGAAAATTCCTTTTCAACTGATACACCCTGTACGTGGAGGATAAAATACAGAATACTGTTTCTATCTAGATGGTGAAAGTTGATTAACATTCACGTAAATAAAGTTAGTTTTAATTATGACGACATAAAAGGCAAGCCCAGTTACGCTCGATGATGCACAACCAGCAACTAAACTGAATTATAAAGTGGAGTGTGGATGTGCACAAATATTGACAATTGTTCACGAACATGAGAGTTCGTTTAGCAATTATTGGAAGGAATGAATAAACTAATAAACGTTTAACGGTTAGCGCGTTTTCCGTTTTACCGGTGATATTGCTAACATTTGTAAGTAAAACGTTCTTACATATTCAGTGTAATTCAATCATATTGTTTGGCAATGTAGCCTCTTTGATTCACAGCGATATGAACTAATTCAGCAGTTTCATAAAATTAAGCTTCAATTGGCTTGTCTTCTTATTTTTAAGTTTTTGAGAAAATGTAAACTACAAATTTGATTTGGTGTAGTATGTACTGGATAAGTGTAAATGTGTAAAATATGTACTGTGTTGTGTTATCATATTTTCATCATAATGTTTTTTGTACTTTCAATTTTCTACAGTGTTAAAATTTTTTTTTCATCAGTTTGTAATTCTCGCATTGTATTCTTCATCATGTTGAAATAAATCTCGTATGAGATTTTCTGTAATAAGAAAAAGAAATATTCAGTGTAATAAATGTTAATATTATATTTCTGTTCGGCGTAATGTTAGCCTTGAGATTACGGTACCCGGATTTCCACAGACAATGCTTGAACATACCTACGAAATACTTTATTGCCATAAGAAGCGCGTTCATATACCTGCAGCCCGCATTATTTGTCTTCCTTATATTTATATAGTCTGCCCTACACGATTTTCGGGATTCCCAGGTTATTCGTCTCTGGGACCAAATTTCTCGTAATAATTTATTATACGCATCTTAGAGAGGGACAAGGCTACCACTATCCTCGTAATTGCCCGAAACATAAAATTGCTGATATTTATGATGCCGATGTAATTTCTGAGACTCTCGTTCGTTTAAGTGTACTTAAGTGCAGGTCACTGAAGGAACTTCAAAATTTTAGAGCCCTAAATTTAGTCACCCTCGGGCAATCTTTTAAAAAATGCTTTCTCTCTCTCTCTTTCTGCCAAGTGTAAGCAAGCAACAATCAGTGTCGCTAGATGAGGGAAAAAGTTATTTAGGACTTGGGACTATCCACAGGGTCGGATTGACCCTAGTAGCAGAGAATGCTACCAGACCCGCGCATGCAGCAGAAAATTACTCGTTAATTATTAGGTTTAGGGCTAACGAAAGTCAATTTTTTACTCAGAATTCGACATTCTTCCATGTTTTGGTATAAAAAAATATAGTGTCCCATATAAAAAGACAAAAAAAATAAATACACTACATAATGTAACCCTTCAGACCATTCAACTTCTATACAGGGTGGTCCGTTTAAATAAGAACACCTAAATATCTCTCTAGGTTATTGTAATGCAACAAACATTTGTAACGTAATGTGCATGGTGTCAGTGGACCAATATCAGGCACGAATATTTTTTTCGGAGTTGTTAAGATCCTCTATGTTTTTTGAAACATAACTACATTTTTTTAATTGCATCGTGTAGCTGATCGAAAAATATGTTCAGATATGCATAATAACATGACCTTGAAATCACTCATCTCGTTGCACCGAGCAACCGAATATCAAAATTATTTCAAGGTTATTATACTATACATATCTGAATGTATTTTTTATCAGCTACACGATGCAATTTTTTTAAAAATGTAGCTATGTATCAAAAACCACCGATGACCTTGATAACTTAGAAGAAAATGACGTTTGGAAAAAAATATTCTTGGCAGATATTGGTTCATGGACACCATGCACATTACGTTACAAATATTTGTTCCATTGCAATAACCTAGAGAGATATTTAGGTGTTCTTATTTAAACGGACCACCCTGTATAGAAGTTGCATGGTCTGAAGGGGTACATTGTGTATTTATTTTTTTGTCTTTTTATATGGAACACTATATTTTTATACCAAAATATGAAAGAATGTCGAATTCTGAGTAAAAAATTATTGACTTTCGTTAGCCCTAAACCTAATAATTAACGAGTAATTTCACTTTATTTCCTGAAAATTTGTTTCGCGTAATCTCAAGCTAGAATTTCAACCTTATCACAGATTTCTGCTGGGCAGTGGGATTTTTACATAAATAAAGTAAAATTATTCTTTAATTATTAGGTTTAGGGGTAATGAAGGTCAATACTTTTTTACTTAGAATTCGACATTCTTCCATATTTTGGTATAAAAAATATAGTATTCCATTTTAAAAAACAAAGTCAATCTTCAAAATAAATATGCTACATAATGTAACCCCTTCAGGCCATGCAACTTCTGTACACAACATTTTTTCGTGCAACGCATACTTTAGTAGTTATTAGAGGTGTGCAAGATGCGTGGACCACCCTGTATACGTATATGTGCGTTTCTCCTACTTTATATCACAATTATTTAAATTGTTCGTCGATTATTATTTCTGATTGAACATTGGCTTTGATCGAAATAATTAAATCCATATATTTGTTGTAGAATGCGGTACACATTTGTACAATTAACGACATTAACCCCTTGCCTTACAATATCGTGTCTGCCACGTGTTGAAGATTCTGAACATATTCTTAAAAAAATGTACATTAATCATTTCCTGTAAAAGAAAAGAAAATTTTATTTGAGTTTTGTTAATATTATTAGAAAACATATAGAGATAAGGTGAAATACCCTATGCCTGGACAGCATTTTTTGCTACCGTTAATTTTATCACTTTAGATAAACAAAGACAATTTTTAAGAGTAACTTTAAGAGACACTCAGATTTTGTAAAGTAATTTAAAGTCCCAAAATTATTGTTTAGATTAATATTTTAATATTTTATTCGTATTAACAAGAATAATTCAAACCTATAGTTGGACATATTAAATCCAGTCTAAGCTAGTACCTAGACAGAAGTAAAGCCTATACCTGGACAAATTGAAATTACATATAATCTGTATAACAGACATTAAGAAAAGTGGGGGTATTCCTTGAGAGTGCCTCTGATCTTTGTTAAATCTTTAGTGATGTACATATGGTATGAAAATATTATTATTGTATATTAAATTTTGACCTGTTAAATTCTCATTTTCTGTTGCAAAGCAAGCATTTCAAAATACTTCTTTCCTCATATTCTCTAATCGAGTGCCCAATTTTGCTTTGTCTTCTGTAATTTCATCTTTATTATCATTAGTTGCTTTAGACCTTATTTTTTCAGATTTAGTATTGATTTTTAACTTTATATCTTATAATTGTTGTGTAATTATCTTTCGTCTTTCATGTAAATTATTATTGGTCTTTGTTAATTTTGTTTCTCTCTTTTTCCTACTTTTTAGACAAATGTTCTTCTTGTATAATTTATTTCTTGCTCGTTTTTTCAAAATCTTTCTTCTGTCTTCGAAAGCACATTTGGTGGTCCATTCTTAGCATCCTCCGAACTTAAATTTTTCACTTTAGCAGTGTGTACAGCTACTGTCATCGAGTCCCAGTGTGGAGTACGTATATTTCAAAGCAGTCCTAAACTGGGACATCTAATATTTGGATTAATAATTATTATTTACGTTAAGTTTGATTGCCAATTTATTTTAAAATATTATGCATCTTACTTAAAATGTAACAATTATGCGACAATTAGTATTATTATGCATCGTACTTATTTTTTATCGGAGGGCTTAAATTATATCTTCTTTTCTAATAAAAGTTCGAACTATAAATGCACATGATTCGCATGTAAATAGACTATTTTGTATACTGTTTTCAGATGAACTTTGAATTTATTTTTAAATTTCAATAGATGTCTTAATAAAATAATATTCACACCTACTTGTAGCTAAGGCCTCAGAATATATAATATAATTATTTAATCTCTTAATTGTTGATTTTACTATGAAAATTCAATTGTCCAGATCTAGGTATCACGTTTAGACTGTCCAAACTTAGGGCACACCTTACAATTTACATCAATGCTCTCCTTTTTTACTTAATTATGATCTACCAAAACTAGTTCCAGTCACTAAAACCGTAAAATAAATCGTAAGGCAAATTATTAAGATTGCCACTTTAATTACGACATGAAAATTCTATTAAAATCCAGTTCATGTGAACACGTGACAAAACTTAATTTCTCCACCTAGTCGATAAATTATCGTCAAACTGACGTAGCAGACAGTTCGACATCGAGGGATATATTGTAATAAAATGTTTCCAATAATATAGAGTTAACAAGTATACGCATGCGTATCGCTTACGAGCAATTATCGCCGGGGCAGTCATAAACAAAGGTGTTCAAGAAACCAAAAGAAAAAGTCCAAAAAAAAGATGCTTCACGTTCGCCGTAAAACTGGGACAGGGCGGATCAGACGGCAATTAAGGATATCGTTTTGTTCGCGAAGGACCTCGAATTGCTGGAAGCAGCTGTTCGTAAATTGGTCGCGCGTGAAACAGGGAAGACACTTTATTGCTGCCTATCGCAATGAGCGTCAATGACACGGATATTGGGCCAATCTATCGACCCAAAGGCGAGAGGCAGAGAACGGGACAAGGTCTTTTTATGGTTGTCGCAGTAAAAGCAGGTGGAAGGAAAAGATGAGAGGAAGGATAACGAAAGTTCGGCTCTCGGTGCAAATAACTGCGCCCGGGTAAATAGGAAGGCGCTAAGGAGGAAGAAGGCGGAAGAAGGAGGAGGAAGAAGGACAGCAATTGAATGGTTAATTGCTCGGTCCGTGACGAGTCATAGACGGCCGTCTACGGCAGGTATATATACACCTGTTCGGAACGGAACCGTAGGGAAGAATCTCGAAGAAGCCTTCGGGACAGAGTTTACGGTTGGCGCAGGCCTCAACAGTCGGCTAGCTGCTAGCAAACTGTCGCGGCCAGGGTCAACCACTTGTAGGATCCTGGCAACTGCAGCGGACTGTACAACCGCAAAACGCCTAGCTCGGAATACCAGACCCGTATTCGCACACGACAAGGGCACAATGATACGAGCACACGCGATTCCCGGCGATAAACGCTCGATAAAGATAAACCGTCGCCGAAAATCCTGCTACCGTGTACCCAAAAGTCTGCTTCGTCGTTGAATATTAGCTTATCATTTGACCCTTCAGGGACGACGTCGTATTCTCAGTTTCTTCATCGACGACCCACTTCGTGGAGAGGAAAATTGTCTAATAGATGAAGGTCTTAATAATACAGGTCAAAATTTTATTAAGTTTATTTGGATTCCAGCACATGTAGGAATTACGGGTAATGAGGAGGTAGATTCTCTTGCAAAAGAAGCAACCAAAGTAAGCCCTTCGTCTGATTCAAAGACTGCAATTGCTGACCTAACGAAAGACCTCAAGATTCAAGCAAGATTGTCCACTAATTCCTTGATGAAAGAACAAGGCCTGTTTAAAGGTACCAACTTCGTCAGACTCTATCACAAGGATGAAGGCAAGCCTTGGTATACTGGACTTGAGCTCCCCAGAGATTTTATAGTTTTTGTTAATAGATGTCGGGCTAATCATTATAATTTAAACGGATCATTGGCTAGGGTTAAGTTTATAGCTAACAGTGCTTGCCAATGCGGAGATGAACTTCAACATCTAAATCATGTTATATGGCAATGTTCAGACTACGAAAACGAACATAACCCATTAGAAACAAAGCTCCTCAAAGGCAAGTACTGTTTCCCTCTTTGTATCAGTTCCTTCTTGTATAAACCTGATATACAAGGTCTGAAAATAATTTTTAATTTTCTCAAACAATGTTCCGTTAGAATTTAGAAATAACGTTTCAATTATTTAGTGTAAGCTAATTGTAATAATATTGTACTTGCTATATAAACCACTTGGTTTAAAGCAATAATAATAAATAAATAGATGGAGGTCTCATTGTAGTAGTGTAAGGCCCTATGTCCACGGAGTGTCGCGTCATAGACGCGTACGTGACAAAATATCGATTGCTGTACGTATCATTGCTGCAACCAATGTAAAATAATCGACGTTTGTCCACGAAAGCATGCAGCGACGATTACGCGACGATGACGCTTCGTGGACAAACGTCAATTATTTTACATTGGTTGCAGCAATGAAACGTACAGCAATCGATATTTTGTCGCGTACGCGTCTATGACGCGACGCTCCATGGACATAGGGCCTTACACTACTAACAATGAGACCTCCATCTATTTATTTATTATTATTGCTTTAAACCAAGTGGTTTATATAGGGTGGGGCATTTTAAACAGGTCACCTGAATAACGTGGCTGCTAGTGGTGTTAGGAAGAAATGTATCAGATGGAACTTGTATGGTATCGAGGAGGCATTATTCTGATGTTAGTAGCTTTTTTGAAGGCGGACGCGCAAATGACATATAATGGTCAACTTCATTTTTTTAAATGGAATGAGGTATTTTTTAATACGTCAATCGATGCAGCTGGACATTCGTAATAAAAAAGTACTAACCTATGTATGTCGAAAAGTTAGTCGTTCAGTAGATATTTCAATGTAAAAAATATAAAAATATCATTACTGCCGTAGGGTAACTGCACCAGTGAATGAACATTTAAGAAATTGTTCAGGAAAATATTTTATTTAAAAAAAAACTATGTGAATTAAAGGAATCTCATATATGCCAAATAACTCCCTATACTTCATTTGTCAAAAATAAATGAACACAAATACAATGAAATTATTATTATTCTTCTTTATTAAACGTTAAATCAAAAATATGAAAAATACCAGTCAATGAACACTACATTCTAGTAATTGAATAATGCTAGTCCAATCAATGAACAAAATTACTAAACAATATTCTCCTATTTATTTAACTCTTTAATCACAATTTTATCGCTAGTATGCCGTCCGGGTTAAAATTTGTTGAAATATACAAAAGCGTTCATTTACTGGTGCCCGTTCATTCACTGGTGCAGTTACCCTACTAAGACGTTAGCGTTTACTTACTAGTGTAGTACGACAGTAATGGTATTTTATGTTTTTTATATTGAAATATCTTCTGAACGATTAACTTTTCGACATACATAGGTTAATACTTTTTTATTATGAATGTCCAGCTGCATTGATTGACGTATTAAAAAATTCCTCATTCCATTTAAAAAAATGAAGTTGACCTTCATATGTCCTTTGCGCATCCACCTACAAAAAAGCTACTAACATCACAACGGAGGTGTTATTGTTTTTCGATCGAATTTTTCTCGACTGTTGATGTTAGAAGTGAGACAATAATAAAGTCGTGGTAAATTATTCGACGTGAAATCACTGTACATATATTAAAATGCAAATGTAAAATAAATACACGAATATTTGTGAAATTAGAGTACACGGGTACTCGTGTATTTAGTAAATATTATTAGTAAATATTATTAGTAAATATTATTTACTAAATACACGAGTACCCGTGTACTCTAATTTCACAAATATTCGTGTATTTATTTTACATTTGCATTTTAATATATGTACAGTGATTTCACGTCGAATAATTTACCACGACTTTATTATTGTCTCACTTCTAACATCAACAGTCGAGAAAAATTCGATCGAAAAACAATAACACCTCCGTTGTGCCGAACGGATCCGTGTTCGCAGATCCGTGTACACGGATCCGTATTCACGGATTCGTATTCACGTGTACACGGAGCCGTGTACACGGATCCGTATTCACGGATTCGTATTCACGGATCCTTAAATGCGTACTACACGGTTCACGTACCACGTGTACACGTGTATGTTAGTACACGTTCAAAACCGCGATCTCTACTCTCCACGAGCCACACAAAGAACTTCCCGATTCGTTAGTTGTAAGCGGTAACATTAGCATTAGTTGCATAATTAAAAAAAAATTTTTAATTAAGGTAAAGTTACCAGTAGTTGACCATTTTACAGAAAAACATAAAGAATAAGATTTTTGTAAGCATACTTAATGTACACTTTTGATGAAAATGAACCTCGGATGCCATACCATCTGTTGGTTAAATTTCTTTATACTATTTCCTATTAACTCGCAACGTCTACTCTGTTCCTCAATGAAACTTTTTATGAAATTGATTTGTTTTATTTCTTATTTCATTCTTTAATTGTAATTTGTGCTGGTAATTGTTGAAACTAAATGATAGTAAAATGATTCCCAACATTATTGCTTTAAAAATACAAGAATTAAATTTCGCGAGAATTAATTAAGAAAGCAATTAAATTATTGCTTTAACCCTCTTTCTGGTATACGTGGTCAACTACTAACGAATAGGAGGTCAATTACTAGATTTTCCATTTTCAAGAGTGGTCAACTTCTGAAGCAATTACTGAATTTTTAAATATGTTTCTTAAATTTGTGTAAGTAAACTTTTTTCAAAAAGTGGCCTTGGTACATCATTTAGAATACTTAAAGAGTGTCTTCAGGCATCGACTCTCGCTATTCGATGACAGAGTAAGTTGTTACTATTGTTCGCGTGGAAAACTTCTCTTAACTGGTCAACTACTAGTACCTTTACCTTATGCAATTTTAGAAAATTAAAAAAAAAATTTTTTTTAAATAATAATGAAATATATATAAAAACGTTTGTTTATTCGGTGGAAAATTTCCATCCTCTCGTATAAATTGCATTGTTGAATGAACTTCTTCCGAAAAAAACTAAAAAATCTAAAAAACTATTTGACCAATATGGACCAAAATCTAATCAGCTCTAAGTTACGACGGGGCACATTGATTGCATCATTCATCATTCTGATCGCGTTGTTACTTTTTCAGAAAACGTTAACGAAAAATTTGATAACATACAAACGGCCATACTAACAGTTTGATAAAAATAGTCTAAAATGACTCCAATGACCATGAAACGTGAAGATCTGCTAAAAAATCGATTTTCGATTTTCGGAGTAATTACAGTAACTTCCCTATGAATCGGGAAGTTAAAAATGTCACTCGGAAACGAGTTTGGCCGTGTGTATGAGGGAAATGGTGAACGCGAAGGCCAGGGAATGCGTTAATAGATTTTCCCGGGGCGTTTTTAACTGAAACGACACGGAGGAGAGGTTGAAAAGAAAGGGTTAAGGAACGTTTCGTGCCGAGTCTGGTAGTTGCATTCGTCGCCGAGTTTGCCTAGCAGTCCCCTACGCCTTGGACTCCATTTACGGGATTTGCGACCGGGCGCGGAAAAAAGAAACCGCTCGAAACGAATGCTCGAGGCAGACCGAGGGGCAAGTGCATACAACTTGTATCCATCTTATTAATTACGGACTTATGTATGTACAGCCGTTGAAATACTTGTGCACGCGTGACGGTGTGTTTTCACGCGCACACTTCTGCTGACGGGGGCCGTTTACACCGAACCCGTACGTATGTGCCTGCACGTGAACGTGGAATTAACATTCGTAATTTATGCGCTCCTGAAATTTCCGCAATGCGACGACCAGAAACTCAGACCGAGGCGGACTCCGCAGATTACACACGCATCTCGGTGTCTCACCTGCTGGCAAAGGACAGGTCTATTTCTGGGAGTTGAAAATACTCTGACCTTGAAATAGACGACTCATTTGCAGCAATTCTATTTCTCAACACCTTCTGCCTGTATTCGGTTGTTGATACATATTTCATCGTTTCGCGTTAACGACCGTCAACGCGAAAATAACTGACGTATTCTCGTCACCATCATTTATTCGAAGCTAAAAAAATCTTCAACCTGTTGGCTGCGAGATCTTTTTGTTCGGTACGCTTACGAGACAAGGGCACGAATAAAAATGTAAATGCAACTTATTAGGTTGTTGCAAATGAAATGGCCGTTTTGAATATTTAACATAAATTTTAATTTTGCCAGTTTTATTCATATTCTATTAATCGAAATAATTTTCATCGATATTAATACACTTCTTCCATCGTGGTGTAAGTGTCTGAATGCTTTTCTGGTAGAAATCTAATAAAGGTGAGGCAATAAAGCTATCGAATGCAAAAAACAATACGTGGTCGAGCATTATCGTGGATCAAAATTACACCACGTTTATTGACTAATGCCGGCTGTTGAACACGTAGTCTCGTACATTATATCAATTTCTTGACTATATTTATCAGCATTTATGGTTTCACCTGTTTTCAAAAATTAGTAATGTACAATATCCTTTGCTGATCACCATACAGACACCAATATTTTACGCGGATCAATGTTCGATTTCGGCATATGTTTTGAAGTTTCATCTGCGTCTAGCCACTGTGCAGAACGTCGTCGATTGTCGTACAGAATCTATTCTTCATCACAGGTAACTATCCTGTTTAATATGTAGGAAGTGTGGGATTTGTATAATGTTACTTGTTGTATGAATGCGAGGATCGTGTATGTGTGCGTGAATGTCGTGATATTGCGATTGCGACGCATCTTGTTAAATCAATATTTATTCTGGAAAATTTATAAACATTCGAGAAAGTAGGATATAAAAGGACGTGTTCACGTAGCGATTCGACTTTTTCTCAAGATACGAAACACGTCACGTTTGATTTAAATACGATACGATTACGTTAATTTTTATTCATATATCAGTTGTGTACTTTCTTTTCGGATTAAAACAGTTATTTAATATCTTTTCTCTTACAAATATGCCTTCATTATTCTGTCGGAAAACTAATGAAGAACTGATCTCCAGACGGCACATCTTGTTTTTTTCAGTGAGCTCATATGGGACCCATTTATCTAACTTTTTTACTTTTCCCAAAGCCTTCAGATGTCATAAGACAGTTGAATAGTGTATATTGGTTCTCTCCGCGATTTCCCGAATAGTTAAACATGAATCCTGTTCAACTATATCTTCTAAATCTGAATCTTTAATAGCTGTTGTCGTATGACCATGAGGCTCATTTTCCAGAGTTGTGTCGTCGGAACGAAAGGGTCTAGCAGACTAAGAAAAGGGAAACGCCCCCCCCTGGATTTTTATTGAAATTGTGTGGAAAACATTGGTTTTAGGTTGAAAGATAACCCCCCAAAATTTCAAGTTGCTAACCCTTCATATAAGGATTGTATGAGGGTAAATACCCTTAACTATATCATCTTTTTTCTCGGTTGTTAATTAAGATATTCAGATAAAAAAATACGAAAATACTCATACTTACGTCCTTCATATCATATATTTTTTTCACAATTGTGATCATTTGCAAGGGTGCAGAATTCACGTTCACATTTCTCGATAATACAAAATTGGGGTTTTTCAGTAGTCGAAAACGCTAGATGAACGATCGATCTAGGACGCTATTGGCCTCAAAAGTCCTATTTTTCCGTTTACGAGGCGTAATTTGCATTATTCGGCAGCAGGTAGCTATGAAAGTAGCTACATGCGCAATTGTACTCTTTCGAATAATGCAAATTACGCCTCGTAAACGAAAAAATAGGACTTTTGAGGGCGATAGCGCAGGATATCGATCTTTTATCTAGCGTTTTTGACTACTGAAAACCCCCATTCTTGTGTTATTGAGAAATGAGAACACGAATTCCGCACCCTTGCAATCATGGAAACGAGTCTACCGCTTTAAGAAAAATAATTATTATAGCGTAATCTGTACTATTGCTGGTACTGCAGTATTTATTTGCACGTTTGATTTAAACGGCCAATATTAAGAATTCCACGTATAAAAAATCATTTTATATTGCTCTTATTTATATTTCAAAGCTACGTAAGTTAAAGCTATGTAAATTTTCATAACGGAGTTCCATATGTGACTGTTAGCAATGCTGGTACATGGAGTAAGTATACTTTATCACTTTATAACTGAATTTCGGATTGTACTATGGATATAATAAGTTCGTATATGTTTAATTATAAAACAAATAGCCTGTTTGACGTTTACTTCTTACTGTGCCAATGACCGTACTATTTGTCTTACGATTGTTATTTCCTGAATATTTTCAGATAGGAATACTCCGATAAAATCAGCCCTCCTTTTCATCTCTACAAATATTAACGTGACGGGTAATGTACCCGCATCTTAATCAGCTAACGCTTGTTCCCTTTGACTTTGATATCTATCGCCATGTAAAGTAGTCGTAGGATAATTTATTCACTGAATATATTTCATAATAAAAGGTTTTTAACAGATAAAGAAACTGTTCGTTTGTACTGAAAAATCTATATTAGCTTATAATAATAGCAAGCTAAGCTCGTTTAAACATTTCAAAAGTAGGTTATTAGATTTTTAATACGATTTTGGCTGAGGATGCCAATCGTTGTACAGTTTACCCTACCTCCGAAAATTCCGTATCCTGTACGTCGCGTTTGCACGGTAAGTAGTGAAACAGATTATATGCATATGCACTGACACGCGAAAATTGTAGATCCCAAACACGCCACCGTCAGCAACATTGTCTTATGTACATACACTGCTACAAACTTAATTAATTCTGTGCATAGATAAACATAAACTACGTGCATGCTTGCAGGCATCTTTAATATAAACCTTAAAGAAGCAGTGGATGTTGCAAGGGGTTACGTTGATATACGATTACCCGAAATTGGACTTAATTAAAAAGTTTTCATTTTTTAAACGCATGTACGTATTCAACGTGTTTGTTGTAATCTATTTTGTTCAATTCCATTTCACTTTTCGAATTGCTCTGTAGTTCTCTCTCTCTCTCTCTTACTCTCTTTGTGTGTCCCTCCCAGATTTTTCCTAAAACCTACCGTTGCAAAGCTACAGCTGTTTAAAAAGTGGGTAAACCAAAAAGTTCAAGAAAACTGCACACTTCTTGTGTTATAACTCCTAAATTATGCAACCTAGACAATCGGTGCATAGGCTATTTTGAAAGAACTCGGCGAGCTGAATCCAGTGAGTATTTCCAATTGAATATAGATGGTATCAGTCAAAACTTATAAGCAGAAATGTGCTGAACGGAGGCCGAAAAAGTCATATTTGGTCTGTTTGTGATGGAATTAATTGCGAACGGCAGATCACAGGAGGCTGCGATTCGAAGCGTTAGACGCGACGTTCCTTCGGAAAGGTTTCAACGCAAACCGAGTTCGAAAAAGTCCATTCGTTGAAAAGTTATAAGCAGAAACGTGCGAAAAAGTCGTATTTGGTCTGTTTGTGACGTTACCAATTGCGAACGGCAAAATATAGAATACTGTGGATTGAACAATTAGACGCGGCGATTCTTCGGGAAGGTTTCAAAGCGAATTCGAAAAAGTCCATTCGTTGAAAAGTTGTAAGCAGAAACGTGCGCAAAAGAGTGAAAAACTTGGCATTTTTCACTAATGACGTCACAACTTTTGAACCAATAGTTTGAGAATAATAGATTTCTTTAGAATAATAGACTATAATAATAATATAGTAATATATATTATTATTATATATATATAATAATATAATAATAATAGACTAATAGACTTTTTCGAATGATCTTTGCTCTAAAACCTAATCGAAGGAACGCCGCGTCTACCGGTCCATACGTAGTTTAAGTTTATGTTAAGACTTTTTTGTTTTGTTATGTTATGTTCTCTTCTGTTTGTATCGGTTATACTGTGAAAACTGTTTATACTTGTATAAAAGGACCTCGGTCCGTATATAATAAATAATAATAATAATAAGAATGCTTACTTTGGAAATTATTGAAGGGTGAGGAAGTTGCGTGGACCACCCTGTGTATGTGTGCAGCAGGTCTGCTATTTAAGGAAAGACAGAATACACAAAAATATCCTGCAATCCCTATCGGCGAGATAATCGACGGTAACGCACAAAGCTTTGATAAAGAAGGTCGAGCCGAAGAGGATTTTCCTCTTGAAACAACAAATCTGACCCAAGATTACATCCGAACAGGTCGAGGGGTATTTCTATTGTCAATATTGTCAGATATCTTCGTGTTCACCTTATGTTTCTAATACTGTTGGTATATTTTTTCGAGTTACTCTAACATAATTTACCGAAACAACTTCGAATCATTGAACTTTGTAAAATCGACTGAAGTGTTGTATTGTAACGTGAATCGATCTTATAGGTTTACTAGCTGACCTGACAGACGTTGTTCTGTCCAAATTTCAATCAATTTATATGTGATCGTTTTATGAATTTGTGAAAAGCTATTGGAAATGCGTAAACTAAGTAACAATGAGAAAAAAACGTATTTCTTAGTGCACATTGTATCTATTAACGATTATGATCTTTGAAGATCGTCCGAATTTTCAGACTTTCCTTTGTAATCGTCCCGATTTCTTCCCTGAAAACTTTTCCAGGACCATAACGAACAATACCAAAAAATAATTACGGACATCCATCGTTCGAATTGTGAGTTATGGTCTTGAGTTCATACGAAAATCCCATAGAAAAAAGCACTTTCATTTTTTCCCGAGTTTTTCATTTTTCTGGCAACTTTCCCGATTTTTCTTTCCCTAAAAACCTTATTCGGACCATTACGAAGATTTTACGAACAAAATTAGCCAAATCGGTCCAGCCGTTCTCAAGTGATACACTTACCAACGAACAGCATTTGATTTTTATTTATATAGATGATAGATGATATGTATATACATATACATATATAATATATAATAATAATATATATATAAACTTTATTTGTTCCCCTTGGGGTTACAAATCCTTCTAACATTCCTCCTTACCTCTCGCCACTCATATACATTTACTCTTACATCTAACTTACAACTAACTTACATACTAATTTACAGCCCAAACTTAACCTTAACCCAACCTAATCCAACTATGTACATCGCGAGAGAAAGAGAATACACGCGCGTGAGTTTTAGATCGCCGCTTAAAGCACGTTGCATCTTGCATATTGCATACATAATAATAATATATAATAATATATAGTAATATATAATAATATATAATATACATATAATAATATACAGGGTGTTCGACTACAGGTGGGAGAAAATTTAAGGGGTGATTATTAACGATGATATAAGACGAAAATGAAGAATAAAAAAATCGCGATTTCGGCTTCGTTATTTAACTATTAACAATTAAAAATCAACAACGCGTCTAACAAAAGTGTACGTTGTGTACATCAAAGAGTTCAATGTTGTCCAACGATTTGTTAAACATTTTCACCTCGCTGGGGCCCCAAATGAGAACCAAGTTATGCATGCATCTGTCACTCGATACGTGACTGTCGCGTTGTTAATAGCTAAATAACGAAGCCGAAATTACAATTTTTTATTCTTCATTTTCGTCTTATATCATCGTTAAGAACCAACCCTTAAATTTTCTCCCACCTGTAGTCGAACACCCTGTATAATATATAATAATATATAATATATAATAATATATAATACATAATAATACATAATAATATATAATACATAATAATATATAATAATATATAATAATCTGGTGATTGAATTTTATCAGTTGAACTGTCACAATGTCTAACGAACATGTCTATTTATCCACTTGGTAGGAAGCCTATTATGCAAAATGCAATGCACCAAAAAGTTGGAAGTTTTGTTAATAAACGATCCCCTCGAAGTAGTTATTCAAGTACAGCAGGTCGAGCAACACAATTCTGTGGCAGCTAGCCTGATAAAGAAACGGTCGAGTTTATGCAAAAACTACATACACGTATAAGCATAAGAGGTAAACTCCGGTGGAAGCTATGCATATAAACATGAGATGCATTTTACGGGCAGAGACATCACCATATACAGTGACGATGCACGGACCTGTGATGCGTATTTGTAAACCTCCGCGGATGCATCGGTTCCATTTACCGTTTCACTTATCAAAGGAATATCGATATCGCAATTCTTATTGTGGCCAACGATTCTACTGAACCGAATAAATAACAAAAACATGAAAAATCTATCAAGGAGATGCTTGCAAACGATACAATTTGATCAAATGTATTTTTTACCCAAATATTGGAGAAAACATTTTCAGCCCCTTCGTACGTATATTGTGAAATGATTTTGAACGAAGGAACACTAGAATATTTAACACATTTTACAAAAATTAAATTTTATACAAAAAGCACATCATAGCCAAGACAAATTTTCTTCTCTATCATTTGTAAATTGGTTTAACAAAGAATAATGATGTTAGCGGCGCAATGGTTCGATCGAATTGTAACCAATTTACTATCGATAGAAAAGAATGTCAATGTCAATGTCCAGACAGTTTGGATTCGAAACTGTAAGAATTCTAAAGGACTGGTCACATACATGGAAGTCAATTGCTAAAAAGGGAACACATTCAGTTGATACAAACCGATTTTGATGAAATTTATGTGAGATGTAGTTCTTTCAAAAATATTTGTCACGTGTTTCTTTTTATCGGCAACCATCCACTTTGAAGGGGTGAAAGCAGCCCTCTAAGCTGGGGGTCAGAACCATATTTTTGGAGATATCTCGGAACCCAGAGGTCGAAAAATATTGAATTTTTTTAAAAAACTGTCTGTTTTTAATGGGAAATGTAGTCGTGCAAGAAAATTTTTACATACTTTGCCCGTGTCACGCTGCTACTTGCGCCACCTTCTTTAGTTACTGATCAAACAATAAACTACATATAATCCAGTGGTTTATATTAAATTCTTATATTTCTATAAAACAAGCCAGAGTTCTTTCCTCCGCACGCCAGGTGCAAGACTATCATTCGTTATGCGTAATTATTGTTAAATAACAAAAAAGAAAAATCCTCAAACACGTATCTCCTATTTTGGAGCAAACAACGTACACTGAGTTTGCATTCAAATGAACTAACAATGAAGAGGAACTTTTGTTCAAATTTTCTTGCACGACTACATTTCCACATTAAAGAACACACAACTTTTAAAAAATTCAATTTTTTTTACCTCTGGTTATCTTAAAAACTATGATTCTAATCGCCAACTTAGAGGGCTATTTTCACCCCTTTTAAAGTGAGTGGTTGCTGATAAAAAGAGCCACGTGTTAAATATTTTTCAAAGAACTACATCTCACATAAGTTTCATAAAAATCGGTTTGTATCAACTGAATATGTTCCCTTGTGAGATAAGTAATCACAAATTATTCTTATTAAAATGCAGATCACATACAGTGGGTAAAAAAAGTATTGGCACACTCTTAAAAAGGCGATAACTTTTTAAATAGCGTATTATACGATTTGAATTTTTTTGGGAAGCTAGAGCAATTAGTTTGCCACAGGATGCGAACAAAAATTTTGTCAAAAATTGCAATTTATCGAAATTGTAGCAAAAATACTAAAAGTTGCATTTTACAACTTTTTTATGTCGGCCAATATTGAAAATTTTAAAAATGAGTTTTATAGATTTGTATCAGTTATATGCACTGGTAAAGTTTGGTGCAGTTATAGATCGAAAATCGTGAAAATCTGCAATTTCTAACATATTTAAACGTTTATAGCTCATTGCAACGTTAACCGATTTTGACGAAATTTTCAGGATGTTTAATTGACACAGGTCTACAAAACGCATTTTTAAAATTTTCAATATTAGCCCACATAAAAAAGTTGTAAAATGCAATTTTTAGTATTTTTGCTACAATTCCGATGAATTGCAATTTTTGACGAAATTTTTTTTCGCATCCTGTGGCAAACTAATTGCTCTAGCTTTCCAAAAAAATTCAAATCGAATAATACAATATTTAAAAAGTTATAGCCTTTTTAAGAGTGTGCCAATACTTTTTTTACCCACTGTAATTTAATTCCAAACTTCATCAGAAACCATGTAATGAAGAATTTCAAACGTATAGCCAGGACACTTCGAACATGGATATTTTTAGCGTTACTAATGCATTATTTACCACATATTTAATCACAAATTATTATTATTAAAATGCAGATCACATAATTTAATTGCAAACTTCATCAGAAACAATGTAATGAAGAATTGCAAACGTATAACCAAGACACTTCGAACATAGATATTTTTAGTATTACTAATGCATTATTTACTACCTATTTAAATTATTAAGAGAGGAAATCTAATTTTTTATGGGACTCTGTTAACGATGCAGACAATTTTTATTTTGCAAGATACGCAGCTGAACAATGACTGTGTATCGTTCATTAGAAGAGCGACTCGTTTCCAATGCAGAAAGCGACTCGTGTTACAGGGAAATCCGAGACCCAGAACTTTCAACCTGATGTCGGACGTCTGTCCCCTGTTGACGAAACTAACAAGAGACATCGAAGATGGATGAACGAGCAACAGAGAAAGGTAGAACCGGAAAATACGTGTACGCATGGTTGGACGCGGCTTACAGCTGACGCCCTGCACACTCCAGAAATTCGAATGACCTTTGTCTTCATTCACAACGATCGAGTGCAGTTCATCGTTCCGCTGCACGAGCAGAACTGCCATATTCGCGCACTCCGACGCTGCACAGAAAATTTATGGTGATCGTTTTACACGTCACAATTTTTTCCATTTCTTGGTTCAAAAGAAAATGCTTCGTCCTTCGGACCTGTTCAACATATTTATACTTTTATTTCTTGAATACCGACACGTTTTGTTCCTTCAACCATCACTAGAGTTTTTGCCATTCCAGTGGCGAATAATACTTCGTCGTCGAAGTCTGAACCAGTTTCAAACATTTGTTTTTACTTCTTTGTCAGGCTCATTGATAAAACTTGTTCCGCCACTTTTGTGCGGATCAACCTACTTGTAAAAATTTGCATAACTTATAAAAGTTATACATATTACTTACGCGTCTGGGAGTACATTTCAGATAGTTTTCTACCCCTCGGATATCGGATAATCCCGTCACCGAATACTGGAGTGAATTTTGTAGTTATTACGCTGGAACGAGCGCACGAAGATAATTCGAGTACATTCAAGTACACGTCGTTGTTGCTGGGATATAAAAATCAAAGACGAATGTTTTAAAACGAATTTTATTCAACCAATTGTTTGTATACTGTAAATTAACTCCCCTGTCCATTCGCAGGCGCGTGAAGAGCACGCGGAACTCGCGAAAACGTTGACCTTTTGTTAAAAATGAGTGAAATGTTTTTATCTTGCTGAATACACCGACTGACACTTGCTACAAATTGAAAAGCTTGGAAATTTAACTGAACTGCACGATCAACTTCACTGGTGTGAACATTTCCAAACATTTGACAGTTCAATTAGTTTGCATTTTAACCGCTGACGTAGTTTCACTTGCTCACAGCTGCGCCTGCTGTTATTAATTCGTTCTTCGCGTTGCTAGTCTCCGGTTTGTTCTTTTAACTAATTAAAATAATTGTGTCCGTACGAATTTGCCGTGTTACGGTTTTCTTGTTTCACGTATTCGTCCGTGTCATGCTGATTTAAAAGAAAATATGCATAGCTGAATATTTTACATATGCACATGAGTGTATAAAGGAAACGATAAAAAAGATTTGTTTTAGCTATTAAAAGTTCAACTGAGAAAACGTTAATTAATGAAGGTGAATCTAAAAATTACAAATTAAGATGGATAAAAATAAAGAAAACCACAGTTGAAGTATTTTATAGCAGTGTAAAAATGCATAGTAAATAATGATTTCACTAGAAAAAGTAAAGATTATTTTATAATTTATGCAATACCCCACATATCCGGTGTAGTGAACAGGAATATGGGAAATTACAAAATATAATAGCAAATCATAAGTATACACTACTTCAGGAATTAAGTCTATACAATTTGTGAAACTTGTAATTAATTAAACTTGTCATGCTGATTTAAAAGAAAATATGAATAGCTGAATATTTTACATATGCACATGAGTGTATAAAGGAAACGATAAAAAAGATTTGTTTTAGCTATTAAAAATTCAACTGAGAAAACGTTAATTAATGAAGGTGAAACTAAAAATTACAAATTAAGATGGATAAAAATAAAGAAAACCACAGTTGAAGTATTTTATAGCAGTGTAAAAATGCATAGTAAATAATGATTTCACTAGAAAAAGTAATGATTATTTTATAATTTATGCAATGCCTTACATTCCAGTGTAGTGAACAAGAATATGGGAAATTACAAAATGTAATAGCAAATCATAAGTATACACTACTTCAGGAATTAAGTCTATACAATTTGTGAAACTTGTAATTAATTAAACTTGTCATGCTGATTTAAAAGAAAATATGAATAGCTGAATATTTTACATATGCACATGAGTGTATAAGGGAAACGATAAAAAAGATTTGTTTTAGCTATTAAAAGTTCAACTGAGAAAACGTTAATTGATAAAGGTGAAACTAAAAATTACAAATTAAGATAGATAAAAATTAAGAAAACCACGGTTGAAGTATTCTATAGCAGTGTAAAAATGCATAATAATGATTAAAAATGTAAATAATGATTTCACCAGAAAAAGTAAAGATTATTTTATAATTTATGCAATGCCCCACATATCCAGTGTAGTGAACAGGAATATGGGTAATTACAAAATGTAATGGCTAATCATAAGTATACACTACTTCAGAAATTAAGTCTATACAATTTGTGAAACCATTTATTGATTTGGAGTACAAATAGAGTGTTTATAACACCAGATGCCGTATATTTTGCAATCACTATGCACACGTACGAGTAAATAAATTTGAATGACGCGCAAGACTGTTGTTTCTTATCACGTGAAAACAATTTGAACGTCACGGGTCTCATAAGACGCTGTCTTGTCGTATAAAAATTCAATGAATATGGATTAGGTCTCGCGTAAACGTAATATCGCGAATTATTTACATTTCAAAGCGATATCTTATTACATTGTAGATCCCACATTATGTAATTATTACTTGTTGTTGTCTTACAGACAACGATTTATTATACATCACATGTTTACTTATCTGTGATCACCTTAACAAGGCCACATCCTTTTTACAAATATAGAACCGTAAACGAAGTACCGCAAGATAGATACAATTAATGCTAACAACGTGAATACCAGAAACTGAAACCGAACTACAATTGCGTAATTAAGATTACAATTAAGATAATAAAATCGTTGTCTTGTTAGATACACGTGTACCGGCGGATTAGTAACAGGTTATAATTAAACCTATGCTAAATACTAGACAATTGCTTCAATTAGAACTATATATGCTATTACCACGTCCCGAAACTGGTTCTTGGAATTACTAACGATTGATTGAAATTATATTCTTCAATTTCAGAAATTGCATTAAGTTGTAAAATGGATATTTTGCGATTTATTGCTCAGGCGATACAAGTAAATAAACTTCGTGTGACTTTGAGTACCGGAAACAATAAGTGTACATAAAAATAATTAAAAACCTGTACAAAGGAGTGTCATTTTAGCAAACGTTCGAGAAATGGACAATTATCTGATCCTTCTTATATTTTCTTGACTAATACTCGACTATTGCTCAAGGTTGCACGAAGGTCATGATATTGGGGATCATTGGATTCGTCTTGAGGATTGAGTTATAAGGTGACAGTGACAACAACGTACAGTCTCGTTTAAAAAACGTCAATGACCTTGACATTTTACCATAATTATTTCCTTCTTCAAAACTAGTGTAAGAGAAAAGATATTAAATAACTGTATAACTGTTTTAATCCGAAAAGAAAATACACAAAGAGAAGAAATCAAAGAAGAATGGAATAACATATGGAAGTCGAAACCAACCAAGATACACAACATAATCACAATTTTTTTCCAAGACATACCACGTGACCACATGAGCAGAAAAGAAAGAATCGTTCTTTCCCGCCTGAGAACTGGTCACTGTAAGATAACACATGAATTCCTCATAAAAAACACAGATCCTCCCTTCTGCTGTAACACCCCGCTCACAGTCCACCACATCTTATACGACTGCCAAAAATTCTCCACCCAGCCACTCAAATTCGGAATCAACCAGAACACGGCCCTGACATCCAACAAGCATGTAACAAACACCATTGAATTTCTTAAAGACATTAACTACCTCAACAATATATAAGGGAAAAAAAAGCAAAACACAATAGTTCGTCGCTAATGACCTAGACGTTGATGCGACTTTAAACCTTAATATAAAAAAAAAAATACACAACTGATATATGAAATTAACGTAAACGTATCGTATTTAAATCAAACGTGATGACGTGTTTCGTATCTCGAGAAAAAGTCGAATCGCTACGTGAACACGTCCTTTTATATCCTACTTTTTCTAATGTTTATAAATTGTCTAGAACAAATATTGATTTAACAAAATGCGTTGCAATCGCAATATCACGGCACTCACGCATACATACACGATTCTCGATTCTCACATTCATACAACAAGTAACATCATACAAATCATTCATTTCCTACACGAAGGTAATGATATTGGGGATCATTGGATTCGTCTCGAGGATTGAGTTATTAGGTGACAATGACAACAACGTACAGTGTCGTTTAAAAAACGTCAAAGACCTTGACATTTTACCATAACTATTTCCATCTTCAAAACTAGTTATATTATTAAGCAAAATTAAAACGTTTTCGGCGCATTGGTTCGATCAAATGTTACTATTTACACAATTTGCAAAATAGGCACAATAATTTGTCTCAACGTTTCGATCTCAATTTAGATCATTATCAAGAGTTTCCATTATCAAATGTTCCCTATTTCAATTTCTAATGTTCTCTTATAAAGTGTTCTAATTCACCGCAATGGTAAACAATTTTCTGTACACTACGCAAGTGAGTATGAAAGTATTTTAGTTTATTTTTTGGCTTAAATGCAATGATTAATGTTTTGTTAATTTCCATTACGGACACAATATATTTTTTGGTATTCTCTTGATAATGATCTAAATTGAGATCGAAACGTTGAGACAAATTATTGTGCCTATTTTGCAAATCGTGTAAATAGTAACATTTGATCGAACCAATGCGCCGAAAACGTTTTAATTTTGCTTAAAGCTTCATACGATCGCTATACTTTAACGGCTAGTTATACTATTGTTGGCATTTTCTATATTATCAACAATAAGTGAGGCAAAGTGATGCAACGTTGACTAGCAAGCAAAAGAAAACATGGCATGGGTGCCGATTACCGATGCTTAACGTGGTAGACCCTTTGTGCTCCCTCCTGTAACACGGACTATTTTCTGAATCCAAGGTTCCAAATTTGAAGTACAGTTTCCACCGGCAAAAAATGCTCACGGATGCGCTCGGAGAATCGGTTGGCAAGGCGAGAAACGGAAAAGAAGACGAAAGAAGGAGGCAGGTAAACCAGTTTCTTCTTGGTCGCGAGAGAGCATCGGGTCTGGGCCGTGGTCCTTCGGCGTCTACCCTCGGTTCAGGGATTCCCATGGCTGGATCGAGCCTCTATCCCCGTACCATGGAACGTCTAACGGTCTTCTATTGTCCGGGACGGGACCCCAATAGCGATCAGGAGGGGCCTCAAGGCCCACCGTCAGCGGTGTTCTCTCGTGCTCTGCCAATCGGGGGATCGGGGCCCCGGCTGCCTCCTTGAAAAACCCCGAGGAGCCTTCCTCGAGTCGTTGCCTTTTCTCCTCTCCTCTCCTCTTCTCTCCACTCCTCTTTCTCTCTCCCTATCGTTCTCCCTCCTCGTCTCTCCTCTACTCTCCACTCTGTGACAAACTGCGGCCCGATGCAACGTGAAAGAGGGAAACGCGATCTCACGATCTCGCGATTCATCGCCGCAGGGAGTCAATGAGATTCGACGGGGGAATTAAACTAATGGTTACCATTGTCGGGTTTTGTCGCGCGGTGAATTTGTGTTTTCAAGTGTCACGAAGGGGGATCGAACTCGCCGCGAAATCTATACTCGGGTCCGCAGAGGGTAGCCACGTTACTAATTGAGCTTTCCGTGGATCTTGAAAAATGCTTGGCAATATAATTTCGGTTAGGTACCGCTCTCGACATGGTTGCTCAAATCGCTGCTAAGGGTGGCCAACCCCCAGGGCGGTGAAAAGAATATTGATGGCGCTGTACCTTTAACTTTGAAACAATAGACATTTTTTGCCCCGTTGCCCCTTCCGACAAAAAAGAACGAACCACGGGAAAAAATGTTGGGACAGCTTCGACTACTACCTTTCTCGTGTCACAGTTTAGAGTTACGTTTCTGGAAAGCATACAGTTGAAATTTAAATACAGTAGAACCTTGGTATGCGATCTTAATCCGTTCCTGATGATTAGACTTGTACCGAATTGGTCATATACCTATTGTTAAAATAAAATATTTCTAAAATACTCCTATTGATATTGTACCTTCATTAATGGGGTTGTAAAATTATTTAAACACTGTTTAAACACACAGATGAAAAATTAAAAGTTTCTTACAGACTTTTAAATTTAAACTCTGCTTAATACTAAAATACTAGAAGAAACACTCAATCGTTTTTTTTGTCGGAGTGAATCATTTCAAAAACAGACCGATTATTTTCTTTCATCTCTCCGTGTTGCGTCTTCGCGGGCTTCGCAATGCGACGACCTCATCAGTAATTCCATTACCGATCCTTGTATAATCAGTCAGTTAATAATACATCAACTCTGAATATAATTGATTATTAATTTAATTTTTCCTCCGAGATAATTATTTAAAAAAAAATTTATGTCGTATACCGAACAAAATTTTTCACGTTCAAACAGGACGTATTCCCAATTCAACGTACAGTGGCCGAAATAATAGTCATAGGTTCACTTCGATTTGTTGACATAATGTTGTGTTTAGTGCAGTATTTTAGATTTTACTTAATATTATTTATTCGTTCTAATATAATTCACAAAATGTCATTAATGTCATTTTTATTTTAGAGGCATCAAGCATATTTTGCAGTGCTTCTTGAAAAATTTTACATTTGTCCCTATGTGTTACTGTTTTTCGACGACCTGTAGATTTTTTACTACCGCATTTTCTTTTAATTTTAAAAAATTGTTTATGACATTTAATGACCTTTTCAATCTTCTTGCAATTTCTCTGTTAGAGAGACTCACATTGTGGAAAGTAATAATTTGGTCCTTTTCCTTATCATTTAACGATTTTCTCCGTGTCATTCTGCTTTAATAGTATTAAACGAACATAAAATATTTGTACAATTTTTAAATTTTATAAATCTGTGCACTTGCCATACAAAAACGTTCAAAAAATTATTTATGACATTTAATGATCTTTTCAATCTTCTTGCAATTTCTCTGTTAGAGAGACTCACATTGTGGAAAGTAATAATAATAATGTAATAATAATTATTTGGTTCTTTTCCTTATCATTTAACGATTTTCTCTGTGTCATTCTGCTTTAATATTATTAAACGAACCTAAAATATTTGTACAATTTTTAAATTTTATAAATCTGTGTACTTGCCATACAAAAACGTTCAAAAAATTGTTTATGACATTTAATAACCTTTTCAATCTTCATGCAATTTCTCTGTTAGAGAGACTCACATTGTGGAAAGTAATAATAATAATTTAATAATAATTATTTGGTTCTTTTCCTTATCATTTAACGATTTTCTCCGTGTCATTCTGCTTTAATATTATTAAACGAACCTAAAATATTTGTACAATTTTTAAATTTTATAAATCTGTGTACTTGCCATACAAAAACGTTCAAAAAATTATTTATGACATTTAATGATCTTTTCAATCTTCTTGCAATTTCTCTGTTAGAGAGACTCACATTGTGGAAAGTAATAATAATAATGTAATAATAATTATTTGGTTCTTTTCCTTATCATTTAACGATTTTCTCTGTGTCATTCTGCTTTAATATTATTAAACGAACCTAAAATATTTGTACAATTTTTAAATTTTATAAATCTGTGTACTTGCCATACAAAAACGTTCAAAAAATTGTTTATGACATTTAATAACCTTTTCAATCTTCATGCAATTTCTCTGTTAGAGAGACTCACATTGTGGAAAGTAATAATAATAATTTAATAATAATTATTTGGTTCTTTTCCTTATCATTTAACGATTTTCTCCGTGTCATTCTGCTTTAATATTATTAAACGAACCTAAAATATTTGTACAATTTTTAAATTTTATAAATCTGTGTACTTGCCATACAAAAACGTTCAAAAAATTATTTATGACATTTAATGATCTTTTCAATCTTCTTGCAATTTCTCTGTTAGAGAGACTCACATTGTGGAAAGTAATAATAATAATGTAATAATAATTATTTGGTTCTTTTCCTTATCATTTAACGATTTTCTCTGTGTCATTCTGCTTTAATATTATTAAACGAACCTAAAATATTTGTACAATTTTTAAATTTTATAAATCTGTGTACTTGCCACACAAAAACGTTCAAAAAATTGCACTATAAATAATAGTAATTTTTAAATATTTCACCGTGAACCTAAGATTATTTCGTATCTTGTACTCAATAATTCTCAAAATATTTTTGAACCAGGTACCTACGTCTTCACACTAATACTGTTGATAGTCGACTAACTGCTTATACAATGTGTAAAAGACATTTTCACGAAATAAAAATAAAAACCATAGTACATATCTAAAAAGGAATGCAAAAATAAAAACAGAAAACCGATGCGACTAGTGAACCTATCATTATTTCGGCCACTGTATTCCGAAGCAGACGTATACCGAGGTTCCACTGTATATATATATATATATATATATATATATATATATATATATATATATATATATTGGTGAATACATAGTTTGAACATTGTCTTCAATATCTTTCCGCTATTATTTTGTGTGTACGTTTATTGAGTATTTTGCAAGGACGAAATTGGCAAACAAAGCGAATCGCCGGGTAGAAAAGAAGTTAACGGCGGTGCCCATTATCAGCATTGGCGAGTGACTTTTACCGAAGCCCGCCGAGCAGATCGATGGGCTTGGCGTTTCGCAACGTTTCGAGAGTACACGTATACCCGTCTAAGGATTCCAGTTCGGATCGAGGCTTTCGATTCTCGAAAGGGGAGTCTCGCCGGCGACCAACGAGTGGTATGTATGTAACCAACGTGGTCAAACAAACAGCAACCGGCATGGGCAAAGATGCATTGTGGAGAAGCGACGGGAGTCGGTGTATGAGCGACAAGCAAGAAACAGGCTGGACCAAGGGACAGAGGAAAGAAAGGAAGAGCAAAGAAACGTCCGCGGAAGACTGGGGAAAAAAAACGAAAGGGAGCGAAGAGACGCGGTGACCGGTGATTATCGGCGCAACGAATATCCAAAGCGGGGTAGAGAACGATGCCAGGATACCTGGAGAAGAGTTGAAGGGAGAAACGGGATCGACGAGAACCCTGGAACTGCAGGAAAAGAGACGGAATCCAAGAGTAGCAAGGAGGAAACACGGTCCCACTAGTTAGCGCGATGAGGATAGCCGATAAACGGGATAGCGATGGGACCAAGTGCATCGCAAGCATTCGGTCATGTCCGATGTCTTTGCACTTTCTTGACTTCAATTGGATCGTTGAAGTTTCTTCAGCCTGCATGTTGCCTGGCTCATGCCTGGGAAAAGAGAGATACGCGTCTCTGCTGCGTCTGTGTCTTGCAATGGTTGCAGACGATTTTTGTTGTGCGTGCAAAGTCGCCAGATGAAACTGCAGGGTTTTATTCGTGTATGATAAAAATAAATAGATCGAATGAAGAATAGGAAAATTATCTTAAAGAATTAAACAATTTTATTGCGTTATTTCCATCCGAGTGCTATTACTGCGAGACTGTGAAGGAATTAAAAAATTCTTATATTCATCCTATTAAAAACTCACAATATTTTATCTCGACGTTTCGATCTAAATTTAGATCATTTTCAAGAGATTAATTCAACAACATTGTGTCTGTAATGAAACCAAAACGTAATTATATTCTTTAATTATTTAAACTTATAAGGATTGAACACACGCGTAACATGTTGTAAGAAGAAAAATAAAAATAGAAAACCAAAAAAACATGTTACTTACTTGCGTAGTGTCGCAAAATAACTTTAAAATAAACAATTTAGAAAAATCAATAGTCTGCGAATATGTGAATATCTGCAAATAGTGTTTTGAAGTATTACTAGATCGAACCAATGCGCCGAAAACATTTAATTTTTGCCTATTAAAAACATTGAGAAAAGAAGTAGAGGTCTATGTATAGACTAATAATTGGACTGCGGATCTTTATGCGAAATGTAAACTAAATTGAACGTTATTTCTTCCCTTAATGATTTTAACAGAGGAAATTTTACAACAATTTTGAATTTTATCTATTCAATTTCCCTATGAAAACATAAAGATCCGCAGTCTACTAATGATACTTCAGAGTAGCTGCCGTTCCATTTAAAAATGGAATGTTCTGATTTAAACTGGTTGTAGTAACAGCGACTATTAACCCCGGCAGGACCGAGCGAATTCTAAATATTGAATTGATTGTTATCAGCGTGCACATATTAAACGTTCCACGGCTACGAGAGAATATTTGTGGGAGGAAACAGAACGGGCCGAGAACAGCGAAGACGAAGAAGGAAAACGAGGGTTACGAGGAGGATGGCGGAGGACGAGGAGGCGTCTGGCTGAGAGTGGAGATGAAGAAGGAGCGCGAAGAAGCCGAAGAAGGACGGCTGCAGGGGAAAGAAGGACGAAAGAAAGAGAGAACTGGTGCTCTCTTCTAGTGCAGTCGTACGAGACTTCCACGAATCGGGACCTCCGCGGTCTTCTTCGCCAGTCTCTTGCCCGGTCGAGAGAACCCAAAACGCAGGCTTGAACTCACAGACGATATTATAGCTTAACTTCATATTATTGTGCTCCTTATATGGCAGCTCATGGTATATCGCGGTGCAGGCCGTTTAATCTTGCCAAAGGAGTTGGCCTCGACTCCCCCGGGACGTGTCAGTGCCCTTAGGTATTTCCAAGACTTCCCTTTCATTGCTACCCAATAACGGGCTCGATCAGAGAAGCCTCGTGTTTATTTCCCATCCGTGAAATATTGATCCTGTAATTGCTTCGCGGATTTCATAAATAGTGTATGTATCTATCGATCCCGTGTCCCCGCGGAAAACTCGTTTTGCCATTCGTCAAGCGGATCGATGATACGAGACTCGTTGCTGAACTCCCGATTTTACGCATTTATTTTAGAAATACAGTGACGTCGTGAACAGCGCAAAAATTCAGAAAATTTTATTCTCGACAATATACAAGTTTACGGGTTAAATTCTTCTCGATCGAAAATTATCATTATACTATCATTATCATGATAGTAATAAAATAAATTGAACGATATCGGCGCTAGGTTCGATCATTTTTAGAAAACAACAAATGTGCAATTATTTAAGCATGTTTCTAACGTTTCGATCCCAATATTCAAGTTTATTTCATCACACGGAAATTAAGTGTTTGGAATACCTCAAAATCAAAGAGTCTCTACTCTCGCGACTAGTCGTCTGATGCTTTTCCGGTTCGAATCGAAACACGTCATACCACTGTGGCACAAAGAATGCATTCTGGAATGTACGTTAGATCGCAGATCTGCACCGAGGATAGATATCTGACAAGGTCAAAACCAGTTTGGTCATCTTCCGAAAGAAAAGCAGTCACGTCGGTGCAAGGCTTTTCCATAACTAGTTTTACTTGGCCCAGATACGGAGCCGGCGTGTTGGTCCTTCATCCTTGATCCTAGGCGAACAAGAATCTCGAATTCGACTCTGCTCAGTTTTCTAATACACAATTCGTATTCCCAGAATCGCTATGAAAATTGAAACACGACCAAAAGTGAAACTTTTAGGGGGTACGATAACCCCTGATCTGGGTATTTATCAGTGTAACCAACCTCCACACTGAAAAACAGTTTGGCAACAGTGATGAACATACATTTGTATCGATCTAACGCTTCAATTTCGCTATCAATACAGATTTTTTCCTTTTTATCAATATCTTTATTGCTATTAATGGATCCCAGTGGCTTCAAGCCCTTTATATTTCTGTTGTTACGAATCTACGCTGATAGTTCTCCTGTCTAAGCGCTATCTCGTTTGAGTAGCTGAACTAAAATTGGTTCTACTTGCCCTTCATTGCCCTTCATGAACGGAATCTGGGGAACAATCGAATGCAATCACGGGAAACCATTTTTTGTCTTCATATGAGCATATTACGAGCTGCGTGAGGGCTCATTGTAGAGAGGAAGGTTCGTCGCAGGTCGCTTAGCTCATGATTCAAGTAAAAAAAATCATTTTGTATTAGAAAAATAAATTACAATCTGCGGAATTTGTCTTCATTTGTTTTCCCTACTTTGGGCACTCATATTATTAGATATAAACATAATCTAACTAAATCATGAGCTGAGCGACCTGCGATCAACCTTCCTCTGTCAAAAGAACCTTTATGCAGTTCAACATATGCTCATATGAGGACAAAAAATGGTTTCCCGCAAACACTGATTTTATCAACAAAACAGTGTTTGCGGGAAACCATTTTTTGTCCTCATATGAGCATATTTTGAACTGCATAAAGGTCCTTTTGACAGAGGAAGGTCGATCGCAGGTCGCTCAGCTCATGATTCAAGTCGAAAAAATCGTTTTGTATTAGAAAAATACATTAGAATCTGCGGAATTTGTCTTCATTTGTTTTCCCTACTTTAGGCACTCATACTATTAGATATAAACTTAATCTAACTAAATCATGAGCTGAGCGACCTGCGATCAACCTTCCTCTGTCAAAAGAACCTTTATGCAGCTCAAAATGTCCTCATATGAGCATATTTTGAGCTGCGTAAAGGTTCTTTTAACAGAGGAAGGTCGATCGCAGGTCGCTCAGCTCATGATTCAAGTCGAAAAAATCATTTGTATTAGAAAAATACATTACAATCTACGGAATTTGTCTTCATTTGTTTTCCCTACTTTGGGCACTCGTATTATTAGATATAAACATAATCTAACTAAATCATAAACTGAGCGACCTGCGATCAACTTTCCTCTTTAGAATGAGCCTTCACACAGCTCGTAACATGCTTGTATAAGAACAAAAAATGGTTTCCCGTAAACACGGTTTTCACTTGTTTCTCTAGTAATATTCTAGTAATATGCTAGTCATATCCATGGGGTTTCAAGAACTCGCAGCAAATTGACAGCCGTTAGTGCGCCGTGAAATAATGAGTAAAGTTTAGGTAAGGATGGTCTTGTAAATTTAATTATTCGGTACGCGTTATGTCGTTGAATCGTCGCGTCGTACAAAATTTGAACGGACCGCACCGCCCGCTGAAAAACTGACACAAAAACTCCCAAGGAAACACATTTTAATGAATCAGGTGCAAGTACTTGATGCGCTTTTCATCCGTAGCTCGTTAGTTAGGCGAACTAACGGAATTTTCGCGGACGTTTAATAACGTTGCGGACATTTCGCAACGCCCTTACAGCGCAAATTCTATCAGACTCAAAGGGTTAAAGGGAAGAGAATGCAAGCTCGTGACCTCCTTTACAACCACCGGTTGCTTCTGGCCTTCCGGATACTCCGCAAGCTTTCATAGAGAACTCGAACTGCAGTTTACCGATTCGAATAAGTTGTTGAAACATAGTCTGCAAATATCAGATAGTTAACGCTCGGCGAACCTTGCAATTAGACGGGTAGCGATTACACGTAGCTAAATTCGTTTGCCTTGTGTCAATAGACGATCTTTTTTGCCAAACAGGTGGAAAAGAAAGATTGGAAAACCGTTTTGTTCTGTCGTGTTAGAACGTGACATTTCAAAGAGGAAGACATAAGATGAGTAACCATTTGCGGTTTTGTAGTTAAGTAAAATTGGCAATTTTTTAATATTTAAATCTCTGTAAAGTGGCGTGGGGTTAGTTTGTAAACAGGGCAAGAGCATAAACTGGTTATTTCTATTATAATATGAGCGAAATTTCTCTAGCTTGTATTTATTAATGTAAAATGTGTTAATATGAACTATTCGACATAGATATCGCCCCAGAATAAAGGTGTTTTCTTCGCTTAAACCCACCAGTGTTAAATAGTCACATGAGATATTCAACTTGCATATTCAACTTTGAGGTAACTTTAAACGTGCGATAGTTTTTAAGTTAATCATATATTCTGTGTTGTTATTTTGGTTGTGATGTAAATGTACATTAAATAAACAGTTTTTATTGTATTTTATAAAATTTAATGTTTACTATCTTAGTTTATTTTCTGTACTATAGTTCTTAATGAAGGGTAAGTAGGGTATTACCCTATATTTGTAGCGACAACATTTTTCTAATAATAAATATCGCAATTATATATTTTAAACTTTGTTTTATATAACTGTATCCCCTTTCATATTTCAGCAAGAAGTACCTGTTTATTTAAAAGTGGATAACTATAAAACTGAACAATACAATTTAATGCAATGAAAAGCATTTTATAGCAGAGCTGTTAACAATTCTGCTCGCGGCACGTTGCACATCAAACTAGGTTTTTAAACATTTTTAACTCTGAGTTACGCTCTTGCCCCATTTTCGGGGGAAAGTGCAGAGTAGTTCACACTTTGTACAATATCCTATCAAAAAGATAATTTTCAAGCAAATTTACAATCCTACGTATATCTTACGTATATTATAATCCTACTTAATTCATCAGTAACAACTGTGTAAAGCGTTTGATACCGACAGCGTTACAAAACCCAGTCTGTATATGTATACCCCATTTCACCTCAATCTTTATATAATACTGACAATACAAATATTCCTGGTTAGAATATCTATTTGGATTATCTATTTAAAATAATTACTTGTTTATCTATTTAAGGTATTTGCTTCCACCAATTGTTATTATAAAAGTAAATATATGTCGTGGCAGGCCAACCCCTTGTTCGATTCGTCATTTCAAAATGCGTCAACGAGCTCACGGGTGCTGTAGAATTAATCCTTATGTCTCGTAAAAATCTAGTTGATTCTGTCTATATCAAAAGACTACTCTCTTGACAACGCAAATCAATCAATATCTCATTGATATTGTCCTGTTTTCATATACACTGTAACCATCAGGAACGTGTCCATTCTACCACCCGTGGTCACGTTCAACAAGGACCTAAACCATTTTCCTAAAGGACCTTGTCTCGCATTTCTTCAAAAATAAAACAAACGTAACAGTAACACAAATTTATAAATTTCAATCAATAAAACAAACATGACATTAATAATAATAATACAAATTTTCAAATCATTGCCTATGTCAGCACGCCCAGACATACACAGTGACTCCCACTAATATTCGGATGCGAAAAAAATTTTTGTGAAAAATCGCAATTCCTCTGAATTATAAAACAAATACTAAAAGTTGCACTTTACAACTTTTTTATGTGGACCTATATTGAAAATTTAAAAATACGTTGTGTAGATCTGTGTCAATTATATGCCCTGTGAAAGTTTCATCGCAATCGGCCGATGTGGAAAACAACGACAACGATTGAAAGATGCAAGAATCGTTAGATTTACTGCAGTTGAAGGCCGAAAATCGTGAAAATCTGCAATTTTTAACATATTTAAACGTTTGTAGCTCATTGCAACGTCGACCGATTTTGACGAAATTTCTAGAATATGTTTAATTGACACAGGTCTATAAAACGTATTTTTTAAATTTTCAACGTAGGTCCACATAAAAAAGTTGTAAAATGCAACTTTCGGTATTTTTGCTGCAATTCCGATGAATTGCAATTTTTGACAAAATTTTTTCGCATTCTGTGGCAAACTAATTGCTCTAGCTTCCCAAAAAAATTCAAATAGTACAATACGATATTTAAAAAGTTATCGCGTTTTTAAGAGTGTGCCAATACTTTTTTTACCCACTGTATGTGCTCTAACATACTCTGTTGCATTAGCTTTCGTAATTTCTTCTGACTATTCGAGCCAATGAAACTTTTATACTAACATATTACTGACTATTTGACCCTCCGATGCACGGGCGAATAGAACTCCTCAAAATGTCTAGGTAATAGATCTTTCACCTGCATTTTCAATAATAAATATTGCTCTTGCTCGCCGTTTAACGCAAAATAATATTCTAAAGAAAGCAAGCGAATTTATACGAGTTCGATATTTGTATTATATTCACCCTTCAAACTTTTGGTATTTTTTCTACAACTCCGATCAATTGCTATTTTTGACAAAATTCTTTTTTCGCATCCTGTAGCAAACTAATTGCTCTAGCTTCTAAAAAAATGTTCAAATCGTATAGTACAATATTAAAACAGTTATCGTCTTTTTAAGAGTGTCCGAATATTAGTGGGAGTCACTGTATTTAAATAGATCGTGTTTTATAAAGGTTTCAATTTTATGGTTGCATTATGGAACTTGATAGAAACTGATCGAATGGCAATGGAATTGAACGACGGTAATTGCATTTAACAGGGACGAAACGATCCGTTTGCATAGTAGTGCTTCCTCGTTCGTAGCCGTTTCACCTCTACAGTTTCCGGGGATAGAAATTTTACGTATCAAGCGACTTCCGGCTTCTTATGCAGTCGATGCGGCACACGATACATGGTGCATTTGTAGCAAGGAAATGATTAAAGCAGACTGCAAGATACAGCAGTTGGATACTGTCGAGGAGAAATCTATCCTGTGTATGTTATTGGTATTTACGATTAGAATGTTGTTATTGAAAATTGCACTCGATAAACGTAAATTCAAATACACGAGTTTAGCAATGTTCTTCAGAAGACCAATTCTCTTTACGCCTTTTCGTAAGTCAGCCGGTAAAAATGTAAATTCATAGAAGAAACCAGCTTTAAAGTTTATTATTATTATTTATTTAATGCTTTAAACCAGACGTGGTTTATTAGCATATTCAGTACATGAGTCCATTAGCGTATTACATCTTGTCTTAATGCGCCTCTTAACTTAACTTTATATTAATTTATAATTCAAAAGGATAATTCAATGAAATTAAATTATTAGTGCGCAACGCTTAAAGAAATCGAAAATAATTAGCAGACCCTTGATGTCTAGACTGCATAGGAAGCATCCCATACAAGTCGGGAGACAGTACTTCTGTCGAAATAGAACCAGCTTTAAAGTATTAAAAAAATCGTGAAAATAAAAAGGATGCACGTATTTTTCTAGAATTTCCGGTCCAACGAATCTCTCGCTATCTACATTTAATTACAGTGGAATTTATATGTTCGCAGTGAATTGAAATTTACAGAAGGCAGTGCAATAAAAGCCAGAATAAAGTTAATGAATAGTCTGCTTTCGTTCCCAGGTGAACGAAAAGTATAGATAATATCGGAAATAGATTTCTGTTCAATTCTGTTCTAATAAATTCATGACAGGAAACTAAAAGCGCACGCAACAATCCGGCAGACTAGTCGTTACAGCAAATTGAAGACGATAAGAATCTGCGGAATTTGATTATTAATTCAATTCTTGAAGATCGGCACGGTATCCCGGCAAATAATTATACCTGATGCTCCGAATTGGAACAGATTTTCATATCCTGCAATATTAACCTCTTTTCGCGATTGGAACCTTTCACCGCGAGTATACCGATTCGGATTACGATACAGAGTTATATTTATGACATCACGAGGCTGAACGAGTGCAAATGAAAGTTGTATGATTACTCTTACTCTCGCCGAGCGCGAAAGGAAAACCCGTTTGTTTTGTGCCGCACCAACACTAATCAAGGATACTTGTATTCTGAAATCTCGTTTCACTCGGCCAACGCTCGCGCGCAGCTGGCAATATGTTTCCTAATATGAACGTCGCGAATGACACAATTTTCTTTTTTCAAGTCTCGTCAACGTCAGCGATCATTAGAGGTATCTATTTAAACGTCAAGGCTCCGTAATGATTTTTTTCAAATATTGAATTCTCACAATGAGAGATAGACCAAATGAATTCAACGTTCAGTCTCGCCGTTGGATTGTGCAAGTAAAAACATTTAGCTACTTGCGAAATTATGCGAAACCATACTCTAGAAATGTATCCATCGCTCACTTTTTTCGCAGAGACATTGTAAGCGTTAAAAATATTCATTTTTACAGAATTCGGGAAAAGGTGTTTCAGAATCAACTGTCTGAAAATAATTATTCTGTGTTAAAAAAAATTGTCTCATCTTCGTTTTTCATGACGCAAGGAGAGGTCGCTGAGGTTTTTAATATCCCAAAAACTATATTGGAAGATCAATTCGTAACGAAAAAGCTAAAGAAGCAGGGAAAAGAAAAGCTGCAAGAAACGAAAAAGTAATATTTTTCAATCAATATTATACTGGAAGGTCTAAGCCATGGTTTAAAAATGAACGTCTCTCAAGAGAATTTATTGTAACTATCAACCGGTGCAGAGCCGATCGTTATAGTCTTAATGTGTCTCTATTTCGTGTAAGAATCATTGGTGACCCTCATTTGGCAATGTAGCCTTTTTGATTTACAGTGATATGAACTAATTCAGCAGTTGCATAAAATTAAACTTCAATTGCCCCTAAGTTTGGAAATGTTGATTGCTCGACCATATATTGGGGCTTGTCTTCTTATTTTTAAGTTTTTGAGAAAATGTAAACTACAAATTTGATTTGGTGTAGTATGTACTGGATAAGTGTAAATGTGTAAAATATGTACTGTGTTGTGTTTTCATATTTTCATCCTAATGTTTTTTGTACTTTCAATTTTCTACAGTCTAAAAATTTTTTTTCATCAGTTTGTAATTTTCGCATTGTATTCTTCATCATGCTGAAATAAATCTCGTATGAGATTTTCTATAATAAAAAAAAAAAAAACGAAAAAATCAGAGAAGCAGAAAAAAGAAAAGCTGCAAGCAACGAAAAAGTCAAAGAAGCAGAAAAAAGAAAAGCTGAAACTCAATTAAGGAAAGGAAATAAGAAAAGATGTAAAAACTAAACAAAAAAATTACATAATATATAAAAATATATAATTATTTTATTATTTGTATAAATGAAATTTGAATAAAAATGTGTTTTCGAACATCTAAATGTCTTTTTTTAACATTATTAATGATTTAGACTGAAAAATCTACTAAATACGCAATTTGTCGATACTGGACGACAATTCTTCGTTTCTTTCAAATTCTAATATCTTTATTTTTACAAATAATGAATACTACTTATTAAATTTCACAAAATTAATTCCTCGCCTTTTAATAAGTTCCCTTTGAGTTACAAATTACTTCTTCTAATTTTAATTTTTTCCGATTCTAGTCGAAGATATAACATCGAAATCTCTTGCTGAGGAAATAATTATTTAGATAAATAAAAATTTGTAATATACCACGTTTTTAAGACGGACTAAAACGTATAAAATAATTTTTCCTAGCCCCGTACAGATAGTCCTGAAAATTTGTGATTGTGAATTTTAAATAGCTATGAAAATACTTGTATGCAATAGATAAATGATGGATGAGAATAGTTCACCTAAGTCAATAACAATTTTATTGCACTGCAAATGATATGAACTGTTGTATGAGTTTTCTCAACGTCAGCTACTCTCTACTTTTCTATTAAAAATTTACAATCATAAATTTTCAGGACTATCTGTATGAGAATCTCATGAAAAATTATATTATACTTTTTAGTCTATCTTAAAAACGTGGTATATTAAACAATATTTTTATTTAAATAATTATTTTCTGCTTTTTAGACGCACTGACAGCCAAGAAAGCGAGTTATTATTGCATGGTCATTCAGTTCTGAGCTATGTTTAAATTTTCAAGCCTCTAGCTCATCGGGAAGTTAGTTTTAAATCAATTGCAAAATTTGTACCAAACAGACATACAGACAAGAAAGCCATTGAAAGGCATTGAAAGATATAAGAATCCTTAGATTTACTGCAGTTATAGGCCGGAAATAGTAAAAACCTATAATTTTTACCATCTTTAAACGTTCGTTACTCATTGCGTCGACTGATCTTTACGAAATTTTCAGAATATGTTTAATTGGCACAAATCTACAAAACGTATTTTTTAAATTTTCTATATGGGTGCATATGAAAAAAGTTGTAAATGCACTTTTAGTATGTTTTCTTCAATTCCGATCAATAGCATTTTTTGAAAAAATCCTTTTTTCATGTACTGTAGCAAACCAATTGCTCTAGCTTTCCAAAAGAAGTTCTAATCGTATAGCACAATATTAAAAAAGTTATCGTCTAGTATATCCGCACTTATAATTGTAGTTTGTACGTACCTAGAAGACAACTGCAAAGTAATTGAAAAACAAGGAACAATAGTGCACACACACACACACACACACACACACACACACACACACACACACAAATATTCGTTATATAGATATACATGGTTCTTGTTGAGTTTTTTATTAATTACAGTATCGGTGCAGATACGTACACAAGTACCCGTAACGTTTTAAGGAAATTAGACCTCATGTATAGGTACAAATACAAGATCTATAAAACTAAAAAGTTGCTTGACTATTCATAGTAACATAGGTCAATTCACAAGATTACGTGGAAAATATGCGTACACGTAACATAGAAACTAGGCGTAGAAAGTTCAAGAATCGTGTCCGGTGCGATCAACCGTTAAATCACCGCAATCTTAACAAAGAGTCCTTGAACGGAAACAATCGGCTGCGCGGCATTCGACGAATTAATGGTTACTTAACGTTTTGCATGAAATTGTATAATGCCTGTTACCGGTATTTATTAACGCATCCACGATGTCTGGACACGCGCACGAAAATATTCGCATTGCTTCCCACTAAACGAAATATATGCGAAACGATACGAGCGAAGTCCGAATATGTTTTGCGAGCCGCATGTGTTCTGCGCTTAAAAAAAGTTGCAATGTCGCGGGCAGTGCAAAGAAATGCAAGCCCTCCCAGTTCGAACGGTTTCTTCGGCTGGTTTTTTTCGGTCCGGCGCGAAACCATTTGCATTCTTCGGCAGAGAATCGGTCCGTGCCGAGCAATTAAATTCTATTTGAGGGTTTGTTGCAACCCGACTCAAGATTATCGATGCTCCTCTGACATCCGAGAACACGCGCCGCTCACGTGCCACGTGCGCGTCACGTTCTTAACCCATTAAGGAGGTACTCTAATTTTCCATTTTTTAAAAATCATTTTTGTTCTTGCGTTCTATTTAATTCTTATCTAGTCAACCAAAATCCAGCGATTTTTTAAAAACCTTTTGTGTTTAACATATTTGCATAAATTCTCACTTCAAGACTATAAATCACTGGTTCTTAAACGGTGTTCCGCGAAAATACGCGAAATATGTTAAATATATTTGATGATGTATTTTCTAAAATACGGGGTGTTCGACTACAGGTGGGAGAAAATTCAAGGAGTGGTTGTTAACGATGATATGAGACAAAAGTGATGAAAAAAACAATTGCGATTTTGGCTTCGTTATTTAGCTATTAACAATTAAAAATCAACAAAACGTCTAACAAAAGTGTACGTTGTGTGCGTCAAAGAGTTCAATGTTGTCCAACGATTTGTTAAACATTTTCACATCGCTGGGGCCCCAAATGAGAACCAAGGTATGCATGCATCTGTCACTTGATACGTGACTGTCGCGTTGTTAATAGCTAAATAACGAAGCCGAAATCACAATTTTTTTATTCTTCATTTTCGTCTTATATCATCGTTAAGAACCAACCCTTAAATTTTCTCCCACCTGTAGTCGAACACCCTGTATATTTATTTCTACATGGAATGTTTTTGTTTCTGTTTTTTGGATCATTGGTTTTGGTGTTTCGCAAATTTTTCATATAATTAAAAGTGTTCCGACTTCAGAAAGGTTAAGAGCGACTGCTATGTTTTAATACATTAGCGAGCAAAGAATGGACATTCAGAGAAATTTTGTAACATTTTTAGAGGAGTATTTACAAATTGTTGAAAGAAATACAGTAAATGGGTACTCGGCAGAGTTGGGCAAAAATTTAATCAACGATTGACGATTACATTTATAAATCGATTGAATCAGTCGTCCATTTTTTAACGATTACCGTTTTAATCGCACACATTAATCAATCAATCTTGGTTAAAATTTTAATCGATTAACGCCCAGCTCTGTTACTCGGTTGGCTACGCAAAGGTTAAGTGTAAGTGTTACATAATACGTGTGCAAAAGAATATTGACAAAATTGATTTATTACCATTATGAAATAATTTTAAAAATGACGAAATTCCAGGTGAAGTAAGAAACAGCGATGAAAAATACATCAAGCAGCAATTACAGCAGGAATACGAACAACAGATTTCAATCATGTAAATTAGCCAAGTTTATGCGTTATTGGGTGTTAATCAGTTTATTATAGAATTGTCGAATTCTCTACGGATTTATCAATTAACATTTGATTATAACAATTGTGGAATTGCATTTTGGTAAACTTCGTGCAGAACTTTATCATCGCTGCATGCACGTGACAAAGTTAATTTATTTTATAATTTTTGATGGAAGGACGTACGTGTGTATGTGCAAAATTTAACAATTCGGACCGTGTAGGCAATTGTTTGCGAACGTCACGGCATTCTACAATTACAGAAACTTATCTAATCTAAAATTTTAGTATAAGGGCTGCTTCTAATTATTACAACACGAGTAGGGTTTGCAATGTCTGTCCAAAAATACAATACCGGTATTCGGTATTTGTTTAAACGTTGTACTGGAATACCGGTATTAATCCTAGTAATTAAAACTTTTAAATGCTATCGGCGCCAGGTTCGATCATTTTTAGAACATAACAACAAATGTGTAATTAATACATGTTTCTAACGTTTCGATTCCGATGTGGATCTTTTTCAAAGAATCATTATTGCGTCTGAAAAATATTTTAAATGATACCTCGAAACAAGAATTTGCAAAAAATTAACATAAAGAAAACCATGAAAAAGAATAAATTTCTAATGGAACTTACATGTTGCGTAAAAAATGGACAATACATTATAACAAATATTGAATGTTGTGTGGAAACTGTTTAAACCTCATGGTGACAGGTATGTAACTGAGCACATGCTGTTCAAAAGGTTGTTGTTATGTTCTAAAAATGATCGAACCTGGCGCCGATAACATTAAAAAATTTTAATTATCAAAATTTTCGATCGAGAAGAATTCACCTTTATTAATCCTAGTATTAGGAATTTTCAAAAAGATACAAAAACGCGGTTGTTCTTTGCCGTATTTATTACTTTTACACAAAAAATAATAAATTACAGAAATATAGTAAAAATTAATATAAAATAAAAGAACGAATGTTATAATTAAATATTATTAATTAAGAGTAGTGAAATAATAATTTTTAACATTGGAAACAGAAAATATAATATAAAAAACAAATCATTACAGTATTATAATACAATAAAGGAACAAAACATATAATATTATAATTAAGAAGATACTAACAACTAAGAGTAAAGAGATAGTATTCATAGATACTAAGAGTAAATATCATTAATATTTATTAATAGCAAAAACATTAATTAAATTAACTGCATATATTTGAAATGTGATTATAAAGAACATAATGCATCTACTGGACTGTCCTTAAGCCTGGAACGTATTTTTCCGCACAATTACCTGCAGTTGAAAATGCTCTTTCCGCATCCACGCTGGTTGGTGGTACTGTTAATAATGAGCGATATACTTCCTCTAAATATTTGCCTCGATGTCCTTCATCTTTTAACAACTTGGTCTCTCCTCTGACGATTTTGAATAAATCTATTTTTTGTATTACTTTTGGAATATTGTTTCTGGCTTTTTTTATTAACTTCCCGATTCATAGGGAAGTTACTGTAATTACCCCGAAAATCGAAATTCGAGTTTTTAGCAGATCTTCACGTTTCATGGTCATTGGAGTCATTTTAGACTATTTTTATCAAAAAATTTGTGTGTGTGTGTTGCGCGTATGTCCGTTCGTATGGTATCAAATTTTTCGTTAACGTTTTCTGAAAAAGTAACAACGCGATCAGAATAATGAATGATACAATCGATATACCCCGTTGCAACTTAGAGCTGATTAGATTTGGATCCATATTGGTCAAGTAGTTTTTTAGTTTCTTTAGTTTTTTCGAAAGAAGTTCATTCAACAATGCAAATTATATTTTATATTTTTATAATTTTTTTTTATTTAAAAATTTTTTTTTATTTTCCTTTTTTAATTATGCAACTAATGCTAATATTACCGCTTACAATAATCGAAAATTATCCCAATTGAAGAGTGTTAATCATCTCTACTGTCTAGAATACATTTTCAAAGAATATCGATGAAAGTACAAAAAAAATTTATACTACAATCTTTGAAAAAACAATCAGTTCAAAACGAATTATTAGCTGAGATTAAATTGAAAATTAATATAAAATATACGATAATTAATAACATTGATGTTGAAGACGGATTGGTTTTTTTTTTAATTCAAAAGACTACATACGTCATGTGGTTGGGTATACTCTACATGCTTTTGAAAATTATGTTATTTTTGCGGTAGGACGCACCGTTCCCGAGTTACAGCCACAGACGCCATACAGCAACCATTTTGTTAAGTAGAAAATTATTGAAATTCCCCGAAAATGTATAATCTTCTTGAAACGTACATTTAATACTGCAACTAACGAATCGGGAAGTTCTTTGTGTGACCCTTGGAGCTAATTGTAAGTCAGCAAATGACAAGACGCCAAATGATTGATGTTGGTACTACCGTAACTACGAATTTAATAATAGTAGATGCCCAAAACAACATGTATTGTTTATAGCTAATACTGAAAACACCGGTATTTTACCTTAGCAAATAACCGGTTTCACGAAATTGTAAAATAGCACGAAATACCGGAATTCGGTATAAGGTGAAATACCCTATGCCTGGACAGCATTTTTTGCTACCGTTAATTGTATCACTTTAGATAAACAAAAACAATTTTTTAAGAATAGTATGATAAAATTCAGATTTTGTAAAGCAATTTAAAGTCCCAAAATTATTGTTCAGATTAATATTTTGATCGTATTAACAAGAATAATTCAAACCTATAGTTGGACATATTAAATCCAATCTAAGCTAGTACCTGGACAGAAGTAAAGCCTATACCGGGATAAATTGAAATTATGTATAATCTGTATAACAGACACTATAGTGCTCCGAGCACTATGACCGCTACAGGGAGCGAGACGCACGGCCTGGAGAAGTGGGGGTATTCCTTGAGAATGCCTCCGATTTTTATTAAATCTTTACTGATATACATATGGTATGAAAATATTATTATTCTATATTCAATTCTCATTTTCTGTTGCAAAGCAAGCATTTCAATAGACAATACTCCTTCGTTCTCCATATTCTCTAATTGAATGCACAATTTTGCTTTCTCTTCTTTAATTCCAGACCTTATTTTTTCAGATTCATCATTGATTTTTAACTTTATATCTTTCAATTGTTGTGTAATTATCTTTCTTTTTCCATGTAAATTATTATTGTTCAAGTTCTTTTTTAATTTTGTTTCTCTCTTGTTATTAACATAAAAAATTAAGTATTATTCACGTCACAGGCGGTACACATTTTCTATACATACGTTATACAAGCTAATAGAAGACTAATTATACGTACATTTATTTAAATAATTTGCAAACAACGGGTTGATTTTAGTCGCAAACACGTGTCCGGTTTTAGGCGTATGCACATTGTGTATAAGCTTAGAGTGGGACAGCTACTGGCATCGCGTCCCGGTATGGAGTAGGGTAACTGCACCAGTGAATGAACGGGCACCAGTAAATGAACGCTTTTGTATATTTCAACAAATTTTAACCCGGACGGCATACTAGCGATAAAATTGTGATTAAAGAGTTAAATAAATAGGAGAATATTGTTTAGTAATTTTGTTCATTGATTGGACTAGCATTATTCAATTACTAGAATGTAGTGTTCATTCACTGGTATTTTTCATATTTTTGATTTAACGTTTAATAAAGAAGAATAATAATAATTTCATTGTATTTGTGTTCATTTATTTTTGACAAATGAAGTATAGGGAGCTATTTGGCATATATTTGATTCCTTTAATTCACATAGTTTTTTTTTTAAATAAAATATTTTCCTGAACAATTTCTTAAATGTTCATTCACTGGTGCAGTTACCCTACTTATATTTCAAAACAGTCCTACATTTGGACATCTAATATTTGGATTAATAATTATTATTTACGATAAGTTTGATTGCCAATTTATTTTAAAATATCAATATTATTATGCGTGATAAATAGTTTTTGTTTGAGGGCTTAAATTATATCTTCTTTTCTAACAAAAGTTCGAACTATAAATGCACATGATTCGCATGTAAATAGACAATTTTGTATACTGTTTTCAGATGAACTTTGAATTTATTTTTAAATTTCAATTGATGTCTTAATAAAATAATATTCACACCTACTTGTAGCTAAGGCCTCAGAATATATAATATAATTATTGAATCTCTTAATTATTGATTTTCCTATAAAAATTCAATTGTCCATATTTAGGTATCACTTTTGGACTGTCCAGACTTATGGCAATTCACCTTACCGGTACACCGGTATTGCAATCCCTGAACACGAGTCTGTAATTCTGCCTTAGAAAACGAATGAAAATAATACGGTTATTCAGAATATAATTTTAGAATGCGCAAGACGGTGTTTACGAAATTACTGGTGACAATTAGAAAATTCGGTACTTAAATCGTGGCTTGCTGTGAGCCGAAGCACGTACCTGGCCGAGGAGGAACGAAGCTACGCGAACCCGCCACGAGAGTATGCGAGTAATGTCGGCCCGCATATAACACGAAACGGTTGTAGCAAAGGGACGGTTTTGCTATTAAACGAAATATTACACGCGTGCATATTGATCTGTTGACCCGTCATGATTCGAAACGACATCCTGTGACTCGGTGAAACGGCGTATCGCGTACTAAGAGCGAAATAGGCTTGTGTGTTGGAACCGGCGAAAACCTAACCTTCAAACTTTCACACTCAAGGTTTACCGGCTCATTTGACAATTGCCGCAATACACACACGAGGTAAGCAGCGCACCGTTGGCGTCGACGAATCGATACGTGCTGACAATCTTTGATACATCAAACTGTTATTTTCCAATTAGATATCATCCATCTAGTCGTTTAAAAACACGCACGTTCGTTATCAAGTACAAAATATCGACGGTGAAATGTGTCTAGTGCAAATCTATTCGGAACAAGGTTGCGTAAAAGCAAGATACGTGTTCACACACATTGTTCAGGAAGTCATCTAGCTGCAATGATCGAATAATTGAAAAATGGAAGTGCCCTGACGAGTAATGACGCGATTGTTTTCGGACCGGAAATGCATCAATTTTAATTCCTGTAGAAACCCGCGGTTTATTGTTTCGTGCTGCTGATTGTGAAATGTGTATTACACGCCTGCGAGGTTACAAACAATTTTTGGCTAAATGACGATGGTGGTTTCTTTTTACAATATATAATATCGATACATCGTATTAAATTCGTGGGGCATTTTTCAAACATTTTCAAGTATTCTGACTGTATTTAGTTTGGGAAAAAATTGAGCGAGTTATGTGAACACTGTAGATTTAAAAATCTTAAGTATGTTGTGGAGTGTTAGAAAAAGAATGTTTACGTTGACAATTTTTCATTCGAAACGTGGACAGTTATAGAATAAAAAATATTGTAGTGGGTTAACTGATAGGCGATTTAAATGAAACGGGAATGAGAGTGACAAGTGTTAGTCCATTTTAAAATAGTAACTTCGCAAGAGGTGCGAATCAGTGAAACCTTATGGTGACGCGTTTTTGAGTAACAAAGTGTCGATCTTTTCAAAGAATGTGAAAAATATTTTGATGTTTATTCTGCAATCTATAATTGACAGTCTTTTGTGTGCAGAGGCTTGTGCGGCCATAACGAGGCATCTCAAGTAAAATGGCGGGAAATGGAAGCAGAAGTATCGATTTTCCAACTTGCCATTCTTACTTACATTGTAATGGCTCTCGTGCCAGCTATAAAATACGTACTTTAAAAGCATACTGAAAGATCCCACTCAATTATTCCATCATTTCATACTGTCGTGGCTACAATAATAACTTCGTTACAATAATAGCTTGGTTACAATAGCAAATTATAAGTCAGTTTACGAATGTAAACATCAAAGTCCTTAAGGTCGTGAAGGGATAAATACGCTATCAATAAATAAATAAATAACTACAGTCTTCTCAACATTTTTTTTCGACATCCTTCACACGTCAAAAAATTTGCTTTTTCAGTTATTATCGTTAATTAATGCTGTAAATATTATTCCATAAGTCATAAAGAGCGTATTAACGCCATTTCATCGTCTAGCTGCCAGGTGGCATCTCTGTCATTGAATACAAGACAATTCAAACTAGTGGGGCATACAGCTCTTAATGATTTTTTTATTCATTTTGTGTGTGACTCTCCGCGAGCCACACAAAGAACTTCCCGATTCGTCAGTTGTAAGCGGTAACATTAGCATTAGTTGCATAATTAAAAAAAAATTTTTTTTTTAAATTAAAAAAATATATCTAATTACGTTTGTTTATTCGGTGGAAAATTTCCATCCTGTCGTATAAATTGCATTCCCGAATGAACTTCTTTCGGAAAAAACTAAAAAAACTAAAAAATCTAAAAAACTACTTGACCAATATGGACCAGAATCTAATCAGCTCTAAGTTATAGCGCGGCACATCGATTGCACCATTCATTATCCTGATCACATTGTTATTTTTTCAGAAAACGTTAACGAAAAATTTGATACCATACAAACGGACATACGCACACGCACACACACACACACACACACACACACACACACACAAACATTTTGATAAAAATATTCTAAAATGACTCCAATGACCATGAAACGTGAAGATCTGCTAAAAAATCGAATTTCGATTTTCGGGGTAATTACAATAACTTCCCTATGAATCGGGAAGTTAAATATATGAGTTCTGTGTGGGTCAGATAGAAACAAAAAACGTCACGAGTCAAAAGGGCTGTTTCTAAGGGTTGTAAGGCTGAAATAAAGAAAATTACAATATCATTTACTTGAAGATTATTATTACTAGTACGTTAGAAACAGTTTTTCGTTGTAACTTGTGTTACTTTTGTCGGAAGGGTGCGATACAGTAAACTAATGTTTTCGCAGAGATTCAAGTCGTTTGGTCGCATTTTTAAAAATTGATCCATTTCAGGTGTATGTAAGTCTTCTTTGTTCGACTGTGTATATGAATGCGTGTATCGTTATGTTTTCAGGTACGTACAGTCCGAAATTTACGAGGTTTCCGGTAAGGCCGAGCGTGGCGTAGGCACGTTGATCACCAGCGAAGACTCTATACAGTAATTTCTGAATCGTAGTCCTCGGTCGCCTCTTCAATCGTAGTCCAGTGCCTACCCATTCCACCACCTGTCAACGCTGCGCCGGGCAGCAGGACGGCGATGTTTGATGTCGGCTCGGGTATATCGGTGTGAACACCACTACATTGACTCGAGTGAATCGAATTTTCAAACTACTTAATTTTCATTATTTTTTTATGAGATTTTACTGGCTTATTCCTGGCATTTTTCTGATTAAAATCATACCAAACACGATATAATTTGGCCAATATTTAGTGGTTTAATCGACGATGAAAGTTTTACTTACAAGAAGGACAGCGTGTTTGATCTATGCCGGCGACGGCGACTCTTCGCGTCTCTTTCTTTCCAATACGCTCTTCTTCGTTGCGTTCGAAACTTTCATCGTCGATTAAACTACTAAATATTGGCCAAATTATATCGTGTTTGGTATGATTTTAATCAGAAAAATGCCACGAATATGTTGGTGAAAGTTCCATAATGATATCATCGAAAATAAAGAAGTTAAGGTCTTGGTGTTTTATTGTGATGACGCACGGGCCTTTAAACTGTGCCGGCGACGGGGACTATTTCATTCTGTCCTTCTCTACGTTCGGCTTGTCGTTTGAAGTCTCGGCGCGATAGGGTAGACGCAGTCATAAATCAAAAAATAGCCACCCTACTTCATCGTAGTCCGTTCAAAACACGGGCGTTGGGACTACGATTCAGAAATTACTGTAGTGAGTAGAATTTCTATTAATGAATTCTGAAAGCATCGCCGGGCAATGGCGTCAGACGCGTCTTCGTGTTATCCTCGTTTTTTGTTTTCCGTCATCGTTTTTATTTTCTTTTCGTCGGGATCCCACGGCGATCTGCCGCGGCTGGTGACTGGTCGTTCGTTCGAGGAAACCGGCAAAAAAATTTTAATTTCTTCAGCATGTGCGCCGGAGGTGACGGATCGGGGCGATAAACGTTTCTCTCGTTATTCTCGCCAGCTTTTGGCCTCGCGTATATGTCCAAAGGCAAAAACATTCGATTCTCTGAAACTCGATCTCCCAGTTTGTCCTTGCATGGTTGACATGCTTTTATGTATATGTAGTCTACTGCACTCGTTAAATTTGCTTCATTGAAAGGCCTACGCGACGGCTTTCTCCGGAAGGCGTTAAGGCGAACCTTCGTGGCTCCTTAAATTCTGTCGTCACTTAACCCCTTCCCGTACGCATTTTTTCGCGCGAACCGCCTTGTCAGAAATGCCTTGCGGTTGCCAAAAGTGTCTTCTATGCTCCTCAATGGTTGACATTATGTTAACCTTGTTGCCTCGTCGATCATTCGTGCCTTGAACTGCGTTCAAGTTGATATTCAATTAGAGGAAATGCTGTTCCATCATCCGATCGTAATCCGTGCAAATTGCTGGTATACAGCTAATTGATATTAAACTAATTTATCGGTTTCAATGATTAGCCAATGTCTCGGTTATAGAATTATTAAGCAAATAGTTTTGACCTTTACCGTTTAAGTTTGACGCAAGCTTCTGTCAATCCAATAAGCGATAATCTCCTATCGAAATAACCTCGAGGAGTGGGAGAGGAGCGACGAACGCAAAATGGCGGTATAATTGCGAAAATCGGGATTGCTCGAGATTCCTTGACGTTGCGCAAAAGCTAGTAGAACGGTGGTGTTCGGTAGCGTAGATTGCACAAGAAATTGGTGCTCACGGACAACGAAACAAAGCGTTCCAACCTTGGCTTGTTTTCACCGCAAGAAAAATCGTCAAAGTATCGCGGCTACTCTCACTCTCGTTACCGATAACCAAACTTCCTTTTTGCCTCTTTTTCTTGTGCCTCTTCTTCGCGATCGCGGCGGCCTTGGCACCGGGAGAATAAGCCCGAGGAATAGTACCTACATAACCGTTCGCTTGGAACGATAGCCCGGCGAATAAAACTGCAATCGTATAGGTCACAACCTTACGCTACCTCCTGTCTACATCCCCTATCTCTCTGTTGAGACGAGGCTGCGCCTAATTGGTTTATCACTATTTATCAGCTTCCGCGGAGAAATGATAAAACGGAGGAAATCGATCTTGCATGTTCGGTCACCTTCTGAAAGCCGATTTATACTTCGCACAAATATCGAACGGTTCTGTTTCAGTATAATTATACTTTAATCATAGTTTTTTTGTTTAGTTTCCGATATGTGCCTGTGTTGATACGATACGTATAAACACATATGTACTCTCATTAATATTCGGACACTCTTAAAAAGACGATAACTGTTTTAATATTGTACTATACGATTTGAACATTTTTTTAGAAGCTAAAGCGATTAGTTTGCCACAGGATGCGAAAAAAGAATTTTGTCAAAAATTCCAATTGATCGGAATTGTAAAAAAATACCAAAAGTTGCATTTTACAACTTTTTTATGTGGACCCACGTTGAAAATTTACAAAAATGCGTTTTATAGACCTGTGTCAATTAAGGTAAAGGTACTAGTAGTTGACCAGTTAAGAACAGTTTTCCACGCGAACAATAGTAACCACTTACTCTGTCATCAAATAGCGAGAATCGATGCCTGAGACACTCTTTAAACCTTCTAAATTATGTACCAAGGCCACTTTAAAAGAAAAAGTTTACTTATACAAATTTAAGGAACTTATTTAAAAATTCAGTAATTTCTTCAGAAGGTGACCACTCGTGAAAATGAAAAATCTAGTAATTGACCTCCTATTAGTAGTTGTATGTTGTTGACCACTTATACTAGAGAGAGGGTTAAAGCAATAATGTTGGGAATCATTCTGCTATCATTTAGTTTCAACGATTTCCAGTACAAATTACAATTAAAGAATGAAATAACAAATAAAACAAATCAATTCCATAAAAAGTTTAATTGAGGAACAGAGTAGACGTTGCAAGTTAATAGAGAATAGTATTAGAGAAATTTAACCAACAGATGGTATGGCATGTCTTCTTATTTTTAAGTTTCTGAGAAAATGTAAACTACAAATTTGATTTGGTGTAGTATGTACTGGATAAGTGTAAAAGTGTAAAATATGTTCTATGTTGTGTTATCATATTTTCATCATAATGTTTTTTGTACTTTCAATTTTCTACAGTGTTAAAATATTTTTTTTTTCATCAGTTTGTAATTTTCGCATTATATTCTTCATTATGTTGAAATAAATCTCGTATGAGATTTTCTACAATAAAAAAAAAAGATGATATGGCATCCGAGATTCAGTTTCATCAAAAGTGTACAGCTTATAAAAACCTTATTTTTATGTTTTTCTATAAAATGGTCAACTACTTGTACATGGTCAACTACTGGTACCTTTACCTTAAACATATTCTGAAAATTTCGTCAAAATCGGTCGACGTTGCAATGAGCTACAAACGTTTAAATATGATAAAAATTGCAGATTTTCACGATTTTCGGCCTTCAACTGCAGTAAATCTAACGATCCTTGCATCTTTCAATCGTTGTCGTTGTTTTCCATATCAGCCGCTTGCGATGAAACTTTCACAGGGCATATAATTGACACAGATCTACAAAACGTATTTTTTAAATTTTCAATATAGGTCCACATAAAAAGTATTGCTTTTAGTATTGTTTTTCTAATTCAGATGAATTGCGATTTTTCACAACATTTTTTTTCGCATCCTGTGGCACTAGCTTGCCAAAAAATTCAAATCATATAGTACAATATTAAGAAAGTTATCGTCTTTGTAAGTGTGTCCGAATATTAATGGGAGTCACTGTATATGTATAAACGGTAAATTCTTCTCGATCGAAAATTAGTAATATAATAAATTGAATGATATCGGCTCTAGGTTCGATCATTTTTAGAAAACAACAAACGTGCAATTATTTAAACATGTTTCTAACGTTTCGATTCCGATGTGGATCTTTTTCAAAGGGACACTTTTGCGTCTGAAAAATATGAAGAGAAAACAGAAAAGAAAAATTATTTTTGATATGACAACAATTATAAAGGAAAAGAAAATTAAATTTCATATACATACTTGTTGTGTGAAAAGTGGACAATAACACTTTAAACGATATATGTACATGTATGTATATTCAAATGCATTAACGAATGTTCGAATGAACGAATGCATTCATTGTCTGTACGGATACATAGTATAAATCGACATTAATCATGAATGCCGTTCGCCGACTATTGAAAATCACTGAGTACCTCTTACATCATCTAGGTATACAAGGTGTCCTATTAATCCATGGTCTTCTCAACAATTAACTAATTGAAATACTACCTCACAGTTCTACCTCCACGTTTTTGGTAGTAACTTTTACATCCGTGGAAAAGTTACAAATCTGAAAATCTTGTAGTCTAAAAAATTCTTAGGTACTTCTTGCGGTCTCTATTTTAACGTGGAGTTCATACTCTAGCCAAATGGTCAGATCTTCTGCAATCAAAATAGAAATTACTTCTGCTAGAAGTACGTATTCTAAGATCGAGCATTGTCAATTATATGACTATCGAAAATGATATTACCGTTGAAAAAGTCTGTTGTTTGAGGGTTAATCGAGAAAACTCATTAAGGAAATACACTCTGCTGCAGTCTCGATTGTCGGGAACATATTACGAGAATGGAAATTTGATTAAGCCCACGCTGACAGTGAATAAAGAACGTCAGGACGATTCCACTGCGCGAGGTGTTCACGCCATTTAGTATGGCAATGATCCGCGATTATTTCAGCACGGTGCGAGATTGCGCTCCATCATATGCTATTGCATTACAACTAATTGCGTTAATCGTCCTCTCCCGCATATTTCTTGTAACACCTACGCTCGATAACAGCGCTCTTCCCGCCGTGTATAGTCGTTTAATATATCATTATCCTCCCGTGGCTCGTTCGGCCGTTGTTGGGGACGATTCGTTCGGTGAGACAAGACGGTAATTTCTTTTCCTTCACCGCGTATATCCCGCCCACGCTTCTGCCTCCCTTTTTCCCATTCCTCCTGCTTGGCAAACATCGAGCGTCCCTTCGGTCGTAAACGAAATAGGAGAGAGAGAGAGAGAGAGAGAGAGAGAGAGAGAGAGAGAGAGAGAAAGATTTTTAGTGTTTTCGTACCCAGTCCCGGATATGCAAAGTTTGCCCGTTTTTCAGATTTCTTTTTACAGCTGCTCCTTTCAAAACATACAGGACCTTTTGAATTTTTCGAGTTTCGCTTTTCGCCCAGCCGACGCTGCCTGAATACTCATTAACTTCATTTTCTTCGTGGCGCGTTCCCGCCGACTCGCAATTTACATCTACTCGCACAATGGCCTTCACTGTCGGTCATACTGAAATACAAATAACGAGGCACCATTGACGAGAACGGCAAAATAAATGTTTAATACGCCCGACGGACACGCGTAAATTAATTAATCCCGTCTTTAATCGTGCACTCCATTTTTGCGTCCCGGAGATATTGCTGGGTCTCTTGCAATCGTTTTGCTGAAGGCTGTACTCGTAAATATCTTTTTCAATCCGTCGGAGCGGCATAATGGTTTTTTAAATTAAACACACACCTGATCGGGATAATAATTTTTCTATTAGCTACAATAGAATTTTAAGGTTAAAGCAATTATCTTCACAACTTACTTTCGATTGCAACGGAGCAGAATCGTTAAGGATGTGTTTATGTAAGTCTTACTTTGCAGCGTAAAGAAAAATCAAACAAACGATTTCTTTAAAGTTTTTCTTTGCTATTAATATATGAAATCTGGTTAATCTGAATCTGTGGTCCAAGTCGGTTTAGTTACGCTTAATGTTAAACATTTTCGGTTCTTACCGCTGTTCTTGTTGGAGTGGAATAAAATGTAACGTGAAATTTCTCAACGGCGGCGAATGGCACGGCTGAGTTAAAATCAGTTAATAGTTCATGGTCGGAGAAGGGCGTTTCTATGCTGCTGCTGTTTGTGCTGGCCCCACAGTGCCGAGAGTCTTGTTTGTTACCATTTTACATAAATTTGTAGGCATTCACGTTACCCACGTAAATATTGAGATGTTTCTTTTCAAAATTTCCGTTCGGCATCTTAAATAATATTTTAAGGAGAGCTCCGTTACATCCGGGAGATTAAAAATTGACAAAGAGTTTGACAGTAAGCCTGTAAATAGTAGTATAATAAAACAGACATTTCGGAGAAACGTGTGTATAAAGAATATGCATTTAGTGTGACAAAACACAAAATTCTACGCAAAATCCTTTGTTATTCATTTCTTATGTTGGTGCGTTTCTATACTTTCAATAAAAGAAATTTTCCGTTTTAATTTCTCTGATTCATTTGAATCCTAAATACAGCGACTCCCACTAATATTCGGACACTCTTACAAAGACGATAACTTTTTTAATATTGTACTAAGGTAAAGGTACCAGTAGTTGACCATGAACGAGTAATTGACCATTTTATAGAAAAACATAAAAAATAAGATTTTTATAAGCTGTACACATTTGATGAAAGTGAACCTCGGATGCCATACCATCTGTTGGTTAAATGTCTCTAATACTATTCTCTATGAACTTGCAACATCTACTATGTTCCTCAATTAAACTTTTTATGGAATTGATTTATATTATTTCTTATTTCTTTCTTTAATTGTAATTTGTGCTGGAAATTGTTGAAACTAGTAGGAGGTCAATTACTAGATTTTTCATTTTCATGAGTGGTCAACTTCTGAAGCAATTACTGAATTTCTAAATATGTTTCTTCAATTTGTATAAGTAAACTTTTTTAAAAAAGTGGCCTTGGTACATAATTTAGAAGACTTAAAGAGTGTCTTCAGACATCGACTCTCGCTGTTTGATGACAGAGTAAATGGTTACTGTTGTTCGCGTGGAAAACTTCTTTTAACTGGTCAACTACTAGTACCTTTACCTTATACGATTTGAATTTTTTGGCAAGCTAGTGCAATTAGTTTTCCACAGGATGCGAAAAAAGAATTTTGTCAAAAATTGCAATTGATCGGAATTGTACAAAAAATACCAAAAGTTGCATTTTACAACTTTTTTATGTGGACCTATATTGAAAATTTAAAAAATACGTTTTGTAGATTTATGTCAATTATATGCTCTGTGAAAGTTTCATCGCAATCGGCTGATGTGGAAAGCAACGACAACGATTGAAAGATGCAAGGATCATTAGATTTACTGCAGTTGAACTCCGAAAATCGTGAAAATCTGCAATTTTTAACATATTTAAACGTTTGTAGCTCATTGCAACGTCGACCGATTTTGACGAAATTTTCAGAATATGTTTAATTGACACAGGTCTATAAAACGTATTTTTTAAATTTTCAACGTAGGTCCACATAAAAAAGTTGTAAAATGCAATTTTCGGTATTTTTTTTCTAATTCTGATCAATTGCAATTTTTGACAAAATTCTTTTTTCGCATCCTGTGGCAAACTAATTGCTCTAGCTTCCCAAAAAATTCAAATAGTACAATACGATATTTAAAAAGTTATCGCGTTTTTAAGAGTGTGCCAATACTTTTTTTACCCACTGTATGTACTCTAACATACTCTGTTGCATTAGCTTTCGTAATTTCTTCTGACTATTCGAGCCAATGGAACTTTTATACTAACATATTACTGACTATTTGACCCTCCGATGCACGGGCGAATAGAACTCCTCAAAATGTCTAGGTAATAGATCTTTCACCTGCATTTTCAATAATAAATATTGCTCTTGCTCGCCGTGTAACGCAAAATAATATTCTAAAGAAAGCAAGCGAATTTATACGAGTTCGATATTTGTATTATATTCACCCTTTAAACTTTTGGTATTTTTTCTACAACTCCGATCAATTGCTATTTTTGACAAAATTCTTTTTCCGCATCCTGTGGGAAACTAATTGCTCTAGCTTCTAAAAAAATGTTCAAATCGTATAGTACAATACTAAAACAGTTATCGTCTTTTTAAGAGTGTCCCAATATTAGTGGGAGTCACTGTACATAAAATGTCCTTGAAAGTTCTTCAATCAAAATGTCTACTCGGTTACTAAAAACAGGGGAACGTACAATAACGATGCAGAATCGAAGATTACGGTGGCGTAAGCGCATTGCGGTGAAAACTACTGGAGGCAGCAAAAATTTATGTAGAGGAAGAGCTTCTTGGTATGGTTAGGGCTGACTTCCGAGTGGATCTATTGTTCCGTTTTCTAATAGCTGACCGTCGCGTCGGGAGAGCCTAGCACCTGATAGACATAATGTCAGGAAATTCTCTTCGGAAGTCAGAAGAACGCTCTCACATTACGCTTGAACATTCTGCTGGCTTTGAACAGCCCCGTTCAAAAGACTATGATGACGTCCCGCGATGTGCAACGATTCTACTCCGCACGTAGTGGCAGAGGATCACATTCATGCATCGCTGTCTCTTTGAATTGAAATGATTACTTGCAATATGACACTGGACAGTTATCCACGCCAACATTAACGCTATCAATTGAAAGCGAAAGTAAGCCACGTAATTTATTTTTCTTCGGCCGCGCGTTGTTCGGAAAAATTGGCAAACACTTATGTAATAAAATAAATTGAATGATATCGGCGCTAGGTACGATCAGGTAATAGGTAATATCTAGATACGCTAGGTATGATCGTACCTAGCGCCGATATCATTCAATTTATTTTATTACTAATTTTCGATCGAGAAGAATTTAACCTTTATTATGAATGGCGAAACACTCGCGTAGTTCTAGAAAACATATGCGTCGAAAACCACGCGCGACAGAAGTGAAATTTCTTGCAGTCTAATAATGTTTAGAAGTAAATTAAGATTGGAAATGATAAACAAGCCAATTGTTTCAATGATAGAATCATAGATAATTAATAGAAAAAAATTAATGAACGATCAAAATTTGCGACGCAGGGAAGTGAGCGTATGGGAAAGAAAGAGACATAGTTCATAGCATTTTCCATACGCTCATTAATTTTTTTCTGTATGATTTTCTGTGATTCTATCATTAAAACAATTGGCTGGTTTTACCATTTTCAATCTTAATTTACTTCTAAACATTACTAGACTGCAGGAAGTTTCACTTCCGCCGAGCGTGGTTTTCGACGCGTATGTTTCTTTTCTTAATATGAACATTAATGCAATGATCATCGTCAAGGTCTCTGGGTAATTGCTGAACCATCGTATTTACACAAATTGAAACATTTATAATCTGTCCTAGAATGCTGTACTGGCTATGTGTATGCCTCAATCGTCTTATCTGCATAAAAGGAATGCGTGGAGAAATTAGTCTTTCTGACACCAAATCCAGTAGAAGTAAATGTGCTGGTATCGCAGGATATTTAAAACCGTTGTATGAAGACATTATAGGAATTTGTTTCTTCGACAAGTAGAACAGATAGCTATTTTATCCCTTTCAATATCCGGTACTATTATTTTCAAAATTTCTTCATATTCTGCAGCGTACTTTTAAAAATCATTAGTGAACCATAATCTATTGCAAACAGAGCACGCCAGACCAAATTTGTTATTTATAAATTTATAAAAATATTAATTATGAACTGATTTATGGCGTTGAAAGTGACTATAAGGTTGAACAACACTAGCATTAAGATTACACACATTCACATCATTTAATATTGAACTTGTTGATGAATTATTTGCTGCAAATTGATTCTCTGTGTTAACCATGTTGTCTAATTTACGAGATGTGAATTTATGTTCCTCAATATCAGTGTGATACAGAGAAATAAGTCTCGGAAATGCACTTGTTGATGATCCAGCAAGATGTTTTGGTTGCTCGTCATTTTGTTTATCAAAATTGAAAGCATTAATAACTTTAATTAATAATTTTAATTAAATCTTCAATTAATAACTTTTTGTTAGCACGAAATTTTCGCACACGTTCTGTTGAATTTGTTTCAGTATTTTTCGTCACCTTTTCCGCAGCCTGTTTTCTATAATGTAATTCTTTTTTACATCCTGCATTTGTTTTTGTTCTTTGTCATTATTATTTGCATATATAAATAAGACGCGTTGGTTAGATACAAACTGTGACGCACAACAAAATGACAGTGAGGCTTTTGCTTTCGTGCTCTCTATCTCTCTATCTTTCTCTTATTTAGACTACGAACCGCACGAGAGTCTGCGCGCTAGCCACTTCCTTTCCTCATTTCCGTTTCATCACCAAATCGGTTTTACGCCTACCGCGCCAAAAGAAGTTTCACTCCAATAAATCATTCGTATTCAAAATAGGATCGTTTAAATAAATAGTAAGGTAAAGGTACCAGTAGTTGACCATTTTATAGGAAAACATAAAAAATAAGATTTTTATAAGCTGTACACTTTTGATGAAACTGAATCTCGGATGCCATACCATCTTTTTTTTTATTGTAGAAAATCTCATACGAGATTTATTTCAACATAATGAAGAATACAATGCGAACATTACAAACTGATGAAAAAAAAAATTTTAACACTTAGAAAATTGAAAGTACAAAAAACATTATGATGAAAATATGATAACACAACATAGAACATATTTTACACTTTTACACTTATCCAGTACATACTACACCAAATCAAATTTGTAGTTTACATTTTCTCAGAAACTTAAAAATAAGAAGACATGCCATACCATCTGTTGGTTAAATTTCTCTATACTATTCTCTATTAATTTTCAACGTCTACTCTGTTCCTCAATTAAACTTTTTATGGAATTGATTTGTTTTATTTCTTATTTCATTCTTTAATTGTAATTTGTGCTGGTAATTATTGAAACTAAATGATAGTAAAATGATTCCCAACATTATTGCTTGAACCCTCTTTCTAGTATAAATGGTCAACTACTAACGAATAAAGAAGGTCAATTACTAGATTTTTCATTTTCAAAAGTGGTCAACTTCTGCAATTACTGAATTTTTAAATACATTTCTTAAATTTTTACAAGTAAACTTTTTTTAAATAGTGGCCTTGGTACGTAATTTAGAAGACTTAAAGAGTGTCTTCAGGCATCGATTCTCGCTATTTGATGAAAGAGTAAGTGGTTACTATTGTTCGCGTGGAGAACTTCTCTTAACTGGTCAACTACTAGTACCTATACCTTACAATCAATTTAGTTCTTGTTAGTGGAACAATTTCTTGAATTTTCAATTTTAATTCCAGTTTTATATGGTGATCGTATTTTGTTTTGGAGAGGTAAAGTGTGCCGTGTTATTGAGATTGAACGAGTTTAATAAATGTGGTGTCTCTTGTGAGTTTGAACGGTTCCCTTACTAGGCTAGCGTGTGCGATGAAAAATGTATTTGTACCGATAATGCTGGTTGACTTTCCGGCAGGCACAGCGTATCGATCCCGGGGTTAGTATCAGTAGATATGTATGTCTAACGGGTCGCACGAAAGGGTGCGTTTAATCGCCGTAAGAATTTAACGAGTCGATTTCTTGCACGGTTAATATAATTGGTAGAATTGCCACGCGTCGTTGTACCAATTGTCTGAGAAATTTCTCGGGAATTTAGAAATCATGGCTTTGTCTCCCCGAGCTGCGCCGTTTCGTGGTCTATATAAGGATAAAACATTGATGCGTAACAGTTACTCAAATATTTCCATTTAAAGCGAGCCGAGTATAATACGCCCAGTTCGCAAATTTGAATTTAATCTAAATGTACTCAGCTTCCCAGAAACGAAATAATATTATTTTTGAATCTCAATTACCTAGAACACGTTTTAGAATATCTAATACGGAACTTTAATTACGTTTCTTCTCTGTGGAAAACAAAACGCTCGACAGAACAGCTTGCTATAATAACAATAAAACTGACCGCAGAGAATTCCACTGTGGAATGGGCAAAATAAAATCGCGATCTTAAAAATGCCCATCTTTTTCTCTCCGCGACGTTATTGAAATTTTACCGAAACGGAAATGAAATTCTTTCGCGTGTTATAAAGTTAAATAATTATGCCGAAGGAAAATATCATGCGTATTCTATTTCTGTACCGTTTCCGTAGTATTATAAATATACTTGTTTATAAGAAGAGTGTAAATAATAGTTCGTAATTAATTTATTAATAGCTTAGATATCCTGTAGAACAAAAGCCTCGACTCGCTTTATGGTGTTGTGTTCTGTTACTATAATAAACGGGGAAACGTGCGTGAGATAAGGATAACCTTTTTGACATACATTTACATGGTACGATAAAATATCAATTTATTTTTATTAGACAAACAAGTTTGACAAATAAGGGTCAAGTAGTAGTTACAGATTAGATCTATTACAGTTCTGTGGCATTTAAGTTCACGAAGACTAAAAAAAAATTTTTCATGCAAATACTGCAGTAAATATTGAAATTTAAGAACCTAGGCGTATACATAGGGTCATGGGATAGCTAGCCATTAGATAAAAGGATTCTACACCCTAAATTAAGTCTGTCTTTAACTATTCTTTTTTATGAAACTTTTATAAGCTTATTCGTGACACTTTTCTGATTGAAATGATACCAGACACGATACAATTCCAATCACGTTGACTTGTTTAATTCACGATACAGTGGAACCTCGATTATGCGAACTAATCAGTGGATGATCAAATCCAATAATAAAACAATTACTTAGCTGCACTGGTAGATTAAATCTTTACCGTTTTATACAATGAATCGTGCTATGGAGGGATTATTTTAGATTGAACTATTAAACACGTTTATAGCTGATCGGATGATCGAGGATCTACATAATCATTAATTAGACCAGCAAACATGCGGCGAATTATGTTGTGTTTGTGCTCGTTTTAATCAGAAAACCGTCACGAATATGTCGGAACATATTTCGTAAAAAATAATTAAAAACAAAATAATAGTGGATCAGTTTAACCAAGATTTGTTTGCCGGTACGGTACGCTGCCGAATAATCTTCTAATGAAGTAATTTGCGAGTTGAACAAGTGATCCGTACATTATGTGATATCACATACTAGCCTCACTCACACAGCAGCATTGCCACAATACATTGTGATAGTTGGCGTGACTCGTCGCCCGGTTTGCGAGACCTAAAGGGAGTTCTTGCTCGCGAAAGACCTATTTGGACAAGTCCGTAATAAACCCGTGGCGAATTCCCTATCGACGACTCCTCCGCCCACAGAGGCCAACACCACGCAAGTTAAAATCGAGGAGCGTCGTGCAGGAAATAGCGATTAAAAGTGCGAAACTTTAGTAATTACCGACCTAACCGAATAGCACTTTGATCGGTTCTTTCTTACGTTTCTATGCACGCAACGTTCTGAACTTCTCACTTTAGGAGTACCTAACGTACCGATTGTCTTTAGTTCGCTGAAGTCTATGGTAGCATTCCGGTAATGGCGTCTCCGCTCTTGTTACCGGACTTTATGCGTCATTTGTGCCTAATTGTACCCGCTAATGGCATTAATTTTATTTAATGTTGTTTCATCGAGGGGAATATCGATCTGAAAGTAAATCACCTTTCCTGTGACTATTTTCCTTTTCAAAGACAGGGATTATCATCGGAAGCGCAAAGTCTCAGATTTTAATTCCTCTTTCTTTTCTCTCTTGTACGACATTCTGGGAAGCTATCATTTTACTTTTTTCAAATTAGAAGGAATTACTTCTTGATTTTCGTAGATCACTTACAGGAAGGTAATACGCAATTAATTTGCAAATTAAGTTCCTATCATAACGGTGGACAAAAACAAGGATGAAACAAAATCGAGTCGATAGAAGTTGAAGCAGATGAAACTTCCACCGTGTATGTCAATTGTATCCTTCCTGCGTTTCGCATATCGAAATGCAGGGAATTCGTCGAAAATTCACGGTGCAATAATTACAAATATGGACACGCGTGAACAAAACTGAACGTGGTAATCCATATTCGTGTCGCAGGGGCTACGTGCAAAATTATTTTTTACTGTCCGGATTCTACGGAAATAGGGCTGTAACTTTTCCGAAGCTTGGAAGTCTTCGAAGGAACGAAGGGAGCTTCGAAGTTTCGAAGTCGTCGTAGTCTTCGAAGTCTTCGAAGTTTCGAAGTTTCGAAGTTTCGAAGTCTTCGTAGTCTTCGAAGGTTCTGCAATCGAAGTTTCGAAGCTTCAAAGGTTCTGCAGTCGAAGGTTCTGCAATCGAAGGTTCTGCAGTCGAAGGTTTTGCAGTCGAAGTTTCGAAGCATCGAAGGTTCTGCAGTCGAAGTTTCGAAGCTTCGAAGGTTCTGCAGTCGAAGTTTCGAAGCTTCGAAGGTTCTGCAGTCGAAGTTTCGAAGCTTCAAAGGTTCTGCATTCGAAGTTTCGAAGCTTCAAAGGTTATGCAATCGAAGTTTCGAAACTTCGAAGGTTCTACAATCGAAGGTTCTGCAGTCGAAGTTTCGAAGCTTCGAAGGTTCTGTAATCGAAGCTTCGAAGCTTCGAAATCTTCGACCTTCGAAGGTTCTGAAATCGAAGCTTCGACCTACGAAGGAAAGTTACAGCCCTATACGGAACCCATCGTGCATTATACGTATACAATTTTCCCCGGAACGTTGATTGACGAGCCGACGAAAAAATTCTACGGACTACGGTAACGTCGCCGAGCTGTTCTTTGGTAGCTGGTGGCCTGGTGAAAGGTGCGAGTTATTAACCGAGATGAATGGTTAACCAAGGGAACACCCGGTATAAGGAACGCAGACGGCTCTTGGCCCATGGACTGGGAGGCCAGCTGCTTCTCCAACGAAAAAGTACAAGTCAGCTGTTTTCCGGCATGGCACACGCCAACACGATTGCTCGCCTCCAAATGTTCCGATCGACGTGAAAGCCGACCGATACATGGGGAGGAGTAGACCAGGCGAGAACGATCCAAGAGCCAAGGTGAGAGAGAAAGAGAGAGAGAGAGATACGAAAGAGAGGAGATCCAACGGAAGATCAATGAGTTAGCCGTTCGACGATTCATTCGACGATTTATTCGGGCCGAGATCCTGGCTGGCACCTCGCTTCGAATCATAATGGAAACACCGTGACAACGGACGCGATGATAACATTGGGAATTCTTCAGCCGCTGCTTGCTGCGGAACCAGCGAACGCGACGACGACCCAGCTGCCGCTTTCTCAAAGAATCAGCTGTTTCCCGAAGCACATGTCAGAAGCGGGTGCGCGGCAAGCCGCGATAATTACCAGAAACCCGATGGAATTGAAAGCGAGGCGGACGTGGTTTCCGAAAACTGTAATTTAGATGCAACACCGGAACCGTTACGAATTTCGTCCGAGTTCACGTTTTTATCCAGAGACCGCGACAGACCCGCGCCACCACAGACGCACGAAACTGCAGCTAGCTTACGGAAAAAATATGACTATATATGTTGATGTTCGAATAAATCACTGTGTATCGAATTTTCATGCTGGTCCGGTGGACATGTATTCAGCTTTTTCTGCTGAGAGACGAAATCCCGTTCGACTGGGTGAGCATGCACATTTTTAAGAACGTCTCGCGTGTATTCTTCGCGTGAGTTGGATGCCGGGCGATATTTTTTTGTATTCTTTATGAAAAAGATAAGAATAAAGCGCGCTTTTATCCTGCCCCTTTTAACGGGTAAAGATTTCATTGCTTCAGAAAGGGAACGTAATCCTCTAAAAATCAAGCGTTCAAATTTCAGGGAAAAGTGTGAAGAAGAAACTTTGGGAACGGAGAAGTCGCACAAAAGTGTTGCGACGGGTTCGTGCGAGGAAAAGTTAAACATATTGTGTAGTTACGAAATGAAATGGTAAAAATAATTGACATTGTGATAAAAGAGAACGCAATGTAAAAATAAATTTAATTATCGCAAAAGAGAACGTAGAGATGAAAACAATGGACTTGTTCTGAAAGAGAGCGAAATAATAAAAATAGCTGGAGAAATAATATATCGCGTTAAATTAAAGTGTATGATAATTAATAAAGAACGTCGGCCTATTTCGCGTAGCATTTGCTTTAATTAATACTCAACTGACCCAAACGAATCATCTTTGCAGAGTTTTATATGTTTTAACAAATTAAGAACACAATGTTTACGGAAAGTTTCAACTATAACTAAATGGTACGTTATTACAATTACGTTTGTAATATTCATGTTTCAGTAATTTAACTAATGGAATTACTTGTACGTGGATAAAATGTATTTTACAATGCAATTTCGACATTGAAATTGGGAAAGAAGCAACGAACGGAAAAATATATAATTTGGATCAAAATATTTATAAAATATTCCAGTGTCACAATCTTTTCGATTCTTTTAGAATACTAATAATGTAATTATCACGTTTCGATATGTCCACTGCAAAAAGGGATTACCCGTATTCAAAACACGGTCCCACTAGATTGTAATTTTCCGATAACTGGAATCTGCGTCACTCACTTTTCTTATCAATGAGTGGTTATACATGCGCTGGAACACATGTTCGTGCTAAAAACGTTCCGTCATTGTGGGAATTTCTAATGTAGGTGCAAAAAATATTTCGTCTACGAAGCTTCGCTTAAAAACAGGATTGATTATGTATTTGTAATGGAATTTCGATTATCAAACCAAAGTATGCGACGTATGGAAAAAAATTTGATTATACAATATGCATCGACAAGAATAGGTTGGAAGAAAAGATGACACGATAAACAGGAAAAAATACATTCCAATAATACATACATACATACAAATTATTCTGCGGCATGTATTCCATCGAAAATAGTATTCCAATATTCTGGACTATTTTAAAGGTTCAAGGATTTTTTCAAGGAGTTTTAATATGCATACAAATTAGCACACGGATGATTTGTAATATTTACTTACGCGAAACAATATTCGACGAATATTTCCACGTAGAATAGAAACGTGAATAATTCATGTGACGTTTCCATTATGCTTGTGTTTGACCGAAGCAATTGCCTCGGTTTCGATGAATTAAGTACAAAAACATCAATTCATCCGTGAAGGAACAGAATCTTTTATTACGCACGTAGTACAAACAAATATTTACCGAGCTCAAGAACGTTTTCGATTTATCTCAAACAACGTATATGTAGTCCTTGGAGGGACGAGCGACTGAATTCTAGACGCTGATGGCACAAACAAAAATTTAATTGAGCTCAGGGACGTTTTTATTTTATCGTGAACCTCGTAGTGTCCTTCGCGAAACAAACAGAGTTGCGTGTGATACCGATTCTCGAAACTTGACGTAGGCGATCTTGTATTAGCATAAACATCTGCTAAAGACACTTGAAACGATTTCAATTTTCACAATCAGAAATTGTGCGAAATGACCCTTCTGGTTGGCTGGTCGTAGCGCAAAGTGAGAACCCCTGGCCTTTGTATCCGCTTGTCCGGAACAAGACGGGACGTAACTGGTCAGAGAAAATACACAGGGTGTGCTCGTTTTACGTATGTATTATAACGTCTTCTGGTCTCGAAGCAGGTGCTCCTTATTGCCTGCTCGTGGATCAGGAGCATTACATTTCCCTCGACATTCTTAATCCAACCCGCTGACGCCCTTTTCGCACCCACTGTGGCCAAAGTGCGCCATTTCACGCATTCGCATCAACATGAACCATCGGTGGCTCAAACCATAATTTCTATTAACGCTATTGGGCAGTTTTTCGGTACGTAGAAAATAAGCCTCCTTCATGTTTCAAGGTCAGGCTCCGACAATATTGTGAGTCGTACAATTTTCCGGATTTGGAAATTACCGAATCCGATATTTACGATTCGGAATTTACCTCGTAATAAATTATAAACGTTGTATACGAGTGTTTCTTAATTCAGCATTGGTTACTTGTCGAAAAATTTAATTGATAACTGTATGTTCAGTTATAAAATATTTATTTATTTATTTATTTATTATTTATTTTATACGGACCGAAGTCCTTTAATACAAATGTTTGCAGTTAATGTAGAATAACAGAAAATAATCTTAAACATAAGTCTTAATCTAAAATATAAATTAATTAATTATGGACAGTGCGAAACTAAACTAATGCAGGTACTATTATCGAATAATATTATTTACAAAGGATTATAAAGGATCTCCAATATTTTCTTGCGGTTAAAATTTCAACATTTGTGCGTTTCCGAAAATATCATTCTACTTCCGGTAACGTTTACAATAGCAGTTAACATATTCAACAAAATGTATACATCCGGAGCACACCAATCTAATTTATTGAAAACATCGGACGTTGTTGGATCGTTGTGTTATTCACATGATTTCAATTACTCAAGTTTTGGAGCACTTTCCGTTGCTCCTTAAAACCTCGAAACAAGTACTAAATATTAAATAGAAATTGTGTATACGATAAATTCCTTCATAATATTAGGTTATTTCTTATTTCAAGAATTTTATTTAACCGTTCAAAATAATCTTTTACAACTTACTCCAAATTTTTACGTAACTTTTTTATACAATATTTCAGAAAATTTAATAGGTTCCACAATTTCTGCATATTTTGCTGTTCTTGAATTTAATAAATGTGAAAGCTCCCTTAGAATCTTGACTTGCGCGTTCAAGGGCGCCACCATTTTCATCCCCTGTTGCTCTTGTCACTCCAATGTACAGGCAATCATTTATAACGAATTATAGTTACATTTACGCAATGGTTATTTCGAAAATTGTTTTGCATTTCGATTGGCTCAAACCATCATTTCTATTTACGCTATTGGGCAGTTTTTCGGTACGTAGAAAATAAGCCTCCTTCGTGTTTCCATTTCTCGGTGACCATTTTACCGATACAATCGAAATTTGGTGTACTTTTACTAGCAAGGGTTTACTCATTAACCGAACAGTAGTTTACCGAACAACTGATTTTCAAAATTGTTTTAATTGATTTTCTCTTTTACAAAGTGAAATCTAAAACTGTGGATGTCCGTAAACATTTACAACTCAATTATGATATGTAACACAGACCACTGGATCGATGGCTGTGCAACCAATTTCAAGAGACATACAAGTTGTAATACATGCAACGAACTCTGAAGGCACATAATACCATAGAGTTCAGAACTACTGCGGCGCGCGCAGTCGGAAAGTGCTATATACGAACTTGGATAAACGTCACAACGATTTGCATAAAAAAATGGAACTGATAGATGGGGCTAACTGCTCGTCTAGTTCAGGTGTAGTTGAATGAAGGGGTGGAATCTGAAGGATTATCTGGATCGTAAGGCTTCGGGAAAAACGCGAAAGGTAATTCGTGTGCGTGTATATCACATCGCCATGTAATATTTTATTCAGACTACGTAGTATTTCTTTTGCAATCGCTAAGCTGGTATTGTAAAAGTTTCCGCCGATATTCGATATCAACCCCGTAATATAGAAGATAGCATCGCTTCCAATTTCGGACAAAACTGTATATTTTTCTTCTTTTTTTCGTAGGTTAATAGTTTACTTGCCGGACACGCGAGGCGATTCCGTCTTGATCGATAGTTATACTTTGTTCCCACAACTCAACATTGTCCATTATAACCGTGACAAGAGACCGTTCCTAGGAAAATATGGTCTTGGAAATATGCTGGTGCTTGGAAACCGTAAATTAAACGTAATAGTAATTAATAACGATTCTAGAGAAATTCATTGTTGTATCAATTTGAGAATAAGAGGTTGCAATCGATACTAATCTGTTATTTTATCAGATAAGATTGCTCGTTGAACTATCTTTACTTTCCTTTGCGGGAAATATTTCTTGAGAAATTTGATATATCGTTCAGCGTTTGCATAGTTTATTTTTAAATTGTGTGTGTGAATCCTCAATCAGTAGGGATAAAAATGTCAATCTTTTTAAATGAGCTGGAACATATTTATTAACCACTCTACTCCGACAGACACAATCTAAACGACTCGTATGTAATTTTGTAAAAATTATATTTTCTAATAAGAAATTTCGATTGACACTGCCGCGCGGAATAATTGATTTAAAAATTATTCATAGAGTGGGCGTTGATCCATGAAAACTGTCGGTTATAGGGGAAAATTAAAAGTCACTGTGAGAATACGATGTTGCCTGGGGGAGTATGATGAATGGAAAGGGAGCAGTTGCGCATCAAACAGAAATCCCGAATACGATCTTCGGCGTCTAGCATTTTCTCACGGACGTGAAACTACAAATTTATTGGAAGTTCGTAGTGTTCCGTAGTTGCTCTTTTCGTTAAATCATCATTTCCATCTCATTTCTACGTTGCTTTCCTTTCGTATCGCATATTCATGACTGGGAGCAAAACAAACAGTTACTATGTTCGTGTATATCACACATATACAGAGGCAAGGGGAGAAAATTAATGGTAACACAACCCCCAAATTTCATCTCATAAATGGAATCGATATTTCAAAAAGTTACAGCTATTTGAAGTCAAATATGTAATTTATCTAAATGTTCAGCTTCTTTTATTCGTAAAAGCGGGTAACATGCACGAATCAAAAATCCGCTTGAACGTAGATAAATGGAGTGAAAAACGTTAAGGATGTTCTGGAGGTACAATGGGATACAAAAGTACAAGAAATTCGAAATCCATCAATATATTGGCAATGAAAACCATTCACGAGTATATTTTGCATTAAAAAAAATAGATTAATTTAAAGAGCTTTCGTTTAATTAGTGAATTTCATGTTATATTTATTTTGTAATCAAATTGTCTTCATACTATAAAGAGTTGCAAGTGACTTGTGCGAATAATTTTACCCTGATTTGAACTTCATGAAAATAAATTTGTGATATTCAATATACAGGGTCATCCGTTTTTAAACGGACAAACGTAAACCAGCTATAAAGAACCCCAAATGGAACAAGTTTTATCCCTGCCACTTTTTTTGTTTCGGCCTTGATTTCTAGAAAATTGCAAAAAACCATAATTTTTTTAGTTCACATAAACTTGAATATCTCGGGACTCCAGTGATGAATATTGATGATTTTTTCTTTGTTGTGTTGAAAATAAACAGGAGCATCTTTTTTCTGTTCCCAAAATTTTTTTGTATCACCTTCGAATCTTGGTTTTTTCTGGATCGGACTGTAGCTATCTGCTCCCCTATTTATTTTAAACCAAACAAAGGAAAAATCATCAAGATTCATCACTGGAGTCCCGAGATATTCAAGTTTATGTGAACTAAAAAAATTATAGTTTTTTGCAATTTTCTAGAAATCAAGGCCGAAACAAAAAAAGTGGCAGGGGTAAAACTTGTTCCATTTGGGGTTCTTTATAACTGGTTTACGTTTGTCCGTTTAAAAACGGATGACCCTGTATGTAATTACGCAATAAAAAGTTGAAAATAAATATTTAAATAAATTAAAGATACTTCGGAAAACAATATTCGTGGTTATTATTCAGAACAAACATGTGAAGTTTGCGTAAAATTATTGCTAATTTTTTGCTCTGGAACTGTTTAGTGTATCCTAATAAATTTTGAACATAATTAATTACATAATTTATACTATATAAAAAAAACTGGAGTTTCTAGTTGCGTTCTTTCAAGGATTAAATAGAGTTTGAAGTAGAATTTTATGAATGCTCCATAAAAAGACGTGTTAAAATGTGCAAACCTTAAGTTGCTATAATTCTTAAACAGTTCAGTAAATCGAACCCAAACTTTGGTAATTGCATTCATTTAGTAAGAATTATACAGTGACTCCCACTAATATTCGGACACTCTTACAAAGACGATAACTTTTTAAATATTGTACTATACGATTTGAATTTTCTTGGCAAGCTAGTGCAATTAGTTTGCATAAAAGTATTAGTATTAGTATTAGTATTAGTCCACATAAAAAAGTTGTAAAATGTAACTTTTAGTATTTTTTTTATAATTCCGATCAATTGCAATTTTTGACAAAATTCTTTTTTCGCATCCTGTAGCAAACTAATTGCTGTAGCTTCTAAAAAAATGTTAAAATCGTATAGTACAATATTAAAACAATTATCGTCTTTTTAAGAGTGTCCGAATATTGGTGGGAGTCACTGTATCTTGTCAAATTTTCAAAAATTTTGTTGCGTTTTTACATACCTCCAAAACATCCTTAATGCAAAATTTTATAAATAAAACTTTTCGTAAAAGTACCCACAAGGATGCTACCAACAAAATACACCGTTTTTGAACAATATAATTTTTCATTCTACGAAAGATGCGGTTGATGCAATTCGTAGCAAAACAATGACGTTCGAGCAACGGAATTTTGCTTAAACGTTTGGTCTATTTAAAAAATTCGTCGAACCCATTCGCATTAGGGGCAATTTCCTGCGTATACCCACATAAGCGTGCAGTCGCAGAGGGCTCTCGCAATGCTATCTCGCTGGAATTCATTGGGTTGCATAAAAGCAATCGATCGTACTTATGCCACGCAATGATTAACTTTCAAGTGATTTCATTGCGTTCGCACATCCGTTGTCACGGCCGGCGATGGGTAGTTGTGTTGTTTCGTTGTGCGTGTGCGGAATACATCGTCGGGGTGAGGGGTACGTGTCGTACGGCATCCCGAAGCGAAGGGAGATACGAGGGGAACAGTAACCGGTGGTAGTTTCGTTCGTACGCCCCCCACTAAGTTCGTCGCGACGACGAGGAGGGACACAGCCGCCACCACTGCCACCACTACCGCTACCACCACCATCACAGCCACCACCACCACCACCACCATCGTCATCACCACCACCGCCGTCGACGCCACCACCGCCGCCACCGACGTCGCGACGCCGTGTGTGAATTCGCCTTGCATCGTCGGCGTCGTCGGCGTCGTCTCAGTTACCAACAGTCCGCGCGATCGTTCACGTCGAAGTATTAGTGAAGTGAGTGAAGTACGAAAGAGTGAGTGAGCGAGAGAGAGAGAGAAAAGAAGAAGAGGAGAGAAAGCGAGAGAGAGAGAGATTGAGAGAGACGAAAAAAAGAGAGGATCGTGAATGACAGAGAGACCGGCCGCGCTGTACGCGTACGAGAGGGAAAACCGAGGGATAGAAATAAAAGTGGAAAGGAGGAGGAAAGGAACGTCGCGTCAGAGGGAGCCCGAGAGTGAGAAAGAGAGAGGGGAAAGCACGCTACGAGCCATGCCGCACAGTCTCGCCTGAACAAAGGAAGGCTCCCTCAACCGAGGGTCGATTCCGATCGACGAACCGTTGGTCCCCCTTCGTTAGTCTTCGCCGCGCCTCGTGCGGCACGAGTGTGTACGAAGCGGTCAGTCACGTAGCAGCGGCCGAGCCGTGCGGAACAAAGAGCGGAACAGTTGGAAGGAGAACAGCAGGAGAAACGAGAATCGAGCGTGTGCGTCTGTGAACCGGCTCGCCGGCAAGAGAGAGAGTCACAGAGGAAAAAGACGAACCGACGAATAATACGGCCCGTGCTTTTTGACGGAACGTTCGTTTCCCATCGGTCGATACACGAGCGTACACACGCGTACAGTCCCTTTCGAACGCGGAGGGAATTACTCTTGGTCCGTGTTGAAATTTTTCCATCGGGATCGAATCGAATCGGCTCGGCTTGTGTGCACGGTACGTTTGACGTCGCCACCCGCGAATCGTATCGCTGCGAATTGTGTGCCCCAGGGCCCGTTCTCTCGAGCAACGGGAAACGCTTTCCACGCGTGTGTGCTTTCGTCTCGAGGTGCTCTTTCGTATTTCAAGTTCAAATCGCCCGGCGGGTCCACGCTAGCTTCAGAGACCGAAGGACGCATCGGAGTAGTCGGATTTTTCACTGACAGGTTTGTGCGTGCGTGCAAGCGTGCCGAACGTACCGGCAACCTAACCTAACGACCGTACCCGCACTTCGAACCAGCCCACTATACACAGTGACCAACGGTCGTCGTGTGCTCGCGGGTACGCAAATCAACAAGAACCGATCTCGTCGCGTGCGTGTTGCCGCGAAGTGCTACGAAGCCCTGACAGTGCGACGGAAGAAGGATCCGGATATAGGGACAAAAAAAAGTGACTAGAGGCGACGTGTCTGTATCTTCCTCTTTGTGTGACATGTGCCGCAGGAACACGGTGCGAGTTTGAGAAATTAGAGCGTTCCCTCGGCGAAAAGTATAAAAACCGGTGTACCTCCGTTCAACTACCTACGGATTATCCTCGTATTTACGGTGAGTCATTGTTGTATTTCAATTTAATTCAAATGAAATCCACGACGCCGCCGCCGCCAGCGACTCCATATTGAAGCGGCAAATCCAGCCGATGTATCGTTGCCTAATTGTTCGCGTGAAAATTGAAATTGAATGTTATCGGGTGGTTTCGTGTAGCGATCGTTGCTCGTCGAAACTATTTTCTTTTTTTCAAGCCAATTCGCCGAATCGCTCCGAAACTATTATAAGATGGCGTACGCTGTTACGAAGATTCTAGAATAATCTTACCGCGATGTGCTTATTCAGGAAAATCGTGACTTATTCCAAACGATACGCAGCATCTGCGGCTCTGTTTATTGTCCTTCCGACATTTCGCGTGTCATTGACAGTTTTTCGTAGCAATACTATCTCCGGAAGGCTGTAACCGCGGATCAAAATTCGATAAGATTCTTTCGAATAATATTGAACGGGAATTCTCACTCTCGCCGGTTTTGTTACATAATTTCTACCTGTTTTTCGATATTTAAAAATCGAGCGGTTCTAATTTTAGCGTTTTCAAGGTCTCGCGGCTCACGAGAAAATTGATTTCGCCCGATGAAATATTCATTGTTGTAGTTAAATTTTTTCCATTATCTTGGGAAATCGGAACGCCGACTGAAAACCAGTGGGAAATCAATATAAACGGAGATTAGGCTGTCTGCGAACTCAAGGTCAAGCTCCGACAATATTGTGAGCCGTACAATTTTCCGGATTTGGAAATTATCGAATCCGATATTTACGATTCGGAATTTACCTCGTAATAAATTATAAACGTTGTATACGAGTGTTTCTTAATTCAGCATTGGTTACTTGTCGAAAAATTTAATTAATAACTGTATGTTCAGTTATAAAATATTTATTTATTTATTGTTTTATTTATTATTTATTTTATACGGACCGAAGTCCTTTAATACAAATGTTTGCAGTTAATATAGAATAACAGAAAATAATCTTAAACATAAGTCTTAATCTAAAATATAAATTAATTAATTATGGACAGTGTGAAACTAAACTAATGCAGGTACTATTATCGAATAATATTATTTACAAAGGATTATAAAGGATCTCAAATATTTTCTTCCGATTAAAACTTTAACGTTTGTGCGTTTCCGAAAATATCATACTACTTCCGGTAACGTTTACAATAGCAGTTAACATATTCAACAAAATTAATACATCCGGAGCATACAAATCTAATTTATTGAAAACACTCGGACGTTGTTGGATCGTTGTGTTATTCACATGATTTCAATTACTCAAATTTTGGAGCACTTTACTTGCTCCTTAAAACCTCGAAACAAGTACTAAATATTAAATAGAAATTGTGTATACGATAAATTCCTTCATAATATTAGGTTGTTTCTTATTTCAAGAATTTTATTTCACCGTTCAAAATAATCTTTTACAACTTACTCCAAATTTTTATGCAGCTTTTTTTTACAATATTTCAGAAAATGTAATAGGTTCCACAATTTCTGAATATTTTGCTGTTCTTGAATTTAATAAATGTGAAAGCACCCTTAGAGTCTTGACTTGCGCGTTCAAGGGCGCCACCATTTTCATCCCCTGTTGCTCTTGTCACTCCAATGTACAGGCAATAATTTATAACGAATTACGGTTACATTTACGCAATGGTTATTTCGAAAATTGTTTTGCATTTCGATTGGCTCAAACCATCATTTCTATTTACGCTATTGGGCAGTTTTTCGGTACGTAGAAAATAAGCCTCCTTCGTGTTTCCATTTCTCGGTGACCATTTTACCGATACAATCGAAATTGCGTGTACTTTTACTAGCAAGGGTTTACCCATTAACCGAACAACTGATTTTGAAAATTGTTTTAATTGATTTTCTCTTTTACAAAGTGAAATCTAAAACTGTGGATGTCTGTAAACATTTACAACTCAATTATGATATGTAACACTCTAAGATATGTAGTCACTCTAATGTACAGGCAATAATTTATAACGAATTATGCTTACATTTACGCAATGGTTATTTCGAAAATTGTTTAGCATTTCGATTGGCAAAAATAGTACAAGGTGTTTCAAAATTATTACAATTTCGTCACACGTTGTAGATTTCAAATTATCCATAGAAATGCTAAAATTTTCAGATTTCACGCGAGTATATTAATTAGAAATTTAGCAGAAATCAAGCAATCGAACAAAAGTCATACAACAGAATGAACGGACGGCCGGTATAAGCTAGTGCTTGAAGGAAACAGCTATCAAAATTCATCGAGATCAAGTGGGTTCCGCGAAACAAGCTGGTTTTGTACTCGTGGCATCGAGTATCTTCTCCTCGCATCGATGATTCATTTTCGAATGGAATAATGCGCGTTCATCGGTGCAGGTCGCACATCGATTTCTCTCGTAAACGAGAAGGTTCGACTTCTCGAGAGAGATTAAACGTAGGTTAGAATGAATCGTGGGTGTTCGAAAAAGTGCAAAAATTCGGACAAACAATTCTACGTTATAATCGAACGGTTGGCGTTCTCTGACGTAAATCCGCCTTCGAAGCTAATTAGTAATTACGATGAGACTGGAATTGAAAACATTCGAGTCATCGAGAAGTTGAAAAGTCTCGTTGAAAACGGTGGAGCCAAAGCAAAAATTTATTCGTTCAAATTTACGCACTAGATTGTCTGTTAGAGAATATTCTCTGAACCAGAATATTCTCCGTTATTTTTAACCCATCTATACACTTTTGAAAATTTACGTCGAGAACGTGGAGCTATAGAAATTCAAGGTTTGAATATGTTTAAATTCCGTACTCGGGGACACACGGTATCAATTCCGTGTAAACGCCGCGGACTCGTGTAAACCGAATCAGAAATCGTCCTGATAACTAACCGTCGAGCCTATACATAGAATCGTTTCATTCATAACTTGAGGATATACGCTGCGAGTCACTTTTACGCGATTCCAAGTAAATACGTCTCGCTGTAGAACGTTACGCAAAAATTGCAGAATTTTTCTTCCGGAGTAATTTGAAATCGCATTTCCGAACACGAATTAATGCGGCGCGTTTCCTGATTATGGACTGAAAGTGCATGTGGTTTTATGATTTTTATCAATACGACAGGTTTCGTGTAATTTCTGCATAAATTACTTATTTTTGACGCGGTGTTTACGCATATCATAAATTCCGACGAGCTTTTTAATTTTATTTGGTGCTGAAACTGCCCATGAAATTAACTTCACTTTGAGCTGTAGTAGATCCATAATATAAAGGGAATTTCGAAAAAATTTCATCAGACTGGTTTCTACAGAAATTTATTTTTCTAGGAACGAAACCGAAACGATCTCTGTTTTTAATTGGTTATATTCGATTAATTTAAAACAATTATTACAAAATAATCCTTGTTCAAAGTGCACGCGTGGACTACTTTTGAACTTTCCAAATCCATGCACGTGTGATAGTACGTAATTTATTTAGCAATATAATTTAAGTTTATATTTAGTAATATAATTAAATTTTGTAATTATTAATTTAGTAGAAGTTGTAATTTTAATTCGTCGGGTTCGCCACGGTTATTATTCTGATTAATTAAAACTTTAACGGTAAGTCTGACTGAAAATGATTTTTCTTGGTTCTCCTTAATTTTTCAGTGGTCATTCAAAGCGTTTACACAAATCATTCAATACCACAAAGAATTTGTTTATTCGGTTATACTTTATGTATAATTGTATATGTACATACAATTTATTGAGCTATATTTTATGCATTTGCATCGTTGCAGAATTGCTTAAATCGGCGCAGAAATGCCAAGTTTTTTGCCGAGCGTGCAGTTTTCGAAATGGTTGCAGCTTATCGGTTGAGGGACTATGTATATGCAACAGTATTCAAAAGAACAACTTTATCATGATTGATAGTATAATTTTCTTTGTTCGACTAAATCTATTTCTGGCACGTCGGATGCTGTGCGTGAATCAATACACGGTTCTAATCAATATGTTCGACGTGCACTGTTCGATAAACAATTAATACCAATATTCGGCTTGTTGTCGGTATTAATATGTCCTCGTTAGCACATTGCGTTCCAGCGTTTAATCAGTTTCCGTTACATTAGGGAACCGCTGAACCGCCTGCCGAGGCTTAATCGATCAACGAATGACTACCATAACGAGAACGCTGAGATTTCATTTTTACCGAATTTCAATGATAATCGCCGCGTGTTTGTCACATACATTATACTTTCGCAGCCGCTTTGAAAGCACTATTAAAGCCAATCGTTTATTTTGGAAAAAGTTTTAACGCTTTATACAGAATATACCGATTTATCGTGTTCCCGGAAAAGGACTTAAAACGTTTTCACTGGAAAAAATTAACGATACGAACAAACATATCGAATATTTATTTAGAATCCTCGCACAAGGAAAAACGGGAACTCGCACCGGAAGTCATACCCCGAAACTTCCGGGAAATAACCGCCGCCGCAGTTATTTTTCCTTTCCAAGTGATTTTTCGGTTTTTCTTACACTTTCACACAACCACATTGTTTTCCAAGTAGTGAATACGTTAAACTTAATTTTTAACATGTTCGAATTTTTGCAAGAGTATGTCCCGTATGAAATGATTAAGCAGCGTCAATGTTATCGAATTTTAAGAACATAATTAATTGCTGAAGTAGATTATGTGAAATGTCCAGTTCAATTTTTCATTGAATTTCCCAGAGCGCTTTAGAGATATTTCGTGATGTTCATTGTGTCATTTGAGTTATTCACGTAGCAACATAAGGTCATGGAGTTATCGCGATAATTAATTCATCGAGCGCGAACGCGAGCCCCTAATTGCACATCGATCGACTCTATCTCGTATTGCCAGCTGATTAAGCTTGCAACGTGTGTTAGACGGTCTTGTTGACTTTAACATTGACCCATTATCTTCCTCTTTTTTTGTTAGTGGAAGTCAGCCATCGCACGCTGCGGCTGGTGTCGTTCACAGAATTCTGATTCTAAGGACAGGCATGACAAAGGAAACAGTCAACAACACGAGAACAAAACACTAGACAGGCTGACAATAACAATGCACTAAATACACGTTATTATCTTTACTAGTTAAAAATTTATATTTTGCTCCGAAAAAATCGCCGGTATTAAAAGGCAGTGAAGAGAAAATTACACGAGAAATTTGTTTATTGTTTACAAAAATTAGTAAATGTAATTCATTGAATATTGTTACATTACAGTGGGTAAAAAAAGTATTGGCACACTCTGAAAAAGGCGATAACTTTTTAAATATCATATTATGCGATTTGAATTTTTTTGGGAAGCTCGAGCAATTAGTTTGCCATAGGATGCGAAAAAAAATTTTGTCAAAAATTGCAATTCATCGGAATTGTAGCAAAAATACTAAGAATCTGCAGTTGTAAAAATCTGCAGTTGTAAGAATCTGCAGTTATAGGTCGAAAATGGTGAAAATCTGCAATTTTTAACATATTTAAACGTTTATAGCTCATTGCAACGTCGACCGATTTTGACGAAATTTTCAGAATATGTTTAATTGACACAGGTCTACAAAACGTATTTTTAAAATTTTCAATATTGGCCCACATAAAAAAGTTGTAAAATGCAACTTTTAGTATTTTTGCTACAATTTCGATGAATTGCAATTTTTGACAAAATTTTTTTTCGCATCCTATGGCAAACTAATTGCTCTAGCTTCCCAAAAAAATAAAAATCTTATAATATGATATTTAAAAAGTTATCGCCTTTATAAGAGTGTGTCAATACTTTTTTTACCCACTGTATTTAGAACTTATTAATACTAAACGTACCGGTCTGTAAAAGTAACAGGCACATGTTGTCTTATAAAAATAAAATTTAATTTATATAGACTTTCCGCGGATATTATTGTAGTATGTGCTCTAATAAAATATTTATCAAACCATTTCTTATGAAAACATTTTTATAATCTCAATAATTGTAAAACAATAAATCCAGATCCGACGTTTAGTGTCAAAAAGAAAAACAATAAATTTCTATTTCATTCGAGTTTGTTAGATCGAAAATTGATATTTTGCGTAAAGATTCGTCGTTCGGTTGAATAATGAGCAATAATCTGCAGTTGCATAAAGATATGCGATTTATTTGTTACGAAAGCGATGGACACCTGGCAGAAGACGGAAAATTCTGCCCACTTTACTGCCCCCATAAATTTACCTGTAATAGTGGAACTTGCACGAGCATCGTCTAACTACGACACGATATTAATTTAAACATGCTATAATCTCGGCAGACTGTTCGAAAATCTATTCAGGACTGAAACGTGATCGTAGGTAAAGGATCGTCGCGTCGTGGGCAGCCCACAGAACCCCTGGAATTGCTTTGTAACGGTGTTTCGTTCAGATTCCTGTAGACTTTAGAATCTTTGAGAAATCTTTTGTAACAGGCATCCGTTCCCGGCCTTTCCTAGACCTTGTTCCTTCGGGAAAGGACTCGCATTCCTCGATGACGCGCAGAATATTTGGCCCCATCCGCCGAGGCTCCTGTTGCGGGAAAACCTGTTTTCTTCGAATCTGACGGTCAGTTTTCCAAACGAGCATTGAAAGCTGCGTGCGGCTGCATTCTTTTTCTACGTCACGTACCATTTTCCTTCCCTTGGAGATAGCCGTCCATTTATATTCCCTGAATTCTTGAAAATTTCGGACGGATGGGTAGCATACAGATTGCTAAACTTTCGATCCTCCCTTTTCTCCTGGGCGCGGTTGTATAACTACATTCTACACACAACGAAATCGTAAACCTCTCAATTTTTCAAATTTAATGAACTCCGCGCTTAAATTCGATCCTACAGCTTCCAACATTCGTGTGATTTTTATAAATTTGCAGCGATAGTGAACCTTCTTTAAGATCCATTTATACTCAAAAATATATCTGACGGAATATATTCGATCAGACAAATATTCTTCAATGCACTTTAACTGAAGTATGTAGAGCTACGGTAGGTGTACATACTTCCATTAAAATGCATATAAGAATATCTGTCTGATCGAATATATTCCTTCGGATATATTTAAGTATACATGGACCATTAAGGATGTTCTGAAGCTATATAAAAACGCAACAAAATTTTTGAAAATTTGACGATATAATTCTTACCAAATTAATGCAATTACCAAAGTTTGAGTTAGATTCACTACACCGTTTAATATTTATAGCAACTTAATGTTTGCTCATTTTAACACGTCTTCTTATGGAGAATTCATAAAATTCCACTTGAAACCATATTTAAACCTTGAAAAAACGCAACTGGAAACTCCAGTTTTTTATTTATATATAGTAAAAATGATGTATTTAATTATGTTCAAAATTTATTAGGATTCACTAAACAGTTACAGAGCAAAAAATTATAAACTGTTACAAAACGCGACTATACTGTAGAACACTGAATATAGCTACTATTCGGAGGGTACAATTATTCACAAAATAAATTTACAATTTTTTATAATATGAAGAGACAATTTGATTAAAAAATAAATATAATATGAAAATCACTAATTAAACGAAAGCTTTTTAAATTAATCTATTTTTTTAATGCAAAATATACTCGTGAATGGCTTTCGTTGCCAATATATTGATGGATTTCGAATTTCTTGTACTTTTGTCTCCCATTGTACCTCCAGAACATCCTTAATCGCTGCTGTTCTCTTCGAATTCGAACGGAAATAAAAGTTCTTTGTTTCAGAAATGTTTACATGTGACTCGAGTTTAATCGATTGAATATTTGGTTTACCATCCGATGCTTCTCATAATTCATGCATTGGTCCGACACTTTATTTGAAATACGAAATCTTCGGACCACGAAAATAGTGCAGCCATCTGGTTCCTCACGATTAAACTTCAGCTGTAAACAAAACTTTGCTCCATTTCGGTATTTTTCTTTAATGTATTTTTTGATCAACATTCTCCGCAGTTTCTAACGCGCGCCGTTTCCACATTGTTGCGGAATACGTCGTACATTCCTCACGCTTGTAGATATTCCCGTCTAGTCTGCAATTTGATGCGTTGTCAGGGTGCAATTTGACAATTCTAGTCGTAAATGCACACCGCAACAACTCCCGGCACGAGATCTACCTCCGATTTCCTCTCTTTGCCATCATTTTGATAGTTACTCCTATCGATCTCGATATTTTCAAACCCCCTCGTATCATTCGCTCCGTTAATTAATTAATTAATAAACATGGAATATGTAAGGCACGAGCTGGGCGCGGTTGATAAACAGAGTCGGTCAACATCGTTTCGCAAAATTTGCTGTGTCCGAAGATAACAGCTACGAAATGCGGGGTTTCGTAAAAGAGCGATGAATTATTGCATTTTCTCAAGAACACCATCCCTGAGGAGGAAGCTTGTATAAAATCCTCCTAAAAATATCCGGATAATTATGCTCTACAAAATAGATTCTGTAATCAGAACTGAGCTCCGCAATCAATTAAAAACGATAATTTCATTAAAAAATTCAGATAATGGTACTGCTACATTCGTTAACAAAATGTGAGAGCTTTTTTCGATTTGATGGCATTGAAAATTAATACAACACCAGGTAAATCTTTTTGTGCTTTGATATTTCTCTTACAGTTTTGTATGTAATTCTTAAACAAGTTCGTGAGTGGCTGAAATATAAAACTAAAAATGATTCAAAAATCTAAAAAGAATTTGAGAATATTCTTATTCTATTATTTAATTATATTCTTATTCTATTATTTAATTATATTCTTATACTTTCAAATTATTACCCCCGAACAACGAACCCTTTTCACACTTCTACAATTGAGGTTCTTAAGATCATATTTAGCTTTATTATCAATTTTTTTGATACACATTTTTGTAAAGTACTTCTTGTAGATACATTGGTCTTTCTACAATAGCAAATGTAAGCAGTAATGTAAGAACTTTGTTTATGAATATCTCAAAAACTATCGAGCGTTTGCGCCTATAATGGTATATATTCGTAAATGGGAGATCGAGATCTATAAGTATACAAAGTCTCAACTAAATCGGTCTGACGTGGTCCTTGCACTCTCCTTGTAAGTAAATTACGATGTTGATACAAAGGTCAGAATAGACTCTGGCACCGTTGACGAAAGGTTAAAGATGTTATACTCCCTTGCGTCGCTGGACTGAAAATCATTTTTCGGAGTGCGAAAATCGTGCAGGAACGGGTGACACGGTTCCACGTCGTAGACACGCCATTGCGTATCTAATTAACGCGATTACCTTACCGCGGAACCCGTTTCTATGGTTATCGTACCCTTATTTAGGATTGCCGACGTCTTGCCTTTGCGCGTTCTTGCGCATGTGTAGGAGCCTGAAGCAGCGAAAGTAAGCGCTGTCAGCGTCTCGAGCCGAGCTGCTTCGATTTATCGGCATCGAGTAGACGAAAGTGTCCCGCGATCGAGCCTCAAAATGCTCGTACACGACGCTTACCGGCTTCGGTCTGCTCTTACATAACCGTGCAGACGGTAAGAAAGGCAATTACGTATCGCGAAACGTGTGCAGGATCATTAAGTTACCTAGCGGTATTAGCTCGAGCTAAATTAATCGCGATTCGATCAAGACTGTGGGAAAGTTACCGGGGCTACGTGCTCCGGATACTTTCGACTCTCGAACCTAGGCTCTCGGATCGTGGGCGGATCATTTTCCTTCTAGAGGAGCATCCTTGCACGATTACGTTAAATATTAACCTTTAACCCCTCGAGGACGACCTCTACCATCGTACTGGCTTCGACTTTTGACTCGTAGTTTCAGAATTGATTACTCGTGGTCAGATTATTGGATACAGTTCATTATTCTGTACTTTCTAGAATTTCAACACTGCTATGGAAATTATATCGTCACGGAACTAATTTTTCATCAAAGTTTTCGTAGTACAATTTATAAAGACACGAAGTTTGCTTTTATTCTTAATTCCATTTTTCCAATTCATATTTTGTACAAACGTATCAACGCGGGTGCCGACTAGATAGTACCGGGTAACTTTGTATCGGTTTCCGATGTCCGATTCGATTTTCGTTTAACGTTTACACGAACTCGATAAGAATTTTTCATCGCTCCAATTTTCTCGTAAAATGGAGAATATAAACATTAGAAACTTTTAATCAGGATATTTCATAGTATTTATGTAATACTGCTCTCTTTCCAGTAAGTGTAAGAACGATCGTTTACTGGGTTTCCAGTTAAAATAATATTCTTCGAATAATTCGAAACATACGGCGAAGAAATATGTAACGCGGAAATCGCCAGTCGAAACATAGTGCGCCGTGGAAATGCTGAAAATGCTCTCTTTGTATGCAGCGGCGAATTACGTAAACTACCGGTAGTTTACAAAGTATGTATGCCCGTGTTTGGCAATAAAACGAACAGATGCAAATCGGCGACTCGGAAGTAGCTGATAATTGCCTCGCGATTAGAATCTTGTTTTTGAAACACCTCGAAAGTAGTTCGCGTTTCACTTTTGGGGAAAGGGATATGGGACAATCGTGCGTTTTCGCAATTTCCACGCGCAACAAATCAAATATTACAGAAATATACTCATTAAATATGAAACAACGAATGGCTGCTATCAAAACGTATAATACGTTCACGTTAATCGCCAGATGATTAGAGTTTTCAATTTGAAAAGAGAAAATACGAAGCTTGAGTGACTGTGAAACGCAATAAGTAAAACCTGAATTAAGTTTAATCGTATGACAATATCGGATTAATCAGTTCTGACTCTCACTGAGCAACAACTTTCTAATGAGGAATCACTTTATTCGATTAACATTAACGGGACATGTGAATTTCCGCAGCTTTCAAATTACGAATCTAAACTGCGTGTTTAGTTTCGACAGACTGCAGATATTTTTGTATTTTTATCAAATATGAATAGAAAATATACATACACAATGATGAATAAAATTAACCGAATACATTGGGTGTACAAATTAACTCGTGGCTCTCACAGATAATCAGTTCTAATTTCTTTTTAAATCCAAATCTTTCATTTCTCAAATCAAAGATTCATTAATTACGATTCATTAATTATGTATACGATGAAGTGAATGTACAAAATGCGATGGAAATAATTTCCCACAGTAGAATATATTTTAATTGTAAATAACAAATTGTTGCAGAGAAGGCTCTGAATGAATTCGTGCACCTAATAATAAAAATTAATTCAATCGAATGACTGCTTTCTATTTCAATGTTAATATGTTCCTATACAATTTTTATAAAACGCAAAAATCACAATCCATGACTGAATTCGTGAGACCAAATTTGTAAATGCCTCGATGAAAGTCGTAGAGATTGATTGCACGCGAAACGGATTAATATTTCGACATAGGAAAATATGTTTCCGGTTCTGCGCGACACTCGGCGTTGCGCAACCACTTTTTACACATTCGCCGGTTGTCGGCTTGTGCCATCCCGCAATCGGAGTAGTCTCTCCCGCCGGTTTCGCGAGAGTGAAATGCTAAAGTGAAAGGGTATGTCTTTCCGTGCGTGCTGTTACCTCATAAGTTGTGTTCCTCGTAACGCTACCTCGAACCGAACCGAAACTCTACTCTTACAAACACATATTCCTACAAGTTCACGACCAAATTTTACCTATTATCCAGCAGTGTTTTCATTTCTCCTTAACTAACTTTCGTACAATTAACCTTCAACTTCTAGTATCAGAATTTGCCGGGCAAAATTAGACAAACTTTATGTAACACCTACAAAATTAAATTCCCGATTAAAGCGATCACTGGACTGCGCAGTTTTTGTTGCATTTATCACAAAGATTAGTAGCTGTAATTTAAAATAGCAAAGAACATAAGAATAATTGAAGTAAATTTTCAATTCACTCCGGTTCCTCGTAATTGCACTCTTCAATGAAACATTAAAAAGATGAATACAAAAATTTAAGGAAAGTTCAAAATACCTGGGCTTTTAGCTAAAGGTAAACGCAGACGCACGGCTCTACGTGGGTCTTCAGTGACCCAGGATTCGCCGGTCAGGGCAAAAGGAGCCCCGAAGCAACAACACCTATGAGACATTGGTTTCGGATAGAAACCGGGGTTGGAAAGTTGGTCGCGTGAAGCTGATTCGGAGCGATGTTCTCCAACACTGGTCTGCATACATAAAACAAGAGCGTAGTTCACTGACGTGTAACGCCACTTCGGTTTTCCTTTTTTCCCCGCGACGCGAAAAAGTATTACGTGCGAAAACGTTGTAATGCGTCACATGCCACAATTCCTGCGGAGCTTCCGCGTGACTGTTGCCGTTTATGCATCGACTCGTCGAACGAGATTTCCGTGTACCCCTATTATTATTCTGGAGACTGTGTGTGCTGCGTTCAGGCGTCCATCGATTCAAAACTTACGCGTCGACTTTAGGCTTGCGGACAAACGCTCCGCTGTATCGATATCGTGTTCCGCGCCCAGCAAATCAATATCACGCGCGAGCATCCCGTTTATAGAACGGTATTTAATCTCTTACGTGAATAGTGCGGCAGTTAGAACTTCGAAATCGAATCGCTCGCCGAAATATTCTTTTCCATTGGCGATCAATGTTGCAGCAAGAGTGCTTAATTGGTGGCTCCGGAGAAACCTCGAAACTCGCGGACGTGTTCGATATCGTAAGTAAATAAATGGATGTTTGTGTATATATATTAATATATTTAAGATCAAAAATCTAAATTCTTCTTACATTTAGCACGGACGAAGCCGTGTCGGGGGCTGCTAGTGGTATATATTCGTAAATGGGAGATCGAGATCTATAAGTATACAAAGTCTCAACTAAATCGGTCTGACGTGGTCCTTGCACTCTCCTTGTAAGTAAATTACGATGTTGATACAAAGGTCAGAATAGACTCTGGCAACGTTGACGAAAGGTTAAAGATGTTATACTCCCTTGCGTCGCTGGACTGAAAATCATTTTTCGGAGTGAGAAAATCGTGCAGGAACGGGTGACACGGTTCATAGAACGGTATTTAATATCTTACGTGAATTTTGCGGCAGTTAGAACTTCGAAATCGAATCGCTCGCCGAAATATTCTTTTCCATTCGCGATCAATGTTGCAGCAAGAGTGCTTAATTGGTGGCTCCGGAGAAACCTCGAAACTCGAGGACGCGTTCGATATCATAAGTAAAGGGTGGGCCATTTAAGATTTGGAATTTGAATCGGCTATAAAAAAAACTAATTAATATTTTTTCAAAGTTATGAGTTTATTAGAAAGAAAACCCTGGATCATGTAATATGGCAATGCGAATTGTACAATGCACAAAGACGAAACTTAATAAGTTCTTTGCTCAATATGGGCCTTCAGCTGCCCCTCAATATAGACACAATTATAGCAAAGCCAAATTTCAAAGCTTTTACTAGCATCCACTCGTTTTTCCTAAACTGTAACCTACACATTTAGCGTTAACAGACATTGCTGTTATATTCATTTAATTATTATAGAATTTCTATTGTATTACTCCTGTATTCGATACTACAGTATTTACTAATACTATTCATGTAAAGCATAATAAACCCAGAAGGGTTTCAATGCTTAATAAAAAAAAAAGTTAGAAAGATTGAACCTTTCCATTTAGAAATGGAAGACATTCAAATGACTGCCACAGCTAGCCTTACAATACCCCATTCGATCAGTCCAATTTTTCAGCACATTTTCGATTGTTTAAGCCTCTATTTCGTCAATGGCAACTTCGATTTCGTGTTTCAAGTCGTCAATCGTCGCTGGATGGTTAGCGTAATACTTGTATCCCACAACGATCCAGTTTCACGAACTCGCTTCATAAATTGATGCACAAACTGCGTTTTTGGCACATCCTTTTCGTCAAATTTTTTTCGTACATTTCTTACAGTTCGAGTAGAAGACTCACCACTTTGGAAATAAGTTTTTAATATTTCCCAACTTTGTTCAAGCGAAAAGCGACCCATTTCAGAAATGTCAAACATAAAACTAACTTTCTGTCACATCGGAAATGTCATCAAACAATAACCTATAGTTCCAATTCCAAACGTTAGATGGCCCACCCCTTATATTCTTGGGGTTGCATATTCTCTTGGGTATGAAAGAAATGTATAGAATCAAGTGAATCAAAAAATCTGCTACATTGCAGCCACGTGAGAAGAATAAAAATTGTCAATTACGAGAAACAGAGCTTTTAGTATTTTACGATTTGTATTTGGTTTGCTTTCTAAAAACTATCCTTCCGTGTTGGTGAAATTTTGTATCGATATTAAAAACGTAACTTATATTTATTTATTTATTTATTATTATTGCTTTAAACCAAGTGGTTTATATAGCAAGTACAATATTATTACAATTAGCTTACACTAACTAATTGAAACGTTATTTCTAAATTCTAACGGAACATTGTTTGAGAAAATTAAAAATTATTTTCAGACCTTGTATATCAGGTTTACATAAGAAGGAACTAATACAAAGAGGGAAACAGTACTTACCTTTGAGGAGCTTTGTTTCTAATGTAAAAACGTAACTTATATTTTGAATATAAGAAAGCAGTGCAGCTGGTTTACAAATTTCGAAATAGACTTTTTTTTCGATTAACTAAGATCAAGTTATACCAACGTTTTTTATCAGAAGATTGAATCGGTAGTTGCTTAAAAGATTGTTGCAAATGATAAAGTTGAAAAGAAGACGTTGAAAATGGTAATCAAGAAATATCAGTTTTGCGCTGAAGTTTAGCGTCAAAACACGACGTGACTCATACGATTAGTTGATAACATATATTCAAACACTCCTTGCGAATATACATAATCAATGAATATGAATGGCAAAAGTACGCAGCCGATGTCATTTTCATATCTCGTAAAAAGCCGTGTTGAGAAGTTTCGGGAGTAGTCCGAAAGCTTTCAGTATGATGCATCGTTGCAGAAGTAGTTGGAGATATACATACGTAAGAACACGCGGTCGCCGAAGTACTGAAATAGATTGCGCATAAAACGAAGAATGTAAATAGAAAATGCACGGGATGCCTCGTTTTTGTTGTTCTCGCGTTGCGCGATTAGAAAATTCTCGTGCCTCGTGGGATTTCCGATAATTCGAGCGGTACGTTGATAAGATGACAAACGTGACTCTAATCATCACGTGCACAACCAGCACAACAAGAATTACCATTCACTGGATATCCGCATTAATCACCACGAGCGATCGTTACGAGCGATTTGCTAACGCTTTAAACAACCAATAAATCCTGGCCGAGTTACCCGCGCAAGTTTATCGATCGGTTAATTACTTCTTCCACGTCAGAGGAAAAACCACACGGCTGCTTATAGTTTATTCGGTTTTTATGAAACGGCAGACTTGTTAACATTGTCAGTTTTTGTTCCGAAATGTTTGCACGCGTTATTACGTTCCGTGTTGCCGTTAGGTGATCTCATATGTACCGATGTCGGATAAACATTTGGGAGATTCACTCGGATATAACTTCTGCATAATGCACGAAAGTGTTACAGAACTGCACAGGTCAGGACTGTAGAGAAAGAATCAAGAATACACCTCCTGTCACTCGATTTACGCGAATATAAATGGTGTAAATTGAATCTGTCAGTGTAATAGCAAAAAGTGTACATATTTATTTTACATAACTTGACAAAAAAATAAGTAAGACATTTCAAGAAACAGGAGTATGTAAGTTTCATTCGATATCACTATCGCTACTGTAATTAAAACAGTAAGTCTTTTCTTATCAATTGGCATAAAATTATCTTCATCGCGCTTGAAACATGTGGAAATTCGTCTTTATTTTCATTGTTAATGTAAATTTGCAGGATGAGTGTTTCTCAATATTTTCTGTTACTAAGTTTTCATAAATTTGCTGATATTCGCTGCAACGTTTCATTAAATTTTGACGAAATTTTAAGGCTCATTGAATGTTTGGATCAATATCTATAATGGCACATTCTAATTTGTTGGCTAACTCTTTCTGCGCCACGCGTTCCGCCAACCGATCTTACACTACTAAAAGTATGTATGTACAGTGGGTAAAAAAAGTACTGGCACACTCTTAAAAAAGCGATAACGTTGTAAATATTGTATTACACGATTTGAATTTTCTTGAGAAGCTAGAGCAATTAGTTTGCCACAGGATGCGAAAAAGAATTTTGTAAAAAATTGCAATTCATCGAAATTGTAGCAAAAATACTAAAAGTTGCATTTTACATCTTCTTTATGTGGACCAATATTGAAAATTTTAAAAATGTGTTTTATAGACCTGTGTCAATTAAACATATTCTGAAAATTTCGTCGAAATCGGTCGACGTTGCAATGAGCTATAAACGTTTAAATATGTTAGAAATTGCAGATTTTCACGATTTTCGACCTTTAACTGCAGATTCTTACATCTTTCAATGCCTGTCGTTTTTTTCGGATCAACCGATTTCGATGAAATTTGACCAGTGCATATAACAGATCTACAAAACGCATTTAAAAAATTTTCAATATTGGCCCACAGAAAAAAGTTGTAAAATGCAACTTTTAGTATTTTTGCTACAATTCCGATGAATTGCAATTTTTGAAAAAATTTTTTTTCGCATTCTGTGGGAAACCAATTGCTCTAGCCTCCCAAAAAAATTCATTTTCAGAATATATGTAACTGACACAGATCTACAAAACGCATTTTTAAAATTTTCAATATTGGCCCACATAAAAAAGTTGTAAAATGCAACTTTTAGTATTTTTGCTACAATTCCGATGAATTGCAATTTTTGACAATTTTTTTCGCATTCTGTGGCAAACTAATTGCTCTAGCCTCCCAAAAAAATCCAAATCGTGTAACACGATATTTAAAAAGTGATCGCCTTTTTAAGAGTGTGCCAATACTTTTTTACCCACTGTATATACATATCTGACCGCGTAAAATAAGATCGCGCGTAAAAAGTTGCGCGTAACAAAGTGCCATGTAAATTGAGGGACGGGTGTATTAGCAAATGTTTGTACGCAGCCAAGGAGATAGAACGTTAAATGAAAATTATTTTTGCAAAACGCTGTTACAATTGACGAAGACGAAATAATTCAGGACGCGGATAAAACCTGACAGACGTTCAAGATCTTGCGAAATCTCGCTGATTACGGTTCCACGGAAGAAAAGGCAGACCGAGCAATTACGGTGCGATAGTGTTGGAGGTTTCGCGCGTGTCCGTGGCACCTAATGTCTTTTCTTCTCTTTCTTCTGTTTAGAGTCTCTTGTTTTCTTTTTTTCCGAGCAAATTTCTACGAGCGTTTGCGCGGTTCCTGAGACGGTTTGTCTTGACTTTCATTTCTTGTCGTTCACGTAATCGTGGAATTCGACGAGCGAACCCGAGTGTGCCCAGCTCCGTTCAAAAGTGAAAGTATCCCGGTCGGATTAAGAAGTTTCTTCAGGCGGTCGCTCGTCCCCTGCATGTAATTTCACCGCTTCGCGCGGAATCTCGCCGGATGCACGCCATAGGAGCGTAATTTTATGGGTAACGGGAACGGGGTTAAGGACAGGCACGTAAAAACTCGAGGCCCGAGAGAGTGGATCCATTAATTGTGAACCGGTCCTTTTTAATCGGGCGACCTGCGGCGTCGACAACCGACCAAACGCAACGCGTGCAAATGTGGCTGCGTCGCGCACAAAGAGAGTAAGGGCGAGCTAGCACGAGCTGCGTGACCGTTCACGTATAGGAATACAGTTACGGAGTCGCGTTAGCTTGCCCTAAATTATCCGTCGGGTTAGGGCTGCCATCCATGAAATCACTGATCTAGGACAGAGCCCCGAAACCCCGGACATTTTCGCTAAAAATCCGCATACTTTCCGGGTTGCCAGCAGAATTCTTCCGACGATCTCGTGGTAGCCATTGGTAGATCCAGGCAAAATCCTTGAGCAACAATTTTGTCTCGAATACAGCGAGGTACCCTGTAACTAATTCGTTCGAGAACCTAACCTCACCCACCGATCGGTAGTAATATAATCAGCAAATGGGGAATTCACTTACAATACGACCAGTTTGGAGAGTTTCTCTTCCCAGAAAATGTCTGTAGAATAAACGGACATCGCCGCTCAATTGGAGCTGGACAAACAGTTAAAGTCGAGTTGCGTGACCATTAATTTTCTAGAAAGTCTGAGAGGTGTAAGAAAACATTCGGAAGGGAGCCCGTGAGTTACGCAAGGACCCAAGAAACCGCAGGTTTTTGAAGACGTTCCATTCGATAACGGAAAAGAAAGGAGCATAAATGAAAAGATTCTGGGCGCACGTTCTCGGCGTTCGCGTTGCGCGCAACGAACAAGAGAAGGAGAGAGAGAGAGAGATGCCCCTTTTGTGTCAACGTCTTAATGGCGCAGTTCTGAAAAGAAGGGATAAGGAGGAAGTAGACGAGATTGAAGTACTTCCGGTGCCGCTTGGTTTCAACTGCTTTATAAATATTTTGGCGGGTTTAAAAGAATTCTTTTCTCTTTTCACGGCGACGGTCTGCGGGCATCCGCCGCCATGTTGGAACGCTCGTTCACGAGGTTATTACACTTTCCAGCTTCGGAAACTGGCCTGACCGTGAACATTTCTGTAGTACGTGAAACGCTAACATCGAGCAATATCCCAACATTTTTTGTCGTATGTAGACTAGGGTGGACTTTAGTTGCTCTCGTGCAAAATTTTTTTTAAAATTCATTTGATGCGACCCTTGCAATCTGTTCTACTCGGTAAAAAACTAATTCCCTCCAAATTTCACGTCGATCGGACAAAGGGAAGACGTGTCGCAACGAGTTTGTTTATGCAGAAAATTTTAATTTTGCGAAAAATGAAAAAGTACACATTTTTTCAATCCCACTGGTCATTAAACACTATTTTAATGTAATATTCTTATTATATCAAAGCAAAAATTAAATTGTTTAATGAATTTGTTTAAGCAAAATTTTTAATATTTATTTTTTAAATATAAAATTTGATCTCATATTAATATAAGGAAAAGTAGAAAAAGACAGTTAAATACTTATAATTAAATATTTTATTTATAGGCCTAATTATAATTGATCTCATATTAATATAAGGAAAAGTAGATATTAATATAAGGAAAAGTAGAAAAAGACAGTTAAATACTTATAATTAAATATTTTATTTATAGGCCTAATTATAATAAGAGTATAAATAATTTTTAAAAATCTGTACTTAATGTTGTTTTATCAAGTTTTGGGTATTTTTCCCTATAATCGGTTACAATTTGTAATATGAATTGTTTTTCTTCTTCGTTTTGCATAACGTTAAATTATAATCTTTCATTAATTTTATTGCTCTTTCTGCAACGTCATTCACAACTTCTAATTTTGTTATAATACCTATCGCTTCGGTATAATTATTATTAGTTTCCCATACTGCTGGATCAATCAAAAGAAAATCTGAATGTATATTGAACCGTTTGAAAAAATTATTTGATTCAGATGATACGAAATGTTGTATTTCCAAATTCGGCAGATTTTTAATTTCTATAGTCGTTGTCATGTATCTCTTATAATTATTATTATTGTTTACATTTTGTAGTGCTTGCACCATCGATCTTTTTGTTTCTACTGAAACTTTTTTATCAAAAAACGATAGCACCACATTCTCCGGTGACAAGTACCATAAATGGTTCACAATTTTTTTTTAATTCCACATCGCTTATTTCTTCGTTAACATTTTTGTAATGAATTATATTTTTGATGAATTCTATATCTACACGTGGCGCCATAGCAGCCATTGGGGTCAAAATCCACGGCTCAATATAAATGTTAATTAGAAATACACATGTATCTCTAATGCTACTATACTCTTCCTGGTTGAGAGGAAATTCGTTTCAAAAAATAAATATTTTTAAAGTGTATATTATTTTAGCCATCCACCTCGCATGGTGAAATGCGCCAGGCATTTTGAATGAAATGCCACCCAAAGGAATCCCCCCAAAAAAATTATTGCTAATTCTAAAAGTTCTTTGCATTCATCTCTTGGGTGACTCATTTTTGTGAAATTTTGCGACCGTTTGGCGCGCTCATAGCTCTACTCCGTAATGTAATAAACCAAAATATTGACGATATTGTTGAAACTTTCAAGTAAAATTTCTTATTATACAACCAAAAGATGATATTTTTATGTTATAACAGTAACTCTTATCATTAAAACATAAAATTTGAGTTGCATGTAAAATTAAAGGGAAATTACTGAAATTTTCAAACTTCAAACCGATTGCGACACCCTTTCCTGTTGTCCAATTGAGTTCTTCTTTTGCAGAACTTATTTTTTTTGGATCTGGAACAGATCTAGGGGGTCGCATAAAAAAAATCAGATGGTCGAAAAATAAGGTCCACCCTAATGTAGACATGATTCAATTATACGTATTTATTTTTGTTTTATTCGATCGAACCGTTGCGCCGAAATCGTTTTCTCTTTATCTGTTTCAACGATCTTACGATCGATAGCTCTAACAACATTTATACGTATGGAACTTCAGGAATTAGATGATTACAGTTCTGACATCGTGAATATGTCGTTAGTCGACCTCGGAGGGTTACGTTTCACTCAACCATTGGTCTTCGCGAGGTTTTGTCAACCTACGTGTCCCAATTCATGACCTTGACACGCTTTCCCTTCATCACCTTTCTTCGGTACGTTCTTCTCGATAACGTGAACGTAGTATAGCCAGGTTTTTACTTCCGTTCGAAAGCACCTGTTCGCCGTTTCAAAATGGCAATGAATTCGAACCAATCGATTCTATCGAGTAATAGTTACGGTACATTCTCGATCAAATTTTAACCGATTCTATAGTTGCATAAGTTCCTAGACAAATAGAAATTGATATTATCGGCGCCCTGGTTCGATCATGATTCTACAAACATAATTTGAACAAATACTACAAACACAATTTAAATAAATACTACAAACGTTGATTCGGGTTGAATCTATTTGTTGGTCTTAACAATTTTTGACCACACGTTTGAGATATTCCGAATGTTTGGAATACATGAAAAGGAAAAAGGAAACATAATTGCGTAAGTTCCATCGAGATTCTCGAGGAACACGTGTTTCAACGGTGGGATCTACGGTAATGGCTTGTTTTGATAATTAAGAACAGTTCCGTGCTGAATTTTTTATACTCGTGCAAGATCGAATGCTGTTTCTTTGCCTATTAGCCATGGATTCGGATTACGTGTACCATTTGAACTCGTCGATTCTAGTTAATGATTCTCGCCAATTACAACACAAAAATACATGTTAGCAGAAGTTGACTTCCGCGCTATATACATTAATCGATAAGAGTCGCCGTTGCATGCTCGCTGCGATCATAAATAATGAAAGTAAACGGTAATAACAAACGAAAAGTTTGCGCGCAAGAAACTTCAATTGGAAACTTTCTAATATTGTTTGAATACTTGTTGAACTTGACTATACGAGGTGAGGATACACGAATTTGTACACCGCGCTCCGTTTTTATTTCGTCGCGTGACGCAATATGAAAATCTCATTGTCACGCTGAAATACGAAACCATGAAAATCGAATTATTCTTAATTTCGTAATACTGTCCAACTGTTTCCTTATTATTTCGAGATTTTTGTTCGACGTTAGAAAATCAATTCGAACGCCTTCCAGAAAATAAGCTCGACAGCTTGGGAATCTCTATAATCGGTGTGAAACTTTCGTCGCGTGAATTCGGACTTGCGTCGATTCCCGTTGAATAACTCGGCACCGAGAATGGTCTTGCTGCAAAACTGTAGCATGAGCTCACCGGATATCTTTAGAAAACGTGCCTGCTGACAAAAACATAAGAACACAATAAGATCCATCTGTAAGCGAGGCGAAAGGAGAATGGATTGAGAACGAACTTCTGATCGTTCCACAGAAAAAAATACACAAAGTAAAGCTAATATGCATTAACCATTTGCGCGTGTGTGTGTTTGTTTCAATTCGCTCAATTATCTGCAAAACCATCAAGAAAAGTCCAGATGAAGCGTGTCGTTTTCACTGTCACATTTCTGCTTTAAAAAATGAAGAGACACTGAATCGAACCAAATTTTGAACAGCTTTCATTTTGCTTTCCTTTCCCCGAATTCCAGGCGGACCCGTCCTGAATTCAGTTCCGGTCCCCGGAGATTAGTTCATGAAAATTTCTATTCGGATAACATGTACCGCCTAGTAATTAGCGTTTCGAGTATCGCGGGGGATTGTTATTGGGAACTGTTGTTAGTGTTTATCGAACAAGAAAGCGCGATCGTGACTAACACGGGGAAGCCAACAGAACACGAATGAATGATTGATACAGCTCGGCTATACCTGTTAGTACGTGCAGGTTCATTCCCATACTTGCGTCACTTGATAGCTTGCGTCACTCGCGTTGGTCTGTATGTTTGCAATTGTATTATTGAACCCGGAGCGGCGCGAAACCGCGATACTTTCACGGAAAAGTTGTACGTTACGAATTCGGATCGGTACGATGATACGCGTCGTCACCGATCGTAAACTATGTATCGCAAACTGTGTATGTTCAATTATAGTCACCCGCAAGAGTCTTCGAGCCCCCTTTTATGTCAAATAACTTTTTGAAGACCGCATCGAAGGGCCTCGGCTACTTTTCGGAACTTCAAAGAACTTATCTACTAAATTTAAGTAACCTTGCCATTAAACGTAAAGAAGTAAAAATGGTGATCAATCAATATCGACAAAATTTTTAATTATATACATTTTATTTATTTAATTTTAATTATTTAATTTTTAATTATATAATTGTATTATTAAATATTTAATTTTTAATTATATAATTATATTATTAAATATTTAATTATAATTATATAATTAAATATTATTATATTTATATTATATTTAATTATAATTATATAATTAATTATTACTATATTTATATTATATTTAATTATAATTATATAATTAAATATTATATAATTTGTAATTATTTACAGTGGGTAAAAAAAGTATTGGCACACTCTTAAAAAGGCGATAATAATTTTTAAATATCGTATTATACGATTTGAATTTTTTTTGGGAAGCTAGAGCAATTAGTTTGCCACAGGATACGAAAAAAAATTGTCAAAAATTGCAATTCATCGAAATTGTAGCAAAAATACTAAAAGTTGCATTTTACAACTTTTTTCTGTGGGCCCATATTGAAAATTTTTAAAAGGCGTTTTGTAGACCTGTGTCAATTAAACTTATTCTGAAAATTTCGTTTAAGATCGGTCGACTTTTAGTATTTCTGCTACAATTCCGATGAATTGCAATTTTTCACAAAATTTTTATTCGCATCCTGTGGCAAACTAATTGCTCTAGCTTCCCAATAAAATTCAAATCGTATAATTCGATATTTAAAAAGTTATCGCCTTTTTAAGAGTATGCCAATATATTTTTGACCCACTGTAAAATTTTAAAATTGACCCTTGCAATTTTCTAAGACATTTTGTTCAACATTAGCTGGTAAAATAATCGTTCTACAATTAAATAAAAAAGTCGTGTGAATTTGGATAAAGTTATTGCATTTTGGATGGTGCACGGAGACTTTTTTGACAGACAGTATACAGCGAAAGATCTCGCGCAGTAATGGATAGCTCTGGTAAGCCTTTCGCGTTTGACAATTGATGGTCATCCGTTTTTACTGTTTTTCGCTCCAGTCTCGTTTCGATAGCTTATCTGCGAGCCTGATCCTTGAACACGAAAAATTGACACGCACGGTAACCTTATCTGTTTGCTAACGATAGCTGACGATCTCTCCTAACATCGTTAAATGGAAAATTATTATCCCAAAATTGTTAACCCTTAGCACTCTAATGGTGACTCTGAGGCACCATTAAACATTGCTGTACCATTATTCAAAATATTGTGCACATTATTAAATACATGGGTATCTAATCAATTACTAAACAGTTAGGTATTGTATGAGGTATTATATCAATATCATATCCATACAATTTTTAAAATCATAGGGAATGGAAATATTCCAGGTAGGAAAAAATGTTTAATTTTTTAGTTAAAGTAGCTCAGAGTGCAAAAGGTTAAATCGATTATTTATTCGTTCAGTGATTTGGAAATTTGTTTTCAGTCGACGAAGGCATACAAATCATTTCAGATAAGAATATGTCGTAGAATCCTTGTGGAAAGTGTTAGGAATTTGCCGTCTGTGTTTGTTCATGGCGTTTCATTAATTAAAAACGCGATGCATAAGTCAAATTTGAAATTCGTTCGGAAAGCCATTGATTTTATTTCGACGACCAAATATTTGCATTTCAAATAAATCGCGAATAAAGTTCGAATTTTCTACGTCTGGCGCGCACGGGTCTACTCTGAATCCTATATCGTTAAATCGTAACTTGAGTTTTTGCGTGTTTTGCAATTTCCCCCACGAGTGTGACAGATTTCGAAAAGATCATCGCTGTCGGAATTGATAAATTAGAGTGACGAACCCGAGAACTTGGTTTACGATTCAATATTTCGCACCTGATGGAATATTTAGCAAACGTAATTTCTCTTCAATTCCTGCTTCTGGAATTTATGAAATTTGATACTTGCATAAACATTAGCTGCCTACGGGAGAAACACAGCGTGCGAGTTGAGCGCCGAGGATTGTAGCAACGGCATGCGCACTGAGAAACAGTGTTCACGAAGAATAATAGTTACTTACCGAGCAAAGAATTTTCCCAGCTGCTATAGTATTCATAGCTTCTATCGAGTTCAAGATATCGCGTTCAGCATGAGAAACTGGATTTTATTCGACATCGAGCGCATTCGATTAAAGATAAGACAGAAATAACGTAATTTTGCAGGCAAACTGTCTTCTACATCTCTGAAGAACAGAAGCTAAACGCATTATTTGTATTTTTTTTTTATTGAAAGCTTAATTGGAACTCCCCATAGGGGGTTATGAAGCTATACATCAGTAATATACATCTTACATTTAAATATTAGTAATGTAGGTACAGTAGAACACGTTAAGTATATAACACATTAAGTACATAACTTTAAATCTTTAAATTACATTGCTTGAAAAACTTGAAAAGAAAATAACATGCCTCAATATTCGGTTCACAAAGCAACGATCTGATATTTAAAGGTGGAAACAAATTGAGCTTCCTTAATTTTTTCATGAGATCAACTCTTTGTGATTCCGACAAAGTACATTGCCAAATGATATGGTTAAGATCTTGAACCTCATTGCCGCAGTTACACTTGGAATCATCTATTATACAGTCAGGGACAAAAATAAGTGGACAGTTAGTGGAAATAGGTAAAAATGAAGTTTAGTCGAATTAACATGATTGTTATAAACTTAAGTTTTATTTATTATATATCCTTATAGTGTATATATTATTTAACGAATAATTGAAGTTCATATTTAAATCTTTGTGTAAACACGCCGTGCCATAATGAAAACGTCAGCTATTTATCAGGAGACAAAAATGAGTGGACACTCGATGAAATGCGTAATAAATGAAACACATAACAAAATTAGTACTTGGTATTGCTGCCTTTTGCATGTATAACTGCTTCCAGATGTCGAGGCATACTTTGTATTAACTTTTCAATATAATCGTTACTAATTTTTTCATATTCAGATTGTAACTTTTTGAAAAAATCGAATTGATTATTTCGCTGGTCCAATGGAACTTTTGCGTCCAATAAACTCCATAAGTTCTCAATAGGATTCAAATCAGGGCTCTGGACCGGCCATTCAAGCAATTTAATATTGGAATCTTTAAAAAATGGTTTAGTTTTCTTAGCAGTGTGCTTAGGGTCATTGTCTTGTTGAAAGACAAATTCGTCGTCGCAACCGATTTTTACCACTGCCTCTTCTAAATTTTCGTTTAGTATACTAATATACTTATCTGCATTCATAATGCCGTCAATTTGTACTAACGTACCAATTCCGTTTTGCGAGAAGCACCCCCACACCATTAATGATCCACCGCCAAATTTAACTGTGGGTGTAATAAATGGTCTTTTGTACGTTTCATGTTTTTTTCTCCAGACTTTGTGCTTCTTTTTTAATTGCCGCAACTCAAATTTACTTTCGTCACTCCAAATGATATTTTTCCAGAATACTAGTGGCTTGTTCACGTATTTTTTTGCAAACGCTAAACGTTTTCTCATATTTCTTTTATTAATATGTGGCTTACGTCTAGCCTTGCAGCATTTTAAACCAGCTTCGTGCAGTCTTCGTTTTATTGTTTTTGTTGAAACATTTAATTGCACTATTTCTACAATACTTCTTGCTGCAATCGTTGGATCTTTTCGACTTGTACGAAAAATCCGACGGTCTTCTTGTATGGTGGTACAGCGTTTGCGCCCACGACCTCTTAAATTTTTCACGGTCCTGTGCACTACATACTTTTTTATAAATTTTTTCTACTGCACTTTTAGATACGTTGTACTTCCGAGTTATTACGCGGTAACTTAATTTCTTACAACAGTCCGAAACAATTAAATGGCGAATTTGATATGACATTTCTTTCGTTTTTGGTATTCTGCAATTATTATATGAATATTCTTATTTGTACGAAGCCTGAATTGGTACTAATAAGATTGATGGAGATCGCTGCATGTAACCGTGACCTGTGCCTAGTGTTTGTAATAGTTTGCATACATTTCTTACCTCGCAGTAACATTACAACCAAGTGTCCACTTATTTTTGTCCCCTAATAAATAGCTGACATTTTCGTTATGGCACGGCGTGTTTACACAAAGATGTAAATATGAACTTCAATTATTCGTTAAATAATCTATACACTATAAGGATATATAATAAATAAAATTTAAGTTTATAACAGTCATGTTAATTCGACTAAACTTCATTTTTACCTATTTCCAGTAACTGTCCACTTATTTTTGTCCCTGACTGTATGTAGTCGTGAAAGAGATGTTAATAATAAGGTGTATTTTCTCAAAATTTTAGCGAACTAGCATATATTAATTACAAACACATCCGTACGCATTACGGACACTGAGTCAACAGATAGTTTGGTAGTTGCGCGATGTCGGCTATGCAAGCGCAATCGTGTAACGCGCATGTAAACAACGCGTACGCACATTATAATCCTTAATAGCTAGCAAGTCGATGCTGAACAAGTAGAGAAATAACGAATTCACTGTAATTCACTGTAATTGGTCGATTCGATTGAAAGTTACGGAGAAAATTGATCGACGACTCACCGAGCCCGGTTAGATCACAAAGCGGAAGATGTCATCAGAGAATTTCCCAACCAGTAACTATCGCTCGTACATGGTGTTAGCGTTTAGTTTGTAATCTCGATACTGTTTTCATGGCGTTTTGCATTCCAGCGTGTCGCATCGCGCGCCGTTTCCTCGCCTGTAAATAACCACATACACGGCGCAAATCAAAGCGACGATTATTATCCCGACATGCACCGGATATACCAGTTCAGTTTACTGAACTGTTAATAGAGCACTGTCAACTATAATACACGGCCTGCGATATGTTGATAACTAGGATGTCTTGGTTGCATCGATTGCTACGGCCATCAATAGAGAAACAGAGACAGGCAGAGAGACCGAGAGAGAGAGAGAGAGGGAGAGGGCTTAAAAGGTGAACACTATAACGACTGTCGTAATTCAACAGAAATAAACTCCATTTCACAGCCACGGATCGATCACGCGGTCTTTGTTTAATCGTTGCCTTTCACCGCCTCCAGGTTCAACCCTTACACGCACCATTCTTTTTAACTTTTTGGAAATAATGGTATGACGACAGTTTTTAGAAAATTCTTGCGAATATGGAAAAGAACTAAATGCACTTTCTAAAGCCATGGCAACCGGATGTCTTTTAATGTTTACATTTCATACTGATAAATACTGATTGCTGTTACCTTTTTCTCAATTTTAATTTATTGGTACTTTTTTATTTATTTATGCAATAGGAACCTCAAATAAGAGGTTATTCTGCAAGCAGTATTACATACATAGTATTACAAGAAATTATATGACATTAATCGTTGCAGTAAATGATATATAAACAGTACTTGACATTATATAAATAATCCGCAATCATTCAGAAAGGAACATAGGATCTTACATACACTGTTTGTAGGTCTGTGGATTAAAACATTACATTACTATTAATTAATTATATAAAATATTAACAGATTAATTAAGATGGTTCGGAACCCACCGTAATAAAAAGTAGGTCCCGCTGAAAATTAGGCTGAAATTTGGCGTTAGAGAGAGTGGAAAGAAGGGAGATTGGTGAATGGATTTGAAACCCTGAGGGGACCAAATATCATATACATATATTAACAGATTATTCTATTCACTAGGTCGAATGTCACTACAATGGCGACAGAAAATAATTTCGTTATCTATACCGTCGATAGGTTTCTTCAATTTGGCAATACTTTGTCGTTACTGCATTTATTGCATAGTTATTGCATAGTGCACTTTATAAACCGTTACTTTTTTGCTTTCGTTTGACAGGAATTGCAATAAATAACGACTTGTATATATTTAACGTGCACGATGTCGCTTTCTTCAACAAAATTTGTTCGACCCAGTTAGAACCGCACTTGAAAAAACGTCAGACCGCAAACCGTTAAATTATCTTATTAGTTTCACTTTACTATTATTTTTAGATTACTACTTATACTGTCGTGGGTAGTCTATCCTCTAAAGGTTCTTCCTCGGTCTTTATCTTCAATCTATTGTACATCCCAGAAAATAATTAAACGCAAAGTACATTTTATATGAAGATTACAATTATTTATTTAAGAAAGTACGATATCATACTGCAGGGTTTGAACACATTCTTTAAACATGATTTAAAAGGGTCCGTACCATGTGAATGTAGAAACCACACTATAGAATATTAATTCTGTTAAAACTATTATGTTAAACCTGCCAAAACACAGGGGTATACACAGTCATCTACGACGTGGAAATAAATAACTGGGTTATATCGCATCAGCAAATTGAATCGATACAAGACAGCGACGAAGCAAGAGCACTATCCGTTCGATATTTATATTTGTCTTGAACGAGTCAATGATTTATAAAGTAAATATTGGCGGGCACTGTGTTCGCCATCAGAAAGAGGATTGTTGTCTTTCTTTGCGGAACAATTAAATTCGACAAACAATCTCTCTGATTAAGAACACTGTAACATTTTATTCCAACGACATTGCCATTAACTCGATTTAAAGCGCAATGAATTGTAACGCTCTCTACCACTGAACAATCGATTTAAGGGACGATTAAAATAACATCCGCGCAATGAGCTACAAATTAAAAACATAACGCTTATTGATTCATTTTTCATAAACTAATATCACTTTCAAACTGATCATACAATGTTTTATCTAATTTAACAATTCTTAAAGTCAATGATATTGAATTAAGCTCGTTAACATTGTAAATAGGTCATAATTAGACTACGGATCTTCACGCAAAAAAAGTTTCTTCTTCGATTACAAGACAAAGAAAAGTTATAAAAATTTCTTTCTAACTTCAACCATTTTAACCCTTTGCACTCGGTTGTCCCCTCTGAGAGGCACCACTAAAAATTGCTCTACCATTATTCGAAATATCGTTTAGATTATTATAGATATCGGTACCTAATCAATTAGGGTAACTGCTCCAGGGAATAAACGGACACCAGTAAATGAACGCTTTTGTATATTGCAACAAATTTGAACCCGCATGGCATACTAGCGATAAAATTGTGATTAAAGAGTTAAATAAACAGGAGAATATTGTTTAGTAATTTTGTTCATTCATGGACAATCGTTGTTCAATTACCAGAATGTAGTGTTCATTGACTGGTATTTTTCATATTTTTTATTTAACGTTTAATGAAGAAAAATAATAATAATTTCATTTTATTTGTGTCCATTCATTTTTGACAAATGAAGTATAGGGAGTCATTTGGCATATATGAGATTCCTTTATAATTCACACATTTTTTTCACATAAAATATCTTCTTGAACAATTTCTTAAATGTTCATTCACTGGTACATTTACTCTACTAAACCTTTAGGTATTGTAAGAGGTACTGTACCAATTTCATATCCATAAAATTTCAAAAATCATAGAGAATGGAAATATTGTTGATCGGAAGAAACGTTTAATTTTCCAGTTTAAATAACTCTGAGTGCAAAGGGTTAATCAGTTGAAAGTACAAGATGGACTTTCATAAATTGTCTTAATGTTTTCACTCTTTTAAATTGCATCCAGCCATTTTCGTCATAAATGCAAGTCTGCAGTCTAGTCATAATAGACATGCATAATCCTACTCAAAATCAATAATACTAAAAATATCAATCTCAGTGAAATCAATTATTAAGGAAAGAATATGAAGCATAATCGTTTGAAGAAGGATAGTGTGCTCAAGTTGTGTTCGTTGATAAAGTCATTGACATTGGGTTTTGCATGGTTTGGAAATGGGTTTTCACGAACATGTCGGTTTTGCTTTCGCGTTGGTCACATTTTACGGTAAATTCGTCACGTGTAATCGATGCAAGATATATTTTATCTTCCGTCGATTTGGACAGAACGTCAATTTTTATGTACTCTGCCGACCCCTGGAGGACCAACGTGCATTGGCGAAAATATCGAGTCTCTGCCTGCAGACATATGGTTATCTGAGCATGTTATCGATGATAAGAGCAATCGATACACATTGCTCTCACCACACTTATTTTGCCCGGGATCATTTGTTCAAGATCGATGCTCTCTGTTGTTTTTCCTAGCATCGTCGCATCGTTAGTTCGAATGCGTTCCGCGGAAAACTTCAATTCAGATCCCAACAAGTGGAAATTTGTTTACATCGGGTACTGAAAATTGCTCTGTTGAACTTCATTTGCTTGGATAATTACTTTCAACTAGGATAATTACTTGCTGCTGAGGAACAATAAACGGGTAAAATTCTGTAAGATTCTACGGTGAAGTAATTTTTACTCGGATCTTATAACACAAAAACTTAACCCTTTGTACTCTGAGCTACTTTAACTACAAAATTAAACTTTTTTTCCTACCTGGAATATTTCCATTCCCTATGATTTTAAAAATTGTATGGATATGATACTGATATAATATCTCATACAATACCTAACTGTTTAGTAATTGATTAGATACCCATGTATTTAATAATGTATACAATATTTTGAATAATGGTACAGCAATTTTTAATGGTGCCTCAGAGTCACCATTCGAGCGCTAAGGGTTAAAATATGTTCCGAAATAATCTTTATTTTTAGTTACAAATTATTAATTAGAATTCTCGTTGCCGTGAACGAATAATCTTTTCAATTAAGCAGTATATTTGTTACATGTGTTTACATTGATGATACAGTTGTACTCGCACAAATTATTGATACATATAATTGCCTGTTAATTTCAGACTTTCCAATTCGTGCGATTGAACTTCACTCGCTGAAGCTCCAACGTAATAATCAAGATAATAGTATTAATAAGAAGAGTGAGAATAATTTGTTATTACGGTACACGTGATCATTAAAACCGTATCAGGAAATAATAAGATGAACAATGCTTATTTTTATAATTTAACGTGCGCGATAATGAGGATAATGATGGTGCGAATAAGTCAGATCGAGGGCGTGTTGATAGTGTTGGTATTACATTTAATCCTACTGAATATCCATTAGAAACAAAATTTTAGTGCTGTTATTTCCCTCGTTATACAATGTTACCAGTAAACAAATGTGCATTTGTGAAAGATCAATTATATTTCGCATAAAATAACACTAAAAATGTATTTAAATATCCGCAGTTTTAATTACCGCATTGAATTAACCGCTGAAGAAAATATACTTCTTAGATTGTTCAACCAACTTTCATTTGTCCTTGTCCACTTAACTCAAAGAATAACGTCATTAGTAATAAAAACTTATTTTTCCCCGACCAACGCTCACTATCAGTATTTTCACAGCGTGTCCTTGAGTGGCGAAGATAACCGCACGGATTCTGATCTTGGTGAAAATTAACGCCTGTGCACGTTTATCTGGCTTGCGCAAAATTAGGGCTGTGTAATCGCTGTTCGAAAGTGAAATTTTAGAGCAAAATTAACTGCGACCGCTCTCTACACGTGTCGAGCACACGCAAGATGGAATTTGGGTAACACTATCACCGGAAGTGGCCTCCATTGTGTCAAAGTCCTTGCTTCGTTATTATCAATTAGGTCGCGCACGGACCTCGAATGCGTATCTTTTGCCACGACGTGTTTTCCATTCTTCGATAGTAGTTCGAAATATAAGACAATATTTATATAATAAACACGATTATTTGATTGCCACAGTCGATTTCTGTTTAATAAAAAATATGCAAAGTTGCATTAAACGCTCACTAGCGGAGCGCGAATTCGTGCGATATTTTAGCGAGAACTGCACAAACGAAAAAAAGCGTTATCTTGCCAACGAATCAAATGATCCGCGAAATTTACACAAAATAAAATTTTAGGGTATATACAGTGGGTAAAAAAGTATTGACACACTCTTAAAAAAGTGATAACTTTTTAAATATCGTATTATACGATTTGAATTTTTGGGAAGCTAGAGCAATTAGTTTGCCACAGGATGCGAAAAATTATTAGTCAAAAATTGCAATTTATCGGAATTGTAGCAAAAATACTAAAAGTTGCATTTTACAACTTTTTTATGTGGGCCAATATTGAAAATTTTAAAAATGCGTTTTGTAGATTTGTGTTAGTTATATGCACTGGTAAAGTTTCATCGAAATCGGTTGATGCAGTTAGAGGTCGAAAATCGTGAAAATCTGCAATTTTTAACATATTTAAACGTTTATAGCTCATTGCAACGTTGACCGATTTTGAAAAATTTTTAGAATATGTTTAATTGACACAGATCTACAAAACGCATTTTCAAAATTTTCAATATTGGCCCGCATAAAAAAGTTGTGAAATGCAACTTTTAGTATTTTTGCTACAATTCCGACGAATTGCAATTTTTGACAAATTTTTTTTCCCATCCTGTGGCAAACTAATTGCTCTAGCTTCCCAAAAAAATTCAAATCGTATAATACGATATTTAAAAAGTTATCGCCTTTTTAAGAGTGCGCCAATACTTCTTTTACCCACTGTATATTGATTTTCATAAAATGTTGGAAGGTTTTTCTAAATTTAATACATCTTCTTTAGTGCATAGATTCGATACTGCTCATCGTGTTAGCAGTATCGACGCGATGAAAAAGTTTATTCAACCGTTCTCTAACTCGTTTTTCGTGAAGGAAACCAATTTCGAGATTTCAGTCGGATCAGGTATCGTTAAAGCGCGAAATGAGTCCAGATATCGTTGCTAGTGCCGCATATGGACATCGCGAATCAGCAGTACGGTGGAATTCGACGATTCCGTCGCAATGACGTCATTTACTTCTTTGAAATCATCGTTAGGTTCGTACCAAATGGAAGAGATGTGCATTGTGGACCCGTTTCTCCAAGATAATTTCTAAACGATAGGCGGCGTTCGTTTCCGTTGCTGTTTAAAAAGAACTATTATTATTTCACATTGAAACATATCTAGGGTGCATTCAGATACAGTTAAATATTGCCTTTTTGTATTTGTTGTAGCATTATATTAGGATTTTGATTGACACGTTTTGTTTATTCCAACGATATACATATATCATGCTCTAATCTTTTAAGCGGAAACGTATGATCGTCAAAGATAAGCGTCACTCGTTTATTCAATTTTTCGATCATTTCCGATGGTAAATTAATTTCAACAGTTCTCTGTATCTCGATCGTCACTTGTTCATAACAATATATTAATGTTACCGGCGCCCTGGTTCGATCAATTGGAACAATAAGCAAGTTTGCAAAATTGAATGAAATTTAATTCAACGTTTCGGTCTACAGTTTAGACCATCTTCAAGAATAATATATCTCATTATTGCGTCTGTAAGGAATATGAAAAATAATTTTTAAAACGTGATTTATATTAACAAAGGTGTGAAGAAAACCAAATTAAAAGACAAAGTATGTAAAAACCTACATGCTTATAAAAGTATTAATTTACATTCTTAATGAGTATTGAACAACGTGTTGGTTCCATGTCGGTGACATGTGGACTGAAGAAGTATTATAGATTTGAAACGACAACGGATCAGTGAATATCGATCTTTGTATTGATCAATCAATGGATGGCGTTAACCGTGAAACATATCTTAACCTCTTTTCACCATAACTGCGTTGTTTAAATACCAAAATAAATTTGGTAACAAACTAATAATCCACATTCAATATGATTTATGTTGAGAACAAACAAAGAAATACTATATTGTTTGGAAAGTGATTCATCATAAAACACTACTGATTCAGTAGTGTTGCGTAGTATTCATGTATCGAAGGTGTTTCATACCTTAGGTTTACGCTTTGATGTTTAATCATGTGAATCGTTTCCAACAGTATTCTACGTTGTAAGTTAGATTCTTTATCAATTATTTTTGTGTTCTCAAAGTCAAAAGCATGATAAAAATCTATTGAATGTCTCGTCAAAGCAGTATGTTGTGCTGGTGGTGAAAAGATGTTACGTTTGTGTAACTTAATATTACGTAAATTAATTTCATGCTGAAAGTAGAACGCTGGATGCAGAACACAGTATTTATATCAGTGGAAGTGAAATTTAAAAAAATTAAAAGTCGAAATGATATAAAATATTCTTAGATTCTTTTAATACCATCTCTCAGTTCTGTATTTGACCGTTTTCGACGTGAACGGATAAAATTCGAATAATAAATTACGCTCGCACCTCGATCGCTTCTCCGCGGTCACGTGCTTCATTGATCCGTTTCATTCACAATCCGCCGATTTTATCGGCTCGAAAATAAATTTGTACGTCGGCTCGTCCCCATTGTTGTCTGTGAAATTGCATCTAATATATCACGCGCTATCATCGACATTCGCGTACTACACGTGGCATCAGCCAGGCAGCAATCAGCCGAGAGATAAAAATGTACATACAACGGTTGTCGCGAGTTACGTGGCTAAAGGACATCCACTCTCGATAGAGATAAAGCCAAGACACTCGCGAATAATGGATCAGCGTTTGTTCCATTGCTCCGCGAACAACCGGCGTTTTTGTTCGGGGCGCAATTAAGATCGACAATTAATCTTGCACTTATCTCAACGTGGAACTTGCTTTCTTGCGTATCTGTCAGGAGAGGGCAAAATTCATCCGACGTTTCCTCATTCTGCATGAAATCCGGCGAAACTGCGAACTTCGTAGATAATTAATGCTCCACTGATTATTGTATGGAAATGCGAGGAGAGTCATTTGTATTTGCGCAACGTCGTTCATTCGTTCGCCAATGAAAAAGACACACATTTGTTTAACGCTTGATAAGCCTCCGCAGTGGAAACTCATATTTGAAGCACATGTATTATTCATCCGCGGATCTTCGAAATTCAATCAATAGAAATATTCATTTTATAATTTTTTTTTATTATAGAATATCTCATACGAGATTTATACAAACTCATACAAACTGATGAAAATTTTTACACTGTAGAAAATTGAAAGTACAAAAACATTATTATTATTATTATTATTATTATTATTATTATTATTATTATTATTTATTTAATGCTTTAAACCAGATGTGGTTTATTAGCATATTCAGTACATGAGTCTATTAGCGTATTACATGTTGTCTTAATGCGCCTCTTAACTTAACACAAAAACATTATAATGAAAATTTGATAACACGAGACAGTACATATTTTACACATTTACACTTATCCAGAACATACTACACCAAATCAAATTTGTAGTTTACATTTTCTCAAAAACTTAAAACTAAGAAGACAAGCCCCAATATATATTCGGGAAATCAACATTTCCAAACTTAGGGGCAATTGAAGCTTAATTTTATGCAACTGCTGAATTAGTTCATATCGCTGTAATATAGTGTCTATTGTTTGCCGTTGTTGCATTCTTTTTGGGGTTAGGTTGATCTTAGTTTATTGCGTTCGTCGGTTGATCTAACCTTTCGGTGAACATTGATACAGGGTCAAAAACTTGCGCGACGTTTACTTTCCCACGGGGTCCTCGATGTGCTTCTCTTTGCGGGATAAACAACAGGTTGAACGTCGCCGGAGCCCTGGTTTATAGGTAGTTAACGATCTAGTGAATTGCTCTTAAAATCAGTCAAGTTAGGGTATAAACAAGGTAATCTTCAGAAATTGGTGAACTGGAAAGCTGCCAATTTCGCAGTCTAACGTCGAAGCATCTGGTGCGGTTGGGACATTCCGAGCATTTTCCGTTACCACTACCCTCCTCGTTCAAACTTCTCCGAGCTGCTTTGATTTACAATTACCGATTGCGGGGCTAATTCTTGCTTTTCGCGGTTTCGGCTGGTCACGTCGACCCCCTGGGTCTTCCATTGAACTCCGACACCGAAACGGAATCCGCAATCTCGTGGATTACATCTAGAACTTTGATGCATTCTGGGTATCGATCCTTCCAAGCCTGCTCCGAGATTCTCTACTACGCGCGACGCTCCAGTACATACATATTTATTGTACCCGCTTTCTGCCTTCGTTAGCTTCATTATTCTAATGTTTTGTAAACACAGGTCTGCAATCGTTTTAGCAATCCACAGTCTGTATGCAAAATAAAAATGAACTGCATCAATTCGAAAAAATACGAGTCTGAGTTTCCGGTTGATCGTCAATGGATCAATGGATATAACTTTTTTTGCAATATATTTCGCAATGTATTCTACTGCAATTATGAATTATGACGTACCATTAATTTCACTTTGATTTTAACAAAATAATATTGGAGAAGCGCAGTGTTGTAGGTACAGCTATCGAATGAATGAAACGTGGTAATTAATCAAACTGGTAATGGTATTCCTTAATGGTACGAGAAACCTTCTGTACTTTCGTTGCACATTTTACATACTCCTTTTATTGTAGCTGCAAGAAATGATACTTTTCGTCTACGTTTATGGGGAAACCTGATCTCGTACTATTCACAGACAATTTCAGATCAAACGAATCCAATACGCGAATTAAATAGATTTTAATCAGTTTTCGGTGGACTTATTTGAAATATATCAGGCATGTCCAGATCGTAGCCTCGCTCTTCGTGACGGGCACAATATGCTCGGAGCATTATGGCCACCACGGGGAGCTACGATATGGTCATGCCTGAAATATATGGTAAATATTGACAAAAGGGGATTCAGCTCCGATCAGGTTGCCCTTGAAATATGTAGTCAAGGTCAACATTCTGAACAAAGGTCATCGGAGAGCTGGGTTTGCTTTTGTCAATCTTTACCGAATATATAAACACGTAAACAAGAGAATAATAGTAAATAAAATGTAGTAGAAGGCGAACAACAAGTGTGCCCACTATGCACGAGAATTAACCCTTTGATTACCCTGGACGAGATATCTCGCGCCCCGATACTTCCCAATAAACGCTGTTGACGAGATATCTCGCGCCCCGATACTTCCCGATAAACGCTCTTGACGAGACATCTCGCATCCCCACCTAGACACTATAGACAAATATATTTTATAAGTAACTATATCCTGATTTGTAAAAGGGAGAAATGAATGAAATCTTTATTAAAATATTATTTCTTCCTAAATACTTTTAAATCTTTTTAATACAGATTTCATTCATTTCTCCCTTTTACAAATCAGAATATAGTTACTTATAAAATATATTTGTCTATAGTGTCTAGGTGGGGATGCGAGATATCTCGTCAACTTCGTTTATCGGGAAGTATCGGGGCGCGAGATATCTCGTCCAGGGTAACCAAAGGGTTAATTCTCGTGCATAGTGGGCTTGTTGTTCGCTTTCTACTACATTTTATTTACTATTATATTTTAGTTTACGTGTTTATATATTCGGTAAAGATTGACAAAAGCAAACCCAGCTCTCCGATGACCTTTGTTCAGAATGTTGACCTTGACTACATATTTCAAGGCCAACCTGATCGGAGCTGAATCCCCTTTTGTCAATATTTACCATATATTTAGTGTTCTGATTTTCCAATACTACAAAAATAGGACTTTTCGGTAGGCACAAAAGCTAGATAAAAGATCAATTTAGGGTGCTATCGCTCTCAAAAGTCCTATTTTTTATTTACAAGGTGTAATTTGCATTATTCGAAAGCATACAACTACCCATGTAGCTATTTTTATAGCTACGTACACACCGAATAATAGAAATTACACCTAGTAAAGGAAAAATATGACTTTTGAGGGCGACAGCGTCCTAGATTGTTTTTGACTACTGAAAACCCCCTTTTTATATTATCGAGAAATGAGAACACGGATCCCGCACCCTTTCAACCCTGGAAACTTGTCTACCGCCTTAAGAATAACAGACTCTACGGGTATAATTGACTTGGAAGTCACTTTCGTAATAATACAACAAAATTGTAGTGGTTGGAAAGATAGCGTTATTTCTTAGCACTGTTCCAAGAAATCCATTTCTTTCCAGACGCGAGATTAGATGTCCACGGTATGAACATGTTAACAATGTGTCGCAGTATATTAAACACAAATTCACATATCGTTTCGCTTCCCGCGAAAACGAGATCTTATCGTTTTGTGACCGCGTTTCTCGCACAGTTGTTCGTGGTGTAATCATAATATACTTGTTAGGAAAAACTGCACAATCAAATCTTAATTTATCTTGCAGTGAAACGTGTTGAAAATATGAAGACACAAAAGAAATACAAACGAGATGAAATTGTTTCAATAAAAATATATTGTCAAACCAGTAGGAATACTATTCTACGATGAGGTGAAAGACTTATCGGTAGTACAAAAACGAAAAAGAAAAGACTTTCACAAAGGCGTCGCTCGAACGCGAGAGAAAATATCAAAACTGAAAATCTATTTTTAACTCGAAAATTAGTTCCACGACGTGGGTTTCGTGAGAGGTTGCAGCAGCATGACGATTTTCGCTTGTGTTTCGAAAAAAGAGGCTCAATTGCGAAAAAAGCCAATGGGTAGAAGTTTCGCAGCACGGAATGATGCTTTTGACGAATCATACAATCGAAACAAGGTTAGCGTTTCGACTCGTTAGGAACGCGGGCAAAAAACAACGGGTGGCATTGCGAAAATTAGCCGGTTGAAGTGTCCACGTTCCTTTGTTCTCGATTTGTTCGTAATACGGTTGAACTCGTGAGAAACAACGGAAAACCGGAAGGGCCCGGAACAACGGCTTGCTGACGCCTATGCCGGCTGGTTTCCTTTGAATAGGCAGCCAGCCAGCTCGCGACCGGCCGCTTGATTGTGAAACACACGTGCTCTCGGTTATTGAGGAAACGCGTGTGTATAAAGTCGAGCACGCGTTTCGCCGCCGAGCCGCGCACCGCGTGCTCCGTTCGATCGCGAATCAGAAAAGAAAAAGGAAATTGGAGCCGCGGAAAAAGGGAAGGCCTGCGGGCCACACCTGTCTTATTTTCCTTCTGGGAACGAGCTGCGAGGAGTTTATTTTAAATCCTGTTCCTTCTCGGAACGCCGCTAACAAGTTTTTCACGAGCGATTTAATGCGTCGCGAGAGAGGATGTTTGTCGTAAGGAAACGCTCGAGCGATATCTTTATCGCGACATCATCGTCGCTCGTTTTCGATCGTCCTGGTTCAATTGAATCTTCTGAACCAGTCGTTTCCAATGGTATAATAGCCATTCGCTTCAGAAAGTGTTCAAATATCTCTAAAAAGAATGCGGTTCATCGAATATCGCATTGAGGTGCAACTTTTTGTAACACCACCTTACTGTACAGGGTGGTCCACCGAAGTAAGGCCACCTAAATGTCTCTGCAGGTTATTGTGATGCAACAAATATTTATTACGTAACACGCATGGTGTCCATGGACCAATATCTGGCAAGAATATTCTTGTCCTAAGGTCATTGTTTTCGAAGTTATCAAGGTCATCGGTATTGTTTGATTCATAACTACATTTTTTTAATTGCATCGTGTAGCTGATGGACAAATAAATTCAGATATGTATAGTAACAGGACCTTGAAATGACTTTGATATTCGGTTGCTCGGTGCAACGAGATGAGTCATTTGAAGGTCGTGTTACCATGCATATCTGAATGTATTTTTCCATTAGTTACACGATACAATTTTTAAAAAATGTAGTTATGTTTCAAAAAAACATCGATGACCTTGATAACTTCGAAAACAATGACCTTAGGACAAAAATATTCTTGCCAGATATTGGTCCATGGACACCATGCATGTTACGTATTTGTTGCATCACAATGACTTGAAGAGATATTTGAGTGGCCTTACTTAGGTGGACCACCCTGTATATTGTTACAGGTCTACCGACATACATACTAATGTTACGCGTCTGTCGGTATACCCGTTGTATAGAATTGTTGGAAGATTCAGGTTGGTTACAGCGTCGTTAGGAAAACGAAAAAGAGTCGAAAGACAGACGCGAGAGAAAGCGGACGTCCGAGACGTCAAAGGCGATAAAAGCGATATAGCAGAAGATAAGTTGCCTTCCTCCGAAGAATAACGTATTACAGTTATTGAAAGTGTATTCATTTAGCTAAAGAATAGAGACTTCGTTACAATATTTAGATAGTTTTGCGATCGAAAAGAATTTTATAATAGACTAGCTTCCCCCGCCAGGCGTTGCTGTGGCACAGTTTTTTTTAAAAGCATGTACGTATTCAATGTGTTTGGTGTAATCTATTTTGTTCAGTTCCATTTCGCTTTTCGCGTTGCTCTGAGTTCTCTCTCTTTCCCTCTCTCCCGCTCTCACTCTCTCTTTCTGTGTCTCTCCCAGATTTTTCCCAACACCAACCGTTGCAAAGCTACAGCTGTTTAAAAAGTGGGTAAACCAAAAAGTTTATGAAAACTGCACACTTTTTGTGTTATAACTCCTAAATTATGCAAACCTACACAATCGGTGCATAGGCTATTTTGAAAGAACTCGGCGAGCTGAATCCAATAAGTATTTCCAATTGAATATAGATGGTATCAGTCAAAACTTATGAGCAGAAACGTGCTCAAAGGAGGCCGGAAAAGTCACATTTGGTCTGTTTGTGACGGCATCAATTGCGAACGGCAGAATGTAGAATATCCTGGTTTGAACCATTAGACGCGGCGTTCCTTCGGGAAGGTTCTAGAGAAACCGCATTCGAAAAAGTCCTTTTGTTGAAAAGTTATAAGCAGAAATGTGCACAAAAGAGAGGGAAAAAGTTGACATGTGTTCACTAATGACGTCACAACTTTTGAACCAATAGACTTTTTTGAATGCAGTTTCCTCTAAAACCTAATCCTCTGAGACCTAATGGTCCAAACCCTAGCTTTCTACGTAGAGCCGTTCTCAAGTGATGCCGTTACAAACATACATACATACATACAGACAGACACGATTTTATTATATATAGAGATAGAGATGTATGATGATTTCGGTGAACAGGTTCGATCAATAATAAAAACTTATTTAATAACAATTTTGCAAACTAAGACCTCAACGTTTCGATCCTGATGAGGATCATTCTCGAGAGAGATTTTTGCGTTTATTATATAAAATTTACGTTTAATCTAATATAACGAACGCAAAAATCTTTCTTGAGAATGATCCTCATCATAATTTTGCATATTAAGACCTCAACGTTTTGATCCTGATCAGGATCATTCTCAAGAGAGATTTTTGCGTTTGTTATATAAAATTTACGTTTAATCTTTTATAACAAACGCAAAAATCTTTCTTGAGAATGATCCTCATCATAATTTTGCAAATTAAGACCTCAACGTTTTGATCCTGATGAGGATTATTCTCAAGAGAGATTTTTGCGTTATATAAAATTTACGTTTAATCTTTTATAACAAACGCAAAAATCTCTCTTGAGAAACGATCCTCATCAAGATCGAAACGTTGAGGTCTTAATTTGCAAAATTGTTATTAAATAAGTTTTTATCATTGATCGAACCTGTGCGCCGAAATCACCACCTTACTCGTTGGTAACGCATTTAATTATAATTACAAGTTTCCGAGTGATTAGAAGAAAACTAAATTATCGTTAATGAATTATTACACTGGGTTAAATTAAAACTTGTCTCCCCACTCTATCCTAAGCTCTTCCACGACGCCATTTTCCTACGTGACTAAACAGAGAGAAGGATCACTGACACCGGGATTCAATATTTGCAAATACATATATTGCGCACGTGACTGGTTTCTCTCGATCCGCCTTGGAAAGTACGTTTAGAATGAATCTCCAGAGTGTATGAGAACATACATGCATATATTATAGTAAACGCGACACTGGCATCTCTCGTTTGATATCGGAGCAGATCGATACGAATCGCAATTTCATTCAACGAGGTCTCGAATATCAGTTTTAGATTAAATCGTGATCGAAATTTCAATATATAGGTCGAAGATTCAATTACCTTCGGATATTTCCTCGATAAAAATGATTGTTTTTACATTGTTAAATTTTGCGACACAGGTCTGAGGTAATTAATGTTGTACTTTGTTGCTAATTAAATGTTCTTTGATGTCGCACACCGAATGAAGCATAAAGGGCAGCTGTTAAAGAAGTTAATTGGCCAACGATACGAGAACAAGCCAAAACTTACGTTGTTTATCGGGGCAGGAAGCGCAAGGGGACGACGGTATACATTTACCTGTACGCGACATTCTGTATGCGCTAAGTTTCCCCCAAGATCGATTCACGGTTTCAATAAAACAACGGAGCGGACACTGTTTTATAACGTAAATAGAATGTTACGTCAGCGTATGTTTCTATCATTGTTTTCACTACGTTTCTCAATTCTCTATTCTTGTTCGAGTCTTCACTATGATGTTCATTAAAAACACGTCACTAGAATCACTAGAGAATCACTAGAATTACTTAAGTCAAATATAGCGGTTACGATGTAAGAATATTTTATTGAGACACTGTTCAGTCCAGAAATATTTAATTTGGAACTTCTCATTAGTCACACAAATTTTGTGACTGACACTCTGTTATTCTCTTCGTCTATTTGCGCTAAACATCGACGGCGGTACGCCATTGTCCGCGATCCATCAATCTTACAGTTCCCCATCGATTTGCGTGACAGGAACATGGGAAGCAAATAATACTATGGCACCGATATAATGTTTCCGGACGCTAACACGAGTGGAAATAATCGCTAATCGTCGGAAAACACGTGAATATATTTCTTACCATCGATTTAATCATCAGTGAAGCTTATTTCACTTTATTGAATATTTCCGTAGTACGATCCCATTCTAAAATTTAAGCAAATTTGATCATTTGTTTGAACACTTTTAAAACGAGAAAATACATTTTTCATAGTAAGTAGACATTTTTAGTTTCTCTAAAATGATCCCATTCTAAAATTGAACCAAATCTGATAATTTGTTTGAACACTTTTAAAACGAGAAAATGCAGTTTTCATAGTAAGTAGACATTTTTAGTTTCTATAGTATGATCCCATTCTAAAATTCAACCAAATCTGATAATTTGTTTGAACACTTTTAAAACGAGAAAATAAATCTTGAATAGTAAGTAGACATTTTTAGTTTCTATAGTATGATCCCATTCTAAAGTTTAACCAAATCTGATCATTTGTTTGAACACTTTTAAAACGAGAAAATACATTTTTCATAGTAAGTAGACATTTTTAGTTTGTGACCCTTCCTGACCTTTTCTGACCCAATCATTCTATAATGTCAGTTCCGCGAATGGAATGCATAATCACTAAAAATGCAGATTCCTCGCGTCCCTCCTTGGCCCTCGTTTGTTTTTCCTCGAATTTGTTTCCGTACCTCAGAAATAATTTCTGCAGAGGCATTTACGACCACTATTTCTTCAGAAATACATTTATTTTGATTACCGGGGGTACAATCTGAAAAGCACATGCAACCTTCGTATCACATGATCCACGCATGATGACGCGACAATCAAATTCGAACTCGAGTCATCTGCTCCATTGAAAATTGTAATTTCATACTTCTAACAACCACGTCAAATGGTATAATAAAATACAATAATGTATTGTAGGAGGGGTACGAAAGTGAAAAACGAATATTTGAAATACAATTTTAATTGCTTGATTTGAATCAAAATGTAAAAGTAAATGTACCAATTACGAATATTATTTAAAAATTATTGTATATCCGAGATATATTTGGAAATAAAAGAAACGGTGTGTTCGTGAAAGTGACGAACCCAAGTATCTGCTTAATTTTATTCATTACAATTAATGGAAGCACTGAGACTGTGTCGGCACTTGTAGGAAGGAATCGCATAACAGATATTTATAGAAGTCGTCGTTGCTAATTTTTACTTGTTCTATCAGGTTTAAAGATGATTAGCACAGTCAACAGAGATTTGAAGTATCTATACATTGTGTGAATAAGCGATAATGTGTAATAGAATCGGAAGAGGTTCGCATAAGTTGATGAAACTTTCAATATCTTTGAAAGAATCGTTTAGAATGTCTCATTACGGTACGGTTGTCACCGGTGAAGTTAATTTAATTCTTTTCTGAAATGTATTCATTACTTCTGGGTATTAGAGCTTTTTTCCTCGAAGCACAATGGCAGGGGCGGTGGGTAGATTGCATTCTGAAAGTGTGAACCGATCTTTACGGACTTATCGAAACGACTCGGTTCGTTCGGCACGTTCTATCGAACGGCAAAAGAGAGAGTGTGGGGTGATATGGGTGTTCCGACACCCCATTGCACGGAGAAAAAGGGCAAAGGAAAAATTGCTCGAGTTCTCGACACGGGTCAAAAGGTCACCATTTCCATACGAAATTCCCTAGCACGTGCCAATTAGACGAGCTTCACCTAAAACGTTCGTGATTTAGCTACCTTTTAACCCTCAGATTTAATCCTTCTGCGGATTTCCATGGTTAAATAAATTACCTGTTTCCTACTTCTCGTTCCACAAACATTTAACGCTAACGCACCACCACCGATATCGTCTTCCTCGTTGCAGAATATTAAAAATTTTTTTAAATTTTACTGGACGTTGAATTTTCATTTATTATAAATCTAGGCAAATTCGATCTTGTGCTTTTTTTAATTGCAGTCACTACAATTAATACAAAAATGCCCCAGTTTGTTTAAAATTGTATTTTAACAACTTCTGACAACAAGAATGAATATCAAATAAATACGCGCAGTTCGTACCAATGTTTTTTAACCGAATAATGTTTCGAGTTAGTGGGTGCTTTTCAAAATAACAACAGTTCGAAAATTCAATATGTTTTTGTTGCGAATCGTAGGAACCGAGTTTTATTGAATCCGTCAAACCGAATATTCGATTGTATAAAGTAAACACAATGACTTGAATATTGTGGAAGAGAACCTTTTTGTTATATCGTAGGATCTAAAAAATCGTGTTTTGCAGAAAAACCGACAATACAATACAATTACAATTGTTTATTAATCGTATTGTGTTTGGAAACATCGCTCAGACTTTTTTCATTCATTGATTATCGGTGGAGATATAAACATCGAATTCGCAGGCGAGTTTCATTTTTACATTGAAAACTTGCGTTATCGATAAATCTAATTTCATAAATTTACATACACACAGTGAATCATTTTCACGACACTCTCATTGTATCGGGAAAGTATGACGAAGTATTTCAAGTATAGTTGCACGTTATTAATAGACTGCGGATTTTATGTATTTGTAGCTAACGTAGTCGAATAAAACATGACAGAAAAAAGATAGAGTTTGACGAAGAATTTGCCGTTTTATTCGTGCAACAAAGCTATCTGTCGAAGTAATCAATTGTTACGAAATCGTTCTCAATTTACATCAGGAAAATCTTTATCAAACACTTTCCTACAATTGTGCTGAATTGATCGAAGTTTACATAAATACCGGCAATCTAATCAGTATCAGGGTACATCGATGAGATAGCAATGTTCCACAAAACATACTTAGTAGATATCTTTGAACAGTTCGTCCAAATCTGTCTCCGGAAATGTGCAGTTGCAGTTGCAGAGAGTGTGGTTGAAGTGCAAATAAGGAACAATGCGTGCATGTAAAATACTGATGACTTGCTTTCGTTGCTTTAATCTATTACAAAAGCACTCCAGGACAACAAGAAATTATGGAATACATTTGCAAAACTGAATACCGTTCCAGCAAGTCGACTTTATACTGCGTTTTCCGAACAGTTCATTTAAATTTTAATGCAATACAAATCGAATTCAAATATATTCGGAAAATTCACTCGGTCGGAATACGGATAAAACTATTTTCGCAAAATGTATTTATTAATTTTTGTAACCTGAGATTAGCATTTTGCTTCGATGCATATCGACCTACAGTGAATCCCATTAATACTCGGACGCTCTACAAAAAACGATAACTGGTTTCACATTGAACTATACGACTTGAATTTTGTTGGGAAGCTAGAGCAAATGGTTTGCTACAGAATGTGGATAAACATTTTTTCAAAAATTGCAATTGATCGGAGTTGTTGAAAAAATACTAAAGGTTGCATTTCACAACTTTTTTATGTGGATAAATAGTGAATATTTTTATCGATCGCAATTTTTGATATATTAGAATTAATTTTTCACGGCGCATTTGGTTCGATCATTATTTTTACTATACTTAGCTCTATTTTTTATGTGGGCCTATATTGAAAACTTAAAAAATAAGTTTTGTAGATCTGTGTCAATTATATGCACTGCGAAAGTTTCATCGAAATCGGTTGATGCGGGAAAAAACGACAGGCATTGAAAGATGTGTGAATCTATAGATTTACTGCAGTTATAGCCCGAAAATCGAGAAAATCTGAAATTTTTACAAACAATTGCAAAATGATCTCGGCGCTACGGTTTGATCACTAAACTACTTTAAGCAATTTTGCTAATTATAAATTAATTCGACGTTTCGGTTCTAATTTGAACCATTTTCGAGAAAAGTAATTGAAATTGCGTCTGTAATCAAAATGTTTTAGATAAGACATACAATTTTCAAAGAACAAAAAGAAAATATTTTTTTTTTTTTAAGAAAACTAATAAATGTTTAAAGTACAGGAAAACAATTTGTACTCACTTGCTTAGGTGTGATTAAATATTTAAATTTGAGAGTCGCGAGACACGTGAAACGCGTGCGTTCCCCATGTCTGTTTGCACGACACTGATCATTCTTGTACGCGATCTAGGTTAAATAGATCTCGATACAGAGCGGTAAATTCAAAAATCATAATACATCTTTAACCTCACACTGGTGAGAATACCACATTGGTAAACAATAATTTATTAACACTCAATTTGAAATGAGATCAGAACGCAACAAAGGTTGTGCGTGTTTCAGATTCAACCAAAAGAAGAATTATAGAAGGATTTTTGTGTTGGAAAGGATTCATCATAATTAAATTTTTACCATCGTTAAACGTTTGTAGCTCATTGCAACGTCGGACAATATTGATGAAATTTTCAGAATATGTTTAATTGACACAGATCTACAAAACGTATTTTAAAAATTTTCAATATAAGCCCACATAAAAAAGTTGTAAAATGCAACTTTTAATATTTTTTCTACAACTCCGATCAATTGCAATTTTTGAAAAAATGTTTTCCCACATCCTGTAGCAAACTATTTGGTCTAGCTTCTCCAAAAAATTCAAGCCGTATAGTTCAACGTTTAACCAGTTATCGTTTCTTTTTAGAGCGTCCGAATATTAATGGGAGTCACTGTCAATAGATATTCTGTACCAATGTTTTTACGCAACAACATATTTCTTTCGAAAAATTTCACAGTTTTTGGAATTGCAAGTAATGCAATAAGAAGGTGTAGTATTGTTTTGTGCGGTGCACTTGTCTCGAAGGATGCGCGCGTTCTGTGTGAGTAAGAGACGTGATCAGGTGCATCGGTATCAAAGTTAGATTGTTTTCGATCATTTTCTATAACGCAGTTTTAGAGTACCGGCGCGGGTAGAACACGGTAACTCGTTTACCGAGCAATTTGTAGTATCAACGCATAGAATATTCATGAAGCGACACGCTCGCATCGATTAAACGGCATTAACGCAAGAACTTAATTAACCCTAGATCACTCGTGAACTTTTCATTGGAACATAGTCACGGTGGAACCGTGATTGTAAATTATCGTCCAAGTTTCTTTCATCGGCATTTATGGATACAGATAATGTTGACGACCGAATTTATGTGAAGTTCATACGTCCGACAAACCAGGTTTATCAGCTTTCGGTCTCTGAACTTGAATTCTGCTTCTTACTACTTTGCGTTACCACGAATATTAAGTTTCTCCGACAAGTTACACACGAGAATATTAAATATCGCAGGAATATTCAGGAACATTTTTTCCATTCTCGTCAATCTTCATGATAAATTACGAAGTTCATCGTATGGTAGATTTTATCTGACATTTACTTTGCAACGGCGCTCCCGATCAATATCGTATTTTTCTAATTTTCCACTCGCATGGCAATTTCTCGACCACCAATTTTAGATTGTCTTACAATTATTCATACACGGCTATAGTTTTAAAAAGTGAGTACAGTCTTCTGTGAACTTGCAACATTTGTCTCATGCATAATTCGTGCAACCGTTCGTGTTACATCAGAATTTCAGATTTGACTATCGAACATCCCATCGCATTGATTCTTGCCGTTGCTGACAGTCAGAAACAGATCAATCTTGGAAGCAAGTATAAATTTGATTGCAGAATTAAGAGGAATGTTAAACGAAACGAATTTCATCACGTCACATGTAATAATAACCAAATGTGGTTGTTACAGCACACAGAAACTAGCACAATTCCAGATTCGCCGTAGCAAAGTGTATGATATGAACAGTGCATAGAGAACGAGACATGCATTATTTCAGTACTTAAGAGGGTACCAGACCCATGGATCTAGTGTATACAGGGTGTCCCAAAACTACCCTAGGAGCCGAAAATGGGAGGTTCCTTGGATCATTTGAAGCAACATTTTCCTTTACAAAAATGGCGTCCGTGACTTTGTTTAGGAGTTATTAACGAAAAACACGGACCAATCAGAGCGCGGCTACAGCGGATTGATTCTGAGTCGACCAATGGCGATAACGCCTCGCGGGACCTGTCGCAGAGTCGGACTCCGTTCGCTATAGCTGCGCTCTGATTGGTCCGTGTTTTTCGCTGATAACTCCTAAACAAAGTCACGGACAACATTTTTGTAAAGGAAAATGTCGCTTCAAATGACCCAAGGAACCTCCCATTTTCGGCTCTTAGGGTAGTTTTGGGACACCATGTATATCAGTGTAACCAACCTCCACGCTGAAAAACAGTTTGGTAACAGTGATGAACATACATTTGTATCAATCTAACGCTTCAATTTCGTTATCAATACAGGTTTTTTTCTTTTTATCAATATCTTTATTACTATTAATGGATCCGAGTGGCTTTAAGCCCTTTATATTTCTGTTGTTACGAATCTACGCTGATAGTTCTCCTATCTAAGCGCCATCTCGTTTGAGTAGCTGAACTAAAATTGGTTCTACTTGCCCTTCATTGCCCTTCATGAACGAAAAAAATTGAATGCGATCACGGGAAAACATTTTTTGTACTCATATTAGCATGTTATGAGCTGTGTAAGGGCTCATTGTAAAGAGGAAGCTTCATCATAGCCCGCTCTGCTCATAATTCAAGTCTCAAAAATCATTTTGTATTAGAAAAATACATCAGAATCTGCGGAATTTTTCTTCATTTGTTTTCCCTACTTTGGACACTCATATTATTAGATATAAACATAATTTATCTAAATCATGAGCAGAGCGGGCTATGATCAACCTTCCTCTTTAGAATAAGCCCACACTCAGCTCAGAATATGCTAATACGAGCTGTCTGAGGGCTCATTGTAAAGAGGAAGGTTCATCATAGCCCGCTCTGCTCATGATTTAAGTCAGAAAAATCGTTTTGTATTATAAAAATACATGGGAACCTGAGGGTGGTCGTCTCGATTTTTCCCCTACTTTGGACGCTCATATTATTAAATATAATCATAATCTCGTTATATCATGACCAGAGCGAAGCGGGATCAACCTGTCTCTTTACAATGAGCCCACACTCAGCTCAAAATATGCTCGTATGAGGACGAAAAGCCGTTTCCCGCAAACACTGTTTTTACTTATTTTTCTAGTAATATTCTAGTAATGTCCATGGGTCTGGTACCCCTTTAAACTCTCCGGTTTACGACCACGGGTGTGTATACCTGTATTTATTGTTAGCTGCTACTTGGAAAGAAATTATAATTTGTAATCTTATTTGGTCCTCGTTACGGTAACGTTAAAGGCGGCGCGGCGTCACGCTCGGTCCGCGGGGAACAGTTCGTTCGCATACTCTACTCCAGAAAATCGTTGCATCGGGACACGCGATCTTGACGGGTAATTGCAACACAGCAGGAAACAATGACAGAAGGCGTAACGCGAATAAAAAGGAAGCAGATGGACGGATGCAAGACAATGAACGCCCGATAGCTCGGACCTTGGGAACCTTTCCGCGCCCGACGTCAACTTTCTATCGTCCGCCGCTCATAATTTCTATTCTCGGCGTTATTTTTTCTGCCCACCTGTATTTTATGCCTTGTTTCCGTTCGCCTTCCGCTTTTCCCCGTATCGTTATCGTCATCGGCAGCTGCCGCCTCGGCCACGCTATCCATAATGGATTTCTGCTTCTTTTCACCGTTCGCATTCTCGTTGCATACCTTTCACAGTCGAACTTTGAACGGACATTTTTCGCCACTTTGTGCCACTTGCGATTAACTTTTGTAGTTCTCGAGAAAATTCCAAATTTCCAACTACAAAGATGTCTTTCACTTTAACAATAAATACAGTTTTATATCACGCGTAATTATTCTACGAATAATATCTGATTTATTTAATTCCTTAAAAATTGCTGTACCAATATTCAAAATATTGTATACATTATTAAATACTTGGGTATCTAATCAATTACTAAACAGTTAGGTATTGTATGAGGTATTATATTTATCAATATCATATCCATACAATTTTTAAAATCATAGGGAATGGAAATATTAGGTAGGAAAACATGTTTAATTTTTTAGTTAAAGTAGCTCAGAGTGCAAATCATCCTTTCAAATGTTACTAGTCTGTTACTATTTTACATTTCAATCAGCCAATTTCTTAATAAATGCACAAAAGTACCCAGTCCAGTTACAATACTTCGTGATCCGAGTAAACGCCGGACCACTTAACGGTTAAGGATGTTCTGGATCTATATAAAATCGCAACAAAATTTTTGAAAATTTGACAAGATATAATTCTTACTAAATTAATGCAATTACCAAAGTTTGAGTTAGATTCACTACACCGTTTAATATTTACAGCAACTTACAGTTTGCACATTTTAACACGTCTTCTTATGGAGAATTCATAAAATTCCACTTGAGACCCTAATTAAACCTTGGAAAAACGCAACTAGAAACTCCAGTTTTTTTATATATAATATATAGTAAAAATTATGTTCAAAATTTATTAGGATTCACTAAACAGTTACAGAGCAAAAATTATAAACTGTTACAAAACTTCAAATTCATCGTGTTGTAATCCCACTAGCATGAAAACGCGACAATACTGTAGACCACTAAATGTAGCTACTATTCAACTATACAATTATTCACAAAATTCATTTACAATTTTTTGTACAATTTGTTTTACATGAAATTCACTAATTAAACGAAAGCTTTTTAAATTAATCTATTTTTTAATGCAAAATATGTGAATGGCTTTCATTGCCAATATATTGATGGATTTCGAATTTCTTGTACTTTCGTCTCCCATTGTACCTCCACAACATCCTTAAGAAAGAAAGCGATATAGAAATATGTATAATCGCACGCAAAAGTTGACGAGCTACCTTGTCGCGTCGTTCCCAATACGCGTAAAATGGTAATATCACACCGAGCCCACAAATTCCAGCTTTTTATTACGTTTGCGAGACATATTGGCCCGTTAAAGGCCTCGGAAACGAACGTGGCATTAAATGGGGTCGTTTTAAAGGTTAATCCCGATTCAGCCAATATGTTTCCGCGTGTTTGGTTTCTTTCGCAGTAGCCGTCTCGGAAAGATTAATTTACAGTGGAGCTCTTCAATCCGTCTCCTCCCGCGTTTTCATTTTACCACCATCTCCGGGGCGAGGAGTCCTCCGGATTGTTGAAATTTAGCGCCGTTGAAATTTATCGAAGCGAATTTCCTTTCGCCGTTCTTTCCTTTCGTTAACGGCGCCGCTCAACCCACGCGAGCAACTAACTGCTCGATTCGTTTCTGAAAGGATTAAATTCCATATCTACCGAGAGCTTTCTCGAAACCACCATCCCGTTTCACCTTTATTCCACTGAATTAAATGGATTTTTCAGCCCGCACGAGAAAAGATTCAACGCAACATTACCTTGTCGCCTGTGTTCGCTCATTCTGTCCGAGAAAATTATGGACGTCTTTCTCGAAAAATAAAATCTTTTTAATCGTGCATTGCATTCCTCCGAGGCAATTCTTCGTTCCAAGCTGCACGCGAATTAGCTGCGGTTTTATTGACATTTAACGATCGTAAATATCGCTGGAATCGTTCACCGCGCTTCGGTTAACTTACTGTAAAATGTTATAACTCCGAGACGAACCGGTGGCTGTCGAAACTTTAAGTCTAGCAATTTTCTTCGTAAAATTTTTCTTTGGAGTTTATACCGCTCGTTCAATTTAAAACATTTCTTTCCTCGAGGTGGAATGAAAATGAAATGTTGAAGTTCAAGTCGGAACAAATTTATTTGCTTTTTTTCTAAAAACTTCATTAAAAATTCTCCGAGTCCACGAAAATACGTCGCACGTCTTTCATGAACGGAACATGGTGCTCTAGAAATCAGATTTTTTTATATTTATTTTCTCAACTCTTTGCTAAGGTTATTTCGCGACGGGGACCTACGGCTTCTTAAGATCGGTTCCGAACCACCTTGGGCACCACAGTATTGCGTGGCACACGGAATATTTTCGACGGAGTCCGCAGTCGCGCGCTCTAACCACTGCAGAAATCAGATTATTTTGGTTTATTTATTTAATATTGCTTTAAACCAATTGGTTTGTATAGCAAGTACAATATTATTACAATTAGCTTACATGAACTAAATGAAACGTTATTTTTAAATTAATTATTTTGGTTTATTTGGAAATTGTGCATTTTCCTTCTGTGCTATTTTTTTTTTATTGAAAGCTTAATTGGAACTCCCCATAGGGGTTATAAAGCTATACATTAGTAATACACATCTTACATTTAAACATTAGTAATGTAGGTACAGTAGAACACATTAAGCATATAACACATTAAGTACATAACCTTAAATCTTTAAATTACATTGCTTGAAAAACTTGAAAAGAATATACCATGCCTCAAAATTCGGTTTACAAAGCAACGATCTGATATTTAAAGGTGGAAACAAATTGAGCTTCCTTGATTTTTACATGAGATCAACTCTTTGTGATTCCAACGAAGTACATTGCCAAATGATATGGTTAAGATCTTGAACCTCATTGCCGCAATTACACTTGGAATCATCTATTATATGTAGTCGTGAAAGAGATACTGCAATCACTAATATATAATATAATAATAATATATAATATAATATTAATATATAATATAATAATAATATATAATATAATATTAATATATAATATAATAATAATATATAATATAATATTAATATATAATATAATAATAATATATAATATAATATATAATATAATAATAATAATATATAATATAATAATTACATATAGAAGTTATATAAATATAGAAGTTAGTCATTATTTGTCTTTGAGTTCTGTTTCTGTGCTAATTTATAATCTACTTATTTTATCCAGGCTGTATCCCTTGAATTTACCAATGACGCGCAAGGTACAAATGATAAATGAGATGCAATTTTATTTTACAATTTTCCGAGTAAGAGGAAAATTACGTAGAACGTTGTGGCACAATTTCTAATTTTCTCGGAAACCTTGAAACTTTGATGGAGCTGTTTATTGCTTGCCGATACACTTCGCAAACACTCGATTACCAGAGCCGGATTAATTAGCAATTAAGACGCGCCTTTGACAGCGGCGGCCGCATTGGTTAAGACGACAGAAAAAATTATATGTAGCAATTCGTGCAAGCATTAGGTTCACGATTGCAAATTTTCCCGGGGTTTTCCGCGTCAGTCTTTCAGCGTGCTCGTCAGTTCAACGATTTTATGGCTCGTTTATTACGCTCGCCTTCCTTGCCCAATTTTTTTCCAACCCTTTGCGCCACGTCGGCTCGAGCATCTGCATGTTTTACAGTCTGCGTCCTTGGCTTAGTTTCCGATCCTGAGCTTTTCCCTTATTTATACGTCCAATTCCGCGAAACAGCACTCTCGTCGAACAGCTGATTGATTTGCGTTCGAAATTTTGGTAGACCAAGGGACCTCTGCAACCATTCTTTCAAACAAATTATCCATTTTTGTTCAACAACTGAATTGTACTTCGTATTCACTGTTAAAATTTATTTTATTCGATTTCTTTAAACTGCGAATCTTTCTGCAGGATAATACTGTATTTATTGATTAAAAAAGAAGTATTGTTCAGTGCGAACGCGTTGTTCAGAATTGTTCGTCCAACTTTGTTTCACCAGTTATGAATGAAAATGTAGTTTGTCTGACCTCGCGAACCCCCTAACCGTATCAAATTTTCTCGTCCTATGGAAAACAAGCACTTTTCAGACGAAGTACAGTTTGTGCGGAAATCTTTCAGAAAGTTTTCCCTTTAGAAATTAGAGGCCCGTCGTGAAAGTTCGCTTCCGCGCTCGTTTTATTCACTCGTCGGTATTTTTACACGCGAAACGCTATAACACTTTGTTCGCCGCGCCATGAGTGCGGGCTTCACTCAAACTCGCAACGCAATTTTGCTTCTTGAATCGCTCTCGATCTTTAATCTTTTCGTTAAGTATTTTCTTCATAATCGAAGTATTAAAAAATGCTTTAAAATAAAAGAGAACGGTTTTCATGCAAAATAAAATTTGTCTGCATCAATTCCAAACAACAGAAGCTAAATAAAAATTTCTTCCTTCAATAACTTTAACATATTAAAAATTATGTATCGTGATTTCAAATTCTCTCGATCCTTTAATCGTTATAAATTATGCACCATTTAGTTTATCAAATAATTCTTCAAATGAAACACTGCGACTTCTGGTAGTTAATGAGGTATTCAGAGAAATTTTCATGTTTTCTACCAAATTTTATTTATTTAAAATAAAAGAGAAAGGTTTTCATGCAAAATAAAATTTGTCTGCGTCAATTCCAAACAACAAAAGCTAAATAAAAATTTCTTTTTTCAATAACTTTAACATATTAAAAATTATGTATCGTGATTTCAAATTCTCTCAATCCTTTAATCGTTATAAATTATGCACCATTTAGTTTATTAAATGATTCTTCAAATGAAACACTGCAACTTCCGGTAGTTGATGAGGTATTCAGAGAACTTTTCATGTTTTCTACCAAATTTTATTTATTTAAAATAAAAGAGAATAGTCTTCATGCAAAATAAAAATCGTTATAAATTATGCACCATTTAGTTTATCAAATGATTCTTCAAACGAAACACTGCGACTTCTGGAAGTTAATGAGATATTCAGAGAACTTTTCACGTTTTCTACCAAATTTTATTTATTTAAAATAAAAGAGAAAGGTCTTCATGCAAAATAAAATTTGTCTGCATCAATTCCAAACGACAAAAACTAAATAAAAATTTCTTTCTTCAAAAACTTTAACATATTAAGAATTATGTATCGTGATTTTAAATTCTCTCGATCGTTTAATCGTTATAAATTATGCACCATTTTGTATGTCAAATGATTCTGCAAATGAAACACTGCTACTTCCGGTAGTTAATGAGGTATTCAGAGAACTTTTCATTTTTTCTACCAAATGTCTATCGGATTTTCTTCGAACTTCGGTTCGATGCCATAAATATGTTTTATTTTCAGTGGTGGAAATTGTTTTCGTGTTTGTTGCGGGTCGTTGCCTTACCGGGAAGATTATGTTCGTGGAAATCCATGCTGTATATGTTCCGACTTGTTCGAGGATGAATCGACTAAGACTAGACGTTACGTAACTTCGGTTTAATTGGTCGTTGATCCTCGTTGAAATACTTTGTCGGCTATAGTACACGGATGAAATTCTATTGTTCCACCTCCTGCGAGACGTAAAGGACGGATCGAATAATCCGTTGATCCATTCGCATTCGTTGCATGGTTGTACTTGTAATTTTTAATTAAAACGTCTCGTTTCCATTTTCCCATAATCATTCGGCTGAACAATCGCGTTTGAGACGTTCGAATTTACGTTTTTTCCCCTGAAATTACACAGCGGCATTACTTGCACCAGCGTTTTTCATGAAATTACGATCCATTGTCTGCTACGATTAACGCTATCTGCGGTAATCATTAAGTTTGTAATTGTTCGACACCGTGTAACTTGAGCATGTAGAATTTTTCACATGCTTGAAATTTGATTACACTGAACTTATGCTTATTGTACAAACACGCTAAAGTTGATTGTTCATTTTTTGATTTCAGGTGAGTCCTGTGCTATTCTCGAGAGGTGTCACTTCGAAACACGATTAGTCTACAACCGACCATTGCAAGGTTTACAAGGGTTGCGCATTGAGGGTAAAGTATAGGTTTTCTTCGATATATATTCAGAAAATTGAATACATACCGAACTGAATTTATCGATCTACCGCTCGACTATACCGCCAAAAATTTAATAAAATATCGTGTAACAGTATTGGGTTTTTATTACACGAAACAAAGTTGTGGTCGCAGAATAGACGAGGAAAAGGAAAACGATAGAACAGCGAAGCTACTGTTATTAAAATGTTAATATAGTTAAAAAGAAATTATATTTTTAAGGAGAACGTTTATCGAAGATGCCATACGTGTTTACTAATTTGTCTAAAGTTAGCAGCCAGAAATGAATATAATTTTCAAAGCACTGGACTGGAATTAATTCCAGCCGACATCCTTATTAATAGTGTCGAATAATCGTATTTTCTACGGTTCATTGTAAGAGTCAAGGGATTGCTAAATATAATATTGACTCTCATATTGTATTTTTATATGGACCACGTATTGGTATATTGAATACATAACACTAACACGCCAATGCATCCTCTATAGTGCGTAAGTCCTGGACAAATAATAGTTGCAATAACTTCTACAATTCCTATGCTTTGTCCACTCTACTATTGAAGACCATCAAAAGACAATTCAGTGGGTAAAAAAAGTATTGGCACACTCTTAAAAAGGCGATAACTTTTTAAATATCGTATTATACGATTTGAATTTTTTTTGGGAAGCTAGAGCAATTATAATAGATAGATGGTTACGGCGCACAGGTTCGATCAAAAATCAACTAAAAATTCCATGTTTTATAACAAATTTGCGAGTTGAAATCCCGACGTTTCGATCCTGATGAGTATCATTTTCAAGAGATTTTTGCGTCTGAAGCAAAATGTAACATTGCAAAAATAACCGTATTTTGAAAGAAAAGGAAAAACAATGTTTTAAACTCGCTAGAGCAATTAGTTTGCCACAGGATGCGAAAAAGAATTTTGTCGGAAATTGCAATTCATCGGAATTGTAGCAAAAATACTAAAAGTTGCATTTTACAACTTTGTTATGTGGGCCAATATTGAAAATTTTCAAAATGCATTTTGTAGATCTATGACAGTTATATGCACTGGTAAAGTTTCATCGAAATCGCTTGATGTAAAAAAACGACAGGCATTGAAAGATGTAAGAATCTGCAGTTATATGTCGAAAATTGTGAAAATTGCAATTTTTAACATATTTAAACGTTTATAGCTCATTGCAACGTCGACCAATTTTGATAAAATTTTCAGAATATGTTTAATTGACACAGGTCTACAAAACACATTTTTAAAATTTTCAATATAAAAATTTGTAAAATGCAACTTTTAGTATTTTTGCTACAATTCCGATGAATTGCAATTTTTGACGATATTTTTTTTTGCATCCTGTGGCAAACTAATTGTTCTAGCTTCCCAAAAATACAAACCGTATAATACGATATTTAAAATGTTATCGCTTTTTTAAGACTGTGCCAATACTTTTTTTTACCCACTGTATATAATTCGCTATCTTAGGCCTTACTGTCGCTAGATTATTTATTTCTGAAAATTCGTCCATTTATAATCACATTACGTAATTTTTGTTAGTATTACAATTACAGTAAGGTTCTCGATTAGCATCGTCTCGATTTTGCGAAATGGAAACAATCATTGTTTTCTTTTAGAGAAAATAGCAACTTGTTTTTAGAAAGTAATAATAACGTTAAAAAAAATAGTGAACGCTGTTCGGACGTACATACAATCGAGTTGTCGATGCAGAGACATGGCGGAGTCGCATTGTGCAGATTGTAATTTGGGGAAAAGAATATTTTCGAAATGCACCTTCGAAAATAGGCCGTGAAAGGGGAATAACCCCTTAGCGCATCGCGGAAACACCCTCCGGTCCGTTGAACCGTTCGTTCTTATTTGCATCGATGCACAATGACGCATTGTTTTCCGCTTCATCAGGGACGCGAAACAGTCTTTCGCCGCGGCCACACATTTTCCCATGTAAAAAGTAATAACGCACGCAAGGATGCTTTATTACGTCAGGGGTACGTGCGTTGCATGTCGCGCGACCGTTTCCATGGTCCCGATGCACCGCACTCGCCCCGCAAAACGCCGCCATTAATTATTCGATGCACTCTCGGCGCACTCTTCGCCTGCATTTTTCGCCGCGAACGATTCTTAACACGTTCACTGCCGAACCTGCGCCATGAACAAACGCATCAATTCAAAGAAATTTAATTAACCCTCGCACGCTCGTCGGAATTAATCGCACAAAACGTCACGGGATAATACTTTACTCTTTTCTGCTTCACGCTTCCTGTGAACACATTACGCGAAAAGTTTCACCAAATTTTCTGTGTTCATAGACACAAAGAAATCTTGTAAACAGCAACTTCTAGTATTTTCTCTGCAATTTCGACTGATCGTAAGTTTCTCAAAATTTTTTCACGTAGTAAGCCGATTGCTCTTTTCAAAAAGATCCAAATCGTGCGTTGAAATATTTAAAAAAATTAAGGTTTTAGTGATCGGTAAACGTAGTGTTAAAGGTGTCGGTATCTTTCTGCGATTCATTGTACAGGGTGTAAAGAAATGTTTGGTCCTGGCTGCCAAGGCGTATTATATAAATAAAATTATATAAATTGTCCTTGACCTTGAATTTCAAGAGCAAAGTTTTGTGTTATTGCATTGTATTCTACGAATTATGGGGACAAAAATTGTTAAGGGAACCATGGGTGAGTTGAGTTTTGACTCATGGTTCCTTTAATACTTTTTGTCTCCATGATGCGTAGAATACAATAGAATAGAATACAACACCAAACTTTGCCCTTGAAATTCAAGGTCAAGGACAATTTTGCGGCCACTTCCTTCACAGATCTTCACCGATCCGAAGATGTAGAATACGCCTATGGCAGCCAGGACCAAACATTTCTTTACACCCTGTACATTACGGGGTATTGTTGCATCTAGTTGATCCGACGAAACTGAGTGGAAAGGTTTCAACAGTTCGTTCGGATTCCATCTTCGGGCTTCATGCTCCATTTTCTTGGTGGGCATATATTACTGGCTGCATACCCGGTCTTGTCAACGGGCGACAAAACTCGGCCGATGCACCGGCTCTTATTCTCCTTAATCATTGTGAGGCAGGTCAGTGCACCTGGCGAAGATTTTACGGCCTTGCACGACACGCCATTTACTCGCCGCTGCCGTTTTACGCGCGCAGACCGACGCGACTCGACGCTCCGTAAGCGACCGGATCGATTAATCTCGCAATTAACGCCGGCCGGCATCGTCGATGAGGCAGCGTCGCGCCTCCGCGCTATCGCGGAAATTAATCGACCCGTGGAGCTTTCGTATTGTTCGCCGCGAGTCGGTCTCGCCGCGCGATGTCGCTCGCATAATTGTTCGGATGGCAAATAGACTCGTTTCTCCGGCCGTTGGATTATGCAGAACCGTGTTTATTAACGTGGATAATATTTCATACTCTCGCTCCTCTGTAAATGAGAGCCCTGCATTTTTGAAATTACCACCCCCTGTTTTCATGCACGAGCGCCGTTCAATGCGACTGGTTTTTCTTTTGCCATGCTCCATTTACTGAATCGCCGCTCCTCATTCTTCCATTAAATAAATCATTGCGCGAATTTCCCAGGGCCCGAAGTATGCAAAATAAGTAATTGATATTTTCTATGCATTTTCTAAAATCACTGAAAAGAGTAAACGAGCAGATATTCTATTAATCGTTTCGTAGTATACAGGGTGTCCCGCATAAATGATAACACCTAAATATCTTTCGTATTTACAGTCCTGTCAGAAAACTTCAGAGGACAAAGTGACGCTATTGCAGGCGGGGCAATATAATAATGAAGAAAACAATTTTTTATGTCGTGTTTTTAAATGAAATTGCAATGTCACCGATGTTTTTTTAAATGGAATAGTATATTTTTTTGCGATAGCATGATAGACAATAAAAAACTTAATTTAGTGGATACCAACTTTTTGACCTTGAAATGACCTTGATATGATATGTAAAGGTCAACCCGACGTAAACAACGCGCAATCTTTGCTGAAACACGTAAATTTAAACTTCCACATTTCATCCGCTTCAACATGATTATTCTTGCTTAAGGTCATTTCAAGGTCAAAAAGGTGGTATCCACTAAATTCAGTTTTTTATCGTCTAACATGCTATCGCAAAAAAATATACAATTTCATTTAAAAACACGACATAAAAAATTTTTTACTTCATTATTATATTGCCCCCCCTGCAATAGCGTCACTTTGTCCTCTCAAGTTTTCTGATAGGACTGTAAATACGAAAGATGTTATCATATAAAGGTGTTATCATTTATGTGGGACACCCTGTATAAAAGTTCCGGCTTATCATTATTGTTACTAATTCCTACGGTCGCTTTCGCGACACGAAAGAGTTTCAAAATGTCAATGGAGATATGTTTTTTCCGTAACCACACCAGGTATGGAAATTGTCTCTACTTTCAACTGCAAACCTATCTTCTATGGCGATATTGAACTGAAGAATTTCTGTTGGTGGTCGGTAAATTTCCAGCGAATATAAAGCCGCTACAGAAAGTTTATCAACGTTATTACCTGAAACTGATCGGAGGGTGTATTGACGATATAAATCATGATCAGCCCGTTGGCATTTATGAAACTTCATTCAACGAAGTTCGTGAATTTTTATAAACGGATCTAATCGAGATATCAAAGTGAAATTTTGTCAATTTATTTATCAATAACTGAAGAACAGGTGGGAATTTTTATATGCCTGAACCATGATGCTTTTCAATACTAGAGTTTTAACCATTGTAGTTTCCCAAATAAGAAATTTAAAAAATATTTAGTTTCTAAAATTTGTCTTTCTGCAATTGTATTTTGTGAGATGACGCGCTGAAGTTTTTGGAGCCATCAAGCATGCTTTTGATAGTAAGGTAAAGGTACCAGTAGTTGACCATGTACGAGTAGTTGACCATTTTATAGGAAAACGTAAAAAATAAGATTTTTATAAGCTGTACACTTTTGATGAAACTGAATCTCGGATGCCATACCAGCTGTTGGTTAAATTTCTCTATACTATTCTTTATTAACTCACAACATCTACTCTGTTCGTCAATTCAACTTTTCATGGAATTGATTTGTTTAATTTCTTATTTCATTCTTTAATTGTAATTTGTGCTGGTAATTGTTGAAACTAAATGATAGTAAAATGATTCCCAACATTATTGCTTTAATAATTACGTATTTCTCGATCGTAAATTTTTAATATAAATAGATATATGTTCTCGGCGCACCGTTTCGATCAATAATAAACAAAACACAGCAAAATTGCAATAATTAAATTAACTCAACGTTTCGATCCGGTTTTGGATCATCTTCAAGAGCAATTGCGTTTGCTATGTATAAAGAAAGGTTTTAAGAAATTGAAAAATGACCTCAGTTCTATTGGGACCAGCATGGAACTCAGTCATTTTTCAATTTCTTAAAACCTTTCTTTATACATAGCAAACGCAATTGCTCTTGAAGATGATCCAAAACCGGATCGAAACGTTGAATTAATTTAATTATTGCAATTTTGCTGTGTTTTGTTTATTATTGATCGAAACGGTGCGCCGAGAACATATATCTATTTATATTATTGCTTTAACCCTTTTCTAATATAAGTGGTCAACTACTAACGAATAAAAGAGGTCAATTACTAGATTTTTTATTTTCAAAGGTGGTCAACTTCTGAAGCAATTACTGAATTTTTAAATATGTTTCTTAAATTTGTATAAGTTTTTTTAAAAAGTGGCCTTGATACATAATTTAGAAGACTTAAGGAGTGTCTTCAGGCATCGACTTTCGCTATTTGATGACAGAGTAAGTGGTTACTATTGTTCGCGTGGAAAACTTCTCTTAACTGGTCAACTACTAGTACCTTTACCTTACTCGCGCGCCTCTTCCGTCGAAACAGATTTTTCCTCGAAAGCGCCGCTCTATCGACGGAAGCACGAGAGGATATTTTCGGTAATGTTGTGTCCGTTCCGATGAGTATAGCTCGTCACTTAATTGGAGGCTCCTCCGGAACTTATTTACGGTGGTGCACCCGTGGCGCGTGGGACGCGAACCATCGATGCTGAAACTTCTATGGAAGAATTAGAGTGGAAGAAATTCCCCCGTGAAAGTGACCGAGCCTTTTACACGTTCTACCGAACAATATCCGACAAATGGCATTCCACTTCGCACATTTGAATATCGAATTTTGATCTCGCTCCGATTCAATCGATACGCTTTCAGTAGAGAGCATGACTCGCCGATACGTGGATTAAGAGGATAACCCTAATCTAAACACCGTATTTTTACGTCTTCTATTTTGCTTTTGTGGTAGGATCCAAATTAGTTTTATCATATTTTGCTCCTTGTAAGTTTGGATATTGGTAAATTTCAATGAAACGCCAATGTTGGCATGTCACATTTTCGGTAAAATGCATCTTCAATTTTGAATATTGTGAATTGAATTGGTAAAGATAATCTGACACAGGGAAAAAGAATTTATTTATTGGAAATATTATAGTGTCGAGTTACTTGAGAGTTTAAGCATAAACTTATTTGTTTATTTATTTTGGGTTTATTTTAATGTGGTCGCGTTAACAGCTAGGTCATTAGCGACCACATGTTTTACAGTCTAATATAATATAATAATCTAAGCAAAAACGAATTTATAATAGTTTAAATATATCAATAGATTTCAAAAAGAGGAGGACGTTTCTAATGTTGTCCTCGTCTAGAGTTGTCTTGAAGTCGTTTGAGATGGAGAAAATGGACCGTTGTGACGAGAATTTTGGGCATTCGAGTAGGATATGTTGAATACTGTTGATTACGGTGCATGTTGTACACTCCGGTGGGTCTTGTTTAGTTATCAGGAATTCGTGAGTATATCTTGAGTGTCCTGTTCGGATGCGGGTAAGTGCGACCTGTTCTTTTCTAGACAGTTGGAAATCTTTTAGAGTTTCGTATACATTGGTTTTCAATTTGTGTAGCTTGGTTTGGGTGCCGTTGATCCAATTTATATTCCGAAAATTTATGATAGCATTTTTAATATATAATTTTGCATCGTGAAGGCTGATTTTTCAGTTTTCGTCCCAGGATGAAAGATTGCATGCTTCTTCTGCAGCTTTAAGCATAAACTGTGTGTGTGGAGATAGGTATAATAAAGAGGCATTTGTGATAATTGACAGGAGAATATTTAACGGCGTACGTGCAAGCCTCCGTTTAGAAGACACCTACGCGAATGTAGGCGACTGTATCCGAAGGTTCGCCAGTCGCTCTCGACTCCCGTATATCGCTATAGAACGATCATGGTCTTCTTTTTCTTCGTTCTGCTCTCCCCTCTCCGTCTTTTTCTTCGCTTTCATCTCAGTCTTGTTCTTCTTAGCTTTCTTACTCCTGTTCTTCTTCTTCTCTGCCTCATGGAGCTTGGCTGTTGCCCTGCGAACCCTCGGTCATCTTCTTTTTCACCCTTTTGCATTCCCCGAGCCTTGAGAACGTCGAGTCGGGCGCACCTACACTTTTAAACCCGATCTGCTAGATCTCTTGTCCGTTGGAGGTTAAATCGTCTTCCGTAAGGAAGACCCGAGTTTCTCTAATGGTTTGCTCTTTCTACTTGGCCGTCTAACGAGCTTCGCGTGTCGTTGTTCGGATTTTCCTTCGCTTCGCTTCTTTGCCCGCGACATTCGAAACTTTTTCGCGAGACCGGCCATTTTCGAATTGATGAAATTTTAGGAGGCAAGAAAACTCGATGTCGATTGCTTTTCTTCCTGATCCTAGAAGTCCATAGCCCCCGAGCAACATCGATTTCAAGTTTCCATACAGGGTGTCCCGAAAACGTAGCATTCCCCTGAAAGAGACGAATCTGAGTTCATTCGAAGTAACTTTCCCCTTTGCAAATGCTTTCCGCGTCTTCGTCAAGGAACTATTAACGAAAACCACGGACCAATTATTTCGTAAATAATCGACATTAATTATAATCAAATCTGTTTGCAATCGTAATAAAAGTACCAGCAAGTATTTAACACTGAACCTAGCAAGTCCAGTCAAACGACCGGTTCTAGATTATTTAGTCCACAATTATTGTAATTATAAAAATGCTTTCATAAGACATGATTTAATAAATATCTTCATTAGATTTTTAAATATCGTATTATACGATTTATATTTTTTTGGGAAGCTAGAGCAATTAGTTTGCCACAGGATGCGAAAAAAATTTGTCAACAATTGCAAACGAAACACCACCTTCCTTTTTCCTTTTCATCTGTTCCAAACATTCGGAATAGCTCAAACGTGTGGTCAAAAATTTTTAAGACCGATAAATAGATTCAAACCCGAATCAACGTTTGTAGTATCATTCAAATTATGTTTGTAGAATCATGATCGAACCTGGGCGCCGATCACATCAATTTCTATTTGTCTAACAACAATTTGCGATCGCGAAAAATAATCTTTATCTTTAAAAATTGCAATTCGTCGGAATTGTAGCAAAAATACTAACAGTTGCATTTTACAACTTTTTTATTTGGGCCAATATTGAAAATTTTAGAAATGCGTTTTGTAGACCTGTGTCAATTAAACATGTTCTGAAAATTTCGTCAAAATTGGTCGACGTTACAATGAGCTATAAACGTTTAAATATGTTAAAAATTGCAGATTTTCACGATTTTCGACCTATAACTGCATCAACCGATTTCGATGAAACTTTACCAGTGCATATAACTGACACATATCTACAAAACGCATTTTAAAAATTTTCAATATTGGCCCAATAAAAAAGTTGTAAAATGCAACTTTTAGTATTTTTGCTACAATTCCGACGAATTGCAATTTTTGACAAAATTCTTTTTCGCATCCTGTGGCAAACTAATTGCTCTAGCGAGTTTAAAACATTGTTATTCCTTTTCTTTTAAAATACGGTTATTTTTGCAATGTTACATTTTGCTTCAAACGCAAAAATCTTTTGAAAATGATCCTCATCAGAATCGAAACGTCGGGATTTCAACTCGCAAATTTGCTATAAAACTTGGAATTTTTAGTTTATTTTTGATCGAACCTGTGCGCCGTAACCATCTATCTATTATAATTGCTCTAGCTTCCCAAAAAAAATTCAAATCGTATAATACGATATTTAAAAAGTTATCACCTTTTAAGAGTGTACCAATACTTTTTTTACCCACTGTCAATCTTCTAATTTTTATAAGGCAATATGTGTCTGCTAGTTTCATAGCTCGGTACGTTTAATGTTGATCACGTGACGGCGATTATAGTGTATAGAGGCGACCGTTCTGGAAGAATCTCGTAGAGAAGATAATAATTCTGTTCACGTTCCGGCAACTTCGGCGTTCATATTTGCACAAATTGGCCGGATCAAATTGTAAGTTATCGGGTCCATAAACTCTCTGTGTTTATTCAATGACTATAAACGTGTGTTTGCGTTAATCGACCGCAATGCGTTGCCGCAAGGTACCGAGGCGATGGTTTATTGCCCACCGAGGGAAATTTTTCGGAGGTATGGATGCATAAATCGCGGGTCCGCGGTGCAGCGGCGTACACAACTCACTCCGGTATAAATTGCACCCTCCCGGTGGTTAGCCGTCGGAGCTCTAAGACAGCATCGCCATCCACACTCTGCAACCTGTTCTCATAGTACCTCACTGTACTCTGCTCTTCTACTTGCTACAATCTGGTCACTGGTGACGGAGATGCAATTCCTACTCCTTCCAACACTTTTGCATGAACCGGTAACTTCGTTAACTAATAATTGATTAACTTCGTGTCATTTACTCTCGACACGATTATTTATCGTGCAAGATAATGAATTTTCACGATGTTCAGAGTGCACCAAACTTTATCATATTTGAAATGTGTCTGTGTAGCAATTCAAATCTCAATAGAGAGGTTTACTTTGCTTAGGTACATATAAGATGTGCAATTGTCCATGTATATACTATTTGTAAAATATTGTTCAATATTGCCAGCAAATATTAGCAACAGATTGTGATCAATCCAAGAATATGTATGTTCCGAGTATCGTACGAAAATTCATTGTTAAGCTGAGATATACAAATGATACGTAACAAACTACATAAATGGCACCTTTGGTCGCGTCGAATTTCATTTAATACACATGTGAAGAAGTTACTGTCAGTACAATACCCATAATGTTTTACAATGTTACAGATGTAAGAGTGCGAAAAATATAATGGTACCTATTCAATATTTGGCTACTTTTCTCTAACACAACCGAGCATTAAAAGTGAGTGATACATACCTATTGCCTTATAAAAATTGAAAAAGATTGAATTTATGCTTGATTGCGATACATGCTTGAATAAAGAAATTTACTGATTGATTCCCACACAGGCGTCCTTATTGTAATCAATGGTAAAATAGAAGATCCGGGATCAGTAGTGTTTCTTCCAAATTTCAACAGAAAGATGCCTTTTAAAATTTTATGTAAAAATTCATTAGATGCGGAGATGCAGAAGGAAGAAAAATTATTAAATAAATCTATTTCTTTGAATATACAGAATGAACGGTAACTGGTGGTACCAGTGATAACGGAGTCATTCTATTAGGTTGTTGCAAATGAAATAGCAGTTTCGAATCTTTAACATACACTTTAATTTTACGAGCTTTATTCATATTTTATTAATCGAAATAATTTCCATCGACATCGATACACTTCTTCCTCCTGATACAAGTCACACAGACAAACATGCGTAGAAATAATAATAATAATAATAATATATTCTTTATTTCATCCTTACAGCTAAGAAATTAGACTTGGTTTACATTATCCTATATTTACAAAGCTATCTTATCACACGCATTCGATCCATACCTTCTCTCATTCATTTCTCTGTCTCACACATTTCTACCCTATCCCTTTCTTTTAAATTCTAATTATCCTTAAGCCCCTTAGTTCCGACAAACATGCGTAGAATACAATGCAATAACACCAAACTTTGCCCTTGAAATTCAAGCTCAAGGACAATTTTGCTGCAACTTTTTTTCACATATCTTCACCGATCGGAAGGTGTAGAATACGCCCATGGCAGCCAGGACCAAACATTTCTTTACACCCTGTACATTGCACAATATCAATAATCTTATACTCGCAAATTCATGTACGAGATATGAACTTTCCAAATTGTACCAGTTCATCATCTGTCGTGGCAAAACTAAACTACAAAGGCGGCAAGTTCCAAATGTGAAAACGGTCATTTCAATTGCAACAACCTAAAAGAACCACGTTTCATATGTAACTCACTAATTTTCGTTTTTTAAAATGTTTATGTCTAATTTGCATACAAGTACGTATATTTAATTTTATTTTTGGTTTTTCTATATAGAAGATTTATTTTGTTCTCTTTTCTAATCATTTTTATAACTTTTCAGACGCAAAAGTGTCTCTTTGAAAAAGATCCACATCGGGATCGAAACGTTAGAAACATGCTGAAATAATTGCACATTTGTTGTTATTCTAAAAATGATCGAACCTAGCGCCGATATCACTCAATTTAATATATTATTAATTTTCGATCGAGAAGAATTTAACCTTTAACCTAAAAGAACAACATAAAAAACTAAGTAAAAGTAGTATAATAAATTGTATGATATCGGCGCTAGGTTCGATCCTTAATAGTGCCAAACATCCTTGACATTGCCGCAAAGAAGTTTTTTTCATTGTGTGTGCTTGTTTCGCCATCCATAATAATAGGTAAATTCCTCTCGATCGAAAATTAATAGTATAATAAAAAATTTTATTATACTATTAATTTTCGATCGAGAGGAATTTACCTATTATTATGGATGGCGAAACAAGCACACACAATGAAACTATTAAGGATCGAACCTAGCGCCGATATCATACAATTTATTATACTATTAATTTTCGATCGAGAGGAATTTACCTATTAAGTAAAAGTAGGTTTGGATAAAAACGCTGTAGAAATAGCGTTAATAACGCGTCGGATCGAATTTGCATATATTTCGACTGGCTAGGAGGACTCTGTCGTACGGTTCGCAAATATTGTACAGAGGGAATGCATGATTCGCGGCACGAATCGGGTACGTGACCATTGAAGAGACGCGTGTAACCCCCTAATTCCTCATGGTGGTTGCGCGTAGCCCGTGTAACCGGTACGGGCATATTCATCCGGATTGCATCGGACGGTCTTAATCTTTTAACCGGGAAATATTTATGGGGACCCCCGGACGAAAGGATTTACATTTACGTGTCGCGTTATACACGAGCCTCAACTGTTGCCACCCTCGCGTAAATATTTCCATTCCTCTTTGTCTCTCGCGACGGCCCTGGTTATCCGTTTTCACACTGCCCGCTATCCGCTGCCATTTAATATTTACAATTCCTCGAATATGTAAATCACCGTTGCCCGACATCAAAGCGGGGACGGCCGTGTCTGCGTGCGGCTTGTCTACGTATAAATTCTATATTTAGTGAGTCACAGTTACAGATACGTGGGTTCTATCGTTCTGCTTCGGAAACCAGTTTCTACCTCGCAGCGCAACCGCGTTCAGAGAAAGAGAGAAAGAGTGAGAACTTCTTATCAGCGCCAGCCGAGGCGTTTAAAAGGCCTTTTAGATTAGCCTGGACTCGCCGATCTTTTTGTTCCATAAACGCTCCTAACTGTACTTCACTCTGTACCGGCCATCGTGCGAATCGAACATCGTTATTCGAGACCTACCACTTTATACCGCTGACTCTTGGTTTCTTTCTGTACCAACGCGACGCACAGTGGTCCAGGAGCTCGCTTTATATGGCCAAAACTATTGTAGCGTTATTTCAAGATTTAATGTGATCTTATTGTAGGTCGTTGGATTCGTCTTGATACCAGTTAGAATATTACGATGTAAAAAATATATGCTAATATTTAAAAAATTGAGGTCACCTTTATTTTTTATAAAAAAAATTTTTTTTTTTTAATTTTTTCTATTGAAGTTTGTAGAAAAGTGAATACTGATCAACTTTTGTTCGAAACATTCTTTGTCAAAATAAAAGATAGAATATATATGGACCGTTTATTGTGAAAGTTTAAAATCTGTGACGCGTTTAGAACGTAGCATTAGAGTGCGTACTTCGCGCGCGAACGTCTACTTGTTAAAATACACGTAGAATCAAAACTTGCAGGAAGTAGCAGCTAAAATTTACATGTGTATATGTTGAAGGTCTAAATTTTCAGAAAAATCAAGTCTGAATGCTAACACTTTTCAACAATTTTTTTAAACCCTACCTAAAGTTGACATTGCACTTAACTTTATATCCTTCGTATATTGATTGAAATATGTGTATAATACCATTAAATACCTGAAATATACTTGCTCACACATACGAAAATATAGTACAAATTTTCATTTCAGCATTGTGTAAGGAATAATTAAAGTATTTAGTTGTTCCTTCAATTTCATAATTCTGAACTTCAAACGCTATATCTGCTCGGAAAGCTATCCGAAAGACCTAATATTTAGAATTTCGAGGTTTCAAAGTGTTCTTAGTATGAGGGAAAAAAATTTTTTTTGAAATTCGAAAGTCGAAAAATTGAATTTTGGCCACAAAAAGCGGGCTCCTGGACCACTGTGCGACGTTGTGCAATGCCACAGACGTTCCCGTAACGTGCTGATTACTGAAACTTTTTATGTGGAAGGGATTTTCGTTTCTCTTAGATCGTACAGTTCCAGTTTTTCTAGATACATATTGTTTTGTGGTAATTAAATTTAGCTAAATACAGCGACTCCCATTAATATAAAATATGTTAATGATATCGGAGCCAGGTTCGATCATTTCAAGAAGAACAACAAATATGCAATTTAAATATTTAAGTTTCTCAACGTTTCGATCCCAATGTGGATCATTATCGAGAGACAAAATTTTTGCGTCTGAAAAAGAAATTAGTAATATAAATTTTCGAAATTAAATATACTGTTTTCATATAACACAGCCATGTAATTTACCAAAATTGGTAAACCAGAAAAAGAAAAAGAAAAAATTGAATACATACTTGCTGTGAAAAGTGGGACGAATACTTTTTAAGACACATAATTGTGAGTTACACTATTTAAACCTTAACCAATGCCGGCGATAATGTAACTGAAGCAACAACGTGTTAACCCAACGCAACGCAAGGTCTATGTTGTGTATGTGAGAGACTGAAAATGATTGGTCGGTCGATATCGATTAATTAATATAAATATAATACTCCCATTATGTAATATTCGGACGCTCTAAAAAATACGATAACTGGTTAAACATTGAACTACACGACTTGAATTTTTTGAGGAAGCTAGAGCAAATAGTTTGTTACAGAATGTGGAGAAACATTTTTTCAAAAATTGCAACTGATCGGAGTTGTAGAAAAAATATTAAAAGTTGCATTTTACAACTTTTTTATGTGGGCCTATATTGAAAATTTAAAAAATACGTTTTGTAGATCTGTGTCAATTATATGACAGGCATTGAAACATGTGAGAATCTATAGATTTACTGCAGTTATAGCCCGAAAATCGTGAAAATCTGAAATTTTTACCATCGTTAAACGTTTGTAGCTCATTGCAACGTCGAACAATATTGATGAAATTTTCAGAATATGTTTAATTGACACAGATCTACAAAACGTATTTTTTAAATTTTCAATATAGGCCCATATAAAAAAGTTGTAAACTGCAACTTTTAGTATTTTTGCTACAATTCCGACGAATTGCAATTTTTAAAGATAAAGATTATTTTTCGCGATTGCAAATTGTTGTTAGATAAATAGAAATTGATGTTATCGGCGTCCAGGTTCGATCATGATTCTACAAACATAATTTGAATGATACTACAAACGTTGATTCGGGTTTGAATCTATTGATTGGTCTTAAAAATTTTTAACAACACGTTGGAGCTATTCCGAATGTTTGGAATAGATGAAAAGGAAAAAGGAAGGTGGTGTTTCGTATGCAATTTTTGACAAATTTTTTTTCGCATCCTGTGGCAAACTAATTGCTCTAGCTTCCCAACAAAAATTCAAGTCGTATAGTTCAATGTTAAACCAGTTATCGTTTTCTTTATAGCCGAATATAGTCATTAATATAGTCAGAATATTAATGGGAGTCACTGTATATGAAAATAGAAGGACGTGGCAACCATATTCCCGAAGCTATGCCGCCAGAACAGTGAAAGAAAAGAAGAAAAAACTCGACAAGAGAACATTTGCTGCTTTTACAGCTAATCGAAAGAAACTTTTTCAGCTTCATTTGTTACTAAAAAATAAAAAGATGCTCGAATAACGAAGTCGACCAGTACCAACAGAATATACAATTTCTGAACAGTCAGTTTTTCAAGATTTATCAATAGACTGCAGATTTTATGCATTTATGACAAAACTGAATAGGTGCAATTTAAAATAGCAAAAGTATTTGAAAAATTTAAACATGCTATTATATTATTTTCAACCTACTCAACATAAAAGGAAAGAAAATAAATTTCTATTTCACTCCAGTTCGTTGCAATTCTGAAAAGACATTTTTATTTTGCATAAAGATCCGCAGTCTATTTATTAAAGCTCTCAAACTTCTCTGGTTACCTTCAAAAGCATTGATTAAAGGGCACAGGTGACGTTTAGCGGCTTTCAAACCGTGGTAGATTTGAAGTTTAAATTCGTCAAAGCACTCTCGCCAGTTTTCATTTAATAAGGATATCTACCCTTCGGTGAGGGATTAAAATCACCATTCGATCCATTATAACAAGTGCTTTCAACGGATTTACATTTGGTATTAGAACTCTCCAGACCCTAAACCCCTTGAGTTTGGTAAACACGAGTGGTATTAGTTTCGCTCAACCCGTTCAACAGACTGGGGAACGTTTCATCTGATAGTGATTTTTCCCCAACTACAGTCTAAACACTTCTTGCGATATTCTCCAAACAGTGCAATTTTCAGAAGTGTAAATTCAACGTAGATTGTTGTACCATTGCTAGTTAGTTTCTGAAAAGATGTTTCAGCGGAGAGCTTTGATTACACTTGGATTACGGGAGGAACGTTAGACAAAAACCAACTTAAATAAATTACCTTAAATCAACTTTATATCGAACCTTTTAAGAAGGCAATTACCTTAAATCGTTTCCAAGTCGCTGAAATTATGAGAAAGTATATTTATCTTGCCGCAAAATCGAAAGCGAACATTTGAACAGTAATCCGAGTACACCCGCTGACCTTAAGGAAGTTCTGGAGCTATATAAAAACGCAACAAAATTTTTGAAAATTTGACACGATATAATTCTTACTAAATTAATGCAATTACCAAAGTTTGAGTTAGATTCACTACAGCGTTTAATATTTATAGCAACTTGAAGTTTGCACATTTTGCAACTAGAAACTCCAGTTTTTTTAATATATAGTACAAATTATGTATTTAATTATGTTCAAAATTTATTAGGATTCACTAAACAGTTCCGGAGCAAAAAAATAATAAACTGTTACAAAACGTCAAATCTATATATATTTTTGTATATCATATATATTATATACTTTTTGTTATTATCAGAACATAATTTTACACAAATTTCATACGTTTATTTTCAACTTTTTATTGCGTAATTATATATATTGAATATCACAAATTTATTTTCTTGAAGTTCAAATCAGAGGATACAATTATTCGCAAAAGTCACTTACAATTTTTTATAACATGAAGACAATTTGATTAGAAAATATATATAACATGAAATTCAGTAATTAAACGAAAGCTTTTAAAACTAATCTATTTTTTAAATGCAAAATATACTCGCGAATGGCTTTCATTGCCAATATATTGATGGATTTCGAATTTCTTGTACTTTTGTCTCCCATTGTATCTCCAGAACATCCTTAAACAGCTACTGCAAGTCTCTTTCATGTAAATTCATGTTTCGATCATTCGTGTTTCCGATAGTTCGAACAATTTTCTCGTTTGGAGCCGACACCTGCATGCCGATTGGCTTGCACAATGCGTGTAAATCGCTGCAAACAAATCGTATGACAACCCACAGTTCTTAGTATGACGTAAACACAATCGTCAGAAAATTATTCCTGGACGAACCGTATTCCGAATGGTGCTCATTAACCATACACACAGAAACTGATTTGGAGCACGAGAACATAGTACCAAGTTCTAAAAATCACAGACACGAATCTGCGTCACGATAAGTCGCCACCCGAGTCGCACAGTTAGTGAGAAGTGGTCCACGTCCTCCTCTTTCTGCCAACCGTGCCGTATCTCGAACCGCTTGCATTTCCGCAACCATAAGATTGCGTCACGATGCACCTCGTGGCAGCTAAATTACTCTCGAGAACCGAATCCACCGTGGAACTCCGTTTCGAGCACTGTTTCTATTTACTCGGATCGGTTGTCGCACTTCTCAGTCATTCTTTTTAGATCGGAGGAAAAAAATGCATTTATGCATTACTCCCCCCCCCCCTCTCAACTTCCTTAAAAGGCGTTGATGACGTGCGGCGAATACGGAACTAGCCTAACCTAACTAGCCTAGCCTAACCTAACCTAACTAGCCTAACCTATCCTAATCCATACCCATTAAAAACAACCTCTGATCAGGGGCCAATCTTGGTTCCTTTTTAGCTCACTTGAGTACCGTAAATGAAACGAATGTGACCCGTTTCTCACATACAACAATGTGTTCTCTCTTCGGCCCTTTGCCACTCCTGTTCTTTGCCCAAACGCACTTCCCAGTCCTATTGCATTCGGAAGTACCAAAATCATATAGGGTAAACTGTGATATTGCCGGCGCTGTAATAGTTATTAGCACTTTTGATTTGAATGACAGATATTAAGAGCACCGTCTGGTTAGCAAACGACACTCGCGCGTTGACGTGTGTGAGTGCACACGTCGCTATATCACACATACGTACACGAAAATTGTAAGGGTCCGGGATTTTACGTCTGAGATCTTAATAATGCAATGACTGGATTTCTTAGTAGTCAAAATCGCTAGATGAAAGATCAATCTAGGGTGCTATTTGGCTGAAAAGTCGTACTTCTACGTTCACGAGCTATGATTTGCAATATTCGACAGCACGCCCGTCAGTGAGGACGTCATAAATGAAACAGAAATCAACGCTCGTAGCGGAAAATGTCAGAACTATATTTGAATGTCAACCTCACTGTGGCTTGGATTTTTGTAGAATTAAACGTACAGAATTTTTAATAGAAGTACGACTTTTCAGCCAAATAGCACCCTAGATTGATCTTTCATCTAGCGATTTTGACTACTAAGAAATCCAGTCATTGCATTATTAAGATCTCAGACGTAAAATCCCGGACCCTTACAATTTTCGTGTACGTATATGTGATATAGCGACGTGTGCACTCACACACGTCAACGCGCGAGTGTCGTTTGCTAACCAGACGGTGCCCTTAAGAATTCCCGGTATAGAAAATCATTTTTTATTGCTTCTTATTCATATTTCAAAGCAACGTTGTAAGTTTCCGTAACAGAGTTCCGTATACGAAAAATACGGAACCCTTACAATCCTCGTCTAAGTATAGGTGTCTAATGCTGTGTGTCTCTCAGTCACTCGAGAGTTTCTGGTCAAGGTCAAATTCGTATCTCCACCCTTAATATTACTATGTAATGATATAAATTTTCTTGTGAAGCGAGCGAGACGTTTTTAATTGTTATATTTAAACATTTTCTCTCTTAGCCAAACTTCAACGATCGGTGGTGAAATGTATGTCGCGCTAGACGTGTTTCGCAAAAAAATTGGACGTTTGAACGTGACCTTCGATGGCAACCGCTTAGAGTTGCAGGGTTAATACTAAACAAGGCGATAGAGTGTCGCGCACATTGCAAAAGGTAGACAGTCGGTGCAGCAACAGTCGCAGCAGCGTGAAAAGATTTCATTGAACCGTAACCCGAGACGGTGACACAATAGCTGAGGCATCCAGATTTGCGGTCTCCACTTTGCGAAACGTAAGAAGGTGCTGTCACAGCTCGGTGGACTGGGGAAAGAGCAGAGGTCATGGGTATGGCGAATACACCTTCGAATGCATACGAAAAGGACAGAGTACGGCGCGAATTCACATTTCTTCCAAAAGATGAATTTATTTCAATCATAACGACGACAAACGGAAATGCAAACTAATGGATACGAGCGAAACGTGACAACCTGATGAGAATATGTATATTTCGTTGTAACGGTAGCGCAGCTCGCAATTTTGTGGAGAACGATTGCGAATGCGCGTCACCATTTACATATTATATTGAAATATCAAACTATTTGTTGCTACGAATTTCATCGAAATTCAACTCATTGTTGCAATGTTATAAAAAGACAGATCTTGGAATATAAAATATGTTAATGATATCGGCGCCAGGTTCGATCATTTCAAGAAGAACAACAAATATGCAATTTAAGTATTTAAGTTTCTCAACGTTTCGATCCCAATGTGGATCATTGTCAAGAGACAAAATTTTTGCGTCTGAAAAAGAAATTAATAATATAAATTTTCGAAATTAAATATACTGTTTTCGCATAACACAGCCATGTAATTTACCAAAATTGGTAAACCAGATCTTGGAATGTTAGAATTGTTCGTTGCACAGAAATTTTGGCCATGTTGTTACCACTAACATCTAGTGAAATTTTAGTTACTTTTCATTTAGAATGTCGGACACTTTCTTATAGTATCCATTTCAATGGTGATAGTGAACTTACATTCGCAAGTGAAGATGAAGAAGTGAAAGGAACTTGAACGTTTCCTAGGCAGATAAACCTCTTAATCTTCTCATATGTTGCAGAACAAGGCTAATCGCTATTCAATGACGGTTTCTTTTTTGTATTTCTCGTCGGATAATCTTTCCTCTTTTCTAGCGAGTAACAGTGGTTAACTGATATCTCAGCGGACGTTGAATTCAATTTCATAGAATTTGTTGCTTCAAATAATCACGTTGAACTGTAGATACCGAACACGGTTACAGAAATCACACATTTTGATAAACCACGTTCATTCGACATCTCATCGCGTTATTTACTAAAATATGGAAAACAGTTTTACATTTTTCATGTAGAACGAATGAACACATATCGCATTGATTCTATCAAACAATACGCTTCCGGCGTGCTTTCTCAAATTCAGTTGTATTTTTTTGAACGGTTTTAATTTGTTATCGTGTATCATAATGGCGCGCATTAAACCTCGATACAAAATGTTGATACAAAAGGTAGAAATCAATGCAGCATGAAAAGCGTCGAATAAATAATACGTATCGATATCAATATCCAACTTGGAGTTATACAGAAATTCAATGATAAACGTATAAAATGTTTACAAATTCCGAGATATTTATGACAACTGAAATTATTCAGACGTGTGTCAAAATATCATTTTTATGAAATCGAGAAGAATATTAAATGTGGGTTTCAATTCTATTTTTATTCAAACACGTATAGAAACACGACTGAAGCGAAAACTTCTATGGCGATTGCACAGCTGTCTGTTTCTCGCTCGAGTAGCGTTTCACCTCGGATCGTGACGGATCAGACACATTCACTGACCAGCAAATGCTTACGCAGTGCGCCTAAAGAAGTTCTCGCTTCAATGAATGTCGTCACTTCAATCAAAATCGCACAAAACCGAAATAAATTCAATCTTATTTTTATGTCATAGTTCTTGGATGTTAGTTATTTTTAGTGCTCGGTACATTTAGTGTTAAGATCATTTAAAAATTAATATATAGGGTCTTCAGCATTTTTACTAGCCAGCATTTTTTTGTAAATAGTAAATATTAGAAAAAATGATAGAGAAAAAAGTAGTACTGTTTTTTATGCGCAAACAAAATGACAGATGCATTCTTTTTTTATTTACATTAATTTGGAAGGAATAAAGGTGACCTTCAATTTTTTAAATGGAATGCTATACATTTTTTTATGTCGTATGAAAGCGTATATCAAGACGAATTTATCTATCTACCAGAAATGGAAGAAATAGTTTGAATATTACGTACCAATGTGTTTACAAGTATTCTTTATTAATGAGGCTACAACAAATGTTCAAAATGGCTTCCTTGCGTATGAATACACATTTGGACTCTGTTAATTACATTTTTGGTAGCTTCTTCTAATGCGGTCTTAGTTATTAATTCGCATGCTTGTGTTATTTTGGCTTTCAAGTCGTTTCTATCGCTGGACGGTGTCTCATAAACTAATTCAAATTGTTTCTTCCATTTCTCCCATTTGCGACCTTGCATTACCTTGAAGGTCATTGTGTAGTAGATGGATGAATTCGTCTTGACACACGCTTTCATACGACATAAAAAATGTATAGCATTCCATTTAAAAAATTGAAGTTCACCTTCATTTCTAACAAAATAATCTAAATAAATCAAAAATGCATATGTCACTGTGTTGCGGATAAAAAACACTACCTTTTCCTCTATCATTCTTTTCTAATATTTACAATTTACAAAAAAAAATGCTGGCTAGTAATAGCCTGAAGACCCTGTATATAAATTAAGTAAAATTTATATGAATTTAATTTTAAATGAATACTAATTTAAATAAAATAAAAATTTCAGTACGTGATACCGTGTAATATTAATAGTCAACGTGCACAGTATAATATACTTTCGAAACGTGTTGGTAGCGATTTACGGAAAAGAAATATTCTCGATCGATTTGTAGGGTCTTTAACCCTTAATCGCTACGCGAACGCAGACATCGGTTGTCAGCCGAAGATTCGAGATAACGTGTTATTTTCGGCTCGAAGTAAAATTACGCCGTCGGGTGGCGTGCATATTCGCGGTAGTGTTTTACATGGGAATGGTTCGAACGTGTCGGACCAGTCCGGAAACGCGTGACGCGTCGCGCAGCCCGCTGGTTCACAATAGAATGGGACAGCGGGCGCGGGTGGTAAACGCTCGAGGGTGGACAACTTTTACCGCATAGAAGTATACTGCTCGATCGCGAGCAAGGATTCATCGATCATAATGGGCCTCCTATTGTTCGCGGAAAGCTGCGTTTACATTGCCGCAGTATCCTGCGTCAGAATACAAGCGCAAAATTTCCAAGTGGTCGCGCTCGCCGGTTTGTGTAATCAGCCGACTTGTTTACTCGTAATTAGACGGCGGACCTACATGCCCTCGTCGATTTTTCGACACTCCTCTCCGGAAACGAGACTACGTACCGTGAAACTTGTTTTAAAGTAGAAAATTATATTCTCGTCTGCCCCTCGTTTTCCATTTTGCTGTTCAACATTGAACTCCGATGGGGATTTTTAATAATTCCAATTATTGGGAAAAAGTAATCGGAAACCTGGCATTTTCACTTGTTTAGTAGCCCTTAATGTCAATTGAATTTGTAAATTTCTTCGTGAGATTAAAATCATTTCGCGCAACGCTAAAAAATAATTGATTGACGCGTAAACGCCAGCAAATTGAAAAGATGAACGATACATTTTTTTAAAGATTAACCTGCTAAAGGAACGAGTTTTCAACCACGACTGGCCACATGAACGAGATTAATTTTAAATGAAAATGATGTGACACAAATTTGCATAATAATATTCTCTCTACGTATAATCGCGTTCCATCGACCACGTTATAATCGCGCGGTCATCCTCGGTGTATCGCAAGGCCGGTTGTAAATTGTGCTTGTTACGGAATTTTGCAATAGGCGTGCATCAATGACCAAGTTCCCGAACAACGGTATCGAGTAATTTTTTGTTTTTATTACTTTCCGTGTGGCCCTTTAGGGCGAAACAACCCCTTCAAAACGTTAATGGTTATCCCCTCTTACTTTATTGTATGACTTGGAAACTTTACTAGATATAAACGATTTTATGGCTTGTTACACTTAGTAAAAGTATCTAACGAAGTTGTTACAAGATCCTCGTTTAAATTATAGAAATTATCTCATCATTTTTATCTGAAAATATTTCTTAAGGTTTGTGGAATATCAAATCGAAGACTTCCATTTGAATAACTGTTTTTCTTGTTTGTCGTCTGCATAAGATATAGAAAAAAATGTGCACATTTAGATTACGAAGTAATTATTCACGATTGTGCTTGTATAAGTAATTCTACACGTATTTTGATGCATTGTCGACATCGGAGAAATTTTTGTTCGATTCTTGCTCTTGTGAATTATTTTTAAATCAAAGTAGAAGAATAAAAAAATCTAAATGCTGTCGTGCTATACGCATAGCTGTCATCAGCCTTCACCAGTACTCGCAACATTAGATGACAAGAGAACAAAACGCTCACAAATTTCGTGTACTCGTCAGGATATTTTTAGGCTCGCTTCTCGTTTACAGATCCCAATACAGTTTTCATATGTTTGCACAACTGTCGGACGGCTGATCTTTAGCAGTTAATTACGATGACAGGCGGCAGGCGGTCGTTAATATTTTCCTTTCAAAAAATGGCTCTTCGAACTGTTACAGATATATCACACTAGTGGATCGTGGGACTCGAACGCCATTCCTGTCAGACCAAAACATATGCTTTCCTCGTGACATTTTTAGCCTTCTTTAACACCGGTTCCACGTATATCTCTTCATCCCTTGTAACACTCTTTGACAGTGATCGTACCTTTGCGCCGAGATCATTGGTACATGATTAGTTTTAACAATCATACTATTGATAATGGGAATAACATTTACAATGGATGGCGAAATTAGCACAACGAACATAGGTTTTTTGCATCAATATCAAGGAGTTTTGGCTTGGAAACTGTAAAGGTATTGAAGGACTGGTCGAACACGTGTTTATCAATTGCAAAGATAACAGAAAATTATTTTTCTAAAATGTAGATTACATAACATATTTCCGAATTTCATCAAGAATAATGTATTGAACAAATTAAACATATTTACTACTTCTACATTCATGATCGAACCGTTGCGCCGAGATCATTGGTACATGATTAGTTTTAGCAATCATACTATTGATAATGAGAATAACATTTACAATGGATGGCGAAATTAGCACAACAAACATAGGTTTTTTGCATCAATATTAAGGAGTTTTGGCTTGAAAACTGTCAAGGTATTGAAGGGTTGGTCGAACACATGTTTATCATTTGCAAAGATAACAGAAAATTATTTTTCTAAAATGTAGATCACATAATATATTCCCGAATTTCATCAAGAATAATGTATTGATCAAATTCAACATATTTACTACTTCTACATTCATGATCGAACCGTTGCGCCGAGATCATTGGTACATGATTAGTTTTAACAATCATACTATTGATAATGGGAATAACATTTACAATGAATGGCGAAATTAGCACAACAAACATAGATTTTTTTGCATCAATATTAAGGAGTTTTGGCTTGGAAGCTGTAAAGGTATTGAAGGGCTGGTCGAACACGTGTTTATCAATTGCAAAGATAACAGAAAATTATTTTTCTAAAATGTAGATCACATAATATGTTTCCGAATTTCATCAAGAATAATGTATTGAACAAATTCAACATATTTACTACTTCTACATTCATGATCGAACCATTGCGCCGAGGTCATTGGTACGTTATTTGTTTTAACAATCATAGATCGATAATAGGAATAACAATTACTCTTTGACAATATTCGTAAATAATTCTGGACTTGATGAGCTCAACTGAACTTCATTAAAATTTGTAGGATCTAAAAGAATTACAGTAATCGCCCCTTTACTGTCCGAGTTTATGGACACGCAAAACACAGCTGTTGGACAGTAAAGGAGCGATTACTGTATTCTTATTGATCGAATTGATTTTATTGGATTTTTTGGGGTGGTACGATTCTCAATAAGTTGATGCATAAAATCAAATTTGGTTTAGCTCTTTTTCAACAAAATAGCTCGAGCCAATCGGTAACGTCATAGAATATTCACAGTTCGCTTTTTACGTTCAGTTGTCGAGCATTCATGCAAATACGAGTTTACTATGTGGGTGTTTGATACAGAAATACGCTTCTAAATTTAGTTTAACATTAGACTAGAAGAAAAACGATACATTCAGGGTACATATAGTTTTCAGGTGTCCCCAATGCTGAACTTTACATTTCACTGCGTCATCGGTTTAAAATTCTGCATGGCAGTTGTGTAGTTCATTGTTGCTTGAAATAAATCATTCTAACCATACGCCAGATCCCCACAATACGACTGTAAATTAAAGTTCGTTACAGTTCGCATGTCTCAAAATGGAGCCCGAAGCGTATTAGCCAAGGGTTGATTGCCTTATCGTTCTATCACTTCCCCGTGCACGCTGATAGGCACACGTTCTGTATTTCTGAAAGGGAGAACATGTTAACCGTCGTGTGTGGCATGATTCATAATCAAGGAAGTATACACTCTCGTCCATAAGCGCTGAGACACCTAGCAAATTCATATAAATTGTGTGTTATGCTACAACAGCATGGCGGTCTTCCAATGAAAGTAATAATACGATTCTTACCACCAAAGAATGTAACAAAAAATGTATTCATTATATTTTCCGTGTATCCTTTTCTTTTTGAAGTATTCTATGTATTCGTTTTTGTGTATTCATATTCTTGAATTTATGAATATAGTGTAAAGTATTTATTGAATGATAATAATCGCCTGTATCGGCTGGGAATAATATTAAGATAATATAATAGTGAATTTAGAAGACATTTGCACAAAATCTGCAAATCGTGAGTGCACAGACAAGATACTTCTGGACGAGGGTGTACGCAAGTGGAAAATTGGTTGTGACCGTAGTACTCGTTACACGCGTAAGATTGAACTTTTTCTTATGTTTACATGTAATTGCTAGACTGCGGATCTTTATGCAAAATGAAAATTGCTTGCACCTATTGCAAGTGTCTGGAGCCACCTGAACAGTTTATTCTTACTTTAATCGTTTTAACAAGTTGAGAAAAATAGATTTGCACTCTTAAATCATTGTGATGTTCCTAGTTTTTAAAATTGTACCCACTCATTTTTGCCATAAATGCATAAAATCCGCAGTCTAGACATATTATTAATTTAAAAAATAGAAACTTCGTTGTAGAGATTCTTCAGATTGCTAGTCATTTGTCTAACATTGTATTTACTTAAAACGTATACAAGATATAGACAACGATAATTTTTCATATTTTACGTAATCTGTTTGTTATATGGCATAACGTGAACTTTAATTTGGAAGTCAGTCTGTAAAACAGTCTCTGGCTACGTTTCGTCCTTGTGCAATATCTTAATCCTTGCTAATCCCGAGTCGGGAAAAGCTCGACATTTAATTTTGATCCACTTACTATTACGTGTTTTGTTGACTTGCGTTTACTTCGTGTTAGTAATTTTGACAAAACTGAAAGTCACATTTAGGTGTTTACGTTTAATATCAAGATGTTAGCTCGAGTTAAATGATGCAAAATTTGGAACATTTTCCACAGCGAAACGTTCAAGCAACTGTGCTACGGAACGGCAATGTGCAAATTGAGGCCTGCGTGATATTAACAATAATAAATTGTGAGTCACAACCAACTGTGAAATAAGCTTTGCCCGCCCGTTGCAGAACTGCAGACATATCGAATCGAACCGAGTGACGGAAAGGGAACCCGTTCTGCCGTTCACGCGGGCACGGTTCACGCTCTAATATGACGCACGCATGCAAATATGCCAACCACTCGCGTGTCATTCCCTCCGTCAAGAGGTCGCTCATATACTCCGGTTAAAGGAATAAGACCTTTGTAAAATATCCGCGTTTCGAAGAAATGTATACAAATGCTGAAAACTATTTAACATGCTGGGAACGTAGTATGTTGTGCTCCCATTTTGCAAAGTGCGACTCGAGAGCACAGCTCGACGAAGTTAGAGTTTTGATTTAGTGAGCGAAAGCAAGATAGACCTCGATCGAGGTTGCACTCTCCAAAAGAGGCTACAGCGTGCGTAAACAGTAGGCACGCGATAACAAAAATTAAAAATTCGGTAATCTTCAGTCTACCCTTTCAAATATAGTACCAATTTATTGTTAAGATTCTTCCGATTAGAATGAGTCCAAACAAGACGTAGATCGGTTTACATTTGTAGAGTTCATTTAGTTACTTTAATCAAGTCTCGCGAGTCACATGACCACTTCCCACTTCTGCGATCCCCCACCATGCTTCTACGGGGTGTGGGCGAAGGGGCGGGGCCAGGTACCCGTATAGAGAGTGGCCAGTGGTGGGGGAAGTAGCGGGAACAAGTTCGTGTCCGGGTCTGCATTAAGTTTATAAAACTAATCCGATATAGGTCGTGTTACGACTCATTGTAATTGAAACAATTACAACAATTTACTGGTACTACATTTGATAAGGCACGACAAACTTTACTGAATTTGAAATTTTCTTTATTCCATGGTTTAGTAATATTCAATTTTGTAGCGTGTTATAGCCAGCTGGAGCCAACTTAGTGGACATCTCTGGTCTCGTTCGAGATTCTCTGGAAAAAGCTTGGTCCCATTGCGGCGTAGACGATCGTATGGTCGCCAGTTGTGTGGCAGAAACACGTGGGCGGGTGTCGTCGCGTTTTCGCTTTTTCCCCCTTTGTCTTTGGCATCTTTCGCATGCCTCGCGTGGAACGTCGACGCGTGCGGCGCCAAGCGTCGAGACGCCCCTTCACATAGAAAAAAAGAAATAATGGGACGGATACCATTCAATCGCCTCTGACTCACGAGGAGTGCTTCAGATGCGGCCCCCTCCGATTCCACTGAAATTTAGCGCAGATGATAGGCCTACACCTATAATAAACATCAATAACTATAATTATTTACCTTGGCTTGTCAGACAATCTTGAGAAAATTGTGTGCAAAATTTGGAATAGCTCTACCAGTGACATATCTTTTTATTGGGAACCTTCGTTCAATAATTGCTATGCGGTATCGACAGGTGTAGCAGACTTTCAATCATTTTAATGAACTGTCTACGGTAAATGTAGTTATGAGGGGACCCATCTCGGATCTCCTTGATCACGTATGTCGTCAAGGACAACATTCTGAACAACTTTTGTCGTTATGTCTATCCGTCGCTCGGACTTGGTTTCCGAGAAAATTGCAAAAAACTATTGCTAGTGCTGAATTGAATTTTCCGTATTAGTGCACGCTCCGTGCCAACATATGATTTCTCACCGTCGAAGAAAGCTTTTTATCGAGAAATAAACCTCCAATTAAAATATTAAATGGAATCGCCAAGGTTCTTAGAAGAAGAAAGGCAATTTCATTGAAGAAAATATTTCTAGAATGCTCGACTTTGAGATTCGTTTTCTCTGAAACTTTTTATTCAATTACATTGATATTTTATTATTGTTAAGTAGAAGTCGGTATCTGAAAGATTTTGGTCAAATGGGTCACAATTTTCCAATTTGTACCATATACTTGCTTTATGCACTTTGACTAGTGTCATTCGCAGATAGTAAGTCGGAAATAAATTTTTTTATGGGCTTTATAGACGAAGAAAACAAAATTCGATATTTTTATTACGTTCACATTACAATAAACGTGAATTGAAAGGAAAAGAAATTGTGATAGGTATTTAACACTTTACCGACCAGTAGCTTAATTCATTTTAATTTCGTAACGAATATAATTTACTTATATTTATTTACATATTTATTTATATACTTATTTATTAATATAATATTTATATATGCAGTTAGAATTTATTTATTTATTTTTATATTATTATTATTAATAAATTCAAAAAACCAAGTACTTACAGCAAAAATCATGATCTTTTCAAAACCAAACGATCTGAAAAAAATTAAATTCTGTACATCTAATAAATCAGATATATCTGATGATATTAACTTAAAAATTATTTTCTGAGGTTTTATAGTGTGAATTGTCGACAGATGATGTCGGAAAACTATAGGATATTAAAAATACATAACAGTGTGTAGCGAATTTTTTTTATATAAATGAGTTATTTTTTCCTTATTTTCATGGGTCCCCTCATAGCTACATTCACCCTGTCTATTTTTTGATTATTAAAAATATTCATTAGAAATGTTTTTTAACTATTGAAAATGAATATATTGACTAAAATACGTTAGTGGACACGTTGACAGCTCTCGTGTTTGTATTTGCATGTTTTATAAATACCACATTTATGAACGGTGAATATTTGTTTTAGCATTATGCTTCAGGCGATTCAAAAATATATCTCGAGGCACAGTATTCATTGAATTTGATAGAATATTTCAGGAATTGTAGCGCAGTCAGTAAAGAGTGATTGTATAAGGAGAAATGTTTCCGACAAAATTGGATTGTAAAATTGAACGGAACAGATGCGCGCTAGGTGCGCTGCTGACCGAATGCATGTGGGAAAAATAAATATAACATTTGCGATAACAGTTTTTCATTCGGAACTCCCGCGTTCTAGAAAATCCAATTTGAAATTTTGTCGAATTTACTTGTATTTAAATAAATTCCGACAGAACGGATTCGAACTCGACTTTTTGGAAAATGGCGTCCCGAGAAAAAAAGTTTCACTCTGTAGTTTTTGCATGTTTTCGCATGCAGTAACACCCATTGTCGATTGCACCGGTTTTATTTAGTCGGGGGCTAGTGTGCTTTTGTACTCAACAAATATTCAAATTTGAAGCTTTTCAACTAGGTTGCAGATGAAAAAATGCTACGCTGACCTCTATAATATTCAACATTTTGAATATCGAATCGGCAGGATTTCTCGAAATATTTTTGGACCGTATGAAAAAGTCGCACAAATTTTCCTCGGTTTGAAGTTTAAATAAAACAAATTTTTAGTTCGGTATAAACTAAAACAAATAAGTAACAATGCAATAAGAATACACAATCGTGTAATAATAGCCATATTGATTTTACGTTCATATTTACATCCAAATATTCTGCTTTATTACTGCCGTAGATAACTTTGAATTAAATTCAAGGAATCTGCACTTCCTCTTCTGCGGAGACAGGAAGAGCGTATAAATCAATTTAGGGTAATAAGCGCCTAACTGTGAGTAACGGGTACGATAATCGTTAAAATTGTCTTACTTCCTAAGTTTCGTAGGTGAGCGTGTATCGAAGGTATTATTCCTACATTGTATGCTTATGTTTCGTGCATGTATGCAAATTTTATGTGCATAAATGACATATGTTCTTCGCATATGTATATTACGCGCGTAAACATCTGCGATTCAGTGATCATATGCTGTTCAACAGAAAGCGGCGAGAACCGTGTATTGTCAATTCTACGTATAAAACCTTAGCAACGAATTTCATAGGTATCAGGTGATTGTTAATATCCAATGGAAAGGTAAATGTAAATCAATTCTCAGAAGTGTTTTCGCGAAATGACGAAAGAGTAGACAGCGAGAATTGAACGCGAAAAACGATTATATTGTAATGGTAATGAATACAGTTTATTTGTTAATTAAATTAGCATTCTCTTTTCGGTAAGAGTATCGAATATCGGATACGAGTGAGCGATGCAAGTATTTGAAATTGCAAATTACAAATTCGCTGAATGTGGAAAACTAAAAACATTTTCGTTAAGCGTTTGATCCGACGTGCAAACGCTTTGAATGTTTGAACGTGTTCGGTAAGCGTTGGTAAACGAATTCGCAAGTATCCATTTGCGGTAAACGGACTTGCTAATTACACGCGCGAAACGATAATCCGAAACCAGCACTTTCGTATTTTAATTCGATTATCGATTCGATTTCCAAAACTAAACTATTTTAGAACTTGATATTGATTCTATTTGTATGAACAGCTGTTTAATTCCGTTGGATATATCGTCGCACAGTGTTGCGATCAATGGTATTTGGCTGGACAAAACTGATAACGTAACTCTGTGGAAAATAGATCCTAGTCATATGAAATAATATCTAGTCGAAGTATGAAATACCTACATCGTCGAAAATGTTCAGTGTCTTGACAGCAAGCATTGACAACGCACGTACAACACGTGTATTACCATGTTCAAATTAAAATACTAAATCACATCAAAAACAAGTGAGTTGGTTTTATGAACTGCATTTATAAACAATATTCGTTATTACATTCAAATATTTCAATAGTATATGTTAATAGTATTATCAATAATATTTCAAATAGTATATGAAAATGATTCAAACCAGAATCGAAATGTTGATGGTTATTTGATAATCTGCAAAATTGTTTTTTGATTTCTCAGTAGTAATTTGATCGAAACGTAGCGCCGAGAACATTGAACATTTATTATAACCATCTGAATGGATTGTATAAATATGTTTTTGCGAAGTCGTGTATAGATACGTTATGCGAAGAACCAGAAAAATCTATATGGATTGTATTAGTAGTCATAAAGAAAGTTTTGTCCAGCTAGCACCTGGAATCGCAGCACTGTGCATTGTAACGAATTCCTACAAAAATACGTTGTTTTCACCGTCAAAATCGAATTTAGAGACCCAGCGAAGCGAAGACAATGCAAACAAAAATAACATGCACTTCTCGCGAAATATTTCAATCTAGAAAACTATGCGATCACGCGCGTATTCGCGTATTTCAAATTTAGATGCTCTTAGTATTTGTTTACCAGTTCGGAGCAGCGAATATTTTTCGTTCGAAAATACGCGAGTGAAATATAATATGCGCTCAATTTTATATCTACGAAAATTATAGTGTTTAAACATGATTATTCAACCTGGAAATAGGCAAAAATAAACTCTGCGAATAAAACGTCGAAGCATTATGTTTGGTCTTCATTCACAGAAAAATGATTCTCGTAAAAATTCCAAATCGAACGCTTTCCACTTTGGCCCTCGGCAACGGTTGGAAACGGTGTGCTCGAAATTTCGTGTGTATCCTTTTCACGAAAAATTCTTTTGTTCGAGTTACGTTTCATTAAATTCCGTAGGAGCTTGCGCACGCCCTTCGGTTCCCTGGAATGAAGCAGAAAAATGAAAGAAAAAATCGGAGGGCTTTGAGTTGCCCTTTCCCTATGGAACAAATTACTCGCACATCGTGCTGCGAGCTGGGAACGACCATTTAAGGGTATAAATTTTGCCGAAGCGTGTCTCTTCCGCGGAACGGAGCGAGGGGCGTTGTTCTTCAGTGCATAGAAGCGCGGCTTAAAAATACATTGACGTTGCTCAGAGAAAGAAGAAAAAAAATTGCACGACACGGAAAAGGGTGATACGAGGGTCATCCGTAGAAGAGGCCTCCCGGTAAGAGGAGAACGCTCAGGCCTCCTTCACGTCGCAAAGAGGGTGGTCTTTAACATCGAGGAGAGCGCACATACGGCCGAAAAGATCCATGAAAATTTATGAGCAGTCTCGAATATTCCCGCCCGAACGAACAAACGCCCTCTGTTTCGTTAAACATATTCTCACAAGCCTTGCTACTCTTTGCGCCAGCGGTTCCCATCTTATCTCTACTGTCCAACACTGCTCCACCTTGACAGCCAATTTTCAACCCTCGGAAGACAGTCATTTTTAACGTCAAACGTATCCTCACTGGCACAACCGTTTTTATATATTTTACTCTGTAATTATGGAAATCACGAAAATCGTTCCATGGGAAGCGAATGCATACATTTCTTTATTCAAGCATGTATTATGATAAAACTTTCAATCTTGTCATTTTTATAGGCGACACGTATGGGTTAAAGATTTCACGGACTATGAAGTCCTGTGGTCCATTCGTCAATTTTCCATGCGTGTGGTTGTAAAAATGATTTCGAACACTAAATATCTTACTTGTGAAAAATTTTCAATAACTCCTTAATTACAACTCTTCGTCAATAAGAACAAAAGAAGTATCACTAATTTTACAATAATGCAAGGTGCACTAACAAGGAGAGTGCAAGGCCTTCGGGTCACTGATTTAGTCGAGATTTTGTATACATATAGATCTCGATCTCCCATTTACGAATATATACCATTATAGGGGCAAACACTCAATTAGTGTTGAGATATTATTATTAAATATGCTATTGTAGAGAAAGTATATAATGAATAATTTCCTGGGAGAACATTGTTTTTACTAATTTATTTATATTATCTATTCGCTGTGTAACATTAACTTATTTATAAGAAATTATAGAATTATTACAAAATAAAAAACAAAAGTTTTAATAAATTATGAATAAATTAAACGAAATTAAGAAAATAGTAAATCACCCTCTCGCGTCTGGAAACAGAAGAAATCAAGTAAATATAGGACAAGAAAATATGTCGTAAAAGTGTGCGAGGAAACAGCTTGCATAACGAATAAGTGCAGTATTATTGCATTGGCACTTGCTTCGTTGTACTTCTATGAAAAAACAGATTTGATTCACGTTTTGGAAAGTTTGTCTCTTTCCTGTTAATACGGCTACATACCATGCATATACCAGCATAGGTTGAAAAATTGTTCAACCATGCAATGTTTATTTTTAAAAGATACAGAATTGCACTTAATAGAACAAGGAAGAGAAATTGCAACTAAGTAAGATTAACTTAAATTACATTCTCTAATGCACAAACAATTATATGCACCAATTTTTCAACGTATACTGGAATATGTATGGTATTAATAATAGAGAAACCGGATTAATAATAGAGAAACAAATTTTCCAAAATGTTAATCAAATCGGTTTTCCCATAGGAGTACAAAGAAGCAAGTGCCAATGCAATAATACTGCACTTATTCGATGTGCAAGCTGTTTCTGCATATTATACTTCGTACGCTTTTACGACATGTACATACCACTGTTGTAATCGAAAATACGTAAGTACAATATATTTATCGTATACCATATTTTCTTGTCCTACATTTACATACTTTATATTTGCAACTGCACCAGAAAATTATTCATTATGTACCTTCGCTACAATAGCATATTTAAGAAGCAATAGAACTTTGTTTATGAATATCTCAACAATTATTGAGTGTTTGCCCCTATAATGGTATATATTCGTAATTGGGAGATCGAGATCTATATGTATATTGCACTCTCCTTGTAAGAGGACTTACGTTTCTCACATTTCAGTTCTACGAATCACTAAAAGAATCGTGCATAAAATTTTAGAGGGTCGTTGGTAAAGCGAAGATGGTAAATTTTATCGATGTAATCTCGGGAGTTTGTGGAACACAGGTTGAGAACCTTGGCTTCGCGCCTTCAGTCGATGACCACGAAAAAGAACTCTGAAATCTCTTTCGTCTTGCCAGATTCTCCTAGGATCTCGAAGCTTTTTCCTTGCACTTTTCTTTGCTTTCATTTCCACCTTCCTGACGCTTTGTACAGCAGGCGAGCCTTGAGGAAAATTGGTTTCTCTGTGTTTTATAATTACTATCGTATCTGCTCCGTTGCACGAACCAGTTTAGAGAAACTGTAATCCAGCATTCGAACCACTATGCTTTACCAACGAGTATTCGTTATATAACTTTTGACTCTTCCTTTACCTTTTTATACAACAATTTTAGACGTTCTGTTGGATATTGCTATAACTGCAATAGCTGAAGCTTGCTACTAAAAGGAAAGCTTTAAGCAGACACTACATGTTTCTCAAGAAAGTGCACTCCTCGCATTAAGTAACTTTTTAATAAGATCCATAACTCTGCAGAAAGTTGCATTTTCTTCTTTAGTATAAATATGAATGTATTTCTTCTTTAGATCAGAAATGAGATTGTAGTTCGAAGCACGAGATTGAAGTACATACTTCAAAAACTGTAGTGTCTTTTTAATGAAATGTTCGCAATTTCATACGAATTTTATTTCGTATACGAATGGATGCATCCGCTTGTGAGAATAAAAGCGATCGTAGATCACGTGCATTAAAAAAATATTTATTTATAGAGCTAGTCGAAGCTCTATTTGTATACCTAATTTTAATCAAGAAAATGGCACAGACATCGCGCTTTAGATTTCCAGCGGAGAATTACAGGTCGTCAGGAAAAAGATGTCAAAGCGATAGCGTGATTCTTTTAATTTCGTTGTCCAGATTTTACATTCGAGGTTGCCGGTTTCTTTTCAACCCTGGTCGATTGCAACCGAATCGACGGATACGAATGTCTCGTTTCCGGTTCTTTCGGTTCCCCTCGTCAATCAGCGAGCTAGACTAAATTTAGCTTTTATCGATTTGCCCGCAGAATTCAGTTCGCAGTTTCTCGTTCGAGTACGAACGAAGGGAAAGTGCGCGCGTACTCGAGGACAAATAATCGAATTTTATACGCAATTGATTCTGCCATTTCTCGATTCGCGGAACGATAGTGACATAGGCGATCGAGCATGTCGATGAGAACGATCGAGAGTATCAAAGATACTCGTTATTTCTTCTTCAATTGGACGTGACTTATAATAAAAATGTTTATTACCTTTTGTGCAATTCTTTGTTCGCTATCGACAATGACCAACTTCATTACTGACTGGCGACGTGCGTTCTCTGTCGTGTACGAATAGAAGAAAATTGATATTTGGCACAAATATGTTTATAGGGTAAACTGTACTATTGTTGGCACTGCAATAGTTAGTGGCACTTTTGATTTAAACGGCAAAGATTAAGAATTCCTGGTATAGACAATTTATATTTATTTATATTTCAAAGCTACGTTGTAAGTTTTTATAACAGAGATGACCACAGTGCAGTGGAAATAGTGTTTTAATAAAATTTTGATTACAAATAAGTATACTTTATCGTTTGATAACTTAATTTCGGACTGTACTACAATGTAATAAGTGATTATATGTTTAATTATGAAACAAATAGTCTGTTTAACGTTTATTTCTTACTGTGCTAATGACTGTACTATTTGTCTGACGATTGATATTCACTGAATATATTTTATAATAGAAGATTTATGACTTGTAAAACTGATGATTTTGCAGTAAAATCTCTAATAGCTTACAATGATAGGAATGTAAGCTCATGTAAAAACTTTTACTACGATTTTGGCTTAGGGTGCCCGCGCAATTGTACAGTTTACACTGCAACAATTTTTATTAGGTTTCAAATTCGAACATTTATGTAATACTAGCTGTACCTGCGACTTTGTCCACGTGCAATAACAAATCATGTTGAATATACATTCTTTTGCATTCTATCTATTCCATAGACTTCTCAGAATATATATATTCATTGTTTACAGAAAAAATAGTTAATAAACAACAATTTCACAGTTTTGTGTGAAATTTATCAGTGTGCGAATACTTTCTACACCCACTGTAGGTGCTACAACTCAAAAGTTATAAGCAGAAACGTGCTCAAAAGAGGACGTAAAAGTTGTCTTTGGTCACTAATGACGTCACAACTTTTGAACGAATGGACTTTTTCGAATGCGGATTTCTCCTTAACCTTCCAGCAGAAACGCTGCGTCTAATGGCTCAAACCCCAACTTTCTACGTTCAGCCGTTCTCAGTTGATGCCATCACAAACAGACAGGCAGACACGATTTTGTTATACAGGGTGTCCCAAAACTCCTGCAAACTCCGGAAATGTGAGGTTCCTGAGGTCTTGTGAAACGACAGTTTTCTTTGCGAAAATTGTCGCCACGGCTTTGTTTGGGAGTTATTAACGAAAAACACGGACCAATCAGAGCGCAGCTACAGCGGACTGATTCTAGCTCGATCAACGGTGATGCCACGTTAAGAGGAACCTGTCGCTGAGTCGAACTCCGTTCACTGTACCCGCGCTTTGATTGGTCCGTGTTTTTCGTTAATAACTCCCAAACAAAGCCGCAGACGCCATTTTTGTAAAGGAAAACGTCGCTTCAAAAGACCTCAGGAACCACCCTGTATATTGTCGTACACGACAGAGAACGCACGTCGCAGTCAGTAATGAAGTTGGTCATTGTCGATAGCGAACAAAGAATTGCACAAAAGGTAATAAACATTTTTATTATAAGCCATGTCAAAAGATCTCAGGAACCACCCTGTATACAGGGTGTCGCAAAATAAGTTTAACTTCCGGAAATGGGAGGTTCCTTGCGTCATTCGAAGCGACATTTTCCTTTACAAAAATGGCGTCCGCGGCTTTGTTTAGGAGTTATTATCGAAAAACACGGATCAATCAAAGCCGTACGGAGTCCGACTCGGTCCCGCTTAACGTGCTGTCGCTATTGGCCGAACCAGAATGAATCCGGTGTGCCGCGCTCTGATTGGTCCGTGTTTTTCGTTAATAACTCCTAAACAAAGCCGCGGACGCCATTTTTGTAAAGGAAAATGTCGCTTCGAATGACTCAAGGAACCTCCCGTTTCTCAGAGTTACACTTATTTTGGGACACCCTGTATAGAGAAGAGATAGAGATGGGAATTAAATTTTGTTATGGTTTCTAGTTATTGCAGCGGGATGAAGTTTTATATCTTTTGTGTAACCCGTGTTACTAAGAGTATGACATTTAACTACTCGGAAGAGAAGAATTTGGAACAATTATATCAAAATTCGCAGCTGACGTCGGAAGATCGCAGGAAGGGCCGTGAACGGTGCCATAAAAGCGAGCGAAATAATACAATGACAAAGGAGAATGTTGAGCAAGCGCTATAAACTGTTGCGAAGCGTTTTATATCGTCTATTCGAAATCGGTTAAAAGGAAGCCGCTGTGCTTTCCGGTGAGACGCTCGAACAGAGACGAGCAGGTGCGCGGAGAGACCTTACAGGTTGCGATTCATCCGCGGAAAGATCATTCTCGAGTGACTGAAAGTGCTTAAAAACGTTTACCACCCTTATAAAATATACCGCGCGACGACGTTAAAGCGGAATTCATCGTCCCGTTGAAGTTCCCGAACATCTTGAACGGAAAGTTGCGGGATCGTTTCGATTGCTACGATGCTCCACTCTCAAACACCTCCTTGATTGCATGCAACAGCGAGCTTATTGTTAGACGGGTTCCTTTCAGAGCTGCATACGTGATACTGAGTCAATACAGTTGGTACGCGTGTTGCACTCCAGAGCATGGTTCAAGGTAAAATCAGTAGACTGATTTTCGCAGACGGATTTTCGGTAACAGAGACACGGTTCTGATAAAAGTGGTCTTTTGTGCTTCGGGGACGATCAAATTTTGACGGTGAAGTGCGCAACCGTTCGTGCTGTGGCAAACAATAAAATTGGATGAGGTCTATCGAAATTTTTCGGTTTATACGTGAATGTTTCTCCCATAAGGTTTATTTAGAGATAGTTTTATTAATTTTTGTGGAGCATTCGGAACACTTGAGAATTCGTTCGGATAGTTTTTAAAATTCATTTTGATTTTCGAGATATACAGAAATATATGTTTTCTTATGTCGATCGCAGATAGTTGCTAACAAAATTTTAATGATTTCAGCGCACTGGTTCGATCAATTGTCATTTAAACAGTATTTGCAAATTATCACAATATCTTTTCTAAACATTTCAATCTTACTTTAGATCATTCTCAAGAAAATTAGAAAAATTGCGTTTGCTCAGGGTAAAAGAAAACAAAATCTTTAATTATAACTTTAACGTAACCACATGTCGATGCTACGTTAGCATACATGGTAATGATCAATATCATACATGAAATTACCATGTATGCTGACCTAGTATCAACATGTGGTTACGTTCAAGTTATCATTAAAGATTTAGTTTTCTTTTCCACTGAGCAAAACGCAATTTTTCTAATTTTCTTGAGAATTATCTAAAGTAAGATCGAAACGTTGAAAAAAGATGTTGTGACAATTTGCAAATAATATTTAAATGACAATTGATCGAACCAGTGCGCTGAAATCATACAGGAATATATAGAACATAAAATTTCCTTATTTATTTTCTTTTCTATAAATTGTAAATACCGTACGAATCGAACAGTAAATCGAAATAAAAATCTCTTCTTTTTCTTTCCATTAAAAAATGACTTATTAATTGATTCAATGAATAAAATTCTCTTCTTTTTCTTTTCATTAAAAAATGACTTATTAATTGATTCAATGAATAAAATTCTCTTCTTTTTCTTTTTATTAAAACATGACTTATTAATTGATTCCATGAATAAAATTCCCTTCTTTTTCTTTTCATTAAAAAATTACTTATTAATTAATTCAATGAATAAAATTCTCTTCTTTTCCTTTTCACTAAAAAATGACTTATTAGTTAATTCAATGAATAAAATTCTCTTCTTTTTCTTTTCACTAAAAAATGACTTATTAATTGATTCAATGAATAAAGTTCTCTTCTTTTTCTTTTCACTAAAAAAATTAATTGATTCAATCAGATATTCAGTATCGAAATCACAAAGTTAAAATGACTACTATCTGCGTTACGGATATCCATCTAAAATGGAGGCAAATATAAAAACGATAAAAAAGCCAGGAATGCATGGAATAAAAAATTGCGTTCGTCTTTTAGAGGATTATTAGCGACAAAGAAATTCCAATTACCGAATCAGTGGAAGAAATCAGACGGGATTAAAGTTTTTATTGTGCCGCCTGCACGAGAGATGTCATAAATGCTTAAAAATCCGCAGTCAGTAATTGGCGCGTGATGAATACGCAACCGCACACATAACGTGAAACGATAATAACGCCGTCGGCATTTCCCAGATGTGTACGGAACGGTATCGATATTTTCGGACAGATTAAGAATGTATCCCGTGTTTACGTGGCCGCGATAGTCGTTCCAATTTTTAGGATCGTTCTTGACGTGTGCGCTACGCCGTTGCTATTCCGTTGCCGACCGCTAGGAAATAAATTTTGGAGTAGCCGTCTCGTTGAAAGATTTACCGCGGTCGTAGTCTATAGATCCAACCTAGAATTCTCACCTACGGTCCATCGGGTGTTGTATTTCCTTCCATACTCTACTGGAAACGTATATATCCCTACTTCACCGAGGCAAATAAAGTTACCTCGTTCCGGAAACCTTGTATTGTTACGGCGTTGATTCTTGCCTCGTACATACACCTACCTAAACAAATTCTTCCGTTGTTCACCTACGCAATTCAAACTAACTGGCTGTTGAAAATTAGCTGAGAGCATTCGCGTTAGTAGCGCCAAACACGATGTTCGAATTTGATTTGAATGTCTGGAACAAAATAAGCAAACGATGCTCGAGATCATCCGCATACGCATCAAGGATTGCTCGTCTTGCTCGTGAACATCCGAACAAAATCGTTCCAAGTTTTCGAGGCTCGCGAGCGTTGAAGGGCACACGAAGTGGAGAAATAATTGGACGTTGATTCGAATAGACAAGACTGGAGAAACCGGAGGCAAGTCTTTTCGGAAATTTGGTTGTAACCGATTAAACCGATCCTTTTCCATCGGGCTGCCCCAATTTCGGTTAATCAATGCGTAAAATTACTGTGCAGCTCGGTTTTTTCCGCGGGTTTCGAAAACGTCGAATTAATCCAGAACAGATCCATAACAGATTCAGAACTTTGAAAAAGAAACGTGAAAATTGTACGAGGATTGATGAAAAAGTTGGTCCGCTCTCCTCGCTTTCTGGCCATTTCTTTTTCCTGAAAATTAAAGAACATGCGCCCGTGTCCTTCTCTTTCGTTAATCAAGAAAGGAATGGGGATCCTTAGACCGTAAGAAATTTAATTTCACTTTGGAAGAAAAAACTCTCCGTATCTTTTTACGCCCTTTCGATTGTTCTGCAACCGGCTTTGCCGATGCAGTTTTTAATCAAGTAACGTCGTCTGCAGATTAAAAATTCCTAATTAAACTGCGCGTGCTATTTTTAATCCGCGAGAACTAATCATTCATCCTGCAGTGCCTTTTATTTTCGATGCTTCTTTCGAAATTGAATGTCTCCGCTGAATTGGAAACTATTTCTCAATCGGCACTTCTTTTGAAATATTTTAGCACTTTGCTGATTTGCTCTCGGGACAGTGCAAACTTTTACATACAGGGTGTTCGACTACAGGTGGGAGAAATTTTAGGGGGTGGTCCTCGACGATAATATAAGACGAAAATGAAGAATAAAAAAATTGCGATTCCGGCTTTGTTTATTAGCTATTAACAATTAAAAATCCGCCTAATATGCGGCTATGCGACCAACAGAGGTGTACGTTGTACGTATCAAGTGATAGATGCATGCATACCTTGGTTCTCATTTGGGGCCCCAGCGAGTTGAAAAGTCGAAAACGTTGTCGCATTTTAGGATTTTTAATCGTTGATAGCTAATTAATCTTAATTAATCTTAATTTTTTTATTCTTCATTTTCGTCTTATATTATCGTCAAGAACCACCCCTAAAATTTCTCCCACCTGTAGTCGAACACTCTGTATATGTGACAGTCTGTATTTTAAAAACATATTGAAATCTCTAGTTCCGTAAATAGTAAAATTTTGAGATCACGAATTAGTTACAATTATCCGAATTAAAGCGTAAATTCTGGTGATGAATGTGCGTAAAAATTTAGCACGGGTTTCGATCCGTTAATTTTTGTATGTACAGTATCGGTTGGCGTTTAGCCATCTTCGTTTATTATGTATATGTTTTCGAGCGTTGTTCTCGTGTTTTCCGGCCGTTGCAGCGTTAAAAAATTGATACACCGCCGACAAAGAGAGCCCGGTACGCCCTTTCGCTTGTGATGTGTGCATGTGCAAACAGAGGAAAACAGGCAACGCGTTCACGGCACGTTGCAAGTCCCTTTATTAACGTGTTCGTGATGCACCGTGAGAAACGATTCTTATGACGAATCGCATCACAATCAGCAATTAGCATCGGTGGCAGGTGTATGCTAATTAACGATCGCAACAGTGGGACGGACAGGAAAACCACGGCTCATCAAAGGAGATCGTTAACCACGCGAATGAGAAAATGGCACAGCTGCGAGGTGTTCGCCTGCTCATCAATATTAAATACTCCTCGAGAAAAGTATCGCCGTTAATGGGCAACGATTATATTCAATTAACAACATGTACTTTTGCAACGAAAAGCTCTTCCACGCGACCAGAAATCGATTATTTTTCTCGGAGATGATTTTGTCAAAAATCGATTAAATTTAAATTCTTTAAAGTTTTATTTGCAACTCCCACATTCAAGGAATACCTGATGTTTTTGGTTATCCCTTTTATCTTCACCTCATTTTGTCGAAGATTAACAGGCGTCAGCTCGGACCGCTACTCGCATTCTCAAGTGACCTTTCCCTTCGACACCTAACCTTATCTTCTACTCTTTACTGTTAATCTTAACCGTAACTTAAACTATATAATATGCAGGGTGTCCCAAAATAAGTGTAATTCCCGGAAATGGAAGGTTCCTTGGGTTATTTGAAGCGACATTTTCCTTTACAAAAATGGTGTCCGCGACTTTGTTTAGGAGTTATTATCGAAAAACACGGACCAATCAGAGCCCGGCTATAGAGAACGGAGTCCTTCTCGGCGACACACAGTGGTCCGGATGGAGAAATTCAGTGACATTTTGTTATAACTTTCGAACCATTGGAGATATAGCAATGAAATTTTCACTAAATATATTTAAAAAATAGTAATTTTTAACTATAGGTAATTAAATATTTTTTGCACTTGTTAAACAATATTTTTTTAAATTAATTTTCATAGATATTTTTTTATTATAAATAAGATTGTTTGAATATAAGTTTACGAACTATTTTTTCTAATAATTTATAATAATAAAAACTTTTTTAGCGGTCCGAATAAATAAATTTAGTGACATTTCTGCATAACTTTTGTAAAAGTTATAGGGATTAAATGTTTACTGAAAAATATGAAACAATAATCACTTGTTAATGATAAATAGTTTAATATGTTTAGTGTTTGTTTAATTATTTTTACTAATTACTATTTTTAATAATGCGGTACTATTTGGAACTCAAAAGATATTCCTTATCAAATCTGAGGAATTTTGACAACTTCTGTGCCTACGCTGTGCATTATTTTTTAAATACATTATTTAAATTAATTTTTAATTGTCAGTATAAATTCTTATCGTAAAGGAAAGCTCTTCATTTTAAAAGAAGAACAGAGAAAAAATATTAAACACCTTAGCCAGGGCATCCAGATGAAGATAACCATCTTTCTTCTGCGAAACATACTATTTTCAAAACGTCCAAGTTTAAATGTTCGTTACGATTACAATTTTTATTTTATTGTATTCATTTCTTTATTTTCAAGCTAGGTGGATATTTAAGAAGCAATGCAAACTTTGTACATGTCGATGCAAGAAAGTTCATTTTTCGGCAAAATGTCACACGATTTTCTAATCCGGACCACTGTGCCACAGTCCGATTGGTCCGTGTTTTTCATTAATAACTGCTAAACAAAGCCGCGGACGCCATTTTTGTAAAGGAAAACGTCGCTTCAAATGACCCAAGGAACCTCCCATTTCCGGGAGTTATACTTATTTTGGGACACCCTGTATATTGAGTTTGTTTATTACGGAATTTCTCCTTGAAAATCGGACAAGCCATAGAGCCGATCATATGTCCAGCTGGTTTTTCCATCTCACTGCAATCCAGACAATTGAGTTTAAATTCACATACTGAGAAGTCGTGACCATCTCGGCCACATTTACTTTATTTATATGTAGATACCTATAGATTTAGCAATAGTTGCTGAAATTTCATTTAAAGCGTTCTTGTGCTGTTAGCAAGAGTTTATGGTCTTGCAACCTGTTAAACAATGTTCGAAGGAAAAATGGCACTGGTAAAGCAGTGGCAAAAGTGTAAAAGGTTTTCCGGAAGGACAGAGGGGCAAGTGTTGTGGCGGATGACGGATTATTGATTCGGTGACGACAGGAGAACGTCGCGTCGCGTCGCGCGTCGCGTCGGTTCGAGGGTTCATTTCCTAGTACATCCCTCGGAGCCGGGACTGCAATAACTTGTATTATTCACCCTCCATTCCTCGTTTGTCTTCCTTTATTTTCTCCCCTCTATCTTCTTTACCTTCCCGCGTGATTTCCTATCTTTAGATTACCATCGCTTCGTTATTGTTCTCGGCACGTAAAGTCGCCGAGAATCGGGTAACACGGCTGGTTGATGTATTCTTGTATAATAACGAAACGCATCCCTCAAACCCCCGGATCCGGAAAATAATACCATTGCATCAAAACGCGTGTATTATTTCCGCTTCAATTAACTTATTTACTTTCCACTCGACGCGTCCGATACCTTCCGTTCTCGACGGGTATTTTGCTTAATTACGAAACGCTCGTGCAAATCTTCGTATTCGCTGGTAACGTTAATAACAAATGTTTTTATTATTGAACGGAAGCTGCATATGTGCTCTGAAACATACAGAGATCCGCGCCAATATTTCCAATAGTAATTGACTTCAAACGCAAAATGGTTTATTTAAAAAGTGATACCAAAGCTTTGAAATTGTTAAAATCATCTGAACGTTCGATCGAAGCGAAGCTTTAATCGAAAACAATAGTTTAAATCTGCAATGAGTTTATTAGAAGCATAACTTGACTCTGCAGTTCTATTGTGTTCGAGATTTTTTTATTTTATCTGCAGTGACTAACGTAATTCAAATTTTCCAATCTTTAGAAGATAATATCGAGACAAGGCAATACCGTCAGTAATTTTACGTAAAGAGTGAAAATTCATTTCCACCTCGGATAAACAATGTCATACGCATGTCTTCCGCAGCGACAGGTGACAAAGAATATTCTGGGATATCTGACGACACGCCAGTTGGTTGGCGGCACGCGTGATGTTTATTTAATTTGTTTAAAATATGCATGGTTTAATTCGTCGAAAATTCTCGATTAGCTGTATTGCTCTGTGACCGTATCGCTTGACATTAAGGGACTTGAACAAGTTCTGGGCGCTGCTGCAAATTAAACAAAACTTGTGTTTCTACTTGCAACTGAAAAATGTAATTCGTTTAATTCTCGTAAAATGGTGCATATAAAAAGTTAGTATGTATTTCCACTTGTTAAGATTTACAACAAAAATGAAAAATTTTCTTGAAGCTTCTGCACCGTTTAGGGTGTTTCTATTAACTTTGATGTGACTTATAAAGAAATGAGCGACTCTCGTGAAATTGTGGCCATTTCGTTATTTTTCGACAAAATGAAAAATCCTACATTGAATGACAGACAATTTTTGCAACACTTTCTTCATTCCATTCTGCATGGAAAATGTGTCCACAATAAATCGCATATATCATACAGCAGTATATATCATATACTTTATAATTGAAAATTGAAGAAAATTTAAACAAATTTGTAAATATTATTCATCTAGGTTTCCATCACTCTTCTATAACCCTTCGGGAAGACGTGTGTCACTTTATTTTGTATATGCAAATATGATATCGGCGCTACACGTTCGATCAACAAAAAAGAATGTAGCAATTTTGCAGAATTATAATTTCGACGTTTCGGTTCAGTTTTGAACCATCTTCAAGAAAAGTCCGCGTCTATGAAAATAATATAATAAAATTTGTATTAATTGAACAGAAACTTTTTGATAGTAGTAACAAAAAGAATATATACATACTTGCTAAATGTGAAAAACAAACAGAAAACAAAGTCAAACAAAATTGTGCTTCACAGCACGTAGGTTTGAACTGCACTAAACTGTAATTGTTATGGCAAAGTCAAGAACGGAAAAACATACGAATATCGTGGATCAAACTGACCAACCAGATGTCAAGGATCAAGAACCTATAAATCGATTTTTGGCGCGGAATTTAAATTTTAAAGAAATAATCCTCACAATTTAACCGCTATATTACCAAAAATTGGTAAAAAATTAGCAAACATTTTGCAGAATTAACATAAATAATGTTAATATGTGTGTGGTTGAACCATCAAAATACTCAACTGGAATTAATAACAGATTATTAGAACCGATATCATATTTGCATATACAAAATTTACGATCGTGAACCAAAAATTATTGTCACTTTATTTTGCAACAACCAACGTTGTGCAATATCGCAGAAATTCCCATAATTTATTGGTCATTTTGATATTTTCCACAGCCATCTCCAAATTCTAGCTAAATGTAAATAGTAATCTTTAAAAATACACCGCACCTACTAAATTTTGAACCATGTTTTAATAAGCTGCAGAGACGTTTCGGGTGGTTTCGGGAAGCTTTTGAAGAAGCAGTTTCGTTGTTCCGAGAAAAATTCTAGAAAGAAGGTATATTTTCGATCCGTCAAGCCAGTCTAACCCCTTATAGCTAAATATAAGGGTGGAAAGGACGGTGCGAAAGGAACTCGACTATTCTTCCTCCTGTTCGAGCCTCCTCGCAACCTCTTCCCCTTGAACAGCTCCTTTTTTCGCGTCCCTTTGTCGCGTTACCTTCACGCTCCGCGTGTGTAAATATCGACGTTAAAGACCGCGTACGCGTGAGCAGCCGTCACAAACACGTACACTCTTGTACGTTCAACTATGAGAAGCTCACACGCGTGTGGGCGAGCTAACAATGTTCCCCCATATTTTCGTATTACGTTTCTATCGTCATTAAGGACAGCCCCAGGCCGTAGTAGATACGGGATGAAAGTGACACGTATGCTACGAGACATTGAAATTATCTGGAAGACGGAGGACCTTCCCACGACGAAGGTATCTTAGTTTCCTTGCAACTACATAGGGTAACTGCTCCAGTGAATGAACATTTAAGAAATTGTTCAGGAAAATATTTTATTTAAAAAAAAACTATGTGAATTAAAGGAATCTCATATATGCCAAATAGCTCCCTATACTTCATTTGTCAAAAATAAATGAACACAAATACAATGAAATTATTATTATTCTTCTTTATTAAACGTTAAATCAAAAATATGAAAAATACCAGTGAATGAACACTACATTCTAGTAATTGAATAATGCTAGTCCAATCAATGAACAAAATTACTAAACAATATTCTCCTATTTATTTAACTCTTTAATCACAATTTTATCGCTAGTATGCCGTCCGGGTTAAAATTTGTTGAAATATACAAAAGCGTTCATTTACTGGTGCCCGTTCATTCACTGGTGCAGTTACCCTACCACCTTGGTGAAAAAGTTTTAGGACTTTATTCATAAAATCGTAAATACAAGTTTATTCGTCAAAATCGATATGGTCCCCTTCAAAATACTCCCCATCGACTGTAACGCACTTATGCCAGAGCTTGATCCAATCCTCGAAACACCGCTGGTACTCAATTTTCGGTATGTCCATCAGAATTGTCTTCGATTTTGTCATGATCTCCTCACGGGTAAATACTGTAACGCGTTCCGCAAAGCGGTTTGTTAAGTCATTTGAACAGGAAAAAGTCGCAGGGAGTCAGATCAGGGGGATTTGAAGGCTGCTGGATAGTTTTCGTGTTGTGTTTGATCAAAAACCAGTGCCAGTTTTGGAGCGACACGTCTCAAGCCCAAATCACTAACCAAAATGTCTTGAACGGATCCATAAGCGATATTCAAGTCATCTGCCAGCTCTCTGATGGTCAATTTGCGGCTTTCGGACAACATTTCTTTAATTTTATCGATGTTTTCATTGGTCTTCGCCGTCGACGGCCTGCGACTGTGTTTGTGGTATGTACAGTGACTCCCATTAATATTCGGACGCTCTAAAAAAACCGATAACTGGTTTAACATTGAACTATACGACTTGAATTTTTGTTGGGAAGCTAGAGCAAATAGTTTGCTACAGAATGTGGAAAAACATTTTTTCAAAAATTGCAATTGTTCGGAATTGTAGAATATTGAATATTGAACTATATTGAAAATTTAAAAATGCGTTTTGTAGATCTGTATCAATTATATACACTGCGAAAATTTGATCGAAATCGGTTGATGCGGGAAAAAACGACAGGCATTGAAGCATGTGAGAATCTATAGATTTCTTGCAGTTGTAGCCCGAAAATCGTGAAAATCTGAAATTTTTACCATCGTTAAACTTTGTAGCTCATTGCAACGTCGAACAATATCGACGAAATTTTCAGAATATGTTTAATTGACATAGATCTACAAAACGTATTTTTAAAATTTTCAATATAGGCCCACATAAAAAAGTTGTAAAATGAAACTTTTAGTATTTTTTCTCAACTATTTGCTCTAGCTTCTCCAATAAATTCAAGTCGTATAGTTCAAAGTTTAACAAGTTATGGTTTTTTTAGAGCGTCCGAATATTAGTGGGAGTCACTGTATATAAATTACAAAATTACATTTAAAATAATAAGCAATAAGATTCACTTCCGTCGCGCGTGGTTTCCACGCACACGTTTTTTTTTATTTACGACTGCGTCTACGTTATGGTGCCCAGGAAGCCGGACAGGAAAGGGGCGATTACTGTACATAGTCGAATGAATTATAAATGAGAAACGAATCTTCAGTTATTTCGCCGCGTAAGCTAAATAGAAATATTTCTTTCATCCTGCTCCCCTGGAATCGGTTGCGCACGCAAGGTCTCTTTTTCTTACCCTTCTTTCGATCCACGGAGCACGAAGATAGGGGCGCGGTAGACAGCCCCAAGCTTTATAGGATGGGTTCTGTGGACGTCAGGACGATCCGTTGGTCGTCTGGTGCTCACCCAGCCTTCCAGGAAGCTCGAAGACCAGTTAATTAATGGATGTTGCCCCGAGTGGACCGACCGATGATCTATGCCACGTACTCTGATACCTTCCAGCTGGTTGTCTCGCGATTACAGCGGAGGGATCGGGTTCACCGTGCAATCACGAAACACGGATTCATTCGATACCCAACGCGACGTTCACTCGCGCGCGATCCAATGAGTTACGAAAGAACAGGGCACGGTGAATATGGTAAATATGGTAAACAGCACCGTGAGACGTCCAAAATGCGCCGGGAAAGTTCAACGCGATTGCATCGAGTTTCTTGGCTTCGCCGATTCTCTAAAGCTCCCGGAGAAAGTCATTTGCTGTTCTTTTTTCGCGAGTTGTAGTCCAAGTATCATGGAATGTTGATTTTACTGCTTTGCTGACAGAAATTCGAAGTTGTTGTGTATCTGCAGGCCAAGAATATTTCTCCTAATCTACTTTGAATTGTATGCTAAAAACAATCTGTTTAATCTCCCTTTAATCGTTTCAATAAGACGAACACAGTACGTCGAAATACTTTACGCTGCACAGTGGTCTAGAAGTCAGTTCTAGCGCGAATTAATTATTGTGCGAGGAAAAAATTAACAGTTTGCGTATAAATTACTTCCAAATATTTGAGTAAAGTAAATAAAACATAATTTACACTACCGACTACTTGTTTATTAATATAATGATTAAGTGTTACAAATATAATATAAAAGATTATTATTCTCTGACGTAGTTTGTATTTGATCGAATTTTTGGTGATTTTAGCATCTGCAAATCTTTGAGATCGAGATTTAACTTTTTACTACACTTTTCCTGCAGACCTAATTCAGATATAATTGGATTTGAAGACAGTAAGAAATAATTAAACACATTTATGTTTGTATGTTCCGCAGAATCCTTTCTACTTCTGTGTTTCGTTATAAATTTAAAGTCCTCGTTTTTTGCCTCTTACTCTTCCTCTCCAAGCTGACTAATAGGTAAAATCGCATGTTTTATAATTTCTGCTCCATGTATCAGCACTTTGTGAACGCTTCTAGGCGTTAAAGTAGACTGCGATTTACGTTAGTTGGTTTTTTTAATTTATTCGCGCTAGAACTTACTTCTAGACTACTGTGCGTTGTTTTAAATGTTACCTGTCAAATTTTGTCATAAACGGACATAAACCCGTCTAGTTACCGGCAACAGTAACATTATATGCGGCCGCTGAGAATTGAGGTGAAAATAGACTCAATTATCGACATCCGGGGCTTAATGCAACAATCACATGAATAGTGAACAAATTTAATTGATTTATGCATTCACTATAATCGTTCGCGTATTCCGCGCGCGCGTCTCGCGTGGAGATGATATTTTTCGCGGATCTCGCGCGATCGATATTCAGAATTTGCGGGAACAGCTCGCGGAACATCAACGAACGATCTATAGAAATTCGTACAGAGATTGTGTGCATCCGATTATGTAAAGTATTTCACGTGTGCAACGTGTTGCACGAGTGCACGGATTAAGCGACCGTTCGTAATGTTAATTACAGACATTAGGTTATTAGAATTGATTCGCGCACAGTATCATCTAAATGCGATTCGTATTATATTCGAAACGGCCGTAATTAGAGCGACAGCTGGGTAAAATTTGCCGAGCGAAAATTAATTACATCGACACTATATACGCACGAATTTTCCAATTAAGCGTCTTCGCAGGAATTCTTCTTACGTCTCCGTTTTTACAGAGAATGGGAGGGGGAAGATCGTTCGTAGAAGCTGATCCGTGAAACGCGCATTTATTTGCAAAGGTCACGCCCACCTTTCGGTTATTATAGCTTCTAAATTGGCTGGTGATTATGGGGTAGTGTGTCGTGGCTATTTCTACCCTGGCTGCGCAACTGCAACTTTTAGTTACTCGATAAAAGTGATTTCGTTTTTTATACCGCAATCTTGTACGCTTTATCGTTCGAAATCTCGCACAATGCTTTTGGTTCGGCGAATGTTTCATTTTAACGAGTGCCACGATTTTCATTCGAACAAAATGTTAGTAATTTTTGTTTTAATTATCAATTCCACAAATTTTATCCATAATGCCTCATTTTAAACACATTTTAACCTTTACGTAGTCAACCAAAATGTATAGATTATTTAAAACCTTTTGTATTTAACATATTTGCACAAATTCTTATTTTGAGATTACAAATTTATTAATTTATTAATTTGTAACCTCAAAATAAGAATTTGTGCAAATATGTTAAATACAAAAGGTTTTAAATAATCTATACATTTTGGTTGACTACGTAAAGGTTAAAATGTGTTTAAAATGAGGCATTATGGATAAAATTGGTGAAATTAATATTTAAAATTATATTTAGAATTAATATTTAATATTTAAAATATTTAAATTTATTAATTTGTAATCTCAAAATAAGAATTTGTGCAAATATATTAAATACAAAAGGTTTTAAACCGATTTATCAGCGAGCAAGAAATGAACATTCAGAAAAATATTGTAATATTTTTGGTGGAACATTAATAAATTGTCGAAAGTCGATGATTGGCTACACAAGGGTTGAACGATCATAGAGAAATGCAATGTTTGACAATATCTAAAAGTATATGATGGCGAAGAGCCGCATCATTTTTTAAGAAAGACGCGACAAGGGCCAGGTTCTTTTTCAGGACAGAAGTCATTTTTCATATTTAAGGGAAAGTCGATTCGAGTCGAGATACAGAATTGAATCCCGAAACGTGCTCGCAGAGCAGCAAACAGTCCTTAGGGGATTTTCGTATGCGTCGCGCGTGCGTTATGGATAAAATGGCGAATGGGCCGCAATAAAACATTATACGTCATTCATTAAGCTTGACACGTATCGTCCGCACTTCTCCAATAAGCTTTAGGCGGGCTAGTTACTACGGGGACGGTGCAAGATGTGTCCTCTGGGAGAGGATACTGATATATGTGCAATAAAGGCAACGGATACACACCAATGACCTGTCTAACAATACATATTGGTCAGGATGCGAGGCAAGGTTCGAGCAACGAAGTGTCGTAGGAGACACAAACAAGCAACACCAGAAAATAGCCATGGTTTACGTCAGGGATGAGCATTTTTATCTCAATTCAGACAAGACCGCCCCCACTACAGCGCTCAGTGTCCCCTCCTGCTTCGCCGTTACCATGGAGCAAGGACGCGCTTCGTCCGTCGTTAGCAGTGCACAGGCCTTGCGCATCGCGACGAAGGCGCGCATTGCACGAAAGAGAGATTGGTGGGAGAAGCAGGCGTTTGAGGAGCCCCTACCGTGCCCATCCCTGGTTTACGTCAATGTGAATTAAGAATAATTTTTTAAGCTATCTTTTATTGGCACACCGATGGACGGCCGCCGCTGCTGGTAAAAATTGAAACGTCCGACATGAAAAATTTGATTTATTCTCAAACTGGAGGGTAACGATTCAGCTTCGATTTTTAAGAAATTCAATAATTTGTAGACCCATTAATAGCTCGCAACGCAAGTTAATTTTAATTCACACATATTCTGCGATGGTTATACTAAAAGAATGTAGCAAATAAAAATCGAATTTTTCAAGGTTCTAGACCAGAACTACAGAACTACCAGACCCATGGATATGACTAGCATATTACTAGAATATTACTAGACAAACAAGCGAAAACCGTGTTTACGGGAAACCGTTTTTTGTTTTTATACAAGCATGTTACGAGCTGTGTGAGGGCTCATTCTAAAGAGGAAAGTTGATCGCAGGTCGCTCATCTCATGATTTTGTTAGATGATGTTTATATCTAATAATATGAACGTCCAAAGTAGGAGGAAAACTGAAGAAAAATTCCGCAGATTCTTATGTATTTTTCTAATACAAAATGATTTTTTCGACTTGAATCATGAGCTGAGCGACCTGCGATCAACCTTCCTCTTTACAATGAGCACGCATACAGCTCATAACATGTTCGTATGAGGACAAAAAATGGTTTCCCGTGATTGCATTCAACTTCCCCATATTTCGTTCATACAGACAGTCTAGAGCAAGTCTGGAACCAATTTTAGTTGAGCTACACAAACGAGATGGCGCTTAGATAGGAGAACTAGCAGCTCGTAACAACAAAAATATAAAGAGTTTGAAGCCACTCGGATCCATTAAAAGCAATAAAGATATTGATAAAAAGAAAAGAACCTGTATCGATAGCGAAATTGAAGCGTTAGATTCATACAAATGTATGTTCGTCACTGTTGCCAAACTGTTTTTCAGCGTGGAGGTTGGTTACTCTGATAAATACCCAGATCAGAGGGTCTGGTACCCCGTTAAGTTTGAACAGGTGACGCTAGCTGTCGATCAGCGAAGTGTTGAGCGTGGTGATTCGATTTTGAGTGACATAAAGATAAGGTTCTGGGAGGACGGTTGTCGAGCCAGCGTGATATCTTGCCGTCGATGTGTGGTATCGGGCCGCAGAGAGCTTTCTTGCAAAAACCTTCTTTGTCGTTGTATAATCGTTAGGCGCTCCACAGGTGTGCGCTTTTCGCCGATGCCTCTTGTAAAGCTTTCCGGCTCTTCGTCTGCTCCGCTTCAGCTCCTCCTACTACCCCTTTGTGACTGCACAGTCAGAGACACGACGAACGGCACGGCACGTCTTCTGACAATCCTTTTCACGCTGCTCGAACCTGAAAGCCTAATGCCGCAACATCTGTTTTTCTGTTTCTTTTCGTGCTCGTCGAAGAATACAAACGAATAAACACACAGGCCCGTCCCTCCTAATGACGTTTCACCACCGGAACGATATTTCTTTTCATTTCTTTCTTCAAATGATTTTTTCCACCGTGCGGAACCCGAACAACAAGAAAAGTTCACTTCAAGCTTCTTTACCGAACGAGCAAAAAGCTCTGGAGGCATGCACGCTGATTAAACGGTGAAAAACGAGACGATTTCCGGTGGCTCTTCTTCTCTTTCTCTCGCGCGCTGTGTCGGTCACGCGAAAGCAAAGTGTCTAATTGCGAAATGAAACGTGAATTAATCTGAAACGAATGAAACTTCTCATTTAATAGTAGTCGCAAGTGGAATTTCAATTACAAGAACTGGTCGGGGAAATGTGAAATCAAATTAATTGTTCGGCAATGCTCCGAAATGAGAGTAATTAGTTGATACACTACGGTATAAAAAGTTTAATTATTCCCCTTGATGTTCACTAGCTTCATTATCGTATGATAAATCAATCTCTGATGCATTGGGAAATTAATATTCATTCGATTCTACGTGAACGTTTATAGTTAGGTATGACATAATTGAATGGTTGTGTGAAAGAGGGGCCTATGTCAGGTTTTTTAAATTATATAAAAGCACAATTTTGAAAGACAAACGTGAATCGCGATAATCAAAACAAGCTAAAAATTACATATGCCTTTCATGCGATGGGAAAACACTGAAAGAAATTCTTACAAAATCTTGCAAAATCAGTTCCTAATTGACTTCCTATAAAATTTAAAGAACCTGACAATAGTTCCTTCTTCCAGGCACCCATTCAATTAAACCTTTATTCCTTTGTTTATGCTTTATTCAATTAATCCAATTAATTCGCTTGTATGCTGGTAATAAAAGAATTAATGAAACAACTTTGTATCGTTATGGATAAAGTTAAAATTAAAAGCAGATTATCGGAAGGTAATTATTTATGGAGAGGCGTACGGGGTATGCAAATATGTATATTGGGAGTTAAGTATTAAGCTTTCGGTCGAACGAACTCAAAGAGTGCGCACGGGTTAATCCGTTTCACAGAAACTCGTACGATCGTCGGCAGTCTTAATTGAAATTCTACCGGGGTAGGCAATTGAAGGCTCGTTTCTAAGATTAGTCATTTCCGTTCTTTTCCCCGTCGCATCTATAGACGCCCCATTGACACGCGTCTTTGCAGACCGCAATCGATACGACAGAGAAGTTGCACAATGCTAGAATTCGTGTGCGTGCAAATGCCGTACGCACTACACTGCACGCAACTCGAGTGCAGATATTAAACCGTCAGCGATGATTTGCTTTGCTTTGTAGCGCGTTACGACCTGCATCTGTTACACCATACCGATTAAAAAATATCGTGTGCATACCCTTCATATTTCTATAAGTTTTCCATTATAAAATTTCCATAAATTTTGTGTAACAAAATTTAACAGAAACTTTTCATCCATCTCGATCAATTACCGTGATAATATCTCAGGATAAATAATTCTGATAAAAAGAATGTTTTTTAACAAATCATAAATAAGAAAATTGAGAAAACTTTCAATGCCGTATTTATTTTCATTTTTTCCTAACCGCACAAAGTTTGTCGACGAGTGTAGATATCTCAGCCGATTAGAACTGATCTTATAATTGTCTTATATGAATAAAAATGACATACAAGGAGGTCCGTTTAATTAAGAACACCAAAATATCTCTTCAGGTTATCGTGATGCAACAAATATTTGTAACACGTAATGTGCATAATGTGCATTTTTTCAAGACCCCATAAGGATCATTTTTTCAAAGTTATCGAAGCCATCGGTGTTTTTTGAAACATAACTACATTTTTTATTATTGGATCGTGTAACCGATGAAAAAATACATTCAGATATGCATAATAACATGACCTTGAAATGACTAATCTCGTTGCACCGAGCAACCGAATATCAAAGTCATTTCAAAGTCACGTTACTATATCCGAATATATTTTCGTTCAGCTACACGATGCAATTAAAAAAAATGTAGTTATGTATCAAAAAACAGTGATAACCTTGATAACTTCTAAAAAAATAACCTTTGGAAAAAAATATTCTTGGCAGATATTGGTGCATGGACAGTATGCACATTATGCAACAAATATTTGTTGCATGACAATGACCTGAAAAGATATTCAGGTGTTCTTATTTAAACGGACGTCTCTGTATATTGCAAGCCTTTTACCTTATCATTAATTCGGATTGATTCGTTTCTACGTAGAGATAAAAGCCTTGAACAGCTAAAACGAGAGTTGCGGGACTACTGTGGGACGCGACATCCACGATATCCGAACGGATACGTCCGTCTTGGTCTGAGTTACCCTTGAATTGGTTAACGTTCAAAGCAATAAAAGAAGGGGAGGGAGGGGGGAAGCGAACAGTTAATTTTTTTTATTAGCAAGCGCATAAAACAGAAGCAGCACGGTGAGTGTATGTCTCTGCAGTGCTTGTAACGTCGGACTTCACGTCGTCCGTGAGATCGGCAGTTCCGAAGTGGGAGAGAAAGAGCGACGAAGAGAGGGAACGAGTGAGAGGGGGCGAAAGTGGTGTAGAGGGGCAAGGATCGAGGAAAGGATGAAAGCGAAGTGGAGTAGAAGAGAGGAGAGGAAAAGAAAAGGAGGGGAAAGGTTCAAGCACCATTTAACCGATCTCTGAATCATCGTTAAGCGACCGTTACACGACGGCTCGTTAAATCGTATCGTAATGTGGGTGGGTCAGATGATTCGCACGGTCGAAACAGTAACGTTCATAGAACTGTTTCGCCGATGGTCAATCTCCTTATCAGAAATATGCATGCTGGGCATCATTCTCAGCGAAGCTCGATGCACCGTCCCTCAACCTTTCGAATAACCTAATATTGAGATTCATTTGCATTTATCAGTGCAACAAAAATAAATATCGAATACGTTGATCCACTTGTTACATATTTAAATCCGTTTAATAAACCTGGTCACATTCGCACGGTTCTCGTTTAAATATTGCAAAACGTTGATTTACTCGCGTTAAAAGAATTTAAGAATATCGTCACATTTCTTTCAATTTTTTAAACCACTGTTGGAAAATTGTTCGCCCAGAAACACATAGGTGGACTGCAAAATACAGGGTGTCCCAAAACTACCCTAAGGGCCGGAAATGGGAGGTTCCTTGGGCCATTTGAAGCGATATTTTCCTTTACAAAAATGGCGTCCGCGGCTTTTATTATTATTGATTTATTTTGGGTTTATTTTAATGTGGTCGCATTAACAGCTAGGTCATTAGCGACCACATGTTTTACATTCTAATATAATATGATATAATAATCTAAGCAAAAAACAAATTTATAATAGTTTAAATATATCAATAGATTTCAAAAAGAGGAGGACGTTTCTAGTGTTGTTCTCGTCTAAAGTTGACGTCCGCGGCTTTGTTTAGGAGTTATTAACGAAAAACACGGACCAATCAGAGCGGGATCTAGACATGCGATGACACGTTTGTCCAATTGAAAGTTGGCGCGTCGCACAGTGTCTCGAAATGCCTGTTTTTTGGACAAAATTCAATAATTTTCGTTCTGTTTATGATAGAGACACGAAACAAAGTGTGTTTTTTCATTTATATTGAAAGCAATATCAACATTCCATTATTATAAATATAGTAATTTATTTAAACATTGTAAAACGATATTTATAAACAAAATTTTGTTTTATTGCTGGTTTACAGTAGATGAATTCTCAGTTCAGTTCTTTCGAAACTGAAAGTTCGTTTTAAACTATTATAACATTCGTCTCCTCGACACACATACACTCATTCTCTACTATGCCTGACGCGAGTAACTAAAAGTAGGACTATTCGGTCTGGTCTAAACATCCTTTAATCATAAGTCGCTTCTCTAAACAATCATTATTATTTCTACAAGTGGATATCCGTGTATTCAGCTGCTGACCAGTTCTTGCTACATATTTTGTTAAATAACTCTGTTTCTCGCAAGATTTCGCAATTAAAATTTACATAGTATCAAAATATACTATTTTACTAATACAACGCGAAAAAATCGCCGATACGTTTTGATACGTATTTTTTTTATCCTCTGCTAAAGATTAGGGGAACCAATAAAATTTAATGCTTCCATTTCAGGTTAATTATTAAATAGTGCATAAGTGTTACAAAATTTTTGAAGATAAATTATAATTAACCAACCCTTACTCATCATTTTCTAAAAAGATTATTTCTTACAAATGTCTTTTGTTCATAACACAACGTAAACAAGTTACGCTATGAACTTATGTACTATTTCATCTTCCAAATTTTCGTTTACAGCTTCGCTTGTAATTAGTTTCCTACTGGATTTTTTGAATTTTTTTTTCAAAAAATAATTTATTTGGACATTTTGACATAGTATAAACATAGTTTTCAATCGACACAAAGCAGTGACTTTTCTGATTTTTGTCAATGGCTCGTGACACTGTGCGTCGGGCCGATTGTGCTAACTCGCGTATAGGTCGCCTCTGATTGGTCCGTGTTTTTCGTTAATAACTCCTAAACAAAGCCACGGACGCCATTTTTGTAAAGGAAAATGTCGCTTCAAATGATCCAAGGAACTTCCCATTTTCCGCTACTACACTAGTCTTGGGACACCCTGTATAATGTGACCGTATCCATTGGAAGAATTCTTCCAATGAATACGGTCACATTATATTTTGCAGTCCACCTATGTGTTTCTGGGCGAACAATTTTCCAACAGTGTATCCTTGACAAAATACGAAGAAAAACTGCGGATGTCACAAATCCGTCGAAAATTGTGTCGCAATTTTAAGCAAGAACTTGCGCAAACAGTTGACGTACTTTGCGCGGAACAGAAAACAATGCCAAAGCAAACGGTCGTCGTAAATATGTGACTAGCTCGGGAAAAATCTTGGAGAGAAGATAATAATTTGTTTTTCCTCTCGTAGCTGTAGGCGAGTTTTAACGATTGTAATTTCGCATGAACGTCCGCAGTCCGCAGACAATTCATGTACGTCGATCTCGCGTATTTCCTTTACGCTCTTGCAGAGTAAATAATTCTTGACTCTTGACACAGTTGAAAGCAAGAGGCAATTGTGTCTGAACATTTTTTGCTCCCGCTGGGATGCACTTTCGTTGCAACGTTTCCCGGACGCCGCGCCGGGTCCGCGTGCATTCGTTGAACAACTACTATTCGGAAATTGAAGCGGTACGCGATGATATTGATTTTCAATTGGGTTCCAATTAAATTGCTAATTTCCGGTATTTGATAAAGGCGCGTATCCGCACTGACTTCGGGCATATTATTCGAAAGTTATAAATTGCCGCAACTTCGGAATCGCGTGCATACGTCTGTCGTGTTCGGTTTAAATATATTCCGCGCTGGAAATCAATTCGACTGGTATTTTCGTTTCGAAAAACAACGGGAAATATATTTGAATACGAATATGCTTCTATAATTGATATCAAAATACCGAACGATTCGACACGGGATGAAAAAGTGTATATTCCAATTCTTTCAGTCTTGTATCTACATTTTAGTAAAAAAAAGAACAGTAATTTACACGAAATAAAATTATAATGAACAAGAAAGAATTGTCCCCAAAATCAACAATCATCGCGGAATCTCGACAGCTACAGATCGAAACGAAGCGTGACAATTTGTTGAAAACTGCGTCGCGTAGTTGTGGAAATATTGCCGACAAAAATAGTTGAGACAGCGACGAGCTAAGCGTGACGTTCGTCTGAAAAATTAGTGCTCGACGATCACTTGGATAGAAGGAGGCAGCTAGACGCGAAAACAGAGTTGGAAAGCAAGAGAGCGAGAGAGCGGGAGAGCCAACTCGTGCTCAGAAAAGGTTGCGCGTGAGTTATCGAAAGAGGATCGGGAATGGAGCTGGAATCGATTTTCCGTATCGCGTGGCGTTACAGCGACCTTCCGGCATCGCAAAGTTCGCCGGGTACAGTGACCCCTGGCACATTCAGCGCACAGCCGGTGCTCGGCGTCGTAAACCATTCCACGGCGAAACGAGCGCCACTTCCGGAAAGCTGGGTTCTCGCTCTCGTGCGCTGTGTGCTCTGTTCTGCTCTGTTATACTCTGTTCTACTCCGTTCTGCTCTGCTCTGCTCTGCTCGGCTCGGCTCGGCTCGGCTCTGCTGTGTTCTGCTGTGCTGTACTCCACCGCGCCGCGCACTGTTGAGAGCGTGGCGAGCTGAAACGAGCCGAGGCGAGGCGTCTTGCTCGCGCCGAGCTCGACGACGCGGAAACCGTGCACCGAACTCTCCGATCTTATCTCCGACGCTTCTCACGGTCGAGAAATGTTTTCAGGTTACCGGCGATTAATTTTCAAATGCCTAGAAGACTCACGGTGCACCCCCTGCGCGCCTCTACGTCGCACAGTGGTCTACAAGTCAGTTCTAGCGCGAATTAATTATTGCGCGAGGAAAAAATCAACATTTTGTGTAAAAATTACTTTCAAATATTTGAGTAAAGTAAATGAAACATAATTTACGCTACCGACTACTTGTTTATTAATATAATGATTAAGTATTACAAATATAATGTAAAAGATTATTATTCACTGATGTAGTTTGTATTTGATCGAATTTTTGGTGATTTTAGCATCTGCAAATCTTTGAGATCGCGATTTAACTTTTTACTACACTTTTCCTGCAGACCTAATTCAGATATAATTGGATTTGAAGACAGTAAGAAATAATTAAACAAATTTAACTTCTGTGTTTCCTTATAAATTTAAAGTCCTCGTTTTTTGCCTCTTACTCTTCCTCTCCAAGCTGACTAATAGGTAAAATAGCATGTTTTATAATTTCTGCTCCATGTATCAGCACTTTGTGAACGCTTCTAGGCGTTAAAGTAGACTGCGTAGCAAAAGAAAGCTCTTTCAAAGTAGCGGTGGATGTTAAAGTTCGCACTCTCTTCTGTTTCGATCTAAAACTACATTAATTAAAATTTGTTAATGGCTTTCCAATTCTTGTGGATTCAAGTTCATGAAATATAAATTATAATTATCATCAGGTTCGATCCTGGCGCCGATATCATAATTATAATTTATATTTCGATTTTTCGATCGATAAGAATTTTTCCAAGTTCATGAATGTCAATCTCATTAAACGGGAATACTATGGTCGATTCTAACCAAGTCCTATTTTTTGACAAAAATTTATCTTTATAATTATTGCCTATTTTCCAACGTTTCTCAATATTTTTGATAAAGTTCTCTAAAATTCCTTCAATATTCAAATTCTTCAATTTGAACCATTCTTCGAACAACTCTAAGCGGGTGATCGTAGATACGTTTACTAAAATATTAAAATAAAATGATAATGGGATTGCGGGGGATCGCGTTTTCTCTTTGCCGTTTATGGAGATGAATTAAGCTTTCAAATTAAATACTTAGCAACGCGTGCAAATGCGTGCAAATTTTGTAAAACTTACGACATTCACAAAGTGTGTGAAGGAAACGTAAACCTACCATTTCCAGTTACAGCCATACTGATAATATCGTATATAACAAGATCCTAACACACTTCAAGAAAGAACTCGATATTTTGAGGTTATAATTTGGAAGAATTGACCAGCGCAGAAAACAAAAATGTGGTTACCGGAATGTTGACAGTCTTGTCAACAATAATACGGTGATGTGATTTAGTGATTTTGCTTTTCTCAATGTAGTATACATATCAAACTATCATAGAAGTATAAATTTTAACAGATTTACGTTAGTTAGTTTTTTTATTTTATTCGCGCTAGGACTTACTTCTAGACCACTGTGCGTCGCTACGATTCTATTAGCTACCAGGTTCGCGCGGCTCTCTTCTTCGCATTGAATGCAAATCGACTTGATATACGGCAACAATTTGCATCGATAAATAAAGTTGGCATCGACAGAATATTCATGTTGGTAATATTAGTGATATGAAAAATACGGAAATTAATTTCTCTCGTCGAGAAAAGAAAATATGTTGCTACGCAAAATAAGAGAAACGCGGGACCTGTGTGAATATCTGACTCGGTCCCGCACAAAGAAAACAAACGTTGAAAATTCCGCAGCGGGTCAGCGAATTCGCGTAGATATGAAGGGGAATCTACATTTTAATTTCTACATTTCAAAGTATAAAAAACCTGACCTAAAAATGAAAAGAACTGGAGCTATTTCCATATAGAAATAGCTTCATAGAATTCATTCGACAGAGACTTAAAAATGAGCTTGAAAAACATATTTCAGAGGTAAATTAAAATATTCTAATGATTTCATATATTCTTTCGCGGAAGTAATAAACGGTTCAAATAGCATGTAGGAGGGCGGTGAGGATCCTTTTCATAGTTTTATGCTAAAAGTTTCTAGACAAGCATTTCCATATTAGCTCGAGACGATCAATATACACCTTGAACGTCATAAATTCATAATTTCAAGCTCATTCTCTGCATTCGTGGCATATTTATCCAGACTATATTTGTTCAGTTAACGTGCTCGATACTTGGGAAAATTTAATTCGCAATAATTCAATCACGATCACGGCATAAAAGTTCTACTTCTTAATATGTAAGTAATAAACGATAATTCCTTTCTTCCAATAATATTTGTTTAAGAAAGAGTTTTACAAGGAATCTCGTAACACGTAATAATCTAATGCTCGTCCTGCAATAATTGCGGCGCAACGTTTGAAAAACCGCGTCCCGCAGAATTCCAGAGGCATCGATCCAAATCCCGATTAAGCTAACGAAAGAAACGTCGATTACGGAGGACCATGAGCACGGGAGCAAGTAATTTGCTTACGAGGATTTTAAGCGAAAAATGAAGTTCGATCTGGTTATGCGGGCGGGAAATTAAGCGATTTCCGCGATTGTTTCCGCTTCCGTTCAGGCACGAGCGGCAGACGCGATCGATTTGGCTACCGAACGCGCGTACGTAGTCGCGCGTAGCGTAAATGTTCGCCTAACTACGAAGCACCTGCAAGACCACGAAACTTTATACATACTGCATTTGCAACATTGACGTCAGGATCGTTCGGCTGCTTTCTCCTCGCATTATTTCATCCGTGTCCCCTTCCCGTTCGCCCCGAAATATTGCACAGCTGCAAAAACTCGTTGCAACCGATCCCTGCACCAGGTTGCCAGCCGAGTTCCTTGCTATTCGGTAGACCGGTCAATTTGCCTTCATTGTCAACGACACTAGAACGTTACTCGATTTTTTTTTATTACTCATATGAGATTTATTTCAACATAATTGTAATGCAATACATAGAATACAGTATATATAGAAAACAATACATACACCACAAAATACAAAAATCACAAAACAGAACAGGACACAGAAGAAACATAAATAATATAACAAAGACACGAGAATGATAGTAACTGTATAAACAAACACTTATTTAAGTCCGCAGCTCTTAAAAAATAAAAGTATATAACGACAAGCCTTGATATTAGGTTTAGATATTAATAACGTTACTCGATTTTTTTTTTTATTAGAAAATGTCATATGAAATTTATTTCAACATAATTGTAATGCAATACATAGAATACAGTATATATAGAAGACAATACATACAGCACAAAATACAAAAACCACAGAACAGGACACAGAAGAAACATAAATAATATAACAAAGACACGAGAATGATAGTAACGGTATAAACAAACACTTATTTAAGTCTGCAGCTCTTAAAAAATGAAAGTATATAACAACAGGCCTTGATATTAGGTTTAGATATTAATAACGTTACTCGATTTTTTTTTATTAGAAAATGTCATATGAGATTTATTTCAACATAATTATAATGCAATACATAGAATACAGTATATATAGAAGACAATACATACAGCACAAAATACAAAAACCACAGAACAGGACACAGAAGAAACATAAATAATATAACAAAGACACAAGAATGATAGTAACGGTATAAACAAACACTTATGTAAGTCCGCAGCTCTTAAAAAATGAAAGTATACAGGGTGTCTCAAAATTCCTTCAGCATCCGGAAATGGAAGGTTCCTTAGATCATTTGCAGAAACATTTCTCTTTGCAAAAATGTCGTCCGCAGCTTTGTTTAGGAGTTATTAACGAAAAATACGGACCAATCAGAGCGCGACTACAGCGAACAGAGTTCGACTTAAGGACAGGTCCCACTTATCGCGGTGTTGCCGTTGGTCAAGCCAGAATCAGTCCGCTGTAGTCGCGCTGTGATTGGTCCTTGTTTTTCGTTAATAACTCCTAAACAAAGCTGCGTGCACTATTTTTGCAAAGGAAAATATAACTTCAAATGATCTCAGGAACCTCCTATTTCCGGATGTTGAAGGAATTTTGGGACACCCTGTACAACGACAGGCCTTGATATTAGGTTTAGACATTCATAACGTTACTCGATTTAATCGAAGTCCTTGTCTTTGTCACGATCAGCTTCTACGGAAACGTGTTGCGATTTCGATGAAAAGATTCAGACGCAAAAAGGTCCAACTGTCTTCTGCGATTCGTAAGACTGATATTCCGAATTCAATATTCTAATGGCGTCGAACGGTTTCGTCGTCACTTTAATCGACGTCGTAAACATCGAGACGGTACTCTGCGTTGGAATAAACTCCGAGCTCGTCTTGTTTTACTTTTGCGAAGCTAACCCAGCAACGAGGATGCTAAACAACCAAAGCTGATTGGGATATACCAACTTACGAACGCTCGCTGATCAAGCGGAACGTTCATTAATGAAATGGACGAGCGTGGATGAGCGAAAGAATTATGCGAGGATATGCCTACAGCTCCATCCGCGTTGCTCTTGGAAGACGGCGATAGATTTCAGTAATGCCATTGAAATTGCTAATGAACGTCGGAGCAAATTACCAATTGCCTATGCAGTATATAACGAGGCAATTAATATTGTCCAAGATAATTTGGGACCCGTGCCAGGTAAAAGGAGCAGGTTAAGCTTTAAAATTAACAGAGGGCTTATCGAATTTGAAGTCGCGTAATCATGCGTTGCTGTGCTTGCTTTGAACACTCTTTATACGATTAAAAGCGGCCAGCTTTAATGATAGAACATTTACCGTTCAATTTCTTGCATCCTGAATCGAATGTTTATAAGTTTTCTTCTATTACAAGTACACCGCAGGGCTTTATCGAGAACAATTGTATATTGGGCATTTCACTAAGAACACCCAACAGAAAAGAGTATTCGCAAAAAGATCCGCGGTTGAATCATACGTAATTCATTTTCAAGTCCAATAAAGTTTTTCATATCACGAACGAATGCCCGTTTAATCCCGCGAATATAGGCCCGTACGAATGAAAATTTGCATAAATATCCGCACCCTAGATATTACGCATAGCAACCGGAATTAATTATGCCCATTATAATTAAACCCGCACCACACGAACCGCGGTCGTTCGCTCGAGTGTTAAGAACACACTACGGATCCCCGACATCGATAAAAAGTTCCGACCGTGCCGAATGAGTCGGTTGTAATTACTTAAATTACTTATCCGAGAGTTCGGCGGCAGAAGCCTCCGATTCGAAGATGCAAAATCGTGTAAATGGAATATGTCTAAGAAATCTCTTCCGCTCAGATCGCCACCGAAATAAGTTACTTTCGTTCACGATTCGGACGAGATTACCTTGGGAAACTATTATAGTTGGAAAAAGTTCGCAACAGTTCGTCGACAGCGTCTTTCCCCATGAAATTAACCGAAGCACGTATTCTCAGAGTGCTTAAACTTTGGGTCTGTTCTGACTCAGAATTATCAGCTTCCATTGAAATCGTAATCGTTTAGTAGCGAGTTTAAATTATTGGATATTTATATTGAGTCGAATGAGAGGATTAGTGAGTAGAAATAATAAAATCTATATTCCAAATTTTTGTGTTATTCTTTATACAATAACTAGACTGTGGATGTTTATGCAAAACAAAAGTGATGCGTACTATTGTAGGATACAGGAACCACATAGACGTTTATTTCTTTCCTTGAAAATGGTACAACGCTATTTTTATATTCTTTAAATCTAGAGACTTTCGGCTCACCCTATATAAACGAACAAATATAGAGCACCTGGAACAGCAGTTCACTGTTTTCACTTCCACCAGCCGATATCTAATCAGTTCTAAATGGGGCTCGGGTTCGGATAGCGTTGCTCTATCGGTCGGCGCGCCGTAAAGCCCGCGGAAATTGGCGCGCAGTTTTATTTATTCGGCAATACTTTTTGATCACCCTATAAACGAGAGAAATACGCATTGCCGCGTTGCGTCGAAGGGCGATGCACCGGCAGTTACCGTTCTCTTGGGGCGGTTACCCCTTCCTCGTCAGTCCCACCACCATCGGTGACGGACTCGACCCTCGTCGACTCGGAACCCCGGTCGAAGGGTTGGGATGGTCGATGCAGTGTTTCCATAGAAACCAGACGCGCCGTCCGCCACCCCTTCCTACAATGCATTCAACCGAGGGTTGCAGTCTTCGCCTGAAAACGTACCGCTATTTCCCGGCAACAGTAGTCATCTTCCCGATGAGCCGCAGACGGCTCAACGTCCGATGCATTTTTCTGTCACCATGTGTTCCACCGACCGCGTTCGATACACGTTACCATTTCACTGTCACATTTAACCGTCGCCAGACCGATTACCAATGTCGACCGCCTTCGACGCGAACAAGTCCCTTCACTCGTCTTAGCACTCTTCTTCTTTGCCAGTCTGTGAATTGGCAGTGCTCTTGAATAATAGGAAATTCTGACGATTCAAATCATCGTAAAAACAATAAACATCTTTCACAATGTCCGAAAGCATTCCTGTTCGAAATCACAAGACTGTTTCGATGTTATAGCGCAAGAGGTTCTTCAAGATTATAGCCCAGTCGTTAAAAACCCTATTAGCACGCTACTGCCAAGGTACCTCGAGTTTATTCGCAATGGACTTTCTTCGTTATTTTGATCTTATTGTCACACTCATTCGTATGGTATTCCCTTCCATGTTCTCTTCCCGTAGATACTACATAGGCAAAAGTCGCCATAAGTCCTACGTAATACGTAGAACACACGTAACATATTGTTACGGGTCTACCGACATACTAATGTTACGCGTCTGTCGGTATACCCGTTGTATAGAATTGTTGGAAGATTCAGGTTGGTTACAGCGTCGTTAGGAAAACGACGCTGGAACGAAAGAGAGTCGAAAGACAGACGGGAGAGAAAGCGGACGTCCGAGACGTCAAAGGTGATAAAAGCGATATAGCAAAAGATAAGTTGCCTTCCTCCGAAGAATAACTTATTACAGTTATTGAAAGTGTATTCATTTATTTAGCTAAAGAATAGAGACTTCGTTACAATGTGTATGTCGTGGCAGGCCGACCCCTTGTTCGATTCGACATTTCAAAATGCGTCAACGAGCTCACGGGTGCTGTAGAATTTATCCTTACACGTCTTGTCTCGTCAAAATCTTGTTGATTCCGTCTATATCAAAAGACTACTCTCTTGACAACGCAAATCGATCAATATCTCATTGATATTGTCCTGTTTTCATATACACTGTAACCATCAGGAACGTGTCCATTCTACCACCCGTGGTCACGTTCAATGAGGACCTAAACCATTTTCCTAAAGGACCTTGTCTCGCATTTCTTTAAAAATAAAACAAACGTAACAGTAACACAAATTTATAAATTACAATCAATAGAACAAACATGACATTGATAATAATAATACAAATTTTCAAATCATTGTATTAGATGATGTGATGTAGTCTTCTAAAATTGCCAGGCTTAGATACATTTTTAATGTGTGGGAATCTAAATACTGACCTCGGTCAAGCTGCTTGCTCGACCGAGATGCAACGGCTAAAGAATAAACTAAAAAGATTGTTATAGAGGTTTAAGTAAACACATTTTTCATGAATGCGTTTGTACAATGTCAGTAATGAACAAACGAGAACGAAGGCTACCGAATTGAAGATCCAAAGTGTTAGCAGCGATACCGGTGAGTTCCCTTTGGCTCTTCCGATGCTAATGAACGTGTTCTCGAGCCGCGGTCGCCTTTCCCGTAAAAAAATCATTGCACACGGCAGAACAGCGATCTATTCACGACGCTCGATTGGACTCTCGGCGCGGCATGGCGTTGGAAGGGACTGCATGGAACGTGCAAAGGATCTTGTCGTTTCTCGCGATTTCCTCGATGCACTTAGGCGCGATTGCTAAGTACCGGCTTACAAAGGTGACCCGGCGAGGGGCGACAAGATTTATGGTCCGCCCTTGAGTGTTCTTCCGAGGAGATCCGATCGCCTAGACAGCCGGCAGAATTAATGCCATTGCCGTGTACATAGACGCTGGACCGCGCTGTTATAAAAACCCGCGGGCCCAGGATACACGGCTATCTTCGTCCTCGGGAGCATAAGAGGAACAAGAAGAAACCTAACTCGAGGATATGCCCGGCCGCCTCTCTCAGGACCTTACCCTGGGCTGCCGCGTCTGCATTACCAACAACTGGTTATTCTATTAACGAGAGAGGATAAGTAATTTCAGTCGTTTCTCCTTCGTGAATCGCCTCACTAAATCACCGATCTATTGGTTTTAACTTCGTCGGGGAACTTCTCCACGAATTCGATTGCATTCCCATCAGTTTCCTTCCTCGAAGCAAACGGACGACTGGCAAACCTGTCCGTTTCTCGCTTTCGCGTTTGTTCGCGAACACGAAACTCACGGTCTCTACCCACCTCTGTTTCCCTGGAACCGAAAGAGATATCCGAAGTTTCGTATTGCTGATCTTTTTCACCCGAACGAGATCAAACGACTCTGCTGCGATAACGGCGCGCAGAACTTTATGCAAATCGACATCGCGCGCAAAGTCAAAGGAGCTTGAAATTACAGGAAATTTTACTTACTTCGCGAATCGTTCTGGCGATCTTCGATAAATATTTCTCTTGGAAGTTTGTATCGCGTTGATACGAACAAATATTTTAAAGTTAATAGTAGAAATTGCACCGTCCAATGGCACTTGATTCTCTTTCTCCTTGCCAGTCTGTGAATTGGCAGTGCTCTTGAATAATAGGAAATTCTGACGATTCGAATAATCGTAAAAACAATAAACATCTTTCACAATGTCCTAAAGCATTTCTGTTCGAAATCACGAGACTGTTTCGATGTTATAGCGCAAGAGCGCCCAGGTTCGATCATGATTCTACAAACATAATTTGAACGATACTAGAAAAGGTTGATTTGGGTTTGAATCTATTTATTGGTCTTAAACATTTTTGACCAGTATCGTTCAAATTATGTTTGTAGAATCATGATCGAACCTGGGCGCCGATAACATCAATTTCTATTTGTCTAACAACAATGTGCGATCGCGAAAAATAATCTTTATCTTAAAATGGCGAAAAATAATTTACGAAAAGTTCGGGGAGACCAAGTATCAACACTGTCCATCAGATGGACAAATCGTTGAACGACCTTCTGGCTAGTTCTCTGATATGTCACTTATCAGTATAATAACGTTCCTCAAATGCCTTCCAACATCCCGTTGTCTAAGACAAGGCGCGCTAGATAGTTTACTGATGAATCCTCTAGCGTACCTAGGACGAAACACCACTTTCCTTTTCATCTATTCCAAACATTCGGAATAGCTCAAACGTGTGGTCAAAAATTTTCAAGACCAATAAATAGATTCAAACCCGAATCAACATATGTAGTATCATTCAAATTATGTTTGTAGAATCATGATCGAACCTGGGCGCCGCATCAATTTCTATTTGTCTAACAATGTGCGATCGCGAAAAATAATCTTTATAGTGCGAGAGGTTCTTCAAGATTATAGCCCAGTCGTTAAAAAAACCTATTAGCAGGCTCAGACAGTTAAAGCGTTAACGACAAATTTCTTTGCCTAGTATCGGAATCGTATTCGCTATCGAAGGGTCGATTGATCTTTACGGTGAAGAGGTTCGGTCAGATATGTCTGTTCAACAGCTGGAAGAAGCAATCGTTCTATCGACCATTGAGCAGCTATTACCATTGGTGGAAGTACACGGGAGCTTCGCCCTTAGTTAGGAGGTTGATTTGAGACCTTTCTTGTCCAAGGTCGTAGATCGTAGCCGGCGAGCAAGCTATAGGCATCGTTTCCGCGTGTGCGCGTGCGCCTCCATCTGGAGTAGACAGCCTGTGGATGAGAAACGTGACGGGGAAGTAGAGAGTTGATACACTTCAGAGTCCTGGATGTCGACGAGGGGTAGTAAGGGGAGAAAGCGGCGTGACCCCTGAACGACGTTCATCGATCGGGGTGTACGCACCCTGCCTGCTCCCAGCACCACTCTCTTCTATCTTTGCTTCTCCTTCCTCGCACCCCTCCGCACCTTTCGATCCTGCTCCCACCTTCGCGACGTTTCCACCATCTCTCCCCCCTATTCACGACGTTTTCTCATCGTCCAGTGTCTCGATGCTTTCACATTTTCAATATTGGCTGGGAACGAATTGTCGTAGCATTTTAATATTAAAATTCAAAGATAAAATTAAGATTCATAGGTTTATTCAATAACATAAGTTACCTAAAAATGACAAAGTAGTAGAATAGAATGCAAACTACTTTTGTTATCTTCTTCATATTACCTTTGAATTTTAATTAAAGATATGGTACATATACAGTGGGTAAAAAAAGTATTGGCACACTCTTAAAAAGACGATAACTTTTTAAATATCGTATTATACGATTTGAATTTCTTTGGCAAGCTAGAGCAATTAGTTTGCCACAGGATGCGGAATAAAATTTTGTCAAAAATTGCAATTCATTGGAATTGGAGCAAAAATACTAAAAGTTGCATTTTACAACTTTTTTATGTGGACCAATATTTTAAAACTGCGTTTTGTAGATCTGTGTCAGTTATATACACTGGTAAAGTTTCATCGGAATCGGTTGATGCGAAAAAACGACAGGCATTGTAAGATGTAAAAATCTGCAGTTATAGGTAAAAAATCGTGAAGATCTGCAATTTTTAACATATTTAAACATTTATAACTCATTGCAACGTCGACCGATTTTGACGAAATTTTCCGAATATGTTTAATTGACACAGGTCTACAAAACGCATTTTAAAAATTTTTAATATTGGCCCACATAAAAAATGTTGTAAAATGCAACTTTTAGTATTTTTGCTATAATTCCGATAAATTGCAATTTTTTACAAAATTTTTTAACGCATCCTGTGGCAAACTAATTGCTCTAGCTTCCCAAAATAATTACAATCATTTTTAAGAGTGTGCCAATACTTGTTTTACCCACTGTAAACATTCGTAACATACGCAAACATCATGATACCAAATAAATAAGCTAAGGATACCAAGTTAAATGAACAAAACAGGTAGAATGAGTATCTTTGTTTCTCCTTCCTCACAGCCCTCCTCACTTGATAGGTTCTGCTCCCTCTTCTCACCATTCTCTCTCTCTCTCTACTGTGCACAACGTTTTTTCATCGTCACCTGTCTTTCGATGCACTCACATTTTAAATATTTCACTGTATCTTCCAGAGTGGCGAAGCCAGTGCAGCCACCAATAAAAATACCAGAGACCCGACCATTAACCCTCGAACGACCGACGGCCAACGCTGAACACCAATATCGAGAACAAGCCTCCACGAAACTTCGGTTCTTCCGCTTGTAACACTGGTTCTCGAACCGTTGCACGATCTCGTATAATATTCACGCTGCAGACCTAATTTTATAAAAGAACGTGCAGAACTGTCAATCTTCTATTTCGATACACGTTAAGTGCTTCTCGCAGAAATAACAGTGAGTGTAGCAACAAAATACTCATTGCTTTTCTCTGAAATTGCACTCTGATTCTTTCCAAGAATATACTTCCCGCTGAACTCGACGAAAAGGTTGAACGAAAAGTAATCCGAATTTATAGCTTCTACAAAAATCGAGACGTCTTAGTGAATGGAAAATACAAATGGTGGCTGCACATTATTCCTTTCGTTGGCCTTTCTACTTTTCTACGTAGCCGCTCCGCTATACTTTTGTTAAGGACGAGTAAGTCTTTGAAAACCAGCACAAAAGAATTGACTTCTCGTTCTGTGCCTTCAGCTATATCCGTAGTATAATCTACTCGAGTCTTCGTTGCTTTGAAACCGGTAGCCTCGAAACTGTTCCCTTAATTTTGGTAGAGGTTAAACTCGAATGGGAAACGGGATCTGTGTTTGGAAATGGCGGAGAGGAAGTGGTCGCAGGCGTAAAATCGTCAATAGTTTCTCGACGGGTTTCAGAAGCTTGCTCGACACTCGAAAGCAGTTACGAAGGGAAGTAAAAATAGTGAGAGAGGAAAAACTGAAGCTCTGTTTCTGCTTGTCGTTCATTAAGATACTAGAACGGATAGAATACTAGATAAAATGCTAGAAAAATTCGCTGTATCGAACGCGTCGCGATCCAGCTGGCCTGAAATATAACGTTGTTCGCGAATAATGTCAGTGTCGCGGGTCTGCAGCTCCTCGTCGCCGTGGCCGAAGTACGCGTTCTTCAGCATTCGCTATGCTAAATGTAGCTTTCCGGCGACCTCGAGTCCGCGAGTACTTCCCTCAGGAGCATTCACCTTTTATCTTGGGACTCGATCGAAATTCCTGCACGAAGGCATCGCGTACCAGAGAGAAGAGTAGCTAACCCGACATCAGAAGTATTTCCTGGAGCGGCGAGACGCTCTTTGTTCTACCCGTTCGATTATTCTCTTTTTCTCTTCTTCCTTCCTCCTTCTTCTGCTCGGACTCCTCCTACACCCCCGCTTCCACCTCCGCCGACTCTTCACGTCGTCTACCTCGCTCTGCTACACCTGGATCTCCTCCTCCTTTCTCATATTCTCTCTTTTTCTTTCTCTCTCGGCGATCACGGTGTCTTCGTTTGTTCCGTGGAAAAGCGAATGCGTCGTCGCGTGGAACACCATGAATTCACTCGTGCCAAGTGGAAGAGGTACGATAACCTTCGCATTCATGACCTTGGACTTAGAGGGGTACCAGGGTCCCCACTCTTCTCTCTCTCTCTCTCTTGCTCGCGCTCTCTCCGTCCCTTCCTCTCTCTTCGTTCGCTGTTTTTCTCCTGTTTTGCTCCTCTCCTATCTGTGTCTATCTACCCACGAGTGCTCAGGTGAAACACGACCGTTCGGTCGGCCCGATCTAATTAGAGGGACGACATCCTTTCATCGTCCGTCGTTCGCGGGTCACAACCAACAAGTCAGACCGTTCAGGAGAGAAAGAGACAGGAGGGAAAGAGAGAAAGCCAACGTTGCGTGGGAGCAACCTCGTGAAGACGATCTAACGTCGAGACGAGAACAACTTCCGGCTTGTACTGTCGTGGGTGAAGTGTCGCCGAATGGCAGCCAGCCAGACCGATCGTCAGCCTTCTCTTCCGCTGATGGTCGACCCCAATCGACATGTTGCTTGAACGACTATCCCGTGGTTCGAACAATATAGAACATTCTTCAGAAATCGTTACTTCAACTGCGGTCGCGTATGGAATCGCATACGAAATCGTTTAGACAGTTAAATTAGAGTTTCTAATTTTTACAACTTCGACGGTTTACGATCAATACACTGCTGATGCTTACGCAAGATAGAAATGGTTTGCAACAGTTACAATAAACGAAAGTCACAGCGAAATTTTTTCTTATTTGCTATTCGTTTACAGTGACTTCCATTAATATTCGGACGCTATAAAAAAAACGATAACTGGTTTAACATTGAACTATACGACTTGAATTTTTGTTGGGAAGCTAGAGCAATTAGTTTGCCACAGGATGCGAAAAAAAATTTTGTCAAAAATTGCAATTCATCGGAATTGTAGCAAAAATACTAAAAGTTGCATTTTACAACTTTTTTATGTGGGCCAATATTGAAAATTTGTCAATTAAACATATTCGGAAAATTTCGTCAAAATCGATCGACGTTGCAATGAGCTATGTATAAACGTTTAAATATGTTAAAAATTGCAGATTTTCACGATTTTCGACCTATAACTGCAGTCAATCTATAGATTCTCACATCTTTCAATGCCTGTCGTTTTTTCCCGCATCGACCAATTTCGATGAAACTTTTGCAGTGCATATAATTGACAAAGATCTACAAAACGTATTTTTAAAATTTTTCAATATTTTCCAACATTTCATGAAAATCAATATACAGTGGGTAAAAGAAGTATTGGCGCACTCATAAAAAGGGCGATAACTTTTGAAATATCGTATTATACGATTTGAATTTTTTTGGGAAGCTAGAGCAATTAGTTTGCCACAGGATGCGGAATAAAATTTTGTCAAAAATTGCAATTCATCGGAGTTGTAGCAAAAATACTAAAAGTTGCAATTTACAACTTTTTTATGTGGGCTAATATTGAAAATTTTTAAAATGCGTTTTGTAGACCTGTGTCAATTAAACATATTCTGAAAATTTCGTCAAAATCGGTCGACGTTGCAATGAGCTATAAACGTTTAAATATGTTAAAAGATTTTCACGATTTTCGACCTATAACTGCAGATTCTTACATCTTTCAATGCCTGTGCATATAACTAACACAGGTCTACAAAACGCATTTTTTAAATTTTCAATATTTGCCCACATAAAAAAGTTGTAAAATGCAACTTTTAGTATTTTTTCTACAACTCCGATCAATTGTAATTTTTGAAAAAATGTTTTTCCACATTCTGTAGCGAACTATTTGCTCTAGCTTCCCCAAAAAATTCAAGTCGTGTAGTTCAATGTTTAACCAGTTATCCTATTTTTTAAAGCGTCCGAATATTAATTGGAGTCACTGTATATCGTTCGTGTGTATGGGATGCAACGAAACAAGCAATTCTAACTGTATTTCATAATTCGAACGAATTTTCACGTTAGTGAATTTATTTGCAGGCAATACATTGTTGGAAAAACCTCGAATCGGAGTTCTTGGGTTCCCCAGTGAGCTTCGAGAGTAGAGAAATGCATTAGAGAGCGATTAAAATCCATTAAAAGTCTGTTTGTATACGTATACGTGTTCTACTTGTAGTTTGTAATTAGAGTATCTGTTTGCAATTTTCTCAGAGACGTCGAGTCTATCATTTCTCATACCAATAATTACCGAACTATTCAAGTGATGAATAAATTAGGTCGCGGCTTTTAAATCGGTGTAGTTTACTTTGCTGCGCCCCGATTATTAAGAAGATGTTTCCCGAGAAATTATTAACAAGAGGGATTTAACGAAACATTCGAATTTTTGCTATCTAGTAATTTATGCAATTATTTGAGCATTCAACAAGCATTCAATATCTAGAAAATTAAAAGTTGAAAGTAATATTAGTATATTACGAATTTTGTAGCCGCGCAATGGGGGTAAGAACGGTGAACATTGGCAAAACTTAGAATCAGCAAGAAACTTTGACAGTTTCTTGATACTTTATTGCCGCCCTTTCCTCGTAGCATTACTTTTATCTCAGCATTTAATTCAGCCCATAAGATTCCAAGAGGAAGTTTAAATTGTGGAATCTGGGATTTAGGGTACAATAAACGTTGTCTTAATTATTCGAATAACGTAGAAAATACGAGCGTCAGCGTATTTAGGGTTTTATGGTTTCGTCTGTAATTATTTCCTAAACTATAACTCGTTGTAGAAAGTATTTACAAAGAAACTTACTTCGTTTTAGTGGCTACATTTTGTAGCGGTCACGTACAATTTCTAGGTGGACTCACTTCCGTCTGATTAAGCGAAATTTTGAACGGCACGGAATGACCTCGAATGACCTTATCAGACGATAGGGTTATAGGTCAGTAGATTCATGTCGGGATAGGTTACACGCTTACCTAAATAAAAACATACAGTTCCGTATAAAAAAAGCAGAGGTCACCTTGGAATCTCGAAAGTGCGTCGTGAAAAGTGTCTCTCTCGAAACGGAGTAAGTTCTTTGAAATATTTTTTATAACGAACTATAGTTTCGAAAAGAATTGCATGCGCAACGTCAAACGGAACATGGAACCTGTATGCGCCGTGACGCGAACAATGGTAAAATGAAAAACTGAATGGAAAAGAAAAGAGGAGAAACGAAATAGCCTATTCTGCGGCCACGAGTATTTGAATACGTAATTCAGCCGACGAAAGACGCCGGCGTAGGTAATGGAGAACGGCCCTTAAAACGAGCCATTTGCTTTTTGTTCGCAGGGATGCCGGTTGACTGAAGATGGCCTCGCCAACACTCTCGCTGGAATCGCGTGCGAATTCCATCGGGTCCTTGGCCTCGCTGTCCCCGATTACAGTGAGCGGCAGTTCCCCGCCTGCGAGCGACTCGGCGATCTGCGACGTCGACAGCTGCGATCTCTGCCTCGACTCGCAGAAACCTGGGGAGGCGCCCTGCCCACGGTGCCGATTAGGAGGCGCCGGCGGCGTTCGCTGCACCGGCTGCAAATCGACTGAATCCGACGCGGTAGCCCGTTGCTTCGATTGCGCGAATTTCCTCTGTCCGAACTGCGTGATGGCGCACCAGTTCATGCACTGCTTCGAGGGACACCGGGTTCTGAACCTGGGTGATTCGAAGGTGGAGACGGTGAGCAACCCGTCGAGCACCGAGCTCCCGAAAAACAATCTGGTGATCAACGGCGGGAACGGGAACGGCGAGAAGGTACCCTACTGTCCGCGACACAAGCAGGAGCTGCTCAAGTATTTCTGCCGCAGCTGCACCGTGCTAGTCTGCAAAGAGTGCACCATCACCGACCATCCGGCCCCGTTGCACGACTGCGCGCACATCTCCGAGGTCGGCACGCAACAGCTTGAAGCGATGGCAAGAATGGTCCAAGAATGTAGGGCCAAAGCTGCGGACGTGAGAGGTGCGGTGAAGGCAGCCGACCACGGAGCGGCACGGTTGCAAGTGCAGTACCATAAGGCACAGAACGAAATCAACGACACCTTCCAATTCTACAGATCGATGCTCGAAGAACGCAAAGGCGAACTGCTGAAAGAGCTCGAGTCTGTATTCTCCACGAAACAGATCTCCCTTGGCGTGCTCACGCAGAAAGCCAACGACATGGCCGAGAAGATACTCCAGACCTGCGACTTCGTCGAACGAGTGACCAAGTGCACCACTGTGACCGAAGTGCTGATGGTCAAGAAGTACCTGGACTCGAAGTTTCAGCAGTTTCTCAACTACACGCCCGACATCGGCAGCCAAACCGTCGACCTCGAGTTCGTTAGCAACTATCAAGCGATTCAGGTGGGCGTGCGGAACACGTTCGGCTACGTGCGAAGCAACAACGAGAGCAACGCCGGACCAATCGGCAAACAACCGCCTATCGCTCGACCAACGGCACTGTCCAGCAACGGCAACAACGGGAGCAACTCCAGCAACGGACCCAGCAGCGCTGGGTCTTTGGGCGGTCTTCTATTGGACCGACCTTACAGCAACGGCCTGATTCCTGCTACCTCAACCTGCGCCTCGTCCACCTCGCCGTCGTCGTTTGATACCAACAGCAGCGTAATCACGAAACGCTTCAGCTCGGCCAACAGCTTGGGCCCATTCTCCACTGCGATCAGCGACCTGAATTTGAACGGCATCAACGCGAACCCCTACGAGAAGTGGAGCAACGGGGGCAGCGACGCCTACCCTGTGGTCACCACGAACGATCACTTTTCGATGCCGCCATCGGCAGCGGCCGCGGCGAACGCGGCATCCGGTGACTCGGTGCTGGATCTGACCTCGAAGCTGATGTCCGCGGCAGCGATATTCCCGCCAAAGTCGCAGATCAAACGTCAGAAGATGATCTACCATTGCAAGTTCGGCGAGTTCGGCGTAATGGAGGGTCAGTTCACCGAACCATCCGGTGTCGCTGTGAACGCGCAGAACGACATCATCGTCGCGGACACGAACAATCATCGCATTCAGATCTTCGACAAGGAGGGCAGGTTTAAGTTCCAGTTCGGGGAGTGCGGCAAACGAGACGGTCAGCTACTCTATCCGAACCGTGTTGCCGTGGTGAAGACCTCCGGCGACATCATCGTGACCGAACGATCACCGACGCACCAAATACAGATCTACAATCAGTACGGGCAGTTCGTGCGCAAGTTTGGCGCGAACATTCTGCAGCACCCGCGCGGTGTTACGGTCGACTCGAAGGGACGGATCGTGGTGGTCGAGTGCAAAGTAATGCGCGTGATCATCTTTGACCAGGCCGGCAACGTGCTGCAGAAGTTCGGCTGCTCGAAGCATCTCGAGTTTCCGAACGGTGTGGTCGTGAACGACAAGCAGGAAATCTTCATCAGCGACAACCGCGCCCACTGCGTGAAGGTGTTCAACTACGACGGCGCATACCTAAGACAGATCGGCGGCGAGGGAATCACGAACTACCCGATCGGGGTAGGGATCAACGCCATCGGCGAGATATTGATTGCAGACAATCACAACAACTTCAACCTGACGATTTTCACCCAAGACGGCCAGCTGGTCTCCGCGTTGGAGAGCAAGGTGAAACACGCTCAATGCTTCGATGTCGCATTAATGGACGACGGATCGGTCGTGTTGGCCAGCAAGGATTACCGGCTCTACATTTATCGTTACGTACAAGTACCACCGATCGGCATGTAGACCAGCGACACACAGCGACGCCGACAATGATCGTCGACCGTCGTTCTCATCGTTGTCGTTGTTTCTTTTGCCGGGATTGTTTTCAACGTTGGCCGAACGGCCAGGATCTCATCGATCTTTTTTTACTTACACTTGCCTATCCTATTCTTCGTCCACCTACTACCACTGCTCGTGCTCACTTCGCCTATCCATCTTCGCCCGCTCGACCCACCTCACTCCCGTTTATGAGACGCCGATTACGAGAAGCCAAAGGCAAGCGCACGCGAGCGAACCGTATGCTAATCGAGTTGTCGATATTCAAGGTGACAGGCCTTACCTTACACGAGTATACGCAAGTGGGCTTGCAGCAAGCGTTGAATGCACGCGACGTAGACCTGAGAGTGTGAGAGTGAGAGTGACAAACGGTAAGAGAAAAAGACTGTATGTGTTTGTATGTGTGTGTGTGTGCGTGCGTGTGTGTACGCGAGAAAGGGCGCATGAAAGAACGAAAGATACGAAGAGAGGAAGAGAACGAAAGTGAGAGAAACCCGCCGATTCTGTAGAGACAGGGAAAAACGCTTCTTCGAGCGTCTTCTCTGTCGAGAGTCTACTCGCGCGCGTTCGCGCGTGCTACGCGTCCGCCATTGAGAATGGACTTCGGAAAATCTCCTCTAAGACCATCAGTTCTTGTTCCGATCACCGTTTCGTATCGACGGAATGGCAAACAGGAATGCGGCGGATCCGGATGTACCCGATGCTGAGAGGCGCTCGCGTGGCTTGCGCGCATACGATGCTCTCCGAGGCGCATACGCGCATGCGTGCGAAACGCTCGTACAAAAAACATGAGATACAAGGAACTCGGAATAATAAAGAAAAAAATAAACGGAATGAAACGGAATAAGAATAAAAAAGAAACAAAACCGCCTGGCGACTTCGGAGCGCCCACTTTGTTGCGTGCGCGTCACGTTTCACGCGCGCACGCGTCAACACGAAAAGACACACGAGACGTGTAAGCGCATATACGCGGAAAACTTACTTGTTAATGTTGTTATAACTGAAAATACTGTTGTTGTTGTTTAGTTGTAGAGCTCGCCGCCGCTAGTCACTGTAACCCTGTCTCCCCGGCCTACCTTATCTTACCCTCAGCAAAACAACCCTTTTCACCTACTCATTTTCCTTTCATCAATCTCGAACCACCTTCGCAAATCCTTCCCCAGGCCTCTTTCTCCTGTTTCGTCCAATCCTCTCGATCGAAAACCGCGAGGAACGTTTTTCCTCCGAGACACGCTCTCGAACGTATCACGTTTCCGCATGCATCTTTTCTGGGTTGTGCAAAAGACGATCGCATACGTTACCCGTCCGTATCCAACGCGATTTTTCCGATTTGGTTATCATGGGGCTTCAAACTCGAAATCGACGATCATACACGACGAGAGACGAACTCGACGAGGTTGTCTAAACAAGTAACACGAGGCGGAAGAATCTCCGCAGTCGCGAGGGCTCGTCTTCGTCGCGTTTTATCTATTCCTTCGCTCGCTCTTTCTCTTCCCCTACGTCTGGATTTCCCGCGTGCGCGCGAAAACAGCGCGAAAGCAAGACGAAAGCAGCGCGCAGTTTTCTCGATTGACGTCTACACCGTCGGGATCAACCACGGATCGAACTGTTGCCATCGTGCACCCCTACGTCCCGGTGGTCCGACACGATCTTGCGATCGACAGGGACGAGAGCTGCATCGACGTCCGGTACTCTATTTTTTTTACCCTCGCACGTCGTTCCCTCCTCCTTTCGTTAGGTGGTTAAGCAAACATTCTTTGTAATCGCACTTCCAGTTGATCCTATTTAGAGGTTAGCTATTTTCGTTTCCTCGTTCTCCGCGAGAACCAACGACAACTCCGACCTGCGCCAACTCGCGTTTAACGTATGATAGGGATGACGGTCAATCACCGTGTTCGTCCACATCGTCTTCTTCGATCCTACCTTTCCTTCTTCGTTCGTTTCTCTTTGTTTTACTCACACGTGCTCTGTTCTCTGTTTTTTCTTTGTTTGATTTCACTGCGCACAATTGGTTTCGTTCCCTTGACGATCGACAGTGCGGGAAATATCTGTCGTGAAGGAGGTACCAGAGCTTGAAGAGAGAATCTGCGCGAGAAGAATGAGTCGAGGAATATGAGAAGTCGACCTATCCTCGCAGAACGACCGGCACAAGTGCTCGATCGACTACCGATTTTTTAAAAATCAAGACCGATAACTACGCGAGAATCCTCGTCACGGTAAACTCAGTCGAAAAGAGGCGGATCCCCGAATGGTCCGCCATCTTGTTCCTCAGTCCTGTTCCCCCCGTTCTTCTCTGGATCCGATCTATACTTTTAATCGTAGTGGTGTTAACGTAGTGAGTAGTCGTAGTGAGTTTTTTTCTCTTTTTTCTTCTTCCTCCCTTTTTGTTCTTCTTTTTTAGTAACGACGTAGGGAATTGATTATTTACACTGTCAGTTTGCTTCTTCCTCCATTTTTCCTTTTCCACGCCGTTTTCGTTGCGCTCTACCGCTCGGGTCTTTCTCGATCCCGTTCAACAACAGACGCTCCAATATATATCCGTGTGTGTACGCGTAAAACGATCGATCATCTCGATCGTCACCGATCACCACACACCAATCACAGCCACTACCATCAGCCGCTCTCCCGCTCCAAAACGAAACAAAAAAAAATACACGCAAAACAATGACCATATCCCTTTTCATATGACCAGTAAAGAAACTGATTTTTGCGCTAGTGTTCTTTTGACTTTGAATTATACATATAGTATTAATATATTTTGTTGGATGAGTCGACGATGACATGAGCCTGATCGGGGCTCGATGACGCGACCATGCATGTTTACTATTACAATATTATTTTTTATTATTATCATTATTATTATTATTATTAATATTATTGTATGTATGTATGTATGTATTATTATTGTATTATTATGGTTTTTTTATTTTTATCTATTCATTATTTAAATGCCTCACTCTGCCAGGAGGCGCCGGAACAGTGTTGACGAATTTTTCAAAGCATATCTCCGATGGAACGATGTCGAAACGAATTTTTTTCGCGCAACGCGTCGTTTGGTACGCGACAAGGCTAGCTGGCGCGTCAAGTTGCTCGAGGTCGGACAGGCGACAGCCACGAATACCGAGGATCCCCTACCGATCGATATTTACCACGAAAAAGAAACAGGAAACAGAACTATGAAACACGAGAGAGATCTCTTTTGCTACCGGAGTCGAGCTCGCGAAATTCCAGTCGCGCCGCCCGGAAGTTCTGGAAAGCCTCGCCAGCCGGTCCAGAATTTTCGGGTCGCGCTCGAAGAAAAAAGAACGGTCACGTGAAACGGTGATCGCGGAGTCGACTCCGTTATCGTATTTCTCGATTTCCTCTTCCCTAGAACGGACCATGCGCGACACACGCACGCTTTGTTGATTTTAATGATTCAGAAACTGAGCCAGCAATTTCCCTTCTCGACGAGACCGCTGTCGATCGGACGGTTTACACGAGATTACGATGAAACGAAGGGTCGGGGAGAGTGGCCAAATTGCATTTATCGATGACGATTACGTTAGAGAGAACGATGACGATCGACTTTGAAGTTCATTGTGACAAAAAGACTTGCAAACGCGTAGAATTGTAATTATTATGATAAATACTGAGGAGTAATTGTTAGTCGTATATATTGTTTGCGCTGTGAAATAATGTTTAGTGTTGTAGAGGCTTTGAACTTCGGGATTCGTGAAACGTAAGTGAGCGTGGCCCATTGATCGTCGCGCGAGAGAAAGAAAGAGAGAGAAAGACGGAAATGGAGGATCCTCGGCAATTCGTCGCCGCCATTCTGTCGCTGTCGTTTGACATTCGAGGTTTCTTGCTTACACTACTTACCTTCTCCGTTTTACCAGCACTTTGACGCTCCGCATGCGCGGGATCGTTAGTCAATCAACTTCCCTCAGCAGATTCGTACGTCGTGTCGATCTCCCGCTCGTTATTCGCCCGGAACCACGAGACGCTCGAGCGAACGTCTCCTTCGTTCCTCCCCGGAAACATTCAGACATCGCGGATAGTGGAACTGGCCAGTTACACTCGTCGCTTCGAACGTTTTCGGAAAGAGAGCCGAAGGACAAGCGTCGATCATTTCCGCCGAGCATTCGATAACGCTCGACGCGATCTCGTGGCGAGAGAGCGATCGCAGCATGTTTGCAGTATTCTAGCCAGTTTCCAAGCGGCGATTCTGCTCGCCGGGTGAATAACAGCGACAAAATACAAGTGGAACAAAAAAAAAACGGAAGAGGAAAGGGACCGCAGGTTAATCGAACGCGTTCGAAAGTTCGCGACGTTTCCCGATACTTTTTAGTTCCTCTAGAAAAAGTTTTTTCTCCCCCCTCCCACACGTCGGATATCCAATTAAGTTGTAGATCAACGACGCTGTTCTCCACCGTGTGCACGGTCGAGCAAGCTGCGCCTCTCCTTTCTCTCCGCTCTTCCGCGACAAATTCGAAGCGTTTGTATTCCATTTCGAGATCGCATCGCGTCGCGTCTGTCCATTAGTATTTAAATCGCGTATGCCTGTGTTGATTCTGTAGTTATTATTAATGATTACTCGTATATATTATTATCATTACTATTAATTATTAGTTATTGTATTAATATTATTACGTTTATTACTCGGAAAACCGAAGACGATACGAAAGTCGAAAATCGGGCGAAGCCAGACTCCCGCGATCGGCCTACCTTGCCAGCTAGCCACCACTACCACGTATCTAATTCTACATTTTTTTCTTTTCACTTCCTCCCTTTTCTTTTTTACTTTTTCCAACGCCGCCGCATCAGCCACGCGCGCGCGAGCGAGCGCGATCCACGAACAAACACAAAAAGGAAAAGAACGAAACGGTTAGAAGACAGCGCCTACCTTTTTTTGATATGCATTAGTCCCAAAGTAAGAAACGAAATGTGTACATGTGTGTGTGCGTGTGCGTGTGTCGCTGTGCGTTCACTGTATGCGCGCAAAACAAGCAAACAAGCACAAGAATGAAACGACCATTGCGACTCTCTCTCCTTTTTTTTGTACTGGTTTGTTATGTTATTATTTTTAGACGATACAACCCGATTGTTCTTAATTTAAATGTAAATCGTATTTTTGTTTGTTTTTTAGTTATTTTTTGTTGTAAAATGCTTTTTAATAATATTTTCAGTTCACATTACACGACATCGGTTGGTTTTGGTCTCACTTTATTTTTTTTTTCTTCACGTACACTTTCGTACACTACACCCACGCCAAGCTCTCCTTCCACCACGTGTCCTCGAACGAACCGTCATCTTTTTCCCACCTGCTGTTCGTTCTGGAGTTCGTTTCGCACCGTGGAAAGCTCTCGGAACACCGTTTCCACGCGCGAATTTTCGTCGAGCCGCAAGTACAAACGCGTATAGTTTCGTCGCTCAAGAATCGCCGTCTTTTAACGATTCCTGCGAGCTATTTTCACAACGGACGCCTACGCGCTGATCATTGAAAATACAAATTGTTCTTCAACTGTCCAGTTTTGTGCAGCAGTTCTTCCGGGTAATCGAGACGTCAACTAGCTGCGATAGAACGCGCGAAGAGTACTCGACTCAACGCGTTTAATTCTAGTCAAATACTTGTTTAAACGCCGTTGTTGATGCATCGTGAAGTACACGAATTGACGTGAGATTTATTTTTTTTAACCGTCTTAGATCGATCGTTTCCTTATAAGTTTGTTATCTATGAAATTTTATTAAATTCCGTTCGATAAATCGCGTTCAAGTGACTCGATACTCGTTTATATTAACGCGAACTAACCATCGAAGGTTTACGATATTTAGTTTACTTATTCCGTTTGCAATTTGGATGCATTTATCCACTTTCTCATCCCGACTGGATCGAACACGATCGCTGAACATTCCTCGATCCGAAACCAAACATTCCAATTTAGCGTTAAATGTTGCTGTGTTCTTTTTTTACTATTTTTGTGGTGTGCAAAATTATCGACTCGTTCTTGTTACAGAAATTTCGCGCGAATGATCGATACACTTTCAACGTGCCATAAAATGCAAAGCAGTAGGAACTAAAGAAGAAATTAAGAAAAAAGTACGAATTTCTTCTTGAAGATTTACAAAGTGTATCGATCATTTTTGCGTGTATTCGTATTCAGATATTATGGAATGCTCGACATTTGCTCGATATTTTTGCACGCCGATCAGCTTGGTAATCAATAATAGCTGGACTGCGGATGTTTAGGCAAGTTTACTCTTTCGTGATGCAATGTAGAAAATCAAACCTGTGACAGACGGTTTACCTCTCTGGCAGCGACATTGCTGTGAGCACGTTGCACCAAATCGCGAGCACAAAAACAGATCATCTTAATCGCGAAGTACATTTCGTCACAATTTTCGTTCTCTCATCGTTGTTCCACAATTTTACCTCTCTGTTACGCACAAACCGAGCACCGAAAGAATTAAGGTACATTAAGGAACAAGATAAAACATCGTCAAATACCATTAACGTTATTTGCCCGTATTGTGCACGTCTGTCACAGAAGCCTAACTATCCGTAGTCTAGCAATAGCGTACGTAAGCCTGCCGTTTGAAGTGCGCCTTTCGCAGTACAATTCAACCTCGATTGTCGAACATAATTCGTTCCTGAAACCATTTTCTTAAAGAAGTCTCAGAACCGCAGATGGTTGCTTATTTACTTCAGAATTCTTTATCGATCTCATGGATTGTCGATTCAATTACAGTGGGCGGCGAAACGATTAAATCCTCAGTGTGGGTAACACATTTATCTTGAATACGGTCTACGATAATTGCCAAATGTATTGTACATTTTCAATTGTAAATGGAACTAGTTACGTGTTTCTCGATCGTAAATTTTAATTTAAATCAATTATATGTTCTCGGCGCACAGTTTCGATCAGAAATAAAGCAAACACAAAGCGAATTAGCAATATTTAAATGTAACTCAACGTTTCGATCCAGGTGTGGATCATTTTCAAGATCGAAACGTTGAGTTACATTTGAATATTGCTAATTTGCTTTGTGTTTGCTTTATTTTTGATCGAAACTGTGCGCCGAGAACATATAATTGATTTATATTGTAAATGGGACTACTTCTCGAAAGCTACTTCTCTTGAAAAATTTATTGGCAGTCTTAGCAACTCTCGCCATTTTTGGGCAGCATCGTGGTTCAAACGAACTAGAATAATTCTAACAAATTAAAAAACACAGAGTTAAGTTCAAAACGCATCAATTTATGCAAACGGCTCAACTGATCGCCCACTGTAGGTTCATTCCCGAAGGCAGTTCGGATTTCCGACAACCGAGGTTCCACAAGTATCTAGTCCAGTTGTTAGTCTCCCACTTTCCCTGACTGTTCCCTGCGTGTTGCGACGAAACGCATCCGGGTCCCGTCGAATCAGCACATTGTGCCCAGATTGGACACTTTTTTTCAAGCATGCGCGACTTTTTCAGCCTCGATAACGTACGCTGATGCGAGGAAATGTGGCACCTTGAGCGCCATGCCGAATGTTAAGGAGTTGATACAGTAATCTCGCGATCTATGACCGAGGATGCCTTTACGATCTATGACAAGAGCTTACCCATTCCACTGCCGACCAACGCCGTGCCGCGTCGCAGAGCGGCGATGATTGATCTCGGCTCGGGTATATCGGTGTGAGCACCACACAATGACTCGAATGAATCGAATTTTCAAGGCACGTAATTTTCATTATTTTGTTATAGGACATTCACTATCTTATTTCTGGTGTTTTTCTGATTACGACAATACCGAACACGATATAATTCCAACTGTATTTAGTGGTTTAATCGACGATGAAAGTTTTACTTACAAGGAAGGACAGCGTGTTTGATCTATGCCGGCGACGGCGACTCTTCGCGTCTCTTTCTTTCCAACACGCTGTCCTTCCTTGTAAGTGAAACATTAATCGTGGATTAAACCACTAAATAAAATTGGAATTATATCGTGTTTGGTATTGTTGTAATCAGAAACTCCCATAGAAACATATGAAATTAAACATGTAATGAGTAAAGCGGCACGCTCGGTCATCCGATCCGTGTATCATTCTGTTCTCTATGTTTGGCACTCTTTTGAAGTCACGGCGCGATCGATTCCGAGAAAAAAGTAGCATACCCTTTACGATCTATGACATTTAAAACCCCCGTTTTCTGGTCATAGATCGAGAAATTACTGTATGAACTCGGCCGCATCATAGCTACGTTACTGGTTTGGACACGCATGCGCGAAGAAAAGTGTCCCATCTGGGCACACTGAATCAGCATTGCTGTGGAAGCACAGCGATTGCCGGAGGTGGCGAATCGCGAGGAGGCGTTTGCGGACGAGATCGAAAGCGTCGAAGAGCACCGTGACCGTGAGAATAAACGAGGGGATCGATGCTCCTCGCCGCAATAGTTGAAACCTTCCGGGACTCGAAACGGATGGAGTTCTCTCACAGTCCACCTCGCTTCACGCTTGGTTACCGTTGGTCGGACCCTCTTTAGGGAGGAAGGACCTGGCTCTCATCGCGACCGAGCCACTGAACTGGCAACACGATTCCGTGATGCAACCGAGACCCCTCGAACCCGCAGCCAAAATATCGCGGAACCGAGTTCTCCGCGTGTCCTCTTAACTGCACGCGACCGGACACTCACTTTTGAAACAACCAACCGCGATCGCGACGTCCCTGAACATCCAACGAATGCGATATTCACCGTGATCGAATTTGACCAATTCTAAGCGCCGTTTCACACTACAGCGGACGGTGCGGCGTACCGTCCGCGTGCGTAGCAAATTACCCACAGTCTTATGGAACCTTTCACAGTTGAGCGGACGGTCCGCAAGCAGACGAGCAAACGCACGGCTCGTACGCGTACGCGGTACGCGCGTTCCATTGAATCAAATGGAGGTTTTTACACTTCACAATGGGGCATCCGATGGATTCTATTTCAAAATCAAAGAACTTTCGATAGGCATGAGATAGAGCGATGATTTTTTTTTAAATTAAAGCTGAAACTTTGCAGACTATAGGAAAAATAGAGAGATTATGTTACAAACGTTTTTTAACCTCGAAAAAATTCGTCAAACTTGTGCAATTTCAAGTAAATTGTGGTTTGTTCAATACCACGCGCGGAAATTTTTTTTTGACATGTTATACATCATTTCCATGCTTCATTTCTTGAACATGATATTCATTTTGTCACGCTGAATTAAAATCTGTGATTTTTGTAAACATAACTAACGAAATCATCTTTTACGTATCATATTTTTATCATATTTTACGTATTAATGTCGTCATACTTAAATAAATATGACTACTTATGTACTGGAATTGCAGGATATTTATTGCGGCGTCAACAACGTGGCGAAAATTATAATGCTCGCGATGTGACGATAACGTGATTAGAAAGATAGTGGGGGACCTATAAACGCATTGAAGCTGCATCGGTTTACGGTTTATGCAATTGTTCGTCTCTGTGTACGGCGGACGGTCCGATCAACTGTGAAAGCAAAATCGGCTACGCACGCGGTAGTGTGAAACGGGGCTAATCGATTGGCCACTTTTGTAAACCCTTTCGCTGCTATTCCATAATCTCCAAGTAAAGCGGAACAATCAGGAAGCTGCAGCGCGAAATGATCACCCTTGACGACCCAGACCTGTCCGAATCACACCAAATAAGCTACCCGTTTCGAAAAGAGACGCAACTTTGGCTGATCGTCGCCTTAGCGTGAAAAGGTCAATGAAATCTTATTTTCGAAAAAATAAGTACTCGTTAATTTTGTAGAAACATCTGCGATTTTCATTCGACAAACTGTCAATGGAATCCATAAGTAGTCTGTATTCAAGTTCAATATTTCATTGTTATAGAATCTTTGTTCTCCTTACGGATCTAGTGATCTTGTTTAGGGAGCAGTTTTCAGCGAAAGGGTTAAGGGTACCCACGTGACATTACTAGAATCCAACTAGATTTTGGACCAAAAATAAGGGTTTACGGGAACACACCTCACGTCCTCATACGATTACATTTTGAGCTGAGAGAGGGCTCATTCTAAAAAGGAAAGTTAAATGAAGCGCGCGTGGGTCCAACTTTAGTTACATTATGTTTATATCTAGTGAGTGTCCAAAGTAGGGAAAACAAATGAAGAAAAATTCCGGAAATTGTAATGTACATTTCGATCACAAAAAGATTTTTCCTGCTAATTTAGGGACCCACGCGCGCTTCGTTTAACCTTCCTCTTTAGAATGAGCCCTCACTCAGCTCAATATACAGAGTGTCCCAAAATAAGTGTAACTCCCGGAAATGGGAGGTTCCTTGGGTCATTTGAAGCGACATTTTCCTTTACAAAAATAGCGTCCGCGGCTTTGTTTAGGAGTTATTAACTAAAAACAAGGACCAATCACAGCGCGTCTACAGCGGACTGATTCTGGCTCGACCAACGGCAACACCGCACTAAGTGGTACCTGTCCTTAAGTCGAACTCTGTTCGCTGTAGTCGCGCTCTGATTGGTCCGTATTTTTGTTAATAACTCCTAAATAAAGCCGCGGACGCAATTTTTGTAGAGGAAAATGTCGCTTCAAATGACCCAAGGAACCTCCCATTTTCGGAAGTTAAACTTATTTTGGGACACCCTGTATACAGGGTGGTTTCTGAGATCTTTTGACATGACTTATAATAAAAATGTTTATCACCTTTTGTGCAATTCTTTGTTCACTATCGACAATGACCAACTTCATTACTGACTGGCGACGTGCGTTCTCTGTCGTGTACGACAGTATACAGGGTGGTTCCTCAGATCTTTTGAAGCGACGTTTTCCTTTACAAAAATGGCGTCCGCGGCTTTGTTTGGGAGTTATTAACGAAAAACACGGACCAATCAAAGCGCGACTAAAGTGAACGGAATTCGACTCAGCGACAGGTCCCTCTTAGCGTGGCATCGCCGTTTACCGAGCTAGAATCAGTCCGCTGTAGCTACGCTCTGATTGGTCCGTGTTTTTCAATAATAACTCCTAAACAAAGCCGCGGACGCCATTTTTGTAAAGGAAAATGTCGCTTCAAATGATCCAAGGAACCTCCCATTTTCGGGTGTCGGAGGAATTTCGGGACACCCTGTATAATCGTACGAGGACTTGAGGTGTGTTCCCGTGATGGCATTCAATTGTTCCCCAGATTCCGTTCGTGAAGGGCAATGAAGGGCAAGTAGAAGCAATTTTAGTTCAGCTACTTGGACGAGATGGCGCTTAGTCAGGAGAATTATCAGCGTAGTTTCTTAACAACAAAAGTGTAAAGGGCATGAAGCCACTCGGATCCATTAATAGCAATAAAGATAATGATTAAAAGAAAAAAACCTGTAATTATAGCGAAATTGAAGCGTTAGATTGATACGAATGTATGTTCAATACTGTTGCCAAATTGGTTTTCCGCGCGGGGGTTGGTCGCAATGAAAAATACCATGGTCACGTGGATACCCTACCCTCTTAAGGGTCAATCAAGGCGGACGTCAGTCCGTGATAAAGGTTGTGGGTCGTCATTTTCCAAGGGAAAAGTTCAAACGAACAAGATGGCGAAGGGACGACGAAAGGTAGAAGACGAGGAGCGATTCGCGCGATTCTTCGAGATGCTCGGCGGTGTTGATTGCCGGTAAATTAATCATAACGAGAGAGAAAGAGAGAGAGAGAGAGCAGGAAAAACAAACGTGTTTTTAGAATCTTATAGCGGATTATATATGTCGCATAATATATTTTTGTACGTTCGCAATGTGCGTATTTGTGGCGAATGCGTCGAGCACTGTCGAAGATTGGCGACGGGAGAACGGAAAAGGAGAAAGAGACAGAGAGAAAGAAGGTAATAGGGGTAGGTGGTTAAGTGGCAGATGGAAAAAAACGAAGGGTTCCTCTTCCGGTTTGTTGAGAGAGGTGCGAACGTGATACGGTTCGGAGATATCTTTGTTCGGGGCGATTCCTCGCGATCAGGTCCGACTGCGGCCAACGCAAAGGGACCGCCATACCGGCGCACGATAATTCACTCGAGACGATATTAGCGGCGCGCGACGACTCTGTGTGTGTAATCAAGAGAGAAAACAATGAAAACAAAAAGTTAAACTCTCCCCGGGCCCAACTAATGTTACTTTATGAGGTGAAAAAAAAAAGATGAAACGAAAAACAGAGAGAGAGACGACTAAAGTGAGATGACGCGAAAGAGACGCGTGCGAGCGAGCGAGAGAATCGTGGAGAAAGAGAGAACGAAAGTGTGAGAAAGTGATCGCGTTGTGTGTGTATGTGCTTGATAGTACTACGCGTGTCTGTATGTGTGCGAGACGTCGTGCACGCGATTAACGGGCGTGGGTGAGAGAGAATGCCAAAGAAAGCCAGGTAGTACGATTGAGAGCACTATTTTTAACTCGGAACAAAAGTAATTACTCCAGATATTGTTGCATGCCTAGTTATCGTATTATAGTCGTTGAAGAAAGAAAACGACGTTTTAAACACTGGTGAAATAATACACGATTGTAACGAACTAACGATTTAAAGGAAACGCAGAAACCCGATCGGCCGACGATCTTTCGGTCGGTCGTCTCTTAGACCGTAAGCGGTATACACGTATTGATTATTATTGTACACGTATATCATTACGACTATTAATTATTATTATTATTCCCATGATTGCAATTACTACGGCGTTGTGTAAAGCACACGAGTATCGGTCGACGGGAAAAGAAAACGACGAGGAAAGTATATATGTAGAGATATACGAGGAGCAAGGTTGAAAACGGAGACTTTGAGTATCGGAAATACCAGTCTAATTGTTTTGTTTTTCTACGGGATGGTTTGAAAAATGTATCTGTGGTTATGACAGTCGTCGAGATCGGGCCTCGTCGTCGGAAACGGCGACCAGCACCGGAGACGACGAGGTGCGATCAACTATATCAGATTTGCCAATTTGTTCGGAAAGATCCTCTCGACGCGACGCGACGTGGGAACAATATGGCCGATCACGAGCTGCAAGCTTCGTCGACTACCGTTTCTGTCTATCGTCTTTCGATTTCATCTGGTTTCGTCCGAAAGGAAAGCGTCGAGGATCGCGCGCGGCAACCTTGGGGACGGGCATCGAGCTTAAAACGGTTTGGCGAAACCGACAACTCACGAATCGCGAATCCTTCGGGATCCTTGACGACAAGGATCCCGACGACGGGGCTACTCGTGAACGTTCGCGAGATGAATCCTCGCGATGCGACTTTTAGAAACCGTCGTTGGTGCGGCGCAATAAAACCATGAGCACGAACCTGGACCAAATGACAAACCTTGTTACACACTTTTCAATAATCGCTTTCGATCGAGACGTAGCTACGGTAAGGACTCTTATACTACTACGATTAAGCGACGGCTAGACGACAAACGCTCGCGCGATCGTCTTCTCCCTGATACTGCGAACGATTTCTTTCAACCGTTCTCCGATTCGCCAACGCCGGTCATTGGTCGAACAAACACGAACACGCATACACACACAGCCACACACTCGTCGAGGAACGCGCATCCTCTGTTCGCTTTCTAGAATAGGAGCACGCTTTCCGAAACCGTTTAACGAAAGCGTCTCGCTCCCTCTTATTTTCGACGACTGCTAACTGTCATTTTACGATTTTACTACATCAGGAGTATGGTCCTCGATTCTGTGAGAATCGGCCCACCATTTTGAAACTTTGAAGGAAATATTTTTTAATATCTAGACTATCAAACAAACAAACAAAAAAAATAAACTAAAGTAATCGAGTTAGAAAATTATTCTTGTATTTTCGTGACTACGTAGAGTGTACTGAAAAACTCCTCTCTGCATTCTTCGTGTCGTTGATGTGTACAATTTATCCCTTGGAGAACTCGATCGTCGTCGAAACGACATCGAGAGAGAGAGAGAGAGAGAGTGAGAGACACGTCAGTAGCCGTGTGTGGCAGCAGTTATCCAACAGCTGTTTCACCGAGTGAAAGGACTTTAAGGACGTGGGATCCGCGGGAAACGGAGAGGAGCACACAGTGAGGATCTATAGAAGGGTTTGGACCGACGAGATCGAGAACGTCCGACCAAACGGGGTCCTCCAGTGGAAACTGACAAATCAAAGTAAACAGTCGACGAGGGCAGTTCTCGTCGGCGACGTTGTTTCTTTTGCAATCAAACGTTTTGTATCGGGAACGCTCGAGACTGGCAGATGGACGAATAAAACGGCTCGATCGCTGTCCCCCGTGTTCACGAGTAAACTCTCTCTCGAGGCCGGGTTTTCGGTGAAATCGAGGAGATCGGCTCTCGGTTTTCGCAATGTCTCCCGGCAGACATTGTCGGGAACATCTGGGCGTCGTTGTCTCACGAAGGTCGAACAAGGTCCGCTTTGTTTCCAGTTCGCGGGAAGAGCTGAAAGAGCAGAATCGCTCGCGAAAGAGAGCACAACGACGAAAGAGGAAACGGCGGGACGCATCGATCGCTGTGTCCACGATTCATTTCTTCGCTCACAGTCCTTTCTCGTTGCGATGAACACCGGAAGACTGGGATGAGAATGTATGCGGCTGTGCACATCGTACGAGTACGCACCGTGACTCACGAAACTGATAGAACGCCGCCATTGAAGCTCCCTACAATCAAATTATACGTGTCAGACTTCGGATTCGAATATAATGTTGTAACTGCTATCTATGCTCTGCTATCCTTTTTTTTTGTTAAGGGAGGTGGTAAAGTTTAAAACATCCCGGGACAACCTATGGGTTGCCCCTCTACTTTCTGTGAGCCGGACTGAGTACTCGGGTACCCATTTCCAGGCTCTCCTCCACTCCTGTTCTTATCTATAATGCTCTGCTATCCTAAACATTCAAATCAGTACACCGGCGTTGTTTCCAAATAATTAACACATTTCACCCTTTCTTGACTTCAATTATGCTGTTAACTCTCGTTTGTCAATAACCCCGGTAGGGTAACTGCACCAGTGAATGAACGGGCACCAGTAAATGAACGCTTTTGTATATTTCAACAAATTTTAACCCGGACGGCATACCAGCGATAAAATTGTGATTAAAGAGTTAAATAAATAGGAGAATATTGTTTAGTAATTTAGTTCATTGATTGGACTAGCATTATTCAATTACTAGAATGTAGTGTTCATTGACTGGTATTTTTCATATTTTTGATTTAACGTTTAATAAAGAAGAATAATAATAATTTCATTGTATTTGTGTTCATTTATTTTTGACAAATGAAGTATAGGAGCTATTTGGCATATATGAGATTCCTTTAATTCACATAGTTTTTTTTTAAATAAAATATTTTCCTGAACAATTTCTTAAATGTTCATTCACTGGTGCAGTTACCCTACCCTCTTTCAATCTCATTTCGAAACTTCTGTGATGTCTTCGGTGAATAACAGCGACATTATCGTAGATCTTTATCTCCTTGGATCATCGTAGATTAATTGAGAAATGAATTAATAATTTATTAACTTCGTTTAATATCGTAAAATTTTTGGTTATCGTTCTAAAATTGTAATTTGAAATCACCTCCAGAGGTTCGGTACGCACACCTTCCCAACATTCAATTTGTATCTCTCAGCGATTGCACCGTTGTTTTCAGAACTGGGGTCTAACACGCCTCTTTCGATTGTAGAAAATTCTAGCGGACGTTCGAATATTTTCGTGAGCCATCGTACGTATTTATAATTATATATGAGTGTACATAGGCGCATACGTGTAAATATATTTGCGTGTGTTGAGGAGGAAGGGTGAACGAAGGGCGAACTAGGTTATCCGTAGAATCCGTTGATTATACAGCCATGTAGTTACGGTGTGTATCGTTAAAGTTAAGGTACATTTCATAGGATTAGATGTCGTTCGTTTCTAAGGTTTAGCTTTACGGGGTTGGGCGCGAGCGTCGCGGGTTGCGTTACGATAAAAGATTCGGTGAAAGGCCCGCGGTCGAGGATGAGGTTTTCAGAATCGCGAACGGGGCGGGCGTTATTTATGCTGTAGGTGGTGTAGGGATAAGGAAGAAAGAATGAACCGCAAGTTTCCAGTATTCTACGATGTTTGTAAACGTAAACGTGATTGTATCCGTTTTTCCCCCCTCCTCCCTGAGTGACTCTAATTTTTTTTATCTGGACGCCCAGAGAGAAAAAGAGAGAGAGAAAGAGTTGTGAGTTTTTTCTTGATGATCGAGTCGTTGTGGTGTAGATTTATCTATTGATTAAGGACGTTCGAGGACTGAACGATTGAAAGTACGGTTGGCCGCGTTTCATGGTGCGGAGGCGTGCGGCGAAAGTCAACCGAAATTGTACTTAAAACACCGTGTATATTCTATCCGGAGTCAGTTTTATAGTTTTGTTTTCTCGCGATTCTTCATTATTATTTCTTTCTCTTTAAGTTTCGTAATTTGCCGTGTTGGCGGACTTGCCCGGTGCCGCTCGTCGCATTGTTGTTTAGGGTACCGAAAAAGAGGACGGTGTATGCACGCGTATTGCACACGATTGAATGTCTAGTCATGGCCTCTTTGTAATTCATTGGTTCGCGTTGGCGTGCATGCATTGCCGGTCGGTATGTAGTCGTTGAGGACGTGGTCCCATCGAATCATCTAAGTCAAGTCATCGGGCGAAGACGTCCGCGCGAGTACACGCACGCGACCGTACAGGAGATACAATAATGACTCGGGACGATGACGCGTCGCACGATGATCGAGCAGCTCTCTCTCGAGGATCGTGTGTACACGCGTATCTACGTACGACGTTTCGTGTACCGCCGTGACGTCGTCGACCCAATTAATCATCGTGTAATCGCTATTTATCGTCTGCTATTAAATTATTTTATCACGCTCATTCTCGCCATCGTCATTATCATTCCCCATCGTCGTGATCGTCGCTAATATTATTACTCGCATTATTAAATGACGGTTTTTCAGGATCGGTCAGCAATGATACTTGCCAAATATCATTTTTTTTATTGAAGAATTTTTGCTATTATCATTATTATTACTATTATCATTATTACTTATTAATATCATTATCTATTATTACAATTATTATTATTCGTGATTATGTCGTCTTTATAGAGACTATTGCCATTGACGAGCATTTAGTATTAGGATTCTATTGACGAATATTTATGAATTTTGTCTATTTATTACACGGATTTTCCGGTATCCCCTCGATACCTCTTGTACGTAGAGTTGTACTTTCTATTGAGATATTGATGCATTCGCGATTATTATTGTCGCTATTATATATTAACTATTGTCATTATTACGATATTTTCCATTATTATTACTATTATTGCTAATATTTTCCGCCGGTTACTATTGTGATCGGTGAACGTGTCGCCGTCATCTCGCGATCGTCAGTCATTCTTATTAACGTCTCTATTTATATTCCACGTAAAAATTCAACTCATATCTATTTGCTAATCGATGTAATTGCGAATTGAGGATAACAGAAAGACCCATGTAATCCATGCGCGAACGCGTATGTGTATACGTATACATGGGAGAACACATGTATGTGTATATGAAGAAAAAACGCATATACTAAAGTAATATATATATACATATATATTATATATATAAATATTATATATGTGTATATATATACACATATTAATATAAATACTGTATTATTACATATTATTACTATCATTACGATCATCGAACCTGATCATCATTACATATTGCTATTATTATATTATTATTATCATCAACATTATCATTACCATTTATTATTATTATTACTGCATAGATTATTGAACTAGGGTTTTATCGAGAAAGTTAAATATGTGTGTGTATACGGTGGAGTGCACGGATGAGACACGTTGTTTGACAAGTTATACGAAAAAAACGCAGAGAAAGGGAAAAAAATAAAATACCAAAAAAGATTGGGAGAGAGAATGCGAGAGAGAGAGAGAGAGAGAGAGAGAGAGAGAAAGGGGGTGAAAATAAAAAAGAATAGATAGTTCGCGCGGCTGTCGCGGTCCGGTTGAGAATATATATGTATTTTTTTAAATTTTAAACGGTAACAAAGAATAAAAAAAAGAGAGAGAAAGAAACGGAGAGGAGAGAAAAAAATACGAGACCTGTGCGCACGTATCGAGTGTGAGATTGAAAGCACGGGGAGAAGGGGGAGGGTGCGGGCGCGACGATTTGTAATAAAACCTGGGAACAGAAATCTATTTGTAGGTTGTACTTACTATTTATTATCGCGATCGATATATTATTTTTTCTATTATTGCTATTACCATTATTGCTATTATCATTATTATTATTATGAATATTATTATTATTACCTATTATTACGATTATAATATACGAGGTGCGATCGAAAAGAAACTGGACTCTGCTAGGTCCTTGCGACGCTATCAGTCATCAAATTTCATGACTTCGCTATGGTCACTACTTGTTGCCCTATCAGTTTGCCAATGTTCATCGAGCTGCATGATCGCGTGGCTCTGCGATCAGACAATGGACCCGAAATGGAGCCAGGGAAAGGAAAGAAGCCAGACTGAATTCGAAATGATTCTATTAATCAGCCAACAAGGACTTCCGTTTCCTTCGTTGTAATTCCCTTCTGAATTAATGTAACGATTCCAACAGTTCCGCAATAGTTAACTACTTGTTGGAAATCATTTTCTTCGAGTCTCGCGTCCGTTGCGACTCAATGCGGACTCCTTCTACAGTGTCGAAGCTTGGTGCTTCGAATTCCAATTTCACTTTTGGAAGCAAGAAGTTACAAGGAACAGTCACGCTGAAGCAGTTCGAATATCTTTCAACGAGACCTTTGCAATCCAAAGACAAAACATTTCAAATCCACGTTTTTTCAAGTCGAATCAATCAAGTCTGAATCAAGCTACGCGAACACGGCTCTACTAAATTGTTTGTAACGCGTATCGAAACACTTGCAGCTCGATCAGATTCGACCAACTGATACGCAAGGATGCAAAGACGCGATAGCTCACACCTTCGCAAGCAGACTGAGTCCGGTTTCTTTTGCGTCATCAGGACCATCGTCGGAAATTGCGCCGTGGAATAATCGAACTTCCGGCTCCTCTGGAACGTCCACCGATGATCATGCGCCCACGAAATTTCTCGCGTTCGCCGACGATATACAATCGATATACTTCTCTCGCGAAAAACGTACTAAACGTTCGATCGTTATCGACGTGTCGTGACCACGAAGTTTTGTATTTAGTATCTATTTTCTGTTATGTGCCAAAAAAAGGAACCCGGAACGTTTCACGCACACACACACAGACTACGAACAAATAAATGGTTCCCGCAGCAGCATCAGTTCGTTTCTCCTCCGGATGGACATTGTCGACGCCACGATCGAACGCTGGCGAACAACCACCGCAGACTCGCTTCAACTGCACTTAGTTCGTACCGTTGGCGACTAGACGAGACAAATTTTGTATCGGTATTTTTGACCGCTTTTATGTAAAGTTACCAAATATATTTTTCTTAAATTACTGGCCGCTTATCGTTCTTTTTCTTTCCGGGCGTCTCGCGTTGACACGAGCTCGAAACGATGTTCGACGATACTCTCCCGGTTGTTGGTTGGATCGTTTCGATCACCGCGAACAATTCGACCGAACGGTTGTGCGCGTTCGAGACGTGGAATCGATTGTTTTCTTTATTACTCGTATCGTCGTTGTTGTTTGTAACCGATCGTTGTTGGATCACGGACATTCATGCGGAAAAGAACTTGAAGCTAAACAATCTGATTTCAAACGAGAATTGTCGGTTCGATTACGAAACGATGATTCCGTCGAGAACGAATTGAAAATGCATAAATGTTTGTAGTCCGGCAATAGCGTTTCGACAAATTGTTGCTCGAGTTGTAACTTCACCTATCATCGATCTTCCGAACAAACGTCGGTTCTCGAGAATAAGTGAAACGAAACACGGAAAGTAGACGCTGATTTGTCTTCTCTAAGGTACTCGAGATAGACGACTTCGTTGGTCACCGCTTGAAATTACAAGGACAGAACACATAGAAACTAACACGCACATAAGTCTATCCTCGAATTCCGTCGTTGATTCGTTAAAGAACGCGATTGTTCGAGAAATTAGAGAGAGAGATCCAGTAGAGACCAGTTTTCGTTTTCGATGAGCAATAAAACGGGTCGAGGATCAGACCAGAAGCGTTTCGCACAGCGGCGAGCAACCTGCGCAAAAGTCAACCAGCATGATCATGTATCACGATTAGGGTGGTCCTTAGCTATACCTGGTGAAATTTTTTTTTGCGAGATTTTTTCGCGGCCCCTCCCGAAAATTGTGCCTTTGGGTAAGAAAATAATTTCTGCAAAGTTTGAAATTGATCGGATAAGGGAAAACCGTGCCTCATCGACGTTAAAGCTGCGAAAAACATGAAATTTCGTAGGAATGGGAATATTTGATCGAAAGACTTTTGATTATGACTAAAAGTTCTTCTTCTGTCAAAATATTATAATAGTACCAAAATGTAATATTTTCAATATAACAATTAACTAATTGTCATATTTTTGTAAATGTACATGTCAAATTTTACGTATTTTATTCAAAATACCAATTCTTTTAGTTTTATTCTTATACTAATTTAAAAAGTACAGAAATTAAGATTGGACATAAATATGTTATAATTAATCAGAGCATAATATTTTTATCCGGATGTGGTGAATATTACACCGTAATATTTAAAGGCGAACATAAGAAACTAAGAGGTAAAGGTATTGAGTTTAAATACTTTTTAATATATACAAGGCAACAAATACATTTAATACAACAAATACAACTAAAGACATTTTACAGAGATTTCGTTAATGTAGTCTTTTTTGCGTCTGGATAGCGCTTTCTGTGGTCTGACACAGTTTGCATTATAAATTGTTTTTCTTTTCCATTTCGTTATAATACATCGTTAAATTCTTTCATAAGTTTGACTCCTCCTTCTGTCGTATCATTAACTACAACTAAATTATTTACTACTAGTTGACCTGACAGATCTTGTCCTGTCCAAATATCAATAAATTTGGTTGTGATCATTTCGTGAATTTTTGAAAAGCTATAGGATATGCGTAAACAAAGTAAAAATGAGAAAAATACGTATTTCGCAGTGATCATTATAGAAAATAGACGTGGATAATGTAAATTCCTATTGACATGTTGATTAAAAGCTGCGACGTTCGTTGTTTTGTTGTATTGAAATATGATTCAAAAAGCACTTTTAGTTTTTCCCGAATTTTCATGTTTCCGGGCAACTTTTCCAATTTTTTTTACCCTAAAAACCTGATTCGGACTACAACGAACATGGAAAAAAACAATTAGCCAAATCGATCTAGCCGTTCTCACGTGATGTCGTGACCAACGAACAGCATTTCGTTTTTATTATATAGATAAAGAAGATAATTAAGCCTGCGTTATAACTGGGATCACTTTCCCATTCCGAGGGATCCTAATATCGTACATCATATTATCATGTTACCAATACATCATAAACCGCAAGAGCTTGCTCTTCACCAGTACCAGAAGGTAACGCTGGAATTCCGAGCAATTGTTCATCTCCATCACAGGTTATTATTACTGGTAATCGGTCTACTTTTTCTTTGCCAGTTAAAAATGGTAACATTTTACCATCCCAATGCAAAGTAATTGCATTATGCTTTTTTATTTATTTTTTTATTCGAATTTTATGTTCATAGGCAGCATTCAAGGGTACCCGGGTACGGAACGAAATAGACATAAAAATAAACGAAAAGGACCTCGGTGCAACGGTTCAACGCGTCGCACCGATCGTTCTCACCGATATTACGCTTCGCGAAAATGGACTTTTTAGCGGAAAGGTGACGGATAGAATTTCGACAGGCTAATTAATGTAAAATAATCTTAATTCGTACAAAGTATAAAATTTGTATAAAACTTGTATCAAATATTGAACTTCAATTTTCAATTTACGCTTTACATTTAGCACGCTCTTACCTCTATTTCAAAACTTCGCGCTCGATGAGGCACGACTTTCCGATGTCCGGTTGCTCTAAAACTACGGATATATCATTTTTTCATAAAAAGGAATAATATTGGAGGGGGGCCCGCCGAAAATTTCATGGTCGTAAAATAAGGACCACCCTAATCACGATAATATAAAAAGAAAATTTTTTCTATGTTCCTGCAAGGTTAACCGAAAAGTTTGTTCCGTTTTTATGCGAGGTAAACCGTTACAATTGCGTTCATTCAACCCTCCCTTGTTTGCGTTATAAACAGACTGCGGATTTTATGCATTTATGGCAAAAATAAGTAAGTGCAATTTAAAGAAGTGGAGAGATTGAATATACATAAGAATATGAATATGTCAGTGTCAGCTTATTAAACTCAGCGAATAAAGAAAAGAATCTCCAAATGTCTTCTCGTGCATGTGATCGAAGCAAACAATTTTTATGTCCGCAGTCTAGTGATAAGTTGCACTTTCTCACAATCTGACACATTGAACAAACATGGGCGATTACTCGGAGATCTTTTACGCAATTATTTGGATAATTATTTTGATCATGGTTTGAAACTGAACTGCGAAACGGAACGAATATCTCGATCAGTATAAATCAGATCCTTTGACACTGGAACTACCAAAAACAAAGTTCCTGAGATGGTATATAAGAATTAATTTTTCGCGGCGCCATGGTACGATCATTATTTGCTATACTTGGCTCTACTGTAGCGAATACGATATATCAAAGTGACAAACATGTGCTCTTCCAAATAGTAGAGGAAAAAGGAAAGGTGGTGGTGTTTGTGTTTCGAAAAATTAATTCTTGTATATCAAAAATTGCGATCGAGAAAATATCCACTATTTAAATAATGGAGTTCAAAATCCACTATTCCTGAGATGACTTGTAGAAATTGCAAGATCTTGGGAATCGAGACGTTTTAATTGTGCCGATGAGTGAATCCGTGCAACAATTTTCTACAAAGGTATCTTTACAACTTGAATGATCGTAAAATAAAGAACTTGGGTGACATCCACTCCTCGGGTAGTTCTAGTCTCATTGCTGAGGCTGTTCCTTCGTATTATTGGATTTTCCAAAATGGTTGACGGTCCAGTGCAGGAAAATTTGTTCATCACTGTATGGAAACGTTGCTAAAGGAAGGAACGTGATTGTATCCGGTGATTGTACTGTACAACCGTTCGGCAAGTGGTTAGCAGACTACAACTTACTGTTGCGTGTTTCGACCTAAGTTTTAAGGCATTGCGTACGAAGGATGCAAGGACGACGGTCCTATAATCGTCGTCCCTGATCGACTTCTACGTTCAACTATTTTGCTACGGCCTCTGCGATTCGTAAAGCGATTTGTTTCGATACTCCTCAATAACTAAATCCCATCGCTGACCATATCTTTACATTTGTTCCTCGGCTGCAACGATTACACAATTTTCCCGAAGCTCTACAGTTTCGTGCGTCGACGTTCTATATTTGCATTTCCGTGTTTCCACGTTCGTATTTTTCGAAAGGAAATATATTTCTGTCCTAGTATTTTTTCTCTTTAAAAAACACAATTTCCACCTGTTGGATCTGAACCACAGTGTAGAACGAAATTTTTGTTGGAAACTGCATTGTTTCGCTTTGCGACCACTGAAAACAGTCGATACAAGTAGCCGAGTGCTTCGAGGATGAATTTGTTCGACAGTCGAAACGAAATTGACCAGTGGAGTCTTTGTACCTGTGATTAGAATTAACAGGTAGAATTTGAAACAGCAGAAAGATAAGAAAAACTAGAAAACATTAATGACAAGGGAGAAGGAAATTTCTTTTTATCTCGTGCAATTGACACAAACAATTTGTTTAAAAAAAATTAGAAAACATTGATGACAAGGGAGAAGGAAATTTCTTTTTATCTCGTGCAATTGACACAAACAATTTGTTTGACACAAAATAAAATTTTTATTTTAGAATTTGAAACAGCAGGAAGATAAGAAAAATTAGAAAACATTGATGACAAGGGAGAAGGAAATTTCTTTTTATCTCGTGCAATTGACACAAACAATTTGTTTGACACAAAATAAAATTTTTATTTTACAATTTTATTTTATTTTTATTTTTATTTTAGAATTTGAAACGGCAGGAAGATAAGAAAAATTAGAAAACATTGATGACAAGGGAGAAGGAAATTTCTTTTTCTCTCGTGCAAACAAATTGTTTGTGTCAATTGCACGAGATAAAAAGAAATTTCCTTCTCCCATGTCATCAATGTTTTCTAATTTTTCTTATCGTCCTGCTGTTTCAAATTCGAAAATAAAAATTAAAATAAAATAAAATTCTAAAATAAAAATTTTATTTTGCATAGGGATTCTGCGCTTTAATTCTTATGGTGTTATTCTTCTCGAAGCGATTAACTTGTTATTTGAGACAAAATCATGATTTTTGAGATCATAATGTTAAATACATAATACGAAAACAAGGTAATGTTGGATGGAGACAATATTGTTCATTGATTGCCACGAGTTTTCAAGGACTCTGCTTCGTCATTAACAATAAACGAAAAAATGTCGTCGTTGTTGCAGCCAGAGAACAAACTATTCTAGAATGTCAAGCTAAATTTGACCAACTAATGGTCGCCTATAGTGCACTGGAGTCGCTTTGTGGCTGGCGAATATAGTAGGCCGTAGTATCGGGACGGTTAATGTAATACTTCCCTTGTTGCGCGTGACACACGGATGCTGTTAACGTGATTCGACAAAATTTATTTATAGCGGGAAAACGCAGAGTGCGAGAGAGAGAGAGAGAGAGAGAGAAAGAGAGAGGGAGAGAGTGAAAGACACAGACACAGTTTATGCGCGGTCCGAGACGGTGCGTTACAGCAAGTTACATTCATTTTTACGACTGTTGAACGAGAACTGTAAGTTAAGATAAGATTGAACATTATATTTCCAAGCGTAGGCGTACGGTGATTAATTAATTAATATTTATATATGATAATATATGTGTACGATGTATATTTGTTGCTCGCGAGGTTTCGGTAGAAGATGTTCGTTTCCAAAATTTGACACGCGTTAAACGAGTGGTAAAAAGCCGTAAAAAGAAAAGAAAACACTGCACACTACCAGGCAGCTATTTATAATTTCTTACGAGCCTGTAAAAGTACTTTTTACAGTTAGTGCTATTTTTTTATATAAAATATTGGTATTTTTATATAAACCGCTATTTATTATAGCCGAACGAATGCGCAAATTGAATAAACATTGGTGAATCAGGATTTCGTTCGTTTTCATTGTTTTATTCTGTTTTTGCGTTTGCTTCGCTGTGCGTTAACGCTGCGCACAACACTCCTTCATTCTTAACTACTATATCATACAATATTTTCTAACGTATACAGGAGGGCATAGTCCAACAAACGTTTACAGAAACTACTCGACAATCTCTATTAGTCTGATACACGTCGTTGATAAGTATATTACGTAGAAGTATACGTAGTCGTCTACGCCAAAAATTCGAACGAAGCGAACGGGACGCACGTTCTCCTCTCGACTTCCCAAGAGGAAACTGCGTCGGAAAAACGACTCCACAGGCGAACGTAGTCGATCGTCTCCCGATCGATTCTTGGACAGGTGAGATTCTCGAGAATCAGCATCGAGGTTAAAACTCGCGAGAACAAAAGCGAGTCGAGCGGAACGAATAATATTTCGTTTCAATTTGCCCGGGATTCGGGAAAATCTCATCGGTGGACGTTCCGAAAAAGAGACGAAGATAACGAACGTACATAATCAAGAAAAACAAGAGAATCGAATAGAAACGCAACGTTTCGCGACTTTATCGGGCAGGCAGCTTATCGAACGCGACCGATCCGACTGCGGACGTTTATGCGGATTCGAATGTTTCGGAACCGAACGCAGAGGATTAATCGAATCGAGAACGTTACGTCTGTAAAAGTTGTACGGCATAAAATCCGCAGTCGATCCGCCATTTTTATAAGACCGGGAAATGGACCATCGTTCTTAGCAACAGAATCGCCAGACGAGGGAGCACGAGTAGTGGGGAAACGCACGTCAGAGAGGAAACGCGTCGTGGAAGGGGAAAATAGAGCTGGGACACGCGAGGTCTTGATCTGGCGACTCTGTTTAGGACCCGCTCTGTTCCGTTACTTTCACCATTTATTTTTCTACGAGTTCGATAAGGGGAGACTTTCGGGGCTCGCTGCTGGGAGGAGAGGTAATATCTAAAGCATAAGTATCTTCATGTCAATTACTCTAGGGAACATCAAAGACAAGGGTAACACTAACAAAAACTACCTTTGCACCTCTAACCTTTTATTCCGGGAGTGTTTTTTCTACCACTTGAAACGTACTTTCTAATGTGCATTCACTTACGAAATCATTCGTCCACCGCTTCTGCTTCTTCTTGGCAGAGAATGAGAAAGATTGAGAGAGAGAGGAAACAAATTGTGCGTGAAAATGTGTGTATGTTAAACGAAAGAAATTGGAGTGCTCGCGAGGCGAGAGAATTTTTTTCATTGTCCGAGAACTGTTTAAATGAACGCATTCGAGTAGCATTGGAAAATGAAATTCGAGATGGATAGACCGGTTTCAGACTTTCGGTTTGGTCTTGGTGAATATTTTTCCAACTCAACGAGATCGTAGACGTTGCTTCCTTCGCGAATCTGGCCATGTATGTACGTAATCTAAGAAACTTTTCGAAGGTGTTCGTTCCGCTTTTCTAGTTAATGTTATTAGCGCGTGGACGTCGTACGAGGAATTTCATTTTTAAGAGATCGTAGCGTGTAGGAGTATCGTTAGGTCGGTGTCGAAATCGCATAGTAACGCAGCTGGCGAATCTTGCCTAAACGATAAGAGGATCGGGTCGATGGTGGACAGAGGGTGATGCACAGTTTCAACGACTGTGTGTGCATGTGTGTGGTTGTATGCGCGTGTGCACGAGCGTATGTGGAGCAAGCAATCTCTGCCTTTCGGGGAAAAAGCACGGCAAGGAAGGGACAATGCTAGGTATCCAAGTGGATTGTTATTCAGCACTCTTTCCGTTCGACGTAACGAAGTAACGCGAGTTCATTCAACTATCTCACATCGTTCTAAAATGCTTGAAAGTCCAAACCAATTTTCTCTCTCTACTTAACATTTTATCGATCAACTGTGATTGCGTATCGGTCGATTATCGAGGTGACATGTTTGCAAAAAAAGGAGAAAAATGAAAAAAGTTGGCGTGTTTCACGGTTTCCATCGATCGTTCGAAAGGGAACGTTGATTCGCTCGTAAAACCGTTTTGCTTCGCTTTTACAATCGAAGAATCTTTCGCTCCCTGATTTCTCCCACTGTATATTTTTTTTGCAAATGTGTGTCTTGAACGTGCTGTCGTGCGGAATAATTGAGATACGCGGATTATATTCTTGATACATTGTTAAAATTTGTACGAGTGTTAGTTGTTCGAGGTACCGAGACGATCGAGACGTCATATTTTCGCTGTGTGCCCTCCTAATTGTTCGTTTCGAGTAATTGTTTTTTATAACAGACGACAGCCGCGTCTTACGGTTAATCTCTCGTTTCCGAGCTCTGGCGTTGCTCCGGCATTGTTGTCTACTAATTTTATTTTTGCATACCGTTAGAAATAAGGCGACTCGTATTTCAGCTAATAATATTATCGTTCACGACTTTTCGACGTTTGTAGCACTGTTCGTGCTGGCGACAATGGCGGAACAATGCCGTTGCGGTATTATTGCTTGTATAAGGCTTCAGACGCTTGTATAAAGAACAAAATTATTGTACCATTGTATTAGTGTGTATGGTGTCGTATTAATATTTCTTCGGGGAAAAGAACAAAACCAGCATGACGATTCAAGGAATAACAAATGTAGGTGCCGCGCGGTTCATCATTTTCGTTAGCGATTCAATCTCGATTTTAGTGTAGATCCACGGTGACGGAGAGATCATTTTCTCGACACCGCTCCGTGTTTGAGGTTTCGAAGTCAATTGACAAAGTTCGTAACTATTTTCTTAATTAGAGTATATAATCGTTCGACTTAACCCTCTCGATGCGCGGGTCTGCCCGGACCCAGATATCGACAGAACCATAAGTTTCACGGCTAAATTGAACGTCCCATAGAAACTCGGTCCGGACTGTTGGTGGAAGGAAATCTTCAAAGATTAATTATTATGTGTTATACTTACGGAAAAAATGTGTAGTTTATTAAGGAGAAGTTAAGGAAAACTCAACGACGTGCGATATACAAAATCACGATATTTATGTTCTGGTCACTTTTTTTATTTCGAGCCAGGGAAAGATCGAAACCCCATTGAAAATCCTTCCCGTTGTTGTTACGATATTCTCGTTGTTTCAAGCACAGCGAGTACGTTCCGCGCGTCTCTTTACTGTTCTTCTGTTCGCGAGAACACCATTCACGAACGGCAAGGAACTAATTCAATTAAATTCTTAAAGAACTGAAACTTCCAATGAAGTTACTTCAATATTGCGGACAAAGGGATCCTTTTATTTTCTTCTTACTTAAAAAAAGGAAATTAAGACCGTTCCCGTGACACGATTGTACCATTGTGCCAGCTCGTTGTTTCAGACTTCTTCCGAGACCCTTTCAGACCTCGAGAACGTTGAAGACTGTCTTTTACGGAATCAAATTGTCTCGGTGGAATTCAGAATTACTTCTGATCGGCTATTTCATTATCGACAATATTCATTTACCGTTTCTACGTTCCATATTTATTTCTAACTCATGTTGTACTAGGCGGGTGAATTAGATGGTGGATCGTTCTTCGCGAATCCGTTGTTCACGATCTGTCATTTTTTAGATTTCTAACATTTAACTTCCGAGACGTATCGAGGCAATTAGAAATTGTTTTCAAGAAACGATTTCGAGAAACCTTCGCGGGAAACAATTTCTACGGTGGGCGTACAATATGGTTACCAGTTAAATGGGAAATGGCGAGGCCGTTCATTCGTCGACGATGGCGCAGGCGAAAACACAATGGGGCTAGACGAGAACAGAAATTGCATTAGAAGCGGGCGCAGTTTCGAATCCATGGAAACGCGTAAAGAATGTCCTAACTGCAGAACATCGGCGTGACAAACGGCTGACAAAATACACCCGTGCCCGTCGACAATTAAATCATGAGTACGCGCGAGAATACGCGACAGAAATATTTTTTCCCGCGGGGAACAAAATGCTTGCACGCGATGCTGTCGACGCTGCCACGCCTGGAAAATTGAAGCGATTCAGATATTTCACCGCGCGTATTTGTTGCTTCGATGGCAAGCAAGAAATTCGCTGGTGCCATTCCAACGACACCCTTTGTTTCCGACAGTGGCTCGACGTCCAGTCGGTTTTTAAACGATTTCGAACTAGATACAGTAATGTCGCGATAGTTGGCGCAGCAGCTGTACACGATAGTTGCCGCAGTGCCTACCCATTCCACCAGCTGTCAATGCTGCGCCGGGCCGCAGGACGGCGATGTTTGATGTCGGCTCGAGTATATCGGTGTGAACACCACTACATTGACACCATGAATCGAATTTTCAAATTGCTTAATTATTATTTATTTATTTAATGCTTTAAACCAGATGTGGTTTATTTAGCATATTCAGTACATGAGTCCATTAGCGTATAACATGTTGTCTTAATGCGCCTCTTAACTTAACTTAACTTACTATTAACTTATAATTCAAAAGTGAATCAATTTGATATTTTCATTATTTTTTTATGAGATTTTACTGGCTTATTCCTGACATTTTTCTGATTAAAACAAGACCAAACACGATATAATTTCAATTTTATTTAGTGGTGTAATCGACGATAAAAGTTTCATGTGCAAGGAATAACAGCGTATGGGAAAGAGAGAGACGTGCATAGTCGTCGTCTCCGGCACAGATCAAAGGCCCGCGTGTTCGCACAATATAATGCCAATTAAAAATGCCTTAGTCTCCATTATTTTTTAATGAGATTTTACTGGCTTATTCCTGGCAAAATTCACTAGTAGGCACTACGGCAACTTTCGCGTACAGCCCTCCGACAACTTTCAAGACATTACTGATGGGCCAAAATATACCGTGTTTGGTCTTGTTTTAATCAGAATATTGCCAGGAATAAGCCAGTAAAATCTCATTAAAAACTAATGGAGAATAAAGCATTTTTAATTGGCATTACATTGTGCGAACACGCGGGCCTTTAAACTGTGCCGGCGACGGCGACGCGCTCGGCCACGCGATCATTCTGTCCTTCTCTACGTTCAGCTTTCGATTGATGTCTCGGCGCGGTAAACTGTAGAGGCCAGTCATAAATCAAAAGACGAGCAGTTGTCTTGGAAGTTGTCGCTCCAGAGAACAGCTCCTGTGGCAACTATCGCGACATTACTGTATACGGCCACTGCGTTCGCTCGCGCATGGTTGCTCTTTCCGACGTCTCGAGTAAAAATATTATTGAAGTTTTTATAATTGACCCAATCGATTCACGGTTTTACAAAGGATCTATTTCAGACGCGTGACGATCTCGCGACATACACCGTTGGACAAAAAGATAGCACATGCGTGTTATCATTAAGTTCTCATGAATACGGTCAGAATCTTATAAATTTGACGAATAGTATATAAACAGTATCTCGTGGTAATCTATATATATATATAAATGGATGTTTGTGTATATATACATAATAGAATATAATATATACATAATAATTTTTTTGCCCAACGGTGTACAGTATTCTCGCGATCTATGACCGGGGATGTCTTTACGATCTATGACAAGAGCTTACCCATTCCACTGTCGGCCAACACCGTGCCGCGTCGCAGAGCGGCGGTGATTGATCTCGGCTCGGGTATATCGGTGTGAGCACCACACATTGACTCGAATGAATCGAATTTTCAAGGCCCTTAATTTTCATTATTTTGTTATAGGACATTCACTATCTTATTTCTGGTGTTTTTCTGATTACGACAATACCGAACACGATATAATTCCAACTGTATTTAGTGGTTTAATCGACGATGAAAGTTTTACTTACAAGGAAGGACAGCGTGTTTGATCTATGCCGGCGACGGCGACTCTTCTTGTCTCTTTCTTTCCAACACGATGTCCTTCCTTGTAAGTGAAACATTAATCGTGGATTAAACCACTAAATAAAATTGGAATTATATCGTGTTTGCTATTGTTGTAATCAGAACAATGCCAGGAATAAGATAGTAAAACTTCCATAGAAACATATGTAATTAAACATGTAATGAATTAACCATTTTAAACTGCGTCGACGACGGCGGCACGCTCGGTCATCCGATCCGTGTATCATTCTGTCCTTCTCTATGTTCGGCACTCTTTTGAAGCCACGGCGCGATCGATTCCGAGAAAAATAGCATACCCTTTACGATCTGTGACATTTAAAACCTCCGATTTCTGGTCATAGATCGAGAAATTACTGTACTCGTGATCCAATTACTCCAATTATGTTCACTAACGCACACTTCTATTGAAACATTCGGCTCCGACCTGTTAAATTTGTTATTGCATTTTCTGACATCCCCGACTGTAAAAGTTAGACGCTCAATTCCAGTCAGTTTCATTTTTTCGTCGGACAGGTTCATTTCACTCGAATTGAATATTGGATTAACGTAGCGAGATGGATTTCCGATCATTCTTTCGGCTCTAATTAATCATTTCAGTCGGTACAGTTTTCCCGAATGTTTTTCCGGTGTTTGTTCTTTTATTTCTCGTTTGGAAAAGTTCGATTCGATCCGGAGCGGAGGTCTGAAAGCTGACATCTCAGAATGGGATTGGACGATAACAGTGAAAAGTTCATCGACACCGAACTCCTTTCCACGAGCAAAACGAGCGATACTTCAATGGGCAGGAAATGGCCCGTATTACGTCTATAACGCAACGGATTGATGTTCGAAATCGTTATAAGCCGCCGATTAATAATCACGTTTGTTTCGATCGCTTGTATCCGCCGGTGAATCGTAAATCCCACGATTAAAACCGCCGCACAGTGGGCTGAATCGAAGGGTTTAGTGACATTTTAGTATAACTTTTAAACCATTAAATATATCACAGTGCGGGTGGCATAGAAAAATATTTAAAAATTCTATCTTTTTAATGACGTAAAAAAAATTAATCTTTTAAAATTATTAAGCCACTGAAACCTCTTAGGTAATTTAAATTTCCAGAATAATTGCTTTATAGATTACGTAGAAATATCATACAATAAATATTAAACACTGTAACAAAATCTCTATTATATGTATAGTCGCGATAAAATCTTACCATTCGATTTTTAAATTTGTAAATTAAGTTTTGCTGTCCTCGTTTAAGTAACTGCATAGCCTCAAGATCTAATGGTTTCCTCTTCTCACGTGATTTTAATTTTATTGTTGATGTGCGTGGGTCGGATGTCAATAGTAGTTTGTAAAGTATGTCTTCGTTTGTTGCTATTCTTGACAATTTCCGGGTCTTGTAATTTCGATGATAATTTATGTTTTGTTTCTTGAGCTTCTTCCGACAACTGGTCGATCGGAAGTAATGCATGCTCTACTATTTCCGTGCCATGAATTAATAGTTTGTGAACGGAGGCTGGCGTATAATGCCATTTATTGTCATACCACAATATCATTTTCAGCATCTATTGCATATGGAGATGAAATTACTTGTACTATTGTATACAATTTTTAAATTAGTTCTATTTCAATTCTTCTGATTTGTGCATTTTCTGGATTGGAAAAGAATCGCCTTGCGGTATTGCCATCATGTCACTGTAGCACATCCGTACTTAACGAAGTCAATTGTCGATATCAAGTTAATTTTTTATGTAAACGCATTATTTTTAAAATTAACCTTAACAATTTGTAGGTATACGTGTATTTGTAATAGGGCTGTAACTTTTCCGAAGCTACAAAGGGAACTTCGAAGTTTCGAAGTTTCGAAGTCTTCGTAGTCTTCGAAGTCTTCAAAGTCTTCGAAGTTTCGAAATTTCGCAATCTTATATTAGGGCTGTAACTTTTCCGAAGCTTTGAAGACTTTGAAGTTTCGAAGCTTCGAGATGTTCGACCTTCGAAGGAAAGTTACAGCCCTAATTTGTAATCTAAAGAGTTTCTTAGAAACATGTCTTAATATCCCGCAGACCGCGGAGTACCGATGGTGGCTACCGAACGCATGCGAAATAACGTGACATTACTAACTTTAAACGTTAATAAATCAGAGAAGTGGACGAAGGTGCACGAGATTTTTACACATTATGTAAAGGAAAGTGTCCTGAACACATTGTGATTTGTCCGAACGCGGGCTATAACGGGCATAAAAAGATATTGCTTGTTAATTGTAAAATTTTTGACATTTTTCTGTCCTACATTGAACATTAAATTTTTAATACGTTGCATATAATAATTGTAACTGCAATTATAGTTTCTTAACAGAAAATAACGCTCTTTACTATAGAAAAAAACGAGGCTGAAATCTTGAACAGGATCGTGAAAATATCGCCAAATAGAAAGGACATTCTTCGGGTGTCAAACGTAGATTCTAAAACGTTCGACTTTAAGAGCTTGGTACAACTACAATTTTCATTTAATTTTATTAATTCTTCCATTTTTGAGGTCAGTGGACATGCGAAAGACAATACCAACTGATTATACATCGATATGTGAAAGTTCATTTCCTGGCAAAATGTCACTAAAATCTTCGATTCAGCCCACTGTGCGCCGTTTCATCATCCAGTGTGACAAGCATGAAAATTGTGGAACACTCTGATCTCTAAACTCCGGATGTGGAAATTTCAATGCTTATCGACTGGGTCCGCCAAAGCAAACAATTCGATTACTTTTTTCTTCGATGCGTATAAAAAAAATCTGATGCTACGATAAATAAACGTTTACTCGCAATGTTTTCTGATCGATTCTACGTCTACAATGAAACCGTTAAAGTGAAGCTATTGTTGGTTTTCTCTCCTTGCTAAAGGATCCTGATAGTTTCCACTGACCAGTGACATATCTTCCAAGCGAACACATTCAGGTGAAACAAACCAATCTTGATGAAACTTATGCGAGATGTAGTTCTTCGAAAAATATTTGATACGTATTTTCTTTTATTGGCAACCATCCACTTTGAAGGGGTGAAAACAGCCCTCAAAGTTCACTGTCAGATCCATATTTTTTTAGATATTTTGGAAACCAGAGATCGAAAAATTTGATTTTTTAAAAAATTGTGTGTTTCTTTTAATGGAGAATGTAGTAGTACAAAATATTTTTGACAAAATATGTTTGTTCAAACAATACATTAAAAATTTTATGTTTTCTTCCGGATTCTCTTATACATATATCGTTAGTTAATTTTAATGTACACTACGTGTGATCTTTGATCCAAAATAGGGGATAAATGTTTTAGGATTTTCTTCTTCTTTCTATTTAACAATATTTACGCATAATGAAATATGGGCTTGCACCAGGTGTGCGGAGGAAGGAATTCTGGCTTGTTTTACAGAAATATAAGCGTTTTTTTTTAACATATTATTTAAACAAATGTCTTTTGTTAACATTTTTTGCACAACTACGTTTCCCATTAAAAACACACAATTTAAAAAGAAAATCAATTTTTTTCGACCTTTGGTTTCTGAGATATCTCAGAAAATATGACTCTGACCACGAATTTTGAGGGCTGTTTTCACCCCTTCAAAGTGGATCGTTGCCGATAAAAAAACACGCGTCAAATATTTTTCGAAGAACTATATCTGACATAAGTTTCATCAAAATCGGTTTGTCTCATCTGAATAGGTTCCCTTGTTAATAGTTACCGCGTCTGTTGCGAGTGGAACTTTTCGCGAAGCATTGCGAAACTGTAAATTGGTCCAGCGCATTTTAGCCGCCTTGAAGAATATACTATTGTACGAGCCAGCTTCGAAGTTCTCGTAATAAGTAATATTTTCCACTGGCTTTAATTTCTTGAAGTAAAGCGGATTTGGGTACCATATATATTTTCGTTGATACTGAAAATCTTAGGGGTTAAAGAGGAGTGTCGAAGTATAATCGATTGTTATCGTTCTCGTTGTATGTAACAGTTAAATTTAGCCAAGAAAGTTCCCTTAAGGTAAAGGTACCAGTAGTTGACCATGAACGAGTAATTGACCACTTTATAGAAAAACATAAAAAACAAGATTTTTATAAGCTGTACACATTTGATGAAAGTGAACCTCGGACGCCATACCATCTGTTGGTTAAATTTCTCTAATACTATTCTCTATGAACTTGCAACGTCTACTATGTTCCTCGATTAAACTTTTTATGGAATTGATTTGTTTTATTTCTTATTTCATTCTTTAATTGTAATTTGTGCTGGAAATTGTTGAAACCAGTAGGAGGTCAATTACTAGATTTTTCATTTTCATGAGTGGTCAACTTCTGAAGCAATTACTGGATTTCTAAATATGTTTCCTAAATTTGTATAAGTAAACTTTTTTAAAAAAGTGGCCTTGGTACATAATTTAGAAGACTTAAATAGTGTCTTCAGAAATCGACTCTCGCTGTTGGTTTTTCTCTAATACTATTCTCTATGAACTTGCAACGTCTACTATGTTCCTCAATTAAACTTTTTATGGAATTGATTTGTTTTATTTCTTATGTCATTCTTTAATTGTAATTTGTGCTGGAAATTGTTGAAACCAGTAGGAGGTCAATTACTAGATTTTTCATTTTCATGAGTGATCAACTTCTGAAGCAATTACTGGATTTCTAAATATGTTTCTTAAATTTGTATAAGTAAACTTTTTTAAAAAAGTGGCCTTGGTACATAATTTAGAAGACTTAAAGAGTGTCTTCGGACATCGACTCTCGCTGTTTGATGACAGAGTAAATGGTTACTGTTGTTCGCGTGGAAAACTGCTCTTAACTGGTCAACTACTAGTACCTTTACCTTAATCTTTTCCTGAATTGTCTCTCGACTGTTCGGAATTCGAGAAGCATCTTCTGATCCCCATTTTGCATACTTTTTCTACATTTCTTACCCCTTCTCGGAGGGGTTAACTCTCCACTGAAGTTGGAATTAGTGTTCCCTTAATTAGTGTTTACTTCAGTCGTGTTAGATCAACATCACGTGACTTCGAGTTCACGCGACGCCATTGTAGAGGGTTAACGTGCGATTGTTCCGGCTAATTACGATCGAAAATTAGAAGTTATTCGTCGTTCATCGATATTGTATCTATACGTTCTACTCTGACGACACTACGATGAACGTTCTACGAATTTGATATCTCTCCAGTTTGACAGTCTGTAAAAATGATTTTCTTCTTACGTTTTGAAGTAGGGTGATCAACAAACGGACAAAAACGTATTCGCAATGCGGTAAAGCTGAATTTGACTGTTTGCTAATTGGTAGCTATGGAAAACAAATTAGAATGCTTGACACTTGTGGTGAAGGCTGACCGTTGGTACCGTGTTGCTGACACGGTGCCATTCTGCTGTAAACACCTCTCCACATGCACTAAATAGTATGCATTACCCTTCACAGCTCTGGAATGACCGATTAACAGTAATTACTTGTTACGCACTCGAAAACAGTACCTGAAGCTTGTACTATCTCGAAAACCAATCAACCTATTACCTTGAATCTTGCCAGAAACTGTCGGCACACATCCTGTTGACGTGCGAACGAATAATCGAATCAATATTTGTAAAATTCAAATTTTACGAAATAGAAACGTAACGCATTTGTTTTTAAATTGTCAAACCTGAAGGGACATCGTTCAATGAATCAAGACCACACCAAGCTTAACCAGAACAACAATTGGATAGCCTAGGTGACCGTGTTAGCGTGTACAGGATAAGTGGTTAATCGATTAAGATGAAAATGTTTATGCTATTGGTTAGTATGTATATTCGTCAGATACAAGTTACCAATGGATGTTTGCTATTGTAGTTTAACTGTGTGTGTCTATAACTCGGGTTATTATTCGATTTTAATAACAGCTCGCGAAAGCGCAGTATTCCGTGGCCGTATTGGACGTTTATCCCGGAACCGTGAAGTTGTTTAGGATAAATCGATTGCGCCAATCGTGGCGCGACTTATGTAATATCAAAGTACTTGTATACAATTATTACCTAATGTTACACGCGTACATGGTATTTATATGTATACATACACGCGCGGACAGACGTGAATATTATAAACGATAGGGAGGAAACGTGCGCCACGCACGCGTAATTAAACCCAACAAGCTCCAGCAAGTGATCGATAAGTAACATCGTGAATTGTGGAACCTTCTTACAATGGAACTGTAAATATCGGTGTAGGAATGGCGGCGGCCGTTTAATATACTCCGCCGCGTTGTCGGTGTACTATAGATATAGACGATCATTTTTACGACGATCCCAGATTTTTTAACGACCCCGACGATCGAGAAAATCATCGAATTCTTCGACAAATTCCAAGCATCGGCATTCCTTCGATCCTTGGGCCGTTGAGAACGTTCTCTTCCCGTCGCGAAACGTCCCCCATCCCCATAAGCATTGTTGAATGTCGCGTTTAATCGATATATCGATACAATAATAACGTTTAGAGTCGTGCTTTAGCGGTAGCGGTAAGTGGCCAATTAATCAACTCATTTAATCGACTTAGGTAGAGGAAGTTAAGGCAGCCGAAGAGGAAACGGAGCTAACATAAACTGTAATAGAACACCAATTCTTTAATACTACGACGTCTTGTTGACCGTCTTCGTAATAGCTTAAATGTCCTCGTCGGAGGAGATTGTTTTAATCCCCCCGCCCTACGAACTTTGCTCACACGAACAGTCTCATTTGAAAAGTTACCCGGTTAACGGATTTATAGATTCTAATACAGTTGTTTCTGACAATGTTCGTAATGAGGTTTCATTGCGGAGTCGATGTCACGCACCTCCTGCGTTTCTTTCGTCCGAGGAATCGAATGGATAGCTATTTTTATTAGCGACACACTCGGCAATTAATCGAGACGCAACGCACGATGAAATTGCACTCGTCGCACCAACTGTATCTCGAAATCTCTTAGGTATCGATACCGCTGTTGTCGTTTGCTGAAAAGAACGGGTCACGCCGGTATTGATCAAGAATTTCACAAAGATCGTCACCATATATCACGTATATCGATGCACTAAACTGCACCTGTGCACCCGTTGAAAGAGGTTCGTTTCACAGCTGAAATTATTCGCAAATGTTTTCCGTACCAGGTAACAGCTGATTTTTCGTAATATCAACGCGTATACTTGTTCCTTGGGTCTTAATTAACGCGTTCCTTGGGTCATTTGAATCGACATTTTCCGTTACAAAAATGGTGTCCGCGGCTTTGTTTAAGAGTTATTAACGAAAAACACGGACCAATCAGAGCGCGACCTAGACGCGAGTTGGAACAGTCGGACGGACGCACAGTGAGGTACCTTATGGACAAAAATCTAAAAATTCGTTGTCTAATATCCACAGGATTCTATGTTGAATTGATTCTATGTTTTAACATCTAAATTATCATGTTTATCAATAGAAAGTTCAAATAATTCAGTAGGGAATTAGTTGCAAATGTTTATCTTCTCAAGAAAATGCTGTATCAAGCAGTTTATCAATCCGAAGCGTCACTTACTTTCATGGTATCAGGAGAAAGAATTTTATGAATTACGTCCTATAGGATATAACTTAAAGTACAACCTATGTGACTGAAATTTCAAAATTTGGAAGTCTCTTATATGCATTATACTAGTAAATAATACAGTTGAAATCATTTTTGTCACCTTTTTCTCCTTTAAATAGAGATATTTCAAGAAGGGTTCAAAACATCTTGAAGTTTTTGTTTTTTCGTAATTCGTAGACATTATACTTCAATTTCCCACAAGTTTTTCCTTCTACAAATTGCTACACTTAAAGTTATTCAACTTTTTTTTTATTATGCTTTGAAACCCCACATGGGATTATTAGCAGCATGCACTTGGTTGTGCATGCTAACATTACAAAATTTACTTACAAACTAGGACGGATTCAACACAAAGAACATTTTCAAGTACAATATCAACATTACAGAAATAAACAGTGAGATTTCAGAAGTTATTCAACGTTAACCTTCGGCGAATACTACGTCCACATCGTATGCAATGCAATGGACACGAACCAAAATAATCATAGTTCGATTCCATCTAATTATCCGATAAAATCATCACTTGGTAAATAAGAAATGTGTATGTAAAAATTAGTTTTCAGGAAAATAGTAATTGAAAGTTTCGATTTACATATAGGCCTTCTTTCGGAAGAAGCATTAGAAACGACTCGTAAAAAAATTATGAAAACCCGATCAAATTACACTCGTAAAACAAGTAGGAAATTTAGTAATGAAACTTTGATGAAAAGACTTCAACACTTTCATCGGATCCCTTCATATCAAGCTGTACGAAAACTGCTTCAAAACAGAGATCTTGAGGACACAAAACAGTGTATTGATATCTAGTACACAACGGAAGATATCCCGCTAAGATTAGATTTTTTTATTCAGAGTTAGGGAACGAATTGTTATACGAACTATCATTAACGTGATTTATCTGTTATTTAACATTTCATTTTTACATTATACGTAAAATATGCCTATTATTGCTTCTTTCTTATGTAGTGTAAAAGAATGAAAAATTCTAAAATAGTATAACAAATGTTCAATCAGTGCATTTAAAATAATTCCATACAAAAACAATAACTTCCCTATGAATCGGGAAGTTAAAAATTGTAATTATTGCTACGTCATTCGAATTTTTTTACTTTTGTCCCAAATTCCTATCAAAGTACCGCACTGTGCGACGGAGTAAAGATTTCATTTTTACATTATACGTAAAATATGCCTCTTATTGCTTCTTTCTTATTTATGTAGTGTAAAAGAATGAAAAATTCTAAAATAGTATAACAAATGTTCAATCAGTGCATTTAAAATAATTCCAAACAAAAACAATAACTTCCTTATGAATCGGGAAGTTAAAAATTTTAATTATTGCTACGCCATGCGAATTTTTTTACTTTTGTCCCAAATTTCTATCAAAGTACCGCACTGTGCGACGGAGTAAAGATTTCATTTTTACATTATACGTAAAATATGCCTCTTATTGCTTCTTTCTTATTTATGTAGTGTAAAAGAATGAAAAAATATAAAATAGTATTCCAAATGTTCAATTAGTGCATTTAAAACAATTCCAAACAAAAAAATTAATTATTGCTATGCCATGCGAATTTTTTGATTATTGTCCCAAATGCATATCAAAGTACCGCACTGTGGAACGCGCCAACTGTCAATTGGCCGAACGTGCCATCGCATACCTAAATCGCGCTCTGATTGGTCCGTGTTTTTCATGAATAACTCCTAAACAAAGCCGCGGACGCCATTTTTGTAAAGGAAAATATCATTTCAAATGACCCAAGGAACCTCTCATTTCCGGGAGTTACTCTAGTTTTGGGACACCCTGTATACATACTGATAATATCGGTAAATAAATTTCAAATGAGGTCGTCGCAAACGATTTCGCGCAATCGCGTAACAAGCTCGAGAAGTTGTACGAATTACCTACAGCTAGCTTTATCCTTTCATTATTACTTCTGGCACTAAGGCGGATTAATTGAAATAGGACTTTCTTGTCGAGCTTCGTGCACACCAACGGGAATCACGAAAGCGACTGCATAATCTAGTAAAATGCTTTCGAGCTGAATCTTAAAAGAACCAACACGATTTCACGGAACACCGAGTCCCTTCCTTCGAATAATGAATTCGACAACCCGAGAATTTATCTTGATCGCGCGTTTGCGAAAATTTACAAATTGCAACTCGGAAGCGAACGATTTTACTAACCAAGATTCTCGAACAATATATCATCGTTGACTAGATTCAATTTTGATAAGCAGATGTTCATGCGAATAACGATTTTCATCGAGACGAAACAGAAAGAAGAAAGTCAAAATCCGAAGACGCTTGTGTTGGCTTCAGAGATTCACGGAACTTGTCGGATAATTAGCACTGGAACGAACTTCTTTCAAATAAATGTTTATTATCGCACCAGAATTTTATAAGCAAGACAAGGATTATATCCGATTAGAGACATAAGGATCAATTGTTCGATTTTTTTCTTGTCGATAAATATTGACGTGCTCGTTCTTAGGACGATCACGGTCACGTGTGTAGATTAGCAATAGTGATTCATAGTGGTAGGGATCTTCTAACTTGAGAAACCTCCTCGTCGAGTCTAACGAGTAATAGATTCTTCGATTTTGCTCTTGTATATTTCGGATACATTCGAGAACGCTTTACATTCGGGATCTAACACAGAGTCGCCAGATCAGGGAACTGGCTCGAGATTCAGGGAAACAATTGCCCTCTCTCTGCCAGTATTGCTGAAACGCGTCACGTGACCGTCAAAGTGGGGTCGTGGAAGGGGAAGAGTGGGGAGACAAGTCTTAATCTGGCGACTCTGATCTAGTCGTGAAACGGACGGGATGAAATGTCGTAATCACTGGTGATGTTATTATCGACGATTGTGGAAATATTTAGTGAATGTTCGCACACCGTTTGCGTTTGTTGACCGTTGTGAAGTCGAGTTACACGTTACTCAGTGACAACTTGTTGCTGTCGTTGGCAACATCGGATAAAATTTGGTAAGAGCTTTTCGAAAATATATTTCGTGGACAACGACCGAAAACAGTGGTTTGTTTGGTTGCATTTATAGGATTCGTTTGAACATTTTCTTGGGGCTCGTGTCCCGGTCGGAATCATAAACGGCGACAAACAATTTTGTTTCGCGGTAAAATGAAAATTCCTTGTCGCGACTGACACGGTATGGAAAAATATCCTAGCCAGCATTTGACCTCGGCGTGTCCTGCCATGATTTCCCCTCGGCGCAATAAAATTTTTTCTGCCGACCGACCTCTTTTTTTCGTGCCACTGAATTTTACACGTCGTCGCGATCAAATGCAATTCAATACTGCACCTCGAATCGGCTACAAAAATATTACAGCCCCCAGCTACTCCACAAATCATCCCTCGGTCGCGGAGCCTGCAAGCAATTATTTCTCTTGTGAACTGGCGGTTTAACAATTTATAGTATCGCGTGCTGTTCTAATGCAATACCTTTTTTTCCTGTGTCGAGCCCGGCGAAAATAGTTTTCCATTCGACACGGTGACGGTACTTTCGTGTGGGTTTGACCGAGGATGTTCTACAACAATGCATAAGGTATAAATGCAAACGTAATGCAGTAAACAGTTTTCTGGTCGAAAACAGTGTACCGCAGAATAATTAATAAGGAACAAGATTTACTAAAAATATAGAAAATCATCGAAAAGTGCAGACAAATGCAAGTCACGAATCAACTGGTCTCTTCCAGCGAGAGGGTTGAAAATGTTTACAGTAAATTGTAAATAGCTGAAATACGCAAACATCTGCGGTCTATACACGGCAAATAATTTTATTTGCAGGCTTGTTGCGACAAACTTTATTTGCAATTCTGCTTTGGAAATTCTCGGTAAATTGATTTTATCTTTCTTGTTATAAAGGGGTTGCTTCCTTGGAGAAATGTGTTCACTTTTCCCGATAAAATTGAAATAAATGAGAAAAGGTATTAATTATATTAATCGTAACAATTTGTTTTTTATAGTCGAGCACCGTGTAGGTACGTGCGCGGAAAATGCAAATTCTGGAAACACCGCCGGCCTCATTACTCGCGCGATTTATGGAATAATGAAATCTAAGAGGTCTGAAGCAAAAAGTGGTCACTGAAACGTGATAACACGACTCTGTTGCGGGAATTACTTGATATTAAACATGGAGAATGCTGCCGCGTGTATATCAAGAGAATAAAATAGAATAGTTGACTATACAGGCTGTTCCGAAAATGTTGTACTTCCTTGAAATGGAGGATTTAACGAGTGCTTTGAAGTAACTTTTTGCAAAAATGTTCCCCGTGGTTTCGTTATGGAATCACGAACGGAAAATACGGACCGCGGAGAACATTTTCGCAAACGAAAAAGTTACTTTGAATCGCCTCTGGAATCATCCCTTTCAAGGAAATACAACATTCTTGGGACACCTTGTACATTTAAAGAAAATTTTAACGAAATGATGAATATTCTTGTTTAGCTTCTACAGATGAAATAACCTAACGTTTACGAAGAAATGTGACGATTATTGAAAACTCCGCGAGCAGTATTACGAGTCGTTTATTAGAGGACGTTTTCATTTTCTGAACAGAAAACATGATCGCCGGAGTTAACTGCAGGCTGCGGGTTTGATGCATTCGTTGCGTACACGAGTCTACGATTTGATCCGTTCGTTTTGATGAATTTTTCTGAAAGAGACATTCTAAATAATATTTTATGACTGTTAGTTTATCATTATTAATCAGTTGCGCGTGTTAAACTGAACTGACCGAGGATTCAAGCATTCGTTAGTGTCCTTTTCACCAGAAAATCGAAAATTACCACTGTTCATTCGACAAGTGATCAAATATGTATTTTCGAACGGTTATACGAGGAAGAGAGTATAAAAATTATCTTTTCTACTTTCTGCCGGGACTATCTCACGAACAGTATACGAATACGTTGTTATCAGGGAACAGTTTCGTTGAAATTTACTAACTGGTTGAAATGTGATCACTAGACTGCGGATTTGCGTTTTCTCGCGTTATTGCATAAAATAAAAGAACAATGAAGTAACGGGAAAATTTATCTCTGCCATGAAAGCTTTCGGAGGGCCGCAGATGAAACGGAAATTCCATTAAACGTTTAATGTCTTTTTTGCTTTCCATACACTTGCACGAACTTCGATATAAATACGTGAAATCCGCAGTCTAGTAATAACGCTTGCAAGAGTATATTTTCCTATCCTGACTCGCGATCGAAGCACAGAGGAAGACCGGTTGACTTGTCTCTCACCCATTCTTCTCCCATTCATCTCACCCTCTTATCCAACAACTCTGCTCCCACGATTTTTCTTAATTTATTGTTAACAATTTTCTGAGAGAAAGATTAATTAGCTCCATATTCGTTAAAATTCTACGTACACTCCAAAGATGAAATTTTAATATCAGAAACGTGATATCGGGGAGATTACGATAACCGTGGCCCCTACTTTGAAGGTTATATTTGTGTTCCTGGGATCATTTTAAGAAAAAAATGTGTATATAACAGGTGTCTAATGGGCTCCGTTTAGCCGGTAAAGCAGAATTCTTGTTTTTCATAAAACTCCAAATAACTTGGAAACTATGCGAGATATGGCAAAATATCAAGAGACCTTTTTTGTAGAAAATTAAATTTCCAATAGTTTATGTCCTATGACATTTTTCTATCAGCTGCGCAGTTTCCGAGTAAATTAATATTTCGCCGAATTTGCAGAACAACTGCCTCTCCCCCGAAATAATAATCGGTGGAACGTAAAGGCTTCGTTCTGAAAAGATCAAATTCTGGAAGACATCTACAATGGGAAGATTATGTGAACAGAGTGAGTTAGGGTTAGGCCGTGAGTGGGGGTAGTACGAAAATCCAGGGGTAGTCTAGTAGTAATTTTATTGAATATTTTTCGCGAAAAATGGACTTTTAACATCATTTTAACGTTTCTAATAGGAAATTAGATTTCCTACAAAAAGCGTCTCTTGATATTTTGCCATATCTCGCATAGTTTCCGAGATATTTGCAGTTTTATAAAAAACAAGAAATCTACTTTACCGGCTAAACGAAGCCCATTGGATAACTGTTATATACACATTTTTTTCTTAAAATGATCTCAGGAACACAAATATAACCTTCAAAGTAGGGGCCACGGTTATCGTAATCGTGCCGTGATATCTCGTTCCGAATCGAAACAAATAAATAATCGTGGAATTTGTTAAAGTTGTTAAACTGTACACCTGCTGAAATCAGTTTCATTATTTTCTTTAAGAGTCTTGTTCAATATTAAAAGCCAAGGGATTGACAAATTCCGTGTCATATCTTATCCTAACTATGTTATAATCAGACTACAGATGTTTAAACAAGACCTTCTCAACTAAATTGTAGGGATTGAAAGCAAGAAGTTTATTAATATAATATAAAAAGAAAAATTTTATAGTTTTAAACGTCACATCTTATAGCGTACACTATTAACGCATAAATTGTTTTCCGTATTTTCGTGGATTTGTAATGGATCCACTTCTAACAAAAACTTCTTAAAAATAACACACACGGTGGCGGAAAACTGTGAATCTCCGCGATTCGCTTCCAGCTGATCGAAATCATCAACGAGACAGAAATACGATCGACGCAAAAATTGTCCCCTTTTAAAATTGTCCCCGAAAGTAAGTCAACACCGAACGACATGTTTATTTTAAATTCGTGATGGAAGGTTTACAATCTAATTCACAATCCTTTTACTCGCGTGTTTTAACGTATTTAGCAGTTTAGGCGTACGCATTTTAAGCTTTGTTACGAGTTTGCACAAAAAGAGAAAGCATAGAACGAGGGGAAGTATCGAGAGAATGTATTATTTATTATCTGGTTGAGAGAAGAAATTCGCGAAATTATTGAACGCACCGAAAATTAAGTCTAGTCTATATACGAATATTTATAAACGGGCGACGGATCAGTTCCATTTGAAAGAAATTTTTTATCCGTGTATGTATATATACGAATACATATATTGTATAGTACAAATGTGTTTTTGATGGAACGGGATACTCGACGGGACATGTTAACACAGTACAAAAACGCAGTCGACCATCATTAACAGGAAACCAATTTCTCTGACGCCATTTTCGGGGGTATCGCACAATTGACACGCGGTTGTTTATTATAGTTTCTGTTGTTCGGTAATTTTGTTACATTCTAGTACTTCTTTCCGTTTGCCGATAGGAACGGGCTTGGAAGCTGAAGAAACAGAACGATCACGACAAAGCACTTAAGGATGTTCTGGAGCTATATAAAAACGCAACAAAATTTTTGAAAATTTGACAAGATATAATTCTTACTAAATTAATGCAGTCACCAAAGTTTGAGTTAGATTCACTACACCGTTTAATATTTATAGCAACTTAAAGTTTGCACATTTTAACACGTCTTCTTATGGAGACATAATTGTAATTATAATATGGAGACATAATTATAATTATAATATGGAGACATAATTATAATTATAATATGGAGACATAATTATAATAATTCATAAAATTCCACTTCAAACCCTATTTAAACCTTGAAAAAACGCAACTGGAAACTTCAGATTTTTTTTATATATAGTAAAAATTATGTATTTAATTATGTTCAAAATTTATTAGGATACACTAAACAGTTCCGGAGCAAAAAAATAATAAACTGTTACAAAACGTCAAATCTATATATATTTTTGTATATCATATATATTATATACTTTTTATTATTATCAGAACATAATTTTACACTAATTTCACACGTTTATTTTCAGTAATAACCATGAATATTGCTTTCTGAAGTATCCTTAATTTATTTAAACACTTATTTTCAACTTTTTATTGCGTAATTATATATATTGAATATCACAAATTTATTTTCTCGAAGTTCAAATCAGAGGGTACATTTATTCGCAAAAGTCACTTACAATTTTTTATAACATGAAAACAATTTGATTAGAAAATATATATAACGTGAAATTCACTAATTAAACGAAAGCTTTTTAAATTAATTTATTTTTTAAATGCAAAATATACTCGTGAATGGTTTTCATTGCCAATATATTGATGGATTTCGAATTTCTTGTACTTTTGTCTCCCATTGCACCTCCAGAACATCCTTAATATTCGTCGTTTTGGTGGGCTGTGGGTCTTTATGCTGTACGTGAAAAGCATAACGAAGATTAACTAAAAACGAAGAGATCGAAAATTGATTCGGTGACAATGGTCTGCATTATCTTCGCGCAAACAGTAGGGTTAAGACAGGTTTCTAATATTTCTAAATCACGATTGTTGAGATGATAAGGAATTATTCGACAAATTTATGGCCAAAAGTTTGGATAGACACATTCTCATTATTTTTGTACAGTAATCTAAAATTACAGTTACGTCTGTTGAGGCTTTCGCGTGTAAGCCGTGTCCTGAAGGAAGAAATTTCCCAACGTTTCGCGAGCATTGTAGCTAGCTTCATCAGGTGGTCGGATAAATACACTGATACTGTAATCGAAAATTGTCACTTTTACTGCTTCGTGAACCAAATGCTAAGAACCATAACGAAGAAAATCGAAAATTGCATAAAGATTCGCAGCTTGAAAACGACCACGTTGATTTTTACCGTTGTTCTAGTATTTAACACTAATTCGCCCTCATTTCACGAACTGAACATCTCCCTTGGAGTCAAATTAACAGAGTGGTAAAAGATCGATGAAATAACAAGGTAAACAGTTATTTTTCTGTTTCTTTGATTAGAATTGATGAGTTAACATTTACATTTAACGTTAAGATTTACGCTTGTGTTTCGCAATGAAAAAATAAAAGTTACGAAGTTTTGAGCAACTTTACCTACGAAAAACAGAACATTATACTTATTTTGGGACAATTGTGTCAAATAGATTCGAGGGACGGACAAGGGTTAACGTAGTCACCACTTTCCCAGTGTAACGGTCGTATTATTAACCCTTAGCAGTCGAGGGGTAATTCAAAGCCACCACTAAAAATTGCTGTATTTGCTAAACTTTCACACAACGAGTATGTATATAAAAATTAATTTTTGATTTTTCTATGTGATAAGTGTTTTCATACCAAAAATAATTTTTTCTTTTTTTTGTTTTCTTTCATATTTTTCAGACGCAAAAGTGTCTCTTTGAAAAAGATCCACATAGGGATCGAAACGTTAGAAACATGTTTAAATAATTGCACATTTGTTGTTTTTCTAAAAATGATCCAACCTAGCGCCGATATCGTTCAATTTATTATATTACTAATTTTCGATCGACAAGAATTTAACGTTTAAAAATTGCTGTACCATTATTCACAATATTGTTTAAATTATTAACACTAAAACTACCGAGCACCAAATGCAGTTGGCATACATTGCCTTATAATAATGACAATATTGCATTTATTTAGATTTCGTACAAGTTTCATTTAAATATATGCACTTCGATAAGAGAAGTTCACTAAAAGATGTTCTCATAAAAACTCATTTATACTTTTAATATTTCTAACCGAAAATGTTCGCACTTTGACTAGTTCTAATATTAACCCTTTGCACTCAGTTGTCCCCTCTGGGGCACCACTAAAAATTGCTGTAACGTTATTCAATATATATATATATATATATATATATATATATAGTTTGCATTATTCAATATATCGATATATAATCTATTACTAAACGTTTAGGTATTATATCAATTTCGTGTCGATAAAATTTCAAAAATCATAGAGAATGGAAGTATTCCAGATCAGAAGAAATGTTTAATTTTCTAGTTAAAATAACTCCGAGTGCAAAGGGTTAAATATCTTGGTATCCAATCAATTACTACACATTGAAGTAATTTGAGAGGTATTGCATCAATTTCATATCCATAAAATGAAAAGAATCGTATACAACGGAATTATTCTAGGTCGAAAGAAATGTTTCATTTTCAAGTTAAAATAACTCCGAGTGCAAAGGGTTAAATATCTTGGTATCCAATCAATTACCACACATTGAAGTAACGCGAGAGGTATTGCATCAATTTCACATCCATAAAATGAAAAGAATCGTATACAACGGAATTATTCTAGGTCGAAAGAAACGTTTAATTTTCAATTTAAAATGGCTCCGACTGCAAAGGGTTGATCTGTTAAAGAGTTGAGCGAATCGTGCAGCAAATAACCGTAAGTTTTCTAGACCCCGTTCGAGACTGATGAATTAAGGAGACGCTCAGTGCGATAGAACTTATCCCGTGATCCCGATGATCCTCCGGAGACCAATTTCGTACACGGTGGTCTATTCGTTTCGTGTACGTATGTACGCCGCAGCTCGTTGCTCGACGAAAGAGATTCGCGAAACGTTCTTGTGACGTGGATGGTGACGAGAGAAATCGATCTCTATGTCTCTATCACCCGCATTGTCGCGTCAATCATTTTTGATAAAGCGGAGAGACAAATGTCCACGAAGATCGATGAATGACTGTCCCGTATCCATCGATACTGACCGAGCAACGTTTACAAAAAGCATACTATACCTTTTGTTTTGACTGTCGCGATGGGATCGAACCTTTCCGGGCTGAACTTCAATCTTTGCTGAATGTATCGACTGGCGAAATTAATTCCGTGCCTTCTCGTTGTATCCATTGCGGATGGAAATATTTGACCACGATTTTAAGATTTTAAAGTACAGTAATCACTTGATTCTTGTCCCAGGGCCTGTTCGTGGAGCGGACAAGAATCGCGATGTAGACTTGTTTTTCTGTTTTACGGCTGGGTAATAGAGCAACGATGCCAGCGATGGCTAAGACCAGCGTGTGGCTGCAGCGTATCGCTGTCGCCGGTACACGCCCACGTGTTCTCACAATGTAATGCTAATTCAAAATGCTTTATTTTTTATTATTTTCTTATGAGACTTTTATTGGCTTGTTTCTGGCAATATTCTGACTAAAACAAGACCAAACTCCGTATAATTTGGCCCATATTTACTCTGCATGTGAGGAGCATAATTTATAATTTATCATACATTCAACATACGCTATAGCATATGTTTAAATAAACAAATAAACATCTTGAAAATATGTTCTCAAAGAATTAAAGAATACAAAATATTCAAACGATTACATAAACGAATACCTAACCAGATAAATTTTCATTTAATAGGTTATTAATAAATGTGTTAATCGCATTCGTATTTTAAAGAATAGAGCGTACAATACAGTTCTTCTTTCCTCCTCACTCGCTATCCTCTTCCATATCCTACAGTTGCACCATAAAGTCAATGAAACCAAAAAGTAATGAAAAGTATATCATTTTTAATTGGCAATACACATTGTGAGAATACGCGGGCCTCTTTCTTTCTCATACGAAACTTTCACAGTCGATTAAACCACCAAACACAATTGAAGTTATATCGTGTTTAGTCTTGTTTTAATCAGAAAAATGCCAGAAATACGTTTTGAAAGTCCCATAAAAAATAATGAAAATTAAGATGTTTGAACATTCGATTCGTTGTGTCAATGTAGCGGTGTTCACACCGATATACCCGGGCCGAGAACAATAGTCGCCGCCCTGCGGCGCGGGACAGCGTTGACAGGCAGTGGATTGAGTAGGCCTAGACAAGAATCGAGTCGTCGAACCTGGGACAAAAATCAAGTCTGTACTGTACATAGTACCATTGGTTTTCGATAGCGGTGCATCATGCCAATGCCAGCAATGGCGATTTTGAATTGGTTTCAAGCATCTCCATCTTTTTATATCGGTGCTTGAACCACCGAAAAGTTGATTTCGATCAACACTTTGAAGTCGGATCAATCAATTGAAAGATTGACGGTTTCCTCGGTAAATAAACATTGTATTTTAAAAGGTAACGGAATTAATTTCTACGCCCGATGCTTCGAGCTCTCATCGACCGGAAAGTTGCCGTTTATTAAAAAATTCTTTCGATTTATTTGTAACGTTAGACAATCGCCACGTCTTTTTCGTAATTTATATTTCAACTATTTTTTATACTTGCATTGTGAATTCCACGTGAAAGTATGCAGATGGTCAGCCGAAACTAGATTTACTCGTTGAAATGTGCTTGGATAACGCAGTTCACGCGCGACAGAACATTTTTATAAAGATTAAATTTCATAACGTTTACGGATTGCAACCGATGACCAGTGATACACATGCCACAGCTCTTATCGAGCTATCCACTTTCTTCTTTCAGTAAGACTTCTAAATTAAATAATGAAAGAGAGAATTAACGCAGGGATACTCTTTACTTCTAAATACATTTACTTCTAGTATACTTGACAGTACGATCGAAAAGTAGATAATCTCCACACGCAGAAACACCTATGCAACAGAAACGAACAAGAAACTATCTCTTTAACGAAGTCGAGACAATTTTCATCGAAATTGCACGATCAGGCAAAGACGGAAAACTAAAGAGGAAGGGTGAAAAAGGATCGTGAAACACTTGTTTAAATGCGCGCGAACGAGAGAAAGAGTGTGAAAGAAAGGGAGAGATTGGGTGAACGAATGACACGTGTAAGCGTTAATGTGTACACTTAACTACCGGATAGTTATGAGATTTTTTAAAGACAAGACTTAGACATTCCAAGCGAAGAAACGGTGGGAAGGGGGAACGGAAGGGAGTATTGACGCTAAATCGATACAAAATGACAAAAATAAAAAAAAAAGAAAGAAAGAAAAAGAACCATTAATTCTAACTCTATTCTATCTCTATATTCTTCTACCGACTATATTTTTCTAATTGTATTTGTACGTTGAATTGTAAGCTCTAACTGACCAAGCGCTGTTCCGTGCTTGCGAGAGACAAGATACAAAAAAAGAGAACCGACAGCGAGAGAAAGAAGAAAAAATCAGATGAGAAAATGCCGACGAGCGATGAATACGTAGCCCATAAACATAAATAAAGCGTAAAACCTGACAAAAGAGAGGAGAAAACGGCTCATGTTGTTTCTTTGAAATTGAGATTACGTTGCCCTTTTTTGCTATAAGGTGTCTAGTGTATGTTTTTTATCGATCCTGATTTACGGAACGTTCTGTAAACGCGCACGTATTTACGCGTATGTACAGGCTACGTAAGCTCGCGCGTGAGAAATCGCGAGACATAAAGGAGAGACAAAGAACTATGCGAAAAGTGAGAAGAAAATCGGGAAAAATTAATCGAGCGTAGAAGTTCTTAAGAGTAATCGAAAAGAAAAGAAAAAAAAGAAAAAGAGAACGATCGCGTTTCGACGAAATTAACGAATCGCGACGTTGCACTGTATAATATCGATCGCTTAATCAATCTAATCGTACACGTAACATTATCGATGTAGTTTTAAATATCTCGTAACCGCGTATGCACCAACTCGAAAGGGAATCGATTAATTAGGACGTTTCGAGAGTTGAAGAGTGCTTTGCTCTCTCGACGTTTCACACGATTCGAGTTATCCGATCCGTTTCTACTTTCTGTGCTCTGTACACGGTTTCCCTCTGTATAAGAGCGTCGCTGTGTCTCGCAGAGACCTCGCGGAGAACAGTGATACACGATTTTCTCTATTCTGCCCGGTCGATAGCGGAGGTACAGAGCCAAAGACGAGGGGAAAAGAGTTACCCTCTCTCTCTGCCAGTAGCGGATCAGTCACGTGACGTCGTGACACGTGGCGGAAGCGTGGGGGAACAGCGTCGTAGAAGGGGAAGGCAGAGTGGGGACACAGTTCTTAATCTGGCGACTCCGCGGAGGTAAACGGGATCGGTGATCCTTCGCATTTCTTTAGCACACACCGCAGAGGTGCTGTCGAGAACACATTGGATGATAAAAATGTAAATAAGGCTTTGATTTTCATTGGACCGGATCCACGATAATCCTTGATAATCATCGGACGTTGCGTCATCCGCAGTCTTCCGTTGAGCAAACTGCGGGGTTTATGCATTTATGGTACACGTGAATATTGCAACGGCACCGTGAAGTAAAGTTCGCAACAAAGATTAACACGTTCGTTTAGTATTTAACTTAATCTCTTGACAGACTGAATACATTTGTCTCCGAATTTCTCTTTTCTAGAATAACACAGGCGAGCGAGATTTTAAACGGCGACTACAAGATGGCATATCAAAAGCGAGTTACATTTCTGAGAACCATGAGCTGTTCCGTGCTTGACATTAGGGGTACAAATTCATTCGTGTCCCTTATAGTCACTCAATTGTACAGTGCATCACTTGTTTGAACTAAACTTTAGTTTAATGAAAATTAATAGCGCGCATGCTTATTGGATTCTATTCGAAATCCTCATCACGTGTCCGGCTCGATATTAGAGCGCAAGGGGTTAGTTTGTACACCTGACACCTTACGCAACGGCAGGAAATTTGCATGAACATCCACAGTCTGACGACAAGCTGGTGAAAGTAAACAACGATAGGGAGAGGCGCGATTATAAATGAAAATATGAGAAGATTATCAGAGCGCGATCGTACGGAGGGAAGTTCGTAATCTATTTTCAGTAGTGGTTCTCAGCGAATGCGTCAACGTCTCTCGCTTGATCTTGTCCACGCGACTCATACCTTTCGCTACCGAAATCTCGGGTGATCGTCTTTCCGAACTTCTCGCGTGAACTTGAAGACTTTTCGTGGGCCATTGACCAGCGAATAAAGAGAGTTTGCCTAATCTAGGAGTAGTCTGTTCGGATTGAAAGAGTGTGAGGGGGCTGGGGGCAGGCAATGTTTGGTATTGATAAACCGAGCAGAATTTGTTAAGCAACAAGTAAGAGATTTCGCGCGATCTCTCGTTCTGGCAGACCAATTTCTAAAATAGAAGATTGAGAACAGTGACTTCACCGCTCCGTTGAGGGTTTTTATCGAGTTCGAAGTATACGTATAGCGAACGTTTTAAGAGACTTCTTCGAAGTTGTTACCATATCGTATTTTGAGTGTTTGTATATCTACTATAAATACATAGAATCCATAGTCTGTTGATAACAATCTACTTCGATAATCCTGCGACTGTGTTAGTAGGAGCACCGAAATTACTTTCTCCAGATGTTTAAGAATTTCGTCGGGCCTGCCGATCAGTGAATTCGCCGACGGTTTTTTAATTAGCAACAATCATCCTTCCCTTTCCTTCTGCGATGATGCCGAAAAACACGTTTCACTTCTCGACAGAGAAAAGATTGCCCCGGTGAATCACTTATTGGCACGCCTAACAGCAGCGATGGCGACACGAACAACACGACCTTCGTTGACCTTCGTCAAGCCGAAATCTAGTCGATGAGAGGCTTTTTTACTCGAAGCTTTATCGATCGTTCTCTAAAATCACGTTCTTGGTCTTTTAGACTTCGACTAATCAACAGATCTTCTAAAATAAAGATAAAAAAAGAAAAATGATTCTCGCACACCTAACTAACATAACAGCTCATACAATGAGTCCTTTAAGATGCGTAAGACGTTGTTGTATATAATATTATTACGATGAAATTTCTCCCGTTTGATTCGATGCATCGCGAAGCCGTCATTCTTTGCCGGCTTGGGTGTACAAAGCGCGTTTTCCTCGATTCAAGATCCCGAAAGTTCACATCTTTAGAATTTCATCGAATGATATATAGCAATAATGAAAAAATGAACAATAAGATTAGAACTCGACGAAGGGAGAAGGAGGAGAAAAAGATGAGGACGAGGAGGGGGAGAGGGAGAGCGGAGAGAGAGGGAGGAGAAGGAGGAGAGAGAAAAAAAACAGAAAAGCGAAGAAAATGGGGAAAAAGAGAAAGAGAATCTCATAATGTATTTATCTTGGTCCGATTTGTTTGTAAAAAGATTTTCTATTTTTCTACGCGAAATTCAATGTTCGCACAAAATGTTACGCGTCATAGCCAGAAAGTTTCAACTGTTACTTGTTGCCGAATCAACTACTTTTCTAAATTCCTCGCCTATTCCTCGTTCGAGGAAAGATATTTTTCAGTTTCGTGAGAGTGTTGAAGAATAACTTAAGAAGGTAGAACCTCGAGAAAGAACCGTCATCCAGATGATTGACACCTGTTCGAACGGTGCGACGAATAATCAAAAACAAAACGAAGATAAGAAAAAAAACAAAAAAAGGGGAAGAAGGGGGGGGGGGTGGAGGTAAAGGAGAAAAAACGGAAAAAAGCTTTCCATTGCCACTTTAGACAAAAAATAAATACATAAAAAGGACTTTAATCTAAAAAAAAACGCGAGTTCACTGTTCCGGTAGCTGTAGACAGTCTGGAGATCCGCGATGCACTCGTTACGATTAACATTGCACGAAGGAGAATCATTGCACGCGATACTTCGTCAATTAAGGGGAATGTGGAAAGCAAAGATGGTGCTCGCGTACAGCCGCACCGAGAAACACCAATCGGTTATAATCTACCAATCGCAAAAATAAGAAAAAACTAACGGTTATCGTTTGGAAGTTTAGCCCCCTGTCATCGGTTTCAATGATCTTGAAATGTTCCACCGAGGTCATCGCTTTAGACCACCTTTAGATCTCCTAATTAGTTTACAGATCAAAAATACAAAATGTTGTAGACAGTTTCTGTTAATTAATCCAGTTTTTTAGTCTGGATCTAATTAATCCAACTCGTACACCATACATTTCCAAAAGGACGAAATTATGTATTTCACTTTGTTAAATCACGAGCAATTAATATATCCATGGCAAAAGGCGTGCATAACGATAATAAATTTTAACAGAAAGTTCGCGGCAAAAACGAGTAAATAAAGCATAAAACAGTGAGAATATTTGAAGAAAAAGGAAAAATTCTTGTCGATCGAAAATTGAAATACAAATTATAATTATGACCTTTTTCACAGCAAGTGCGTATTCAATTTTTTCTTTTTCCATTTTACCAATTTTTGGTAATTTACGTGGCCGTGTTGCATAGAAAACAGTACATTTAATTTCAAAATTTTTAGTATTAATTTCTTTTTCAGACGCAAAAATTTTTATCGAAACGTTGAGAAATTGAAATATTTAACTTGCACATTTGTTGTTTCCAAAAAGGATCGAACCTGGCGCCAATATCAGAATATTTGAAGGTATTGAACCGATTGAAAGGTAAAATTTTCGTTTAGTTTCCAATACAATTTTGATTTTGCTTAAAGAACCGTAATGCGGTAATGCAGGAAAAAGTTGTTTAAAATGACGACCCCATGACAGGGAATTTCGAGGTCGGTGCAACCGATGGGGAGGGTGAACTTCTGGAAGATTAATTGAATAACATTTACCCTACTTAAACGTGAGCGCAGAGATAATATTCCCGGGGTTGTTAGTCCCGTGTGGTGTTTAGTCGAGACAGTACAGCAATTCTTTTATACCGTGTTTATCTGATGTTGTTAAGCCTTAACATTAAATATCGGCCAAAGGAAATGCACACACAATCGCAGACAAACAAACAAACATTCATACATACACATACATAATATACACAGGAACCACACGGACGCTGCAAACTGGCGAGCGAACCTATTTTATATACACGTGGACGCATAGTAATGTAGCAGACACACAGGCATGTAAAACAATCATACATACGCCCACACACACAGACATGGAGAAAGAAAGATTCAGAGGCACACGGATACGCAGAATACAGGGCACACGACACACGCACAATCGTTTCCGTGACTCTATCGGTCTTTCCAAACAGAAACCAAAAAAAAAGAAAACAGTAACAGAATAAAACCTGTTGTTTCTTCGTCGAGAACATATTCCATGCGCGCCGGATCGAACCACGCTAATTAAACAAGGAAATCATTCGAGTCGGCGCGGAGACGCAGAGAAACAAACTAAAAAAAAAATGGAAAAGAGAAACAATGAAAGGTTACACACGTACATGATGAACATACATCGATATCTACACGAAAAAAAAATGTAAATTATTTACATATTATTTACGTACCTATATACATATTCTAAGTGTAAGAAACACGTACACATGTATGCATACCATTCGTACAGACATACATACATACGTACGTCAAACGCGTGCGTATAAATATATATACGTACATATTACATATACATATAATATATGCATACATAGATATATATGTATATCATTATATATAATTAAGCAATTATATATAATACTATATGTATATATTATTATTATTATCAAAAAAGGAAAAAACAAATGCAGAAGTAGAGTGTAAGTTGATTATAAACTATTTCAAGGAATCAAATTTGCATGTTACGACGATAAACGGGAATGGGATATTAAGACGGATATGGGATGAGAGATTAAGGGATGAGAATGGTAGTGATTGAGAGAGATAGAGGAAGAGAGAAATAGAAAGAGACAGAGAGAAAGAGATGGAACAGTTGGAAGAGAGAGAAAGAGAGAGAGAGAGCAACAAGGATGTTAGGAGTAATAATAGCGAGTTAACAACACTGTAAACGATTAAGGAATGCGTCAAGGGGATGCGAATCGACGCGCTTGCGGAACAATTTTTGCGAAACGCGAAACTGACTCCGATTCTCACAGTCCGTGGAGAGAAGTATCGGACCCAGATCAGACATTTCGAATGCGAGGGGCAATCGAGAAGTGTCGATACACATGTACATCGTTCGCATGATGGGTGTACCGTCGCGGTCGCGAAACGCAGCCCTCTTGCTCGCGGATTCATGTTTGTTTGGTTTTTATTGTCAGAAGTTTCTATTTTTCCATAATACGATAAGGGACGATAATATTTACTATTAAATATGTGCGTATGTATATGTATGCAAGTTCACGTACGTAAACATGGGATGATGGATGAAGAGTGAGAGAGAATCAGAGAGAAAGAAAGAGAGTGCGTGAAAGATTGGAGAAAGGATAAGGGTTGTGGAACAGTGAAGATTTGGAAACGGTGATGTGAACGGTGAAAGAATAGTTGAACCGTGAACGAACCGTTCATTGGCGACGTTAAGTATGTTAGACGGTGCAAGTGATATCAATACTTATTAATACTATTAATTAGTAACTTTCGATAAGAGGGAAAACCAATGGAAACGAGGGAAAATTAAGAAGTGAATTGATATTAAAACTGCAAGTCTATGGAATAAATTGTGTGTGGAATTCGTAACGACGCATTGTGACGAAAAAATATTCAATTGAAGATGCACCGACAATGACACAAGGGAAAATGGCTGCGCTGTCCACGGGTCATACTTCCTTCGCAAGTTCTGCAACACTCTTCATGCGAACTTCTGTTTGTATGAAACACGCACATGTAGTACAGTGTTCCCTCGATGCAAGCGCTTCGGCCAAGTTGTGAACTCATCTGGAGTAGTGGACACGATTTTATGATTGCTTCATTGGCTGATATACGGCAAGATAGCGATTAGAATGCGGATTTTTTTCCGGTTCACATTTTTACAGGCTAATTTGTGTAAAGGAGGACTTCTTTACCAAGGATTCTATCGAACTATAAACGGGACAGATATTGTATTTCGATTACATAATGAAAAAGAACACTGAAGTTTTAATAACGTTTATGTGAAAGAAATGTTTGCAAGAGAGAGATATTTTATTTCATAAAAACACGATACCGTTTCTCTACAGATTTTATCGAATTGGAAACATGCCAGAAATTTTATTTTAATTACAAAATGTAAAAGTGATTTCTTTAAGCTTCAGCCGCGTAATAACGATTTTCCAATAAAGCAACGGTATTTCTCGTGAAATATCCTGTAAAAATGTAAAGTCAGTATCCACTGTAACGATAAAATTTCACAAAATTCTAATCGACTCTGGAAACCAACAGAACCACAACATACATATAAAAAATGTGAAAGCAACTCCAGTTAAAACGTTTAAAATAACAACTAATTACTGCTTGTGCAAGAACATCGTTTCTTCAACACCTTGATGACGGACCTATTTAGTATCTAGCACGTTCAACTATTTCATTAGAAACGTTCCAAATGATTGTTTCAGAGTTCGTATGATTTGTTTCATATTTCGAATCCATGTACATTGGGCGCCATATTGAGTCGTCAGTCGTTAAGGTGTTTATGAAAGAGGGATGCGCAACGTTGGAATACTAAATTGTTAAACGTGGTGTAAAAACGACAGAGACATGAAAAAGGACGATGAGGAGGGAACACTGCGACTACAGAGAGAATGAAGAAGTCAGAACGGTGGAATCCACGATGACAGCACAGTGGAAAATCCCTAGGATAGCGTCGTTGAAGGGAATGGCGTGAACGAGCGGAAACAGACCGAGAGAGAGAGAGAGAGAGAGAATGAGAGAGAAAGAGAAACAATTTTTTTCTTGTTATGAACTAAGTGTGCCTAGTCAATAGAATATATCTTGTCAATTTTAATATTATATATATATATTATATATTATATATTATTACACGATTATATTATTTAAACTTGATACCGTAATATAATGTGAAACCTATCGGACATGAAAAAAAAATAATGATACGACAATGATTGTGCTGTGTTGTACTACGAAATGTTGGCCTGTGACTATATTTGTAGCTATTATACATACGTACACGCATACAACCAAAACAAAGAAAAGAAAAACATGGAGAAACACCGCATACGTACATATATATACGTGTCTATATATGTAGGTTGTGCAAACTTTTCGGAAACAAGTCGAGGTGTCGAATCGCGAAGTTGCAATCATATGCGCATAATTATTTGCAATCTATCGAAACGAAGCCGATTAAACTGTTCTTTCCGTTCCTTCTGTTCGTAATTGAGTTGATTGAAGTCTGTACCGTATTTACTTGGTGGTGGTCGCTTCGATTGCTGTGGTAGTTGATAAATAATGATAATTATGCGTAGCGGCGACGAAACAAAATGGATGCGTGGTCACGATCGCGCGGACTCGCGTGTCGAAAACCGACCAATCTCCTTCTATCGCGTTGGACGACGATCGAATCTCGCGCGCCTCAACGTTTCAGTCACTTCGACAGCGATTTCGCGACTTGAACCCGTGAGTTTCGCGACTGCGCCTCACTGCGAATTTGTTTGCGAGCGAACGACTTGCGGGGTGGCAGAGCACCACCGGAGACTGGGGGATCGTTTTTCGAGCCAGTGTTCCTTACTTTTTTCCAGAAAAAGGACACGTGCAAAGAGCACAAAATCTCGGATCTCCTCAACGTCGAGCCGAAACAACGAGAGAATTCAGAATGCTCGGAATTCGAGGAAATTCTTTTATTTTTCGCTTGTTCGTCCTCGCCTCGGGGACCTTCTCGATCTTCCGGCGATCCGAGACCAATTTATAATTTTTCGAGCGTGTTTGCGGAACGAAAAGCGATCCCGAGGATGTAAGGTTCGCCATAAAAATTGGAGAATGACGGTGTGACGAGAGGGACGTTGGAAACGGGAAGGGACAGGTGAGAAAGGGAAAGAATGCGAGACAGCTAGGAAGATTGTGAGAGAAAGTAGAAGAGAGAAACAGAGAGAGAGTGTGTGTGTTAGTACGTGTGCGCGCGTGCGTGCGTGTGTGTGTGTGTGTCTAGAACTCCAGAGAAAACGAGAGAGAAAGATGCGCCGAGCGAAATTTATTTTTTCTAACGAAAACTTGTCTCACTTAAGCAGTACTAACCTCCTCCCCTACCTTGTTACACGCGAAATTGATACTGTTAACAATTGGCTTATGAACAATGTTGAAAAGAACGCGGAAGAAAGCGTGAGTGGATCTGATGTTAAACAGAAAGGATGCATTTCGATGTGGGTATCAGCATGTGTGTGTGAGAGAGCAAGAGAGAGAGAGAGAATGAGGACGAAAAGGCGCAAAAAGGGAATGAAAGGTAAGAAAGAATCACGGGTCATATCAAGGTTGGTTATGGAGTAAGAGGGCTATTTATTTAGGACGTAACTAAATGGTCTGTTTTAATGTGTCACGGGCTACACGTACTGTACTATAATATCTGATAATAAAGTATTTTGTTTGCTTCAAAATAAATACGCTTATTTATCTTCCAAACTAAGCTAATTTTTGCGGAAGGTAAGTGGTACATATCCTTAAACGCGTATATTGATCTTCTTGTGAGTGTGGTATCTTCTAAAAAAGATTGCGAACCTTTAAATCGATATGCAAATATACTTATTAACAGAGTTGGACAATAATTTTATTTAAATAAAAATTTCGAATAGAGTGGGTTTAAAACCCACTTCGAAAAAACCTACTTTATTCGTAATTTTTATTTAGGTACAGTTTTTGCCCAACTCTGCTTATTAATCAATTCTAGTTCATTTTAGATATTCATTGTTTAGTTTCATGTTTAGACGAACAGAACTATAAACATTTCACAACAAACGTGAAAGAATTGTTAAGCGTTATTAATTTAAAAAACTGCATTAATTTTCAACATTTTCAGTATTAGATTCTATATAATCGCGTATATGACGAACAAACTATGAACTCTCTCAGAACTACAAAGTAGTAAAGTCAACGTATGTGACTCCTAGAAGGTACATGTATTAAGTCCGTGTTTTATTACAAATCAGTGCCGCAATAACAATTCTTAAATAATATCTTCGTATTCGTGTACATTGTTTTCTGATTATCAGATTATTTTCACGCTGTCAACGAACAACAAGATAAAAAAGTATATGTATCCTGTTAATACAATTATTACACGAGTGTTCAACAAGTAATGTTGATTCCCTTTTAACTTGAGCGTTGTTACATCTTTATACAAATTGTAAGAAAGGCTCGTAAATATGAAAATCGATTTGGCATCGAAAGTATTCCTTTTAAAACCTATGATCCACTATTGGTGAGCACTATAAGCTCTTAAAAGTCTTACATTCTTTTTTTATTATGAGGTGAAATAAATTTTCAGATTTCCATTTATGCTGCATCGATTGCAAGTAACAGGGTGCCAAATAGAATTCAGTTTGAATGTAAAGTTAATATAAAATTGTCAACTTATGCAAGCAATTCCAATAATTTAATCACTCTCTATAAAAGGTCTCTGTAAAAGATCTTCATAAGAGAGGTTCATCAATTAACTTGTACACCTAGTGAGTGGTATTGCTTCATCCGATAGTGACAGATTCGAGGATAAAGATCATATTTCTAGCACGTTGAAGTAAAAATCGATGATGGCTGAAGCTTTGAAATCGTGCTTCTCTCTCAGCCACCCTCAATTCTACACTGAATGTCTATGCCAATGATTCAATTTATTTTTGCAATTATAAATGGTCATATGCAAGATTTTTAAAAATTCCTTCAACATCCGGAAATGGAGGGTTCCTGAGATCATTTGAAGCGACATTTTCCTTTGCAAAAAGAAAGCGACTTCGTTAAGGAGTTATTTACGAAAAACACGGATGAATCAGAGCGCGGCTACAGCAAACGGAGTTCGACTTGGCGACAGGTCTCGCTTAGCGTGGCGTCGCCGTTGGTCGAGCCAGAATCAATCCGCTGTGTCCGCGCTATGATTGGTCCGTGTTTTTCGTTAATAACTCCTAAACAAAGCCGCGGACACCAATTTTTCAAAGGAAAGTGTCGCTTCAATGGATCTCAGGAACCTCCCATTTCCGGATGTTGAAGGAATTTTGAGACAACCTATACATTAAAGACAGGGCTACAAATTAATTTGTACACTTGGTAAGTGATATTGCTTCGTCCAACAGTTACTGATTCGAAGATAAAGATTATATGTCTCTAACATTGGTGCAACAACCGATGAATGCCAAACTTTCGTAGACACCCTGCATGTTCCACTGACTGTGGCTAGATACCATATGTTTCGGTAATGATAAATGAACGATTATGTTAAGGGTATGAAAGGGTATCGAATTAATTTGTACACAAGGTAACTGATGTTGTTTCGTCTGGCAGTGACAGATTCGAGGATAAAGATTATGTGGTTCTTATATTGGTGCAACAATCAATGAATGCCAAAGTTTCGTAGCTACCCTCTATGTTCTACTGACTGTAGTTAAATATCATATATGTATAATGTGATATATGATGAAAATATGTTTCAGTATTGATAAATGAACGATTATGTTAAAGAAAGGGTGTCGAATTAATTTGTACACTTAGTAACTGATGTTGTTTCGTCTGGCAGTGATAGATTCCAGGATGCAGATTACATATATGTCTCTTATATTGGTGCAACAATCGATGAATGCCAAAGTTTCGTAGCTACCCTCTATGTTCTACTGACTGTGGTTAAATACCATATGTTTCAGTAATGATAAATGAACGATTATGTTAAAGAAAGGGTGTCGAATTAAATTGTACATAAGGTAACTGATGTTGTTTCGTCTAGTCATGACAGATTCGAGGATAAAGATTATATGTTTCTTATATTGGTGCAACAACCGATGAATGCCAAAGTTTCGTAGACACCCTGCATGTTCCACTGACTGTGGCTAGATACCATATGGTTCGGTAATGGTAAATGAAAAGGATGTCGAATTAATTTGTACACTTAGTAACTGATATTGTTTCGTCTAGCAGTGACAAATTTGAGGATAAAGATTATATATTTTTTATATTGATCCCACAATCGATGAATGCTAAAGTTTCGTAGCTACTCTCCATATTCTACTGACTGTGGTTAGATACCATATGTTTCAGTAATGATAAATGAACGATTATGTTAAAGAAAGGGTGTCGAATTAAATTGTACACTTGGTAACTGATGTTGTTTCGTCTAGCAGTGACAGATTCGAGAATAAGGATTATATGTTTCTTATATTGGTGCAACAACCGATAAATGCCAAAGTTTCGTAGCCATCCTTCATGTTCCACTGACTGGGGCTAGATATCATATATAATGTGATATACATATAATGAATATACGTTTCAGTGATGATAAATGAACGATTATGTTAAAGAAAGGGTGTCGAATTAATTTGTACACTTGGTAACTGATATTGTTTCGTTCAGGAGCGACGAGTTCAAGGATAAAGATCATATATCTCGCACATACATTGATGCGTTAAGTACCTTTGACATCGGCAGTTTCACGAGGGAGACGATAGCTCGGTCGAAGCTTCGTAATCGTGCTTCCCTCTCCTAAGCCACCCCCTGTCTTCCACTGACTGTCTGTGCCTATGATTCCACCCCCTTGCAAGAGACTCGATCGATGGAGCGACGTCCGCGGTGACTAACCCGTCGACGGGCTCCCTCGCTCGTCAGGTAATCCACTGACGTACTCTCGTGCACGCAAACCACAGACACAAACGCGAGCAAACGCGTCTTTGAGCAACGGGGATTACACGAATGAAGAAAACAAAAGGGGTAAATGTACACGAGCATACAATTAATTCCGGACCTCAGGATATATCCACGCAGAAGCGACGACTGGCAACTTTTTGCCGTTTGTTGTCGCCAATGCGTGCTCCTAAACGTTTCCAACAAACGTTTTGTTATACGCGATCCAAAAACCCATGTACACGTTGGAACGTATCACAAAGCATGCGATTCGCGATTTTCTGATTCAGAGTTGTTAAAAGAGCAGAAAACAAATAGGCCTCATTTTAGACATTAAATTTTATGAGTAGCTGGAAATTTTTCTATTACACTCCTCATTAATTGATTCGTCAACTAAAGAACTTTTGATTATGTCAAAAATGCATTTTCTGAAGTAGATGTTGTGAAACACGATGCTAACGATTCAGAAAGAAAACATAATTTCGTCGACTACAGTAGTGTATCGAATTTTATAATATATGATTTATAGACATCGAATGCAGTCGAAAATGATACGGAATTTTTGTATACAATTAACAATATCAATAAAATCTTTTTATTGTATTTGTAATTTACGAAAAGACAAAACAAGATTAACCAAAGAACACGATATTCGTATCTGTCCTCGATCGATTTCACACCCGACCATATTGTTTAAACGGAATACACATATATTTCTCGCAAACTGTACTTCCATATTTCCTCGAACCACTGCAACAGATTTGCGCAACGAATTCTCCATACGACCCCAAATATTTTCACTTCTTGGAGCACTGGAAGAGCAGAGATTACCGTAGGTTAACACAGATACAGGGATAGATCATGGAAAAGGAAAGGAAAAGAATTCTTTTACCGTCTTGAAAATTCTATAACAGATTCCCTGGGGAAATCAGGTATACGACTGCCAGCGCAGAAGGTTGTCGGATCGTTTTCCGACTACGCAAAGGTATTCCCTGAATGTGGAATTACAAAAATGTTTATTGAACTATGCGGATCATCTTGTGCAATGAATGGTGTTCTTCGAGGAAACGGTCTTCCTGCGGAATATTGTAGACTGATAGCGAAGATTTACTTTCCATATGTTGACTACCGAGAGATTATACAAATAGTTTTTTCATTCATCCAGCACAGCGTTTCCCAAAGTGTGGGACGCGCCCACCCTGGGCGACGGGAAGAGTTTGATGGGGGTATGCACTGCATCGCCTACTAGAAGTTAGCCCCCCACTTGTGGAATTAAACAATTTCAACAGTTGTGCTGAATTGTGCTATGTTTGTGCTATATTGTGCTCGAATATTATAACTGTAATATAAAAAATAAGATGAAAAATTGAAAAAATCGATTTTTTGAGTAGCCCCCCACTTTTCATTTTTTTCAATTTTCTCAATTGTGCTAAGTTGTGCTAGGTTGTGCTAAGATTGTGCTAAAGTATTATTTAAAAAGATTATAAATAAAGAAGTTATAGTGAAAAATCGATTTCGACATGTAATTAACGTTAAAGTATGAAACATTTATCCAAACAGCATATAATCGTATATCTGAGTTGTGCTATCCTAGCACAACTCAGATATGCAATATTACTATGTTCGGATGATCAGAAAGACTAAAAATGATAGAGTACCTTAGCGCGAAGGGCAGCGCACAAGAGTAAAGTGCCCTTTATATCGTTGTGCTGGGAAAATTAAAAGTTGTGCTGACTTGTGCTAGGCTAGCACAACTCAGATATAGATTATATGCTGTTTGGATAACTGTTTCTTACTTTAACGTTAATTACATGTCGATATCGATTTTTCACTATAACTTCTTTATTTATAATTTTTTAAATAATACTTTAGCACAATCTTAGCACAACTTAGCACAATTGAGAAAATTGAAAAAAATGAAAAGTGGGGGGCTACTCAAAAAATCGATTTTTTCAATTTTTCATCTTATTTTTTATATTACAGTTATAATATTCGAGCACAATATAGCACAAACATAGCACAATTCAGCACAACTGTTGAAATTGTTTAATTCCACAAGTGGGGGGCTAACTTCTAGCAGGCCACTGCATCGGGCTTCGGCTGCGCCTGGTTAGCGCCTCTGCCTCTCACTTTCCACCCGAAAGCTGCTCTAGACAGCCGTGAAAAATAAGTTGCAACTGGTTGCAAATGCAACGTGTGTATTCGGGGAAAGTTCTGAAATACATCTTGCCTTTTCCAATTTCACATTTATGTGAAGTTGCTTTTTAGCATATGTAGACATTGAGTCAAGAAGGGAACAGACTTTTGGATGTGGAATCGCATCTAAGATTAAAATTAACAACCAGGGAACCAAATTACGATCTGTCGTCTCAACATATATAATTTCATCTTCTCATTGATTATAACGAATGTTATTTATAATAAATAGTGGATATTTTTATCGATCGCAATTTTTTGATATATAAGAATTAATTTTTCGCGGCGCTCTGGTTCGATCATTATTTTATTATACTTGGCTCTACTGTAGCGAATATGTCAAAGTGACATACATGTGCTCTTCCAACTAGTGGAGGAAGAAGGAAAGGTGGTGGTTTTTGTGTTTCGTCCTAGACCCGCTAGAGGACTCATCAGTAAGGCTAACTAGCGGGCCCTACCTTATACACGGGATGTACGAAGGCGTTTGAAGAACGTATATATACTAATAGGTGACATATTAGTAACTTGCGAGAAAACCTTATTATTTATAATATAAATTTTATTTATTTTATTATGAATGAATTTTATTTTTCGTTTATTATCATTTTGTTTATGTACTAATAAAGGAAGAAATAAACATATTTTGATTGCTATGAAAGTATATGCAATTTTTTTTACGAGGGATACTCAGTCATACCAAAATTTTAGAAGGGTTACACAGATATCAAAAGATTGGAAAACACTGGTAGAAGTTAACTCAAAAGGTTGAAATTTCTTATAATGATTTATTCCTTTGGGTACAGTCTCGCTTACACACTGTAAGTAAGATTAATTTTGAAATCTAGACCCAAAATTGTATTACCCAATTACATCCGAAGCAGCAGTCAATGTATTATTTATGTCTTGTATGGTAGAAATATATTAAAGTTATAATTTTATAAATATACTTATACGGATCTAGGAAGGCTCTTCCGCTTAATTAAATGTCAACTTTCACTCTAACACCCTGTAAATGTACATATTTACGCATTTAAATATCATTTAATTTTCTAATAATCGATGAAAAATAGTTCTAAAAAACCATGCGGTGCCATCTACAAGATAATATTGAAAGTTTTGATGCAAACGTGTAATAAATAAATATTTAAAACAATCATTTATAAATAAATTACTACAAAATTTAGATTGAAATTCTGATCTTAAACAAACAGTTTATTTACTGTTTTCCTACATTGTCCATGTTTATCAGTATATATGTTTTAATAAAAATAATTCTAAATGTGATAACATTTACAACAACACCACAATATGACAATAATATCAATAAAAAAATAATTTGAAACAAATTCATCATCAACAAAAATTATTTTTCCAAGTTGTCAATTGAAATTTAACGATGTATCGTAGTTTTTCGGAGTCTCCAATTTTTCTAGAATCCAAAATGGATATCATAAAGTGCGATTCTTGTTAGTTTTCATTTGACGTTTCAAAAGTTAATAACTTTCTACGGGCAAGCATACAAAAATTATTTTAGATTGGAGTGTGAATGATTCTTGCCATTTTTGTCGTAAGAAACAATGTGAATTTTGGTAAGAATTATTTGCTATGTTCGAGAGTTGACACAGCGCCAGTGTACATGTCGGCAAAACGCTGAAACTGTTAGCCAAACTTTGTTACCAACAGTTGTATGATGATTTCAGCACCGACGAGATACTGCCAGCGCCCGTGTTATTCCGCGGTAAGGTAAGTGGGCGCAATGGGCGGGTTGGTAACGGTGGAAATTACAGTGACCTGAAAGACCACGTCGCTAGAAGTTCCACCACTAGTATAAGTGTAGACAATTTCTTTTACGTTTATGTATATATATGCGTTAGAATATAAGTTATATATATGTACAATGTGAACACTTTATGTATGAACATAAAATGAATAAATAAAAACAATGTTATAAAGAACCGCTTATATTGATTGAACCAGCTACTCTTCCCGAATGTCTGGCTCAACACTGAATTGTATTACTGAAATTCCGGATACCTCCTTCGATATCATATTCTCCTAATACAAAGTTCAATTTTCGAGGAAATCGAGAAATTTTCGGAAATTTTCGACCGTCTGACTTGACGTTGAGTTGTATTACTGAGTTATCGAAAATTTTCGAGCGTCTCACTTGACGTTGACTTGTACTACTGAAATTCTGGATAACTCCTTCGATATCATGTTCTCTTAATACAAAGTTCAATTTTCGAGGAAATCGATCAATTTTCGGAATTTTTTGACCGTCTGACTTGTCGTTGAGTTGTACTACTGAATTTTCAAAAATTTTCGAGCGTCTGACTTGACGTTGACTCGTACTACTGAAATTCGGGATACCTCCTTCGATATCATATTCTCCTAATACAAAGTTCAATTTTCGAGGAAATCGATCAATTTTCGGAAATTTTTGAAAGTCTGACTTGTCGTTGAGTTGTACTACTGAATTCTCGAAAATTTTCGAGCGTCTGATTTGGCGTTGACTCGTACTACTGAAATTCCGGATACCTCCTTCGATTTCATATTCTCCTAATACAAAGTTCAATTTTCGAGGAAATCGAAAAATTTTCTGAAATTTTCGACCGTCTGACTTGACGTTGAGTTATACTACTGAATTTTCAAAAATTTTCGAGCGTCTGACTTGACGTTGACTCGTACTACTGAAATTCCGGATACCTCCTTCGATTTCATATTCTCCTAATACAAAGTTCAATTTTCGAGGAAATCGAAAAATTTTCTGAAATTTTCGACCGTCTGACTTGACGTTGAGTTATACTACTGAATTTTCAAAAAATTTCGAGCGTCTGACTTGACGTTGACTCGTACTACTGAAATTCCGGATACCTCCTTCGATATCATATTCTCCTAATACAAAGTTCAATTTTCGAGGAAATCGATAATTTTTCGGAAATTTCGACCGTCTGACTTGACGTTGAGTTGTACTACTGAATTTTCGAAAATTTTCGAGCGTCTGACTTGACGTTGACTCGTACTACTGAAATTCCGGATACCTCCTTCGATTTCATATTCTCCTAATACAAAGTTCAATTTTCGAGGAAATCGAAAAATTTTCTGAAATTTTCGACCGTCTGACTTGACGTTGAGTTATACTACTGAATTTTCAAAAAATTTCGAGCGTCTGACTTGACGTTGACTCGTACTACTGAAATTCCGGATACCTCCTTCGATATCATATTCTCCTAATACAAAGTTCAATTTTCGAGGAAATCGATAATTTTTCGGAAATTTCGACCGTCTGACTTGACGTTGAGTTGTACTACTGAATTTTCGAAAATTTTCGAGCGTCTGACTTGACGTTGACTCGTACTACTGAAATTCCGGATACCTCCTTCGATGTCATATTCTCCTAATACGAAGTTCAATTTTCGAGGAAATCGAAAAATTTTCGGAAATTTTCGACCGTCTGACTTGACGTTGAGTTGTACTACTGAATTTTCGAAAATTTTCGTGCGTCTGACTTGACTTTGATTTGTGCTACTGAAACTCCATTTTTCGGGAATTTTTGAATTGCGTAAGTACAAATCATCGACAATTCAGGTGGTCGAAAATCTATGAAAATTTTCCAAAATCTAGAAAAATGATTCTAGTAATAGGAGTATGAGATATAGAAGGAGATGGCACGAAATTCGGTAGTACAACGCAACATCGAGTCAGAACACCAAAAAACCTCAAGTTTTGTCGAATGTAATTAATTCTGCTTTACTTAAAGTTTTTGAAGATGTTAAGCTAATTCTGCTATCGCATATTCATGTAGAGAGTAGGGAGGAAAGAACACATTAAGTATTGTAACTAATATTCTTTATTTTTCATCAAAAGATTACAATATTATATGTATGTCTATTGTGGCGAGGTGTTATTAAGGTGTCTAGCAGCATTGTGGAGACGTAGATGCGAATACGAATGTAGGTAGTTTCTCCCCAGGCAGCGACTGCTAATTTTTATTTCAATCAACGTAATCCTCGTGAAATTCTGCATTAGAGATGAGTGTAACTTACTGCGTACTGAAGTGCTAGGAACAGAGAGGAACAAAATTAGCACACGATGATTATATAGACATTCGGGAAAGTAATAGAATTATAGGAGTTCGAGGCTCGAAGCAATATTATTCGCATTGTAACAAACATCAAATGAACAAGGTTGAATAATATATTTTGTTCTAAAGCAACGTGATATTGCAAAATGTTATGGAAAGGAATAGGTTTGAAATAATCGTGGATATTAATTTACACTCTAGTATGCAATATTAACGAAAATTTAAAGTGTGCAGCTATTAGCTCGACATTATCCTTTATTCGTAAGATACTAGTAGTTCTTACGAATAGAGGATAATGTCGATTGCCCAGGTCTCACCACGAGGAGGTTGCTGCACAAGAGACCCGGAAAGGGAGTCAGAACGAATGCAATATTCCTTCTGGCTCCCTTTCTTACAACGACGAAACTTATACTAATTTACGCAGGTACGTCGAGTAATTATGGCGGAGGAAAAGGTGTGAATCGGAGAAGTCTCCGATCCACGGGGACCAAAGGCGAATCAGGCAGAAGGCTCTGATTCTTTCAAAGAGAAAAACTTGGGTAACGCGATGGTCGAGAGGAGTTCAGCTACAATACCAACTACTCCAACCACCTGCCGCCAGAGACGGACATGGGTGGAAAATTTTTACGAGAGAGTGGTAAAGAGCCAAACAACGCGTCTCGCCCCCCCCCATTCAAATAATTTATCGCGAACTCCCGTACCAATTAATCTGGTAGATACTAATTACGAGCAAAGCATCCGACATAGTGGAAGACTGTGTCAGAGTAAAAAGGAAACGAGCAAAATGAAGTTAAGGCGATAATTACTTGACGTATTTACAACGACGATACAACATCTTAATAACTTAATATTTGCTGTTCGCGTTCAGTGCCATAACTTCGTGTTACACGAATATTTCGGTGTTCACTTACGCCCTCTAGGATATATTCTGGCTCCGGCCGGAGAAATGGAAGGCCGCCGACTGCGTCTCGTCGGTGCAGTAGACCACTGAGGAGATTCTTATCGCGACGCATCGATTATTTTTAAATGTTACATTCTCTGCCACATTTCAGACGATGTTTTGGCACTATTTTGATACTATTCTCGTCGGTGATGGAACTTTTAGCGATGTGGTATTTCAGATCACTGTAAATTGTACGTTATCTTCGCGCCCATTTGCGTCCACTTTCCGGTATCTCTGAAAAGCACAAGAGCTGGCGGTGCATGGACCAATTAGAGCGCGACCTAGACCGAGCGTTGGTACCGGTCAGCTGCCGGTGCACGGGTCAAGGTCGGGCTTTGATTGGTCTGTTTTTTGGGGGGATAGGGTACCCACGTGACATTACTAGAATATTACTACATTTCGGACCGAAACATGGGTTTGAAATCGACCGCTTTTTGTTCATATTTGAGCAAATTTTGTGTTGGTTGAGCTCATTCTAAATAGGATGGTTAAGTACAGAGCCCTCTCGTAATGATTTAACGATATTACGTTTCTATCTAATAATATGAGTGTCCAAAATAGGGGACAAAATCAAGAAAAGTTCCCCAGATTCCAATGTATTTTTCTTCCACAAAAAGACTTTTTTGACTGCTATAACAACCAGAGCGCTCTGTGATGAACCTTCCTTTAGCAAATGAACCTTTGTGCAGCTCAAAATGTGCTTGTATAAGGACAGTAAGTGGTCGATTCTGATTGATTTTGATTGCATTCAATTTCCTTATATGTATTGCGTTCATGAAAGCAGAGTCTAGATCAAGTAAAGAGCCAATTTTAGTTTAGCTAGTTAGACGAGATGACGTCTACTCAGGAGGACTGCCAACGTGAAATCATAATAACCAAAATATAAAGGGCTTGAATTCACTCTGATCCATTAATAGCAATATAAATAAGGGTTGAGTACACTGACAAATGCCCTAGGAAAGGGATTGGCTTCCCCCTTAATAACTCTTTAACAAAGCCACGAACGTTATTTTGACAAAGGAAAATGTCGCTTCAAGTGACCCCAGAAACCTCCTATTTCCGGGAAGCGAAGGATTTTTGGGACACCCTGTATATGTACAATTATGTACATGTACAATATCAACATTTTATGTATAAAAATACAACGAATAAATAAAGACAATGTCATAAAAAACTGTATATATTTATTGCACCACCTATTCTTCCCGAATGTCTGACCGACGCTGAGTTGTACTACTGAATATTCGAAATTTTTCGACCGTCTGGTTTGGCGTTGACTTGCACTACTGAATTTCGGATACCTCCTTCGATATCATGTTATGTTTTTAGAATTATGTCTACAGATAAATTGTATAAGAATTATTATTATTAAATAAACTGACAAATATTTTAATCTCTGAATACAATTATTTTAAAACTTTTATTAAGTTACATTGACAGAAGTTGTTGAAACAAAAACCAGGAACAGAATGAATCAATGAACAGAGAAACATAATAATATTGTTATAAAAAAAGGACGCTAACACATAACAACACAAAATCAATAAAAAAGAAAGGTGAAAACAAAAAGGTCGCTCTTAAGAAAAACAAATAGAGCAGAGGATTTTTGGAGTGTCTGGCTTGCCGATGACTTGTACTACTGAAGTTCGAATATCTCTTTCGACATCATGCTCTCCTAATACAAAGTTCAATTTTTCGAATTTTTCAAAAAATTTTCGAAAATTTTCGGCCCTCTAACTATTCCTTGAGTTGTACTACTGATTTTTCGAAATTTTTCAAGCGCCTAGCTTGTCGTTGACTTGTACTACTCACATTCGGATACCTCCTTCGACATCATGTTCTCCTAATACAGAACTTAATTTTCGAGGTATTCGAAAATTTTTGACAATTTTTTTATTATCTGCTAGGAGAATTTGATATCGAAGTAGGTATCCGAAATTCAGTAGTGCAAGCCAACGTCAAACCAGGCGGTCGAAAAGTTTCGAATATTTAGTAGTACAACTCAGCCACAGGCCAGACGTCCGTAAATTTTTCGAAAACCTCGAAAATTTACTTTTGTACCAGGAGAATATGATATCGTAGGAGGTGGTACAGAATTTGAGAAGTAAAATTGTCGATGTTAACTTCTACAGACATGCGTGTTGGTATAAGAAATAGTATTAAATGGCTACTCCATGTTTGGTTTTTGACTTTTGCACTGCTAAGGGTACGCGCACAGTGGATCCGTTTTCGTCCGATTCGGCCGTCGTCCAATGCATCTGTCTTTGTTTTCAAGAATGCGGAAAAGAGACAAAACGTCAGACGTCGGCCGAATCGGACGAAAACGGATCCACTGTGCGCGTACCCTAACCCAACGGCCAGCCAGGTATATCGGTGTGAAACCGCTCAAAATCCAAGGGCTAAACTTTGTTATATCACATATTTCTTTCACGGAGTGATGTCAGCAGGGTTCGCGGCGTTCTTTTGATTAGAATAAGACTAAACTCGATAGTATGAAGAATGTATTAAACTAGGCATTGGTATTGTTTGAATTTACCGCCAAACATCGATTGAAATGCTTGTCGATCATAGAATATTATTGGTTGAACGTCAATACGCGTCGTTCCAATGTTTTTGTGCTTGCTCTTTCCCTCAACGGTTAGTACAGTTCAATGTAGACCAGCATGGAACTCAGTCATTATTTTTAAAACTTTTCTTTACACTTAGCAAGTATGTTCTTTAAAAATATTATTCACAGCTTTATTAATTTTGTGAATTACCCATTACATTTTGTTTATATATTTTTTCAGACGCAATTGCTTTTGAAAATGATCCACACCTGGATCGAAACGTTGAGTTACATTTTAATATTGCTAATTTGCTTTGTTTTTGCTTTATTTTTGAACGAAACTGTGCGCCGAGAACATATAATTGATTTATATTAAAATTTACGATCGAGAAACACGTAACTATAAACTCGATAGTATTCGAGCTGTGTCTAGTGGTTGTAGTATTGAATCATTCTTCTAATCAGAAGAACGCCGCGAACCTTGCTGACATCGCTCCAAGAAAGAATTGTGGGAAATAACAAAGTTCAGCAACTGCATTTTTGCTGCATTGTTATTGTGTTCTTGACTCAGGGCACGACCCTCTGGCCCCGAGCTAGACATAGGTATCCCAAAGAATCGGAAAGGATCCGAAAGGATCTGTATCTTGATAGCTTCGGATCCTTTCGGTTCGGATCAAAATGTATCTAAATACACGTCAACTAAAAGATCCTTCGGATCATGAATAACAGATACGTATCTTATATCTAAATACATATCTAGATACTTTTGTATTTAGATACTCCCCAACTGTGCTGGGCAAGAGCAGCGCCAAGTCCATAGACTTGTCCAATTAACAAGATGTCCAAAAGGCAGAAAATAACACCGAGTCCACACAAATTATTCGAGTGACACGATCTTCCATAAGACTGACAATGTTTAACAGTATCTCGTCAGTAGTAGAACTCACTGCTGGTAATGTTTCTTTTCCAGTTTGAGCATTTTGCCGATAGGTGGAGTGATGATAAATTTAAATTTTGTAAATTTATATTTTTGTAAATGATTGTTGCGATTGTATCTTACGTTCTGCACAGTTACAGTTTTCACTACAATAATTCAACGTGGTACGAATGTATTGCTTACGGTTATAGAACACAAAAAATAAATATTTTATTTTCTATCGTTTTCTTTCATTGATATAATTTTATTAATCGCCGTATATGTAACTTATCTCCATAGATTTTATTGGTAATGGTCAATACAGTAAAAATGTAGTGCAACAGTCTCAAGACATTCATATATTAATTTATGCTGCGTAGTTTTGATAAAGCGTACATAAATGTAAAATAAAAACTGTTTCCAATATCTAGTGTGTATGCCGACAATTACAGTATCCTCAGCAGTATCTCATGTCGGATTAAGACCTTTGAGGCCTTAAGTACCTACAAGATTTTCAGGCTCCTATATATGGGATCACTTAAACGCAATGTTAGGAATTTTGAATAATTTGACTAAAAGGTGTTGTTAACAACAGTTAAAATTTTGCTGGTCCCCTACCGATTTTCTTTCATCCACTCACACACAGTTGCATGTACACACTTAATAATATTATTACTATCATATGTAAAATTCAGAAAATTTCTATGGTGCTTATTGGTTAATCCAACACTGATTATGCTTTATAGTTATATCTTTGCATTGTTAGAAAATAACTTAGCAATTCCTTAAGTGCTAGAATCAATATAAATTAATTAAAAGTGACTGCTGTACTTAAACGGAAACTAAATCCTACTACTTCCACTAACTAATTCGAGAAATATTAATAATCCCTTGGACAAAAGAAAAAACATAGTTTTGAGTATCTCTAAATACAATCATAATATAAGAAGGCATCAAATTTATATACAATTTTAAAGCTTATCAACCTTATCATAAGTTTATCCTAATATAGGACACGAATCACTTCCAATAATCTTCTTTTACTTATTTCCTAAGACGAATTATATCGTAATTTATACTGTTGGGACGCTTAAAAGTTCACGCTAAAAATATACAATAGAATCATTATCATAATTTCTGCTCGGTTTAGGCTCGATCCGCTTTTGTCAGCGCTTAGGGTCGAGTGCTGGGACATCGATGCCAGTTGTACCGCTGTAGATCAAATAATTTGAATATTAACACATTACCAATCGCAAGTCTAGTAATAGACAAATGGTAGCGACGAAATCATTTTTAACCCATTGCCTTACGATTTATTTTACGGTTTTAGTGACTAGAACTTTTTTATAATTTTCTAAAAAAGGAGAATATTAATATAAATTGTATGCCTATATGTTCTCCAATAGCTGCATATTAACAAAACCAGAATTAAATTTTATTTCGGTTTAAAGGAAATTATTCACATACATTTTTATCAGAATGTATTCAGAATCTTCATCACGTGTCAGACACGATATTGTAAGGCAAGGGATTAAATTAGTTATATTGTACTTGTAAAATGTTGTACTTCCCTGAAAAGGGTGGTCTATAAATAGACGTCATAGATGAAACAGAAATCAACGCTCGTACTGGAAAATGTCAGAACTAAATTTGAATGTCAACCTCACTGTGGCTTGGATTTTTGTAGAATTAAACACACAGAACTTTTAATATGCAAATAAACAAAATAACTAGCTGGTTATTGTTGCTCGCTCGCTTCGCGAGCTCGCGGGTAGGACTGCTCTTGCGAAAGGGTTAGTGGTACGCATTCCTAGTGAGGCATACAGCTATTAATGGTTTTTTTTCACTTTTGTGTGTGACTCTCCACGAGCCACACAAAGAACTTCCCGATTCGTTAGTTGTAAGCGGTAACATTAGCATTAACTGCATAATTTTTAAAAAAATGAAATATATATAATTACGTTTGTTTATTCGGTGGAAAATTTCCATCCTCTCGTATAAACTGCATTATTGAATGAACTTCTTTTGAAAAAAACTAAAAAATCTAAAAAACTACTTGACCAATATGGACCAAAATCTAATCAGCTCTAAGTTACGACGGGGCACATCGATTGCATCATTCATCATTCTGATCGCATTGTTACTTTTTCAGAAAACGTTAACGAAAAATTTGATAACATAAAAACGGCCATACGCGCGCACACACACACACACACACACACACACACACACACACACACACAAACATTTTGATAAGAATAGTCTAAAATGACTCCAATGACCATGAAACGTGAAGATCTGCTAAAAAATCGATTTTTGATTTTCGAGGTAATTACCATAACTTCCCTATGAATCGGGAAGTTAATAAACGTTGCACTGACAACGTATATGCCCCTGCCAGGGTGTTATTTGCCCTCTTTTTCCATAATTGCCCTAAATCTCTTGATATTTATGAAAATGTTCATATACGTGCGTTCAGCTACGAGCGTTGATTTCTGTTTCATCTATGACGTCCTCACTGACGGGCGTGCTGTCGAATATTGCAAATCATAGCTCGTGAACGTAGAAGTACGACTTTTCAGCCGAATAGCACCCTAGATTGATCTTTCATCTAGCGATTTTGACTACTAAGAAATCCAGTCATTGCATTATTAAGATCTCAGACGTAAAATCCCGGACCCTTACAACTTTCGTGCACGTATATGTGATATAGCGATGTGTGCACTCTAGCGTGGACCTTAGCTATACCTCATGAAATTATTTTGCGAGATCTTTTTCACGACGCCCCCCAATATTGTTCCATTTCACGAAAAAATTATATACCCAAAGTTTTAGATCAATCGGACGTCGGGAAAGGGTGGCGCATTAGGGTGAACCTTAGGTATACCACGTGAAATATTTTTTGCGAGATTTTTTTACGACACCTCCTATAATTCTGCCATTGGGTAAGAAAATAATTTCTGCGGAAGATGAAGTTGATCGGACAAGGGGAAGACGTGCCACAATGTCGTTGCAGTTGCGAAAAACAACAAATATTTCCCTTTCCCATAGAATTTCATGTTTCTAGCACATTCAACCTCAATGTGGCACGTCTTTCTCTTATCCGATCAACTTCATCTTCTGCAGGAATTATTTTCTTACCCAATGGCAGAATTTTAGGGGTGTCGTAAAAAAATTTCACGTGGTATATGTACCTAAGGCCCACCCTAATGCGCCACCCCTTCCCGACGTTCCATTGATCTAAAACGTTGGATATATCATTTTTTCATGAAATGGAACAATATTAGGGGGCGTCCTGCCCAAAATTTTATGGTCGGAAAATAAGGTCCACCCTAGTGCACTCACACACGTCAACGCGCGAGTGTCGTCTGCTAGAGCAGACGGTGCCCTTTTACGAAATCCTTGGCTATGAATCCCCAATGTTTTTTATCGCATTTTCATATTCATTTGATTATTCAAAGACTCTCACCAGGTATGATCTTGTCCTCCTGGATCGCGTTGGTCACGTAGTTGTCCTCGTCGGCTGAAACTAGTTATGTGGCTCGTGAGAACAGAAAACCAGGCGGAGGATCATTCCGAAGACAAAGTGGTGGCCATTTGTCATTATTACTTACGAGCGCCATCGGTCGCGAATCGTATTATTTCCGAGGGTTTGCTCCAGCCATAACGATTCTTCGACAAAACGACCGCCTCATAGTGACTCGCTTCTTCTAATCCTGTCAGCGTGAACGAGTATGTGTGAACGTAGCTGTTGCCGTCGCTGCCATTCGGTATGTGCAACGTGTGCCATTGGCCGGGCACGCCGTTCTAATTAAACGTAAATCAGCATTAATCAAATATGTATCGTAATGGTACACTGTTTCCTCGGAATATGAAATGTCACGGACTCTCCGAAGATACTGTACAAATTTTCTACAACGCTAGATTGATATAAATTATAATCATGACTAGCTGACCTGACAGACGTTGTCCTGTTCAAATTTCAATAAATTTGTTTGTGATCACTTTGTGAATTTGTGAAAAGCTATAGGATATACGTAAACAAAGTAAAAATGAGAAAAAAACGTACTTCGCAGTGATCATTTTTGCAAACAGGTGTGGATAATGTAAATTCCTATTGAAATATTGATTAAAAGCTGCGATGTTCGTTTTTCTGCTGTATTGAAATATGATTCAAAGAGTACTTTTAGTTTTTCCCGAATTTTCATGTTTCCGGGCAACTTTTCCAATTTCTTTTACCCTACAAAACCTGATTAGGACTACAACGAACATTTAAAAAAACCAATTAGCCAAATCGGTCCAGCCGTTCTCACGTGATGTGACCAACGAACAGCATTTCATTTTTATTATATAGATATCGGCGCCAGGTTCGATCCTTTTTAGAAACAACAAATGTGCAAGTTGAATATTTAAATTTCTCAACGTTTCGATCCCAATGCGGATCATTATCAAGAGACAAAAATTTTTGCGTCTGAAAAAGAAAATAATATTAAAGATTTTGAAATTAAATATACTGTTTTCAATGTAACACAGCCACGTAAATTACCAAAAATTGGTAAAATAGAAAAAGAAAAAACTGAATACGCACTTGCTGTGAAAAAGGGACACAAACGTTTTAGAACACATAATAGTGAGTTACACTATTTCAACTTTACCCCATGCTGGCGATAATGTAACTGAAGCACAATGTGCTAACCCAACGCAAAGCAGAGCATGTATTGTATGTATGCAAGACCCGATATGGCGCCGATATCATAATTATAATTTATATTTCAATTTTCGATCGATAAGAATTTTTCCTTTAGCTAGATTGATAGCTGAAGCTCCCAATATTCATATGCTCGAAGAAACTCAAAGAAGCTTTGTGTTTACAATTATTCAGCGATACTTTCACGAAATTAGTATGTAAAACATGCTGCTGGAGTCCTGACAGACTCCAACCATTGCAGGCTTGACACGATTGTTTGATAACTTCGATTAATTATTAGTTACTTGTATAATGAGAATTTTTCTGTATACATGTACAGGGTTAGGCGCTTGAAACAAGCTACCTGATTAACCCGACTGCTATTGGCATTAAGAAAAAGGCATCAGATGGAACTTGATTGGTTTCGAGGGGACATTAATCTGATGTTAGTAGCTTTTATTTTTGATCGTACTCGGGTGAAGCATCAAATTCTGCGTAAAAAGGTATAAACCTTCATATATCATAAATCTGATAGTTAACGAGATAATATCGATATAATTTCCCATATGTATAATAGCTATTACCTGGCAGCTAGTAGGTGCTCGAACTGATATCCCTCAACTTACTTATGAAAAATTACTTCGATAATAGCTCGTCAACTATTAGATTTAAGTTATATGAAGGTCAAGACTTCGATAAAAAATATTGGGCATTTTATTTAAAAAAACTGAAAGTGACCTTAATATGTCCTTTACGCGTCCACCTACAAAAAAGCTACTAACATCAGATTAATGCGCCCTCGAAACCAATCAAGTTCCATCTGATGCCTTTCTCCTAATGCCAATAGCAGCCGGGTTAATCAGGTGGCCTGTTCCAAGCGTCTCACCCTGTGTACAATATGCGACCGTCAATGAAATTGACTTCCGCTTCTTCTGACTTTCATAAAATAATTCACAGAAATAAGGTGCATAAAGATCTGCAGTTTAGCTGTTTAGCCATTTAACCTTCTCTATGTGTACGGAGTGTATACAATGCTCCTGTCAGCATGAATACGCTCCATGCTGACAAAAACGGAAATAAAAAGGTATCTAATAAAAATAATATATTATTTCTATTAAATATTTACGATCGAGAAATAACAAAACAATAAAAAGGTATCGAATGGAAAATTTCCAAAAGTTTTCTAGGAATGTCGTCTGTGATGTTTCAAAATTTTAATGCATTATAGACTTGTCTTTTAATAAAATTAGATTATTATCTCAATATTATATACAGTGACACCCATTAATATTCGGACGCTCTAAAAAAAACGATAACTGGTTTAACATTGAACTATATGACTTGAATTTTTTGGGGAAGCTAGAGCAAATAGTTTGCTACAGAATGTGGAAAAACAGTTTTCCAAAAATTGCAATTGATCCGAGTTGTAGAAAAAATACTAAAAGTTGCATTTTACAACTTTTTTATGTGGGCCTATAATGAAAATTTAAAAAATACGTCTTGTCCCACATAGGAAAGTTGTAAAATGCAACTTTTAGTATTTTTTCTACAACTCCGATCAATTGCAATTTTTGAAAAAATGTTTCTCCACATTCTGTAGCAAACTATTTGCTCTAGCTTCCCAACAAAAATTCAAGTCGTATAGTTCAATGTTAAACCAGTTATCGGTTTTTTTAGAGCGTCCGAATATTAATGGGAGTCACTGTAGATATATTATCTTAAAACAAAATTTCACGAATACTAGTGCAGACAATTTTTTTCTTTCATTTTGCTCCAAAAATGTATGGTGTCTAAATACTTCATTGTACACGGTTAACATTAGAATAGCAGTACACAGAAAAAGAGGTTCTAATGTCTAACTAAAGGATCAATGCAAAATAGTGAGCGAGTATTTGAATGGTTGTTATGGAAGTAGCAAAAGTATTTGCTTTCCTAGGTTAATCTATGAGCGAATGGAGACTTTGTGGACGAAAAGATTATTTCCTGCACCGATGACGGACTTTATCCCTGGTCGAAGTTAACCCGAATTTCATCATCCCCGGTATTCCAGCATCGGAATCTTACCTTGTATTTACGAAACCGGAACTCGTACTGATCGATGGGACTGTAACTGTAGACTTCCCAGATGAAATTGTACGAGGTTTTAGCAAGGCTGTGCGAGGTCCTTTTGAAGACGGCCGGGTTCGCGATACCCGATAATTCGACCGCCGCCTCAGTGATTCCCAGGGAATTAGAAGCCCTGCACAAGTAGAAACCGTAATCCGCCGTCCTGACGTTCCTGATCACCAAACTGTGATCGCCGGCCGAGTTGTGCTTCACTATCCTCGATGAGTATTTCACGCTCCTGTTGTTGAAGTACCACTCCACCTGTGCCAACCAAATTCTCGCCTTTACGATATACCAATTTTCTTAATGGAAACAGAAAGAAAAGAAGGATCAGCCTCACTACTTCAAATGCTAATGATTTAAAATCTTTCAATCATTTTAAATATTCACTTATTTAACCCTCGAATGGTAGAGGAAAGTAAGGTGAAATACCCTATGCCTGGACAGCATTTTTTGCTATCGTTAATTTTATCACGTTAGATAAACGAAAACAATTTTTAAGAGTAGTGTCATAAAATTCAGATTTTGTAAAGTAATTTAAAGTCCCAAAATTATTGTTTAGATTAATATTTTATTCGTATTAACAAGAATAATTCAAACCTATAGTTGGACATATTAAATCCAATCTAAGCTAGTACTTGGACAGAAGTAAAGCCTATACCTGGACAAATTGAAATTACATATAGTCTGTGTAACAGACACTATAGTACTCCTAACATTATGGCCGCTGGGAGCGAGACGCACGGCCGGGAGAAGTGGGGGTATTCCTTAAGAAAGCCTCCGATCTTTATTAAATCTTTATTAAATCTTTAATGATGTACATGTAGTATGATAATATTATTATTGTATATTAAATTCTCATTCTCTGTTGCAAAGCAAGCATTTCAAGAGACAATACTTTTTCTCCATATTCTCTAATTGAGTGCACAATTTTGCTTTCTCATCTTTAATATCATCTTTACTATCATTAGTTGCTTAGACCTTATTTTTTTAGATTCATCATTGATTTTTAACTTTATATCTTTAAATTGTTGTGTGATTATCGTTCCTCTTTCATGTAAATTATTATTGTTCTTGTTCTTTTTTTATTTTGTTTCTGTCTTTTTCCTGCTTTTTAGACAAATGTTTTTCTTCTATCATTTTTTTCCTGTTTCTCTTTTCAAGATCTGCCTTTTGTCTTCGAAAACACATTTGGTGATCTTTTCGTAGCATCCTCCAAACTTGAATTTTTCATTTTAGAATGCAGTGTGCTTTTTGGAATATTAAACTGATCAGAGGCCTCCCTTAATGATAACCCACTATATACCTACTATACTGAGAAGCTTGTACGATAGACTCAGTGGAATGTGATTCTCGACTTCTCTTCAATTTTTTGTTTTTAGTCAATCTTCTATTTTCCTTCAATGTGTAATTTTTAATCATTTCCTTCTATTTGACGTACTTCTGGCTTGCTCTTACTTTTAATTGGTTTTTTATGATACCTTTTTAATTTTTTTAACTAGAATCAAATGTTTTATCTCTAGTGATGGCCATTATCAAATTTAATTTTTAAAGCAAGTTTACAATCTGAAAAATACATTTTTTAAAGAATTATGTGGACATAAATGCATGACCTTGAAGTTTATTGTGTAGTAGATGGATGAATTCGTCTTGTCACAGGGTTTCATACGACATAAAAAATGTATAGCATTCCATTTAAAAAATTGAAGTTCACCTTCATTTCTATCAAAATAATGTAAATACAACAAAAATGCATATGTCATTGTGTTGCGCATAAAAAACAGTACTGCTTTTTCCTCTATCATATTTTTCTAATATTTACTATTTACAAAAACATGGTGGCTAGTAGTAACCTGAAGGCCCTGTATAATTATTTAATCTCTTAATTATTGATTTTACTATGAAAATTCAATTGTCCAGATTTAGGCATCACTTTTGGATTGTCCAGACTTAGGGCACTTCATCTTAGCCTGTTGAGGAGATAATTATTCATGATTTATTAGAATATATTATTCCATAAATTTGTTGCTTTAAAGTACACGCCCCTTTTACTCTCCAACAATCGTGTTTTGTACGGACAGTGATCGTACCCGGATACTAGTTATGATTTATGACTGCGTCTGTTGCGTCGATCGCGCCGAGAGAGACTTCAATAGAGAGCCGAACACAGTGAACGACTGAACGAAATACGGATCGCGTTGGCAGGCAGTGGAGTGGGTAGGCACTGGACAGTGATCATGCCCATGAGCCCGGACAGTAAAAGGGCGTTTACTGTATACAGATTGTTAACATTCGAAAAAAATGGAATCCTGACCAAACGAGGTGACTATTATAGCTGCTAACTTAATAACAAACTAGCTGGTTATTGTTGCTCGCTCGCCTCGCGAGCTCGCGGGTAAGACTGCTCTTGCGAGAGGGTTAGTGGTACGCATTGCTAGTGGGGCATACAGCTATTAATGGTTTTTTTTTATTTTGTGTGTGACTCTCCACGAGCCACACAAAGAACTTCCCGATTCGTTAGTTGCAGTACATTATTATCATTATAATAACTAATAATAACTAATAACTCACTCTTTCATTGGGATATTTTTTGATTATTGTAAGCGGTAACATTAGCATTAGTTGCATAATTAAAAAAAATTTTTTTTTTAATTAAAAAGAATTTTTAAAAAATAAAAATGAAATATATATAATTACGTTTGTTTATTCGGTGGAAAATTTCCATCCTCTCGTATAAATTGCATTGTTGAATGAACTTCTTTGGAAAAAAAACTAAAAAATCTAAAAAAATACTTGACCAATATGGACCAAAATCTAATCAGCTCTAAGTTACGACGAGGCACATCGATTGCATCATTCATCATTCTGATCGCGTTGTTACTTTTTCAGAAAACGTTAACGAAAAATTTGATAACATACAAACGGCCATACGCACACATACACACACACACACACACACACACACGCACACACACATACTAACAATTTGATAAAAATAGTGTAAAATGACTCCAATGACCATGAAACGTGAAGATCTGCTAAAAAATCGATTTTCGATGTTCGGGGTAATTACAGTAACTTCCCTATGAATCGAGAAGTTAATCAAGGAATGAAATTTCTCTTTGGTTTCTGTTTCTTGCAATAGATACAAACAATTATTCTTTTGCATACAGATCTGCAGTCCAGTGATCACCTTTAAATGTTTGCAGCACGTAAGAACGATATCTAATTTCGATGAAATTTTCACTGTGCATACATTTTTTCAAAAATCTTATTTACCCGTTATTTACTAAACTAATTCTTCTAATATGTGAAAAATCCTTACTCGTCCGATTCAATTTTAAGACAATTTGTGATCGAATAGTTTTTTTGCGACGGGTTGTAAAAAGCTTGTTGCAAGTTCTAAAACATTTAAATCAATCACGAACGAGACGCAACTATTCATAAGCTCTTCCCACTGAAAATGCCGATTCTAACGCGAGTCTGTAAGGAGTTATCGAGCACAGGATGACGCAATCGAGAAAAGTAGCATGCACCCTAAGCTTTTCTTCGCTTGATCCAAGAGAAACCGGAAGAAAAGCTGTGTCAGCTTTAGCTTAAGCCTACCGGGTACTTTTCGCGGGTCACGTTCCCCCGCGGAATCGATTTGTCACTCGCTGCCGGCTCGAAAGGGTTAACACTGAGAAATTGCTCCCCTAGATTTCGTGTGTTCCAGCCGTAGGAGCCGCGGATCGCTTCGCCGAGCTTAATTCCCCTCGAACAAGCCCGCAAGTTACGCTCCATCGAATTTAGATCTGATCGATTACCCCTTTCGCATCTGCGAGACCTCGTGCACAACGTTATTGTTAGGTTACCACGACGCGACGGGTACAATCGCTCGCTTTTTCTTTCACCTAGTTAGGGAACGACGCCACAGTGCTTCAGTTTTCGAAAAAAGTGGAAGAAAAATCAGAACTTTTTACTGGTTAATTTACGATTTTCTCTTAACAGCCGTAACCCCATCATTCTCCGCTACCATATTTTTACGCGGCGAAATCGTGAAATTTTTGGATATTTGGTGGAGCTGGTGAAACAGTTTTGGAAGAATTTTTAAGTACTTGTGTAGTAACGTTGAATATCGTCGGATTGAAGCAGCTCTGAAATATTTACTCGCGAACGCGTCCGAAACTTTCAAACTTTCAGCTTGAAAGTCGTCCGACGCGACGGGGTAAAATGCGCCGTGAAATATTTAAACGCGTTTTAAATACCCCTGCTTTTCCTCGACATTTACAACGGACGCGATCTAGTTAAATCGTGGACATGTTTGTGAATATTATTAGTGGATCTTCGATTGATCGAAACGAGAATTGGCGTAGAGATAGAACATAGTTTTAAGATTAAACTTTGGGAAGCGTTAGCTCGAAATCATTGTTTAAATTCCCAATTTTCAAAATTAAATAAGTGCTACACTGCAGAGTGTATGCGTTTATGACAACTAGACTGCGGATTTTATGCATTTATGACAAAAATGGACACGTGCAATTTAAAGCGGTGGACCTGTTATAAATGTTTAAAGACATCAAATTACTTGTTGCAACTTAATCAGATAATTGAAAGAAGAATACAATTTTTCTTTGGGTCCTGTTTCTGCAATAAGTGCGAACATTTTTTATTTTGCATAAATATCCGCAGTCTAATGACAACAATCACTAGATGAAATGTGAAAGATTAGAAATATTGAAAGTATTTAAAAGTATCAATACATTATTTTTAACTTTTTAAAATTATTAGAAGAAGTAACGCATTTCTATTTGACTACTGACGCTTACAATGGATGTAAACAATTTTTTACAAATAAATTTTAAATACATTTGTAATGGTCTCAAGCAGAGTGTTGGGTGTAAAGAAATTATATGTCGCGGCTACCACAGGATGATTCTCACGAAGGTGCCGCAAAATTGACCTTGACCTTGAATTTTAAGGTCAAAAGATAAAATATTTTTTAAAAATTGCATCGTATTTTACTCGTCGCGAGGGTGAAAAGTGCAAAAGGAGGCATAGGTCGCAACTGAACCACAATGAGTAAAATACAATCCAATTAAAAAGAAATTGTTGACCTTTTGACCTTAACAGTTTAACGTATAGCGATCGTAATAAGCTTTAAGCAAAAATTAAATGTTTTCTTCTTACAACATGTTACGCGTGTGTTCAATCCTTATAAGTTTAAATAATTAAAGAATATAATTATGTTTTGGTTTCATTACAGACACGATGTTGTTAAATTAATATCTTGAAAATGATCTAAATTCAGATCGAAACGTCGAGATAAAATATTGTGAATATTTGCAAATAGTGTTTTGAAGTATTACTAGATCGAACCAATGCGCCGAAAACATTTAATTTTTGCTTTTGACCTTAAATTCAAGGTCAAGGTCAATTTTGTGGCACTTAGTTCAATTTCAACCAAATCGAGGGTGTAAAATCATCATGGCAGCCGTGACATACAGGGTGTCCCAAAACTACCCTAGGATCCGAAAATGGGAGGTTCCTTGGGTCACTTGAAGCGACATTTTCCTTTACAAAAATGGTGTCCGTGGCTTTGTTTAGGAGTTATTAACAAAAAACACGGATCAATCAGAGCGTGGCTACAGCGGATTGATTCCGAGTCGACCAATGGCGACACCACGCCTCGCAGGACCTGTCGCAGAGTCGGACTCCGTTCGGTATAGCTGCGCTCTGACTGGTCCGTGTTTTTCGTTAATAACTCCTAAACAAAGCCGCGGACGCCATTTTTGCAAACGAAACTGTCGCTTCAAATGACCCAAGGAACCTCCTATTTTCAGCTCCTAGGGTAGTTTTGGGACACCCTGTATAATTCCTTTACATTCTGTATGTACAGGGTGGGGAAAAATTATTGGTCATCCTTTTGGGAGGTGATAAAACAAATAAAACAAACAAAAGTCTCAAAGGGATCATATGCCGGAAATCAATATTTCATAGAGAAATCTTCGTTTGAAGTTTTTTTTTTGCTTGAAATTTCAGAAAATAAATCTAATGCTTACGAAGTGTTTAAAATCATGTTGTGAATATCCTGATCATGTTTAGCGAAAATCAGCCCCCAAAACTGACTCCGAAAAAATTGTTTTCGCGGTATAAAATCTGCTTACTCTTCTACTCTTGGCGCTACCCAGGATATTCACAACACCATTTTAAAAACTTCATAAGCATCAGATTTATTTTCTGAAATTTCAAGCAAAAAAAAACTTCAAACGAAGATTTCTCTATGAAATATTGATTTCCAGCATGTAGTCCCTTTGAGACTTTTGTTCAGCTCGACGAGTAGAATCGATTAAGACAATAAAAATGTTTGACCTTGAAAACGACCTTAAAAATTAATTTTGCGGAGCCCTGTTTATAATGCAATGTTGGCAATCTCGACGAGTTCTATCACCTCCCAAAAGGATAACCAATAATTTTTCCCCACCCTGTACAACTGTGCAAAAAGTCCAAGTTAAATACAGGTTCTATGTGAAAAGAACAGGTGTGGATTGTGGATCGAAAAATAGTCTCCTTGGGCGCAATGCGAATAGTAGGTCCCCGAGTCAACAAGTTTTGAGAAACAGATTGTAGATGGGCAACTCATTGGTTGTCCTGGGTGTGGGTATTTAAATGTTAAAGCTGTAAATGTGACGAATCAGAAAGTCTTCGAGAATGTTAAGAATCATCAATGGCTGACGAGTGAAATCAGTCATCGTTATTATTTCTCACGATCGCAGAAGAAACGTCGTTGAAGAGCAGCCTTAATGCAAATACAATAGCCAGTTGTCGAGAATATGAGACTTAATCGATGTTTCGACACTTTCGATTTGAGAGCGAAATTACAGACGCGAATGTAATTAAAAGTCCGACAATGGCGGGATGCTCATGGGCTAGCCGAAGGAGGACCGACCCGCAGCGAATGATCGCTCATTGTTGTTCGAACTGTTAATTGCCAGCGTAGTAATTACGTCGACCGTTGTCTTGTAAAATTGCTCACCGTCGCCTCCGGCCAAGCAGCCACTCCGCAATGCAACTGCACGCGGATTCCGGGAGGTGCGTGCATCCAAGTCTTCGCCATCTCGATCCTTGGTTTATCTGCAGATCGAAAAGAACAGTAGAAAGTTGTACAGGGTACCCCAAAAACGCTGTACTTCCTTGAAAGTGGCGATTCCCGAGGTCATTTGGAGTATTTCTTTATAGCAGAAACTATTTATTTTGCATGAATACCGCAGTAGGGTAACTGCACCGGTGAATGAACATTTAAGAAATTGTTCGGGAAAATATTTTATTTAAAAAAAAACTATGTGAATTAAAGGAATCTCATATATGCTAAATAGCTCCCTATACTTCATTTGTCAAAAATAAATGAACACAAATACAATGAAATTATTATTATTCTTCTTTATTAAACGTTAAATCAAAAATATGAAAAATACCAGTGAATGAACACTACATTCTAGTAATTGAATAATGCTAGTCCAATCAATGAACAAAATTACTAAACAATATTCTCCTATTTATTTAACTCTTTAATCACAATTTTATCGCTAGTATGCCGTCCGGGTTAAAATTTGTTGAAATATACAAAAGCATTCATTTACTGGTGCCCGTTCATTTACTGGTGCAGTTACCCTATTTGCTTACTATTGTAAATTTCACCGACTCATTTTTGTCTCAAATGCATGGAATCTGCAATCGCCGTGATCAAAAGGAAGCAAATGTCATTCCCCAGAGCGCGTGTCAAGTTCTTCGAACGAGGTTCTCGGAAGATTGCACTATTGCACCAGTGCGCTTGCATCAGCGTCGCGTTTAATCGTCGGTCATCCCCGATTAACATTGCGACACACTTAATTACCGAATTATTCGAAGCGATGAGTCACCCGATCGTAAAGAAAAAAGCCAATTTCGTGGAAGACGAACTTCGTTCCCAAGACACTTTCATTCATCCGACGAGAATCATAATGATCGTCGTGGGACGATTATCGACGGCGAACGATTCGACGCAGCCAAACGTCGCGTGGCTGCAATTAGATCGTGCAGATGTCTGTTCGGAATACTAAAGGGCGGAATGCCAGGCAATTTCCTAATTTAATCGTGATCGTTTAAGAGCAAGCGCAGGATGCCGCACGCGATTACTTCCGTGCTGCACATATGAGATGCCGATGATTAAGTCGGACGTAGGTGCATCGCGCAGAACTCGTGCCACATCAACGCAGACGTAATAAAATTACCGATAAGATTAATCCAACGTCGACGTTTCATAAAAGAAGCGGCCGATACTCCGCGCTCTGTTCCAAAAATGATAACATCATTTTTCATCGTGGGTGTGACACGATATTGTAGTACAAGCGGTTAACATACCACCTTCTGTGTTCTCAACGCTGTTTCAACCGTGTAGCTCAACCGAGGGTTAAAATATATTTGTCACAGATTCTATTAACGATTAAGGGGGTACCAGACTCATGGATATGACTAGCATATTACTAGAATATTACTAGAAAAACAAGTGAAAACCGTGTTTACGGGAAACCATTTTTTGTTTTTATACAAGCATGTTAGGAGCTGTGTGAGGGCTTGTTCTAAAGAGCAAGGTTCATCATAGCCCGCTCTGCTCATGATTTAACAAGATTATGTTTATATTTAATAATATGAGCGTTCAAAGTAGGGCAAACAAGTCGAGACAACCACCCTCAGGATCCCATGTATTTTTCTAATACAAAACGGTTTTTCTGACTTAAATCATGAGCAGAGCGGGCTATTATGAACCTTCCTCTTTACAATGAGCCCTCACACAGCTCATAACATGCTCATATGAGGACAAAAAATGGTTTCCCGTGATCGCATTCAATTGTTCCCCAGATTCCGTTCATGAAGGGCAATGAAGGGCAAGTAGAACTAATTTTAGTTCAGCTACTCAAACGAGATGGCGCTTAGACAGGAGAACTATCAGCGTAGATTTGTAACAACAAAAATATAAAGGGCTTGAAGCCACTCAGATCCATTAATAGCAATAAAGACATTGATAAAAAGAAAAAAATCTGTATTGATAGCGAAATTGAAGCGTTAGATTGATACAAATGTATGTTCATCACTGTTGCCAAACTGTTTTTCAGTGTGAAGGTTGGTTACACTGATAAATACCCAGATCAGGGGTTACGGTACCCCCTTAAAACGGCCCTGGAAGATGATCTAGGGTTCATTCCGTTTCACGCGTCGCATCGTTCCGTTTCGTTTATATTTTCTCGTGCACAGCTTCACATCAAATTTCAAATTTTTTGAAATTGCCGCTAACAACCGCTGATGCATCCACTTCGCATCAAACGCTTCACTTCTGAGCTGTGGTAGCTGATGCGAAGTTAATGCGCGAGAAGTGGTGGGTACTAGGGAATTCTGAGCGTTCTGATGCAGTTCTGATGCGCGCATTGAATTCAACGGAACGCTTCTCTAAGCGATACATGCGCTTGAAGCGTGAAACGGAATGAACCCCTAGTACAGTAGAAAAATCGTGAGACGAGGTGTAAGAATTTCAATCCCCGGTGTCTCCAGACCCAGGAACCTCTCGCCATAAGCATAAATCAAACTAAATTCTGAACTTACATCGAATGTACAGTTCGATGGTGGCCGTGGCTGGTTCGCCGACGTCGTTGTTCGCGACACAAGTGTAACGTCCGGCGCTGCTAGGCTTTTCAGCATGGAAGCGCAGATGCGATCTGTCATAGAGGAACGGTATCTCCCCATCCTGCCAATAAATAAACACAATTACTGCCCTGAACGTTCGACGTCCGCCCCGGAAGCACTCGTTCAATGTCAACACACTCGTCAGCTTGTCCGAGACACGTTTTTGCTACTTGAATAGGTAGAATATGTAGGTAGAATACATAGGTACAAGCCAAAAACTCGATCGTTGGTTGTTACCGATATATGTACTTAGATCATCGATTACCTTGTTCTTCCAAGATATGATCGGCAACGGCACACCTTTCGCCACGCACGCCATATCCACTTCTTCCCCTAACTGGACTTCCAGTTTGCCACTCTCGGGCACTGAATGGACCGTCGGTGGATCTGCAAGCAACGTTTTTCCGTTTGTAACAGCCGCTCTCTGATCGGTAGTCGAATGTTTTCCCAGCATTCGCTTTTTAAGGCCTTCGCACACACTGATATATATACTATGGGTACGGTATTGCCATAAGCCATCCGTACAGCGATTGATACAAATTGAAGAAGGACTTTAGACGCCACCGCCCCCATCGAAAACCAAATATATTACAGCAAATGGCGCGAAGCTTGAAAAATATGGTTTATCAGAACAAAGTGAATTGAGTAATGATTAATGAAGTTCGCAAAAAGTGAATTTGAACATTCGTGTCGCGTCGGCGCACTGATATTATTTCAGTGGTACGTTGCGCGTGGCGAAGTGAGGCAGAGCGTAGAGCTTCACGGGTGATCGCGAGGCGAAGGGAAGTACACAGTACCATTGGTTTTCGATAGCGGCGCATCATGCCAATGCTAGCAATGGCGATTTTGAATTGGTTTCAAGGATCTCCTATCCATCTTTTTATATCAGTGCTTCACACACTAGAACGCCTCGCCGCCTGATCAGCACCGCCGTTTTGGTTTTCTTCTATGTAGTTCATAGTTCTATATTGTACATCAAGCATGGGCAAATTTTTACTTGATCGGAGGCATTTTCAAGGGATACCCCCGCATCTCGCTCCCCGTGGCAGCCACAGTGCCGTATCCCTTGAAAATGCCTCCGGTCGAGCAAAAATTTGCCCATGCCTGATGTACAATATAGAACTATGAACTACATAGCAGAAAACCGAAACGGCGGTGCTGATCAGGCGGCGAGGTGTTCTAGTAGTCGGCAGGTCGAAAAAAAGGCGTCTACCTGGAAAGTATTCCGAACTCAATGAAATTTTGACACGTCATTTAGGGGTACTCTGGAGTGCCGTATCTGAGTTTTCGACCTTTGGTTTTTCACTTATTACTCAAAAACTATGAGTCCTAAGAACTTTTCGTTTTCATTTTTGGAAAGAGCATTAAATTTCCTTCAAATTTCACTGTTCAATTGTAATTTTTGGCCCAATAGGCACCAAGAGATAGGCGTTAAAAATTAGGAAATTAAGTGGCAACTGACGAATATAGGAAAAGGCGGAGAAAATTATACTGTCCAATAACAAAAATGTTTCCATATAACTATTGGGTGTATCTTATACAGTTTTTCGCGCTGATTCCGAATCTGGTCTTAGTTTTTCTCCTACACGCCCAGTTTTTGAGAAACTTGAGTTTGAAAAAACACGTGTTTTTTTACTTTCAACAAATAGTTTTATGTTATTATATAAGATATTTTTTTGTTCTTTGCAGCAAAAGATTGTCTAGACTTTCCCGAATCCAGCGATGTATAATAGTAATATGTTATGATTGTTTAAACATGTTTAAACCGCCAGTGAAGCTCACCACTAGAAAAGGCGATTGCCACGCCGCGCCATATCCCGTAAAACAATCGTAATATTATAATATTTAAATAATCATAATATATTATAATACTATTACACATCGCCGGATTCGGGAAAGTCTAGACAATCTTTTGCTGCAAAGAACAAAAAAATATCTTATATTAATAACATAAATATTAATAATAATAACATAAGATGACATAAAAAATATTCTTATAACATAAAAATATTTGTTGAAAGTCAAAAAACATGTTTTTTTTCAAACTCAAGTTTCTCAAAAACTGTGCATCTAGGAGAAAAACTAAGACCAGATTTGGAATCAGCGCGGAAAACTGTATAAGAATTGCATTGTGAGAATCGAAACATCAAAAAAAAGTTGAAATTTGTTGAACAGTGTAACTCCTAAACAAAGCCCCGGACGCCCTTTTTGTAAAGGATAATGTCGCTTCAAGTGACCCAAGGAACCTCCCATTTTCCGCTCCTATATTAGTTTTGGGACACCCTGTATATTCCTGTATTGCACTTTGCAGCGAAGGTTAAAGTGCATTCGTTTAAATCGAGCATTCCTGATCTTCGTGCGCAGATTATCGCAGCTTCTTTCCCATTCATTAGTTATTATCGCGGCGTATAACGGTCTCGTATCTGATTATACAGTGACCGTTCAACAGCATTCAAAATTAATAGAATCGATGGAAATGCATTCGCCTCGATTGGAAGTCTATTTGTCCGATGCGATGCGCCTCTTAATTGGATCTTCGATCTACTAAAGATCGAATCTCAGAAGGCCAAGAAAAGGAGAGAATACGAGCGACAACATAACATCCCCGATCAACAGATTAAAATCTCTGATCGACAAAAATCAATTCCGCGCTCCCAACGTTTAATTCGAAGTAATTTAATCACGACGCAACGGAACTATTCTAGACCCCGTAGATTGGAATCTTCAGAAGTTCTGGGCGAACAAGATTTTCCATTTAAAGTCCAGTAATATTAATTAAACTTAACGGAGGCGGTCAAGAAGATGATCTAGTTGGCGGGATCGTTATTCGCGAGAAGGACATTCCCGTCCCACGGGACCCCGGACGACCGCAAAATTCGATTTCGTGCGGGATCGTGGACGGTTTTCCTTATTTTTATTTGCGACAGCTATGGTTTTAGAGAGGGAGCGAAATCCTCACGGCTCCGGAAACTCCTTGGAGGATTACCTCGGAGGCCGAGGGAAACTTTTCCACGGAATTTGTTTGCGGAGCAACGACGCGATGTGAAACACAAAAGCGACGCACATTGCTCGTATACAATTTAAGAGGACGTGGGCGTTCTCGTGTAGCCTTGTCAAAAATTGATCTTTTTATTCCCTTCGAGAATAACTGTTGTAGAACATGTGTATAAAAAGATTTGTTTCAATTCGTCAAATTAATTTGGACATCATTCGGCCTCGAAAACCCAATTGTACTCTGAACTATGATACGTACCAAGTTATTTGACAGTGCAGAATGTACAACGTACAAAGACACAAACTGTTGGAATCTCTATATAAATTGAACTACCAATTACACCTAAATATCGACATGTTTATAGTGAAACCTAATGTTAACCACCTCGCTACCACGGACGAGTTATTAAGTATGTTCTGGAGGTACAATGGGAGACAAAAGTACAAGAAATTCGAAATCCACCAATATATTGGCAATGAAAGCCATTCACGAGTATATTTTGCATTAAAAAATTAATTAATTTAAAAAGTTTTCGTTTAATTAGTGAATTTTGGAAGGAAGAGTTCTGCTGAAAGAATGCCTGAGGGAAAGAGAAAAGACGGGGAAGATAACAAGAAATAGTAAAGAGAGGACGGAGTACCTAAATGATAAGGGATACAGTCAAGCGGGAATAGAAAAAGAAAGAGAGAAAGGAAAAGAAACTATGGCAATTATCAAGACACTGAAGGAGAAGGATAGAAAATTGCAGGGACAGTGGCAATATAATAAAATCACGACATCTAAGTTCTGTGATAGATATAAATATATATACATATATGAAGCTAGGCTACCAAAGTATCTAGAGGAGAAAGGAGAAGGAGATAGTCAAAGCCTAATGGTGAGAGCAAGATGTGGAAATATGGAAGAAGGGAATAAATACTGGAGAAAGGAGGAAGAGGGAATGTGCAGGATATGTGAGAGACAACTGGGAAATCTAAAACACCTGGCAGAAGACTGTGAAGGGGTGAAAAGAATTAACATAAGTATAGAGAAAATAGTACAGGAGAAAAGAGTGGGAGAAACAGTAGAATGGCTTAGGAATACAGTACAGACTTGATTTTTGTCCCAGATTCGACGACTCGATTTTTGTCCAGGCCTACTTACTCTACTGCCTGTCAACGCTGTACCGCGCCGCGGGGCGGCGACTATTGTTCTCGGCCCGGGTATATCGGTGTGAACACCACTACATTGACACAACGAATCGAATGTTCAAACATCTTAATTTTAATTATTTTTTTATGGGACTTTCAAAACGTATTTCTGGCATTATTCTGATTAAAACAAGACCAAACACGATATAATTTCAATTGTATTTGGTGGTTTAATCGACTGTGAAAGTTTCGTATGAGAAAGAAGGAGACACGAACAGTCGCCGTCGCCAGTTGCTCTATTGTAGTCTTGCTCGGCGCGATCGGAGTGGTAGACCCAGCCATAAATCAGAAAAACAAGTCTACATCGCGATTTTTGTCCGTTCCACGAACACCCCCTGGGACAAAAATCAAGAGATTACTGTATAGAGAAAAAAAGGAGAGAGAGTGAGAGGCAAGTGTTAAAAATCTCGGCCTATTTCGAATCACTTTGGTCGAAATTTATGTTTAAATATCAACTTTCTCGACATACCGTTAGTTAGTTAGAATCAATTGTTTAAATCAAAAAAGGATTAGTAATCATTTCTTTATGCTAAATAAGCAAAGTTTTCGTTCATTAGACCACTGTTTCTTGCTATAGGTGGCAAAAATCCATAAAAGTAAAGTAACCAACAAATATGTTACCGTTTTATCGTACATAAAATGAAAACTTTACAGCCGGCATTAGAACAATGAATAACGCAAGTTACACCACGAGAAGATGGCACGGTCGGACTTGTACGTCAAGTGTAGCATGTGATTAGTGTTGTTTGGGTTTGTTCAGTGGTGTAATCGGTTGTTTAATATGTCCCCATAGTAAACTAATCACAGAATGACTGAACTCTTGCATTGACGTATAACTTTAAATGGTTACGTATTTTCAAAGCCGGTAAAAAATTCATCTTTTAGGTGAAATGTTTACGGGATATGTCTTAAATAATAAACAAAAGTTTGAAATTCATATGTGCACATAGAAAAATATTTAATAACAATTTTTATATGTTCAATAAATAATTTTTGTTCACTGGACCTCTGTCAGAAAAATTCAACGGGTATTTTTATGACAGTGGTTTAACGACCGCTATAAAAATAATTTATGTAACGTCAAATCGTTATTTCCTATTTTTTATACATAAAGGATTAATACATCATATGCATTTCATATTTTTCATTATCATTTAGAAATATTCATAAATAAATTCTCGTAAAATATCAAATACATCGTAACCTTTCCACGATTATTTCTGGAAATTCTTAAAGTTGATATTTAAGCTTAAATTGCGACTAAAGTAGGCCGAGATTTTTTACACAAAGTTAGTGAAATATTATACCATGCCAAAACGATCAGTGCCAGACCGCAACTTCTTAACGTATTTAAGATTTGCTTCCATAAATAAAAAATGAGCAGAAAACAGAGATTTCCGAATAGCCCATATTAATAACAATATAATAATGTTATTGGCGTCCCGGTTCGATCATATTAATAATCACAGCCCATATTAATGTTTAATGTTCAACAAATTTTTGAAAACAGTTTTGCCAAGTAAGCGTTGTGCCTGTAGCAATCTATCTTCAAATTTTCAAATCGTGCGGCGCACAGTGGTCCGGAAGTACGCTTTTTGTAGCAAAAACTATGGTGTTGTAGCGTTTTTTGAGGGTTTAACCCTTTTGGGTCCGTAAACGGAATAGTCCGCACATGGCGATTGTCACCTATCACCAAGCGCGGATTACTCCGCGAGCCGCGACTTTCATTTATTACCGGACGCGGATTTTATTTATTTAAAATTTAATATTTATTTCGAAATAACTGAAAAATAAACATATTTCAGTAATATAGGACTAATGGAATATGTAACAGTTGAATGAGCATTCACTTACGTCTGTCTGAAGATTTGCCTTTTAAAATTAACATATAAATTAAGTAAAATTAAAGAAGATTCATATAAAATGGATTTAATTTTAAATAGTATAACAATTGATAAAATTGCCGCAGAAGTTGGTAGCACCAGTAGATTCGTGATGCAAAATGGTTAATGTTATATTATTATGGGTTGTTGTATTCGTTTCGATACGAGTTAGAATTTATGGAGTAAGAAACATATGTTAATTCTTAAACAATTGAGGTGTCATATTTTTTTTATAAAAACAATTTTTTCGTTATATTATTATGGGTTGTTGTATTCGTCTCGATACGAGTTAAAATATTATGGAGCAAAATACATATGTTAATTCTTAAACAATTGAGGTGTCATATTTTTTTATAAAAACAATTTTTTCGTTATATTATTATGGGTTGTTGTATTCGTCTCGATACGAATTAGAATATTATGGAGCAAAAAACATATGTTAATTCTTAAACAATTGAGGTGTCATATTTTTTTTATAAAAACAATTTTTTCGTTATATTATTATGGGTTGTTGTATTCGTCTCGATACGAGTTAGAATATTATGCAGTAAAAAATATATGTTAATTCTTAAACAATTGAGGTGTCATATTTTTTTTTTAAACAATTTTTTCTGTAACTATTTTCTCTAAAATTTTGGCCACAAAATGCGGGCTCCTGGACCACTGTGCGGCGCGGCGACGGTTTTAAATTATCGATTCCAATTAATCTTCGCGCCCCGCGAGCAACGGTGCTCCGCTGCCAGTTTTACCAATTAAAACGCGGCGAAATTATCAAACAATCGAGATCGCTCCTGTTAATTTCGAAGACCCATCGGGAAAATCCCGGTGCCTTGAGCGTGTTCCTGGAAATTGGGGGTTTAGCCGTGATTAGTAATTTATACGCCTTTAGAACCGGAAGCTTTCTTTCTCCGCAAACCACTTTGAAACTTGAAACTTTAATTCTACGCGAAGAATGTGATTTTCGAAAAACTTTGTTTTCGTTGAACAGTCTGTTAAAGGGATTTTCAAACATTTTACTTTCATTTATGAATAGTATTATACAATAATTCAATAAGCGATGCGTAGCCTTTGAATTGCCATGCAGATAAGAGATGTTCACATTAATTTTCTTTATATAGTGAAGGACTTATAAAATAAATTCTATTGAACAAATTGTCAATATTTGAACTATAGTAATTTCGTTCGAACGGGGAAAAAATCAATTTTTCGAGTGTTAGGTACATCGATTTTTCATTACAATTTACTAGATAGTTCGAGTATTTAAACCAATAGAAATTTTTTATAAATATCACTTATTTCTAGGAATGATATGGCATGAAAGATTGATAACAGGAAATCTGTGATCTTGCGTTATAAATGCATCTACATATAAACGCAGCCACAAGAATCTAAACCATTAAAAGACTTGCATAATATTATAATTTGATTATGTTTATAATAGATGATTTATTTAACGTAGCCTTAATTAATGCAAGCAATTTATTTATCTGAAACACAAATTGAAAAAGAGGTATTTTGAATAGTAGAATTGAAGTTTAATTTCACATAACTTGTTTGCGCTAAAAAGCGCCAAGATAAAACTTGTTGCAAATTATGCAACACACTTTAAAGTACATATCAACCAGGTTTCAGCTGCAAACTCCTGCAAACTTGGCACTTAAAGCAATAACTTTTTTAAACTTTTACCAAACTATCTGATTTTTGATGATCAATTAGAAGCATTTGTTTACTAAATAACAAGCAAAAAATTTTTAAAAAATAGCAATTACGTAAAAAAAGGCACTTTCAAAAATAATTAATAACATTTATTTAAAATAGTTGCCATAAAACCGTTGTACCTGTGGCATAGTTTGGTTTTTATAGACTTTTTCCGCATTTTAGCCATTGACAAAAATCGGAAAAGTAACTGCGTCATATCGATTGAAAACTATGTTCATACTTATGTTCAAAAAAAGAATTTTTTTAATTCAGTAGGAAATTAATTACAAGCGAATATGTAAGCGAAAAGGGAGATGAAATACTACATCAGTTCATAGCGTAACTTGTTATCATTTTAAAAAATGATGGCTAAGGGTTGGCTAATTATATAATTCGTCTTCAAAAATTTTGCAATACTTATGCGCTATTTAATAATTAACCTGAAATGACACCATTAAGTGTTATTGGTTTCCCCAATCTATAGAAGAGGATAAAAAAACACCTTAAAACAGTCCGGGGATTTTTTTCGTTGTATTAGTAAATTTTTAAATATTATGTAAATTTTAATTGCGAACTCTTGCGAAAAACAGAGTTATTTAACAAAATATGTAGCAAAAACTGGTCAGCAGCCGAATACGCGGATATCCACTTGTAGAAATAATAATGATACTTAAAAATTGTAAATGGTAAATACTATGTACTCGTAAGCTTTGATTAAGTATAACTACACGTTTGTTTATAAAAGCAAATTATGGTTAAAGAATGTTTAGACCAGAGCGTATAGTGCTACTTTTAGTTAGTTGCGGCAGGTATAGTAGAGAAAGTGTGTATGTATATCGAGTAGACGAATGTTATTAGAGTTTAAAACGAAGTTTCATTTGCGAAGAAACTGAACAGAGAATTCATGTACTGGAAACCAGCAATAAAACAAAATTTTGTTTATAAATATCGTTCTACAATGTTTAAATAAATTACTATATTTATAATAATATTTTTTTTTATTATTAAGCATTGAAACCCTTTTGGGTTTATTATGCTTTACATAAATAGTATTAGTAAATACAGTAGTTTCGAATACAGGAGTAATACAATAGGAATTCTATAATAATTAAATGAGTATAACAACAATGTCTAGTAACGCTAAATATGTAGGTTACAGTTTAGGAAAAAGCAGTGGATGCTAGTACAAGCTTTGATATTTGGCTTTGCTATAATTGTGTCTACAGGGTCATCCGTTTTTAAACGGACAAACGTAAACCAGCTATAAAGAACCCCAAATGGAACAAGTTTTACCCCTGCCACTTTTTTCTCATACAAAAAAATTTTGGGAACAAAAAAAAGATGCTCCTGTTTATTTTCAACACAACAAAGAAAAAATCATCAAGATTCATCACTGGAGTCCCGAGATATTCAAGTTTATGTGTGAAACAAAAAAAGTGGCAGGGGTAAAACTTGTTCCATTTGGGGTTCTTTATAGCTGGTTTACGTTTGTCCGTTTAAAAACGGATGACCCTGTATATTGAGGGGCAGCTGAAGGCCCATACTAAGCAAAGAACTTATTAAGTTTCGTCTTTGTGCATTGTACAATTCGCATTGCCATATTACAAGATCCAGGGTTTCCCGACCCTTATTGCATTTACACTGGTTGTCATTGATAATACCTACTCGCTCTAGGAATTAATATCATGCTGATATTGCTTTCAATATGAATGAAAAAATCCACTTTGTTTCCTGTCTCTATGAACAGAACAAAAGTTATTGAATTTTGTCCAAAAAACAGGCACTGCGTGACACTGTGCGCCGGAACCAATTCTTGGGAAGTTCCACGGCTTGTCCGCAGAATTAGGGGCCGGATAGTTGGTTGGCGGATATTTGCGGGATAAGCAGGCTAAACGGAGGTTAGTTCGGTAGAGGGTGGTACTCACACATGACTTCAATCTCGTGTACTTGGGTGGCGTGTCCCCAGGGAGCTGGTCGAGTCGCCTGGCACACATATTCCCCGGTATCGTTTCGCTTCACGTGAGAAACCTCCAAGCTCCTGTTTGAGTACATTCTAACTCTTTCGGGCCGTACGTGTCGTGGTTCGCCGCTGTCAGCCAAAAGGATGCCGTCCCTCCACCATCTCACCCTAGCTTCCACGTTATCTGGACGCACGAATAGAAGACTGTTTTCAATTTCCTCGAGACTCCGTTTCCACAGGGAAAGTTTAATCTGATCGCTTTAATCGACTTTCTGACGGCCCGGAAGTTGTTCACGATCTTATTTAAATTAAACACTTCTACGCGCTTCCGTTTGTTCGTTTACCAGTTTGGTTCAACCAAATCTACGTCGACGTTCAAAATAAATCAAATGAAATTTTTCTACTATCCCACGAACGGTTACATCGTACCGCGTTAGAACGCCAACTTTATCAAGTGCTTCAATCTAGAAATATTATTATAAACTATTGGTTGATTCATGTACAGTGACTCCCATTAATATACGGACGCTATAAAAAAACGATAACTGGTTTAACATTGAACTACACGACTTGAATTTTTTGGGGAAGCTAGAGCAAATAGTTTGCTACAAACTATTGCGACGTTGCAATGAGCTACAAACGTTTAACGATGGTAAAAATTTCAGATTTTCACGATTTTCAGGCTATAACTGCAGTAAATCTATAGATTCTCACATCTTTCAACGCCTGTCGTTTTTTCCCGCATCAACCGGTTTCGATGAAACTTTTGCAGTGCATATAATTGACACAGATCTACAAAACGTATTTTTTAAATTATCAATATAGGCTCACATAAAAAAGTTGCAAAATGCAACTTTTAGTATTTCTTCTACAACTCCGATCAATTGCAATTTTTGAAAAAATGTTTTTCCACATACTGTAGCAAACTACAGTAATTTCTCAATCGTAGTCCTCGGTCGCCTCTGCAATCGTAGTCCAGTGCCTACCCATTCCACCACCTGTCAACGCTGCGCCGGGCAGCAGGACGGCGATGTTTGATGTCGGCTCGGGTATATCGGTGTGAACACCACTACATTGACTCGAGTGAATCGAATTTTCAAACTACTTAATTTCCATTATTTTTTTATGAGATTTTACTGGCTTATTCCTGGCATTTTTCTGATTAAAATCATACCAAACACTATATAATTTGGCCAATATTTAGTGGTTTAATCGACGATGAAAGTTTTACTTACAAGAAGGACAGCGTGTTTGATCTATGCCGGCGACGGCGACTAAACCACTAAATATTGGCCAAATTATATCGTGTTTGGTATGATTTTAACCAGAGAAATGCCACGAATATGTTGGTGAAAGTTCCATAATGATATCATCGAAAATAAAGAAGCTAAGGTCTTGGTGTTTTATTGTGATGACGCACGGGCCTTTAAACTGTGCCGGTGACGGGGACACGCTTCGGCCACGCGATCCTATTTCATTCTGTCCTTCTCTACGTTCGGCTTGTCGTTTGAAGTCTCAGCGCGGTAGGGTAGACGCAGTCATAAATCAAAAAATAGCCACCCTACTTGATCGTAGTCCGTTCATAACACGGGTGTTGGGACTACGATTGAGAAATTACTATATTTGCTCTAGCTTCCCCAAAAAATTCAAGTCGTGTAGTTCAATGTTTAACCAGTTATCGTTTTTTTTAGAGTGTCGGAATATTAATGGGAGTCACTGTATATCATTTCAAGGTACAAAGCTAATCTTTCAAGTCCCATCTTCATTCGTTAACACATTACCGACCGGTGATTCTTGCATAATTTTGAAAAATCTATGTATATGGCTGAACACGTTTTAATGGAACCTTCAATAGCAACAGCAATTTTCATTGTGAACTAACAAAGTACCCTCAATAACGACCTTTAATAGTTTCGTTTAAGATTGCATTGTAAAAAGAAACTATGCTTTCTTTTGGTACAACACGATTATTGAAAATCCTATTAATAGGCTTCCGGTAGGTAAAGTGTTAAGGAATCAATCCCTGAAAAAAAAATCCCTGGACCACGGACTTTAAAGTATTACGAAATAATCGCCGACAGATACTGTGTTAATATTATAGTTATATACACATACGTCTAAGTACATATCACAGAGTACCATCGACGAACCTTCGATCTACCGAACCCATCGAGCTGCAATTTATCGGAGCCAAGAGACTGATACGTAACCGCGGAGTCAGTTAAGTGTTCTTCCTTCGACCTAATTCGACCTTAATCCCGGCCAAACGGAGTGTCGAAGCTATAGTTACAGTTCACCGGAGGCAAAGTTCGTGTTCACGGCGTGGAGAGTCGAAGGGTCGGGTACTTAATCCGAATCAAGTCCCTAATCTCCAGCGATCTTGAAAACCGTTGATCGTCTTAGCGTACCGTGACCTCCTGTCGAAGTTGCGACATGCCAAAGCGAGCAGACTGACAGGCAATCCCGTTAGCAAAACCGCCGATGACAGTTCGATCGATTGTATGGCAAATTGTTTGCTCTCCATACCTATCCGGGTACAAGTGTCACCATGGACGCCGACGCTGCTTAGGCAAATTAGTATCGATCAGTGACCCGAAATTGCAGCTCCCCTTGGGACCCTAAGGGATCGCCACAGACGGTCTATCATGCGAAATCTCGACCCGATTGCTATACCTGGAGTCTCTATCAGGGGACGTTGGGAATTGCAACGCTGCATTTTCCAAATTTCAACAGAAGCAAATTCTACCAACCTGTTTAACCCTTTAATGTGCGTTTTTATTGGAACGATGCTCCAAGGTGTGACATTTATTCGCCTGGTCTGTCAAATCGGTAGAGATTAACGTTGATCTCGAAGCAAGAAGGTTCGCAAATAAAGAAAATCAGTATGCAAGGATAAAACTGGTCACGATAGACGAAAGATCATCTAACAATAAACATCCAACTGTTTTCAATTTTATCTGATCCTAACTATCAAAAAGACAGCTAGCAGGACAAAATCAGGACGAAATCTCGACTCGATTGCTATACCTGGAGTCTCTATCAGGGGACGTTGGGAATTGCAACGCTGCATTTTCCAAATTTCGACAGAAGCAAATTCTACCAACCTTTTTAACCCTTTAATGTGCGTTTTTATTGGAACGATGCTCCAAGGTGTGACATTTATTCGCCTGGTCTGACAAATCGGTAGAGATTAACGTTGATCTCGAAGGAAGAAGGTTCGCAAACAAAGAAAATCAGTATGCAAGGATAAAACTGATCACGACAGACGAAAGATCATCTAACAATAAACATCCAACTGTTTTCAATTTTATCTGATCCTAACTATCAAAAAGACAGCTAGCAGGACAAAATCAGGAGCTTCTCAAGGAGCCTGCAATAGATTAGGCTACACCCCAGCAAAGAAACAAAGTGGGGTGAAGCCACTTTCAGGGGCGAACAGAATAAATCGCATCGCCTTTTGGTGAGCACGAGTATTATGAAGATTCGCATGACTCGTCTGACCGCATCAAATATTTCTCCCGGCCCCTCTAAATGGTTTACGAGAACCCATCAGCCAGGTCCGTATCTTACAAGAGACAGATGTTTCGAACGATCCAATATATTATCGTCCCCGATGAAATCTTTCTTCTGGAAGGAAAGGATCTCGCGAACAAGCAAGATGGATCGCAACGATTCGATAGTTACAGCGTTGTTCAAGTTTACGAGACGCAACAGGTGATATTTGTTTGCAACAGTTCCGAAAGGTCTCCCACTGGCGCCACGTTTTTTCCAGTCCGGGATTTCTCGGTGCTGATGAACCATCAATGCCTCGGATTCAACAGTTCAATGTTCTGGTATCCGAACCACCCGAGGGCGAACTTACCAGCCCCAGGATCGAACCGCAATCAATTACGACGAGGCATCGTGTTTGCGCGTCAGCAATTTGCTGAGATTCGAAGCTGCCAATGGCGGAGCTGGAAAGAAGGCTGGAAAAGTTTGCTCGGAGACTCACCAAGATCCTCGACGTAACACGGAAGCAGGACCGTATCGTTCTCGAACGTCTTCACCGTCGTTGGGTAACTTTTGAAGCCGTTGTTTAGCGCTGCACGGCTACCTGCAGCAAGACGGATTCGTTCAATTAGTAGGGAACACTTTGCTGTAATCGGAGACGTAAATCAAAGTCGTTCAACAACGGAACAACTGCCGATTTTATGGATGCAAAATGATGATCGGAATTGAAGAATAAACGAATATCATATTGTTTTTCATCAAGTTTCTAAGTACAGTGAGTCACAAAATTATTCATTCTTAAAAAGGCGATAATCTTTTAAATATTGTACTATATTATTTAATATAAACCAAATGTATGTTCTCGGCGCACGTTTTCGATCAATAATAAAAGCAAAAACAAAGCACATTAGCAATAATTAAATTTAACTCAACGTTTCGAAACAGGTGTGGATCACTTTCAAAAGCAATTGCGTCTGAAAATATATATAAAGAAAAAGAAGACGATAACTTTTTTAATATTGTACTATACGATTTTTTCGGTTTTTTGGGAACTTTTTTGAGAAGCTAGAGCAATTAGTTTATTAAAAGATGTGAAAAGAAATTTTTTCATAAATTGCAATTGATCGGAATTGTTGAAAAAATACTAAAAGTTGATTTTGCAACTATTTTATGTGGGCCTAAATTGAAAATTTAAAAAACACGTTTTGTAGATCTGTGTCGATTAAACATATCCTGAAAATTTCTTCAAAATCCGTCGACGCTGCAATGAGCTACAAACGTTTAAAGATGGTAAAAATTACAGATTTTCATGATTTTCGGCAATAAATCATGAAAATCTGCAATTTTTACCATTTTTAAACGACTATAGCTCATTGCAACGTAGACCGATTTTTACTAAATTTTCAGAATATGTTGAATCGACACAAATCTGCGAAACGCATTTCTTAAATTTTCAATACAGGCCCACATAAAAAGTTGTAAAATGCAACTTTTAGTATTTTTTTTTTAATTCCGATCAATTGCAATTTTTGACAAAGTTTTTTTACATCCTGTAGCAAACTAATTGCTCTGGCTTCCCCAAAAAGTTCAAATCGTATAGTACAATATTTTAAAAGTTATCGCCTTTTTAAGAGTGAGCGAATAATTTTGTGATTCACTGTAACTCCTTTTTCTTGTAAATGATGCATGAACATTTTATTTTGCATAAAGATTGCATTATTCATATTATTTATATTAGACTGTAAGTGCATGTTAAAAATAAAAAGATAATGGCGAAATATCTTTTGGGATAATTTACGAACGATATGATTAGTCGAGGTGCGTTCGTTCCAGGAGAAAAAGAAATTCGATCGAACGGTGCCGCTGGAGACCAACAACGAGACATTTTTCTGTGTGCTCATTTCCGCTCCGACTCGCTCCCTTTCCCCGCTTTCTGTCGGCCGGTCGGAATTCTAGTCTCCGCGTCGCTACAACTCTATTGTTACGAGATAATGTTCGCTTTCTAGTCCCCGATGCAGTTGTACGCGGCCGTCGCACCGCCTCACGGAAACTCCAATGCAGATTTCCTATGCATTATGTATGCGGGGCTGCGACAACGGGAGAAGAGATTTTTGGTGTTGGTAAAGGCGGATCGCGAAAATCGGGGTACCTTCGTAATTTCAGGTGTTTGCGAACAGGACCCGCGAGAACAATTTTGGGAAACTCGCGCGGCGAGGCGATCGATTTTTCTAGAATGGGGGACTAACGCGGGCACACCTTGAAAATTTTGTTGTATGACTGTAGTAACTGTAGCTACCTTCAGTCATGTGAACTTTCTCACTATTGTGAAGTTGCTTTTTGAATTATTTTGTTTTAAAACAAATGTGGGATTTTGATAGATTTATTTAGAATTTCAATTAAGAACACGGCACGGACGAAGGACACAAAAGACGAGACACCGATAGACAAGATTATATCCGCTCTCGCGCTAAATCGCTCTGTTTTCTTTAATCGCTCTTGATCACACTTTCTCTCGCAATGCTCGCACTCGCTCTGGTCTCTGGATTCGCGCTCACTCTTGATATTCTCTCACTTATACATCCAACCATACATACACATACACTTAAACACACTTTACCCTAGGTCGTTAATGTCTCTTTTGTTTCGGATCGTGTGTAACAACTCGTGATCGGCGGTTACGCGGCCGAAATAGGTAACGGTCGCCGATCACCTTCCGCGGATCGTACACATCGATCGCTCATCGTACATACGCGTTGTTGCTTCGAAATTCAAACCCACACAAATGTTTGAAAAAGTGTTTAAAAATGTTTAATCGATAAATTGAATTCATTGGAGAAGGGTCGTAGTGTTAAGATTTAAAATTGTTACTTTTAAATAATTTATTTTAATGTTATAGGTTACAAATAAAATTAAATAGTTAATTTCAGTCTTATAAATTTATTTGAGGATCCAATTCAATAATCCCTAGTTATCCTCTAAATGACAACTATTCAAGTTTACTTATGGTAATGACTAAGCTAGATGTTCCCGACAGTGACCCTCGACCGGTCACTACCTTGAGTCATGCAGAATTGCACCACGACCCATGATTGTAATCACCTATCTCTCCCTTTTTGGGATCTCTATTTAAGCCAATGTACACCCCGTGACAGAATGTTTCCGATCGGAGGCATTGAAACGGGTTTTAGAGAAAACATTCAGTGACAAACAAACCAGTGACGCGCAGTATCTCGTCGTATCTGGTGGCACCTCATGTCGAGCGGAGATATTTTGCTTTCGGGTTCGAAAAAAACGTCGACTTGTTAACTTGAAAGGGTTGGGGTTGGGTTTGTCTCAAGATAAAAGTCTGCTCTATCGCGTGATGTAATTCGATTTTCCGGTGCACCCTTTTTTTAAGGCAAACTGAAAAATATCTTCACAAATTGGTGTAAAAAGGTTGTCTCTCCGTCTTTAATGATTATTTATCAATGTTTAAACAATCATAATGTATTAATATTGGATATCAATGTATTCGGGAAAGCCTACAGAATCTATTGCTGCAAAGAACAATGCAATATGTTTTATAATAACATGACACTATTTGTTCAAAATTGAGAAATATATTTTCTCTTTCAAATTAAGTTTCTTAAAATCTATAAGTCTAAGGGAAAAATTAAGGGCAGATTCGGAAACAGCGCAAAAAACTCTGTAAGAATCACCCAACAGTAATTGTTGGACAGTGTAAATCGGATCGGAAACTTTCTTCCAGCAGTTCTATTAATCGGAAACATTTTTCCGTATAACATTTTTTTTATTTTCTCTGTTCTTTGTAATAATAAATGGATGCTTATGTTATTTTGTTGTTTTCAATTCTTCAACAAGCCCCTTTTCATTTCCCATCAGTTTGAACCCCGTAAAGTAATATTTTATACTTCTAAATTGTGAACGTTTTCTCTAAAACCCGTTTCAATGCCTCCGATCGGAAACATTCTGCCACGGGGTGTAAGAGTCTTATTCCAAGCTTTTTTCCATACAACTTCTGTGCAGTTAAGAGTTCTGTCATTTCGTCTCGACGAAAATAAGTACTGTCACGCGCATCTCATACATCATATCCGGAGTTATAAGTTGAGGAGTTTTATTAATAAAATAATAAATTGTATGATATCGGCGCTAGGTTCGATCCTTAATAGAAAAAACAACAAATGTGCAATTACTTACATGCTTCTAACGTTTCGATCCCTATGTGGATCTTTTTTAAAGAGAACATTTTTGCGTCTGAAAAAGAAGAAAAAACAAATAAATTTTCAATGTAATAACCAATGGAACCACGCTGTTTTCAAGTATTTGGTATTACATTGAAAATTTATTTGTTTTTTCTTCTTTTTCAGACGCAAAAATGTTCTCTTTGAAAAAGATCCACATAGGGATCGAAACGTTAGAAGCATGTAAATAATTGCACATTTGTTGTTTTTTCTATTAAGGATCGAACCTAGCGCCGATATCATACAATTTATTATACTATTACTTTTCGATCGAGAGGAATTTACCTATTTTTATTAATAAACTTGTGTTTGATACCTCAAAATCAAAGAAACATTTATTAATCCTCTTCCGGAATACAACAGTTTGATTTATTTATTAAGATCAAGACTTTGCTGTGTTCTTGTTTGGTGGAGAAGAAAATAGAAGTGTCGCGTTACTGTAGCATATTGACTTTACGCAAATGCAGTATTTTTTGCCGGATGGTATTTTAGTCGGAGTTCAAAGCAAATTAATTCGCAGCCAGCCGCCGGGAAATTGGGAAACTTTCACGAGAATTGAATAAATGCGCGACGGTTTAAAATGCCATCGGTTTATAAACGGGGAGTGTTAACGCAATTCTCGCGTGTCTACCGTTCGTTCGGTTTGTTCGTGCTCTATTCGCGAATGGGAATCCTAAAACTCATTACCACGGAGCGATGTTTCGGACGAGAAACAAAAATTTCGAGAACTATGCTATACATTCGACGAGGTCGATGAAGGAACTGAATGCTGGGATTGAATGTGTACGTACAATGTTGGATTGACTGTGAGTGATATTTCTTTGTATCAAACAGTCGGTTCTTTCTTGTTAAAAGCGACTTTCTATCAGAAAAGTTTACAAAAGTTGCTTCTTGATATTGACAGTCGCGATATGCGAATTTTTAACAAGTCGTAATTAGTCTGCGGATTATATTCATGTATGACGAAACCGAGTCCGTGCAATTTAAAACAGTAGATCGATTAAAAACAATTTATAAAGTCCATGCGCTGGTATCAGCTTGTTAATATCATTGAAGGAGAAAAGTATTTGAGTAAGTCGTACTTCATTCGAATTTGTTAGTTCTAGTATCGTTAACTCATTTCTGTACAGCCAGCCAAAGTGTATACCAATAATGTTACGTTCACAAGAGATCTGAAAGCGTCATTTTAATTTTGCAAGACTTGTAAATTGAATAGAATTGTAGGCCTCGAAAGAACCGGAATGTCAGCCATTCTTATCACCTCCCTTTGCTATCTCAACTTTTTTGTCGGCAGCCATTCTTTCCAAGCGAAGCGTAAGTAACATTTCCCGAAATTTAACTCTCTCTTTCTCATAGAGACACAAATGCTGAAACTGTTATCACAATCCTCCAATGTCTGACCGAATCACTTGTTTAAACCACAGAATAAAATTCGTCAAAGCTACAACCTGCGAGGTACTGTTGTTCCCTTTTTTCCCTAAAATCCTACGGTATCCTTAAATTCATTTAATGTTTAAGCAGTTTCGCATCTCGCCCACTCATTTCTGTCATGAAAGGATGAATTCCGCATTTGTTAAAAAATTAATCTATTGTTCGATTATAATCGATTCGATTAAATTCAATATTAATATGTTTCAGTTTGTTTATAATAACCGTTGGTTACTTGTTTGATGTACTGTTCAACTTTCTAACTCGAGTAATCCTCGTTGTGAAATCGATTATAATCGATTCGATTAAATTCAATATTAGTATGTTTCAGTTTGTTTATAATAACTGTTGGTTACTTGTTTAATATGCTGTTCAACTTTCTAACTCGTGTGATCCTCACTTGATGTTTAACATTTAAGGATGTTCAGGAGGTACAGTGGGAGACAAAAGTACAAGAAATTCGAAATCCATCAATATATTGGCAATGAAAGCCATTCACGAGTATATTTTGAATTTAAAAAATAGATTAATTTAAAAAGCTTTCGTTTAATTAGTGAATTTCATGTTGTATTTATTTTTTACTCAAATTGCCTTCATATTATAAAAAATTGTAAGTGACTTTTGCGAATAATTGTACCCTCTGATTGAACTTAAAGAAAATAAATTTGTGATATTCGATACATATAATTACGCAATAAAAAGTAAAAAAATTAATATTTAAATAAATTAAAAATACTTCAGAGAGCAATATTTATGGTTAGTAATGAAAACAAACACGTCAAATTTGCGTAAAATTATATTCTGATAATAACAAAAACGTTTTGCTCTGAAACTGTTCAGTGAATTCTAATAAATTTTAAACATGATTAATTACATCATTTTTACTATATATAAACAAAAACTGGAGTTTCTAGTTGCGTTTTTTCAAGGATTAAATACTGTTTGAAGTAGAATTTTATGAATTCTCCATAAGCAGACGTGTTAAAATGTGCAAATTTTAAGTTGCTATAATTCTTAAACGGTGCAGTAAATCGAACTCAAAATTTGTAAAAGAATTAATTTAGTAAGAATTATATCTTGTCAAATTTGCAAGAATTTTGTTGCGTTTTTGTGTACCTCCAAAACATCCTTAATATTGATGGCAATTCAAGATGTAATAATAGAATTTTATGAATTCTCCATAAGAAGACGTGTTAAAATGTGCAAATTTCAAGTTGCTATAATTCTTAAACGGTGCAGTGAATTGAACCCAAATTTTGGTAATTGCATTAATTTAGTAAGAATTACATCTTGTCAAGATTTCAAAAATTTTGTTGCGTTTTTATATACCTCCAAAACATCCTTAACCATAAAGGTGTGTTTTCTTCGTGCTCGAAATTTTATTTGCCTCCGTTAATAAAACTTCGTTTAATCAATTCTGTTTATCTAATTAATAATTCTAATTGGTTATTTTCGGTTCGATAACTTTGTAAGAACATCTCGTTCGGATTCTAGAATGATCGATGCACTGTACATTTTATCTCGTGAATTTTCGAACGGAATCTGATCGATTTATATTGCCATTGGCACAAAACGCTGGTTGTTGGAAATTTTCCATTTTTTCCAGATTAATCTGCACCGTCGGCGAAATTCCATGGGTGCAGGGAAAGAAGTAACACCGCGTACACGCGTCAATGATTTTATCTGACGGGGGTGGATTGTCACTGGCATTGTACCAAGCGACGCGTCGCTTGTCACAACGGAAGAAGGGTCTCCGAACGATTCGAGTTTTCCAGATGGTGTTTTGACTCCTCGGACATGTTATTTCCAAACTGCCTTCAAAGTTTCAAAGAAACCGCGGTCTGATCTTGCTTTCTTCAGCAAGAAAATCTACGAGGAGGGATTTCAGATAACCATTAAATCGTTATTAGAGCTGCCACAGAGACGTTAAACGTAATTGGAGAACCGCGACCTCAATAATCCTGCTAGAACCGATTAGTTTGGTCGTGTGACCCTTCTGACAACCAAATCCGGGTATTTGTCTATGCGAATTTCATTTAAACACAATTTCTCTACGGTTATTTACATATATCCAATATGTAGTGTCCATTAATACATGAATAACTTCCCTGCTCTTAGCTTTGAATAATAAATCTTCGAATAAATATCATTTAAACACAATTTCTCTACGGTTATTTACATATATCCAATATGTAGTGTCCATTAATACATGAATAACTTCCCTGCTCTTAGCTTTGAATAATAAATCTTCGAATAAATTTCATTTAAACACAATTTCTCTACGGTTATTTACATACGTCCTATGCATATTTACATTAATATGTGAATTCTTTAAATAAATGAATTTAACATTTATTATCTTAAATAAACAAATTTAACATGTTTAGAATTGTAATAATTTTGAACTAAAATATCTGGAGCTTGTCATTTGCCCAACAAGGGTAGATTTAGTGTTAAAATATTGGACACCGATGCGTGTCGGACTTGTTGGAAAAATGTAATGAAGACAAACTCTTTGCTTGTAATAAAGTTTCAAAGTAATACAGCCCATGCAAGCGAAGGTACATCGCGGGTTGTGTATATTTCATGTCGCAACGGGGACGTTCAAATATATCTTCATTTAAAGAGTTTATTTTCAAGAATATTCGGTCCGCTTTCCAACGAAGTGGACTATCAAATATGTATGTTTGTACATGATACGATAAGTAATGTTCGCAAATACCATATCGAATGTCAGAATGATTCGTGGAAAGCACATTTCAGCAATGTATATAGAAATGATTATTTCAGATTAATCCTGTTATACATTGTGAAGATTACAATGATTTTTTTAACTTAATTGCCACTATCAGGTTGGGAATCTGCGTGAATTATTGGATTTTATAACGTCGTAAATTGTGGAAAAATGCAATCGTATGTCGTTAAATTCTCCCATAAGTGTCATCTCAAAATGATCTTTATAGATCGTATTTCGATGATGTTGGAATAAGTATATTTATTGATATTTCTTAAGTATTTATAAAAATCGGACTTCATTTACAGATCATTTGCGAGTAAATAATTCCGGAAAGACTATATCTACTACGTAATTTAATTAATACTAGGATAACTGCACCAGTGAATGAACATTTAAGAAATTGTTCAAGCAGATATTTTATGTAAAAAAAATGTGTGAATTAAAGGAATCTCAAATATGCCAAATGGCTCCCTATACTTCATTTGTCAAAAATAAATGAACACAAATAAAATGAAATTATTATTATTTTTCTTCATTATACGTTAAATAAAAAATATAAAAAATACCAGTTAATGAACACTGCATTCCAGTAATTGAAAAATTTTAGTTCCAGTAATTTAAAATTTGTTGAAATATACAAAAGCGTTCATTTACTGGTGCCCGTTTATTCACTGGTGCAGTTACCCTACGTAATTCATTTATTTGATTAATTCTCTTATACAAATATTTTAACAGGCCTTCCATTAATACAAAATTGAGCGATCATTTGAGATTAACTGATTAGGAGATAAGCTCTGAAAATATTTTGTATTTAAAGTTTTTCTGAAGACTGTAATAATATCGTAACGAATATTGTATGTAGGGGTTGAATAAAATTTATAAGGAGATTTACTAAAAAGAGTGCAAGTCGGTATTTAAAAATGAATTATTTGTTAAACTTACCAATGATGAGAATGCAAAGAACATAACCGAAGAGCACCATGTTAGAAAAACCATATACACACGCTGCACCACCCTCGAACCGCGAAACGAAAGATGAGGAGGACACAGTCTCGGAATCGTGGCGTAGCACGCGTGAACCCTTCGACTTTTCACGAGACACTGATCTTGGCTTAAGATGGTGATCGTGTTCGCCACGATCTTAACGCACACTAACTGACCGACACACACGCTGACTCACGCACACTTGTCGCTCTTAATTATGACCAGTTGCCCATTGTGCGATTCAGGGATGCTCATGCCGTGACCCACGCGACGCATTCGTTCATTCATGCACTGGGTCCTTTATCTTTCAACATCGTAATTGAATTTTTTTTCTGGATTCAGATTGCAAGAAACTCAAATATCATACAATTTTTAAGACAAAGTTGCTTGATTCAGAACAACAAGTATCGTGACGTAGAACTTGTATCAAGGTCTTTACGTTCAAGTTCTCAAGATCGTAATTATTTTTCTCGATTATTAATATTCGTTTTTTATCGTGCTACATTGTACAACATCTCAAGACGAGTTCGATGACCTGTAACACTATAACCTTCAAATGATCTTGAACGAAAGATTTCAAGTGGATTGTTTTGACTCCTTTAATAGCGTCAGTGTTAAATGTTTTCAGAATCACGAACGTGCAATTGTTTAATAATAAAGTAAAGAGAAATAGAATGACTATTTCTTTCTTCGTCTTGCTAACATCCAGGGCCGGCCATCTGGGGGGTGCGGCAGATGCTATGCACCGGGGCCCCGCGAGTGAGGGGCCCCAACATGATCAAGAACTAAACAAATGTACTCTTGCAACAAAATAATTTAGGGCCCTAAATGGTTATCTTGCAACCAGGCCCGTTTATAAAGAAGGCCGACCCTGTTAACATCCAGGCAGTTATGTTTGGAGATCATAAAAATAATCCTCCTTTGACCATTACGAATTCTTTGTTAGTACATTTATTATTGTTACGATCTGCGAAAACGTGGGATCTGTCCTTGACACGTAATAAACCGATGAAGTAGTCCGGGTTATTATTTTCTGTTTTCCAAGATTGTTTTCCCACGGGGGGTGGTTTTCTTCTTAACAGGTTCAACGGGTCTGAGTCAATATTGACCGGTGCTGTCTTGTCAGAGTTAAGATATCTTTCGGTTTCTCGACGAGGATTTACCGTATTGATCAAAAAGAATGTTTGCGTTTGAAGAGTAATCTTCTGCCAAGCTGTAATAACATAAACTCCTACGTAAACGCATTATTGTATGTATAGAGACCTACTCAGAGAAGATCAATTTTCGATGATTTACAGATTTACATATTTAGCAAGTCTATGGTGGAACGATTAATGTAGGAAATGTATGATTTGTATAAGGAAATGTATGATTTGTATAATGTAACTTGTTGAAGTATGATTTGTATAATGTAACTTGTTGTATAAATGTAAGAATTGCGATGAAAGCATCTGAGGCCATATGCTTTTTCAGGGCGGCCGAGTGTAGGAAATGAATGATTTGTATGATGTTACTTGTTGTTTGAATGTGAGAATCGAGAATCGTGTATGTATTAGGGCTGTAACTTTTCCGAAGCTTCGAAGTCTTCGAAGGAACGAAGGGAGCTTCGAAGTTTCGAAGTCTTCGTAGTCTTCGAAGTCTTCAAAGTCTTCGAAGTTTCGAAGTTTCGAAGCTTCGAAATTTCGCAATCTTATACCGTGTCACGATTTTTGATAAATAAAAATATTAACTGTCAGTCACCGGTGACTGACATTGAACTTTCCGTTTGAACTTTTCGTAATTAAATTATATTTAAAAAATTGCATTCTATTAATTTTCGGGATCATATCACGAATGTACTTAAAAAATAATTGATGACGTATTTACCGTGGCCGTCATAATAATTTACTACGGAGAGAAGCTCGAAATTAGAAACTTTGATTCTCCATCGCCTTCGAATTTCCAGAAAGCGAACCTTTGAAATTTCGGAGGTTCTGCAATCGAAGCTTCGAAGCTTCGAAATCTTCGACCTTCGAAGGTTCTGAAATCAAAGCTTCGACCTTCGAAGGTTCTGAAATCGAAGCTTCGAAGCTTCGAAATGTTCGACCTTCGAAGGAAAGTTACAGCCCTAGTATGTATACGTGAGTGCCGTGATATTGCGATTGCGACACATCTTGTTAAATCAATATTTGTTCTAGAAAATTTATAAACATTAGAAAAAGTAGGATATAAAAGGACGTGTTCACGTAGCGATTCGACTTTTTCTCGAGTTACGAAACACGTCATCACGTTTGATTTAAATACGATACGTTTACGTTAATTTCATATATCAGTTGTGTATTTTCTGTTCGAATTAAAACAGTTATACAGTTATTTAATATATTTTCACTTACATTAATGAGACTATTAAAACATAAAATTGGATTTTCGCCATAGACGTTACGTTGAAATGAAGGCAGGCGATTTGATTCAGTTCCGAAACCATGGAAAGTCGCAACGCGGGTTAGAGATGACCCGGCCGCAGTTTACATCTCATTATTTGGTCCAGAGATGTCTGACAATTAAGAAAGACGACTGAGAACCGTTGTGCCCTATTGCAACGCTGCCACAATGTGTACGTGCATAGGGTGTCCATCTACCAACACCAGAGGCATTCTTCTATAATTTGTTCAATTTACGCACCGACACGTACCATACATAGAGTCATTCATCGAGTTATCCATTAAATCGTTAATCTAATATGTGAATCGACGGCCCGTTTTAAAAGGAGGCGACAAACCGTGTGCCCCCATGGACCGTTGTAAACAAATGGAACTGTCACTGTCATCGACAGTCGCGCGCACTTCGAACCACTGGCCGACCTTCTGTCATGAATCGTTGAAAATCAATTTAACGCTAATTCCGGTATTTCCGCTTCCATCTTCGCATTTCTCCCGCAATTTTGAGAAAACAGTTCTGTTTTCGTATACTTCTTAACTGTTCAGGAACCCGGGACGATTTGAGGTTTGGTAGTGGACTGTATGGATGTTTGTGTGTAGGATCGGGTTTGAACACCGCAGGAAGTTCGGAAAGGGAAATCGTGTGGAAAGTGTGAGCAAGGTGAGGTTGCAAAAGAACAATAAGAAAGAAAGGAGTGTTGATCCGGCAAAACTACGTTTATTAACGCAATCGCGTAAACGAAACTGGATGCAATTGAGACGTATAGGTACTGTCTACTGATTGCGTACAAAGAAAAGGGCGCGATTGAGTAACGTCTGAATTAGCTGAGCGTTCGAACGAATCTAACGGTTAGGTGCTGAGCGCGATTAGCGGCGGTTCTCGGTAATCACGTGATTACACATCGCGAGCGAGTTACCGGGAATTTAGTCCAGTCGCCAGGTTCTTTTACCTGGAAAGTATTCCGAACTCAATTAAATTTTGACACGTCATTTAGGGGTACTCCGGGGTGTCGTATCTGAGTTTTCGACCTCGAGGACCCTGTGCTAACTTGGGGAGGGGGTAAAAACCACGATTTTTATTACCTTGTTTTGGTTTTTCGCTTATTACTCAAAAACTATGGGTTCTAAGAACTTTTTGTTTTCATTTTTGGAAAGAGCATTAAATTTCCTTCAAATTTCACTGTTCAAACGTATTTTTCAAAGATTCTCTAGACTTTCCCGAATCCAGCGATGTGTAATAGTAATATGTTGTGATTGTTTAAACATGTTTAATATATCATTAAAGACGAAGAGAGTACCCCTAAATGACGAGTCTTTCATTAAGTTCTGAATACTTTTCAGATAGACGCCCTTTTTCGACCTGGCGAATGGACTTTCAGGATCGAAAAAACGTCGATGTTGGAAAGTTGAAAGGGTGGTTTCATAAGATGAAGGCGGCCCTATCGCGTGGTGTAATTAGATTTTCTGCTGAACCCTTAGACCCTTATTTTTTTATATGAATTTACAAATATCCTCAAAAATGTGTACAAAAGTGGCGTCTCTTCGTCTTTAATGATATATTAAACATGTTTAAACAATCACAACATATTACTATTACACATCGCTGGATTCGGGAAAGTCTAGAGAATCTTTTGCTGTAAAGAACAATACAATATCTTATATAATAACATTACAATATTTGTTCAAAGTCGAATAACATGTTTTTTTTTCAAACTCAAATTTCTCGAAAACTGTGCGTGTAGGAGAAAAATTAAGGCCAGATTCGGAATCAGTGCTAAAAACTGTATAAGATACACCCAATAGTTACATGGAAACATTTTTGTTGTTGGACAGTATAATTTGCTCTGTCCTTCCCTATATTCGTCAGTTGCCACATAATTTCCTAATTTTGAACGCCTACCTCTCGGTGCCTATTGGGTCGAAAAATACGTTTGAACAGTGAAATTTGAAGGAAATTTAATGCTCTTTCCAAAAATGAAAACAAAAAGTTCTTAGGGCCCATAGTTTTTGAGTAATAAGCGAAAAACCCAATCAAGGTAATAAAAATCGTGGTTTTTACCCCCTCCCCAAGTTAGCACAGGGTCCTCGAGGTCGAAAACTCAGATACGACACCCCAGAGTACCCCTAAATGACGTGTCAAAATTTCATTGAGTTCGGAATACTTTCCAGGTAGACGCCTTTTTTTCGACCTGCCGACTGGACTAATTGCCAAAAACAGCGGATTTATGGACGGACTCTCAGGAGCGTATATCCTGGGACCGTGATACGCGGGGGGCCACCCAGGGCTGTATCGCTCGACCTCGACAGCTTTAACTAATTAAATCTTTGACGCCTAATCCTAAACATTAACATTAGAAAGATTATAGTCGCCATAGAGACATTAAACTGCGGATCTTTATGCAAAATAAAGATTCCCTACCTAAATTCCAAACAGACTAGAGCGACATAGAAATTTATTTTTTTCCGTATTATGTTTAGTAGGTTGAGAATAAGGGGGTGCACTTCCGAATGCGACAACCCTCCGATTCTGCTGAAATTTTTGCCAAAGCTTATCCTTCATTAGAAAAGAAATTCCCTAAAAGAATTTTTCCCAGCCTCCTTCAAAGTTTTGACAGTTGTTACTAAATATTTTCGAAAATATTGATTTTCGAGAAAAAAGTTTCAAACAGAAGTTGGAAGTTCTTAAACAGCTCTACGAAAAAGGTTATATACATTTTTTACGTGAATTATTTTGGCTGTTATGACCGAAAGTTCGATCAGAATTAGTTTGCATTAGGTGGTGGTGGTGGCGGAGACGAAAATCCAAGTTACATGAGTTATACGAAGTTATGAACATTTAATATCGTTTCTCTCATAAACTGCTGTCTTTATGATAAAAATTAATATGGAATAACATATGTATTTTAATGAGACCTATAACTTTTATTTGAAGTATTTTTCCAAAATTATCATTATTTACGGAAATAAATGAAAAAAACTATGATTTTTGTGGTTTTCTAATGGTTTTCGCCATTACTGTAAAATTTGCGCCAATTTACACTATCAAATTCGTAATCAGCGCGTCAAAGTACGTAGGCTTCGTACGGACCTAAATGGTTTGGCGAACTGTTCGCCAAACATTTCGCCGCGCAGAACGGCGAACCAAACAGATTTGTGCTTTTTCCAGAATTTCTTGCGAACAACTATGGAAACTGCAGCGGCATATACTACACAAAGAAATACAGAAAATGTAGGTAATTTCTTGAGTGAATTAAAGTTTGAAAGTGAAATGTTCAAGTCAGGACAAAACATTAAAGACATGAAATTGTAATAGTTTTTAAGCTATAATAAATTTAAATAAAATTAATTAAATGAAATTTTCAATATAATTTTAAAATTGGAGGATAAATTAAATCAGATCGAAGACTAAATGACTTGACTTTCTCGTTCCGTCTATTGTGTGATTACTTACTTTTCTAATTTACAACGTATTCTTCGTCCTCCCACGTTTTGATTTTCTTGTAAACTCACCTTTCGTCAACTACATTTATTTTCTATTGTTATATAATATTATATCTGTTATGCCACGGGGCTAATGTTGTTTTTATTATTATTACATTGCGTTGCGACGCGAAAAAAGATCCAAAGGCCACAAGAGAATGAAACTTCCAACTCTTTAGAAACTAGAGGATTCTACAAGAACAATGAATCCGGGCTGCTTCAGTTTTAACGTTGCCCGACAATCGCGCCGCGGATTTTATGAATTTATAACACGACCCACAATGAAAACATATACAACCTTTACATTTTAATAGCTTTCGCCATGTCGACGAGAATGTAGGACAATGCCGACTGTCGCGTCGCCTGCATTTTTTCATATTTTCTCGTAATTGTATAATTGTAAAACTAGATTAGCGAAGACAATTACTAGCGTTGACGAGCTATCAACGCGTGTACACACGTTATTGCGGATGGCATCAAAATTGGAAATTTTATATGAAAAGGGAGCCTCTCGGTCATTTTTTAATAACGAGAAAGCAACTTCAGTCTCTTACTCAGCTCCACAATAGAAAAAGTATTTCAAACAAGCTGTGTTTAGAAGAGTCAGGAATTAACAATTCGTCCGTTATAATTTAATGATCCTCGGATTTAGAGTAATAAGGTGCCAACACTAAAAAACAACGATTACAGTGCAATACTAAATTACACAGCTACTTCCAATATCACTTCAAACATTGTAAGTAACGTCTTGGTCTCAGAAGTACCCAAGGATCCGTGTAGTAACTAAGACGTTACACTAGTAAGTAAACGCTAACGACTTGGTATAACTGTAATGGTATTTCAGAGTTACTTAAATTGAAATATCTCTTGAACTACTAACTTTTTGACATCATAGGTTAGTACTTTTACAACGAATGTCCAGCTGCATCGATTGGTGTATTAAAAAATACCGCATTTCATCTAAAAAAAGTTGACCTTCATATGTCCTTTACACGTCCAACTACAAAAAAATGTACCATCAGAATGTAAGAAGAATTTAGATTTTTGATCTTAAGTATATTAATATATATAAACAAACATCCATTTATATATACATATATAGATGATAACCCTGGGGAATATTATTAATTCATTAATAACAATTTATTGTTGAAATAATAGTTAAAATAATGAATGTAGACTTGAAAGATGCAAAGCTCGTTCGTAGGCGTGGGGAGGGAGTTTTTCACGGTATGTAATATGGCACGTGCATGCTTTTCCCATGAAGACTTCACCTTGAACGGGTCCGAACTTGTTTCGCAGTATAAAATACCTCGTGCTCAAATACCTATGTATACCAATTTTCATAGCGATAGGTTCAACGGTATAGAAGTTGATATATTGCAGCGCCATCTACAGCGGCGAGATACAAGAAAATGTGTAGCGTAAAAACCTTCTCCATGAAAAAATATATATATGTGCCAAGTTTCATGTTGATCGGTCAAACAGTTTTGAAGTCTATTAATCATATATATGTGTATATATATATATATATATATATATATATATATATATATATATATATATATATATATATATATATATATGTATATACAGGGTGTCCCAAAACTACCCTAGGAGCCGAAAATGGGAGGTTCCTTGGGTCATTTGCAGCAACATTTTCCTTTACAAAAATGGTGTCCGTGACTTTGTTTAGGAGTTATTAACGAAAAACACGGACCAATTAGAGCGCGGCTACAGCGGATTGATTCTGAGTCGACCAATGGCGACACCACGCCTCGCGGGCCCTGTCGCAGAGTCGGACACCGTTCGCTATAGCTGCTATATATATATATATATATATATATATATATATATATATATATATATATATATATATATATATATATATATATATATATATATATATACAGCACTAATAAAGTCATAGACGAGATACCTCTACAATACAATAATAAAGTGAAATTTTTATTGCATTAGGCTAGCCTAATTGAAACAAAAAACGGTCGGGCCTCATACGCGTTACATGCCCCATTAGAGCCTAACAGCCAAATAAGGCTAGCCTAATGCAATAAAAATTTCAGACTTTATTATTGTATTGTGGAGGTATATCTTCAAGGCAACGATTTCATTTGTTTCGAACAATCTGCCTTCATCGACAACATTGTACGCGGGGACAGCACAGTTTCGCGCGAAATCGCGAAGAACACGGAACTCTTTCCGCGCCGCGTCGGAGTATGGAATTTCGTTTGCTATCGTATCGAGTTCGAAAAGTGTGCTACGTGTAGTGTTCAGCAATTGTGTGAAAGTGTGGTGTTTCTTGTGTCACTGGTGTAACATGCAAATGGATTTACGACTGAATAGGTTAGTTTTTAATTTAATCAATTTATGCTTTTTCTATAGTTCGGGTAAAGTTGCCGATGATGTGGGCCCTCACCGATTTCGATCACCTTGAGATACAATATGTTATAAATTCCACGAATTAAATATCTAATTAACATAGATTTTTTACATCGATCGATTTTCAATCACTAGTTTTTGCACTATTATTTCGTAAACTAATGACGGCAGACAAAAATTGTAAAGGGAAATGTTGTTCAGAATCGTGGTATTGAGAACGTATCAAAATTTCATCGAAATCGGATGAGATATTGGTACATCGATTCATTTTCAATCACTAGTTTTTGCACTATTATTTCGTAAACTAATGCTGACAGACACAAATTGTAAAGGGAAATGTTGTTTAGAATCGGAGAGGATTTACATCATCGAGACACTGTTGTTCGGTGCGACATCGCGGCGCGGAACGATACAATACGCGTCTAGCTCGCGCTCTGATTGGTCCGTGTTTTTCGTTAATAACTGCTTAACGAAGCCTCGGATGACATTTTCGTAAAGGAAAATGGTACTTGAAATGACCCAAGGTACCTCTCATTTCCCGATGCTGAAAATTGTTACCCTCAGCAAAGAAGTTTCACTTCAAAAGTAAGAAAATTCAATACAGTATTAGCAATAGTATTTTACGAATATCTCGAAAACTAAAAGCGATCCCCCTATATTGAAAGAGGAAAAAGTTGTTCACAATGTCGAAATCTATAACATATTAAAATTTCATCAATATCGGAGTAGGCATACCTTTCCTATATAATTACCCATAGTATAATTTGTACAACTGAAAACTTTGAGATCGTGTATCTCGAAAATACTTCTAGAATAAAAACTGGTGCCATTGACAAAACATGGTTAAATGGTGCCAAAATCAATTGAACACATACATTTTCAAAATAAACAGCTTGTCAGTGTGACATCGGTGGTACAACCCGAAAACGAAACAGCAGATTGTACCAATGCACGTTTCGATGCAGCGAGTACAGGACACGCGTTACGGACAACGAAATTGCTCGGAGCGGCGTTCGTTTTCAGAGGGAGCGATGAGTGGCAGCTTGACCCCTATCCGTAAGCAATCCCCGGGATTTTATATTTCTATTCAGATGATAGGTCACGCCACAATTTACCCAGAAATCATAATAAGCTTCTCATCGCTGCAGCTGCCTCCAAAAATGCTTGCGGTTCTTAGATCCGCGCCTCGTCCCCGAATATCTTGAGACGTTCGCTATAGAAATTCTTGTACAAATCTATAGGAAATCTCAACAATGATCTAGATCCGCTCGTTGGTGGATCGTACGATTCGTATCTCTTCCATCGTTTAATTAAGTTTATCCGTTGCATTTGGAGGTAGTTTAACTCGAAAATTAAAATTTTTATACTTTAATATTTAGTGATTGATTAGATATCAACATATTTTATAATCTATACAATATTGTGAATAATGGTTGTTCGCGATTTGTGTGAAGGAAGACGATAATCTCGTCATGTAAATAGGTTTCAGTGGCTCAATAAAAAAATTGTGTGCGTGGAAACCACGCGCGATAGATGTGAAACTTATTGCTTATTAGGTATAGATACAGATAAATTATTATACCTAATAAGCAATAAGTTTCACTTCTATCGCGCGTGGTTTCCACGCACACGATTTTTTTCTGTTCCACGCACGATAATTTAAAAAATATATATATCTCTAATATGCTTATAATATATTTAATTATATTACTTTAATTCATGTAAATAAAAATAAAAAACGTGGTCGCACGTGCTGTTATAACCATTCGCTATCATTCTGAGATCGTTGGTTGTCCAAGCGGTTAAGAAGTTGGACTACAAATCGGTAGACCGGGGTTCGGATCCCGTCGGGGTAAGGAATTATTTTTCTACTTTCATTCTAGGTTTAAATTTTCGCGCTACTCGACTTTCGACTTCCGTAACATCGACTTCCGTTACATCAGAAAATTCGCGAAAATTTGCGCGTCTAGACGCGCAAAGGAGATTCGACCTTAACCGTAATGCTGCTGACAATTGTACAGGGAGTTGCAGTGGAACCCTGTTGTGGATCACTAGGCGCAGAGATTTGGTTATTAAGGGGGTACCGTAACCCCTGATCTGGGTATTTATCAGTGTAAGCAACCTCCACGCTGAAAAACAGTTTGGCAACAGTGACGAACATACATTTGTATCAATCTAACGCTTCAATTTCGCTATCAATACAGGTTTTTTTCTTTTTATCAATATCTTTATTGCTATTAATGGATCCGAGTGGCTTCAAGCCCTTTATATTTTTGTTGTTACGAATATACGCCGATAATTCTCCTGTCTAAGCGCCATCTCGTTTGAGTAGCTGAACTAAAATTAGTTCTACTTGCCCTTCATTGCCCTTCATGAACGGAATCTGGGGAACCATTGAATGCGATCACGGAAAAACATTTTTTGTCCTGATATTAGCATGTTATGAGCTGTGTGAGGGCTCATTGTAAAGAGGAAGGTTCATCATAGCCCGCTCTGCTCATGATTTAAGTCGAAAAAATCATTTTGTATTAGAAAAATACATTAGAATCTGCGGAATTTTTCTTCATTTGTTTTCCCTATTTTGGACACTCATATTATTAGATATAAACATAGTCGAACTAAATCATGAGCAGAGCGGGCTATGATGAACCTTCCTCTTTAGAACAAGCCCTCACACAGCTCGTAACATGCTTGTATAAAAACAAAAAATGGTTTCCCGTAAACACGGTTTTCACTTGTTTTTCTAGTAATATTCTAGTAATATGCTAGTCATATCCATGGGTACGGTACCCTCTTAACGGTAAGAGAGCTCTCTCAGTTTTAAATTAGAATGGCGATTTAATATGTAATTTGTTCAAATCATTGATTCCCTGAAATCGCGTTAGCTATTTTGCATGATGTCTAAGTGATAAGCTTTCGTACGACGAAACTCTTGTGTTATTTTCTTCAATTGAATAAATCTATTGCGTCTTAATTCGGCTTTTTCTCGTAATCCGTCGAGGTTTTTATGCCGAAGTTTAGTTTCGTTTAACCGAGAAATTGTGTGTTTTTATTTTAGTATAAGTTCGAACGGAATTCCATTGTCTAAATTTCTAAATGATTAAAAAACAATGCTACAGCAATTTTTAGTGGTGACTCTCTGAGTCAACCCTCGATTGCTAAGGGTTAAGTAATCCCCCCACCCGTGAGTCGGAGAGGATTCGAGGCGGAAAAATATAATTGGGAATACACGCATGGGAGGGAGATTATTATTGTGGGCTAGTTAACGAGCATTGTGGTCGTGAAACTCGCTATTGGGCCGCATTGTTCGTTGATTATGCACCAGGAAGACGGCGCAGCAATCGTTCATCTTGTGTACATTGATAACACTCATAGAGTGACGTCACGAATCGCCCGCGATGCTCCGTCTCCGTAAACAACAGGAAATCAACGAAAAGGTTTTGATAAACGTCACTCAATGCTACGTTCGCGGAGCATCCGAATGGACGCGTCGCTCTCGGATTGACGGATTTCAATTGGCCGCGCGATTTAACCGTTTCGTACACACAAAATTAATTCATAATGGGCCGGATATTACGCGTTTTGTACGCGCACAATGGACCGGTCGTACAAATTGTTTCGCACGCGAGATGTATGGCCAACGCAGATGGGAAATATTGGTAGGAATGAAAACTGATAACGTTCGTTGGCTCTCCTGTTCATTTTATTTATCTTCGAAAATATGAGACACGCGTACTAGATATTAATTAATCAAATTATATAACAACTAGCTGGTTATTGTTGCTCGCTCGCTTCGCGAGCTTCGTGGGTGAGGGTGTTGTAGCTCGCTTTGCGAGTTCGCGAGAGGGTTAGTGGTACGGATGTTATTTGGTATTTGACTCTCTAAGAGTTACACAAAGAACTTCCCGATTTGTTAGTTGCAGTATATTATTATTATTATGTAGTGTACGTGTTAAGATTATACGTTCTCAGGGAAGTTGAATAGTTTTCTACTTATCAAAATGTTTGCTATATGGCGTCGCATTAAACCAACTTCGTATGCTCGTTGTTCACTTGGTTGCCTGTTGTAGCATAGTAATGTTGCAAAATAAATCGTATAAATATTAATTCTGGATACAATCAAATTATATATATACAGGGTGTCCCAAAATTCCTTCAACATCTAGAAATGGGAGGTACCTGACATCATTTGAAGCGACATTTTCCTATAGAGATGAATAACTCACTCTTGCATTGGGATATTTTTTCATTATTGTCAGCGGTAACATTAGCATTAGTTGCATAATTAAAAAAAAATTTTTTTCAAATGGAAATAAAATATATACATATAATTACGTTTGTTTATTCGGTGGAAAATTTCCATCCTCTCGTATAAATTGCATTCTTGAATGAACTTCTTTCGAAAAAAACTAAAAAATCTAAAAAACTACTTGACCAAAATGAACCAAAATCTAATCAGCTCCAAGTTACAGCGGGGCACATTGATTGCATCATTCATCATTCTGATCGCGTTGTTACTTTTTAGAAAACGTTAACGAAAAAGTTGATACCATAGAAACGGACATACGCACACACACACACACACCGACATTTTGATAAAAATAGTCTAAAATGACTCCAATGACCATGAAACGTGAAGATCTGCTAAAAATTCGATTTCCGATTTTCGGGGTAATTACAATAACTTCCCTATAAATCGGGAAGTTAATTATAAATTTGTGAAATAATTCTTTTTTCGTATTGTCCCCGTTTTCACACTTTGCGCACTCTTTTGAGCACTGTTCGCCGAGCCACTGGTTTTAGGGTGGCGTTAACGCTAAACGAGCGATAAATTATTTTCCACAATAAAGGAGATTTTATTGACGCTCTAGACGGCTCGGACGTCGATTTTAATCTACAATTCAAAGCCCGCCGCGATATTTTATGCGCGGACATGAAAGTAGCCGGCTCGCGGCAGAACCTTTTACGGGTCATCTTTCCACCGTTTTCCTCGGTTTCCTTTCTTTTCCCATGGAAATGCGGGCAAACAGCTGGCATCCCCGTTCACGACGGTATCGACGAGGTCCACCGGAAATCAGCCGCGGTATTCCGCTCCACGTTCTTCCCTTTCAGCGAAAAACAGGACTCGATAAATTCTCGCGTCTCAGCTCCGTTCCAATAACGTCGGAATTAATTCCCGAGTTTTTGTCGTCGCGACGGATTCCAAGTTCCTCGGACCGTCGTTCCTCGTTCATCGCTCCAACGTGGCTTGGGCCACGACCATAAATATTCATGATCAGAATGAGATTCGTTCTTGCAAAGAGTGCCCGGCAACACACTATCGTCGCGTCGACGCGTCTTTTACGGCGTTTCACGCGATGCGGAACCCGCGATGACAAATTGCGCAAACCGCCCCCGGCGACACCGCGTTCAACCGTGTTTTTTCTCACTTCTCACCGAAAACCACCCCGTTTGTTCGCGAATCCACTGTTCCCGGCTCGAATACTCGAATTTTCCGACGAGGACGCGAGAGCTCGCCGCGCAGAAACAGCCCCAGAAAGTGGAAACGCTGCTAACTTTGCCTCGAGAGGAACGGAAATGAAATGCGGCGACGAACATTCCCGTAAACTGTGTTCGAAGCGGATGCAGAAATCGTTTTACACGGTCGAACTGTGTCTTTAACTCGTTTCATTTGTTCCGACTCGAATGCTGATTCAACTTTGCCCGCTGAAGACTGTTTTCACCATTTCTGGTCACTAGACTGTCTAGATCTCTTCAGCGCTCCGTCTGCATCTTTATTTTTTATCGACACCTACTGTTTATCAGGTTGTTCGTGTTGTTACGTCTTAAGTTGGACGGATAGAGATTTTTTTGTGGAAGTTTTTTTAAATATACTTTAAGTAATCAAATAACCCAAAAAATCATTAACCATAGTTATTTATTTTGAACGCAATTTCGATTGAAGAAAAACATAATACAAATATACGTCTGAACGTTGAATAATATGAAAGAGGAATAAACTGTTTAATCTATACTGTTACAAAGAAACGTTTCGTTTTATTTATTTAACGTTGCTTCAACATCTAAGGTCATTAGCAACACGATACATTTTCTTACAATATTTTAGTATCTTTGATATACTGAGCAAGGATAGAGATTTAATAGAGATTTAATAGAGATTTGTCAGATTAGAATGAGAGGGATATTACGCAGTTTCGAACCTACCTGCATTCACCGGCTTTGGTTCGGAAAATTGAAGATTTTACGATATTCATGTGGCTTTGGCGGTGGATTATTCGTTACGAAGAAATCGAACAAAATTTTTAATGGTATCAGCGCACTGGTTCGATCAAAAAACTACTTCTACACTATTTGCAAAATATCACAAAATCAAAATATCGACGTTTCGATCTATATTTAGATCATTTTCAAGAAATTAATAAAATTTTGCGTCTGTAAATTAACCGACAATTTTTATTAGTACTGTGGAGCAAATATAATTATAAACCTTTTTTATAATAAATTTTTAAATTTAAGAAAATTATAATTGTAACTCACTTGCTTAGTGTAAATTAAATTATAATCATAATTATAATTAAATTATAATTATAAGAAGAAATCGAAGTTAGGGATTGGAATGAATTTGGAGAAATTGATTTTAGATAAAACTTAAACAAAGTATATTGAAACAATAATTCTGGATACATTTGGTTTTCGAGTAATTATTACGAGAGTTTAGTGATTATTATAAATGTTAGTATTTACCGTTACGCTGTTTCGCTTATCGTCTATTTTTGGTCGCAGTCGCCTTGATGACAATGATGGTGGTGATGGAGAGGTTGGTGGTCGGTTACAATTATTTATACACGATATCGCGGGTGTAACCCGTTTTGTATAACTTGCACTACTTGAGATATAGGTTCGATAACGAGTGGTTAAAATTTCTGAATTCGACTGCTGAATCTTTTCTACTCGTCGCCCGGTGAGGTGTCGTCCCTTTTATATTTTCTTCCATCTTTTGTTCTAACAAGGGAACGTATTCAGGTGAAACAAACCAATCTTAATGAAACTTATGCGAGATGTAGTTCTACAAAAAATATTTGAGACGTACATATTTTCTTTCATTGGCAACCATTCACTTTGAAGGGGTGAAAACAGCCCTCAAAGTTCGCTGTCAGATCCATATTTTTTTAGATATTTTGGAAACCAAAGATCGAAAAATTCGATTTTTTTTAAAATTGTGTTTTTCTTTGAATGGAGAATGTAGTAGTGCAAAAAATTTTAACAAAATATGTTTGTTCAAACAATGCATTAAAAATTTTATGTTTTCTTTCGGATTCTCTCATATATCGTTAGTTAATTTTAATGTACACTATGTGTGATCTTTGATCCAAAATGGGGGATACATGTTTTAGGATTTTCTTCTTTTTTCCATTTAATTTCCATTTAATTTATGCATAATGAAATATGGGCTTGCACCTGATGTACGAAGGAAAGAATTCCGGCTTGTTTTACAGAAATATAAGCGTTTATTCTTAACATATTATTTAAACAAATGTCTTTTGTTAAAATTTTTTGCACAACTACGTTTCCCATTAAAAACACACAATTTAAAAACAATCAATTTTTTTCGACCTTTGGTTTCTGACGTATCTCAGAAAATATGACTCTGACTACGAATTTTGAGGGCTGTTTTCACCCCTTCAAAGTGGATGGTTGCCGATAAAAAAACACGTGTCAAATATTTTTCGAAGAACTATATCTGACATAAGTTTCATCAAAATCGCTTTGTCTCATCTGAATAGGTTCCCTTGTAAGCCAAATCCTTGTGGAGTTGGTTCGATTTTCACCTCGTAATCGTTTCGTCATCATAATTGTTGTCTGTAGTTTTGGTCGTTGAATTGTTCTTGCATCCTTCTCTCTCACGGCTGGGTCCTCCGCTTCTCACGTTCTTCCAGAGCGCTCTCGTCAGTCTATGTGTCATCTCTACTGCGTTCCTAGTCTTCTCAGTACTTAATTTCGTTTAGATGGTTTTCTTATGATTTTGCGTTACACGTGGCCTACGTTCCTTAACTCGCTCGCGTATTATATTTCGGTTTATTCGCTTAATATATGATTTCTTGTTTGTTACAATATTTTATTTCTATTTCCCGCGCAACATTAGTTAGATAGAATATTAAACAAAAATAAGAAATGCTTGTATTATGATTATTTAGTAAGTATTAATAATGGTTGGACCCCCGGACGTGACAATGTCGACAACTAATTTTTTTAATTTGTCCAAAGTAATTCTCTGATATACGTATTGAAGTCTACGCATTTTAATATACAAACGTTGGATGAATTTTATAAATTCTGTCAATTATCTTATCTGTGAAAATGCTTCCCGGAATGCACATGATGAAACATATGTAAGAGAAAAGATATTAAATAACTGTATAACTGTTTTAATCCGAAAAGAAAATACACAACTGATATATGAATAAAAATTAACGTAATCGTATCGTATTTAAATTAGGGCTGGAACTTTCCTTCGAAGGTCGAACATTTCGAAGCTTCGAAGCTTCGATTTCAGAACCTTCGAAGCTTCGATTGCAGAACCTTCGAAGCTTCGGAAAAGTTACAGCCCTAGTATAAGATTGCACAATTTCGAAACTTCGAAACTTCGAAGACTTTGAAGACTACGAAGACTTCGAAACTTCGAAACTTCGAAGCTCCCTTTGTTCCTTCGAAGACTTCGAAGTTTCAAAGTCTTCGAAGCTTCGGAAAAGTTACAGGCCTAAATTTAAATCAAACGTGACGTGTTTCGTATCTCGAGAAAAAGTCGAATCGCTACGTGAACACGCCCTTTTATATCCTACTTTTTCTAATGTTTATAAATTTTCTAGAACAAATATTGATTTAACAAGATGCGTCGCAATCGCAATATCACGGCACTCACGCATGCATACACGATTCTCGATTCTCACATTCATACAACAAGTAACATCATACAAATCATTCATTTCCTACACATATCGCGGCTATCCACTGCAAAGTTAGTTTAATATAATAATAACAGCGTCTTCTTCGCTGAATATACCGTGACAATATAGGATCCGTGAATATTCCTGGCGTTGGTGGACCTCGTAATTCGAAATTACTCGGCGTAAAGCCGCAAGAATATTTCCTCGGTCCTTGGACCGAACATCTTTCCTCCGATTCAACCCGAAACGTGTTCCCGCGGCTTAATTACACGCTGTTTGGAGAATTACGAGCAGCATGCGTTTTAACAGCTTCATTATGCCGTGCTTATACCCCGAATGATCGAAATAACTCTACGTTCCGAGGGTCGTTTGACGCGCTGTTATTTGCATTTACGTGTGCAGTATTAAAACTGCGAGAAATCAATTTTGGATTGATTTCAAACGCCTTCAGAATTAATTATTCTTAATTATTCTGACTGCACAAAAAATCCAAGTCGTTCTACGTTAAAAATGGTATCATCTTTGAAAATTTTCAGAAGTTTGTAAAAAAAATCGGTGCTGAGCAATATTTAAATAAATAATTATTTGAAAGAAATTTAAATAAGTTATTTGTTATTTGGATATTCAAATAAAAAGCAAAAATAGTTATCTATTATTTGAGCAATTCTAAATCAATTATTTACAATAATAAAGTTTATTTTCATTTACAAATACAATTTAAATTATTATTTGTATTGACAAATAATAAATTAAATTGTATTTTTATTTATTAATAACTAGCTGCTCGCAGCGGTATACCCGAAGGGGTTGCTATAGCAGACAAAATACGCACATAGATCAGCACAAAAAAAAGTTGTACTTATGTAAATACACCCCGTGGCAGAATGTTTCCGATTGGAGGCATTGAAACGGATTTTAGAGAAAACATTCACAATTTAGAAGTATAAAATATTACTTTACGGGGTTCAAACTGATGGGAAATAAAAAGGGGCTTGTTGAAGAATTGAAAACAACAAAATAACATAAGCATCCATTTATTATTACAAAGAACAGAGAAAATAAAAAAAATGTTATACAGAAAAATGTTTCCGATTAATAGAACTGCTGGAAGAAAGTTTCCGATCCGATTTACACTGTCCAACACCAAATTTGTTCAACAATTACTGTTGGGTGATTTTTACAGAGCTTTTTGCGCTGTTTCCGAATCTGCCCTTAATTTTTCCTCTAGACTTATAGTTTTTAAGAAACTTAATGTGAAAAAGAAAATATATTTCTCAATTTTGAACACTATCTGTAAATCGGATCGGAAACTTTCTTCCAGCATACTTCTAAATTGTGAATGTTTTCTTGCCACGAGGTGTATTATATTATACGCACGGGTAATGACGATATTAATTTCGCCACGTGTTCATTATTGTAAAATACAATAAAAACTAATGCAAGTAAGAAATAATAGATCACTTTTGGAAATATTTAAATTACTTTTATTTAAATAAAAAAGTTCATTATTATTTGCAATTAAAATCACACCCATATTTATTATTTATTATTTTAATTAAAATTTGCCAAACATTGACAAGAGATAACAACGAATAACGTCGTAATTTTCTCCCAAATCGGATGCAGTTGTCTAAAAGAAAAAAATAGTTGCTCATCGAAGAGGACGAGCGAGCGTTTATAGGTTATAGAATCCACAACACGACGCGACGAGCCTCTCGTAAACAGATTTCGTAATCGACTTAACAGGCCTTCTGTGCCTTCGCGGCACGCAGTATGTATCGGATAATTGAGAACCGCTCCAAAGTGTCTTCTTTGCGCTGGATTAAGCGTATTCACATGGACCTGCATGGACATGTGTGCACGAAGAGGATTTAGCTCCGCGTTTCTGCCACCTCCTTTCGCTCGTTTCCTCTTCTTCTGACAGGGAAGCGAGGCAACTGCGAAGCCCAAGGGTATCTCTTTACGTCCCTTCCGCCGGAAATATCGGGTATAAGTCGTAAGGATTAGTCCTGGAACTGTCGCATAAGTAATCGACGGGCTGGCAAGGCGTCATGAGAGTTCATGGTGTGCGGACCAGGTTTAAACCCTGCTAAACGATTCGAAATCGAGCGGGTTTCTATTAAATTATTACCGACAATCATTTCGTCTCCGGCAATGTCCCAATCATCGTAAACAATACATCCGACACTTGTTTCACCGACATAGACTTTGTATTTACAGTCGGTCACGACAATATTGGGACAATATAATTTCGGATTCTACGCTGTTTATTTTGAATGAATATGCAATTATGTGCAAAACCGAGTTGAATTATGTTAAAGTTGAATATATAAACTATGTATTCATGTCTGGCTTGTTAGGAGCGCAATTAGGAACTCATTTTGCTTTAACATTGAATGAAACAAATCATAAAAATATTTTTTCAGTTATCAGTCTTATTTATTTATTTATTTATTTTGGGTTTATTTTAATATGGTCGCATTAACAGCTAGGTCATTAGCGACCACATGTTTTACATTCTAATATAATATGATATAATAATCTAAGCGAAAAACAAATTTATAATAGTTTAAATATATCAATAGATTTCAAAAAGAGGAGGACGTTTCTAGTGTTGTTCTCGTCTAAAGTTGTCTAGTTATCAGTCTTGTTCTAATGGAAGAAGGGCCTATGTCATTTTCAGTTGGTTTTTATTATTGCAATTAAAATTTCAGTTAAAAATTGAGCTCCTATAAAATTTTAAAAACCTGACTTAGGCTCTTCTTCCAGTCGCCCACTCAATTGTTTATTTCGATCTCCGGCGTAAACGGCCACGCGATATTTCGCATCTAATTAGGACAGCTAAATTTAATGTTATCGGCGCACTGGTTCGATCAATTAGAACAATAAGCAAGTTTGCAGAAATATTACATGAAATTAAATTCGACGTTTCGGTCACAGTTCGGACCATCTTCAAGAATCCATAAAAATAGTTGGTCAGGGAGATATATTAACTTTTACTCTCATCACCCTATACAACATAAAATAGGTCTTATAAAAGGTTTAATTGATCGTGCTGTCCTATTGGCAGATCCTGAGTTTCGATTCGACAATTTGTCTTTAATTAAGAATGTATTAAAAAGGAATGGCTATCCAGTTCCTTTAGTTTCTAACATAATTGAAAAACGAATCTCTGATATTTACCATCCTTGGTTAAAAGAAAAAGAAAGAGAAAAAAGAATTATCGAAACTGGATATTGAGGGCATTTCAAATGACATTAAAAGAATCTTTAGAAAAGCTGATATACACACAATCTATAAAATACCACATTATTCAAAAGACCTTTTTCCTATAATCAAAGATAAAGTTCCTTTACTAAAACGTTATAATGTTGTATATTCAATTCCATGCAAAGGGTGTGACCAATCTTACATTGGACAAACAAGTAGACATTTAGAAAACAGAATCAGAGAACACAAACGAAACATCTTTTTATCTCCAACACAACATACTGCTTTGACGAGACATTCACTAGAGTTTGATCATGCTTTTGATTTTGAGAATATAAAAATAATTGATAAAGAATCTAATTTACAACGTAGAATACTATTGGAAACGATTCACACGATTAAACACCAAAGCGTAAATCTTAGGTATGAAACACCTTTGATACATGAATACTACGCAACATTACTGAACCAGTAATGTTTTATGATGAATCACCATCCAAATTAAAATATTTTTGTTTTTTCTCAACATAAAGCAGTTTGAATGTCGATTATTATTTTGTTACCATTTTCATATTGGTATTTAAACAAATGCAGTTCAGTTGTAGCGAGGTTATAAATGGATTCATATTTGCTGCTATCTATTGATTAGCCAATACATAGAATGCAACATGCATGGAACCAACATGTTGTTCCGTATTGTTTGAAAATTTAAATTAATACTTTTATAAGCATGTAAGTTTTTCTACACTTTGTTTTCTGAATTCAAGTTTCTACTTATATAAATCACGTTTTACAATTTGTCTTTGATTAACTCTTACAGACGCAATACTGAAATGTTCTATTCTTGAAGATGGTCTGAACCGAGACCGAAACGTCGAATTTAATTTCATGTAATATTTTTGCAAACTTGCTTATTGTTCTAATTGATCGAACCAGTGCGCCGATAACATTAAATTTAGTTATGAACAATTGACGATCGAGATACAGAGAACTGTTAATTAGGACAGCTGTTTAATCGGGCCAAGGAAAACTAGTCCCTACGTGTCCCAAATATCCGGAATCCACTGTAGTCGATGATGAGTAGAAGCGTCCCCGGCTACAAGTGGTTTCACGAATATTTAGTCAACGTGTCCTTCACCCCGCATAGCGTTTTCTCCAGACCGCTCTCGGCGGAACACTTGCGCAGAAAATTGTACACCGTCATCGGGTCGTTCGTGGCCTACCAGACAGAGGCTAAAAACTCATGGTTTAATTAACGCTAATTTACTGAAACGCTAACCCCAAGCGAGACATTGCCGTGACGGAGCGCTTGTCCACGGTGGGCTCAAAGGAATATCTGCCGGTTAGGGTCGGAAATGAGTTTAATTGCGCAGGTCATGCTGGAACACCGGAAACTTTTTGCCCCGCCGATTCGTAAGCGAACGCGGTTAACCGTTGCGACATCAATTCCAATGTGACACGAACCATCAGATGTGATGGAATTTATTAACCGGTCAAGCTTGGTCAACTGTCTCGAAAAAAATATAATCTTTACGAATGATTTTTCCAAACGAACTAATGATTAAGGAAAAATTCTTATCGATTGAAAAATTGAAATATAAATTATTATTATGATATCGGCGCCAGGTTCGATCCTTTTTAGATACAACAAATGTGCAAGTTAAATATTTAACTTTGTCAACGTTTCGATCCCAATGCGGATCATTATCAAGAGACCAAAATTTTTGCGTCTGAAAAAGAAATTAATATTACAGATTTTGAAATTAAATATATTTAATATATTTAATTTTTATTTAAATATTTATTTTATTTTGTATAATATATTTAATATTTAATTAAATATATTTCATTTCAAAATCTTTAATATTAATTTCTTTTTCAGACGCAAAAATTTTGGTCTCTTAATAATGATCCGCATTGGGATCGAAACGTTGAGAAATTAAATATATTTTAATACGTGGTGTGGCTATTGACCGAACCAGAATCAATCCGCTGTAGCCGTGCTCTGATTGGTCCGTGGTTTTCGTTAATAACTCCTGAACAAAGCCGCTGACGCCATTTTTGTAAAGGAAAATGTTGCTTAAAATGACCCAAGGAACCTCCCATTTCCGGGAGTTACACTTATTTTGGGACACTCTGTATATTCCGAAATATCCTTTATTTATTACTGTGAAACTTAATCCTCTTTACCACCTTTTTTCCTTTTCTATTTAAGGGCGGTGAGGAAATACTATTACGCACCCCAACCCCTCCTGGTGTTGGTCGTGGGTAGTACTGTGGGACTCGGCTTCCCCTCTGGTAAACTTTGGGAATTATGTTGCCTATAGCATATGTCATACCCACTAAAACCCCACCACCAGGGGCCTTTCGGACCCTTCCTTTTAGCTCGAGTGCCCGGAATTGTATGTTCTCCCGCTGGCCAGCTATCCACATTCAGCGAGAGATATTTCAGCCTATGCTCAACGAGAGTCTGTTCTTTGCTTATAATCCTCCTCCTCCTTCTACCACCTGCTATGTATGGCACATTGAACGAACTATAACCTTGTTATTACATATCAGTAGACTGCGGATGTTTATGCATTTTCAGATTTTTGTCGACAGATTTGAAGAAAGTGGAATTAAATAAAATCCTATTTTTATTGGTAACAGCCTTTGTAGATCCAAAAGAAATAAAAATGGCTCAAAATTCTATCGAATTTTATATTCTATCCTTTTTTGAACATTTTCATAAGCCATACATGCATAAAGTTCCGCAGTCTACATACAGTGACTTCCATTAATATTCGGTCGCTATAAAAAAAAAAACGATAATTGGTTTAACATTCAACTATACGACTTGAATTTTTGTTGGGAAGTTAGAGCAAATAGTTTGCTACAGAATGTGGAAAAACATTTTTTCAAAAATTGCAATTGATCGGAGTTGTAGAAAAAATAGTAAAAGTTGCATTTTACAACTTTTTTATGTGGGCGTGTATTGAAAACTTAAAAAATACGTTTTGTAGATCTGTGTCAATTAAGTATATTCTGAAAATTTTGTCAATATTGTTCGACGTTGCAATGAGCTACAAACGTTTAACGATGGTAAAAATTTCAGATTTTCAGGCTATAACTGCAGTAAACCTATAGATTCTCACATTTTTCAATGCCTGTTGTTTTTTGCCGCATCAACCGATTTCGATGAAACTTTTGCAGTGCATATAATTGACACAGATCTACAAAACGTATTTTAAAAATTTTCAATATAGGCCCACATAAAAAAGTTGTAAAATGCAACTTTTAGTATTTTTTCTACAACTCCGATCAAATGCAATTTTTGAAAAAATGTCTTTCCACATTCTGTAGTAAACTATTTGCTCTAGCTTCCCCAAAAAATTCGTGTAGTTCAATATTTAACCAATTATCGTTTTTTTTTATAGCGTCCGAATATTAATGGGAGTCACTGTATCAGTATTTCATTAAATACGTACTTCTGACGCACGCAAGAAAAGGAAATCGATTTTTCGACTTTCTACGCTAGAATAAACCACAAGAATATTAACGAAGATTAATAACAGTATCATTAGCAAAGGAAATCGATTCACGACCTACTAGAACGCGTATTTACCCAAAGATCTGCAGTCCATTCATCAATTAACTCTTTCCGTCGACGAACTCTTTTGCTCATAAAGCTTGCTCGATAATTAGAAATCCGTGTTCCAGTTTGTAATTAGAATAAAATCGAAAAAGATTGGACAGTGCTACGGTGCTCGGTGATTGAAAGAGTTGGTTTAATTGATATATGAAGTCACAAGTTGGTTAATGGACGTTTCACTCGAATTCGTTTACCGCGCATTTTTATTCGGGCATCACGGGTTTCGCGGCGAACCGAACAAACGCGTCGCGTAGGTGGGTGCAATATAATGGCATTCGCAAATGCAGCGCGAGTGAAAATATTGACCTTGCTGGGGACATGCTTGGAGCGGGCCAGGACACCGATAAAATCTAGCGCCGACGGATTGCGTTAATTCACACCAAGCAGAATTAATCGGGCTTGCTTCCCCTGAAATATTTCACGCGACCAGAGATACTCCGCCCACGCGTTTTCATGTAATCTTTTTCCCCGAGTCTCCGAAACCCGGTTAACATTATTTGGTGCACTCGTGGGGTGCAGTCGCCTGTTGTGAAAATGATAATGAATATCGCCGCGCGGACCGTTCGTGCTTTTGGTAAAATATTAACTACTGGGCAGAGAGGCAATCGCGTCGGAAGCCCTTTTTGCTCGAGTCCGATCACCCAGTGCCAATTTATTACTTTTGCCCTGTTTATCAAAGCTTCTGCTGTGGAAATATAATTACTGGATGGAATAATACTTGTCTACAGATGTACAAGTAAGATGTAGAAGCGCTCCACGTAGACGCACACCAGCATTATTTTTTAACAAGGTATAACATATGTATTAGTAATAATATCTTAGTATCGATCGTAAATAGGTTTTAAACAAAATTTTTAATGGTATCAGCGCAGTGGTTCGATCAAAAACTACTTCTACACTATTTTCAAAATATCACAAAATCAAAATTTCGACGTTTCGATCTATATTTAGATCATTTTCAAGAAATTAATAAAATTTTGCGTGTGTAAATTAACCGACAATTTCTATTAGTACTGTGGAGCAAATCTAATTATAAACCTTTTTTTTATTTTAAAATTTTAAAATTTAAAAAAATTATAATTGTAACTCACTTGCTTAGTGTGGTTCTTATTTTTCAGCTTTAGAATTTTTTTAGCCCTACCCTCCTAAAATATGACACTTGGTGAAAAAATGATATATGCAAAATTTCAGCTCGATCGGACAATGGGAACCCGTGCCGCAGAATGCTTGAAAATTGTTTATTTTTGAAAATTAATTTTCTCGATTATAGCACATCTTGAATATACATTTTTATATATCGTTGCATTTGTCTATCTATTCTCTAGAACTATATGCAAAGAAAGTACGAAGTCATCGTAAAAAAAATTTCCGCAACTTTTAAATTTCGAAAATTGGATTTCAAACAAAAAATGTTTCTTCAGCATTGTATTTATTTCGTCTAACAAAACAACCTTTGTTTGACACATTTTTTCATATATTTATTAACAACAAAGATGTATAAATAGCGTGGTTATCATATATTTTTTTATTATCATCTCTTATCAAACATCTTTGTATAATTAAATGCGAATTAAATAATACGCGTTGGTAAGGTACAAACTGTCATGCACCATTTTAGTTACATCGCCAAATCGGTTTTACACCTACCGCGCCAAAAGAAGTTTCACTTCAAAAATTTTCAGCTCCTATGGATAAAAGCCACCCTAATATGTATTTATAACGTTGACGAGTTACGAGTAGAGATCACGATTTTGGATACACGTATTCACGTGTTCAAGTGTACCAATATACAGGGTGTCCCAAAACTACCCTAGGAGCCGAAAATGGGAGGTTCCTTGGGTCATTTGAAGCAACATTTTCCTTTACAAAAATGGCGTCCGCGGCTTTGTTTAGGAGTTATTAACGAAAAACATGGACCAATCAAAGCGCGACCTAGACGCCAGTTAGCACAGTCGGCCCGATGCGCCAACTGTCAATTGGCCGAACGTGTCATCGCATGTCTAGAGCGCGCTCTGATTGGTCCGTGTTTTTCATTAATAATTTCTAAACAAAGCCGCGGACGCTATTTTTGTAAAGGAAAATGTTGCTTCAAATATCCCAAGGAACCTCCCATTTTCGGCTCCTAGGGTAGTTTTGGGACACCCTGTATATCCGTATTTTAATCCGTGTACCTCTTTATACACGGATACACGTGTACTGAAATAAACGTGTACACGTGTACTGAAGTAAACGTGTTCACGTGTATCGAGCTACACGGATAGTACACGAGTATCCGTTATTTTCATTACACGTGTATTATCTGTATATATATAATGGTACACTTATATATTTCAATGTACTATACGTGTGAACATGTGTACTTCAGTACACGTGTATCCGTGTATGAAATAGTATCCGGACTTCTGCACGGATATTTTCAATACACGTGAAATGGGTATCTCTAGTTACGAGGGGTAGTAAGTTTTTAATTATATTCCACAGACAAAAGGCCAGCCGAAGATTCGTGATAGAAAATTGCGGGAACAGGGAACAGTACATTCAAACGACGTCTCGTTGTCGGCAACAAAGTCAGCAAGTCGCCCCGGCGAGGCATTTTTACCAGAAGGAAGCCTCATTTTTCTCCTTGTCCTTGTAAAAGTTTCCGGGAGGGAAGATCAAATTTTTCAGAGAGGGAGAGAGGGAGGCGGGTGTGCGCCGTTCAGTGGTGCATTTTTCACGAGGCGAGCATACTAACGATTTACCTACCTGGCCGGAGGAAAATAAACACGAGTGGTGGAAACGGCAGCGGGGAAAACTCGGCCCAGTTTTCGAGAAGCGGATGTCTGAGAAGAGGGCGGAAAAGAGATCCGAAGGGGTGGAAAGGTCAGTTCAAAGGAGTGTCCCGCATTATGAAATCGGGCGGCCTCTGTGCGATTCAAAGGAACGATAAGAACGCGCAGAAACGGAAAAATAATTGCTCGGCCGGGCCTCATCGACCGAATATGCGAGCCGGCTTAACGAACCTCTATAAAAGCGCAACTATTAACCGGATACTAATTGATATTCGCCTGGGACGGGATCCGTGCCTGCGACTGAAAAGACGATTGTTCGTAGAAAAACTCAACGAAAATATCGAATGCAATCTTTCTGCAACGGCTTCACGAAGGTTTAAACGTTCGTTTCACCCTGGTGTGCTTACGTATCGGAATTTTAATGAACCCGTTAATGTATTTACGGTTTGTGCAGCTTGGTATTATACCATGAAATATACATGTCTTAACAAAGGTTAATAGCGCTATATTTCATCTCTGGCTTAACGAAGTCGTTTATGCTCGGTATATGTATACCGTTCTGTTGTTCCCGTATTTTGCCAAATGCTATTGTTAATTGTTTTGTTATTTCTCGATCGTATTATAAATATTTAATAAAAATAATATACGACAAATTTGCAAAAATTAAACTCTCAACGTTAAATCCGGATTTGGATCATTCTCAAGAGAAATGCGTCTGAAAAAAATAATAAAGTACAGTACTTTGTATAGTTTCCACTTATATACTAAGTACTGTTCTCTTCTACCAATAAACACTTGGTGTTTTATAACATCACTGGTCAAAACTATTGAATGTCAATGTTCTTACCATATTTCTACATGGTATTCAATTGGATGTGTTCCGTTGAGATTAGCATTTCGTCAATTTGCATTTACTGCCAAGAATCGATTCGACAACTTGTCCATCATTGTGTCTGATTGATTGAATGTCAATTTGCGTCGTTCCAATGTTATGTGTTTGCTCTCTCTTAACGGTCTTTGCTTCAGTTCAATCTAGGCCAGCATGGAACTCAGTCATTTAATTATACTATTTTAACTTTTCTTTATACATAGCAAGTATGTTCTTCAAAAGATTATCTTGCAATCAGTGTTTCAGTTTTCCCTTGTTAAATGCGTACTATATTACTTTAGTATTTTTTTCAGACGCATTTCTCTTGAGAATGATCCAAATCCAGATTGAAACGTTGAGAGTTTAATTTTTGCAAATTTGCTTTGTTTGTACTATTGATCGAAACTGTGCGCCGTGAGCATATATTATTTTTATTATGCTATTGTTAATAACTACTTTGGTGAAAATTGGATGAAAATCAACAACCCAAATGTCGTCGATTGAAAATCAATGTTCTTTATCACTGTCGTAATTAGTTACTTCTCATATTTAAGGGGGTAGGGTACCCACGTGACCATGGTATTTTTCATTGTGACCAACCCCCGCGCGGAAAACCAATTTGGCAACAGTAATGAACATACATTCGTATCAATCTAACGCTTCAGTTTCGCTATCAATACAGATTTTTTTCTTTTTATCAATATCTTTATTGCTATTAATGGATCCAAGTGGTTTCAAGCCCTTTACACTTTTGTTGTTACAAATCTACGCTGATAGTTCACCTGAGTTCACCTGACTAAGCGCCATCTCGTCTAAGTAGCTGAACTAAAATTGCTTCTACTCACCCTTCATGAAGGGAACCTGGGGAACAATTGAATGCGATCACGCGGGAACACTTCACGTCCTCATACGATTATATTTTGAGCTGAGTGAGGGCTCATTCGAAAGAGGAAGGTTACACGCAGTGCGCTCTTCAAGATATGTTCACGAGAAAAATCTTTTTGTGAACGAAAAATGCATTAGAATCTCCAGAATTTTTCTTCATTTATTTCGCCTACTTTGAACACTCATATTACTTCATATAAACATCATCTAAAAACACATGAGAACAGCGCACTGCGTGTAACCTTCCTCTTTCGAATGAGCCCTCACTCAGCTCAAAATATAATCGTATGAGGACGTGAATTGTTCCCGCGTACACCCCTTTTTTGGCCCAAAATCTAGTTAGATTCTGGTTAGATTCTAGCAATGTCACGTGGGTACCCTACCCTCTTAAGTGGCCCTTCCGTGAGGACGAGGGAAGATTGTTCGTGATTGTGATGCGTGCGAGATCTGAAATCATGGTTTTGTAACAGGAAAATTACATTAGAATCTGCGGAATTTTTCTCCATTTGTTTTACCTACTTTGGACTCTCATATTATTAGATATAAACATAATCTATCTAAATCATGAGCAGAGCGGGCTATGATGAACCTTCCTCTTTACAATGAGCCCTCACACAGCTCATAACATGCTAATACGAGGACAAAAAATGGTTTCCCGCAAACACTGTTTTTACTGGTTTTTCTAGTAATATTCTAGTAAGATCGATGGGTCTGGTACCCTCGTAAGAGGGTAGGGTACCCACGTGACTTGTATTTTTCATTGTGACAAACCTCCGCGCAGAAAACCAATTTGACAACAGTGATGAACATACATCTGTATCAATCTAACGCTTCAAATTCGCTATAATTACAGGTTTTCTTCTTTTAACCATTATCTTGATTGCTATTAGTGGATCCGAGTGGCTTCATGCCCTTTACACTTTTGTTGTTAAGAAACTTGTTAAGAAATGCTGAGAATTCTCCTGACTAAGCGCCATCTCGTCCAAGTAGCTGAACTAAAATTGCTTCTACTTGCCCTTCATGAACGGAATCCGGGGAACAATTGAATGCGATCACGGGAACACACCTCACGTCCTCATACGATTATGTATTGAGCTGAGTGAGGGCTCATTCGAAAGAGGAAGATTAAATGAAGCGCGCGTGGGTCCCTACATTAGCAGAAAAAATCTTTTTGTGATCGAAAAATACATTAGAATATCCGGAATTTTTCTTCATTTGTTTTCCCTACTTTGGACAGTCACATTACTGGATATAAACATGATGTAACTAAAATTGGACCCACGCGCGCTTCATTTAACCTTCCCCTTTAGAATGAGCCCTCATTCAGCTCAAAATATAATCGTATGAGGACGTGAGGTGTGTTCCCGTAAACCCCTGTTTTGGCCCAGAATCTAGTTAGATTCTAGTAATGTCACGTGGGTACCCTACCCTCTTAAGCTGCAGATAGTTGCTAGCAGTAGTTGAGTTTGCTTTGAGCCAGACTTCCCTAGGATTGGTTTACACAGTTCCAGGGTATGAATTTAAATTGAATGCTCTTTAATTCAGTACGATCAACAAGTTTAGATAACCTTCTTAAATTCGCTGGAAAAATATGCTCGGTGAATCCAAGTATTGACATTCTCAGAATCGTTGCACGTATGCACTCCTTGGTGGTTGATATCGTTTGTGTAATGGAATTCAGTATATAAATCGAAATTTGACACGGTGCTTGCGTCTGTTTAATCTCATCGTGTTTCGCGTGCATTGTGTAATTTTATTTAACATTTTGCCCCGTGGATTAATTCCGTAATTGCCCATTAACTGTTACACGACTACCTCGATAGCGCGAGCCCATAAACTCATCAAAATTTCGTTTTGGTGTTTAACCGCCGCGAATTCCTGCAAATAAATTCGCGCCACAGTGGTATTGTTGCCATTAAATGGCTCCGCGCGCCATTGTAAAATATGTAGGAGTATCGCTGTAGCCTTCCAGGCCGGTCCAAGTAGTTTTAGTTTCCCGCAAACAAGTTTACGGTCGGGTTGAAATACACCTCGTGAAATGTTGTTTCGCCACTGTCCCCCATTTCTGCCGGCGAATAATTCGAAAACTCGTTCATAAGTCGTACACAGGCTGTTGCGAAAATGTCTCGTGAAACCGCGCAGGGGCTTTTGGAGTTTATTTTGTTTTTTCGGCAACAAGAATTTTTTCCGGCGTTCCTTTTGTAAAGTCGCGCCCGTTGTTTGCGGCATTCATTTAAATTTTCGCGTTACATATTCATAGGTATGTATACGCGCCGTATGAAATGAAACTTACTGTTTTCGTTGCGTCACCGAGTTCGAATCTTCATAATTTCGCCTTTCTGCGACACTGGATGTTTTATTCATGGGAATCTTTGCTGTTCTCCACAGGCAAAGCAAGTGCATATAACATAAATTTAAATTATAATGTGTCGCCGCAGCCTGTCTAGGGGTTGAATCGAATTATGTAGACCACTGTGACATTACCGCGATACGGACTCGTGAAATGAGTTGCTTGAATTGTTTTCGTCACTTGCTCGACCAAACATCTTTTTATATTAACCCGTTTATAGTAAATCATCTGTTTTTCTATTAACGGATGTATCAAGGAAAAATCAAAGAAACTGGTACTCTGATTTCAGAATACTGTCATTTTGTAAATAATCAAGACTTCGAATTTAATTTGAATCGTAACTATGTTTATACACAGACTGAGAGAGAAGAGAGATTAACAACTCCATTATTCCGTTCACGATCAGACCTATGTTTTTCTAAACATACTCCACATAAAAAGATATACATAGAACTTATGTAATTTTTATAAAAAATCACACGCGTAAATAAAATAAAATAAAGCGCAAAAGGCTCAATGGTCTTCTTGACAAATATTCGTGAAAATTCGTGCAGGAACAGCCTCGAAAACCGGAGTACCCCATTACAACATATACGAATAATAATAGATAGATGGTTTCGGCGCACAGGTTCGATCAAATATAATTTTTTTTTTATAGGAATGAGGAAACAAATTCTTTCATGTAGTTCAGAAACTTTTCTCTGTAATTCTGATAATGAATTATGTGTATCTTTAATAATTATGTTAAGAAACTTTTTCATGCATCTGCATTGCAAATTATATAATTTGTTGCAAGTGAACAACGAACTAGTTGGGAATTTGTAAATTTTGTTAAAATTACTAATGATGAATTTCGGGAAAATATTTTTGGCTACGACATTGCAAAAGAAAGAATTTCTTGTTTCTTACCTTAGGGATCGTAGTATTTGTTCTAGACCAGTCCTTGAGCATTTCTACCGTTTCCATGCCAAATCTTCTTGAAATTGACGCAAAAAAACTTTTACTGTTTGTGAATGTTTCGCCTTCCATAATATATATTGAAATAGTTTTGCGATCGAAAAGAATTGATAATAGATAGATGGTTTCGGCGCACAGGTTCGATCAAATATAATTTTATATTTGATCGAACCTGTGCGCCGAAACCATCTATCTATTATCAATTCTTTTCGATCGCAAAACTATTTCAATATATATACGAATAATCTCTGACTCAGGCTCGCATATTGTCCACTCGATCATCGAACAATGGGTTCGAGGTCCAAGTCTGTGCGTCGATGCATTTCGAGGCCGTCGAGTGGAAATCGACGCAAGATGGTACACGGCCGGCTCAAAGCCAGCGCATATGCCATCCCGGGCGACTTAAGTGCACCGCGGTGCATCAAGTGCATAATTCCTTGGCCGCTATGCAGCGTGGAGTGCGCGCGATCGACGTCAATGAATCGTTGACGGCGCGACGGCATTGTTCCCGGAATTCGATAGCAACCCCCGCGGGCCGATATGCATCAGAGGGTGGGAACGGATTTCGGGTTAATTTGCAGTCTCGATTGACCGACTATAGTTGTTCCGATTAATTTGTCTCTGCGACGGGTGACTAGCTTTGTGCATTGGTACACAGCGAGATGCAAAATTCAACCAATAAACCACTTTCCCAGAAAATCATTACTTCAATTCGTTAAAACGTTATCAGAATATACTCGAAGGGTACATGATTTTATATTAATCTGAACTCAACACTAATTTATTTAAATGAGGTGCAGTGGGGTGAGTGCAGACTGGTTTTTGTGAAGTTGAACTTTAATCTGGTGTATTTTCAGTCTGATGTGTAAATACTTAACGCTGGCGGTATCAAACGCTTGCCACAGTTATTGCTGGTGAATTAATATTACGTAGGATTCTAATTTTGCTTGAAAATTATAATTTTGATAGGATATTGGACAAAGTGTCAAATACTCTGCAATTTCTCCTGAAAATGTGGCAAGAGCGTAATTTAGGGTTAAAAATTATTTCAAACCTTGATTCATGTGCAACGAATTATTAACAACCCTGCTATAAAATGCTTTTTATTACATTAAATTATATTGTTTAGTGTTATAGTTATCCACTTTTAAACAAACAAGTACTTTTTGCTGAAATAAATATGAAATAAAATAAGTTGAATTAAATAATTAAATGAAATATAAATGTGAAATGGAAACCTTTTATTTAATGTAACTTTACATTTTCTATACTTATCTATGCAAGTCTTATTCTTGCATTTTTAAATTGGAATAAAAACGGACTAAATAACTAATCGAGACAATCTTTTTGCCAAACTAAAGGTGGAAGTCCAAACAACAAGAAAACAATATAGGTTAAGTACTTTGAACACGTTGACAAAACAAAAAAATGTGTTAACAGCACCTATTGACAAAATCCGTAGTCAGTTAATTGCCAACCCAATAGTACATTAATAAATACAAGCTAGAGAAATTTCGCTCATATTATCATAGAAATTACCAGTTTATGCACTTGCCTCGTTTACGATCTTACCCCACTCTACCTTAATCGTTTCATTAGTTCAACTTTGCTCCCCACTGTAGTACGTACAACGGGCCGATCGTCATGGCCACGTATCGATGCACCTATTAGTGCATACGATCGCGTTTCGGTTCACGAAACTCAGGTGAACGGGGCCACGGAATGTTGTTAGGGATTGGGTAAGTGAACTAATCGAAATTTTCGCGGGGTCGCACAGTGCGGTACCTTGATAGGAATTTGGGACAAAAATCAAAAAATTCGCATGGCGTAGCAATAATTAAAATTTTATTGATTGGAATTGTTTTAAATGCACTAATTGAACATTTGGAATACTATTTTCGAATTTTTCATTCTTTTACACTACATTAATTTGAAAGAAACAATAAGAGGCATAATTTATGTATAAAAGGTGAATTCTTCTCGATCGAAAATTTTGATAATTAAAGTTTTAAATGTTATCGGCGTCAGGTTCGATCATTTTTAGAACAAAAACAACAAATGTGCAATTAATACATGTTTCTAACGTTTCGATCCCGATGTGGATCTTTTTCAAAGAATCATTATTGCGTATGTTGTGTAAAAAGTGGACAATACATTATAGCAAATATTGAAGGTTGTATAAAAACTATTTAAACCTCATGGTGGCAGACATGTAACTTTAAATACTTTACGTATAATGTAAAAATGTAATATGGACATATAGTACATATATTATGTATAGGACACAGATAAATAACGTTAAATAACAGATAAATCACGTTAATGATAGTTCGTATAAGAATTCGTTCCCTAACTCTGAATTAAAAAAATCAGATTTTTGCGGGATATCTTCCGTTGTTTATTAGATATCAATACTCTGTCTTATGTCCACAAGATCTCTGTTTTGAAGCAGTTTACATACAGCTTGATATGAAGGGATCCGACGAAAGTGTTGAAGTCTTTTCATCAAATCTTCATTACTAAATTTCCTACTTGTTTTGCAAGTATGATTTAATCGGGTTTTCATCATTTTTCTATGAGTCGTTTCTAATACTTCTTCCGAAAGAAGGCCTATGTGTAAATCGAAACTTTCAATTACTATTTTCTTGAATACTAATTTTTACATACTCATTTCTTATTTACCAACTGATGATTTTATCAGATAATTAGATTAGAATCGAACTATGATTATTTTGTTTCGTGTCCATTGCATGCCGCACGGTGTCGGACGTAGCATTCGCCGAGGGTTAACGTTGACTAACTTTGAGTGTAGCAGTTTGTAGCAGGAAAAACTTGTGGGAAATTGAAGTATAATGTCTATTAATTACGAAAAAACAAAAACTACAAGATGTTTTGAACCCTTCTTGAAATATCTCTATATAAAGAAGGAAAAGGTGACAAAAATGATTTCGACTGTATTATTTACTAGTATAATGCATATAAGAGACTTACAAATTTTAAAATTTCAGTCACATTAGTTGTACTTTAAGCTATATCCCATAAGACAGAATTCATAAAATTCTTTTTCCTGATACCATGAAAGTAAGTGACGGTTCGGTTTTATAAACTGCGTGATATAGCATTTTTTTAGAAGAAAATCGTTTGCAACTAATCCCCTACTAAATTATTTGAATTTTCTATTGATAAACATGATAATTTAGATGTTAAAACATAGTTTCAACATAGAATCCTGTGGATATTAGATAATGAATTTTTAGATTTTTGTCTACAGGGTACCGCACTGTGGGTCGTCGCGTCTACAGGGTGGTCCACGGAATTTCGAAAAACTAGCATGCCTGCACTGAAACGGGGGGAAAAAAGTTCAAACAGTTTTACAACTTCCCCGGCGAAACGTATCTCGCGAGTACAACGGTGCATGTGCAGAAACGCCGTTCCAAGACTCCTTCGCGTGGAAATGTATGGCGACGTGAGACGACCAGTAGTTATTTTTAAATTTAAAGTGGTTGTTCTATTCCATTTGGTTTAAGAGTTACGTTTCTTTTTTTGGCGCTACGTAGAAAATTGTTAGTTCTTGTATACACATGTGCAATGTAAATCTTGTTTTTATGGTTTCCATTCTCATAGATTAAGGCTGTAATGTATGAAGTTTTAAATTGATTTTCTTTGGTACATATATTTTTATTCATGTAAATATATAATTTTTTCGTACATTTCTAATTTACAGATGCATTTTTATGTAAATTATAAAGTCTGAAATATCAAGTATATGTTTTAATAACAATTCCCAACAAAAAAAAATAAAAAAATACCATGCACCTCGAATCGTAACGACAACACTATGCGACAGGATTACTGTGTAACGATATTAACAGTTAATCGGTGCAGATTTTCATTCTGTTACCGGAGTTGATAATTCAATAAACGACGCAGTACGCGCAACGTCCGTATCACAATTATTAAAATTTATCGATGCAAATATCTTGATGAATTTCGAGCGGTACATTGAAATTCGTATTATTTATTCCACGCCGCAGAGTATTTACATACATGAAACTATATAACACATTCCGTTACAGGAACAATAAAAGAACAATAAAAGCGTTTCATAAACAGTGAATTATTTAAATTGGCCCTCGCGAAGTAATTTAATTTCCAATTATCTCGCCGTCGTGCTTCGACACGCGAAACGACAATGAAAATTAATCCTCACGAAAATGTAAAAGAGTACGGAGGGCTTTTCATTTGGAGAAATTGTGCAACTGAATAATGCACGTGACCCGGCGCACTTGCGGAAGCGTGTCACAACGGGGTGATTTCCGGTGATAGCTGCGCGAAACAAAAGGCGGTTTAGTATAATAACTTTTTCAATTATTTTAATACACGTGGATATCGATTCTCTAAAAACGTGCCCTACCTTTCGCAAACTTCTGCATGGCGTTAAAAAATGCGAACATAAATCATGACAGTATAACGAGACGAACGTTCCTCGAGAATAATAAGAAACATGTACTGCAATCATATTTCAGCGTTCTCACAATCGACTATAATCTACCCCCGGCACCACTGCCAGCTCTTTCAGAAATACCAAAGGGTCTTTAAAGGGGCCCATTCATGGTCAAGCATATTGCGCAACAGTGCCGATAGCGCAACATTATTGACTGTAAATGGTAGTGATTGACGAATTGCGCAACATGTTGTGTAAAATCGGAAATTCAGGGCATTTTTCAAGAACAACAGTGCCTATTGCGCAACATTATTGACTGTAAATGGTAGTGATTGACGAATTGCGCAACATGTTGTGTAAAATCGGAAATTCAGGGTATTTTTCAAGAACAACAGTGTATATTGCGCAACATTATTGGCCGTGAATGGTAGTGATCGACGAATTGCGCAACATGTTGTGTAAAATCGGAAATTCAGGGCATTTTTCAAGAACAACAGTGCCTATTGCGCAACATTATTGACTGTAAATGGTAGTGATTGACGAATTGCGCAACATGTTGTGTAAAATCGGAAATTCAGGGCATTTTTCAAGAACAACAGTGCCTATTGCGCAACATTATTGACTGTAAATGGTAGTGATTGACGAATTGCGCAACATGTGTAAAATCGGAAATTCAGGGTATTTTTCAAGAACAACAGTGTATATTGCGCAACATTATTGGCCGTGAATGGTAGTGATCGACGAATTGCGCAACATGTTGTGTAAAATCGGAAATTCAGGGCATTTTTCAAGAACAACAGTGCCTATTGCGCAACATTATTGACTGTAAATGGTAGTGATTGACGAATTGCGCAACATGTTGTGTAAAATCGGAAATTCAGGGTATTTTTCAAGAACAACAGTGTATATTGCGCAACATTATTGGCCGTGAATGGTAGTGATCGACGAATTGCGCAACATGTTGTGTAAAATCGGAAATTCAGGGCATTTTTCAAGAACAACAGTGACTATTGCGCAACATTATTGACTGTAAATGGTAGTGATTGACGAATTGCGCAACATATTGTGTAAAACCGAAATTCAGGGCATTTTTCAAGAACAACAGTGCCTATTGCGCAACATTATTGACCGTGAATGGTAGAGATTGACGAATTGCGCAACCTGTTGTGTAAAATCAGAATTTCCTAATATTTATTGTTGTTGCACAAATTTTGTCAGACGAGTCTCATCACTGCTGCTATCGTAGTACGTTGATTGCGCGCAGCTAGAGTGAAGAAGATATTTACGAAAATCTGTCAGTGGCGGCCATCTTGTGACGTCATGCTTGCTTCGTATGCCGAATATTATAAATTACTCTAAAGTAACGTAAAAATATGCATTTTGGGCTCTGGACAGGCATAGATTGGACCTTTAGGAATCACAATTGACCACTTCTGAACTCCTCATTGCTAATTGTTAATGCGTCAGTTTGTGTAGAAAAAACCCTTGCAATTCCATATACGTATGTGCGGATCTAACGATGTGTATGTGTTCCACACTCTCGCTCGGACACGAGGGCATTCTTAAAATGACATTGTTGATCATGAAAAAAATCCCTGAATTTCTGATTTTACACAACAAGTTGCACAATAGGCACTGTTGCACGATATGCTTGACCGTGAATGGACTCCTTCAGTGTGGAACTTTTTATTTTCCTGAAAACGAAACATATACCTGGAATATGTTAAATGTCATTACAATAGAAGGGAATTTTTTCAATAATTTGAATAAGTCGCTAACAATGTAACAATATTCTTAAATTCTTCTGATGTCTTCACAGTGTTGTTTTTCACTCATTGGAACTAGCCGTAAGTGTCTAAAATCTACTTGTAACGAATTAAACCGTTAATTAATTCGAAAAAGATCAGACTCGTTAAAGGCTCAACTTTAATTTCGCCACGACTCCCACGCTCGATCTTAATTATTGAAAAGGCGGTCGGCTCAATTGGGGGATGGAAATAAGGAGCTCTGTGCGTGACCTAACCGGGGCAGCATGGGGGTTTACATTGAGTGGGATCGTTTCGAGTTTCTTTGTAAATGCCATTAGCGCGACTGGTGAGCTCGCCTCATAAGTTAATCGACTAATGAGAACCGATACGAAATCGGATTACAGTGGAAAACGGGAACGTACGTTCCGGACGTGGGTTCTCCGGAATTTGGATTCTCCGTGGCCGAAAGCTACCGACGCGCGACTAGATCTCGAGTGATCCCGATCGAAGAATGGCATAAAGTAAAATTTTTTAACCTATTGCACTCCGACGTCAGATGTGAAGTCTGTTCTGTACTGTCGTTCAGCAATTATTACTTAAATATCTTGTGATAAAATGTGCACATGTATTCATTTTTTAAAAAGAGAACCATAATTTTATAGCGACATAATAGAATTATTAAATTTCTCTTATTTTTCGTATTGTCTTTAACGTTCCCCTGTGTACTGCTATTCTAATGTTAACCCATACAGTATTGGAGCAAAATGAAAGAAAAAGTCTGCGTAAGTGTTTGATTGATTTTTAATAGATATGCAGAGTGTACGCGATAATTTGTACCAGCGTTATTTTCACAAACGGTGAACATCAGAAAAAAAACGAAGAGGAGGAAGTTATAGTATATTTTACTAGCAAGATGATAGCATATCTTAATATTTTTGAAATTTTAATTTTTTCTATTGAAACAAATTGAAATTCATTTTTTTTTTAATGAAATGCTACATATTTTTACATTACCAGGTAGTATACTCTATGATCTTCAGTAAGCAACTTCGTAATACTGTATTTACTAGCATGTTGTATTGATAAGTCTGCACATCGTGTTCGATGTGACTTCCATTAGCAAGAATGCATTTTTGAGTTCTGTTGACCATATTCTTAGTAGTTTCTGCCAATGTCGTACTGGACATGGATGCACAAGATTCTTTAACTTAGTTTGCAATTTCTCTAAAGTTTATCTTGTTGGAATCGCACGTCTCGTAAAAGAAACAATGGCAGTGATTGCCAATAATTTTGAAATTCAGAATTTAGGAATTGTAAATACTTATATACTAACTTATTATATACTTATATACTTATATATTAACATTGGTAGAAACTACCAGTGTGTCAGCAGAGCTCAAGAATGCATTCCTGCATTAGCAGCATGGAATTCACATTCAACACGATGTGTAGTCTTATTAATACAACATACTAGTAAATACAATATTACGAAATGTTTACTGAAGACCATAGTATACTACCTGGTTGAAGTCCTCTTAATTCCAGCTTTCATTTGATAGCATTTTATTGAAAAAATGTAGGTTACTTTTGTTTCTAGATAAATATTGGAAATACAAAAAATTGAGATACGCTATCAGAATGCCAGTAAAATGCTGATACAAATTATGGCGAACACCCTGTATAAGTATACAATACTTAAAAAATGTGCAACATATTACATGTAGCATTCCTAGAAAGGTTATGGAAATGTTCCATTCGTCATCGTTTCATTTCCATTTTTGTCAGTCTGGGGTGCATTTGCACCCCATACACGGAGAGGAAGTTAAAATAAATTTGTGATAATGGCATCATTTGTTATTCTTCCTACTGATGCAAATGGGTTAATGTATCAATGCTCCAGACTTCGAACGGACTTTGCCGAAGTATTTAAACGAGATCGCGCGATTTCCGGCTGTCTCGAATATTGTAGTATCTAATTAATGTCTGCATCGAATTTCCATTCGAGTTGCGCTCGCAACGACAGTCAAAACAACCGGCCATATTTACGTCGTCGGCTGTCAATTACAGTACACTGGCCTGTATTTACTGCGGTAATCTCGCTTTTATTATGTCATAAGCCTCTTGGCCCTGTTGAACGTGGCCACCGCAAAGCATCGGATTAATCATCCGGTCACCATGGCTTCAATGGCTCGTTGAGTTATTCACTGGCGACAGACAAGTAGCCTCGGGTGCTTTTCGAACAATCTACCAGCACCGAGAGACACTCTCTCCTTCTTTCTTACTCCCTCTCGTCTACTGAAATCCGCATATACTGACACGCACAGATACGGAGACGCACAGATACTCAGTACCACAGATCCCAGTGGTTTCGTATTTTCACCCGATTAATTTCTGTTGATTATTAAACTGTACTGCCAGCAAATGTTTGCAACGTCGAAATTCAGTATTACTTCTTCGTTATCAATGTGTAACCTTCACAGTGAACGCAGACACTCGACTAACACAAATTCCCTTCTTCTCCAAGGAAATGATTAACGATCAAGTGACTTTAATCAGCATGGCGATGGCTGCGAAAGGAACAATAAACGGTAAGCTTAACTATCGTGCGCGCCACTTTACGTGCCAGCTACTTTTCCATTTCGCCTAAGTGAATTCAATGGAAAATAGACCAGGTATTTAGAGTCCACGAATTCGATTAAGCGTTATATATTTCGAGAGTGGCCTTTATCCACTCAAGTGTTCCTCAAATATTTTAAGAACGAGACAGAGGGCTGCTTAACGAGTCCAAGATTCTCCGGAGGATCAAACGGAATATGCAGTGGAAGCGCTAAAACATGAATCAAAAGGTTGAATAATTCTTCCGCCGCACTAACAGAAATTACTGCGTCCTGTGTTTCAGGAAACATGTTTATTCAAAAACTCGTGATGAAAGCATTTTTATAATCTCAGTATCCATTCGTGAAAGAGAAAATAGCATCCCACTCATTTTACATAGATTTGAATGAAAATCAAATTTATTTTTCCATCGATGGTAATTAGAGCCAGAATCGTCAGATTAAGTCTCCCACTCTACCGTTGCTTTTCTACGACACTGTTTAGCCACGATCTAGTCACGGGACTAATCCAGTGTTGACAGAGAGGGGGCAATTTTTCCTCGCAATTCGAGTCGATCCCCCTGATTTAGCGACACGGATTAAAGCATCAGATGAAGTGGAATAAAGGGTCTAGCAGACTAAGAATAGTGAATCGGCCCCCCCTGGATTTTTATTGAAATTGTGTGGAAGATAACCCCCAAAATTTCAAGTCGCTAACCCTTCATATAAGGATTATATGAGGGTAAATACCCTTAACTATATCTTTTTTTTCTGGATTGTTAATTAAGATACGCAGATAAAAAAATACGAAAATACTCGTACTTACGTCCTTCATATCATAGAGATAGATGATACTTTTTTAGGCGATTTCATCTCCTGTGGTCAGAAAATATATGTATAATACTTGCTAAAGTATTTTCTGAATTTATCGTATGATATGTAAAAATATGAGGATGATAACATCCAACCAATTCAGGGGGAGAGGTTGATCGTGTTAGAATAGATCTTAATATTTGTTAACAATATTTCAAAACAAATATTTCAGCAAGGGTTTCTTTTTTGTGTATTTCACTTGGAACAGGCAGAATTCATGTAACCAATCTATTTACTGACGTTTTAAGTAAAGGGTCTAGCAGACTAAGAAAAGTGAATCGGCCTCCCCTGGATTTTTATTGAAATTGTGTGGAAAACATTGGTTTTAGGTTGGAAGATAACCCCCAAAATTTCAAGTCGCTAACCCTTCATATAAGGATTATATGAGGGTAAATACCCTTAACTATATCATTTTTTTTCTCGGTTGTTAATTAAGATATTCAGATTAAAAAAATACGAAAATACTCGTACTTATGTCCTTCATATCATATATTTTTTCCACAATTGTGATCATATTATTAAGGGTAGAAAAAAATTATTAAATTTTTAGGGGTGGAAATTGCAAACAACCCTTCGAGTGACCACTCTCAAAAAATTCAACAACAATGTTCTGTTATCTATCTAATATATACAAAAGTTTCAAGATGGTCGGAGGGGTGGAACATAGTTAAATATTGAAAAACAAATGAAATTACGCCATTAAAACATAAAAAAAGTTGAAATTTGTTGGACAGTGTAATTTAAACACAAAGAAAAAATGAGATTTGCTTATAGATTTTTAAATTTAAACAAAAAGAAACACTTGACCGACTGAACATTTTCTTTCATCTCTCCGTGATTAGTGATTCTTACTTATATTATCAGTCAGTTATTAATACATCAAATCTGAATATAATTGATTATTAATTTAATTTTTTCACTGAGATAATTATTTTAAGTAAAAATTCACACAAAAATCGTATATCGAGCAAAATTTATCACGTCCCAACAGGACGTATTTCGAGTTGGACGTACTCCGAAGCAGACGTATACCGAGGTTCCACTGTACATGTAATTGTATCGAATAAGTAAGACATATCAAAAAGTAATACTTTCCTGCAACTTGGTAAATTCTTCGGGCTACTGTGCTTGGAAAGGATTCGTAATTCTGTCGAGGAAAAAGAACGGAACGGAACAAATTCCGTCGCGTTCACCGTCGACCCAGTACCGGAAGTGACCGTTACGTCATCGCCTTTTACCTCGATGACTCGTTCACGGATATCACGACAAATTGAATCGCGCGATGATCGTTCTAGGCTAAGTGCCACTGTCAGGAAGTGGCTCGAAAAGGAGCTATCGATCGGGTCAGAGAAAGCGAGAGAATAAGAGCGTAAGGAGGGAGAAAGAGAGGACAAGGCCGAACTGTCGTGGGAATTCTCGAGAGGTACGGTGTCCTTTTACCGTCCGCGTTATCCTTTTGCCCAATCCCGAAGACGTCCCCGTCCCGTTGCTCATAGATTGTTCAGGGAATTGCATGTTTGTTCGTTCGTTTAAATATTTACGATGGCCAAAGAATAGATCACCGGATTTCCCAGCCGCGTAATGAATCCGTAATCAACTACCAACTCTGGCAAACTTGCTGATCTCGGATTACGCGAAAAATCATGTGTAATCCTTCACACGAAACCGTGCCAAACTTTGTTGCTCTAGACCTCTCGGTCCCGGGGAAATTCATTTCGAAAACTTATCAAATATTCAGCGACGCTCGGGACTCGTTTCATCACTGGTCCGAGGACGAGAAAGAAAAACAATTTATTAAAAAGTTTCGATTAGTGGATTTTCGTTTTGCGGTCTCTGTTCGCGTTGCGTTCCCTTTTATTCTTTATAGCTCGATCGAATGGCTTATCCGCTTAAGGCAAAGTCCTAGTTAAAGATTGATGCGTCCCGTAATCGCGGCTTGATTTGACTCTTCGATAAAGGAAACACAGGCTTCTGTAATTTGAGGATTAAGTCCCTAACGACGGAGTGGCACGCGATTGTCCTCATGACAATTTGTTACAAACTGATAGAGGGGAAAAGAATGCTGTCGTTGATCGATGGCAGTCTTGAACGGTTATGAATTTTTTCCTGCATAAAATTTTATATATTTTACTCGCATCCTACTACTAAATATTTAAATGAAGAAAATACATTAGTATTTCTAGTAAAATTTTGAACACAATAATACGTTTAATTTGTTTAAATAAATTGATATAGTTTCACAATTCCAATACAGAGACAAAAGTCCACATATAATTTAAATGTGTTTCGGTTAAAACTGGTTTCAAATTTGCCGCTCTGAAATGTAAACACCACCACCAATCGATATCGATCTACCAATCGTAACAAGTTACATAGATATACAGGGTGTCCCAAAATTCCTCCGACACCCGAAAATGGGAGGTTCCTCGGGTCATTTGAAGCGACATTTTCCTTTACAAAAATGGCGTCCGCTGCTTTTTTTAGGAGTTGTTAACGAAAAACACGGACCAATCAGAGCGCGATCTAGACATGCGATGACACGTTCGGCCAATTGACAGTTGGGCGCGTCGGGCCGACTGTGCTAACTCGCGTCTATGTCGCGCTCTGATTTGTCCGTGTTTTTCGTTAATAATTTCTAAACAAAGCCGCGGACGCCATTTTTGTAAAGGAAAATATCGCTTCAAATGACCCAAGGAACCTCCAATTTTCGGGTGTCGGAGGAATTTTGGGACACCCTGTATGTCATAGCCTTTATACCTTTGAAGCAGCACATGTTTCAGTTACATATCTACCATCATGAGCTAAATTACTGTTCAAACGTAACTCACTAATTTTTGTTTTAAAATGTTTATGTCCATTTTGCATACAACAAGTACGTATATGAAATTTAATTTTTGGTTTTTCTATGTGGAAAAAAAAAATTTCTTTTTGTTTTCTTTTCTAATTATTCTCATATTTTTCAGACGCAAAAGTGTCTCTTTGAAAAAGATCCACATCGGGATCGAAACGTTAGAAACATGCTTAAATAATTGCACATTGGTGTTTTTCTAAAAATGATCGAACCTAGCGCCGATATCATTCGATTCATTATAGTATTTCTAGTTTGTTGCAATTCAGATAGAACATTCCTATTTTGTTTGAAGTGTCGCTGTCTATCAATAATTATACAATCAAGTGAATAATTGTTTGCCAAACCAGACGGGAAAGTATAAATATCACGAAGAAGGAAGGCATGATGTATTTCGCTTGAATAATTACCGGCATATGTAACATCAGGAGTTAACAAAAAGTTCCTCGTTGCTTCAATGTGGGCAAAGCTTGTTACGTTTGATATCCGGCTCAGTAAATGAGCGATTCTCCGAGGAGACGAACGAATCGCTAAACAAAGTTCTCGCGCAGTCATAAGCGTGAATTTCCTTCATGTACGAGGGCACAAGAGGTGAGATGAAGCCGAAGATAGAGGGGAGAAAAATAAGAGAGACGGAGACGTAGGAAACGAGAGCTCTCTCTTTACCAACGAATCCGTCTCGGCTCGTCTCGAAGATCTGCGAATGAACGAAGTTGGATGACACGGTGGAAACTTAACTATTCGCCGTCACGGTCGCGAATTTCGAGCAGAAGAAGGAACTCGCTCCAGAAACGTAGTTCCCGGAGAGCGCTAATTAATCGGCCGTTTTTCCCAGCCCTGCAGATCTCGAGACGCGTCGCGTCGGTTGAACGTCGATTTAACCGGAGCCACTGGGAGACACTAATTATACATTCGAGGCGGTTCCCGACCGACGCGAAATTACGCCGGGCTAATGACGCCCGCCAAGGTCCTTCGAAATAATTTAATGCCGACGCCAAGACACCTTTTCCTCGGGATTATGAAAAACTTATTCCCGACTGGCTGCTGCTCCGGGAAATATCGCAACCGTTCGGTCGGGAGCGTCTGTCGACGAACTGGTTCTCGTCTCGTCCGATTATCCACTCTACTTAAACCAGTGATTTTTAACCTTTTTGAAGTCAGGAAACACTTTTGATTATATGAAAAATTTGCGGAACACCAAAATTAATGATCCAAACAACAAATAATAATATCCTGCGGAGAAATAAATATATTATTCAATATACTTAATATATTTCGCGGAATTTCGCAGAACACCAAAATTAATGATCCAAACAACAAATAATAATATCCCGCGGATAAATAAATATATTATTCAATATACTTAATATATTTCGCGGAATTTTGCGGAACATCAAAATTAATGATCCAAACAACAAATAAAACATTCCGTGGAGAAATAAATATATTATTCAATATACTTAATATATTTCGCGGAATTTCGCGGAACATCAAAATTAATGATTCAAACAACAAATAAAACATCCCGCGGATAAATAAATATAGTATTCAATATACTTAATATGTTTCGCGGAATTTCGCGGAACACCAAAATTAATGATCCAAACAACAAATAAAACATCCCGCGGATAAATAAATATATTATTCAATATACTTAATATATTTCGCGGAACACCAAAATTAATGATCCAAACAACAAATAAAACATCCCGCCGAGAAATAAATATATTATTCAATATACTTAATATATTTCGCGGAATTTCGCGGAACAACAAAATTAATGATCCAAACAACAAACAAAAACATCCCGCGGATAAATAAATATATTATTCAATATACTTAATATATTTCGCAGAACACCGATTAAGAACCTAAGTGACCTAAATGGTAGCTTTTCAATTCTTTTTGGAAATTACCTTCCCTAAAAATTTGTTTCTTTAGATTGTTGTATTCCAAATAGTGTGATATATCCTGACTTATTTTATGTCACTCATAACTAGACAGCGGATCTTTATGAAAAATAATAATTTTCTACCTGAATTGCAATAAACTGAAGTGAAATAGGAATTTATTTTTTTTGTTAGTATGTTTCATAGGTTGAAAATAATTGAATTGTATTTTTACTGTTTTAAATTACACCTAATAATTTCTTGTAACAATTGCATGAAATCTGCGGTCTACTGATAACCTAACAGTTGATGCAACTAGGGCAACTGCACCAGTGAATAAACGGGCACCAGTAAATTAACGCTTTTGTATATTTCAACAAATTTTAACCCGCACGGCATACTAGCGATAAAATTGTGATTAAAGAGTTAAATAAATAGGAGAACATTGTTTAGTAATTTTGTTCATTCATTGGACTATCGTTGTTCAATTAGTAGAATGTAGTTCTAGAAAGTAATTCATTGACTGGTATTTTTTATATTTTTTATTTAACCTTTAATGAAGAAAAATAATAATAATTTCATTTTATTTGTGTTTATTTATTTTTGACAAATGAAGTATAAGGAAGGAGCCATTTGGCATATATGAGATTCCTTTAATTCACACATTTCTTTACATAAAATATCTTCTTGAACAATTTCTTAAATGTTCATTCACTGGTGCAGTTACCCTACAAATTAAGAAGATAAAATTTATTGTGCTTAAATTGGAGATTTTCAATCGCACCGAACAATGTCCCACTTCTCCCATTTAATTGCACGAGAGCGTAACGAGCAGACCAATAGCCATTTTATAAGTATATCGATGTCTTGAATCGCATCTGTAATCGTACCGATCTAGCACGTAGATCTATGTTCAGCAACCCTGCGGGGCCTTCATCGAATTCCCAGGTAAACTAGGAAATGCATCTGTATGCGAGCAGCGTTCTACAAACGTTCTACGGGCACGTGGAAAATGGTGCTCACTTGTACGTGCAGATTTTGACAATGAGGTATGAAGTACAGGTGGATTGAATCTGAATATTAGGGGGCGGAGTCCGAGAACAACGGTAGAGACCCGAGCGAAGCAAAGTTTCTCTTGGAAGAAAGGACGAAGAAAATTCGGGGTCGCGTCGAGACGTGGACAGCGTCGGAGAACAAACGAGGAGGAGGAAAAATGGCGGTTTAGAGAAATCGTAGACATATAGAGATAGACTGCGCCGTCTTTCGGGCGAATTGAAGCACACAATGGCGCCGGAGTGTATAGCGCTCTCTTTCTAATTGTCATGAATTAGAAAGAGAACGCTATACACCTCGGCTAATGCTCTCTCTCTCTCACTCTTTGTAATCCGCGCCGCCATTGTGTGTTTCAGCGCTTTGTAGAGGCGGCGCAGTCTATCTCTACAGGGTGTCCCAAAACTAGTGTTGGAGCGGAAAATGGGAGGTTCCTTGGGTCATTTAAAACGATATTTTCCTTTACAAAAATGGCGTCCGCGGCTTTGTTTAGGAATTATTAACGAAAAACACAGACCAATCAGAGCGCGACCTAGACGCGAGTTAGCACAGTCGGCCCGACGCACAGTGCGGCATGCAATGGACAAAAATCAAAATAATCATGGTTCGATTCTAATCTAATTATCCAACAAAATCATTAGTCGGTAAGTGAGGAATGTGTACGTAAAAAGCAGTATCCAAGAAAATCAATAAGGGATCAGCAACAGCCAAAAGTTTATTGTAGTATAAATACTAAAAAGTTAGATTACTCGTGCCCTAATTGCTCTTCTAGGTTCGTTTTTGTTTTATACTGTTTGTTACAACTTAGGTGTGGAGAATTTGACCAGAGGTATGCATAATTTTAACTGGCAATTTAGGAATTGCATTTTTTCCTTAAAATGTAATTTACAAAAAAACGGTTCAAAACATCCTATAATTTTGACTGTTCTGTATCAACAAGATGTTGTAGTTATTGCTACATCATTTTTTTCTGCGATAAATTGCAAGACTAGATGTTATTTAATTTTGGTTAGAGAAATGCATTTATAATCGCGATTTGGTTGAAGCTTGAATGTTCGAACACACTTATTCCCAGAAATTATCAAAAGTTAGACAAAAACTGTAAGGAATAATTTAATTTTTGAATAGTTTTCATTTATGTACTTAAACTTTTTATTTATATTTATATATTAATTATATTTATATTAAGAATAGCAAATAATTAAATTTTTTAATAGTTTATCTTTATATAATTAAACTTTTTATTTACATGTACATATTATATTTATATTAAAAGTATTATGGTTCCTGAGTAATATGCCGTGTAGTTTAGTTCTGGATTTATCTAGCATTTATCTAGCATCTTTGTACTAACCATTACTTAATACTAGTAAAAAATACGGTGTTGTGTATTGTCAAATAATTATACATTATAGTAGATATAATAAAATTTAACCGTATAATAAAAAGATATTTCGAACAAAAGTTGTACAGTATACAGTTGACAACAAATTGCAATAACAACTAATCATAAAAAGCTCTTCATTAAAAAAGAAATTAAAATAAACTTTTTTACTAATGGAACCTTATATTGTTGGTGCATTAATCGATGCATCTTTGTATTCCCTTTAAAAAATTATTAACGTACTTATGTCAAAAATTGATTAGTTTAGAAGTTATGATTTTTGTCTCGAATGTCCATTTACATGCCGCACTATGCGACGTGTCAACTGACAATTGGCCGAACCTGCCATGGAATGTCTAGATCGCCTTCTGATTGGTCCGTATTTTTCGTTAATAACTCCTAAACAAAGCCGCGGACGCCATTTTTGCAAAGGAAACTGTCGCTCCAAATGACCCAAGGAACCTCCCATTTTCGGCTCGTAGGGTAGTTTTGGGACACCCTGTATATGTCTATGAGAGAAATCCTTTAGACGCGATTGATCACAGATCCGCAACTGCAATTAATTTTTTTGCAGTTTTTTTGGTATGGATGCACAAAATCCGCAGTTCATTTATGAAGAGACGGTGGATCTTAATACAAAATAAAAATTGTTTGCATGGATTACAAGCAAGAGGAGTCGAATACAAATTCTTATATTCTTTCAATGATTTTAGTACGCCGAAACTAATGCATTGCTGTTCTTAAATATTTTTGAAATGAAACTTCTTTTGGCGCGGTAGGTGTAAAACCGATTTGGCGATGTAACGGAAATGCGTAACGGAAGTGGCTAGCGCACTGACTCTCGCGCGGTTCGTAGTCTAACTAAGAGAAAGAGAGAGAGGGCACGAAAGCAAAAGCCTTACTGTAATTTTATGGTGCTTCACATATCACTTTTTCACCATGTGTCATATTTTAGGAGGGTAGGACCAAAAGAATTTTGAAAAAGAACATACGCGTCGAAAACCACGAGTGACAGAAGTAAAACTTCTTTCTTCTCTAGTAATTCTTAGAAGTAATGAAGTTTGGAAATGGTAAATAATCCTAATAAAACGAAAACAAGATCAGGAACAACTCCCATGGTTTCAATGATAGAAAATCATAGAAAAAAATAATGAACGATCAAAATTTGCGACGCAAAGAAGGAGAGCGTATAGAAAGGAAAGAGACATAGTTCATAGCATTTCCCATACGCTTTCCTTCTTTGCGTCGCAAATTTTGATCGTTCATTATTTATTCTATGAGTTTCTATCATTGAAACAATTGGCTTATGATAGCTAAAATATGATGTAAATATTCTTGATTCAATTTTGTCTAAATGTCTTGCAAATACTGCATCGAGAGTTGTTCCTGATCTTGTTGTCGCTTCACTAGGATTATTTACAATTTCCAAACTTAATTTACACTGGGTAAAAAAAGTATTGACACACTCTTAAAAAGGTGATAACTTTTTAAATATCGTATTATACGATTTGAATTTATTTGGGAAGCTAGAGCAATTAGTTCGCCACTGGATGCGAAAAAAAATTTGGTAAAAAATTGCAATTCATCGAAATTGTAGCAAAAATACTAAAAGTTGCATTTTACAACTTTTTTATGTGGGCCAATATTGAAAATTTTAAAAATGCGTTGTGTAGATCTGTGTCAATTAAACATAATCTGAAAATTTCGTCAAAATCGGTCGACGTTGCAATGAGCTACAAACGTTTAACGATGGTAAAAATTGCAGATTTTCACGATTTTCGACCTATAACTGCAGATTCTTACATATTTCAATGCCTGTCGTTTTTTTTCGCATCAACCGATTTCGATGAAACTTTACCAGTGCATCTAACTGACACAGATCTACAAAACGGATTTTTAAAATTTTCATTATTGGCCCACATAAAAAAGTTGTAAAATGCAACTTTTAGTATTTTTGCTACAGTTCCGATGAATTGCAATTTTTGACAAAAATTTGTTTCGCATCCTGTGGCAAACTAATTGCTCTAGCTTCCCAAAAAAATTCAAACCGTATAATACGATATTTAAAAAGTTATCGCCTTTTTAAGAGTATGCCAATACTTTTTTTTACCCATTGTACTTCTAAACATTACTAGACTGCAAGAAGTTTCACTTCTGTCGCGCGTGGTTTTCGACGCGTATGTTTTTTTATGTTTTTTTCACACGGCGCCCACTCGTTCTTTGTCTCAGATCTATCCGCAGTCTACTTCTGAGCAACACAAAATGATTTATTTATTTATTTATTTCGGGTTTATTTTAATGTGGTCGCATTAACAGCTAGGTCATTAGCGACCACATGTTTTACATTCTAATATAATATGATATAATAATCTAAGCAAAAAACAAATTTATAATAGTTTAAGTATATCAATAGATTTCAAAAAGAGGAGGACGTTTCTAGTGTTGTTCTCGTCTAAAGTTGTCTTGAGGTCGTTTGAGATGGAGAATATGGACCGTTGTGACGAGAATTTTGGGCATTCGAGTAGGATATATTGAATACTGTTGATTACGGCGCATGTTGTACACTCCGGTGGGTCTTGTTTAGTTATCAGGAGTTCGTGAGTATATCTTGAGTGTCCTGTTCGGATGCGGGTAAGTGCGACCTGTTCTTTTCTAGACAGTTGGAAATCTTTTAGTGTATCATATACATTGGTTTTAAATTAACACAAAATGATTTGTAAGCTTCTTCCCAGCTGGAATGTCCATTTGTTCTGTTATACAGTTGCGTTCGAAGGCAGCCAACAGGTCGATTTACCAGTTTTCGACCCGCGACTGCCATTTCCATTTCATTCGATCTGAGAATCTGTCCGCGGCAGTCGGTCGCGTTCCCAATCCCCGTTTCACCTGCCTCGCCCTTTATCACTGACTCTTTCCTGTTATTTTGACCGTGTCGTGCTCTCTTTGAGTGTTTCCCTCTGTTCCATCTCGTTTTCGCGGCCGCAGACTCTCCTACGGGAACGATTTTCCTTCAGTGGTCCCGATTGACCCACTGACACACAAATCCGAAACTTTTCAGCCACCGGTTTCTCCTTTGATCCATCCGACCAGCTTCGCTTTTTCTAACACGCCTCACGGAAACTGAATTTTATCAGCGATTCGTTTCTTTTTCCCCGTGGTCACCGGGAACCGATTGATTTCCATCGACCTAATTACTTCTGCCTTCATTCTTTTGCCTGAGCGCCGCGTCGATTCAAAGGCAAAGTCACCGGGATAATTGTCCGATTCTTCACAGACGCAAGCTGCTTTTGAATCATTTAGTTCTCTAGATTCTATACATGAACTTTCCTGTTACAAAACAATGATTTCAGATCTCGCACGCATCACAATCACGAACAATCTTCCCTCGTCCTCAAGGAAGGGCCACTTAAGAGGGTACCAGACCCATCGATCTTACTAGAATATTACTAGAATATTACTAGAAAAACAAGTGAAAATCGTGTTTACGGGAAACCATTTTTTATTTTTATACAAGCATGTTACGAGCTGTGTGAGGGCTCATTGTAATGAGGAACGTTCATCATAGCCCGCTCTGCTCATTATTTAACAAGATTATGTTTATATTTAATAATATGAGCGTCCAAAGTAGGGCAAACAAGTCGAGACGACCACCCTCAGGTTCCTATGTATTTTTCTAGTACAAAACGGTTTTTCTAACTTCAATCGTGAGCAGAGCGGGCTATGATGAACCTTCCTCTTTACAATGAGCCCTCACACAGCTCATAACATACTAATATGAGAACAAAAAATGTTTTCCCGCAAACACTGTTCTGTTGATGAAATCAGTGTTTGCGGGAAAACATTTTTTGTCCTCATATTAGCATATTCTGAGCTGTGTGTGGGCTTATTCTAAAGAGGAAGGTTTATCATAGCCCGCTCTGCTCATTATTTAACAAGATTATGTTTATATTTAATAATATGAGCGTCCAAAGTAGGGCAAACAAGTCGAGACGACCACCCTCAGGTTCCTATGTATCTTTCTAGTACAAAACGGTTTTTCTGACTTAAATCGTGAGCAGAGCGGGCTATGATGAACCTTCTTCTTTACAATGAGCCCTCACACAGCTCATATTAGCATATTCTGAGCTGTGTGTGGGCTTATTCTAAAGAGGAAGGTTTATCATAGCCCGCTCTGCTCATGATTTAGATAGATTATGTTTATATCTAACAATATGAGTGTCCAAAGTAGGGAAAACAAATGGAGAAAAATTCCGCAGATTCTAATGTATTTTTCTAATACAAAATGATTTTTTCGACTTAAATTGTGAGCAGAGCGGGCTATGATGAACCTTCCTCTTTACAATGAGCCCTCACACAGCTCATAACATACTAATATGAGGACAAAAAATGTTTTCCCGTGATCGCATTCAATTGTTCCCCAGATTCCGTTCATGAAGGTCAATGAAGGGCAAGTAGAACCAATTTTAGTTCAGCTACTCAAACGAGATGGCGCTTAGACAGGAGAACTATCAGCGTAGATTCGTAACAACAAAAATATAAAGGGCTTGAAGCCACTCGGATCCATTAATAGCAATAAAGATATTGACAAAAGAAAAAACTTGTAATGATAGCGAAACTTAGTTTAATTAGCGTTAGATTGATACAAATGTATGTTCATTACTGTTGCCAAACTGTTTTTCAGCGTGGAGGTTGGTTACACTGATATATACACTAGATCCATGAGTCTGGTACCCTCTTAAGTTACTCGCTATTCATGTCCCCTTAAAAGGAACATTCGAGTTTAGTGCAAAGGTTTAATATATTCGTCCCCAGTGGGAGATAAGAGCCTTGATTTCAGCGGGTTTTCCGCCGCGAAAAAGCTTAGCGTATCTCCGTTGTAAATCGCGGGGAGGATGCACTAATGCCACGGATACATAGCCTTGAGGAATCCGGTCCTCATGAAAACCGTCAGCTCGCCTATCGCTTGCGGCCACCGAAACCGTGCCATTTTCCAAGTTTGACGCAGTCCTGATTCTCCAAGCCACTTGCCCCACAGTTCTCTCCGGTTTCTTCCCCCGAGGTATATAACTTAACCGTTAACCTCCACACGCTATCGTTTTTAGACACGAAACGTTTCACCGTTCGCCAGCCTCGGCTCGTTCGCAGCCCCTCTGGACCACCTCTTTCTCCCTGGCCCGGGCTTTTTTCTTCGTGAATCCCGATCATCGTTCTTTTCAATCATTTTTCATCGGCACCCGTAAAACCGCCGGTGAGTTCCCCCACCTCTTCTAGACGAGTTCGAGCGGAGGGTGCGATTTTCCGGCGGAAACTTTCGGCGAAGTGTTATCTAAGCGTTCCGTCATGGTTCCTCGACTCCTCGAACATAATCTTTGCCAAACCCATTCCACGTGTCTGCGACCGTACCGGCGGAACGCGAATTCGTTCGTGCTCCGAAAGGATCGATGATAAAATATGCAAATAGAACGGGCCAGGAAATGGTGAACGGCCGTTTAAAAAATTCTAGAAATACCGCACCGCGACCGAGAATCGTGCCAAGTCGTCGAACGAATTCGCGTGCAATTGGCTTGCTGCGAAACCTTGCGATTAGGCTACAGGCCATTGCCCTAGCATATTAGCTAAGACCTCTTAATACTGTTCAATAGCAACCAAAATATTAATTGTCAGCCAACAAGTTACATACGTTTCCTTCTTTTGTGCTCTTGAATGACCTTGAATAATTATAAGTACTGAATCACTAATCAAAGGGACTATCATCGCGGATGTTTACTTACGAAGTTTGTTTAAATGAAACAAACATTTTTGTCCTTAAGCAAGTAGAGTACCCACGTGACATTACTAGAATCTAACCAGAATCTAACTAGATTTTGGGCCAACACAGGGGTTTACGCGGGAACGTTTCACGTCCTCATACGATTATAATAGTTTTATAATTTTTCTCGATCGTCATATTGTATAATTAAGCTACAAGTAGAGCAAGTACAAAAAGTAATAATGATCGAACCTAGCGCCGCGAATACTCATACGATTATATTTTGAGCTGAGTGAGGGCTCATTCGAAAGAGGAAGGTTGCACGCAGTGCGCTCTTCTCATGTTTCTGTTAGATGATGTTTATATGAAGTAATATGAGTGTCCAAAGTAGGCAAAACAAATGAAGAAAAATTCCGGAGATTCTAATGTATTTTTCGGGCACAAAAAGATTTTTCTCGCGAAAAAATCGAGAAGACCGCACTGCGTATAACCTTCCTCTTTGGAATGAGTCCTTACTCAGCTCAAAATATAATCGTATGAGGACGTGAAACGTTCCCGCGTGATCGCATTCAATTGTTCCCCAATTTCCGTTCATGAAGGGTGAGTAGAAGCAATTTTAGTTCAGCTACTTAGACGAGATGGCGCTTAGTCAGGTGAACTCAGGTGAATTATCAGCGTAGATTCGTAACAACAAAAGTGTAAAGTATGTGAAGTCATTCGGATCCATTAATAGCAATAAAGATATTGATAAAAAGAAAAAAACTTGTATTGATAGCGAAACTGAAGCGTTAGATTGATACAAATGTATGTTCATCACTGTTGCCAAATTGGTTTTCCGCGCGGAGGTTTGTCACAATGAAAAAACCATAGTCACGTAGGTACCCCTTAAGGGGGTAGGGTACCCACGTGACATCACTAGAATCTAACCAGAATCTAACTAGATTTTGGGCCAAACCAGGGGTTCACGGGAACACACCTCACGTCGTCATATGATTATATTTCGAGCTGAATGAGGGCTCATTGTAAAGGGGAAGGTTAAACGAAGCGCGCGTGGGTCCAACTTTAATTACATTATGTTTATATCCAGTAATGTGACTGTCCAAAGTAGGGAAAACAAATGAAGAAAAATTCCGGAAATTCTAATGTATTATATTAAATTACTTTTTTTACTAATTTTCTAATGTATTATATTATATTATCTAATGTATTTTTCGATCACAAAAAGATTTTTCCTGCTAATTTAGGGATCCACGCGCGCTTCATTTAACCTTCCTCTTTTGAATGAGCCCTCACTCAGTTCAATACATAATCGTATGAGGACGTGAGGTGTGTTCCCGTGATCGCATTCAATTATTCCCCAGATTCCGTTCATGAAGGGCAAGTAGAAGCAATTTTAGTTCAGCTACTTGGACGAGAATTCTCAGCGTAGTTTCATAACAACAAATGTGAAAAGGGCATGAAGCCACTCGGATCCATTAATAGCAATAAAGATAATGATTAAAAGAAGGAAGCCTGTAATTATAACGAATTTGAAACGTTAGATTGATACAAATGTATGTTCATCACTGTTACCAAATTGGTTTTTCGCGCGGAGGTTGGTCACAATGAAAAAACCATAGTCACATGATTACCCTACCCCCTTAAGATATTCGACGTTTTCTTTAAAAACAACAAAGATGTTTGAGATGCAAATGTTAGGTGACCCACCCTATATACCTTGTTACAACTGGCCACGACTCGTGTAGTACTTGTTGGAGTGCACTCATCGGTGGCCGTTCGTTTTCCGCTGCAATTAACTAATGATATTTGCACGTAGCCGTCTTTTCGTCGGACCATGTACGTTCGTGTACATATGTGTATTTATAACGCGGGCGGCCTCCGCGCCGCGAAACGCGATAAAATGTTGTAATAAAATTCCAGTGTTGCAGTAAAAAAAAACGCCGCAAAAATATCAAGCCATAAAAGCGAGATTGATACTTGCCCACGTGAGGCAGCCGGTCGATATTAAATGTTTACAAAACGACAGGTCAAACAGGACGTTTTGTTGCTGCATTTTCACCGCAATGCAAAATTATTTTATTCGGTTCCCAGTTCCCCATACACGGTGCAGTATCTGCTGTGAGCTGAAATGAAAGTGCCATCGTTACCAGTGACGCCGGTAGCGCTATTTTAATACAGTGGAACCTCGGTATACGTCCAATTCGGTATACGTCCTGTTCTGACGTGACAAATTTCGCTCGGTATCGTGTTCGGTATACGACATAAATTTTTTATGTGAGTTTTTTTTCAAACAATTATCTCAGAGTAAAAATTAAATTAATAATCGACCGTTTGATTAGTCGCGAACGCCACGAATTATTTTATTTTATACTTATCGTACGTTACCTTAATTTTTCATTTTTAGAAAAGGAATTTACAAACTTATCACTATGTAAATATAATCACAACTTATAATCACTATGCAAATATGACGTTAAGGGACAAATTGAGGAGGCATTCTGGTTCAGAACTTCAAAAAAGTCGAATTTTCGTTGCATTTTTTGAAGCGTATGTCCTCGGACACATTTCATATTTCTATTCGTACAAATGCAGCAGTTATAAATGTTTGAAGTAAGTATACATATTTCCATATACAATGGAACCTCGGTATACGTCTGCTTCAGAGTACGTTCAATTCGGAATATACGTTCTGTTTGTAATATATTTTTAGTGTGAATTTTTTTTTTAATAATCAGAGGAAAAATTAAATTAATAATCAATTATGTTCAGAGTTGATGTATTTTTAACTGACTAGTCATACACAAGTAAGGATCAGTAACGGAATTACTGATGAGGTCAACGTATGATCGCGAAGCCCGCGAAGTCACAACACGTAGAGATGAAAGAAAATGATCAGTCGATCGAGCATTTCTTTTTGTTCAAATTAAAAATCTATAATAAAATCTCATTTTTTTTATTTATGTGTTTAAACAGCGTTTAAATTATTTTACAATCCCATTAATGTAGGTATACTGTCAATAGGAATATTTTATTACATGAGAACGGATAAATCATTTTTACATTACTTCCTATGGAAAAGGTTGGTTTAGCATACGTCCTATTCGGTGTAAGTCTAAACATCAAGAACGGATTAGGGTCGTATACCTAGGTTCCACTGTAATTGTTACTAAGGTTCTCAAAGAAATTATTTAAAAAATCTGTGTGTCTTTGACTATACATACAGGGCACACAGTGGTACAACCGGAAAGGGATGATTCTACATTAAACAATAAAACAGAATAGGTAGAAAACATAAAACCACGGTAGATATAAAAATATAGTACCTCGATAATAATACAGAGATCTTTTATTCTGTATAAAAAATCAGTCGAATGAGTTTCTGACGAATAGCAATCATCCTGCGTCGTTATAAAATTTTCTAGCTTTTTTAACAAAGCCAGCGTATTTGCAGGAATCTCTGGTTGGCAAAATACTGCCATTCTCGGGTTTATTAGAAATGATTGGCTAGCACCAGGGGGTCTATAAAATAAAAATTCAAACTACTATGCGTCGTGGGTTCACAAACAAGCGAGCTGAACCGATGAAAATACACGGGCGGTATCGATGCAATGGCGACGCGTATTCAAATTGAGATTCCCGGTGTGCGTGTTCGCACGACCCGAATCGGCAAAATGAGATTTTTAATTAATCCAGTCCACACGCGTGACTTTTATCAAGGCAGATTTACATTGCCGCGAACCCCCAGCGACATTTAAACACGCGTGCCGGCTGCTGATACATCGTCCGTGGAAACGTTTGCTCCACGAGCCTCGCGAACAAATGTTAACGAGCCCGTTGCTTGATCCTCTTGTATTCGCGGCAGAAAAGGGTTGCTCATCAATTCCTTTTCTCTATCTAATTATCCACGCGAGATCGCACATGGCACACCAATTAACACTTTACACTTAAGGGACTGTTTTGGTGTTCGTACCATTACTAAAATGTTGTAATGTAGTATATCAAATACCTTGCAAAGGCTGTAATCTTTCTTAGATTGAACAATCTTCTAGACATTTGAATACAAGGATCAATGAACATAAAAGAAATATATTGTTGCCATCATCACAACATACCGCCTTGACGAAGCATTCATGTGAACTTGACCATGCATTTGATTTTGAAAATGTGAAAATACTGGATAAAGAAAGTAATTTACACCAAAGATTATTATTAGAAACTGTTCACATGATTAAACATCAAAGTGTCAATCTTAGGTAGGAAAAACCTGAGATTAATGTACACTACATTACTGAATCAGTAATTAATTTATGATGATGTTCTATAATAATCTAACTTATGACTTCCAGTTTTTATAAATACGGTTAAACACATTAACATTGTTATGTGAAATTTTACACATAAAATGAATGCTAATTTTCCTACCAATTTTTGGTAATACATTGGTTGGAAGTTTGTTGATGAATATTTAAAATTTGAATTTCGCGCCAAACATTGATTTGGAGTCTCTTGATCCTTGACATCTGATTGGCTAGTTAGATCTACGATGTTTCTCTGTTTTCCGCCTTGACTTTGTCACAACTGTTACAGTCTAGTACAGTTTAAACCTTCTTACTGACAAGTACCATTTCATTTTCATTCTGTGTTTTTTCACAATTAGCAAGTATGTATATTACCTCTTGCTTAAACTATAAAATTTCCGGTGTTAATGAATAACAGTGTCTATTAAATTCCACAGACGTGGACTTTTCTTGATGATGGTTCAAAACCGAACCGAAACGTTGAAATTATAATTCTGCAAAATTGCTAATTTTTGTATCTTTGGTCTAACAGCTTATATCTCAATAACAATTTCTTTACGACATATTGTTCCTTCCAAACTTTCCCTCTTCTCGATCAGTAGAAGGTGTTGATGTGAAAAAGATTTTAACCACCAATTCTCTTTGTTATAAACAATTTTTGGGAAATTTCCTTTACAAATGTCAAATGATTCAACCCATGGACAGATGACCACTACTTTTTATTACGCATTGCACACGTATTTATTTGTATGAAAAATCATTTTATCGGGCCAAATATTTATTTTAGTGAAACGTGTTGACATCGCGAGGATATTTTCGCGAATAACAAACCACTCGCAGATGCACGTTTCTCGTTTCAAAGGATCGACAGTTACTTTTTATCACATCGTATTTAACTGGTTTTCCGTGATGAGTCCTCTTTTTCCGCGTGTCCAACGCGCGTCATTATCCTGAACGAAGGATTTCCTCACTCTATAAATATGTATACATACAGAGGGCAACGTCGCTATGCAGGTGAAATTAGATCAGGGCGAATACGATCGTGCACTCGAAACGCCGTGCCCCGAGACGTTTCTGGATTTACATTTCCATCCAGTGGCCCATGAGTCTCGATTATCGTTGACCGGCCGCCGTCCTGATTTTTAATGGATGCAAAACTGATGCATACACGCGCGACAGCATGCAAATCCGACGAACACGGCACCGGTCGTCGTTTCGTTTCGCTAAACCAGACGAAATTCTAGATATTCTACGGAAGATCGGCCTAACAACGCGGAAAATAAGAAAATCCGATTCAATCGCTTCGGATGGCGAGCGGGATTCGTTCCTAACGGATTTTGCAGCGTGAAAGCTTTCCCTGGTCACTCGCTCATTCGTAAATATTGCTGGCGCATCTCATATATGTACAGGGTGTTCGACTACAGGTGGGAGAAATTTTAGGAGGTGGTTCTTGACGATAATGTAAGACGAAAATGAAGAATAAAAAAATTGCGATTCCGGCTTCGGTAATTAGCTATTAACAATTAAAAATCCTAAAATGCGGTAACGTTTTCGACTTTTCAACTCGCTGGGGCCCTAAATGAGAACCAAGGTATACATGCATTTATCACTTGATACGTGACTGTCGTGCACTTCTATGACGTACGAAACGTACACCTCTGTTGGTCGCATAGCCGCATTTTAGGCGGATTTTTAATTGTTAATAGTTAATTAACTTTTCTGAAAAAGTAACAACGCGATCAGAATGATGAGTTATGCAATCGATGGGCCCCGTCGTAACTTAGAGCTGATTAGATTTTGGTCCATATTGGTCAAGTAGTTTTTTAGATGTTTTAGTTTTTTTCGAAAGACGTTCATTTAAGAATGCAATTTATACGAGAGGATGGAAATTTTCTACCGAATAAACAAACGTAATTATATATATTTCATTTTTTTTTAAATTAAAAAAAATTTTTTTTTAATAAAAATGAAATATATATAATTACGTTTGTTTATTCGGTAGAAAATTTCCATCCTCTCGTATAAATTGCATTCTTAAATGAACGTCTTTCGAAAAAATTTAAAAAATTAAAAAATTAATTTAAAAAAAATTTTTTTTTAATTATGCAACTAATGCTAACGTTACCGCTTACAACTAACGAATCGGGAAGTTCTTTGTGTGGCTCGTGGAGAGTCATACACAAAATTTAAAAAAACCATTATTAGCTGTATGCTCCACTAGCAACGCGTACCACTAACCCTCTCGCAAGAGCAGTCCTATCCGCAAGCTCGCGAAGCGAGCGAGCAACAATAACCAGCTAGTTTTCGTCTTATATTATCGTCAAGAACCACTCCCTAAAATTTCTCCCACCTGTAGTCGAACATCCTGTATGTATTTAAAATTTAATCTCGCAGAATGTGTTAACACTTTATCTATCAGAAGTCTAGCAACAGGCTTTTCAATAATTATACAATACCGAAGGGAATCCTAAAAATTTTCTTTTTATCGTCTAACTTTTAGATAATGACGCACAGGTCAATTTATCCACAAAAATTTAATCAATTTGCGAATAGTACATGTCACGGGCTGTATTACGAATTGTAATAAACCGTTCCACTAATATTCATTTTATTCCGACACAAGTATGTTATAACTGACTTCAATTGTAAGGGAATAGAAAAAATTGAGCTTTTTCCAGTAGCTTAACAAATCGCATATAATCATGACGTTATTCGTTAGTTTAACGAGAAATAAATTATGAAATACATCTCTGCGTACCGTTATAATTTCAATTAATTTGTGTGCATAACTGCAACTCGGCACCCAACTTTATTATCAACTCGCAAACCCTTACTCTGACTCTCATTAAATATAGATTTACATATGTACAACGAAATCAAAGAAATTTCATGCGGTCACTTGAATGATTAATCGATGTAAAAGTATGAGCATAACTTTATAAAGTTATTATCATGTCGCGCTTCGATCAGAAGCGATTGCGATGAAAACAAATTTCCTGTAATCTTTCTTCGATTCAATTTTACGCACACATCGCATCGTTTACGTTTACGAAGATCATATAATTATTCCCCTCAATCCCCACATTGTTGATCATTACTATCTTCATTGACGCTATGTAATTATTCCGATGAGATTTTCTGTAACGAAGATTGAAGCGTGACTCTAAATTATGTTATCCAGCGAACGTCGATACGTAGAGCAAACGCATATTAATATGGATCGCGACCCGGAATAGTTGCCGATGGAATCGGGGAAATTCAAACGGTTTTCTATTTATGGCAGTCGCGTAGGTGCGTTCATGTCAATATGGGGGTGAATTTTTGATTCCGTGGGTTGTTTTGGACGGGTCAAAATTGGACGCGTTTTAATAAACGCCGCACAGTGGGACCTTTCGTCCATATCGGAGACAAAATCAGAGAACTTCCGATAGAAATGAGATAGAGCGCTGAAATTTTTTTTAATTATAGCTGAATCTTGACAGAATATGGGAAAAATAGAAAGATTATGGTACGAACGTTTTTTAACCTTGAAAAAATTCGTCAAACTTTTCACCAAAATGTTCTATATAATTATTACTGATTCATTATCGCGCTCGATCACGTATGTAATAGATTATAGTTATTTGTGCATTCGTAGTGTATTAGTATTCATTAAATACAAGAACATGTTTTTATTAATAAAATCAATAGGATGTCTGTATTTTCAGAATAAGTAAATCGTTTTTTTCTTCGGCGACAGAATAAACTGTTCCGTTTCGACTCTCGCTAAATAATCCGCGAATATGTGAGTTTACAGTTGAATTAATTTCGCGGCTGTTTATTTTATGTTATAAAAAAGCAAAGGACCAGAGAAATTTGTAAATAGATATTATCAGAGTTATTCATTTTACACAAAATGCTCATGGTCTCATAAAATAATGTTCGCCAATGAAATCGGAGACAAAATCAAATAACTTCCGATAGAAATGAGATAGAGCGCTGAAATTTTTTTTAATTATAGCTGAATCTTGACAGAATATGGGAAAAATAGAAAGATTATGGTACGAACGTTTTTTAACCTTGAAAAAATTCGTCAAACTTGCACAATGTCGAGAAAATGGTGGTTTTTTCAATACCACGCGCGGAAAATTTTTTTTTAACACGCTACATATCATTTCTTGTAGATTTTTTAACGTTGATTTCAAATCTGGTCTCAAAATTTGTCTACGACTTCAGGATTTTAAAAAAATCGATTTTGTGACGAAAAACTAATGAAATAATTTCTTCGTTGAAACGATTTGATAACTCGCTAGTTTGAACGTGTATCATATTCTCATATAGGGAACACAAAAAAATAATAATAATGAAGTATTTAAACGTTTTGAGTTACTTATGAAGCATCAAACAATTCACATCTCTATTTTCTGCAAACTTTGTGCCGCTGTAATGTAATATAAATTAGATATCTATTGTCCATAAAATATGGACAAATAATTTCATTTACAGAGGGAGTAAGGTAGGTATTTAATCATTTTATCTTACGTATTCTCGTCGACGAATTTTCTAATTTCTGGTGGTACTTTATTTTTTTTGTACAATTTTAATCGATTTACTTATTCTGAAAATACAGACATCCTATTGATTTTATTAATAAAAACATATTCTTGTATTTAATGAATACTGATACACTACGAATGCACAAATAACTATAATCTATTACATACGTGATCGAGCGCAATTATGAATCAGTAATAATTATACATACAGAACATTTTGGTGAAAACTTTAAATTCACTTTGCAGTCTCAATCAATTTCTATTTAAAATTTGAAACTGCATCGTTTGACAAATTTTCATTTCGTTTGGTAAAAACAGTGTTCCATAAAACTTGCAATGCAGTGATGTTAACGACGCGAGTTATCAAATGATTTGTGTGATTAAATAACAGAGAAGTCGCATCGTTTTGTCCTGCACGGTATGCAAACAGAGTGCCCGCAATAATTCTCTACGGTTCTCCTATTAATATCAACCTCAATTTTCACTGTTAGCGTTCCGTTGACACACGATACATCCGCGCCAGACGCGAATTTACATTTACATCGACTTGCAGCCACGATTGCCAACCGACAGCGGCCGCCGGAAGTGACAGCATTCTTCCAAAATAAATCCAAAACAAATGAAAAAAAGAGGAAACTCTCTACCGCAAATGTAATTACTCCCCTCAAAACGGAATCGGCTTTCGAGCGTGCGGAATTCGCTATAAGTTCCAGCCGGTGCTTCGGCTTCAACGAGGTAACTTCTGCGAAGTTCTAAAACTCCTTCTTCTAAAAGAATGGACGATGGAACGAAGTCGCCAAGGTCTTATGGTTCCTTAGAATAACGCCTGCGACAATTTCAATGAAAAATACCGGGCCAGCTGTTCTAAAACGGTGTCTCGGGCTCTGAAAGTCTGCTTTGATAATTGCCGATAGAAAGGGAAACTTATTTCCCTAATTAGGCGTCTAATTAGGTTCGAAATTAAATAAACTCTCCACCATGCCACGGGAAAAAGCTCGCCGTGTCGCGTATCACACTTGTTCCTCAGAAAACTGTAAAGTTACACGAAACAGGCACTCGTGTTACTTGGAATGTGAGCTTTGCTGTTGCGTTACCGATGCTACATAATATATTTATCTTACAAATGTTCTCTTATATTTATTTTACGGATACGCTTCTACACATACTATTCCGTAACAATAAATCGTTCACGCCTTATTTAATAATTACGAGTGGAATTTATTGTTTTAAATGATTTCTACACGCCCCTAGATTCCACGAGCTTAATTTTTAGGATTAAATGAATTGTGGGGGATTAGAAATAACGTATAAATTCCATACGCCAGAGAAACAATGAAGCGACTAAAATTCTGCCTTTTCCGAACGCAAGTGAAAAGTAAATTATAATTATGATTTCGGCGCCAGGTTCGATTCTTATTAGAAACAACAAATATGCAAGTTAAATATTTAAATTTCTCAACGTTTCGATCCCAATGCGGTAATCTGTTTATAAAAATTACTTCCAAGTTACAAGATATTCAAATGTTACCGCCAATATATATTGATTGCCGCCATTGATCCATATCGATCGACCAATCATCCTGGGTCTTTCATACATACAATACATTCTCTGCTTTGCGTTGGGTTAGCACATCGTGCTTCAGTTACATCATCGCCAGCATGGGGTAAAGGTGGAAATAGTGTAACTCACAACTATGTGTTCTAAAAAGTTTTTGTCCCTTCTTCACAGCAAGTGCGTATTTAATTTGTCTATTTTACCAATTTTTGGTAATTTACGTGGCTGTGTCACATTCAAAACAGTATAATTGATTTCAACATTTTAATATTAATTTCTTTTTCAGACGCAAAAATTTGGGTCTCTTGATAATGATCCGCATTGGGATCGAAACGTTGAGAAATTTTAATATTTAACTTGCATATTTGTTGTTTCTAATAAGGATCGAACCTGGCGCCGATATCATAATTATAATTTATATTTCAAATTTTCGATCGATAAGAATTCTTCCTTTACCAAGTGAAAAAGCCGAGAGTTAAAACCAGCGAAACTTTATATAAAAAAAGATACGCGCAAAGATTAAAAAGTAAAGCGAAATTTTAGTGGACGAAAGGGTTGCAGCGATGCAAGTAAAATGTTGGTCTTTCCAAATCCGTGTGCGAGGGGAGATTGAATGGCATTTGCATGGGAAGCGAGCGAAACAATTTGTTCCTTGTGTGTCTTTCGCTTCTCGCAGTCCGTTTGAAGCTGTTTCGAATTTTCCGCGGCGCTGCTCATAATTTCATCGCGACTCGGCGTGTCCTCTGATTGAGAGGCAGTTTGGAAGAAAAGAAGGATCCACGAGAACGGGGAACGTCCACGGAATAAATATATGAAAGAGGCAGCTTTGTACTCCTCGACCGCAGAGATTGAGAGACCCTGCCATGCGCCGGACGTTTATGACGTGAAATTTGCTGCAGATATCCGTTTTCCTGAGAGCGCGGCTCGACAGTATTTGTCTCCGATGTCCCATCACTGTTTGATAGTCCAGCTGCCGCTATGCACGTTGTCGCGCAATGCTGGCGCAATAAAACGGCGTTGTTCATAAAATCCAACCCAAATTCCATTTCTATCATAGTTTAATGAATTTATGAACATCCAACAACCAGTTCTACCGCATACACCAGATTTTATAGTTTCTTCTGTGGCTGTTCTTAAAATATTATCACAACACACTGCATTAAACCGTACAAATATGTTTTATAATGAAGAACTTATTCAGCGTTCTTTTCAAGAATTTTGAAACTAAACAAAAGAAAAGATTTTATGCAAATATAACAAAGACAAATATACATAAAATTGTGAAGACGCTGTAACAGTGGTTCTTAACCTTTTTGAAGTCAGGAAACAGTTTTGATTATATGAAAAATCTGCGGAACACCAAAATTAATTATTCAAAAGACAGACTAAAAAATCTCGCATAGAAATAGATATATTTTAGAGAATGTATTATTAAATATATTTAATATATTTTATAATAGTTTATATATTTGATGAAATAGAAAAATAATATATTTTATAAGTAGAAAAAAATATACAGACACGACTTTTAGAAAACTCGATTTAAATCAAATCTTCTTATCCACGTTTTATTAATTATATATAATGTTTAAATTAATATCTATATTATAAAAATCATTTTTTTTAAAATTCGGCATTCATAATTTCGCGGAACACCGTTTAGAATCAGTGCACTGGAAGAATCGGAAGATATTAGCACAGTATGTTTGACCTACTAAATTTATTAGAAGAAGGCACATATTTTTCAATAATTTTAGATCACCATTACAGAATTAATGTGCTCATATTCTAAAAGGACTTTCGTGGCGATTTATTGGAAACGTTTAGAACTATGATTACCAAAAACTCATTGATAGACCTCTTAAGGATGTTTTGGAGATGTATAAAAACGCAACAAAATGTTTGAAAACTTGACAAGATATAGTTCTTACTAAATTAATGCAATTACCAAAGTTTGGGTTCGATTCACTGCACCATTTAAGAATTATAGCAACTTAACCCTTTGCACTCTGAGCTACTTTAACTAAAAAATTAAACATATTTTCCTACCTAGAATATTTCCATTACCTATGATTTTAAAAATTGTATGAGTATGATATTGATATAATACCTCATACAATACCTAACTGTTTAGTAATTGATTAGATACCCATGTATTTAATAATGTATACAATATTTTGAATAATGGTACAGCAATTTTTAATCGTGCCTCAGAGTCACCATTAGAGTGCTAAGGGTTAAAGTTTGCACATTTTAACACGTCTTCTTACGGAGAATTCATAAAATTCTACTTCAAACTCTATTTAATACTTGAAAAAACGCAACTAGAAACTCTAGTTTTTTTATATATATGGTAAAAATTATTTATTTAATTATGTTCAAAATTTATTAGGATTCACTAAACAGTTCCAGAGCAAAAAATTATAAACTGTTACAATACGTCAAATTTATCGTGTTGTCATCTCACTAGCAATAATTTTACGGAAATTTCACATGTTAATTTTCAATAATAACCATGAATATTGCTTTTTGAAGTATCTTTAATTTATTTAAACATTTATTTTCAACTTTTTATTGCGTAATTATATACAGGGTGTTCGACTACAGGTGGGAGAAAATTCAAGGGTTGGTTCTTAACGATGGTAGAAGACGAAAATGAAGAATAAAAAAATTGCAATTTCGGCTTCGTTATTTAGCTATTAACAACGCGACAGTCACGTATCGAGTGACAGATGCATGCATAACTTGGTTCTTATTTGGGGCCCCAGCGAGGTAAAAATGTTTAACAAATCGTTGGACAACATTGAACTCTTTGACGTACACAAAGTACACTTTTGTTAAACACGTTGTTGATTTTTAATTGTTAATAGCTAAATAACGAAGCCAAAATCGCAATTTTTTTATTCTTCATTTTCGTCTTCTATCATCGTTAAGAATCACCCCTTAAATTTTCTCCCACCTGTAGTTGAACACCCTGTATATTGATTTTTATAATATGAAGACAATTTGATTAAAAAATAAATATAACATGAAATTCACTAATAAAACGAAAGTTTTTTTAACTAATCAATTTCTTTAAAGCAAAATATACTCGTGAATGGCTTTCATTGCCAATATATTGATGAATTTCGAATTGATTGTACTTTTGTCTCCCATTGTACCTCCAGAACATCCTTAATAAAACGAGCTGGTTCTTAATGAAAATACATATAATTATGTTATAATAAACAAGTGTTTATTTCACGAAACACTAACGTATTTTAGCTCAAAAGGAATACTTTAGTAACAGTTTAACAAAATATTAATTTCGAAACACAGGTACCTGGAGTGCCGCTTCGTATTACAATATTACAATTGCTTGTCGTTCTCGTTAAATGTTACGAGTTACATAAAGCGGTATTGCCCGTTCCTCCATTTCTGAAACTTCAATTACTTTTGAAGTCAAGTAGCATAGTCCGGCAAAGGTCAGACGACTCGTTCGGAGAGTCCCATCTCAGAAATTGATTTCGCCTGGGAGCCGGCGCGGGAAGCCGCCGCAGAATTTTTATTTTCATACTCCCGCAGATTAAGAACCTGCCGGGAAGTACATGGTAACATTTTCATAGCGAGAGAGCGAGGAAGAAGAATCCCCGGCACGCTTTTACGAACCGCACGAATGTGAGGCCTCGCCGTCGGTGATCCTGATTTCATGTTTAAATGTAAGCGTCCCAGCGAGAAGAAAAACGGCTCGGGACTTGAGAGAAATGTACTTGACTCTTTCATACGTAGCCCTTAAGGAAGCGTTCTTGGACTGCCATTTTTAGACTGGCTTACCAGTCGGAAAATTGTCTTCAATAACGTTATCTAATCATTTAATTAACTTTCCGATTCATAGGGAAGTTACTGTAATTACCCCGAAAATCGAAAATCGATTTTTTAGCAGATCTTCACGTTTCATGGTCGTTGGAGTCATTTTAGACTATTTTTATCAAATTGTTAGTATGTATGTGTGCGTATGGCCGTTTGTATGTTATCAAATTTTTCGTTAACGTTTTCTGAAAAAGGTACAACGCGATCAGAATGATGAATGATGCAATCGATGTGCCCCGTCGTAACTTAGAGCTGATTAGATTTTGGTCCATATTGGTAAAGTAGTTCTTTAGATTTTTTAGTTTTTTTAGTTTTTTTCGAAAGAAGTTCATTCAAGAATGCAATTTATACGAGAGGATGGAAATTTTCCACCGAATAAACAAACGTAATTATATATATATTTTAATTTTTAATTAATTATATATATATTTTAATTTTTAATTAATTATATATATATTTTAATTTTTATTAAAAAAGAATTTTCTTTTAATTTAAAAAAAAAAAATTTTTTTTTAATTATGCAACTAATGCTAATGTTACCGCTTACAACTAACGAATCGGGAAGTTCTTTGTGTGGCTAGTGGAGAGTCACACACAAAATTAAAAAAAAACCATTAATAGCTGTATGCCCCACTAGTTTGAGGTTATTATGGTTTAACCTAAAATTATTAAGCATTCTGCAACCATTTACAGTTCTATTCATAGGCATCTAGTACCTAGCTAAATTGTCAACTACGTTGCCATTCAGACCAGAAATTAATTATGTCTGTACCTGTGTACGACTGTCGCCTTTAGTACGAAATTTTTCACGAAAACTTCCTGCACAATTTAAAGCTCTCTCGCACATGCTCTAACCTGTCAAAATTCTGTTCGTTAATTAAAAGAGGCACGCAAAGGTTTGGAAATGACAAGCTCGGCATTGCGTTGCTTTGAAATTAGGAACATTGTTCGCGGAAAGTTCGCGCACAGGCTAGAAAATGCTAGAGTGCCTTTCGGGGTCAACCTAGCATTCGATATAGGCCATGATCGAATCGACATCCAGAAAGGATCGTGATACGTTTTTAACGCACTCGAAATTACTTCTACGTTAATAGTCCGTCGGTTCCAGTTTTTAAGCTTGATAATCGGCAAATTGACAGCGAAATTTATTTTAGGGCCGCTTTCGTTTCCCTCCGATTTCTTCGCTTTTTGTAGGATCCTCGAGACTCTCCGGTAATCCTGTAAAGACTCGGATAAATTGCAACGTCGTTGGGAGGTGTTGGTGACACAGTGTCGTTAGAAAAGAAGAGGGGAGGGGAAAAAAGGAATATAAGCGCAACGGCAGGTCTAAGAGGGTCACGGCTTTATTTTAGACGGGCGAGGTTGCTGTCGGCCTCGCCCAGCAGCCAGAAGAATCTCGATATTTCAGATAAGGAGGTAGGACATCGTTCTAACTCGCTAAACCTCGTAAAACCAATGACTTCTACTCACTCGATAAAGCCGAAGCAGGAGGGAAGGCGTCCGGGATGAGCGGTGCGAAGGGAATTCCTGCTTTATGGACTTCCGGCCGCAAAACACGGTCGATGATCGATGCCAGGGACGCTCAGAAAAATTCCGGGTTTCGAATTTTATTCCTAATTGATTTCCCGTTGCGTAGTTCCCATCGAACCAAAAGAACTTTTAGTCGAAAATCAAATTTCAAGCTCCATATTCTTTTGAACTTTTGAGTTGACGTACGGGGTTTGATACACAGAGTTTCAGTTTTGCAATTATTATCTAGGATCTGCAAAATGCAAGAACTTTCAGCATTAACTACTACTTTGCAGAGCTTTTAACGCACTTGTCGCAAGCCTATTAGCAAGATTTAAAGAGTTGATTAGTAGTAAATAGATTTATTTTTTGCCTTTCGGCCTTAAAATGGGGGATACAAGTGTTTTGATGTCAGTGTATATGTATATGAATATTTAAATATTTAAATATTATCTTTATTACTCTTCCTTCTTTCTATGACTCTCCTCATCCACTCTGTGCCCTCTTGGTCTCCTTTCAGAATTCCTCTCACTTCTTTGTTTACTCTTTCCAGCTCTGTGCATTCTTTAACCATGTGGCTTAGAGTCTCTGGTTTCTCTTTACATAGTCTACAGATTTTATTCTTCTCCTTGGTCCAGTATTTGTTGTTTTCTTCCTCGTTCCCGCACCTGAATCTTGCAATCATTCTTTGATATCTGCCTTCGTATGATTTGCATAGGTATCCTGCCAACTGAGCCTCCCTAATTTCTCTATACTGTTTGTTGTACCTGCTTTGTATTATTTTATCGTATTGCCATTGTAACTGTTCCGCTCTGTCTGTTAGTATCAGAGCTTCTTCGTACATTTTACCTTCTCTTCTTTCCGCTTCCATTGTTTCTATGTCTATTCCTTTGTTAATGTAATATGAATCTCTTAAAGAGTTGATTATTGACTGACGATTGAAACTGTCAACTGTAGATCATGAACGATTAAAATCTTTTTATAGTTTTTTTAAGCTCCATACTCTTTTGAACCTTTGATTTGACGTACGGGGTTTGATACACAGAGTTTCGGTTTTGCAATTATTATCTAGGATCTGCAAAATGCAAGAACTTTCAGCATTAACTACTACTTTGCAGAGCTCTTAACGCACTTGTCGCAAGCAAGATTCAAAGAGCTGATTATTGACTCACGATTGAAACTGTCATCTGTAAATCATGAACGATTAAAATCTTTTTATAGTTTTTGTTAATAGATGTCGTGTTAATCATTATAATTTAAACGGATCATTGGCCAGGGTTAAGTGTATAGCTAACAGTGCTTGTCAATGCGGAGATGAGCTCCAGGATCTACATCATGTTATATGGCAATGTCCGGACTATGAAAACGAACGTAACACATAAGAAACAAAGCTCCTCAAAGGCAAGTACGGTTTCCCTCTTTGTATCAGTTCCTTCTTATGTAAACCTGATATACAAGGTCTGAAAATAATTTTTAATTTTCTCAAACAATGTTCGGTTAGAATTTAGAAATAACGTTTCATTTAGTTAGTGTAAGCTAATTGTAATAATATTGTACTTGCTCTATAAACCACTTGGTTTAAAGCAATAATCTATATAATAAAAATTAAATGCTGTTCGTTGGTCACGATATCACGTGGGAACGGCTGTACCGATTTGGCTAATTGTTTTTTTTAAATGTTCGTTGTAGTCCGAATCAGGTTTTTAGGGTAAAAAAATTTGAAAAGGTGCCCGGAAACATGAAAATTCGGGGAAACTAAAAGTGCTTTTTGAATCATATTTCAATACAACAAAAAAGCGAACGTCGCAGCTTTTAATCAATATGTCAATATGAATTTACATTATCCACGTCTATTTTCTATAATGATCACTGCTAAATACGTCTTTTTCTCATTTTTACTTTGTTTACGCATATCCTATTGCTTTTCACAAATTCACGAAATTATCCCAACCATATTTATTGATAAACGTTAAATTCTTCTCGATCGAAAATTAGTAATATAATAAATTGAATGATATCGGCGCTAGGTTCGATCATTATTAGAAAAACAACAAATGTGCAATTATTTAAACATGTTTCTCACGTTTCGATCCCTATGTGGATCTTTTTCAAAGAGACATTTTTGCGTCTGAAAAATATGAAAAAAAAAGAAATAATTATTTTTGGTATGAAAACAATTATCACACAGAAAAATCAAAAATTAAATTTTATACAGGGCGTTCGACTACAGGTGGGAGAAAATTTAAGGGTTGGTTCTTAACGATGGTATAAGACGAAAATGAAGAATAATAAAATTGCAATTTCAGCTTCGTTATTTAGGTATTAACAACGCGACAGTCACGTATCGAGTGACAGATGCATGCATAACTTGGTTCTCATTTGGGGCCCCAGCGAGGTGAAAATGTGTAACAAATCGTTGGACAACATTGAACTCTTTGACGTACACAAAGTACACTTTTGTTAGACGCGTTGTTAATTTTTAATTGTTAATAGCTAAATAACGAAGCCGAAATCGCAATTTTTTTATTCTTCATTTTCGTCTTATATCATCGTTAAGAATCACCCCTTAAATTTTCTCCCACCTGTAGTCGAACACCCTGTATAAAATTTAGTTTTTGATTTTTCTGTGTGATAATTGTTTTCATACCAAAACTAATTTTTTCTTTAATTCTTTTCTTTCATATTTTTCAGACGCAAAAATGTCTCTTTGAAAAAGATCCACATAGGGATCGAAACGTTAGAAACATGTTTAAATAATTGCACATTTGTTGTTTTTCTAATAATGATCGAACCTAGCGCCGATATCATTCAATTTATTACATATTTATTGATATTTGGACAGGACAACGTCTGTCAGGTCAGTTAGTAAAGAAATAAATAAGACGATTAAAACCTATTAAATAGTCGCCGGCAAGTAATGTGTAGATTTCTCATCGGTGTTAAGCATCACCCCTTAAATTTTCTCCCACCTGTAGTCGAACACCCTGGATAAAATTTAATTTTTGATTTTTCTGTGTGATAATTGTTTTCATACCAAAACTAATTTTTTCTTTAATTCTTTTCTTTCATAATTTTCAGACGCAAAAATGTCTCTTTGAAAAAGATCCACATAGGGATCGAAACGTTAGAAACATGTTTAAATAATTGCACATTTGTTGTTTTTCTAATAATGATCGAACCTAGCGCCGATATCGTTCAATTTATTACATATTTATTGATATTTGGACAGGACAACGTCTGTCAGGTCAGCTAGTAAAGAAATAAATAAGACGATTAAAACCTATTAAATAGTCGCCGGCAAGTAACGTGTAGATTTCTCATCGGTGTAACAGGTATAACTGCGTACGGAAATCGAGCGGTAGATAGCTAGCAAGGGGATGATAGTGTGCGGGGGTGAAACTGTGTCGTAGCAACAGGCGCGATCAACTGACAGACCAATTTCGCGTTGGCACAGCATCAACGGGTGCATGCGCGATCGAGAGCACATGTCAAACGCCCCGCTAGGTTTTGCGATTCCTCCCCCGTCGTTTTCTCATCCCCTCATCCGCGAGAGACAGCTCGATTCGCGATATCGACTGTAACGCGATCGATTGGACGCATCGTTGATTCGCAATTATCGGCGGTTGTTGGTTCATCGCTGAAAACGAATGTTTCACTTGGGATGTGTTAGGTGTGCAAATAAGTATATATTCGAAAATGTCTTTCTCTTTCTGAGAACGTGTAAACTGAATTCGGTCATTGAAGATGTATAGAAGTTCGCAGTAGTGCGCAGCCGCGTCCAATACTCTTTGGTTTTCATCGAGAGGATCGTGGTGGCGAGTGGGAACCCCGGAAGACCTAGATTCCGCTCGGTTTTCGAATTTTTCGAATTTTCCTGGCGAGTTCGATGCTACGGAATTCCACTGTGGCCTCCAGCACTTTCAGCTGCAGAAGAATGTCTTTACCGGCGGGAGGCGAGTCAATTAGGAAGGGCAGTTTTAGCGAGTTGAAGGGTGGATCGTTTAGGCCATGCTCGAATCGCCCGCGGAGTTACCAGGTCTGTGAGCGGAATTTTTTAGCGGAATGTGTGAAGCTCGTTCGCCGTGAAATTTTTGCTGATTGGATCGCGTACAGGATAATAATAATATGTTAATATTAATTTCGGTAGATTCTGTGTATAACTGAAAAATTATAATTATTTAAATAAAAAAATGTTTAATATACCGTGTTTTTAAAACGGATTAAAAAGTATTAAATAATTTTTTCTATTACTAACTTCTGATTACTAACCCCATAAAGATAGTCCTGAGAATTTGTAATTGTACATTTTTAATAGCTATGAAAATACTTCTAAGATTTAAAACGAAAAACATGATGAGCATGCAATAGTCAATCGATGCATTAATAGTTCACCTAAGTCACTAACAATTTTATTGCACTGCAAATAATATAAACTTTTGTGTGAGTTTTCTCAACAGCAACTACTCTCTACACTCCTTACTATTATCTTGCGCCCCACGTTTTTCATTTTAAATCTTACAAACATTTTCATAGCTATTCGAAATTCACAATCATACATTTTCAGGACTATATGGAGTTAGTAATCAGTATGGGGCTAGAAAAAATTATTTAATACTTTTTAATCCGTCTTAAAAACGCGGTATATTAAACATTTTTTTATTTAAATAATTATAATTTTTCAGTTATATACACAATCTACTGAAATTGTTGTCATATCAAAAATAATTAACTTCCTGATTCATAGGGAAGTTACTGTAATTACTCCGAAAATCGAAAATCGATTTTTTAGCACATCTTCACGTTTCATGGTCATGGGAGTCATTTTAGACTATTTTTATCAAATTGTTAGTGTGTGTGTGTGTGTGTGTGTGTGTGTGTGTGTGTGTGTGTGTGTGTGTGTGCGCGTATGGCCGTTTTTATGTTATCAAATTTTTTGTCAACATTTTCTGAAAAAGTAACAACGCGATCAGAATGATGAATAATGTAATCGATGGCCCCCGTCGTAACTTAGAGCTGATTAGATTTTGGTCCATATTGGTCAAGTAGTTTTTTAGATTTTTTAGTTTTTTTCGAAAGAAGTTCATTCAACAATGCAATTTATACGAGAGGATGGAAATTTTCCACCGAATAAACAAACGTAATTATATATATATTTCATTTTTATTTAAAAAAATTTTTTTTTTAATTATGCAACTAATGCTAATGTTACCGCTTACAATAATCAAAAAATATCCCAATGCAAGAGTGAGTTATTAGTTATTATTAGTTATTATAATGATAATAATGTACTGCAACTAACGAATCGGGAAGTTCTTTGTGCAATAACAATAACCAGCTAGTTTTTCTTTTTTGTTTTCTCTTCATATTTTTCAGATGCAAAAGTGTCTCTTTGAAAAAGATCCACATCGGGATCGAAACGTTAGAAACATGTTTAAATAATTGCACATTTGTTGTTTTCTAAAAATTATCGAACCTAGCGCCGATATCATTCAATTTATAATATTACTAATTTTCGATCGAGAAGAATTTACCGTTTATCTGTATGGGGCTAGGAAAAATTATTTTCTGCTTTTTAGATGAACAGATAGACAAGAAAGCGAGTTAATATTGCATTGTCATTCAGTTCTGAGCTATGTTTAAAGTTTAAAGTCTCTAGCTCATCAGGAAGTTAGTTTAAAATCAATCGCAAAAGAACAAACAAACAGACAAGAAAGCGAGTTAATAAAAACTTGGTAAAAACAGGACTTTTGAGGGCAATCGCGGCCTAGATTGATCTGTTATTTAACGCTTTTCACACCTCAAAAACCCCACCTTTGCATTATTGAGAAATGGGAAGACGCATCTTGCACCCTTGCAATCCTGGAAACGAGTTTACCCCCTTAAGAACACGTTGCGCAAATTACGTTACAAATACGTTCAACCGTGACACACATGTCGACGTCGGGAAACCTCGCGATGAAGGATTGGCCAATCGGTGGAGCGCTAAATGTAGTCGTCAGTTAAATGCACCACGATAAACCAATCACGCCGGATGCTGTGTGAATTCACCACGGAGATTGGTTTCGCCACTGTGTTCCTGAGCAACGGACAAATTTAATGCGAACCTGTCGGCATCGACGCACAGTGGTCCAGAAGCCCGGTTTTTGTGGCCAAAATTCAATTGTTCAAGGTTAATAGATTAAAAATCTTTTTTTGCTATAAACTGATAACGCTTCAAAGCTCCTAAATCCAAAATATTATTGATTTTAGGTAATTGTATAGTAAGATACAGCGTTCTAAAAACAAAATCATAAAATTGAACATTCCATTAAACGTTTTAAATACCACTTATAGGATATCAGAAAACAAGTTATAATTATGATTTTTTATATGTTAGTAGATGTACTTTAAGTTCTAAATGCCATTATAAACATTTCTTAATCCATAAACAAATATTCCAAGTTTGTAACAATTTAAGCTTTGAGAAGAGTTTAAAAAAAATGCTTAAAAGTACTAAACTTTGGAGTTATTTTGTACGAAAGTTTAAACATTTGTTAAAAAGAATATGCAATGTTTAGCTGCTCGCTCTTGCAACTTTTAACTCTGTATTAATTTTAATAAAGGCGTCCGAGGTATTTTTTCTTTTTTTTTTCTATACGTTATACTAATTTAAAAATCATGGCATTAAGTATCTCAATGATATTGTTCTATGAAAATGATGAAAAACATCGATTTACAACATTTTTTAATCGGGCCACGAAATACCGCCCTCTAGATCGTCATAATAACCCTGCCGTAAAAATTTTTATTTTTAATGTCAGATTCGATATCAGCGACTCCAAAGATTCCTAATTACCAACATTCAGAAAATTATGACGACGTTTTGAATTTTGGCCACAAAAACTGCGCTTCTGGACCACTGTGCGACGTGTGGTGGATCGCCTGATTGTCAACGATAAGAAGAAGATACAATAACTGACTGGATCGACTAGCAATTTAAATGAACGTAAGAACATTCTCGAAATTAATTTTCAATATTACTCTGTAATGGAATACGTTATATTATAATTATCGCTTGGAACCATCGCAAACAAAATAGAATAATTGTACACGTTCATTTACAATAAGTGAGCATTCACTTTGCAACAGATCGTTAACAAAATTCTAAACAGCTATTTCAAGCGCTATAAACCAGTTGAGCCTCCAGCTATTGTTTCGCGATTATAATAATTGCTTTTCCTCCTCCCCTAGACTGATCAGAAACATACGAACGATCGAGAGAAATTACGCAGCATCAAGCGTTACAGAATATCGAGCGTCCAACAATGAAACTATTACGACAATGAACGCGAAACACGCTTTATTCTGGGATTATTTTGGAAACGTTTAATTAATTTACCGGACTCGGACAATTAACTCCGTGGGGGGTGGTATCCTGTAAAACTTTTAATTGCCGTGCTATTTATATTTTTGATGTTGAATGCGCGATCCTCCGTTCTATAATGATAATTACAACCGCGACCATAAATTAGCTGAGATTCATTTCAACGAGATAAAACAGATTTTAATAAAAAGCCAAATATCAAAGCTTGTACTAGCATCCACTCCTTTTTCCAAAACTGTAACCTACACATTCAGCGTTAACAGACATTGCTGTTATATTCATTTAATTATTATAGAATTCCTATTGTATTACTCCTGTATCCAATACTAATGTATTTACTTTTACTATTCATGTAAAGCAGAATAAACCCAGAAGGGTTTCAATGCTTAATAAATTAAAAAAAATGTTGCATAATGTTGCACAATAGGTACTGTGAATGGTATTGATTGCCTAATTAATTCAATAATTAAATCATGTAGCATCGTAAATTCGTCACAACTCTCGTCGAGGCTGGACTTATGTCTTAGGATTTACGATTGCACCTAGAACGCGTGATTTTCAGCGTTTGGGTCTTTTTGGGAAAACTGGAGGGGTTGGAAGGGCCGACTCAAAATTACCAATGGGGGAAGGAGTTGTTTTGCACGTCGAAACGAGCTGTACGAATCGTGACGAGTCGAAGCTGTACTTATTTATTTAACGCGTTTATTTGCTTTCTTTAAGTTTCCATTAAAATTGTTTTGTTCTCAATCTCGAATTTATTAAATCCCACAATCATGCTGCACAATAATTGTTGCGCAATAATTGTTGCGCAATATGCTTGACCGTGAACGGACCACATAAGTCTGTTTTCAACCGCCCCGTGTTACGCTACTTTCCTCAATCGTCTACTATAACAGCTGCTACCTGGTAGCATTATCTTTGATCAATGTCGAGGGGCTTGCCAACGAACCGATTCGTTTTGCGATCGAATAGAAAAATCGCACGAAGAAAAAGGAAAAAAAATACACAGTGTCCGTGATCGAGTCCCCGGAGACCGCTCACCCCCAACCCCTTAAAGATTCATATTTACCAAGTTTTTCCTCGACATTCATCCTGGTTGGTATCACGCTGAACATCGTCGGGAGGACGTGTCGGGGCTGCGAACGAGAAAAAAGACGGGCCAAGATAGAACCCAAGGAATTTCCTATCGAGCCTTCATCCATTCTTCAGAATACATCGATCAGAGCCCGGTCCAAGGGATTCGTGTAATCGTCCCACGAATCGATCTTCCACGACCGTTCCGTGCTCGATCGCTACGTACAGGGTGGGCTTGCGTTATTGTTATCGGTCGCGCGATCCACGGGGATGAAGAGATCGCCTGGAATTTTGAAATAAACGATCCGATCGTGGGAGCTTGCTGCGCGACACCATTCAATGGTTTAGTATTTACTCTGTGTAACGAGCTGCATTTTTTACATTTTTTTTGTGAATTTCTGTGCACTTCTAATAATTTTAATCCTGCTATTTCAGAATTCCACTTGTGAAATAAAGAATCTAGAATTTATTATATTGAATTATTTGGTCGTTCTTGGGTTGAATCTTGGACCGAGCTTTAATTTAGAGAAAAATTGTACTTGTTTCATTCCGACCCGCTTTGTGAAATGAAGTATGTGATCGCATAACGAAAAATCTGGAACGGATCCATATTCCGAATTGATCGTTCTAAGATTAGGTTTCTCTACAGACGAAATTGAAAGCGGCAATGCTTTAAATTGAATTACAGTGGTCGAAATAATGATAGGTTCACTAGATGCATCGGTTGGTTTACTGCTTTTATTTTTGCATTCATTTTTAGAAGTGTACTGTGGCATTTATTTTTATTTCGCAAAAATGTCTTCTACACATTGTATAAGCAGTCAGTCGATTATCAACAGTATTAGTGTAAAACGTACCTGTTTCAAAAGTACTTTGAGAATTATTGATTACAAGATACGAAATAATCTTAGGTTCACGGTGAAATATTTAAAAATTACTATTCATAGTGCAATTTTTTGAAGGTTTTTGTATGGCAAGTACACAGATTTATAAAATTTAAAAATTGTAAAAATATTTTATGCTCGTTTAATACTATTAAAGCAGAATGACGCGAAGAAAATCGTTCAAGGATAACGAAAAGGGCCAAATTATTGCTTTCTACAATATGAGTCTCTCTAACAGAGAAACTGCAAGAAGATTGAAAAGGGCATTAAATATCATAAACAATTTTTTAAAATTAAAAGAAAAATGCGGCAGTAAAAAATCTACACGTTGTCCAAAAACATTAACACATAGGGACAAAGGTAAAATTTTTCAAGAAGCACGGCAAAATATTATTGATGCCTCTAAAATAGAAATGAAATTAGATTTGCGAGTTAATGTTCGACGTGTACAGCAAGTTCTGAGATCGAGTGAGACACTTACATATTCTAAACAAGCGAAAGAACCTTTGCTGCTAAATTCTACAAGGAAGAGAGATTAAAGTGGAAGATGGTGATTTTTTCTGACGAAATTATTTAATTTGGACAGCCCAGATGAGTGTCAATGTCATTGACGCGATCTGCGTGATGAAAAAAATGTAAAAATGACAAAATGACATAATGTGGTTCCGTCCAAAAGTCAATGCTGACAAATATCAAGAACTATTGGAATAGATACTGGATGAATATGGCGACAAGATTGGTGAGCCTAATTTAATATTTAAACGCGATAATGCAGCAATATATCGTGGAAAAACAATTAAAAATTACTTTGAGGGGATAAAAGTTGAAGATTGGTAAATGCAAAAGGTATTGACCATCAAGGAGTTCGGACTTAAATCCGATAGAAAATCTTTAGGAAATAGTCGCACGAAAGGTATACGACAATGGAAAACATTAAGCACTGTTTCAGAATTAAAAAATGGGATTAGAGAGACGTTGTCCGAAATTAAATTAGAAACATTATAAAAATTAATTGAATCAATTCCATGCATAATATTTCAAGTTATAAAACACAAAGGAGGTTCAACTAAGTATGTACTAAATTATGTATATTTTTTAAAATTTTTTATATAAAAATACATAATGAAACTATGTTTACTTCGCAACTAATTTTCAAGTATTATAATACAAAATTTGTAATTGACGTTAATTAACATTGTGTTATTCGATCGAGCTGTGTATTTTGTTAATTATATTAGAACAAATAAATGATAATAAGTAAAATAAAAAATGCTGCACTAAACGCAACATTGTGTCAACAAATTGAAGAGAACCTACCATTATTTCTGCCACTGTATTTCTCCCGGTGATTTTGTAAGAGGAAGAGCAAGTCGAACATGGTACTTTCCGAGGGATTGTTTGTTGGACAATTACCGGCTCGCCGATTGCAACAGGGATGGCGGGACACCCGGTATAGTAGCCATTGATTCGTGCTATTCACGATATTTGTATTGTATCCTCCCACCTCTTCCATACAATCTGTGCAACTCCGGCCGAATGCAAAAGGCCGCCAGTAGTATAGCGGCGAACTGGTCAGCCGGACAGCAGCGATCGACGACAAAGAAGCCCGAGGATATCTCTCCTCTCCCCTCTGGAATCACGGTGCACCACGCGGCGATTTGGTATTACCAGGCTCTATTTTCGTGTCGCAAAAGGAAAAATGAACGTGCCGAATGAAAGGCGAGAGTGTTACCGAAACATCCACCAGAACATAAGCGAGTCTGACGTGCTGGTCAAAATAATCAATTTTCTCTTGCATTAATCCCGTCTAACCTTTCGAAATCAATTGTTTAAACAGATTCGACGAAACTTCAAAAAGAGACGTATTCTGCTTTTTGGTTATTACGCTGATTCGCGAAAAAATCGAGACATTTCGTATTAACTCGGAACATTTTATAAGTACGTACGTGTGATTGAATATTGAAAAGCATGTTGCATTGCGGATTTCGAAATGTGCATAGATGAATAAACTGAATGTCGAGGAATCGAATATTATAGTGGCCCGTGACGGAAAGCCTAATGACTCGAACTGTGGTGATGCACGAATTTTACCGAAACTGGAAATATTGATTTTAGTTTTATCCGAGTTGTTTATTCCACGGAAACCGGAAACCGGAAATTGTATATTGGATCGTGATGTAAATAACTTACAGAAAAATTGTTAATTCGGAATAAACTAACAACGATACTACCAATCATTGTTATGTTATATTATCTTATATGTTATCAAATGTTTCGTTAACGTTTTCTGAAAAAGTAACAACGCGATCAGAATGATGAATGATGCAATCGATGTGCCCCGTCGTAACTTAGAGCTGATTAGATTTTGGTCCATATTGGTCAAGTAGTTTTTTAGATTTTTTAGTTTTTTTCGAACGAAGTTTATTCAATAATGCAATTTATACGAGACGATGGAAATTTTTCACCAAATAAACTAACGTAATTATATATATTTCATTTTTATTAAAAAAAGAATCGGAATTATTAACTGTAATAGTAATGATAAGTGTGAATTTGAGAAATGTTAATCAATAAATAATCAGCAGGAAAGGAAACAGAATCAGAAATTATTAGAAGAATGATTCAGCAGTATCGATATAGTAGTATAACATAAAATTGGTCAGACTTAATACGAGACATTTTTCTATCCTTTGGAGATTCAAATAAAATCAATGTCCCCTATAGAAAACGGTTTGTCATCCGTTCAAATCAACGAACGAGACGTGGGCGAGAGAGATATCGTGCATTTCACGTTTCGTAAGCTTATATCAAGTTCTAGACCAGAGATTCCGAAGGCACAAAGTGTCGAAACTAAGTTTGATCATAGCGTGCACTAACTTAAACAGTTCGCCAACAGAAATTGTTGCACATCGCATTGTTTGCCAGCACACAAACTAGGCAACTTATATCTTCGTGTCAATAACTACAAAAACCTCAGGCGAGAATGCGAATCTACTTGAAAATTCGGCAATCTGAGCTAAAATAGTCAATTTATACTTCTTATTCGTTCAATATTTACTGTTGACATTCTATCGAGATGAAAATATTCACAATCACGCACCATATATTTCGGGGAAATAATCAATACACTGCGGACATTTATGCATTTATAAAAGTGTTTAAAAACGACAATCCTCACTAAAATTTAATAATTTTAATATAATAGCTATACCACTGAAAATAACATTCCAGCGTGATAATTAATTTTGTTTTGTCATCCCGTGCATTTATTGCTGAGAAACTCTACAGCCCGTTGAACAATCACTGAAAAAGCTCACTACGAAATTCAATCTACAAATAATTATCATTACCAGTTTACGAGATGGAATTAGTGTATTATAAATAGCACTGCATAAGAACAAAATGATAACTGCACACGCGCGGTCCTAATTTCGCAGAAGCGGTCGTAGGGAATTCTCTTTGGGGAGTACGAGTACTTGGTTTCTATTGTAGTTGCACGTGCATGGGTCGTTCCACCGGTAGCACGCGCATAATTACAATATCATCCGAAAGACTGAAGCGTTATTACTGCCTTTGAGTTCCGTTTTAAAGCGATATTAGCCTCTTTTTGACCGTGGACTTCGCTCCCCGGCTGACAAAAGCGGCGGCGCGACGGCCAGCACCGAAATCCTTTCGTCTTTCCTTCGAGGTAATTTTTTCTCCCCATCGCATTATCGTCCCTTCTCCGCGTCGCATTCACCTTCTCCCGGCGCACACACTGTATGCATTCAAGGGAAGATGACGCAGGTCCGGCCGCAGACACGAGAGAAACTCGTCGACTCTGAACTTCCCTTAAGAGGTATTTTTAGACATTTTTGCAAAGAATATTAAAACGATTTTTGTATTCACTTTTTGCATAAATATTTACTTGTCACTTCAAATATATACTGTATATATTTCAAGCCACAATACTTGAAACTGTAAGAACTGCACGTCCTGGAACGAAGCCTTTCAAGAGACTTTTAAGGTTTTAAAAAGAAAGTATTTATTGCAGCATACTAGTAATTTGAATTTAAAAAATGTTATAACTTTATAATTGGTAGGAATGTAGTTGTAGTATGAGCAAGAATAAAGTGTTTTATTAGGTTATTGCAATTGAAATGACCGTTTGTCACATTTGAAACTTCCCGCCTTTGTAGTTTAGTTTTGCCAGGACAAATGGCGTTGAAGTTGTACACTAGGGTGGACCTTATTTTCCAACCATAAAGTTTTGGGCAGGACGCCCCCTAATATTGTTCCATTTCATGAAAAAATGATATATCCAACGTTTTAGATCAATCAAACGTCGGGAAGGGGTGGCGCATTAGGGTGGGCCTTAGGTACATATACCACGTGAAATTTTTTTTACGACACCCCTAAAATTCTGCCATTGGGTAAGAAAATAATTCCTGCAGAAGATGAAGTTGATCGGATAAGAGAAAGACGTGCCACATTGAGGTTGAATGTGCTAGAAACATGAAATTCTATGGGAAAGGGAAATATTTGTTGTTTTTCGCAACTGCAACGTCATTGTGGCACGTCTTCCCCTTGTCCGATCAACTTCATCTTCTGCAGAAATTATTTTCTTACCCAATGGCAGAATTATAGGAGGTGTCGTAAAAAAATCTCGCAAAAAATATTTCACGTTGTATACCTAAGGTTCACCCTAATGCGCCACCCCTTCCCGACGTCCGATTGATCTAAAACTTTGGGTATACAGGGTCATCCGTTTTTAAACGGACAAACATAAACCAGCTATAAAGAACCCCAAATGAAACAAGTTTTACCCCTGCCACTTTTTTTGTTTCGGCCTTGATTTCTAGAAAATTGCAAAAAACCATAATTTTTTTAGTTCACATAAACTTGAATATCTCGGGACTCCAGTGATGAATCTTGATGATTTTTCCTTTGTTTGGTTTAAAATAAATAGGGGCATCTTTTTTGTTAACAAAATATTTTTGTATGACCTTCGGATCTTTGTTTTTTTTGGCATAGGGCACGTCGTGGAGTCTGAATGAAAAAACTTCGAAAAACTTGGATTTATGCGTAAACAACCGTTTAATTCAAGACAAAAAATAACAAAAAACTATTAACAAAATTCAAAATTTGAAGATTTTTCAAAAATTAACATAAACTATTTTTTCGAAAACTGAACGTTTTTACTAACCATTTAGTTATAAATGTTGAAATTCAAGAAAAAATCATCAAGATTCATCACTGGAGTCCCGAGATATTCAAGTTTATGTGAACTAAAAAAATTATGGTTTTTTGCAATTTTCTAGAAATCAAGGCCGAAACAAAAAAGTGGCAGGGGTAAAACTTGTTCCATTTGGGGTTCTTTATAGCTGGTTTACGTTTGTCCGTTTAAAAACGGATGACCCTGTATAATTTTTTCATGAAATGGAACAATATTGGGGAGCGTCGTGAAAAAGATCTCGCAAAATAATTTCATCAGGTATAGCTAAGGTCCACCCTGTTGTACACATTTACAACTTGCAAAGTACATATCTCGTACATGAATTTGCGAGCATAAGATTATTGATATTGTACAGTGTACATAATTCAAAATCGAATTTTGTTCCCCATGGAAAAAAAGGAAATTCGTATAATTTACTTGTACAAGTTCAAACTTCGACATACTGCGTCTGAAGCAGCGAGAAACATAAATGCTGCTTTTGGGTGAAGGTACAGCAAGTGACCGGACCATAAGGCGATGGTTTAATAAATTTCGTTTCGGAGATACAACTCTGAAGAATGAGCCTCGTGATGATAAGCCAACAGCTATTAAAGATTCAGATTTAAAAGATATAGTTCAAAGGGATACTTGTTCAATTGCCTTACAACATCTGAAGACTTTAGGAAAAGTAAAAAACTTACAAGGGAACATATTCAGGTGATATAAACCGATTTTGATGAAACTTATGTGAGATATAGTCTTCCGAAAAATATTTGACACATGTTTTTTTATCGGCAACCATCCACATTGAAAGGGTGCAAACAGCCCTCTAAGTTGGGGAATGGGAACCATATTTTCTGAGATATCTCGAAAACCAGACGTAAAAAAACTGGAATATTTTTGTAAATTGTGTGATTTTTAATGTGAAACGTAGTCGTGTCAGAAAATTTTTACAAAAATTTGTTGTTTAAACAATATGTAAAAAATTGTATGTGTTTTGCAGTTTCTCTGATTTATTGTTAGTACATTTTAATGCAAACTCGGGTGTGTGACCTTTGATCCAAAATAGACGATACATGTTGTAGAATTCTTTTTTTTAATTTAATAATAATAAACACGTATCATCCCCTATTTTGGATCAAAGATCACACACCTGAGTTTACATTAAAGTGAACCAACAATAAAAAAAGAGAAACTACCAAAGAGCATCATTTTTTTATTATATTGTTTAAACAAGAAGCTTTTGTTAAAAATTTCTTGCACGACTACGTTTTCCATTAAAAAAGACACAATTTAAACAAAAATTCAATTTATTCGATTTCTGATTTCAGGGATATCTCAGAAAATATGGTTCTGACTCCCGACTTTGAGGGTGCTGTTTTCACCCCTTCAAAGTGGATGGTTGTCGATAAAAAAAGCACATGTCAAATATTTTTCGAAGAACTACATCTCGCATAAGTTTCATCAAAACTGGCTTGTATCAACTGGATATGTTCCCTTGTTAGATAAATGGGTCCTATATGAGCTCACTGAAAGAAACAAGATGTGCCGTCTGTAAATCAGTTCTTCATTACTTTTTCGACAGAATAATGAAGGCATATTAAACAGGATAATTACCTGTGATGAAAAATGGATTCTCTACGATAATCGAAGACATCCTACACAGTGACTAGATGCAGATGAAACTTCAAAATATATACCGAAACCGAACCTTCATTCGCGTAAAATATTGGTGTCTGTATGGTGGTCAGCAAAGGATTTTGTGCATTATTCATTTTTAAAAAAGGTAAAACCATAAATGCTGATAAATACTGTCAGGAAATTGATAAAATGTACGATACACTGCGTGTTCAACAGCCGGCATTAGTCAACAGACGTGGTGTAATTTTGCTCCACGGTAATGCTCGACCACATATTGCGAAAAAAACAGTAAAAAAATTAGCAGAGTTGAAATGTGAGGTTCTTCCTCACCCTCCTTATTCGCTTTACCTGTCACCTACTGATTACCATTTTTTCAAGCACCTAGATGGCTTTTTAAATGGAAAAATATTCAAAGAAGAACGTTCCGTAAAAACTGCTATTGATAACTTTATTGCCTCACGTTTATTAGATTTCTACCAGAAAGGCATTCAGGAACTTGTATCACGATGGAAGAAGTGTATTGATGTCGATGGAAATTATTTCGATTAATGGAATATGAATAAAGCTTGTAAAATGAAAGACTATGTTAAATATTCAAAACAGCCATTTCATTTGCAACAACCTAATACTTTGGCATATATTGCATACAATTGTTTAACTACTGAGAAGGTGGAATGTTGTGCAAGTTAAATTTACTTGCTCATTCAAACTCTAATATTCTGGCTCTTTGTGGAAAAAGACCAGAATAAATAGATAAATATTTGAAATGGTATTTTTCTAATTTTAAAGTAATTTTTAAAGAATGGCGTTATTGTGTTTTCATCTGCTCGGCTTCCCCTCGCTGTTGATATAGTACAGAACCATAAAATGCGTGAATGGTCGTCCAAACATTTCAAATCGATCAGTCTATTAGAACGATGACCTAAAAACATGTTTCTAGATTTTTCCCATCAGTTGTATGTTAATTATATATACTTTATTCTTGTCTATACATGTATACTTTAAGCATCTTCAAGTGGCTTATTTTAAAGAATTGAAATACGTTCTTTTGCATACACATGTTTTAGTAGGATAAAATATTAAAATATGATTTTTTCAATCTTCTACATCCGAATAGGCTTAACGTGACGAACAAATACAAGGCCTGCGCTCATTAACCGTGTAACGATGGTAACGCCGTGCGTAAATGAGGTTACGTGGGCTATGCACGCATGTTCCACGTTAAGTGGTTTGAAATTTTACACGATGCACGTATAAAATACATAGGCGTCCCTCATCACGCAGGTTCGTACCTTATGCAAAAACGAAACAATTAAATCAACGAACGTAATTAATGTACCAACCGGTTCTGAAAGCTCGAAACAATGGCTTCTATTTTGAACTCCCCAGTAAAGTACGTGGGAGTTGCAGTAAATCTTTCCTTGACGCAGGCTTCTGCGAAATGCCCTTCAGAAATGGGAATTTGATCTGCTTCCCTCGAAACCATTGCTGTTGTTTTAAATATATAGCAATTTTGCTCGTAATGACGGAAATGGTAAAGTGCATTTGGGTCGATTGTTTGCATCTTGAGCTGTTTAATTGTATGGTTCTTTTTCGAAAACAATGGTTAATAAGGCACGCAATATATTTTACAACATATACTTTATATGTTATAATTACACTACGGATTTTATGCATTTATTGACAAGAATGGACACATCAACTACGAAACAGTAAAATCATTTAAATATTTAAAAATACACTGTTTTCAATTCTACAAAATTATTAATAAAATAAATGAATGTGTATGCAGCTACCATACCTTGCACTTGATACAGAAAATTTTTATTTTGAGAGGTTGTGTATTATTGTTTGCTATTACTTATTGTATATTACTGTGTATTATTTTGTTCTCAGTATGATTTGTAGTATTTCATGGCCCAGCAAACAGGATTCATCAATATTGAATAAGTTGAATTTAGGATCTAGAGTGGTAAAATATTTAACACGAGTTCAGGAATTCGTTGGCATGCGAGTATTATGCTAATCCATCAGGCTTTATCAGATATACGCATTGAATTATTCCTTCTCAATTCATATCTAAACTATTCGAGAGAGATTATAGATATTCTTTTCGAGAAACTCCATCAAAATAGCATACTTGATATCGTGCACTTAATTCAAATGTACGTATCAGTGGTGCTGAAAAATACTGTATCTTGATCTTGCACGCTAAGACTGAAAGCGTAGCACCTACATAAGTATAGGAAATAGGAACTATTATGGACTCGAAAAAATGTTTGTACATTCCCTTCAATTTAAAGAAAAATGGAAAATTGATTATTCATAATATCAATTACAGCAACCATATTTATTCATCAACCACCGGACGAGTAATTTCTACGTTCCTATAACAATTTATCCCATTTCCATAAAAATATCATCGAAGTACACCGAAATCCCCATTCTCGACTGTTAAGTCGGATTGCATTTTTAAAATAACAATTTATACAAAATATTTAAAGCAATAAAGCTGACCAAGCACGCTATATGATAACCACAATCACGCAGCCCCTTTTAATCCTGCTAAGGTCGTTTGAGTGGAGATACCATTCAAATTTTGAAGGCTGTTCCTGAATATAAATAAGTACAGTTGCTTTTATGCCAATTTTCCAATTGGAAAATAATTTCACCTATTTTAAATATTTTGGGTTAGTCGATATAATATTTGGGTTCTAATGTCGTGTGACCGTACAGGACTCTGATGTAGCGGACAACGCATTAAATCCTCGAAATTCATGCGCATCGTCTTTCGGGCGTAATTCTGGTACTATCAACCAAAATTCCTGCAATTCCGAAGTCCTCCAGAAGCAGAACTGGCCGGCAAGTTTCGAAGCACCTTGTACATAGTCAGCCGCCATTTATCATTCGAACAAAGTGTTTCCATCTCCGGTAAACACTTAGGAGAGGTCTGGGAGCGAGCGTGCGTGCACACGGTCCGCGAGCGGGTAGAAAGCAGCACAGCCGCGAGACAGTAGTAGACTAACAGGCCGAGTCAGACATGCGCCTTCAAACAGGACCGAGAGAGAAATAGAACGATCGAGAGAGAAGGGGGAGAGTAAGCACGCGCCGTCGTTCGAAAAAGAGAGAGAGAGAGAGAGTGCGGTGGCAGTGAAAGAGCTCCGAAACGCACGTTTCAGTTTGTCGCGTGTACTGGCACGGCGCGCATACCACAACCTGCCGGAAGTGCGCTCTCTCGAAAACGATGCGGTGAGAGTCCTTCGGCGAGAATTATCCCGCCGGTTTTCTGGCGGATCGAGGTCTCCCCGAAGATAGGGGAAATCGTCGATCCCAAGGGACTTCTCGCCCTCAGACTCGAAACATGAAGCCAGCGACAAAGAGGACGACAACCAGAACCACCTACCCGAACAGCTGCGGCACCGCGTTCACCTTCACCAGGTTTCTGCTGAGACTGCTACGCTCGATCCAACAGCGAATCTTGCCTCATCCACGCCGCCAGAAGCACTGATCATCGTGATCTTAATCCGTGTTTGCGCGAGTTTCATCTTGATCCGCTTTCCCGCCAGTGAACCAGTGATCACGGTACTTTGCTACCCCCTCGTGACTGTTCTGCGAGACCACAAAAGCTGCTTCGTGTTCACAGGTTTTGAAGCTGTGTTTATTGCTACGTTTTCCATCTATCCTAAGTTTACGTGACAACCTCTTTTGTACTCCAATCACCGGTAGTTCAGGGATCTCGATCTCTTTGCTACCTCCGTTTGGTTGGTGATGACTGAAAATTTCATCAACTACCTCGTGTTCCCAGGTTTAGACGTCTCAGTCACCCTTTCCTTCATCTTCCCAGTCGTCACTGTACTTAATGTTAATGTGAAAGGGACAAGCCTTCTTACATTCCTTGACCAAGACCACATCATGATCGATCCTCTTCTTGTTCCTGTCTTCAATGATGCAGTCATCTAGATACCTTCTCCTCTCTACGTCGTCCTAACTGTCACTGATCGAAAATTCTATAGGCTGATCGTGTATCTTGGGTCTTGACGTTGTGTTTACATTGCTGACGTTCGTGTGATACGATCCAGCTTCGTTACACTGGTGGATAAGAGATCCATGCTGGTCAATCCTCTGGCTGTTCCTGCCATCGATGATACAGCCATCTCGATACTTTTTCTTTCTTACATCCTCCCGACTGTTCTTGATCGAAAATCGATAATTATTTACAAAAGGGTACTCCTCTGATTTTGAGGACCTTCATCGTGTTCTTCAGATCATCAAATTTAGAACGGACTATAAATTACCTCGTGTCCCAGATTTTTTACATTTATCACACGAGTAGAACAAATTTAAATGAATATATTGATATGAAAGTATGATTTTTACCTTGCTGAAATTTTTAAAGAACAAATGATAATGTTATTTGGTCCCTATACCTTACAATTGATGCAGATAATTTTGATTCGTCATAGAAATCCACGGTTTAGTGTTTAGCAGATCTTGTATCTTTCCTAACCTAATCCTAGCATATTTTCAAGCATCCTTCTGGCTCAATGTACACGTGATAGGGACAAGCTTAAATTCCTGAAGAACAGTTTTATTCTGATCGATTCTCTTTCTGTTCCCACCAGCTGAGCAGTGATCTGGATACTTTGATACTTCCCGATTCTCCTTCGGTGAAGATTTCATCGGTTACTTTGTGCCTCAAGGTTTTTCCATTCGTGTTCAGTCTGCTCTCTGTCTTTCTTGTCCTTGGGTCCTTCTTAGTTCTTCGATCGCAACACTACCTACTAGAATCCTATTAATAGGATTTCGGTAGTTGCACTAAACAGACATTTTTTACACTATAATCTGAATCTAGATCCCTAGATGACGTAACTGGAGGTGACTTATTCGAAAAATTCTCTCAAAAGTCTTTAACCAAGGGCCATGGCCTTTTAAAAATAATGAAATAATAAGTAACGTGTTAGATGAGTTATTGCGATTTGCAATTAAAATGTTATTTACATTAACGTAGATGTAACAAAATGAAAGACAACCACGTCGAATTATTAAGAGAACAAACATAAGAGACGAGTTAATCTGTCCCTCATGGTTAAAAGATTAAGGCTCACGCGACAGGGACAAGCTGCGTTAGATTCCCGAAGGAGAGTTTCATCATGATCGATCCTCTTTCTGTTCCCGCCACCAGGGATCTTGATACTTTCCTACTTTCTCCTGCTTTGTCCTTCACCGGAGATTTCATCAGCTACTACGTATCCGCAAGTTTTGAAATTGTGTTGCCTCTATCTTTTGTCTTTCCTGTTCCTTTTCCAACGGCCTTTCTTAACTTTCGCATAACTGGGATAAGCTTAAATTCCTGAAGAAAAGTTTCATCCTGATCGATGCACCTCGTGTTTCCGTCATCATCAAACCAGTAATTTCGATACTTCCCTATTTTCACCTCACTGTTTTTTCACCGAATATCTCAACAACCGTCTGGTGCCTCCAGATGTCAAATTTGAGTCTCCAGAGTCACGTTCACTTCGTCCTCTATCTCCCCAGCTTTCAGTCTCCTTTTTAAACACTTTACCTACTGGAAGCCTATTACAATAAAGTCACGTATACTGTCCAACAGCCTGCGTTCGATATTATTCATTTATGACTGCGTCCATCGTGCCAATCGCGTCGAGAGTTCAAAAGAAACACGAACGTAGAGAAGTACATCACGACAGTGGAATGGGTAGGCGCTGAACAGTGATCGCGTACTCGATCGCGGACAGTAAACGCGAGTTTACTGTATTAAGATTTTCAATAAGTCTGCTGTGCCAAAAGGAAGGTTAGGAATCTCCTTTTACATTATACAGTAAAGTCTCCATATTTGTCAACGACCGCGTATACGATAGTTGTCAGGTGTCTACCCACTCCACATCAATCATGCTGTCCTTCTCTTTGTTCGGCTTTTTCAACTCTCGACGCGGTAGACGCAGTCATAAAAAAATAATGTCGGTGTGCGAGAGTTATCCGTGCAGAACACAAGTTGCTTGACAAGAATCGGGGCTTTACTGTAATTCAAAACGAAATTATTAGATATATTGAAATAGTTTTGCGATCGAAAAGAATTGATAATAGATAGATGGTTTCGGCGCACAGGTTCGATCAATTATAAACTAAAATTCCATGTTTTATAACAAATTTGCAAGTTGAAATCTCGAATTTCAATTTTAGTTTATAATTGATCGAACCTGTGCGCCGAAACCATCTATCTATTAGAAATTATTCGATGACGTTGTCAACTTGGTTCACAATTGTAATTGCGAAAATCTTTCAAGAAATAATGAACTAATCGGCGATAGGTAACGTACTGACATTCACGTAGCAGGGACAAGCTAGAATTCCTGAAGAAGAGTCTCAAACACGAACATTCAAACACCTTGCGTGGCGATGTTGCTGGTAGAGCATTGTCAGACGATCGTCGCAGCTTGCCGTGTCCTCCAACACAGTCGAAGACAGTCGTTCCATGAAACTAATCGCAACGAAACTGTGTCTCTCGTTGACTCTTGCGTATCCCAGAGGAAGTTGTTCACCAAGGTACAGGAGATATTAAAACTGTGGATTTCGAATTCATGGGACCGTGTTCGTTCCGTTCAAGGACAGTCGTTTCGCGATTTATCGCAACGGTGAATCGAGCAACTAACCGCGTAAATTCAAAGACCCGTTGCGATATTGTGGTTCGCCATACCGTCCCGCGACATTGTTAATTGCCCCGAGGGCAATTAGCAATCGAACGGCGTAGCCTGCAGCGAAATAATGACGGAGTCGCCGATACCGTCGGTCAGCAACAGCCAAACGCAAACGCAGACATCGGCGGAGACTCAGCCGCAGGCCCAGGCGCAAGATGACAAGACCGAGAAGCCGGAGAAAGCTGTGCTTATGGTAATGTTCCCACTTTTTCTTCGCATTTCTGAATTGTAACACTGACTGATGCGGAATTGGACTTCATCCTGACCAGACTGTCAAGTAGATGGAAATAAATGGAAATGATTGACTTACAGATTCTGTAAACAAACGTTTTATAAATCCTGAAGACGCTCTACCATTCCGCCGTAGCAGACTTATGCGAAATCGCGGTTTTAGATATTAGTTAGAATGAAGAAAACACACGATTGTTGCTCTAGAGCTTCGTTGTTCTAACCCTTTGTAATTGAAAGTGATGCTTAGTTTCTACAAGGCAAAGGGACATAGACGTATCCAGAATAATATCTGATCAGTTCGGCGGTTGTGTAATTACCAGCATCAAAGATATTCCCGTATGCCAGCGGGGTTAATAACAACGTCTTAACATCGTCGAGTTTAATTGGAATGTTCGTGCGACCATAGTTTGCAGATTAGAGCATGGAATAATGCATGAACACCCGCAATGTACTAGGGAGCGAATATTTGTGATAGTTGTTATTCTTTCAACCAACTTGTGGCTGGTAGCCTTTACCTAAATTTGTTCTATCGATTGTCGTACCGGCCGGTTAAATTAGTTAACACATCGAAGCCAAAAATTGTGTCGGCGCGTACGGCGACAGTCGAGGTGTTAACAGTGATGGATCGCGTTAGGCGAAATTGGATTTAATGAGCAGCTCAAGCCTCGAGCAGGTGGCTACAATCTGGACAGAATGAATATACATCGGGAAATGAAAATAACTAGCTTAAGAGCACCGTCTGGTTAGCAAACGACACTCGCGCGTTGACGTGTGTGAGTGCACACGTCGCTATATCACATATACGTACACAAAAATTGTAAGGGTCCGAGAGTAAACGTCTGAGATCTATATAATGCAATGACTGGATTTCTTAGTAGTCAAAATCGCTAGATGAAAGATCAGTCTAGGGTGCTATTTGGCTGAAAAGTCGTACTTCTACGTTCACGAGCTATGATTTGCAATATTCGACAGCACGCCCGTCAGTGAGGACGTCATAAATGAAACAGAAATCAACGCTCGTAGCGGAAAATGTCAGAACTATATTTGAATGTCAACCTCACTGTGGCTTGGATTTTTGTAGAATTAAACGTACAGAATTATTAATAGAACGAGTACGACTTTTCAGCCAAATAGCACCCTAGACTGATCTTTCATCTAGCGATTTTGACTACTAAGAAATCCAGTCATTGCATTATAAAGATCTCAGACGTGAAATCCCGGACCCTTACAATTCTTGTGTACGTATATGTGATATAGCGACGTGTGCACTCACACACGTCAACGCGCGAGTGTCGTTTGCTAACCAGACGGTGCTCTTGTAAAATTAAATCTTTACCTTTTGGCAGTTGGCACGGTCCTAACTATATTCGGTACTGCCAATACATTGGCAGTCAAGGGTTTCGGATACTGTACATTTTCACGAGACGGGAAAACATTTTTCGATGACTTTTAATAATGGCACCAAATCCTGAAAGGCCAACAATTTTATCACTCTTCCATGGATTGATAATTTCTCGCAGTCTTCATTGTACTTGGAGGAAGTAGTAGAACTCGCGTCGATCGTAATTGTGCCATATTTAATTCTTAAAGAGAAACGTCCCGTTTTATGGACGTACAACTATCCCAGTTGCTTAAAATCGGACGAAGTAACATAGGTAGTGGCAATGTCGTTAAACCTGTTGCATATTTATAACCTCGTGGGAGTAAGGCTGGCAAGGTAATCCGCTATAAGCCGAAAAATGGCCTTCTATCTTTCAAAAGGTTCGCGCATTAAACGCTATAACTACTCGCCGGCTCGTTCTCGATCGAGTATTATTCCATTTGCGTTTCGCCGATCCCGATTACCCGTACGCTTAACGAATCGTGCGATTTATGGCTCAGCATACCGAAATCCGTCTGTCCGTGAATATTAGAATGACGGGTTGCGTTTAGGGATCGAGGCTGTCCGATCTAGACCAACTCCAACAGGGGGAATGGCGTCACTAAAATTCCTGATTTTCGTTCGCAGGAAATAGAAGAGATCAACAGCCAGGTAGCGCAATTCCGCGATTTGCTGATAAACATCGGACAGCCGCGCGACTGTCCGGAGCTGCGGGAGAAAATCCGCAGGCTACGTCGAAATTGCGTAGAAGCGTGTAAGGCCACGTCCCAACACATACTGCCACAAGTACGAAGGTATGTAACGTATTCATAAACCCCATTCGACGGCATTCGCAACATAACCTTGCAAATGTTTAACGTTTGCCGACGCCTAACGTTATGGCTAATTCATCTTTATTGCGATAAACCGGCGAGCATTCGTTGTTCCGCAAATAGACTAAAGTTTCAAACGCCATTAAGAAATTGTTAGCTCTCGCAGGTAATTATGGATATTTAATGTTAAACCTACCACAATTGCTCAATTGAGCGGTTTCTAAATTTTTAGTTCGTGAATATTTAAACTATAAACATACTACTGTAGATAGGTTTATTAACTTCCCGATTCATAGGGAAGTTACTGTAATTACCCCGAAAATCTAAAATCGATTTTTTAGCAGATCTTCACATTTCATGGTCATTGGAGTCATTTTAGACTATTTTTATCAAATTATTTGTGTGTGCGTGTGTGTGTGTGTGCGTATGGCCGTTTGTATGTTATCAAATTTTTCGTTAACGTTTTCTGAAAAAGTAACAACGCGATCAGTATGATGAATGATGCAATCGATGTGCCCCGTCGTAACTTAGAGCTGATTAGATTTTGGTCCATACTGGTCAAGCAGTTTTTTAGATTTTTTAGTTTTTTTCGAAAGAAGTTCATTCAACAATGCAATTTATACGAGAGGATGGAAATTTTCCACCGAATAAACAAACGTAATTATATATATTTCATTTTTATTTAAAAAAAAATTTTTTTTTAATTATGCAACTAATGCTAATGTTACCGCTTACAATAATGAAAAAATATCCCAATGCAAGAGTGAGTTATTAGTTATTATTAGTTATTATAATGATAATAATGTACTGCAACTAACGAATATTGTTTACATTATTAAATATATCGGTATCTAATCGATTACTAAAGTTTTAGGTATTGCATGAGGTATCGCACCGATTTCGTGTTCATAATATTTCAAAAATCATACGGAATGGAAATATTCTACATCGGAAGAAATGTTTAATTGCCCTGTTAAAATAGTTCCGAGTGCAACGGGTTAATTTTACGTAATTGTATAAGATTAATTCCTTCATTTGAAATTATTTTAATGAAAAAGAGAAGACTAATTCGTTCACGCGTGGGTGACATGACTATGTAATAATTCTTTTATGTCCTCGATATATAGTTATGTCGATTATACATATAGACATAAATGATTAGTCAGTTTGTTGCGGATCGCGAGAGCTACGCGCGTGGCGGCACGCGAATTAGTATGTATAGAACCGGGGAAGAGAGGTGACGTGGCTGCCAAAACCATAATAACGACTCACTATAGGAAAGGCTCCTCCTCACCTCACCCCCTGCCGTTCTGACTCTTAGGACACAGCTGATTGCCGATAAGGCAGTTACTATCTGGACGTTTCCACTTGTTTTTCCAATAATTTTTTTTTTATTATTATAGAAAATCTCATACGAGATTTATTTCAACATGATGAAGAATACAATACGAAAATTAGAAACTGATGAAAATTTTTACATAACAGAAAATTGAAAGTACAAAAACATAATGAAAATATGATAACACAGTACATATTTTACACATTCACACCTATCCAGTCCATACTACACCAAATCAAATTTGTAGTTTACATTTTCCCAAAAACTTAAAAATAAGAAGACAAGTCCCAATATATGGTCGGGCAACCAACATTTCCAAACTTAGGGGCAACTGAAGCTTAATTTTATACAACTGCTGAATTAGTTTATATCGCTGTAAATCAAAGAGGCTAGATTGCCAAACAATATGATTGATTTTTCCAATAATGTTCTAGTAATATTCAAGGGTACCGTACCGCCTTGAGGGGGTAGGGGCCCCACGTGACTATGGTATTTTTCATTGTGACAAACCTCCGCGCGGAAAATCAATTTGGCAACAGTGATGAACATACATCTGTATCAACCTAACGCTTTAGTTTCGCTATCATTACAGGATTTTTTCTTTTCATCAATATCTTCATTGCTATTAATGCATCCGAGTTGCTTCAAGCTCTTTATATTTCTGTTGTTACGAATCTACGCTGATAGTTCTCCTGTCTAAGCGCCATCTCGTTTGGTTAGCTGAACTAAAATTAGTTCTACTTGCCCTTCATTGCCCTTTATGAACGGAATATGGGGAACAATTGAATGCAATCACGGGAAACCATTTTTTGTCCTCATATGAGCATATTACGAGCTGTGTGAGGGCTCATTGTAAAGAGGGAAGTTCGTCGCAGGTCGCTCAACTCATGATTCAAGTCGAAAAAATCATTTTGTATTAGAAAAATACATTATAATCTGCGGAATTTGTCTTCATTTGTTTTCCCTACTTTGGGCACTCATATTATTAGATATAAACATAATCTAACTAAATCATGAGCTGAGCGACCTGCGATCAACCTTCCTCCGTCAAAAGAACCTTTATGCAGCTCAAAATATGCTCATATGAGGACAAAAAATGGTTTCCCGCAAACACTGATTTTATCAACGAAACAGTGTTTGCGGGAAACCATTTTTTGTCCTCATATGAGCATATTTTGAGCTGCATAAAGGTTCTCTTGACAGAGGAAGGTCGATCGCTGGTCGCTCAGCTCATGATTCAAGTCGAAAAAATCGTTTTGTATTAGAAAAATGCATTATAATCTGCGGAATTTTTCTTCATTTTTCCCCCTACTTTGGACGCTCATATTATTAAATATAAACATAATCTAACAAAATCATGAGCTGAGCGACCTGCGATCAACTTTCCTCTTTAGAATGAGCCTTCACATAGCTCGTAACATGCTTGTATAAAAACAAAAAATGGTTTCCCGTAAACACGGTTTTCACTTGTTTCTCTAGTAATATTCTAGTAATATGCTAGTCATATCCATGGGTACGGTACCCCCTTAAGGGGGTAGGGGCCCCACGTGACTATGGTATTTTTCATTGTGACCAACCTCCGCGCGGAAAACCAATTTCGCAACAGTGATGAACATACATCTGTATCAATCTAACGCTTTAGTTTCGCTATCATTACAGGTTTTTCTCTTTTCATCAATATCTTTATTGCTATTAATGCATCCGAGTGGCTTCATGCCCTTTACACTTTTGTTGTTACGAATCTACGCTGATAGTTCTCCTGACTAAGCGCCATCTGGTCGAAGTAGCTGAACTAAAATTGCTTCTATTCACCCTTCATGAACGGAATCTGGGGAACAATTGAATGCGATCACGGGAACACACCTCACGTCCTCATACGATTATGTATTGAGCTGAGTGAGGGTTCATTCGAAAGAAGAAGGTTAAATGAAGCGCGCGTGGGTCCCCAAATTAGCAGGAAAAATCTTTTTGTGATCGAAAAATACATTAGAATATCCGGAATTTTTCTTCATTTGTTTTCCCTGCTTTGGACACTAACATTACTGGATATAAACATAATGTAACTGAAGTTGGACCCACGCGCGCTTCATTTAACCATCCTCTTTAGAATGAGCCCTCACTCAACTCAAAATATAATCATATGACGACGTGAGGTGTGTTCCCGTGAACCCCTGTTTTGGCCCAAAATGTAGTTAGATTCTGGTTAGATTCTAGTAATGTCACGTGGGTACTCTACCCTCTTAAATAGGCCATTGCGCGTCTCTGGTCGTCTATGTTCTCTTTTCCGGATCTTTGCTAAAAGAGTGACTTAAAACAACAGCTTCGCTTGAGCTGTTAATAAGTGCTTGCCGAACTATAACTTTGCTTGAGCTAAACCTCGCTTAAAACGTCTCTGTGCTTCTCAGACCTTCTAATTTCCCTCCTACACTGGATTTTAGTTTTTCTTACATTTTATTCGTTCCAAAACGGGTTCCTTCGATGTGGTTTTTTAATCAAATGGACAATTGATTATTGCTGGTTGCAATTAAACTCACAGCGCTAGTGCCGTAATTCTTCACCTCCTTCCACGACCCTACTATTTCTTTACACAGTTCTTTTGTGCCAATTATTTAGATACATACGTATGATTGGTTAGTGTTAGGACTAAGCAATTGACACGCCATATTGTCTCAGAAATTAACTAACAAAGTACAAAGGACTCGCAATCTATAATTCGAGTAAATCGCAAAGGGCAGACGCTAAACTAAAATTAACATTTTTATTACCTCCGACATTGCATTAATATTTAGGTTGTTATCGGATCTTGTCGAATCGATGAGTGGAATTTAATGCAGGAGTACGAGTTTCAAGGGATAACAGGGGAATTGCATAAATTTTCAAATAATTACATCAATATACATTAAACCATGCTCAGTTTGAAGTCGCGTGGGGCCGCGGCAACTCCCGTAAGGCCTCGTACAGACTAGAACATTTCGACGAACTGCGCCGCGAACCGCGCCGCGAACCGCGCCGCGAACCGCGCATTTCGACGAACATTTCGACGAACGCTGCCGCGCTCATTTCGGCGCGTACGAACGCAAACGGGTGGCACTTACAAATCTGTTTGCAGGATAGATGGCATGTCCTAAATATTCATAATAAATCCCGAAAAAATTCACGGGAAACCCGAACACCACCGGTAATCCCGGATATTCTCCGGAAAAACTCAGGATTTTTGGGATCCTGGACAAATCCGTTCCGATCGCCGTTCGTCGAAATGTTCGTCGAAATGCGCGGTTCGCGGCGCGGTTCGCGGCGCGGTTCGCGGCGCAGTTCGTCGAAATGTTCTAGTCTGTACGAGGCCTAATATGAAAGATATGGTACATGAAAGGCGTACACGTGTTTGTCCATTAAATTGTACGGCATGCGAAAGATTTTAATATTTTACCAAACTGTTGTAGTATCGCGCACACGTGCCATGTCGTTACACGTCGCCTAGCGACCGATCAAATAACAGTTCCCAACGTTTTCCTTTTGTTTGCAACAATGCAATGCTGTTACAACAATCAGAGCAACGTCGCGGACCAGCCGGGCTCGTCGACTGTCATGCGAATATTGCACAATGCCGATGGACTTTTTTTGTGTTAGAGCACGGCGTCGTTGAAAGCTTAAAACAGACATTTGTTTGCAGAAATATGTACCTTGATGCCGTTCGTCGTAAAACAATTGTTTTGTCCGTCGCATTGTTACTGTGTACATAATTTTACGTAAAGGTAATGCAGCGGATATTTCCAGTATTGTGCATTGAGAAGATGATACGAAGTGATGTAACACTTGTAGAATCGATGTAGCGAGTAATTGGTCGAGCCCAGCGTGGGCACTGTTTAATCCTAACTAATTATTATTACCATTATTCGTCCTTGTTACGCGACATGCTAGAAACGCTATTATAAAGACAAAGAAAATCCAATGATAGATAAAGTATAAATCTGCAGGACTACAACTCATTGTACATACAGTAACTCCCATTAATATTCGGACGCTCTAAAAAAACGATAACTGGTTAAACATTGAACTACACGACTTGAATTTTTTGGGGAAGCTAGAGAAAATAGTTTGCTACAGAATGTGGAAAAACATTTTTTCAAAAATTGCAATTGATCGGAGTTGTAGAAAAAATACTAAAAGTTGCATTTTACAACTCTTTTATGTGGGCCTATATTGAAAATTTAAAAAATACGTTTTGTAGATCTGTGTCAATTATATGCACTGCAAAAGATTCAACGAAATCAGTTGATGCGGGAAAAAACGACAGGCATTGAAAGATGTGAGAATCTATAGATTTACTGCAGTTATAGGTCGAAAATCGTGAAAATCTGCAATTTTTAACATATTTAAACGTTTATAGCTCATTGCAACGTCGATCGATTTTGACGAAATTTTCAGAATATGTTTAATTAACACAGGTCTACAAGAAGCATTTTAAAAATTTTCAATATTGGCCACATTCCCAACAAAAATTCAAGTCGTGTAGTTCAATGTTAAACCAGTTATCGTTTTTATAGAGCGTCCGAATATTAATGGTACTCACTGTAGCTTGAATAATCGTTTCCATTTTCTTTGGCTATTCATTTGATAGATTATTTAATATAGTACTAATAATAAGGTTTTCATTTATAATCTAATGTGTGTACAACTTCGATCCTATGAACGTCTTTTCGTCCGAGTACATACCTGCATTAAGGGGGTATAGTACTCACGTGACATTACTAGAATCTAACCAGAATATTACTAGAAAACAAGTGAAAACAGGGGTTTACGGGAACACACCTCACGTCGTCATATGATTATATTTTGAGCTGAGTGAGGGCTCATTCTAAAGAGGAAGGTTAAATGAAGCGCGCGTGGGTCCAACTTCAGTTACATTATGTTTATATCCAGTAATGTGACTGTCCAAAGTAGGGAAAACAAATGAAGAAAAATTCCGGATATTCTAATGTATTTTTCGATCACAAAAAGATTTTTCCTGCTAATTTAGGGACCCACGCGCGCTTCGTTTAACCTTCCTCTTTCAAATGAGCCCTCACTCAGCTCAATATATAATCGTATGAGGATGTGAGGTGTGTTCCCGTGATCGCATTCAATTGTTTCCCAGATTCCCTTCATGAAGGGTGAGTAGAAGCAATTTTAGTTCAGCTACTTGGACCAGATGGCGCTTAGTCAGGAGAATTATCAGCGTAGTTTCTTAACAACAAAAGTGTAAAGGGCATGAAGCCACTCGGATGCATTAATAGCAATAAAGATAATGATTAAAAGAAAAAAACCTGTAATTATAGCGAAATTGAAGCGTTAGATTCATACAGATGTATGTTCATCACTGTTGCCAAATTGGTTTTCCGCGCGGAGGTTGGTCACAATGAAAAATACCATAGTCACGTGGGGCCTCTACCCCCTTAATCACTATGAAAATGTGAAAAATAGAGTTTATTTAAAAGAATGAATCTCCTATCGATTTCTAGTGAAAATTATGTTCTGTGTGTAAGAAAATCGAGTTACTCCGATGCACAAACGCTCGAACAAGAAACACAACGTTCTTGTCAGTAAGGAGAGTTTCGTGGACAACAAGCGCGGTTTAGGTCGCAGTGGGAATTCTCAGATTCGATTAACGACTACGACCAATCGACGAACGGCAGCATTAAGAATTCCCCGAAGAAAGGGTGATGAGAAATCGAAGGCGATTGATTAACCAGTTTACGTCAGTTAGGCCGGTCGAACGTTAAACGGCAGAGGACATCGCAGAGAGGGATGTGGGGGGGAGGGTGCCGACCCGAGTCGCTTCCGGTTAATGAGATTTTAATTAACAGGGTAAATAGATCGCGACTACAAAGAAGCCGTCCAGCCGGCCGCGTTCCTAGAAACATGTTTCGTGACCGGTTTCCGTTCCTACAGGCAGGATGCTACTCGGAAACGCGTTTCCCGCGAGCCAGAAATCCTTAAATAAAAGGCATTGTCCGTTCCCATTGTGCCCGGAGGATTTATCGTAGCTATTATGGCCGCGTTTGTTCCCTCGAATTACAGTTAATTCCCGAGCGGCAAGAGGAAAAAGTTGATCCTTCGGACGTAACGACGAGTGATTGATCCCGGAATCGTTTCACGATCGAGCGACCCGCAACGAAAACGGCCACGTTCCGAAAAAATTCTAATTTCTCAGAAACGAATTTCGAACTTCTTCTGCCTTCGACGACGAACTCGATGGGAAAGATTCTTCCATGATTTGCTGCGAAAAGTGGAAAGTTTTTCAGCTTATATTCGGTTTGAAAACATTTATTTCTGCTTACTGTGTTGTAAAACGTATTTCTTTCGAACCTCATATAAATGAAACATAATTGGCTGATTTAAAGTGTAAAGCAGAAATGGGTAAAGTGTTATCCTGAGATCTTTCACGCAACTATTTCTGAGAAACGTGCGAAGGTTAATTGATTTTGTTCAAACTTCTTCATAATGGCTAATTCTACTGCACACTTTAGAGAAAAATTGTTGTTCGTTGTTCAACAATACTAGACTTTTATTTGATCGTAACGAGATATTATACTTAAGACAATATTTGGATCTAAAATTAATTATTTATCGAAAATATATGTATATCGACTAAATTGTGTAGGAAACAAATTACGATTTGTAATTGCGGGTGAGAACAATTTTTACGAGATTCGAGGAGATAGAGGAGGAAGCGGAAGGTGGAAAATGGAGGAGAATGGGAAACTCGTACACGGGGTTGTTTTGATGACACTGCAGGGAAAACAGGCCGTCACCTAAATAATACTATCTAAGGACAGTTCAGTTGTTTCGAGATCGTTAACCGGAACGTGTCGGATGTTGTCGAGTCGCGATAGTGTGGGTGAAATGGTTCAGGGAGAATCCTCGTTTTTCTCTAACAGTAACGTGCTGCGTTTGAGGTTTTCATGAAGTGCAGTGTTCGTTACAAGCATCAGACTATTTATTTAGTGTCGTTTCCTTGAAGTCGCAGTTTCTACACGAGGTTAGTATAAAAGAATTTATTTGCATTAATTGATGGTTCCTATAAATAACAATGAATCCTAACTGGACGTTAAACAAACAAATTCGATGAGCTCGTGTACGATAACATATTGTGCAGTGCAACTATTCTTGAAACTATTGATTAGTTCACGCATGGTCTACACATAGTCTACACATAGGTATTAGTAATTCAGATCGTTGATTTACTAAGTCGTAAAACAGACAAAAATAAGTTCGGTTAAAAGAATGCATTTCTGTCTTTTCTGTTAGAATCTCTTCAATAATGAATTAAAAGACATTTTGGAAGCTTTGGTATATTTTATGTCCTTGTCGATGAAAAGTTTCTGAAAACGGTAACCTGTTAAATACAATACTTGTTTTAATCAATTAACCCTTAAGTACATTCAAATCCAAATCTTGTTCAAGTTTATTGTAATAATTAGGCCGCGGATTTTATACATACTTTATATGTATACTATAAAATATTATACATACTATACAGGGTGAATCCCGAATCGTGATCAGTAGAGATTACTTTTATTAGCTGTTAGATCGAAAATATTTTGTCAACTTTTGCATGCTTTCAAGAGAGTTTTAACGTGATTATAAAAAAATGTTCAACTCTTTTTTTTGTTTTTTCAAGGTCACCTTGAATTTTTTGCAAATAAGAATATAATATTTTTACGCCTATTTGTTAGAGGATTTTAAGGCGAATCCGGAAACGTATCACAACATTAAAAAATTGTAAAAAAGATCGCAAAAATTGCTATTTTCACTTTTTTACAAAAAATTTGCTACATACGTGAAAATTTTTTTGAAACCATGTATATGTAATAAGAGTAATCTCTACTTGCTGATCACGATTCATGATTCACCCGGTGTATGTATACTATAAAGTAAGAATTAGTAGATCAAAAACAAAACATAAACTAGCTGGTTATTGTTGCTCGCTCGCTTCGCGAGCTCGCGGGTAGGACTGCTCTTGCCAGAGGGTTAGTGGTACGCATTGCTAGTGGGGCATACAGCTATTAATGTTTTTTTTTATTTTGTGTGTGACTCTCCACGAGCCACACAAAGAACTTCCCGATTCGTTAGTTGTAAGCGGTAACATTAGCATTAATTGCATAATTAAAAAAAATTTTGTTTTAAATTAAAAAATCTGTTTAAGATCTAAGATCTAAGATCGAAGATCTGTTAAAAACTCGATTTTCGGGGTAATTACAGTAAATTCCCTATAAATCGGGTAGTTAATAAGTATATTTAAGTTGTGATACAGATTTTAGGAAAAAATATAAAACTGGCGTAACATTATTGACTAGACTGTCCAATTTTGATGTTAAATGTGAATCGTTGATGGTACCACTTCAATGAACAATCGAAGATCCTACTAGCAGAGTAAAAAACAGCACGAGGAACGGCTGTGGCTTTGAAGTTAACGACGAAGAATGTTATCGATTCCGCAGGATCGGTGTTCTTTCGCCGGAGAACAATGACCGCGGTCCAATCTCCAAAGATTCCCGTGCCTTTGAAAAATGTTCCTCCGGCTGTGCGCCGCCGGTTCTAATGAAAATCTAAATGTTTCATGAGCTCCGCTTTCCCTTCGGGTCCTCGTTAATTCTTTCCCGGCGCTGATCCGCGGCTGGAAAAACGAACTAGCGGGTCCGCGGCCTTTAGAATGCAAATGCGTTTTTCAAATTTCGACGGGATTCGGTCAAAGAGAGCGAGAGCGAAACCTCTCGTTGGTCTCCCGGGTCCGCAATCAAGGGGTCGACGAGTCATTAATTAATCTTTTGTGCTCGCGCTGCATGATAGGAGCGTTGTAATTGTTTCGAGAGCAATTGGGCAACGTTGGGTAAATGTTTATGTTGAAATAATTTTCTAGTAACTACGAACTAAGAACTTCGAACCGATAACAAATGTGTATTGTTCAGAAAAAAAAGATTTTATATAATAACTAGCAGCCTCCGACACGGCTTCGCCCGTGTTAAATGTGAGAAGAATTTAGATTTTTTATCTTAAGTATATTAATATATATATATATATACAAACATCCATTTATATATATATATATATATATATATATACAAACATCCATTTATATATATATATATATACAAACATCCATTTATTTATATATATAGATGATAACCCTGGGGAACATTATTAATTCATTAATAACAATTTATTTTTGAAATAATAGTTCAAATAATAAATATAGACTAACGTGTCCAAACGTGTTCGAACGTGTCTGAACGTGTTTCGCGGTATAAAATATGACAACCCTGGGGAACATTATTAATTCATTAATAACAATTTATTGTAGAAATAATAATTAAAATAATGAATATAGACTTGAAAGATGCAAAGCTCGTTCGTAGGCGTGGGGGAGGGGGGTTTTTCGCGGTATGCAATATGAACGTGCATGCTTTTCCCAAGAAGACTTGACTTTAAACATGTGCGAACGTGTTTCGCAGTATAAAATACCTCGTGCTCAAATACCTATGTATACCAATTTTCACAGCGATAGATTCATCGATATAGAAGTTGATATATTGCAGCGCCATCTACAGCGGCGAGTTACAAGAAAATGTATATATATATATATATACAAACATCCATTTTTATATACATATATAGATTAGCAAAGTGTAGTTCAAAATTGACTCCCGATGCTTCGGTCGAACCTATTTCATGGCAACCATTATCGCCACAAAATGGCGGCCATTAGGATTCCCTTTGATTTCGCCAAAACTCGACGTCGATGCGATAAATATAAATAATTGGAGCGTCTTAACATTACTGGCGATGTACCGATGCAGGCTACGCTTTATTCCTGAACGATCTAATGCAAACCGCTGGGGAGCTCGGCGAACGCAAAATCTGCATATTCCACTTGCTCGATCCTCACTTAAGCAGCGAGGCGTGTCGTGGTTGAACAAGAAACACTCGGCGCCGGAAGTTTCCGGTGGCAATCAATTATTTGAGGCCGGCTCGGCGCAATCTCCGTGCTAATTCAATCGGGACGTTACATGTTCGTTTATTATATGTCATCCCGTTACATAATTACTTAATAACAACACGCGTACAGAGAAGGGGAGGCCACCGCGCCGGGTGCTCTCGGATGCGTGCAGACAAGCGCGAGCCAATCCACGGAACGACCCTCTCGTAACGTCGCGTTGCTGCATCATTTCTGCTGCGTTTCGACGTCAAACGCACGCTAATTGCGATTTAAACGATGTTTAAACACCCACTCCCCGCAGAATCGATTGGTCGGAATCTCCTTAAGAAACATTAAAAGAAACAGATCGCCAAATCGGATCGGTGACCATCGGAAAATTGAAATTTCACTGCAAGTTACCGAAATCTTTTACAGTAACTTTTTCCTGTGTGAAAATATTCCTCGCGGCTTCGTTAAGAGGGTAGACTCCTTTTTCCAGCATCGCAAGGATTCAGGATTCACCTTCTCATTTCTAGATAATACAAAAATGGAATTTTTCAGTAGTCGATAAACGCTAGATAAAAGATCGATCTAGGACGCTATCTCCCTCAAAAATCCTATTTTTTCATTTACACGTGTAAGGATTCGAGTGACCGTGGCCCACGTGGACTGCAGCAGGGCCCCGGGTCTTAGAAAGGGTCGCAGTTTATGATTACGGTGCGGACGTGACTTCAGGCTATTTTTGAGATTTAGCGGTACTTTCTATTTTATGATAATTTATTAGGGACTTCACATTTTAGCTAAAGGTCTCAATAGCCGTTGACGTACCGTAAGACATCTGCAAACCAAACGTGTAGGAATAAGAATCTTAGGTAGACAAGGGCTCAAGGCGAGGGTACATCCAGTTTCCCTCACCTTGTCGCTTTTTAGAGGGCGTGCGTTAATTTTAAGGATAGGTGATTGGTTTTCGGAGGTAACCGCCTACGATGCGGAAATATATTTAAAGACAGCGCGACCGGGCAACAGGGTTGTCTGTCGATGTAGCGCGAACGAAAGAATAAGATTTAAATAAACGTTTATGTGTAACCCGAAACTTCGCTTTTGTATTTTTCGGCATCCTTACACACGGCATAATTTTTATTATTCGGAAGAAAAAAAAGTATTGTGAAATTTTTTTATTGGGCTTTATAGACAACTGAGTATCGATCAACTTTTGTGGGAAACATTTTCTTGCCAGATTATCCAAAATGTTTAAAACATCGTGGTGACAATTGGACATTTGCACCGAAAATTTCGTTTTTAAGATTTTCATAAAGCAAGTGAATAATATAATACAGAATCTTGACACTGAATTTCAATCCAATTTTATTACAATATTACTAAAATTTTCAGACGCAATTTTCTTCTTTCTTGAAAATGATCCACGCATGGATCGAAACGTTGAAAATTTAAATTAACTTGTAAAATTGCTTTTACGTATTTACTTTGATAGGAATTGGGGACAAAAATCAAAAAATTTGCATGGCGTAGCAATAATTAAAATTGTTTGTTCGGAATTGTTTTAAATGCACTAATTGAACATTTGGAATACTATTTCAGAATTTTCCATTCTTTTACACTACATTTTGAAAGAAACAGTAAGAGGCATATTTTATGTATAATGTAAAAATGAAATATAGTTCATATATTACGTGTATATATGTTTTTATTTAACAGATAAATAAATATCGATAAAAACACGTAAACATATCGTTTAAATAAAATCACGTTAATGATAGTTCGTATAAGAATTCGTTCCCTAACTTTGAATCAAAAAAACCTAATTTTTGCAGGATATCTTCCGTTACGTACTAGATATCAATACACTATCTTATGTCCTCAAAATCTCTCTGTTTTGAAGCAGTTTTCATACAGCTTGATATGAAGGAATCCAATGAAAGTGTTGAAGTCTTTTCATCAAATCTTCATTATCATATTTCCTGCTTGTTCTGCGAGTATGATTCAATCGGGTTTACATAATTTTTTAATGATTCGTTTCTTCTTCCGAAAGAAAGCCTATATGTAAATCGACACTTTCAATTACTATTTTCTTGAATACTAATTTTTACATACACATTTTTTATTTACCAACTGATGATTTTATCGGATAATTAGATTGGAATCGAAATATAATTACTTTGGTTCGTGTCCATTGCATTGCACACTGTGTCGGACGTAGCATTCGCCGAGGGTTAACGTTGAATAACTTTAAGTGTAGCAGTTCCTAGCAGGAAAAACTTGTGGGAAATTGAAGTATAATGTCTACGAATTACGAAGAAACAAAAACTACAGGATGTCTTGAACCCTTTTTGAAATATCTCTATTTAAAGGAGGAAAAGGTGACAAAGATTATTTCAACTGTATTATTTACTAATATGCATATAAAAGACTTATAAATTTTGAAATTTCAGTCACATTAGTTATACTTTAAACTATATCCCACAGGACATAATTCATAAAATTCTTTTTCCTGAGACCATGAAAGTAAGTGACGCTTCGGATTTATAAACTGCTTGATACAGCATTTTCTTGAGAAGAAAAACGTTTGCAACTAATCCTCTACTGAATTATTTGAATTTTCTATTGAAAAACATGATAATTTAGATGTTAAAACAGTTTCACCATAGAATCCTGTGGATATTAGACAATGAATTTTTAGATTTTTGTCCACAAGGTACCGCACTGTGCGTTGCGCCAAGATCATTGGTACATCATTTGTTTTGATATAAATGTACGTAACAGATTCGAAAACGTCGCTCATTCGATAAAACGATTTTTCGTCGCGAACTTCTTCGATCAACGAGTGATGAGTGCCCGATCTATCTGGCCAACGAATGCTCTCCCCGACTTCTCGTTAATATCATACAATAATAAACGTATCCCGTGCCAGCTATCTGGAATCACGCTACCACCAGGTATCGATTGCGCGTTACCGCGACACGAACTTCCCGTTTCTTTTCGTGTTTCTGCAAAATTCGTGCGCTGTCGATAAACTGCCAGCCCCCTGCTACCTAACCGTTCTGCACTCCACGTGCCTCGTAATTAACGCGTCGATCACCTATCGCGGCTGATTTTCCATCGAAACGTTTATGCAAAGCACGGTCGACCCGACGATTCCAAACGGGGACAATTTTTCGCGTAAATACCGCCTCGAACGTTCGCTGGTCCGATCGAGTTTCCGGTTTCGCCGGCGGAAGTCTATAAGCAATTTTGCACGGAACATTTCCGCACGACATTTACCGCCCCCGATATATTCACGTATTTTCCGTCTTGGCCGGAGCGGAGATAACCGCAAAATACGTGGGCGTATATGCTGAAGCTCGTTGGATCGAACCACTTTTTTTATTATCAATCATCTTGTTTTCCTAAAACTAGACAGCTGGGGAACCCAATAAAAAATATGAATTTCATATAAGATTACAATTGATCAATTACAATTGCGACGAATTAATTAGTATAGTTACAACTCGTGGCGAATAGTATTCGCATAATTTTTTAAATATTGTAAAATCAATTTGTTTAAAAGTCTAACCAAATTTCAACGTGTCAGAACATTTCATCTGATGTGGTTCAACTTCAAGAAAATTGTGCGACTTTTAACCTTAGTTGCTCGCACTGCATTTTCTACATAACTATTTACATGGAACTTTATATGACTCCAACGTAAATAAATTTTCTGTGAATAAAATACTTCAATGCGAAATATATACAGTGGGTGAAAAAAGTATTGGCACACTCTTAAAAAGGCGATAACTTTTGAAATATTGTATTATACGATTTGAATTTTTTTGGGAAGCTAGAGCAATTATAATAGTTTGCCACAGGATGCGAAAAAAAATTTGATCAAAAATTGCAATTCTTCGGAATTGTAGCAAAAATACTAAAAGTTGCATTTTACAACATTTTATGTGGGCTAATATTGAAAATTTTTAAAATGCGTTTTGTAGATCTGTGTCAATTAAACATATTCTGAAAATGAATTTTTTTGGGAAGCTAGAGCAATTAATTTGCTACAGGATGCAAAAAAGAATTTTGTCAAAAATTGCAATTCATCGGAATTGTAGCAAAAATACTAAAAGTAATTGCTCTAGCTTCCCAAAAAAATTCATTTTCAGAATATGTTTAATCGACACAGATCTACAAAACCCCTTTTTTAAAATTTTCAATATTGGCCCACATAAAATGTTGTAAAATGCAACTTTTAGTATTTTTGCTACCATTCCGAAGAATTGCAATTTTTGATCAAATTTTTTTTCGCATCCTGTAGCAAATTAATTGCTCTAGCTTCCCAAAAAAATTCATTTTCAGAATATGTTTAATTGACACAGATCTACAAAACGCATTTTAAAAATTTTCAATATTAGCCCACATAAAATGTTGTAAAATGCAACTTTTAGTATTTTTGCTACAATTCCGAAGAATTGCAATTTTTGATCAAATTTTTTTTCGCATCCTGTGGCAAACTATTATAATTGCTCTAGCTTCCCAAAAAAATTCAAATCGTATAATACGATATTTAAAAAGTTATCGCCTTTTTAAGAGTGTGCCAATACGATTTTTACCCAGTGTATTTGCTAGTGTAGCCGATACGTAAGTTTATGCTTGAAACAACATTTAATGTTTTGAGACTGTAAGTATCATATCTGAGTAATTGAAAGTTAAATGTGAACGAATACTTTGCGGGAATTGTGATATAAGAATGGTCTACAGCCGAAGGTTAAAACAGTTTTTCTGTTATGAAGAGTATATGAATATCAACGGTGTGGTCGCTGTCGCTGTACATGATCGAGAGAACTCGTCGAACTCATTAAACAGTTTCGAGTAAGCCAATCAGCAAGGTCGGCGAGTGTCTGTGACGCGAGTCCCTGGCGCGTTGTCAGGCGAGACTTTATTCCGATTAATCGACGAGTATAATAGGGCGAGAGGTATCCGAGGGATCGAACACGCCCGGCAACTACGTAAACTGCGATAACCCGCGGATACAAGGGAAGTTTCTCGGCTCCGAAACTGCCTGCGAACGATAAGTGCGATTCTCTCGACCTCTCGCTGCGGGGGTGACAGAACGAGGGCGGTGACATTAAGGAGTCTGTCTCATGTAAACGCTGAAAAACTAATCAATTCTCATGAATCTCTTTCGAAGTGACGGTATATAAAAAGTATAATCAGTTTTTATAATTGATTTAGCTACTCTTTCGTCATAAAGAACAATTCGTTATGTACAGTCTTCTATTATAGAACACACTTCAAATTAGAATAACTTTTTTGTAAATCGACCAAACAAGATGGATTAGTTTATTAGATGACATGTAATGAAAATTTTTTACTTAGTACTAGCTGACCTGACAAGCGTTGTCCTGTCCAAATTTCAATAAATTTGGTTGGGTTCATTTTGTGAATTTGTGAAAAGCTATAGGATATATGTAAACAAAGTAAAACTGAGAAAAAACGTATTTCGCAGTGATCATTATAGCAAACAGACGTGGATAATGTAAATTCCTATTGAAATATTGACTGAAAACTGCGACGTTCGTTTTTTTGTTGTATTGAACTGTGATTCAAAAAGCACTTTTAGTTTTCCCGAATTTTCATGTCTTCGGGTAACTTCTCCAATTTTTTGTACTTTGAAAACCTGATTCGGACTACAACGAACATTTAAAGAAACATTTAGCCAAATCGGTCCACCCGTTCTCACGTGATGTCGTGACCAACGAACAGCATTTCATTTTTATTATATAGATTGCATACAAAGGAAATAGAATAAGTTGCTCTTTACAACTTCCTCCTTTGGGCTTGAAAAGAAAACTTAGAAAACGCATTTTATATACAACCTGTGGCAAAAAGCTTCCGAACAGAGACATTAATACGGATTTTACAGAAAACATTCATGTTCTAGAAGTGTAGAATATCATTTTATGGAGTTAAAACTTATGGGAAATTAAAAGGAGCTACTTAAAAAAAGGAAAAACAACAAAATAACATAAGCATCCATTTATTTATAGGAAGGAATGAGGAAAGAAACAAAATGTTACACGGAAAAAAGTTTCCTATTCGATTTATACTATTCAACATGTTTGTTCAACAATTACTGTTGGGTGAGTCCTGTAGAGTTTTTTGCACTGATTCCAAACCTGGTTTTCCGTTTTCGAGAAATATGATTTTGCATAAAAAAACGTATTTTTCAACTTTAAACAAATATTAGATGTTATTATAAAACATATTGAATCGTTCTTTACATCAAACGATTCTGTAGCCCTTTCCAAATGCAGTGATATCCAATAATAATACATTACGAATGTTTAAACAGTCGTTAAAGATGGAGAGTCACTTCTTTTGCACCAATTTGTAAAGATATTTTTCAGTTTATATTAAAAAATAAGGGTCCAGTGTAAAATCGATCTATATCATGCGGTAGAGCATACTTTTATCTTGAGAAACCACCCTTTTTCAAACCAGAAAGCAAAATATCATCTCGGACATGAGTTGCCTACGACGAGATAAAATGCAGCACTGCCTACTAAATTTCTAAAACACGAATGTTTTCTGTAAAATCCGTTTTAATGCCTCCGATCGGAAACCTTTTGCCACGGGTTGTAGATTCATATAAGTTATACAGGGTGTTCGACTACAGGTGGGAGAAAATTCAAGGGGTGGTTCTTAACGATGATATAAGACGAAAATGAAGAATAAAAAAATTGCGATTTCGGCTTTGTTACTTAACTATTAACAATTAAAAATCAACAACGCGTCTAACAAAAGTGTACGTTGTGTACGTCAAAGAGTTCAATGTTGTCCAACGATTTGTTAAACATTTTCACCTCGCTGGGGCCCCAAATGAGAACCAAGTTATGCATGCATCTGTCACTTGATACGTGACTGTCGCGTTGTTAATAGCTAAATAACGTAGCCGAAATCGCAATTTTTTTATTCTTCATTTTCGTCTTATATCATCATTAAAAACCAACCCTTAAATTTTCTCCCACCTCTAGTCGAACACCCTGTATAGGGTGAGTCTCCTAACATGACGACCTCAAATAACTCGTAAGGTATTCATTGCACGAAAAAATGTTTCAAATAAAAGTTGCATGGTATCTATGGAGGCATACAGTGCTCTAATCTGTTTTTATTACCTTACTTTTTTGAGAGATTAGAGTAATCTTCAGTTTTTTAAATGAAATGTCTAATATTTCCTTTCGAATTCGGATAAATCATCAAATTTTGCGTTAAAAGGTATTACACAAAGTGGGACTTGAAATTAATAATTTTTTAAACAAATTTTATTTCAAGCGGTGTTCCAAGTGCTATCCATTACAGTCAATGCACTTCAAACACCGCTGGAAATAAAATTTGTTTAAAAAATACCTCAGTAATTATTCGTTTGAAGTCCCACTTTGTATAATACTTTTTTACGCAAAATTTGATGATTTATCCGAATTCGAAAAAATAGACATTTCATTTAAAAAGCTGAAGACGACTCTAATCTCTCAATAAAAAAAGTAAGGTAATAAAAAACAGATTAGAGCACTGTATGTCCCCATAGATACCATGCAACTTTTGTTTGAAACATTTTTTCGTGCAACGAGTAACTTACGAGTTATTTGAGGTCGTCGTGTTAGGAGACACCCTGCGCATGTTCAAAATTTCAACGTGTTGGTAACATTGAACTATATGTTCACACCTTCAGGATGAGACTTCTGGCGGGAGACTCCCGATGAAGATTTTGGCCTGGATCGCAGCCATGATCAGAAATGTGTTAACCGCGATATGTACTGCACGCGTTATCTAAAGTTGTATTTATACTAAATATATTATTTCCATTTTATATTATTAAATGCACGTGGTTCGGTCTCATCTTTTTACCATCACAACGAAATTGGTCAATTGTTTTATGAGATACAGACGTTTAAAAATGGTAAAAATGATCGAATGAAAACAAAAAATAGAACAAGGCAAACATAGACTGGAAACCCTATATGTATGAATACCCTATATAAACCAATTACGAAGAAAATTTGCATCACTTTGAAGAAAATGCATGAAAAGTGTTAAAGTTTGAAGCGTTCACGTGATACTACCCCCTTAAAGGGTAGTTCAAATTGACGCACGGCACGGTTAAGACGTTTTATTAGATTTTTACGATACCTAAATAATGGTGGTCGTCCGGACGAGAACATGTACAAGTCATCTTCTCCTGTGTCCCGTCCTGCGAAAGGGTGAAACGGATGGAGAAAGTCACGCGAAGCGAAGCCACCCCCGCATAGTCGAGTTTAGGCCTCGGCTCGATTTACGCGGTCGTAAAACGGTCAGGGAACATTTTCTTGCGCCTCGTCGACGTCGCGTCGCGTCTGCCCCTCGTTTTTACGCCCGGTCCACCGTACTGTTTCGCGAGCCGTGACGACGAACTTCGTTAATTTTGCCGTTTCTCTCGGCCCTGGTTCTACGCGAACAGGAAGCAAGTGGCCACGGCGAGACGAGATGCCAAGCGGAACCGGCCTCGTTACGAATGAAACACTCTTTCGGCTCTCGGCCCTTCTTCCAGGACCGACAGCGTTCAAATATTTCACCACCGACGTACAGCGGGCTATCTGCACGAGCTGGCCGGTCAAAAGTCCATTTCAAAAATTTATTCTTACTCTTATAAAAGCCTGAGCTCCGTCGACAGTCAAAGTTCCTCGCAACATTTTATTTACTTGTGAATGTTTGAAGTGAAACTTCTTTTGGCGCGGTAGGTGTACAACCGATCTGGCCATGAAACGGAAATGCGTAACGGAAGTGACGAGCGCGCTGACTCTCGTGCGGTTCGTCGTCTAACTAAGAGAAAGAGAGTAGGAGGGAGAGAGTGGGAGAGCACGAAAGCAAAAGACTTACTGTCATCTGATTCTGAATTAGCTTAAGGGGGTAGAGGCCCCACGTGACCATGGTATTTTTCATTGTGACCAACCCCCGCGCGAAAAACCAATTTGGCAACAGTGATGAACATACATTTGCATCAATCTAACGCTTCAATTTCGCTATAATTACAGGTTTTTTTCTTTTAATCATTATCTTCATTGCTATTAATGGATCCGAGTGGCTTCATGCCCTTTACACTTTTGTTGTTACGAATCTACGCTGATAGTTTACCTGAGTTCATCTGACTAAGCGCCATCTCGTCTAAGTAGCTGAACTAAAGTGGCTTCTACTCACCCTTCATGAAGGGAATCTGGGGAACAATTGAATGCGATCACGCGGGAACGTTTCACGTCCTCATACGATTATATTTTGAGCTGAGTGAGGGCTCATTCGAAAGAGGAAGGTTGCACGCAGTGCGGTCTTCTCGATTTTTTCGCGAGAAAAATCTTTTTGTGCACGAAAAATACATTAGAATCTCCGGAATTTTTCTTCATTTGTTTCGCCTACTTTGGACACTCGTATTACTTCATATAAACATCATCTAAAGAAAACATGAGAAGAGCGCACTGCGTGCAACCTTCCTCTTTCGAATGAGCCCTCACTCAGCTCAAAATATAATCGTATGAGGATGTGAAACGTTCCCGCGTAAACCCCTGTTTTCACTTGTTTTCTAGTAATATTCTGGTTAGATTCTAGTAATGACACGTGGGTACTCTACCCCCTTAAGGGTGTAGATCCGCTCTCTAGTGTGCATGACTCACACAGCGTAGATCCATATACATGCACGAGGATTGCAAGGGTGCGGCAAATTACAAACTATGCCCTTTTACTGCATATTTGCGACCCGTACGACGTCACAATCGTTAGATGAAAGATGAGTCTAGCGCGCTATGAAGCTACAATTTTGAAATTATGCGCTATAGAGGCGTAATCGACTTTATTAGACAGCAAACAGCTGAGCATCGAGTTGAGAGGCATGCAATATGGCGGTACTACGACTCCCTACGAACGCTTATGTCTATTTCAGCTAAGTCAGTCCCCAACGAGCCGAGTTGTCGGGGTTGTATCGGTAAAACAGAGGGAGGCTGTGCGAACAGGCCCGACTAGCCGTCCCACGATGCGCTCGCACGGGGCGAATGAGAGGTTCGGTATTTGAGAAAACACAAGTTTGCTATGCACATTTCGGTGCTCTGCGTAGTCGCTATCGCTAGATGAAGGATCAATCTAGCGCGCTATGTCCCTACAATTTCGAAATTATGCGTTGTAGAGGCGTAATCGACTTTATTCGACAGCACTTTCGGGAGGCTCTCGTTCCGGGGCGCTCTCGCACACGAGTAACCTCGGTCGGAGCGTCCGTGTGCCTGAGCGTGCGAGGGAGGTTCGGAATTTGCGAAAATACAAATCTGCTGTGTACATTACGATGCTCTGCGTGGTCGCGATCGCTAGATGAAGGATCCATCTAGCGCGCTATGTCCCTACAATTTCGATATTATGCTTTACAGAACGGCAATCGACGATATTCGAAAGGATTTTCGGGATTTGCGCGTCTGTGTGCCTCAAGACGGTCAGTCGAGCCTGCTTGCGGAGCCTCCCGAAAATGCTGTCGAATATCGTCGATTGCCGTTCTGTAAAGCATAATATCGAAATTGTAGGGACATAGCGCGCTAGATGGATCCTTCATCTAGCGATCGCGACCACGCAGAGCATCGTAATGTACACAGCAGATTTGTATTTTCGCAAATTCCGAACCTCCCTCGCACGCTCAGGCACACGGACGCTCCGACCGAGGTTACTCGTGTGCGAGAGCGCCCCGGAACGAGAGCCTCCCGAAAGTGCTGTCGAATAAAGTCGATTACGCCTCTACAACGCATAATTTCGAAATTGTAGGGACATAGCGCGCTAGATTGATCCTTCATCTAGCGATAGCGACTACGCAGAGCACCGAAATGTGCATAGCAAACTTGTGTTTTCTCAAATACCGAACCTCTCATTCGCCCCGTGCGAGCGCATCGTGGGACGGCTAGTCGGGCCTGTTCGCAGAGCCTCCCTCTGTTTTACCGATACAACCCCGACAACTCGGCTCGTTGGGGACTGACTTAGCTGAAATAGACATAAGCGTTCGTAGGGAGTCGTAGTACCGCCATATTGCATGCCTCTCAACTCGATGCTCAGCTGTTTGCTGTCTAATAAAGTCGATTACGCCTCTATAGCGCATAATTTCAAAATTGTAGCTTCATAGCGCGCTAGACTCATCTTTCATCTAACGATTGTGACGTCGTACGGGTCGCAAATATGCAGTAAAAGGGCATAGTTTGTAATTTGCCGGACCCTTGCAATCCTCGTGCATGTATATGGATCTACGCTGTGTGAGTCATGCACACTAGAGAGCGGATCTACACCCTTAACGGTTTTGCAGAACCAAAATGGGGGGTGACTAGTGATTCCTGTGCTCTCGGCACTCGACTTTCTGGTCGTGTTTCGGAAGTGCGGCGCACAGTTTCCCCCTCGAAATGGACCACCCGAGTCCACAATTCGTTACCTCGGGGTTGGGGAGCCCGGCGGCCGACGATTGGCCAATAGGCTTCCGTCGGCTGTCCCCCAACAACGGCGTTGGTTTCGAGGTGGCAGTGGTGTCTGGCCCGGACTGTCAAGGGTACGAGCTGACATTTCTATTGCGGAGCGTCGGCGCGATCGGATTCGACCGATCCCGTCGCACGTCCTGCGATGAAATGTTAGCTCAAAATCGGTCAGCTAGAAGACCGTACTCAACCAGTAGTAGCGTGAAACTGCAATTGCACGCCGTACTGGTACTCAACCTGTTGAGGCATGTTAACCTGGGTTGAGGTGCGTTGATCGTGCATCAAAACGATCCCTATCCCTGATTTCCGAACGCCTTTAGGTATAAGGGAGGGGCGGGTTGGCCAACAGGCTAAAGTACCGTCTTGGGAAATATCGTAGACACTGTCATCTGATTCTCTGGGAGTAATACGAATAGTAGATCCCCGGAGGTTAGCATATCGGGCCCAAGATTGATAGAGGGGCAGCCCATTGGCTGTTCTGGTGAGGTGGAGTGTTTCCCGGCGCACAGTGGTCCGAATTGAGAAACCGTGACCCATTTAGTTAAAACTTTTGAACCAGTAGAGATTTTGCAATGAAATTTTTACTAAAAATATTTAAGAAATAGTCATTTTTAACTGTAGGTAATTAAATTTTTTTGCATTTGTTAAACAATAATTTTTTATTAATTTTCATCGATATTTCTGATTTAAAAAAAATTTTCAAATAATCTTACAAACTATTATTTACTTTTTAAGTACGTATTTTTTATATTTATGTTTCATACATGTAACGTTTTATGGAATACGCAAAATTAAATGTGAATGATTAGGGACAGAAAGAAATTTTTATTTCATTCCAGTATCTTGTAATTGATGCAGAACATTTTGATTTTGCACGAAGATCTACAGTTGATCTTTAAATTGGTTATTAACACTATTTTCGTTTATAGTAGACGTCTTTCTCGTTAAGAATGTTGAAGTTTAGGAGGATCCTCCGTTCTTGCACAAAAGATTCTCAGACAATATTTATAGCCATACAAACAGAGTTGGAAGTGTTTCAAAAACTTCCGCTGAAGAGAAATCGATGGAAGTACAAAGTTTCCTGACTCGTGAATTCGACGAGCCCACCCCTTGCAATCTCATGGGTATTCTAGGATTAGTCAGTTAAGTTTCCAATAGTTTAAGAACATTTTGAGCACATACTTTCGACTTGAAATATTAACGAACTATTTCAAAATTACGAAAGAAAAGTTCATACATTACAGCTCAAGGAATATTTGAACCTCATAATTACTGTTGGCGGTATTCCTATTCAGTACGTATGCGAGAGGAAATAAAATGGAGGCTAGCGCCCGGTCGTTGCAGTTTTCATTTATGGATGCAATAAATGAATTAATTGAAAGTTCCCCAAAAATATTCCAATAAAAATGATCGGAGAAATATTTGAACCTAGCAATAGCCACTGCCAATATTCCACATTTCCTTCAACTAAAATTCCTGGTCAATATTCCCACTCACTGCAAAAATAAAATAACCGCGGACGCCAAGGATGGTCTCTAATTGGCAGACCTGGGTAAAAAATATTTCAATTAAGAAACACAAATATTTGCAACTACTATTTCTCACAACTGTGTTACATATGTTACATTCGAAACAATAATTTAGTATTAGTTTCAAATGAAACATGTGACGCAGTTGTGAGAAATAGTATTTGTAAATATTTGTATTTCTTAGCTGAAATATTTTTTACCCAGGTCTGCTAATTGGTCCCGCGGCGTTTTTCTTCGATTTCTCGGCGGGTCGCGGAGCGTGGAATTTTTCAAATAATTAATTTGATGAGCCCGGTAACCATGTTCCCAGCGACCTCCGAATGAATTACGGTCACCGGGCAAAGGGCAAAAGTAATAATTATCAGTATAGTAGGATTTCTTTTCATTGACCGATGCAAATTTTTCACCAGCACAAATTTCTTAGAGAAAATAAGCGAAGGGATGGTAACGTGACCACGGTTTTATGTTTCTTGAAGTCTGATCGTTAATATAGATTCATTTGAAGATTTGTTGAAAATGTAGGTTCACTAATGAGATAACATTTGACAAACTGCGGTATGGAAATAAAAATTTTTCAGTAAATTTAATATATATTATGAAAATAAGTCATTGTTGAAACTCTTACAAGAGTAAAAGTACCTCCTTAGCAGGAACAATGCAGGGAGTGTGAAAAATGTTACACTTCCTTGAAAGGGGTGATTCCTGAAGATCTTTGAAGTAACTTTTTCCTTTGAGAAAATCTTCTTTGAAGCTTTATGAAGGAATTATTAACGAAAAACACAGTCCAATCAGAACCTGGCTATTGCGGACGGTTTCCAGCTTGGCCAACTCCAACGCTCTCTCAGTCGTAGCCGCGCTCTGATTGGTCCGTGTTTTTCGTTAATAACTCCTTAACAAAGCTGTGGAGAACATTTTCGCATGTGCAAAAATTACATTAAATAACCTCAGGAATCACCCCATTCAAGAAAGTACAGGGTGTAAAAAAAATGTTCGGATCGGTGAAGATCTGTGAAAAAAAGTTGCCGCAAAATTGTCTTTGACCTTGAATTTTAAGGGCAAATTTTTGTATTATTGTATTTTATTCTACGCATCATGGGGACAAAAAGTGTCAAGGAAACGATGGGTCAAAACTCAACTCACCCATGGTTCTCTTGACAGTTTTTGTCCCCATGATGCGTAGAATAAAATACAATAATACAAAAATTTGCCCTTAAAATTCAAGGTTCAGGACAATTTTGCGGCAACTTAAAAAAAAAAACAAAAAGTGTCAAGGAAACGATGGGTCAAAACTCAACTCACCCATGGTTCTCTTGACAGTTTTTGTCCCCATGATGCGTAGAATAAAATGCAATAATACAAAAATTTGCCTTTAAAATTCAAGGTCAAGGACAATTTTGTGGTAACTTTTCTTCATAGATCTTCACCGATTCGAAGATGTAGAATACGCCTATGGCAACCAGGACCAAACATTTTTTTACACCGTGTACAACATTTTTTGGACACTCTATATTATCTAGAGCAGAGGATCTTACACTGTGGAGGATCCCCAGGATCCCCAGGGGTCCGCGAAACAATTTTTACATTAACTTTACAACCCCCAATTTTTAGCTTTCATTCAAATAACTAAAAAGCTAGGATCGGGATGGGGTCCGCAAAGAAAAATATTGTGCAAATGAGAAATCTCGGACTACATGAGTCTAGGAATCCCTGATCTAGAGGAAATTTGTTCCCTTACATACAGTGACTCCCACTAATATTCGGACACTTTTAAAAAGATCTACAAAACGTATTTTTTAAATTTTCAATATAGGTCCACATAAAAAAGTTGTGAAATGCAACTTTCAGTATTTTTTTATAATTCCGATGAATTGCGATTTTTCACAAAATTTTTTTTCGCATCCTGTGGCAAGCTAATTGCACTAGCTTGCCAAAAAAATTAAAATCGTATAGTACAATATTAAAAAAGTTATCGTCTTTGTAAGAGTGTCCGAATATTAGTGGGAGTCACTGTACATACATATAAATCCAGTAGACGCAACACATTATACTATTTTCCGCTAAATGTCTTGTTACATGAAAATTTGCGGGTGGATCCACAGTATCACTTCTTCCTCTAATACGAGTAAATAATCCAACAGAGCCGTGTGTCTCGTTTTACAGAACCACAGACATTGGGATCCCCGTGGACTGTCCGAATCTGATGCTGCTGTTCAATGTCGTTCAATTATTCCTGCGCGAGCTTTGCAAGAGCGAGAACCTGATCCGTATCGTGCCCATGGACATGACCGGGTATTACGGTGAGTTGTACAATCCCTTTTGTTCAATTCCCGGGAACAAACCGACCGGGTCAGGGTCACGCCGCGCTGTTTAAATAAATCGACAACGAGACCCGTTGCGCGCTCTCTTCATGAATGTAACATCGGGACGACCCAGTGACAAGTTGTTGAGGTCGGCCGGCGGACTAGATCCTGCGGTAACTTCATTCGCGCTGCCATAATCGGCCCGGAACTTCCCCGGGTGTCTCCGTTTAGATCTGTTACGTTGTCCGTTGATAAAACAAATTATGCATAGGCTGACCTGTCCAGTGAACGAACACCTAAGCGCTGTGTTCGTGGCTATTCTAACTTAACTGTTTTTTCCATAGATGGAACGAGGATCGGACAGTACCGATTTTTATTGTATAAGTAAAGTTAATGACCACGTAAATTTTGGATAGAATTAATATATTACATTTTCAAAGTCCACGTAAGTGTGGGCAGGAAGTTGCAATGGCATAAAAATCTGTATGTTGGATAAAATATTTAATACGGGTCATGTTATGTTGCGTTTCGTGTTGTAAGTCTGTGTTAACACGCTTTTAGCGAAACGGCATCGAGATTGTCTGCAACCAGGTATCCTGATTAAAGTTTTTATGAAGTTCTTATCGCGGAAGATCTTCTCCTAGTCCCGCATAATCCGCGACGAATTAATCACGATATAAAAATAATTACATAGGCTTTAAACCCGACGAGAAAAATGATAACCTAAATATGCACCAAACGATCATTTTTCACTAGCTAAATAAATTGAAAACTTCTTTAGAAATTAGTAGTAAGACAAAACTAACGATAATTGAGGATGAAGTACATAAATCAATTAACCCTCCTGGGCTTACGTGTTTCAAAAAACTAATTACACAATCTTCATTTTCATTTCAATGCGCGGAGATGAGCAAAATGTTGGTTTCGCTTTTATGACATTTCTGAATGGAAATCATGATAATTACCTTATTTATGTTACTATCTGCATAACGTAGCATAAAAAAATTTTATTAAAAAAATTAAACCGACTTCGAAACACACTAAAAAAATTCACTAAGAAGTATGAAATAATTTCCTTTTGATATCTATGAATACAAACCAACTGTTAATACAATTGATTACAATAAAATATTAAATAAATACAATACAATCGTTTCAGAGGCAGCGCAAAATTAAACATTTTCGACACTAGAAATTACAAAAATCATTAAATTCTTTCACATGCTTTCACATATTAATATATCTTCTGTTCCAACCTACTGATTGCCAAGTCCACGATATTCCAATGAAATCATAATCAGCACATCAGTGATTTGGAAAATATTCAATTTTGAGCCGCCTCCGAAAAGATTGTATTGTATATAATATTTAATTTTAATCAATTGTATTAAAAGTTAGTGTGTATTCATAGAAATCAAAAGGAAGTTATTTCATACTTTTCAGTCAATTTTTGAGTGCGTTTCGAAGTTAGTTTAATTTTTTGTTATAAAATTTTTTTATTTCACACTTTTCAGTAGAACGAGTAGAATTTGTAGAACACCGTAGGATGGTTTTATGGTCTTATTGTTGGTATAACAATAGTTATTAACAATAACAAATTCTATAAATTTTTACAAGTTGCATCATCGCAGCAGTATCTCCTACTAAATACGAAAGGTTTCATCGCGATCATTACATTCTTCGCAGAGTAACACCAACGAATAGGTTTTTTGCTATAACAGTAGTTATTAACAATAACAAGTTACATAAATTTTTGCAAGTGGGCTCATCGTTTGCTGAGCAAACGAAGCATTACGTTTTTTTTGCAATAAAAGTCGTTAGGAATAAAAAATACCAAAATTTTTATAACAGGACCACCCTGGGGACATACTCTACAAGATGCAAAAGGTTTCGTACCAATTGGTCCATCCATCTCAGTGTAATCGGTGAACATACATAAAAAAAGCGATAGAAGGCATTACAAGTCGAATTGAGTAACCTCCTCCTTTTTCGAAGTCGGTTAAAAACGATCTTCTAAAGGTAATTCGTTGGTCTTTTTAGCTTCCAACTTAATTGCAGCTTTCTTTTTGATCCAATACTTCTTCATTATTTTATGCTACGTACCTTCTGTAAAATAGAAACGCATCCTTTCTTAAAAACTGGGCAAGAACTAGGTTTTCTTAAATAAAAAATGAATTCGATTTTTTTTAAAGGAACGTTTGTGGCACAAAGTAGGGTTGTAGCTGATGCTCAAGGTTTTGAACACGGAGATACAAGTGTGAGCAGTTAACCTTTGTTAGACCTCGATCCTTTAAGCGTCATTTGTTCCAGTTTCGGGGATTCGGGGTGTCAAGTTTGTTTCGATTGTACCGCTTCAGATTCCCGGACCGGGCCGTCAAACATCGGCAACGTGATCTCTCAGATCCTCCTGTGCAAGCAGATCACGCCCAACTTCCACGAGGAGGAGCTGTGCAGCATCAAAAAGGACTCTGAGGAGATTCGAGAGCTGATCAACGAGCTGCAAGAGTTTATGCCCCAGTCGGACGGCGATATAGGTAACCTCGTATTTTCTTCCCTGCGCTATTTTTCCCGTCCTTTTTCACCTTTTCCGCCTTTTTCGCGTTGTTCGCTGAATCTTATTTTATCCTCTTGTTCCCACGACGGTCACGTTTGGCCCGTCCCGCACCTCGAATTTACCCGGGAACCCGAACGTCCCGGACGGTATTGCTTATCAAAGCGGAAATATATATCGAGGCTGCCTTTTTAACAGATAAAAGTGCTCGACGGTTCCCAAGCGAGACACCAGTGCTTTCCGAATGGGATTAACCATTCTATAAATCGACAGAATTCGCCCGTTTAGCCAACGATTTCCCTCGACACAGTAAAGAACTGTCTGTTGTCGTGTTCAGAGGATATTCTAGTCCAACATAGACGAAAGGGGAGATTTTCTTTCAATTAATCATACATTTTATATAAATAGAAAAAATGGTTAAGTTTGTTGCTTCTAGATTATGTAATAGATTGTTTTGCGATGTATTTCCATGAATATTTACATTAATTCTCTCTGTATTCTTAAATAACCATATCGGATCGAGTATATCGGTATGAACCACTACTATTCGAATTACAAAACTTGACTTATCGCGAATTTATTTGTCATAATGTATTATATTTTTATTTCTTCGATAATTTTACTATTCCGGAATATTTCTTGCGAGCTCGCTATGTCAAGGAGTCTCATATTTAAGAAAAGCGTAAAAATATTGTTGCAATCTATGGCAAACCTCGACAGAGTTAAACGAATAAGAACGGTATGAATAGATTCGCACGAGATACCGAGACGAGTTTTTACTGAACGTCGCTTTTCTCATTTGTTTTTCCCATTACGCTGTTTCAAACCTGGAAATAATACGTAATTCCAGGGGAAGGTAAATATACCCGCGGAAAACGCGCGACACGAGCGTTTTATTATAACGAAAATAATTACGGTTAACACAATATCGTACGGCTTTACAAATCGCAAGTGAGCCCAGTTTGTTAATGAGTTTTAGCTTCTCAGTCATCGTTTAGCTTACGTTTTACACAGTAACTTCTGTCTGCGGATACGTGTACGTGTAAACAGTCAGCATATCATGTAAAATAATATTGTAACACATTAGAATTCAAAACAAAATTCGAACGAAAATGTAGGTCACTCGTGGAAGGTAGATAATCAAATAAATTTTCCTGGAGAGTGATTTAAAATTAAAAAACTAGCTGGTTATTGTTGCTCGCTCGCTTCGCGAGCTTCGCAGGTGGGGGTATTGTAGCTCGCTTTGCGATTTCGCGAGAGGGTTAGTGGTACGGATGTTATTTGGTGTGTGACTCTCCACGAGCCACACAAAGAACTTCCCGATTCGTTAGTTGCAGTATATTATTATCATTATTTAGTGTACGTTTTAAGAAGATTATACGTCCTCAGGGAAGTTCAATAGTTTTCTACTTATCAAAATGTTTTCTGTATGGCGTCGCATTAAACCAACATCGTATGTTCGTTGCTCGCATGCTCCATTAACCATTTTTTTATATTAACTTTCAATTTCATCTCAGTTAATAATTCCTATTGAACTGTTTGTTTTTTTAATGGATTGTAATATAAATGTTTTTGTACTTTCATCGATATTCTTTGAAAATGTATTCTCGGCAGTAGCGATGAATAACTCACTCTTGCATTGGGATAATTTTCGATTATTCTAAGCGGTAACATTAGCATTAGTTGCATAATTAAAAAAGGAAAATAAAAAAAAAATTTTTTTAAAATAAATTTGTTTAAATTATTAAAAAAAATATATGTAATTATTATGTTTGTTTCTTCGGTGGAAAATTTCCGTCCTCTCGTATAATTTGCATTGTTGAATGAACTTCTTTCGAAAAAAACTAAAAAACTACTTGACCAATATGGACCAAAATCTAATCAGCTCTAAGTTACGACGGGGCACATCGATTGCATCATTCATCATTCTGATCGCATCGTTACTTTTTCAGAAAACGTTAACGAAAAATTTGATACCATAGAAACGGACATACGCGCACACACACACACACACACACACACACACACACACACACACACACACACACACACACACACACACACACCGACATTTTGATAAAAATAGTCTAAAATGAATCCAATGACCATGAAACGTGAAGACCTGTTAAAAATTCGATTTTCGATTTTCGGGGTAATTACCATAACTTCCCTATGAATCGGGAAGTTAAAAAAAATATGCACAAGAGAGAACTAATGCTTCAATACCTTACGTTTTAATTGCTAGAAACCCTCATGAAATCAAGGGTTGCAGAGGTCTGAGACTTTTCAGAATGGTACATAGATTATACAAGAAAGCGTCGTATCTTAAATATAAACATTACAAATGGTGCTGGGATCGATTGTCCATGGTTATCCACTTAAACTGGGCGTCGGAAACAAGCTCTCTGCCTTGCGAGCGATTCGGATTGCCCTCGGGGACAACGGTTTCAGGCAAATCGCGTCAAAGAAAATGCTAGAAAACTCACTCCCTTTATATAGAATGCTCCGAGCAGACAATTTTTTACTGCCGTTTTTTATATGCCCCATAGATTATCTTCTGCCCACGTTTAAACCCACGTTTAAATTACAACCGCTGACAAGAAACAATATAAATCGTAAACTTATAATAGCAAGTCGAGAAACGACCTCCATTCCTGGAAACAAATTGCAATGACGCTTTCATCAACGTAACATCAGTTGCAACAAGCTACTTCAAAGAATGAACATTGATTAAGACACAACAAGGTACAACTTATAACAAAATATACACGAGGTTTCAAGCTTTCCTTGACAAATTACAATGGTTTATTTTTTACGTTAAAAAATGACATCTATGTTGGAAAATTCGTTGCCATATGTTTCATGCATACAACTTACATTTCTTTGTGCATACATATACATATTCGTAACAGAACGTTCACTGCAGAATTCTTATAACTTTTTTATCTCCACTGTTCTTATTTCTATGTGAACAATTATCTTATTATCTTAGCATATGAAGTGGTTTGACACATAACGTGACCATTTATTTTTTTCCTCAAAACGAAACATCTACTCATTTGTAGGTAATAGTATGCGTATTCAAGAAAACATTTCTATTTATTAATGAAAAGACAGGAATGAATACGCGAAAATAAATAATTTACGTATTCTTATATTTTTTTGAAGAACAAATTTGCTTCAGTGTACATTCTCGCAACCGAGGTGAAAGCGAACTAGCTGGTTTCTGGCTGACTTAAAAGGGAACCTATTCAGATGAGACAAACCGATTTTGATGAAACTTATGTCAGATATAGTTCTTCGAAAAATATTTGACACGTGTTTTTTTATCAGCAACCATCCACTTTGAAGGGGTGAAAACAGCCCTCAAAATTCGTGGTCAGAGTCATATTTTCTGAGATATCTCAGAAACCGAAGGTCGAAAAAAATTGATTTTCTTTTTAAATTGTGTGTTTTTAATGGGAAACGTAGTCGTGCAAACAAATTTTAACAAAAAACATTTGTTTAAATAATATGTTAAAAATAAACGCTTATATTTCTGTAACACAAGCCAGAATTCCTTCCTCCGCATACCAGGTGCAAGCCCATATTTCATTATGCATAAATATTGTTAAATAGAAAAAAGAAAAAAATCCTAAAACATGTATCCCCTATTTTGGATGAGAGATCACACATAGTGTACAATAAAATTAACTAACGATATATAAGAGAATCCGAAAGAAAACATAAAATTTTTAATGTATTGTTTGAACAAACATATTTTGTTAAAATTTTTTGCACTACTACATTCTCCATTAAAAGAAAAACACAATTTTAAAAAAATCAAATTTTTCGATCTCTGGTTTCCGAAATATCTCAAAAAATATGGATCTGACAGCGAACTTTGAGGGCTGTTTTCACCCCTTCAAAGTGGATGGTTGCCAATAAAAGAAGATACGTGTCAAATATTTTTCGAAGAACTACATCTCGCATAAGTTTCATCAAGATTGGTTTGTTTCACCTGAATATGTTCCCTTGTTAGAATGTGTGAGACTTATTGGCATGCCGTCATCGCTGAGCTACGAGGCGCTATTGTCGGATGATTTTTCGCGTCCTTTTTTGAAATTGTTACCGTGGATTACTCTCTTTCTAAAAACGGGACATTCCGGCGTCCCGAAGCTGTGCTAGGGGACAACAAGAGAGGCTACCTAAAAAGGAGACATATGGTCACATTAGTCAAACAGGACTCCTTTGAGCAAAGAACAGAAGTGTCAGAGGGCCGAAGAGGGAACGCATTGTTGTATGTGAAAAACGAGTCACATGCGTTTCACCTTCGATACTCAAGTGAGCCAAAAAGGGACTAAGATTGGCCCTTATCAGAGATTATATTTAGTAGATACGGGCAGGGAGCTAGTCCCGTATTCGCCGCACGTCATCTCAGGCGGAGTCGACCCCACCCTCTTGCCCTCAACCGCCTTTTTAAAGAACTGAAGAAGGGTGAAAGGTAGTGGGTAAGTGTAGTTTTCCCTCTGATCTACAAAAAGAAGTCAAACCGTATTCCTGGAAGCAAAAATTAAATGTTTTCGGCGCATTGGTTCGATCTAGTAATAATTCAAAACACTATTTGCAAATATTCACAATATTTTATTTTAACAACATTGTGTCTGTAATGAAACCAAAACATAATTATATTCATTAATTATTTAAACTTATAAGGATTGAACACACGCGTAACATGCTCTAAGAAGAAAAATAAAAATAGAAAACCAAAAAACATGTTACTTGCGTAGTGTCGCAAAATAACTTTAAAATAAACAATTTAGAAAAATCAATAGTCTGCGTAGGACCCACATGTTGCTGCCTAGACAGTCACTATGGTAGTGAGGAATGCGAAGAAAGCTAAGAAAACCAATGGCTGATCGTGTATCGATCCATTGGCCAGAATCAATGTAAGGCGGTAATTTCAAAAATAGAACATAACACTTTCCATACTTCACCGCCTTACATTGATTCTGGCCAATGGATCGATACACGATCAGCCATTGGTTTTCTTAGCTTTCTTCGCGTTCCTCACTATCATAGTGACTGTCTAGGCAGCAACATGTGGGTCCTACGCAGACTATTGATTTTTCTAAATTGTTTATTGTAAAGTTATTTTGCGACACTACGCAAGTAAGTAACATGTTTTTTGGTTTTCTATTTTTATTTTTCTTCTTACAACATGTTACGCGTGTGTTCAATCCTTATAAGTTTAAATAATTAATGAATATAATTATGTTTTGGTTTCATTACAGACACAATGTTGTTAAATTAATCTCTTGAAAATGATCTAAATTCAGATCGATACGTCGAGATAAAATATTGTGAATATTTGCAAATAGTGTTTTGAAGTATTACTAGATCGAACCAATGCGCCGAAAACATTTAATTTTTGCTTAAAGCTTATTACGATCGCTATACGTTAAACTGTTACCGTATTCCTGGAGTATCGTGTTGTATCGATACTAAATTAAACGAGATGTAAAATTGATACGAATAAGGAAGATGCATTTCACTCCGCATCCAAACCATGTTTTCAGAAGACCTTGCAACGATTTTATTAATACGTCTAGATACTTGAAGTGAAAACTGTCTACACCTACACCTGATTTTTTAAAGTACGTTTTATTAACTTTTATCGATTAACAATAGTATTTTTTTATCGAAAATTTGTATCCTAAAATTGGACATTTGATATGCAGCAATCTGATAAGAGGACTCGTGTAATTTTTGCACGGTGTTCCATCGACAGCTTTCAGAAGATTGTGTTGTAAGATGGTTAACCGTACCAGAGTATAACCAGATGTTCAGTAGACAATCAATCGGTTACTCTACCTGCGAGACGCTGTCTCCGGAACCCACGGGAATCGTCCGGCTGAATTCTGTCGTTCAATCGATGGATAATTAAGGCCACCGTGCACCATACGGCCGAGAATCGAACCGGATAACTTCTATAGCGAGCTTTATCCTTTCTGGAGGTAATACGTTTGTTCCTTGGAATCAATGGGACCCGAGGAAACCGTGTGAGAAGGACCATGAGCCAGATGGACGGAGACGGAGAGAACTTGTTCCCCTTTGAAATCCAGACCTTGGCCTACGGAGTAACCCGATTAGAGATGGTTGAATAGAGAGGGCGGGAAGGGGAGCTGCCGGTAAAGAGAACGAGCAAGACGGACTGGAGATGCGACGCCGTCACAGGACAAAAGGGTGCGTCCGTGGATACCCGCGATCGAGTTAACATTAATCCAACCGAGCCTTTAAAGTAACTTGTATATGTTGTCTTCGACAAATGACATGGCCCTATTCATCCAGACATTTCGTAATTTTTTTACAAAATACGACAAAATAACGTGTCCAGCAAGTGTCCACAGAAACATCTTTTACAATCTCAATACTTGCAAAATCATGAATCTGAAATGCATCGTAATCTTTTGACGGGTCCGGTAGTTCTAGTATCAACTAGCCTCACTCTCTATGATCGTATCTGGGTGCTTTTCGAGGGAACAACGAGACGCTAGCAGGAGGGAGGAAAGGAGAGAGAGAGAGAGATGGAGTAAAGGAGAAACGGAGGAACGAGGTTTGACATTGGAACAGGAACCAGGACAAGGTCGGCCGGAAGCACCGACTTCCTCGAGCGCTCCGCGGGCGGAAATTCACGCTCGAGAGGGAACGTGCGCTCGTACTCGCGCCTCTCCACACACACACACAAAATAAGAAAACAAACGGAATCGCCTGGTTTCTCTATAAAACGAGAGCTCCGGGAGCTTTGTGTATGCTGTATACAGAGAAAGAGGAAGAGAGAATACGAGAGAAAGGGGGCCAGGCAAAGGTGTAGCGGAAACACGAGTGAAAAGGGTGAACGCACGACTGAATTCCGTAGTCGTCGGCAAGAAGTTTCGCCGAAAGACCTTCCGCCTCGTTGGCTTTTTGTGTACACGATGCTACACACTCGATTCCTTTCGCTTGTGAATCGTGTCGCTGCATGTGCGCCAAGAAAATGTGATATTTCATAAAGGTGCATGCTTTGCCGAGCATTTGTTGCGTCGCGCGTCGGCCAGGTAGAAACATTGTCTTCGAGACTGTGCTCTGGGTGTTACGGGGGTACGGTACCCATGGATCTTACTAGAATATTACTAGAAAAACAAGTAAAAACAGTGTTTGCGGGAAACCATTGTTTGTAGTTATACAAGCATGTTACGAGCTGAGTGAGGGCTCATTGTAAAGAGGAAGGTTCATCGCAGGTCGCTCTGGTCATGATTTTGTTAGATTATGTTTATATTTAATAATATGAGCGTCCAAAGTAGGAGAAAAAATCGAGACGACTACCCTCAGGTTCCTATGTATTTTTCTAATACAAAACAATTATTCTGACTTAAATCATGACCAGAGCGACCTGCCATGAACCTTCCTCTTTACAATGAGCTCTCACACAGCTCATAACATGCTCGTATAAGGACAAACAACGGTTTCCCGTGATTGCATTCAACTTCCCATATTTCGTTCATACAGACAGAGTCTAGAGCAAGTCCAGAGCCAATTTTAGTTCAGCTAGTTAGACCAGATGGCGCCTAGTCAGGAGAACTGTCAGCGGAGATTCGTAACAACAAAAATATAAAGGGTTTGAAGCCACTCGGATTCATTAATAACAATAAAGATATTGACAAAAAGAAAAAAACTTGTAATGATAGCGAAACTTAGTTTAATTCGCGCTAGATTGATACAAATGTATGTTCATCACTGTTGCCAAACTGTTTTTCAGCGTGGAGGTTGGTTACACTGATATATACACTAGATCCATGGGTACCGTACCCCCTTACGTACAATGCTCGTTTAGGTGTCTTCAGATCTTTAACGTTTCTCTTCGAGTTCGTTTTGCAGTCGATGGATTTGGGAACGTTTCTCCAGGTTGACGTCCCTGGTATTAAATCATTCTTCTTGTTACATTTCAAGAACATGTACTCTCGTTTAAGATTTTACTTCTCCCACAAGTCGTTCCAGTTAGCCCAATCCATAAATTTCCACTTTCACTAAAAGTAAGACATTTCCAAACTGACTTTGCTGCAAGAAAACGTCCATATCTTTTGCCGGACCGTAGCGAATGGCCTCCTCAGACTTTACGACCCTTTATCTCCATTCGAATTTTCTACGGGAATTGCTTGTACATCTAAAACATTCTCACGCGATAGCAAAAAGGATAAATTCAGATCAGTTTCTGAATTACGGTTCAGGGACGCCTACAAGCACTTTGATTTAGTACTCCACTATTTTTACGAGAGTCGCGATATTTTTACCACCTGCAATATTAACTTTCTTAGGCCATTCTCAGCTGACCCTGTACCCCCACCTACGAATCGATTTGAAATTGCTTTTCTCTGTAGAAGAATCTGCAGGGCCGCCCTTGCTGGTCCTCGAACTTTATTTCTCGCACCCCGACTGCAAATTTTTGCTTCACCCATATTGAACCCTCTACCCTCAACCACAGGGTGAAGATATCACAGGAATTTAGACATGTTATTGTATTACTCAAAACATGAAAATAGAAGAACATTTTCAACTGTTCTCTGTTTCTCACAATTGATTTCAAGAACAGGCTGAGTCACCCCAGTATTTCACCTGAAACACTTCCGTAGTTTTTAGCAGTAGTAGGAGAAAAATGTATGGAACGTGTGATTACATGTTTTCGTAAACTAGGAAGGTATGTTTCCAGTATTCATTTAAATAGCGGAAAAGCAATCGGCACGAACTTATGGGCGACCAAACAGCTTCGACAGCAAAGGGGTTGGAAAAACCGGATCGCATCGAATCGCGAGAGTCTTCGACATTTGGCAACGCTTTTATTTCGCAATCGGTGCTTTTACGAGGGCCGCCGTATTCGCGAGGGCGCTCGACAGATACAAATGTCAGCGCGCTGCGTCGACGGAGGAATAAATAACGGGCGCGACGAACGAGAAAAGCGATAGAACATTATTTAACGTTAAACAGAGATCGGGTCAAGGATAGATGAGCACATGGAAACGAACCCGTGGGCAACGCGTTCTCGCTGTTCGCCGCGGTAACGAGAATTTCGACGACCGCGCGGAAAAAGGATGGGAAAATTGAGGCTCCGAGAGGGAAATGTGCTCGACCGCGGGCCGATAAAGCAATTCGGGTTACGATTCGCGGAATAATCGCGGCCGCGAGTGGTCGCGCAAATGTTTCCATCCGACAACGGGCTGGCTGACTTCAAGCCGACCGATTCCGATCCGATTATCTAAAGCTACCATGTCCACGTTCAAGCAACAACAAGCAACTTTTAGAAGAAGATGCATGTACAAATGAGTTTGCAACACAGTGCTCGAAATTTCCATAGTTTCGTACTTCTTTGTTGGCAATTTCGGTTGATTTACAAAAATTAAATACGCTTTTAATATTTATGTTACATTACGATGATTACAAAGACATCTGAAAGGTTTCGAAATAGAATGTCTTCTCATTCAAGTAATCAAACTGAAAAGTATGTATTTTTTATGAAGGGTTGTGCGCAATTTTTATATTTCCACTCAATATAATACTTTATTAACTTCCCGATTCATAGGGAAGTTACTGTAAGTACCCCGAAAATCGAAAATCGATTTTTTAGCGGATCTTCACGTTTCATGGTCATTGGAGTCATTTTAGACTATTTTTATCAAATTGTTAGTGTGTGTTTGTGTGTGTGCGCGCGTGTGTATGGCCGTTTTTATGTTATCAAATTTCTCGTTAACGTTTTCTGAAAAAGTAACAACGCGATCAGAATGATGAATGATGCAATCGATGTGCCCCGTCGTAACTTAGAGCTGATTAGATTTTTATCCATATTGGTCAAGTAGTTTTTTAGATTTTTTAGTTTTTTTAGTTTTTTTCGAAAGACGTTCATTTAAGAATGCTATCTATACGAGAGGATGGAAATTTTCCACCGAATAAACAAATGTAATTATATATATTTCATTTTTATTTAAAAAAAAATTTTTTTTTTAATTATGCAACTAATGCTAATGTTACCGCTTACAACTAACGAATCGGGAAGTTCTTTGTGTGGCTCGTGGATAGTCACACACAAAATAAAAAAAACCATTAATAGCTGTATGCCCCACTAGCAACGCGTACCACTAACCCTCTCGCAAGAGCAGTCCTACCCGCGAGCTCGCGAAGCGAGCGAGCAACAATAACCAGCTAGTTTATTTTACAAAATCAACAGGTTTCATTGAATACTTGTATGTTAATATTGTACATTCCTAACATTTTTCAAAATAACTTGAAAAACTCGGTTAGTCATACTTCTAATTAAGGTTTGTAACGTTGATACATCTACAACACCACGTTTGTCTTGTACTACTTTTAAGTTCGGCAACAGTAGCAAATTGTTTTCCATTTGCGTACACCTTGCGAGATAGTATTCCCCAAAGGTTCTCTATGGGGTTAAGGTCCAGAGATCGGGAGGGCCACTGCATTAATTGAATATTTTTGTTTTTAAACGTTCCTTACTGTCATCCGAACTTATTTCTTCCATTAACGGAATTAGAGCGTCTTCCAAAAGTTCTGCGTATTTTTCAGAATTCATTTTCGTTGGTATCCAACACATCAGGGTCTTCGTGGAAAACTCCACACCATGACACTTCCATCACCAAAATTTCGACTCGTGGCAATGTCATGTGATCTACTAAAAGCGTGCCAATAGTACTTAAAACCATCTGGTCCGTCGAAATTAAACTTTTTCTCATCCGGAAAAATTACTGTACCCCATTCTTTATTCCACGACATATGAGTTTTGGCAAAAGCGAGTCTTGCTTCTTTATGATACCGCGTTAAAAGCGGTTTCTATGCCATTTTTGTCCATACGAAGTGCTTTTCTTTAGAATTTGTTGAACACGTCTTTGAGATACTGGGAGATCGAAATCCGTTTTTTATCTGCCGTGCTGTTACATTGTGATTTGAAGCAGCACGTAAAATTAACGAAGATTGCTTCGACTCAACTTTTTATATCCACCCTACGGATGATTCGTGCCGTATAAATCACCTAACCTAACATAATCATTTATGACACGATGAGAGTTGTTTATTTTTAAGGCTGTTTAAAACATACATGAGAAAATGTCGAACAAAAGTTGCTTCAGTCTGGATGTAACTTAACGTTTGTCTATTTCACAACTAAAGTCGGAAAACACGTGGTGGTGTTCATGTCACGGGTCGAAGCTCCGTGACAAATTGTTCTTGGACTTTATTTATACGCATGTTCCGGTATTCTCTGGTAAATTCTACTTCATTAACGCATTGACTGCCCACTCAAAACCACAAACATTGGCCGAAACCTAAAGCTATTAGTCCATAAAACAGAAACGGAAAGCTTAATATTATCTCCTCGTCAGTATCCTTCTAATACTTAAATGATTAGTAAATTATAAACAATTATAACTATGTGTAATATATGTTGGATCACTCTATCGGTCACTCTAGTAAATAGTTGGTAAGTAACGTGTCGATTCCATTATTGTAGGTCTTTGCGTAAAATTTGAAAAAAATAGAACACAGCCTTATTATTCCAAAAATTTATGAAAACGATTGGACCATAGCAGCGGTAATTGCTTCGAATCAGTTGGATCCCGTCGTGATTAAACCAGTCGTATCCGGAAAATTTATACGATAAATTATAAACAATTATAACAATGTGTAATATATGTTGGATCACTCTATCGGTCACTCTAGTAAATAGTTGGTAATTAACGTGTCGTTTCCATTATTGTAGGTCTTTATTAAATCGGTCGTGGTTAAATCAGTCGTATCCGGAAAATTTATGCGGTAAATTATAAACAATTATAACAATGTGTAATATATGTTGGATCACTCTATTGGTCACTCTAGTAAATAGTTGGTAATTAACGTGTCGTTTCCATTATTGTAGGTCTTTGCGTAAAATTTGAAAAAAATAGAACACAGCCTTATTATTCCAAAAATTTATGAAAACGATTGGACCATAGCAGCGGGAATTGCTTCGAATCAGTTGGATCCCGTCGTGATTAAATCAGTCGTATCCGGAAAATTTATACGGTAAATTATAAACAATTATAACAATGTGTAATATATGTTGGATCACTCTATTGGTCACTCTAGTAAATAGTTGGTAATTAACGTGTCGTTTCCATTATTGTAGGTCTTTATTAAATCGGTCGTGGTTAAATAAATAAATTAAATTAAAGTAACGTTTCGTTTCCATTATTGTAGGTCTTTACGTAAAATTTGAAAAAAATAGAACACAGCCTTATTATTCCAAAAATTTATGGAAACGATTGGACCAAAGCAGCGGAAACTGCTGCGAATCCGTTTGATCCCGTCGTGATTAAATCAGTCGAATCCGGAAAATTTGTTCGAATTAAATTGGTGTCCGGGTGCAGTTAATGTGTAATCAGTGAGTAGGACGTATTATCTGTGCCGAGCTCGGGGTCAAGGACGATAGCAGTTTCATTTTTACGCCCGCAACGGGCTCGCAGTTTCCCGGAAAAAATGTCAGAGTTCGGTGAAGGGTTTCGCTGGGTTCAATGCGGAAACGAACGAATGAAACCGGGAGCGGGGAGAAGGGGGACAGATCGAGCGAGCAGAACACGGCGACCGATAAAGTGAGTAGTGGCCACATCGCGGACAAAAGAGCCTGATTTTTTATTTAATGCTCTGCGCGAAGCGGACCACTACCAAACGGATGTAAATTAAAAAATCACGGCTCCTTTAGCACGCCACTTTCGACGCGAGCATGGTTTGCAGCGATAGCAGCAGTTAATAATTGCGCTGCCGCCGAAAAAATCACGGGTCTAAGCCACTTCCGGGCGAACGGATATTCTGGGTTAAGTCCAGTTTCTACCGACGAATAGCGAAATTGTGACGGCCACAGCGTATGCGTTTTGTCTGGAGGATATAATACAGAAATATGGATATAGTGTTTGGAATTTCTACAATGAAAATAGGACGAGAAAATTAATTAACTCTTGCTTTGTTTCTGTTACCTCTTGGCTTAAAATTCATTTCAGACATTTTCATCTTAAATTCTAACGCCGAGCTTGGAACTTTGCCATTCTGACAAATAAATGTAACCACTTGCTATAAAAATAATGTGCTGGCCATTTCATGTTTGTTCTTTTTTATTTTCTGCAACTTGGAAAATAATATATAGAAGATCAGTGGCAATAATCGTGTTTTTGTAGTTCTACAATGCGCGAACGCCAGTGGAAACCAACCCTTAGGCGTCGCAATTTATCGCGGTTGCCGCGTCGGAAATGTTAAGCCCCCCTTTCATCGTGCTTCGAGTCGCATGATTTTTCCGCTTTCCATCCAGCTGCAACGGTATTACGATTCTGAGCTTGTCTGGCTAATGGCGAGGATATTCCACTCGCGCGAGAGCTCAGAACTCGTCTCGCTACAATTTGTGCGATAATTTTTCACGCATTTCCAGCCAGCTCTTCGCGAGGCAAAGCAAAGCTCCACGATTTTCCAGCGTTCCGTTTCGTCTTCTCACCCCTGGCACTCATTAAAACGCGCGTTTTGACAGGTAGACGCGATGCATAGTTCTCGCGCGTCTATCGACGTTGATCTTCAGACAGCGGATTTTATGCATTCATGGCAAAACTAGGCAATTCGTAAGAGTACAACGATTGAAGGTATCTTCTTTAAGATATGAACGCTAGTTTTACGGAGCACTAAAAGTGGCTAAAAATACCAAGAATACAGGGTATCTCAAAATTCCTTCTATATCCGGAAGTGGGAGGTTCCTGAAATCATTTGTAACAACATTTTCTTTGCAAAATTGGCGTCCGCGGGTTTGTTAATGAGTTATTAACGAAAAACACGGACCAATCAGAGCGCGATCTAGACGCGTGTTCGAGCAGTCGGCTAGTTAACAGTTGGTGCGCCGCACAATGGAAATTTTCGACGAAATCTGTGTCAAAATCAAAGAACTTTCGATAGAAATGAGATAGAGCAATGAAATTTTTAAAAAATGAAGCTGAATCTTTGCAGAATATAAAATAATTATAGCTATTGTGGTACGAAAGCTTTTTAACCTTGAAATAATTCGTTAAAGTTGCACAATTTTAAGAAAATTGTTGTTTTGCCAATACCACGGGCGGAAAAATTTTTTTTGAACATGCTATATATCATTTCCCGTAGATTTTTTCACGCTGATTTCAAATCTGGCCACAAAATTTGTCTACGACCTCAGGATTTTCCAAAAAATTGATTTTTGTGAAAAAAAACCAATGAAATCATCATTTCTTCGTTGAAATGATTCGATAACCCACTGATTTGTTTCATTTTGTGATTTGTGAACATTTTGACATAGTATGAACATAGTTTTACATCGATATGAAGCAGTGACTTTTTCAATTTTTGTCCATGGTTCAGCACACTGTGCGCCCGGTCGACTGTGACAACACGCGTCTAGATCGCGTTCTGATTGGTCCGTGTTTTTCATTAATAACTCCTCAACAAAGCCGCGGACGCCATTTTGCAAAAGAAAGTGCTGCTTCAAATGATCTCAGGTACCTCCCATTTCCGGACGTTGAAGGAATTTTTATAAAAATTCTAAACAGAATAACTATATTAAATTTTCCTATAAATTATTTTTCCAATCATAGTAATTGTAGACTTAAAAATTTTGAACCCGCTATTTTGACAGGACCCTTGAATCTAGTGTTAAAGAAGGAAAGAAATTTCTGCTAGTTCCTTGCAATCGATGCAGACAATTTTTATTTTCTATAAAGTTCCGCAGTCTAATGATCTTAGTGCGATCGGTACACACGCTGCAGAATATCGACTTCGGAATAGCCTCTGGCAGAATCCTTGCTGTAATGTAAGATATCGAATAACACAAATGTAATTGGAGACTGTTATCCAAGCAAGTTGCGGAAATAGGTACCTTGCTTCCACTGTACTCGCGAATAAGACAATCTGCGTTCTGTGTGTGCTTGTCGCATCGTTCCTGAATATTGATGGCTAGTATACAATAGAAGACGACCCTGTTTCTAGCTCTGATTTCGTGCGATGAAAATTTACGAGCAGAAATTGTCGACAACAATGTTTCAACCATATTCCACTATAACGTATATTATTAATTTCCTTTAATCGTCGAAAAATTCGACTTTCTTATTATTAATTTGCTGGATGTGGCCGAATAACATGTCGAAGCAAGTAGGGGATTATCCAATCTGTCAGAGTAAATCGAAATGAAAGGAGAAACGTTTTTATATAAGGTGAAGTGCCCTATGTCTGTACAGCATGTTTTCCTATTTTTAATATTATCACTTCAGATAAACAAAAATAATCTTTTAAGAGTTTTAACATACATTTCAGAGTTTGTAAAGTATTTTAAAATAAAAAATCATTGTTTAAATTAATATCTTAATTGTATTAACAAGAATAATTCAAACCTATAGTTCGACATATTAAATCCAATCTAAGCTAGTGCCTGGACAGAAGTAAAGCCTATACCGGGACAAATTCAATTTACGAGTTAATCGAGTGAACATGTTGTATTCTTATCATAGATTATAGTATTGTATTATTTAAACAAATATATATTTATATTGTTAGCCATTGATGGTGCTTCTCGTTATTTACGATCCCACAACATATAATTATATCTATAACATCGAGCTTTATTATATTTTTAACAAATTACATATCAAGATATTATTGTATTCAATTTTATCCAATATAATTTTTACTTCTTGTTGTAAAGCAAGCATTTCAAGAGGCAATACTACTTTCTCCCTATTCTCTAATTGAGTTCACAATTTTGCTTTCTCTTCTTTAATGTCATCTTTTTTCTATTATTAGATGCTTTAGACCTTATTTTTTTAATTTAATTAATATCTTTAATTTGTTGTGTAATTAGCTTTTTGCTTTCATGTAATTTTTTATTGATTTCTTGTTCTTTTTCTTTTCTAATTTTGTTTTTCCTTTTTTCCTGTTTGTTTGTCAATGTTCTTCTTCTATAGTTCTTCTTCTTAAATTTCCTACAACGGATGCTCGAAGTGAACCACTTTCCTTATTTTTACTTATATCTTCGCTAAAAAATTAAAAGTTCATTTTAATCACTTTCATGTATAAAAAGGGCGCACTGAATTTCTTTTGCACGCGAGCGACTCGTACCCACGCGGCGGACGTGAGTAGATGTCCCTTTTGAGAAATAAATTGTCATTTTAATCACTTTCACAGTACATGAAAAAATAAGTCGAAAATATAGGTTAGAATATTTTCATGTGAGGCGTTGTGTTCGAGAAAATCGACTTTTAGTCGGGTACGTGCTTTAGCATATGGAGAAAGTAGAATTGGTTGATTATGGTCAGACGCGTCAGACGATTCCTATCACAATAGCACGTGTATCGGCTGCATTTTCAAACTCGATTTCCTCGAAAACGAGTTGCCAAACGAAAGAATATTATTCCTTTTTTCGACTTATTTTTTCATGTAGTATCACCTCCTTTTCGCTTGTTCCATCAGTTACGAAACACCCTGTATATACTATACAGTATATACCTAAAACAATTAATTTGTTGAATAATTCCTCATAGATGCATCTTGACAATCTCAACAATCGTAAATTAAATTATTATTTTAGACTTTTATATTTTTATATTTTATATTTGTAGGAAATGTATGATTTGTATGATGTTACTTGTTGTATGAATGTGAGAATCGAGAATCGTGTATGTGTGCGTGAGTGCCGTGATATTGCGATTGCGACACATCTTGTTAAATCAATATTTGTGCTAGAAAATTTATAAACATTAGAAAAAGTAGGATATAAACGGACGTGTTCACGTAGCGATTCGACTTTTTCTCGAGATACGAAACACGTCATCACGTTTGATTTAAATACGATACGTTTACGTTAATTTCATATATCAGTTGTGTATTTTCTTTTCGAATTAAAAACAGTTATACAGTTATTTAATATCTTTTCGCTTACATATTTTATATATTAGTTAGATTATATTATATGTTGATATTGTATATTTTATATTTTATCTTTTATATTTTATATTTTATATTTTATATTTTGATAGATTCTAATAGATTATGCAGACAGATAGAACGAAACTAAATTGTAAAGGGAACGGGACTCTTTGTAACCCGTAATGGGAACAATAAACTATTACATACAACAATCGTAAATTAAAAATATTAGAAACTTGGTGTTAATGATCTTCATAAATTGAAAATGGTATATCGATGTCCTTAGACTGTTTTAACTTCTTCAGTCTTAAATTGCATCGTTTCGTTTTCGCCATAAACGCATAAAATCCACAGCCTGAACAGATGTTTCCAATTGTTCCGAATTTTTATCAATTGATTACTTAAATAACTTGAAAAGCTTGGCCCTAAGCATTGCACACAATATCCCAATGTCAATATACACGTAATTGTGCATTACAATATTATTATTATTGTATTCATTTTATTATTATTATATTCATTCGAAGTAAGGTATAAAAAAGCGTCCTCAGGAAACCATACAAGAAAGAAAGAAAAAGAAGAAACCCGAATTGTCTTCAATCTGGGAATATCCGGCTTTTTAACCGTCGAAGAAAATTCCCCTCGGTTAGCAACGTATTCGTCAGAGGCTTGGACGAGCGAAATTACCCTCCATTAACTAATTACTCGCTGAAGAGGCCAACCATTTGGCCGAACAATTTAACGGGGCTAATATCAAACAATTGCGAAATAATACGTCCCGTTCGAAATGTTTGCTGGTTGGTTCTCGACAAACAACGCTGGCAATGTTGGTGCGTCGATATTATACGATAAATAACTTCTTTCTCGGTTGCCTGAAATCAATTTAAAAGTTTCGAGCGACATTCCGCGAGGCAGAAGGGAGAAACATTGATAGAATCAACTCTAGACAGGAGTGATTGATTTCTCGCCTGGTTCACCGGTTCATAAAAATTTTCTTATACCACATGATAATCAACCAATTTAGCTTATAATTGCACTGCAGATCTTTATGCAAAATGAAATCTTTCTGTACCAATTGCTAAAAACGTATCTGGAGCTGCATACTTGATCATTTAAATTGACGATTAACTTTTGGACTGTTCTAGGCTTTCAAAAATTCTAAAAAAGTTGTGTAATACGTGTTTAAGTACCTATTTTAATGTGTAATCGTTGGAACGTTAAATGTTTAAAGTATTAACTAGAAAAAGAAATATCGAGAAGTTTAAAAAAATAGCCAAATTTTCAACGTTCGATTTCACCCCCTAAAACTGAATTTGGACAACAAAATAATCACGTGACACATAGAAACTAATGATCACGAGTTTGAACGTGTATTGAAAATTCACGTGGACACGTGTAACGAGTATATACGTGTTTGAGTTCGTGTAATGTTGAATACACGTGTACTAATAAGGTAATAAGGGTGTCCCAAAATTCCTTTAATATCCGGAAATGGGAGGTTCCCGAGATTATTTGAAGCAACATTTCTCTTCACAAGAATGTCGACCGCGGCTTTGTTTAAGAATTATTAACGAAAAACACGGACTAATCAGAGCGTTCGATGTAGCCGTGCTATGATTGGTTCATGTTTTTCGTTAATAACTCCTTGATAAAGCCACGAACGCCATTTTTGCAAAGGAAAATGTCGCTTCAAATAATCTCAGGAACCTCTCATTTCCGGATGTTGAATGAATGGGCCCTATGCATATCCGTGTACTTCTCAATAAACGGATACATGAATCATAATTTTCGCGAGTAGTGTTTTGATTTTAAAAATCAGCTCGAACATAGCTCGAAAAGTTGAAAGTGAGACGTAGCGAAACGGAGTCGAATATTCAAGGCCAGAAGACAAGTCCTGCAACTTTAAACGAATGTCGCCAGAAAATTAATTCAGTAATGAAAATGCTGGTGATAATCGATGGAGATTTGTTAAAACAACTTGCTGCAAAATTAATTTTGACCTTGAATTTCAAGGTCAACATTTTTTACGATGCAATACGACGCAATGACAAACAATGTGGACTTTGAGATTTAAGGTCAAAGTTAATTTTGCCGCAAGTTTTTTTAACAAATCTCCACTGCTCCAGAGCTGGAGAATCACGCTAGTGATTAGTTACTTAGTTACTTAGTTACTTAATTACTTAGTTACTTGGTTACTTAGTTATTTAGTTACTCAGTTACATAGTTACTTAGTTACTTAGTTACTTAGTTACTTAGTTACTTAGTTACTTAGTTACTTAGTTACTTAGTTACTTAGTTATTTAGTTATTTAGTTACTCAGTTACTCAGTTACTTAGTTACTCAGTTACTCAATTACATAGTTACTTAGTTACTTAGTTACTTCGTTACTTAGTTACTTAGTTACTTAGTTACTTAGTTACTTAGTTACTTAGTTACTTAGTTAGTTAGTTACTTAGTTACTTAGTTACTTAGTTACTTAGTTACTTAGTTACTTAGTTACTTAGTTACTTAGTTACTTAGTTACTTAGTTACTTAGTTACTTAGTTACATAGTTATTTGGTTACTTAGTTATTTGGTTACTCAGTTACTTAGTTACTCGGTTACTTGGTTACTCGGTTACTTGGTTACTCGGTTACTTGGTTACTTGGTTACTTGGTTACTTGGTTACTTGGTTACTTGGTTACTTGGTTACTTGGTTACTTGGTTACTTGGTTACTTGGTTACTTGGTTACTTGGTTACTTGGTTACTTGGTTACTTGGTTACTTGGTTACTCGGTTACTCGGTTACTCAGTTACTCGGTTACTGAGTTACTTAGTTACTTGGTTACTTGGTTACTTAGTTACTTATTTACTTAGTTCCTTAGTTACTTAGTTACTTCGTTGCAAATGTAGTCACGACATATACATATATAACTTTAAAACACCCTGTACAAATATTACGATCCGTGTATTTCAATACCCGTGCACCCAGTACGCGGATTAATACACGCGTTTTCAATAAACGTTCGAAATCGGTGGTCGTAGGTTTATGAAAATGTTTCTCGTCAGCCACGATAGGCGGCAGCACTGTTGCTTGTCCCGTTGCTTCTCACGGCTCAGCTACTTGTTGTCGAATAATGAAAATTGCGCCTCGATAACATAAAATGAAGCCATTCTTAGGATACGTCTCCCATAGATTAATCTTTTATCTAGCGATTGTGACAAGCTAGAACACGGAAATGTGCACTATAGAGTCAGGAATCGAAAACTACGGAACCCTTACAACCCCCGTGTACGTTTATGTGTCTAGCGCTGTGTGCGTCACTTGCACTACAGAGCGGATCCACACCCTTAACGAAATCTCGGCATTCTGTCTGCTTGCAGAGAAGTACACGGCCCTGCAAAATCTGGGAAGCAAAGGGACCCGAGGCAACGGGCGTAGGACGAATCGCTGGAATCAAAGCAACAGGCCCCCCAGCAGATCCACCAGACAATCGTCCTACTTCCGTGGCGCCCTGAATCTCTTCTGCTGCGCCGCGAGAGCCAACTACGTTTGAACCGGTCGCGGTTTGCCCGCCAGAAGATGCGTCGTTGTTATTTCGACTCGACTGCGCTGGAACGAATCCACTAACGAACAGAAACACCGAGGCACAGTATTCCCGCGAAGGAGTCAGAGGGCATTGCCCGATCAAGTTGCAGACACTTCCTATTGGGACGAAGAGGAGTTCCAATAGTTCCATCATGGAGTGCCGGTGGTGGAAATGGAGACGAGATGGAAATGGAGCAACTCGAGATTCGGGAATACCGTGCATCTACACAGAGCTGAGAAAAAGACTCAACGGGATGCGGGTTCGAATGGATACTGGGAACATTATTTTTCGCTATTTAATAGTTGTCATTAAGAAGGACCGCGCAGTCCCGCGAAACTTCTTTCTAGTACAGTATATCCTTCGAAAACTAGATACTCAGGTGTTAACTGAAGAACCAAAACTATAAAAGAATCTTAGCGAGCGTGGATCGTATTTTCTGACGAGGCAGGGTACAATGGCTAAACAGGGTGGGAGGGTTTATAGAGAAGTCAGTGGCGAGAGAAGGTGACACTAGAACAGTCAATAAAGGTGAGCAAAAAGAGGGGGTGCACGTGTGGAAGAAGAGGTTGACAGAGAGCAGTATCCACTCTGTCCTACTAGCACTTCCCTCGAACCTTTTACTCTGCTTTGTTAAGCTACTGATGGCTTTAAAGAGGGAGAGGAGGGAGAGCAAGCTGATCAATAAGAAAAGACTGAAAGGAGGATAGTCGTTCTGTCCCACTGACTCCTCCCTGAACCCATCCACCGAGGTGCTGCTCGGTGGTCGCAAGATTGGGACATTGCTGTGAGCACTATCGAGGGATTAGAGCTTCTGGATCTTCGAACTGTTTCCTTTAGGCAGCGCGATCGCCTATGATTATATTATTCGACTCTTTAACCCTCATCCGTCCATCATTTTCCTAAATTTGCCCTCTGGTCAAATTAACGCGATGGCAAAAACCACAGTTGAGTTTTTAAACGACTTGTTCGAAAATTAAAGCTGTGAGAAGGTAGAAAATTAACATTAACGAACTGGAAAATGAAAATCAATTTTACTTTGCAGTGTCACAAATTAAATAGATACGATTCGATTAAAAATTAAATATATTTGACTAATTCATTAAAATTCGCAAATAAATGGACATACAGGATGTACTGTGAGGATGAGGGTTGATCTATAATGTCCTCTGAATGATTCTTTTACAATTTCTCGTCTAAAAAACTGAAACTAAAACCACTGTATCATCTTAGGTTTTCGAAAACTGAAAAATGAGGTTCGCCGGAAAACGCTTCTTTCAGAGCTCTGGGATTGTGGTAAGTATATTAAACTTCGATCTCCTTACCGTGTAGTATGAATACCATAAGAAAGAGAACGAAACGAAGAGATTCCAAAGAGAATTGTTCATCACCCGCCTCCTTTTCTAATCAAATGTAACGATCAACTAGACGGTTAGTTGAGGAAAACCTGACGCAAGCTTTATTTAGTTCGTAAGTACAGATCTATAAATATATAAATATACGCATAAAAAAATATATATAGATATATACATCAGTAAAACGAACATATTTTTTTAATATGAAGAGTTTCATTTACTACGGAATCGTTCAGGGTTGAATTTGACTCCACGCTGCGGACGTTCATGCAAATTACCATTTTTCACGGGGTGTTTTATAAAGATTTAGATGGAGGATGAATTGATTCGACAATTACGATTTATTCGGTAAGAGTTATTTGTGTGACACAGCGTCTCCGACATACATTTCTAATGGGTTGTTCCTTATAAATGGTAAATGCATCGACGTCCACAGTCGGATTATCATATATTTTCTATCCTCCGCTCTGCATCATTAAACGATATCAAAACGTATTTATAGGAGAGGTGAGGATCGATGTTAGGTATTATTGTTATCAATGTAATGTCATTTTATCGTGTAACTGTACGTTGAGATCGTGAGTACTCCGATGCTGTTTCACGTTAGCATATACAGGGTGTTCGACTAGAGGCGGGAGAAAATTTAAGGGGTGGTTCTTAACGATGATATAAGACGAAAATGAAGAATAAAAAATTGCGATTTCGGCTTCGTTATTTAGCTATTAACGATTAAAAATCAACCACGCGCCTAACAAAAGTGTACGTTGTGTGCGTCAAAGAGTTCAATGTTGTCCAACGATTTGTTAAACATTTTCACCTCGCTGGGGCCCCAAATGAGAACCAAGTTGCATCTGTCACTCGACACGTGACTGTCGCGTTGTTAATAGCTAAATAACGAAGCCGAAATCGCAATTTTTTTATTCTTCATTTTCGTCTTATATCATTGTTAAGAACCAACCCTTAAATTTTCTCCCACCTGTAGTCGAACACCCTGCATATACGCGATTGTTTTAATGCTGTTTTAATATTACTATTCTTTGTATCTGAGTATTTCAATACTACTACAGTTGTTAATTATTATTTTCTTTTTTACTCAGTTTACCAACTGGTTTTCTCATACAGGGTCATCCGTTTTTAAACGGACAAACGTAAACCAGCTATAAAGAACCCCAAATGGAACAAGTTTTACCCCTGCCACTTTTTTTGTTTCGGCCATGATTTCTAGAAAATTGCAAAAAACCATAATTTTTTTAGTTCACATAAACTTGAATATCTCGGGACTCCAGTGATGAATCTTGATGATTTTTTCTTTGTTGTGTTGAAAATAAACAGGAGCATCTTTTTTTTTTCTTCTCAAAATTTTTTTGTATGACCTTCGAATCTTGGTTTTTTCTGGATCGGACTGTAGCTATCTGAACGGTTCCAGGATGCGTGACTTCAATGGATGATATTTTCTTGGAATAAACGTGCTAAAAAAAACAAAAATATTTTGTTAACAAAAAACATGCCCCTATGTATTTTAAACCAAACAAAGGAAAAATCATCAAGATTCATCACTGGAGTCCCGAGATATTCAAGTTTATGTGAACTAAAAAAATTATGGTTTTTTGCAATTTTCTAGAAATCAAGGCCGAAACAAAAAAAGTGGCAGGGGTAAAACTTGTTCCATTTGGGGTTCTTTATAGCTGGTTTACGTTTGTCCGTTTAAAAACGGATGACCCTGTATATATCGTAAACAATAACATGATCCCCGACGTGAAATAAATGCAAACATTCCGTGTTACATTTGCGACAACTTTCCATACTAGCCAGTGATAATTTTCAGATACGCCGAAAGATTGATTAATTTTAATTACTCAATAAAATATTCATACTCTACAGCTATACCAGCGGACTGAAAAAGCAAAGGAACTTATGAATATCATATCTGTTCGCATAATATGAACATGAATTACATTATCGATTATTCATACTACATATGTGTTTTTCATCACGCCATTCATTTTTCCAACTTGAGGAGATATTCTGGACCAGACTATTATTCCTACGCCATTTTTGGCATTCTTTTCTTGTAGGGATCTTTTGATAATACTTATTATTAGACGACACAATTTTTAAAAATATTCTAAATTACACGAGCCGTACTTGTTTGAACAAATACCTATTTCGTTAAAAGAACTGTCTCACTGACTGATACCGATCCGAACGTTCTGATAGTTTGAAAGAAACAAATGAAGTAGTCTTTTCGTCAGTATAAACATATACATCATTCAAAACGTGAAAGCATTTTCAAGTTTGAGTACCAATCTCTTTAAGGAGAGATTTATTGTAAGTTTTGGTTTATGCAACTAGTCTGCTGAAAATTCTCGTGAAATTCGAGATCTGTCGGACAAGTAGATCTTGAGATCGTATCGCTATGTCGGAAAATAAGGTTTCAAGAGAAACACGTTTCAAGTTTCTCCTATCAGTTATATGTTCAGTGGAACCTCGGTATACGACCTTAATCCGTTCCTGATGTTTAGACTTATACCGAATAAGACGTATACCAAACCAACCATTCCTATAAGAAGTAATGTAAAAATGATTAATCCGTTCTCATGTAAAAATTACTCCTACTGATAGTATACCTACATTAATGGAGTTGTAAAATAATTTAAACACCGTTGAAACATAAATAAAAATGAGATTTTATTATATATTTTTAAATTTGGAAAAAAGAAACGCTCGATTGACTGATCATTTCCTTTCATCTCTCTGTGTTTTTTCTTCGCGGGCTTCGAGATCATACGCCACCTCATCAGTAATTCCATTACTGATCCTTACTTGTGTATGACTAGTCAGTTAATAATACATCAACTCTGAATATAATTGATTATTAATTTAATTTTTCCTCTGATTATTAAAAAAAAATTCACACTAAAAATATATTACAAACAGAACGTATTCCGAATTGGACGTACTCTGAAGCAGACGTATACCGAGGTTCCATTGTACATGAAGATATGTATACCTACTTCAAACATTTGTAACTTCGTCATTTGCACGAATAGAAATATGAAATGTGTCCGAGGATATACGCTTCAAGAAAATGCAACGAAAATTCGATTTGTTTGAAATTCTAAACCAGGATGCCTCCTCAATTTGTACCTTAACGTCATATTTACATAGTAATAAAAGATGAATAAGTAAGTACACCAAGTTTGTAAATTCCTTCTCTAGAAATGAAAAATTAAGGTAACGTGCGATAAGTATAAAATGAAATAATTCGCGGCGTTTGCGACTAGTATTGTCGTACGCAACACGCTATTTGATGAAACTCGGTGAAAAATGTGTTTGATTGATTAATACACGTTATACAGTTTTGTCGATAAAATTGTTGTTTCCGTTGTTGCGAGCGTGACAAACTGCTAGCAATTTTTTTGCGAAAAGGCTACGTGACCTGAACGAAAAGCCACGTAGAAAATGCCAGGCAGGGAGAGTGTTAATGCACAAGTAATTATCGTCGTACGTAAACGATCTCGAACTTTGAGCGCACACGGTTTAAAGTATTACAGGAAAGTAGATCACTAAATGCCAATCAAATTAAATGTTAACGAGTCGAATATTGTCGTAAGTGGACCAACACGATTACGCATGGCGCTCGTTTGCGACGATAGCGAGGCGTCTTAAAGTAAAAACTCATGCAACGCGCTTAAAATAAGGTAAATTTTAGAAAAATTATACGCCCCATTTTTAACCTTTATGGTAATTTACCACATATCTTCAACCCTTTCTACTACGATTGCTCTTTACGTCTGCGACGATCAGAATAGCTTTGTCGTTCATAATTTTGCCTAATAGAAGTTAGCCCCCCACTTGTTGAATTAAACAATTTCAACAATTGTGCTGAATTGTGCTATGTTTGTGCTATATTGTGCTCGAATATTATAATTATAATATGAAAAATAAGATGAAAATTTGAGAAAAACGATTTTTTGACTAGCCCCCCACTTTGCACTTTTTTCAATTTTCTCAATTGTGCTAAGTTGTGCTAAGATTGTGCTAAAGTATTACTTTAAAAAAGTTATAAATAAAGAAGTTACAGCCAAAAAACGTTTTTGACAACTAATTAACATTTAAGTAAGAAACAGTTATCTAAACAGCATATAATCATATATCTGAGTTGTGCTAGCCTAGCACAACTCAGCACAACTTTCAAAATCCCCAGCACAACGATATAAAGGGCACCTTACTCTTGCGCGCGACCTGAAATGGAACCACTCAGTTCTATTGGTTTTCTTAATCTTTAGAAGAGGATAAAAAAAGTTGTTCGATGTTGCCCTGGGATTTTGATTGCGTCGTATTAGTAAGATAGCGAAGAACAGAGTTATTTAACAAAATATGTAGCAAGAACCGGTCAGCAAGCGAGTACGCGGATATCCACTTGTAAAAATATGAGATTTGACTGTGGTTATTGAATAAATAAAAGAATTTTGATATTATATTAATTACAGATACGATTAAATAAATAAAAATTAATGTCCTAATAATCATTGGTAATTATTGACAAGAAGGTAACACCCTTCGATCTCGCTGATTTTCTAATATGTTGTCCAGGTCATCACTCCGAATAATGTTGTAAATGTTTTACTCGACGGTAGTTGTTTATAAAAAAAGTTATTTAAAAAAATGTTAATATACTTTTTATATATTTTAAAAACAGTTTTGGAAGAACTGAACTGAGAATTCATCTACTGAAAACCAGAAATAAAACAAAATTTTTCATCATTTTGCAATGTTTAAATAGATGACTATATTTATAATAATATAACATTGAGATTACTTTCAATATAAATAAAAAAACCCACTTTGTTTCATGTCTCAAACATAAACAGAGCAAAAGTTATTGAATTTTGTCCAAAAAACAGGCATTTCAAATCCCGAAAACGCGGACAAAACCTCTAAACGTATCAAAAAATGATTCGATTTGCTTAAAAATTGGTATTAAGGGGTTTTGGGGGTCGCTGATCACGAATCTGAACTTAAAAATTTTTAAAACAAAATGGCCGTTCCAATATGGTGGCCAAAAATTATTCGTTCTCCTCAAAAATTGTTTATCGGGATTTTAGGTGAAGCTGATTACGAATGTGAATGTAATATATATAAAAAAAACATGAGAGACCGTTTGAATTTTAATAAGAATAGACATAGTTATTATAAATCAAATTAATTAAAAAAAAGATAACTCAGTTTTTCAGTCATCCGCCAACGATAAAATTGCATATCTGAGTTGTGCTAGCTTAGCACAACTCAGCACAACATTCGATTTCACCAGCACAACGATATAAAAGGCACTTTACTCTTGCGCGGGCCCTTCGCGTTATGATATTATACATGGTTGTGCTAGGCTAGAACAACTCAGATATGCAATTTTATCGTTGTCGGATGACTAGAAAGTCGAAAAATGGAATAGTATCGTAACGCGAAGGGCCCGCGCAAGAGTAAAGTGCCCTTTATATCGTTGTGCTGGTGAAATCGAAAGTTGTGCTAGCCTAGCACAACTCAGATATATGACTATATGCTGTTTGGATAACTGTTTCTTACTTAAATGTTAATTAGTTGTCAAAAACGTTTTTTGGCTGTAACTTCTTTATTTATAACTTTTTTAAAGTAATACTTTAGCACAATCTTAGCACAACTTAGCACAATTGAGAAAATTGAAAAAAGTGCAAAGTGGGGGGCTAGTCAAAAAATCGTTTTTCTCAAATTTTCATCTTATTTTTCATATTATAATTATAATATTCGAGCACAATATAGCACAAACATAGCACAATTCAGCACAATTGTTGAAATTGTTTAATTCAACAAGTGGGGGGCTAACTTCTATTAGGCATAATTTTCCAGAAAGAAAAGGTTTGTATTTATAATTTATTTGAATTCAAAAGAAATTGAAAATTTCTGAAAATTCCATCGCGAGTGTCTCTCGATAACATACGGCAAGGGTTTAAAAGCAGAAAGCATTGTTTTGTAGAAACATATTCTCAAGATGAGATACCAGTTGATTTATAAAGAATAATTCGATGATTTTTACTGGTTTCGTGAATTACACTTCCGTCGACGACCAACGAAGCGAAATTATTCATTTATTTTCAACTTCACAGAACCATCGACGAGGAAAATTCGTTTCGAAGTCTACGAGAATCAACCTGTAACGATTTAAATTTGTATCAATGTTTGCAATCTCGTTCTAATATTTATACTCGATCGAAACTTTGATGGAAGCACGTGCTCGGCTCAAATCGCAAACGAACGACATCGTTCTATACATGGTTTATTTTAGAATTAAGTATTATCGGATATATTGTACTGTATGAATGTTGAACAAATTCAGAGATACATGTCATCCTACAGACGTATGTGTGTACACGGAGCAAGTTTACGCATATACGGAGTGTCTTTGTTACGCGAATTTTTAATTATTTTTCTAGATGATAAATATGTATATTACTATCAATTTTACTTTGAACTACTATTAAACAGATCGTGCGCGACTTCTGAGCAGTAGTGTGACACTGTGACGTGCGAGACACTCTGCATATGTGCGATTACCATTCCACAACTATCGATAGAAACTTACTTATCGCCATTCCCCTGACGTAACGCTAAGTATACCATACCATAAACGTGAACAGCATGTTAACGACTCGAATATGTTCAGCGAACATCAGCATCGGATTTATGTTAATTTCAAGGTGCCAACGAGGTCGGTAAAAGTAGCATAATTTTACCATCATAGTTCAAGAATGAATGACTAATGTTCCTTGCTGATTAACACTAGAACTACCAGAGCAGTCAAAATGATCCATTTTCAATCTTTTACGATTATTAAAACTGTAACGATGCCTTTACAGAATATTATTAACATTCGGAAGCGGTTTTGATGATCATACGGATGGTAACGCACAGCCTCGTTTAGACAGTTGTATGTCAATTGTTTATTGAACTTATTGCGCCCATTGCAAAATGGATCCAGTCAAATTTTAAATATTTACGTCATAATTAAGATCAACGAAATATGCAATACGTAGAATCTTGTCATTTTTATACAACATTTCAGAAACATTACGTTGCGTGCTCGGTAGTTCTACAGCTAAAAGTCAATCAGAAATTATTAACCCTCGGAAGACGGATGTTCTTGACGACTTCATAGGTCACCACGCCTATGTTTCTTACTGGATCGTTCTTTTTAGTAATGTTTTCCAACTACTACGATCCCCATATTAGATCTAAGCGACGAATAAGTGAAATTAGCATTCAGACGATAAAAAATTAGACGATGCCTTCGAAACGCTGGGTCCAACAGAACCCCGACGCCGCCGTCCGAGGATTAATGACGATATCACGTCGATTAAGTTACGTACATTTGAATCTGAAACTACACGACCCTTTGATCGAAGCGCGGTTTGCTTTCGACGCGAATGATCGGATACCATGTTGGAATGCAATCAAACGTATGATGTTACGAAATTCGGCGACGAGTGATCGAAATTGAACGACCAAAATCTCGATATCAACAAAGACTCGAACAAAGTACGATTTCGCTGTGGAAAGTGTCATGATTTGATCGCAACAACGCGATTAAGTCTGGACACGAGAACGCGCATGTTACGTTCTGAGAAAACAATGTATTTGCGCACCGCTGATTTTCACTTATTCTTGTTAGCAACTCTTTTCAGCGTTGCGCCGTTCGTTTCACACAAGTGACACATCGCAAAAATCACATCATATCAGAAAAATAATTAATGGGCGACGTATCTATGTGAACATGTGTAACATTAACAACTTGATCTTGAACTTCGAGAAATAAATTTCACTTGTAACGAGTCTCCTCAATTTATTCCTTAACTATAGATCTTGTTACGGTAACTTTGTGAATAAATAACAACTTTTTTTAACTACTGAGTAGCAACGTCTGGCAGTTCGCCGTACATTCTTTTTGGAGTTTTAAAATGTTATTTCAATTATTTTGAGATCGCAAAAAGCATCAAGTAGATCCTCTTGGTATTCGTTCTATAGCGTAAAATTCTAAAACTTTCAATGGAGAGATATTACATTTATTTTTTATTTGGGAGAAGAATGATTCTTGCCTCTTTTACGTGATGTAGGTTCTGATCCAGACTAAAGATGATGTGGGTTCTGATCCAGGTTACAAATGACGTAAGTTTTGATCCAGGCTAAAAATTAGACTAGGGGGCAGCATTGTATCAGGAACAGCAAAACACCGGGCGTAAACGGTCTCATTTCTCGTTTCCCCTCTGGTTTACTGTTGTATCACAGACGAGACACAGGAAATTTCTATTAGGAATCAGTACCATTATATGGTACTTGGTATCCATAGGAATCTGTAGTACCGACACCTTGTGATTTTAGCGTCTTCTACACTTTCAGAACGGTGTATTCAAGAAGTAGAACCAATTCGACTCGCGCCACCGACGGGGTACCGAAAAGATGTGGTGGATGTAGATAATGTAGATTTCTGATGTAGATAATGTAAATTTCTTGTTATGATAATTGTATCCATTAATTTAGTTACATTTGACATTTGGTTGTTAACATTTGTTTTGTTTTTGGTTTCCTACCAACAAATCTATTTAATTGTAATAGATTGAGATTCAAATCAATGTTCGAAGAGAACACGTCATTTTATTTGGAGAACTATACTACGCACCACTCTCTGGCTCCACAAAGATAATGTTAAAGATTGCCAGCGCCCGTGTTATTCCTCGGTAAGTTAAGTGGGCGCAATGGGCGGGGTGGTAACGGTGGAAATTACAGTGACCTGAAAGACCACGTCGCTAGAAGTTCCACCACTAGTATAAGTGTAGATAATTTCTTTTACGTTTATGTATGTATATGCGTTAGAATATAAGTTATACATATGTACAATATCAACACTTTATGTACGAACATAAAATGAATAAATAAAAACAATGTTATAAAGAACCGCTTATATTGATTGAACCATCTACTCTTCCCGAATGTCTGGCTCAACACTGAATTGTATTACTGAAATTCTGGATACCTCCTTCGATATCATATTCTCCTAATACAAAATTCAATTTTCGAGGAAATCGAAAAATTTTCGGAAATGTTCGACCGTCTGACTTGACGTTGAGTTGTACTACTGAATTGTCGAAAATTTTCGAGCGTCTGACTTGACGTTGACTTGTACTACTGAAATTCCGGATACCTCCTTCGATATCATATTCTCCTAATACAAAGTTCAATTTTCGAATAAATCGAAAAATTTCTGAAATTTTCGACCGTCTGACTTGACATTGAGTTGTACTACTGAATTTTCGAAAATTTTCGAGCGTCTGACTTGACGTTGGGTTGTACTACTGAAATTCCGGATACCTCCTTCGATGTCATATTCTCCTATTACAAAGTTCAATTTTCGAGGAAATCGAAAAATTTTCTGAAATTTTCGACCGTCTGACTTGACATTGAGTTGTACTACTGAATTTTCGAAAATTTTCGAGCGTCTGACTTGACGTTGACTTGTACTACTGAAATTCCGGATACCTCTTTCGATATCATATTCTCCTAATACAAAGTTCAATTTTCGAGGAAATCGAAAAATTTTCGGAAATTTTCGACCGTCTGACTTGACGTTGAGTTGTACTACTGAATTTTCGAAAATTTTCGAGCGTCTGACTTGACTTTGACTTGTACTACTGAAACTCCATTTTTCGGGAATTTTTGAATTGCGGAAGTACAAATGATCGACAATTCAGATGGTCGAAAATCTATGAAAATTTTCCAAAATCTAGAAAAATGACTAGTAATAGGAGTATGAGATATAGAAGGAGATGGCACGAAATTCGGTAGTACAACTCAACATCGAGTCAGAACACCGAAAAACCTCAAGTTTTGTCGAATGTAATTAATTCTGCTTTACTTAAAGTTTTCGAAGATGTTAAGCTAATTCTGCTATCGCATATTCATGTAGAGAGTGGGGAGGAAAGAACACATTAAGTATTGTAACTAATATTCTTTATTTTTCATCAAAAGATTACAATATTATATGTATGTGTATTGTGGCGAGGTGAAGTTAAGGTGTCTAGCAGCATTGTGGAGACGTAGATACGAAGATCAATGCGAATACGAATGTAGGTAGTTTCTCCCCAGGCAGCGGCAGCTAATTGTTATTTCAATCAACGTAATCCTCGTGAAATTCTGCATCACAGAGGAGTGTAACTTACTGCGTACTGAAGTGCTAGGAACAGAGAGGAACACAATTAGCACACGATGATTACATAGACATTCGGGAAAGTAATAGAAGCTCGAGGCTCGAAGCAAATATTATTCGCATTGTAAGAAACATCAAATGAACAAGGTTTAATATTATATTTTGTTCTAAGGCAACGTGATATTGCAAAATGTTATGGAAAGGAATAGATTTGAAATAATCGTGGATATTAATTTACTCTCTAGTATGCAATATTAACGAAAATTTAAAGTGTGCAGCTATTAGCTCGACATTATCCTTTATTCGTAAGATACTGGAAGTTCTTACGAATAGAGGATAATGTCGATTGCCCAGGTCTCACCACGAGGAGGTTGCTGCACAAGAGACCCGGAAAGGGAGTCAGAACGAATGCAATATTCCTTCTGGCTCCCTTTCTTACAACGACGAAACTTATACTAATTTACGCAGGTACGTCGAGTAATTATCGCGGAGCAAAAGGTGTGAATCGGAGAAGAAGTCTCCGATCCACGGGGACCAAAGGCGAATCAGGCAGAAGGCTCTGATTCTTTAAAAGAGAAAAACTTGGGTAACGCGATGGTCGAGAGGAGTTCAACTACAATATCAACTACTCCAACCACCTGCCGCCAGAGACGGACGTGGGTGGAAAATTTTTACGAGAGAGTGGTAAAGAGCCAAACAATGCGTCTCGGCCTCCCCATTCAAATAATTTATCGCGAACTCCCGTACCAATTAATCTGGTACATACTACTTACGAGCAAAGCATCCGACACAGTGGAAGACTGTGTCAGAGTAAAAAGGAAACGAGCAAAATGAAGTTAAGGCGATAATTACTCGACGTATTTACAACGACGATACAGCATCTTAATAACTTAATCACTAACGCAACTTAACTATAAACCGTAGTCTTCTGGTCTTCACTCTTCGTGGTTTGTCCTCTTCTTTGTGTGTCCTCTTCGTTGAGGATGAAAGATGCCCGGTTGCTGTATCCTAACTGAAACAGACTAATGATAGTGACACGCAACACATGTTCCCGCACACCGGTGTGAATTCAGCGAAATCGAGAAAAAAATTCATCCAAGCACGTATCGCAATAAAAATTTCACGACACCGAAGTGAATAGAACCTTGTCATTTTCATCAGCTAAACATTTTAATCGCTTTCGGTGCTCAGTAGTTTCAGCGTTGAATCAAATCCAAATCAGAAATATAGATTTTTGGAACAGTGAAGAGTGAATGTTTCTTCGTTGATGGAAATTGCAATTAGAATAGTAGAGATAAAAATTGATAATAGTTGAGTGAACAGTTGAATGTGGATCAAGAGTAAACGAAATAAGTATTGATGCATATTTGAGTTAAAACTTACCGGAGCACTCTTGGTTCACATCTGCTTTTGTAGACTCCGCCGCACAGTGTGTCGTCCAATGGAAAAAAGTCCGGAAATCAAAGTGTAAGACCAAAAAATTTATGTATGCTAAAATGTTCGTAACAAAACGTAGTTTCTGAAACTGCATTAAATTTTAACTGAATAAATCAATTTATTATTAAAATTGAGGCTGAAACTTTACTGTCAAATTCCGTGCATTATTTTAAACATGCGTCCCTCGCAAGCTATTTGGTTTTTTAATTTGATTTTTAGAGGGTGTGTTTAGCATTATAAGACCTTCAATCTCCCACAAAATTTTTTTAAAATAATCGCAATTTGTCCTAATTTTTTATGTTTAACATTTATCAACTTTGATTAGAGTTTAAAAAAAAGTACAGCAAAGTACATCCGTAAATTTTTTTACAGTAATTGGTGGCATATTAAACTTTAATTTCGCGTTGGTTTAAATCTGCTCACATTTGCTCAAGGGGAGAAAATAATAAAAAACCATATAAAGACGCTCGCGCTCGGCGGCTTTCTGCGTAGTCTTTCGAAGAAATTTGTTGCAATTATTTTTAAACGCATGCCATTTGATAAGTAGTTACATATGTGGTCAATTTTATTCTTATAAATTACATATTTAGTTTTAAAATTGTTTAAATATTTACAATCTTCCAATTCAGTATTACAGAAAGTACCAAACGGTTCCTTTGAGATTTTGTATTATATTAATGTAAAGCACATTAGACTTCTTTCTAGGTAAACAAACGGAATTCTTAAGGACTCCTAAGTTTTAATTCCTCGTTGTGAAGATTTACAATTAGATAAACAATGTATATAGTATAGTACTTTTTTAAAAAATTTTCGTTAAAATTGTAAACCACTTTTTATTCAATAAAAAGTCATAAAAAACAAGATCATCGCAACTAAAAAATAAAATTTTTGTTTAAATAATTAAAAAAAAATTTTTTTTACATCATTCGATTCGGTTTTGCATTTTATTTCAAAGAGTATTAAGGTACTTTACTCGAAAATTGCATAGTTTAAGAGTTACGACTTTTTTCCCGAATTCCCATATACTCGACACACTGTGCGCCGCGCCGGTCCGATTGACTGAGCGCTCTCGCGAGGCCTCTCTCCCCTCTCTCTCTCTCTATTATCGACCGACTTCGATCGCCGAGTGAATAATTATTGATAAATTTGTTATTTCTGTCTGTTCAATGTTTATAACAATTCCTTTCGCTAACGATGTCCACAACCACTCTCTTGACTATCTTTCCGTGTAATTTTTTTGTAAAAATAGGCAATAGATTTCGAGATATAGAATAACTTTTAAAACATGAACATTCGCTTGCATTCATTTATTCGATTCAATTTACAGAGAAATTTATTATTTCTGGCTGATCATCAATGTTTATAACAAATCCTTTTGCTAACGATGTTAACCAGCACTCCTTTACCTTAGCACTCCTATATAGGCAATAGATTTCGAGATATAGAATAACTTCTAAACCATAAACATTCGCATTAATTTATTCAACATAATACTATAATAAATTTATTGATTCTAGTTGTTTAATGTTTATAATAATCCTTTTATCATTCTAATTTTTTTACAGTATAGTCTTGATGTAGTAGTAGTAGTAAATTATGACCGGGGAGTAGGTGATCGGCACCACCCAGTAGTCTTGATGTAACTCTTACTCTGTTCTTCAACGTATTTCGGTTCCCACATATCGATTCTTTAAACATTTATGTATAATTCTCGTTTATGATATGTTTTAAAATTACAAATTGAGGTATCTCATATAAAATTTAAAGTTGGAATTGTTAAATTATGCTTCAATACTTTCTTAATATTTCTAGGAAACTTTTGTTCTTGAGTTTTGCTTAGATGATTGTAAACCTTAAAAACCAACACTAAAACATCGTCTGAAATATCTTGAAATACGTTCGGTGCAGAATGTAACAATTCATGAGAATCTACATATATGGTTCCGTGACGATTTGCTTTCTCACTGACGAGATCTTCTCAGTGGCCTTCTGCACCGATGAGATCACTTCGATGGCCTTCTGTTTCTCAATTCAGCCAGAATATATCCTAGAGGGCGTAAGAGGACACCGAAATATTCGAGTGACACGAACTCCCGTAAGGCTGGATATCTTTTAACAGTCTTTCGTCGGTGACTTAGTGCACAAATACCGACGGATTCTGTGGTAATACAGACTGTCATCAAAATACATTGGATGCACTGATATATATACCAGAGAGTATATGAGAGTGCTCACGCCCGGGATTTGCCCGTGCCACTTTTGGCTGCCAATCGAGTTTAGTCCGGATCAGCTCCTACATCGACTTTTCTAGCTCGGACAAGAACCTACATCGACTTTTTGTTTCTGACAAGAGCCCACAGCGAGTCGCTGTTAGTCGCTGTCAGCTACTCTCACACCGGACGAGATTCTACATCAACTTTGGCCATGATCAGAACGTTCAGTGTATATTGTTTGCTTCCATTTGCTTCGCAGCACCCGTATTATGTTCCCTTCCTATCATTTTAACCTAAATGTTTTTTCCGATTTTCGTTTCTCTCTCTCTCTCTCTTTAATGAAATGAAGGAAATATTTTGTATTAAATTATTTATGCAGTTATCTGCAAAAAATAATTATTCAATTAGGGTCAAATAAAAGGAACAATTACAGAAGTAGACAGGTTATACGGAATGAATAATTATATTTAAACAAGAAAGATCAGACAACATTTTAGATCGACTTCCAACAAATTAGAAAATGTATAAGGTACTATTTAGTAATTATTGATAGGAATCCAATAACAATTAACTAGGCCAAAAGTATTAACCTTTTGGCAGGCAGCTATGACAGCGACGACTATGCATGTAGGAAAATGCATTTTATTATTCACTTTGAAGGTTTTTTTTACCTTATTTAAATATAATATATTTAAAAAATAACACAGATTATTTATGTTTGTTTAAACAATTTTATATGCCCAGAAAATTCGGTTTATAAATTGTTTATGGACATTTATACTTTGTTTAAAACATTGTATTTGTTTAAATAATTTAATTTACAACCATTAGACGCAGCTCGAAAATCTATCGAGTTTGGTCTCATTCTAATCAGAAGAACGCCGCGAAATCTGCTGACATGATTCCGTGAAATTATTATGTGAAATAACAAAGTCCAGCAATTGCATTTTGGCCGTCTCATACTGATATACCTGGCTGGCTGTAGAGTTGCCCGGCCGTGTTTATTGCACCACTTGGCCGCGGCCACAAAGCCATTGTCGCCTAGGCACCTCGTCGCCCCAGTAGAAAATAAGGAAAAGGATCTTCTAGAAGTCTACGGATCCTTTCGCGAGTACATTCACGATTACAACAACCATGCGCAGCTCGAAAGTCTATCGAGTTTGGTCTCATTCTAATCAGAAGAACGCCGCGAAATCTGCTGACATGACTCCGTGAAATAATTATGTGAAATAACAAAGTCCAGCAATTGCATTTTTGCCAACTCGTACCGATATACCTGACTGACCGTCGGGTTGCCCGGTCGTGTTTATTGCACCACTTGGCCGCGGCCACGGAGCGGTCAGAGTCGAACTTGAGAGGTCTCGGTCGTCGAGAAATGTAAACATAGCTAATCCAAATTTTCAACTTCCTTATTTTTCATTATTTTTTTAGGAGACTGCGATTACCATATTTGTGGCATTTTTCTAATGCAAAATGATACCAAACATGATATATTTCCGATGATATTTACTTGTGTAATAGACAGTTAAAGTTTCGGGCGCGAGCAAGGATAGCGTATGGGAAAGAAAGAAACGCAGAGAGTCCTAGTCGCCAGCACATTTCAATGGCTCGCCGGCAACTGTCCTTCCTTGCGCCCGAAACTTTGATTGTCTATTACACAACTAAATATCATCGGAATTATATCATGTTTGGTATCATTTTGCATTAGAAAAATTCCACAAATATGGTAATCGCAGTCTCCTAAAAAAATAATGAAAAATAAGGAAGTTGGAAATTTGGATTAGCTATGTTTACATTTCTCGACGACCGAAACCTCTCAAGCTCGGCTCTGACCGCTCTGTGGCCGCGGCCAAGTGGTGCAATAAACACGACCGAGCAACCCGACGGTCAGTCAGGTATATCGGTACGAGTTGGCAAAAATGCAATTGCTGGATTTTGTTATTTCACATAATTATTTCACGGAGTCATGTGAGCAGATTTCGCGGCGTTCTTCTGATTAGAATGAGACCAAACTCGATAGACTTTCGAGCTGCGCTTGGTAGTTGTAATCGTGAATATACTCGCGAAAGGATCCGTAGACTTCTAGAAGATCCTTTTCCTTATTTTCTACTGGGGCGACGAGGTGCCTAGGCAACAATGGCTTTGTGGCCGCGGCCAAGAGGTGCAATAAACACGGCCGGGCAACTCTACAGCCAGCCAGGTATATCAGTATGAGACGGCAAAAATGCAATTGCTGGACTTTGTTATTTCACATAATTATTTCACGGAGTCATGTGAGCAGATTTCGCGGCGTTCTTCTGATTAGAATGAGACCAAACTCGATAGATTTTCGAGCTGCGTCTAATGGTTGTAAATTAAATTATTTAAACAAATACAATGTTTTAAACAAAGTATAAATGTCCATAAACAATTTATAAACCGAATTTTTTGGGCATATAAAATTGTTTAAACAAACTTAATAATCCGTGTTTTTTTAGTAGATTTAAATAGATTATATTTAAATAAAGTAAAAAAACCTTCAAAGTGAATAATAAAATGCATTTTCCTATTTGCATAGTCATCGCTGTCATAGCTGCCTGCCAAAAGGTTTATACTTCATCGGCATTCGCCTAGTTAATTGTTATTGGATTCCTATCAATAATTACTAAATAGTACCTTATACATTTTCTAATTTGTTGGAAGTCGATCTAAAATGTTGCCTGATCTTTCTTGTTTAAATAAAATTATTTATTCCGTATAACGTGTCTACTTCTGTAATTGTTCCTTTTATTTGACCCTAATTGAATAATTATTTTTTGCAGATAACTGCATAAATAATTTAATACAGAATATTTCCTTCATTTCATGAAAGAGAGATAGAGAGAGAGAGAGATGAAAGTTGGAAAAAAACATTTAGGTTAAAATTGTTTTATAGAAAGGGAATATAATACGGGTGCTGCGAAGCCAACAATATAAACTAAACGTTCTGATGATGGTCAAAGATCTTGTTCAATGTGAGAGTTGCTGACAGTGACTCGCTGTGGGCTCTTGCCAGAAACAAAAAGTCGATGTAGGTTCTTGTCCGGGGTAGAAAAGTCGATGTAGGAGCTGATCCAGGCTAAGCACTAAGACTAGGGGGCAGCACTATAATGGGCACGGGCAAAACCCGGGCGTGAGCACTCTCATATACTCTCTGTATATACTATGGATGCGGTATCCGAAATTTTCCATGTCACAAATCAGAGAGTACATGAGAGTGCTCACGCCCGGGATTTGCCCGTGCCCATTATAGTGCTGCCCCCTAGTCTAGTGCTTAGCCTGGATCAGCTCCTACATCGACTTTTCTACCCCAGACAAGAACCTACATCGACTTTTTGTTTCTGGCAAGAGCCTACAGCGAGGCGCTGTCAGCGACTCTCACACCGGACGAGATTCTACATCAACTTTGGCCATGATCAGAACGTTCAGTGTATATTGTTAGCTTCCATTTGCTTCGCAGCACCCGTATTATGTTCCCTTCCTATCAAACAATTTTTACCTAAATATTTTTTTCCAATTTTCGTCTCTCTCTCTCTCTCTCTCTCTCTCTTTCATGAAATGAAGGAAATATTCTGTATTAAATTATGTATGCAGTTATCTGCAAAAAATAATTATTCAATTAGGGTCAAATAAAAGGAACAATTAAAGAAGTAGACACGTTATGCGGAATAAATAATATTATTTAAACAAGAAAGATCAGACAACATTTTAGATCGACCTCCAACAAATTAGAAAATGTATAAGGTACTATTTAGTAATTATTGATAGGAATGCAATAACAATTAACTAGGCGAATGCCGATGAAGTATAAACCTTTTGGCAGGCAGCTATGACAGCGATGACTGCAAATAGGAAAATGCATTTTATTATTCACTTTGAAGGTTTTTTTACTTTATTTAAATATAATCTATTTAAATCTACTAAAAAAACACGGATTATTTATGTTTGTTTAAACAATTTTATATGCCCAGAAAATTCGGTTTATCAATTGTTTATGGACATTTATACTTTGTTTAAAACATTGTATTTGTTTAAATAATTTAATTTACAACCATTAGACGCAGCTCGAAAATCTATCGAGTTTGTTCTCATTCTAATCAGAAGAACGCCGCAAAATCTGCTGACATGACTCCGTGAAATAATTATGTGAAATAACAAAGTCAAGCAATTGCATTTTTGCCGTCTCATACTGATATACCTGGCTGGCTGTAGAGTTGCCCGGCCGTGTTTATTGCACCACTAGGCCGCGGCCACAAAGCCATTGTCGCCTAGGCACCTCGTCGCCCCAGTAGAAAATAAGGAAAAGGATCTTCTAGAAGTCTACGGATCCTCTCGCGAGTACATTCACGATTACAACAACCAAGCACAGCTCGAAAGTCTATCGAGTTTGGTCTCATTCTAATCAGAAGAACGCCGCGAAATCTGCTGACATGACTCCGTGAAATAATTATGTGAAATAACAAAGTCCAGCAATTGCATTTTTGCCTACTCGTACCGATATACCTGACTGACCGTCGGGTTGCTCGGTCGTGTTTATTGCACCACTTGGCCGTGGCCACAGAGCGGTCAGAGCCGATCTTGAGAGGTCTCGGTCGTCGAGAAATGTAAACATAGCTAATCCAAATTTCCAACTTCCTTATTTTTCATTATTTTTTTAGGAGACTGCGATTACCATATTTGTGGCATTTTTCTAATGCAAAATGCTACCAAACATGATATAATTCCGATGATATTTAGTTGTGTAATAGACAATCAAAGTTTCGGGCGCAAGGAAGGACAGTTGCCGGCGAGCCATTGAAATGTGCTGGCGACTAGGACTCTCTGCGTTTCTTTCTTTCCCATACGCTATCCTTGCTCGCGCCCGAAACTTTAACTGTCTATTACACAAGTAAATATCATCGGAAATATATCATGTTTGGTATCATTTTGCATTAGAAAAATGCCACAAATATGGTAATCGCAGTCTCCTAAAAAAATAATGAAAAATAAGGAAGTTGGAAATTTGGATTAGCTATGTTTACATTTCTCGACGACCGAGACCTCTCAAGTTCGGCTCTGACCGCTCCGTGGCCGCGGCCAAGTGGTGCAATAAACACGACCGGGCAACCCGACGGTCAGTCAGGTATATCGGTACGAGTTGGCAAAAATGCAATTGCTGGACTTTGTTATTTCACATAATTATTTCACGGAGTCATGTCAGCAGATTTCGCGGCGTTCTTCTGATTAAAATGAGACCAAACTCGATAGACTTTCGAGCTGCGTCTAATGGTTGTTGAAATCGTGAATGTACTCGCGAAAGGATCCGTAAACTTCTAGAAGATCCTTTTCCTTATTTTCTACTGGGGCGACGAGGTGCCTAGGCGACAATGGCTTTGTGGCCGCGGCCTAGTGGTGCAATAAACACGGCCGGGCAACTCTACAGCCAGCCAGGTATATCAGTATGAGACGGCAAAAATGCAATTGCTTGACTTTGTTATTTCACATAATTATTTCACGGAGTCATGTCAGCAGATTTTGCGGCGTTCTTCTGATTAGAATGAGAACAAACTCGATAGATTTTCGAGCTGCGTCTAATGGTTGTAAATTAAATTATTTAAACAAATACAATGTTTTAAACAAAGTATAAATGTCCATAAACAATTGATAAACCGAATTTTCTGGGCATATAAAATTGTTTAAACAAACATAAATAATCCGTGTTTTTTTAGTAGATTTAAATAGATTATATTTAAATAAAGTAAAAAAACCTTCAAAGTGAATAATAAAATGCATTTTCCTATTTGCAGTCATCGCTGTCATAGCTGCCTGCCAAAAGGTTTATACTTCATCGGCATTCGCCTAGTTAATTGTTATTGCATTCCTATCAATAATTACTAAATAGTACCTTATACATTTTCTAATTTGTTGGAGGTCGATCTAAAATGTTGTCTGATCTTTCTTGTTTAAATAATATTATTTATTCCGCATAACGTGTCTACTTCTTTAATTGTTCCTTTTATTTGACCCTAATTGAATAATTATTTTTTGCAGATAACTGCATACATAATTTAATACAGAATATTTCCTTCATTTCATGAAAGAGAGAGAGAGAGAGAGAGAGAGAGAGAGAGACGAAAATTGGAAAAAAACATTTAGGTTAAAATTGTTTTATAGAAAGGGAATATAATACGGGTGCTGCGAAGCAAACAATATAAACTAAACGTTCTGATGATGGTCAAAGATCTTGTTCAATGTGAGAGTTGCTGACAGCGACTCGCTGTGGGCTCTTGCCAGAAACAAAAAGTCGATGTAGGTTCTTGTCCGAGCTAGAAAAGTCGATGTAGGAGCTGATCCGGACTAAACTCGATGTGCAGCCAAAAGTGGCACGGGCAAATCCCGGGCGTGAGCACTCTCATGTACTCTCTGCACAAATTGAAAGTCCTTACTTCTATAAATCTATGGCAGAATTAGATGCCAGCGCCTCTAGGGAGAAACCGCTGTACTGTATCCCCCGTACTCCTCTTCACCACCGTGATCCTCTATACTTTGCCACGTGCTTTTTGGTGCGTTTGACGAGCGTATATTCATTGTTTGTTCTGAATTTTGTGGCGTTTACAACTTATCAGGTATGTTACTATCTTTATGATTATGATTAGTAAGCAGAAAATAATGGAACACAAAGCATTACAAGTAGTCTAGCATTTATGTGATTTTGATTATACTCCGTTTTATTACAGTATAACGATGGGTAAATGCGTCTATTGCGGAAATATGAGCAGCAACCAAAAAAAGGCAACTTTGCACAGGTTTGTACAGATAATATAATTTATTTTAAATTTTCAGTAGTACTAATTTTTTTGTTTTAATTCTCATATGATAAAACACAGATTTCCACGAGATTCAGCACAGTGCAAACAGTGGCTCAAAATAATAGGTTGGGAAAATTGGATGCCTACAAAGAATAGTTTGTTGTGTTCAGATCACTTTTCTGAAGACTGTTTCAAATGTAAATCACAACAGGAAATTTAAAACCGAAATCTCTACCAACTATTTCAACACACCAGGAAGTGTTTCAAGAGCATACCAACATTTTGGTAGAAAGTAATCATGGAAGTAAGTAACTGTGTCTTAATTGATTTATAATATATTAATGTAATTAAATGTAATAAAAAAAAAATATATTAAATGAGTGTATGTACTTTGATTTCAGATATTAATGAATCTATTGCAACAATTGCAGAAGTCCCAGAAGTCCCGATATACATGTAGATTCCATTGAATCTCCTACAACTAGCAGAGCGATTCGTATGTTCAAATAAGTTTCAATTACAGTATTTCGTTTTATCACATAATTATTTAAGTGATAAAGATGATAATTTTTTCCATAACATAAGAATTTTTGTGACAATATTTTTCATTGCAGTTGATGAAGAGTGTTATCTCCAGCCAAGTACATCAGAAATGAATTTAACTTAGTTCCAGCCCATGTCAGTACATACGAACATACGTCATGACCACCAAAATCTGAACACCCCGAGGAGTACTCTGAAAAAATTAAATAGCATCCAGAAAAGACTAAAATCTACCCAAGAAAGTAACAGGAAGTTGAAGCGACAAGTGAAACACCTAAAAGTAAAGGTACATTCCTTAAAAGAAGTAGTGAAAGGGTTGAGGGAAAAGAGATTATTGCCGGAGAATGCGTATTATAATCTTTTGGCTCTCGAAAACACTACGTTGGAGTTATTTAACCATATAATAACAAATAGAAAGAGCAAAATAAGTAGGGACAAATATCCGCCAAGCTTGCGTGTTTTTTCTCTAACGGTACACTTTTATTCTCCAAAAGCTTATTCTTATATACGCGAAACGTTTGATTTAGCTTTGCCGCATCCAGACGTCCTTAGGACTTGGTATACTAGTGTAGATGCTATACCAGGCTTTACGGAAGAATCCTTTGTTACATTAAAAGAAAAGTCTGACAAATTAAAAGCAAGCGGGGAAAAATGAATTTGTTCATTACTCCTGGACGAAGTGAGCATAAAGAAAGGCTGTCAAAGGAGGAGAGACGGAAAAATGCGTGGCCACGTTGATTGAATCTTGAATAACTGCCTTTATATTACACAATAACATTATTTTAATGTATCTAATTAACATTATTTTAATGTATTTAATTGTATTATTTTTGTATAATTATATGTAACAATTAATTATAGTAATATAACATTTCATTGTATATTAATGTGTTTCATCAGTAATAAATGTATTTCAATATCATTATGAGTTTGATTTCATATCACACCTATTTACCTTTCTCTTATGTACAACAAAAAAGCAAACAAAAATGATACAAATATTTTTAATTCAATTTTGCTCTTTCTCTTCACACATTAATCATTCTTAGTTTCTTTTATATTACATTTATTACACAAATTTCACTTCTGGTTGATTTGTTATAACTTATGATTAACTTGTGCTGTTATAACATACTATTATTTCAATCTTATAACCTTCATTTTTGAAACTTGCGCTATTTCCCTTAGTACACCGGTTTCTCCAAAGACGGCGCTGGCACTGAATTCTTAAGATGGCCCCGTTCAATTGGTGACATAAAATTTACACGGGGCTTATGGGCAAAACCGTATCCATAGTATATATATCAGTGATTGGATGTCAGGTCTATTAATATATCTCGTCTGTGGTTGTTCAAAGTAATTCAAAGTGATTAGGGTTCACATCAGTTCACATGATCAGGTTATTTCTTTACAACTCTAGTCTACATTTTTAGTTGAGAAAAGTAGTAAAACATTTATAATATGGCACCAAAGAGAAAAGTACTTATGATTTGTTTAGGTAAGTCATATAATATTTATACAGGTGACTATCACACTAGAATGAAGTAAAGTGCTGCACTAACTAAGCGCCGGTAGTTTCGACACTTGTTTTGAAAAATTAATTTTAATTTTCACAGGCAACATTTGTCGTTCACCTATAGCAGAGGCTGTATTTATCGATCAAGCGAAAAAATTAGGTATGGATTATTTATGGGATGTAGAAAGTGCAGCTCTCATTGGTTACCACACAGGTAAAGGTCCAGACCACAGAGCTATGTCAACGCTAAGAAACAACGGTATCACAGATTACTCTCACAAAGCACGACCTGTGAGTAAAGTTCTTATTATTTAAATAACGTATATTCCATAGAATCATATTATACTTTAAATAATGATACTTTTGTATGATTTGTCATAGATTACTGTGGAGGACTTTAATACTTTCGATTGGATATTTGGAATGGACAATAGTAATATGCGAGAATTAGATGATATGAAACCTGCGGATGGCACTGCTAAAGTTGAGCTCCTTGGAAGTTATGATCCTCAAAAGGAGACTATAATAAGAGATCCTTATTATGTAAACGTTATTCTTAATTTTCTTTATATTTTCAAATGATTTTATATTTATATATGATCACATATACCAGGCCTGAGCAATGCTGGCTTGTGGAACGGATGTGGCTACTTCTACCCTTCATCTGTTCTCTAGCTCTTTCTTCAGCACGAACCCCACGATGCTGCACTGGCAGCTTACTCACTTTCAATTCATTTTTTCAACAATTCTTTTGGCACTATGAATTCTTTTCCTGTACCTGAATTGTCCCTATCATAAAAATTAAAGGAATTGGTAAATGTTGTTGGTGTCAGCTCAAGCAAGGGTCTTTTATACATGTACAAGTATACATAGTACTGTTGAGTAACCTGCCAGTGCACTATGTGGGGCTCATGTTGAAGGAAGAGTCGGAATTGATGTGGTGAGGACTGACTTGCAGAACAGGCGAAAAGGAGAAGCAGCACATCTGTTCTGCAAGTCTGTGTTACCCAGGGTTGACATATTCCAATCTACATATTATAATGATTTAATTAGTGATCTCTATTATAAGACAAAGACTAAATTCATACAACTTTTATTTACAGGATAGTGGCAGTGCTGGATTTCAAACAGCATACGACCAATGTGTTCGGAGTATAAATGCTTTTTTACAAAAACATTTGGAAAATTAAAATAATTATTCCAAACGCTACTGAGAAATTGTACATACAAAAATTTATAAAAAGTAATAAATGCTTGTTTATATATTAAAATTTTGATTTGTTACTATAATAAAAATTTGCTAAGTAAGAAAGCTTGTTTTCAAAGACATTTGTAAGATATCAATATTAGGGGTGTGTATGGGTATCCGAAATTTCAGGATGCTGCACATCCCTAATCAATATCATAGTTACTTACTTATCAATGTATACGCATATACTAGTGTAATTTTATTTCATTTTTCAAGGACTTTCACATAACCTTAAGAAAAGTTGTGTAAATAGGTACTATCAGCCTAAGAAAACTTGTACATATTTTCTAAGTTATTACACAAAGATATGGCACAGAAAAAGAAGGTGTTAATGGTATGTCTAGGTATGTGTCAAAATATACATAAATTACGTGGAAAACTAGTATACCTTTCTGATTTCATAGTTTTATATTTCAGGAAATAGCTGTCGCTCACCAATTGCAGAAGCTGTTTTCTCCAATCATTTAAAACGCATGAATCTCAATGATTTTTGGGAAGTAGACAGTGCTGCAATTTTGCAGTATCATGTGAATAAAAGTCCCGAGCCTAGAGCTATAACTACACTTACCAAAAATGGTATTACACAGTATACTCATAAGGCACGACTGGTAGGTGAAATTAAAGTTTCTAATTTGAAAATGTGGAAATAATACATAGGTAATGTCTTTAGATTAAGAAAGAAGATTTCTACGAATTTGATTGGATATTTGGGATGGATAGTGGAATAGTCTACAGATTATGTGAAATGCAACCAAAAGATAGTGCAGCAGAAATTGAACTTCTTGGAAAGTATGATCCAACTGGAGAACTCAATATTCGAGATCCTCTATTTGTAAATATTAGCATTTATCAATTTATATTAAAATATGTTCTGAGAAATTAACAAATTATTTATTTGTACTGCTTATTTATAGGATGATGATAGTGCTGGATTTGAAAAAGCATTTGAACAGGCTGATAGAAGTATAAAAGAGTTTTTAAACAAATATTAAGGTAATTTTTATAAATTAACCTGCTTTTTCAATTACACATGATATTTTATACAGAACGTGTTTTATATAGCTGTTGTATTTCTAGATTCAAATTAACTGTGCTTATATTACAAAATATCGCCAAAGTAATCAAATTTGAAAAAAGCTTGTAAATATGAATAAATTATATATATATATATATATATATATATATATATATATATTATATACCTACATGTATGTGTGTGTATATATATATATATTTATTTAATTTTACATCCACTTACGTACACTCCAGCTATATTACGATCATCCCCAGAATATATTAATTTTTGAAGCTTTTCTTCTAAAGTGTATTCTTTTAAATTATTTAAGTATCCATTTTCTACATTCATATCTATAACAAGAGCATCAAATTCTTTACCTATTGTAAAATTACCTATCTTATCAGCCATTGCAAGTGCTAGAAAGAACGTTATAAAAACATCAGAATTTGATATGTATGTAGTTAAAAAATAATAAAAAAAGTTATACTTATTTTATCGGTTACCTGTTGCACCACCTAAAGTAGCAAGATGAAATACGTCTTTGAAATTGAGTGCTTCATAATCAGTTTTCATAAAGGATAGATGGGTTGATACTTGCAAAGCTGATCTCATTGCATCTAACATACTACAACTTTGTCCACCTGAAACATCTATACAAATATAACGATGGTTAGTGGGAAAGCCGTTAGGAAATTATTATGAAAAGATTAAATTAATTTTTCTTGTACCAGTGCCAAGACCAATTTTGATTCCTTTCTCTTTCAGTCTCTTTACGTCACACAGGCCGCTTTTTAAGCATGTATTTGAGGAAGGACAGTGGATAACAGCAGTGCCACGTTGTTTCAATATTGTAATTTCATTGTCTGTGAGGTGTACACCATGAGCCATCACAGTCTGCGTATAGATGAATGATTTGAGTGTTTATTGTTTTATTTATACATGGAATAACTAAACATACTTTTTCTGTGAGTAAACCAGCAGTATCATACACATCTGTGTATGAAGAACACTCGGGGAAGATCTGTTTCACAGCTTCAATTTCCTGTAGGTTCTCAGATATGTGACTCTGAAATATTTAACACATATTGAAATTAATGATGCATGTAAAATGGAAAAGGAATAAGAAATATTTCTACTGATAAAGTATAGTACCTGAATATGAAGATTCTTTTCATTAGCCACTTTCCCCAATTCCTTTAAGAGTACCATATCACAGCTTAAAGCAAATCTTGGTGTTACAATTGGTTTTACAAGAGGACTCTGAAAAAAATATTTATAGTAAAACATCGTAGAGAAAGCAATATATTATAAATTGGTTAAACAGCATTTGCAACTAACATTTAATTTAGTGATGTCGTCTATGAATTTGTTTAAATTAGCTATAGATTCTTGAGTAGTTTCATAATACCCATCATCACGCTTGAAATTCATATTAATTTTACCAATCAGAGCTCGTTGGCCTGCCTTAACTGCTTTTTTACCAAGGATCAGAGATGCACTTGCATAAAGTGATGCAAAATAACATGCTGTTGTTGTGCCAAGTGCAACAGTGTGCTTCTGTAATTTCAATTTAATTTGATCACATTCGATTTAAAATGAGCAGAACATGCTATAGTATATGTTGTTTCATGTGAATGTTTAGAACTAAACTTACCACAACTGCATCAAGTACGCAATTAGCAAATTCTTCATTCTCATATTTCTTTTCTAATGGAAAGGTGTAAGTATCCAACCATTCCAAAAGTTGTTTATCATATCCAATTCCTAGATTAGGAACTTGCACTGCATGAGTATGACAATCAATAAATCCTGGTACTAAAAATTGAGTTCCAGAGAGAACAATAACATTCTCATTGTTTGTATCAATCGATTTTGGATCGATTACTATATTGCTAATCTAATAGTTATAAAATATATATATTATACATAAAATGCCAATACTAAAAATTAAATCAAGAATTTAAAAAAATTGATCGATAAATACTTTCCCATTTGTCACGTATATAGCACCATGATCGACAGTAATCAATTCACCATGTTCAGTCGTATGAGCAAACGAACCGACGAATATATTCTCTTTGGGTATCGACTGCATTGTAAAAAGTTTTCTTGCTGCTTAAAATTTCAAATTGAGAAAAGCTGTTAATATTACTAGATTTACGATTTTGCAATTTATATGTTATTATAGTATTTGTTACGTGTTCGTTATCGAACTATTATTTTGGTTGACGTTAGAAATCAACTCACGCAACTATTTACAGTATTTGCCGAAGTATCAATACTGAGAAATGATAAAGTGTACTAGCATATCAGATTATATTGATCTAACACTCAAATTAAAGCAAAAGTGGTCAGCTGTTGTGCGAAAGCACGTTTATAGTAACTGACTTTTGGAAGTGTTTCCTTGTTACTAGCGGCGTATAAATCATGAGTTCTAAAAAAGATCCAAAATCTGATAGTACGAAAAGGTCAGACAAGATGATAAACACGCATAGAGAATTTCTAGATATGGATACCGATGAGGAAGACTTTGGCCGGCAAGGTAAAATAGTTTCACAATAGAACTTCGTTTGTTTCTATCTATATACTCATTGAAACTGACAAACTCATTTAGTTCCTGCGTTAATTACCCGATTATCAGGATACGTATGTACACATGAATTTTGCTATTTAAATATCCGCGGTAAACGTATAGGTTTTTAAATTTTTATCAAATTCTATAATTTAATGCATATACTGTAACCGTGTTAAAGAAATTTAATATTTTAGCGTAAAATACATTTCAATGTGGAATGAAATAAGACTACCGTAAATACTTTACTATATTACAGAATCACCCGAACTTGAAGAAGAACTTCCTCCAGAACCAGAAAAGCCAGTATATGCCGAGGAAGACCTGCTGAGACTAGTCAGTATGACTGCTATTTAGGATCTTTATTAAATTTGTAATTCGCACATTAATGCCTTTTATACTTTGATATGCATTGATCACGTCATTTTCTGAGATAGCATGTATCACGCGAAGATGTAAAACATAATATTCTGTAAAATATGTTCGTAATACACGTGAAAGCAATTACGGCTTTTGTAATCAATGAGTAATAATATTTCCGATGAGTTTGCGTGATCAATGATCATCATGAGACTGTATATACCTGTCTTTACAAGGTGAACGCTAACATTTGGACGCAAGACATCTGTTAAATATTTGTTGCAAACACATCTATTAAATAAGATTCAGGCACGCCATGCTGCGGCGCCATTTTTAAATTATACTTAAATGAACAACAGTAGGTGCACTATTTCATCGAAACAAATGGGAGTACCTTTTTCAATCATGTACAGGTGAAACACGTGAAACATTTAACAATATTCTGCGAATCTGATGATAATGCTTGGGACGAAAATTGCGATCGAACGATCCGAGAATACTTTGAAAATCCATCGAATATATTACTATCTACATTTCGCGAAGGACAAAGATTGACCGCTGTTTTGAATTTTCCAAAAAATGCGCCAAAAGGGTTCATGTTTTTTTTAAGGTCGCCGTGGCAAATATGCACGGTAGAACATTTTTTCGACACTGTGATTGTTGGAAGCGTTTCTGGGAACATTCTAAGCTCCGTTTACAGATTTATGGAGAACATTTATGCACCCATTCTACTTCGCACTAACGACTATACGTCGTGTATCCATTTAAGAATGTATTTCTATTATACTTTTTTATTTTGTTCCCGTTTAAAATCATAACTTACCGCAACTACAGTTTTCCATTAATAAATAAACAGTCGTAAAAGATGATGTGTTTTCGCATTTCCACGAATTTATTATTCGTCTGACCGAAGAGATTTACAAACCTATGGGCTTGACTACCTTGTACGTGCCAAAGGAGAATCTTAAACCGTTTTTGGAACCATCAAGCAGAATCGACTGCTTTTTATTAGGGGAAAATCAAATGACGATCCTCCCCGAAGAAGACGAAATAAAGCGGAAGTTAGTCGGCAGATTGGAAAAGATCGTTTGGTCCTGGATTGTCCAAATACATAAAACTACATCATCGTCGAGTAGAAAGAAAATTGGATGCGTACAAGATGAAGTCAATTACTGGAAATCGAAACGTTAGTAACAGCTTAATACGTATAAAAGGACAATTAAATTGTCATAATACGAAACTTTTCAGATTCGAACTTAAATTATTTGCGTGCTCAACTGTTCAATCCGGAAGTTCAATTGATCAGCGATGTACTTCGTAATTGTCGTTCCCTCAATGTGAATAAATTGGAAAAGTTAGCCAAATGTATTGAAAGAGGAATAAAGGAAGCAGATTCGAATTTGATGTATTTAAATATCATGCTCGATTTCTGTAAAAATTTAAACGTTCCTGAGGATGCTGAAAACTCGATAACGGAAGCGTTGCTTTTGATATTATTCATTTGGATGGAAGCACCGTTTTATGGTACTACGTTAGTATCATTGTTTAATCAAACGAAAATGTAATTGAAATAAAATTCTGAATGGACACGGTATTTCAGGGATAATATAGAAACGCTTTGTCAAGCGTTCAGTTCGCAGATTATATTTCAATGCAAAAATTACGTTAAGTTGGATGTTATTTTCGGAAGCAAACCAGAAGAAGGGAAGAAGATGCTGGAAAAATGTATATTCTGTTGTAATATTTATAAAACGATTTACGATAATGTACGTTGTCCAATTTAGAATAATTCTACGTTACATTACGACAAACACACTTGAATGAAAAATATTTTTTAGCTAATGACGAATGTAGTTTCGTACATTAATCCGGATAAAAAATGGGACATTAGCGAAGAGAATGTTTTTAACCAAATTAATACTTTTAAACAAAGATGTTATTGCGTGATTGAAATCTGCGATGCGTTAGCGATATTTGGAAGGTATTATCAATTAATTAATGAAGTAACGAGAAAGTATGCATGCAGTATATTCGATGGATAATTAACGACAAAACATTTTGCATTTTCTCGAATAGACATAACAAAATAGGGCTACTCGGAAGTCCAAAATGGATCGAGTATGAAGCATACTGGCGCGAGATTGAAAATTTATTTTATGAAAGCTTGGACGATATTAGAGCGGATCGTGATGTTATATTTAACATTACCAAATCTAATTGGTTGAAAAAGATCGAACAATTTAGGTATATAATTCGTCAACTAGAGAACATGGTGATCAATTTAATTAATGATATATTTAAAAATGTTAAGAACATAGATGAAGGTATCGAGGCGATTTATGCGTTACAGAAATTTAAAGAAAGGGAAACTTTTAAAGAACTACTGCAAAACAAATGGTTACAGGTATTACGAACTACGTGTACGTATTTAATCTAAAAAGAATCTAAAAGAAAGTACTACTAAACAAATTTGTAGGTGTGGAAAATTTTTAATAATGAAATAGAATATTGTTACACCTACGTAATTAATGTAACAAAAGAAGGGTACAAACAACCGACAGATAATTCTGATATGAACGCGAATATGTTGTGTGTCTCATTGTATTTGGAAAGTCAATATACTGTAATGAAGAATGCAACGGATTGGATAGGGGATTGTGCAATCGAAAAGTGAGCGACATATGATATAAATTATTTAATCACATTTATTGAAATGTTAAATCTTTCTTAAATATTTGATGTGTTTATGCTAAACATCTTTTTAATATAATTTGTCTACATTCGTATCGCTAGACAGGACGTATCATGCATTTTCTTTCAGGTGCACATTGCAGCAATATAAACATGTATTAAATGTAATTGACGAGAGAAGAAAGATGTTTAACACTTACAGTACACATGGAACACAGTAATGAGGACTGGTAAGTTCGAGGGGTCATATAAGAAGACAAGTAACTTTATAGGATAGAAGAAATGATCCAAAATAATTACATGCACGTTTCATAATGAATTTTTGTCATTGCTTCAGTAAAAAAAATTACATTGCTATAGATTTGGACGGGGTACTATATTCATAACACCTTGTTTCATTTGTTATGTCGTATTTTACGTTCGATAAAAAGGAATCTGTAATAGATCATTGAGAAATGTTCTAATTTATTTAAAGTAACACATAATTTTACCCATCGATTCTTTAATATTTTCTTTAGTACGAAAATTTATATGATTTTTTACATATTTTGAATTTGTAACTGTCTTATAATACAATTATGTGTCATTATTACACTCTCCAGTATTAATAATATTCGTATCGCTCTAGACATTTCTTTTTTCTTTAAAATCTTAATTGATATAGCATACATAAATCTTTCAAACATTTGTATTATATGAATTTCTTCTTTTCGATCATCCTGCCTTTCTATCAATAGTGTAAAAATAAAATTTGTAATATGATCGGCATAGGATGAGAGAGAAATCTTAGATGGCACTTTAAACATTGTGAGGTATTTGAATAGTAACTAAAATAGATACTATACTTTAGTAACTTGTTATATAAAATTGATTTCATATAAATTATTGTAATAGTTTGAATTATCAACAATAATATTTATAAATTATAATCTATTAGATTACAATTGTGAACTGAAAGATCTTATAATCTTATCACTAAAATATTGCGATATATATCACATACTTCTACGAAAATGGAATTCACAAGTTAATTTATTAGTGAATGTCTGTGGATATTCTGTGTTAGAACTGATTAACTTTGGGAATGATTAATAATAAATTAATATTTCTATAAAGCTTACAACACCTCTAAATTACTTATCAACTATACGCATACTCAGCTATAGATGTAAAATCTATAGTTCTAGATAAGAACAATGAAAAAATCAGTACAATCAGTTACTAAAGTATATTGGTGTATTTTTTGTTATACTTTCACTATTGAAATTTATATATCGAAAATCATTGAACTTTAAAACGTCAAGTCATTAGATTTCTGACATTTCAATACTACGCATGAATAATTTATCTGTTTTTAGGCACAGCATTCATACTTTCATTTCCTAACATGCTAGTAGTACCTTTTACTTACTGTGGTCCCTCTCGCAACACTGAACACGACTCGTAAATTACACATAACAATATTGCACGCATTACTTGACTCTCTATAACAAGCCTGGACACGGTTATGGCCAGACTGGCCCATCGGGGGCCCCAAGTTGGGGCAGGGCAGTGTTGTCCAATGTCGTTAGATTTAGACTTCGCTCCCACTCTACCATTCCCCTTCTACGTCGCTTTTCCCCACGCTTCCGCCACGGAGAGAGAGAGAGAGAGAGAGAGAGAGAGAGAGAGAGAGAGAGAGAAGGGGTAGCTGCATTCCATAGATTCATAGAGATGGACTGCGCGGCCTGTCTGAAACACTGAAGCCAGGATAAGTCAGAGCGTGAGAGAAAGAATAATAGCATGAGGTTTGCTTCTTTTCAATTTGACGAATTGGTGGGAAGAGATTCTGTGCTGCTCTGTGCTTACAGGAAAAACACGTGCCCGTGCGTAGTTAAATGAAACTATACTTTTTTTTAAAGCACAGGGCAGCACACAGTACTCTCTGCTATATAGAAGCAAGTATGGGAAGCAGAATCCCTGTCCACCAACTCGTCAATTAGAAAGAGAGAACAACCCTCTTGCTATTGCTCTCTCTCTCTCTCTCTCTCTCGCACTCTCTGACCTGTCGCGGTTTCAACGCTTCATACAGGCCGCGCAGTCTATCTCTAGTCTATAATGTATTCCCCTCAACGGTCTAGCGACATTGGCGTCCCCAGGCCTGCTCTATCATATTGAAATAAATATTACCATGTGCGTATTTCCCAAAGTTATAGTAATTACACAGAACATCCACGTGAGATTTTTTATATGACTTCGTAAAAAAGGAATGACATGTAAATTACAAATAATGATAACTTTTGGATGTGTTCATGGTTGTATAGGGTAATCTATGAACTTTAATCTTTAATATATGCTACTATATAGATACACGGAATATTTAAAGAAGTATGCAGTCACCTAAGACTTTAAGCTGAAATTTTCCGTAATAATCTGAGAAACAAACAAAGAATAATCTCATATTCCAAAAAAATTCGAACGAGAATTCTGTTGATAAGCACACAGATTATTAAATTATATTTATTCCTTGAATTATTTTGCAAGAGGTCACCTGAAATCAATATGAGATAGCACAGATAAATTTGCATTGTTTCCCCCTAAAAGTTTAAAAATATTTTAGCTTGCAGTCTTAGATCCCTCATTTCGTATGATGCAGTTGTTTACAAATGCATAATGAAGTACTGAGTATGTTCATGTAAAAATGGATACTGTCCCTTAGAACGCTTTTTGAACTAAGATAAGTATGTAGTAGTTTGATGTAAATTAAGTACCACAAAAATATATAGAAAGTCGTACGAATGCTTCTATCTTCGTATAGTGTAAATATTTTAACGCACGTTTATTGTATGAATATTCTGTTAAAAAGCGCTTGTGAACATCCGTGTTAATAATAAACGCAATTAATTGTTATTATTAAGTGAGAAGACTCTTTAGGAAAAATAAGTGTTGTTCACTTCCTAATAACACATTTAATGTATAATAAAATATAGTTCTCAATCATAAAAATATATAAAAATAGATCTGTCAGTATTGCTGAGTATATAGCCTAACATAACGAAGTAACAATAGTAGCACCATTGTAAGTTGATGTAATGTTTATAACTATATGTATATATTATATATATATATATATATATATATATATATATATATATATATATATATATATATACGTTTGTCAAGGTGTATCGAGTTAAAAATCTTCTCATAGATTACCCTATAACCACATATTTGCGTTGACTTAGGAATTACTATAAAAATTATACATAAATGCATATGTCTTATATACATACAGAGCGTCTCATTTTGATCTACGCTCACAATTATTTTTCAAACTATTTGTTACACGATAAAAATATTTCAAATACAATTTATTTTGTTTCGAGAGAAGAGAGCACCTTATAGTGGATACGAGTTTTATATAGTTCCATTTAAAACATCAGAGGTCACCTTGAAATTTCAGAGGCATCTCTCCATCTAGTTAAGTCTTGTGTACAGTATTAAAGGCACCTCTCGGAACAGGGTAAATTATATTTGAATCACTTTTTTAGTAGTTTGGAAGATAATTGTGAAGAATGATTAAAATGACACACCACGTATAAATGGAATGTGCACGTATACACAAATCGTCTAATTTTGATTATCATAAATACTGTAACCTTACCTCCTTGCTTAGAGAATTAGAACACTCTTTTGGCACAAGTAACTTAAATAATGGTACGTATTTGGTTTCTTTGTTCTACTTATCTTTAACACAATCCTCAATTTGACGCGATTACCAAATTTTCCTGGCCACTGGTTACCGTAAAAATTGGACTGTCATGTGCAAATTTGTAATCAAGTAATTCGCTGTCGTCGCTGAATGAGCTTGTACCTGAAGAACTAGCTGGTTCCATCGACGACGGCGGCAGAAGGAATATTAGTGAAATCGCTATTATCATATGCCACGCGCTATGGACGTACTGAAATAATTCGTCAACATGAAATAGTCATAATACCTTCTGCTTTTCATAGTCAGTGTTTACACATAATATTTTACATACTTGATAATTAGCTTCTGTTTCAACTAAAGAGAAGAGCAACAAACCTATTGTTGCCAATAGCAATCCTGTTAATAATTTTGAAATTCTGTCTGGTTTTTTCCATTTCTTTAATTGGTAACAGCGATAAGCATATGCTCCCATCTAGAAACACATATACAAATTCAAAATAAATATATTCAATGTAGATAAATCGAATTACTTACTGGAATCATAACACCCATTCCCAAAGGTACCAATATACTAGTTAGGCTTGTTTTATTGGATTCCACTCCAAAAGCAATTACAAGAACACCAAACATATGACACAATGATACAAAATGAGTTGGTATTTCAGCCATTGCAACGAGCGTTACCCAAAACGCTAATATACTCGAAAAAAAGTCACTGTATTGCAGAACCTTCAAGTAAAATGATTTCATAGAAACAATTTGTATTATAACTTCGAGAGTAGTTAACATGGTGATTGTTATAAAATGAAGCTATTTACGTACTTCATACTTAGCAACACAATATGTCATTACATGTTGATCACAAGCATGGTACAGAGACGAAAAAAGCATGGTCGCCATATATACTAATCCTTCTGTATATAATCCGCGCTTAACAGCTAAATATATAGCAGGTATGAAAAAACCATTACTTAAAGTGAGCATCAGTGTTGTCATGAGAAGAGAAGACTCTGGATTTGCGCTAGTAGCATCTGTACAGCCCCATCCTTTGTATCCTGTGGAATAAATTTACAATTAACAGATTGGAAAAGTACAAGGAAATTTCTGTTGAATGTATGATAAACGAACCTTCGAAGCATTTGCAAGTCGTGTAATAAAGAATGTCTCTATGAATTTCTTGGCAAATTCCATGATGACCACATGGATAGTTTCCAGGAAACACACATTGTCTAGTTCGTATATCCAATGATACTAAAATTTCTTCCATTTCACAATTCACGGGATGTCTGATACGCAGATAATTATGGTTTAATTTGTACAAGTAAGCGAATGAATATTACAATGCTCTTTCGTTTCTCAGAGCACAATCTTACCCGTTGAAATAACATGTTGCTTGCAAAGCAACATACCAAATATCAGGCTGTGGATATGGTATTAATATACTTGAATCATGTTTATCATATGATGATGATAAATTCATCGACATCCTTGAATCTTCACATATAATGTTACCTTTAGATCTATCTGGAACTCGACCGCGCCGTATACAAAGTATAACTTTAACCAATTGCCTTGTCATTACCTAAAATGTATGTAAGAAACATCGTAATTTGATTAAGTGACCAATTGTATCCTGAATTTATAATTCGTACTTACTTTGTCCATTTCTAAATGTGCACTAACATCAAGTGTACCACCAATATCTATCAATGGCAATATGTTGAATTGTGTTACTACCAGATGTTTATCTGTTAACATTACCCAGGAAGTCAACCATTCTTTACCCTGAAAAAGATTTGTTAGAGATATTTTACAGTTCATTGAATGAAAAATGTAGAGTACTTAATACCTGTAATAAGTAGACACCAGAAAACGTTTGCGAATGCTTAATTCTCGCAAGTTGATATCTTGGAACACATGGATCATCGAAATTTTCATCCGCCACACGAAATTGATTTCTAAAGTCAATTCCACTGTACAATGATGCATTATTACTTTCGTCTTCAACATGATGGGTATGATGTTTAGTTAAATCTTTCATATGTAATTGAGCTAAAGCCTGAGAAAACGAAGGTGCATCTAAATACTGCCTTACGAAAGACTTTTCTGTTACTCTGACTGGACATTCTAGAAGAAGATTAAACAAAATTATTTATTAGAACTATTACATGAGAAAAATATTGTGATGTACGAGGTTTACCTGAAGTAACCACTTTAACGTTTACTTCGATGATACTATTTGAAATAATCATGAGGTAATAATAACTATCCTCGTATGGAGAAGATTCTATGAAGGTGTGTGAATCTGACATAGTAAAATTTCCAATTTCACTAGGTTCAGAATGGTTGAAAACAGGTAATGAGCGTCCTTGTAAGGCCATACTTTGAATGCAAGGTTCGTGTGGATTATGAGTTGGGTACATATAGTTGTACACAGTAAAATTACAACCCCAAACGTGAACTCGAAAATTCCAGATTCCTGATGGTATATATATTCTGTGGATCGATTCAGTATATTAAATGTTAGCACAAACATAGTAAAGAAAATACAATGCAAAATATAATCTTTACTTGTAATAAGAAGTAGTTCCTCTTGTTCTTAATGTGTGCTGACAGCCAACAGGAATATTTTCCATATTATTGGTTTGCGTCCATATAGCTACAGAACCTATGCTATAATGACATTTATGTCCAAGCCCCTAAGGTGAAAAAGAAATGTTAAAAAATGAATTTAAATGAAATCATTCTGCAGAACATAGTTTTACCTGTTGTTGAACCTTTTCATCCCAATGAGACAAATAAGCTCCCACAAACCAGTCTCCAGACTCTGGTCCATAAACTGGAATAATTGCAGTAGTTTTTGGTTCAAATGTTGTAACTGCAGAAACAACAATTGTTTGATTACGCTTGGGATACATGTCGCTAGGGAATGTATCATTATTTACAGATATCACAGGATAACTGCCCCATTGTAGATATCTGCAAATTATAGTATCACATTAGAATATATTATACATCCGGAGAAGAAAACATAAATTTCTAAGCTATTTACATGTGTACTTTTCTTTCTGGACAATCTTGTCTGTCCATGAATGCAGCAAACTGCCATGTGGCTCTGTGCACTTCTTTTGGGACTGTGTAATGAAACATAGCTATATCCGAGTAACTTTTGAATGAGTGTAGCAAGCCTTCTTGACTTGCTTCTGGCATAGTACATTCCTTGGCTATGAACACAGAAAAATCAGTGCAGATCGTTTCTATATGCGTGTTAATAATACCGACTCATTCTTCATTAAATATGAGTACAATAAACTAATATTAACTAAAACTACTGTAGTAGTAATAATTTCGTGCAGATAGTTCCAATCATTCCAAAATAGCTTGTTTTCAAAAGATTTACCTGGGAAAAGTAATAACAGCAACAGAACGTGAAGTTGGAGGATCATTAGGTATCGTCTTGGAAAATAACATATCGGAAGCATGACAATTTTTTTCGACATCACAGAAAAATTAAAACTACTATTGGCCAGTCTTGCTCCATTCACTTCCCATTAATTATCGATTCTCCTTGCGTTACTATGCTGATCGTACATCCTGTATACACGACAAAATAACTACACTAGCTCGGAATGTTTGCGTGTTTAGTCTACCCGTTTATGTGGGTTCCTTTCGATCAGCTGTAGAGGACAATATATAAATTGCAGAGGTGGGTGGGTATGTGGGGGGATGATTTTACCGACGGTATCATGAAGAGGCTGGAGCCGCAGCAATTCAAATGTTTTATTTTAATAATCTATAAAAATAAAAATTAAATGCTATTCGTTGGTAAGCGCGTCACTCATGAACGGCTGGACCGATTTAGCTAATTAAAAAAATATATATTCGTAATGGTCTGAATAAGGCTTTTATTTTAGGGAAAGAAAACATAGAAAAGTAGCCCAGAAAAATGGAAAATTCGGAAAAAAATGAAAGTGCTTCTTTGAACCAGTATATATGAACTCAAGACCATAACTCACGATTCGAACGATGGATATGAATAATTCTTTTTAATTTTGTTCGTTAAGGTACTGGAAAAGTTTTCAGGAAAAAAAATTCGAGACAATTAATTACAAAGGAAAGTTAAAAAATTGAGACAAACTGCAAAAATCATAATTTTTGAAAGGGTATAATATATTTGGCTGCGCATTATATTGTTCCTAACGAATATTCGTCGTCGAGCACAATGAACACAAATAAATTTATTTCAATTTGGACAGGACATAACGTTTGTCGGGCCAGCTATATAGTTGATAAATAAATTAACAATAATGTACCTGCAATTAATGGACATTTTGTATACATTTCGAATATTTAAGTCCCAGAAAGAGCAGAAAAATAATAATCTTTAGAGACACGACTTTTTTAACGCAAATGAAAAATATATACCATTTTATTTGTTGCTTTCAAAAATAAAAATTGTAACGCGACGGGGACGTGACAACACCAGGGGCGCCAGGCCGCCTTGGCACCACCCTGAGTGATAGAAGAAATGTAGAAGAAACGTGCCTTCTTTGAGAAGGCCGTATGGTCAAGAACCTTCTATACCCCTAATAACGCGTTGTTGATAGGGTTAGCAACGACTCAATATAAATATTGATAGGCTATCGTGGAACAGTTACTTTAGCCGCGCTTGTAGTAGAGGGCAAGGTAAATCACGGCTGCCCATAGGTTAGGGAGAGTAGGAAGTAATGCTGTCCGATATCGGACGCCCAGCAGCCCAGGAAAGGACAGGGGTTGCACCTAGACGCCTCTCCTCATACGTTATTCAAAAATAGCCGCATAAAAGAGACTAGGATAACAATTCACCCGTTTTTACTTTACACGTTAAGTTAACTAATTATGTTTCATTTATAGCGCCACATTTTTAAAAAATACATCTCACCACGTAGGACATACAAGGGTGAATAATTTTAGAGTATGTGAAAATATTGAATGGGTGAATTTTCAACCTGAGGAACATTCACCCCGAGGGTTAACTGGGAGAGAACGGCCAAGAAGGCCGACCGCCCGCCAAGAGGAAAGAACAGGGTAGCTTCTGGTCACCTAAGAGTAAGATCATCTGGTTCCTCTGTACGTCTCGGCGAGGACGACCATGAAGGCCGATCGCCGAGCGGGCAGGAGAAACCGGGTGAATTCTGGGTGAATTCCGGGTAGAACTTCGTATTAGCAAAATTATTCTAACCATACGTTGTAACCTTCTTCAAAAGTTCAGTCAGCACTGCTCTGTTTCTGCAAGGCCATTGTGCACGCCTATGCGCGCAGATCACTTGCAAAAATCCCAAGCTCAGGCCCTGCAGGCCGGGCCGGTTTTGGGCCGATTTGGAAGGGTGCAGGATTCGCGTTCTTATTTTGTGCTAATACAAACACGGGTTGTCTCAGTAGTCAAATACGCCAGATAAAAGATCAATCCAGACAGCAATCGTCCTCATTTTGATGATCCTCATCATTTTGACCATCGAAAAGAGCAGAAAAAGTAACTCGGAAAACACGTGAAGTGTAATTTTCTAAGTGGTCTTATCTAGATACAGGCAAAAAAGAATTTTAAATCGCATCTGATATAACTTCAATATTTTATATTCTTAAATTATTTATCAAACATCTATAGTCACTTACAAAACATGAACAAGTATTGAGATAAAATTTTACACCACATAATTATAAAATAAGTTTTCCATCAATAAAGTATATAATATATATACGAACCTTTACTCTGCGGTAATTGATCGAGATAGGACTGGCCAGAAGTGGCCATTAGGCCGCTACCCGTAGCAAAGATAAAAGTAATTCGTTTGAAATGACATTGCGTCACTTAGCAACTATAGTTCGATAAAACTGGAAAACACATAACACATGAAACCCTCCCATCTGTCCCCGAGTAAGCCTGCAGAACACATAATACGTATCATATAAGAATAGAATAAAAGTTTTATATAATCCTTTCCTTCCGAAATAATCACTTTAAAACCAAAAGTTTGCAGGAAATGATCTCATTTCACTTTTTGGACTGCACTATGTAATTCAAGATACCCTGCAGACCTGTTGTAGAAAATATTATTAAATTACACTTCGATATCTTCCTCAGCAGTCGGCAGAACCACTGTTGTAACATTAACCGGCTTCGTCCTAGATTTCTTGCACAGCAGGATATGCACTCTTCCTGATATTCTGCTGGTTAGGATCGCGTTCAAAGCCATGGGGATGGGTACTCCGCTTGGCAGTAAAGGGACATCCATGACGCGTGGCCTGACATCCGTGTCCTCGCTTCTGCAAACGATGTATAATCCCGTGTCGGACATTTCGTCGGACACATTCGTCAGCAAGATACGAATCTGATAATTCGGCCCTAATCCCAAAACGGTAGCTTCCATCGTGATCAAATTCGGTCCAGCATCTTGACTCTCGTTTAAAGATTCCATTGCCTGTTTCGCGACTATCAATCGCAGCCGAAGAAGACCCTGTTGAAACGTGCTGTGGATCTTCTTCGCCTCCGATCGTTCTCGTATCGTTTGCTCGACGAATAATCGCGTTTTCTTCGGAATAGAGAACTTTGATCCGTCGTTGATCGCAGAGTTTGTTGTCGCATTATGAATGCTGAAGTCTGCGGTCCTCTTTAAGATCTTGACGCAAAGACCGCCGCCCACGGTGACCATCGCCATCGTTCGTTCCTCTTGACCCATTCGACCATACTGAAATAAGAACGGAACGATAAATAACCAATCGACTGTTCAGAGCGAAAGAAACATTACCTTCAACACTGACACCGGTTCCATGATCTTCAACGTGTCCACATGGTGCTTTCCATTGTACACCCGAATACCGTAGCCAGCAGTACTCACGGCAAGCAAAGACAGTCCAATTTGTGGCACCGGTAAACTCGTCGAGTCCAAAATCGCTCCTGGAATATCAACGTGCCATAGTTTGATGCCCTGTGGGATTAATATTCATCTTGAAACTGCGTTCAACGCATTGCGCACATCAAGTACTCTCTTCCGAGTACAAGATGCGTACCTTTTTGGAAAGGCCAACCAAGGTACCATCCATAAGAGTCACTGCGACATTGTCGTTGTTAAGAATTGAAATAGCCACGGCTGGCGCCGGCAGGTTCTCCCAAAGTTTCACAGGCGATCCTCTTCTTATGACGCCTATTTTACCGTCCCTCCCGATAATTAATATTTTGCCATCGCCTGTCCACAATCCTGTGCACGCGAACGCTACCGGGGCCCATTGGAGCACATGCTTATCCATGGCAGTGAACGTTCTATAGGAAAATTCAGTTCAATGCTTATCTACAGATTTGTCAAACGTCTCGTGAACGTAAGTATGATTTATATCTGAATTGGAGATGTGGGTATTAGATCAACGAATCTATTACCGAGGGTCCAGAACAAGAACCTCTCCAAATTCCGTGCCTAGCACGATACAACCGCTGGCAGGATTGGACCAGGAGTCTTTCCGAATGACGGAAATCGTGGACAATACGTTGCTTTTAATCAGTGGGATCATTTTGTATTGTTCCGCGAAGCTCGCTCTCAAGTTCGGATCCATGGAAAGGAACTTTAACGTCCGCGGTGAGATGAATCCTGCCCCGAGTTCTTTCAACAATAATTCGAGTTCATCGGCTAGCGTGAGCACGTTCAGTTCGTCTTCTAATCCTGCTCTGTGCCAGATCTGCGAGGTGCATCAATCAAAGCGATCGTAAAAATCATTCCCATGTTAATCGAAGGTTAAAATCAGATTGTTCGAACCTCCCGCTCTTTCGGGTGGACGTCGATGTGCGGCAAGCAGTATTTATAATAGGGCCTCATATTTTTGAAAATGTAAACATTCGAACCCGCACCGACAGCCAACACCGATGACCGTGGTTCGCCGTTTTCCGTGTACAAGCCAACCACCCCGCAGGATCGATCCACCATATTGTGCTCGGTGACTTGATCACCTCCTTTATAAACTCGTATCTGATGTTCGAGAATATAAAAGAACGGTATACATAAATACAAAGCTTACAGATTTCTTAACTTATTTGAGGTCTTTTAAACAATGCACCTTAGTGGAATTAGCACCCAGTGTACCCAAGTCAACGCAAATGAGCCTGGCATCTCCATCTCCGGTGACATCGAGCATATCGAGAGCATTTGGTAAGGTGTACAGTTTAGCTCCTGGCTCCCAAAGCGCTTCCAACCAACGATTGGTGCTGAGACCCATCATATTATGCTCGGCTCTAAATAAATTTCCCACTGGATTATTCAGTGACCAAGTTTTTCTCGATAATGATACAGTCGTCTTTCTACATACAGTGACTCCCATTAATATTCGGACGCTCTAAAAAAAACGATAACTGGTTGAACATTGAACTACGCGACTTGAATTTTTTGGGGAAGCTAGAGCAAATAGTTTGCTACAGAATGTGGAAAAACATTTTTTCAAAAATTGCAATTGATCGGAGTTGTAGAAAAAATACTAAAAGTTGCATTTTACAACTTTTTTTATGTGGGCCTATATTGAAAATTTTAAAAATACGTTTTGTAGATCATTGCAACGTTAAACAATATTGACGAAATTTTCAGAATATGTTTAATTGACGCAGATCTACAAAACGTATTTTTGAAATTTTCAATATAGGCCCACATAAAAAAGTTGTAAAATGCAACTTTTAGTATTTTTTCTACAACTCCGATCAATTGCAATTTTTGAAAAAATGTTTTTCCACATTCTGTAGCAAACTATTTGCTCTAGCTTCCCAACAAAAATTCAAGTCGTATAGTTCATTGTTAAACCAGTTATCGTTTTTTTTATAGCGTCCGAATATTAATGGGAGTCACTGTACATACAGGGTGTTCGACTACAGGTGGGAGAAAATTTAAGGGGTGGTTCTTAACGATGATATAAGACAAAAATGAAGAATAAAAAAATTGCGATTTCGGCTTTGTTATTTAACTATTAACAATTAAAAATCAACAACGCGTCGAACAGAAGTGTACGTTGTGTACGTCAAATAGATCGATGTTGTCCAACAATTTGTTAAACATTTTCACCTCGCTGGGGCCCCAAACGAGAACCAAGTTATTCATGCATCTGTCACTTGATACGTGACTGTCGCGTTGTTAATAGTTAAATAACGAAGCCGAAATCGCAATTTTTTTATTCTTCATTTTCGTCTTATATCATCGTTAAAAACCAACCCTTAAATTTTCTCCCACCGATAGTCGAACACCCTGTATACACACAGCGATCCAAAGCAATTCGAGCGAAATTTACGCGCGCATTGTACAACTCCAAAACGAAAGATCGCTTGTAGTCCAGTCGCCAGGTACTTTTACCTGGAAAGTATTCCGAACTCGAAGAGAGTACCCCTAAATGACGTGTCAAAATTTCATTAAGTTCTGAATACTTTTCAGATAGACGCCCTTTTTTCGACCTGGCGAATGGACTTTCAGGATCGAAAAAACGTCGATGTTGGAAAGTTGAAAGGGTGGTTTCACAAGATGAAAGTCTGCCCTATCGCGTCGTGTAATTAGATTTTCCGCTGAACCCTTAGACCCTTATTTTTTTATATGAATTTACAAATATCCTCAAAAATGTGTACAAAAGTGGCGTCTCTTCGTCTTTAATGATATATTAAACATGTTTAAACAATCACGACATATTACTATTACACATCGCTGGATTCGGGAAAGTCTAGAGAATCTTTTGCTGTAAAGAACAATACAATATCTTATATAATAACATTACAATATTTGTTCAAAGTCGAAAAACATGTTTTTTTTCAAACTCAAATTTCTCGAAAACTGTGTGTGTAGGAGAAAAATTAAGGCCAGATTCGGAATCAGTGCTAAAAACTGTATAAGATACACCCAATAGTTACATGGAAACATTTTTGTTGTTGGACAGTATAATTTGCTCTGTCCTTCCCTACATTCGTCAGTTGCCACATAATTTCCTAATTTTGAACGCCTGCCTCTCGGTGCCTATTGGGCCGAAAAATACGTTTGAACAGTGAAATTTGAAGGAAATTTAATGCTCTTTCCAAAAATGAAAACAAAAAGTTCTTAGGGCCCATAGTTTTTGAGTAATAAGCGAAAAACCAGAACAAGGTAATAAAAATCGTGGTTTTTACCCCCTCCCCAAGTTAGCACAGGGTCCTCGAGGTCGAAAACTCAGATACGACACCCCAGAGTACCCCTAAATGACGTGTCAAAATTTCATTGAGTTCGGAATACTTTCCAGGTAGACGCCTTTTTTTCGACCTGCCGACTGGACTATTGTATGCACGTTTTCGAATGAAATCGAGAAACTTTTAATACAATTTACCTTGCATTGCGAAATCGTCTCGAATCGACCGGCATGCGCGCTCCATTGATATTTTGTTCGTTCAAAAATGAAAGAACTAATTCTGATAACGCTTTCGGATTTATATCTTACCGTAGTCCATGCATAATTGAAACTTCCTGCTGGTATTCGATTGAAGCGATTACTCGTAATCGTAACACATTATTTTATTCTCCACAGTAAAGCTTTCTCCGTGCTTTCTATGCACTGCAGTGCAACACGACGGATCGTCATATCGCTGTCAACGTATACAGCTCTTTAAAAGAATTCCTTCCCAGAACAAGACCGATCGCACACTGAACGATTTCGAATCTCCGATCGCGACGAACATCGATCATATCGGAAGATCTGTTCGGAAAACTTGTCAAACGGTGCAACAGTGTCGGCCCTTGGCTTTGTTGTGGGCTTATGTATCCATAGAAATGTTCGCATACGTACGTGCATGCGTCGATGAATATCTATGATCACGGTCAACACTGCGCATAACAGCAATGAAAACCCAATTCATTTAAGGTCACTCATAAACCACAATCGAACACGTTTTTCAGCTTGCTAATAAGCGCAGATAAATTCAAATATTCACATATTGAATGCCATTATATCGAATTTATTAAGAACATTTATAATAATTTTATGTATTTAATGTCTGCGATCTGGTACATCGATTTTCACTTTTAAAATGGTCATAATGTAATATCTTCAGTCATTTACATTTACGAGCCGTAAAGCCGTCGTCGTTATTGTCCTGAGTTTTGATTGTCATTCGAGATTTGTATAGATCAGGATCAGAAGGATCTGTATACAGTGACTCCCATTAATATTCGGACGCTCTAAAAAAAACGATAACTGCTTAAACATTGAACTATACGACATGAATTTTTTGGGAAAGCAAGAGCAAATAGTTTGCTACAGGATATGGAAAAACAATTTTACAAAAATTGCAATTGATCGGAATTGTTGAAAAAATACTAAAAGTTGATTTTTTAACTATTTTATGTGGGCCTATATTGAAAATTTAAAAAATACGTTTTACAGACCTGTGTCAATTAAACATATTCTGAATATTTCGTCAATATTGTTTGACGTTACAATTAGCTACAAACGTTTAACGATGGTAAAAATTTCAGATTTTCACGATTTTCGGGCTATAACTGCAGTAAATCTATAGATTCTCACATCTTTCAATGCGTGTCGTTTTTTCCCGCATCAACCGATTTCGATGAAACTGTCGCAGTGCATATAATTGACACAGATCTACAAAACGTATTTTTAAAATTTTCTATATGTACCCACATAAAAAAGTTGTAAAATGCAACTTTTTGTATTTTTTCTGCAACTCCGATCAATTGTAATTTTTGAAAAAATGTTTTTGCACATCCTGTAGCAAACTATTTGCTCTCGCTTTCCCAAAAAATTCAAGTCGTATAGTTCAATGTTTTACCAGTTATCGGTTTTTTAGAGCGTCCGAATATTAATAAGGAGCCACTGTAGGTGTCTTCGAAGTAACCGATTTTCGTCAGATTATTGTTAAACGTACTTATTCCAGGATTTAGTTGTTTATCGAAAACAATGATACCACTCGCATCATTTAAACAAACCAAGATTCCTCAAAAAATAATTTGGAGTTTCCAGCACGGAAATTATGGTAGTGTAAATCTACAAATTGCCAAAGCGAGACCGGAAACGTATAGAAATCCGGAGGAGCACTGGGAACCGATTGGGTCTCCGCAATTCGACGGTTTTGCCAATTTACTCGAGATCGGTGAATCGTTTTTCTGTACATCGAAGTCCTTATTTAATGGTACTTACAACGGCAGCTCGATTATATACCATCGTTCGTTTAATAAATTATATTGATTGCCGAAAAATCCCGAGTTCTATTTCTTGCGAGAAACCTTCTTGCTGCGGGGAATGCCTCCTGACCTCCCCGCGAAAACCCTACGCTTGTTCGTGAGCTATTCACGGCAAATACCGGTCGTCGCAGACTTGCAGTTTCGAGACGGATAATTCGTACGTTTGACGAAAGATTTCGAGTGACACGTAACAGCCCAGATAGCCAAATGCCTCAAATCTACCCAGGGCAGTTATGACCGTGAGGGCTCGTAAAATGCCCTCGGTAGAAACGCGGTAGGATCTGCCCTCGGTAGAAACGCGGTAGGACCTGCCCTCGGTACGTCGTTCCTCGTTTCTGCCAAAATTTTATAACGACGTTTGCCACATTAGTGCGACCGTGCTGTCCTCTTACAATCTCGGACCTACTTTAAATTTGGCAGAAACGTGGTAGGACCTGGCCTCGGTACGTCGTTCCTAATTTCTACCGAGGGCATTTTACGAGCCCTCACGGTCATAACTTCCCTCGGTAGATTTGAGGCACGAGCTACCCTCGGCACGTCCAAGCGACGTTCGGCCCGTAAAATTCCAGATACCTGACCTCGCCACGCCGTGCTGGATTTCTACCCGAGGCACGCTTGGCTATCTGGGAGTGTCCGGCACCCGATAATTCGCGTTAGTTGTCGGAAACACCGAGTCTGCGATTACCTTTTTGTCCTGGGTGAACCACGTATCGTGCGGTCAAATGTGACCTGGTCTACGGCCTGTAAATCCCCAGTGTCGAAACGGGTTTCGCCCTTCTGGCGAATCCTCGTGGTAAGGCGCCGTAACAAATTGACTGACCTTAGATCCTGGAATCTAAGAATCTTCATTAGTTTTCGAAATAGGAAGGTTTATACTTTAATATCATATGACACGAATAACAGATTCCATTAGGTTTTAAATGATATAATAATAATGAAATGAAAAAATTTGTACAAAATAAATTATTTTTTACGAGTAAATTAAAATTTTCTCTTTGAATATTATATTAACGTGTACATGTTAATATGTTTCCACACATTATATAGGAACGTACATAATGTATTCGTAACTCTATAATAATTTAAGTTAATGAAAGTAACTTCGTAAATATAACAATTTGATTTTTCATTAAGGTAACTTTTCATGAAGTGTAGCGATCGTCTCGAGTATCCGAAATATTGATTGAAAATTTCCACATACAGGTATAATTTTATTATAAAAAAATTAAGATATATTTTTTTCATAGTGAACAGTCACATGCTTATCACAGCTTGCGCAGGATGAAGCATTAACAAATATTACATAGTAACATTGTTGTAACGTAGATAACAAGCTCACTATAATATATTGTAACATTCATAGATGCACATTTAAGTATATATATTAAAGATTGCCAAGGCATCCTAGACAATTCAGATTAAATATTCCCGACATACATTACGTATAAATCTTTGAGTAATTTGTAAACAGACACATGTAATAGCTAACTTGATACGCTTCCTGTAACAGCACCAATTTGTAGTCATTTCGAAGTATGAAGTTGTATTGTATGATTTGTTAATTTCTATACACACGTTGCTTTTTAAACGATTGAATGCCTTTAACGAACGATCTTTATCTAACGTTAACAAAATTGTACAATAAAATACAATCGAAAAGCTTATAAGTGTAAAGTACATTAAAGATACATTGTTACATTGTAAGACAATAATTTAAACGAACACTGATTTATATAATTATATCAAATTATAAAAAATTCAAGGAAATATACACTTCGTTAAATTTCTCTCGTATCTCGCAGCGTCTATCGATGAAAACTATAAAAATCTGTCAGTCTTGTTTAGTACCTTGAAAAGAAACCATGTATGATATCATATTCAGTTAGTTTTTCCTAAATGTAATTACAGATATATATATATGCATCTCATAGTTTATGAACTCGAAAGTATTACCTAATAGAGTGGTTGATTTAAACCCATTTTCGTTTCTATATATATAATTCACAATAAGTTAATTCATTCAGTACATTAAATACGTTGGTAATATTTAATTTGTAAGTTAAAGAGTCTGTATTAGACAGATCTTTGTTAAAAAGTTCTTTGTTAAAGTATTTGTGAACTGTATTAACGTTTCTTTTCTCATATAAGAGTAAAATAATTTTAATTGCAATATAAAAATGATAGTAAAACGTCTATAAAATATCCTACATTGTATATAATACTGAAGACAATTTGTTTGACTTAAACCATGCGGCATGGTAATACTTGTTAAGAAAATATTATCGTATAAAAAAATGCTTACACAAAAAAAATCTGTACAAGAAGTCAAAATGCATTCAATAGATATGTAAATGCAAGTGTAACGTTGTCGTGCCTTAGAAATATTATTTGCCACGTTGAAGCTATATCTACGAACAAAGGATACAGCTCACGCTATCCAACAAATTAGCAACTAAACATTTTGCACTGTAAGCTCTTCACTCGTATCGCAATAAATGCACAGTGTACACTCGACTCAGAAATTAATGTAACCATTGATGATATGTAGGCAAATGAATATGATGAATGAAATAAAGTTATTGTATTATTTTTATTTAGAAAGCGTAAGTAAATAAACAAATATGTTAGTAAAGCATATTATTATCATTATTACAGATTAAAGATGTGTCATATTCATTTGCCTGCATACACCAATCGTTAACTTACTTTCCAACTCGACTGTTACAATGCGTATGTACATATACACGTAACTTATGTAGGAAGCCCAATGAAGTCCACAGAAGCCCGTCTTTTCCTTCTAGTTCTACTATTATCTGTACTTTTTTCAGGCACGTTTCTAGGCTCGTTTGTACGAAAATACTTCCATAATACATTCAAACTGCAATCACAGTGAAACCATTGTGAAATTATTTGTAAAATCAAAATGATATATAGTGATATAATAATTACCTTGGGTACTGGAACTGAGCAAATTGAAACGATGGACCAATGATCGCCAGTAATGGGCACAAGAAAAATGTAGCATAGATCCAACTTATGCTCATCACAAGTAATAAAAATATACCAATCTGAATGTATGCTAACACACGCGATGGTAACATAAGAGCACCAGCAGCACCGCTTGTGAGAGCAGCCATTAAAGTTGGACCGCCCATTTGTGATAATGCTGTTTTTACTCTGTCCTCTTTCTTTTTGGATGTGCATGCTCGATAGCTTACCACGTAATGCAAACTGAAGTCTACAGTTAAACCTAAGGTTGAATATACGTATGTTAATACATATTTCGTAAAGCATCGAAGCAAACACACTAACGAATACGAACCAATGGCTGTAGACACGGTCACACTTTCCAAAACATTCAACTTCCAACCAAAAAGTATTAGACCAGCAACTGTGACTATGATTGCTGCTCCAATTGTTATAATTGCGTATAAACTTATAAGAGGATTGAACGTCACGATGATAAGTACCGTGAAGGCTAAGATCAATGAAACTCCAATTGCCCAAAGGGTACCGTCGTACAATGTCCGTTGCAACTCGTAAAATTCTAGTCTGCTTACAAACCAACCACCACGCATACCTAGAGGCGCTTTCTTTAATTGATCTTGCATCCAAGTTTCAACCTATGTAACACAGTAAACAATTTTATGTGAAAACCTATTGTATCTTTCTAACCATTCGAGAATTAAGTGTTTTCATACAATATGTAAGAAAAGAATGTATTACACACATATGTACCTGATGAAAAAATTGATTCATATTTGAATACGATAGACTGTAATTATATATACTATCATATTCAACAATTAGGACTTTAATTTTAGTGGTCGGCAAGGCCATTAGAGTAGTTTCGTTCGAAGTTTGAAACTGTGTGAGAGCTGGATCATTTAAATATTTTATACCAGCGGAAAGACCGGGACGAGCCCACCACTGCGGTGGTGTATTATGTAATGTTGCACTGTGTTGAGCTACACACTCTTCCAATACGCTAGAATTGTATGGAAATTTGCTGCTCTCGCAGCACGGCATATAATTAATAAGTGAATCAATGGGGTCTTCACAGCGCCTTTTCATCCAATTGTTGAATGACTCGATAAAACAATTAGGAAGCAAAGGTCCCAAAGTTTCACGGTAAAATGGTTGACTTCGCAGGTCACGACAAAATTGTTGTAGCCATAATTGTGACTCTGGATGAGAAATATCGAAAGATTCATCCCACTCTGGTGTACCAATGAAATTAGGATCCAAGTAATTGCCATTGTCAATTGGTTTGATGCCCCATATGAATCGTAAAGGTAGAAAATATTCATTGTAAGTCTGAAACGATAAACCGTTCCGTTAACTATTCCAAAAGTTTCCTACAATTATTACATCGATAAAACGATTCTCGGACGTACCGTCTCGTGTTTCTCAAACCAAAACTTGTGGGAATATATCAAATCATACTTTTCAAATGTATGCGAACTATCGAATAATTGAAATTCGGCAGTATCTGGTAATTGTAAGCCAGGGTATTTAAAAACAACGACGCAGCATAGTATTGCGATGATACTCAAACTTAATAGCCAACACCAACGAAATCCAAACACTATTTGCGTCAAGAAAATATTAAAACTTGTTGCTATTTTGTCACCAAATAGCCGTAAAGGACGAATAATTTTTCGCATTATATAATTTGCAGGAGACAACACGTTCCAGCTAAATCGTTCCGATACCACCACACATGCTGGTAACCAAGTAATCATCAGAAAGAAATTGGCAATAACAGTCATTCCTGAGAATAAGCTGGAAAGTAAAGTGATTTGTAAAATATACCTTGTACAATATTTTATTTAACTTTCATGAATCAGTTATCAAAGCAAATCTATACCTGAAACAGTTGATAGCTGTAACATTACTAACAACCGACGCAAAGAAAGCTACCGCAGTAGTTAGAGATGTAACGAACATAGATGGGACAGCATGTTTCATTGTTTCTTGCACCAATTTTACTAAACCGTTATTTGATATTTTTTGCTGCTTTCCCTTCTCCCAAATTTTGCAATATATAAACGCATCGTCTGCACCAATACCTTATAAATAAATAACATTATTTGAAATCGATTACTGTGTTAAATTATAATTATTATGACCTATGGAATCTTACCTACAGCGACGACAATTGCCAATAGATTCATGAATGGAAAGAACTGAATGTGTAAAACCAAAGTGTAGAATGCATATGATATGCCAAGACTAAAAATTACAGCGATAATGGTCGTAGCAGTTAAAAACAAAGAGCCAGTGTATGCCCATATACAAATTGTTACAAACGCAAAACCAGTAAGTAACAGGATTGAATCTGATACTAATAACCGGTCAAACAATGTACTTTTCAAACCCAATTCCATTCCTTTCACACAAAATTTTCCATATGATAAGCCACCATTGTTTAACTCTTTATAAAAATCTAAAGTAGCAGAACTTGCAGCAATTGGTAAAAATATCATTGCATATTTTAATGTTGAATTCGACATAGAATTATGCTTCTGTAAACAAAACATTAAAAGTTATATTTAAAAATATAAAAATGGTAATTTCTATTGTATAGGAATCAATTTCTTACATGATCCGGTATGAAATTGATATCTAGCAAGTAATGCAGTAAATGATAGGCTGCATTATGTATATAACATTCACTTGGAACATGTTTTCGACAATGTAGATCTTCTGCACAATTTAATGTCAACTTAAGATTCCGATAAAAATATACGCATCTTCTCAAAAGAGTTTCCACTCGAGTGAGATCATTTTCAGTCACACCTAAGCATGAACTTCTATTGGACAAGAGTGCAACATAATTTGCTGGTGACCAACTTCTACAACATTTATGTTCTTCACCATTGTTTTCTATTTGCATTTGACACAATGAAGAAAACTGAACGTTTGATCTAAGCTCTTCATCAATGTGACATTGAGCTAGTAGACCTTCCATTGACCACAAATTTGAATCCTCTGAATTTTTACCGACGACCACTCGGGCATACACAGAAGAAGGTAAATTGCAAAAGAAGCTTTCGCTATCAATGTGGTCTGGATCTTTTTTTTCTTTTTGCAATTCTCGTAGTTCGCCCCATTTATCTTTAGTATTGGTTTCATTTTCATATTTTTTTATTTGTTTTTTTTTATGTTTAGGCCTTTTCTTAACAATACCCTGACTAACCACACTGTGACTTTGTACATTAGCAGAATTCTGTAAATTTTAGAACATATAGTAATGTTATTCTATTGTCCATGATTCCTCGGAAAAATTTTAATGCAATATTTACCTGTTGATATTGGTGTTGTACGAAATTATAATACTCTAAAGGATTATCGGTAAGCTGACCACTTGGTTTGCTTGTCTCCATTAAATTTTGCCATGCAATAAGCCGTTGAGCTAATGTAGTGCCTCTTGCTTCGAAGCCCTGAATAAGACGAAAGCAATAGATTATATGATGGTTGACAAAGACATTTAATATCCTTATTAGTTCTTCCTGTATACTTACTAATTGAGGGTCAGAGAAGTCTGGAAACTTTTTCACAGTCAAGGGAACAATTAAACATGTTGAAGAAAATATCAGTATTCCCAATAAAATGGTATATGGATGATGAGCTATAATTCGAGACAACCAGCACACTTCCATTTTTCTTACGTTTTAAGTCATACCTTTCACATAATACTAATAAAAACTATATAATACTCCAACAATGCTACTATAATATTAATCCAAATCACAAGTTGTCATATGATTGCCACTCAAGCTGTCCTTATGTTTGATAGGATTGTTTCAAAAATAAAATAGTGTGTAATATCATTTAATGGTAATTTCTTGCGTATATAATTCGAATAAAAATCAACAACTAGAACGTGCAACATAAACATACTCGGATTAATATATATATGACTTCGTTCTTCTCTCAACATTAATTCACACCGTTACATTTATGATTTTGTCGTTTAAACATTTCGTTGGTTATATTCGAATTTATGATCGAGCTGGCAAAGTTTTACATATTACGTGGCAACAACGATCACATAATGTCATACGAATAAATTGAATTTTATACAAAAAAAGGTGAAACATCATATCTTAATTTAAAAAGCAACATGGACTTCCCAGTTAAAGGGGTGGCACGTGTTTACATCGCCAATAACAAATGGGACGATCCGTGGACCGTGGACCATGGATTTCGGAATGTATGATGACCTTAGACCATATACCTATAGACCCGGCATAGGTATACAAAGCAAAGTGCAGTGTGACGTCACAAGAAAAGTCTCAAGATAACTTCAAAATGGCTGACACAGCAAATCGACGCCGATTATTACTTTATATTTCATTGTAAAACATATAGAAAAACATCTGTATCTCAAATTCAGTTTATAATTGATTATTTCATGATACAATGCCAAATTCTTTGAAATTATCCTGTCCATTTTTTCCGTGTACTGTGTGTATGACGCATCCGCTGATCCCCTTTCCCCCCTATAAAATAAGCGTAGGCACTGTTGATGAGCATAGCTTATACATCTTTTGAAAATGTGACGTCACACTGTACTTCATCTTTGTCGAGGGGAAAATTATCTGTGCCGGGTCTACAGGTATATATGGTCTACGGTGGTGACAAACTTTGTCTTTATAGGAGTACTCTGTGGTACAAGTTGTGGGCAATGGATGGTTTAAGTATACTAATCACAATAGGTCTCATTTACTGTTCGTTATTCTTTTTTGACACAATTTTTAAGGTATACATCGCTAAAAACAGATTAATAATCATCACAATGATTTTTTTATGGACATTCATGAAATGTTTCATTTATAAACAACGCTTGAAACAATGTTGTTTTCTATCTTTCAGACATGCTCACATTACCCATACATCTACTTTTTGAAAAACAGCGGATTAGAAGTACAAGTTTTAAGAATAAAATGGATGACAACATCGTTAAATCGTAGAATAAGAAAATGGGGAATGACACGCTCCAAATTTTGGAGCGCTTGGTTCAATGCAGGGGTTATTGTTACTACTATTCTACTACCCCTTTCCATAATAGCAATCTTAAAGATGACTTTCAATATATGGATGAGTGGTCCATCACTTGATATTAATAATAGTAATACTGATGTTACCTTAGAACCAATGGTAAATTTATTTTTAATCAATCAGAGATTATTTAGTTGCTTAAACTCATTTAAGCAATTTATTTCAGTTTCCTGGTGTAAATATGCCCCTTAGCGAGTATGGATATTTTATTGTTACATTAGTACTATGTTGCATTGTACACGAATTAGGACATGCATTGGCTGCGGCAAGGGAAGGTGTTCAACTATTTGGTGTGGGCATACTGCTTATTTTCATAATACCAGTGGCTTTTGTATACTTGAGTATGGTGCAGCTTCGTGCATTACCATTGAAGAATCAATTACGAGTTACTTGTGCAGGTGTTTGGCATAACATTGTACTTGCAACAATGACTGCAATTATTCTGATGTCTTCTACTTGGCTATGGGCACCTTTTTATTTATATGGAAATGGAGTGTATATAAAAACTATTCTACCTGTAAGTGGAACATCTTTCTTCCTTTCTTTCTATACCTATTCTTTTAATATGTTGGTTGTAATAACTTTCATATTGTAATCATTTGTTTTTAGAATTCTTCTTTATTGGGTTCAACAGGACTTTTAGAGCAGGATATAGTATATAAAATTAATGATTGCTATGTAAAACATAGCGAGGACTGGACTGACTGCATTTTAAACACAACAAATCAACCTGCTGTTGGATATTGTGTTAAACAATCACTTATTCAGGTAAGAATATTGTTTGATATTACATATTTCAGTAACTAGAAGTATTAATTTTTTATTTTTAACATAGGAGTATGATGAGTCAATTCCATCTAGGCAAAAAACTAATGGTGTTGTAAATTGTTGTACATCAGACAGCGAAGCTAGTGGAAGTTTGTGTTTTGAATACATTGAGGGCCCACAAGCAGCCCCTCTTCACTTACCTCCACATTCTTGTCTTCCAGTTAGAACTATAACTAATCAATCACAAAATTATTGTCATGCAAGTAATCAATGCGTGTTTCATGATACTCATTGTCTGAAGCCTTCTCTTGATAATGTTAGTAAGGTATGTATGTAAAGTATGTAATTTAATTTATTTAATCATTGAACTAACAGATAATGATACTATGATTCTACATACATTGTAGATTGTTCAAATACGAAGAAGAGAAGGAAAGGATGTTCTATTTTTTGGTCATCCAGCAGATATATACCACACAGTTGATATATCTGATTGGATACCTAAATATTCATTTATGAACCCTAAATTGCCAGAAGCTGTGGTGAAACTTTGTAAATATATTACTATGTTCTCTGCAGGAATGGCAGTTGTTAATGTTTTGCCTTGTTTCTTCTTGGACGGGCAGTACATTATCGATGTATTTGTATCTTATTTATTAAAGTATATACGACGAAATAAACGTCTTAAACAACCAATTATAATAACGATAAAAAGTATAGGTACATTGCTCCTTACTATTAATATCTTGTATTCAATTATAACTAAATTATTATAAATAATGAAATGAAATTTTTTACTATTCAAGGTTTATATTTATAGTACAAAGTTACATTGTAATGAATTATGTTTACATATAATCTTAATGCCAGTTTGTATCACTTATTCAAATATCTTAATAAACTTTGCAGTCCCATTCGTAGAATTATTTACATCTTTGGAACAATAAATTGGACCATATAAGAGAATTATATTCTATAATATGCTTTTGGGTTCTTTGAAGATAATTTTTTCTAAACATAATATAATATATAATAGTCTATTAGTTCCCAAATACACTATAAAGATAAAACTAATGCTACATTCTAATAAAAGCAATTACTCTTTACGTTTTTACTTTTAACATATTATAATGATTATAATTGTTATATGATAAGACTTATGACTGTGGGAAGTGAATGATAATTACATACCTATATTAAAGATATTGTATTTTGTTTTAATGTCTATTGTAAGGTTTCTCTATGGCTAGTACCTCCTTATTAGTGGTATAATAAATGTAAATATACTTAGACGTAAAATAAAATTATTTTATCGCTTTGTTGCAGCATCTGCATCCAATGCTGTAAAAGGACAAAATATGTTGTATCACTTGTTTCAATTTTAAACTGATCGTATAATAATATACTTACCTTTTCCATCACAGGCAACAATTTTAACTTTGTCAACTAGGGCAAGTTCTTGAACTTCTCGAAATTCAACATCGTTTAGCATAAAAGTCCATACATTATCACAAAATCTGTATGTATTTAGTCTACCTGCCTAAAAATTTTGTCAGAATAATGTGTTATTAATAGTGAAAATATATTTTATATAGTGACTATCAAATTTATGTAATTAAAGACACGCACCTTGAATGTAAGTCTTGATTTAACTCTGGTTGCGAGCGCTTGATTGATTGCCTTATCAAATTGCAATAACACCTTAATTGCTAATTGTGGTGTGATTTGTCCATACTATAAAATCGTATTACATAATTTAAAATAAATATTTGTCCAGTTCTCATTAGCATTAAAAATTTTTATATATACAATTTTGTGATCAACTAACAAGAAGGTAAACTAAGTACGCTAAAAATATTTTGACATGTTTATACGTTAATCATGCTCTATTATTATGTATCGTCATCTGCTTTACATAAAAATTAACAATTATTATTTATATCCAGTGTTCACCGAGAACACTAACCTGACGCTAGACAATTTTATTTGTACGTACCTGAATTAGTTCATCGAGACTTTCTTGTAATGTATTACCTAATGTTGTATTTCGATATAATTGATAAGACATTGTCCTTAATGTACAGTAGACACACTAATTAAATAAGTCGATTTTGTTTAAAGCAAAAGTAAACTTCATGCGTAACAAAAATGATCCTTCGTCGACGTTTGTAATGAATTATGTGCATATAATACTGAGCGAAGGTGCTGCGCTACTTGTCGTATAAGTGAACCAATCTGAGTGTAGAACCAGAGAGGAACTGAGAGTGCTCACGCCTTTGTCTGAAGTTGCCTCCACTTTCTGGCACGCTCACGCTTAGCACGGAACAGCTCCTATACCGGCGGTAGAGCCCACTTTTACCGGTAATAGAGAGCACACCAGTTTTAGCATGAAACAGAACCTTTACTAGCCTATGGCATAAATCAGAACTAGCTTCAATAGGTGATTCGTGCGATATAACCATGCATCGGAAATTGCTAAAATTCGATGCAGTAAATTACTGCCGGTAATGCCTGTCACAATAAACTAGAATAAACTGTGGGGATTGATATACGGAAGGAAGAAAGGAAATCAGATGTTTCACCATAGCATTCCTTACAAGATGAACTATGAAGGCTTTGGTTGTGTCAGATATGGAGTGTTTAATGATGATGACATGACTTAAAAATCGATTACTTGTGTCTTTGCAATGAAAACACTTTATTAGATGAAAAATGGAAAACCGTCTTTTATTTTAACTTAGCATGGTACACTGGGATTCGAAACAATTGATGTACGTGTATGGCCAGGATGATGATATTTAAGACAGAAATGAGCAGATGCAATTTAAAACAATAGAAACAATAAAATAATTGAAGAACATCGATACACTATTTGCCAATGCTATTAAAGAAACAGCGACATATTTCTTAGACTTTCGACATTTCGTAAAGATCTTCTGACATTTAGCAAGTTGTTATTAGATTGCGGATTGTATGCATTTATGACAGAAATGAGCACGTGCAATTTAAAGCAGTCGACTAATTACGAAGATTTAATAAGATCTTCAACGCCAAGAATCTCACAATTACGCTTAAGATCCTCACAATTTCAACGCCATTCCAGTGCGCCTATTTAATAGGCAAATTCGGAGGTGACTGTGAGGTACGCGGGTTGCGGTGCGCGTGAGTAATTTGCCGAATTGCTCACGCAACGTCTGTTTCGAGGTGCGAAAGCGCGGGAAGATGCGTAACATTGTGTCGCGCCTGGTTATAAGGCGTAAAATCGCGCTGTACGGATTCGGGTTCGGTCAGGATCGTTCGGCGCGCTTCGGTGATACGCAAGTCTTCGCGTTCGTAACAGAGCTGTACTGAGCCCGCTGTACAGGTCTGTTACAGTTATATGAATAAGATGTCAATCAGAGTGATTAATACTATCGTCAATATACCTTCCAAAATTATTTCGTGTGTTATTAGTGAATGGAAATGTTGCATCAGATTCCTATTTCTATTTACAATTATGCATTGAATAATTATGGCCGATTACATGCGTTGCATAATTATGGACAAATGAATAACTAAAACAGAAATTTGTAGAGTAATTTTAGAAGAGTCTAAACATATTGAATTACTGAAATATTTTATTCATTATAATATTTTTTTTCTTTACGACCAAATTGTTAAATGAAATTGAAATTCATAACGCCATTAAAAGAATCTAATAATATTGAATATCAAAATATTGAATTACAGAATTACAGAATTACTGAATTACTGAATTACTGAATTACTGCACTACAGACTATCTGAGTTACTGAGTTACTGAATTACTGAATTACTGAATTACTGAATTACTGAATATCAGAATATCAGAATATCAGAATTACTGAATTATTGTAATATTGAAATATTGAAATATATATTACTTAAAATATTGAAACAATGCAATATTAAAATACTGAACATTTTATTCATTATGTTTTTACTCTTTTACGACCAAGTTGAATAAATGAAATAGGAATTTGTATAAATGGATTAGAAAAATCTAAAAATATTGTACCATCATTTTCGATTTATTGAAAATATTTTTAGAAAAATCACTTTGTCATATAAATACTAATACACTAGTCGCACAAAGAAAGGTGCGTCGAGCTGTAACTCCACTGTCAACCAATAATTTGCATTCCTCTCCTAAATATTCATCTCGAATCGATGAGAAGGTGAAAGTTCGAGAAGAGTCCGGATCGGCGGCAGGTTACACCGAGTGTAGCGTTGGTGTCGCGCCGCGGTGAAACAACAAACAAAAGAAGAAATAGATATAATTATAACTCACTTATTCAGCCATAGATGCAGTTTCTCCTCCGAAGTGTGTGTCACTGGACAATCCGGAGACGAACTGCACAGTTCACTTCGTGTATACAGCAGTGCCGAAAACTGAAGGACGTACGGTCAAGTCAACGCGCATCACAGCGGGTGATGGATAACAACCGCGAGCTTTGAATTGATACATTTTTAGAGATGTTCCCTCTACCGCAGTTCGAACAACACTGACTTTATGCGAAACTTTTCTCAAGAGTTTAGGGAGGGCATTATGAATGTCGAATGGAGGGGTTATCAGACAAAAACAGGGCACGAGAGGGACCACTGTAAGACTGAACATTGTCTGTCCTTCTTATACAAGAAAGTTTCTTAAGGGAGATATAGGACAATAGAGAGTCATAAACGCCACGCATACCTGTCATTGTACCTGTTGAACGGTAAAGGACAGACCTTGTTTTCGAACTCTACTCATCGATGCGCACTAATCTACAGGGAAAAACCGAAACATTTATACCGGTACCCTTCGTGTCTCATTTGTTGCCCTCCCTACACTCTTCAGAATAATTGATGTGTAAAATGTATATACATATAACATGGTGTCGAATCGGCCTGGTTTAGCCGGTAAAGTAGATTTCCCGATTTTTATAAATTTGCAAATATCTCGGTAACTATGCGAAATATGGCGAAGTATCAAGAAACCTTTTTTGTAGAAAATGAAATTTCCAAAAATTTATGTCGTATGACATTTTTCTATCAACTGCACAGTTTTCGAGTATATTTATATTTCGGTGAAGTTGCAAAACAACTGCCTCTCCCCTGAAATAATGGTCGGGAGAACGTAAAGGCTCTGTTCTAAAAAGACCAAATTCTGGATGACTTCTATAATGGGAAGATTATGTGAACATAATGAGTGGTGGTTAGGTCGTGGGAGATGATAATCAATACAAGGCACAACAACCATATAGTTACATAGTAAGCGAAAAAACATCTGATCAATGAAGAAAAAAATTGACTTGACCGGGGATACATACCTTGATCCAAAATGTCTTCAGCGGTTTCGCAGTCGGAGACCATAACCGCTGCACCAACCGGCACAGTTGGAATTGACTTCGAAATATTCAAATATACCATACATAGTGTTATTTTCGTTTTTGTATTAAGCAAGTTTTTAAGTCTGGAAGATGTTTCTCTGAGCGTAGGAACGTTTAATATTACATAATATATTTTTAAGATTTGGAAAAGATAAGTACAACTTAGCGAAAGCGCCGATAAAAGTGGTTTTTATTTTTTTTTACTGTGACGCACCACTCTCAGGAATTTTAATAAAAAAATTGAGCATAATATTCACGGTAATATCTCATTGCTAGATTGAATCTGTGATAGTCAACTTAAGATTTTTATATGTATGAAATCTGCATTTTTTCGATTTTTTCGGGATTTCATTTTTTACAACTAGAGTTTGCAACGGAAAAATCTAAAGATTATATCTAATATGTGGCTTAGTATCCGAAATGTGTCAGATTTTTTCAGAATATTTAACTGTCAATAAATAGGGAAATTGGGCCAAAAACTGGATTATCGATTTTTCTCAATAACTACCCTTACAGATGATATATGGGGCTGAAACTTGGCAGAGAAGGGTTTTTTGGGTACGCTATCGAATGGCCCAAGCTCGATTAAAATCCCGCCGGGGACGAATTTCAATACCAAACCTGGGCATAGCCTTCCAATTACAGTGTAATTCAACTACATTCACGATTAGCGTAATTACCAGCAAATGTCATACAACTAGAATATAATCTATCCTTTGCTGAATATTAAATTAATTTTTTTTTTATGCCAAGTTTTGCTGAAAACTAAGCAAAATATAAATTAATTTGAGCGTAAAACGTGTAATAACTCTCAGGTACTTTTTTCCAAGTTGCATATTAAATCTAGAAGTAGAGACAGAGAGAGATTATTTTTAAAACTATTATTTTCTCTTTGTTAAAAATGATGTAAGATCTGATCCTCTCTGACATGGGAGGGGGAAATCCGCTCTACCACCGGTCTAGGAGCTGATCCAGGCTAAGCGTTCGCTCTACCGCCGGTCTAGGAGCTGATCCCGGCTAACCCAGTCCGCTCTACCGCCGGTCTATGAACTGATCCAGGCCACCGACGAGATACTGTTAAAGACTGCCAGCCTTACGGGACTACGTGTCCCACGAAAATTTCGGTGTTCTCTTACGCCCTCTGGGATTTATTTTGACTGGAGTGAGAAACAGAAGCATCGACGACATTTCGTCGGTGCAGAAGACCACTGAGGAGAGATTCTCGTCGCGACGCGTCGGTGAGAAGACGAATCATCACGAAACCATATGGGTTATCATCAAATGTTATATTCTCCGCCATATTTCAGACGAGGTTTTAGTGCTGATTTTTGAGGTTTCAAATATTAAAAGTAACACTCAAGAACAAAAGATTCCTAGAAATATTGTACGTAAGAAAGTATTGAAGCATTATTTTAGAAAAATCTAGAATTCCTAATACAAATTTCATATCAAATACCTGAATGTTTAATTTAAAAATATTTCATAAATGAACATACTTCCTTACACTTTTTTAAATACATAATTGTTCCAAGAATCGATCTCTGAAAACAGAAATATCTAGAAACATGGAATAAATTTTATTTGACATGTTGTTCCGAATAAAGTTTCGACTGATTCCGATAAAGAATTATGTGGATGAATTAATATGTATAAAAAAATGCACGGAATTTGACAGTGAAGTTTCAGTTTCAACTTTAATAACAAATTGATATATTCAGTTAAAGTTGAATGTAGGTTTAGAAACTACGTTTTGTTATGAAAATTTAAGATACATAAATTTGCAGATCTTACACACTATGATTATCTGACTTTTCTCCATTAGACGGCACACTGTGCTACGTGGAAAACATATGTGGAAAAATAGCGATAATTCTAAGTGGACGTGCCCAAAGCTTGTTCTCGCATTTCGTTCCGCTTAGCGTCTTCGCAAAGAAAACATATACAACCGTCCCCTCGCGAAGAGGGAAAGTGTAGGAACGTCTAGAAATTCAAATCGCTGACAAATATAATATAATTGTAGGAGCAGAGATAGACAAGTTTTTATTGAATTAAGAATTTCAAATAGCCAATATAAGAGATAAAAAAATTATTCGTCACGCGTCAAATAAAAATAATCCTGGTTATCTCTATTGCACGCATGAAAAATGATGTTTTATTCTACGAAAATTTATGTTTTTGCGTTGAATAAACTTTTCATTTTCATGTGTATCTTTATTGAACGGTTTATTTGACTTCGAATAATCTTCTGAGCCGCGTTCGAATGCTGTAGGAAGGACCGAGCACCCGACCAGTCAAAGAATGGAACGCACGCGTTACAATGTAGTACATATCGCGTATCGCCCAATTACACTGTCCAACAAACTTTTTTATGATGTCTCGATTCTCACTATGCAATTCTTATAGTGTTTTCGCGCTGATTTCGAATCTGGCCTTAATTTTTCTCCCAGACTCACAGTTTTTGAGAAATTTAAGTTTGAAAAAAAACACATTTTTCAACTTTGAACAAAGGTTGTGATATTATTATAAAAGATGTTGTATTGTTCTTTACAGCAAAAGATTCTCTAGATTTTCCCGAATTCAGTGATGTACAATAGTAATACATTATGATTGTTTAAACATGTTTAAACAAAACATTAAAGACGGAGATGCACCGCTTTTGCACCTTTTTTTGATGATACTTTTTAATTTATCTGAAAAAATAAGGGTCCAGTGGAAAATCAAACTACACCACGCGATAGAGCAGACTTTTATCTTGCGAAACCACCCTGTCAGACAGGGCCGCCGCGTGCGGTTGTGCAGGTTGTGCACCGCACACGGGCGCTTCATCAAAGGGGCGCCACAACATTAACAGTAAACAGATTTGCTAAGTTCAAAAAAAGGTAATTCAAATTATTTGCATGTCTAAAGAGGGCGCACTAAATTTCTTTTGCACACGGGCGACTCGTACCCACGCGGCGGCCCTGCTGTCAGATTTCGAACATCGACGTTTTTACAGAACCAGAAAGCAAAATATCATCGCGGAACACGAGTCGCCGCCAGTGGTGCTCTGCCCTAGCGTGGTCGTTTGAGGGGATACGGCGCGCGGCGCGCGGTGGTGTCTCTCCGTCTTTAATGATTGTTTATTAATGTTTAAACAATCATAACGTATTAATAATGGATATCACCGTATTCAGAAAAGTCTACAGAATCTTTTGCTGCAAAGAACAATTCAATATCTTTTATAATACCGTCACCACATTTGTTTAAAGTTGAAAAATAGGTTTTTTTTCAAAGTCATGTTTTTCAAAAACTGTGCGTGTACGAGAAAAACTAAGGGCAAATTCGGAATCAGCGCAAAAAACTCTATAAGATCCACCCATCAGTTATATGAAAACATAAAAAAAGTTGAAATTTGTTGGACAGTGTAATACACGTACTGCAAATTTCATCAAAATCGGTTGGCGTAGAAGAAAACAACATGCATAGAAAGCAGGGATTGAAAACTATTATGAAACCCAAGATGATGTTATAACTGTTATAAGAATATCGATATTGTTTTATATCGGTTACGGTTCCGGTTCCGGTTCCAGTTTCGATTCTGTCATTTTAAATTCCGTATTGTGTTCGGCATTATGTATTTATTTGGGGTGTACGGGCCGCCCGATTGTCGAGCTGCCGAAGAGAGTAACTCGACTTCGCCGGACACGTTCGGAAAGAATCGGACAAGTTCGGACGAGCGAGTTATTGCGATACCCGAGAACATCTCTGCGTTCTTATGAAATAGATAATTGCAATAATGGCATTCTATCATAACTTATAACGTAATTTTTATTATATAAACACTATTTATTATTTGAGTAATTATTCATTGTTATTTATAATGTAAACAATTGTTACATACATTTTTTATAATTTGTTTCTACACTCCATATTTGGATTATTATTTCAATAATTTCTTGTTAAAATAATTGTTTAAATAAATTATTATGGAGATAATACTTCAAATAATAAATATAGAAATAATTAAACAAACAATTACTTTAACAAGAAACTATATTGAAATATGTAAGAGATAGCCTGGATTAAAACAGCAAATGCGAATCAACTTTATTTAAACGCCTTTTTCCGGAGACTGTTTCTTGTTCATTTCGTTTTCGACGTTCCGCTTCGTTTTTGACGTTCGCTTGTCGTTGGCTACGAACCGCTTGTAAATAACATTTACAATACACCGGGTGGCGTAACATGAATAACAGCAACATGAACAACAGCTTACAAATATTAGTTCAAATAATAAATATAGAAACAATTTATAAAATTTGTTTATTTAAAAAATAATTTTAAGAGTACATTAGTATTGAAATAATAATTTCAATAATGAATATAGAAACAAATTACTCAAATGTACTTATTTAAAAATTGTTTAAATTATAAATAACAATAAATAACGATGATTACAGAATATTTTTCGTTTACGAATCATTGTTTTATGTATAATTTTCAAATTAATTTTAAATTCCAATACTTTTTTAGGATATTACGTGGTAATTACTTTTGTTTTTCCTACATCTATACACTGTCGATTATAAAACGATAACTACAATGGTGAACAATAAGGGACATAAGAAAGCAATAAGAGTGCGTAATGAAATTATACAATAAAAAGTAATTTTTTTTCTAAGAATTACAGAATGTGGGTAATGTCAGCATTCTACATTTAATTATTATCTGCGGTACTGAATCTATTTACCTACGCCACTGACGCAGTTTCATGTGGTTCACGAACAAATGATTTATTTAGGTAGAGAGCGCTGACCACCAACAGTATTTCGTCGGTGGTGGAACTTTTAGCGATGTGGTCTTTCAGGTCACTGTAATTTCCACCGTTACCACCCCGCCCATTGCGCCCACTTACCGGACCGCGGAATAGCACGGGCGCTGGCAGTCTTTAACCAGAGAGTACATGAGAGTGCTCACGCCCGGGATTTGCCCGTGCCCATTATAGTGCTGCCCCCTAGTCTAGTGCTTAGCCTGGATCAGCTCCTACATCGACTTTTCTACCCCAGACAAGAACCTACATCGACTTTTTGTTTCTGGCAAGAGCCTACAGCGAGGCGCTGTCAGCGACTCTCACACCGGACGAGATTCTACATCAACTTTGGCCATGATCAGAACGTTCAGTGTATATTGTTTGCTTCCATTTGCTTCGAAGCACCCGTATTATGTTCCCTTACGATCAAACAATTTTTACCTAAATGTTTTTTTCCAATTTTCGTCTCTCTCTCTCTCTCTCTCTCTCTTTCATGAAATGAAGGAAATATTCTATATTAAATTATTTATGCAGTTATCTGCAAAAAATAATTATTCAATTAGGGTCAAATAAAAGGAACAATTACAGAAGTAGACACGTTATACGGAATAAATAATTTTATTTAAACAAGAAAGATCAGACAACATTTTAGATCGACTTCCAACAAATTAGAAAATGTATAAGGTACTATTTAGTAATTATTGATAGGAATGCAATAACAATTAACTAGGCGAATGCCGATGAAGTATAAACCTTTTGGCAGGCAGCTATGACAGCGACGACTATGCAAATAGGAAAATGCATTTTATTATTCACTTCGAAGGTCTTTTTTACTTTATTTAAATATAATGTATTTAAATCTACTAAAAAACACGGATTATTTATGTTTGTTTAAACAATTTTATATGCCCAAAAAATTCGGTTTATAAATTGTTTATGGACATTTATACTTTGTTTCAAAAATTGTATTTGTTTAAATAATTTAATTTACAACCATTAGACGCAGCTCGAAAATCTATCGAGTTTGGTATCATTCTAATCAGAAGAACGCCGCGAAATCTGCTGACATGATTCCGTGAAATTATTATGTGAAATAACAAGTCCAGCAATTGCATTTTGGCCGTCTCATACTGATATACCTGGCTGGCTGTAGAGTTGCCCGGCCGTGTTTATTGCACCACTAGGCCGCGGCCACAAAGCCATTGTCGCCTAGGCACCTCGTCGCCCCAGTAGAAAATAAGGAAAAGGATCTTCTAGAAGTCTACGGATCCTTTCGCGAGTACATTCACGATTACAACAAGCAAGCACAGCTCGAAAGTCTATCGAGTTTGGTCTCATTCTAATCAGAAGAACGCCGCGAAATCTGCTGACATGACTCCGTGAAATAATTATGTGAAATAACAAAGTCCAGCAATTGCATTTTTGCCAACTCGTACCGATATACCTGACTGACCGTCGGGTTGCCCGGTCGTGTTTATTGCACCACTTGGCCGCGGCCACGGAGCGGTCAGAGCCGAACTTGAGAGGTCTCGGTCGTCGAGAAATGTAAACATAGCTAATCCAAATTTCCAACTTCCTTATTTTTCATTATTTTTTTAGGAGACTGCGATTACCATATTTGTGGCATTTTTCTAATGCAAAATGATACCAAACATGATATAATTCCGATGATATTTAGTTGTGTAATAGACAATCAAAGTTTCGGGCGCAAGGAAGGACAGTTGCCGGCGAGCCATTGAAATGTGCTGGCGACTAGGACTCTCTGCGTTTCTTTCTTTCCCATACGCTATCCTTGCTCGCGCCCGAAACTTTAACTGTCTATTACACAAGTAAATATCATCGGAAATATACCATGTTTGGTATCATTTTGCATTAGAAAAATGCCACAAATATGGTAATCGCAGTCTCCTAAAAAAATAATGAAAAATAAGGAAGTTGGAAATTTGGATTAGCTATGTTTACATTTCTCGACGACCGAGACCTCTCAAGTTCGGCTCTGACCGCTCCGTGGCCGCGGCCAAGTGGTGCAATAAACACGACCGGGCAACCCGACGGTCAGTCAGGTATATCGGTACGAGTTGGCAAAAATGCAATTGCTGGACTTTGTTATTTCACATAATTATTTCACGGAGTCATGTCAGCAGATTTCGCGGCGTTCTTCTGATTAGAATGAGACCAAACTCGATAGACTTTCGAGCTGTGCTTGCTTGTTGTAATCGTGAATGTACTCGCGAAAGGATCCGTAGACTTCTAGAAGATCCTTTTCCTTATTTTCTACTGGGGCGACGAGGTGCCTAGGCGACAATGGCTTTGTGGCCGCGGCCTAGTGGTGCAATAAACACGGCCGGGCAACTCTACAGCCAGCCAGGTATATCAGTATGAGACGGCCAAAATGCAATTGCTGGACTTGTTATTTCACATAATAATTTCACGGAATCATGTCAGCAGATTTCGCGGCGTTCTTCTGATTAGAATGATACCAAACTCGATAGATTTTCGAGCTGCGTCTAATGGTTGTAAATTAAATTATTTAAACCAATACAATTTTTGAAACAAAGTATAAATGTCCATAAACAATTTATAAACCGAATTTTTTGGGCATATAAAATTGTTTAAACAAACATAAATAATCCGTGTTTTTTAGTAGATTTAAATACATTATATTTAAATAAAGTAAAAAAGACCTTCGAAATGAATAATAAAATGCATTTTCCTATTTGCATAGTCGTCGCTGTCATAGCTGCCTGCCAAAAGGTTTATACTTCATCGGCATTCGCCTAGTTAATTGTTATTGCATTCCTATCAATAATTACTAAATAGTACCTTATACATTTTCTAATTTGTTGGAAGTCGATCTAAAATGTTGTCTGATCTTTCTTGTTTAAATAAAATTATTCATTCCGTATAACCTGTCTACTTCTGTAATTTTTCCTTTTATTTGACCTTAATTGAATAATTATTTTTTGCAGATAACTGCATAAATAATTTAATACAAAATATTTCCTTCATTTCATTAAAGAGAGAGAGAGAGAAACGAAAATCGGAAAAAAACATTTAGGTTAAAATGATAGGAAGGGAACATAATACGGGTGCTGCGAAGCAAACAATATAAACTAAACGTTCTGATGATGGTCAAAGATCTTGTACAATGTGAGAGTAGCTGACAGCGACTCGCTGTGGGCTCTTGCCAGAAACAAAAAGTCGATGTAGGTTCTTGTCCGAGCTAGAAAAGTCGATGTAGGAGCTGATCCGGACTAAACTCGATTGGCAGCCAAAAGTGGCACGGGCAAATCCCGGGCGTGAGAACTCTCAGTTACTCTCTGCTTTAACAGTATCTCGTCGGTGTCCAGGCTAAGATTTTGTGTGGGGGCAGCACTATAACGGGCGCGATCAAAACCTGGGCGTGAGCACTTTCTGTTCCTCTCTGTTTTTGGTCACCTGGTATATGTTGTATATGTGCACATGCGTCCGCTGAAAATTAGTTCTCAAGAAACGTTGAAGTTTCGTCTCTAGTCAAGTAGGTTTTCTATGTCATAGTCTGTATCCGAATCTGAATACGTATTTATACATGATTTGTTGTATTTTGTTTATCAACTCAATGAATTTCGGAAGAGTTATATTCAATAAAAGATACTGAGTGCCTCTACTTATGAAACAACATGTTATCTGTTTGTGCCTGTATGTTTTTTTATCACTTATGTTTAAATATTGTTATAATATCTTAAATCAATTTATTTCTCACATTCTATTTCTAATTATCACATGCGTTCATTTACTGTTGTAAAGATCCTCACCAACTGTTCTTATACGTATGAAACTTTTTCATCAGATTCACTCGTTAGAGGAATATGTGTCGCAAGCGGACGACGAACACTGGCAACAGTTTCTGCTCCAGAATTACAAAATATAGATACTGAGACTTTTCGTACTTTTGAGTCGTACCCTCCAAATCATGTCGAAAGCCATTTAAGAAGAGTGTATACAATACCAAAAGGTATAGAAAAGCTATTTCACAATGGAATGCCAAATGAGTGGAAGCAACAAGTAAAAGTCTTTGGAGAATTTGGTATTTTAATTAGAAGACCAGCGATTGAAATTATATCATACTTGGAACAAACAGATTACTCGAAGCCTATAAATAAATATGTTTTATGTATCCTTTTTAACTCTTCAATTACAATTAAGAGCATAAAATATAATAATCTTTTGCGAGCGTGTACCAAATAAGTAGAATTATAGTAAAATATAAAATTTATTAAAATGTAGCTATATATTTTTATTACAATTGTACACATTAGATGGTAAAAATGGTGTAGGGAAAACATCAACAATATTGCATTTAGTTCACTATGGCCTCGCAAAGAAGTATATTGTGCTATATGTACCATCAGGTAAGATAATTATAATAATGTATATCTTTCTCTATATTTTGTGTATAATATAAATAATTTTTAAACATTTTTAGTTAATAATTGGTTTAAATACCCAAAAACTGAGGTTACTGAATCCCCACTTGTACCTGGTAAACTAGATCTTCCTCTACACGCAGGGGCATGGTTAAATTATTTCAAACATTTAAATGCACCGATATTATCAATACTTGATGTAAGTACTACATCATATTGGCCTATTGCAAAAGTTTGAGCTTAATTTTCAGAGACCTCTACCTTTTTTAAAAAGAAAAACCATGCAGTTCTTATGACAAAGAAATTCACTAGATCCTAAAATATTAGAAGGCAAATAACAGAACTGTTATTTTAAAATATAAACATTGGTTCTTTATTTTCTATTAGACTCAAACTTTTGCAATCATCTAATACAATTCTTCTTATAATTTCATATTATATGTGAATAAGATAATTGCTCTGCAGCTCAAAGTTTCTAAGGATTATGTATGGTCTTCACGAGAAACTACAACATGTGGAGAACCGCTTCTAAATATGATTGAATTTGGGGTACAAAGAGTTAAGTTTGCTTGTGGTATTATTGATGCTCTTGTAAACGAACTTAAAATAGCCAGTATAGCAGGCAAATGTAGAGTGTTGACTGTCTTAGATGGTTTTAATACACTTACTTCTGATATCACAGCACTTAGAGATGAAAAAAAATTGCGTATCCCACCAGAAAGAATATCACTGACCAGTTCATTTTTAAATAGCGTCAGTTGCAATTGGTGTAATGGTGCTGCAATATTGTCAGTGGATACAAAAGCAAATGCGGTATGTAACAAGTAATATTGTATAACTAATATGTACATATACATACAAAATGTATTTAACATATAACTACTTTTGTTTTTAGAATAGGAGAGATTCTGAATATCCGAGGTATTTACTTGGTAAAGAAGGATTTGAATTATTAGATCCTTTTCTTCCAATTGGTGTTGAAAACTACACTTATGAAGAATTTAATGCCATTATGGAATATTATAAAGATAGAAAATGGATTAGAGAGATCAGCTTTGATGGACAAAAAGAATTAGAAACTTTGTCAAATAGAAATCCACTAGAACTTTGGTTTCGTTGTAAACCTTTATAGAATAAATAAAAGTGATTGCTAAAAAATTTATCAGACTTATTTTCTTACTCGTAAATAATCACCTGATTACTTCATTTTTGTATAGAATTCTGTTTTGCTGATTATTTATATAAACAATTAAAAGTATATTTTTATATGTATATTTTATTGATCTGAATGACACAGTACACGTTTAGGAATGTATTTAACAACAAAATAGATTGATTACCACCTTAAACAGATTTATCTGTTAAATTTCAAAGATAAAATATAAAAGAAAAACTAAAATATTTATATTCGTATTGATAATAATATATGTATTAACTACTACGTTCTTGCATGTACTATAAATTTTAAACTCAGTATTTATGTCTTTCCGTACTCTAGTATATCTAGAACTTTATTAATATCTCCATTTTCAGTTTCCAGCAAATGAGTCAGTACTCCTCCATTATTTGAAAATCCCATTGATATCATAGTTATGAGAGCATTATGAATTGTGGGATTTGGATGGTGTATTCTTGACTCCTTTGGTAATACAGGATAAATCCGTGATTGATTCAGTGCTAACAAAGTTGCTGCTTTTCTAGCTGCTGCTGCAATTGCTGATGTAGTTGCTGATGTACTTGCTGATGTAGTTGCTGATGTAGTTACTGGTGTCATTACTGGTGCTGTCGCTGATGTAGTTGCTGTTGTAGATGTTGCTATAGTCATTGGCACAGTTGCCGTTGTAGTTCTTGTTGTACTCACTGAGACAGCTGCTGTTGTAGTCACTTGTGCAGTTGCTATCTAATATGAGAAAGCCCAATCAGATGCATAGTTCAGCAGATAGTATGAAAAACACATTTGTACGTCTATTTTAATTGTAAACTTACATTACTTTCAGATGATTCATTTAAATTGGATGAAACTGAAGATGCAGGACTGATGTCAGTTTTATCTAAAATTGTCCAATCCTCCATTAGTGGATTTACTGCTGAAGCAGTATTGTTATGCGATACAAATGTATTATCTGAGAAAAGTGGTGGCTCATTGACAGTTAGGTCAACTAATTTTATATTTCTTTTTGGAGATTCCTCAGCAATATTCTCCTTTGTTGCTGCATTTTCTTCAGGTTGTTTTTTCTTATTTCTTTCAAGACACGATGATTCTCTATAACAATAATTTAGATTCTTTCTCCTGATAAATGTTTTGATGTGATTTACGAAACTCCTATGAATTGCCCAATCCAATGGTTGTAACATACGTAACATAAAATGCTCTGAATGCAAACCTAATGTTTCACATTGAGAGCATAGATCATAATCATCGCATGTCATACATTTGTATCGGTAACCACTTATGGTGTTATTACAACCATCGCATATAATATTATCATGAATTATTGTTTCTTTCTGGAGAAATGGTAAATTATTATCTTTTTGATTTAATTTAACATGAAGTTTAACACTTGGTAGCTCTAATAGACAGCTGTTCGTGTTTCTAGAATATATCTTATTAGATATCTTTAAAGCAATTCTTAGTTCTTCGGTGCTCGTAATCCTAATTTCATCGCCCTCTTCATCTATAAAAATAAAACTTGTTTTGAAAATAACACCTTTAAATCAATAACCTTCTATTATATTAGAAAATTAAAGGATTAGTGTGATACCTTATTTTAAACATAAATTGATAAATTAACATCATTTTAAAATATATAATCATTACCTCTCCATGATACTGTGAAGTTCTTGTCTCGTAATTGAGGAAATATAGCCTTTAATTTATCACAAACTTCTTCAAACTCGAGAGTATGTAGGTTGTGACTATCGAATCTTCGAATTTCTATAGTAGAGCCATCATTATTTTTTAAATATAACTTCAAAATGTCTACTTTATAATTTGTACCAGGAATATGTCTAGCGTCAGAAAATAACATGTTTAAACTATATACTTTAACGGTGTTAAATAAGAAAAATTCGTGTGCTACAAATTATACTAGTAATGATGACACTTGCACAGTTTAAACGAATACTTGTCCTAATGTCTGGTTAACTCTGTCAAGACGCTTTTATATGTATACAGACAGTTTACGTATGACCACGTATGACTGTCAAAACTCTATTGCGTAGTGTAATACAAAATGGCGGTCACAACGATATTGAATATTCTATGAAATTGCTCTGTTCATTTTACCAATTTAAGTGATTTCTTTATTATTTTCATAGTCTATTATTACAAAAAATTATTATTATCGCTTATAAACATCGTTTTGGACGAACAATTAGTAGATTTATATACATTTGTAATCGGCGCCATTTTCGAATGAAATGCAAAATTGGACAAATGATCACGTGGGATTCTACGAAAGAACGATGATTCAGGAGACATACATATATCTCAGATAATACACAACACCTCAAAGGTATCGGTTTTATGTCTTTTTTAGATCTAATGATCTACGTCCCAAAAAGACGTGGTTCATACATTTGAAAGATGTCTTTTTGAACACTTCTTTCAGATGTATGAAAGATGTATCCCGGAAAATACGCCTAAAAGCATCTTTTCCAAGACTGAACAACTTCAATTTTTTAGAAGATGTTAGGGCAGGGATCAGCTTGCTGTGCAATGATTAAAATACAATATTTCTTGGAATTCTAATGAAATTATTTTTCAAAATATCATTATTTATTATTAACAATATGACTGATTATAAATATGCGAATATATGTGTGTGTTCTTTGCGTCGCAAATTTTGATCTTTCATTATTTTTTTCTATGAGTTTTTACGATTCTATCATGGAAACAATTGGCTTGTGATAGCTGAAATATAATATAAATATTCTTGATTCAATTTTGTCTAAATATCTTGCGAATACTGCATCGAGAGTTGTTCCTGATCTTGTCGCTACATTAGGATTATTTATCATTTCCAATCTTAATTTACTTCTACACATTACTAGACTGCAAGAAGTTTTATTTTTTTAAATTTACGCATTTTCGTGTCGCGAATTAGGCTTACACCCTGCCAAAAGAAGTTTCGCTTCAAAATGAAAACACCTACTTTCTCTATCATGAATCGATAGACTATCGTATTCTGAGGAAAAATGTATTGACCTCCATATGTTCTAAATGTAATACGAGATATTATCGAAACAATTTTCTTTCTTCTTTGGATAATATCACGTTAACTATTAGGTTTAGGACATATGAAGGTCAACGCTTTTCTACTCTAAATTTGATACTCTATCGATCTATGGTATAAAGATAGAACATTCCATTTAAAAAAATGGAGGTGACCTTCAAATGTCCGAAGTACCTCCACTTGCAAGAAAAATACTATCGCCAAATTACAGCCCCTGTTGTCCGATGCATCTTTTGTTTCGAAAACTTTTCTGCTACTCTCATACTTTTGCAGTTATTGTAGGTGGCTGTCCTCACTCTGTATAGGATAGAGATCCCCGTTTCACGTGTATGTAAATACACGTGGTACATGAACCGTGTAGTGCGAATTTAAGGATCCGTGAATATGAATCCGTGAAAACGGATCCGTGTACACGGCTACGTGTACACGTGAATACGAATCCGTGAATACGGATCCGTGTATCCGGATCTGCGACTACGAACTACGAACACGAATCCGCGTATACGGATCTGCGAACACGGATCCGTTCGGCACAACGGAGGTGTTATTGTTTTTCGATCCGAATTTCAATCCACGTAATATTTACTAAATACACGAGTACCCGTGTACTCTAATTTCACAAATATTCGTGTATTTATTTTACATTTGCATTTTAATATATGTACAGTGATTTCACGTCGAATAATTTACCACGACTTTATTATTGTCTCACTTCTAACATCAACAGTCGAGAAAAATTCGATCGAAAAACAATAACACCTCCGTTGTGCCGAACGGATCCGTGTTCGCAGATCCGTGTACACGTAGCCGTGTACACGGATCCGTATTCACGGATTCGTATTCACGGATCCTTAAATGCGTACTACACGGTTCACGGACCACGTGTACACGTGTATTTTAGTACACGTTCAAAACCGCGATCTCTAGATAGGACAGCTATCAGCGCACAGTGTCACGAAATGCTTGTTCGTTCTGTTTATGATAGAGACACGAAACAAAGTGGGTTTTTTCATTTATATTGAAAGCAATATCAACATTCCATTATTATAAATATAGTAATTAATTTAAACATTGTAAAACGATATTTATAAACAAAATTTTGTTTTATTGCTGGTTTACAGTAGATGAATTCTCAGTTCAGTTCTTTCCAAACTGAAAGTTCGTTTTAAACTATTATAACATTCGCCTCCGCGACACACATACACTCTTTCCCTACTATGCCTGACGCGAGCAACTAAAAGTAGGACTACATATTCGATCTGGTCTAAACATTCTTTAATCATAAGTCGCTTCTCGAAACAAATGTGTAGTCATACTTAATCAAAGTTTACGAATACATAGTATTTACAATTTTTGAGTATCATTATTATTTCTACAAGTGGATATCCGTGTATTCAGCTGCTGACCAGTTCTTGCTACATATTTTGTTAAATAACTCTGTTTACTGCAAGCGACTGCAATTAAAACTTATATAATATCAAAGTATACTATCTTACTAATACAACGCAATCAAAATCTCAGCACAACTTGGAACAACTTTTTTTTATCCTCTTCTAAAGATTATGGAGACCAATAAAACTGAATGGTTTAATTTCAGGTTAATTATTATGTTTCATATAAGTATTACAAAACTTTTGAGGAGAAATAATAATTATCCAACCCCTAGCCATCATTTTCTAAAAAGATTATTTCTTACAAACGTCTTTTGTTCATAACACAACGTTAACAAGTCACGCTATGAACTGATGTACTATTTGATCTTCCTAATATTCGCTTACAGATTCGCTTGTAATTAATTTCCTACTGAATTTTTTTAATTTTTTTTCAAAAAATGATTTATTTGGACATTTTGACATAGTATGAACATAGTTTCCAATCGATATGAAGCAATAACTTTCCCGATTTTTGTCAATGGCTGATGACACTGTGCGGCGCACAGTGTGTCGAGTATATGGGAATTCGGGAAAAAAGTCGTAACTCTTAAACTATGCAATTTTCGAGTAAAGTACCTTAATACTTTTTGAAATAAAATGCAAAACCGAATCGAATGATGTAAAAAAAAATTTTTTTTTAATTATTTAAACAAAAATTTTATTTTTTAGTTGCGATGATCTTGTTTTTTATGACTTTTTATTGAATAAAAAGTGGTTTACAATTTTAACGAAAATTTAAAAAAAAAGTACTATACTATATACATTGTTTATCTAATTGTAAATCTTCACAACGAGGAATTAAAACTTAGGAGTCCTTAAGAATTCCGTTTGTTTACCTAGAAAGAAGTCTAATGTGCTTTAAATTAATATAATACAAAATCTCAAAGGAACCTTTTGGTACTTTCTGTAATACTGAATTGGAAGATTGTAAATATTTAAACAATTTTAAAACTAAATATATAATTTATAAGAATAAAATTGACCACATATGTAACTACTTATCAAATGGCATGCGTTTAAAAATAATTGCAACAAATTTCTTCGAAAGACTACGCAGAAAGCCTCCGAGCGCGAGCGTCTTTATATGGTTTTTTATTATTTTCTCCCCTTGAGCAAATGTGAGCAGATTTAAACCAACGCGAAATTAAAGTTTAATATGCCACCAATTGCTGTAAAAAAATTTACGGATGTACTTTGATGTACTTTTTTTTAAACTCTAATCAAAGCTTATAAATGTTAAACATAAAAAATTAGGACAAATTGCGATTATTTTAAAAAAATTTTGTGGGAGATTGAAGGTCTTATAATGCTAAACACACCCTCTAAAAATCAAATTAAAAAACCAAATAGCTTGGGAGGGACGCATGTTTAAAATAATGCACGGAATTTGACAGTAAAGTTTCAGCCTCAATTTTAATAATAAATTGATTTATTCAGTTAAAATTTAATGCAGTTTCAGAAACTACGTTTTGTTACGAACATTTTAGCATACATAAATTTTTTGGTCTTACACTTTGATTTCCGGACTTTTTTCCATTGGACGACACACTGTGCGGCGGCACGAAAACGCGTAACACTCGTCTTTGGGTACGCGCACAGTGGGTCCGTTTTCGTTCGACTCGACCGACGTTCGACGTTGTGTCTCTTTTCCGCACGCTTGAAAAAAGAGACAGATGCGTCAAAGATTCAATTTATGTAAATCGGCGGAAATGTGGGCACAGTAATAATTTGAAAACTGTTCTTTCGTTGGTATCATTATATAAATCACTGAATGTTATAACACGGAACGCATGAAAATAACAATGTTTCCTCGTACGCAGTCGGTCGACGGCAAAGGAAAAGTAAAAGTCCAGCTAATCATTACTGTACGCAATTGTCTAATGGAATTTAGATCGATGCGATTGTTTGAATTGCATCATTGCAAATGAAAATTAATTTTCGTATAGGATAGAAATGTTGGACTTTGGTGAGCAGATACAATTACCCGCGAACTTTCAAATGAATTTGCCGATAACATCGCTGTTCATTTGTCTAAAGTGGCCAATTGGACGTATGACATTATAATCATCTATTATCTCGCCGCGTTGCTTTTCATATTTCACGTCTTGCATGCACTTTATTCGTTATCGTCTCCTACGTCTAGAGAAGTCGCATTAAAATCGATAACATAATTAAATGCTGTTTAATATTCGATGACCGTCATGTTGACTGGCATCGCGTTAAAGAACTTGTTATCAACGTTGTTAAGAGCACTATACGCTATACGATCGTCTCTTCAATATTTCATCACATTCATCGCTGCACACACAGGAATTATCCACCATAAAACTGACTATCTCGACTTACGGGAGTTCAGTCATTTGCGTTCCACGCAGTAGTGCAACGTTCCGAAACATCCCTTAAAACGAGGAAACCGATGTACACGCGAATAATATGAGATTTTCACTTGTATATTTGAATCTCGTCTATTTCGGTGTTCGTTTATCGATCGCTGATCGCATTAAACCGGAATTATACATTCCACTAATAAAACACATGCGTAGCTACTGTTTCACTTCCGCTGTTATTTTAGTACATCCTTGTAGCGACGACAAATTCCTCGATGGTATGATTTATTGGTTACTTTATTCTAATTGATAATTATCTTTTTTTATTCTTTTCCCTTCGCTGTTCTCATTAATTGAGCTGCTCAATGTAAAAGTGGCACATACAGTAAAAATAGGTAATAGAGTAACTGTACTGATGCAGTATCATGCTTCGCTCTTACTTTATTTTAATATTATTCTTAATTTATTATGAAATAATAATATGTGTAAGCATTTTATGGAAGATTTTGTACGTATTACTGCGGACAAAAAAGGGCCATGTAGCAATTACCGCGTTACCATTATTGCGGACTATAATTCGAAATACAGTAATTTCTCAATCGTAGTCCCAACACCCGTGTTATGAACGGACTACGATCAAGTAGGGTGGCTATTTTTTGATTTATGACTGCGTCTACCCTACCGCGCTGAGACTTCAAACGACAAGCCGAACGTAGAGAAGGACAGAATGAAATAGGATCGCGTGGCCGAAGCGTGTCCCCGTCGCCGGCACAGTTTAAAGGCCCGTGCGTCATCACAATAAAACACCAAGACCTTAGCTTCTTTATTTTCGATGATATCATTATGGAACTTTCACCAACATATTTGTGGCATTTCTCTGATTAAAATCATACCAAACACGATATAATTTGGCCAATATTTAGTGGTTTAATCGACGATGAAAGTTTCGAACGCAACGAAGAAGAGCGTATTGGAAAGAAAGAGACGCGAAGAGCCGCCGTTGCCGGCATAGATCAAACACGCTGTCCTTCTTGTAAGTAAAACTTTCATCGTCGATTAAACCACTAAATAGTAGCCAAATTATATCGTGTTTGGTATGATTTTAATCAGAAAAATGCCAGGAATAAGCCAGTAGAATCTCATAAAAAAATAATGAAAATTAAGTAGTTTGAAAATTCGATTCACTCGAGTCAATGTAGTGGTGTTCACACCGATATACCCGAGTCGACATCAAACATCGCCGTCCTGCTGCCCGGCGCGGCGTTGACAGGCGGTGGAATGGGTAGGCACTGGACTACGATTGCAGAGGCGACCGAGGACTACGATTGAGAAATTACTGTATGCGAGTGTAAGGAAGCAAACTACGTATCTAATAATAAGCATTAACTTACATAAATCCAAAGTATCGTAACAAATAATTTTTTTGTTTATTACATTTTAAATGTAATAAAGAATAAACCTTTTAATTTTAATACCGTGGTATATGATATCGTATATATAACTAAATACATTCTTTTAACAAATATTTGAATAATATTTATAATCTTTAGTTTGAAGTTGTTTTAAATTAATATCATTGTGAAGTTTATAACATCTCACAGTTGTATTTACAATGTACGTTCTCGATTCTTCTTCCTTTTTATTTCTTAAAATCTCCATGCCATCCATCCTTAAAATCTTTAAAATTCTATCATCTTACACATATTATCATCTTATGATAAATTAAGAATACTACTAAAATAAAGTACAGTTACCCCAGTGCACGATTTATGCAACCACGCTTTGCATAATGAGCATTTATTTTTGTTCTGTTTATCGCTTTTTCTCGTTATACAGTTTTCGAGGCAAGGTACGTGACACAAGTGTGGACGAGCAGGCTCGGACGAAGTAACATCGCTTCCTTGACTGTCTCTCCCGATCAAATGCACTTATTGTCGAGATACTACGAGAATACTGTTCGACCGATGATCGTTGTTGTGATACCTGGACCGCACACGTTCAACAAGTTCTCCAACATGACGAAGACCTTCAAGATGTCTTTTCCCGCTTGGCTCGTGATGTTCATGCCGTATCCACGGAACAACCTGACTACCGTTGACTACTGTCGCGAACCTGCGGGAAATCCATTTCACCTGTCGTTCAACACTGAAATGTTCGTCATGTGTCCTGGCGATGACACTGTGTATGAATGGTACTCTATAGATGGTAAGAGTATCGAAATTTTCAAGCTGGCTAAATGGAATATAAACACGCCTGGGGATTTCAAACTGTTCACAACAGCGAGTTTATACGAGAGAAGGAACGATCTAAAAGGCATTGTTTTGCGAGGAGTTCTTGTTCCGGTAAGGGCTGTTCACTAATGCAATTGTAACGGAGAATTTCCAACCTAGACCGAAGAGAGATCGATTCTCCCTCTGCGAAAAACCGTCTAGCAGGATAAGTATGAGTAATCCACCCCATGTAATTTTTCAGTTTTTCAAAATTTCGATCAGCTCGCTGTTCTAGAATTTTTCGTGATTCGATTCAATTAATTCTACAAATTCTGCTAATGAAGCTGCCAATAAAAATGTCGGTAGGAATAAATCTAGCGCTACTGATTCTGACTGTGACCGGTCTTTCCGCGAATGTAAATAATAGTTATAATTATATATTACTCTAGAAGGATAAGCGTGGGTAGTCCGCTTCAACGTCATTTTTTTCTAAACATTGTTCTTTGCCTGAAACATTACATTGTAGAATTTCAAAACTCTACATGGGGTGAAAAGAACTTTATCTGTTATTTCCAGTCACTACTTAGGGTATTTAGATGAAATAAAAGCGAAAATGAAGTTATTATCTAGCTTTATTTGGAATCTTTTATTCAGAATTTTAAGACGGCTAATATTGGGTGAAAAAAAATTTATTTTCAGGGTTTGTTTTTCGGAAACAAGTCTTTGAGTGACCATCTTTGGTCAGAAGACATACACTAATAAAGATACTAACTAGAGTTTCCAAAATTTTCCACCTCAACTAAATTGATTCTTCCTTTGGCCCGACTCGAAACAGAACTTTCAATGTATGCATTTTAATTTACAGTCGTCGGTACTGCTTACAATCGACGATAACAAACTCGGTGGATTTCTCGGCAAAATTGTTGGAGAGCTTGAGAGAACCTTAAACTTCACTGTGAAACCTGTAGCCCGGCATCCGGAGTACGGATCCTTTAATATGACGACGAAACGCTGGAGCGGAGCGATGGGAACAATTGTTTCAGGGGAGGCAGACATCGGTATAGGTGATTTTTCGATGATGAACGACAGACTCAATTACGTGGATTTCTCGTCTCCCATAATGACCGTCAGGCAAAGCATGTATTTCAAGCAACCGGAGACCTTCGCCGTGAAATGGTCCGCATATTACAAGGTACAACGCAGAATTTTATTAGGCCTCGTACAGACCTAAATGGTTTGCCGAACCATTTGCCGAACCGTTTGCCGAACCGTTCGCCAAACATTTCGCCGTGCCGAACGCCGCGCAGAACGGCGCGCATCGGCTAACAGCAAACGAAATGGATTCGTGCTATTTTCAGAATTTCTTGCGAACAACTATGGAAACTGCAGCGGCATATACTACACAAAGAAAAACAGAAATTTTTGGTAGTTTATTCAGTGAATTAAAGTATATAAATGAAATGTTCAGGTCAGGACGAAGCATTGAAGACATCAGATTCGAGACTACATGGCATGAATTTTTGTTTGCCTATACGTTTGCCGAACCATTTGCCGAACCGTTTGCCGAACCGTTTGCCAAACCGTTTGCCGAAACGTTTGCCGAAATGTTCGTCAAAATGCGCACATTCGTGTTCGTCGTCGTTCCCGGAGCTGATGGATCAACGGCAAACACGAATGCGCGCATTTCGCCGCGCATTTTGACGAACGTTTCGGCAAACGATTTGGCGAACGGTTCGGCAAACGGTTCGGCAAATGGTTCGGCAAACCGTTTAGGTCTGTACGAGGCCTTATCAGTCAATTACACTGTCCAACAAATTTCAACTTTTTTCATGTTTCCAAATAACTGTTGGGTGGATCTTATAGTTTTTTGTACTGATTCCGAATCTGCCATTAATATTTCTCCTACACGCACAGTTTTTGGGAAACATGACTTTAAAAAAACGTATTTTTTAACTTTAAACGGATATTGTAATGTTATTATTAGATAGATCTTTATGCAAAATAAGAATTTTCGATCCGAATTGCACTGCACTGAAACGAAATAAAAGAGTATCGTCTTTCTTAATACGTTTAATAGGTCGAAAATAATATAACAGTATTTTAAAATTCTTCTAATGTTTATACTGTTTTAAATTACACCAACCCAGTTTTGCATTAAGTGCATAAAATCCGATGTCTAGTTATTATAAAAAATATTTAATTGTTCTTTGCAACAAAAGATTCTGTAGACTTTCCGTACAACGTTTGTTCTAGTAGTGTGCGCCAGTGGTGATAATTCATGTAGGGCGATGATATTTTGCTTTCTGGATATAAAAAACGTCGACGTTGGAAAGTTGGAACGGTGGTTCTTCAAGATAAAAGTCTGCTCCATCGCGTGGTGTAGTTCGAATTTATGCTGGAACCTTATTTTTTCAGATAAATTCAAAAATATCATCAAAAAACGGTGCAAAAGTCGTGTCTCTCCGTCTTTAATGATTTAACATGTTTAAACAATCATAACATATTAATAATAGATATCACTGGACTCGGGAAAGTCTACAGAATTTTTTGCTTCAAAGAACAATTCAATATCTTTAATAATAACATCACAATATTTGTTTGAAGTTGAAAAATACGTTTTTTTAAAGTCACGTTTCTCAAATACTGTGGATGTAGGAGAAAATCGATGACAGATTCGGAATCAGCGCAAAAAACTCTACAAGATACACTTTACAGTTATGTGGAAATATTTTTGGTGTTGGACAATGTTAGTGGAAACCATAATCTTTGTGGTTCGTGTGCCATAGGCCTTCAGCTTTTCAGTATGGATCGCTACGTTTTCAACAGGATTTGTTACCTTGATCGTTACGACATTTATAATATGTAAATTATGCTCGTGTCCTGCACTGGAGGTGATTCACGCGGAGTGCCTTCGAATTTGGGGCATTCTTTGCGAACAAGGCATGGCAGGTAAATTGATCCTTTTGAATAATCGTATTTTTCACTTTACGTATCTAATGGTTAACTTGACACGTAACGAGTCGAATTTAAACTTTGGAAATAGCATAGGCTTAGAATGCGTAGTTAGAAGTATTCAATATTTTTATTTCTAAAAAACGCTTTTCATATTTGCAATACTTTACATGTAGGTAGTGTAACAGTTTCATCTACAGTAACTTCTTTTCAGATTTCCCAAGAAACTCATCACTTAGATTGGCATATGTAAGCTTATTTTTGGTATCGATTGTGTCAAACGCTGGCTATTCTGCGTCTTTGACATGCTTTTTGACAGCACATATCCGGGACGTACCGTTTAGATCAGTCGATGAGTTTATCAAGGATGGCACGTATAACATAATCACAACAAGGGGATCTGCAAACTATGACATCATCTTGGTAAGTTTGTGTCAAGAATATAAAAAGTAAAACGCGACTCGGAAGCCACATTAGTGAAGACAATATACAGTCATTCCCACTAATATTCGGACATTCTTAAAAAGACGATAACTTTTTTAATATTGTTTTATGCGATTTAAACTTTTTCAAAAATAGTAAAAGTTGCGTTTTACAATTCTTTTATGTGGGCCTATATTGACAATTTAAAAAATACGTTTTGTAGGTCCGTGTCAATTAAACGTATTCTGAAAATTTCGTCAAAATCGGTCAACGTTGCAATAAGCAACAAACGTTTAAAAATGATAAAAATTGCAGACTTTCGGGCTATAACTGCAGTAAATCTAAGGATTCTTATATTTTTCAATTGCGATTTTTTTTATATTTTTCAATTGTCGGTTTTTCCTGCATCAACCGATTTTGATGAAACTTTCACAGTGCATATAAGTGACATAAATCTACAAAACGTGTTTTTTAAATATTCAATATAGGCCCACATAAAAAAGTTGTAAAATGCAACTTTTAATATATTTTCTACAATTTCGACCAATTGCAATTTTTGAAAAATTTTTTTCATATCCTGTAACAAACTCCTCTAGCTTCGCAAAAAACTTCAAATCGTATAGTTCAATGTTACAACAGTTATCGTTTTTGTAGAGAGCGTTTGAATATTAATGGGAGTCATTGTATATTGTATAAAGTTTTTTACACTTGTTATTTCGTATTTAGTACATTTACATCTAGTACTTAATGACATACAATGATGATATCAAGTTTAGTGACGTTTGATAAAAATATATTAAATGCAAGGTTTGAATACATATCTCAGTGGATATTAAAGAGAGGAACAGTTACTTAACCGTCAGAAAGAAATCTAACTACATTTTCAGCATACGGGCGATTCTCTGTCAAACGCTATAATGAAATTAATGAAGCCGAAAGAAGATTTGCCGTTATTTGCGCAAAACGGATTTAACGAGGTGGGTTTTATTTGAAGAGTGTACTGACACTCGCGTTTTGCGCCATTGTAACAACATAGCATTGTATTATTCGATTTAAACGTTTCTAGATCTGTAATAATGATAAATTGGCATTCTACATCGGTTTCAGTACCGATATGCAAAGGAAATCGCAGAGCATTTATATGCCGTGCAATATCATCAGCATTTACGACGGTCGAGTGGATAGTTTAGCTATGGTTTTATCAAAGGAGAACCAGTTTACTACAGTTTTTAATTATCAGTTAGTAACTTAAAACGGTATTAACAATATTTCACTAGACGTAATTTGTGTATGCACAGTAAAGCCTTGATCTAAGAAAACGGAAACTGTAAGATCTACGAAAAACGAATACCCTGCGATACATATCCCGCTAGGGGCCATGAAACCCGTTCGGTCGCAGAGTAAAACATTAACATGCCGCGTAATCGAATATACATGATCGAGTATATCAGTGTAAATCACTTATCCAACTACAAAACTTCGTTATTTTACGTTATTTTGTTATGAGACTTTCATCAACTTATTCGTGGCATTTTTCTAATTAAAATGATACTAAACACGATATTATTTGAACTGTATTTAGTGGTTTAATTCTGGTCTGGGCAACTAGTGTTCCAAAAGTTGATAACCTAGATTCGGCTTACCCCCCCCCCCCCACCGGTCAGCCAACGCATAGTGATAAGTTCGACCGAAATCGTGGCCAAAAGTAATTTGTGTAATAGTACTTTATTATAAAGTTCCAGAGTATTGGAAAAACCGCAATTTTCTTGACAATGTGCAAGTTTGACAAATTTTTTCAAGATTAAAAAACGTTCGTATCATAATCTTCCTATTTTTCCCATATTCTGTCAAGTTTCAGCTGTAATTAAAAAAAATTTCAGCGCTCTATCTCGTTTCTATCGGAAGTTTTTTGATTTTGTCTTCGATTTGGACGAAAGGTATCACTGTGCGGTGCGGCGCGACTGCATCGCCGTTATATTTATTATATCTTCATTCTATTAGTATATTTATTCTTTATTTATTATTTTATAACTAAAATAGGAATTTACAAGATAGAAAACATACTTATTTCTTCTTGACTGACGTTTATGAGATGTTTCTGCTTCTATTATTAAATTCCAACAATAGTCTGCAAGCATGGATGCACTATCTTTTCCCAAGTATCTTGTTTCCATAACCAAAATGTCTTGGTGGAATCTTTCACTGTGCTCGTCACTCACATCACCAAGGTTGTCCGTAAGAAAGTCTAAATGCGAATGTAAAAAGTTCATTTTGAGCGACATATTACACCCCAATGTACAGAAGAAATCTATTAGATTTCTCACTATTACAACATAATTTGGAGAGCGATGATTTTTAAGAACAGTTAGGCAAACATTTTCAAAAGCTCTCCAGGCTGTTTATTCAGACTCACTCATTGTGTTGAAGAATTCTTCATTGCGTAAGAGTGTGTTATTTGTGGTTCTACAAAGATTTCTTCTTTTATTTTTACTTCGGATATGTGTGGGAATTTTGTTTGGAAATATTTAAATGCCGGTGTACTATTATTTATGGAATTGACGAATGCTCTTATTAGACCTTATTTTATATGTGATGGAGATAAGTATATATTATTCGGCTGGATTAAACGTTCGTACTTAATATTTTTCTGTTCTGGAATATGGGTGTTCCTTACTGGCCAAGTTTTGTAATGCTTCGTTCTAGTCTGGCTATTCCATTCACACAAGAAACAGCAATGTTTTGTATATCCAGCTTGCAGTCCCGTGACAATTGCTATCACTTTTAAATCTGCACATACATACCAATCGTACTTAGTGTAATTTATTTTTTCGAACGACATTTTAAAAATTTCGTACATTTCCTTTAATTTGACGCTGTCTGCAATCTGGATTGAGGAATAAATATTTCCAATATGAAGCAATAATGCTTTTAAACTTCTTTCCGATGAGTCGATGAATAACTTCCATTCTTCAGGTCGATGTTGAAATTTTAATTCTGCACGTAATGCATCTGTATCTGGACAATAAGACATATACATTTGACATTAAATATGTTTAAACAATCATAATGTATTAGTATTGCACATCACTGGATTCGGGAAAGTCTAGAGAATCTTTTACTGTAAAGAACAATCAATATCTTTTATAATAAGATCACAATATCTGTTGAAAGTCGAAAAATATGTCTTTTTTCAAACTCTCAAAAACTATGCGTCTAGGAGAAAAATTAAAGGCAGATTCGGAATCAGCGCGAAAAACTGAGAATCGAAACGTTTTTGGATGTTGAACCGTGATAATATACAGACTACTTTGTTGTGGCCTAAATGTTAACCCGTGCTGTATATGGGTACTGAAAACAGTTTTTACAGTGGAACAGTTGTCAAAGCTTGTATTCAAGAACAATGATTGAAACTCGGTCAAAAGGAAATTAAAAATTTATATAAGTCGATACCACAACGTTTAATTGAAACTATAAGAAATAAATAATATTACTAATAGATAGAAAAGACTTGTTTTCATAGATTTCATTCCTTTTTCCCTGCAACAAGATAAGCTCTGTCTCTTATAGTTTTGTCACACGAAATCTCGTAAAGAATTAAAATTTCTTTAAAAAAAAACTTTTCATCGAAGTCATCGAGATTTCTGTGATAGAAATGTATGTATTTTCGTTGATTCTTTGTAATAGTAACGGATATTCTAGTGAAAAGTCCACTATTATGAATATATTCACAAAAATCGTGAGTGTCATAGTTTTGTCGCAGGGTACAGTAATTTCTCAATCGTAGTCCTCGGTCGCCTCTGCAATCGTAGTCCAGTGCCTACCCATTCCACCGCCTGTCAACGCTGCGCCGGGCAGCAGGACGGCGATGTTTGATGTCGGCTCGGGTATATCGGTGTGAACACCACTACATTGACTCGAGTGAATCGAATTTTCAAACTACTTAATTTTCATTATTTTTTTAGGAAATTTTACTGGCTTATTCCTGGCATTTTTCTGATTAAAATCATACCAAACACGATATAATTTGGCCAATATTTAGTGGTTTAATCGACGATGAAAGTTTTACTTACAAGAAGGACAGCGTGTTTGATCTATGCCGGCGACGGCGACTCTTCGCGTCTCTTTCTTTCCAATACGCTCTTCTTCGTTGCGTTCGAAATTTTCATCGTCGATTAAACCACTAAATATTGGCCAAATTATATCGTGTTTGGTATGATTTTAATCAGAGAAATGCCACGAATATGTTGGTGAAAGTTCCATAATGATATCATCGAAAATAAAGAAGCTAAGGTCTTGGTGTTTTATTGTGATGACGCACGGGCCTTTAAACTGTGCCGGCGACGGGGACACGCTTCGGCCACGCGATCCTATTTCATTCTGTCCTTCTCTACGTTCGGCTTGTCGTTTGAAGTCTCAGCGCGGTAGGGTAGACGCAGTCATAAATCAAAAAATAGCCACCCTACTTGATCGTAGTCCGTTCATAACACGGGTGTTGGGACTACGATTGAGAAATTACTGTATAAGAAACTGCAAGGACCCGAGGCTTTCTCTTCGATCAAGGATTTATTGTATCTAGTAGAAACTAACTTACTTACCTCAAAAATTGAGGGTAATGGATAAAGAACAGTTTCAGTAGATTTGTAATTATTGTTGTGGACGAGTATTCTTGTTTATAGTATTGAAAATAGCGACGAGCTTAAAAGCATTTCCGATATGAAATATTTGCCACTTTGTTACAGCCTGCAGAAACTGTTATCCTCCGGAGTGTTAAATCACGACAAGTACGAGACAGACTTCAAGGAGGATACAGGATATCAACCGGTCTCATTCGGCAGCATTATATCTGTGTTGATGATATTCATCCTCGGCATTGTAACTGCGCTACTAGTACTGGTTGGAGAAGTATGCTGCAATAAATATAGGTATCGAGAGAGGTCTGATCATCCATCTAACGAACAATAAGGGACACTTATTTTCGTATTTGATGAGCATCGTTCACAGCTTCTACACAAAACGGCTCCAATAAAACGGCACACGGATTTTTCAATTTGTCCACCGGCAATTTACTGTTTAAACACTTCTTGGATCCACTGTAGATATTTTCTAATTCTATACGGTGCACAAGTTGACAATGTGATTTATTCTCAGATATAAATATGAGCATAGATAATCCTATCGGTGTTAATCTTTGTACAATTTGTACACAACTCGTTGCAGGATGGTGCTGGCAGTGGCTAATGTAGAACGTTGTGTTTCGCTCGTAATGAGGTACTGCCATGCCCCGGCGGCCTTAGATTCATAGATTCGATAAATTCGAACGACCGCGTCACGGTTTGCCTAGTTTTCAGTTTAGTTAGTTATCGTCCGAGGTACACGGAAATCGCGAGAGGGGAAAAATTCGACTAGTTTGCTGCTCAGAAGTTTTCCGTTTCACTTTCCGCAATGAAAGTATCAATAATAATGTCGGGAATCAGTTGGTTCGAAACACACAATTTTTAACGATAAATGTCACTTCGTCGGACGAGATGGCAAGATTTAATTGCTACGATATCGGTGTGCTACTGATTTTGACAGTGGCCGGTTTTTCCGTGAATATAAACGATAGTTATAATTATGTATTACTCATCACTGATATACGTAATTATTATGGATCGACCTGTGTCATAATCGTGCACTCCAATCATTTCACCGGTAAGTTAATTCTTCTAACAACCCGCTCGATGAATTTAGTTGCGAATGATATATTATTGTCGTTACGATGATACACAAAGCTGTGGTTTTTATTACAAATATAATTACTTGTGAGAATAAATAACTCTTGTAGTCTCTGTTACTTCTTACTATGCCACTGTCATAGTTATGATTAGACTATGACTTTTGTGCGTAATAACAATTTTCTGCATCGATTATATTGTAGAAAACACACACACACAAGTTAAGTAAAAATGTATTTCTTCTTCGTTTGGTTCTTTTGTTACGTATTGGTTAGTAGAATGTTAAGCATCGTAGACAATGAACAAGCGGAATCATCGTTTTAGATTTCAACGAGACGACCGTGACGCAAATATGGTCTCGATCGTTCTCCCATAGTGGCATCCTGACCATGATCGTCAGCTTTTCTGATTTTCCACGCGACAGCAAGAAGTACGAAGGTTATGAAGCGCGTCCGTTGTACGTCGTCCTTCTCAGTACAAAGGAGACCCTGAACGAGTTCGTAATGGCCACCAGACAGATCGATATCTCTTTTCCCGTCTGGTTTGTGATGTTCCTACCGCACCAGGGAAATCCCCTGAAATCTTTCTGTCAAAGCCCTACCGGGAACCCGTTCAATTTACTGTTCAACACTGAAATGATAGTGTTCTGCTATGGTCAGCCGCTCCTAAGGGAATGGTACGCATTTCGGGACAATCGCACGGTGGTTTCTGATTTAGCTGTGTGGACGGCCGAACGGGGGTTCCATCCCATAACGAACAGGAGCCTGTATGCGAGGAGGAATAATCTGCACAGAGAAGTTTTGCGAATCGCCTACGTCGAGGTAGGTGCAATGTAGGATTTAGCGATCGGTGTTTGAACATACGCCCGCTCGATAATTGCGTTACATATCCCACGAACGGAAACGAATCGGCGACAGGCATGATTTACGAGGGCAATAAAACGCGGTGACGTGAACGCGAGCGCAATATCACTTCTTTTGAAGTCTATGCCCTCTCTTCCCCTCCCATGATTTATCGGGACTGGTCGCGAAAAGGAATCTCATTTCACGATCCGATTGAATTCAAGGAGTCCGCGTTCGTCGCGGCCAAGGACGGAGTCCTCACAAAGTTTCTTGGCGCTGTAGTCCACGAACTGAGCATTTCGCTGAACTTCACGATGAAGGTGATGCAGCCTCTGGACTCGTATGGCAATTTTAACGAGGAAACGCAAACCTGGACAGGCGTGATAGGCGAGCTGGTCTCGAATACGGTCGACATAGGTGTCGCAGATTTCAGCATGACCAATCACCGGGAGGATGTGGTCGACTTCACGCTACCGCTAATCCTATCGCGTATAAAGGTGTACTTCAAGAAGCCCGATACTTCCGCAGTACGCTGGACCGCCTATATCAAGGTTCCTTATTGTTATTTTAAGATCTTTGCATTCCAATGCTCCCTATGCGAGTGCGCGACGATAACACCAATATTTCCGTGTTCAGGAGTTTGACGTAAACGTTTGGATGGGGATAATACTCATGATACTGTCTACGCCGATAATTCTGACTCTCATGAAGACGAGAGGTCGCCTCGTTATGAAAGACGTCGGAGATTATTATATAAATGTTTGGGGAATTTATTGCCAGCAAGGCTTGTCAGGTACCGATAACATTAAAGTTCTGATATTTTTCTTGTTAACTGTCGTATTGAAATGGTTAACAAAATTTCACTGATACGATCGTATTCACATGAATGATCATTTCATGTCAAGGATATTGTGAGTTGCTTTAGTAGTTCTAAATACATACAGTGACTCCCATTAATATTCGGACGCTATAAAAAAAACGATAACTGGTTTAACATTGAATTATACGACTTGAATTGATGTTAGGAAGCTAGAGCAAATAGTTTGCTACAGGATGTGGAAAAACATTTTTAAAAAAATTGCAATTGATCGGAGTTGTAGAAAAAATATTTATTTAGTATTTTTTCTACAACTCCGATCAATTGTAATTTTTGAAAAAATGTTTTTCCACATTCTGTAGCAAACTATTTGCTCTAGCTTCCTAACATCAATTCAAGTCGTGTAGTTCAATGTTTAACCAGTTATCGTTTTTTTTAGAGCGTCCGAATATTAATGGGAGTCACTGTATTTGTTCAGCACCTCTTTGTACAAACAGTACTTTCTCGCTGTATGTCCTATTATCGAAGCTAAACCAAAAATACATAGTTGAAAAGGCTAAACCCAATCTTTTCCAGAATTTCCATGCGAATCCTCGTTGAGGGTCGCCTTTATGTCGATTTTCGTGTCATCGTTAGTTATCATGTCCGCCTACTCTGCTTCGTTGATCAGCAATTTGACCCTCGCAACAGTCAGCCTGCCTTTCTCTACTATGAAGGAGTTCGCGTACGATGGATCTTATAAGTTAATTGTTTTCAGAGATAGCGCAGACTACGATATAATAGTTGTAAGTTTGATGCTGTGAATAAGATGATCCGACATTGCGACCAGTCATTAAACACGTTTCATTTCAGTCGGACAACGATAGCATGTCATTGCGGCTGCAGAGTCTTCTGAAGAAGAAGGAAGACTTGCCTCTGACGGTGGCGGATGGCTTTCAACAGGTGACGCCTTTATAAATATTTTTTTCGGAAACATGAATCTATGAGTTTGTTTGCGCTCCGCCCGCAGGTTTGCACGCAAAAGGTAGGCTTCTACATAACCGAGGCGATCGTCAACTCCGTGGGTGACATACCGTGCGCGGTTGTACACATTGCAGCCAACAGGATTGAAAATTTGGCAATAGCTCTGAACGAACGCAGCCCATACAGACAAGTCCTAAATTACCAGTAAATAACGCAGGGAAGAGGTAGAGTATAGGGAACGCTTTAATTTAGAGTTGCAAACTCAAGGCAGTAGTAGACTTTCGTTTCCAGCATTGCATGGGTGTGGGATGCGCCTTCTCATTTCTCGATAACGAAAAGATGGGGGTTTTCAGTAGTCAAAAACAATACATAAAAGATTAATCTAGGCCACAATCGCCATCAATTATCCTACTTTTACGTTTACGTGGTATAATTTGCATTATTTGACAGCAGTCACAGCTTTATGAAAATAGGGGTAATTATACAGGATGTCCCAAAACTACCCTAGGAGCCGAAAATGGGAGGTTCCTTGGGTCATTTGAAGCGACAGTTTCCTTTGCAAAAATGGCGTACGTGGTTTTGTTTAGGAGTTATTAACGAAAAACACGGACCAATCAGAGCGCAGCTATAGCGAACGGAGTCCGACTCTGCGACAGGTCCCGCGAGGTGTGGTGTCGCCATTGGTTGACTCAGAATCAATCCGCTGTAGCTACGCTCTGATTGATCCGTGTTTTTTGTTAATAACTCCTAAACAAAGCCACGGACACCATTTTTATAAAGGAAAATGCCGCTTCAAATGACCCAAGAAACCTCCCATTTTCGGCTCCTAGAGTAGTTTTGGGACACCCTGTATAGAAAAGGTCTGTTTACTCCGATTTTGATGAAATTTTAATATGTCATGCAGCAATACATTCTGAACACCTAAAAGCGACCCCCCTATATCGGAAAAGGAAAAAGTTGTTCAAAATGTCGAAATCTATAACATATTATAATTTCATCAAAATCGGAGTATGCAGACCTTTTCTATACAGGGTGTACCAAAATAAGTGTAACTCCCAGAAATGGGAGGTTCCTTGGGTCATTTGAAACGACATTTTCCTTTACGAAAATGGCGTCCGTGGTTTTGTTTAAGAGTTATTAACGGAAAACACGGACCAATCAGAGCTCGGCTATAGCGAACGGAGTCCGACTCGGCGACAGGTCCCGCTTAACGTGGTGTCGCTATTGGCCGAACCAGAATCAATCCGCTGTAGCCGCTCTCTGATTGGTCCGTGTTTTTCGATAATAACTCCTAAACAAAGCCGCGGACATAATTTTTGTAAAGGAAGATGTCGCTTCAAATGACGCAAGGAACCTCCCATTTCCGGGAGTTACACTTATTTTGGGACACACTGTATAATTACCAAAATAGGTACATACGCAACTTTATGCTTCCGAATAATGCAAATTACGCCTCGTAAACTTAAAAATAGGACTTTTGAGGGCGATTGTGGTCTAGATTGATCTTTTATGTAGCGCTTTTGACTACTGAAAACCCCCATCTTTGCATTCTCCAGAAATGAGAAGGCGCATTCTGCACCCTTATTACAATTCTAGAAACTAAGTAACTGAAGAATCGTTACAAATGGGAATGTTCTTCACCATCGAGATAATTTGATTGTCTCGTTCAATACGTGCCCCTTTCACCCTACCTCTCCGTTACACCGTTTTCGTTGATATATCGTCTCGAACAAAACGAGTTTCTCGCTATGCTGAACAAATAATTTTTAGGTTGCAGCTACTGAAAGACAACGGAGTTCTGAACAAGCTGAGAAAGATGTACCTCGAGGCGACTAATCCTTCTGAAAATAAGTATCCCGTGGTCACAGTGGGCAGAGTCGCGCCAATCCTATCTATTCTGGTGTGTGGTGTAGTTGTAGGATGCTTGGTATTAATGTTCGAGAAAATGTATTACAATTACTGTGACAAAACGGCAGAAAGTTGCTTTCCATGGAAACCGAAGAAAACTCGAACGAAGGTGCGACAGAAGCTGAGTAGAAGAGGAAGAGACTCGCGTGTAATTCTATGAGAAATGTAGATCGAGTTAACGATGATCACTCGTCATAATAATGGTTTAGACAGTGTTGAACGAAAGTATAAGACGCTTCAATATTTGTGTATTTTGTGTATTTGGAAATAACTTTGCCAATAACACGCATCGTTGTCGATTAACAAGCCCGTCCTGTTAATTCATTTTGTTGATGTGCGCATGAAACCGCTTTCACTTCGTGCCGCTGTAACATCGTCAGACCGCGAGTAATTAGTTGCAAATTTCCGCGAATCGTTTCGCCCGTTAGCGTTTCGGCGAGTTTCGATAGATCTTCCGAGTCACGAGTTTCTATTTCTACGCTAGTCTCTGCTCCAATTAGTCGCGAGTTATTTCATTTACCAAACGCCCGTTGAATTTCTGAGTACGGTCTGTATTTACGATTGATCGCAATATTAGTAAGTTCTTAGTTAAGTGAAGCATGGGTGGAGCTTTGCTTTGTTCCTTCTCTGCTGAGTGTAATTATAACGAACCAGTCAATTCGAGAACAAAGCAATTGTATGTTTAAAATAAATTGAACGTATAAAATGAAATACAGTGGTACCTCGATTAACCGGGTGCCGACTGTAAACTAATATGCGTTTAAATATTATGATGGGAAATAAATGTTCAAAAATGAAAAGGTTATTTTGGAATATAATGTACATTTTAATCATGTCCCTCTGGTCTTCACTATCCACCGGGCCTTAATTTATCCGGGCTCTTTGTCTCCCGATCAAGCCGGTTAATCGAGGTCCTACTAAACCGTCGTTCGACTTTCATTATTGGACGTAATTGTTTAAAAAATGTATCCGTTATTTGTAATTCACTACAAACGGCGTTTTAATTTCCACATTTCTAGAAGCATTTTTACGAATTAAGGATCTCTACTCTGATCTCTGCTCATTTGTTGATGCAGGATAATGAATTTCTCGTTTCTGTTTCGGTTGTGATCGATTCTGTAACAAGCTACGCAACCCAATATCGTTAAAAGGTTCGAACAGTTACATTCTGTAAAGCAAATACGCAAGTTGCGTAATAATTACAACTATTTGCTAATCACGTTAAAAGCGAAGACACATTGATTCGTGTGAACACGTGATCTACGACCTTTGGAGAGAAATTCGCCCACGTGACTAACTTCCCACGGGAATCAAGCGGTATCCACCGTCTGGTTGGCGAAAAAGCGGAGCCCTCGTTAATTTCTCTGCATCTTCTAATCCTGTCAAATAGATACATCCGTACATTATACCACATTATTCGACTGCTCGAAATGCACGATCTCACTATATTTCATTCACCTATGCATTTCATTTAAATTGCTCGTCCCATTCGTCACTTCAAACGCGGCTGAGTGAAACTTGTTACGTACGTTGCAACAAACTTGCTTACACGTTGCCACTTCTATCTTAAATTTTCACAATATATCGTTTAGTTGGAGGACTCACACGTTTTCCTTTTACAACTTCGATTTGTTTGCTTCGAACATCGTTCCAAGATTTTTGAAAGACATTATTTTAATCATTAAAAAGGTGCATAGGGTAAACTGTACAAGTATTGGCAACCTAAGCCAAAATCGTAGTAAAAATCTGTTTAGCTGTTTTTGAAATGTTTAAACGAGCTTAATATTCTATTATTATAAGCTAATAGAATTTATAAAAAGCTCATAAATCTTTTATTATAAAATGTATTCAGTGAATAACAATCGTAAGACAAATAGTGCAGTCATTGGCACATTTGCTACCAGTCATATATGGAAGTCTGTTACGAAAACTTACAACGTTGCTTTCAAATATAGATAAGAAGCAATAAAAACTGATTTTCTATGCGAGGAATTCTTAATATTTGCCGTTTAAATCAGAAGTACCAACAACTACTGCAATGCCACCAATAGTACAGTTTACCCTGTTCTGCTTTTGAATAACATTCTTTTACCATTTCTTGGTTATTTGAAGTACATATATTATTCTTTTCAAGTAAAAACCATCGAAAGTTCAGATCCAGAATACATACCACCTCATTAGTCGATGGTTAAATACTAAAGGTATAAATGTTCTTCGTAACTCTAGAAAAAGCTTCCAGCTTTCGCTTTTCTGCGTCGATATTATTCTCCACAGATTCCTTTCGTCTGTTGGATCGAAGAAAGACATACTGATGCTCTGACTCATACACGCATGCTAATGCGTTGTTAAAATAACGCCTCCGAGTTTCCTTTTTCGCCGAATATAATCGGTCCCGAGGTATAAACGACCTGCGGTGCAGAGTAACCCGGGTCAGAAGTCCTTTTTTCCAACCCGTGGAAAGTAGAATCGTCCTACGGTCCGGGTATTTCCAGGGACGCGTAGGCTCACGTGTAAACAAAGGTGCATCCTGCAGCGAAGGTAGCCTGTCGGGAGCGCGGGCATAAGTAACCGTGCATAGGCCGGATACGGACGAGCACGCGCCGCGTTTCCGGTTTCCGTATGACCGGAAGTGACCTTTACTTCATTAGAAAAAGGTACACGCGTACAAGCGCGTTAAGATCCCTCTTGCTGACGCGGCGGGCTCTCCTCTCAGGTATACGCGTGTAGAAATCCTTGAAGCGTGTCCCCTGGCTGAATCTGATTGAGGCTGACAACCGAGGCAAACGCGAGCGACGCGTCTCGTATTTACCGTTTCGATGATAACTGCGCGGCTCTCATTCCATGGAAACCGCAACGAACATTGGGGAAAAAGATTGGCACACTTCTTCCCTATAACTAGAGATGTGCGAGAACTTCGAAAGAAGAAGAGGGGATAGTGATTTTCTTATCGCGGAACGAAAGTGTACTACTGTAGTTCGTATATGGAAGGTTTCACTGTATTTCAAAAAGACTGATGCTGTACGTGCAATGCCCGTTCTCACGAAAAGGAAGCTTTCAATGGTAGATAAGCAATCTTCGAGTAGTAGGGTAACTGCACCAGTGAATGAACGGACACCAGTAAATGAACGCTTTTGTATATTTCAACAAATTTTAACCCGGACGGCATACTAGCGATAAAATTGTGATTAAAGAGTTAAATAAATAGGAGAATATTGTTTAGTAATTTTGTTCATTCATTAGACTATCATTGTTCAACTACTAGAATCTAGTGTTCATTGACTGGTATTTTTTATATTTTTGATTTAACATTTAATAAAGAAGAAGAATAATAATTTCATTGTATTTGTGTTCATTTATTTTTGACAAATGAAGTATAGGGAGCTATTTGGCATATATGAGATTCCTTTAATTCACATAGTTTTTTTTAAACTAAAATATTTTCCTGAACAATTTCTTAAATGTTCATTCACTGGTGCAGTTACCCTAACCAAGACGAAATTGAAGCTAGACTTTCGTCGGGGCGTCCTATACCCCGAGTGTGCGGTAAAGGATAAACGGGGCTTGATTAGCCGCGAGACGTTAATCTAGAGCGAGCCTGCCATCTTGTCCGAGGACTGGGTAATCTTCGATCCTCGTTTTTTCCCCGTTCATTTGATCGCCGGCAAAAAGAACCGGATAACCTTGGCGGAGTGCACTTTCTGTCCGGAATGGATCGTCATCGATACGACGACGCTGCCCGTCAGATATTAATTGGAAGCGACCGAGGACTCGAAGCAACAGCTTTCGATGTCAACGATCGATGCTCACCGCGCTACAGAACTTCGCCGCGATGAACGATCCGTCGGGTCGCCCATCTTGATCGCTAATGAGACCGGACGACCTCGAGTTTAACAATTTAAAACGTGCACACTGCGAACGATCGATCGCGCGGCCGATGCTGAACAATATAACACTTGGAAAGAGTCTGTTCGCCGTTTAACCGCGCTGCACGTGGCAGTCATTGTTGGCAGGTTGTGTCATCTCTGGGCTTGTCCAGAATGCTATTATTATCGCGTTTCGTGCCGGCTAGACTGCCTCTGCGACTTATACTCACCGGTAACAATGATTGTTCGAACGATTGCGAACCCGGAAAACAATAATACTCTGCGATAATGACTATTGTCGCCGAGGGAACAATGATGCCCGGTGACGGGCACGGTTCACAACGAGTTCGACCGGGAAATGAAGCTGTACACATCAATGCCCAAACCGTTTCACGGTGTACCCTTAAATCATTAAGCCTTGGCCAGAACCTCACAATGGACTCTTCTTTCCAGCGATTTTATTGTTCACGCTATGAAAATGATTACGAAATGGTTACAATTCAAACTCGGCTTACATTATATCTATAAATCCGTCGTAGATTCAGTTACGATACAAAGTTTCGTCTTTAGCTTCTCGTTTGCTAAATCACGAACAAACATCTTAGAATGAAATGGTCGATGGATTATGAAACCAGAGGCTTCTAGCTTTAAAATGAGTCCTTTTATGACGTACGTTCATTTTTACAAAATGATCATTGTTTAAATATAGGACATTTTTCGAGATTTAAGTGATTTTAAGAGATTTTATTGACATACTTCTTGGATCCGCTCATATCATCTCATGCAGAGGAAATTAAGATTTACATTTCGGGAGCAGATCGAGCGTGTTCAACGTGTCAGCGGTGTGTGGTTTTACGTTGAGTATAAATCTGCTGTCTTTCAAGAGAAACGTAAGCGCAAATGCAATGCACCATTACGCGGCCCAGACGACGGCTTTGAGAATGATTTCATTGAGAAATTGTCAGCGGAGAAATGTTGCGTTGATCCGCTTGTCTCGTAAATCCACCGTTGCGTCCACCAAGACGCTCATTACTATGTTCAGGCCCCGTGGGTGGGTATTAGCGTTTACATTAGCGAGCTGGCGTTTGTGAAACGCGGTTTACCGATAACGTTCAATAGAAGACGTCACCACGGTTACAGGCAAGTAGATGGGAGTTGCGGGTCTTACGATCACCAGCTACGAACGTGGATCGACGACCGCGTGAGACTTGTCTGAAATGTATCGTCTGTTTGTAATTATACCCCGTGGTACTCGGCTACTTGAATATTCTACATTTTTTATGCAAACTATCTCACCCGACTGATTTGCTTAATAGCGTCGAGAAAAATGTTCGAACATGTAATCATAATTTCTGGCGCATCCACATTGTGGTGAATTAATTAAAACCGGGTTTTAATTAAAAAAGCTGCGTGACAAACAAACAATCATTATTAAAAATTACTTAATCACTTGTTAAAAATCAGTATTTTGCGAGAGTAGAGGTTTTATTTTTCATTACATCGCGACGTTAAAGAACGAAAGAAGAACATCCTTACTACAGTGGAACCTCGGTATACAACGTTCCTGATGATTAGACTTATACCGAATTGGACGTATACCAAACCAACCTTTTCCATAAGAAGTAATATGAAAATGATTAATCCGATTTCATGTAAAATAATACTTGAAAAAATAACTGATAGTATACCTACATTAATGAGGTTGTGAAATAATTCAGACTCTGTTTAAACACATAAAAAATGAGGTTTTATTATAGATTTTTAAATTTCAACTCTGTTTAATGCTAAAATACAAAAAGAAACACTCGATCAACTGATTATTTTCTTTCATCTCTCCGTGTTGCGTCTTCGCGGGCTTCGCGACCATACACTGCTCTTTTAATTCCATTACTGATCCTTACTTGTATAACGAGTCAGTTAATAATACGTCAACTCTGAATATAATTGATTATTAATTTAATTTTTTCTCTGACAAGGAGAGTGCAAGGACCACGTCACACCGATTTAGTTGAGACTTTGTATACTTATAGATCTCGAGCTCTCATTTACGAATATATACCATTATAGGCGCCAACGCTCAATAGTTTTTGAGATATTAATAAACAAAGTTCTTACATTACTGCTTACATCTGCTAGTGTAGAGGAGGTATACAACGAATAAGGCTTGGTGTAGCGGCAACGTATAAGACTTCCACCCGTTGCGCTAGCGTTCGGTTCTCATCTGGTGAAAAATTGTTTTCGTATTTATCTATATTATTTATCGCTGTGTAACATTGATTTGTCTATATGAGATTGCACATTTATTACAAGTAAAAGAAGAAAAGAATTAATAAATCTATATAATAAAAATGAAAAGCTGTTCGTTGGTCACGACATCACGTGAGAACGGCTGTACCGATTTGGCCACATTTTTTTTTAATGTTCGTTGTAGTCCGAATCAGATTTTTAGAGTACAAAAAATTGGAAAAGTTGCCTGGAAACATAAAAATTCGGGAAAAACTAAATGTGCTTTTTGAATTATATTTAAATACAACAAAAAAACGAACGTCGCAGCTTTTAATCAATATTTCAATAGGAATTTACATTATCCACGTCTGTTTGCTATAATGAGCACTGCGAAATACGTTTTTTTCTCATTTTTACTTTGTTTATATACAGCAGCGGATAAAAGTTTAAGACCGCTCTAGAGAAGACGATAACTTTTTAAATATTGTACTATACGATTTGAACTTTTTTGGGAAGCTAGAGCAATTAGTTTACTAAAGGATGTGAAAAGAAATTTTTTCAATAATTGCAAAAAAATACTAAAAGTTGAGTTTTCAACTACTTTATGTGGGCCTATATTGAAAATTTAAAAAATTCGTTTTGTAGAAAAGAAGATGATAATTTTTTAAATATTGCACTATACGATCATTTGTCCGCTACTGTAAATCTACAGCTTTTCACAAATTCACAAAATGATCACAACCAAATTTATTGAAATTTGGACAGGACAACGTCTGTCAGGTCAGCTAGTTATAAATAAATTCGCTGTGTAACATTGACTTGTTTGTAACAGATGCACATTTATTACAAGTTAAAGAACAGAAATATTAATTATTCGTTGTATACCTCTTCTACAACAGCAGATGTAAGCAGTAGTGTAATAACTTTGTTTATTAATATCTCAAAAACTATTGAGCGTTGGCGCCTACAATGGTATTATATTAAAATGGGAGACCGAGATCTATAAGTATACAAAGTCTCAACTAAATTGGTGTGACGTGGTCCTCGCACTCTTCTTGTGAGATAATTATTAAAACAAAAAATTCATATCGTATACCGAGCAAAATTTTTTACATCCAGACAGGACGTACTTCGAAGCAAAACGTATACCGAGTACACTGTATTGTTAACTAGACACTGGTGTCCAAATATTAAAGTGACTGGTTGTAGATCTCGCGGACTCTGGAGAGCACTAGCAAGGACATTTGACAGTTATCGAGCATTTGTTGCCTCTTGATTCCTCTTCAATGCCAGGCGAGCCTGCCCACGTATACCGGGTGTCGCGTGGGTGTACGCTCGTGCTCGACGCGTGTACGTAGTGGGGATCCTCCGGTACTCGACTGGCTCGCATGGAAAGGAAAGGAAAAGAGTGGTGTACCTACAGCTGGCTCGTAAACGCGATTATGTTTCGTCGCTGGTAAACCCATTCAGTGCTCCTTACGGCACGAAGGAACTTGGTGCGGTTGCTGCCGGCGTCCCGACGACGGTCGACGCGTATCCTCCGGTGATTTACCAGCCAGAACGACGGGGATATCTTCTCGCGCGTGTTACGCTGAAACTGTGACTCCCTTAGACCACGATCACGTGCGCGTCGTTTCAGGTGTTTGCTTAGCTACCACTGGAAACCGAAGAAGAGATAGAGAGGGAGAGAGACAGAGAGCGATGCCCGCCGGGGACTCGATTTCAGTGAACAGCAGAAAGAATAGTTCTGTGCTAGTTACCTGCGACGTGATAATGTGAAAATCGGTCTTGATAAGAGCAATTGTAGCAGAATCAACCGCGTGACACCAGACGTTCGTGGTTTTTGTCAAGGGCTCAGTCGAGGGTGGTTACGGCGCAGCTGTTCACGTGGGATCGTACCATTTGGGTGAGTTTACCAAATCGATACGTTTACTTTACATCGTCGCTAACACATCCGGATGGTGAATGAAGAAACCGTACGCGTTTCGTAAGTTTTCAGAAGGGCGTCTGCTCGCAACGTGTAGGCGTGCACGACTACGATTCCACTGTCCATCGGAAATCGTTCTTTCCTTTGTTGCACAAAGATAGCGGGGCATTTATTACGGGGAAGCCTTGGTGCGCTATCAACAAACGCGCGTAAAAATAGAATGTTTCTTGGCCTGCCACGGCGGTTCCCATCCTCGGGTATGGGATCGGTCTAGTTTAGTCGCGGTTAGCTGTCACTAAGTCGAAGGAAGCGGATCCGCTAAGTTCTCAACATAAATATGTATACCGAGCGATCCTCGCCTCACGATAAACCGTGCACAGAACGAAAGGGTTATTGAAGAGGAGCACGCAATTATCCATGTTGTTGAATTTATCCCTGTTGCGTGACACACGGCCCGCTATCCTGTCAATTAATCCCTAATTGATCACAGAACGGTTAAAAGCAAAAAGAAAAAAAACCTTGCGAATCCCATAAAGGAAAAGCGTTATGCAACGCGAACGAGTACGCTTGTCGGGCATCGGAGTAACGATTCCGAGTGTCCAGTTCGATTCGTTCGACGTCGACTCAGCAAAAAAAGCGCGGTGATGCTCGCGATTCCGTGAACGAGCCGCGAAAACAGCGGCGACAAAGGGGAAAACGAAAAGAAAACGGGAAGGGGAACGGGTGCGTGAACGGTTCCCGGTGAAACAAGACTTGCACCGTATTCTTTTCATGGAAAATGCATGAGCCTCATTCGTTTTTTGTTGTTGTCGTTGCAGAGCTAACAAGAGAGTAGCTGCGGGCATAGAGCAATTTCCGTTGCTAGGATTCCACGGCGAAACGGGACGAGTGAAAGAGATTCCACACAACCAGTCCGCGGATATCGAGATACAATCGAGTCACAGGCTACCGTAACACCGTTGCTGTCAGAATCGCGTGCGTGCGAGACATCCTTCGATCATAACCGCCTGACCACTGCGGATACGGTATGTATGTTATTATGGTTTCCTCTCATTCACTTCAAAACGACTATCGTGGCAGAAAAATGTCATCGGAACACACCGTGCGGTCTGGGAATCGCCGAACTCTTTTCCGGATGTACGGATCAAATCGGACAGCATATACAGGAACATTAGCATGGGATTTTTCAGCCGTGGCTCCTGCACCGTGACTAATGGTCAAGCGAGCCGGCAGAAGCGGTCGTAATAAGTTAACGTGAACGGAATTGCAGATCGAGCTAGTGCTGTACGCGCGTGGAAAAGCGGGGGGCAAAAAAGGGGAACGTTGTTGCACGACACGTTTCGTGAAATTTTCGTCGAACCCGGAAGAAAAAGGCTTTCCGCACGGAAGCGAATCGACGTTGTAGATTTCTCTTAACGATGCCAGAACCGCAGAACCAGAGGAACGCTGCGATGTTCGTCGTTATCTGTCGTAGCCGCGATGGATGATGGTATGTAGGGTATCGAAATACTTGAGGTGCAACGTCTCGCTTTGCAAAACCGCAAAAACGTATACAGTCCGGCGCGGATATTTTAAGTGCACACGAGATATCATTTACTATTGAGGGAAACGCGCATGTCGTTGGTAGTTCTGAGATTCTCTTTCTGAGTGTGCCCGACCGCAGGAACGTGCAACCTGCACGCTGTATCTGCTGTGTTAATATCGAGCTAGCTTGGCAACCAGCGGTAATAATATCATCGGTATCGGGAGGATGATTGCCGGTTGCGGCGAGGTAGACAAAACGATACGATGCGATGGCGCGTTATATAACGGATCGTCGAGTTATCCGGAGATATCCGCGGCATAACAATTGCCACGGTGATCGATGCTCGATACACAAAGCGGCACGACTCGATCGATCCTAATGGAATGAGCGAGCGTAACAACCGTTCCATGTGATCGGTCTCGGCGTCCATTTACGGGCTGTTCGTTCGTTCGTTCGTTCGTCAACTGTCACCCCCGACGTATCCCATCCCGCGTAATTAGAATGCGCGAGTTAAGACCGATTAAATACACCGGCAGATATGCATTGGAAACGGACTGTCGCGTATTAACTGCGGGGACACCTACATGCCAATGGTAAACGTGTCGCAAGATGGCCGGGTCACTGCCTACATGGTGACACCCACTGACTCCTGAGACGCAGCCTTCGCCACGAATAATATACTGGTTAGCTGTTCGTTCTCTTTCTTCCTCTCGCTCTCACTTTCTCTCTCTCTCTCTCTCTCTCTTTCGATTGTAATTTACGTCGATTAACAGTTACGCGAGTCAATCCTCGGAGAAAACCCCGCGCGGTTACAAGCCGATTTAACCGGTTGATCGATTCGATGTCGATCGAGATCTCGACGATCGGGAAATATGCGGGGCAAAGCTCCTTTTATCTGGGTTTATCGGGGACTCGATCGGAGAACTCCAAATGCAACCGTCGTGACGTCGTTCACGAACGGAAACAGAAATGTATTCAATTTGTAACGCTAGGCTTACTAAATGAGACGAAAAAGAGGAAAAGAGTTGTTTTCTACAGCACCTTAACTGACCGGCTACGTTTGAAAGTAGTCTTCATTATAATGTATGAAATGTAATTCTCGCTGTGAAAACCGAGAAGGTAAAAGTACTATATAAATAAATGCGTGCATCGCGTCATAATGGCATCAGTGATCGTTATAATGCTAATAATCGCTACAATGCTAACGATCGTAAATATAGCGCTAATGATCATCGTTGTAGTACAACACAATTATTGGTCCGTAGATGTACTCGTAGCTCCCTGTTGCTCTTATATTCAACGAGTTGCTTCATATTAAATTTTAATGTAAATTATTAATAATAGACTTCACAACTCATCCGCGTACTTATATCTGCATGCTTCAGAATTATTGTATTTTCATTTATTTTGAAACAACAATGTATTATAAATCAAATACATGTTCTCGGCACACAGTTTCGATCAATAAATGCATCTGAAATTGAAATCACAAAGCATTTTTTGAAAAACAATAATAATCTGTTACTTCTCAAATCTGACAAAGGTAATACTACTGTCTTAGTAGACAAAGAGCAATACATTTCGGAAGTCACAAACATGCTTAACGATAGAAATACAAAAAAAAACATATATTTGATTTATATTAAAATTTACGATCGAGAAACACGTAATTATCAACAATGTATTGTTTACTATTATAATTATTGATTTCTCAAGTAATTGTTCAATGCGAAAGACTCGAACTGATCTCATGCGTTCAGTATCGTCGAATTGTTTGTCAGTTAAACTGTTGCAATAAGTTGGATCAAGGTTTGAGGAAGATAATAGATATGACCAAGCATCTAAGAGTCTAACTTTTACGAACGGATGCGAGGTTTTAGTTACGATCGACACACGAATCTGTTTCGTCTGCGCCACTAGCTACCCATCCCCTCTTTGAATACGGGAAGCGGAAGACGATGATCTACATCTCCACGCCTCACGTTTTAAATACGCCTTTAAGTAGGATACGCGTACACGCAGGCACCAGTGGGCTTCCATTAATAGACTGAATCCCTGTTTTTCAGACTGGAGACATTACCGCCGAGGATGACTTCTTGATGATTGCTGGGCTGCAGTAGTGAACAGAACCTCCGAAGATGGTGTACAGGGGCACTTTGCAAACGGACGATCCTCGGGATGCGCCGAAATTGGTTAGGATTTCGCCTTTGCGAGCCAGTAGGCCAAACAATCCTATGTCCAATACACGTTCCGCTGGCCCTGTGAACAGCCCGGTGTATCGCGGGCCGTTTGTGTCGGCAATCGACGTTCAACGAGCCAAATTGATCGAAGAAAGGCGTTTGGGCCGTGAAAGGGACATCGAGACCGTGGAGAAGGTCATTATGAGGACGACCGGGCTGAAGGTCGGCGCGCCGAGGCTGCGAAACATCAGTCAGATACGAGACACCGTGTTCGTTGATCCCGCTCTGGTACCGATGGAAAAGATCGGCCGAAAGGAGCGAGACCGGCCGAGAACCATAGCCGTCGATAGTTCCCCTAGAAACGCCAGGACGCCCAGCTCGATGCTAGCCGACCTAAAAGATCTAGAGAGACTTAGAAACACTCCGCCGGCGCAGAGGTGTCCCAGGATTTCTACGAAGCCCGACACGAAGTACTCGACCACGAACAAGAAGACCGAATTGTCGAATTCGGCGAAGATTCGGTCGGACATACTGAAAATACAACAAATGTTCCAGGCGTCGGACGGTCCTCCGCGGATGACGGTAAGGTCTAGTGAGAAAAGAGTGGAGAAGAAGAACGAGTCCGAGAAACAAGAGAAACGAGCGGGGACGGAAATTAATAAAACGAAATTACTGGCTCAGAAGCTGCTGGAGGCGTCGCGAACTAATCGAGAGTCGTTGAGGGATCGCTATAACAACCCCAAGAACGCTTCCTCGAATAAAGTGTCGAAGGAAGTGAACGGTAGGGTGCCAAGTAAAACGACAACTCAGAAGAGCAGCGTCGGTGCGGATTCGAAACATCCGAAAGAAAAAAACCCGACGGAAGAAATGCAGCCACGTCCTCCTGTGCGGAGAAGAAAAGAGTCTAGGAACAGAGTTAGCCGCGACGTGAACAAGATCAGAGACGATATTGGTAGAAACGATAGCGAGGAAAGCTCTCGAAGCGTCGGGAAAAATGAAGTTGACACATCGAACGTCAAGGAGGATCGCCCGAATGTCGTCCACGCTAGCGAAGACGCGAAAAGGAAGACCAGAGAGCTCGACAGGCCGGATATCCTGGACGGCTTGCTGAAGGAGTCCGACAAACAACTGGCCGACCTGAAATCCGATTTGAACGAGCGGGGGAGATCGCGGAGTCACTGGAGAGGATTCGTGCAATCCATGAGGCTGCACGACGTCGAGCTACATTCGGATAGCGAGGATCAGAAGAAAGGTGAGCCAGCCAAACTTTCGTTGCGCAGATGGTAGATAGCGTCGAGAGGGGGGAAATGGATTAGGGAGGCTGCAGCCGGTTACATAGCTTAATTACCTGGCAAACGGTTCAATCCTGCGTATCAAAACTAAAATCTCCGAGTTCGACTTCGAGATTTGGAAAATCTGATCGAATCAAGAGATCTGAGGTGTTTAATTACCGTTCGAATCACGACCACATAGGCATTCCATTCGACCCACGGAAATGATGTCTCAATGCTCGGGGGAGAGCGAGCGTTCACGCGCGTGTAAAAGGCTGATTAACGCACACGGGCGCACCGTGGTCTGGCGTTAAGTGAGATTTATTGGAATTTCTGCTGGCCATTTCGATGACCCCCGACGGCGCAGCGGCGCGTAGGCTCTCGGTCGGTTTAAAGGGTGCGTTTCATAAGCCGGTAGATTGGATTAGCCACGTTTGCCGAGGTGTTTAAAATTACAACCGACGTGGCCATTAATTCCTTGCCCTAAAGCACCCCTATACTCTCCAATGCTCCCTGTCTCGAGCGTGTTACTGGCGCAGGTCAGGGTACCGCTTCCCTAACATATGTCCCAACATATGGATTTGCCTGGAGGAACAGACACACGCTCTGCCCTCTTCACATCGTAACAGCGAGATCAAGCGTAAACTGCAACTGTTCAAGCCTTTCTACGTCGTCTCGTCGCTTCGCTGTTTTTACGACCCGTCGAGAAATGGCCCCCAACGCTGTCAACGGAAATCCAGAGTTCGAGTTACCAGCTTGAAATCTCGGCTGCGAATGATTCTGGCATGACGCACGGTAGTTTCCTCCGCATAGCCGGAGCCGATTTTCTCGATTCTCACGCCACCGGTCTCGAACCATCTAATTTCACTCCTCGTCGATCGCGATCATTCACCTTGATTCCGCGATGAAAGTCCCGGGACGGCGAACGTCTCGGTCTACGTAATCCCCGATCGTTCGTTCTTCTCTGTCTTTCGGCGCTCGGTTTAGTACTTATCTTTCTACACGTGGATTTACTCTATCTCCCCGCTTACATGCCTGCCATGTATCAGATAGGTGCACGAAAATGTTTACCAGCGCCGCGGTATACCTCCTCGAAAAAGTTTTATCGCGTTACAGTTTCAGGCACACTTGTAACACTGAAAGGGAAAGGGAAAGATAGCGGGCTCAGATCCGCCTTCGGAGAAGAGGCGTTGAAGGGTCTACGTATTTTCTTGGACGTTATCAACTACAATAATATCGTACTTATGTCCGCAAAAGCTCTGGAATTTTTTTGTAGAAGTTAGACTGTATACTTCTCTAAACATAATTTATTTGACTCTCATACACGTCCGTCATTTTCGCAACTTAATGTGTCCTTCGCATATCAAATTGATACAATGATAAATCATCTTTTTGTGACTTCGTTGATCCCGTCGAACGTAGAACGAAAAGCGTGTGTAAATACGGACAGCGTGGTCACAAACTTACTGCATATCGTTAATTAAACCAGGCCTGGGCAACTGGTGCTCTGATAGTCGATGACGTAGAATCTACCACCCCACTATCGCGCTCCGGTTGCCAGTCCAAACCTGCCGCCATTCTACGTCATCGACTGTCGGAACGCTAGTTGGCCAGGCCAAAATTAAACTACTAAATACAAGTCAAATTAGATTGCGTTTAGTGCCATTTTAATCAGAAAAATGTCACAAATAATTTGATCATAGTCTCATAAAAAAATAATGAAATATAAAGATGTTTATGAATTCAAAAGAAAACTACAAGTTGGTAATATATTTGTCGTTCGAATGTGTTTTGAAATGCTGTTTGCCCATTATGCACCGCTCCCGAGTCTTGTTACTCATCGTGGTGCGCGATTGTTTTTCCTGCATTCGATTTGCGCGGCTGAGATTTATAAAAATGGTTACGCAAAAAGCTGTGTTAATCGTTCAACGGGTCTTGCGTACATTTCATCTTGCGTCACGGTTACGGGGAACGCGAGGAGCGTTAAATATTTATGAAATGTCGACGCTCTTGGAACCGTATGAAAAGAAAAGAAATTGCCTACTTTCCACGGTTTTCCCTGTGCGGGTTTTCTCCGCTTCGAATCGTCCGCAGGTTCCTTCCTCCGCTCGCATGGAATGCACAACGTCAATACGAAACGCAGATGTTCCGCAGAGTTATTTTGATTATCCCTTACATTCTTCTGTTCAACTATTTCGTTTTCCAGTTGCAACGTAATTACGTTATTTTGATTATTATTTCATTCATTGAATTATGTATTTTGATTTTATAGAGTTTTCGTATTTTTAAATGGTGAACCTTCAGCTGTATCATGCTATGGGTACATATATTTATTCGTGGGTCTTTAATATCAATTACTTCTCGACACTGATTGCTTGCCTTTATCATTCGTCCTCGTGATGCGCGACGGAAGGCAAACACACCTACATTTTTCCCTAACAACGTAACCGCCTATTGACAATCGAAACACACTGCGCGAAAATCGCAGAGGTTACCATCTGCACGGCCGTGCGAAGATTACAAATTGTCCTCCGGCAACCGGAAGGCCTCGGATAACTTCGAAACACAATAGCCCATGGTCTCGATAAGGATTCCACAGGCGATCGATCGTGCGATCAATTGTGCGATGAATCGTGCGATCGGTGCATCGATGCACTGTGACGATGCGCCCAAAAATATCCTCGGTTTTCCTTACCACAGGAGAGTCACGCACGGAGCGGCGTATATGTATCTATAGGCGGTGACGGCCCTTGCCCTTGAGTCTACGCCCTAATATTGATCTGGCGTCCTTTCTGCCCCACCATGGTGGCCCATGGTGTGCGTACAATGAAACGTAGGATCCTCTTCGCCCCTCCAACAGCTCGCAGACCCATCGTGTCCCCGTTGAGACAGGCGTATGGGCCGATGTTGCTCTCCAGTGCAAACCTAGCTGTCAAACCGCTAACAGTAATCAACGCGATCGCGCCCGTGAAATTCGCGTGTTAATTCAATTCCCTCCCTCCTTTTCCGCGGAGAGGTAGCTTGTGCTCTCGCGTACCGTGCTATAGATGCTCGCTTAAATCGAAGCTCGTTTCCTCGCTTCATTCCCCAGCTTTTCCACCCCCCTGCTTCCCAATCCTCCTTCAGAGACACGCGGTCCTCGAACCAGCCCGGTTACGCGTTATCGAACTCGGTCGATACGCACGCGGGGTTCCTCCACGTTGTCTTCCTCTTCGTCCCGGCGTTGTCGTCCGACGACCGGCGTTCCTTCGATAAAGTGTCTCAGTGCAGGCGTGACCACGCGGTCGGATGCACACGCGAGCCCGTTCATCAACCCAGAGATGGTTCTTTGCGACGTCTGCGACAACAAAGGTGAGAGAAATACAACATACAATTTCTCGGACAATAATCCCGCCATTCTACCCGGCCGATCAACCCTTCCGCGAACAGGTGAAATTTGACAAGCCTACATAAAAGCCGTGTCTGTCCCGAACGACGTGCCTAGCACAAGTAATAGTGAATTGGATTTTTTCCACGAACGAATCGCCGCCGAATCGTTTAAATTGAGTCATCTTGCCGAGCCGATTAAACGGCCAGGGTTCTTTTTAAGCCTTTTAAGACCGCGCTCTCCGATGTTTAATCAGCTCGATTCGTAGCCGGGGCAGAGGAAAGAGGGGGTTTTGTCGGCATTCGGAGCATCGTTGTTAAGCCGCGACCGTACCAGCACAGCGTCGTCGATACCGATCGATAAGGGGTTCCCGTGTTTTCGACCGCATGGTCTTGTCACGAAAGAGTATTTATTACGCGAACCGGCCTCTCCGAAAGAGGCGCAGTGCATACGCGGTCGCAAAGGTGAGAGAAACCGCGGCGATCGCGTGGTAAATGCCTGACATTTTCACCCTCACGCGTGTAAACGTGTCTAACCGCCTCGTGAAACACAACGCTCGAAACCTTAGCCGGAGAAAACATCCTGAACTACGATCCTTACCGTGGCTATAGTTACATTTATTTTAAAAACCGTTTTACAATATAACGTCGATGAGATTCTACGGCATCGTCTGGCCAACACAATTATAACTGGGTTTTTAACATGTTCACTGTCACGTGATGGCGTTATTTGTCCATATCCAAAAATAAAATTCTATGCCAATATATTCATTGCATCAAATTTGATTAAGATCTGGGAAACACGAGAGACTCCATTATGTTGTAGAGACTTTATATACAGGGTGTTCGACTACAGGTGGGAGAAAATTTAAGGGTTGGTTCTTAACGATGATATAAGACGAAAATGAAGAATAAAAAAATTGCTATTTCGGCTTCGTTATTTAGCTATTAACAACGCGACAGTCACGTATCGAGTGACAGATGCATGCATACCTTGGTTCTCATTTGGGGAAAATTATTAATAAATTATTTGATTTTAATATTTTAGTAAAGTTCATTAATTATAAATTTTTCCCAGCGAGGTGAAAATGTTTAACAAATCGTTGGACAACATTGAACTCTTTGACGTACACAATGTACACTTCTGTTAGACGCGTTGTTGATTTTTAATTGTTAATAGCTAAATAACGAAGCCGAAATCGCAATTTTTTTATTCATCATTTTCGTCTTATATCATCGTTAACAACCACTCCGTAAATTTTCTCCCACCTGTAGTCGAACACCCTGTATAATAATCCTTATAAATATAATAACCCTTACAGACGCAATAATGAGATATATTATTCTTACGTACACTTTTGTTAGACGCGTTGTTGATTTTTAATTGTTAATAGCTAAATAACGAATTCGAAATCGCAATTTTTTTATTCATCATTTTCATCTCATATCATCGTAAGGAACCACTCCTTAAATTTTCTCCCAACTGTAGTCGAACACCCTGTATTTTTCGTCTTCGACAAGCAACTATCAACGATCGGGAAACCATGCGTAAATAGTTTAATTACTCATTGATTTAATCCTGTAATACGTCGGTGCTAAATAATTGCTATCTTCGTGCGGGTATAAATCTCGGAGGCGCGAGTAATGATTATTCGTTGGAATATTTCGCTTTTTAACCAGTTTCTCCGGTCCAAAACGGTTTGTTATTACGGGCAATCCTGAGCGAACATCGAAGATTCTATCGAAAGCATCGCGAGGCATGACCAAATGCAACTCCGTGCTATTGTAGACCATGGGCGTGCCATAAATTCCGTTCCGAGAAGAGTCCGATTAAAACGGCAGACTAAGCGGCTCTGGAGATTATGAGGACCGGACTCCGTGTAAACAAGCCTCGTTATGCACTTAATTACGAGCACTCGAAGAGTGAGCGCGGCTGCGTACTGTCGACTTTCGAGTCGGGCCGGACCGGGCCGGGTCTGGACGAAGTTATTTTTCGGGGAAAACTTTCTCACGCCTTCGAAGCTGTTTGCCTGATTTATAGCCACACCCGAGAACCTGGAAAATTCGTTTCGGAAAGTGCTTGAAACAGCAGTGGCACAGGAATGTTTTAGGTTTCCGTGAACGAGATCCATTCTCGAGTTTTTGCCGCGCCGTCGTGTAAGACGATCTTCGCGACAGTTGGCCTTTCGTGACCGAGACTTCAGCGAAATCGTGGACTTTTGTTCGAGGCTTTGCGAGATAATGGTCCTCCCTCGGTTAGCGCTATTTATACATGCCTGATACACGATAATGTCAAGTTAATCGATCGAACGCCCGCATTGTTAACACTTTCTGCTGTCCGATTCGCTCGCATGAAACGGAAACGGCGATTCAAGTGGCAGTGGGTTCCGTGGACAATTAATACAATGAGTAATGATCACCGTTTTACTGTATTTAGAAAGTTGGGACCGCGTGCACTTTGTGTTTAGGCTCGAGAAAGAGTTGGGAAAAATGCCCATTGTTCCGTGCGCAAAATTAGATGGTAGTTAAAAGACAGTCGGCGTTAAATCAAACACAGTAGTGGGAAGTTTGTCTGTCGCTGTGTACGCTGTGCGCCATTGGGCGCCTGCTTATCGCCCTCCATTCTGTTGAAAAGAATTGTTATCGGGGAAAAATTTATCAGCTGTATTATTCTATGATGACCGCATTCGCGGCGCGCCCCGTTGGCGCGAAAAATCGTATCTGTGCCTCGGTTTCGAATCGCACTAACCTCTAATCGTTCCATTCGATCTAACAACCGTAACAGTATTCAGTGTGCGACTTACGCGAAAACGAAATGGATAAATCGGGCTTTTACGTTGTTCTAGAAAACTGAAATGCAAATAATACATATACGTGTAGCAGAGATAAGATTTTATCCGTAACATCAGTATCATCGATGTTACCTGCAGCAAAGTTGTTGATATTCTCTGATTGCCCTCCAGCAGTGACGGCGAGTAATTTGGAATTAGGCATTAACCCTGCATTGAACGGCATGTGTCAGCTATCTTCTTATTCGTTATCATATCTACGAAACTAAAAATAGCGAAGGGTCGCGTTTCAGATAGCTGACGTGGCTTCATCTTTATTTTTATTATTATTTCATGAGTTCGTAGAAATTCTGCATGTCTCTTATGCTGATCTTTATGTTAATCCGCTGAACGCATGATTATATCATATTTTATTATTATTATTATTATTATTATTATTTATTTTATACGGACCGAAGTCCTTTAATACAAATGTTTGCAGTTAATGTAGAATAACAGAAAATAATCTTAAACATAAGTCTTAATCTAAAATATAAATTAATTAATTATGGACAGTGCGAAACTAAACTAATGCAGGTACTATTATCGAATAGTGCGGCACAATTTTGTTTTGAAAGCCTGTAACGTGCCATTGAAAAAAATCAATATTGCTATAAAATGTGTTGGAGTTAGCAATAATGCGATTTAAAGGATTTATTGCTCCATATGAGGATTTGGATTTGATTGTTTGAAATCCTGCTCTCGTTCTCAAAACACGTTCAGGTACATACAAATTAATTTGCTTAAGGAGTCCAGGACAGTCTATATTATTATTTAACAAATTGAAGATAAAGCTCTGGTCTGAAACTGTTCTACGATTAGACAATGTTTCAAGGATGACTGTGTTTGATATTGTGGAGTAATTATGATCGTAGATTGACATTGGGTTGTTTGTCTTATATGCACAAAACCTGAGGAATTTATGCTGCACCCTCTCTATCATCATTTCGTATTTAAAGCTTATCGGAGACCAAATGGTTGAAGCATATTCTAACTGGGGACGGACAAGGGTAATATATAGCAATCTAAGTGTATGGATAGAATGAAAATCAATGGAAAAACGAAGTATGAAACCGAGCATTCTTGAAGCGGAGTTGACTATATGGTGAAAATGGGTGGAAAAATCTAAAGCATTTTGTGTTTTTTAAGGGAAGGGGGTGGGTGGGGAGAATTAAACGATTGAACAAGGTGTAATGCTATAGTTAAAAATGTATCCGTACTTTTTTATCGTGTAAATGATGGCGTGTCAACGACTCTAAATTGAATAACAAACTACCCGCAAGATTTACAATAAAATAGTGACATCTATCTTTTTCCGACACTTCTTCTGATCTCCTCATAAATCTTCGTTATCAAGTGATTCGTCGAAATGTTCAAGTCTGTACGAGGCATAATGCTTCGCATGGTTCCATCGATGAGTTTTCACGTTCCAAGGAGACGATGAACTCTTTGTCCGCTCGACGGATTCATATCCCGCATGACGGCGGGCATCAGCATGATGTCACGCATCGAATTACACCATAAGCTGACGAATTGCCACGGTAATCGTGTAATTTAATTCCCGAGACCGACAACCCCCAAAATTATTCTCGTATATGCCGTATTCTTGTGGCTACGGAGCCGTAACGATGAAATTCTAAGGCCTCGTACAGACCTAAACGGTTTGCCGAACCAAATGTTCAAGTCAAGACGAAGCACAGATTCGAGACTACATGACTTGAATGTTTGTTTGCCTATACGTTTGCCGAACCGTTTGCCGAAACGTTTGCCAAAATGCGCACATTTTTGTTCGTCGTCGTTCCCGGAGCTGATGGATCGACGGCAAACACGAATGGGCGCATTTCGCCGCGTCTTTAATGCTTTGTCCTGACTTGAACATATCATTTATAAACTTTAATTCACTGAATAAACTACCAACATTTTCTGTGTTTCTTTGTGTAGTATATGCCGCTGCAGTTTCTATAGTTGCTCACAAGAAATTCTGAAAATAGTACAAATCCGTTCCATTTGCTGTTAGCCGAAATGTTTGGCGAAATGCGCGGTTCGTCAAACGATTCGGCAAACCGTTTAGGTCTGTACAAAGCCTAAGACCGTAGATATACAGTAATTTCTCAATCGTAGTCCCAACACCCGTGTTATGAACGGACTACGATCAAGTAGGGTGGCTATTTTTTGATTTATGACTACGTCTACCCTACCGCGCTGAGACTTCAAACGACAAGCCGAACGTAGAGAAGGACAGAATGAAATAGGATCGCGTGGCCGAAGCGTGTCCCCGTCGCCGGCACAGTTTAAAGGCCCGTGCGTTATCACAATAAAACACCAAGACCTTAGCTTCTTTATTTTCGATGATATCATTATGGAACTTTCACCAACATATTCGTGGCATTTCTCTGATTAAAATCATACCAAACACGGTATAATTTGGCCAATATTTAGTGGTTTAATCGACGATGAAAGTTTCGAACGCAACGAAGAAGAGCGTATTGGAAAGAAAGAGACGCGAACAGTCACCGTCGCCGGCATAGATCAAACACGCTGTCCTTCCTTGTAAGTAAAACTTTCATCGTCGATTAAACCACTAAATAAAGTTGGAATTATATCGTGTTTGGTATTGTTGTGATCAGAAAAATGCCAGGAATAAGATAGTGAAAGTCCTATAAAAAAATAATGAAAATTAAGTAGTTTGAAAATTCGATTCACTCGAGTCAATGTAGTGGTGTTCACACCGATATACCTGAGCCGACATCAAACATCGCCGTCCTGCTGCCCGGCGCAGCGTTGACAGGCGGTGGAATGGGTAGGCACTGGACTACGATTGCAGAGGCGACCGAGGACTACGATTGAGAAATTACTGTACATATTTCTATGGAAGATGTGGAGGGAGGGGAGGGATCACTTGCGCGACAGTCCTCTAGATTCAGACTGAGAAGACCGAGTACAATTCGGCTGAAAAATGCAATGCTAGAAAAAGCTCATCAATGACGATCTAATAAATGAGAAAGGTGAATGACCAAAAACTTCAGTCTTTACCGACTTTACATAGTAGTGATTGATAACCAAAATTTGTTAATTAACCCTCGCAAGGTAAGATCTAATAATAAATAAATAGTAAGGTCTCCTACACCCCGACAAATGAATTTCATAAATAGCCTCGTTTTTAATAAATTTAGGATAAAGAATAACACAGGATAAGAAGTAAACGAACAGAATAATTTTATTCATATAAAAATTCTTTTAAAAATTCTGAAGCTGGGGTCTCGGAGACCCCGCATTACCTTGCGAATTTTGTCTTGTATTGAACCAACAGTTTTGCTTCTATAGATACAAATGCGTAGAATTTTCGTAACATTTTGCGAGGAAGACTGTGACGTGTAACTCGTTTAGAATGTAGGAAAATTTGCCGCGTTCATATGTACACCGTTGTCCATTTTCTCACTGGTAACGTAATCACTAGTTAGTAAGTGGCGACGCGTTTCCATCAGAATCGTCCAATCGATCGTTGACCGGATACGGGTCGCAAACAGCCGGTCGAGAGTTCCGTCTGATTGAAATTCGGTGTATAAAGATAGTACTTCCTGTCGAATGATCCTGTTCGTTAGTGGGCGTTCGTTGACACTAGCGGGCATTCTCGTTGCATTCAAAGTTATGTTCAAAGACAGTTCTCTGTATCTCGATCGTCACTTGTTCATAACAATATATTAATGTTATCGGCGCCCTGGTTCGATCAGTTGGAACAATAAGCAAGTTTGCAAAATTGAATGAAATTTAATTCAACGTTTCGGTCTACAGTTTAGACCATCTTCAAGAATAATTGTATATCTCATTATTGCGTCTGTAAGGATTATCAAAAATAATTTTGGTCCTATATAATAAATATAATATACAGAGTGTTCGACTACAGGTGGGAGAAAATTTAAGGGTTGGTTCTTAAGGATGATATAAGACGAAAATGAAGAATAAAAAAATTGCGATTTCGGCTTCGTTATTTAGCTATTAACAACGCGACAGTCACGTATCAAGAGACAGATGCATGCATACCTTGGTTCTCATTTGGGGAAAATTATTAATAAATTATTTAATTTAATATTTTAGTAAAGTTCATTAATTATAAATTTTTCCCAGCGAGGTGAAAATGTTTAACAAATCGTTGGACAACATTGAACTCTTTGACGTACACAATGTACACTTCTGTTAGACGCGTGTTGATTTTTAATTGTTAATAGCTAAATAACGAAGCCGAAATCGCAATTTTTTTATTCTTCATTTTCGTCTTATACCATCGTTAAGAACCACTCCGTAAATTTTCTCTCACCTGTAGTCGAACACCCTGTATAATAATCCTTATAAATATAATAACCCTTACAGACGCAATAATGAGATATATTATCCTTGAAGATGGTCTAAACTGTAGATCGAAACGTTGAATTTTTCATTCAATTTTGCAAACTTGCTTATTGTTCCAATTGGTCGAACCAGGGCGCCGATAACATTAAGATATTGTTATGTTCAAAGAGTATCGAATTTTCAGTCCATTGAGTGCCACATCAGTAGTACATTACCGAAACAATCTTTTTACCAAACTTGAAAGTCAATTTTTTAACCGACTTCGGAAAAGGAGGAGGTAATTCAATTCGATCTTTATGTGCTTTTTCCGCTTTTTTCTATGTATGCTCACCGATTACGCCGAGATGGATGGACCAATCGGAACGAAACTTTTGCATCTTGTAGATTACGTCCTCAAGGTGAACGCGTTAAAAAAATGTGTGCATTTTTTCATTGTTTATGATTTTTATTATTGTAAAAAGGCGCACTGTTTCATGTATGTCCACCGACTACTTCGAGGTGGATGGACCAATCAGAACAAAATCTTCTGTTTCTTGTAGGGTGTCTTCCGATTGGTCTCTTAAAAAAATTTTTGCGTTTGTCCATTGTTTACGATTTTTTATCACAAAGAAACATACTGTTGCATGTATGTTTACCGATTACTCGGAGATGAACGGACAAATTAGAATGAAACCTGGATTTTGTAGGGCGTCTTCCGATTGGTCTCTTGAAAACAAATTTTGCATTTTTTCATTCTTTGTTAGACCCAAAAACCATCCTACGATTTTGCTATAAATTCTGCTCATTCCACTAAAAAGTGTGAAATAAAAAAATTTTATTAAAAAGAATTAATCCGACTTCAAAACGCACCAAAAAATACACTAAAAAGTCTGAAATAATTTCCATTTTATAAAATATTAAATACAATACTCTTTTTGGAGGCGGCGCAAAATTGAAAATTTTCTAAGTGACAGATGTTGATTATGATTTCATTGGAATATGGTATAATATGGTGTAATATAATGTTACATGGTGAAAGCATGTAATGGGTTGAAGTCGGTTTAATTTTTTTAATAAAACTTTTTTATTACTACAATCTATTAAACAATTGAACTTACAGAATTAAATCAACTACAATCTATTTATTAATAAAACTGAATTACATTAAGATCTACGAGGCGCGAAAGTGTTACAAAAATTATCGTTATAATAAACTTTTTTTTTTAATTTTTGAATTATTAAATAAGTTGGTTTTACACTTGAGTGACTTTTATGGGCACGGATGTGGTACTCGACATGTTCATGGAAGTGGAGTATACGATTAAAAGTAGATACTCTTTAAAAAATTTACTGCACACTGGTTGTTTGTAAAAAGTAAATGTACTTATAAAATACAACTTTTAGTGTTTTCTCTATACATCCGAGATGATTGAAATTTTGTATAGCGAACTAATTGTTCTACTTTCTTAAAAAGGTTCCAAGTTGTATAATCCAATATTAGAATTGTTATCATCCTTTTAAAAGTGTCCGAATATTACTGTAATTGACTGAGACATTCGGTCACTGGTTGCACCGCTGGAATCATTCCCTTCCGTGTCGTTTCGTGTTCCTCTATCGTACATTTCGCGCGCGACAGTGACTTAATGATAAGAGGGTGGTTCATAAATATTTACGTAACATATCATCGCGTCGATTCTAACGGTGCAGTCGAGAAAGCATGTCTATAAAGGCAGCGATAATTCGTCCGGAAACGGGGAACAAGGCATTCGCGTCACGCACCGTGCACCCGTACATAATTCGTGCATTCTTTAAATCGTCGTCCGGTCTATTGGAGTCTTAGCCAGAGAGCTAGGATGCAAAGGTCAACGTGTGGCAGGCGCAATAATGGTTTATCGTTATCGGCCGGTGCGACAAAAACTGGCCGCAGCCGCTGAGTTTTCTTTCACCCTCGAACGGGAACATTGCAAAGTCATTCGCGAGCGTTTCAATGCAAATTTCGAATCGCCGCCGAACGTTACGCAAGGCTGGATAATTTTCACTCCGTCGCGTAGACGCCGGGGAATCTCTATTCGCGTTCCACACGGGCTGCTCCGGGTTACCTATGAAAAGCATGGAGTTCAGAAGATCCACGCACCGCACAGTGTGACGTTTCGAACATTTAGGAGCATTTAATTCTTAATAGTGTTGTTTCTTTTTTTTATCATGTATTTTGTTAAAATTACTCGAAATATGATTATTTCTAATAACTCCCTAGTAGCACAAAATATTGTATACATATTCATATAATATTAAAAAGAGATTCAATCTTTTTTTAATATTCAAATATACATACAATATTTATTTCATATTATGAAAAAAATATTTTTTTCTAAATATACATACAATATTTATTTCATATTATGAAAAAAATATTTTTTTCTAAATATTCAGGAAATATTTATTTCATTTTATGAAAAAAATATTTGTTTCTAAATATTCAGGAAATATTTATTACATATTATGAAAAAAATATTTTTTTCGTAATATGCAGGAAATATTTATTTCATATTATGAAAAAATATTTTTTTCGTAATATGCAGGAAATATTTATTTCATATTATGAAAAAATATTTTTTTCTTAATATTAAAAGAATCTTTATTTCATATTACAGGAAAAATATTTTTTTCCAAGTATTAAATGAATCTTTATTTCATGTTATGAAAAAAATATTTTTTTCTCATTATAAAATGAATCTTTATTTAATATTGGAAATAGAATATTTTTTTCTAATACGCAGATAATGTTTATTTCATATTAGCTGACCCGACAGACGTTGTCCTGTCCAAATTTAAATAAATTTGTTTGTGTTCGTTGTGCTCGACAACGAACTCGTTGAAAACCATTTAACATGATTTTTGTTGTATTGGCCGAAAATGCGTATTTTAACTCTTGCAAATTACTGCGTGAATGGGTATTTAATTTAAACGATATAAGGAAGTTGCAAACACAGTCTTACATAAACATATTCAAAGTTTTAATAAACTAAATAGATGTAGAGAAATACACTCTGAACAAGAGCTTTCCATTTACAACACCAGATACATATGTATCTATTCTTTTCAACTGTCAGAACAGTAGTCGACTTCATCGTATTCAGACGAACAATCACTATCGTCTTCTGTACTATTTAATTTAGGCACTGCAAGTAATTGTAGTATTCCTCGGGTAAGAATTCCTTTTCTTCTTGTGGGAATGTTCCTTAAACTGGTAATCAGAGGGTCTGACGATACGAGCAGCCTATTCATAAGGTCTGTATTCGTGGCAATCCTTGAAAATTTTCTCGTGAAAAGTTCACGAAATCTTCTATTATCTTTATTTCTCGCCTCTTGTGCTTCTTCCAAATGTTGACCAATCGGAATAATACAAGAGGCAATTACAGTTTTTCCATGATATAGCACTTCGTGTACGGTACTTGGCATGTAATACCAAGAATACATTTTTAAATATAAACTTGAAGTATCATTGCCATATTGTTGAAATTTGTTGGCATTTATAGCAAATCCACAGTTTAACGCTTCTAAAATAATATAGTGTGCAGGCTTATAAACACGTTCTTGCTCGGATAAACTGTGTTAGACGACTAGCGACTGCACGAGGTTATACTGCGTATGGCTGTGGAAAACAAATGAAAACTCCCAAAGACGCAGACCACCGCAGAATTTTTTTTTATAGCCGACTAGAAAAGACTTCAATGTATACACATTGTATAGTCTAAAGTTCATATTCGCCCATATAAGAAAATTTTACTCTGTAGAACATTGGTACATACTGAAAAGATCTTTGAGTTTCTATGATTATTAACCATAATAAATTATATGTATAATATTTAAAAACGAAAAATATTGAAAACACACTACAAAGGATTGAATAACCACTAAAATAAATATAATAAAAATTGAAGTTCAAATACACAAACTTTTACTTAGGTAAAGTATCACTGCTGATTGATGTATTTTCACCATTTGTATAGGCAGTAGAGTTCACTCGAGGCTTATTTTTCATATCTGAGTGCGATGAAAAAGTAAATACAATGTCGATTGTGGATTACTCAGGTATTGCCTTCAAGGTAAGAGTAAATACGCAATTTTTAAAAAATGTTCAATTTTGGAATTAAGTGCTCCTAAATGTTCGAAACGTCACACTGTGCACCGGTTTCACGAATCCCAAATTCACAGGGTGATCCAGCTAAAAATGCGCCACGAATTTATTGAAATCTTTTGAAACGAACATTGCACGGTTTCAACAGTACAGGGTGTCCCAAAATTCCTTCAACATCCGGAAATGGGAGGTTCCTGAGATGATTTCAAGCGATATTTTCCTGTGCAAAAATAGTGTACGCAGCTTTGTTTAGGAGTTATTAACGAAAAACAAGGACCAATCACAGCGCGTCTACAGCGGACTGATTCTGGCTCGTCCAACGGCAACACCGCGCTAAGTGGGACCTGTCCTTAAGTCGGACTCTGATTGGTCCGTATTTTTCGTTAATAACTTCAAAACAAAGCTGCTGACGGCATTTTTGCAAAGAGAAATGTTTCTGCAAATGATCTAAGGAACCTCGCATTTTCGGATGCTGAAGGAATTTTGGGACACCCTGTATATTGTTCTGCTTTCTTATCGAGATATGAAGATAACCTCGAGTTTCTTTATCGTAAATTGTACAGAAAGGAGATGAATCCTAAATCAAAAACTGTATTTGTATTAGAGAACATTGATGGAACTCACTTTTGTATTACATATCATTTATAGAGAACATATCGGTAACTATTGATTTTTCATCCCATACACTCTTATAGAATTTTATTCGGAGTTCAATTCGCTTTTTAACCACAAGATTGAAATTTATCTTTTACAATAGAGAAACTCGAGTTGACTTACATATCTAGATAAAAAAAGGAAGTTGGAGTGAATCGTGGCGATTTCCATTGACCAGGAGCTTCGGGCGGAACTGTAATTTTCCATAAAAGTACGCCGTGGCCGACGAGGTGCGTTGCAAGTTGCGACACGCACACTCGAACCTCACGTATATAATGGTTATTTTATTATCTGTGCGTTTAATGCTTACGGTTGTCGTTACTTTCTCATTAGCCACGATCTGCCGACGCCGTGTCGGCACAGGAACAATGAAAAAGTTTTACGGTGTTCTCTTTCGACGTATAAGTACGATCGCCCGATGACTATGGAACGGAAATCCTCCTCTTTTTTGCTTTGAACGTAACGCTTTCAAGCGTCTCGGTTAATTGTTCGCAGTCCTACTTTGATGCGAGGGCGGATAAATTTTAAAAAAATATTGTTCACGCACATCCGACATGTTGGCGAAGTGCGAGAACATTTGTCATTGAATGTAAGCAGCGAAACTAAAAAAATCCACTAAACTGTGTGAAATAATTTCCATTTTATAAAATAGTAAATATAATACAATCTTTCTCGGAGGCGGCGCAAAATTGAAAATTTTCCATGTGACAGATGTTGCTGATTATGATTTTATTGGAATGTGGCAGACTTTGAAATCAATAGGTGGGAAGAAAAGTTGCATTGGTATGTGAAAGTATGTAGAAGAATTTTAGGATTGTCGTAATTTCCAGTGTCGATAGTTTTCCATTTTGCGCCGCCTCCGAGAAAGATTGTATTATATTTACTATTTTATAAAATGGAAATTATTTCATACTATTTAGTGTATTTTTTTAGTTTGTTTTCAAAGTCGGTTTAATTTTTTTTATACAATTTTTTTATTTCACACTTTTTTTAATGTGCGATTAGGTTCTTTTGCTATAACAATAGTTGTCAACAATAACAAATTCTGAAATTTTTGCGAGTGGGATCATCGCGGCAGTATCTCCTATTAAATGTGAAAGGTTTCATCGCGATCGGTAAATTCTTTGCAGAGAAACATCAACGAATAGGATTTTTGCTATAGCAATAGTAATTAACAATAACAAATTACATGAATTTTTGTAAGTGTGATCGTCGTGGAAATATCTCCTACTAAATGTGAAAGGTTTCATCGCGATCGGTACATTCCTTGTTGAGCAAACACCGAAGAAGTCGGTTAATAAATATAAATGAAACATTACGTTTTTTGTAATAAAAGTCGTTAGGGATGAAAGAATGCAAAAACTAATAATAACGGACCACCCCGGGGACATACTCTACAAGATGCAAAAGGTTCCGTACCGATTGGTCCATTCATCTCGGCGTAATCTGTGAACGTACATAGAAGAAAAGCAAATAAAAGGCACATACAGGTCGAATTGAGTAACCTCAAGTTTATAAAACTAACAGAAATGTATTTATTCAGATTATTAGCGATTTTTATCAACAATTTTTTACTTTGAAGGGTCCCGTAAATAGACTGTTAAAGAAAATGCAAAACAATCCCCTAGTAGCACAAAAATATTGGGTAAATGTTTTCTTCAAATATTGAAAAAATATTTTTTAAGCCACACTTTTTCATATGAGAAAAATATTAGATCTGAATATTCTATACATATACAAGAAATGTAAATTCAATGTTCAGAAAATATAAGCTAAATATTCAGAGAATATTAATTACATATTTAAAAAACATAAAGTAAATATTTAAAAAACGTGAAACTCGTATTTAGGTAACGTTCAATTAAATCTTCAAATTTAAGAAAAAGTTATAACAAAAATTAAAAACTATAATATAATAACACTACTTTCTGTGCACTGCTCGAGGGAATATTTATCTTCGTCTTCGAAAGGAAAGAATATTCTATTTCTAACATGAAATATAGATTCATTTAATATTTAGAATTATAAATATTATTTGTATATTAGGAAAAACTATTCTATTTTTAATATTAAATAGAGATTCGTTTTATAATGAGAAGAAATATTTTTTTCATAATATGAAATAAATATTATATGTATATTGGAAAGAATATTCTATTTCTAACATGAAATATAGATTCATTTAATATTTAGAAAAAGATATTTTTCTCGTAACATGAAATAGACATTTCCTCCATATTTATAAAATAATATTCGTTACTTAATATAAAATAAATATTATATGAATATTTGAATATTAAAAAAAGATTGAATCTCTTTTTAATATTATATGAATGGGAATCGATTTTTGAAAATAATAAGCCTGAATAACCTCCTAATGTGTCGAATATTGGAATACCCGAGGCAAGGTTCGATATGCCGATTTTGTGAACGTGTAACCGTCCAGTAGCGGCAGCGGTGCCAAGTTGAGAACTCCTTGCATAATTGGAGTCAACGATGCGTACCGAGTGGCCTCCGCCATTGTCTGCATACAGTTAGCCGATTATTCCGCGAACACGTTCCGTACTATTCACACCAGTGACAAAACTGGCGGCTGCACGGGTGACATCGATGTGGAGGCTGCATGTCGTTCGCATAATGCGCCTGCAAATTGACTTCTTTCTGCCCCTGTGTTTTTGTTGTCGATACCAACGCTGCGTTTCACGTCGACCATTCAGCTCGCGTTTGAAGGTTCCATTGATAATTGACGTTCTAGTTCACTGGCTTACGTGTAGTTGATTTCATGCACAGATCCTTCCAACACCATATTTCTATGAACATTCGTGGAATTATTCTTGCGTTCGGCGAATCGATTCTCGCACCTCCATACACCATTCCATAAAAAAAAACAAATGAAGTTGACCGTGATACGATCTTGAAAACTATAAACTCAAGTTTATAGACTATAAAATCAAGTTTGAAGTTTCAAAAAAATATTTGGGCGTAGGGTAACTGCACCAGTGAATGAACATTTAAGAAATTGTTCAGGAAAATATTTTATTTTAAAAAAAACTATGTGAATTAAAGGAATCTCATATATGCCAAATAGCTCCCTATACTTCATTTGTCAAAAATAAATGAACACAAATACAATGAAATTCTTCTTCTTCTTCTTTATTAAACGTTAAATCAAAAATATGAAAAATACCAGTGAATGAACACTACATTCTAGTAATTGAATAATGCTAGTCCAATCAATGAACAAAATTACTAAACAATATTCTCCTATTTATTTAACTCTTTAATCACAATTTTATCGCTAGTATGCCGTCCGGGTTAAAATTTGTTGAAATATACAAAAGCGTTCATTTACTGGTGCCCGTTCATTCACTGGTGCAGTTACCCTACGTAAACAACGTGAAACGATTTCTGATTTATTCCCATCTAAAATGGGTCTTTGTTCCACTGTGCGATCATGTGGAGGCATCGGAATGCGACACACGATAGTGCAGTATGTATTATACATATTATCAACGATGAAGCCAATGCTCCAGATACTAATAGCAAGCGTCATTGACATTGCAGAAAACGCGAACAAGCTCGACAACGATCCACGAATTAGTCTTATTGTAAAGGCATCGGCGACGTTCCGAATGGAACCGGAAGCCGGTGGAACGCCCCCTGGTAATTTCAGACGCAGCGTCTCGCGATAAACGCAAGGGCTCCGCAAATTGCGAAACGAGCCGGTAGCCAGCGAAAAGAAGTCTGAGAGGCCGCTGCGACCGGCAGCTTCTGCACAGTCGGGGAATAATTAAAAACGGGGCGTACGCTGGAGCCGAGCGCGGAGTGTGTACCAGAAGCGAGGAACAAGAAAAAGATAACAACGAAGAAAATTGTGTAGACAGGGCGCGGTATTCGCGGTTTTTGTCGAAATCATTTAACCGGTCGGCGTCGAGGAACTCTCAAAGTTTTTCATCGGCGTCTCTCGAGTGCATTCAGACACCAACCGCATTTTCTCTCTCGCCACTTACAAAACGGTTCTACCGTTTACGCATTCCTCGCAGGCAGCAGTCTACGCGTTCCCAACTACGACTGTATACTGTATACACGTCTACAAGCTCCCCTTTTCCCGCTTTCCCTCTTTCCCGCCATGTCCCAGTCCCTCTCCTCTTCACCATCCCTTACATTTTCCTATTCTCTGTCTTTTACCGCCCTCCTCACTTCGTTCGGCACGTCCACTTCTTTGAAATACTTTGAATACACGTCTTCGGCTTCGTTCTGCGTTGACGTATACAGGGTGTCCTAAAATAAGTGTAACTCCCGGAAATGGAAGGTTCCTTGGGTCATTTGAAGCGACATGTTCCTTTACAAAAATGGCGTCCGCGGTTTTGTTTAGGAGTTATTAACGAAACACACGGACCAATCAGAGAGCGGCTACATCGGATTGATTCTGGTTCGGCCAATAGCGACACCACGTTAAGGGGGTAGAGGCCCCACGTGACCATGGTATTTTTCAGTGTGACCAACCCCCGCGCGAAAAACCAATTTGGCAACAGTGATGAACATACATCTGTATGAATCTAACGCTTCAATTTCGCTATAACTACAGGTTTTTTTCTTTTAATCATTATCTTTATTGCTATTAATGCATCCGAGTGGCTTCATGCCCTTTACACTTTTGTTGTTAAGAAACTACGCTAATAATTCTCCTGACTAAGCGCCATCTCGTCCAAGTAGCTGAACTAAAATTGCTTCTACTCACCCTTCATGAAGGGAATCTGGGAAACAATTGAATGCGATCACGGGAACACACCTTACATCCTCATACGATTATATATTGAGCTGAGTGAGGGCTCATTTGAAAGAGGAAGGTTAAATGAAGCGCGCGTGGGTCCCTAAATTAGCAGGAAAAATCTTTTTGTGATCGAAAAATACATTAGAAAATCCGGAATTTTTCTTCATTTGTTTTCCCTACTTTGGACAGTCACATTACTGGATATAAACATAATGTAACTGAAGTTGGACCCACGCGCGCTTCATTTATCCTTCCTCTTTGTAATGAGCCCTCACTCAGCTCAAAATATAATCATATGACGACGTGAGGTGTGTTCCCGTAAACCCCTGTTTTCACTTGTTTTCTAGTAATATTCTGGTTAGATTCTAGTAATGTCACGTGGGTACTCTACCCCCTTAAGCGGGACCTGTCGCCGAGTCGGACTCCGTTTGCTATAGCCGGGCTCCGATTGGTCCGTGTTTTTCGATAATAACTCCTAAACGAAGCCGCGGACACCATTTTTATAAAGGAAAATGTCGCTTCAAATGATCCAGGGAACCTCCCATTTCCGGGAGTTACACTTATTTTGGGACATCCTGTATAAGAAGAACACACCCGCCGCGCCATGTCGCTGCGAACCGCCATTCCGCTCGTTATTTTGTGGAATCTAATCATCGCTTTGTACTGCATCGTACCGGGGGAATAGTTAAATAGATTTACGGGCGCGCTCGATTCACGCAAACAAGATTAATCTCGAGCTTGCTCCATATCGGAGCACATCCGAGGCAACGGTTCCTTTCTAGGTTGATGACTTGCGCTGATCTATTTCATATATGCCGATAATTTTTATTGTAATGCTCGTAAAATAACATCGGCCGATGCCATCTTGTAACATTACGGTGAAGCGCAACCATTATGGACTGCTTTACGAGAGCATAGGCCGGAGGGAAATCAAAAGGGACGTTGCCAGGCTTTTAGAACGCACGTGTAACGAATTTACAAGCTGTACCGTCACTAAAGACGTCAATAACTAGTACCTGATGAAAATATTGGTATATTTGAGTGAACTACGTTTATTATAACACGATCACATCCTTGTATGCCCAGTTAAGTTTATATTTATTTTAAATATCCTTTTATGAGATGCGTAGAGCTTGTATTCTTTCCCCCATTTAACCCTAAAAAGATAGCCTTGGGTCGTTACGTAAAAGGGGGGTACGTGAAACCGATTTAACTCTTTTATGGTTTTGGCTGAAAAATGGTTTGGCGAAACGAATATTTGCTTTCTAAAATGTTTCTGTGGCAATTAAACATATTTTGAAAATTTCGTCAATATTGTTCGACGTTGTAATGAGCTACAAACGTTTAACGATAGTAAAAATTTCAGATTTTCACGATTTTCGGGCTATAACTGCAGTAAATCTATAAATTCTAACATCTTTCAATGCCTGTCGTTTTTTCCCGCATCAACCGATTTCGATGAAACTTTCGCAGTGCATACAATTGACACAGATCTACAAAACGTATTTTTAAAATTTTCAATATAGGCCCACATAAAAAAGTTGTAAAATGCAACTTTTAGTATTTTTTCTACAACTCCGATCAATTGCAATTTTTTAAAAAATGTTTTCCACATTCTGTAGCAAACTATTTGCTCTAGCTTCCCAACAAAAATTCAAGTCGTATAGTTCAATGTTAAACCAGTTGTCGTTTTTTTTATAGCGTCCGAATATTAATGGGAGTCACTGTATATTAATTTTTCAATATGGCTTCCGGTATCCGTTGAATCGATCGATTATGCTATAACATGTGTTTACAACCTTCAACATTTGTCTTCGTGGCAAACTAAGAATATCTCTAATATACATTAATGTTACTGTTTCCTTATCATTTATGCCTAGAGCATGATATGGTAAGAAAGTTTCGAGAGCTCAGTTTCATTGATATCTTGGCTAAATCAAAATAGAGAAATATAGTCTTTTTTTATTATTTAAATCTTATACAAGATTTATTACAACGTTAGATAATACAAACTAAACAGAACTAGTATAAACATGGAAAGAGTATTACTACGTTAGATAATACAAACTAAACAGAAATAATATAAACATGGAAAGAGTCTTATCAATATAAACTTATAGGTGTCCAAATATACATTTTTCTTTTTGGAAGACACCTATACGCGTAAATTATAATTGTTTAAGAAGGATATAATATGTTGACAAGCCCCGATATTAGGCCCAGTCAGGAATACGGAAACATCCAATGGCAACCGAAAACCTAGTTTGTGTAGCTTTTCTAGAAGTAACGATCTTTGAGTGTTGTATAAGTCACACTGCCAAACAACATGGTTGAGAGTTTCACTCTCAGAATTACACACACACATGGGATTGTCAATGAATCCAATACGGGAAAGAGAGAAATATAGTCCTGGTCTAATCTGGATCCTTGGGGCCAAGCTCCGACATAGATCGTGTAGAACTACTATTTTTTGTGACCTCATCGACCACGCCTCACAGTGGGGTATTTGGACAGTTTAGTGTAAAAGTCAAAATTTTTAGTTTATTCAAAATGACTGCAACTTTTTCCTCATGTTTCTGAATATACATATATGCGAGTGGTATACATTTCCTATAAACAGTACTATTTATTAACATATTCTCGTGACCAAGAGAAGCGTCGAAAAACATGTGTTAAAGAAATTATTTTTTTTACATGTTTTGTATAGGAAATCGAGATAAGCACATACCTAGGGTGTAAAGGAAAGTATATAAAATGATTTTATGGCTTTTTGTTTTAAACTGTTTTGTGGTTTTGATAGAATAAATTATCGAAACTGGTACAATTTTTTTCAGAAAATTAATATGTATTATGCGATAACTTTTTTTCTCCGCAAAAAACCCTTTTAATTTTTTGTAAGGTTATTCAGTATATTGTTTTATACAATTTATACAATCCTGAAGAGTTTAGGTGCAGTTTAGTGCGGCAACATGGAGATATTTAGCTTTTTGTGCGATACATATCAGTACGGCATGAATCGACCTATAGCATATGATTAATGATGATGAAATAATTGACCTGTAGGATATAGATACTTGGAGGTGAATGAAGGAGAATGAATGTCACTATTGCTAGAATATTTAGATTATATCATTGGAAAAATGTAATCGTGGTTAAACAATCAAATGTCAGTCTTTCTTCGAATACTGTGATGAGCATGAGCAAGCATCCTTGCCAGTAATCATGGCTCGGACTTTTACATCAGTGCCTTATTATTCCACATAGATTACGGAGGACATTACACAAATTCTCTTTGTTGCTCTTGTTAGGTCTCCACCCATGAATTTGATAAATTACAGAATGAATGGCGACGGATTCGTGCAATGAAGAGTGTTTGGGACAGAGTGGACAGTTTCAGAGATAGATTAGAGCGAGTTATTTATAACAGTGAGTGTAAAATGAGTTTTGAGCGATTTAAAATGAAGTGTTTCGTTATTAATAAACTACGATTTTGTTATTTAGACTTCGTGTTTAAATCGCAGCCACACGTGAAATTTGTTTGCAATAGCAATTTCTCTAAATCTGACGAAAAAATGTTTCAAATAAAAGTTCAACAGTATTCATACATGTATAAATTGCAATAAAAAAAACATTGAAAAAATGTTGTTTAAAAGAAATAAACAAGATCGCTTCAATTTCTTAAATATTAAATTGTATTTTTGATTGGATAAATGAGCAGGTGTAATTTAAAATAACAAAAATATTGGAAACATCTAACATACTATTATATTATTCTCAACCTACTAAATATAATAGGGGAAAATATAAATTTGTATTTCACTCCAGTTTGTTGCAAATTAGGTAAGAAATTTTTATTTTGCATTCAGATCCGCAGTCTAATTATGACACTATTAATAACGTTGAAAAAAACTAGAATTTATAAAATGTACAATGTGTTTCGTTCAAAGATGAGAAATTTATAAATATATGAAGAGTCTTGTAGTTTTGTCCAGCACTGTAGAATCAGCCACATACCCAGCTGAATTAAATAACCTCGCTAAGAGTTGATAGCAGCGGAACAACAACGATAGTGCCAGAAAGCATGCGGAGACACAATGAGCTATAGAAGAAACATTCTCTTGGCTTGACCTCACGCACAGCGTGTCAGTTAGTCACCGAAACGTTCGCGCGTATTCCCTCCTACGTATTCATGCGCGTTCACGCACGTGCTCCGCGCCTCGCGCTACCAACACACGAGCATTACACTCCCTTTAGATCGCACGTGTGCGTATGCCGCGGTACGTGTCTTTAAACCGTTCCTATCGTCGACGATCGTCGTCTAGAAACACCGCTGTTTTTCCATGGGTTCGCGCCACTTGCCGTGGGAGTGTTTATGGGGGAAAGTCCATTATTATAGGGCATCGCGATGGAAAAATAGTTGCAAAGCACGTGTGGTTGCTAAACACCGTGTCGCGTGTCGCTTAAAATCTTTGCACGGTAGGGTAACTGCACCAGTGAATGAACATTTAAGAAATTGTTCAGGAAAATATTTTATTTAAACAAAAACTATGTGAATTAAAGGAATCTCATATATGCCAAATAGCTCCCTATACTTCATTTGTCAAAAATAAATGAACACAAATACAATGAAATTCTTCTTCTTCTTCTTTATTAAACGTTAAATCAAAAATATGAAAAATAACAGTGAATGAACACTACATTCTAGTAATTGAATAATGCTAGTCCAATCAATGAACAAAATTACTAAACAGTATTCTCCTATTTATTTCACTCTTTAATCACAATTTTATCGCTAGTATGCCGTCCGGGTTAAAATTTGTTGAAATATACAAAAGCGTTCATTCACTGGTGCAGTTACCCTAGGTGTTCACACGACGGATCAAAAAGCGAGTCGCGCTTGAGTTAGTTAAGCCTTCGAGTTGATCACGTGATTTCTAATTGTTTCTGTAATATTAATATCAAGCTTGAGCTAATAACGAACTGTTTCAATGGCGTGTAATTTAGAATTGTATGTACGTATTGGTTAATTTATGCCTATTTAAAATGAAGTGTTTCGTTATTAATAAACTATGATTTTGTTATTTAGACTTCGTGTTTAAATCTTTATCGCAGCCACGCGTGAAATTTGTTTGCAATAGCAATTTCTCTAAATGTGACGAAAAAATGTTTCAAATAAAAGTTTAACAGTATTCATATATGTATAAATTGCAATAAAAAAAAATTGAAAAAATGTTGTTTAAAAGAAAAAAACAAGATCGCTTCGATTTCTTAATGGGTCGATGTGTGTGAAGGAGATGTACACTGCACTGTGCACATGTACAATAGCATCGTAGATAAGCACTGTAAATCAGAAAATGTCATGAATATGATTGTGACGGTTTCATAAACGAATAATTAGAAATGAAACTCTGTTGCCGACGATTTATTCACTTGCTATCCTTTTCTGCGTGTGACGCTGATGGTAAAAGGTCAAGGAGTAATTTCTCTACACGATGTAAGTAACATTTCAGTCCCGAAATTTTCACATACATCGAGACACTACTGTATATCGTTCCGTTATTATTTCTTGACGAGGGAGAACCGGAAGTCACAGTCAGTATTGTTCTATATGAGAAAAATGTTTAATGTACCTTTACTCTTAATTGTTAATTATGGAGGCGAAGCACCACGATTCTTTAAGCCACCATTTTCGAATTTCTCCAGTTCTCAGGTTACTTTGAACAATAGTTTAGAGCACTCTGACAGGTCTAACTAGACTGTCCCTAATACTAGACGTGTTAAAAGGTGTACAATTGCCGTGTCACGCGTTCTTGTTCCCTTGCTGCTCAGTCTGATCTGCTCCGTTTTTCATTTTGCAAACAATCGTCGCATGACAATCGCGCCACTCGCTAGCATTCGCACGCACGAGGAGGTCTCATTAATTCCACGATTCTAATTTTTTTATTCGAATGAATTTCTGAGGAATGTATTTTACAACCCGTTTACGTCATTGCAGAGGTTCGATGCGCAATGGCATTATACTTTTCATTAATTCTAATGGAGCTGTCACACGACATTGTATGTACTCCTACAGCGTTAGACAAAATTATAACACCCTGAAAATTATTGGTTTGGGTACTTAACAATATAGTTATATTAAAATACATTTCATGAAAAGAAAATAGTAATTTGAAATAAATCTCGTATGAGATCTTCTACATTAAAAAAAAAAAGAAAATAGTTTATTTTTTAATAACATCTTTATAAATTTTGCAGAAAATAGTAACACATTTCTAATTTATCCGAAAATAATACAATTTCGGTTGGATATAATTATAAGACACTAATGTTAGTCGACTACGGACAGTCATTGAATGTAAATGTATTCGTGTGTTTCGTACTGTGAATTCTCTATTATACATAGTGATTTTGTTAGTATAAAATAGAAAAACATTAAAACTAAAAACATGTCACGTGGTAAAGTTCTAACCGAAGAGGAAAAAATATAAATCTTTCAAGGACGAGCCAAAAGAGAGAATTTAAAATAAATTTCACTAAAAGTGAAAAGAAGTAAGCGTGTAATTCGTAATTATTTAAATAATCCAAAAAATTACGGAAAAAGGAGGGATCTGAAAGACGATCATTCTTTAGTTAAGGTGTGCATCAAATTCAGCTTTTACACCTAGGCAAATTTTAGTGGAATTTGGCTGAAACGTATCTGTAAAGACTGTGAAAAGAGTTATACAAAAGGCACAGTATCAGAAACAAAATAAATTTACTGTTAAACCACCATCGTCGATAGTACACAGATTTTTGCTCTTAATCGTCTACAGTGGAAGAAAAAATGGCGGAAAGTATTTTTTACTGATGAAAAGAAACTGAATTTAAATGGACCTGATGAAACAAGAATTTCAAGTCGTCGTCAATGTAGTAGAGGATCTGTGATGTTATGGGCAGGTGTTGGGTATAATGGGAAGACCGAAATCAAGCTACCGAATAAAAGCCGAATCAAGACCGAATGAAAGCTACTGGTTTTTTCAAACTGGTATAGGAGCAGATTCGGAGTCATGCTGTAAGAGTGACTGAAGAAAATTTTATATTCCAGCAGGATAATGCAGCTGTTCGTACAGCTAAAGTTGTAAACAATTAATTTCAAGCTCAAAATATATCAATTCCGGATTAGCCAGCACGGTCTCCAGACCTCAATATTATAGAAAATGTGTGGGGTCGATTGAGTAGAAGAGTATACAAAGCTGACATATAATATAATAGCCTTAATGATTTGAAAATAGCAATTCTGAAAGGTTGGGAAGACTTGGATCAAAAGTATAGAAAACATTTATATAAAAGTCTGTCGAAACGAATGATCGAAGTTGTTCAAAATAATGGAGGCACTACCCATTATTAGCATTCCAAAATGTGTATAAAATTTTAAGAACTTTTGTACATTCTCTTTTTCTTTTAACCAGTGTCTTATAATTATGTCTAACCAAAATTGTATTATTTTCGAATAAGTTAGAAACGTGTTACTATTTTTTGCAAAATTTATGAAGTTATTAACAAATAAACCATTTTCTTTTGATGAAATGTATTTTAATGTAACTATATTATTAAGTACCTAAACCAATAATTTTCTGGGTGTCTTATAATTTTATCCATAGCTGTAACGTAATCCGCTGACAAAATTATGCTAAACGATACAATTTCTGCAGGAATGGCTAGAAAATATCAGAATCAAGTAGATGAATTTTATTACGTGTCACTTATTGATAGTCTCTATGTTTAGATTGGAGAAAAGATTCTGAAATGTCAACGTGGGAAGTAAGTCATCTAGGCGCATGTTTATAAAAAACAAGGTTCTTGTCTTAATTAGTTACTTTGCTGACAGCACGCAATGAACACAGACGAAAATGTCAATGATATTCAAGTTAGGGAGGTAACCATGAAAAAGTCGATCGAAGCGCATAAGATGAGCTAATGCGGTGCCAGCTGCGATAATTCTTTTCTCCTCGAGGAAAGAATATCAAAACCGTCTACACTTATTATGTAAACCGTCTTGTTTATCGTATACACGCCGCGCCTCGCTGATTCTGCATGCCAGACTGCGTTGCCGCCTATGCGTCAGTTTGATCGCGGGTACAGATAATCGATACATTGTCTAACAATGTGTAACTTTTTTTGCGTTCCGAAACCTAGTGCGTGAGTACCGTAGTTTTTTCTGTCAACTTCAATTTTTAATACATTTAATTTCGTTGAAAAAAGGATTTTTCAACATTAAAGATTTTTACATACCATGTAAGTTCTATTACAAAATTTTATTTCTTTTTCGTTGGTTTTCTTCATGTTAATTTTAGCAAATTCTCATTTTGATAAATTCACTTAAAATATTTTTCAGACGCAATAATGATTCTTTGAAAAAGATCCACATCGGGATCGAAACGTTAGAAACATGTACTAATTGCATATTTGTTGTTTGTTCTAAAAATGATCGAACCTGGCGCCGATATCATTTATAACTTTAATTATCTAAATTTTCGATCGAGAAGAATTCATCTTTTATTAAAGATTTTTCCTCGTATTATCCGCAGAATCTACAAGAATGTTTCTTATATGAAGCAACTCCATAAAGCGTATAACAAAAATACCAGGTCTGTTACGTAGTATGGCTACATTTTTCCGCAGGCGTTTATTTTTGAAAACAAATTGAAAAATATCCTAACGTGTGCGTGGCTCGCACCGAGTATTATGTAAAATGTTTAATATTTATAATGCAATAAGAAAATATACTTGTGTTGTTGGGTAAGCCTGTAGAATCATGTTGCGTAAGAAATATATGCATTACTTTTACAGTTACCGCACAAGATATTCATTAAATAGAACTTTTCCGAAATAAAAGAACGGTTTTCAGATTCTATCGAAATAAATAAGTATTGGTTGTCAGAGCGCAAAAAAAAAAATAAAACTTTATTCAACGGGTGATTTTAGCGTCCGGTGCTGATATTTGGAAATATCCTGCTTTGATATTGTGTCCAGCGTGGTCCAGGTCGAAAGGTCTTAATGGGATATGGGTCAAACAGCAATGATTGATAGAATTCATCGACATTCCCTGCCCGTGTAAACTCGCGAATAACTGAAACCTTGAAAAAACTACGTTCACTAGTCGCCGCTGCTGCATTTTTGCTGCCTGAGAAAATCACTTTAAAAGGTATAACACTCGTGTGCGACGCGAAAGAGGATCATGGTCCTGTTTATAATGACGAAACGGAATGTTGTAATATGTCGTGTAATAAATGTATTCATTAAATATAATGTACAGGGTATTCAGGCTATTACTAGCCAGCATTAATTGTAAATGGTAAATATTAGAAAAAATGATAGAGGAAAAAGTAGTACTGTAATTTATACACAACAAATTGACATATGCATTTTTATTGTATGTACATTATTTTTTTAGAAACGACGGTGACCTCCAATTTTTTTAAATGACTGCTATATATTTTTTATGTCGTATGAAAGCGTGTGTCAAGACGAACTCATCCTCTACTGCACAATGACCTCCAAGGTCACGCAAGGTCAGAAATTGTAGAAGTGGAAGAAATAATTTGAATATTGGGTACCAATGTGTTTACAATTATTCTTTATTAATGAGGCTGCAATATATGTTCATAATGCTTTACAAACAATACAAACTAATTTTCATTTGGTTGCACTCTTCCTGGATATTGTTCTAAGTATTTCTATTTACTTTGTCTTTTATTTTTATTGCACCAATAGTAAATACGTACCATATCCCTCTGCTAGTCTAACGAATAACGGTACATTGGTATACGATATTACTGATCGGTTTAGGAAGTAGTACTGAAATTGTCTCGTTATGGTGGAAATTAAAAGTAAACACCCTGGCAGTGATTGACAACATCATCCGGTTCGTATCGATAAGGAATACTTGTAAACACATTGGTATGCAATATTCAAATTGTTTCTTCCATTTGTGACCCTGCATGATCTTGAAGGTCATTGTGCAGGAGATAGATGAATTCGTGTTGACATATGTTTTTATATAAAAAAATATACAGCATTCGATTAAAAAATTTGGAGGCCAACTTGGAGATCAAAATAATATAAATACAACAAAAAAGCTTATGTCAATTTATTGCGTATAAAAAACAGTACTACTTTTTCGTCTATCATTTAATTCTACTAACTAAAGTATAATGATTTCAACGCACAGGTTCGATCTGATTTGACATAAAACACTTTTTGCAAAATATCACAAAATCATTTTTCAACGTTTCGATCTAGATATAGATCATTTTCAAGAAAATAATAAAATTTACCAACACCAACATGTGGTTACAGTAATGTCAAACTCAATCGAAACTAAATTTGTTTAATTTACACTAAGCGAGTAAGTTACAATGAGTTTATCGTTAAAACCTTTAATTAAAAAAATCATATACAGTTCTTTAACATTAAATGTCGGTTATTTTACAGACGCAAAATTTTATTATTTTCTTGAAAATGATCTATATCTAGATCGAAACGTTGAAAAATGATTTTGTGATATTTTGCAAATAGTGTTTTATGTAAAATCAGATTGAACCTGTGCGCTGAAATCATTATACTTTAGTTAGAAACTAATTGCGATCGATATTACGTATTTAATTCTACTATTTACCATTTTACAAAAAGATGCTGGCCAGTAATAGCCTAAACACCCTGTATATTTCTCAACTAGAAATTAATAAAAAATTTCATTCACTTCTAATCGAAATGTTTAAAAATAACGGGTTGGAACGAAGGTTCGTAGATGTAAGAATTTCAATGGATTCAAGTATGACTGCCATGAAATCGTGAAAAACATAAGGTCACAATGTGAATCTATCGTGGCTATAATAAAAGAGAGATCCACAAAGAAAACAAACCCGCTGGATTTGCTTCCTTTTTGTTCGAACGGAACAAAAGGAACGATCGTTTACAGCTGAACGGTGGCAGCGGGAGGGTTACCATATGCTCCCATGGATCGGAACGATTGGAGGACACAAGTCTTATTACATCGTGTTCCCAGGATCAATCTCGGCTTCCAATCTAGGTCTCGGCTCGTGCGAATTATGGAAAATCGGGGGTACCGTTACGAAAAACAATATGCAAAGGATCGAGTGTCGGCAATTTACGTACTGCGGTACGGGACAGATTATTGAACTCTCCGTCATTATTTCCCCTTCTTCGTTCGCCTCACCTGTCTGTCTCTTTCTTCCGCAACGCAGTTGGCAGCGTGGCTCGAAAATCTTGGGTTCCTGGCCACACGCGTGTCCACCTTCGTGCAGAACCCGCACAAAGAACACTCATTCGCATTATTGCAGAAAATAATGCGTCCCGCCCTGACCATGAGGCGCACGAGTAGAATTGCATGTAGGGTGTGCACGCAGCCGTGATGCACACTAATAGGGACACACACGCGCGAGTATCGTTACCTTTGTGCACGCGTGTAACTGAAAGAGAAAGAGAGAGGACACGTTCACCAACACACGGCGAAGGGTTCCCACAATCGGTACACAATCAGTCTACGACGACGGTGACATACACGGTGAACCGGGAAGTAAAAATGATCGGCCGGGTCCCGGTTTTCCTTTAAAAGCGTTCAATCGAGACAAGGTCCGCGGAAACGAATCCAATATGCGGGTAAAATGGAGCGGGAGTGCTTCAGATATGAAGCAAAGTGAAACGGTTTTTGCTCGAATAGCGTTCCAGTGGGAGAATTGTTCGTTAAATCCATACGGAGTACATTTTTCGAAACGATCTCTGTTCGAGATCCACAGGTCCCATTAGTGTAACAAGAGTAATTTTGTAACAAGAGTATTTGTAATATTTGAGTGTTCGTCACGTTGGCTTGACCTACTGGTGGGTTGCACGCCAATTTATTAAGTATTCACGCTATGTTTACGCGATACTAGCATTCACATGGAACTTCATAAAATATTTTGTACATTTAATTTAATTAGAAGAAATTGTTCGTTGTAATGAGCTAGTAGGCAGTCATGAAAGCATTGCTAAGGGAAAATGCAGCCAATTAATTTGTCATTGCCGTTCGTAATTGCTCGAAGCTTGAAGGCGAGTCGACCGGGCGAAAGCTATGCGTGGACGGGGGCTGTCGCCGCAGGACATAAAGGATATCGCGAGAAAAGGAATTCCTCGCGTGTCATTCGGTAGTTATGCGAGGAATTCGTATCACAAAAATTGTCCGAGGGATGGGAACCGTTGGACGGTTTCTCGCGCGTCACCCTGTATGCACAGGTACATAGCCGCACACGTGTGTAGCCTCTGTTACGCACACGCACGTAATGCCTTACGCACACGGCCAACCGTAAACCTCCAGTCTTTCAGTTGATGTCGGGACCGCGTAGAGTGTGGACTCCCCTGTTTCCGAAATCACAGTTCGACCGTCGTGGCTGAATTTTTCGAATTTTTCACATACTTCCTTCTCCTTTTGTTATAATTTTTTTTCGGTTTGTTGTCCGGTTCGGTTCGAAGAATCGTCGCTACTGTAACGACCTCGATAATGCTGGCGTACGTCGTCGGATACGTTTACTTTTACATGGAGATGCTCCGATTCGAGTTGCAAATGCTCGTGCACCCGGACGAATACAAGTTTACGAGGTTCATGCTGTAAGACACGGAAAGGAAGTGAAGCACACCCTTGCGGGCAGGACTTTCGTCGAAAGACAAATCCAACACTGCTGATACATAGAACGAATCAGATGATCGTCCGACGATCGACAAGGAACGCCGAATTGTCCTCGACGTTCTTTCGGTCAACCTGCTCAAGGTAAAATCCCCGTTTTCCGTGCAATCGATACTGATTTACATGAAGCTCACAGATGCTGGCAAATTTTAATTAACGCCACGTTGGACGGGTGCTTTCTGCCTCGAAATATCGGTCTCGCTTGGCTCGGGCGGATCGTTATTCCGCAACAACGAAACCGATAATGAATAGCGATTCGAGTCGCCCGACCGAGCCGGAGAGACTGTTGAGCATTCACCACGGGCTTCAATTCCATTAAACAGTTCAGTATTTCAATTCACGAAACCGACCGGGGATGAAATGTCATTCTGCGAGGGAGGTCGCATCGTCCGTCGCGCGCTCTTCTCCGGAGCACGGTATATTTGTATTTGGAGCGCTTGAATGAAGACGTTTCTAAAAAAGAACGAACATTGTTCCGTCGTCGATGAGTTGACGATTGAGAAATCGATAAAGGGGAAAAAACAGTTTAACAAACGTTCACAATCGGAGGAAAGAGCGTAACGTCCGGCGCGGCCCGGCGGCCGCAGCGGAACGAAAAAGGCCTCGCGAAGCCGGGAGCATCCGGAGATACGTCGAGAAGTGAAAGTGCATTTTGCAAGATGACTGTAACTGTGGATAATGGCGAGTGCAGCCGTCATCGACGCCCCAGTGCGTCCGTAACAATCGGCGAGGGCAACGACAAGCTGACACCCGATTTTTCGGCCCCCTCGTCATCGTCCTCGTCGTCCTCGCCGTCCTCGTCGACCCTTCCATGACACGTCTGTCAGTATGCGTCGTCTGGGAACACTCCTGCTTGCAACGTGGAAGAAACGACACGCAGTTGCAATCGTAATTGGCCGAATTAACGTCAAGTGCAAACTCGGTGACCCCGCGACCGCGTTCGTCATCGGCGTTTATCGATAATTCATGAGGCTGGCTTTCCACCGACATCGAGAAAAGTCGAAATCGTCGAGGCGGTTATGAGTGTGTTTCCCGCAAGGTCATCGGAGCTACTCTGCGAGAAGGAAGAGGAAGTGGAAGGGCCACGACCCTTCGAACGACCTGCGAGGTGACGGGAGCATTAAGTCTCGATCGCTGCTTGTCTCTTGCGGCCACGTGGACTTCTGAACCACAACATGGAGACTATATTGAATTGTAATCATCTGACAAAACATTTCTGGAATGTTTTTAAAGTTCGACGATGCGATACCGCTATCGTTATTAATACAGCCTCTGCACGTCTCCTTCTCTCCTTCTTCTCCTTTCCTTCAAGGCCCAACTTTATCTTCGGTAAATAACAACACGTCGTCTCCACCTCGTTCGATGACTAGATAAGTGCTTCATATCGTTTAGCCTGACGATCGAAAGTGGCGATTCTTCCCCTCCCCTTTTCCGTTTGAGCACGCTGGAAGAAATAGGATAGCCTGCGATCTCTAACTCATTCGGGACTTTTTTGCCTCTGTACCCTGCAGACTTGACTCTATGGAACAAGAGCATCAGCCAACGATGGAGGAAGCTGAGAAGGAGGTGTTCCGTGCAGGAGACGTCCGAGCCGCAAGAGGCTTTGATACAAGGCGGAACGACCCAGGGAGTTATTCAAGCGGTGAGATCCAGTCCAGCTAGCAGAGAATCCTCGCCAGCTGCGAAGAGCCTTCAAGATGGCAATTCCCCGAAGAAGCTGTTGCAGACCAGCTCTTTAAGACTACCAGGTAAGACAGTCGAATGACCAATTACGAAAGAGGAACAAAAATTAAGTTAATCCATTTGGTCGATATTCAATGTTTAGGCACCACCAAGGGTATAGCAGACATTCAAAACGTCCTCCGGAGCAAGTTCAGTAAGATAAACGCTGGAATCAGGAAGAGAAAGGCTCTGAGCGTGACCGAAGTATTCTCGCAGAAGGACAACGCGTCGAACTTCTATGTACCCAGTCCGTTGACCTCATCGTCCAGTCAGAACTTCGAAGGCGATGGCTATGATTCTAGCGAGCCAACGTCTTTGCCTCCCTATCCGTACCACGACAACCTGGAAACCTTGGCGGAGACCAGCGTGCCGAACTCTCCAAATTGCAACAGCACTGTGTCCAACAGCAACAAGACGTTTTCGTACTCGCAGAACAGCAGCGCCTACGACTCGCCTGTTCTCAGTCACGATCGCAGCCATAAAGATATTTACGAGAACGTGGTGTACGCAGGCAGCTCGTCGCCAGGGTGCTTCCCTAGATCCAGGGGCGTGCTACAGCGCAGCAATTCGGAAAACCGCGATGGTGTCAAACAGCACGATCACTCGTACGAGAACGTACGCTACCAACGCGGCCACAGGTCGGAGGTATCGTCAGCGCTAACTAGCCCTCAATCGGACAGGCATCTGGCGAGGAGCAATTCCGAGACGAGAGATCATCACTCGTACGAAAATGTCCACTTCCAGAAAAATTGTAAGGGTCGGAATCAGTCTGAACCCGCATTCGACGAGATTCATATACCGAGGGTGACGCCCAGGAAAAGGGTGACGGACTTCAAAGTCGGCGGACAGGTGAGCACTTACACGAACGGGTCTGGATCTGGTTGCATGAACAAAGAGGATGGCCCATCCAGTTTGGGCGCTGAAAAGAGTCCTGGGAAGAAAACAACGAGGAGATTGAATAGCAGAAGCGTCGCCAACATTCCTAGCTCCTCCGGTTCCAGTTTGAAGACTTGGCAAGTAAGTCGGTTTATATCTGTGTATGTACTCGTCGTCTCGGAAAAATGTTCAGCGCGTTTGCTGTTTAAATTTACAGTGAAACGATTTCTCAGCATGTACATAACTTATAGAAATCTACGAAACATATTTCTTAAAATTTTTGTTACAAGCCCCATCGCAATAAACGCATCTGTGCCAAAAATTTCGTTACATATTATCTGATAAACTAATCCATATTCTCTTGGCAGAAATACTAGAGTCGTTTGGTTCATTTATGAAAAAGTTAGTCTGGTTTAAGGATGTTTTGGAGGTACATAAAAACGCAACAAAATTTTTGAAAAGTTGACGAGATATCATTCTTAATAAATTAATGCAATTATCAAAGTGTGGGTTTGATTCACTGCACCGTTTAAGAATTATAGCAACTTCAAGTTTGCACATTTTAACACGTCTTCTTATGGAGTATTCATAAAATTCTACTTCAAACCCTATTTAATCCTTGAAAAAACGCAACTAGAAACTCCAGTTTTTTATATATACAGGGTCATCCGATTTAAACGGACAAACGTAAACCAGCTATAAAGAACCCTAAATGAAACAAGTTTTACCCCTGCCACTTTTTTTGTTTCGGCCTTGATTTCTAGAAAATTGCAAAAAACCATAATTTTTTTAGTTCACATAAACTTGAATATCTCGGGACTCCAGTGATGAATCTTGATGATTTTTTCTTTGTTGTGTTGAAAATAAACAGGAGCATCTTTTTTTGTTCCCAAAATTTTTTTGTACGACCTTCGAATCTTGGTTTTTTCTGGATCGGACTGTAGCTATCTGAGCGGTTCCAGGATGCGTGACTTCAATGGATGATATTTTCTTGGAATAAACGTGCTAAAAAAAACAAAAATATTTTGTTAACAAAAAAGATGCCCCTATTTATTTTAAACCAAACAAAGGAAAAATCATCAAGATTCATCACTGGAGTCCCGAGATATTCAAGTTTATGTGAACTAAAAAAATTATGGTTTTTTGCAATTTTCTAAAAATCAAGACCGAAACAAAAAAAGTGGCAGAGGTAAAACTTGTTCCATTTGGGGTTCTTTATAGCTGGTTTACGTTTGCCCGTTTAAAAACGGATGACCCTGTATATATAGTAACAATTATGTAATTAATTATGTTCAAAATTTATTAGGATTCACGAAACAGTTCCAGAGCAAAAAATTATAAATGTTATAAAACATGAAATTTATCGTGTTGGATTCTCACTGGTATGGAAACGCGACAGTACAGTGTTGTTACATTTTTTGTTATTATCAGAACATAATTTTACGCAAATTTCACATGTTTATTTTCAATAATAACCATGAATGTTGCTCTCTAAAGTATTTTTAATTTATTTAAATATTTATTTTTAACTTTTTATTACGTAATTGTATACAGGGTGTCCCAAAATAAGTGTAACTCCCTGAAATGGGAGGTTCCTTGGGTCATTTGGAGCGACATTTTCCTTTACAAAAATGACGTCCGCGGCTTTGTTTAGGAGTTATTAACGAAAAACACGGACCAATCAGAGCCCGGCTATAGCGAGCGGAGTTCGACTCGGCGACAGGTCCCGCTTAACGCGGTGTCGCTATTGGCCGAACCAGAATCACTCCGCTGTAGCCGCGCTCTGATTGGTCCGTGTTTTTCGTTAATAACTCCTAAACAAAGCCGCGGAAGCCATTTTTGTAAAGGAAAATGTTGTTTCAAATGATCCAAGGAACCTCCCATTTCCGGGAGTTACACTTATTTTGGGACACCCTGTATATTGAATATCACAAATTTATTTTCTTGAAGTTCAAATCAGAGGGTACAATTATTCCCAAAAGTCACTTACAATATTTTATAATATGAAAACAATTTGATTAAAAAATAAATATAACATGAAATTCACTAATTAAACGAAATTAAAATATACAAATATACGCGTGAATGGCTTTCATTGCCAACATATTGATGGATTTCGAATTTCTTGTACTTTTGTCTCCCATTGTACCTCCAGAACATCCTTAAAGTGTGTGCCATCAATTATGAGACTTTTTTTTAAAAGATGTGGGGGAAAGTTGAAAAACCTAACCACACCCGGGACGGTCAATGGACCGCCCGGATACCGCTTTCCGCATTACAACGCGCACCTCATACAAAAGGGTCTTTGACCACGCATGTTCTTTTCTGGGCAGCCATCAATTATGAGACTGACTGTATATTGTACTTCTAGTTCAACTTCAATGTCTCCTTTCCAAGTTCTCTGCAATCTCCCAAGGAGAAACTTCAACATGGTTTCTAGAAGATATTCTGGAAACTTTTTTAGAATAACGAGCATAAGATATGTTTTATGGTAATTGATGATTGACCTCGCAACACGTGTCTTTGCAGGGCACACAAGACACGGACGAAGGCCTGAATACCGACTCGGAACTCGAAGACATCGACGAAGCTGGCGAGGGTGAAGAGTCGAGGTTCTGCACCCTGCCAAGGCCAGGCAAGGGTGGCGCGTCATTCACAATACTAACTGCCAGATTCTATAAGGGTCCTGGACACAAGGGACTCGGATTTAGTATCGTAGGCGGCACGGATAGTCCCCGAGGGACCATGGGGATTTACGTGAAGACTGTCTTCCCTAATGGACAGGCTGCTGATCTTGGCACTGTTAAAGAAGGTACTGGCTTTGGTGACCCGACATGAAAATGTGATTACATCCACTTTATTACTAAGAAATAAATAACAATGGACACATATTGTTTCAGGGGACGAAATTTTATCCATAAATTCGAAACCTCTTCACGGGATGACGCACGCCGAAGCAATCGCCGAGTTCAAATCTGTGAAAGCTGGGGACGTGGTCCTACATGTTGGTCGGCGCGTGAATAAAAAGAAAAGGGACTCTTTGACCCTACCACCTGTGGCTCCTGCGGCGCCTCGTCAACAAGTCCAGTGAACGAGTGTTCGTTTACACCCACATTCCGCGAGAAGGCGTGCTACCTCCGACTTTAACAAGTGCAATGGCATGTGCTTTGCAGATGCTGTCCACCTGTGAGCAATATCGTTTATTATTGCTGGCAATAATAAGAGCGGGACTGCGTTGGCATTGCACCGCGACAAGCCCGACTGGCTTCTGCAGGTTGTTTTCGATTATAACGGTGATGTTTCCAGTTCAGAATCGTTTCATTTGTATGCGTGTTCATCATCGATACGTCGAGAAAGTTGTTTTTCTTCCTTGGTAACAATTTCGAAAATTCGATGAGCACCATCCTTCTTCGACAGCGATAGGAATTGCCGAAGAAGGCTCAGTGCTGATGCGTTATACGTGCATATAGAGTATAATCCAATCAATTTGATGTATGAAATTCAAGAAGTAGAATATCGTTATCTTTGCAGTCGAATCCATGCGTCTCGAAATTGAACAGAAGTTTCTGTACCTACCTACTAGTGATTTCAATGCTCGTCGCTCGGGCGGAGGCGAGGAACGAGCAGGTATAAATGAATCAAAATTCGACGTAATCTTATAATCTGGTATGTGTATTTGTAATCGATGTACCGCCGTATTTATCGATAACTTTTAATCATTCTCTCCAGTAATCTTCGAAGACACTATAACAGTAGTGCACAATTAAGCATCCGCATTCGGTCCCGATTGCGGACGCTTAACCTAGGTCGGGAATGTGGCTTTTGCGATTGAATGTATTGATTAATACATTTGCGACTGATGTATAATTTCTCGAAATTGGGAGGATGGCGACGGACACTCAAGCGTGCACTACTGTATCAGCGTAAACGGATCCTGTGAAAGATCCGGAGTCCGTACTCTTTCTCATATATCGACTTTTACAAACGAAACGATGTATTTTTCGAGATAATAATCAAATTTTTAGACTGTTCTCGAGTAAATGATCTATATTTTAATAAACGATCGCGATATCTAATCGAATGAAACGGACGCGGATGAGGGACGATCGGAGACCTCTGCCGTGGTTTAGCAACTAAACAGATTTATTTTTGTAAAACAAGAATCGAACAAATGGAAGGAACTGTGCGAGCGAAATATCAATCAATCTAAACGGTCGATCGCGGCAGATCAACCAGAATTCTGTAAACCTCAAATGGCCTGATCGAAACGGGAGGCGCGCAACACGACCGGTCAAAGTTTTCCACGTTGCCGCGAGTGAGAATCGAATTATTTTTTAACTACCGCATAGAATGTAACGATGATCGCCCAAAGATGAAGTCCAAAAAATATTTTTACTACGAGACGATTGCGACGGGATGAAAAAGACGATGAAATAGTGCATATCTATAGAACTATATATATTTTGACGGAACCAGCGAAAACGCGTTTAATTTAAGGCGAGAAATGTTATTAGTATCTAGTCCATCTGTAATATTTCATTTCGAGATAAACTCTTCAATCCACTCGATTCTTTTGTTTATTTTATAGATACATTATCAGAGGAAAGAAAAACGAGAAAAAATATATATCCATATGGTGAGATTATATATGTATATATACATAATACATATGTATACAATTATATATTTCTTATATCGACTTTTAAATGGTGAAAAAGATGCTAACGTAACAAGCGGTTAATCAGCCGATTAGATTTAAGGTGTCGCGTTCCCTGCGACGATATCGCTCGTGTTTTCCGCGACTCGTGTGGAGGAATTAATTCTAACAACGAGACACTTTCCTTTTCGTTTTCGAGCGTCGAATTACGCTCGCGACCTTTCTTTCTCTCCTTCTATCCTCCAACAGGAGGAGTCGGCATCGCGGACGAAGAACGCGTTTGCAGCAACTTTCTTTGTCTTCCATGGATCGAGGCGACGTTAATTAAGTTAGAATTAATCACTCCAAATTGAACTGCGCGTTGAACTGCGCTAAAAACGACGCGCGCGCCGCCCTCCGAGAACTACGATTCATCGAAAGAGAGGACTGGATGGACGAAGACGGATCGAACTGTTGTCTTTTTGGTTTTATTAATTATCATCTTCCATTTTACGACGATGTTACAATGATTGGTGATTACAACGATTGGTTTGTGTAAATTTTCATTATCAAACGATTGGTCCACGGTTACGTTCTACGATTCCATCAGAAGGAACTTAATTTACTCTGTTTGCGCTCATTCGACTGGGGATTCAAATCGATATCGTTCTACCAACGAGTTGATCGTGTCCGATCGAAAACACCCCGCGATCTATATCACGATACGATTTTTCTGTGTATGTGTGGCAGACTATACCTCCTCTCCGGACGAACATCGGAAACTCCGTCGACAACGTTCACGTACGTGTATTCGCTGGCGAGCGTGCGAGCGCGACGCAATGTTATCGCGTATGCATACAAAGAACTTGATAATGTTACTGTATTTTCTATTTGCTATGCGGGCTCGAATGCAAATAAAATAGATCGTATAATGGAGTCCCGTGTCCCCCCGACCTATAGAACGCATTGCCCACATCCTTCCCAATCGGCCGTAGCCTTTTCTCGCGCGTTCTCTGTAACACAGTCGTCACAGAAGGTCCAGTGTTCCCAGTCAACAGAACGAGACAGGAATCGTTCCTGCACCGAATAAAAGAAACTTCGCGTTGACGAAGAAAACGGACGATCACAATTGCGAGAGATCATTCTGTCGGAGTTGATGCGGGCACACTTCACCTAGCCTCCTTCAAATATACGAACGACAATTCTTAAGCTCTCTAACGCACGCGGTGGTCTATTGTTAAACAAGTCTCAGATCCAACACTCTATCGAACAATGTTTTTTAACCGTTACGATCGATTTTGTTCATTAAAAAATATACTCGACAATCTATTCGCGTGTTGTTCGCTAAAAAGGACAGACCGCTGCGTGTCCAAATAGTTGCACGTCCACACAGCGCTGCAGCGATTCTCCTGGTTAGTTGAATCATTGGATAAATAATAGTCGGGAATTAATAGCAGAGAGAAAGATACAAGAAGAATAATACATAAACCTTCCTAACGCGTCATGGTAATACAGTCTACGTGCAGTACCCTAAATTCTACGAACATTACAAATTCCAATTTCGACCGATCGCGTCGAACCGGAGAAACGAGCATTCTCAGATCTCGTTTACGTGCTGATGAATGTTGTACGCTCGGCCGCCTCGTCTGGACTCTTTCGGCACTACGGCTAGGTGTTCGGAAACGACATCCTGAACCCTTTTGTCGCCTGAACTCTTCTCGGCCAGCAACTCGGATGGCTTTGAGTAAACGAACGTCGTCTCCGCTCCGATCGATCGACCGATCATCGCTGATCCTTTCAGGACGTTGTCCTGCGCGCTGAGCAACTGTTTGAACCGTTCGTCGTTGTTTTTCTCCTGGTCCCAGTGTGTACGAGCGGATCTAGATGTCGTGGGTACGTCGGCGCGTTGCTGATTGACCGCCTGATTTTTGTTCTTGTTGGTCAAGTTCAGTTTCGGGTTCAAGTTCAAACCCAACCATTGCGAGAAGAGAGCTATACCTTGCTCGGCGCTAGCGGTCACCGCTGCTATCAGCTCCTCGGTGTTCAAAGAGTCTTCCTCTTCCGTGCTTTCAGCGGTCTCTGTAGTCTCGGTGATGCTGTGAAAGAAATCGTTTCTATCAGAGTATAGATTTCACTGTTTCCGAATAGGGCGGCGAGATCACAAAGAAATAATAGAACCACAAGATCGAAAAAACAGCACGGACCCGAGGATTTTTCTTAGCTTTCTTGGATTTTTCAAGGTTTTACTCTATATCTTTCTCAATTTCACGGTAAACGGTCGATATCGTTCCTCGCCAATCCCCCCAAAGAGAGGAGGGAAGCATTCGATCCGTGAAAATGGCGTCAAAGCGAACTACGAAATCCAATACGGATTATGCGCGGGCTGATCGCATAACGTTTTCGGCATCGTACTCACGCGGAGACTTCGATTTGTCGCACCACTTGATTGAAATTGAAGCATCCCATGTGGTAGGTGGCTTGCGGTGTGCCCAGCAACGCAGGCTCGATCACCAGACACCCGTCGTAACCAGCGTCGGCTTGTTTTATCGACGTAAATTTCGCGCATATTTGCGCCAGATCTGATAGAAGGTTCATGCACGTTGGTTTGTTGGCCGCGTCAGCTGTGAAGCATTTAAATTGGTCATTTTGACGAAGCATTCATCGTACTGTTGACTCACAGTTCCTGTTATCCACTGAAGTGACGACCGGACGTAAAATTTGACATCCGGAAGCTCTCCAATAATTACCTATTTTATGTCTAGAATTTTATTTTTAATGATCTCTAAAACATCGCATTATTTAAACGCTAGAACTTCCAAACAGTTGCAAAGAGTAATTCCTGAACGACTACTTTTGTTATACATATAGTATACACTGTACAGAATATATCTAGACTGAACTGGACCGAATAAGGCCTAGGAATTTGACTCACAAGGGAACATATTCAGTTGATACAAGCCGGTTTTGATGAAACTTATGTGAGATATAGTTCTTCGAAAAATATTTAACACGTGTTTTTTTTATTGGCAACCAACCACTCTGAAGGGGTGAAAACAGCCCTCAAAGTTGCGAATCAAAACCATATTTTTGAGATATCTCGGAAACCAGTGGTCGAAAAAATTCGATTTTGAAGTGAAACTTCGTTGCTGAGGGTAACAATTTTCTGATGAAACGGAAGTCGAAAGTCAAGTGCGAAAATTTAAACTGAGAATGAACGGAGAAAAATAATTTCTTACCCCGGCGGGATTCGAACACCGGTCCACCGATTGGTAGTCCAATTCCTTAACCGTTTGGACAAGCAACGATCTTACAATTAGCGAACATTTTGTTTTCTTTTTCTTTTTACAGGTATACACCTGGGTTTTTAATCACAAGGTTGGTTTTAAGATTTCCTGGAGCTGCTGCTCCCTACACCTTTATCTTCATTTCAGTTTATTTTTTCATCATGATAATTTTTGTCTTATTAGCGGCTTATTGTATAGCAAGAAAAATTTCAAAAAACTTGCTGAAAAAGAAAATGAAAGCGAACATTTTGGTATATATCGCAACGAATAAAATGCTCGGTAGTAGGATCAAACGTGTCGGCGTGGGTTACAAAGAGTGAGAAAGAAAGCCGCGCAGTACATTTGAAGTGACATTTTCAATATTTAATTAGTGAAGTGTTTTGAAGTGTTTTTCACATGTATTAGATATATATTTAAAAAACAAGAGGTATGTATATAAATTACAAAATCACATTTAAAATTAAAAAAAAAATCGTGTGCGTGGAAACCACGCGCGGCAGAAGTGAAACTTATTGCTTATTAGATATAATAATTTATCTGTATGTATGTTTAATAAGCAATAAGTTTCACTTCTGACTTTTTTTTAATTACGTGTGTTTTTAAAGGACAATGTAGCGTGCAAGAAAATTTTAACAAACGATTTTTTATTTAAACAATATATTAAAAATTTGATATTTTTCTCAGTTTTTTGTATTTATTGTTAGTTAATTTTAATGCAAATTTGGGTGTGTGATCTTTGATCCAAAATAGGGGATACGTGTTTCAGGATTTTCTTTTTTCGCCATTTAACAGTAATTATGCATAATGAAAGATAGTCTTGCACCTGACGTGCGGAGGAAGGAATTCTAATTATTTAGAAGTTGGGCTTCCTCTCAGATTTGGATGAAATTTAAATATGTTACCGATTTCTACGTTTTGAACAACTTTTTCCTATACATGTTAAACCGCTCGATATTAGTTTTCGAGATATTCACAAAAAACTATCGCTAATACTGTATTGAATTTTTCGTATTTCTGCACGCTCCGTGGCAACGTGAGCCTGTCCCGTCGCGACGTTGCTTTACATTTTGCTTCTAAACGCGCTGTGAAGATGAGAGAGAAAACATGGTCTCATTCTGGTCATACATATTGTATAGGGTGAGCTTTCAATTTTGAAAGACTACTCCGGAATTTTCGAATGTGTGGTTCTCTCAGCTCCCTCCATGACCTAACCACAACTCATTCTATTCGTATGATTTTTCCATTCCTAGCTCCAATTCCGGATTACAGCTGCAATGCAAAAATTATGCGATCAGAATGAGTTTTTTCGATATTTTCGACCTCTGGTTTCCGAGATATCTAAAACAATATGGTTTTGACCCGCAACTTTGAGGGCTGTTTTCACCCCTTCAGAATGGATGGTTGCCGATAAAAAAACACGTGTCAAATATTTTTCAAAGAACTATATCTCACATAAGTATCATCAAAATCGGTTTGTATCAATTAAACATGTTCCCTTCTCAGTTACTAAATACACCCTGTATAAATGAAAAATTAATTTGTTGAATAGTTTCGGATAAATTCATCTAATATCAACGATTGTAAAAGTAACTTCTTGAAAATGATCTACAATATGTATCGAAACGTTGAAAGTTTAAATTAACTTGTAAAATTGCTTTTACGTATTTATTTGATCGAACCGTTGCGCCGAAATCACTGGTACATCATTTGTTTTTGTAAAAGCAACATCTGGTATTTTTATCATTTAATCAAATTTGGCAGTTCTGGTGTGAAGCAGGTTACCATCAAAACGACGGCTGTGTTAGGGTACAATGTCATGGACTTAATTTCTCACCAATCTTAATCGTGGCATTGTGCACGGGATTGTCGGCGTAGCTCAAGTTCAACGAAACGTTCTGCTCCTTCTGCTTGACATTGATGCAGGCAGTCCCCCCTAGGTCAATGGTCGTCGTCAGGTTCAAATCGACACAGCACAGACAATTGGAGATCTGGCACAAGCATTGTGACTGCGCCGTGGTCGATCTTCCACCAGAAGCGGGCAGGTCCCACGACAGCAGCGTTTCTGCTCAGGGAAAAAATAACAAACGTTCAAGAGAAACTCACCAAGAGAAATTGGAACAAAACGAAAGTCGTCGATCGAAAGTCAATGAAAAAAATCGTTGTGCTTTCCATCGATAGTTCCGACGTAGTTTCTGAAATTATCTCCCCTCACGGTCCTGACACCGTTCTCTCAAATTCGCGATCGCCGCGAACGCAACGTAGCGCGAAGTGTGTCAAGCTCGTCAATCTGCGTCAGGAAGACTTCGGGCCGCGCGTACTTTCTCGCCTTACTAGGACGTAGCCACGATTCGCGTCTCCGAATTCGAATCCCATCGCACGACAAACCCGCCGGAAAACCTAGTTAACGGGAACCACCCGTCGAATTAAACGCGGAAAGTGTACCACGCCACGGTTGAAACGATAGAGCAACCTCGAGTTTAAAACCGAAACACCCTCCGCAGAAGGAGACACGATTGGTATGCTAAGCGTGCGGCGTTTGTTTACCCTGACGAGCTTCTCGGTTGTGCCAGGAGTTCGACGAGCCCCTGACAGGCGCGTTCCGCGAACAGTTCTCGAGCTGTCAGAACCGAAGAAAAATTCCGAGGGACGTTTCCAGGGGAGGGTAACTGGTCTGCTCACCGAGAAATCCAGCCGAAGACACCATGGCGACGGCGGTGGTCAGCAGCACCAGAATGGTAAACCTCACAGCCATCGTGTCCTATCCTCGTGAGATCGTCTCGACGTGATTATTCCTCTGACGGGGTTTGTTTTTCGGAGGTGCTCGCGGCGACCGATTCGACGAAACGCGGGACGCAGAAGTCACCGCGACAGAACTGTCAAAAGGATACACACGTTCCTGAGGCTGGAGATCCTGCCCAGCAAGGAAGAAGCTTAAATCTGGGCACAAAGCCGGGCGCGGGTCTCGGATCGGCGATCGGTCGGCAGTCGGCACGAAAACTGGCGACAGGATTGGCCACGGCGACGATGAGGTGCCACGCCATTGGCCGAGGTGCGGAGGTAACAACGGGCAAGGAACCTCATCTGGGTGACCGGGTGACCTCCTTCGGCAACCTGGTACCAAGAGAGGACTTACGCCACCGTCCCATCTGTGGTGTCGGGCCTCTGCTGAAAAAAATAGCCTGTGTTCTTCTTTTTCGTAGCAAACGATGGCTACCGTTTACAGCTTGACAGGAAAAAGCATTTCCTTTTTCTCGATTTCCTCAAACAATTTACATCGGTCAACGAGTCCCTTGTGCTCCTCGTCACCGGTGACAAACATTCGGATGGAGTAAAAGTGAATATATTTTTTATACGCGTTTCGATACGCTGATCATTCGCAAAACGGGACACACGGAAATCCACGTTGTACACATATCTATACCGAGTCCTGTTCAAGGCCCTTCTTTTTGAGGCGCGGAACGACATGCTTATGGCGCGTAATTACGGTAATACATGCACCAGAAATCGATGCCCGACAATTATTAGATACCGTCGTTAGCATGAAAGCGTTTCCTCGTTGTCACAATTCCCTGGCAATTATATTTTCACCATGTTATCCGGCCGAGCGTGTGTTCAACCAGTACCTTCGCTTTTTCCAGATCGGTCTTGACAGTGGCATGAAAACGTCCAACGAAAGGGGAAGGAGTGTACGCTTGGATGGACGAGGAAAATCGGTTATGGTTACGCTTGGACACTCAGGAGTCCCAAGTACTTCGCCGCGATCAGCTTCGTCGTAATGGTATTGTAAATTCCTAGTCTCGTTAAAAAGACCTAATTCCATTCAAAGATCTAGTCAAGGTATAAATATCGTTATTTATTTTTGTTCCAAAATGTTCTTGTCCACTTTTCACACAACAAGTGTGTATATAAAATTTAATTTTCGATTTTTCTATGTGATAATTGTTTTCATACCAAAAATAATTTTTTCCTTTTTTTTTGTTTTCTTTCATATTTTTCAGACGCAAAAGTGTCTCTTTGAAAAAGATCCACATAGGGATCGAAACGTTAGAAACATGTTTAAATAATTGCACATTTGTTGTTTTTCTAATAATGAACGAACCTAGCGCCGATATCATTCTATTTATTATAAATATCATTATTGTCTAACAAAATCTGTCGTCTAATCGTAATCGATTCGCAATTTGTATTTTGAGCTTCATTCGATAATTATCATCCCCTGGGCTACATCTGTTCATTCGTTAGATATTGATGTTAATTTTGTGCACTATGGAAATGGAGGATATTCGTACAATTTATCGTAAACAACTAATAAAAGCTCGTTAATATAATAGATTGTATGATATCGGCGCGCAGGTTCGATCTTTGATAGAAAAAACAACAAATGTGCAATTATTTACATGTTTCTAACGTTTCGATCCCTATGTGGATCTTTTTCAAAGAGACATTTTTGCGTCTGAAAACGAGAAAACAAAAAATAAATTTTCAATGTAATACCAAATACTTGAAAACAGCGTGGTTCCAGAAGGAACAAATAAAAGAAAACTAAAAATCATATACATACTTGCTGTATCAAAAGTGGACAAAAACATTTTTACAAAAATTTAAGGAGTTACAACGTGTGTGTATTTTATCCCATACCGATATCATACAATCTATTATACTATTAATTTTCGATCAAGAGGAATTTATCTATTAAAAGCTCGTTAATTTTGCCTTAAACGAGGATACCCTCAATTAAAAATAATTCCGTCGAACACAACAGGAAAAACTGATCTAATTACAACTACATTCTCATAAAGTGAACTGTAAACAATTGTTCTTTTGTAGAAGGTGAATTCTTCTCGATCGAAAATTTAGATGATTAAAGTTTAAATGATATCGGTGCCAGATTCGATCATTTTTAGAACAAACAACAAACGTGCAATTAGTACATGCTTCTAACGTTTCGACCCTAATTTGGATCTTTTTCAAAGAATCATTATTGCGTATGTCGCGTAAAAAGTGGACAATAATTTACAACAAATATTGAAGGTTGAAACTACTTCAACCTCGTGGTGGCAGATATGTAACTGAATATGTTCTTTTGTAGATTGTAAATAAAAATGATGGAATCGAAGGAGAAATTATCCATGACGTTCCGTAAAAACTTGTTTCCTCTTATCCCGACCCACTTCTTCGTTATTTACCTGGTCCGTTGAGCGACGGTTTAGGTTTAGATTCCCGGAGCGTGTTGCCGGAAAATACATATTGGTAGAACAGAATGGACGTCAGCGACAATAATAGTCCGGTGTAGCGGAGTCCTCGGATGTTTGATTTCCATTGTAGAATCTCTATGCCGACGGACAAGTGTTGACCAAGGCAAACCACTCCTGACCACTACTTTCTTCGACCTACTAACCGGAGAAAGACCCCTCCTCGATTACCAAAACACCGTTCCGCCTGAAGATGCCAGGGAGATGAAGGATCTTATCTCTGGTGTACGAATGTTTGTCGCGTGGATTAGCCGAGAGGCGATCGTATTATTCATCACATGTCGATTAGTATCGATCACATATTCAGCGATACATTTTTGCGGTGGTTGAACCACGGACTGACTATCCAAGCGTCAAATATACAGTGGCAGACGAAAGATAGATTCAAATTGAAATATCTGCATAGGGGTATTAATAACTTTTGATAACATTCTAATCTGGGGCTTTCTCGTTGCACTACGTACAGTGGGTAAAAAAAGTATTGGCACACTTTTAAAAAGGCGATAACTTTTTAAATATCGTATTATACGGTTTGAATTTTTTTGGGAAGCTACAGCAACTAGTTTGCCACAGGATGCGACAAAAATTTTTGTCAAAAATTTCAATTCATCGGAATTGTAGCAAAAATACTAAAAGTTGCAGTTTACAACTTTTTCATGTGGACCCACGTTGAAAATTTTAAAAATACGTTTTATAGACCTGTGTCAATTAAGCATATTCTGAAAATTTCCTCAAAATCGGTCGACGTTGCAATGAGCTACAAACGTTTAAATATGGTGAAAATTGCAGATTTTCACGATTTTCGGCCTTCAACTGCAGTGAATATAATGATTCTTGCATCCTTCAATCGTTGTCGTTGTTTTCCATATCAGCCGATTGCGATGAAACTTTCACAGGACATACAATTGACACAGATCTACAAAACGTATTTTTTAAATTTTCAATATGGGTCCACATAAAAAAGTTGTAAAATGCAACTTTTAGTATTTTTTTATAATTCAGATGAATTGCGATTTTTCACAAATATTTTTTTGCATCCTGTGGCAAACTAATTGCACTAGCTTGCCAAAAAAATTTAAATCGTATAGTACAATATTAAAAAAGTTATCGTCTTTGTAAGAGTGTCCGAATATTAGTGAGAGTCACTGTATAAAGAGTATTAACATCTTGTCTGTTCCACCATTAAACACTTTTAACATCATTGTTTTAACACATTACACGTGTTTAATCATCTTTGGTCAAAATGGTTGAATGTCAATTTATTTACCATTAAAAAAAATGGTATTTATACCAATGTGGTTTATTGAGCTGGGCAATTGTTTAATTTGAATTTACCGGCTAACATCGATTGAAAACTTGTCGATCATAGAATCTGATTGGTAGAACGTCAATACGCGTCGTTCCAATGTTTTTATGCTTGCTCTTTCCTGCTCTTTCCCTCAACGGTTGGTTGCTTCAGTTCAATGTAGACCAGCATGGAACTCAGTCACTATTTGCATTTTTGAAACTTTCTTTACACTTAACAAGTATGGTTCTTTAAAATATCATCTACAGTTTTGTTAATCTTGTGAAATACCCAGTACAATTTGTTTATATATATTTTCAGACGTATTTGCTCTTGAAAATGATCCACAACTGGACCGAAACGTTGAGCTAAATTTAATTATTGCTAATTTGCTTTTATTATTGATCGAAACAGTGCGTCCAGAACATATAATTGATTTATATAATGCGCTAATAATAAATTTAGTTCGATCTGTTCAATGTGCAAAAGTACATTGTAACGAGACGACTGTAGATTTTATAAAAATCAAATGAAGAGACAGTATATTTGATAACTGTGTGGAAAGTGTGTTATGGTAAATATAAGATACGAATACAATTAATTTTCGTAGCTACCAATTTTCCCTGTTTCAGTTTTGTCGTGTCCATTATTTAATAAAACGTAAATATTTATTAAAAAGTGATTGCTGCATTGAAATAAAATTTCAGTTCGTAAAAATTGTGGTGGTGATCGTATACATTACTGTTTAAACTTTCTTTTCTTCGCCACCGTAGTTCGACCGTTGCATACGGAACCAACGACCAGTTTGAAGGTCGGTGAAATGTCTCGGCTTTAATTGTAACGTGTAAAAGCGAACTGCACGTTCGATGAATGAAGAATTTCCGTCTCGCTCATTAAGGATGCACCGCGCGGACACCTTTCCTTCGTTATAATTTATAGCGGTAGAAATTGCTCGGCACGGAGTAGGGACTAATGATTAGGACGCGCGGCTATTGGGGTTTGTGTGCTGTGCTGGGGCGTGTGCAAATTTGTGTACATAGAATCTGCACGATTGTTCGCAGCTGAAAATACACTAAGCGCACGAAGCGAGGAACAATGTCCGGACGCAATAAACACAACTCAATTAACTTTTACCCATGCTCGTTACCGAGATGCAACTTGCTTGGAGGAAATGATTCGGGCAACGTGAAATTAGTCTCTAAATTTGACCTGCTTCCTATAATGATCTATTAACTGTTAAGGAGATCCAATCTAATTATAGGGCATAACATAAACAGGGACATAAACAGGATGGATAGATTTGCCAGTGTTAGCACTTTACTTACCGGAATCCTATTAATAAGATTAATTCAGTAGTAGTATTGTATCGAAAGCTTTAAAAAAGATTTTTGAAACATTTGGAGCACAGTCAATCTTTAGATCGATATGATTGGTTCATTCACAACAAAATTTTAAAACACCTTTCTACTCGTTTTCTGCTCGTCACATCGTGCAAAACCATCACAGGTAAAAATGAATTATAGTTTATCGAAGTAGAAAACTCAAGCTTTAACATGAGACCCGAATTATAGTTGTATTATTTTTTTTAGTAAAATTATCACACTTAAATGTCGACGATTTGTCTGAAATCGGAAAAATGCTAAAATAATTGTTGGATCCACTGTATTTCTGTATGGATGAACTAGAAAACTATAAAATTTTAAACATTCGATCCTACCGTTTCGATTGTAAAGTGCAAGTTTCCTTCTCGCGAAACATGTGAACGGTCGTGTAAGTAGTACGAATAGAAAATCGGTCCATCGAAACTTCTAGTTGAATGCGAACGTCGAGTTAACTCCGGTTAAGAAAACAGGAGTCTCGAACGCACGTACATTTTGCAGCATTTTCGCTTTATCTTTCGTTAAGTTTAGTTGATAATTCAAATGAATTTCTCTTCTGTCGATAACGAAGCTCTTTTATTTCCATTCCTGGAATTGCATCACACAGACAGCATAATCGATGCGATAAAATAATTAGTACTCGCTCGCGAGGATGAACCGATCGATCATCAGGATTCCCTGACGACCCTGTTATCCAATCTTGCGATCTCAGTGTTATCGTCGTGTGTTGAGTCATGTTTGTAACGGTTGAGCGTAAACCGTCCACGGAGGACCAAGGCTGGTACCAGTTGATCCGGAATTGGTTGACACCGACAGTTGTTGAACGAGCGACGAAAACGCTACTTCCTGGCAACTTTCGTCGTCGAAACGACAGCTCTAGAGTCTGGATCACCCGGGGGATCTCTGCTGGTGGGGAATCGTCGTCTCATTTACCTAGACTGTATTAGAATGCTTAATAATCGGAACGTCGAGCGAGGTAGGTGGTGGTGGCTTGACCGACTTTTAAAGAAACCTTTGGGGGGAGTTGGGCGGCAACTTCAGTTAGACATTGGCCTCCGTAAGACGAAGAGTCGGAAAAAAGAGCGGAAGGGTGCGACGAAGAGAGACGTTTTTTCCGAAGGATCGTCTGGCTACCGATCACATTTTTACCTTGGATTTCGCCCGTCAACGCACAGGTAAGTCTCCATCGTGTCTCTAACACTTGAAGAGCCGCCTCTTCTCTTTGTGGACACTTTCCTTCGAACCGCTGATGCAATCTTTTCATCAGATTCCGAGCATCGTAAACCCTCAACTTGTTAAATCCACGCCTGGTACTTGAATCAAAACGATTCACCTTGCTTCGCCGAACAATGTTTCTGTCAGCGTTGTTCTCTAGACGATATGAGTGAGAGAGATAAATGAAATCCAGTTTTTTTTCAAGATGATGTTATCAGCATGAGACAGGAGCGGTAGATTAAACGAACATACCGTGGCGTACTGTGCACCGTTCCCCGTGTTCTAACCGTATAATCACCGGCGCGAAGACAATGGGAAGCATGTGCGTTCGCAAACGTGCTTCCTTAATCGAGTCACCGAAGTACCCAGCTGAACGGCGCGCAACTCGTCTCTGACCATGACCGGGATTTAGGTCAACCGGTCGCCGACTGACGGAGAACTTCTAGACCTCGTGCGAGCCGGCACGGCGCGAATTCTCCGTTCGAAACTCGAGGCAGATATCGTTTCTCCCGCGTGCTCTCCTTGCTCGAAATGATTGCTCTCTAGCTACGCGAACGAACAACCACGCTTCACCCTTCGCGATACGTTATCTTCAACGAGCGTAACACGTGATCGTATTGTTCACACCGTTTTGCCGCATCCGGTATTTCCGTGTGACACGCTTCGCGGTTCCGTTAGCTTTCCTGTCAAGCAATTTGTGAGTGGCTCCGACTCTTATTCCTTCGGACCGAAAAAGAATCTTGTCTTGTGAATCTCTCAAGCTGCGCTCATACTGAAGGTAAGTCGATACGCGAACACCTGAAAAGGTCCATAGAATTTTGAAGATATGCGGCGTACAGCTTCCGTGACACCGTCCTCGTGTTCTACGCTGAAATATTGCTTAACCCTTGGACAGCGGAACTTGGGTTATTCATTTGAACCAGAGATTCAAATAACACTTTTAGGCCAAGAACAGGTCGTGGCCTGGGTCCGTAAATGCACCTCCGTTGAATGCGGAGAGCGGGCCATCGCAGGGAGCCTAATTGCGGTACTCTGGAAGGAAAAGAAGGTCCTTATAGGCCCTGGGCGGTGGGGTTTTAGTGGGTATGGCGTAGGCGCGAGGCCATATAATCCCCCAAATTGCATCAAAGGGGGAACCAAGCCCCATACTACCCTCTCCAACCAGCATCGGAGGAGAGGGTGTACTTGAGAGGAAACCCTTGAACAGAAAAAGGGATTCAAATAACACTGTAAATGGTCTTGAAAAATATCAAACTGTGTAATTATGGTTCAAGCGTTGACAGAAACATAAAGTTAAAATGATATCGGCGCCAGGTTCGATCATTTTTAGAAAGAAAACAACAAATGTGCAATTAGTAAATGTTTCTAACGTTTCGATCCCGATGTGGATCTTTTGATATATCATTTAAATATAAATGATATATTATATATTTATATTATCATATAAATAATGTATTATATGTTTATATTATCATATAAATGATATATTATATATTTATATTATCATATAAATGATATATTATATATTTATATTATCATATAAATGATATATTATATATTTATATTATCATATAAATGATATATTATATATTTATATTATCATATAGATGACATATTATATATTTATATTATCATATAAATGGTATATTATATATTTATATTATCATATAAATGATATATTATATATTTATTTTATCATATAAATGATATATTATATATTTATATCATCATATAAATGACATATCATTTCAAACATTTTTCAGACGCAATACTTATTCTTTGAAAAAGATCCACATCGGGATCGAAACGTTAGAAACATTTACTAATTGCACATTTGTTTTCTTTCTAAAAATGATCGAACCTGGCGCCGATATCATTTAAACTTTAATTATCCAAAATTTCGATCGAGAAGAATTCACCATTGACAGAAACAATACAAAAACCCGAAAAATAATCAATTCCGTGGGACCGTTTTAGTTTTTTCACTACCCGATCGTTGAAAACCATTATTGAATGGTTCCAATTAACCTCAGTCGTTAATTGTTAATTGTTAATCCAATTAACAGCAGTCGAGGGATGCCTCAGAATCACCACTAAAAATTACAGTAGCATTGTTCACAATATTGTATACATTATTAAAAACGTTGGTATGTAATCAATTACAACACATTCAAGTATTGTATGATGTATCATATCAATTTCATATCCATAAAATGAAAAAAATCATATACAATCGAATTATTATACATGGAAGAAATGTTTAATTTTCAAGATGAAATAGCTCCGACTGCATAGAGTTAGGATGCTGTACGAGGGACAGTATTTCCGAATACAATGGAACAGTGTCTTTTGAAATATCGCAAATCTCGATAATATAGAAAATTGTTGTAATCGATAATATAGGAACGTTGATTGCATGGTCGGTTTACATATTTTAGCGAACCCACCACGGGAACGATGGGCTCGCGTGTTTTGCGTATAGAGCAACTGTAGGAGACATTCATCGCATTCTTAATCCTTACGTTGCAGAAGAAACAAGAAGATGCGGCTGTCGGTGGTTTTCGAGTTACTGTTGATTCTGCTGTTGATCGCGTTCGCAGCTTACGGCAGAGTTATCGGTAATAATACTACTCTTTATATTTGTTTTGATCAATTTCTCCGCTGAAAGGGAAGCAAAGATAATAAGTATGTTAGTTAGTATATCAGAGCTCACTGCTTACTGTCGATGACATACTGTGGAAGAGGGTTTATTCACGCTTCGTTTCCCCAAGAGTCAATTTACCTGTACAACGTGTAATCCACTTTCACATGTTTTGTTACGTAAAATAGTAAATATTACTTAGATTTGTCTAATTTGTACTTGATAGACGTGATTAGGGTGTCATGCAGTCGTTTGGATTTAACCTTTGCAGATTCAGTGATCCGATGATTTTCTTTTTGTCATTGGCTTGTGAAAATTAATTGAACGTGCAATGAAACAAATAAAAGAAATACAATTCGCAATCTAGTCATAACATTTTACGAAATAGTCATCGAAAATCTTGGTTTCAGCCTCTCATGAATTAGTACAATATACGCTGCCTGTCAACCAATTAGTTTACCTGCCCATAGCATTAAGAGGTTTAACATCGAAGGCAGTAGCAAAGTTGAAAATTTTCTATAGATCAGAACCAGACCGAGCAACGAGCCATCAACAATAGTTCCAAGCAGAGCAACGTCGGTGTATCGACGCTGTCGTTAAAACAAGCGACCGATAATGTCAACAGATACTGCACTTGCAACGAGAACATATGCAATTGTTGCCGGGACTTTCATATACCGTTGGTGCAACTGCAGGGACCAGGTAATTATTTTCTGATTTGATGAAAGATGTTAGAACGCGGACATTAGAAAGTATAACAGTTGAGATAACGACATAACGCATCCGCGGCACGTTATACTTGTTTCTTCAACTGTGCCCGCGGAAGAGCTAATTGCATGACATGGATTCTTTGATTTTAGGATGCGCGTCCTTGCAGTATCTCCAAGGGGACAACTTGGCGGTTCAGCTTAGCTTCGGCGACAACATCTTGACCAGCACTATTGTAAATGGTAAATATTTTTGTTAAAGTTTCTTCTATCCTGATTAATCTCCATGTAGGATCTTTGGGAACTAATTAAGATTGTCAAAGAAGAAACGACAGGACTATATGGATATTGTCTAGTATAGAAATAAATTCCCCGCGTTTACGAAAATAGCTAATCATCCGAAAAGTGTGTTACTCGTTGCGTGATTCTTTCAACTCCCCCTCGGAATTTGAGAAACTCGTTTCGACTTTCACCGATCCTTCGTACACAAAGGCAAACGGCAGATTTTGTCGGTCAGAAGTTCGCAGTATATAAACATCGGATACTTGGCGTCGTGTCAGAACAAACTTATTCATAACGCATAGGCGTCGCCTGGCCAATCAACGTGTCCGGATCGATCGCGCGCGCGCCAAGGTGAAAGTTGCGCATACATTAAATGATCGCACAAAGGAATGCGTTTTCTAAAAGGTTAGATCTGTCCAACTAATAACGGCACCGGCCTGATTTTCAGGAAAGAGTCCAAAACCGGTGTGCGTACCGTTACCCGGAGGATTCACGAAATTCTGCGGCAGGATCTACTCGATCCAACGGGAAGCCAAGAACCACTTCAAAGCCTGTCTCGGATTGGAGCTGCAATCATCGACGGAACTGGAAGCCAGTTTACGAGTCAGCTGCTTTAGGTAGTTAAATTAATGTTATTCAATTTTTCAACATCAACGGAAAGGCTAAAAATTTTCTTGTAAAATGCTTCGAATGGCCAGAATGGTCAGCTCCAATGTAGCTTCATGTTCCCGTATAAAAAATTTAGAAAGCAGTACACTATTAGTGAATGACGACGCTTAACCCTTTGGTTACCCTGGACGAGATATCTCGCATCCCCACCTAGACACTATAGACAAATATATTTTATAAGTAACTTTATCCTGTTTTTTAAAAGGGAGAAATGAATGAAATCTTTATTAAAATATTATTTCTTCCTAAATGCTTTTAAATCTTTTTAATACAGATTTCATTAATTTCTCCCTTTTACAAATCAGGATATACAGGGTGTTCGACTACAGGTGGGAGAAAATTTAAGGGTTGGTTCTTAACGATGATATAAGACGAAAATGAAGAATAAAAAAATTGCGATTTCGGCTTCGTTATTTAGCTATTAACAACGCGACAATCACGTATCAAGTGACAGATGCCTGCATACCTTGGTTCTCATTTGGGGCCCCAGCGAGGTGACAATGTTTAATAAATTGTTGGACAACATTGAGCTCTTTGACGTACACAAAGTACACTTTTGTTAGACGCGTTGTTGATTTTTAATTGTTAATAGCTAAATAATGAAGTCGAAATACCAATTTTTTTATTCTTCATTTTCGTCTTATATCATCATTAAGAACCACCCCTTAAATTTTCTCCCACTTGTAGTCGAACACCCTGTAGTTGCTTATAAAATATATTTGTCTATAGTGTCTAGGTAGGGATGCGAGATGTCTCGTCAAGAGCGTTTATCGGGAAGTATCGGGGCGCGAGATATTCTCGTCCAGGGTAACCAAAGGGTTAAAACAGCTGACTACTCTACTGAGTAAAGATATGTAGCATATTCTTTGAGACTCTTATCGCAATGCTTCATTCAAGAAACTATTTGTTCCCACAGATTTGGTCCTGATGGCCTGAAGCTACGCCCAGCAGAGCCTCTGCCAGTGGTAGAAACAGAATCGCCGGAAGAAGACGACGACGATGACATCTTCGGTCTGGGTGCCGACGATGATGACGAAGAGGACGACGATGCTGACAACCCTTCGGAGATTTCTCCACTGACTAACTCTGTACCGGATTCATCAGCCGAGGAAGACGACGATGACGATGACGACATTCTTGGATTCGGAGCTCTACTGGACATCATTACCGGAGACGATGAAACTACCACGAAGAAACCGAAGGGTACCACAGCCGCACCTCTTCTTCAATTTACGATTCCGCTTCTGACGAAGCCTACGCCCGCGACGCCTTTGAATACTGACCAAGCGGTAATCGTTGGAGATAACGCAGACGACAATAGCAATGACGATAACGAGTATATTCCAGATCAGAGTATTCAGTCAGAAGACAACGTCGCGGAAGACAACGTCTCGGAGGACTCGGACGAGTTCTCCGTTACCGAACCAGTCAACGAGTTCGAGGACACTGTCACCGAGGGGTCGAATAAAGTGCTAGTATACGCGAAGCCAGGAAAACTCCCAACGAAGAAGGTGACGGTGTCGCAAGTCAACAAGAAGCCTAGTCTCGCCAGTCCAAGCATCAACGCGATCGAAACCGAGACGGAGCAGAAGAAGAAACCTGTGAACAAACCGGTTAAAGGAGACGACGATGATGACGACGACGATGATGACGATGATATCTTAGATGACGACGACGACGAAGCAGAATTGCTGAGTGACGCTGATGATGATGAAAAAGACAGCGAGGAAGAAGATGAGTACGAGGACGAGAAGGAAGAGACGGAACAAGAGACTGCTGAAGACGAAGACGAGAAAGCTGAAGATCTAGACGATCTAGTCGATGACGATGACGAGGAGGAAGATGCTATGATCAGTGCGCTGGTTTATGGCGATAAGGAGAATGTCAAAAAGAGAAAAGTGAAGAAGAACCATGAAAGCTCAGATGCGGACGATGACGATTACGAGTTGGGTCTCAGTGGACTTTTGGCGAGGAGCAGGCATTCGAGAAGCGGTCGCCAAAGCAAAGTCATGAGGCTTTGAGTTCACGACTGTTCTCGCACCAGTCATTCGATAATCGGGACTCTTTAGATCCGTCGATTAGACAGGATTCTCGTCATGGAGAAATTTTGTCGACTAAACGGGTTACTGTTGGCTAGATTAAGGAATATTGGAGACTGATGAATTCTTTCTTTTTTTATTAATGATTATCGACAAATATGAAAAGAACGTTCAAAATATTGATACAAAGACGGGAATCGAACACAATCAGACGAGTCGCAATCGTCGTCGGCGACCTCAGCCATATCGAATTACTCGATTAGTATAATACTCTATTATTTAAGATGTGCACGTATTTATATGTATTTATTTAATTAATTTATTGAAATTGTAATTAAACGAATTGAATAAAAGTGTACTTTTACAGAGTTTATTTTCTTCAACTGTGTTCGAACACGTGAGACGCGTAGATATGAATCCTTGTGATACTTATAATTATTCAGATAGATGCAGAATGAGACTTCGCTCGAAAAAAATCTATTCACGATTAAAATACCTTATCGCAGTTATATATTATTATTATATTATAGCAACTTACTGCGAATGAAAATTGAACAGAAATCGTTCTAATATACCGATTATTCAATAAAATGATTAGTATTAAGCATTTTTACGAAACTTGCTATGAATTCCTGCAAGTTTTTCGAGTCGTATTCCAAACGTGAATTCTATTTATAGTAAAGTATTAGTTGCTTGACTAGTCCCAGCACGAGGATAACGTCTACGGAATCCAAAAAAGAAAATAGAGGTGACGAACAACACTGGACGGAAGTACAAAAACATTAATACATATACACACTTACGTAGGAACACTTCGAATCCCACAGGCTTGCTTTCTATCGAAAGTTTATGTATAATTAATGAGGGTCAAGACCCATCGTGGAGTGGTCGAATCTCAGCCTAATTTCAGTCTGCAACCAGAATCGATCGGCATCGGACGTTTCTCTTCAGGAACCATGTGGGCCAATATGTTGTGTGTTTTTGTATTGTTCCTCGCAGTGCAAAACGTTCACAGTGTTAAGTTGGACAATAAAATTGTTAGTACCGGCAAAAGTTTGGATATAGGTAAATAGTCAGTTTTATTAAGCGAAAACAAATTTAATCGATCAATCATATCGGAAACACTTGTATTTAACAGATCTTGCCAAATATACTGCCGTGTATTATAATCCGGCGACTGGTGTCAATCTCAAGCCGGAAAGGGAAGATTCTAGCAGAGATCCGTTGTCAACCAAGATCGCGTATCGAGGTCTGCCCTGCCAATGCGAAAATCTCCAATGTAGCTGTTGTACCGGTGTTAATCTGACCTCGATTAATTTTAATCGTCGTGCGTGCACAACATTCACCTACGACCCCTCAGCATTAACTCTTAACATGGCACTCACCATGAACGAAAGAGAAATCTATAGCAATACCTTGTCTGGTAAGTTACTTGATAGATTTTCAAATTTAAAACGTAGACGTCGTTGGCTGCACTTGTGAAAAGTGATCGTTCTTGTTATTTCGTTGGAAAAAATATTATACGAAAAAAAACGTGATATTGCTTTCTGTAAATAAAATAGTTTATATCGATCGTATTATTGCTCATAACAATTATTAAACGATTTCAGCGCTACGGTTCGATCATTCAAAGTGGATGGTTATTTTTTTCTTAGCATTGATCGAACCGTAGCGCCGAAATCATTTGATAATTGTTATTGCTTTCTATAATTTATAAAAGTCCATCTTTATTATTACTGTAGCTAGAAACCCGCCACCATTGTGCGCCCCAGTGCCCTATCTACCTTTCGTGAACTTCTGCATTCGTTTCTTCGATTTACACACCGAAGGAAGAAACCTTCACGCTTGCATCGACTTGGAAACTCGTATTATTGGCTCGCCGATCTTGACCTTGCACTTCAATTGCGTGAAAGTCGGTGTCGATGGAATCTCTTGGGCGCAAATCGGGAACATTACCGATGCATCGACTCTTGAGATGCATACACTAGTAGAGGAACCGGAAGTGTACGACGAGGTGGAGTTCGAGCAGCAAGATCTGGAGGCTTATGTGAACTATACATCGACGCTGAGTCCTGAAGAGGAAGCACAAATTGGGCAGCTTAAACTGTGACCATGAACAAATATATATAATTATAAGAAGTATCCAAATTAATTTATATCAACTATTTAACTGATATCGATCGGTACAGACATTATCTACAGGTGTAACAAAAGCCTTGACGAAAGTTATTGATAATGTATATATTTACTGATCGAAATCATATATTTATTCATTTTTCTAAAGACTGCTTTACTATGCAGGTACTTCAATATTATGTACATATTTTCTATATAAGTTGAACAATTAGGCCACTATATATTTGCATAATGTGCATATTTGTCTTTAATCTGCTTACAATGTCAAATCTTCATGGTTTTATCTATTGACAGGTGGTTTTCTTGTCCCCACATTATTTCACATTCTTTTTTACTCTCGTTCTATCAAAATTTTGGTTAACATTAATATAGCTTTGCATTATTATTCGTTGAAAAACTTTCGTGAAATCTTTGAGATCTTATCATTTAACCCTCGGACAACGGATCGTTTTTGTAACTGTAAAATTGATATGTTTATATTTATATTGTAGACCCAGTAGTCTCTTTGATATTTATAATGTGACAGCTTTTCCTTCAGCCCTTAGAAATTGATAATTGTATGACGATTTTGATACTGGGTCAAAATATATCCTAACACCGCTGCCGGAGAGTAAGAAGTTAATTTAATATTTAATATTGTAACTTTTGAAGCGTAATGTTAAGATTGTAAATAAGGTGTTATCTCAATAAACGAACAATAATTTATACATATTCATATATCCCTACGAATGTACTTTCGATTTCCGTGGTAAAACTTGCCTGCCGCATCTTCTTCCGGAATCTAGTTTCCAGAAAAGTTTATCAAACGATCGAATATGGATAAACGGCTCCAGCCAAACCTAAATTTCTCCGGAAAACGAGGTCACGGTAAAGATATCCGTTAACCGGTCAGTCAAGTTCCAATCGTTCTTCGAAGATGTCCTCTCGTGGCGACTGAATTTGTAGACAAACAATGAAGAACTATTGCTTGCTTTTCTTCGTTTTTTTAATTACCCAAAGTTCCGCGCAAAGGATCAGCGAATGGGTCGTTGAACAAGAAGAGAGATCCGAGAACTCTGTGAATAATGTACTTTCAAGGGAGGACTTCAGGAAGACAGTGGAACTGGCGAGATTGCTGAAACAAGCGAGTAATACTGCTACGAATCAGAGTACTCAGGTCACCGCGACTAGGCAAGGACCTTGCCAATGCGGAGGAGGACTATGCGGGTGCTGCTCCAGGATTCTGTTTGACACCTGGAAACAAAAGGCTTGCGTGAATGTGACCTACGACGCAGACGAGTTCAGCTTCACTGCAAAGGTTTCAATGAACGATAGAGTTCTGTACACGAGAACGATTTCCGGTGGGTTGATCAAATACGGCGTTCAACATCTGCCTTATTTAATTCTCTTGTTTCTGTTGCGCTTACGAAAGGAGACTTTAAAAATTTGATCAATATTTTGTTATCACCGTTTCTTGTTCTAGCTGGTTCCTAAAGTATATTGAAATTTGCGTAAATGATATTCTCAGCGCTGCGATAAACCATTTTTCTCAATCGAATCATGACATGAGTGGTTTTATTACGTCTATCACATTAGAAGAACTAATTTATTAAAGTAGACCCCAGACAGCGCTGTTGAAGTAAATTTAATAACATCAAGTTGATTGAACACTTTCATGAGCGGAAATTGTTTCAGGGAAGAATCCTCGCCCAATATGCGTGCCAGTGCCACGACTGCCGATAGTTAAGGCCTGCATTAGATTCTACAACATTTATTTCCAAGGAAGAAACATTCATATGTGTGTGAACATGGAAGGCAAATTTCGAGAGACCACCTTGTTCAAGGTAAGTCGTCGAAGTCCAGATTATTCGAGCTATGAGATTTCCCGTTAGTCGATTCATTGTGGACGTACACATTTCCAGGTCGGATTAGATTGTCTCAGATTCGGCTCAAACGGCTTAGCTCTGGTTAAACCAGAGGATGGAGGTGGAATAGGTCAAGTAGAGATCTTGCCAGATGACGACGACGATGCAGAAGAAGAAGATTACGATTACGATGACGACGATAATGACGATGACGACGATGACGATGACGATATACTTGATTTATGAAAAATCGCAATATTTCCTCCATGACTATTGGGAACACTTTAATATCACAACTATGCGCAATTGGTGCCATTTTCAACGTGGAACTGTCTATTTATTATACTCTTTTTGTATTGAAAGAATAATCTAATTATATTATTTATTATTCCTGTACTTATCATTTAATTGTTTCATATTGCTTCCATTTTTTACCAAACTCAATCGTTCACTTTATAAGAATCTAGATAAGATATTTATTAAATTGTTTATAATGAACCCAGATATTAAATTCGCAGTTTAAATGTAGGTAATGTACTGCGTTCAATAAAAGATTACGAGATAATTGATTTTGTTTGAGCCGATTGCCGACATTAAACAATAGATATCAGTTCGAGAGAGAAAGTGCTGAATAGGCATAATAAACAGGCAGTAAAAACATTATTGTTTTGTTATATCAGTCATCATCCTGCACTTTCTATAGGGAAATCACCGACCCGAGAATGAATCTGACAATATTGTTTAGTAGAATAACAATCGCCGGTGGTGCTCGCTGGAATCGTGAGAAGTGCAACCTGTATTGGTCATCGAGTTGTGAGTACACCATAGTAAAACATGCATTGGAACACTCTAAGCATGAATTTTAGAATGTGCAGTGTCCTAATTTCGTTTTGGTTGCATTTCTTCTTTCACTGGCCCATTACTATCACAGAAGAAAGTTGGTTTCTTTATTATATCTGCGTCCTTGTTTCGTGATCGTTTCTATTCTTTTTCTTATTAATAGAAAATTGCACTTATATATCGTTAAATGTGTAATAGGGTTTCCAATTACGAATGGATTTTTGGCTTACAAAACCGTGACGAGCATTCGGCCAACTTGCACCTGTTCGTTAGCTTATGCGTGTTCTTGTTGCCAAATTGTTACCATTTTATTCATCAAAGCTGAGAAAAATCGTAAGTATATAATTATTTAATTTAGTAGCGTTTATTATTCACAGAGTCATTACTTTTTTTGGTCATCTACATTGTCATCTACAACTAATTTTTACAGTGTGCATTAATTTCATCTATCAGGGAAACGGAGTAAGAATCGACGTGACGTTAAATTCGGATATTCTAAAATCCAGAAAAGTTACAGGTGACGGCAATTTAGTTATTTTTCAAAATACACCTTTTTGGGAACTGATTTTTTTGGTTTGCAGATTATAGGCCACTGAAATTTTGCATTGATATACCGCGCTGTATTTTCTCGACCGCGTGCATAAACGTTTTGGAACTTAATCAGTTCTCTAGGTAATATTTTGATATTTAGATGGTCTCAAGTGTGTAGTCATTAAATATATTTTTTAAGGTCGATTACGGCTTGCCTTCGACTGGACATCTACTCGAAAAAACGAATATGGCAACTGAATTACGATTGTGTTAGTATATCAACAGTTCCTGCAGCAATGACTATTGACACTACTAAAATGATGGGCAATGCTCCTGCAGCTACAACTACTACAAGTACTACAGCTACAACTAAAATGACGGCTGCAACAACTACAGCTACAATTAAAATGATGGCTGCAACAACTACTACAATGAAGCCTGAAATGCCAGCAATGTCCAGCAGTCAGATGACGATGACTACAATGAAAACAGCGACTATCGCTACGAAAACGACAATGATGTCTACGATGATGTCACTTAGAGTAGAAACCGAAGAAACGACACCGGATGTGGAATTTATAACAGTACCAGGAAGTGAAACGACGATTATAGACATTGATTGATTAATCTTTAAGATTAGTCTTTGAAATAACGTTGCCAAAATGAAATTATTAGATTTTATTACTAACAATCAGTTGTTGATTAATAGATAATAATTATTTACATTGAATAATTCTCAGACATAGTATGAAGATTATTGATTATGAAATTTGTAAGATGTTTTATATGCTTAAAAATAATATTGATTAAACAAGAGTCTGAATGTACATTATCGCTTTCTTTCAAATTTCCATTTGTATATTGGAGCAGAATTCTTTGTGCCCTTAACCATTAATTTAGGTTTAGTAATTTTCTTGTCTTTCAGTGCTCTTTGCATTTCTAACTTCTGCTGTACAATAGTTAATTCGTGTTCTCTGTCGATCCTCTTTTGTAACTCCTTGTACGACATGTGTTTTTGCTGTTCAATTTTACTCAAAGTCTTTTCATCAATTTCTGGTATCTTCATGTTCTTTAATCTGCTTAACTTAGGTCTGTTTGTGCGTCTATTTACTAATGCTGGATGCGTGTCTAACCTTTTCGCTAAATCAAAGTTCTTTATTTCTTCTGAATCATCCAAGAAGAATATGTGTTTATTTGGAACCTCGTTTACAGCATCGATCATATGTAATTGACTTTGAAGCTTATCTATCTTTTTGGCTTCTATAGTTCTTTTGTGAGTAACATAACGAATATCTTGAGTTTCCATTAGTTGTATCTGGTCTGGAGTCGAGGAATCATCTTTGCTCTTTCCTCTATGCACTCCATTCTCAATCTTAGAGTTAATCATGCGAAAGTAAAATTCATCAGGATTTTTATTTAAAGCACGTTTCCGTAGAAGTTTCAATGTTTGTTGTTTTTCTTGGTAGTCTTTGGCCCTAGCAACATAATCTTTCTTCTTTTCCAAAATACCTAAATGCTTGCGAGAATCAGGTTGATGTCTCTCTCTATGAGTTTTCTGTGTTGATTTGGCTGCTTTCTTCCACGAAGACATGATCTTTCTATATCTAAAAGAAGTTAATTATATAAACAATGTAAAAATGCTGAATTATTATCTCGAAAGAAGACTTTCAGAAAAATTTTTAAATTATGCAATAATATATGATGAAAATACGTACCCAAATACTCTTTATAAAGAAAGTTGTTTTAATTTATTGCTAATGGAGCGTAACACTAAAGAACATAACCACGTTTCTGTTTACAGTAGGCTATTTACAGGTATTTACCACTGAGTACCACCACAGACGACATATAGGAATAGACCAGAAACCCAATGTATTTCGGTGTCCGTCTGTATTACCCAAAATCCGTCGGTATTGGTGCGCTAATACCCCACCAGAGACCCCACATACCATTTAGTATCAATACCCAACGTTGCCGATAAAACACCATTTTTGAGCATTATTAGCTCGAAGAAAAAATTGTGTAATTCATTCGCAATGCGAATTTCGCATTGATTTGGCTGATAATTAATGTTATTTTTTTATATTAACGCATTCCACGCATTGAGAACAAAAAATCAAAAAATAATTGAGTAAGATATCTTTTCTATTACATAAAATAGTTCTGTCACGCTAAAACGCCGAGCGGGTTGCCTACCGAAGGAGTACAGAAGATTGATGGGAGGGTTGCCTTCCGAAGGGGTACAGAAACTTGTCGAGCGGGTTGCCTTCCGAAGGGGTACAGAAAATTGTCGAGATGGTTGCCTTTTGAAGGGGTACAGAAACTTGTCGAGCGGGTTGTCTTCCGTAGGGGTACAGAAAATTGTCGAGCTGGTTGCCTTCCGAAGGGGAACTGAAAATTGAGAAACGGTGAGAAACGGAGGGAGAGAGCGTTACAGAGAGAGAGAGAGAGTGAGCCTGGCGCCGCGGGGGTTGGCGAGCGAAGCGAGTATGGGACGTAGCCCCCTAGTTAAATATATAATAATAATACTGCTTTCATTCAGAAATCAGAATTAATGGATAGAAATAGAAACGTTACAAATATTTTACAATGTTAACTGAAAATAAATTAAGTTCTATCAGAAAGGAACTGAGAGTGCTCACACCTTTGTCTGAAGTTGCCTCCACTTTCTGGCACGCTCACGCTTAGCACGGAACAGCTCCTATACCAGCGGTAGAGCCCACTAGATATGCGATAGAATATAAGTTATATATATATATATATATATATATATATATATATATATATATATATATATATATATATATATATATATATATATGAACAATATCAACACTTTATGTATGGACATAAAATTAATAAATATAAACAATGTCATAAAGAAGCGCTTATATTGATTGAACCACCTACTCTTCCCGAATGTCTGGCTCAACACTGAATTGTATTACTCAAATTCCGAATACCTTTTATGATATCATGCTCTCCTAATACAAAGTTCAATTTTCAAGGAAATCGAAAAATTTTCACAAATTTTCGACCGTCTAGCTTGACGTTGATTTGTACTACTGAATTTTCGAAAATTTTCGAACGTCTGACTTGACGTTGACTTGTACTACTGAAATTCTGGATACCTCCTTCGATATCATATTCTCCTAATACAAAGTTCAATTTTCGAGGAAATCGAAAAATTTTCGGAAACTTTCGACCGTCTGACTTGACGTCGAGTTGTTCTACTGAATTTTCGAAAATTTTTCAAGCGTCTGACTTGACGTCGACTTGTACTACTGAAATTCCGGATACCTCCTTCGACATCATATTCTCCTAATACAAAGTTCAATTTTCGAGGAAATCGAAAAATTTTCGGAAATTTTCGACCGTCTGACTTGACGTTGGGTTGTACTACTGAATTTTCGAAAATTTTCGAGCGTCTGACTTGACGTTGACTTGTACTACTGAAATTCTGGATACCTCCTTCGATATCATATTCTCCTAATACAAAGTTCAATTTTCGAGGAAATCTAAAAATTTTCGGAAATTTTCGACTGTCTGGCTTGACGTCGAGTTGTTCTACTGAATTTTCGAAAATTTTTAGCCGTCTGGCTTGTCGTTAACTTGTACTACTGAAATTCAATTTTTCGGGAATTTTTGAATTTCATGAATACAAGTCAACGACAATTCAGATGGTCGAAAATGTATGAATAGTTTCCAAAATCGAGAAATATGACTCTAGTAATAGGAGTATAAGATGTAGGAGGAGACGGCACGAAATTCAGAACACCGAAAAACCTGAAGTTTTGTCGAATTTAATTAATTCTGCTTTACTTTAAATTTTCGAAGATGTTAAGCTAATTCTGCTATCGCATATTCATGTAGAGAGTAGGGAGGAAAGAACACATTAAGTATTGTAACTAATATTCTTTATTTTTCATCAAAAAGTTACAATATTATATGTATGTGTATTGTGGCGAGGTGAAATTAACGTGTCTAGCAGCATTGTGGAGACGAAGATACGAATATCGATGCGAATACGAATGTAGGTAGTTTCTCATCAGGCAGCGGCAGCTAATTTTTATTTCAATCAGCGTAATCCTCGTCAAATTCTGCATCAGAGAGGAGTGTAACTTACTGCGTACTGAAGTGCTAGGAACAGAGAGGAACACAATTAGCACACGATGATTACATAGACATTCGGGAAAGTAATAGAATTATAGAAGCTCGAGGCTCGAAGCAAATATTATTCGCATTGTAAGAAATATCAAATGAACAAGGTTTAATATTATATTTTGTTCTAAGGCAACGTGATATTGCAAAATGTTATGGAAAGGAATAGGTTTGAAATAATCGTGGATATTAATTTACTCTCTAGTATGCAATATTAACGAAAATTTAAAGTGTGCAGCTATTAGCTCGACATTATCCTTTATTCGTAAGATACTAGAAGTTCTTACGAATAGAGGATAATGTCGATTGCCCAGGTCTCACCACGAGGAGGTTGCTGCACAAGAGACCCGGAAAGGGAGTCAGAACGAATGCAATATTCCTTCTGGCTCCCTTTCTTACAACGACGAAACTTATACTAATTTACGCAGGTACGTCGAGTAATTATCGCGGAGCAAAAGGTGTGAATCGGAGAAGAAGTCACCGATCCACTGGGACCAAAGGCGAATCAGGCAGAAGGCTCTGATTCTTTCAAAGAGAAAAACTTGGGTAACGCGATGGTCGAGAGGAGTTCGACTACAATACCAACTACTCCAACCACCTGCCGCCAGAGACGGACGTGGGTGGAAAATTTTTACGAGAGAGTGGTAAAGAGCCAAACAACGCGTCTCGGCCCCCCCATTCAAATAATTTATTGCGAACTCCCGTACCAATTAATCTGGTACATACTACTTACGAGCAAAGCATCCGACACAGTGGAAGACTGTATCAGAGTAAAAAGGAAATGAGCAAAATGAAGTTAAGGCGATAATTACTCGACGTATTTACAACGACGATACAGCATCTTAATAACTTACAATTCATGATAATCTACATATACATATAGTTCCGTGACGATTTGCTTTCTCACTGACGAGATCTTCTCAGTGGCCTTCTGCACCGATAAGATCACTTCGATGGCCTTCTATTTCTCAATTCAGCCAGAATATATCCTAGAGGGCGTAAGAGGACACCGAAATATTCGAGTGACACGAACTCCCGTAAGGCTGGTAGTCTCGTCGGTGGTTCCCCTCTGACCCAACATACCATTTAGTGTCAACACCCAACGTTACCGATAAAACACAATTTTTGAGCATTACTAGCTCGAAGAAAAAATTGTGTACTTCATTCGCGAAATTCGCATTGATTTGGCTGATAATTAATATTATTTTTTTATATTAACGCATTCCACGCATTGAGAATAAAAAAATAAAAAAATAATTGAGTGAGCATATTAAATATATAATAATAATACAGCTTATTTCATTCAGAAATCAGAATTAATGGATAGAAATAGAAACATTACAAATTTTTTTTGCAATGTTAACTGGAAATAAATTAAGTTCTATATAAGCTTCTAATACCCTCTTTTTATGGCGAACGGGCAGAATTCTCGTAAGAGAACCACTTCACGATTGCACTCTCCGATGATTTTCGGATGTATTGAAAAGTCGTAATCAGACAACGTTGCGTATTTTCGACTTGACTTTGACAACGCTGTAGACATACGTTCGCAGATATTTTTGCTAAAATAAAAGGTCATTCATTGTGTTTCATTATATTATTGTGCAAAACGGAGGGCCTCCTGGTAATATTTGCAACAGGCCCCGCGCTGGCTTAATCCGGCACTGACTGTAGAAATTTTACCAGTCGAACCCGAGTCGAATTGGTTTTAGTTCTCGAATTCACCGTTCTCAAAGCGTAGAGGACGCTAAAATCACAAGGTGTTGGTACTAAAGATTCCTATGGACACCAATTCCATCCTTATGGTGTCAGATCTTTACTCCAGTTCTGTTATATCAGTGCAGAATACTCTCTGGCACTATCGACCAATCGCTGAGGACTTAGTTCGATGAGCACTCTCATTTCCTCTCAGAGTTGATCAGTGTGAACTTGTCAGTAGTTGTCCGTAGTACCAATTTTGTAAAATATAAGAAATCAGCATCAGTAGTTGCATTGTAAACTGATTGTAAACTGTTGTAAACCAACTGGTAAATGTAAACTAACATTGAAAGCATAGTTGGTAGCTCTTGTGTGTACGATACATACCACGTGCTTTTAAATGAAATAGGTTATACAGTATAAGAAGTATTTTTAATATATCATGTCATTTTTCATACGTAAAAATCAAAGTACTGTAGCAAACAAGAGAAAGGTATGTTTTACGTCTACATTTGGGATTATATATTACAGAATTATTGTTAACCAAATATTCTTGATGATCTTCTAGTTTAATAGTCATGCTGCAAAGACGAAGGGGAAGAAAAGCATAAAGAAATCTGTACCCAATGACAATGAAAGTATTGCTAGTACAGATGAAGAACTTGCAGAAGAAAATGAAGGGTATGTACATTACAGTAAACTTATATTAACACAATTGAGGTATCCTTATGCGATACTTTCATTGGCGTTTGTAGACGTCGGTATCGAGAGTACGAAAGTGAGGAGGAAGAACAAGAAACTGCACAGGAGAAGCGTATACGACTGGCAAAAAAATATTTAGAACATATTGAAGAAGAAGGTAATCTTTCAAAGAGATATTTCAAGAACATTATATATCATCACATTCTAACTTTGGTTTGATGAAATATAGAGAGAGATAGAGCAGAATTTGAGCAGGGAGCCGTAACAAAAAGGTTACACGAAGAATATTTAGAAGAGAAAGGACGGTTAAGGAAAACTGTAGCATCAAATTATGTTGGTCACGACGAGCCAATCATTTTGAAGTGTAAAGAGCATAAAAGTTCTATTACCTGTATATGCCTATCTAGCAATGGAAAGTTTTTATACTCTGGCTCAAAGGATGGCAGTTTAGTGAAATGTATATTACCTATAATTTAATCGCTAACGAATGTATGACTCTTTTCAAATTACTTTATCTTATGTTGTATTGTACATTAGGGTCCTTAAAGGAAAGAACCAAATTAAAATCCATCAAAGGAAAGAGAAAGAATCAAGAAGGAGGAATGAAATGTGTACAGTGTATGGCTATTAGCACTGATAGCAAATTTTTGGTGAGACTATATAAACAAATATTGTAATATAATGTATTTAAATATAAGAGCATACATAAATCACTGTTCTTTTCTTTAAAGGTAGTAGGAGATAGTGGTTGTAAAGATGTTAAAGTACTTTGTGCGGACACATTGAATCATATAAAGAATTTGCAGGGTCACAGAAGTAGTGTGACTGGTCTGGTTTTTCGTAAAGACACGCATACGTTGTATTCTGCTTCTGAAGACAGAAGCGTGAAAGTATGGAACTTGGATGACATGGCATATGTTGAATCTTTGTAAATATTCTTTTTTAAAAACCATACATTTTATCTCGTCCACATTTTGAAATGCTATTGTTTCAACTTTTTAATAGATTTGGGCATCAAAGTGGTATTACGTCGATAGACGCACTGGCACGGGAACGAGCCGTTACGAGCGGTGGTTTCGATGGGACAGTTCGAATTTGGAAAATCGTCGAAGAATCACAGCTCATATTTAATGGTCACGGTGGCAGCATAGACAGCGTGAAGCTTATAAATGAAGAAAATTTCTTCAGTTGTGGAGATGATGGACAGTTGTCGGTTTGGGGCTGTTTGAAGAAGAAACCTCTGTGTTCTGTGCCAAACGCGCATGGGAGGGACGAGATGAATAATCAGCCAATGTGGATCTCGAGTATAACTGCATTACTCAATACAGATTTAGTCGCATCAGGTATCTCATATATTTTCCTCAATACATTTATATTCCGCAACATGATTTAGAGAAGGAGTGATAAATATTTTGTACTTGAAATTGCAGGTTCGCGAGACGGTTCTATAAAATTATGGCAATGCAGCGACTCGTTCAGATCGTTAAATCCGCTATTTGAAATTCAGTTAGTGGGTTTCATAAATGCACTGCACTTCACCCCGGATGGAACGCAACTGATTGCTGGCGTTGGTCAAGAGCACAGACTTGGGAGATGGTGGCGCATACCGGAAGCGAAAAATAGCATTGTTATAATACCGCTAGTTCAGACGAAAAATAGTTTACGCAACAAAAACTGAAGAGAACTTAATTGTACAGAGATATACATATAGATATAAAGACTCTTGTATGTATAAAACAGATCATCCAATGCTTTTTTACTTTTAGTTTATTGTTTTTAATGAACATCGTCGGCTGCAGCATCTCTGAGATCGTCAAGATCGATTTCCATTTACGGGGAGTGCTAATGAAATAAAACAAATATTGGTCCACAGTACAAGTATTTATTTATTCTGTACAAAAGTTGAGTTATAAAATATTATGTCCCCATTTTAGGTCTTGTTCTTAGTCTTGTATACCATGCCGTCTTGAATTCGTTCGTATAATAACAATTATCGCCGCAGAGGACACTTGCGCTTACGAGAAAGAAGCGGCTCGGCCATTGATTGATTTTCGTGCCTCCGGCAAGTTAACCATAGAGACACTGTGATCGATCGATCGACATATTGTTCTCCCTTGTTCCTGCATAAACGCGCGTGTCCTCGTGCGAATCTCGGGCTCACCGTGTACATATAAATCAAATCGACTTTTAATTCGCGTGGTTATTCGCGTCAACAAACGGTACAGCAAGTGTACGCTACTTCGTGTGCATTCTTGCAATAAGTTTTCAAACGAGTGCGACAGTACGTAGGCCATCTAAGTAGGCCTTTTTCTCATCGTTTCATGTGCTCCATTTTTAATTACCTTCTCCTTTTATTCCCGCATTCTTTTTTCTTATGCTTAGATCTTAGAACGCGAGTGTGCCATTCCGCAGATAAGTCGAACAACATTGGCTATCGCCTGATCAGTGTCATCCCCGTTAGTTTTTACTTTCACTAAGAACTCTGTATAATACCTTACTCTGATACGTCCCGTCTAAAATGCTTCCTTCCTTTCGTCTCGTTTCCGATTGTTTGAACTTCGCGGTCGTAATGATTCGCACTCTTCAAATCGAGCATCCCTGACGTTCCCTTTTCCACGCCGCGAATCTATCTAATTCTTTCGCAAATTAGTCGAGAATTTATTAATCGAATCATTTTCAAACATCGTCTGATAAAAAATATTCTTTCGTGTTTCCATTAGTCAGTAGAACGCTAATCCACGATCTATTTCGAGTACTTGCGAAGGGAAGCGATGGCACGGAAATGGCACCAATTGACGCTAATTGCCGGAACTTATCTCTAACCGTTCAAAATATATTCGCTTATCGTTGCATTTTCCCAAATCAAAGGCGCCATATGCATCTTTCCTTGCAGTTGAAGCACAATACACGTGTAAGACAAAACTTATGATACAGCACGTTTACAAATATTTCTCTTAACAACCGTGTTGAATCGAGTTTACCTCTTCTTAAAGCTCACGAAAGAAAATAAACGCCGCTACGCTTTGAAATTTTCTTATACTTCGTTTAACGCGATACAGAGGAACTGAGTTTTCATCATAGTCGTTTCAGAAAGAGACACGGTTCGGAAGTTCCACAACGTTGATTGTTTTCGGGTTCACAACTTATGATTCTAAACGATAGTTCCGTTTTGAGAAAATACAAAATTTTCATCTGACAACAAATTTGCTCGAGGATAATATACATATATTTATATAAGAAGTGTCGCGAGAATGGCTATCCTTTTTCTTCTGCAAGTTCTGTCTTACGTAATAAAAGTTCTGCACTGAAATCATTGTGTCGAAGGGTCGCAAACTATTGTCGGTCGCGAGTCGTTTGGCGAGTCGAGAGATTCGTTGTCTGTGAAGCATACACGGCTAAAAACCTTAGGCGAATGAAATCGAGGCTTAATCAATTGGTTCGAATCGATTGAAACAAGTGGCATGGCCGCGTGCCCAACGTTGGGGTGGCGCGTCTCGAAACATAATCATCTTCCTTCTCGGCATCGCGAATCGTGAGATTTCGTACACTACACGCCGCCGCAATTTTCCTATTATGTATACGCTATGTACATTCGATCCCATAAAGCACACGATATCCCATAGACTCGACATTCTTACAGTTACCATTCCGTATCGCTTCTCAATTACTTAAAGGATTATCCAATGCGTCCAGAATATAAAATAATCTTGTTGATATGTCCTGTTTAAGTGTAAACAATCGTAATCAATCAATAGTCGACCAATCATGGATATCCTACAGTTAAACAATCGAATTGCATCGATATAGTATTTCGTACATAGAAAATAAAAATGCGCCGATTAGAAACGATCTGTTTCGATCATCTTAATACTAACTCAACGGAGTTCTTACTTAAACTTAAGTAATCAGCTGCGTAAGTAATTCAGGTTTACGATGTTTGAATTTTTACGTAATTCGGTGGTTCTCTTTTTAGCAGTCGGTGTAAAATATTCGAAAGAGGGTGTAAGATACATAAGAAACATGGTATCGACGGTTTTGTCACGAATATTCGAAAGAACGTGCGATCTTCCGAACGATTCGCCAATATTTCAAAGGATTCTTCATAAACGGTGGATATTATGTGCTTTGCAAGATGTACTGGTCGTGAATGTAGCGCGTTCGTCTATGGGAGACGACGTTTCTGTTTCGATGGAACGAATTGGAGCGATTTCTGTGATCAGTACCGAAATACTCGCAAAATTGAAATATGCGATCGAACCGGACATCCGTTTTCGCCGCGAACTCTCGCATTCCTCTTTCCCTTCGCACTAACCTTCTCATTTCTCTTTCACATTCGTTCCGCAAGGTAGGACAACGAATAAATTTACGACTATTCAATAAATTTGTCAATCTTCCGAGGGCATCGATGATGATAATAATTGAAAATGGCAGTTTTCGTTTCATTTCATTCGAAGTATCGCGCGACGCGAGAGGAGCTCGCGCGAAGAGGAACCTTTATTTATTTCTGTGCGTTGGAGCCGGATATCGTCGTCGCCGTGGCGCACGGTATCGCTGAAACAAAAAACAACACGCCGAAATTCACTCGAATTCTTCCTAACGCTGAGAACCATCAATTTCCAACAAAACGAACGAATAACAAAAAAAATAAAAAAAGGAACGACACGAGACCCAATATCATAATCGAGTTCCTCTCGCGTATCGCTCGTTTACAATCCTCTAAAGTGTAGTTACAGTAACGTTCAAGGATGCACACCTAACATCGATAAAATCTATCTGGTTAAATCAGCGCAACAAAGTGTGATGTTAGAACGTGTTTCCACCATGCGGTTTTCGAAATCATCGTCGCCTTTTCATTTGTACAAAAAAATATACGTTTATTTTTCAGCTTGGTTCCGAATAGTTCACGGTGCGTCTTGAAAATGTATGTCTCGAATTTAGGCAGGCAGGCAAGCAGGCAGGGCAGGCAGAAATCATTTAGAAACCGAGCTCTTCTCTCGTTCGTTTTTTTTTGGTCGCCGCTACGAATTTTTATTCCAGGAACACATTAATGCCTGTCAGAGTTGGAACGGAAAGAGCGTGACACGCGATTTCCTCAAATCTACCCGGCTATTCAGCACCGTGAATCGTTCGGCTCGCAACCCACGCGATGGTGGCCCGTCGCTGATGATGGCGTTCAAACGCAAAAAAGGAAACCCGGTTTCTCATCGAATCCGCGGACTGGTGCTCGATACCCTGGTCTGAACCGCGTGGAACGTGGATCGCACGCATCTCGTCCACCGAGAGCATTTCCATTTTGTACTAAACAATTCGAGACGACTCGCGCAAGGTACTTTCAAAACGAAACGGCGTCGACGTCCGTCGACGGTACTCTCTGTACGTGTGTAGCAAACGTGTGACTGTGTGTGGATGTGTGTTCTTCACGTGTGTGATAAAGGGGGGACGCCCGGTCTCCCTGTCCGGCATTATCTTTTCATATTTTTTTTTCTTTTTTACATCGCAGCTTCTTTTTTTCACCCTCCGGCATTATCTCTTATCTCTCTTTCGCTTTCTTTTGTTTACTTTCGTTTTCCATCGATATATGAGACCGTATATCGACATACATAATACAATATACCTATTATAAATGCGGCGACGCCGACAAGTCCACGTTCAGGCGTCGTCGACCCTTTCTTACTTTTCTTCTTCTCAGTGCGAGCACACGCGTTCGCGTCGTCTCTCGCGCGGCCGTAGAAAATTTGCCTTCCACGTAATTTTGTATATCTTGTTTTGTGTATGTAGGTTTGGCGAAGATGTGTAGCGTGTGAACATGTAAATGGATGTCTTTTATTTCCTTATAGTTTTAGTTCCAGGCCATCGCGATTTTTCAGCGACGTCCTCGGGCGCACGATTACGCTGTTCCATGCCGCGTATCGCGAATGTTCGATGCCAATGATTTTGTGAGTGTATGTGTATGCGTGGTCTTCCATGTACTTCATGAAGATCGATTCTTTGCTTTTTTTCAACGTTTACTCAGTGTTACGGTTAGCTGCAATTTTTTTGTCGATTATGTGTCTTTTTTCCGGTTTTTTTGTCTGCTTGGACTGTTTAAATACTATTTCGCTACAAGTGGACTACCATTATGAAACTCTACGCTACTTTGTATTGTATTGTAATGCTTTGTAATGAACGACTGTACTGTACTGAACGTGCATACTTGGTGAGCACACGCAATCTATAAAGGGATCCCGTTTCACGAACGCTAGACGTGGACCGCGCTACTATCTCCTGTCCTTTCTTTGGTTTTTCTTTCATTTAAACGTATATCTCGCTGTTAATCGTTCCTGTAATTACCCAGCTCTCTAAGTATAGCAGAAACTAATACGCAAGGGAAAAAAATGCGAACGAACCAATCGAATCGTTGGAAATGTAAATTAATCGGTTAAATTGTGATTTTCGTTTTTCCAAATCGGTCAGATCGTGGTACCGTGGATGAAGAAATAAATGCACCAAAGAAAAAGGGTAAAATGGCGACAGGATGGTAACGCGGCGCCCCGTATACTCTCTGTGACTGGGATCGTATGTGTCATGTAATGTACCTGTTACAAAATTAATATATGCAACTGTGAGAGAATTCATGACCTGGCTAAAAAGTGTGGTTCTGTATTCAAACGTTCTCGTTTAATTAGTACTTGTGTTCTCGGTTATGAGTAATAATCATACTTTAATAATAATCACTTCGAGTTCTTCCATCTTGTTAAAAATCTTAGACATCAACGTACATTCACTTTTATAATAAATCGTTATTAGAAACCTATCCTCGTTACTTGCTATGCATTTAATATAAATTTCATCGTGTTATCGTTATTGATCGTAATCTGGTATTTTTTTTCTTTATATTTACAACGACGTACCTACGAAATCATCTCGATCCCTTTTTACGCTCGATAATCCGCGGCCTGTTTCTCATTACGCGGTGGATATAATTGAACCTCTTTCTTCCTCTTGCTTTTCTCTTTCGTACTCTCATTCTTTCTCCCCCTCCCCCTAGTCGCTTCCTTTATCTGTACTTGTTTACTCTCTTTTTTCCTCGTTTACATCCCCCTTTTAAAAAACCTCTGTCTTGAGAAGAGAGGAACAAGTCCTTCGCGTACGCAACGAGAGTACGTGCTGTATCTTCCTCGAAGACCTCTAATCTCCTTCGACATTGTTCCTGAACACGCACACGAGAGGATAACACAATGAAATAGCGAAAACGAACGATAGAAATCGCAGTCGGGGAAACACGGGGATGTCTTTGGAATGAAACGTGAAACCTGTTCCTCGTTCTGTTCTTCGCGGATCTGCTCGGAAACGCGCTGCTTGCGACGTGTCTCTCCGTGTGTGTATGTATGTATGTCTTTCTCTCTTTCTTTCTCTCCTCGTCTATGTATGTGTATGCTTGCACGCGTGTGTATGTCCGGTACTTACACGATTAATTGTGTGAAGGCTAATCTTAACGCGCGACCTAATTAACTGTTCCATTAGACGTTAAAATTATTCCTGTCAACATGTCGGTGCCTTTAACTCTCTAATATATCGGATATCTACACATTACTTTCTACTAACGATTTAAATATTTCTGACGACGCTTGTTCCTGGCTTGCTGGATAAAAAAATATCTTTTCCGAGGAGCAACGTTTCACGTATATGCGTGTGTGTGTGGCTGTGTAAATGTATGTTTATTGGTTTGTTGTGTATGTGTGTGTACACGTATATGTATGTTCAGTGTGACGAGGGGGTGACTGGGTTCGTTGCGGTGGATGCTGGTTTTGTTGCGGGTGCATTGGAATGGATCTGAACAAAACAGAAGAAGGAAAAAAAAATAAAAATGAATTGCAGTGAGTGACCTTGTCTATTTTCTATCGATAGTTCGAGTCTATATTATTGTTATTACTATTATTCACCTATCGTCCGTAAAAATGAGTACCATTCACAATGGATTCTATGTAACGTTGCTGCATTGCTATTGCATTTATGTAATTCTTCGTTTCTTTTTTTTACGGGCGTCCTTCCGCTGGTTCTGATTAAATTCGCTACCGAGGCGATCGATATCCGGTGGCAGGGGGGTTGCAGTCCTCCGTTGCATCCACGATTCCAACGATGTGCAACGCGTCGCGTACACATGCACATATACATATACACGCGAAACGTAATCGCGCCGCATCTACGTGCCATGCATCGCGCCCGGCCCTCCCCGTTTACCCCGGGGGAAATAAAATAAAACTCTGAGAGACCCGCAAAACGAAGTTGTTGTACGTACGAGAAATATTTTGTACATCGCGTGAATGCTCCTACGGTGAGGACAACGACGAACGTTATATCTATGAAGGATCGTGAACGCTACTAGGGCAAAACTGTTCTACGGCTGAGGCGTTACGCGAACGCTTTCTTCTTTCTTTACACTGTGCAGGTGATTGTCTTTGGGTTTTCGATTTGCGGGTTGGTCAGGGATCGAACGGTTCTACGACTAGAGAAAACTAAAACGGAGATGTACCACGTAAAACGCGACGCGAATGGGAACGAAGTATGAAAGGAAAGATAAAGTGGACAAAAAAAAGAAATATATATATATCTCTATATGTATATATATAGAAACAACAGGTTTGAAAATTCTTGAATCGTGGACGCAGGACATCGACTGCTGTCCCCCCTCCGTCGATCGCCGTACGATTACGGATTGCTATTGCGATTAACACATGGGTCGTAAAAGTACAAACTGTAAACAGACAGGCGAACGGACAGACAGACAAACAGACGTGGATCGGAGGCATGTAATACTTAGGCTTACAATACTGTATTGGATAACATTATACACGCATTCAATTTCCGACGTTTCCCTCAACATTCCCGGCTGATCGTTGTGTCGTTGACCTTCCTACTTGGTTGTCGCGTTAGTAATCAAAGACCATGATGAACCATCGATGAACGATGAAAACGAGTCGGTCAATCGAGCAGCCTTCAGGATACATTTCATTTTTTTATTAGCTACGATTCGGAATTGGGATCGCTGTTACTCTTTCTCTCTCGCATTCTCTCTCTCTCTCGCTTGCGTCATACGATACACCTATCTTTCTCCGCATACTCGTATTTACAATAATTCGTTACTCTTCTAGTTGCCATTCGGTCAATCATTTTCCGCTTGGCCGACACGAGACAGTTTCTGCTCGCCGTTCCTCTCGCCTTTATATCCTCGGATGATTCTCGGTTCTCCGCGTTAAGCTCCGTTCACACCGTTCTCGACGAGTTACTTGCGCATCGTTGAAATATCATTGAACAGAATTCCTCGCTCGTCGAGGCTAGTTGTGAATCAACTGAGGCTCGCAAAACAACGGATAGTTGCCGACGTTGTTTTCGCAGAAAACTTACAGTTTCCAGTGAAACTCGCCGGCCAAAAGTACGTAGTGATAGCGCATGTTCGTCGCGATGCGCGAGATTCAATTTGAGGTAACGTTCTTACCTCTCAATTAATGCTCAACGGTTATTGTGGATATGGCAGTACTGTGTTCGGCAGAGACAACTGTGTTCGACAGATCGGTTGATCGCGATGAGGCCATCGTCGAAACACGGTAAATTACATTTGGCTGCGTTCACAGCGTGAACGGAGTTTCAACGCAAGCGTAGAGGTCGCTGTCATCGGCACGCCATTAGGTTCGGGTGGCAGCGCGAATGACGGTCGTATGTGACCGCTGTGTGTTGTATGAAATATTATTGAATCCCGTACGATTGGCAAACAAATGCGAGATGTACACGTATGGAAACGAATGTATCCGGCGAACAATAAATAGAGTGCAACAGAAGATGGCGAAGAAGATACAATGGAAACGAGCGGTCACAACGAGTGGCCGATCGGTCGAACCCCGCGAGACAGATCGGCAAGATGTTGGGTCGCGGATAAGTATTTCAACGACATCCGAGCGTGTGTTCCACGAGGAAATCTAAAAGAAGAGAACAACGAATGCATTGGTTGATTCGATGATGACGGGTGAAGCTGATCGTTTTCTCTTTTCGCCTGCGCTCGCGTCGTGTCGTCTAACCCCCCGCCGAATACGCAATTTATTCGCTAGTGAAATTTGATATTTTTACTAGTAAATATAGAATATCGAGTGTGATTATTCGTAGCGTAATGATAGCGGAGAATAAATATAATACAGATCTATAGATAGAGTTCGGTATGGTACAACTATGATACAAAAATTTCATCATGTCTCGCTCCGCGATCAGTCTCTCTCTCTTTCACGCATGCGCACTCGTTCGCTCGCTTTCGGTGATCGGCGACGTCCGACATCGAAGCGAGGAATTATTTTTCTCGTGCGTCGATGAGGCTGCTTCTCGTGTGCCCGTGAACGTGAAAACACGGTCTCGCCGGAACATAACAAAGGTTCGTCGCACGTTTTACTGTTTTATGACACTGACGATCCCGTGAGACGATCCTCGGTGAGAGGTCTCGCCAAACAGAACAACACACACGCACTCTGTTCCCACGCACACTTTATATCGCACTCTTTCCGCGTGTGTCATATATAAGATTTTTACCTAGTATACGGCACTCTCTTAAATCCCCTCGCCCCGGCAAAGGGACGAGGGCCACTTGTACATATTCATTAGGAATTTATTTACACGCGTGCTAATTATCCTGGTCGCGATCGTTCAGCCCGTCGCGAACAGTCCTTCGTTCATCGACCGGGATCGTCGTTGTCGGTCGGTCGGTCCAACGACTCGGTTGTCCAACCGAACCCGGTTAGACACTCGATTCGATTGTTATCTGAACTAATTCAACGATTAGTTCTCGATTCAATGCCCAGTGCATCGCGAGACTGCGTATCTGTGTACGGATGTGTTTTACCGAGAAAAAAGATTGCCGAGAATTCGGTTAGTTCGTGTCAGTTGGTATTTTTGGTTCGTCGTTTTGTGAAATATCCTAAGTCCGTTAGAAACGAACGGTTCTCTGTCAATGATCTCGAAGGTCACTCTCAAGAACGGCCTCGAGTTGGTCGGTAACAAAGGATCGTTCGCTCGTCCATCGACATCCTGCGGTCGTACCGATCGATCGAGGAGCGCACAGGAAGTTTGAAACGGTTTCCCTGTTCCCCGGCAGCTGTCTCTGGCGTCTCGTGCCCCGCTAGAGAATAATTAGCACGCTGTTCACGACTTCGTTTCGCGTTTTCCGCGTATTTCGAATAAATATCTAGAATTAGCGTAATGATAAGAAGGACAACCAATACGACTACCATTTATAGTAGTGATAATAGTGGGCATACTATAATAGTGTCTAGTAGTAGCGTTTTTTCACCTCGTTTCGTCTTTCTTTCGTCTTTGTAATCTTACTATCTACTACGTCCTCGTTCATCCTTCCTCTCGTCTTTTTTCCCCGTTTATTATTCTCCCGATAGTTTTGCTTTTATTTTTATTTCAATATGGCGTTGCTGCTCGTGTGTCGTGCCGCGTGTCTCTTCTCTCGACGGTTGTACGTACACGCTCATCGATCTTCCGTCAATCTTTACGTTCCCCAAACCCATATATAACATTCTTCGTTTCCTTTTTGTTTTCATTGATTTTTTTCAGTTTTATCGCGTCTCCTCGCGTCTTCTTCACGATTAAGCTTTCCCGTTCTCTCTCTCTCGAGGCAGTCCGACCATGAATCGTGCGCGTTTTACTTTTCACGATCGACGGGCGGCCGCGCGGGGCTACGCGCGTGCCTCAAGAAATTAATTAAACGTAGGATAATCACAGAAAAAGGGGTTTCGACGTATGGGATATACGTTCTCGTCGGCAGCGCCGTCGCTTCACCGCAACAACTGCGGCAGGAGCGCACTGATCACCAGACTTCCCGTCACAACTACCAACAGCTGGCTGTACCGATCCTGAACTTGGCTGGAACTCGCTCCGTTGTAGGTCAACTCTTCGTTCTTCACTACTTCGTTCGGGTGGTCCGAATATTCTTCTGTTGACACAAAAAGAAACCATTATTAAACCAGTTCTCGTAAACAGAATATCATTAACAGGATATGTTATCTTTTCGCAAGACCCAAGTTTTTCAACACTCCCGAACACCCCGAATTTCCAACCCGATCCTATCACGCTTCGTCGAAGAGTGTCCACAGCCGACGAGAGATGTACAAATGACTTTTTGCCTGTTCTGTTTAAATGGTATGCCAAGTTCTATTAAATCGTTAATGCGACGTTGTAAATTTTATCCACGTCTTGTAATTTCGCAGGGAACATCGGAGAATCAAAAAGAGATTGATGAATTGAGCAAACTGACTCGAGTAATTTCAATTGGACAGCTTGTGAATACAAATTCTCGACCGCGCGGCGATCCAGCGGTGCGGCTGGTTAATGGATGGCGCAGCTTATCGGTGAAATGCAAATGCACGCGTCCGCGCGCGTTTCGAAGTCGAATTATCATAGGTGACGACGTAAAAAGGGCGAGCATTGAGTCGCATCCGACAGATGGTTGTCGGGAGTCGTCGAATTCAATTCCCCGTTTTCATTGGACTGTTCTCCATCTGGCACGCGCTTGCTCGCGCCCACAGTGGTGCTCTTTTTAATCTATTTAACCGTGCTCCCTTTTTCGCGCACGCTCCCGAAACATCGATAGTAGTAATCGACGGATCGACTCGATTTTTTTCGCTACGGTAATTGAAGAAAATTAAGATACTCCGGCCGATGCGAGCGGTCCATAAATTATTTCTTATACGGGCAAAAATTTATTTCTGGGCGTTACAACGCCGACAACATTCGGCGGTCGGTGAGGTCTGACGTACGCTGCGCGGTCGACGCGCGCTTTAATAATCACTCTTTTCGATGAAATTTAACTGGAGGCGCATCGGCCGGGCCCGGTAATAAGTAGAACAAGGTACTCGGGGACGATAAAATTTTAAACCTCATTAAAATTGATTCGCTCGTTATTTACTTTATCCGACTTAATGCGTTCCACCGATAAGCCGAATGAATTACGTAAAATGATTGTTTGGCACGCAATGGACCGTCACGTTCGACTACGTAACGGTAATTTAATGAGTGGAACACACCGCCGAAACCGGTGACGCTCTCTCCCCTGTCTAACCGATCGTCGAGGACGAGAGGGAGTGCACCGCGTACGCGAAAGAAGAAGAAGAAAAAATAAGAACAAGAAAGAAAGGAAAAGAAGCGCGAGGATCTCGTGACTATGCGCGCCGTCTCGAAAAGGAGAAATATCAATTACGTGGCGCTAATAACGAACCCCGACGCAACCCGGCAATTCTGCCTCCGAAAGAAAGATTTACATAAGATAACGAGCAGTAAAGTCGTCGGGGACGAGTGGTTTATCTTAATTTTATGCAACAGTAATTCCGATACAAAGTAATAATTACCAGTCCGGCAAAAAGGAACCAACGATTAAAGACACCTCAACCGAGCGGTGCAATTGCAAACGCGGTGCGCGTCCACCCGGCTAACAGGGGACTCGCCTTTCTCGCAATGCATCACGGGGGGAAGGTCTCTTTGCGCATCAGCATTTAGCCGACGCGACACGATGCGACGCGATGCGACTGGACTCGAATTTATGTTATTATCGGGGCTTCCGTTTCCGATAATTAAATCGGGCCCGACTATCGAACAATCGAGCAAGAGTTCCAACACTAATTGCCAGCCATCGATAGCTCGCAAAGCTTTCCATTTCGACGACTTCCGCGGGAATGGCCCATGTCACAATCGCCCCACCCTTTGGCTGCATCAGTCAACGAGACCTTTCGTGGTATAATTAATTTCGCCATGAAAGAAATCCCGGGGCCGTGATGAATGATTCCGGGGAACATCCAGAAATTCGTTTCGCAGAAAGGGTTCGCGTTCATCACCGATAAACGGTGGAGGAGAGAGCGGCCCTCGGGGCGGTTTCACGGACAGGGCCAACCGATTATTGTGCGAGGCTGATTCACATATTTCCTATCTTTCGATCCTGGAAATCGGCCGCCAATCTTCGAGTGTGTCCGGCTTGAAAAGACTCTAATTCATGTGGTTGTAGGTACTCTCGCCCTCTCTTCCGCAATTAATGTCGGTGAACGAGGTCTCAGGGAAAAATCGCTGGCCAAGATAATGGTCACGAGGAGCATCGAGAAACTCGTTCCGTGGCAAAGGGAGCAGGTGGCGAGGCGCTGTGTATACGTACTGTTCTTCTTCTTCGGGCCGATCGAGGTCTTGGGCGGCAAGGAAGACGGCGGTCCATTGTGAATCGGAGGCTGATGCGGATGCACGGGGTAGATAGCCGGAGGGGGCGCGTGGGGCAGGGTCGGCGCTGCCGTGGCCGGTTGATGATGATCGTGATGATGATGAATGTTGCCCCCTGGGTAGAATCGATCTCCGCCCTTGAAGACGCTTGGTGGTGGCTGGGGTGCCATTCCGGCGGCTCCTCCACCCAAAACTGCGGTGCTGGTCGAGCTGCTGCTTGGCACGGTGCTGCTGGTCACGGGCACGGCTGCAACGACACGTAAAAAATTATATTTCTCTCTCTCTCTCTCTCTCTCTCTCTGCACAGCCGGTTATCGCGGCTTTGCTTCAGAGATTGTCCGATCCGCGAATATTTTTTGAGCGATCGCGTGCCGCCGGAGTTACGTGGCCGTCTCGTTCAATTTCCGGCGAGTTTTATTAATGGCCGTGCGCGCGTTCATCGCAAAATAAAGTATGAAACTACTACTGCAAAGTATGATGCTGGCAGAACGACTGGGATATATGATCGCGCGCGAGCTTTATCGATCTACAGGGGAGGTTAAGGATCGGTAGATAGAGGACTGAAACTTTCGTTCATTGGATCGAGGAAACGAGTCTCGCCCGCAAATTCGTGTGATTCGATTATACTCGCCGTTACGAGCGACAACGGCATTCTCGGTCGGATGATTTAGGATACCGTTCCCATGCAATTTTGGTTTTGGGAACGACCGAGTTTTGCGTAATTTTCGGCGCGTTCTCCATGCTGGAGCCTCGCGGACGTAGAGCCGTGTCGACGACCGGCCGTAAACGCAGACCACGGTGGAATCGCACATCGATTTCAATTACCGGTGTGCGCTGCGCACAGAGGACGCGCGTTCAGTATTTAACGCGTCGCGGTGTCCGTGTATCGGAATAGACGCGGTTATGATTGCGGCCGTTAAATTTTATTTAATCGCGGTGGCGATCATTCGGCGTTGCATGCCGTGTGTATGACGTTCGTATACATAATAATAGGAGCGCGGGTAGCCGCCGACGTTACAGTTATAGCCGTAAACGTGGCGCAGTAAAAATCTGATACGAATGTACGTAACCGTGACGCGCCGCGCCGCGGAAAGCAAAAGCCAACGAGAGAATTCTCGTTCCCATGATATTGCATCAGAAGCCGCGAACGCTTCCGTACGAAAGAATGGATTTTCATCAGAAGATACTGCAACTACGAACGGGAACTCTTGTACGGGCTCTCGTATTCACCATGAATCTACAGAAAAATAGATATAAAATCTGGCGACTGCCGTAAAAGAAAGTAAAGATTCCTTTAACGGAATATCGACTGAGGAAGCGTCGATTCATCCGCGTTCAGGGGATATTCATGTCTCCGTGGACCGGCGAGAATTAGCTCCCATCGTGGAAATAAAATCGAAAATTAATTCCCCGTTTTCGCCGGCTAATTGCCACCGTAAACGTCGTACGCCGTGGTCGCAAGGCATCGGGGTGCAGAGGAGCGCCTGAAATTTTCCGCGAGATTAACATTTCTCGCGGTTCGTGACCGGCGATAGTAATCGTAGACCACGGTGGTGTTCGCGCTCGCGCGAACCGAGCAGGGTCCACGTAAAGCTTATCCACCGGCCGACACGCGGGGATTTCGAGGCTGTGAGTCCCGTGGAATCCTGAATGCCCGACGCCGAAGAGTTCAGAGTTCTCGGGCAGCGAAATAGCTAGTCATTACGGCGCATGAATCGTCTCTGGCGAGTGTCGGGGCCGGTGGTAGCCGGCAGAACGAGGCGGAGGTGGTGCAGGGAGGGCGGCTGGAACGAATTAGGGAGAGTGGAGAGACCGGACTAGAATGAAATAGTAGAATTTATTGTACTCTGGGACACAGCGTTAGCCCCTCCTAACCGCAACAAATGGTGCACAGTAAGAATTATAATTGATAGGGATTATTTAAGAGGGGGGACCGTCAGAAGAAACACTGAAGCAGAAGGGCCAGTGCAGAGAACGAACAAGGAGAAGTAACCGTAGACCGTCTGGCACAAAAGTTGTTCCACTTTAGAACTGATCACGGGATAATGAATTTATGGCGCGGTCCTCTTCTGATTCGTTTCTTCCTGCCGAGGATCGCACGCGCGCGACGCTCATTCTAAGTGTGAACGGTTTGAACGCGACAAGGAATGGAGAAGCGTAATTCTGTAACTTTGGATAAGGACTTTCGTCTAAGCACTTGTGAGGATGGGAACAGCATATTGAAAAATATATCGAGAACAGTCTGCATATTGGTTAGATATTGCAAAGAAGTTTTTATAGTACTTACAGTTGTTGCGCGACGTCGCGGAGGACGACGAGGTGTCAGCTTCGTTGCCGCAGCAGACTTTGAACACGACTTTCATGTTGTTGGTAGAGCACCTTCCGCCGATGCGCTTGTGAAGATCCTCCTTGGACGAGGTGCTGATGAAGTAGTAATCGTGTCCCGGCAGGAACTCTAGGCCACCAGGTTGCGGTGTGAATGGCCTGAAGGTGATCGTGAAGTACATCGTCTTGGACGGCTTGTCGCAGACCGCTATCACCCGCGGATTCGGATTCGTTATCCGACATGTTTCGTACTCCTCCTTGGACACCTACGGAAACGGATCGGAGGCGTTGTAAACTTCTGTGGCGAATCAATTGGCAACGCTTCCGGTTCGCCGCGAAACCGACCGTGTCGAGAGGAAGAGAGAGAAAGTTCTCTTTGTTTTATGTCTCGGCGAACACGGTGTTTGCGGAGGCACAGCGCGCAGTGCCACAAAAGGACATTAATCGTTGATTGACTACTGTGAAAGAAGTTCCCGTCGGGTAGTCTGCGTGGCCCGGCTGCGGAGGAGGCTGATTTCTGCTACTCGGCTAGTTTCGCCTCGCAAGACACGGTCAACCAGAGAAATAATGTCTATTGTCGGGACCCGATTGCCGCGCTATCGAGACAATACGAGGGGGATGATGGGCGTCGAAGCGGTGATTAGATCTCTACGATGATTCGTAAGTTTGTGCTTACGTCTGCGCCGCCGGATGGTCCCGGGATCGACGATAGCAACGCTAGAGGGGAACTTTCCACGATGCTAGCAACAATTTAATTCACTAGATGTTTTTCTCATGACTACGAACAGCGACCCAGCAACCGAGCGTGCTCTATTATTTCAGGAATAGCGGTAACGATATTCCGTGAATATTTTTAAGAGGAGGGCGGAGGTGGTGGTGGTGTAGCAGTCCCTGTCGGTGGCAAAGCGGTGTTAAAAGTTGGCTCCGAAGCGGAAGTCGTTGTTGGGGGTCCGCGGCGAGCGAGTTAACGAACGAGTTTCGAGTAGCAACAGCTGTCTAAACATCCACGGAACGCCCTTTGACAATTTTTTCGTTCGTGTAATGGGCCGGCAGTCCCGTAACACGATTTATATCTGCCGATCCCGGGGCATGTGGAACGTCGTATAGCATACATGGCACCGTGGTGAACTTTTACCGGAAGGAGAGCTGAATTATTCGCGGTCGAACCGCGTGTACTTACGTTATAGATAATATACTTCTCAGCGTCGTCGTCATACGTCCCCGGTTGGTACACAGGACATATTATATTCACTTGGTCGTACTCGAACGCCGCGTTGTTCTTGTTCACGTCTATTATGTGGTCTGTATTGTCTATTCGAAATCTGCAACAGAAATAGAGTATCGTTAACAACGCCGCTCAATCAAACATACAAATACATGAGTAATGTCCTAAAGCTAACGGACTCGTAAATTTTACGGTCATATGTATATATCGAAATTACCATTTCCGCTACATTCCTTAACTCGCGCGAAAAAATGTAACGAACGAGGTTTGCGCGAAGAAAGGGCAACTGATGATATGTATCCATATGTATCCGATCAGACGCAAATCAGGAATGTATCATGAATAGCAAAGAGTTAATATATTTTTATAGCGAACGAAGAGGAGGATCCCTCGTTGTACACGGCCGAGCCTTTGAAAAATGAATTCCGGGATATCCGCGCGATGAGTACGAACATTAACGACTACGTTCCGTTCGCTGCGGGATGTCGACGGGGGGGAAGCACAATAGGTCCTGCCGTTTCCGCGTATCGGTCGCTCGGAAACGAGGGTATCCATGAAACATTCGCGAAATTCCGACGCCCCCGGAGGTTCCTCGCAGGGAGTACATGGTTCCCTCTGGGTCCGTTGGTAGCCAGGTCAGGAAAGGGAGAAAAAAGAGAGGACGCGCGGACTCGCCCTCGTAGGCACCCAATGTCAGATAGGCAGGCGCCCATGGTGTCGGGACCCCACGTAAGTGTACATACGACTTCTGCGCGTATGTACACACATGTACGCATACAGGTGAGCTTGTATATACAGGCTCGGTTGTATTATGTAGCGGAGCTTGCTGGATACTTGGCGAGGATGGAACGAAAGGTCGGCGAATATGTAGAAAGGAAGGTAAAGAAGAAGGAGAAGAAGAAGGAGAAGAAGAAGAGGAAGAAGAGGAGAAGGAAGGTGAAGAAGGTGGAGGACGGTTCCTATATAACCGGTTCTTTCCAACGGCGCTCACATACGGCAATACACGTCCGTTCCTCCACGTTGCACCGAGCACAGTAACGTCTCCTGCTGTTCACACCGCCCTATTTCGGGTCTACGAATCGGCGCAGAGACTATTTTCTTGGTTCTCGCGGTCGCTCCACTTGTTTCGACCCCATATTTATTTTCCTTTCGCCGACTTGCCTCCGCCACGTACGACGGTAGATGCCCGCCGAGTATATTTGTTCTGGGTTACATAAATTAGATACGGACGCGCGATGATGCCCGGCGTCCACGGGAATGTTCAGGCACCGTTGAAATACGGTTTCCCTGTTTTCTTAACGCTCCAACGGACCAACTCTCGGGCCGTTTCTTTTTCGCGACGCTTAATTTAATTCCACCGTGAAGGCTTGGTCGACGGCGTCGAATCCCTCATCGTCTGACAAGGGAACAGATCGTCGCGTTATCGTGTCAATGTTGGGACACGCTATCAATGATTTTGCGGTTGCTAATCAGTAGTCGGCTATGCAAATTCACGCATGTCGAATTGTCGAGTCCAGCACCTACCGGACGGCGCAATATTATACAACGTAAGTAATTCATTTATTAAACCGAATGAATTAATGACGTTGTTGGTAATCTGCAAATTATTTCGTTTTTCATTACTATTAGTGATGGTAATATACTGAGAGCGAGTTGAAACATCATCAAATTTTATCGAATGCTATTGAAATGCATAAACGTCGGTCTGATTATTAATGATAATGATTCGATTAAAGTAATCGGATGCGCCAACGGAGAGCGATGACGTACAATTTCGGGTAATGAATAGAATCATGCAGTAATGTTATGCGTTACATAGAGGTTCGTCGCTAAGAACTAGTATCCACGCATGAGGACCTAGTGGATTTAGTTCTTAAAGCTATTATCTTAATGCCAGGATCCATATTTAGGATCTAAATCACTGGTATCTTCATAAATTACTGGTATTCGGAGAGCCTACCAGTACCTAAACGGACTGGGGTACCTGGCGGGGCTCGGAGTTTCGAAGTTCGCCAAGTTCCGTCTGCTCGTACGAACGCGATGTTTTGGTCAAGTTCACTACGAGTAATTACGCTTCGCGTGTGCAAGCACGTTTTGCTTTGTGTTTAGGTCTCGGCGTTGGTGTATGCTGTGGAGAGGAGCCCGTAAAGCTCTCCGTGGCGGTAAAACGCGGGCGTCGAAAACGCGTCCCGACGTTTCGGAGCATTAACGGACAATCTCGTAAGTGGGCGTGTAAGGGCTTGAAAATTGGAAGGTAGGCCGGGCCTCGACCAAATTAACGTTTGGCGATAATATCCGCTCTCTCTCAGTGCCCCCATGTCGGTCCGTCGCGTCGGCTCTCGGTGTACCCACCCTAAGCGCGCAACCAACGCCAACAACCTCGGGACCGAGAGGAAGACCGAGAGAGGCACGCGCACACAACCGAGATCGGCCCCGGTTGTGTTCCTGTTCGTTTCGAGGAAGGTGTGCGTGTATGTGTGCGTTGCGCGTGGGTGTATAGGACATTTCAGTCGCAGCCAGGCCATTCACGAATTTATTAGACACCGTATACGTACGATCGTGGCCCGAATTACTCGCGATAAAAGCACGGCATGGCTCCTTTTGGTACCTCGGGACGGGCAGCTCCGTTTCCACGGAGGTTGATGTACCGTGGCCGTCTTGTTCCCCGGTCGTCGACGCGTTAATGGCGGCGATGCGCGGTGAATTGTGATGTATAAATTTGCCGGGGATTCCGTTTTGAAGGAAATCCGCTCTCCGTGAGCAGTCCCTTTTTCTCGAGCTCTTGTTTGACCAACGGGATGAAATACGAAAATTATGTCGAAAGAACGCCTTCGACGAAATACGTCGAGAACGTGTGCGTGTACATGTATCCACGACGTTTTCTTTGCTCTCGGCATTAGGATCGTGTTAAATAAAATAACATTACGACACGGTATTACCAATCGCGTGGACAGCCAACAAGGTATACCGATTACGCGGAACACGCGTCGGCCTCTCGTCTATTTGTTATTTTAATCCCGGCTCGAATTATGTCCGATGAAAGCCTGTTATTGCATGTTACGGTACTTAGAACGCGATCCTTTTAACTCGAGGACGAGAGGCGCTTTTGGTACTCTTGCTGGTACAGAGCATAAAGGCTGTCTTGTATTACGATCGTCGACGTGTTATTGGTAGCCTCGATGTGTGATTTAAAGGTTTCCCCGGCGGGAACGGTGTCATTTGCATATACCTACGTATTCGTAGGATCTCTCTCCGAGGACCCTCGTATTAATGCGATACGTTGCCTTGGTTCTTAACAGTTCTTTTCTGGCCTTAGGTAAATACTACGCATGAATATGTATGGGCGAGTCTTCGGTGACCCTTTCGAACCTGAAACCTGTGCGTTTCTAAATATCGGGAGCTCGCGTGGACAATGTTTCCGTCCACCTGATACACACGATAATGTTGCACGGACTAATGTTCGTCCTGTGTTATGCGGTTGTTGCACGTACGGTTGCCGCTCTCATCGATCGCTATATTTCTCCCTGCAACTATTAAGCTGACCAAAAATCACTTGGAATTATCCGCGAAACTTATCCAATTTCGGGTAATTTTAATTCATCCTGAACACGTTTGGCTCAGCAGAACCCAATCAAAGTACACTCTATAAAAATTCGTTGGACTCCGCGAAAGAAGCGAACACGTTAAAAATCTCATAAAGTTCATTTATTACGTTTGCAAGTTTACGAGGGGTTCGCCAATAAATAAAATCTCTTTACCGTCTAATAGTCTAATAAGACGTTGAAACTTGATAGAAGGATTTCCAAAGTGGTAATGAAGCTTCGGTTACCGATGAAACGGTCTTTATTAATCTGACTGTATTTACGGAGTCCGGTTCCGAGGCGTAAGCGTTTATTCGTAATTTCCGTGTCACGTGTATAATACGCGTATCGCGGCTCTCTTTCACCGGTGAATCGTGTCGCCGGTGCTAATTGCTTCGACGGGTAAATGCCTGTAAAATCCGCGGAGCGCATGCCAGAATTATTCTGGGGCCAATAATTGTTCGACATATCCTACCCCTTAACCGTCTTCATTAATTCCCACTACTGTCCGGCCGACACCAATCAACTACCAAATAAAACCTACGCAAGGGTCCGCCTAATTGGAACAACGAAAAAGTGGGCGTGTACCGATCGTGGACCTCCATCGTTTCGGGACCCCTGGAAATTCCTGTTGATCGTTCGCCGAGATCAATTTTATCCATCACTCCTTCTTTCCTTTGCCTACGCGTCTCTCGTCTCGAACGAGAGGGCATACACATACACGTAATCACACAGAGAGATGCATACAAATTGTGTACGGGCACATTCACGTAGGTCACGCACACAGGCGCGTGTACACCGTGTCCAATCCTCATTTCCCGTTTTCAAACGGCGCGCGGCGAAAATGGTGAGCTCTATCGTTTCTCTTTCTCGGCCGATCGCGTTAGAAAAAAAGGAGAAGAAGAGGTCTGGCGCGTAGCCGAAGCTAAAAAGTTATCGCTTCGAGGGCCGCAATTACGCGAGATTCCTATCGGCGTAATTACCGTCGTTCTCTCCGCGGTTCACGGTATTCAAGGATCTCGGAAAGGAACGCCGGGAAGCAATAGAAATCGCAGGACGATCGACGCAGAAACGACACGGTCGCTTCTCGTGGCCTGCAAAAGGAGCCTTTTTAATTATCGATCCATGACCTTCGTTTCGCCGTGTTAACGAACATCCTCGCGAGGGAGCAGAACGGTTTTCAAAGCACACGGAACGTCGTCGTGGTCTTCGTCGTCCGCGATGCAGACGGGACAAAGACTCTGCGAGAAACGCAGAGGAAGATATGCTAACCGAGACCGCGGAGGAAGCGGAACAGAGAGGCGAAGAGGAAGGGAACCGTGGAAATGCGAGAGAAAGAACGATCACGCGAGCGGGATGGACAACAGAGGCAAAAACAGAGACAGAGGGACGTGCGGAGAAAGCACAGGCTTACGCACTAACTATAAGTGAGATATTCTGGCAGGAATATCAAAGCTCGCGCGCTGCGTCAAAGAGGCCAGACAGGAATGGTAAACCGAGCACGCGGGAGGAAGAAAGGCCGAAAGGAAAAATGGAAAGAAACCAGAAGCGAAAAGGCTTTGCGGATATATCCTTAGTGATTGACCCTTTCATTCAGCGTGTCATTCCTTGGACAATTTCTGTGCGTGTGTTGGCTCGCTTAAGTGTTGTAATTAACGTGGAAATGACTATAAGTTTATATATATGTCGGGGCGTGCTGACATAGGCAATGATTTGAAAATTTGTATTATTATTATTAATGTCATGTTTCTTTTATTGATTGTAATTTATAAATTTGTGTTACTGTCGCGTTTGTTTTATTTTTGAAGACATGCGAGACAAGGTCCTTTAGGAAAATGGTTTAGGTCCTTGTTGAATGTGACCACTGGTGGTAGAATGGACACGTTCCTGATGGTTACAGTGTATATGAAAACAGGACAATATCAATGAGATATTGATTGATTTGCGTTGTCGAGAGTCTTTTGATATAGGGTAACTGCACCAGTAAATGAACGCTTTTGTATAATTCAACAAATTTTAACCCGCACGGCATACTAGCGATAAAATTGTGATTAAAGAGTTAAATAAATAGGAGAATATTGTTTAGTAATTTTGATCATTCATTGGACTATCACTGTTCAATTATTAGAAGGTAGTGTTCATTGACTGGTATTTTTTATATTTTTTATTTAACGTTTAATGAAGAAAAATAATAATAATTTCATTTTATTTGTGTTCATTTATTTTTGACAAATGAAGTATAAGGAGCCATTTGGCATATATGAGATTCCTTTAATTCACACATTTCTTTCTACATAAAATATCTTCTTGAACAATTTCTTAAATGTTCATTCACTAGTGCAGTTACCCTAGACAGAATCAACAAGATTTTGACGAGACAAGACGTGATAAATTCTACAGCACCCGTGAGCTTGTTGACGCATTTTGAAATGTCGAATCGAACAAGGGCTCGGCCTGCCACGACATATATTTAATGTATTTAACAATATTGAAATAAACTGATACATATAATGAAAACGTGTCCTCATGTATAAACGACTGCGGAGCGACTGCTCACCTGCTGACGAAATCACGCCATGCGTACATATTATAATCCCCACTCTAACTACGGAGCTCATACACACTACCAATTTATAATATATGAAGTTTGCCACATTAAGAAGGACAAAACAAACCTGAATAGATGTTAAGGCTAAAACATGACTACTTTCTAGCTTAAACGACGATTGGAGACAAAGAACTTGTGTCCAATCATAACACGTTCGTCACGAACGATACACAATTTTTCATATTTTAGTAGAATGCTAATGAGCTAAACACGATATTATTTTATAAAATGAAGGAATGTCCCAATTTTTATGGTCAAAACTGAACAACGCGTATTCTTCCTGCCCGTCTACTCGACGGTTAACGGCTCTTGGTGCGGAAAGAATTAGCGTAGGAAATTTATAGCGACGGACGCCTATGAATAATTTAAGGAGTCCAATGGTTCATTAAAGCCACTCTGGTTTTTCGAGTTTCACCCCAACTGTTCGGTCGGAGGAGCACAGTTTCGGTAATTATGATAATTCGAACATTAGTCACGCCAGCCGAATCGCGACACCTGCGCTAGGAAAAATGCCAGGGCCCAAAGACACCGGTGCGCTTGCTTTCCTATCCAAACAGGAATATATAGGAATCGTAGTTTACAGGAAGGTGTTGCGTATCGATCTCCACCTGCCGCCGCGATTTTGTAACGTGCTGGGTAAATTGCTGCTCCCCTAGATAATTATGTTCTTTCATGGTGAAACTTTCGTTTCGTCTCCGTAGCGATCGTTATTTCGTATGAAACGGTCGTGAACATTTTTACGGGCATCGGTTTAAGAAGTTCGTTAATCGTAGCGACAACCGGCTGCTTGTACAGGGTGTGTTCCATTGTACAATTCACCTTTTGTTTCGTCCAAGGTAAAAGATTCAAAAAGTTCTTTAAATTCAGCTTAATTCGATTGCTCTTAGCAGACGAGCTTCTTCCCTGTAAAAGAAAAAGGAGCTGAGGCGAGGCCGAGGACTTTTTAAGCCCGGCTATAAAGAAGATTCAACTTGCCACTGACGTAACTTACGTCACCGTGGAAATATAAAAGGGACCGGGCACCGCACTCGGCCCCGTAAATCTATTTCCAAGGTGGGTACAGGACATTTTTGCCGAAACCCAGGTTCCGTTCGTTCGTTCGCTCGGTGGCGGCCCGTTCAACTTTTAAATTATTTATAAAAGACGCTCGCATTCCCGCGGCTTTCCGTTCCGTGACGAATACCACGATCTCGTGCCGTATTCATAATAACTTCCTGCAAGATGGTCCACTATACGCCGGCAGTCGGTCCATTTAATGCACGACATTAATGCGTTATGTAAAAGCGTGCGGGGTGATTCTCTTGTCGTCGTTGTCGTCGTTGTCGTCTTCGTTGTCGTCTGCGAGAAGCCTGGCGGCGGTGTCTTTTCGTCTCTCCATGCCATTAGGACGACCCCGGCGTTATTATTAACTTCAAATATTTATTATATTCTTCCCTTCACGGCATCTGCCTTCGACTACCAACGAATCCGTCTCGGGTTCTGTCTATTTTTGTGTTCTGGTTAACTCGAACAGACTTCCTGCTACTTCTGCATTTTCTGCATACTGTTCTTTTTTTTTATTATGCTATGAAACCCCACATGGGATTATTAGCAACATGTACATATCTGTACATGCTAACATTACAATGACAACTTATGAACTAGGATAAGTAACATAATTGACAACTTCAATACAACACTATAGATACAAACAGTGAGATTTGAGAAAACTGTGAATAAGAAATGGAGGACAAACAAAAGGTCCACACAAAAAAGCATTATATTGTGTAAGGCGGGTAGTAACCTTTGCTGCATTTGCCGCTCTCTATTGTTATCATAGATCGGGCACTGCCATAATATATGATTATGATCCTGTATCAAACAACCACATGGAGAATTTGTGTCATCTGCAAGTTTAATTTTAAAAAGGGAGGCGTTCAGTTGATAGTGTCCAGATCGAAGTCTGGTAATCCAGCAGATGAAATCTCTAGGGAGTCTTAGGTGAGATAACCAAGGTTTAGATCCAGAGTGATAAAAGGAACTGATAAATTTTTTGCCCTTAAACCCTGCTTCTTCAAGAATATAATTGTGTGTTAACATTCTAGCTTGTTTTTTTAAAAATATGTGAATAGTCAGAATGGGGAACTAGGATGTTGGGAGAAATAGATAATGAAGTTACTTCTTTAGCTAATACATACTGTTCTCCGAAACGTCTGTTTTCTCGTCGATGACAATTTTTTGCGTCAACGCTTCAACCCTCGTGCATTCTTTAGAAACAATACAGAAAGTGTTCCAGTGATATTTCACTTATTTTCGCTTTACGTACGGCTTTCATTAAACGAACTCATCAAAGTGGAACACGACAAAAGAGAAATCAAACGTTTCATGTGCAAACAGAAGAAAAGGTCGCGATATTTTGTATCTCCGTGTAAAACGGAAACGCAATCGTCGCTAATGACCAAGTTGTTACGCGATGTTGGAGAACAAGAGTTGAAGAAAATGCAAGTATCGACGATCTTGCAGGCAATTATACCTTTTTTGATTTTCAATGAAAAAATGTACGACTCCTAGTGCCGGTATTTATGTTTCGATGTAAACTTGTTTTGCGATTTTCTGCAAATTCAGTCGAAAGGGGAGATTAAGCAATCACTGGAAGGATTCTACGAAAAAAACCGTTCCACTTTTCGCATTCTAATTATCCTAATCTGCCGAGAGTTTTTCCCTGACGCCGATAATCCGCGAGATTTACGAGCGCCGGGAAAACGCAGGAAGAAACATTGCGGAGCGTAGCGCGCGCGGAAGACGAAACAAAAGTTAACGAGGCGCTCGGTAATTTTTCCCTCGGGTTATAACTCTGTCCCGACTATAAAGAGCAAAACGATCTCTGCTACGGAACCTGTTACCTGTTACCGGGCATCGATTCTCCTCTACATCGCTTTTGGTTTCCCGCGATCAGACGGGTTCACGCGATTTCGGAGGAATTAGTGGCGTTTGATTGGATTCGGTGCCGAAAAAGCAAGGAAAACAATAGAGACCGATTTCTGGCCGATTCTCGAAAAACCGAACGTCGCTCTGCGGTCGAAAGTGCGGTCTACATTTGCTCACGCGATCGAGTTTGCGGTCGATTCCGTGGTCCAGCAGGAACTTCAGGAACCCAGCCGAAGTTTTATTGAAGATTGCATCGTGCTCGTAGCGGTGTAATTCTGGGCCAAAGCGGACTCGCGTTAAACACGTCGAAACTCGAGGAAGAATCGAGAGGGGCCCGCTTAAAATATACGGCTCCATTATAACGCCGGGTCGTTAGGAAATTGACGATGTTGTGTGGGGATAAATCTCCGCGAAAGAATACACCGAGCCGTCGTGGTTTATGGATATAAAAAAGAGGGGAGGACAAAGCGATCATAGTCAACGAGAGCATTTCAAGAAATTTACGAGGTCCTTCGCGTCGCTCGTCGACGTCACTGACTGTTCCCCTTGCTCAAAATATTCGAGATCAAAGCAGTCTAAAAATCAAACGCTTTTCACTGCCAGACGAAATAAAATGACACCACGAATTCGTATCGAGGGTCCCAGATTTTCATCGACACTTATCTGGGCTAGGATAAAATCTTTCTTCCGCCCGTTGCTCTTTGAACGAGTTGTGAGCGAAGAACTTCGAAAGAGAATGAGATACGTTCAAACTTTCTATAGATACAGATTCCCTCTGTAGCGTCGCGTTGTTAGCCTCTCCCATAGATATATCGAGTGACGTTATCTCGTCGCCAACCAATAAGAAACAGGAGTGGTAGGGAAGGAAAGCGGCTCTCAACTATAAAATGTGTAGTGGTATAAAACAGCTCCATACTTGCAGGGTCTTCTCAGAGATTAACTACGGTTTGATGAAGCAGCTGTGGGAAGAGCAAAAATGTTCCCGGTCCTAAAACAGCGATCCTTGTCTCCAGGGTCGACGGCAATTACAGAGCCGTAAACCGAGAAAATTTGGCCGACGATTCTCTCCATTTTCTTGGCGCGTCTCGAGACCAATGGTGGTGTTCGATTCCACGAGGACGCGCGAGACAGAGAAAAAAGAAACGGCGGATCGAAGCGAGATGCCCCAACAGCTTCGAGGATCGGAGCGGCGATTGGAGCTGGTGCGCACGCGAGCGCGAACAACACGATTCCCGTCGGCGTGGCGCGACTTCACCGAAAGTTCATCGATCCACGCGTACCGCGACGTTGCGTCCTATTAAAAGCCGGGACGAGGAGCGTACAAACGCGCTTTCGCCTCTCGTCGTTCCACCTCCCTCGCGAGGCGTGGAATGGAGGCACTAAAGTGGCTAGACGGAGTGTCAGAGCCGGCCGGAGATCAGAGGGCCGCCGTTGAAAGAAATAGTCCGCCGGGACGTTATGCCGCAGCCAAGTCCGCGCACGTGTTTTCGGGGTTCCGTCTCGTACCGTCGATTTATCAAGCTCGTCGAAAGCGGCGACACAATCCTCGACCGTCCGACGGAATTCGCCCTCGACTCGCTCGAACAGGTGACGCCGACAATCTATTCTTTCCTATGATTATTACGCCCCGACACTTCTCGCATTCGTGGAATACGTACGTCGTAATGCAACGTGCTGAAATGACACGTCACTGTGCTCGCGAATTGATCGCTGGACTACGGATTTTTATGCAAAACAGAAATTGCATCTTCGAGACGATTTTCCATTATTAATATTTACGTGACATGACATACGAAAATTGGAATTTGCGTTAGAATATACGGGTTTAATAGAATATTGAATCCAAGAGAGACGGTGATTTCTGATCAGTCTGTTGAACTGGAAATATATTCTTTTTGGAGAATTTATCTAAGGATCTGCTAATGGTCAGATCTGATTGTCCCTGTTTCTTTTAGATCCCAATTGATTGCATAAAGCGTGGCAAGCATTTAATAAATATAAAATTGTACGCTTTCAGAAGAAGACAAATTGATTGATAGAACGTCGAGCATTCTGGAAGCACAAGGAGCCTCCAAGCAAGATTAACTGGAATTCGAATTAGCCAGGGCCGTCGTAATTTATGTGCACCGTCATGCCACCGCTTTGTAATTGGTCCAACCGCGTAAGTAGAGGTGTGTCTCTCCCGATCGGCGATCAAATGCCGGCGTCGTCGAAAGAAATAGTCGGCGACCCGAAGGTTGCACCACATGGCTCGGGCGTCCCGACGCCGCGCGTGCTTTCGAAGTTCGTCCGGGGCTGGTAGCCGCAGATTTATCAGTCGTGGCAGTTTCGAATGTGTCGAAAGCGACCGCAGTCTTCACCCTTTGAACCTTTGCTGCGGAGAACGCGGCGTATACGGTGGCGATGTTAATAGAGTCGTCGACGCGACGTACTCGACTTTTCATTAACCTGAACCGCTAATTGCTTTCATTCGCGGTTCCATCGGAATTTTTTGAAAATAAGTATTCTCTTAATTGCGTCACGCGCCTATTAATTCTCGCTTGAGCAGAGGATCCGAGAGTCAAACCGAACACGACAAAGCAATGGGACCTGTTTTACAGTATCATTCAAGGGGACGTAACGATACCGGTTACACACTTTTCGACCACTATTTAGCGGGATGTTCGGTCGAGCCATTTGCCCTCGCTCTGCCGCGTTGGTCAATTTCGTTTGTTGTTTTTATTTTGCCTCCTTCCGCTCACGGACACTGTCATCGTCCTGAAAGCAACGAAAGATCGGCCCGACCCCCGGTGACATTTAACGACGATTTAATTTTACGATCGGCAACTTTATGGCGATCTCGAACGTCGATTAGACGGGGTCCACTCTTCGGGGAAGTACCGTTGGCTGTATTAGCACTCCGCTTCGGAAAGAAATCGTCGAGCTTGCGGCATGACCTTGCTACGTTATAGCTTCTTCAGTTTTATGGCTGATACCAGCTGCCGGGGTACGAGGGAGCCGATGAAAGGTTTACGGTTATGGAAATGTTTGTGTACCTATGATGGGGAAATGGTGCGTCGGATTTCGCTTTCGAACTTTTCGGAGCGATGTTCCTGAGGCCATTCGGTTCAATGTCGTCCAGGTTCAGGTACACAGGGAACATCTTATCCGAGAAATCCACGTGTTTCCTCTGTCCGACCTTCTTTTTAAACTAGACCTCAGTGGCATCGTAAAAAATCGTTGTCGAATGCAACGTCTACGATACTCTACTAATTTATTCGGGGGATGTAAGCAAGATTCTTCGAATAAGTTCAGGCTGAGAAAGTGAAGTGTGCGTCTAGCGATCAGATTAACATTAGAATATTCCGTGTAAATCACGTCATCCCCGGAGGCAGCGAAACGAACGTCCTGTCCGTAAACCGCAGCATCCGTCTCCATTGTTCTGTTATCTTAACAAAACGGCCGGCGGAGGAGCATCAATCACGTTATCTCCGTCGCGATTCCATAATCCTTATAATTAATCTGTCCCGGGGCGGTCCCGATCGCGGGTCCCGCTCGCATCCGTTAGACAGCGGACTTCCTTGACAGAGACAGAACGCCGTTGCTGAATTTGCACCTTCGACGAAGATCCGGATTGCGCATTGAGACATTTCTGTCCGGCCGATATGGAAGATAACCCGTGTCCCGGTGCACGTTCGGGGTCAGGGCCCCGTTCCTGGGTCAGATCCTCTGCCGGCCATCGTGTTGATATTGCCGAGATAGCCCCCATTGTTTATGGACATTGTCGTGCGCAGGTACGCGGGCCCAAGCGACAGTTCGGGGTCACTTCCTAGTGCCGTGACGTTTCACACCAGCGTGACACATCGCCGGAGATTCTCGGGATTCAGTCACGAATTCGCGTGACTCGCGGAAAATCACCCGTCCCGATCCTTCCTCGCCGCGCGTCTCCGCTCGCAGACTCCGAAGAGGCGGTGCATCTTGTCTCTTCCCTTTTTCTCGGCATCGCATCTGTGAGAAATCTGCGACGGGACTCCCTTCCGAGCGCTCCTCCGTCTGCGATGCGCCGCGTCGTTGAGAAATCTCCTCGCGATCGAACGTCGCCGCAAATTCTTCGCAATCGTACGCGTACGTCGCGTCCTTGCACCGTCGAGACTGCTCCATTTTTACAAATTCCATGGAACGAATTCTTCACCGAAATCGTGCGATTCAACTACTCAAACACTCTATGGCACCAAAAAATGGTCGGAGTGCTGACGGTTAAGGGTACGCGCACAATGGATCCGTTTTCGTCCGATTCGGCCGACCTCCGAGGTTGTGTCTTTTTCCCGCACACTTGAAAAAAGAGACCGATGCGTCGGACGTCGGCGGAATCGGACGAAAACGGATCCACTGTGCGGGTACCCCAAGTAGTCGATGTCGAGAGGACATCGAGAAACAAACGACACCCCATGGAAACGTAATCATCCGTGCATTGCAGCGCAGTTTGATGTACTCGTAGAGTGAGTGATATTAATTCATCGAAAGGCATCGAAAGGGTAGTACCAACAATCGAGAATATTGTTTGCCCGTTAGCCGGGCATCTCAGAAACCTGGATCTCCAGGATACTTGTAGTATCCCCGATCCAGTCCGCAGGAAGCAATTTATTACATCGTGATTCTCCGGAGACCCACGCTCCCACTTAACCCGATAACATTCGGGTTGCCATTATCGAGACTTCGGCATTAGCTTCGTCCATGGCCAAAGGAGGAGCATTCCCACAATCTCCGTGGATAGAAGTGGCGGCTGTTGTCCGCATCTGGTGTGTGTCCCGTGTGTCTGGATACTCTTGCGCATCGCGCTCGGTCTTGCCGACGTGTAAACAAACAGTCTGTACACGCGAACACGCGGTATGTGTTCGGCCAACGAGGATGCACAAAGCCCGCGGCCCGAAACGACCGCCGAATCAGGAAGTCGTGATTATCGTTTACTCTTGGGCCGTGCCAGATCCTCTTCACGCGGCAGATAACTTTTTTGCCCCTTGCTTCTTCTCACCGCCTCTTTATCTGCTCGCCCCTCTGTGCTCCCTGCTCTGTCAACATCTCGAAGATTTCTTTCGACGACTCCTTCTTCGCCTTTTTCTCTTTCCGATGCTCTCTGTCTCCGTGCACATACATCAAATCTCCCTCGCACCGGCGATGTCCTCTCGTCCGTACGGTTCAAGGAAATAGACTCGTCATCCCTTTACGACGTGCTAAGCAGTCGGGTAAACACGACGACCTTAGTCCTCGTTGAAACAGGCCCAGGGAGGGAAGACTTTTACCTTTGCTGCTGGCCCGCGCACGTGACTTTCGGCCCGGAGCCTCACCGCGAGACCGGGTACCTGGGCCTCACCACGTGCGGCGTCCTTTAGGACAAAGGACCTCCGGATAATCAGGATACCTTCGAAAGTTTGTGGGAGGGACTCTATTTGGCCGAGGAACGCGGCAGAAGAAAATGTCCGCGCGCCGATACCAGCGGCAAGTGGCGTAGAAATCAACCTTGAGGAACCATTCGTTCCTCTTCTCTCTCTTTCTTTCTTTTCTCTTTTTTCTTCGACGCGGCTACAGACACTTAAGCCGTGGATGTGAATACTCGGGGCCCCTCCGGGCCGGGTTCAGGGCGGGGTTACCTTCGTATGAATCCTGGTCGTTATATACATAGACAAATGGAGACCAACCGGTGCAAGGGACTCCGCGTGCGCCCGCGCGCGAGCACCAGAGGTAGATTCGTCTTTGTTCGGGGAACGAGTGCGGGAGTATTTATTTCGAGGTCTAGGAGAGATTCGACGACGGTCGAGTAAATGATACGGAAGAAGGGGGAGAGATTAGCGTCACCGAAAGATCTCGGAAATGTGTCTTTAAACGAGCGGAGAATTTAATCGTGTCGAATAACACGCTCGCGGGGAAACGCGGTACGGTGGCAGCCAGTAAGAGAAGGAACGTTCCGGGAGTCCTATGCTCCAGTGAATTAGAAACGTCCGATGCTGAATCACGGGGACCGCGCGGGATACGATTTCTTGCGCGCGTCATCTCTTTCGCTCGTGTTTCACAACACACGCCCCGTGCTCCCATAGGCAGCGTTGTTCTCGAGAGAGGCATGGCGATTCCTCATGCTTTCTCTCGGTATTTTCCCTTGCGCAACGGCCAAGGTGGATTATCCACGAGCCAGACTTTCCGCTTTCTCGTAGCGTGGCACCACACCACGGCCCATAAAAGTAAATCGGTGGAACTCTCGAAGGCCCAAGGGCGGAGTAGCCACGGCATAAATCCTGGCGTTCTAGACAAATGGGGCCTAACGGTGCGTACGCAAGCTCTCGCACAACCCGCCATATCGTCTCGCCTTTGTTCGACACCAAGAGCACCGACGTCTTTTGCTCGTCGGCCCCAAAGACCGGTGCAGGAGGAAGGTCGGAGGTATACGTGGGTATACCTGGAGTAGACGCCGCAACGACCTGGAAGATATTCCAGCAGGATCCAGAGATACCTGACGTCTTTCGAGCATCCCCTTTGATCTATGATTTTCCTTACGGCTCTCCCTCCCAGTCGTAGCCTCATGGCGTCCTGTCGAGTTTTCGGCAAATAATAGCCCACTTGATTGTGAGTATCGTCCAGGGGTTAGGGTGCCGGGGCCACAGCGTCGTCACGCTCCACGCTCGATCTGGATCCTTCGGGGAAGGTTCTCCCATTGTGCCAGATACAGAGCCAGCAAGGGATAAAAAATTATTGCGGACAGAAGTGCAGCGTTTTGTTTGCCTGGCATTGTTGCCAGGGGTTAATAGTTCGCGGGGTACTTTGTCGCGTCGGGGTTTTTTTGTCGAGTGTTTTCGAGCCGGGCCATTCGTGTGCCGGGCTACGCGGCGTAACAGTTTAATGTCCATGAATGGGGGATTAGAGTCGGTAATGATCATTCAGGATCGTTCTCGGGTTTGCGAGCAGAAGCTCGAAAACAAGTTTAAGAGGATCCCCGGCCCTCCTGCTGCACAAACTTTAAACGAGGATTTTTATGTAGGGTACTCGTGGCCTACCGAGGACACTTTGGGATCTTTGCGAGCAAATCGAATTGTTAATCGCATGTTTGATTCTTTGCCGAGACATGCACAACTCTCGATCATACAAATCTTTTCTAAAGCGATGAACTCACAAACAGCTGCATTTTAATTATCACTCTGACTCGGTGCGTGCGAGGGATGTTCCCACGAGAATTAACGATGTGTATCGGCAATGATCGAATCGCCGATACTTTTCTAAACCTGGTCGTCGGTAGATCACCGATATAGCGCAGGGGGTCGTCCGTTCGGAACGACAAGAAGCCCCCATCGTTCGTCATTAGACGTCCAACTGTCTGTCGACAATACCGTCCATGGTTACAGACATCTAAGAACGTTCTTCAGCATCAATCTTGCCGGTCTCGAAAATTCGAAGAATCCGTTTCTCCCTTCGGAGACTCGCAGGAGACTCCAGCCGTGGTCTTTCTCGCCTCTTATTCTCTCTCCGCACCTTCCTTTCATTCTTCCGTCCTCGTTCGTCTCGTTTCTCTCGCCCCGCGTGTGTGCACTCCAGAGACTCTCTCTTTCTCTCATACACGCACACTCTTTCTTTCTCTTTTTCTCGGCTCTCGTTGCCTCCGCCGCGGCATCGCCCGATTCTCCTCCGCCTTCGAGGATCGACCTACGGCTGTTCTTTTGGAAACCATATATTTTTCGTTTCACAGTTCGCGGCGCCGTTGAATGCCCTGCCTCCATTCAGACGAGGGTGCATCTCCGTAGCAGCCGCCAGGTATAAATTTTGGCGTCGGTCCGAGAGAGCTCGGGGTTGGGAGACTTCTCCGAGGAGTGGGGCGGACCAACCGGGAAAAAACGAGCAGAACGGAAAAAAGAGGGAAGAAGGAGGAGAAAAGATCGGTCCCATGGTAATCGATTACCTCCCCCGTATCCCCAGAATCCCATATATTGACCGGCCCCATGGCCCGAAGATTGAACCTTCGATAACCGGTGCTCCACTCTCTTTCCATCTCGCCCCCTTTCTCTCTTTCTCTCTCCCTCGTCTCTTTCCACCTTTCACAGACGGGAGACCGCGTTCATCTATTTTTCTTATGTGGTGCACGAACACGTAATTTCCAGCGGACTTGGAAACGAGTCGTGCTAATTAAGCGGCCACGGATTTGGCACCTGCTACACGAAAGATGAATTCCATCGACACAGAACGACTGCTTCTTCTTAGCATAGAAGATTAAAAAAATGCCGCAGAGGAATGCATTCGTGACAAGAAATTCTCCAAATGAGGCCTACGATCATTCTAACTCGCCTGTTGAGAATATTGATGTTGGTTGTTGGGGATGCAGTGGGACTAAAGATTTACGATCACTTTGATTGTAGGGTTAGTCGTGTTCCAACAAATGAACACTTGTCTAGGGCTACCAATGTGTAAAAATAGTTTTAACCTTCGACGAACCAATTTCTCAGACATACAGACATAGGATCCTAGGGGTAGCAAACTAACCTACAGCAACCAGAAACAATCTTTCCACAGACTTTTCCGCGAAATCTACGCTGCGCGAACCAAGATCCGCCCCGAGATTCCAGAAGACAGGTTCGATCGCGTTACCAGGCTTCGTTCTATTCTATTTAAGGTGAGGTGCGCTAAAGCCTTTCCGCTAAAGTCGTTGAAGGCCGTCTACGTAACCTCCGATGCTCGCGTTATTCAGTTTAAGGAGTTTCCTCTCCGTGGCGGCGCGTTAAACTCGTCAGGCTGTTACTTTCCCGTCGTCGCGTCGTTTACATACCAACTCTCGGACAAGTTAATCAAGACCGCGTTGTCGCGGCGTAACGAGGGTAATTTGATATCTCCGCGACGACAACGACGACAACGTCGACTGCTACAACGACGAGGACTACGACTACGACGACGACGATGTTGGTGCCGCGTGTTTTCTAAATTTCCGCGAGGCGCGGGGCGCGTTAAGCGCCGATCCTGGGGACCGACCACTGACAGATGTAAATGTTTAACGAACCCGATACGCACGGTCCGCTGGCGAGGACAGGTTAATTTAACTTTATTGCAACACCTTTTATAAACACCGCGTGCTCATAATTACCACGACGGGACGGAGGGAAACGCCAGAAGGAGTCCAACCGGCCCGGCCCGGCTCTCGCTGCTCCGTGCGAGCAGGAAAGAGTAACGAGGACTTTGCTTTTAATTCGGTGTCAGTTATGATTCAGTGTTGCTTGACGGGGTACGCTGTGAATGGTGGAGGAGGATCGGAAGGGGGATCTAAAGGGAGCCAGGGAACCAGGTTCGAGACTAACAAGCTTATCGTGCATCGGCAGATTGTTCCTTCTCGGAAGCCAGTTATCCTTCAGCGTATTTGATAACGTTCGACAAGAAATATAGTATAACCTTTGTGAGATACGGGTGCGAGATATTCTTATCAAAGCGAAAAGGTGGTGTGCTGTTCTCTGGCCGGACTCGCAATTTCGAGATCTTTTACACCGGCTGCTTCGTTTTTTTCCTCTTCTTGCTACCCCACTTTCCGATCAGACCTCTTCCTTTGGTATTACTTTCCATTATTCTCGTTTTCTAAATAGAAACAGGCTGCTAATATTCGCGATGCAATCGCGTTCGTTTTATCTAGCTCCGAAACAAATTATAGAACCGGGGGAGAGTTTCACCCTCCGGTTGTCAGATAAAGGGTATCGATTGATAAAGGGGAATTTGTAATATCAATCCCGGACAACCTCGATGTCTCCGGGTCTGTGTATCGAGAGCATGTTGACTCGAACCGACCTACCCAAATGTCGTAAAGTCAACATTACTCACACTTTATTCGTGTTATCATGCCGCACTGCTGGACTTCCTCGTTCTAGACGGGAGTGCAGCTTGAGACTCGTAAAATTGCATCCGGATGTTATTGCATCGTTTTTATTGAAGCGGGACTGTTAGTGTTTGTAAACATAGATGCCATTCGTTCAATTTAATTTTATCGACTGTTTATAACTTTTGGAATAGTATCGCTGTGCATGGATACAGCAGAGGTCTGACACAGTAAAAAATTTCACGACTGAGAATTTTTATAAATACTGCTAACAGCAGACTTTCGATTACAGGACCGTAGGTGCAGATCGACCGACTTTTTGAACTTTAACGGATACTGTAAATGCAGACCTAACAGGAAATAGTGAACAAAATTTGTCAATACAAAGTTCAAAGTTAGAATTGCTAGAGTCAACCAGCAAATACGATAAGCAGAGACCACAGTAAGAATCGAATCAGCAGTAAGGGGAATGGAATCAATTAGCTGAACGGTGATATCGGAATACTATGATAACGGATTCATTAAACTGTTTTGGATTCCATCACATCTTGGAATCCAAGGCAACGAAAATGCGGACTGGGTAGCCAAATCGGCGACGTCAATGAATACTGTTAATATTTCTGCGATCCCCTACACTGATTTGTTTGAGAGTTTTAAAAAGCAAGCTAAAGATCGTACACTGAAAATCATAAAAAATCAAGGTCTTTTCAAGGGGAAAAATACTTTTAAAACTTCTTTAAAGAAAGCTCAGTACCCTGGTACGCTCACTTAAAACTCGAGAGAAGTCTAGTTGTCACGGTTAACAGAATGCGTTCTGATCATTATAATCTAGCTGTTTCACTAGAGCGGGTAGGTATTATAAATGACAACCAGTGTAAATGCAACAAGGGTCGGGAAACCGTGGATCATGTAATATGGCAATGCGAATTGTACAATGCACAAAGACGAAACTTAATAAGGTCTTTGCTCAGTACGGGCCTTCAGCTGCCCCTCAATATAGACACAATTACAGCAAAGCCAAATATCAAAGCTTGTACTAGCATCCACTCCTTTTTCCTAAACTGTAACCTACACATTTAGCGTTAACAGACATTGCTGTTATGTTCATTTAATTATTATAGAATTCCTATTGTATTACTCCTGTATACTACTGTATTTACTAATACTATTCATGTAAAGCATAATAAACCCAGAAGGATTCCAATGCTTAATAAATAAAAAAAAAAGTAACATAACACCGCAGACAGCAAAGAAAGTTTACCGACTGCCGCAACAATTTTGATGGTTATTAATGGAAACGAGAAGGTGTAAAATATCTTCGCGGTGCGGCGAGCGCGTCAAAGCGTACAACAAGGCTCGTGGGGCAAAGAGTGCGTCCATTCTGGCAACAAGCTCTTCCGAAAAGCAGCTCGTTACTCTTTTCTAGGTATCGAGCGGGAACAGCAGGAGAGAACAACGTGGATTCATCGTTACGGAGCCGGACTCGTCCATTTCACGCGGCCTGCCACGGTTCGCGTCGGTCCGCAAAGCTCGAGGTAAGAAAGCGGCGAATATTTTGTAACGCGTATCGTTTCCTTTCCGTGAAACGAAAAGAGAAGTGGAGTGTGCTAGGGGAGACGCATAGAATCGTGAAATCGAGGAGAGGATAGTCGCTGCAGAGGGTGCAGCTGCTTCTTTTTCTGGACTCTTGCATCTGCCCTTGCCTTCTTTCCCTGCTCGTCTCTCTCTTTCTCATACTTTCTTTCTTTGTTGCCGACCGAGAGGTTTCTCCTCGTTCTGGTCATCCTGGTTTCGGCCCCGCGGCGCATTACGTGGCACATTTTCTTGCTTGGTGCTGGTACACGATGATGCTCGCCCTCGAAGCAGGGCCTCGATCTCCATTCTCGGTCTCGGCGAGGAGCGCCGTACGCGGTAATAACATCTTTCGCATTTCGGGATGCATGTAATATGCGAAATATATTCAGGAATATTTCGGCTGATCATACGGTGCAGGGCATAGTGCTCGGCCATATGTTTATTATAAGATGTTCGACGGAAAACGCGTCGCCACGAGGAAACCTCCTCGAGCTTCCAGTGCGCCTCAGGTGGCAAGAATGCCGTGCGACGACGCAGCGTGGACGGTGCAACACCAGCAGCAGCTCGATGAGTTAAAAATGTTTAGGAAATTAGAATAATTCGGGTCTCGGCCCGATGAGGGAGGAGGGAATTAATGAGAAGGCGGTGTGCGCTCGATTAGGGTCGATTCATACATCTCCGATATCGGAGTCCGACAAAATATTCTTACCCAGGTTTAAGTGAGACCGTCCACAACCGGAAAACTGAGTCCGATTTTTGCTCCGATACTTTTCCTTCGAGTCGAAAAGGCCATAACTAACAAATAAAAGGTTTCTATCCCTCCTCAGGTGAACTATCGGTAGCACTCCTTTACAACTTCATGGTAATGAGAAACATTCCTACTCAAGTTGCCTCAAAAATCGGCCGGAAATGCATGGATACCGCAAAACGCCGGCCGGATATGTATGAATCGACCCTTAATCAGTGGAAGTTGTTATCAACTTCTTCATCTCGCGAAGTATCGTCCTCCGTCACATTCCGCGGTAACTCACGAGTACAGATTCGGAATTTAATACCGATCAGGATCCCGCCAGATTCTGCCGTCTGCCGGCGTTCGACCACCCCGGGAGCAACATTTTTTCCACCGGGGAGGACCCATCGGCTCGCGTTTGTTCGTCATCTCGAGACAGTCACCGAGGGCAGTGTGTTTGCCAGTCGACGAGTGGTCTGCAACATCTCAATGCGTCCTGTTTACACTGCGCTTAAAGCGTACTCGGCCGCCGCGTTATTTGGTCCTGGCGTACGCACCGCTCGAGCTATAGGAGGAAAGAAAAAGAAGGAACGAGGAGAAGGACGTGGTACCGGAGGAGGAGAAGAAGGAGAAAGAGGAGCCGGCGAAAAGCAAGGGCCGGTGTTCGGCCGCATTGTATCGGGTGCGCTCGCGTTTAACCTCCATTCAGAGGAACGTAAATCCCTCGGGGACCGGCCATTCAGAGTACGCGAGAGCGTAAGTCGTCCGGAGCGCCGCACTGTACTGCAGAAAATCCGTGGCCGGTGCGAATGTAAACACGCCGCAGCGCGTTCTCTCGGCCTTTATCCCCGGCCCGCCCCGTCGTTGCCAGGGAGTTGAGGATTTCACGAAAAGGATAGAGGAGAGGATGACAAACGCGACACTTCAGAACCAGTCCTGAAGTATGCGCGAAGGGCGGCGACGCACGGGCGCGTGACCGCGGGAAAGAGATTTTTACCGCATCCGGTCTGTGTGCACAAGTCCTCCAATGATTCATGCCGCGCCCAGCCCGCAGGGCTTATGCCAGCCGCGGCAAGAATCATTCGACCAGCGTCTAGCAGTCCCCGGTTTGCTTCTTGACCGAGACTTCCCGTCTTGTACTTCTACACTACAGGAACCTCTTCCCCGCTCGTACATCGGAATCGCATTAGGATGCTTTCTGGCACGCAACACCGGGGCCCCACTAACATAATATTTTTCATCCACGCTGAATGCTGAAGAATGTTTGTCTAGGGATCGATGAATAGAGGAAGCTCGAGTGGATCGCCCGTGTAGAACTCGCTCGGCCAGACCGAACATCTTTATTATGGTTCCTGATGATGCTTGTTACCGACGAGAAACCAGATGAAAACGCTTGTTCGAATTCGTTGCACTTTGTTCAGCGAGCCATTCTTACAGGAGAACGCACACAATGCGTTCAAAATATCCTAGTCAACTGTTCTGGACGGTATGGACTTTCATCTACGTCCTCCGTTAATTTTATCTAGCCTCTCAAATTGTTCCTTTTTAGATTGAGTAGATTTTTCACAATTGTCTCAATCTGTCTAAAGCGGTAGAGGACCACGATTCAAATTTGTCCTAAATGCGAAGGAACTTCGGCAGCATGTGAAAGTGATTTCAAACAAGATACCGAAAAAGGAGCACAAAGTTCGCTCCCGAAACGTGCGCCGAGGAAAAAAGGATGGACATGGTTCGAGCATAGAATATTAAAATTCGATTTAAGAATTTGAAGGAAAGAGAGAGTGCCAGATAAATAATTATTTGGCCGTGGTTATCCCACATAAATCGCTCCGACCGAAAGATTTCGAGCGATAACACGCTCGAGCAACAAAACCGCGATGCTTGTTCGTTGCGAATTTCTCGGGGCGCCCGCGTGTGTAACGCATAATGAGAGAACAGTGTTGCAAGCTGAAATTTCGTTTTATAGAGTCATTATACTCGTTTTGCGGAAAAAGACCCGCAAGAATGCGGGAACGTCTCGGTTTCCATTATCATCACACGTTCAGGGATCGTTTAATGAGAAGATCGAAGAACGTGACGGGACTGCACAACTACGGGGTAAAACGCATCCTTGTGGACAGGACAAAGCGCAACAATGTTCTCGATCCTCGCGTCGAGACGGACTACGGTCGAGTCTACGACGAGAGTCTTCTACAGAGAATTTTCGCGTTGGAACGTCCGCGTACGGCGGGAAATTACAGTCGATTGTCGATGAGATATCGATAATTTTAGACGAACGCCGCTGGGAAATGACGCCGCTTCGCATTTTGCACTGCGCAAACCCGACAATTTACCAGGCATTATGGACTACCCGTGGCCAGATCGCGGCTCGGAAACACTCGTTGCTGTGCCTTCGTTGCCGTTACAGATACGGTATCCAGTTTCGTGTGATCAGCCACGGTTTTTACAACCGCGGATTGGAGGTTCGGTTGACTTCGAGGTGCAAAGAGCACGTCGAACGCTTCGTCAAATGCTTGCGAAATTTCGCAATCTTCCTTATCACTCTATCGTCGCTTTATCAGTCAATGTATATTTCCTTCTTATCATCCGATAGTATTTTGTGTATCCCTTGAATTTTCCAAAGACCATCCACTAAGGATTCAATTAAAATACTTCGATTTTTCGAGGCGCATCGGTTCCCGTGATCTAAATCACACGACAGAAGCAAAATCGACGGGCCAGCGAACAAACGTCCGAGTAAAAAATCCTCTTCGCGATCCAAAGTAGCGAGACATCTTCCCCGCGGACTTGCCCATAATTAAATATTACAAATGATCGCGCATCTCGAGTCGGCCCAGTCATTTTGCACTTTTTGCCAACTACGGGTGGGGGGGAGGACTACTCTTCCACGCGATAACGATCCACGATCACCCCGAAGGGAATCGTTCCGGAGCTGCGAGAGCGTAACTCGCTCTCCTCTATTTCTCGTCATGCTTCGAGCCGACCCCCTTAACGTTCCTCCGCGTCTAAACGACGGAAATCGAGGAGAAATTAATGTCGAGGCGTGAATCGGTCTGACCCCCGCATTTCGTTTCGTTTCGCGTCCGTTCCGCGAAGCTGATGACCACGAGATGCAAAAATCTGCTGTGATTTATTGGAGGAATGTGTTCTCGGTAAAGAACAATGGAGACATATTTCACTATCAAGTAACGGACCGAGCATAACAATGAACTGGCATGAACGCCATTTAGAAAATTGAGATTTCCTAAAAAATCGCCTTTCATTGCAAATTATAACGCGTCAAAGATTCTTTTCCATTCGAAAGGGAAACATTGGCGGCGAATTAAAAGAATACGAGTTTCACTTCATTCTACAAATGCGAAAATCGTCTCCCGAAATCAAGCACTCAATGTGGAACAAAAACATTTTCAAGCTCTATACAAAATGAAGTCAACGCATACTGAAATAATCCAATCTCTTTCGATTGCTATATCCTTCTGTTTTCAACAGATGCAGAATATTAGTCACCGTAATGGTGTTGTAATGAGACTTCTTTTCCCCGTTCGAAATATAAAATCGGACTGTTTATTACTCAGCACGTGAGTGCGCATATTTATTTCGATTTCTTTGTGACTCATTGGAGGCGATCGGAGTCGCGTATTAATCGCCGAATGTAATTAAAAATTGCACGCATCGCCGATTCGGAAGATCGATTTTCGTCACCGGTTCGATGGTTGCCGAGATATACAATAAAAAGCTGCGTCGAGTTGCTCTCTCGCAACGCTCACGATTCGTTTCTTCGATTCTAGTCGTTGGGTCACGGTTTAACGCGGTGCTGCAACGCTTTTTAAAGTAATTACATTCGCGTCCATGCACCGCGGCGCGGCGTCTTGATTACCGAAAGAGATCGCGCGCGCTCGCGTCAGATGAATGCGTTCGAAGCTTCGACGAGCTCTTTTTCCCTCTCGTTCCTCAGAAAGACCATGACGGCAATCCAATTTCGTAATTGTGTAGCCCATTTCGCGAATATGTTCAATGCTCACGCCGTGCCGATCGTTCCACAGTTCAAAGTTGAGCGGAATTCTTTAACGAAATTATAGGCGATGATGGGGGCAACGAGCGTTAACTGCGTTTCGTATAATTAAGCAATCGATTTCCACGGTATTCCCGGTTTTTCGGGCTTGACGGTTTAAAATTATATCGTTTCCGCGCGTCCGAGATTCGAGGGAAAACTCGAAAGTTTGATAATTATATCTCGGACCGAGTATTCTCGTCCATTGTTTTAAACATTGTTAAACGACGAGTCCGGCCGCTCCTACTGTAAATTCGTGACAGACGAGTTGTGAGTTCGGGATTCACGATTAAATTAACGAATGAAAATAATGAAGACCACGCGACGTGGCCAACGTGAATCATTAACATACGCGAATGCAACGCATTATCGGTTAATAAGTGTTCGGTCGGGCCATCCAACTTCGTAAAACTTAAAAACTGTTGAGTGATTCTGATTTGAAAGCCCGGGGGCTGCGTTCTCGGAAAAGAGATCACCGAGGGCAGTGTACTATATTATTAAGTGCATTTGCAACCAGTTTCATCAAGCTCCAGCATACAATTGAGAACCCGTCTTTCTCGATCAAGGAGTTCATTCTCGCTGCGCTAGAGTCAAAACGAACAGGTTTCTCGTGGCAGACGCTCCCCGATGCCCAGGTGCAAGCTTCTTGGTCCTTTCAGCGAGCGTCCTATATCAATGTCGCTTACGAGCTCCATTCAGCGTATGCTTTATCAGCATAACCGGAAAGGGAACGATGCAAACGCTTATCGGTCGGCTGCGATTTCCAGTTGAACGTCGCTCGGAAGTAACTGGAGCTCAGCCCGCGATCCAGCTTCTCAATTAATCGCGCGTGTGTGCGAGCGCGCTCCGATTCGCGAAAATATTTCATTATCGCTGGCTTTCTCCCGATAATGCTCGCGACGAACGGTGAGGCAAAGGCGGAAACGGGGAACGGAGAACTCGGACGGAAAGAGAAAGAAGGTAGAACGGTCTGACCTCTCCGCCAGCTCCGTGGTTTCGTGTACGGCGAGGCAGTCGAGATCCATCTAGATAAAGAGTCGCGGGGCAACGATCCGTATCGGCCGAGTGGAAGGACAATTGGAACCGAGATTTCGTAACGGCGACATAAACGTAAAAGCAAACGATCGCGGCACGACGCCTTCCCGGTGTAGACACAATCCCGGAATGCTGCTGGTATCGTTCGTTCCGGCGTGCTCGGATACGAATTAAAATTCTGTGAATGCCAGGGCTCGTTCGGGATCGGTTCGTTAACGGCGACCGGTGACCGGTGTCGAATCGATTTTTTTCGCCGGGGGCAGAACTCTTATTCGCAGAGGCTGTTCCCATGGTCGAAGACCCTGCTACGCGTTTCGCGGTTTGGCGTCGTTTCTTCGTGGAACCGGCGATCATAGTAATTATAGCCTCCCTCGCTCCGATTTCCCAAAAGTTATTGTTACCGATAAGGAAAGGGAGGTGGGGCAAGCTGCTACGTTGATGGCTACAACATTGTGGCGAGTCGGGGTCGTGCGTGCCACCGCGTGGTTCGATCCCACGGACCGACAGAGTTGAATTATCGCCGAACAGCTAACAAGGGAAGAAATAACGAGGACTGGGTGCCCCGGACAGTCTCATCAGGACATTCACGAAATTTCTAGGATACACATGTGACTCGAGGGTCAGGGGAATCAGGGAGAGCTTCTGATCCGCCGAAGAAACATGATACGATCGTGTCTGGTCGGTCCACCGAGGCTGACAAGAGTTTCCCTTGTTTCTCGGCGAACGGCAGTCCGGTGGAAAACACGTGTCCTAGCTGCTCCTAGTTCCTAGAGGAGGGGTAGTTCTGTTCGGATAGTAGGTATCGGCATTCCTAGTCTCTTGTCGAGCACGAGGAATGCCTCCTGTTCGCCCCTGTCATTGAGACACCGAGAAACACAGGGATCGTCGATGACGATCGCGTTGGAAAAGCTGGATCAACAGGCCAGATGGGTGGAGCAGGACACGGGAGAACTAAGCGAAGCCCGGAGCAGAAGAGAGAAACGAAGGAGAAGGGCGGGACGAGGAAGAGAGGGAGCCGTGGCGAAGAGGAGCAACGAGATACGAGCTGGCACAGGCAAGGGAGAAAAAAAGGTGAAGGTGCAACGAGGTAGAAAGCAACCAGTCCAGGTCCAGGTATTCTATTATGCTCGGTTATCTAGATTATGGCATTCCTGCTTCGAGGAACCTGGCAACCTGGGGTGGACGGAATGGGGTGTTTCAGGATACCCAGAGAGCTCGCTCCGATCTCTCTCCTCCTGCGTCACGGTTTCGTTGCTTCGGAGCACCCATTAATCCTCTTCTGTCGGGTGAAACTCCGAAATTAAAAAAAATATATGTGTAGATATGTATGAAGGAGGATCTTCGGAAGGGAAACGGTTGGACACGTTCGAGAGCTCGGGTCCCAGGTAGTCAGCCGGGCAGGCAGACAGGCAGGCAGGCAGCCAAGCAAGCAAGCAGAAGAGAAGAGGCAGTGCCTGTCCCGATGCCCGATCCCTTTTTCTGACTTCGAATCGTGGAATTTGTTATACCCCACTGAATTGCGTTAAACCTCTCTCGAAACGAGCGATTCGACCGCTCGTCCTCGTCCTCGACAACCTCTCCACGGATCTCTCACACGGAAGATATTTGTCGGCCTGACGTCATTAGGCGGCGAGACGCAATCTGCAAGAGTCGCATCCGATCGTGCTAGGCTATTTGCGCACCACTCCAATTCGTTAACGTCGAATGAATTAATACCGGGACGGACGCGTTCGGGAATTTAAAATACCGAAATTTATAATACCGGGAACCGGGAGTCGCGCGTGTAAGAAAGCTGCCGCTACGAAAAACGGTGGACCCAAAACCCAGCAGCAGGTAGCCCCCGGGTCCAGGTGTTATGTTGCCGTATCCTAGGTTTCTACGTCTTTGTTTTAAGGCCTCGCTATCGTATTACACTAGTAGATTCCTTAGATCCGCGATCAGATTATTCCAGCTCGGGGCACATGGCGCCTTTCGTCGTCCGCCTGTACACGCACCCAGCACCGAATTTTCAGGGAACAAACATTTTAAAGCCAGATAATTTGCGCAGATAAGAGACAGTAGTGGTTTGCCTGGTGAAGACAAACCACTCCCAGGTATTTCCATTGTTCGCCTGGCATTTCCATGCGGGGATAGGCAACCGTCGGGATCCAAGGAACTCGTGATTAGTCCGTTTGCAAATAGTCCTCTCTCTCCATTGCAGTGGCGCACGGCGCCTCTAGCTTGAGCTAGAAGAGGAGGAGAAGGAGGCGGAGGATGTCCTTTCAGAATTCCCGATGAACAAACGAACACCCGTGTCAACAGGTCGATCCATTAGCACGGAAATTCCCAGTGTTTTAGGCTGTGTACAGATCCGCGTGTCGCGTCGCCTAGGGCCCGAGCCATTAGCACGGATCCGAGAAACGTTAATGCAAGTATCGGGAGAGCTTGAGCGCGCGCTGTTAGAGATAACCCCGTAAGATTTCTTTGTCTTGTCCCGGACAGATAAGAGAATATGGAATCTAACGCGATGATTAGAACGTACCGCGGACCCCCTAGAACAATAGACGGGGTATAAGCAGAGGAAAGAAACCACGGGAAACGCGAGGGCAACGCCGCTACGAGATTAGAGAACCGTGCAAAGTCCGACGAGAAGAAAACCTTTGATTAGTTTCATGGCGGATCGGTGCACTTTTGTGAATGTACACTGCGATATTCGACGGCAAACAGAGACGTAGGACCGTTGATATATCCAAAAGAATACGTCAAACCCGGCGTAATACTTAAAAATCCCACGCAATCTAAGTTGTTTGTTTTAATACTAGGTTTACTGAACGTTGTGATATTTTGCAAACAGTGTTTTAAAGTATTTAATTGATCGAACCAATGCGCCGATAACATTTAAAATTTTGCTTAAAGCTTATTACGATCGCCATACGTATAACCATTTACTGAACGTGTTCTAATATTTTTAATTTACGCTTATCGATCGTAAAGATACGTCCATGAGAAATTGTTCACAAAATTTGGAGACGATACAGAACATCATCTCCGTATATATTTTAAGGCACGTTGAAAATGAAGCTAGGCAGACGCATTATCCGAAAATGAAAAAGGCCAATAGAGTAGACCAGAATTTGCGAAAGGCCTGGGCATGAAGTTTAATTATTTTGAAGAAGTAGTAGATTAGCAAGACCGGTCCAGTAGGCGGCGAATTCGCGGTAATTGCACCGGGTCCTGGGAAACTCTGTGAACAAAGAGCGACGTGCGCGCAGGATACCTACGGCTGTAGTCCTTCGTTACGGAATAACAGTACACTTGGCTCTCGCGGTTGGCAAGAAACCGTGACCCCCGAATGGAAATGCTGGATCCTGTTTTCCGAGCGGCGGGTATACGGTTATTGCCCGGGAAAACGCCGTGAAACGTGCGACAGATGTTATCCCAGGACCTGATCGTTTGAAGCCGAAGAAGGAAGGAGGTGGGTTGCGGTGAAAAGTAACTGTTCGCCTGCTCGAGGTGGATCGATTAATGAGGGCCGATAACGGGGATGATTACTTCATTACGCGACGCCGTTTACCGGCCGGTAAACGCGAAAGTCGTACCGTTCATCGGAGGTATGTCGAGGACTCGACGAGGCGAGCGCAGCTGGTAGGGGAGTCGGGAGCAAGGATTTAGTGCAACCAGGTCCTTGAAAGAGTCGTAAACGAGGAGCGGGTTCTCGCTGGTTTCCGGTCGGCTCTACAGATGGCGCCGCCTGTACCGTCGAGCTCACCGTTTTCTCTCTCTTCTCTCCGTGAGATCTCTCGACTCGACGCGGTTCGAAGACCTTTCGAGCGTTCGAGGCACTTCGGGAATTACCCTTGGTCTCTGTGGTTTCTCCACACACGACTTAACGTTTGTTCGCCGCATAGTTTGCATTAATGCTCGGCGAAGCCACTCTTAAAACCCGGCGAATCCGAATTTCGGTTCCGGGGCCAAGTAGAAAAGTTTCCGGGATCGGTCCACCGTCGCGCCGGTCGCGCGCGGGCGCCAGTTGCCGAAGAACTTTCCCGGACGAGGAATCCGAAAGTTCCCTGGGGATTCCGCAATGTTATGTTAAGCTAATAAGGTGACTGTTAACGTTGCCCCGGGTAGGAGAAAGCGGGCAAGTTAGCTGGAAGATCGGGGTTAGTCGGGCCTCGTTTACGAGGGACAAAGGAGTCTTTTAAACGAGTTAGAAGAGATATATTCAACTCTCCTAGTCGAATGGAATGACTACTCGAACGCGAGAGACCGTCTGGTTTTCCAACTATCGATCAGAGTCGATAGCTTCTTCTGTCCGCGCGGATCCGTGTCATATGTATATGCTATTTCCGCGAAGTTTATAAAAGGAGAAACCGGCCGCGGCAGGGTATAAATAGTCGTCGCGATCCGGATTTAACAGGGTAATGACTACCTATGACCCGTCGTTGACGTGAAACGAGTCCACGAGGAAAAATTCATGCCGATACGCACTAGCCGTATAGATCATTCGGTCACCTAAGGCGCCGCTCTCGACATTCTCGCTCCGAGGAAACGAGGGCCTGACGCAAATTCCACTTGCGGACTGGAAGAAGAATCAATCGCGTATATTATTAGCTGGTGGGGTCGGGGGAGATCGTAGCCAGGCGTCGAACGGCTCGAACTCTCTTTATAGGTCTTGGAAACTCGTACTCGATCGCGCGACGATCACCGGGGTTTCTATATGTAAATGTAACGGGGTCTGGCGGTGTTGGGTTCTGCTGTGCGTACACTGCCTGCTCGCGGTATAAACGTACGCATGAAGGATGCACACGCTCGGAGAATCACGCACCGACGCACGCAAGCACAGACGCAAGTTCCCGGGCACATCCCCGCGCGGATGTGAATGCACCGCTCATTACGGGATAATGGGTTATTTCGATCCTCCTCGAATTACCGAGTCGACAATGAGGGATTCGATTCGAAAAAGCCTCGCTCCCGCTCTCCTTTCCTTTGGCCTGACGAAGCCGCGAGGCCTTCCAGGGTCCCAGCGAGCGGTGGATTGGAAGCGAGATGGCGTAAAGAAAAGAAAGAGAAGGAAAAAATGGAAAGACCAGCGGTGGGAGTGATGAGGGGCGAGGGGCAGAGAGACAGAGAGGGCACTGCCGGGCACAAGCTGAAGGAGAAGAGGGCGAAAGAAAGGCACGAGTTTTGGCCGGTGGCTCGAAAACCGAGGAGACAAATGAGGACGAGCGAGCGAGGATACGCGTGGAAGGGACCGAGAGGCAGTTCCTCTCTCGTTCGTGTTCGCTCCTTCTCTCCTTACCTCCTCCCCTCCGCCGTCCCACCGCCACCATGGTCACCGGTGCCGTCCCTTCATGGAACGTGCACCGCAGGACCTCGAGGTGCAATCTCCTCCACGGTTTCGCAGGCGAAACGTGCAGTTATACGCAGTTCACGCGCGGCTCCTCTCCTTTTCTCTCTTTCATCGTCTTCTTCTTCTCCTGCTTCGTTCCCTCTTTCTTTCTTTCTTTCTTTCCTCCTCTGGCCGCGCGAACGCAGCGCGCACGCATGTGCCTCTTTCCGGCGCCACGTCGCCGCCTCTCTTATTCGAAGCTTTCAAGGAAATCATCGGCGTCCGAGCGGCTCTTCCGGGTGGTGACGCCGCGGAAATCGGCATTGTCTCGGTCATCCTTGTCCCGCGGTCCTTCCCTCTTCCATCGACGAGCCTGCTCGAGGACTTCGCCGACCGAGGAACGGGATTTTCTCCGGACCACGGGTTTGTCACGGCTAAGGACCGGGAACAAAGGGCGCAGATAACGCGATAACCATCTGTCCCGACGCGGACCGACGTTTTTCCTTTCGTCGCTCCGACGTGATTCGAAGCATTATCGCGGATCTTTCGTCGATTTGTCTGCAGCTTCCCGAACGAACGCCGACTCCTAATGGAACGCCAAGCTTCCCGATACCAGATTGGCCCGGTTCGCTTGCCCGATAGGCTTTGTATCAGTCGAATTATGCGGCTGGCCGCGCAGAATTTGCTCGAAGACGCGGAGAAGAGGAATCGAGGAACCACAAAATTATAAATCATCTCCCCTTTTCTTCTTCCAGTACTCTTTTCTGTTCTGTACGACTAGTACGTCTTTAATCTTCGATTACGTCGCTAATATGACACTTTCAACCTATTGTAGACATGTGTTATAATTTCAATCTTTACCTCTGTATGATCAGAATGATTTTATCGAGCTAAATGAATAGAACTCTGTTTTCGCAAAGGTCGTAACGTTCTACGAAGCATCTCAGTAATTCTCCGACTATTATGGCCGATAATTGAACCCCTGTGTAATATCGCGAATGACGTAGCCGGTCGATTATGATTCTTAAACAGTCTCGAAAAACAAAAGGGACTGTTCGGCCTTCGAGCGGGGACAAAAAATCGAGGCGTCGATCACGAGCTAATTGGGGTAAACGCGATGATGCTTTGCAAGTTCCCACGGGATTGAAATTATACTTTCGCGTATGTGTACATAGACGGAGAGACGGTGATCGGAGTCGAGCAACCGCATGCTTGAGAGCTGTCTGCAACGCATACATCCTTGTGGCCGCAATTATTTTAAGTGTATAGCGATATCCGCCTAGCTATTAATGACGTTCCTCCGCAGATGGAATCGCGTGCTGACCACGGATAACGCAGTCCAGTGTATACACGTAGGCGCGAATTAATTGGTGTAATAACGATTATTACCGGTGTGGCCTGTTCACAATCGAACGATATACTTTTTCTGGCCGACGCGCAACAGCGACCTACACGCTGCCGCCACCTGCTGAGTCGCGGAGAGATTTTCATTGCGACCGTGTTTGCCCCACGGGGACCGCAAAACGCATGGGAACAAGCCGATTCGCGCCGCAACCGACTGGGGGGAAACTCGATCTAGGAAAAATGGAATTCGTGGGTAACGTGAAATATCATCTGCGCCCCGTCAACGCTGACGGCGCGACGATCTGTCGACGAACAATGCCAGATTATTCCATAATTCTGATGTACGACCTGCTCCCCCTCGACTTATTTCTGCACGCGTCCCCCACATTCTCCGGTTCTGTTGGATAAATAGTAGTTTCCATAAATCGGGGGAATTTGTTCCGCAAGAAACCTGTACCACACATCCCGAGTACCAAAATTCAAACAAAAATGTTAGTCCATTACGCTCCCTGCGTTTTTTCACTACACAACCTTCTGCACTAGAATATTTCACGAAAAATATTCATAAAATTCTGACCGGCAACAAATTTTTTGAATAATTCCTCATGGGTGCACCCTTACGATCTCAATGACCGTAAAACACAAATGTTAGAACGCGCCATTTCGACTCGTTCTGCAGTGTTAAACTAGGTAACTTACAGTAAATTCCCTATGAATCGGGAAGTTAAAAATTACAAATGAAAACTAGACATTAGTCACACTAACGTTTTCAGTTTCGTATCGCTCTGTTTATCCAACGATCGTTTACCAACGGCACCAGCGAAACAATTTACCCAAAGCAATTTTCCCCTGCGTTTTACGTCCTCGTGTACAACATAGGATCTATCGTCCATCTGTGGCGGTGGAACGAGCCTCACGGAATTAGGCGGAGCATAAATTTCGGGCTTCGGCGCGGGGTCGCGTTTTATGGATTACGGTGTCTAACACGGAGTGCTTGGGGAGAGCACGTAATCGCATGTAAGTCGCAACCACAACGCTACCGGGGGCTTTGGCTACCCCCGTGGCTGAGGGTGCCCCACCCAGCGTATCCCATGAACCCGAAGAGTTTTTGTAACAGGAAACAGCTGCCGCAGGAAGGACACTTTTCTGATGATTTCGGCAGGCCTTGTTCAACACGACCGCCGACCAGCAGATAGTATGAGAGAGAAAGACACACACACACACACAGAGAGAGAGAGAGAGAGAGAGAGAGAGAGAGCGGAGGGCTACTGGACGTGTTCCCTCGGCACGTCTGGCTTCCAGTTTCTAGGCGATCCTGGCATTGGCCCTGCAGCAGCTCCGTTCGCGCTTAATTAACCGTAACGCGGTCCTCGTAGCTCGTAACGCCCCGACGTACGTTTTTTTCCCGGGTACGGGTGACTCGACTCGAGTGGCTCCGTATTGTTGCCGGAGCAGGAAGCGGGAGGAGGAGCACTGGTTGCTCGGGACACCGAGTAATGATGTACACGCGGTGCTTACGCTAATAATGATCTTTTGTTTCTCGGCCTCTTCGTGGATTTTTAACGAAGATATTAAATGCTGATAACGGGCAGGATTTATTGCGCGCCGCGACGGTACCGATAAACCCTACAGGTCGCCTCCAACGGAGAGCCACGGTGGAGAGAGCTAGTCTTTTTCCCCGTTTCCTACCGACGACCAAGAAAATCGAATATTCCGGCGAGACCGCGTCCATATATCGCGATGCGACGCCGGATTATCGGCGTAACTCGCGTTGAATTAATGGTACCGTGCACACAGACGTGGCTCCTGCTATGCGGAGATGAGGAGATGGCCAGTTGGACATACTGGCAACAGAGGACCCTATTCTTCTTGCTTAATCCCGGTTGTTTCGTGATCTGATTCGCACGCGTTCAAGTGCCACGTGATTTGCAAAAATCAGCTCCAAAAATGCTGACCCCTCGCGCTGCTTTCGTTTCACATCGATACATATGTATTATCCCGGAATTCGAATTTACCGTCGGTTGAGTATTATTGCTCAATATGTTAATATTTTTCCATGGAACGCGAAAACAACGCGATGGAGCCACTCTCCGAGCGGGTTGCGCCGACTACTGGAAGTGTACCTGAAAAGGTTGCTATAGCAGATGAAAAACGTGCGCGGATCATCTTCAAACCGGCCGATTATTTACAACCACCTCGTTCCGAATACTTCAACCCCGACAGAAGGAAAAACACGTGCGACAGACCTACCGAATCAGATCGATAGGATCATACATACACACACATACTTTTCTATTTTATATATGCAAAGAAAGAATACTTTCTTTAATTCATAGTAGCCGCGCTTTATTAGCTCAGCGCGTCCTCCAATCGATATATATCGATACTCAACGAGAGAGATCATTGATAACGTAAGAGAGCACATGATAAATAAAAATAGCGTGATAATTAAAACGCGACATGTTTATGTAAAATGGGTTACCAACTGCCTCTAAGCATTGACATGTTCATAGTAAAACCTAGCATTAAGAATTGTGTTTGTATACATAATTTTTTTAAGGAATGTAATCTTTCCATTTAAACGTTAACTGTATCATTGTTCATCATTTACAACTATCGTATGTATTAACTGTAAGTTATAATTGTACAGCAGAAATAGATCTCTGTTGAGATCTGAAATGCTTAATAAAAAAAAAACGTGACGTGACGTGACAAATAAAAATAACGACACTAACAGTGATCGAGGAGAATAGACTTTAATTGTCGTTTCTCTTTCTTTTAGGTAAACTACTGTACATATCTGTAAATGTTGTACATACATCATACGTTAATTATAACCTCTTTCTTTTAGAACAACACATTTTGGTTATTCTCCTGGAAACACCTCAATATTATCCTTTGTCTTATATATACATATAGATAGGAGATATATGTATAAATAGATAGATATAAACGCATGATCTTCAAATTGTGCCGACGCGAAAACACATGCCCAATAACCAATCATACTCCCACTCCTCCTCCAAGCCATTTTCACATTTCCACATAATAAGAGTAGCGTATCTGTGTTATGTTCTCACTTTCTCGTCCTACCATTTCTCAGAATCAGTAGGACTACAAGAATATTTTCGCATACCAGGGTAAATAAACACAAGACGGACCTTTCCCTAACTGTGGAACAGTGCTACGTCCTATCGGTTACTGCGCCAAACAAATTTTCCTAGCGTTCCGTTCACTCTCAATATTTCTCTCGCTCTAGCAAGTCCTTCAGAGGTAAATTGGACTCGGTTGAGAATTTACTGTCGCGACAAAATGCTGGTCCTGCGAGAATCGGCCTCGCAGGAAGCGGGCGGAGCTCATCGCCGATTCTCGAGGCAACTGACTCCGGCCGACTCTTCTTCGGCATCTTTTCTTTTCTGTCTTCTTGCCGGTCGGCTTTATTGCCTAATTAAATGCAATGATAGCTGCGCGGAGGCGGGCGCGTAAGTCGACAGACGTTCCCCTCGGAAAGTAAATCACGCGAAAGCAGAAGAGCTCCCGCCGAGGTCGGTAAATCAGTGGAGGCTCGGTTTTCTAGCGGACGCAGCGCGTTTTCGAGCTTTTTCGCGCATCTGTCGCTTCGCTCCGCGCCGTTCCGCGTAAGTTCGCGTCTCCTTCGGGAGAGGAGAGGAACCCCTCTCTTTGATCCGGCCAACCGATGGAACGCGAAACATGTGGTAACAGGAAGAAGGCGTCTCGCGAGTTCATGGAGATATTTACGCGCTGTCCGCGCACTCGTAAACGTCAACGCGGTGTCTCGAATCTCGTTTTTCTCACGCAGACGCCGCTGACTCGACACCACCGCGCGCCGTTAGCCTTTAATGATGAATAATTAATTTGTCACTCGTTAAGCAGCTCGCGGCGTTCTCCATTTTTGCCGCCCCGATCATCCGAACGCTCAGATTCCGCTCGACAACCGTATTCCGCCACGAAAATGCTTCGAACAATTTTCCATAAGCTGGAATATTCGCTAGATACTCCCAACAATGTTCCGCGTGTATTCGAATGACACGTTTCTCCCCATCGAACTGGTTAAACGAGCATTTTACCGTTCGCCAGAGCCATTCGCCGGCTTCCCGTGGAATTTTCAATTTTCTCGAACGCGCGGCGTCGCACCGCCGAGAGGAAAACCGTTGATTTGCGTTGATCGTCGACGCAAATGCACGTTTACACACTATGGATAATGGTATCCCCTGACGGAAACTACCTACCACTATATCACTTTGGTTCTATGCAATTTGCCTTCGGTACACACTTCTTTATCGTACATTGCGATTAACGTAGTCGGAGGTATTCTTTGCGGGACTTGATTCTTTACGCTTTTGAGGGAACATGATTCAAGCGAAATGGGTACCGTTTCCTTGTCGCAACGGCTACTTCTCCGCGGGTGACAGATATTGCTACCGCAGAAGCTTTTGCCTTCAATCGCATTATCATTATTATACCAATAAAAGTGAATCATTCACTATCCAGTTTCATGGACTCCTTGAATAATTTCCGTCGTTTAACGATTTGCCCATGCGAACCATTCATGTCGCGTGTCCACAATTTTCCGGCAAGTTTCTTCAAACAGGATAATATATTCTACGCGGAAAGATGATGAACGTTCCAACGTTCGACTCGAGAATGTAATTTCGACTAAGATTTCCAGGGAATGCGGCTCCGAAAAAGTTGTTTACGCGAGCGATGAAACAATGGAAATGTCATATCTCTTCCTGTTTAGACGGCGGCGGGTTATGGTTCACATGCGTTCTTTTCGTTTCCACCGCGTCGTGACCGAAGCGTTTCTTTGTTTCCGCGTGATTCGAGACGCGGCGTGGCGGTGTAGCGGTGGCCGAAGGTTATTTCCATGAATCGAGCAGCGAATTCTCAATCTTCGGTACGAAGGGTACTAGTTTCCTCGGTGAAACCACTGATTTGTGGCCGCTGCAAATCGATGTTGCCTTAATACTCGGAGCTATAAAGCGCCACGAAACGGAGCTACCGAAGAGGATAATAGGAACCTCGACGGTGGTTTTCAAAAACGAGCTTGCTCGCCCGCCGCGTGTACTCCACACCGGCAATTTAATAACGGTACCGAGGCCGTGTTAAAGTGTAACGGTTCATGAAATCCACACCGGCGGAAATTAAGATTTTCGCTCGTAAACGGTCCCGCGATCTAATTTTCGCTGCGCTGCTGGCCCGAAAGCTTACCGTTCACGCCGGCCCCGCTAAGCCCATAATTTTACGCGCGGGGCGCATTTAGCGATTCGTATCTCGCGCGCGCGCACTCCAGCTTGATACAATGTAGAAGAATTCGGGGGCCCCCGAATGTGTACACATATTACCGTATGCATAATGTATGAGGTGAATAATGACAAGCGAGAATATTTCGTGACAGGCGAAACTAGCGAAATGATGAACGGTCCGAGAGGTTGCCGGTATCGAGAATCCCGGCGAAACGTGTCACCGTTTGGTACTTCGCCAACTTGCCATTCATTAAGTTTACTCATGCTCGCCGGTGTGTACGTACGTGACTCGCTGTACGGAATAATTGGAGTCGTGTCGAAATGAGAGTTTGCTGCGAGAGCGAGCGGTTCGGGACTGTGGTTTTCCAACTTCTCGGAAGGTGTCACACGCTCGCAACGCGGACTAGTCGGTCGGACCAAGTTTTTCGACACGTGTCATCCGAGAGCACCGACCAAAACGAACGACCGTCCCCCGTCGTCGTGCGCGCACGAGTCCTCGCGTAGAACATTAAAAAAGCCGAGAATCCACCAAAAAACGAGTCTACAAATTTTTCTCCCCGCGGCTATACTAATTTTTTCGAGAGGAAACCGATTAATTTTACACGCCTGCTCTTGACGTCAAACGTTAATTATTCACGCGTCCGAGTGAAACACCATGGAATGCGAAACCGTGTGTATATGTGTCCGTGTTGTTTTTTTCTCTCTCTCTTTCTGTCGGCAACGGACACACACAGACGTTTAACGAACATCAAAATCAACGGGAGAGCAACGTGGTTCAACGTGGAAACGTGTTCCATAAATATCCCGTTCGACGGGGATGCGCGTAATCATCTTTGAAATATTGATAATATCGGGCCGCGTTGTCGTGAAATATTAGGTACAATTTAATAGTTTGTCAGCACGTTTGGCTGCGGCGCGCGAGAGAATTAACGAGCCGGTCAGTGAAAAATACGATAGGGCGTGTTACGCGTGCGTGCAAACAAGTAGAATACGAAACCGTAAGCTCTCGGGGGATAACTAGAAATACTTATTGCCCGGTCCGTTCCACGGCTTCTTGAACCCGATAGAATCGTCTAGCCGCCGCACCGCACCGCACTGCGCCGCGCCAAGTCGAGCCGAGCCGAAGAGAGGAGAGTTCAATAATCTGCCGCGGGAGATCTCCTGTCCGGCATTGAAGTCTCCAGCGGCGCGGGAGCAGCATCTGCCGCGCATCGCTCGTACTTTCTTCTCCGTCGTCGTTCGTTTCGCAAAAACCAAAGCGGAATCTTCCCCGATATTTCACCGAATCGGCTATCACCGAACCACACGAATAGCCAACTGAATAATCTTGGCCTTCGATACCAAACTCACGGAATTAACGAGACGTTTACGACATTTTCCATGAACATTACGCAATTTTAACGTGCACGCGACACGCCCAGTCGAACGGTCTCCGATCCTTTTTAATACATTTCGCCGTCGTAACTACAAAGCGAACCCCACCACCTTCGAAAATACAACGAGGCAGTAAACGTCAGACACCGTACTTGAACCCGGGGAGCCGGAATACGCCTTCCACGTGGAAACAGATTTATGATAATCAAGGAGCCACTGGTTTTCGCTGACAACTTTCCGTCTCTCTCTGGTTTTGTTTGGCAGAGCATGATGCACCTTCTGGCTTTCTTTTTTTATCGTCTTTTCGTACAGAGAATTTCGATTTTCCAATATGCGGCTAAGATTTACAACCGACCGGGCGAGCTCGAGGCCCACGGATCGTACCCCTTTCTTCTTTCTTAGTTTCTCCTTTTTGCGCTCGGTGTACGCGTTACTTCCTTTTCGATTTTTTTCTGCACGGGACGTGTTTTTTACTGCCCTCCGTACGTCCCGCGAAAAAGACAGTCTGACAACGTCCTTCTCCTTCGCGAAATGGATTCTCACACGTACAAGGCACGCACACACCGCCCGTCCCCGGCCACCTCGTCCCGGCTGCAAGTAATGCATGCGCGACTTCAAACCGATCGTCAAAGTCAGCCGGACGTCGGGTCCGGGGCCTTATACGAGAGGAGAATAGGGTGCCCGGGATTTCGTTGTACGCCGATCCGCACACAGGCTCACGGTTTTCGGACGAGCAGGGAGGAACCTGAAAGCGTTTCGGACGTTGCACCGCCCGCGCGTGTTTCACGGTAAAAAGTCATGCCACTTTTCTCGGCGACACCGCGGCTAACGGAACTTGGAAAAATTCTGTTTCACTCGATACCGTGATTCAAGGAAATAGGGTAATCACGTGACTGGCATTTGTAATTGCGACCAACCTCCGCGCGTAAAACCAATTTGGCAACAATGATGAACATACATATTTATCAGTCCAACGCTTCAGTTTTGCTATGATTATACGTTCTCTTCTTTTTATTAATATGTTTATTGTTATTGATAGATCCGAGTGGCTACAAGCCATTTATATTTTTGTTGTTACGAATCTCCGTTGACAAATTGGCTCTGGGCTTGCTCTAGACTCTGGCTTCATGAACGGACTATGAATGCAACCACGGGCTTCGGTTATTTGACCTTATGCGAGCATATTTTGAGCTGCACAAAAGTTTATTCGATAGAGGAAGGTTCAGCGCAGTGCGCTGTGCCCCATCATATCAGTCAGAAAAATCGTTTTGTGACAGAAAAATACATTGGAATCTGCGGTTTTTTCTCGATTTTTGCTCTACTTTGGACTTATTTTTCAGCCTCTAAGACTTTTTTGCCTCGTATGATGGGGCACAGTGCACTGCGTCTAACCTCCCTCTATCGAATGAACCTTTGTGCAGCTCAAAATATGCTCGCATAAGGTCAAATAACCGAAGTCCGCAAACCCATGTTTCGGCCCAAAATCTAGTAATATTCTAGTAATGTCACGCGAGTACCCTATCCTCTTAATGAGATTTTTCGTGACACTGTCACGATAGGTACCAGATCATCTTTATTAGGCCCCGTCGTAATTTTTGTGGGATTCGTTCTCCGTGTCTCTCTTTCTCTCTTCCTATTCCTGTTGTCGATACGAGCAAGATTTTTCGTTTTACGAGCGTACCTTTGTAAATCGAATTATAGTATCCGTTCAGACACGGAAGGTATCGAACGATACGCCTCGGACTAAAGCAATGTTGCATTTGTACTATAGGTTAGCGTTCGGCTACGACATTTTGAAAGTGTGTTTGCATTAATCTTTGAACGATCAGTACAGTGTTATTAGACGAAGGAGAACAGAATCTGGCAAAGTGGAGATTGTTGGGCATTATTCGGACAATTAACGGATCATAACCCGCAACAGTGTTTTTCTGAAATCGTTCCCTGCCTGAACGGGTAATGCGAATTGACCTTTAGCCGGTATCCAAGGATCGATGAAACGATCGGCAAGAAATTCCAGGCGATCGAGAGGAAATTACGCTCCACGCAGGTTTTCGAGCTTGAAAAAAGGAATCGCGTCAATTATTATACGATGTTCACGCGTTTTGTCGTCTTGTGCTAGGTCGAGAAATATCGCGGTCTACGCAAATTGCCGCGTAACCGGTTAATGAAATTTGCTCTGCTAACAAGCTGCGTATAAGGAGACAACAGAAAGAAGGCAGAAATTGAGGGGAAACGCTACGAGACTTCTCCGGTAATTGAACTCTCTGAACTGTTAGTTTTCAGCGCGTTAAGGCAGCGGTTCTTCGAAGCGCGCGATTCCGCATGCGAATTTTTACGGAACCGTCGCGATCGTTTCGGGCAAAACGTTTTTGCAGGTGACTCGCGCGTGAACCGGATCCAGCTCGGAAGAGCAGAAAAATACCGTGACAAATTAGCCTAACCACATAATGCGGATTTAATTGACGGTGCGGTGAATCGCGTCTGCCGCTTCGGTTTGCCGAGCGCCGGCGATTTCGCCTCTGACAGGAAACAACGAGAACGCTTATAGATTTTTTTCCGCAGATAAAATAACGAGGCTCGTTACACGCTCAGATTTACACGTCTCGTGCGAAAACGACGCGCGAGCCCCACGGAACACGTGGAATTTCACGTCGGAATCCCCATTCAATCCTAACATACTTCCTTTACACCCTTCAACCATTAATCCTGCTTTTAACAGTCTGCAATCAATTATTTTTACACTACGTTTCACCACTCCGAAACGATCGCGACTGAATCGACATGGACGCTTCAGATGCGCTTCCAGTTCCAATCACTTTGCTCAGATGCGTAAAGCGAAGCAAGCATCGTTAACGCTAGGTTTACGGAACTCATCAAAATTACGGATTCTAATATTTTGTTAATAACGAAATTTGAATATGAAGGAAGAAATCATTCCGAAGTGCTGTTCAAACGTTTCCATACAAATTATAAACAGGCGTATGCCTACTGCATAAGCATTTTAAAGATATAATCTTTTATTGAAAAAAGTGGCTAGAAATTCGAGTAGACAAATTATTGTTATTTTCACAAAATAATTAAGTCACTTTCAGTTTAAATTTGAATCAACCAATAAATTGCACATGTTCAATTTTTCTTTTCAGAAGATAGAATACTTTTAACAGTTCTCTGTATCTCGATCGTCGATTATTCATAACAATACATTAATGTTATCGGCGCCCTGGTTCGATCAATTAGAATACCAATTTCCAATTGATCGAACCAGGGCGCCGATAACATTAATATATTGATAGAATACTTTTGTTCGGAAATAAGAAGAGTTCGATATTCCACGGATAAACGCAGAAGCGGGGACAGTGGCTCACGACGGCAGTAAAAATTCGGAGTCAAAGGGGCAGGAGCGTTTTAGTGCGAGATACTCCGAGTAACGGAGACATAGTGGAACAATTCAGGGAAACTAGATCGTCAGGTACGAGGAGTCTCCTACTTCGCTGGAAATCGGCCGTTTCGTCCCTTTTATCGCCGACGATTTGGACGACGTCGCGGACGGAATGGTCTGGTCGAGGGCCATTCGCGAGCATATTAAAGCGAGCAAGACGTCGCGATGCACCCTGTAATTTTGGCATACGCGATACTCCGGTCTCGCACAGCTCGACGCGATAAAAGCCCCGCCGGAAGCGCACGGGGGTAGACACCGGCGCGAGGGGTCGTTACTCAAAAGCGACGACGCCGAGAGAAATCGATTCCCCGACGACGACTTTGAAAACGCTTTGGCACGTGTGCCAGAGCGGCTATGTCGAGCGGACATGTTCGCGTCGACGTCCGCGAAACTGAACTCCGAAATCTCGGGGACGTCGGTCTGAGCCACGTGGCCATTTTCTTTTCCTCGGAGAGCAACGGGTGGGGGGTGGTTCCCAGGATCGAACGAGGAAACCGGATAGAAATTGTTTGTAAAAATTCCGGTGCGACTTACATGGAGTTGGTGGTGTTCCAGTACATGCTGATCGTCTTCGCACAATTGCTCACAGTGGACAGCAGGACCGTTTGCAGGCAGACGAGGAACACCAAAGTCACAAAGGACGAGGAAACCATCGTAACAACGTGGACAACGACCAACACCGTCACCACGTTCACCGGGACTCAACAAGAACCAACAACGACGAAAACAACAACAACGACGACGGGAACAGCAACAACAACACCTGCACCTTCGTTGCTGCCGTCCACAACCACGTTCCACCACCGTTGCACGAACAACACATCCACGCTTCACTTTCCCCGAACGGCTAACGGTTCTCCTCGTCGCGTTTTCCGATTCTTCTCGCAGCTCCCCTGAGCACTCTTCGGTTGGGGATCCTGTTTTTCCCAGCCGGTTATCCTCGAGACATTCCCAGCGGAAAGAGTGGCATACGGATGATCACACACCCGCCTCTCTATGGTCTTCGGAAACGGAGCCGAGTCAGAGACGATTCTGGACTCGGGACTCGCGACGCTGTCTGATGGGATCGGCCGCGATCGACCGCCGATTAGAAACGATCGAGTATCTCCGGTGCTCGGCTGCTTCCAACGGTGTCCACCGAGGTACGCGTTGTTCCATGGGTCCACCCCGCGTTTCTCTCACCTGGAGCGCACCTTGCAGCAAGCCCTCTCATTGGTCCAACTTTGTCTGCACGCCGACTCGAACCGATCAACCAAAACCCACAGAGGACGACCTCCAATCGGGAAGACTGGTGCACCGCGAGCTATATCCTAGCGAGAGTAATCCCAACGATTCGACGACACTCCGATCGAGGTGCAGCGAACAGTATCCGACGGAATCACTCCGACCACCGAACGACCAACCTGCCGAGCATCCCGGCGTCGCTCACGTAGCTCGACGGAACATTGAAAATTAACAAACAAAAAACCACACGGAGAGGGTGAGATCGACTCTGTTTCTTCACCACAGAAACTTCCGACGAAAAACGAAAAAAAAAACGAAAACACAGTTAGGTAACAGCACCGGAGAGAAAGATCGTCTTCTCCGCGCGGCGATCCTGGCGGCACGGGGAACGGAGCAAGAAACCACGGAGTCAAAGATCGCACTGGAGGATCTCACGAGGAGCACAAGAAACGCAGCGAAATGAGGCGGTATCCTTCTTGCCTGGAGCACACCCCCGGTTTTACTTTCTCACGCACTTGCGATTCGCACGGGTCGCCTCGAGAGCGACGCTCTTCACTGATCCACAAAAACAAGATCTCCGTTTTCTTTCGCGTTTCGGAGTAAAAAAATCCTTGTAACAATCCTGGATGTCGACTATGCTGCGCCCGGTCGTAGATCGTGGATCGGCGCGACTCGCTCTGGAACTCGATAGTAGGACAGTTTGCACACGAGAGGTTCGTTCGAGACGAGCGAGACGAGCCTCGTTCAACGCAGAGAGAACAGCACCTCCTTTCTGGTCGGTGTCGCGGACGCGTCTGTCGGCCGAGCGGAGTGTCGCGGCCGTTCGTCTCGCGTCGGCAGACTCGAACGGCAAACGGGGGTGTCGGGGATCGCCGAGCGCCGGCGGAACCGCACGAACCAGCCGCAGGAACCCTCGGTCTCGACTCGCGCCGGCCGACGTGTCTCGCTCCACTCGGCGACTACGCGGTATTACGCCGCCTGCTCGCGAGACGCGAGTTTCCGAGTGGAGGATCTCCCCAGAACGCTCCGCTCCGCTCCGCGTTCTGCCGTCGTCGGCTCGGAGGATTTCGAGCCTTGAGAGTGTGCCGATACGAGACAAGTGCCGCACCGGGAACGCCGCCTCGTGTTTTTACCCGTGAAATCGTCGCCCGAGCGGATTTCTGGATTTCTACTCCTCGGGACCGCCGCGTCGCGACGCTCCTTTCCGCGCCGTGCTCGTTTGCTCCAAGGATTTCGGGCTAGGCCTCGTTCGCTCTCTTTCCCGACAACACACGAACGCATCTGCCGTAATTTGATTGCATTGCCGACTTTGAGGTAGTTTTACTCGCTCCGTACAGTGTTCTTCTCCTCCTCGGTGCAGGGAACTGTGGAAACTAGTTTGCTACCTCCTCTATGTACATAGAATTGCTAATACGGCATGTGATCGGAAGTTAATCTCATCGAGACTGGAGGTGGTATGCAATGAGGAGAGGTGAAGCGTATTATTCTTTCGTTTGAGAATGTTCGGTTTTCACGTTCGAGTGTTAGCGCCCCCGAAAAGGAGAAACGGTAAGGCGTGGGAAAACTCTTTATGTACTAGTCGATACTGTGCATGTTTGACAAATACTTGTCACATTACACGCAGGCTGTTTTGGACGATTTCAAAATGTTGCTGCAACTACTGGTACATTTAATCTTTTTGGATTAATCACTATCAACTTAAGTTCGTCACCATGATTCGCCAAAAACTTGAATGATCAAATTTCATTGAAGCATCGTTTCACTTGTCTACGAAGATTAACTTCCTGTTCTCATAGTCTGTCACAACTGTTGAAACCTTCAGGTCATTGTTATAGCAATTTAATGAGAGGATTCGATAGTGTCCGATAGATCAGCGAACATCAATTTAGGAGTGCCCAACGACAAGTGTGCGAAGTGCCAGACTAGATTCCAGGGTCTTTTTCCAGAGCCCCCGAAAAGCGTCGTGCGACCAATATTTTGAATTTTTTTACGGTGTCCATCGGTGTGGCTCGATTGGTTTCATGTTTCGACTGTTTCGCGAAGTTATCAGGGCCGTGGAAGAGGAGGGGCGTGAATTTCGTCCCGGTTTCATCACGAGGTGCTGGGAATTGGAATCCCTCCCTTTTTTTTAGTTTGTTTTTGGAAAGCAATTTTCACGAGGGAATTACGTTTCAACGGGAGGCGAGCGTTATTCGCCGGGTGCCATGTTTGTTTACGGAGAGTTTCCGGAGTCGATTGAATACCATTAAAATGAATTCACGTAATTGCACGCCACCGATAAGATACCTAATTTCCTGCTTAAATATTACGGTTATCGTGGAACGCACTCACGGTTTAATGCCGCGGTATAAATATTCACGGATCCACGGGGAGAACGAAGGTTGCCGGAGTGCGAGAAGTGGTAATCGATCGAACTCTTCTCGTCTGCCATTATAACGAGGTCGTCGTCGTTTAGCCTCGGTTTCTCGCGATTCCGTGTACCAAGAAACAACCGTGGAGGAGAAAGGGCGCCGAGACGATGATCGAATTAGAAGACAAGTTTCGCGACAACGTGATCCGCTGTTTTCATTTAATCATGGCTGGGAGAGCTTCCCGGATCTCGTCGCGGAAAGACAGTTTGACGCTCATTAACGAAAGCAAGCAGCGTGACAAATGGCCCCAGGACCGTGCTGGCCTGTGCTCCTGGAATCGCAAAACTCGCGCGTGATTTAATTTTCACGATCGGCCACGAGAAACATTGTTCTCATTCAAAACACGGTTATTATACGTAGTCGTCCCTTAAGGGTGTAGATCCGCTCTCTAGTGTGCATGACTCACACAGCGAAGACCCATATACGTACACGAGGATTGCAGGGGTCCGGCAAATTACAAACTACGCCCTTTTACTGCATATTTGCGACCCGTACGACGTCACAATCGTTAGATGAAAGATGTGTCGAGCGCGCTATGAAGCCACAATTTTGAAATTATGCGCTATAGAGGCGTAATCGACTTTATTCGACAGCAAACAGCTGAGCATCGAGTTGAGAGGTAGGCAATATGGCGGTACTAGGACTCCCTACGAACGCTTATGTCTATTTCAGCTAAGTCAGTCCCCAACGAGCCGAGTTCTCGGGGATGTATCGGTAAAACAGAGGGAGGCTCTGCGAAGAGGCCCGACTAGCCGTCCCACGATGCGCTCGCACGGGGCGAATGAGAGGTTCGGTATTTGAGAAAACACAACTTTGCTATGCACATTTCGGTGCTCTGCGTAGTCGCGATCGCTAGATGAAAGATCAGTCTAGCGCGCTATGTCCCTACAATTTCGAAATTATGCGTTGTAGAGGCGTAATCGACTTTATTCGACAGCACTTTCCGGAGGCTCTCGTTCCGGGGCGCTCTCGCACACGAGTAACCTCGGTCGGAGCGTCCGTGTGCCTGAGCGTGCGAGGGAGGTTCTGTAAATGCGAAAACATAAATCCACCGTGCACGTTACCATGCTCTGCGTGGTCGCGATCGCTAGATGAAGGATCCATCTAGCGCGCTATGTCCCTACAATTTCGATATTATGCTTTACAGAACGGCAATCGACGATATTCGACAGTATTTTCGGGAGGCTCCGCAAGCAGGCTCGACTGACCGTCTTGAGGCACACAGACGCGCAAATCCCGAAAATCCTTTCGAATATCGTCGATTGCCGTTCTGTAAAGCATAATATCGAAATTGTAGGGACATAGCGCGCTAGATTGATCCTTCATCTAGCGATAGCGACTACGCAGAGCACCGAAATGTGCATAGCAAAGTTGTGTTTTCGCAAATACCGAACCTCTCATTCGCCCCGTGCGAGCGCATCGTGGGACGGCTAGTCGGGCCTCTTCGCAGAGCCTCCCTCTGTTTTACCGATACAACCCCGACAACTCGGCTCGTTGGGGACTGACTTAGCTGAAATAGACATAAGCGTTCGTAGGGAGTCGTAGTACCGCCATATTGCATGCCTCTCAACTCGATGCTCAGCTGTTTGCTGTCTAATAAAGTCGATTACGCCTCTATAGCGCATAATTTCAAAATTGTAGCTTCATAGCGCGCTAGACACATCTTTCATCTAACGATTGTGACGTCGTACGGGTCGCAAATATGCAGTAAAAGGGCATAGTTTGTAATTTGCCGGACCCTTGCAATCCTCGTGCATGTATATGGATCTACGCTGTGTGAGTCATGCACACTAGAGAGCGGATCTACACCCTTAAGCATCATTTACGTCCCACGAAAATCTCCATCGTCTGGATCACGCTTCGCCCCGAGACCCTATGAATTAGCGTCCTTACTCGTTTTCGTTCACCGTCGCAACAGGCTTTTAAGGGACCCAGAGTGCTCCCTTGACTTACGATCGCCGCTAGTCCCCATTTCCTGTTTCAATTTCGGCACGCGCCCCGCATTCACGTTTTCCTAACGTGTTTTCCCGGCTTTAGTTTGCACCGGGAGTCGCTTTCGTCCGACTCTCACAAATTTCAGCCTCTTTGCTATAAATATAGGACACTTTAAAACTGCTTCAGATTTACCGGTATACTTCGTCGAGCATCATTACCGGGACTGACTTGGCAACCACAAAAATTAGATAAAACGGAAGTCTTCGTTTATTTGATACAACATGAATTCCGAAGTTAAGGTTCAGGACATTATCTAGTCTCTTGAAAGTTCATTAGAACTCTGACGCAAAATTAACAGTTAGATTTCGATAGAGATCGATGGACGAGTACAGGATCATTCTTGAAATAAAAGGTCCCTTATTTTTGACCACATCGTTACTGCCAGCAAATTCTAGAATAATTGGTAGCCTATCTTCTTCGGTTGTCTCCGTCCAAGTCGATTGACCCATCGATGCACGCGATCGCAGAACGAATTAAGCGGAGCAATAGATGGCTTATCGCAAAATGCAAATCGACCGGCCAATAACGTTTCCGTATCTGTTTGTGCATCTTTTTCTCGACGGGTTCGATAGTTCGTCGACTGAATCTTTGCCGGGGATCGTCTAACAGGGGAAAAATAGGGGCGGGTGTAGGGGGCAGGGGAGAACAGAAGACGAATAGGGTGTGCGAGCATATTTCTCCGTGGATGTGTGTGCTTACGGACGAAATATGAGAGGCGGAGAGAGAGACTGAGGCGGGGAAGAAGTGATGCATGCGAGCGTGCATATATTCCCTGCGAATGCACCCGGGTACGTGGCGCCCTCATCGCGAACGATGATCATTCGCTGTATTGCTCCGGCCGTATGCAACGATCCTCCCGGGGCATGCTTCTCTCTCGGATCTCGAAGAACCGGTATCTACCTACGGACAGTCATGTCGGTCATTAGTCCGACTAATGTAACGCTTCAAATTCTATCGGGGCACGGCGCCAGGACCGCATCCTCCCACTAGAAAACCCAATGGCTACGTTGATATAGGATCCAAGAAACGCGTCCGATCCTAGCAACCCTCCTCCCCCCGATCTCACCTGCGGAATCATTCCTGGAGCAGCATGATTATTTTCTGCCCCTTTTTATATTCGATTCAGGTTCTCGGTCCTGTTCTAAATGATCCCACTGCCACGTCCATACTGGGTGTCGCGTAATTAAAGGCCTCAAAGTATCACTTACGGGCCGGACTCCGAGCTCCATGCGCTCGTATTGATTCAAACTTATGCTAAACAATTTTACCGAGTTTGATAACATTTTTATCGCGTTTGGAACCTGATAGAATCCTAGCAATCGCTGCTAGCTAGTTCATAAATATTTATTTTCATTTCATAAGTGCAATTATCTTCGTTCAGGGTTTCCGATACCGGAATAATTATTAGCACCACGATCTTCGATGGGGAGGTGGAAATCTGGTTTGAAATATAACTTGAACGCTTCTGTTCCTTATTCCATAGGTCATGGACACTCGTTTGCTAGTATAATTTCTTCTGATGTTCAGATCTACCTTCACAAAAGCTATACCGATTCTACGTTTGACAATTTAAACGTTTAATTTCCTGAACGATGAGATTTCTTGTCGCTATTTCACGATCCATCGGGACTCGTATGCATTCCTGCGGTGATTCACGGCTCTCTAAATTCCGCAGAAGGTGTGCCAACAGTTTCGAACAAGAAAAATGCGATAAACGGGAGCAAGGAAAGGATCTGGGTTCGGAGCAGCGTCCCTAATAAAGTCGAGTCACGCTCCATTCCGCGGGATCTCTAAATCGTCCTCAAACAGAGCGGGTTGGGTCCCTGATCGTTGACCTACGATTCGTTTGTTGCGCATCTCGGGTACTTTCTTCCTCGTTACTTGGCGTCTTCTTCTTTTCGCGATCGCGCGCGATCGAGGAGAGCTAAAGGAGGTGGTTCGCTCGCCGGCGATGAAGATATCAAACGGATACGCGAGCGGATAAAGAGGTGAAGAGCCACTTCGATCGGTTGGTTGTATAAATAGGACGACTCATGGAGATGAAAGTGCTTCGCAAATATTGATCGTTATTCTTGCGGTTCTCTCGCAGACTTCGAACGGAAAAGAAGAAGCGCCGTTGGGAAAGCCGAATCCTACGCACACACCACGGAACACTGATGCCCATTTTCGGGGGTCGAGCTCGGCGGACCAAAGCCGCAGGTATTCCGGAGGGCAGGTGTGTCGATCTAGGAGCAACATTCGCCGTTTACGGAAAACCTCCGAACGTTCGCTGCTCCCGTTTGTGTTTGCTCCTGCCGGGATTCATGCTCCAAGAACTTTCGCGGCAAGTTTACGTTCGGTTGCCCGTGATTACTCGTCTCGTTACCCGCAGGGTCGACAGACATTTTTCTTTCACTCTCGCATCAAGCAACTACGTTGATTGAAATTCTTTGGGGCCGTCTCTCGAAGCTTCAATGCCATCTTTAAAAATTGAATATTCTACTCTTCATTTCGAATATCGTGAATCATTAAGCTATGTGACACAACACCGATCAACTTTTTCTTGTCTTTTGATATCTGCTTTTTTACCGAATGAAAGAAGCGAAGTGTGAAGTATGATGTTCAAAGGCTCAAACTTTTAGATTCTTTATGTAAAATGGGTTACCAACTACCTCTAAGCACTGACATGTTTATAGCGGAACCTAACATTAAGGCTTGTATTTGTATTCATCATTTTTTGAAAGATTGCAATCTTTCTATTTAAACCTTAACTGTACCATTGTTCATCAATATCAACTATTGTATTTATTTGTTGGAACCAGTGGATAATGATATACTCATTTATTGCGTAGATTTCTGGATATAAGTATTGTGATCGAATTATAAACACGTGTGTACTCTCTGAAGGTCTTACATAGAAAGAGAGCGAGTGCCGCGAGACGCAAACGTACATTTGTATTGTATGCTACCTAGAGCAGCATGCTCATTACAATATAATAATGACACTCAACAGATGTCGCGATTATAATATAAACAGAAGTTCTCACAGTATTAACTGTAATTTATATTTGTGCAGCAGAAATAGATCTCTGTTGAGATCTGAAATGCAGAAAAAAAAGAAGCGAAGACAACAAGAGTTGACAAAACTTGCTCGATGCTGGTTCAGTGTGGACATAGCTTTACATTGTCACGTCCGGTGGTCCTATCATAAATAATAATTAATAAACTTAATCATATATTTCTTTGTAATCATATTTCTTCTTAATCCATCGTCTATCTCTTGACCGGACGCTTGATATTCGATTCATTTGCACCGGTCTATTGTTCATCAATCTTTTATCAATTTTTATATTCTTCGATGACGAATAAATTTCAACGGAAGTTTCTTTTAGTTAATCGCTCGCATATTATGTTTCGAATTATTTCATTTGTTAACAATCCTATATAGTTCGCTGCAAAATATATCTTATAAACTTTTCTTAATGCTATCGCTCGCAGTACGGTATAAAATACAATAATTCAGTATTCAATATAATATTTGATATAATAATTGATTACAATTCTCGCATAAAATTAATAAAACAAATAAGAAAAGAAATATATGATTAAGTTTATTAATTATTATTTATGATAGGACCACCGGACACTTAGGATAGTTTAGATTCTCCGTGGGAAAACTAGAATTTAGGTGGAAAGTTTGTAGCTTCGGGTGAAAATGCATCCAAATTCTGTCGTTCGATAGTTGTAGCTATGAAGCACGAGTGATAGAAAAATCATGGTCCTATCGCGTAATCATGGTGTTGGGTATGAAGCAGGAGTTTAGAGGATGGTCGAATGAGCGAGTCTGCGCTCGGAGCGTCGATTCTCAATAGGCCATCAGCAGCGAAAGTTCCGAGAAAGCTTTCGAGCCGTCGGCGAGCTATAATGAATTTTCAAGTGGCTCCGGAAAAGGGAACCTGTGGGACAGCCGAAATCCTGAGCACACATTAGGACGAATGGCGGCGGAGCGTTCGAGTTTCTTTAGTCCTCGAGGGTCTATCGGTGGCCTGTACAACTGAATGAATTCGCAGTCATTCGACAGCGGCTGGGGGGCAGGTGCAGCGATTCGGAAATGGTAATTTCACGACCACGGAAAGACCGATGTCGAATACCAAATCCGGGAGTTGCATTTATCGATAATTCAACGGGCCCCGGAGATCATGTAATCACCTAATGGTCCTTGACTTTAATATTCCGAGCCGGTTTGATTATTTCCACCTCGCCGCGCAGACCGAATCGCAAATCAAGAAAGTTGCAGCATTATTAATGCATCGGTATCGATGACGTTACCGTTGGAAATAAATCACCGGGAGGCGCGGACCGATGATAAATTAATCCATCGCTATTGCGGCGATTTATTACACGGATTTCAAAGACCGATTCTACGATAACGGTTTTCTGGACGGATAACATCGCAGATTTCGGATTTCGCTTGCACCGCGCCGCGCCGAACCGAATCAAACCAGTGTCATTCGATATCGATATCAAAAAGCGAATGATTTAAATGAGCTTCAATGATATCCCGACGCATATAATAACTTTGATATAAATTGGATTGTATCTTCCCTTGCCGGTCCATTCCGTGCGCCTCAAAACGCAACTCCGCTGATCCCACTGGATAATAATCGGCTGTTATTTCCGTGACATCCGTCATGCTCTACTGTTTCATTTTCATAAAACAGCAATTAGTTTCACCAAAACGACCGGACCTCTTCCTGAACGCCCCTCTACGTTTCCAAGAAATACTCTCTCGGCCCGGGTTACGCGTGAATTATCATATTTTAATAACTTCACTGGTCAAAAGCGGCCGCGGCTGATGTTTGAGTACCCACCGGTGATCTTCGGTCGTACACGGTAAAATGCTTAGCGGTCATCGATCATCATTATTCACCGGCATTTGCCGAATTGGTAACGAGCGCGTGTACCACACATGCCCGTCCACTCATACACTCACGCGTCCACACCTTCGCCAGGGCCCAATCCATTTCGCTTCATTACGGAACCACAGCGAAAATCTTGGCTGACCCAACCTTGAACTATGATTGGACACGCGTCGCGTCGATCCTGATTTGCGATGTTCATTGATCGATCGTCTTTGCGGTAGACTTGGTGGACGAGTCGAAACACAAGCGACTGCAGATCGTGCTCGATAGTCGAGGGTGCCCTGTTAATTGATTTTTCGGGGCGGCTCGCCAGAGATTGGCACCTGTGCGACATGAAGATTTAGGGAAGCCGTGGCACGCTTGCGCACGGCGATCGTAAAAGATCCCAGGGATCCATTAGCCATTAGGCAACATTTACGCGCGTCAAGGTGTCCGTCGGAACAATGGAGCCACCAGCATAAGAATCAATTCCACGGCTTTCTTTTATCCGTCGGTTTCTCGCTTCGCCGCATCGAGCCGGTCTACCAAAGCTTCGCTATCTTTTTCGCATAATGCATTAATCCCTCCGCCTCCCGCCACGCGTACGTATTTAATTTGTAAAACGATCGGGTGTCCTTGGCGGCGAGCGTGACCACTGGCGGCGGTACCTGGAGAGTAGCTCCTCGCCTGATTTCTCCGAATCGTCGGTCGATTTTTCTTTTGCGACTTCGTTGTGCACGATATCAAAAATAAAGAAACGAAGCAACTCCTGCGTGAACAAAACATTCTTTCGGAACTGCCTATCATTTCCTGTTAGCTGGGCCGTCGGGTTACGGACACAAAGAAAACTAAAATGTAGTTACGCGTGCAATGTGGTCCACGATTCTTCGTTGTCCTTTGACTTGCGGATGGCGTGTTGTTCTTGAATTCTTCGAATATCTTTTACAGTATCGTCTCCTATTAATAAAGATGTATGTATTGTATGCACAATTTAAAATAAAACGAACTAATTATTTATCCTCCGAAATAGTGTTTAATCCTTTTTCGCTTGTAAGTACCGTGTCCATTATTTCCCAATAAGTACATTGGTCCATTACACCTAAAGGATCAAGAACTTGCAGCTTTTATCTCTTGAAATTTTAGTATCCCCACGTTTCAATGTATTTTTAACGAATGAGTCCGGCGTTATCCTCTCATCTATACCCACGGCTATGCTCTAAACGCAGACTCCTCGCCGGCTACGCCACTGATCGCGAGCGTATCCTGGAATTCGACACACCGACGATCTCGAGGCGCCAAGACAATGGTCCCTCCCCTCATCCCTCATGGTTTCGACCACGTCTGGAATCTTAAAAGACTATCCATTATTATACACCCATCGAGAAAGCGAGTGAGAAAGAGAGAGAAAGAGATACGTCAACCCTCTTCTCCCGTGTCCACGTAATAGTCGAAAGGGCGAGGGACACCTGCCCGTGAAATCGACACACGTAGCCGCGAGCTCGTCCGTGGAAAATCGTCGCGCGCTATACCACGAGCATGCTCCTCCCGCTTCCTACGATAGTCGAAGGTTTCGTTGGAGACGACGGGTTCGGCTCCTAGGTACGTGCTTGACTTGCATCATTACGCATTTGAATGGTCGACAAATTATGCCGGTGGCGCGCGTGCACGCGTGTGTCCTGCGAGAGAGAGCCGGACCGTGGCCCTTTAAGGACGCCTTTTCAGGAGACCTCGCGACGATACACGGGTTCGAGGACGCCGGATTCTTCGGGAATCGAACCCCGAGTATAATGCGGCGAGCGTACGTGTGCGGGCTGCATAATCCGCGGGTAAAACGCGCCGCCCGCCGCCACGGCATAATGCCTTTGCCCACCGTAGGTGTACCATATTACGAGGGAGGAAGGTGCCTGCACTTTATCTAGACTCGCACGCATCTATTTGTATCTACGTTTATACGCGCTCTCGCCGGATGGGTGTATATATAGCGGGTTGGAAAGGCGGAGAGAGAGAGAGAGAGAGGGAGAGAAACCAGAGGGACCAAACAGTGTGGGGGAAACAGAGGCAACAAAACCGAAGAAGAACCAGAGAACGGACCAAGGGTGGGAGAGAGACGGAAAAGGACACAATGGCAAATGGTATTCTATTATTCCAGATGGGCATCGCGGCATCTCCCTTGCTCCTCGCTGCACCGAGGAATGCAGCTATGAAATCATTCTCCAATATCTCACCGTTGGATCCCCTTCTCCCCCTCCCCGTCCCTGCGCGACCAAGCAAGCAGGGCCTTTCCTATCCAACCACCGACCACTGTCATCGGTAAGTAAACCCTAAACCACCGTCAACCCCCTTGGATTCTATTACATCCCCGACCGCCGCGCCGCGGTCATTCATCATTCTCGTTTAATAATCCTCTTTTGGACGGCGGTGCATATTAATCGCGACGCGCCGCCTGTACACGTGTCGTGCGGTATCAATGCCTGCGACTGATAATGGTTAAATTGAATGATATACTACGACATATCAAGGCCTTGAGAATTCCCATCCGACCGGGGTTCTTTAATTAAAATCATTCTACTCGCCTGTCATTTTTGCGTTCGCCAGAGGGCACAGAGGACCATTGAATTCCGTCATTTTTAACAAAATATCTTATTGGACGCGTGGACTCTTATTCCTTTGAACTATTATATTATTATCTATTAAATGCAAAATGAATTTACGTGAAATTGTTTTGGAGTACGGTATGATAACTTTTAATGGCACCTCGTATATCGTAGTCTTTATTTGAATACAGATTGTTAACTTCCTAATAATGGAAAGAACAGGCGTGGCTAAGAAATATACGGGCGGCCATGAGTGAACAACGGGTCCTAGGCACGCTGAAGTATATTAAATACAACAGGAAAAAAGGGGATCTTAAATTCCATCAAAATCCCCTAGTTTCGGGAGTTTTCGATCTCCCGAAACATAAAAAAAAAGATTGTTAACTTCCTAGTTCCGGAAATCCAAAATTTGGTTGAATTTTGTCCCGCAACAAAATTGATTTCGGGTTCTATGACGACGGAATTTACGTTCGTTCCGCATTCATAGTCGCGTGAAAAAGTCATGGGGCTTGCGTCATCCTCGCGGAGGATTTTATGGCTGCTCGTCCCTTTCGGTTCCGTGTCCTCCCCCGCGTGTAGTGCTGTCCCTGTGGTTAGGAGGGAATAAGAAATTGCGAGCAATGATTCGGAACAGGTCCTTATCCCAGCCCCTCGCCGACCTTTTTTCATAGTTCGTCGTTTGTTTGGTCCGTTACTTCGCGCGCCGACACACTGGAAATATGCGGTTCCTGTAACGAATGCCTGTCGAGGGAGGCCAGGGGCGGGTCCTCTGCTCGTTTGTAACGCAACATTTATGCCTTGGATCCTGTGAACTTTGGCAGTCACAGAAGGGAGGATGTATCGGCCGGTTCGCTCACGCATCTGCGCTAACTCGATCATGTTGTCAACTATGAACCTCGTTTTAATCACTTATTTCTGTATAGCGGCGCGGTGTCTCTTTGACAGCCAGTAGAAACTATGTCATAGCTGGTTTGCTACCTATGTATTCCGGAGAAATGGAATTATGAATACATCGACGTCCGGATGTGCAGGTCTATAAATGCAATTCAGGAATAGCTTCCCAAATTCAATCTCCAGGACATTATTGTCATAATTTATACAGAAGTCTCTGCCAGTGTTTACCAGGGCGTCGGGTATTCTCAGCACTGTCAGATGACACTTTTAGAACCGTCCAAAGATAACTCAAGTGCGCTTAAACTCGATGCGACTGGAATCACGTATGTTTGGCATTCAGGGATTACCCCAAAGATTTCGGAAGGGATTAGAGAGTCTAGGGCTCGTAATTAATAGACGGGGAGGACTCCGGATCGCTTTGGACTTCTAATTTGTTAGATTTTCGGGCAAAACGTTCCTTCTTCCTCTCCTTCTGTTTTACTCGCACGAATGTTACGAGAAGCTGTAATTTCTGATTATTCAGCAAAAGTGAAGGGAACGTTTCCGAGAGACCGAAAGAGAAACCGCGCGCCAATTAGCTCGCGCATTATGCTGAACAAATGCAACGAGCATACAAGCAACCCTCATGAGGATCAGACAGCAATCGCAACGATGACAACGTCGACACCTACCGTTTCAATTATTTGCAAACAACTGTAATCGAGGATCGTTCGATCGGCCCGAACAGCTGAAACGTACCTACCTCGGGCTTGTATCGGGAATGGGAACCAGTCCCTAATGGTCCGTCTTGGTTCTATCGCACGCGAGGAATATCATTCCGCGACAGGTGCGCACCGGCCGAGAGAGTTTAGCGGCTTTCTCGCAGAAGGCGAGTCTATGAGCAATTTCACCTGCCGAGAATTTTGCCAGTTGTCCCTCGAGCACGTACTCGAAATGCGCGCGCGAGAGAGAGAACGGTCGCCGGCACTCGACGTTCGTCGATTAATCGAAACACGTGTCCGATCCGTTCGAGAAAGTTATGCGAACATACTTGGAAAACGGGGAGCCCAGCCATTGTCCCCTTTTTGCGCTCTTTTTCGGCTTTGGACATCGGCCACTTTGAGAAGACAAATTGAAATTCGACGCGAATCATCGATGCTTTATAGACAGTTCGCGCGGATGGCGAACACGGCCATTGACGCCGCTGAAATATGATATAAAATGGCTGAATGGAGGACACTCGAGAGTTTTTTTTTGTATGAATCGAACAAGCCTGCTGCTCGATTCTGGTAAATCGATTTGCAGACCGTGCCCGGTTTCGATCAAAGTTGAGAGATCGCTTCGTTTAAATCGGAAACGTTGCTCGTGGTGTCGATAAATCCATTTTACCACGGCCGCTCTAGCTTTCCAGTGAAAATAAAGTGATAAAGTTTTACTGTTCGAGGACCAAAAATCAGAAGAATTTTTCTACTCGACAGATGTGATATCTTCTTTTAATTAATTTGATTCAATATCGATAGCCAGACCCGATATTAATTATTGCACCACTTATCTTGCCGATTTACAGAAAATTCGTTAATCATTTCCGAAAGAGACACGGCACGAAGAAGGTAACAATGTACATCCGAATGTCCAAAAGTCCAACATCCTTCGACGCAACTGCCAAACCGCCGCGCCGTCAAGATTTACAGCTGTTCCGGGCCCTGTCGGTTTGGCCGCAAGGCTGCCATAAGGAGCGCGAAACGATTACGGTTAATTGTCCACGGGACAATTACTCGGAGCCATGCAAAGTGAAAGAAACGTGGTTCTGTATGGAGCGTTTCCCCTTTTTCCGCGACGGCATCTGTCCCTTTTTAGGTTGGATGTGGTGGGGGGAGGAGCATTTCGACTGTCATCGTCGCGGCGACCTATTCGAGTCTCCGGCGATCGCGAAGATAACGATCGGGAATTTGCGATCGAGCCTTCCGCGTTCGGGATTCCATAAAGAGCAACGAGCGGCGTCTACCTAACCGGAGCCTCTAATGTCGTTTGCACACGATCGCACACGATCGCTCGGTTCAGCCTTAATTAGCCTGGTCCGAGTTTAATGCGGTCGAGATTACAGACTTTGTCTCTAGCGTGCAAGCAAACGGCGAGCGTTCGACGTTTATGCTTGTGCGATGTGTGCGGCGCACATGAACACGCCGTTGCACGAGAAACGTGCACGAGAGTTTGTCGGCGTTTGTGTCGCGTAATGGCGTAATGCTCGTTCGACGCCGCGCGAAAATATCGAACACTTTCTCCCGGTCGGAGTATCGATAATGCCTCGATTTATCGGCCGGTGTTTAGCCGGTGGCCCAGATTCTTCCGTCTCGGACGGAGCCCGCCGCGCACCGCTCCGCGCCGCACCGGTGCGGTGTCTCGACGGTGCACAATGCGAATTAGCTTCGCACGTTAATAGTCCGCATAAAGCGTGGGCGTGGTAATAAGTAAGGTTTATGCCTTCTTTCGGCTATAAACTTGATCGATAAAGCTAAAAACTACACGAGCCCGGTATGTATTTTTTCGCCCCTGCGATTCATAATAGCCGGCTCTGTCCGACGCCCGATATTTATCTTCTTCCGCTTCGCGGCTCGTCGGCCTCCTTCCCTCCTGGGAATACGCGCCTTCAATGTCCTACCTAGCTCAGCGAACACACGGGACCCACTTTGCAACGCACACCCTTCCTTTCCAGCTATCGTCTTTATTGTCGATGTGCGGCCGAGATCCCCACGCAAATTAACAAGCTGACAAATGTGTTCGGCTAATGCATCTTTAATTATTTTCGCCATTTTAATAATCCTCGTGAACCCTTCACGCTCAGACTTCTCACCTACCGCTGACACCAATGCGTTTCTTTATTACCTACGGAAATAATTACTCCTCTTGGTAAATGGCGTACGGCGTGATATTTTATTAAGACAAAAACTTTGGATCTTGCAATCTTTATATGTCCACAGAGTTACCAGCCAGACGTGCGATGTCTCTTTAGAGAGTACAGTCCAGTGCAAAGAGTTAATAATACAAATTGTTGGAACCAGTGGATAATAATAATATGTTCATTTATTGCGTAGATTATCTGGATATAATTATTATGTTCGAATTGTAAACACGTGTGTACTTTATGAAGGTCTAATACAGAAGAGAGCGAGTATCGTGAGACGCAAACGCGTGTTAGTATGCTATACTACCTAGAGTAGCATGCTCATTACAATATAATAATGTTACTCAACAGATGTCGCGATTACAATATAATCGGAAGTTCTTACATAAATTTTGTACAGGGTGTAAAGAAATTATATGTCGCGGCTACCGTAAGATGATTCTACATCCTCGATTTGGTTGAAATAGAACTAACAAGGGAACCTATTCAGATGAGACAACCCGATTTTGATGAAATTTATGTCAGATATAGTTCTTTGAAAAATATTTGACACGTGTTTTTTTTATCGGCAACCATCCACTTTGAAGGGGTGAAAACAGCCCTCAAAATTCGTGGTCAGAGTCATATTTTCTGAGATATCTCAGAAACCAAAGGTCGAAAAAAATTGATTTTCTTTTTAAATTGTGTGTTTTTAATGGGAAACGTAGTTGTGCAAAAGATTTTAACAAAAGACATTAAAAATAAACACTTATATTTCTGTAAGACAAGCCAGAATTTCTTCCTCCGCACACCAGGTGCAAGCCCATATTTCATTATGCATAAATATTGTTAAATAGAAAAAAGAAGAAAATCCTAAAACATGTATCCCCTATTTTGGATGAAAGATCACACATAGTGTACATTAAAATTAACTAACGATATATAAGAGAATCCGAAAGAAAACAAAACTTTTAATGTATTGTTTGAACATACATATTTTGTTAAAATTTTTTGCACTGCTACATTCTCCATTAAAAGAAAAACACAATTTTTAAAAGAATAAAATTTTTCGATCTCTGGTTTCCAAAATATCTAAAAAAATATGGATCTGACAGCGAACTTTGAGGGCTGTTTTCACCCCTTCAAAGTGGATGGTTGCCAATAAAAGAAGATACGTGTCAAATATTTTTCGAAGAACTACATCTCGCATAAGTTTCATCATGATTGGTTTGTTTCACCTGAATATGTTCCCTTGTAAGGGAGGTGTCGAAAAATTGACTTTGACTATTTTAAACATTGCATCGTGTTTTACTTGTCGCGAGGGTCGAAAGTGCAAAAGGAGTCATAGGTCGCAACTCAACCGCTACAAGTAAAATACGAAACAATTTTTTAAAAATTGTTAACCTTGTTACCTTAAAATAGAGGGTCAAGGTCAATTTTCAGCAGCTTCCTTAGTTTAATTTCAACCAAGTCGAGGTTGAAGAATCATTTTATGGTAACCGAGACATATCATTTCTTTACACCATGTGCAATGTACGTTTCACATTTCTAGATTTAGATATTCCATATAGATATTCAGATTTGAATGTACAAAAGTTTGAACGTATATCGGTACTTCTAAACAAAATTTTAAACACGTAAAATATAAAGAGGTACATGGTAGAACAATCCTTTTTCACCCGGCAACTAAACTAAGGATAAGATTTATTTCAGGATAAGAATTAAACTAAGGAAGCTGTCGAAAATTGACCTTGACCCTGAATTTTAAGGTAACAAGGTTAACAATTTTTAAAAAATTGTTTCGTGTTTTACTTGTGGCGGTTGAGTTGCGACCTATGACTCCTTTTGCACTTTCGACCCTCGCGACAAGTAAACTACGATGCAATGTTTAAAATAGTCAAACTCAATTTTTCGACACCTCACTTAGTTTAATTTCAATCAAGTCGAGGTTGAAGAATCATTTCATGGTAGCCGAGACATATTATTTCTTTACACCATCTGCAATGTACGTTTCAAATTTCTAGATTTAGATATTCCATATAGATATTCAGATTTGAATGTACAAAAGTTTGAACGTATATCGGTACTTGTAAACAAAATTTTAAACACGTAAAATATAAAGAGGTGTACATGGTAGAACAATCCCTTTTCACCCGGCAACACGGCCACGTCGCAATCGAGTTTTGCTGTCTAATGATTCAAATTTATCGAGTCAGCGGGTGCCCGAAGATGATACCGTGGAAAGACTTTTTTTGGTAACTGGAATAGAAAGTCACGATCTAAATGATCCAAACGAGTTTTTTTATGGAGCCCGATTCGGCTTATAGGGTTTCGGAGTGTAAAGAAACTCGAGATCACGATGGGTTCCTGATCGATTGTCTCTGGAAAAAGTGCTTTAAAACACACATTTGAATGGAGTGAAAGAAGACCTTCGAGTTCACATGAATCTTGAGCAAATATAAATGGGATTCGAACTGTAAAAGAGTATAAAAAAAACATTACCGACGATCTGGTTCAGATGAAATACGATTAAAACAAAGATTGATTTTGACTCATTAAAATGTTTAAACATGCGAAGTAGGAACTGTAATTAACGAAAGCGATCTGATTCTGTAACAGCGTGGCAACGTCGAGGGCCATTTCGTATAGTGTAATGCGAAAACTTTTGCGATTCCATTATAAAACGGATAACGAACTGGGGGCTACAATTAATGTTGTATTTACAAGAGTTTTGTATGGCCGCCGTAAATTTCATCGAATCGATCTAACTGGGTCAGTATCGCGAACGCTCGTTTCACTGGAAACTTGAGCATCGACAGGCATTACGTCGTTAAATTACAGAAGTACTTCTTGAATAATTTAGCGTGCAATAATAGCAGTATCCGATTACCGTGACATTGTTAAATTGGTCACACGTAATGTTTGAAAATATTTAAACAGCGGCCGACGGAACCCGGATAGAATTGTGGCATCACGGTAGCACAGATCCGCACCGTAGCCAATAACACTGATCGAATGAATTTGTTTCGACCGGCGGATTGTCGAAGAACTGCATCATTATGAACTTTATGGGGCCATGCCGGCTGTGTTCCCCAGGTATATGCACGAGTTGATGAACTAGAAAGCAATTATTCGAACTCATGATTGCCCACCGGAAAAACAGTGCGCGTAACGATCCGCATTGAAATCAAATGGATCCAATTCTGTGTCATCTGCGGGATGGCGATGCGGGAAAAGTTAAGCGATTCGGTGACCGCTATGGAATTAGGAAAATAATAGCCTGTGTGCGGCTTTTATCGGAAACGAACCTATTTGCTTCGGGTTATTACCCGACAACATAAAATAATAGAATCCGGGTCCGGTTTAAAAATTCATTTTCCTCGATAAAATGTGTTTTAGATTGCTCGATATCATTTCTGTTCGTCAGCTGTCTGTTATCATCCACGCAATTTACGATGCAGGATATTAATTATTAATGAAAAAGCACGAGCGACACGTGCCTCTGCGTTCACTTCCGCGTTATTGATTAGAGAAAGTCGGAGATACATTAGACCGCGTGCAGAATGAGCTATAAATCGGAACTGTGGTAAATTTAGAGTGTACTTTCTCACAGTAAACTATTGCGGCGTTTAGGCGGACCAAGAGACAAACAAGCTAAGACTCGAAAAGAAAATGAATGAAATATCGACAAGCGTTAGATTAAGGTATTTAGGGTGGTTAGGAGAATATCGCGGTATTTGTGAACTGTCTCGGTAAATATTTGATCGTCCCGGTCCGAAAAGGCTCGAGGGCCGGGAAACACATTGTCGAGGTTAGCAAAAGATTGCGTTCGTGGCGAACGTGTCTACGTGATCTGCATTCGCGATTCGTACGGGCTCGGGCGGTCGCCGGTTACACACGCGGTTCCGTGAGAAGCTCTCTTCGCGTTGGATCCGCTGAAAGTTGCTCGATTTTTCGCGGCGTTAACCGGTCGGTGATATACGAGCGTATATTATAAATGTATCTCGGTCTCGTAAAACAACGACTCACTTTACGGGGTATCGCTATTTATCTCGCGAATTTATCTCTTCTACTTTCAGTCAGCGTAATAACACGGATAATTTATGCGCCGCGAGGTGCATGTTATATAAGAAGTCTAGTGAACGACGATATTTCAATTCCGCTTTTATTTCGGGGGCCGTCGATCGAATGGTGTTTCGTACGTTGCCACGCCGAATCGAGCCGAATCGAGCCGAGCCGGCCGTGCTCTCGAAACAGCGTGGCTCTCCACGGACGTGTCGTCGCCTCTTAAACCTTAAAGTATCCACCTGCGAGAAAACGATTCGCGTTATTTTATCATAAAAGATTCCTCTCTCTCGCTCTGTTTCATCACGACGGAATCGTGAGCGGGACTCGCGGTAGCAACCGGTTCCACGGTCTAACCGGGTCGTAAACGTCTGACGGTACAGCCGAAAAACGCGGCCGAAAAGTTAACGCTCTGTCAACGACGGTTGCCAACCGTTTCGCCGTCGTTCTGTTCGCGCCTGTGACCAGCCCCACGAAATTTTACTCCTTTTACGAACACGCTCGCGCCTGCTTGTCACTCTTGCGTAAAACCGTCCCGGCTTGACAGAGGACCAGATGCCAGCCGGATTGGATCTGGTTTACGGTTCGTGGCCCGATCACGATCGAATCGCTACGGATCGACGTTTCACTCATCAGCTTGGGTTCTCTTAGACGAACAGGGACGATCCTCGTTAGGGCACCGGAGCGAATTCGATTCACCGATGCCTGTGTTTGTAGGAGGACCCGCTGACAAATGGTTTCCCCCTGGAGACCGGTTGTTACTCTATCGCCACAACGACTATGATACAATACTTTTTCCGAACTTCGGTGATTCAAGCCCTTTCACTTTTCTCAATAGCGATTCGATCGTTATGATCGCTATTCGTAATTACACATTACCGAACGGTAATGAAATGTCCTAGCAACGTATATCTCGAATCGAGACTTCGAGTCCAAGGTTCGCGATTACCATAGAAAGGATCAAATTAGTTGCGCGTCTTCGCCCCGAGCAATAAAACTGGACGTTAATTTTATACATTTACGACTACTGAATTTCTTATTGCTCGAGGAGCCTTTCCAATTTGTCCGTTCCACAAAAAACCCCGTCGAACGTTCCCGGACTCGAGGAGAAAAAGGAATTAAGCAGGAGGAAATGGCTATTTAGTATTCGCGAAAAATTCAACAGCGAGATGCCGGTATGTGTCGCGCGTCGAAATCACTGCGAATTGTGATTCCGTGGGCGCACGGTGTGCTCGTCGGAGGACATCGATGGAGCGGCTAAAGGGACTTAAACGGTTCTAAAAACGATGGACACGTCAGGGCGTCGATGTCTGGGAGCAGCGTAACGCAACGGCCGCCGCGGGCCGGGGACCAATTGGTTTCATGTCACGTACGAAACAATCGTCGCGGAGACAAGAAGGAGGTGTTAGTCCACGGTCAGGGCCGTGCGCATTCCAACGGGCCGGTCGAATAATCGCGAAGGACACGGGGCAGCGATCATGTGATTTGTTTTCTCTGCAAAATTCGCAATTCGACACGCGTCCACCTGGCAGCCGCTCCGACACGCAGATATGCCGCCGAAAGACGACCCGCGTTCAGGGGTCGCCATTTCTTTGAAGTCGAAGGTTCCAATAATCTACTCTCAGAAGAGGCTCGGGTGATGCAAATATAATTCGTGCCTAGCCTCGGTTAGAGTACGTTCCTCTAAACCAGGGAGCTTCAACTTGTTCCCCTAGTTTAATATTTATAATTATGAATATAGTACGGTGACTACCTCAATTCCGGTTAACTTTGCTTTTGGGAAATCCCTTAGCAAGATGACCAATTCGTTTGATATCAATAGTTATGTAAATGGTTTGATTAACAAAAACTCTTCAATTGCAATCTTTACTGAGGGTAGTAAGAATCGGGTAAGCAATTGTGTTGGTTCGGCCGCCTATTGGCCGTACTTTGATTGGATCTCTAAGAAAAGTCTGGTTAAACATGCCTCAATTTTTACAGCCAAATGTGCTGCCATTAGTGACGCCTTGGACTAGGTTGTAGACAATAAAAATCTTAGTTCCATTATTTTTTCTGATGCTGCAAGTGTTCTTTCGAGCCTTGCTTCTACTAAGTTAGATGTTAAAACAAACTCCTTTATTTTTAATATTAAAAAGAAATATAATATTTTCTGTCATGATGACGACAACAGGTCCATTAATTTCTTCTGGATCCCGTCTCACATCGGGATTGATGGTAACGAAAAGGTTGATGTCCTTGCTAAAGAGGCTTCATTCCTTAGTAATCCTTGTATCCTCAATATTCCTTTTACCGATTGCGTTTGAATCATTTCGGAAAAACATGTTTGATAACACCCTCTCCTCTATAAAAACTGAAGGACTCATTAAGGGCAAGACATACTTCCAGCAATTTTTTAACGAAAATCGTCTTCCATGGTTCTCTGAGTTAAATTTACCCCGTTCGGATATTGTTACTAATAGTAGATGTAGAGCAGACCACTACCACCTAGCTGCTTCTCTGGCTCGTATTGACTTTATCGATGATCCAGAATGTAGTTGTGGAGAGGGAGAAGAGACTTTGAACCACGTATTATGGCAATGTAATTTGTACAATCAGGAAAGATCAAAATTTATTGTTAAGATCCGTCAACTTAATTTTCAACTTCCTATGGATGTTTCACTGATAATAGCCAAACCCTGTATCAGGGCTTGTCGCTGTATGCTTTCATTTCTTAAAAGCTGTGGCCTTAAGGTTTAAGCGGTTTATCTCTTATGTATTATTGTTTTCATGTTTTATCATATTACTATGTATTAGGGTGGACCTTAGCAACACCTAATGAAATTTTTTTGCGAGATCTTTTTCACGACGCCTCCCAATATTGTTCCATTTCATGAAAAAATGATATATCCAAAGTTTTAGATCAATCGGACGTCGGGAAGGGGTGGCGCATTAAGGTGGGCCTTAAGTATATCACGTGAAATTTTTTTTATGACACCCCCTAAAATTGTGCCATTGGGTAAGAAATTAATTCCTGCAGAAGATGAAGTTGATCAGATAAGAGAAAGACGTGCCACATTGAGGTTGAATGTGCTAGAAACATGAAATTCTATGGGAAAGGGAAATATTTGTTGTTTTTCGCAACTGCAACGTCATTGTGGCACGTCTTCCCCTTATCCGATCAACTTCATCTTCTGCAGAAATTATTTTCTTACCCAATGACAAAATTATTGGGGGTGTCAATGCGCCACCCCTTCCCGACGTCCGATTGATCTAAAACTTTGGATTCATTATTTTTTCATGAAATGGAACAATATTAGGGGGCGTCCTGCCGAAAATTTCATGGTCGGAAAATAAGGTCCACCTTACTATGTATATTCAGTTCCGTTTTCTGCAACAATGTACTATGTTTCCTTTATTATATTGAAATAAATCTCATATGAGATTTTCTAATAAATAAAAAAAAAACAGGAAGTACCTAAGCGGGGAAGGAGACACGCGTGGCTCGCGAGTCATACGTTGGAACTACCTGCTCTAAACATTTATATAGGGTTAAAGCACGAATGATGTGTGTGCAGTGTATGTATGTACGTGTGTGTATTAACAGACAACCCTATGTATAGTTAAATTTATAAAATAGAGAATCTGAACAGAAGAATTCTAAAATTGTAATTGTCAACGAATTGTAAAAAAGAAGATCAGATCGATATGAGCAACCGTGACAAATAACACGTCTGTCAACGATTGACCTATCCGTGTGTCTTGTTTTACAAATACAGGGTGTTCGACTACAGGTGGGAGAAAATTTAAGGGTTAGTTCTTAACGATGATATAAGACGAAAATGAAAAATAAAAAAATTGCGATTTCGGCTTCGTTATTTAGCTATTAACAATGCGACAGTCACGTATCAAGTGACAGATGCATGCATAACTTGGTTCTCATTTGGGGCCCCAGCGAGGTGAACATTTTTTTCACAAATCGTTGGACAACATTGAACTCTTTGACGTACACAACGTACACTTTTATTATACGCGTTGTTGATTTTTAATTGTTAATAGCTAAATAACGAAGCCGAAATCGCAATATTTTTATTCTTCATTTTCGTCTTATATCATCGTTAAGAACCACCCCTTAAATTTTCTCCCACCTGTAGTCGAACACCCTGTAAATACGGCTTATTCCTTACATTTAGCTTCGAAGATCACAATACCGCTTCAGCCTGAATCTTTGCATTTTGTATCGAATCGGGTTTTGTTCGCAACGAAGATCCACCGGATCGAGGACGCATGCCAGGAGAATTTTTCGCTTTGACGTGAAGTTCCCAGAGCGAAAGTAACAGAATCCGATCTGCGACAATAATTTTTTATATAATCGCTCGGTTTCTCCGTGTTTGCGTAATCGGTGAGGTGCGAATGGTTGTAATTAAGCTCCAGGTCGGTAGAAATGTGGAACATCGGGAAAGTGTACAGACGCCGAGTAAGATTTCATCCTTAATTAACTGTCACGTCGCCATAAATTTCGTGTGTTTTGTCGCTCGCGGTGTACACCGAGGAACCACGAGGTGGGGAGATTGAATGGAACAAGTCGAAAGTTTACCAGAAGTGAAACGCGATTCGATCTTGTACATAACTAGTGCCGGCGTCGTTAGCTATCGGCGATCGGGGATCGTATCGGAGCAGTTACAACGCCGATAAAATGTCTTTCGGCCGCGGGAAAAATCCTGGCGGATTATCGAGAATGGTCGCTCGCGGTGTGAACATTCCCGAAGATAGCGAAAATATTCGCACGATATCCAAGGAGGACAAGAACCGGCGCGGCGCCGAGCCGAGCCGAGCCGAGGGCAAGAAGAAACATTATCTCCGCCACGATCGGTCTATAAGCCAAAGAGTCGCAAAAATCTGTCCGGATTCCCGGGGACAATTCAGTGGAGCAATCAATAAATTAGCCGAGCCGGTGACGTGCGCCGGGTAAAGCGTAAAACGAGAGGAGAGCACATAACGATAACAAGGTGGCGGACAAAGAAGAACCTTGGTAAACCTGTCCTACCCTTTTTGCCCCAGATTCCCGGGGTTCGTGAGACGGTGCACGCAAAGTCGGCGGAATTTATGCATTCGCTGCAAAAACATTATCCCCCTTCTTTCCCCCCGCTCGTCCCTTCTCCGTCTTCGCTGCCCTGTTCTTTACGTATTTCCTTGTCCACCGGCGTGTACACGATAGGAAATCGTAGCAAATGTATTTTCCTGGTTCCTGGAAGTCGACGACGATGAGGCCGGATTCATTGTAACGCGTATACGCTTGCTCGTTGTAGCTTGCCGCGCGGGTTCGTATACAGTGTACACGTTCGCCCTGACGAGAGAAGATTGCGCAACGAGGTCAACCTCTGCCGAGGCCCAGAACATCGGGTTAGGTTCACCGGTTAAACAGAGTCGAAAAAGGAGGAAGGGGACGACGGGAGAGCAGAGATCGCAGCAGCCTCCTCGCCTGGCAGAACGCGCGCGGCTTGCTTGATTGTCGTTCTTAATGTCAATAGGAAATGACTCACTCCTTAACGCCGCAATGATATCATGCCACGGTCGTGCGACTGGCTGAACGAGCCTGCACACGCTCGCGAGCTTGTTCACGAGATCGCGATTCGATACGCGGGGATGTCGACCACGCGGTTTCTCTTTCAATGAGAGCGTTGGAGGAGGCTCTCGTTGCGATTAATTCCGGGGGATGGTGTCGCCATTGTTCCCTCCTTTCTGTTACTGCTTGATTGTGTTTCGCAGCCAGCCTCGAGCTGATCGCGACGAAAGCCGGTACTCGATATTTAAATAGTGCCCAGCACTTGTTTGCCGCTGAAAACTGTTGAAAGCGTTCAAACATTCTTCCGGGCTTCAAATAAAATAAACATGTTATTACATTTATTAATTTTGTACGTAATAAGAACTCCATTCTTTATATCCTATTATCATCGAAAGAATAATTTTTGTATAGAAGAGACCGTTTTTTTTATTAGAAAATCTCATATGAGATTTATTTCAACATAATAAAGGAAACATAGTACATTGTTGCAGAAAATGAAACTGAATATACATAGTGATATGATGAAGCATGAAAACAATAATACATAAGAGATAAACCGCTTAAACCTTAAGGCAACAGCTTTTAAGAAATGATAGCATACAGCGACAAGCCCTGATATAGGGTTTGGCTATTATCAGAGAAACATCCATAGGAAGTTGAAAATTAAGTAAGAGATCAGGTTGTTATCACCCGACTTCGCATTGGCCATACAAATTTGACCCATTTATACAAAATTTTGGAAGATTCACCCCCTGTTTGTTCACGATGCAATACACAGCTTTCTGTTGAACACTTCATCTTGCAATGCCCCCTTTTATCCTTCCAGAGAAGACGATTGGCTATTCCTAATAATTTAAGAGAATGTTTCAAGATTAGTAAGAACATAGTTCAAGTATTAAAATTTCTTAAATCAACAGAAATTTACCATACTCTGTAATCTCGCTGATAATTTCTTCAAATTTTTGCTCTCCCCTTTATACCTACAAATGTTTATAAATATAAGGACATAATATTGTATTCATGCGTAATATGTTATAATCTTTGTGGTCGCTAATGACCTTGCTGTTGATGCAACCTGTATAAATAAATAAAAAAAAAATACAATTTCTGTAAAAAATTGTAGGTCTGAAAGCTGCAAACGCATTTGTATGCTTCAGCTGCCCACGCGAGATATAAACATGTAAATTGAAGAAATTACTGAAGCGGCATGGGAAGGATTAATTAAATTGTCGAACCTGAAGGAGTTTCTTCATTTAAATTCTGACTGCTCAAACGCTTTTGTACGAATATTAAAATATATTATACGGTTATCTCATTATCCTCGGCATCAGGGTCCATCCTCTACACGCAAGAGCATCTCGCACACACTTTTCGCACGACCTGTTTTTAATTGGAGCGAAAGTGAAATCTCTGCAATGGAGCGGTTTCTACACTAAAATGTTCACCAACAATGTCAAACAAAAATTCCATCGAAAATCTCTCGTGAAAACAGTATCCAATAATCGATTGTGAATGACAGAAGACATAAAAATAATTGACTACGTCCTATGCGAGAAAGATTTTCGGTCCCAGGAAGCTGTCGGCGATCTTGGAACAGTTTGATTACAGAGAGGGGTGGTTTCAAAGGTGCCGTGAGCCTCGTAGTAGCGACCACCAAGGCGCGATTCTAACGAGGAGAGATTTATGCCGAGCCAGGGCTCGAATAAAACGAGAGGGGTCGCGTTTAAAAATCGCGGTGGTAGCGGGGCAGCGGATTGCGAGCGGGCTTTATGACACTATTTGTCGCTGGCTAATTGTCAATTAGAAAGTGCGACACGCGTAAATTATTCATAGAGCGGCAAGATTTAGAGGCCATTGAATCGCTTTCGTTGCCCTGCGTGCACCGGCGAAACGAGAGTAACGCCCGAGTCGCTAGGTATCTACATAGAATGGAGCAGAGCCGTGCACCTTTCCGCGGGTCCGCTCGAAAATAAAATAAAGGGGGCTGTGGGCAGGGCTGCCGTCGTCCCTCGGTATCGTTACCGTCGATCTCTATTGTTCGTTAGATCGTCGTCGGTTCTAATGGCGGGAATTCCCTGTTGCCTCCCCCGACTTAGAATCTGGGTCAGAGCAACCGGCGGTCCTCGATCAACAGCGAAAACCAGAGACAAAACGAACGCGAAAATCGTCGCGCGCCAATAGTGGCCGCGCTCGCTCACCACTGTTGCTCTGGCAGACTCCGACCAGCGCGGCGCGGCGTAGGTGTTTCTCATAGGCGTCGTCAGGAATGCTGATTGTACGGTCTTTGTAATTATTTAGGTCGTCGCGGATTGAGCAATGCGAAACGAGACGCGACATTTAAAGAGGACTGCCGTCTCGCCTCGGCTTTCATTGAAATCGACCGTCGCGTCGGACCAGGGGCTTTTCATGCGTTCCCGCTTCGCGAACGCTTTTTCTAAACCGTCTCTCTGAACTCTTCCGCGGGAGGCAGTTTATAGCAATTATACTGATGAAAATGTCGCAAATATAGAACGACGACGGGCCCCCCGTTTGCCTTGCGTTTTCGCGACGTTTTCTGGTTACACACGTCGCGATGAAACGGCTCGGACGGACCGTATTTAATCAACGTACGACGTTTCACCGTTTTGCCGGAGCTCGCATCCCCCTTTGTTTTTAACAAATGGCCGCTATTATTCCGTGAAACGGCAATCTCGTTTGAGTACCGCGTGTTTCTCTCGACAACGTAAGCAGTGTGTCGGTCGTTACTCGGAACGAAATTCATCGAGGATTAGACGGAAATAAAAAACGAACGTTCGTTTTTCGGTGATCTTTGATCCTTTGAATGCTCGAGGAATCACGTGATTCAATAACGAATTGATTGAATAAATTATGCCCGGTAAGCTGATATAATCTATTCATTGATTGAAAAACCCATTTGTGCTCGTTCAATATCTCAAGAGACACGTGACGGCGAATGTCGTGTTAAAAACGTTCGGTCGATTAGCAGTAAACGTCGGCATAACGGAGTGGAACTGGTCCTGTGTACTCGTAACACGATCTTTTATTGGGAATAATGCGCGCGGAGAATATAATATTGTTATTTGACTATATTTGGTATATACGACTGACAAGAACGCGCCGTAATAAAAGTAATTGCTCGTTCGTTTCCAATGGCTGACTTCCCGTCGGTGTCAGGGATTTGACAATATACGGTCCATTGTCGATCGCGGGTTGGAAGCAACAAGGGAAAAAAGGCGCGCGCGCTCGCGCGCTAGTTAAAGTTCTATTCATAACTATAGGTCGAGGAGAAAATTGCTTCGCCACCGGCAGAACGAATAACAGCCTGGTTCGAATTTCATGGGTGAAGCGAAGGCCTATGGCCGACATCCAGCGCAATCGTGCCGCGATATCTGGCCGTGTGTCCGCGGACAACGGATACGCTCCTAATAAATTCCTTATGTAAAGCATCGATCGCTTATTTGTCAGAGTTAATTGGCAACTTTCTACGCGCGGCGCGAGTAATTTAAAGATCAATCGTGTAGGGGGAGCCGGATCGGCGCGGGGCCAGGCCCGTAATGGCGGCCGACCGACACAGATCCATTTCATATGATTCAGGATCAACCTACAATACGTTCCATAAGTATATAGGTTTATTTAATAGTCTATACCGGCATCGTGAATAGCGCAGAGATCGCTAATGATCGAGCGTAATATATTTCTCCCGGGTTTAATGATTTTCGCTATATGATACGCCGAAGGTTGCGTAACAGTCCAAGTGTAATGCGTTACTCAACGGCAATTGATATTAATTTTTTTTCACTATAAACACAGTGATAAATGGATTCTTTTATATTATGTTGTATGACCTTTCGATCGGCTCGCAATCATGTCGAGTTTATAAAATCGAGTTCGTAGCTGTAGTATGATATATTAAATGTTTATACGCCGTGGTGTAATATAACATAAATATCTCGACGGCACGTATTCGCGCTCTCGCAACGTTTACTCTTCGTATCGTGGATTTTTAATGCCTGCTATAAAAGCCGGTACCGAATTGTCTCCGAGTGTGTCTGTAAAAATCGAGGTACATTTTATTCCCCATGGATCTCGTTCACGGAAGGTCGAGCGAAAAACGCGAACGATAAAACCGCAAGAAAAAGCCCCTCGAAGCAGCATGTCGCTAGGAAAAGATCGAAAAACTCGAGGTGAAACAAGACCGGGGATCTAGAGGCGCGGTTCGATCGGCAGCCGTAATCTGGTCTTCGACGTAACGTGGCGATATCGAGAGGCGATTCTTTACCAGTTTTCTTGTGTGAAAATGTGAGTCGTGCGCGTCCGACGATGCGACGCGACGGTCCCGAGTCCGTGCATCGAGCAAACGAGCCAGGCTGGGAGACGTGAAAGCGCAGCGTGTCTCCGAAGATCGCGGGCATATCTTGCTAGGAAGTGAGGTAAGCGAGTGATTCCGGAGCAAGAACGCTCGTAAAAGCAGTATCAACGGGTGCTAGACCCGGTTCGGAGAGAAAGAGAGAGGAAGAGCCAGTAAAAGAAAAAGAAGGGAAGCGAGGAGGAGGAAGACGAGAAGCTACGAAGTATATAAAGCGTGACGGTAGTGGTAGTCGCGGAGGAGGCGAAGAAGTAGGAGGAGGAGGTGCACGAGGAAGAGAAGTAGATCTACATAAGAGATCATGACTCGAAGCTAGCCGAGTTTCGCCGCAGTCGAGAGGAGAAAGTTACCAGGAACTGTCTGAATCTGCCCGATTGGCAGCCTCCTTTGCCACGGGTGCCCGGGCATTGTAGTCACGAGCGTGCAACTATAACAGCAACGATAATGCTCGAGCGACGAACGCGTCTTTTGTTTCAGCCTTTCTCTCTTCCCCGACACGCCGATCGCCGCGGCGTTTTCTTTTTCGTTTTGTTAAATCGTCGTTACATGGTGCTCGATCCATTGGTTCCTCTCTCGCTCTTCTCATGGTCTCGTCGTCTCCTTTCCGATTAAAGACGCGGCTCGGCTCGGCGCGGCGGTTCGTCACCATCGGTTTGCTCTCATCCAACGCCTCCACGTGTTGCAATCTCGAGTCTTCTGGCAGCTTAACCCCTGCTGATCCGAGTCCCAGGCCATTAGTCGCAATTAGTCTCAACGATGAATTTTCTATGAGCGAATGATCAGCCGCGGTGCACGTAACGTGTACCCGCCGGTTGTCTCCGCTCCGGCAATTACACTTTCATGATCGAAAGCTGCGCGCCGAGAGTCGGCTACGTCGAGCAAAGAAATCGATTCGTAGACGCGCGTCGTCGGACGCAAGGGATCGAGCGGTGCACGATCTCGGCGCAACGTTTTCGAAATCGACGGCGGCTATCGAATTCGCGGGGCTACCGATCTATCCGGGGCCCGCAACGGGGAACATTTTGCTTAACGAGTCGCGATTACGATCATGCAAATTTTCTTAATTAACGGCGACCCGTCTCCGTCGATCCGGGGCCGATCCGCTCGTGTTTCAAAAGCGAAACCGTTCCGTCCCGCGCCCTTCCGCCTGCTCGCCTCGATTTCAATTACTTACACGACCGGGCCCCGACCCGACCTATTGTCTGCCGACGGTCCGATACACGGAGGATAGGTTCGAGCGATCTTAACGATCTCTCACGCCTTCGCTTCGCGCCGAGAATTTCATCTTGACGAGAAGACGCCGCCCGCAACAACGGCGACAAGACAGCCCGTTGCGAAACGTAATCGGCCCGATAATTGTACGTATTATCGTGACGCGGGTTACTTAAAAACCACCGGTTTCCTTTTTCAACGAAGCCTGTCTGCCGAGGGAAATCGGCTGCGATAGTGCACAGATGACGCCCACGCGTCCGCAGCTAATGCGCGCGCGGGCACAACACTGCCGCCAGCCGTGGCGCACGCCCGTGCACCAGATTCGGAAAGAAACTTTGCTGCGTTCTTCGAGATTAGATAAGCGTTCGTAGGAGTGGCAATTAAAACCGCGTGTGTCGCGATCAAGCAGTGGTAACGGATCGTTTGCCAACTATAATGCTGCGTACAGATGGCGAAGATTACGGGCAGAACAATTTGTACGGAACTCCTTCGAATTTTGTCGGGTGATTTGTCGTTGCGAGCGCGAGATTAATGGCGTGTCCTGAGAGAGAACGAGGAAAGTCTTTCGATTTTTTAATAGGCAAAGATTTCTTGCCAAGTTGTTTTATGGTTCGAGCAATAGAGCAAGTGCAGTACTGAAGTTATATTTCTATATATACAGGGTGTTCGACTGCAGGTGGGAGAAAATTTAAGGGTTGGTTCTTAACGATGGTATAAGACGAAAATGAAGAATAAAAAAAATTGCAATTTCGGCTTCGTTATTTAGCTATTACCAACGCGACAGTCACGTATCGAGTGACAGATGCATGCATAACTTGGTTCTCATTTGGCGCCCCAGCGAGGTGAAAATGTTTAACAAATCGTTGGACAACGTTGAACTCTTTGACGTACACAAAGTACACTTTTGTTAAACACGTTGTTGATTTTTAATTGTTAATAGCTAAATAACGAAGCCGAAATCGCAATTTTTTTATTCTTCATTTTCGTCTTATATCATCGTTAAGAATCACCCCTTAAATTTTCTCCCACCTGTAGTCGAACACCCTGTATAGCTAGCATGTTGCGCCAAGGGAAACGATATTGGTGATCACTGGTGATCTCTAACGATGTTTGCACGCCTCCGGAGTTTTTAGGGTTTGAGGAACAGATGTATGTAGTAGGTAATAAACGCGTGCTTTACGATCCATTGTTTTCGCGTTATGTGGGCACGAGTTAGGTAGATCATTCGCTGAAAAATAAAAGAAACGTTGTGATCTTGTTCCCGAGTTATTGTCGTTTTTATTTTGTACATTCGTCTGTTTTTGCGAAAATGATTGCTGTTGTTGTTAACATAATGCATACTTAAATCCATTGATAACTGGATTAGAACTAGTTTTTAGTATAAAAGTATAAATAACGAACGTGTATAGTAAATGCAAACAATCTGGAGCAACGTGGCATTAGCAGGAGAAATAGAACTGCGTATACGTGCTAATTGGTGGAACCGAATAAATCAACGTCGAATCATAAATCTCACTAGACCAATATTCTATACACGTTCCGAGCTGCCCGAAAGCGCTACGAAATGCTGTTTACATAAGAATCGGCAAGGTCGTGCGTGAGAAATTAAAGCCAACATTTGACCAACTGAATAGAGAGCTTGTTAGGGAGTCGTTGAAAGAATCATTGTAGCATGTACGCTCGGAAACAAGAGCACATTGGGCATAGAAAACATACACGTTTACTTAAACTTTTTTCTTACTACATGCCGATTCGAAATTGAGTTCAGATATCGCGAACCCACATATTGAGGTTGACAGGTTTCTCGTATCAGCGTAACAGTTACAAATTATACACATAGCCCAGCTCCGCGAATTACTTGCCACAGATAACTGAAATAATTAGCAGAGACCGCGCGGAAACGAAACCCGTCGCAGTAAATAGTCATCGATACCTTTTTCCGTGGTTCTTACGGTTTTCTCGGTCGCGTGTGCACCACTATAATTATCTACCAAGGAACAAAATAATAGAACTCAAACCTGAGTCGGTAATTATCGCCGGGGTTTCGAATTGAAACGTAGAAAGCGGCGATGAAAAATGTATCGCATTAATATTCGACTGTTATTGCGTCAGGAGTTGGTCCGTGGACTGGTTCGATAGTCTGAACAGTGGTCTTTCCGTTTTCGCATAACTAGCATACACCACGCCTGCCTGTAATCAGATTAGCATATTCTAGCCTTTGCCCTCGTTTGCTTCTCTTTCCATTACGGAATTAACTGGACTTAGAGCAAACGTATACAGCCGTACCCGGCGACTAGAACCGGCGAACCTAATATGCTTAAAGCATAAATTTTATGCGAATTGGTATAAAATAATCAACGCGTTCCCGCACAGCACAGATAACACTGCGTCATTATGATAACGTATTTCTCGAAATATGTATCAGAAATAGAGTTACCAGAATAACCCTAAACGCACCGAGCACTAAAAGCGATTAAAATGTTTCAGTTTATAAAAATGACAAGGCTTCATTTATTTATATTTTGTGCAATTTTTATTATAATATGTGCTTGGATAAAGAAATTTATCGAATCTGAAATGAAAAATATAATACCGGTCATTATTACCGGCCGTGGTAGGTTCACTAGGAACCATATTCAGATTAGAAAAATATTTGACACGTGTCTTTTTATCGGCAACCATCCACTTTTAAGGGGTGAAAACAGCCCTCAAAGTTGAGGGTCAAAACCATATTTGTTGAAATATCTCGAAAACGAGAGGCCGAAAAATTTGAATTTCTTTTAAATTGTGTGTTTTTAATGGGAAATGTAGTCATGCAAGAAAATTTTAATAAAAGATTTTTGTTTAAACAATATATTAAAAATTCCATATTTTTTGCAATTTTTCTTACGTATTGTTAGTTCATTTTAACGTAAACTCGGGTGTGTGATCTTTGATCCAAAATAGTGGATACGTGTTTCAGGATTCTCTTTTTTTTGTTATTTAACAATAATTGTGCATAACGAAAAAAAGTCTTGCACCTGGCGCGCTGGTATCAACTATTTTTCGACGAACTATAGCTCACGTAAGTTTCATCAAAATCGGCTTTTCTCATCTGAATACGGTTCTTCGTTAGCGTTGAAACTGGTGTCCTACTCTACCTTCCCCTTCTACGACGCTATTCCCTCACATTTGTGACACTGGCATGGAGAGGGTAATTTTTCCCCTCGATTCGAGTAAATTTCCCTCATCTGACGACTATGATCATGAGTTGTATTATCGAAGACGGATTGTTTCACTCGGAATAGAACGGGCATCAACATCGAACAGATTTGTTATTCAAGCAATTTTTTTTTTATTGAAAGCTTAATTTGAACTCCCCATAGGGGGTTATAAAGCTATACATTAGTAATATACATCTTACATTTAAACATTAGTAATGTAGGTGCAGTAGAACACATTAAGTATACAGGGTGTACCAAAATTCCTCCGACACCCGAAAATGGGAGGTTCCTTGGGTCATTTGAAGCGTCATTTTCCTTAACAAAAATGGCGTCCGCGGCTTTGTTTAGAAGTTATTAACGAAAAACACGGACCAATCAGAGCGCATTGTGCTACCTCGCGTCTAGATGGCGCTGTGATTGGTCCGTGTTTTTCGTTAATAATTCCAAAACAAAGCCGCGGCCGCCATTTTTTTAAAGGAAAATGTTGCTTCAAATGACCCAAGCAACCTCCCATTTTCGGGTGTCGGAGGAATTTTGGGGCACCCTGTATAACACATTAAGTACATAACTTTAAATCTTTAAATTACATTGCTTGAAAAACAAACAAGCGATTTTGAGGTTGCTCAAAGTTTCACGATAGAACGGTTCCATCACCGTAGGTAGACGAGAAACTTTTTACCGTTGTTCTTCGCTTTGCCATTGTAACTTGACCATTTTATTTCGGCAGGATGCATCGAGATACTAGCCGACGAATTTTATTCGACTGTCATGTAGAGCAGAGTTTCATCTTCTCCATAAATTATCTGTTAAAAGGCTGGGGAATGAAAGCGGCGATAGAGCAACGAAATTTCTCGGCGTATAAACAGGGCATAAAACATTCAGCGGGAACGAATTCTCCCCGGGCTAGAAATATTGTGGGACAGGCAGTAAATAATATCGCTAAAAATACGGCGGTCCGTCGTTCGTTTACGCGTTTCCGCCGGTGAATAAAACAACAGGGGCCGTAAAGCGTGCGTAAAGCGTCCGTTATCATGTGGCGAAACGGTATCGACGACTTATTAATAATTTACACGAGCGCGGTCGATTCGATCGGCGGATACAGACCGCTCGGAAATGTCAATAAGACCGTGCGGGATAGGTTTTTCGCGGGCGAACGGTAGCCGTCGACTACGGACCCACTTGCTCGATATTTATGCAACAATAATGCGAACCACTAATGCCCTTTTTCGATAACCCGGCAATGCCGTTGTCAAGAAAGCGCTGGCATAGTTGCTGCCACCTCGGTATCTCGACGATTACATGCTACCGGCACATGACTATCGTCACGGTGTTCGGCTTCTTGCACGCCTAACGTTTTTGAGCGTAGCTGCCAGCGAAGCGGAGACTTCGAATTGAATCGACAACGCCCAACGCCAATTGCCAAGTGCGTTTCACTGGTAGCAGTAAATTAAGAATAAATAGCATATAAATTGGGCCGTTGATTGCCCGACCACCTGAGTTTAATAGACTAAATAATTCTATCGATTCAAATTCGGCAATAACTCAATGACCGAATTAATTTCTAGCCACTTTTATGCGGACTCCGTGGGCTGAACTAGTTCTCGATCGTCGCATTCGATTCGATCGCTGCGCATAAAATTATACAATATATACAGAATATAAAATTATATTCTTCTCCATCTGCTATAACGAGTTACAGTGTAAAGCATTCTCAAAGCGTAGCTTCGTGTATTATACATATGTTACGGTCTACCTTCGAAAGGAGAGACTAGAGAGTGGGGATGACAAATATGGCAGTGTCTAGCGTCCTCATCGTTTGAAAAGAAGTCTACATTACTTATAAAACATATATTCCTGGAAATGCGCGAGTCTAGGGACCAGGATAAACGAAAGAGAGATGTGGCACACATAACGCGGAACATCGCGGAGCCACATAAATTCCAATTAGCGTCTTTTCGTCGCTATCAATGTCATCGGGAATAATTCAGCTTCGAAATCGCTCAACCTTGTTTTCGGCCTCGGCCCACGGGACCCGTCATTGGCGACGGCCAAAGAAATCCGGGAATTAATTATGTCATTTCAGATCAATGATCGCGCGCGAGGGAATGACTCATTTAATATCCAGGACTACCGGCTCCGTTCGTTGTCCGAGCGACAGGTTACGTCTGGTAATCGGCGAAGAACATTGCGACTCACAATGACTGGAATATCAAAGTTCCGGCGTGATCGGCTCACGTAACCAACCAGCGGCGGATGCATTAATCGTAGCGCAGTGACAAACGAGGTAAATCCGCCGACGTTCCCCGTCGAATCGCGCCTCCAAGAATTAATAACTGTCGGCCGTATAATCGTTAATGGCCGTTATTATTAATAACGGACCACGGACCGCCGTCCGATAGCCGCGGCCATCTGCAAAATGGTAAATTACAACGTGCAAGCAACGTTTCCTCGCGTTTCCAAGGTAAATCGCGAATCCCCCTCGCGCACAGTTGCACATTCGTACGTTAAAAGCTGAGCGACCGTTCGCGCTCGACTTAATCAACTGTTCACCTCGTCCCGACTCGTTAATGGCTGTTTATTTGCGCGTAATCGACGTTAACCCCGCGTGCTCGTTGACGAATAATTACCGCCGCGAAGCCTGGAAGCCGTGGAATTCGCGAAACAACCGCTGAATCTGGTTTCAGTCGGTTGCTAATGCACATATTCCAGGGTTGGTTTCAAGTTGAAGACGATGTGGAAAGGATCTAGCAGGGTAAAAGCATGGACTAGCTGCCCTCACGACGATCTTTATTATTTTATTATTTATTATTATTATTTTATTGATATCGTGTGCAAAACGATGCTTTTAGGTTGGAAGATAATCCCCCAAAATTTCAAACCGCTAATTATTTTCTTATTAGAATTATTAATTAGATAAACTGAATTAATTAATCGAAGTTTTATTATTAAGTCAAATGAAATTACGAGCACGAAGAAAACACATCTTTATTGTCAAATGTTAAACGTCAAGTGAGGATCACTCGAATTAGAAAGTTGAACAGTATATTAAACAAGTAACCAACGGTTATTATAAACAAACTGAAACATACTAATATTGGATTTAATCGAATCGATTATAATCGAACAATAGATTAATTTTGTATATTTCAATACGCCCCCTCAAAATTAAATCTATTCTATAAAATTAATTTTGTATATGTATATTTCAATATTTGTCCATCTTAATATGTTAATTAACAACCAAGAAGAGAAAAGGATAAAGTTTAAAGTGTTTACCCCCATATTACCCTTGAATGAGGGGTTAGCGATGTGAAATTTTGGAGATTATCTTTGAACCTAAAAGCATTGTTTCGTGACACGATATGAATAAAAATTGTTGTGAAGGCTGCTGTGCTGGACCATGTTTACCTTGCTAGACCCTTTTGATACGGCGCACCGGACACTTCCAATTCAATCTCTAATTTAAATGCTTTATTTGGTCTTCAGCGTTAATTCCTTCGATAGACCTATGAAAATTGTATTGAACCCGGAAAACTCGTATTAAGCCATTGATATATGTAATTGCAAATTATGTAAGAAGAGTGAAATTGCTGTCACGTCTTCTGTTCTTGGAGGATAGATTGTTTTATAGCTTCTTACGCCGGATAATTTAAGAGACAATTACCGAGAGTGACTTTACAACCGGCGTTCGTTAAATTCGCATAAACACGCGTGTGGAAGATCGATGATCGATTTCGCGTGGTGAACCTATGGTTACCGGTGTTCACACGAATACAAGGATAGATTCTGTAGGATTGTGTTCAACCGCGATCCCTGTAATGACATCTGCGCGCGCTCTCTTAAATCACGTCTTCCGTCAGATTGCTAAACCCGACGTTTACTTCTTTCGCCTGGAATGATATAATAACACGGTTGCCCACCGCGAGACACAGATTTCTAGCGGAGTCTGCTTGTTTCCACGGGAGAAATCGGGCTTTTTTCATTCGCCTCCCGTCCGATTGCACGCCGCGAACAAGTCCGGTGTATGAAAGGCAGCAGGGGATCATTGTAGTTCGTTACCCGATAATTACGCGGCCGATTCCGATAAAGTGGATCGACCCTCGACTTTGTTACAATTGTGCGTGTCGGGCGAGAACATCCGAGAACCAGACCGAATTGGAATCTCGGATTGACACAGATTTTTCTAAAGGTAGCTGTCTGGTAGCCATGCGGACGCGAGACCTTGACCAGTCGTTATATGGTCACTTTCTTATGAGCTACCATTGTCTTTTTATAAGGCGAAGTTGTAGTTTCGTTCACGCGATCCTAAATTAGAAGCGGATGTTCTCCGAGCTGGTTGATTGCGAACAATTTGCGCTCGTGATTGGCGTCGACCACCCTGTTGCGCGTTGCCCAATCCTTTTCTATTTCTCGTTCAGGCTTATAGTGCAGATTAGTCCTAATGACTCATTCAATTATTTTGACCGGAATTCGTAGGAATTTTAGACATTCGACCCCCTTGAATGGTAGGCGCGGCTGATGACTTCATTCGGAGGCCATGTCGCCACATACATATTGATCCTTCTGAATTTTTCTGGAGATATTTTGATGATAATTCTTTGCGATAGATTGTTTACAGAAAGTACGGTGAAATCATCATACTCTTCGTCGGTGGAGGGTTAATCCAAATTGATAAGATTCGAACGATAGAGGCAGAGCGACCAGCTAACGCGATCTTTGATGCGGCTCCAGTCATTCCTTTTTCAAAGCGGACGATAACAACTTAATCATCGGAAGATGAGACGAAGCTGGATGAATCCTTTGAGCCGGTGAGTTCGAATATACCCAGGCGCCACAGTCAGGGGTTGATATATATTTGCGGAAAATTGGTTCGCTATCGGTACAGGCCGAGCCTCGTTAACCAGCAGATGAATACCCCTACCATTTCTAAAATTACAACTCTGTAATCTTCGCCTCCCATTTATCGACGCCGCTCGCTCCCCCGACCAATGGCCGACGGAATCGCAAATCCTCGTGGCTGTGCGTCCGCTCGAAACCGAATCCTTGAACGTTCGAAAAAGAGCAATCGCGATTAGAGTAAGAACTGCTCCGCCAATCAGCGTACTAGTTAGTTCGATTTGAATTGAAATAAGTACAACCGATCGGGGAACAGGGAGGAAGACGAGGAGGTGGAGAAGGAGAGCAACGACTAGCGTGACGAATACGTCGCAGCGAGAAGTTGCGGCTAGCGTTGCTGCCGCGATTGTACCGGGGCCGCATTCCATCTCTAAGGTGTAACGCAGAAATGGTCAGCCGGAAAATAGCGAATGCTCGTGCTCGTTCGGTTGAATACGGTGAAATGCGCCGTCCTAATCCGATTCTGGTTGGACCCGATTCGGAGGCCTTTAATTCGTGCAAATTCACGAGCTGGTTAACAATCCGTCGTCCGAAAAAGGCGCGATTTCCTAGCAAGCTTTCGACGAATGCTACGCTGATGATCAATCCCGTCGTCGCAAAACTCGAGAAGAAGCACGCGGTTTTTCGGCAGCTCGCGAAACCCACGTGGCTCGCTCCACGTGAGACGCCCGCAACGATTATATCTCCCTTTCGAAGCGCGGCGCATATGCAATTAGAAATTTCCTTTCACCAAGCTCGTTGACACTAATCACACGTGAGCCCCTCTCTTCTCTCTCTCTGTTTCTCTCACCCACACCTCGGCGAATCTGACCTCGGCCGGCCATTCCGGTTGCACCGCTGACGATTCGCTTAACGATCGGCCGCTAAATACCAATTACGAAACGGTTAATTACGCTTCCCGCGTAAAAGGATATACATATTCGCAACACGACGCTCGCCGATGACCCTTTACGTCGAAGAACACCTTCTTTCCACGAGCGACATGACTGCTCCACTGCTTTACGCGCCATTAGCCGTATACGACCACTTCGGGCCGGTCGTTTCGGGTGAACGTATGCATCATGCATAGGAGACCGATGAATATTGGAGCGATAAGTCCTAGGAACCAGGAATTTATCCTTTCGCTTGGACAAGGAGAAGACCGGAGTAGATAGGTACAAGCTTGGCCTCTGAGTCACACCTTGTGCGGTGGGTCTTGACGAGACGGCTGGGACCGAACACCTCTCTGAACGCGCACTGCGAATTTTTCTGCCAGGGAAATCATTTGTCTCTTGCCTTCTAGCTTTTCTTTTAACAGGAACATATTTTATTTGTCGGATGCGCTGGGAATAACTATCGCATCGCTCCTGAGTTTCTGACGAGTATGGTTGAAGCAGTGACCTCGATAAAATAAACTTATTTTACTTTGCTATATTATCTAAACAGCAAACATTGAAGAATTGATTAAGAATCGTAAAAGATGCACTTTGGAATTCGTGTTCTACAAGAAAAAATGTATGATTCTTTATTTATTCGAAGCAATCTATGGACGATCATCATTCAAGGGAGTTTAGATAGACACAGTTGAAGTGTAATGAATCTCTTGGAATGATAAAATGTATTTATCTTAGAGAAAAGAATTCTTTCTATACGCTCCCTGATTTATTGACTAGTTGTACCTATGTCCTTAGAGTGCATATGAAAGACCCCGCACAAATCATATAGAAAATGTATCCCGGTTAAATCAAGTGGAGTTTTTATATGTTGTAGCTAATGATCTACTGAACAAAAGATGTAATGGGCGCAAAGTTCAATAATGGACAGTTATCAAGTTATGATCAGTCAAACTCAAATCTCGGAAAGTATTTATGATTTGGAAAAATATTTGAAACAAAAATAGTAGGGTTTCACAAAATCTGTTAGGTGGTGTCATTATTTTTGAATTATCAATGAACTTGAAAAGGTCTGTGAACAAAAATCTTTCACAAACAACTTTGCATGTCACAGCAGAGATAAGGACTCCACGGATCGTCACTCCTGTATGGGGATTTGAGTATTCTTTTTAAAAAAAATTTTTTTTATTGAGCCACTGAAATCTATTGTAGGTTTATTTCGGCTTTATCAAAGATACACTAGTTTTACAGTTTGAGTACATTTAAAATATGACTAACCACCAGAGATGCAGATCACAATCATTTAGAAACTGAAAACTATATTCACAGGCTTTAACATTTGGTTCTGCAAAAAAGAGGTCCGCTTTAGTGGTAAGAAAAACTTAATTTTACGTAAATTATTTACAAGTTTAATTCTTTGGGATTCATATAAACAGCATAATCATAATACATGATCCAAATCCTCAGAAGCTGAGTTACACTTACAACTGGGATCATCAATAATATTTACACGATGAAGAAAGGCAGCTAAGTTGTAATGATCGGCTCTGATACGATTAACAGTGGATATAAAGCATCTTTTTAAGGAGACATATTGAGTAAACCAGGGGATTGCCTAGGGTTAAAGAATTTTTAGATTTGAGTATTCGGCAGCTCGAATTTGTCATGTTTAACTGATTATAACTCGATAACTGTCCATTATTGAACTTAGTGCTCGTTACATCGTTTGTTCAGTAGATCATTCGCTTCAATATATAAAAAATCCAACTGATTTAACCGGGATAGATTTGTCATATGATTTGTGCGGGGTCCTTTTGCTTCACCCCATACATTGTTCAACGATTTTGTACAAGCCCAACACAATAAGAGCAACATATAGCAATATTTTTCCAGTAGTCGGGCTCTCGGAAGAAAACCGAGAGATACATCAGTAGATACGATAGTTGTGCCGATCCAAGAAGGGAGGTTTTAGTTGTAGTCTTCTGGAATCTAGATGCAGTAAGAGGGGTACAAATAATAGGCGGATGAACGATGCAATAAATATTGCTACACGGTATCGCGTATCCTCGTATTTAAAAGGCGTGTCTCACCTAACAATATAGCCGGCTGGCAATAATACTTAGTCTGCGCAGCGTCTCGCAGTCCGAATAGAGCCAAGCCTCCTATCCCATTGGTAATGAAACCGCAGATATATGGAGATCAGGATTCCCACCCGTCGTAGGTCTGGCTCTCGAGCAAAGCTCTCCATATAATCAGCATTTCGGGAGGAATTGCTCCGCGTCTAACGATCGCTCCGGGACGGTTCGTAGTCCCGGCAGAATCCAGGAGAGGTTGCCAGAGTGAAAGGAACCCCCTAAAATCGCACATTCCCGGTGGATTCTCACGGCGCGGCAGCGTTCAATGACTCCGGCCCTCCGGTACCATAATGGACATTCGAAACGGACGCAACGGACAAAACGAAACGAAACGAAAACGAAACGGAACGGGCACGAAGAACGAAACGATTGCCGTGGCACGCTCTAATCTTGGGTAGTGGCTAATCGCGGTGAGCCCACGGGGCACGCAACAGAAGCACCAGAAAACGGCAGCAGCGCAGTGGACCCATGAAACGGAGGGAATCGGCCTAGAAGAATCGCGGGGCAACGGATATTAGCAACAGGCTAAAATGAGGCCGTGAGTAGAGACAAACCCGTTGGAAACGGGACAAACGTATATTTTGACGACTGGAAATCGGCGGGCGGGTATTGGGCGGGAGCCCTGCGGGCTTTCACCGGCGGAATCGTCTGTTTGGTGGAACTGCGTCCGACTCGTTCTTTCTACGGGATTTTTTCGGCGTCCGAACGATTTCTACGGCCCCCGTGTTCCGTTTAAATATCGGGATTCGTAGCACTCAGACCAGACTCTTCTCTATTATTTCCTAAGAGATCGAGACCGTATAACTGCGCACGGCCCCCTTCCCCCATTCGCGTTTCGTTCCGTTTCGTTTCACTCCTCTTTTCGCCGATCCCCAGGTGCATAAAATCGAGCGAATGCCGTCTCGGCGCCACCCCGCGTACCGATCGCATACATAAAACCGATTCGAAATTACACACGAAACGAAACCGAGCATCTTCCGCCCGTCGGCAGGTCACGGATCGGCCGACCCCCCCCCCCCCCCCTCGAAATGGTAATGAAATGGAATTAACAGGTCGCAACCACGAACACCGCAGACTTTTTAACACACTGTGTCGCTAATCCTCCCTCTTCCGGCGTTTTAACGTTGGTCGATCACCGACCGAACAGTTTCGACGAAACACGCACACACGCGATTTGCGTGATTGATTCCCGTTTTTTCTCCAGCCGAAATATGCGCAGCCCTGGCGTAATCGCGCCCGATAATCGGCGGATTCGGGCTGCTGGTCAGCACTGAATGGCTCTGGAAATTGGGGGGTGGGACTAAATGAAACACGAAGAAAGCCACTTTGCTCCCTTTGCCCCGGCCATCTTACGACTTACGCAATTTTTCTGGGTAATGAAGACTCGCCGCGCAACGCGCTTTACCTCGTTCCTGTAACTTTGTTGTGCAATATTCCAGGGTAACGCAGTTCCCGGTCTCTGAAACGGAAGCCAGCTGATTTTCTCGGTCTTTAATACTGTTCGGTATTGACATAACCGACAGCGATTCAAATGAAGGTGCTTCGATCGTTGGTGATAAGTTTCTTATTGTTTTCGTATCACGAGCGTGCGACCTGCAGAAACAGTGGTCTTGTCCGCGTAGAAGTCACCAACGTCGAACATCTTCGTTTGAATCGCTAACAAAGGTGAAACCGAATTCACCAATTAAACGAGAGCGATTTCAACCGGCTCCGTCGCTCGTGCGTTACCGTGCGCGCGAACGACTCGCTGTTCGGTACGATCTCGCAGCTCTCGCTTGCACGTAGCAAAAGTACCTCTTAAATGAACTTTCAGCTTCCAATGGATGTCTCAGTAGTGATAGCCAAACCTAATATTAGGGCCTGTCACTACATGTTGTCATTTTTTAAAAGCTGTGGCCTTTAAGTATAAGTTTTTTTTCCTGTTCCTATTAATCATGTTCGTATTATAAAATTTGTATTTCTATAAGAAACCCACTTCGATTTGTAATCTTCATACTCTATATTATATGTAATGTATTTCTGTTTTGTATTTATGTTGTAATAAATCTCATATGAGATTTTCTAAAATAAAAAAAAAAGTACCTCTAAATTCGCAACTCTCGTTGCAAATCTACACTTATCGCGACGTCGTCGCTATTTGGTCTCATTGTATTATCTGTTCCGTGTTCGGTTTACACCATATTTTGACTGTGCCGAATAAAGAGTTGTGTTGGACAAATCGGGAACTCAAATTTCTCGCCTCCAACCTTAACCACGTCCTCAGCGTTCAATTCTGAGTGGTCCCGGCATCAAGCTCTCGAACATCGTTCACGCCGAAACAAATACAATTACAGAAGTTCGAGTTTCTAGTAGCAACACATTTTCGAAGACTAATGTTGCATTATGGCATTTAAATAAAATTTTCAAACCCACGTTGAACTGTGTTCATTGCTTGACGAGGATTTTCGGATTCTTTGACTCAAGCATGCGCCAATTCCGCGGAGCGGAATGTATTCCTTGCCGCGCGAAGATTCAATGAAAAGATCCATTGAATGGTTACTTAATTTATACATTTCCTCGTTCGTGCTCGCCATCGATCAATTCCACGATATAGACGTACCGAGGCGAGTTTCATTTTGTGCAGCATCGAAGACTCGCAAGGCTCGAGGGGATGTTCAAAGCCATCGAATTCGCGTCTCTTCGCGAAAGTGGCCGCTTCCGGGGACAGCTCTCCGCCGCGCCACGCCGGTCTGAATTATCATAATCCGCTTAGTAGCTCGCGGTGTCCCCTTAATACATATATTGATTTCATAATAAAATCGTAATAAACGGTATTGGCGGCCAGAGTCGCGCGCGATTTACGATCGCGTTAACGACGCATCCACGCACGACCCTCCGGCCGGACGTAGATCGTCCATCGATAGACTTAATTTGCAGCTAGATCTCATTGCAATAAAATTTAACGGCTTGCGCGACGAACGCGGAAGGTGATAAAGAGAAGAAGGAATAGACCCGTGAATAAACGAAGGAGGATACGGATGGAGGGTTCGAGCGAACAAAGAGAGAGAAGAGAGAAGGAGGCGGAAAGGCTAGCGGCAAGAGATGAAAGTACGATCGCCGGGACAGACATCGGGGACAAGAATCGGCTTGTATCGGCCCGTACGGATAGGTACTCGCAAGAAAATGTCGTAACGATGTTCGGGACTTTTTTCCGCGGTCGTAGAAGGCGACCGAGGAACGTACACGCTTCGAAACTCCTTTTATGTCGGTTAATTCTTCGCTCGTTGGGTGTCCGGGGCATATAGAAAGAATAATTGATGGAATTTCGTTTCGTCGATGTTCGATACCGCCACGGTTCAAGGAAATATGAATCGAGAAACCGTTGTCTCGTTCCTCCTCGGTCGCGATTTCTCGCCGATCTCGCGTCGTCAAGTTCACAATTCAGTCGGCAAGACGGTTAAATATGCCACTAAGAAGTCATTTTTAGAATGATCACTGTCCCGCCGAAGTTCGGGAATCTGCCAGCAAGACGCTATGCTAACACGTGGACGCAATCACGTTTGTCTGGTGTCGTTTAGTGAGCGACAGCCTTCATTCGTCAAGCTTACCTCAGAGGTTTACGGGGACAGTCTTTTATTAAAATCTGAAAAGAGCATTTTTCCTCCATTCGCTCATGATCTTTCCGGCGAGGCGTGGGGTTGCGCAAGCCGGCGCATTTTTCGTGTCCCCGTCGGAATCTCAATCGGGAGGCTAATGTGATTCCGGTGAGTTATCGCTTGGCGTAAATAAAGTTATGCAAAGCGTATTAGAAGTGGAGCCCGGCGGGTTCCGGGTCGGGGCGTCCTTAAATCTTCGTCGAAAGGCCCGGGCCGTGTATGAAAAGTTTCGTCTCTTGCCTCATCGAATCTGCAATTTAGAAATACGAAGCGTGCGCCGCTTTAAAAGGGCGATTGAACTTTCTCTCCTTTACGGTGTGCTGTACACCGTACGGGGGTTTCATCAGCTTCTCTAGCTGGAATTTATGCGAGCAACGGCCGGACAAAGAAAACCGTGCAATGTTGAACGTTACACAGGAAGCTGTTTTCAAAATTAATACCGGGGGATCGCGCCGAGCAACGCCGCTGCCCCGATATTATTCGCCCCTTCGCCGTCCCGGCCCTGTGTTAAACTGTCACTTCCAATAAACGGGCTGGTCGATGCGCGGAGGCCTTATGGCTGCCGACGCAGCAGCCACTTTCCTCCCATGATTTCGTCGAAGGATTTAGAGGCTGACCAAGAGAACAGAGGCGCGCACCATCGACGCCGGTGGTACAGCCAGGTATCTAATTACGGCCGCTCCGAATACACGAGTTTCTACTTGCGTGATGCTCTCTATCGTCTCCACTATCCCTTCGACTCATTCTACCAACGATTCACAGTAGACGCCTCCCATCAACCGGTATCCCCGTCTCCGATTTAAGGGATGCTCGAGATAGAGCCGATTCCAATTAATAGTTCCGGATTGGTATCGTACTCCGTACGTAAACGTTTCAGTTTCAGGCTTAAGGCAGCTCCGTATCATCATCGATGCAAACGGATGCATCTCGATCCAGATCCCGTCCAGGAAATCTTCCAGACGACGGAACCCATATATCTACACCTTTTTTTTTTATTTTAGAAAATCTAATATCAGATTTATTACAACATAAATACAAAACAGAAATACATTACATATAATATAGAGTATAGAGATTACAAAACAAAGTAGGTTTCTTATAGAAATACAAATATTATAATACGAACATGATTAATAATATCTACACCTTTCTTTGTACAGGGTGTAAAAAATGTTTGGTCCTGGCTACCATAGCGGTATTCTACATCTTCGGATCGGTGAAGATCTGTGAAAAAAAGTTGCCGCAAAATTGTCCTTGACCTTGAATTTCAAGGGCAAATTTTTAAGGGAACACAAAGTGTTAAGGGAACCATGGGTGAGTTGAGTTTTGACTCATGGTTCCCTTAACACTTTTTGTCCCCATGATGCGTAGAATACAATGCAATAACAAAAAAATTTGCCCTTGAAATTCAAGGTCAAGGACAGTTTTGCGGCAACTTTTTTTCACAGATCTTCACCGATCCGAAGATGTAGAATACGCCTATGGCAGCCAGGACCAAACATTTCTTTACACCCTGTACTATTAAGAACATGATAATGATGTGGAAACGCTCTAACTATATTTAAGAACATTGTTACTCCAATTACAAAGCTTGAATCGAATATGTACTGTCCTTCTCTTACATCCGTAATAAGGGAACAGAATCCGAAGGAATGATTATGACCGTATCTCGGTCGTGACGAATTTTTCCGAAGCAAGGAAAGGTTGTTCAAGTGAATCGGTTAATCCATCACAATTGTCCGCATTCCGGGCAGAAACGAACTATTCGAGCGCAGCACAGATTCCCCGCGTCCCACGATAAAGAACAGACTCGCGCGCCGATTTATTAATGACTCCCAAGTTTTCTAGCTCGCGCGATAAATTACAATCCGATTGAGTAAGCGAGACCTCTCGGAACGGAAGAAAGAGGCGGATAACGAAACGGATTCCACGTCTGCCGAGGTTCCAGCCCGTCGTTATTAGAAATTAAAAATGACGAATCGCAGCCGTTTCTATTGATTTTAATTATACGTCGTCGCGGCCCGTTGAGGATGCTCAAGGTGGAATACCAGCCGGTTTCTCCCAAGTCGATACGCGTAATCGTCGACCTATATACGCATAATTTGTGGACGTAGGAGCCGATTTAGGGTCGAGAGCGCTCTCCGAAACTTCCCATTATGCCGTACGAGGGCGAAGGTGTGGCGCTTATGGTTACTCCATCGTTTCGAAAATAACAAACGGTCCCTCGTTGTCGCTATTCCACGCTCGTCGATGGCTATAATAAATGAGTTATTATAGGACTCGGGGATTATCTTAGATTGGAGGGGGTTTCGTTACAAAACTTCGCGCAATATTTCGTCGTCCTAGGCGTCGTTCTAGGCGTTTCGAATATTTCATGCTGTCCGGAATCAACGGCGTTAACTGCCGCGATGTCGATTAGAAATTAAAAATGACTATAATTAAATCATTCGCTAATAAATTCCGAATATGAATTCATTAGACACTGTCGGACAGGAAGGTTGCGGACCTAGGCGGTTGTCTAACCTCTTAGACGTGGTCGTAAGTGACCTCGGCTTTCCAGAGAGAAATGAAAGATTGGTAAACGCATTCTTTGGCTTATCGTCACCTTTTATGCTATTCAGAAAGGAATCGAAAGAAATTTTAGCTCGTATTTGAGTAACCCAAGATTCAGTATATGACTATTCTGATAAGGGAATCGATTCGATAACAGAGGCTCCTCTAGCAGTGTATGTTCAGGAAGTTCGATTCGTAATGAATAAAAAATTAAGGGAAAACTAATTATTACCTAAAATTAAGGGAAAATTTTGCCTCACGAAGTAGCAGACATGATAACGCTGCTGCCTTCTCCGAGACTGTTTTCAACAATTCGGATTGTTATTTGTTTAACACCAGTATGATCGTTTGACATTTTTGAGTAACAGGAGGTCGGTAATGATTCACACATTTGGAACCGATGTTCGTATAAGTGGAGCGTGGATGAAGGGAGCGCAATGTGCCCGTCGAGATGGAAGCATAAAATACGTGGGTCACGGAATATTCTGTAACTCGGAGGTTTCGGAAGCAGGAGGGTGACGGGAGGCCCTCGAAGATCTCCGCGTCACCTATTTTTTCCCTCGTTGAAAAACGCGCGGCTGTCGGATTGAGAGAATTCCACGGGTTGGCTCCCTCTTTCTCCCTTGCTAATTTCTCGTTTCCAGCGAACGTCAGGTAAGCCGTGGGTGGTGGTGAGCCAGTGGGGTACGGGGACGTACGGGGAGGATGCTAAGAGGGCTCGAGGCGCGTAGCGAGGTAACACGAAAGGCGGTGGAAGCGAAAAGGGCAGGCGGGCAGGCGAGGAAGGCAGAGGTAGAGGCAAAGGCAGTCAGGCAGCCGTGAGCGAGGGCCGGAGTGGATTCCTTCGATTCAGTTCGGTTCGAGTTAGCTGGATTTGGCGAATACGGCTCGTTTGTAGTCCGCCGAGGGGCCCCGCGGCGACTGCCGACCGCTCGGAGCCGAGCCGAGCGGAATGAAACCGAGTGGAGGAAGCTACTACCTGGCTCGATGGAGCGAGCATCGAAACGAGACGACAGCACCGGGACGGATCGGCGAACCAACAGAGAAGGCTGACCGGGCCGGAGGGGCGGAGGAATTACGGACGAACCTGTTGTTCGTAACACGTGTTTGCGTGAACCGTCTGTCCGTACGTCCGTCTATAAGAGGGCAGCGGAAGGCGACGATGTATTACCATCGGTGACAGTCCATCTCGTCGTCGTCCCCGTCGTCTCCGTCGTCGGCGGCGTTGTCCTCCTGCTTTATCTTTCCCCTAAACCGTTCTCTCGCGGATCTCTCTCCCCCATCCCCTGCTCACACACACATTCTTACTCTCTCTCTCTCTCTTTTGCAAACAATCCGCTCGAGGGAAATGAGCAAAGCAAAGCCGGCACCGGCGGGCGCCTCGATTTCGCCGCCCCTATTCCCGATTTCGGAATGCGACCCTAAGGAAAGTCGTCGTCGTCGCGCGCTTCACCAAGAAGGTGAGGCGATACGAAGCGGCTGCCTGTGCACCTTATAGAGGGACACGTACCTTCGACGACCAGCACCTGGAGATGTCGCGATCCTTTCGCGATCTCAAATTATTCTGTCGTGCCTGGGATAATGAAAGCGATCCGGACTACTCCGACTACGTCTCTGTTCTCACGCGTGATCCACTCGGCTCTTCCACTGCTGGCGGACCTCATCGCGTCGCTGAAATCCTCCAGCTATCTGGGACGAGAGCCACTTCGCTTGTGCGCGAGAGGGATTCGAGCATCCTCAACCCCTCGCGCGACGAACGAAATTGAAAAAATTGCTCGTGGAACGCTCTTCCTGCATACTTATTTGGGTAATTGGTTCCAACGAGCAAATGCCAACCATTCTTTGTCGGTGTTTATAATGAGAACATTTCAGTAATTTCTGGAGGGAACACAGTATGTATCAGTTACAATATTTGTCTTCAATTTTGGAGTAGGTAGAAACACCGAGTGCTACTTTCGACGGTGCTATTGATAGAACCTACCGTTTGAAGCTCGCGTCCTATTTGGACGCTTTATGGTTTATATATGTATATTCTCACCTACTAAGGCCTGATTAAAAGCATTGACAAAATTATTTCCTCAGGGTATACTGGATTCTTTCCACCGAGCAGATCGGTAAAGTACGAGGATTAATCTTCGAAACACGCGAGGAGTAGCTCTAGGCTGGGCCGACGGCAGGGAGATTAATTTTTTAATATCGCGCGCTGAGTCATCCGAGTAGCTTCGAATCAAAACAAATTCCCCCATCGCTCAAAGTGATTCGCTCGCTTCCCATTCTACGCGGTAGTGGCCTGATCCTCGAGGAAGTAGAGGGCCTGCAATAGGTGAGCGAGCGCAAAGAAGCGCTCTCGTGTAGAAACTCCCTCGGAAAGGACTAGGAAGGTAACGCTGCTGCTCCGTACTGTGTTACGGCTTGGTGCAGTCGGCTCGTTCTCGACAATGAGCGTGTTCTATCGTGGGCAAGGGGTTGCAGGTTTAGCAGAGGAGGGTAGAAGGGGAGGCGTCGGCCAATGAGAGCACGCCGATACGGCGGCCATTTTAATGATCGGCCTTAAGGTAAACAAAAGGGGAAAAAAGGGGGACAGAATGACTTCCAGCCCCTCTCTCGTGGGGTTGCTCGACGTGCGCGACGGGTATACTAACCCTTTTCTTTGGCTGTGTGCACACAGGCGTGCGGTGCGTGCACACAGTGTCGCACCAACACGCTCCGATATCACGTATGCACGCCCACGTGCAAGCGAGGGGTGCTGTATCAACCAATCGTTGGCCCGGATCTTCTTACAGGGCCCGCGTTCGAGAACACCATGGTTTCCCCGAACGATCCCCCCATAAGCGTCACGCGGTATGGTGACGATGACCCCATACGCCGCTCTCGCGCCACCCTTTCCACTTCTGTCATCCTACCCCCGTCTCCTCTTTCCTGTCACTCGTTATACTTTTTTTATACTTAGAGGAGTGGGAAAGTTTGATTGGAAAGCGGGATCGGGGGCGGTCGTGTCACGGGGTGAACCCGTGAACTGAAGGAGGCGGAAAGAGAAGAGAAAAGAACAGAGAGGGAGAGGAAAACGAGGGGTTATCTGGCCTCGATTAATTAATGCACGCGTGGCAACGCTAACGAGAAAGACACAAAAATCATTGGTTAACGCCAGCCGGTCCTCGATGGCTCGGTGATTGAACGGGGCTAGAGCAGGGAGGAGGGTCGATCTCGGGTACGGGAGGGAACCTGGGTGCTTGGCCTCTCTCCTTTGACAGGACGGGCGAAAACAATGATTTCTTGCTACGGGGCTTGTATGGTGCTTGATGCTGCTGAGTAATGACTCGGGTTGTTACGCGGGAAAAATAAATAAACGAGGAGACCATCGAGCCGCGCCGAGATGGAACGCGTTCTTTCTTGGTCAAGAGGCGTGCTCCTGTGGGAAACTCGGCGTGTTCCTCCCTCTCGGCGTAATTGCGTGGCAGGCTGCGCTTGAATAGTCGTAAATATAGATTCCCGATTGAAGTGATTCTTATGCAGATGGCTCGTCGGACTCGGAGGCCGGCATCTTGCGTCCATATACTATAGCAGACCCATCGCTTTTGTGATCGGGAAACTTCACTTTGATCGTTAATAAAACGTAGCTTGCGCGCGAGCTAGCGAGCGAGCGAGCGTGCGTACCCCTCTCGCTATTCTTTCCACGCCGCGCCGGGAACAATAAGGAAAACGATCGAAATACAAGCAACAATGCCAGCCGGGAGATTCGAAAGTGCCGTCGGCAAGTCTTCCGACTCGGCCCTGTCGGCTAGGTCAGAAGACGGCCATGGAACAAAGCCGAGCCATGAGCGGAGGCGAGGCGATATATTTTACGCGTCTACCGGAAGTGCGGTGGTATGCGCTGGGAGAGGCGCAGAAGGAGGGATGGCAGAAGAGGGAACGGGTGCGAGGTACACACGCAGGGTTTCCAGAGAATACAACGCGGCTCTCGTGAGAATTGCGGATACGTCGGTGAGTTCTGTACCCCGGGTGGGGGCGTAAGAAGGCCCGAGTCCGAAGAGGGTGCGTTTCTTCGGCCCCCTTCCTTCCATCCTCACTATACCTTTTCTTCTTCGGTTCGAGTGTCGGCCCGAAGTGAGCCTGATGTGATTTGACTACATTCACACCTACGTCGACGTCCTGGTCCCACTCGTCCTTTGATGCCGGGCAGCCAGACCATTCCGTGCACCATCGGCAGCAGCAGTCCCGGTCTACGAAGGTGCAGCAGCCTTCCCTGAGCGTGTTAAGAAACAAAACAAGAAAAACGAATAAGAATCCGTCGGCCGCTGCAACGACTCGCAACCGGGACCCCTCCTTCGTATACTCTGCATCTACCGAAGCTTGGTATTATGGTACTGCTGCCGTCGTGCGCTATGGTCCACGCCATCCACGGGGACCACGGGTCGCGTTGTCCCGCGAAGAATACGCGCGGAACAACCGGAGAACACAGGGGGCAGAGACGAAGGATCATGGAGATCCAGTTACTTCCAGTTTCGCTCGACGACTCTTTTGCAGATATGTCCAAACTTGTCCTCTTTTTGGCCTGCTCTACCTCGCTCGGAACAGGTTGATGGCGCGCTAGAGGACAAACCGAGGGGTCACGATCTCCTATGCCATTTTTTAGTTTTCAAGGGAATACTGTCTCAACTCGATCTTCATGCTATACTCTTGTAATTAAACCGAGTCCCCTCATTGGGTCTAGTCTAAATTCATCGTTCTTCATTAGAATACGTAGCAGGATTTCTAGTTTTCAACATAGCTCCACTGTTCAGCGATCCACGAACTTGGACCTGATACGAGCAACAAAAATTTGTTACCTTAGAAATGCTACGTATTTGCTCCAGAAGCAACACTATTATCAGCGATGTCAAACCCACAGGGCAATCTCGGAGCTTCTGCGCAGTCTAAACAACCTACCAACGCCAGAAGCGTTGTCCAACGTCTAGTCTAGCGAACGTGCGTGTACATAATATATTAACCCTACTCATAAAGCAGACTAGAGACACTGTTCCGTGTAATCAAATTTGCGGCTGGGGCTCGAGATTCATGGAAACGCGTCTTCATTAAGCCCTATCCCGACGCGCATGCATTTAGCGTTTCTCGGAAAGGGAGACTACATACTCGTCGGAGTTCGCAGTTCGTTGCGCTCTTTTTTTCAACGGCCTTGTTACCAACGGGGGCATCGATGCCTCGGACTCGTTAGGCAACGGAGGAGTTCCCCTTGACACGTATGCTCCACCGGTACAAGCCTCAATTTCGAAAAAAGAAGGCGAAGAGAAGAAAAACGATCCGTAGGTGTTCATCTTCACCGTAGCGTAACAGCAGCCGGATCGCGTGATGCTCGTCGTAACCCGCTCTCGCACCCGCGCGATACAAATTGTCTGGCGCGTTTGAACGATCGTACGATCGGTCTCGATCGCGATGGGAACGGACGATCCGCTCCGGTACGGACCTCGGATCTTCGGGAAAAACAATCATCGCGACACGATATTGCGTCGTTCAATTAAGATGGAGCACGGCGGATCGGTTTCCGTTCGGCGCGACGACGGTGGTCGTCGCAAGCGATTCTATTTTGTGGCGTGGTCTGTTCGGATTTTTCTGAGACTTTTTGCCGGGCTAATAAACTCGTTCGGAGCCGGGTTGCCGCGCCGCGCCGGCGACCGCGAGTACGCGAAATTGCGCGCAACGATCGCACTCCGCTATCCTTGATTTACGTCCGAAAACCGGTAGTGGCCGTGCACTCGCTCGGCCGATCGCGCCGCCGACACCCACCCACACATACGCCGTGCTCACCCGGCCCGCCTGGTACATTTTACAACGCTATTCTTAAGTTTTCGATTGCAAAATCAATCTCGCTCTCGCTCGTAACCCGGAGCGCAAGCTCAGTCTCGCGAAACACAGAGAAACGGCGCTGCGAGCGGATTGACGTGGAGCGGAGCGGACCAAAGCGGTGTAGTGTGGCGAGGAGAGTGAGTGAGAGTAAAAGCGCCCACTCTCTCTTTCCTGTGGTATCAGCCACGTCCTCGTCGGTTGTTATATAGCCGGTACACGCCGATATAACTACTGTACGTCCCATAATTCATTAGCGCGGTATTCTTGCCATCGGTCTACGACGTGGAGAAGCGGTTATCCCACCGGCTCCTCTCCGCACCGCGTGAAAAGAGTACGGGGCCAAGACCGGGCTGGCACTATGAGGAGGGAACGTTTCGTATTAATTAACGGTAATATCCCACGAGCCCAGGAACGAACGTTTCAGTTGAAAACATCGCGTAATGGATCCTCTTAATCCGTTGCTCACCTCCCTCCGACTCAGACCCATTACGGTGTAAACTATTTCAGCGAGTCAGTCCGACGACGCCGGTTTATAGGTCTCGGGACCTTCTTCGTTCGACGGTTAGGGTTAACTCCGATCGACGATAACTTCTGCTCGCGGGGGGAATTTGATAGACACGGACGAGTGGGAGACGACCGTTTCGAGTGCCGGTTAATTAAGCCAGTTCGTCGCGGATGGATATAACTGAATGGTGACGAACCTCTTTCCAGACGATGTATTCAGGAACTTTAATAGCTTTGATAAATTCGTAGCGAGTGCACGTGTTTGTTTTTCTCTCCACCCGATGGATCTACACGTCTCTTGATCCGCAAATGAAAACAATCTCGAGAAAGATTCGACCGATTTACATGACAAACAAGATTGGAAAGTAATGCCCACCACCAATTTTTTTTTGGTTTTATTAATGCAATTAGAATCTCAAGTTCGAGATTATTTTGCCGTACATTATTTTTTTAATACATTATTATACATTATATAATACAGTACAAATTACATGTACATAATCATAGGTTTGAAAACAAGCTGTTTTAAACATATATACTTTTCTTCTTTTGTTTTTTTTTTTAATTTTTAACTCACAGTATTTCAGAAACGAGTAAGTTAGTTTGCATATTTCCACCGTGGGTGTGGAGAGTAAAACATTGCATGAGAGTGGAAGAAAAAGATGCAGTTTATGTAGTTGTCTGATAAACTCCAACCTAAGTTCATCAAACGTGGGGTACTGCCACAACACATGGTCAATATCCTGAGACTCATAACCGCACTGGCCGGCCAGATTGTAATGTCCTGATCTACTTCTGTTTATCGTTGTAATAATCTCCCGTTGGAGATTTGAGTGACTAAACCACGGTTTAGACCTACGGTTGTGGAAGTGTGTAAAGTAGTTTACACCTTTAAATATACCTTCTTTCTCTATGGTGTCATGTGTATTTTGTATTGCCGCTAATTTAGCTGATTCCCTTAGATCTGTGACGGGAATTTTAACGGAGAATGAAGCTGTAATGTTTGTCGCTGATTTGGCTAATGCATCCGCACATTCGTTGCCCAGAATCCCAATGTGAGCCGGAACCCAGAAGAATTTAATTTTACTATCATTTGAGGTTTTGGATGTGAAAATGGAAACGTTTTTTCTTATTTCAAGGATGTAGGGATTTGTTTTTGTGGTTATATTGACTTGTTTCAACGAGAGTAATGCACTGAGAGAATCCGTAAAAATAAGAAAATTTTGATTGGGATGATTCAAAGCTATTTTTACAGCATCGTTAAGGGTTATAGATTCAGCAGTGGAACTACCAATTTTTCTTTTACTAGATTGAAGTTGAACAATTTCGAAAAGTGATAACAAAATGCATATTTCAGTATCTTGTACACAGGGTGAGTTTTGTACACAATGACGCAGCCTCCTCAACGGACATGCAGATTAAGTGTTCTTTCACCAGACAGGTCACCCTAGTTGATTGCATATGTATACTGTTACCGTGCATACAAGTCATTAATAATAACGATATCAATGTCAGGCAACGAGGCAGTATATTTTGATAATAATGACCAGAAACTTTGCGCGACAATATTCGCCAATGATGCATATTTGGGTTAAGCATTTTGCCAAAAGCATTTCAAAAAAATCAAAGGAAAGAATCGAAGGAATCTCAGTGGTCAAACTAAATGATCTCCGATGGGAGTAATAATTTGTTTTCATAAATGTTGGAATCCAACGATAATATTGTACAGAAACAGGCAGTGGTGCGACTCCGGTCCAAGTGGTTTATGGCACCCCCATTTAAGAAAATGGACCGAAGGACTTTTTCCAGAGACGAACCAATCAGTCGTTGTCGTTTTACAGAACAGAACACATCACAGCATCGTTTACGCTACAACATTAGTGTTACCTTGTTATAATATACTTTTTCCTCTTATACACACTGGAATCCACTATTGTAATTTTGTTTGCATTGAATAAATAAAGTTATCTTATTTAACCGAATAAAGTTTTTACAACAATAAACATCTAATAAATTGACGTATTTATCGAGGACAAGTCTCTGAAAGTGCAGAGCCGACACTTATCTAGCCGAGCATCTTGATAAATAATCGTCATCGCATAGTTTCTCCGAGAAACGTGACAAACACGGTGATCTCGCCGAAAAACAGGCTCTCGGACGAGGCATCCGCATCGGACCTCCCATACGGCTACCATTGATTTACCGTCCAATAACAATGGCTTACGTAACTACCGTGCATCGAGTGATTCATTGCGGAGACATTCGCGATCACCCACAGTTCCTCTCTCCTCCTCTCCCTCCCTCTCTCTGTGTTTCCTTGTCCGGTTAAGGAGCAGGAATTAAAACCAGCAGACGGACAATGCATGTATTAATTATCGGTATCATCGCGAAGGAGCCGAGAGCTGGGACGGTTTCTCTTTTACGATTCTATCCGGCGAGCGACAAGCGTTGCACAACAAGGATCGCGTGCCGCAAATTGAATCGATACCGCTTTCGCGCTAAAATACGCGCTTCCCATCGCGAGTAAATCGCTGGTGACGTCACCCACGCGAAATCGCGACGGCAACGACGACGACAACCATGACAACGACGACGACGACGACGTCCGGGGCTCCGATACCGGTCTTTCTGGACCGCCACGTAGGCGTTATCCGGCCGATGTAACTACTGCGCCGTCTATAATTCATTAAACCGAGATCTCCGGCTTTGGACCACGACCTAATGGAGCTACTATCTGGCTGGTCGGCTCGAGCCGCGTCTCTTGTGGACCGATCCAGGCGGAGAGAGGCAAAAAGAGACGCACGCGAAGGAACGTCGGCGGAGTAGGGACCTTTGGGAACGCGTGTATTAATTATCGGTATCGTCGGTGGCGAGTAGTCGGAGACCCGCTCTCCTCCGGCCGGAGCGTTTTTTTCGAGGAACCGCGCGGATATCTCGTCGGACGGTCACGGCGACGATAATCGACGGGGCTTTTTAATTTGGCCGGATTATGTTTAAGGATTCTGATAGCCGGATAGGCTTGTCGGCCCCGCGCGGGGGGCTAAATTGCTCAATGTCAAATGGGCCCCGATCGATTGCACGTAATAAGGGTGATTGAAAATCTCAAGTACAGGTGTGTCCGGGCCGCGCGACCGCTTTCCCATCGTTCATCCGTGGACCTCCCCCCGTTTTATCTACCGTTGCCGATTGACGGAATATGTCAGTACTTGGATGCAAATTACCGTAGATTATCGGTTGCCGGGAGACCTGGGTGCTCGGGACTGAGAGAATTTTTTCGCCTAGAGATCCCTTCAGCCGCGCCGCGGTAATCTCCGGGACACGCCGAGAGAGGACGTCAAACGGTCTCTAGTGAAAAGGTCTCGGCCGAGGAGCCGAATCCGCTGGGAAAGAAGCACGCTAAGGTCCCAAAGATGGCTGATGGCCTGTAACCAACACCATCCGGGGCAGCCATTTGCGAGACATAAGGAATCCGATACGGGGTTTTGATCTCCATAAGCCCACCCTCGATCGTGTTACCCGCGAACACCTCTCTCACCGCCACGGCGCAACAAAGATGGCCGTGGTTCCCCCGCGATACTCGCCATTATGCGAACGACGACGGCCCCGCGGCCCGAGAGCATCCTCGATGCCCTTTTTCGACCTCCGGTTTGAGGTCAATCATCCTCTTTGTCGTCGTACCTGCCTCCTCTCGGTTACGGGATCCAAGGAAAGAGGCTGCGGATAAGAAACACGGTCAAATTGCTCGTTACCGGGAACCGAAGGCCGGCGATTGGCGATTGCTCCGTTCAGATTCGCCATTTTTTCCCCTATTTGACCGGTCGTCGCCTTACAGCGAAGATAATTCGCCAGGCTTCAGAAAAATTCATTTTAAACCATCGGGAACGAGGATTTTTTCAAATATTTCATACACTTTCTTCGGGAAGTTCTAGATCTTATATCAAAGTCTTCTGTTCTCGGAGTTCAAAATCTATTAGGCAAATAGTCGTCTACCGAGGAAGAAGATTCTTGGCGCGCTTGAATTCTACCTTCACTGTCCAAAGGCTGAACTTTGAATCACAGATTACACGGTAGAAATACGCGGTGATAAATGTTAATCGAACACGGAGATCGGAAACCAATCGACTCGATTTTCACGAATACCTCGTAAACAAACAAGAGGAACGTAAACTAATCTGCACCCGTTAAATCGGCGATAACTGGCCGACAAGATCTTTCATATTTTCCATACAATCGGGGAGTCGGTCATCGCCACTGATCGAAGATTTCGCAATGGGCTATTAACATGCAATCACCGGTGGAACAATGCTGGTCGCGGCGACTGGCATCGATCGATCGAAACATCACTTTCAACGCTTACAATTGATATCCAATTCCCTGGCGATTCCCGTTCCCACAATCCCCGAGTCTCCACAAAGGAGTCCGGAGGGGCGGGACACACGATCGTCTGCCGATCGCGGGACCATTGTGGACGGGACCATGCATGGTCGCGCTCGCTAATCCGGGGCAGCGTGTCCGGGGCGACCCGTTATCTAACGATCGAGAGCGTAATTCGCTCCGGCGAGCAGCGCGCATAGGTCACCTGAGCTCCGACGGTCTCGTTTTATTTCGTACAAGACGCCGGGGGCCTCGGAATGCCCCGGAAAATAATCGGTTAATCTCACGGTCATCGTTTTCACACGGCACGCCGTTTAAAACCAGCCGGCAATTTGTCCGTCGATACGGCGCTCGATTTGCGCTCCGCGCCGCTCCGCACCGCTCCGCACCGCTCCGAGTTGCGCGAGGAACGCCCGCGTCGTTGGTATTCCCGTTACTAATGCCCGGCCGCCGCGTAAAATCGCAAAAACAGAAAACTTCTTATCGGTCGTCTCGCGCTCACGGAGACCAGCCGGGCCGCTCGCCGAGCCGGTTTTCTCGGTCGTCAACTCGGCAAAAATTCGTCGAACCCGTTCGCGTTTTCGAAACAACCGCCACAACCGATTAATAGAGTTCTTCTCGCGCTCGCAGCGAACAGAGGACGCGCGAGCAACGTGTTAATCTTATCTCAAGGTCATCGGCATCGTGCCAATTCTATTGGCTCGACTGCAACGCGTTATCGTTCTTCTTTTCAGCGTAGCGATAGCATTAAACAAATATTGCCGGTATCATGGTAGACCGAGACATGGGGAACGTTGTCCAGCAGAATCTCAATTTGATAAAGTGAAATTTGTCAGCAGAGTTCTGGCATGTGATAAGACCCTTCGACCATCTCATTATATCCCTTCGAAGTTTGATTTAGAAATACTTGTGAACTGTTCAAATCAATGATATTTCCAATTACGAACATTTTTTTTGTTTTTATTAAGCATTGAAAGCCTTCTGGGTTTATTGTGCTTTACATGAATAGTATTAGTAAATACAGTAGTATACAGGAGTAATACAATAGGAATTCTATAATAATTAAATGAATATAACAGCAATGTCTGTTAACGCTAAATGTGTAGGTTACAGTTTAGGAAAAAGCAGTGGATGCTAGTACAAGCTTTGATATTTGGCTTTGCTATAATTGTGTCTATATTGAGGGACAGCTGAAGGCCCATACTGAGCAAAGAACTTATTAAGTTTCGTCTTTGTGCATTTTACAATTCGCATTGCCATATTACATGATCCAGGGTTTGCCGACCCTTATTGCATTTACACTGGTTGTCATTGATAATACCTACTCGCTCTAGTGAAACAGCTAGATTATAATGATCAGAATGCATTCTGTTAACCGTGACAACTAGACTTCTCTTGAGTTTTAAGTGAGCATACCAGGGAACTGAGCTTTCGTTAAAGAAGTTTTGAAAATATTTTTACGAACATTTCTTGAGATCATTAACACTAAACCTACCATTTAAAATTGTACAACTACTTCCATGGGAAATGTCTCTACAAATTTCTTTATTCCAATACATAATGAAATTTGTACACAATCTAAGTAAATACAGTCTTGTCATTTTTGTAAGGTTGTAAACATTTAGTGTTAAAAAGCGTACACACGAGTAACGAGCAGCAAGAAATGATTCGTTTCTGCAAGACATGGTCCTGACGGAAGGGTTTAAGGGATGAACACGTAAGTTAGTCACGGGCATTCTGCGTTCTACTTTTTTCCCCGCTGTCCGTCTTTGTGCTAATTCTTTTTTGCTTTCACTTCGTATTGCAGGGTCCCCGCGTGCACATTCGATTCGAAGAAACGAACACGGGAGATGTATACGTCGAAGATTGACGGCCAGATAAATGTGCGCCGGCGTGAGAAATCGGGTTGGAAACAATCAGATCGAGTGTAATTAATGGAGTGGATATTGAACTGTATGATACCGATCTCGGATCGGTCGAGCGGGGCGTGAAGTGACGCGGTTCGCAGGTGGACAAGCAAGGGAAATGATCGTGGATGTTGCCGATGGAAGATGCGCTGCTGAAAGAAGCAAATCTAAAAGCTTCTGTTACCCTTGATGTCGGCACCGGCTAGCCTTTCTGCGACGGAAGAACAGAGAGCGAAAGGTGTTGCTTCCCAGCAGGTGACTTTTTATGTCTTGTACTTCTTGTCTGGCGTTTTTATTGAGGCTAAACAGGTAAATTTCGCGTGGTTATTTATACGCGGCACCGACACGTATTTCTCGTTAAACGAATTCTTCGCGCGATAACTCTCACCGGACCCCGTATTAAAATCTCCGCTTTCATAGTTCTTACTCTCTTTTCTCCTATCGGCGCAACGAGAACTTGTTTGTTCCAGGTTTTTAGCTGTGATCAAACCGGTACAACAATGGGAATCGCCACCGCCTTTCTTATTTTGTTTGATGGTTTTATACGGTACAGGCGTATCGGTACATTAATCGAGGTATTAGCTCCGCGAAGAATGGGGGTGCAAAAGTACTTTCAAAGGATTAAAGGTAATGTTATCTAGACTAATTTTGGTTGATACACGTTTGCATAAAATTTTTTTAATATATCTCTCTCACCCTCGCTTTTACTTCGAATTTTCGATACTAAAAAATTAGAGAGTGACCTTTCGACAGAGAAACCAAAAAGTGAAACGAAGATAAGAGATGAATTTGTGGGTATCGAATCGATCCTTCACGTGTGCACGCAATAAGTTGAACTGGATTAAACATCGCACGGCTTGTTCTAATCAGTGAATTCAACGGGCGGAAGCACAGCGAGCTCACGGTCGATTACCAATAGAAGCGAGTGCCTCGGCCATTATGTCTTCTTCGCGGTTCCCACAGTTGGCAGCTTAATTAATCCCAGCCGCGTCCAGATTCCATTCGATAATATTGCAGAATCCGAACCCGTTCCGCTGCTCGATCAGCTCTCCGCGCTCTAAACTGTTCTCGAAAGCGCACAAAAGCGGTCCCGGTCCAACTGAAGGCAGAGAAGATCCGCGGCGCGATCTCTCCCGCGCCCGGCCCGATATCCCTGATATAAATATCGTTCGCATCGATCAGCCCTTGGTCGCTGATTCGCTCGGCCGATACTCGATCGGCGACGAGTATCTCCGTCGGCTCTTAAAGCCGCCCCGTTAGGTGACTTTTGCGAAATGAAAAGCCGCCGTTAAGCGATAAGGCCTGACTGGCCGTTAAGAGATCGCTCGCCCGCTCGGCCCGCTCGCGCGAGCGTTTTTCACGCTCCGCTGGACCAGTCGTACGCCACCCGTGTCCAGAGATAAAGGGTTACCTCTCCGTTAAGCCTGGTTTCGTGTACTCTGCCACACACCTACGTAACACCGCGTATATAAAGCCGGAATATCGCTGGTCGTACCGACTCGCATTTATGCGACGTCGAACATCGGCCACGGATTTGTAATGAGGTCAACGCCAGAACCACCGGCCGCTGTACAACGCTCGATCTTGATACTACAGCTGTACTATCAAATTTTAACTCGCGCAGTATATTATTCAAGATTTAGTGCGCTGCCTCGTAATATTATGCTCTGTTTTTCGGACCGGACCCGAGATACTGCCGATAGTCGAAACAGCTGTCCATCCCACTTCATCCCACACTGTATACAGTGTGTCCAAATTGCGTTTGTCATATACTCCAAGCACTGATTCTGCAAACCAAGACGAACTTCGATAATTGCAATTTTATCATAACCACCTTTCTCAAGTGTCAACGATTACAATTGATCAAGAGCGGTTCACGAATCAACTCTACTTTTGTTTTTATTGTGGAAAATCTCGTATGAGATTCATTTCAACATAATTGTAATGCAATACATAGAATGCGGTATATATAGAATACAATACATACAGCACAAAATACAATACCACAAATCAGAACAGGACACTGAAGAAACATGAATAATACAACAAAGACACAAGAATGTTAGAAACGGTATAAACAAACGCTTATACTTTAAGTCCGCAGCTCTTAAAAAATGATAGTATGTAACGACAGGCCTTGATATTAGGTTTGGCTATTAATATGGAGACATCCATTGGAAGCTGGAAGTTAATTGTTCAGAGTTTATTAATTAATTTGAGCCTTTCATCATTGTACAAGTTACACTGCCGCAAAGCATGGTTCAGCGATTCGTCCTCCTCCATGCAACCACACTTAGGATCATCAATAAAGTCAATGCGAGCCAGAGAAGAAGCTGGATGGTAGTAGTCAGATCTAGTCAGCTCTACTTCTTCTGCATGCTACGCCATTGTCGGACTTGCGAAAGATCGTATTATTGCATTACAGGAACTGTTAATCTTTAAACTGGTCTGCAGAATCAGTCTTTAAATATTTTACATATACTCGAGCATTTTGCATGCCTCTCGAGTTTCTTTCGAAGCCGCGGAATCTAATACTGTTTTCGGTTACCAACGATATGCTGGTCGTGCTGAATGAACGCCAATATAGAATATGAAATGAATATTTTATCGTCGTTCAGGGTGTTTGACGAGGTGTACATAACTTACTCTCGGACATTATTGCTCTATTAAATTTAATTGTAAATGTTGTTCATGTTAATACTACCTACCATCTCACAGACTGGTATTTGACTAATCTACCTGGCCAAAAGTCAATTTCCTAGAACTCCCCCCAGGTAAAAAATAACATGTTATTGGGGGAGCTAGGTAGTCCTCGAACCAACCCCATTGGTTCATAACATATAGATTGTTTTTCTTTAATTAATGTAAGCATGATTTAATGAAACATAATAAATTTAATCAGTTTTAGCAATAAAAAATATGGCCAGCTAGATCGGCCAAATACCAGTCTGTGCAGCGTCTGCTTAACAGATTCTAGTAATGTGTGATTTAAAAATCCCTAAATATATCTATCCAAACAAATCCGCTTTCGATTTTGTTATTATATCTTTCAAATTTATTAATATCGATTTATTTCACGATTTTATCGATTCAAGGTATCCTAGGATCACAGTATGCGATCTAAAAATATATGTCGATTTGTTAATAGAGGTTGCGACTTTATTTGAGAGTCTACAGAACACGCCCAGTAACGTAATCTAATCAGAAGCGTTACTATGTAAGAGAAGATTTTTAAACTGGTCGTCACTATTTCATAGAAATCAGAGCAATGTTCCTCTATCCAAAGAATGTCTCATAAGAAATTCCACGAGTGTATAAAGATCCTTGAACTCTCACGAGTATTTCAGAAAGCGACTGGTCTCCGAATGGAGAGGAGGCTATCGGGAGCGTTTCCCAAGGCGAATCATTTTTCCTTTCGATCGTAAACCAGTCGCGATCGTTCAGCCAATTTTCGCCGCGCCGGTTTCTGCGTCGGTTTCCTCGTTCGTATTTTACGATTCCCAATTGTGGCAGAAAATCGAGAAAACGGGCGACCGTCTAGCGCGCTTCCTTGATCGCGTCCGGAACAAGAGGCGTGCAAGCTGAAAGCTACGAAACTTTCCGCACGTGTCACGCAACCGTCGAAGCTGCGACTCCCTTTCCGCACAAACTCCAGCAGTCTCGAACTTTTCCTTTCGTCCCCACCATTCGACGTTGGAACGGGAACACGCTCGCGCGCGATTTCCACCGTTCCGCACGATCGTCGCGGCGTGTAAAGCGTGCCGATAAACTGGGAGCTTTAGCTCCGGTGTATTACGGAGGCACTAAAGCCTTACTCGAGACCCTGGCGCGTTCTATGCCGTCGTTGCCCGTTTTACACCATAAAACCAGGCTGAAGCACATCCACGCTCCCGTAACCGCTTGATGTACCTGTCGATGACGCGTGTATGCGCTTGTACCGGCGGGTGTTTCGTTCATTATGCAACAACCGGGAACAGGGATCGTTATTTTGATAAACATTGCCGCGCTGAAGCCGAGATTTGATGTACAATATTCTCCACCCGTTGTTTTGTCGGGTCTTCATCGAGTAACAAGAGGTTGTTAACTGTGAGATTGCTGTTCAGATGCTACCTGCCTCGATACACGCTTCTCTGTACTTTTTTAAGACGGACTAAAAAGTATAAAATAATTTTTCCTAGCCCCATACAGATAGTCCTGAAAAATTGTGAGTGTGAATTTTTAACAGCTATGAAAATACGAAAAACGTGGATCGCATGCAATAGATAATTGACGCATGAATAGTTCGTCTAAGTTACTAACAATTTCATTGCACTGCAAATGACTGTTGTGCGAGTATTCTCAAAGGCAGCTGCTCTCTATGCTCCTTATTGTTACCTTGCGCCCCACGTTTCTCGTTTTAAACCTTGCGAGTATTTTCATAGCTATTCAAAATTCGCAATCAGAAATCTTCAGGACTATCTATATGGGACTAGGAAAAATTAATTTATACGTTTTCTTAAAAAAGTGGTATATCAAATTTTTTTTAATTTAAATAATAATTTTCTGCTTTTTAGACGAACAGACAGACAAGAAAGCGAATTAATATTGCATTGTCATCCAGTTCTGAGCTATGGTTGAAGTTTCAAGTCTCTAGCTAATCCGGAAGTAAGTTTTAAATCAATTGCAAGATCTGTACCGAACAGACAAACAGACAGACAAAAACGCGAGTTAATAAAAACGTGGTTGTTTTTCTTAGATCGAATACATGGCTGGAGGAAATAGTAGAGACACTGTAAATGTACAATGGCTATGGAATTTCGAATTACCCATTTTAACTCGACATCCGGTTTAAGATCTAGATTCGAATTAAGGAACCAAGATTTTTCTATCCGGATATGTCATTTCAGATATTCGGATATTGAATCCGGATTTCCAGTTAGAATGAGTAATGTGAATGTTCGGATGTCCGCATAGCGAGTGCACTACGTAGACTCTAGCAATGTAAAGTACACGTATTTTCGCAATTGCCCACATCGCTTACGACAAAGTCTGACCAACAGGATTCCACCTGATCTCGAGGCATCTCAAAAACTCAAGTTCATGATTCAGAAGTGACTTATAATTACTGATCCATCAACCGCGCTAAGAAATACTTTCGCTCCGCGTCATCAGGAACAACGCGGGCTTGTCAGCTCGTCCGCATCCGCGGCGTCATGCGATTCATCGAAACGTGACACGTCGCGTGATTCACTAACCACGAGAAGGCTTTCCTCAGAAATCTAAAACCGTCGAACAATATGTTGTAACCGGTAGCAAAAAACGAGGTTGGAAAAAATCCGAGTGAAAGGAGCGTCGCTCTTCTTCGTTCCCGAGGTCTTCGTTGGAGCTCTGGAGGAGTACCGATCGAAAAGGAGCTCTTCCTGCTCGGGCAGAGATTTACATTCTTGCTATTTTTCAGCTGGTGCGACGAGGCGTCTAGGAATCAACCGTTGTAGGCTCGTAAATAGACGCGGACGTGTATCGAGGCAGTTCAGGAACGGACAGGAGGACAAGGAAGAGCGACGGGTCCGCTTGTGGCTAATGCGGAATGTGAAAAAGGGGGAAGGAAGAAAGATGGTGGAAGGATCTTGCATGGATCTGCGGAGGGAGGGTTCAGGAGACAGGGGGAAAAAGGAAGAGAGGGAGAGAGGTGGTAGTACAGCTAATACATTATTGCATTACGCACAACTAGGTAGGTAGTTAATTTAGCAGTGGCATGCCTCCATCGCTGGCCGATTGCTTCTTGCATTGCCTTCCACCAGTCATATGCATAATGTAATTGACTTCATCCCGCGCTACCACGCTTTTCGCCTCGTCGCTCGGCTTTATTCTCGTTCGGCCTCCCTACTCGCGGCCCCGGCCATCCTTTTCTACCGCAATTTTTTTTCTGTCCCTTTTCACCCGGTACCCACTTCTGCCAATCCTCCTCGAAACGAGGAGGATGAAGGCTCTCGATGCGAACGCCGCTTCATCGTGGTCCCGAGAAGCTTAGTCTTCTGCTTGGTGTTCGAGGCTCCGTGCGCTGCTGGGGTGAGCTCTGAGAGCGGTGCACGCAACCTGCCCGGTCGTGGGAGGAAAACGGGGACGCTAATTAAATCGGAAAGAAGAGCATCCCGTCTCCGTGTTACTGGGTATCGGTGTCTGTCGAGCACACGACCTGCCAGAACGATGCTGCGAGGATAGCTCGAATCTGGCCAACTGTGCAGTAGCTTCTCGCTTATTGCACTTCTGATCTTCTCCTCGTTCGTTGTATCTTGTTCGCGCAAGGTGAAGAATCTAGCGTAGCGCAAATGGTAACTTTTGATTGTTTCTTTATATTATTACACAAGGTGCCCTAAAAACGTTGTAATCCCTTGGAAGGGGTGCTTCTGAGTCCAGGTGGTAACCGTGTTACGACTATAAACCACCAATGATTAAATTCATGAATAATATTGCACGAAGAATGTGCACGGTATTGGACACCTTCAACACAACAGGTATTAGGGTCGAATCATGCGAAACCGGCTGATATTAAGCGTCAGTTGGTGAGACGCCTGACAGGCAGATAATAGACAGAGCAGGGTCACGATCGACCCGTGACGAGGCTTATTGCTTATGCATTAGATCTATTCCATTATCATCTTTTGATACCCTGAGCCGTATTATCCAATAACTCTAATCGATTAATTAACTACCGGGGCTCTCTTGTATTAAACCTATTACAATTAAACCGATACATCTTTAGCGAATGAATAGAAGATGAACTTCCTTATTGCTTGATTCACGTTTTTCCTCATCAACGATTCATTAGATCGTCTTGGATCTACCTAACGTCAGCGATCGAATTTGATGAACCGAATCTTGTGTTTAAGGAAAATATATCGATGTAGCGTTAATACGATGTACAGTCGTGTAGGTGTATTTGGAGAATTTTTAACTAGATGTTTTAACAAAGATCTTTGGTTCAATTCCGTGAAGAATAGAAATCGCAGGATGTCTTCTTGGATCGATTCCAGGCTCGTTTTCTTGTCGGGGATTGTGCATTCTCTTTTTCTTTCGTTCAATAAGCAATCTATTACAAGGTGCAGCGTCGTCGAGACGTTTACAGCTGCATCGAGGACGATGATCCGCATCAGAATTTCATCGATTTCTCCGCGCGCGTTGGTCTTGCTCGCGGAAATTAAGCCGGAGAATTTCTCCGCGAACCAGAGCGGGTTTATTGTTTTCGAGGAATTGGCTGTGTGTATGCACGATTATTTTTTTTCGATTCGACCGTTTAAATTGACACGCGGGGGAGGGTGGCAGGCAGACAGAAAGAGAATTTCATCGAATCACGGTTATGCTCACGACGCGTGACGGAATCCTGATGGATCGTGGTCGCGGATCGTTACAGCGTAATTGTCTCACGGGTATGCCGGGCCCCGATATATATGTCCGATGAACCGGAAAGGTCAGTTTAATGTTTCAATGACTCTTTACGCTGACAGGATATGTCAGGGGTTACCGGCGATGCAACGATCCTCGTGATCACGTCGGTTGCGGCAATCCGGGCCGTTCCACGACCGAGCCGATTTCATTCGGTCGTTTAAACGGCGTCCGTACGGCCATCCACGGAAACGGAATGGCTCGTCTTTATGTCGTGCTCCTGGTGACGGAGTCTCCGAGAAACCGAGACCTTTATTGCGCAACGTTACTTTCAATTTGAGAGAACCGCACGGCGCGACGCGAGGCGACGAGCCGAACATTTGAGACGGTCGGGCACGAAAACGATCAGGCACATTGTAAACTGATCGTAACTTCAGGAATAATCGAAGTACATTTCGTTTGGAGATTTTTTAAGATTTAATCTGTCAATTGATTCGGATGCAATTACAGTCTATGCTTTCCGAAAATTGTGCAGCACTTAATCCGTCAAACTTTATTTAAATAGGCACGTTGAATTAGAAGCAATTTAATGAACGATTTAACGTGATCGGATTAAACGATTCTCCAAGATCGAGTTTGTAAATAAGAACATTTTAAACCGCAACATTTATTTCACCGTCTAATGTTACTTGACGCTCTTCAACAATTACGTATCGCTACTAGTTATGCACGATGCAATATCGCGCAGCATCAGAGCGGGACGAGTAAGATCGCCGGCGGAAAACATGATTAACTAAGAGACAAATGTTAACCAGGTGCGTTAATCTCCCTGGCTGGCCGAGCGAGGTACTGCCGGGGCCCTCACAATAAGTTCCCGTGATAAGGATTTTCAATACGATTTTTATGGGTCGCCCACACACGGTCCGGTATCGCTAATTACACCAGTTATCGAGACGTAAACGAGAGAGAAAGAGAAAGAGCCCCTCTCTTGCCCGCCCCTTTCCGCCTCTCTCATCCTCTTTTCTTTTTCGCCACTCTCATCGATGGTCGATCCGCGATAAATGTCTTTATGCGATCCGGTCGGAAACGTAGTACGGGCCGTGCCCTCGTATCTCGCCGGCAGCCATTTCTCAAATCGGTCCCGAAGTAAACTGTTGCAAATTAAGGTTGCACAAGGAGCTAGCGGTCATTTCTCAAGCTGTCTTCCCGCATAAATTATTGCAAACGAAACGCCGCGACGAAAGAAACGCATAAAGCGCCCTCCCCTCGCCCCGCCACCCCCCGTCGTTCTCTTTTTCGCTCTGTGCACGGGTCCTCGGCGTGGCCATCCTCTTTCTCTTCTCTTCTCTTTTTTCTTCGTCTTCGTCTCTTCGCGTTCGCTTCTCGAACACTCGATATCGCCGCTAATCCAGCAGGGAAATAAAAATCGTTTCGAGACTTGCGAGGTTTCGCCAACAGTGGTGACTCTCCCGATTGTCGAGAAACCACGCGCGCGACACTATCATAAATTAAGAGAAACCAGCGTTGCTTCTCATTATTTGTCTGATATAATTGACCGTCCACGGAAATTGAATAGAGTCGATTTTTTAGACTTACGTCCCACGGCCAGGATTTTGTGCGCTCAGCGTGCGTACTCCGAAGTAAATGACTGATTGGATTACGTACCTGGAACAGAAGATGAACAATAATTAGAAACGCTGGACGCGAAGATTTTCGGGTATTATGTTTATGGCACAGTCCCCTGGACCTGGCAGCTTATTACCATAAATTTCGTGGGTGATAATTTATGCAACGTCAAGCGCCAGACCACGAGAAACTTCTATCGCGCGCCGTCTTCGTAACGGATGCGTATTTTAACTCCTTGTTTCGGGGCAGGGGGAACTCGTTGCGACGGTGACATACTATCGACAAGGAGCGTTCACTTAAACCTATCCCGAACAATTATTGTCACTATCAACAGGTGTAGATCTGACCATTACCATCTTGCTTCTTCTCTGGCTCGCATTGGCTTTATCGACGATCCTAAGTGTAGTTGCATGGAGGAGGTCGAATCACTGAACCATGTTTTGTGGCAATGCAACTTGTATAATGAGGAAAGGCTCAAATTAATTAATAAACTCCGATTAATTAACTTCCAGCTACAATGTCGTTATATACTTTCATTTTTTAAGAGCTGCGGACTTAAAGTATAAGTGTTTGTTTACACCGTTACTATCATTCTCGTGTCTTTGTTATATTATTTATGTTTTTTCTGTGTCCTGTTCTGTTTCGTGGTTTTTGTATTTTGTGCTGTATGTATTGTTTTCTATATATACTACATTCTATGTATTGCATTACAATTATGTTGAAATAAATCTCATACGAGATTTTCTAATAAAAAAAAAAGGAGCGTTCACGTGTGATTAAATTGTACGGCCGTGACACTTATCGTCCGGTGCGTTATGGATGTACATACAATGAGCTCGTACGAGGTAGTCAATTTATCTTTCGTGTATAAACGGAGCTGTGGATTTTCATGTTTTCAAAAATAACATTTCTGTTGTACTTTTCAATCACGGAAAATTTTCCTCTTGCTCTCATGCCTACAAAATAATTTTTAAAAATATGTACGCTCCTCGGAAGCGGTTGCTCGAATGATAGGTAACGCTTAAAATATAGTCTATCGAAGTGAGTAAATTTTAACTCCGAGGAACGTACGAAAGTTAAACTGTTGTTCTGAACGAACGTCGTCAGTGAAACCGAACTGAGGCTGTCTTACTAGTAGTGCGACCTGAACTTTCACTCGTGTTCAAAATTTATAGCTAGAGTATCCATTACTTAAAATACGAGATCCTAATAAAAGAACACGAGAGAAGAGCCATTAAAAACACACACGAAGATTGGCTAAGACCTTGAGACTTCTAAAACCTCCGAAAATCATAAACGCACAGAGTGTGCATCGAAACTTGATACCTCACCTGCTCGAAAATGATATCTGAATATGTTGAACGAGATAAGGATCTGCGGACGGACAGAATTTCTAGAAAAAATTATTTTTCTCGCGGAATTACTATAAAGATGTCGTCACGTATCAGCGAGGCGGATCACAAAAATGGATAAACTTTTTGCCAGGGGATATGCTAACGAGACTAGATATCCAACTCGGAGCACACCAATCTCCGTGGAAAGTAAGTTCAACATTTGCATTCCAGTAACTTGAGGGCAGAATTTTTTAATTGCCGTTATTTAAATATTATCCCTAGCTGTAACGATGGGAAAAATTTGTTCTTGTTAAGCTTCTCGCCAGTAACGGGCAGCAAGACATTTGCGCGAAGCGTCCGATTCGCGAGCGATCTCATGGGACCCGTGTTCGTTTCCGAAACTTGCCGGCATCAGTCGGTAATTACCAAGGAGAGTTGGAGTGCGAATAATTATAACCCACTTAAGTTCTCGTCTGCTCCCGAGGAACGGGATGGACCCGGAGCAAGGGTAGCCCGCGGGCATTCCGCGTTTATCGACGGGAATGGTTAATATTGTCGACTATTGGCCAACTCTCCGCCGAGATAAAAGACAAAACCGTTCGGGCACAATCGAACGCGCCGGTAATTGAGTCTACTCACGGAGTTGTAAAAAAGGGTAAATGGGTTCTAAAATTTATGGGCACTTCAATACACCATTATCATTTATTGCTTTCTAAAATAATTCCCCGAGCTATCGGTCAGCCGATTCGGTGAGAGAAAGAAGAAGAAGAAGACGAAGACGAAGAAAAACAAGGCGTCCTTCCAGGGAATGCCTACGGAAGAAACATCGTTTAATTCCAGCCGGAAGCCGACTGCTTCCAAGAAAGTCTGGCCAGTAAACTTCGATCTCTATGAGAACAAATAGGTCGAAGAAGCAACTTCCATAAATTAATTACTGTGTTAGAGGCACCGATCCACCACGAGACTTATATTACGGAGGCCGACAAAGGGGTGGCTAGCTGGTGCAAAGACAAATCGGGTTTCGGCGGACTCGCGAAGAGGCAACAGCACGCCGCGGCTAATTCGATGAAAATTGCGAGTAGTCTGGGGCTTATCCATCAATTTTAATTCAGCTGCCGGCCCACCCACCGAGGGTGCGCCGCCCCTGGCAACTTCCGTTCGCGGTCTTTCCGTGAAAAAAGCCTTCTTCTGCCCCCCTTTCGCTCTCTCTCCCCTCCCTTTCCTCTTGCCTCACCCCTTTCTCGCTCTCCTTCCGCACTTTCATTCTCTCGTCCATTCAGCGCGTTATGCACGGATGCGAGCCGAACGAGGTGGGGCGCGTCGTGCCACGAAAAATCGTTATTAATCGTCGGCCGGGTCGCTGACCCGAAACAGGCCTCGGCGACTTCCATCGGCGAGGACTTCGGCCATAGTCTAGCCTCAAAAGCAACGAATTATATTTACGGCTTATCTGACGCGCGCATAACAGCGAGCACGACCGGCTGCCATTAGCAAAAAGGCAACGCGCGAGGAATCGCGCGCGTCCAAAGTGGATCGTTTCAACTATCTGCACGTATCGCACGGACGTTTGAAGTCGGTGAACGGCATGCGATACCCGCTTTTACTCGGTCCATCAGCGAACTCCTTGTTTCAAACACTCTGACGGTTTCCTCCCTTCTTTGGACCGGGTGTTAAATCATCTTGCGCGCGCAATGGAATATTGTTTCCACCCCGTTCTCCCCTCTGTAACCTCCTTTACTGGACCTAACGTTGCGCTGGTCGCCGCGCCGTTTGTTTCAATGAGCATTCGCCTGCTAGAGATTCATATATTCATTTGGCAGACTCGCAGCGGTGAATGTTCCGCGGATGGGTTAGTCTCATTTTATTGCTGGAGAGTTTCTAGAACCGCGAGAGTGACTAAGGTTCATTCGTGAGTAAAACATCGATAAATCGCATTTAATATTTCTAAAAATACTCGTTTGCAAAGAGCCAATGAGTGGTTATTACCCTGTCTCTATATAGACCGTTTACAAACGATGCATCCAATTTCACTGCATAGGTGACACGAAGCGACGATGTACATTCACAACAGTGACATAACATGACAATATTCCTTGATTATATTTAGACTTATTGCGAAATACAGGAAACGAAATTTTCTCCGAACAGCATATCGTGTATGCACGATTCTATAGAATAATGGAACAGTTGTAGAAGACTGTCATACAGAAGTTACAGATTCAATATATAATTGTTGGAAAGTAAGAAAAGCTTTTCATCATCTGCGTCGCGCTAGTGGTCAATGAGGAGGGCGGCCACCGATATGCAAAATCGGATGTGCCCTCTTCGTTATGTTTTTGTTTTTTCTCTCGATGCCATCGGCCCCGTTGCGATGCCATCGATAGTCAGTTAAGATTCTGACCGCGCAAGCGACGTAACGCATACTTTCTTCTATTCACTTCTATTTGTAAAGCGGAAAATAAATTACATTCTATATTTATTAATATAGGAACGTTATTTTCAATAATAATGATATACACTCAGTTTATTTATGGTCGTTGACCACGTGCGATTTAGGGGGTTCAAGGTGTAATTCCATTGAACCATCGATGACGTCTGAGATTTGCGGCAAGATTTATAGGCCGGAAGCGGCTTCGTTGCGCCGCGGCAATGTTGTTACGACAGGCCGGAATATCGACAAGGTCCTGCTCGTCAAGAGGATTAGGACTCGACGTCTTCCAGCTTAGCAGCTGGTAGTTATGAGCCTCTACCTGGACCTAACCCTCATTCTTTCCCCGATTCACAAGACAATGTCCAGGATCCATTCGATCAGCATATATTACAATAAATAACGAGCGCCGCGTCAGAGAATTAGCATAAACCGTGAAATTGGGTGATAAAGGGAATCAGTTTAGGTGCGATTAGCGATAGTCCCTGACGCTTCCCTTTTTTCCATTCGGCGTCGTAAATGTTAATCCTCCTGGAATCCTTTGTAACAATGTACACAGCCCCGAAAGTCGACCCGACTCAACTCGGTTTTCCACCACAAAAAATGACTTGCAGAGAAGAGGAATTACAACCCTTTGCGAGAAAAGTGAAACGTTTCCGAAAACCCGGGGACTGCCGCAGTAAATACCAGGGCACGGGAATAGCGTCCCTGGAACGGGATAAACGAAGGGGTACCGCCCTTAGTTCGCACTTTTTTCACAAGACCCCGACGTCAGCAGTGGTCGGGGCCGATGGTCCGACGCCCCGACCCGCCCCTTTCTCGAGTCCCTTCTCTTAACGGTTGTAATACACCGTAATTCTCTGGGATTATTACAGCCGGTAATAATTTCCCCGTAGCAACCCTCGCTCGGTGTTTCTCTCCTCTGTACAGCCGACCATCAGCGATAGGGTGAACCGTCAGGGGGGTGGCCGGTCGCTTCACTCCTAGAGAGAGGCAGCTAAGTCTGCGCAGTCTACTCTAGAGGCGCGTCTCTCGGGATGGTTATTAGGCACGAAGACCCGACACCGACAACTGTCTCCTCGCCGCTGCCATTTCCTGGATACGCATCCACAACCGTTCTCGGGCCTCGGTGTTAGCATGCGATCGCTCGCACCCCTTTTTCTCCCAAGCCCCCGGCCACCTCTTTTGCCATCCTTCCCCCGTGGTTCTTTAAAGGGATGTCGAGAGTACGAGCGAGAAGTTCGATTACGACAGTGCAGGATATCTCTTGTTCGCGCCATAGCCACCCTCGTCCTTTCCGGTACACGCCGTGGCTGCGACTAGGTAGCAAAGAGAAGCACACAGCGACGCGCGGGGAGATATCGATAGGAGAGTGGAACGCGTCAGCGACAGAGACGGAAAGAGGCTCTTTGATGCCATCGGAGTAGACAGTGGTAGGTGCGAAGTGCGTATGAATTTCATAGGAGGGTTGTAACTCTTTCTCCTTTTATAATCCCCTCTCCCACCGCGCCTCTTTTCGTCTTTCTCGTATCTCGCGCGCGAGTCTCTCTCAGTCTCTCTCCTAGAGGGACCAGAGCGCGTCTATGGGGGTTGAATCTCCACGCTGAATGTATTCGAGTTCACCGTAGGGTGCCATCGTCGTCTATGGAAATAAGAAGGGTTCGAAGCTAGCTCGAGAAAGTATCAGAGAAAAGTGGGCGCAGATGTGGAAAAGAGACCGACGACGCGATGGTGAAAAGTATGTGCGTGGGATTACGGTAGCCGGAAAACGTCGACCGTATACTCTTCTGGTTCTTTCCACCCTTGCTGGATCCGCCTTGCCTTGTGTCTCGTCTCAATTATTTTTCACCCCTTGAGCCAGCTCGCTCAAAGTAGAATCCGTCCGCGTTAATGAGACACCGTTACGTAGTTTTTTTCATCCTAGACGAGCATGACCGACGAGTTAGGAACCCTGGTGATAACCGCACCAGAGGCTCACCGGGTTTATGGGTCATTGAGTGAATGGGAACTTGGACACGGGTTTTATCGCGCTCCTTTGCCACACGGCCCAAGACTCGTCCCTCGCAAGACCTTTGCTGTTCATAGGGTATTAACCGGCTGGAGATGTTGTTACGTGGAAATTGTTAATAGTGAGAGGTTGCACGACATAATGGCATCGCCTTCGCCCCTACAAGGCTCCGGTTCTTCGGCCATGGTGATCGCTTTCACACTTTCTCGAGTTATTCTATTTTTACGCAATTAGGCGGCCTGACATTTGCATGACACGAAAACTGTCAACTAGATTGTTACCGATATCCACTCGGCAAAAATAAACATCGATCGATTGCTCTCGCCGAGGATTTTAATTTATTCAGTGCAGCTTCTGCTTTCTCAAGTCTTACCCATCCCTTGTTTCTATTTAACACGTTCCTCGTTGCTTCTAAAATGGTACATCCTGTACATCGGTGTACTATTTAATAATATCTTACAATATTTTCGCGCTTTTAATGAAAAAATTAATTTTGATCATTCTGTTGATCCTGTAACGGAGAATGAATTATTATAAATTGATGAACTGTAATATACTTTTGTACAAACACGAGATTGTCTAGTCCTTTTCATTATTTTCTTCGTGAATCACGTTAAAAATCATCTTTTCAAAAGAGTTCAGTAATTATTAATCAAATTTAACTATTTTTTAACTCTTGAAATAATGAAATCCGGGGACACTCGAGCCAGCATTTTATCAATTGAAATAGTATCGCGTGTTCAATTATAGTTAACACGACATTCTATCCAAACCGCAGGAAAATTAATCCCATTTACGGCCGAAGAAATGGCCGATGCTATAGGTCAGTGACGTTTGCGGTCTCCGATAAAATTAGCGCGATTTGCGGTCGTGGCTACTGCTTTGCTGTACACTAAATCCTAAAGAAATATCCTGCACGCGTTGGAAATTACTGTATGGGGTGTCCCGATGGGTTTTACGATACATTAAACCTTGAGGAAGCTCGGGTATGCCGTTCAGACGTGGGAGCGACTCTTCCCGGTCTCGTCAATATTACTTTCTGCGATTTTGAAACCGTGGAAACGCTTGTTCCGCGGGTCGACAAGTACGTTTGAACGTCTGGTCTGTCATAGTAGTTTCTTCGGGAAGTAGACGGTTGTCGTAACACTTGTCATTTTTATGATCTTGGTGGAAAGTAGAATTTCTGGCTTTTATGGCGGGTGTTCATCGTTTGTTGAATCGTTCGGTATTCCCGGAAACTTCAGCTCCCGGTTACGGCAAACAACATTAAATTTTATTCCCCGCAATAAATGCATGTTAAAAAAATTCTTGGTCATTGAAAAAGGTATAAATATTCATAAATCTTGGCGACTATATTCTTTTCGCATTAAAAGAGTTGAAGCGAATCTGGTTGCGCCAATGCAACTCGGAAATTTACAAGACCTACATCACCCTCAGAAATTTAAATTTAAAAGCGATACAATTTAAGCTAAATCATTTTCACATTTATCCGCCAGTTAGTATGCCGAGCACGTATGATACTGCGAAGGAATATTATCGTTGCCTTCGAAATTAATTATTTTATGCAAATTCGAGATGAACTTGTTGTCCCAGTAACAAATATAGGAAACACTTTGCTAGAAGTGCCTTGCACCGCAACGAAGTTTACGAGCACGTACTATGTACCTGGTTGTCTCGGTTCTTGGGGACAGAGCCCGATGCACCCGTTGCACCAGTCGCAACGGCTCGTGCCCGGAAAATGAGTATCGCGTGCACCTAAACGGAAAGTAAAAGTTGATTGGTTCGCGGCGCAAGTGGCTGGCGTGGCGACCTTCAAGGAAGACGACTCTCAGTGCGCGCGAGAAATCAATTAAGTCGATGAATATATATTGGCTATTAGACAGTGGGCGTGTGTCCTGCGTGCGTTAATAATGTATGACATGTTCTTGCAGTATTGCTTCGGGCGCGCGGCAATCATTTCGAGCCACTCCGCCCGGCAGCGCTAATGGGATGCACCCCTCAGAGACTTTACCATTGTTGTCCCATAGCTACGTGTATCTTCCCTGACCTTCGCCATGGGTTTCTACACCGGGGCCAGATTTCCCCTCGTAAAAGTTTGATCCTGTGATTACCGGCCGACCGGGAACCGAGGAAACTCGCGGAACTTCATCGGGATATGACCCCGAAGGGCGCTAGCAACCCTTAAACGGTTTCCGAAGGTATTAAACGCATTTTACACGGTAACAAGATTTAGCCTCGCCCGCAGAAATTTATTGCGCCGATTACTCTCAACCCCTTGCTGCCACACCGCTATTTGTCACTGCAGGACTCCCACACCATCAAGCTTCCGGATAGCGATCATCATGCCGACAAAAATCGGAACTCTTCACTGACATCAAGTATTAACCCTCTGCAAAATAATCTTTAAAATTCAAAATATACTTTAGAAAATTACATTTGTTTGTATTTAATAAATTAGTAAATATTTAAGTATATTGTACGAACGTACAACACCGAGCAACTCAGATTTTATTTGTTCGGTTCCTAGGGCCCGAGACTTTCGGAGCGTTCCCAAGGGAACGAAAGGGCAAGTCGAGGGAAGAATTCGACACGAGGAGAAATTCGTTCGATTAGATAATAGACAGTAGCCTCCGGAGATAACTCGTTGAGCTCGGGGCCAGAGTAAAAGTAAAATGCCCTGTAAGGCAAGGAATAACTTATCTGCATTTGTTGCGGCGCTGACGTTCGAATGTGGCGGTCGCTATGGTTTCGTCGTAAAAGCACAGCGGAGTGCTATTTTATGGCAGGTTAAATATGGTTGTCATCCGGATGATAACTCAAACATTTCTCAAGTCGTCAAACTGTCATCCGTTCTGGTATCTGTACCTTTCACTCGTCGATATCCGGCTCAGCCGTTCGCATGTCGCCGTCGCGTTGTCGCGATGGAAAAAGCGCGGCCAACCCTTCCGGTTGTTACCTTGCGGAACAAGGAAGCCACGATTTTCTGCTAATCCATTCCAGGAGGGAAGAGAAAGAGAGAGGAAGAGCTTCCTGAGTGTAGGAGTTTCAGGTGTTTGCAGCAGATTGAACTCTTCTTCAGTGAACTAAATATCTGTATATTTCGAACGATACACTTATAAACTGAAAACGACTGTTCGCACGTGCGGTTGTACACAGAGTGAGTCATGTTTCGTCACGTACGCCTCATTACATTCGTGGTTACTTACAGCTATTAGAGATGTCGCGATTACTAATTGGTAATGTAGTTTTTCCATTTCCAACACTGAGTTAATCCAGTCGCGTCACACCGGACATTAAGGGTGTAGATAAAAATTTGATCTTCACCAGAAACTCTCGAGTGTGAGAGACAGCACTAGACCCGTATACGTACACGAGGATTGTAAGGGTTCCGTATTTTCCGATTCCTGACTCTATAATGCACGTTTCAGTGTTTTAGGTAGTCACAATCGCTAGATAAAAGATTAATCTACGAGGGACGTATGCTAAGAATGGCTTCATTTTATGTATTCGAGGCGCAATTTACACTATTCGACAAGAAGTAGTTGAGCCATGCGAGACAACGGGACAAGCGACAGTGCTGCCGCCTATCGTGACTGTCGAGAGACATTTTCATAACCTAGGACCGCCGAATAATGTAAATTGCGCTTCGAATACGTAAAATTAAGCCATTCTTCGGTTTCGTCCCTCAGAGATTAATCTTTTATCTAGCGATTGTGACTACCTAGAACACTGACATGTACATTATAAAAACAAGAATCGCGAAATACGGAAACCTTTCAATCCTCGTGTACGTATACGTGTCTAGCGCTGTGTGTTTATCACATTATAGAAGGTAGTACTTAAACGACTAAGTACACTTGAGATTATATCGTCTTTAGTGTCATTTGAATCAGAAAAATTCCACAAATAAGTTAATGAAAACCCCATAAAAAATTAATGAAAAATAAAGAAGAAGGACCGCCGAATAATGTAAATTGCGCCTCGATAACGTAAAATTAAGCCATTCTTCGGATACGTCTCTCAGAGATTAATCTTTTATCTAGCGATTGTGACTACCTAGAACACTGAAATGTGCATTATAGAGTCAGGAATCGAAAACTGCGGAACCCTTACAACCCTCGTGTACGTTTATGTGTCTAGCGCTGTGTGCATCACGCAAACTAGAGAGAGGATACACACCATTAATATACCCGTCGCAAAAGTAACGCGACAGCTGTCTTTCGCGAAGAAACGCGACAGGCTTGTCCCGAGTAATTTTACATTAAGTGTTACTCGGTTTGGAAACGACGGAAATGAAGTAAGTTGCCTGGAAATAGAAGCGAGTCGATATCGAGCACACCTTCTCGCTTTGTAGATACATAATTAGTGCGCGCCGAGTTTATCCATTTTTTTTAAAGGTTGCAGCAAAGGTTATGTATATTTGGCTGCTGAACCGGTAGCAGAAATTCTGAATAAAAGATAAATCACGGAGCGAAGATAGCCGTGTCTATGCTATATCCGCCGGAGCTATAGTCTCCGCGTCGTAAAGTCCGCGACACCGCGTATAACGTTTCTCGTCTCTGCGAGAAACCTCTCGTCTCTTGCGTGCCTCTAACCCGCAGGTTTATCCAAGGACCCCGGCCTTGATGGCTAATGGAATTAAGCAGCGTCGTGAAATATAAACTCATCGTAACAACGGATCCCCTGAGTTCATCGTGTGCCGATCCGAAGAATCCCAGGTATTTCGGTGTACTTCCTTATCGTCCTCTTTTTAATATCGCCGTGTAGATACGGAAAAGTATCGCGAGACTGAAATCTGCCCGAGTTCACGGTATCTTGAAGCCCGAAAGCAATCGCGAGAGGAGACGCGTGTACAAGCGGACCAAGGTTTCCCGAGTACCATTACAGGAACGAAGGATGAACCAATAGACGAATGGACAGCTTAGCGGTCCCGTTATCTGAGGAAGGGTTTTAGAGCCTAATCTGGGTTCTACAGGAGGATCCGGCGTGTGTCAGAGCCTTGGCCAGGCCGTTACGTACGTGTATGCAGAGACGCAGGTACCGAGATAGCCCAGGTATATCCTTCGATCGTACCGTTGAGGACGCATTTGTCACTCCCGTACTGACAGTGCTGAGACAATGCGAGATTACCAGCCAATACGGCCGCGGCTGTTCGAGTTCAATGGCCAACGCGACGAGATGCGTGATTCTGGTCCGATTCCGCGTATCAAGCAGAAGAACACCCGTGAAATACGTTCCGCGATGTATCGCGCACGATCGGACCGCTCTTAAGTGCGAAATTGTTATTCCTCCTCGATCCTCTTCTCGCCATTGCGGACCTTCGATTTCGAGGTATCGTCCCGATTGAAACACAGATTCACGCTGCAACGAGGGCGAGTCGAATGAAAACGTTAAACGTTCTTTATCTCGTGATTTATTGAACGCTGAACGAACGCTGCGACAATTTCTTTGCACGGTATTTCGGCGATTTCGGAGTGCTTGGATATCTTTAAAAGTAAAACGTCTTTTACTGCACACCCCTGTAAAACCTGAAAGATTTATTTCAGTTGTTCGCTTACTTTTATTCGTCAATGAAGGGTTTTACCCGACTCGAAAGATTCATTTGACTTAATTTTATTCGACCACGAATTTAGATTCGCTTCAACGGTGCCAGATCATGATGAAGATAACGTCATCTTTACGTTCCCACTATTTTACTGTGAACCTACACGAACATTTTGCGAAGTTTCAAAATTTTACCGCGTATTCAAGGTTCCCGTTTGACTATCGCGAAAGGGTAACGAAATAAAGGGGCCAAGGCACAGAGAAATTCCAAGGATTAAGTTATTATTCATTTGGCAGGTTCGCCGGTTGAAAAGGTATTCGGGCAATCCTTTTTACCAACGACAAGAAACTTCGAAGTTTCCGAAAGACGTCATTTATAATTTCAATGGTAGCATCTCGACCGGAACCCCTCCGTGCAGCGTCCGTTCAATTACTCTAATTGAACATTATATCTGGCTACATACAATATCCCTTTCCTCTTCCCTCAAGAAATCAAACGTTTGTATTCCCCTGAAGAATAAGAAGGCACCCCCCCCCCCCTCGGTATTTGTATTCGCGAAGGAACCACGTTCCAATCAACGGAAAGTCCGTACACAGCACGCGAAAGCTATCGTCGAAAACGTTCCTAATACAATCGACGATGGCTGCTCGAGTGGCTCAAAGAGGATAAAACATCTCCTCGAATGGCCTCCCCTCTTTTCCGGCCCGGGCTGAAAGAAAACTCTTCTCTCCTAATCGAAAACAAAAGGTTTCCAAGCCTGGATCCGTTTCGCCCGTCAGCCCAGCGAAGGGAGAGACGATGGGAAACAGAGAAAGACGAAGAGAGCGAGAGAGAGAGTGAGAGGAAGCGAGATGGTGGTGGCGTGCCGGTTCCCTGATTAATTTCGCCTTTCCACATCGGTGTACGTAATCCGCCTAGTCACGGGAGTCTATTCGACTCCCCCGTCGTTCGACGGGTCGATGACGAGAGCATAATAACCCAAATCGTGAGGGGGACGCCACACGAGCGACCCTCCTCGGTTGCGATCCGGTGAAAGTATTCTCGAAAAATGGACCGACCGATTTTCCAGGAGCCCGTGAGACCTCGGGACAAAAGGAAATTCTTTGGTGGTTCCCGTCCGACTTGGGAAAAGGGACAACATTGGGGACGAAAAGGGACGACATGGCCGCAAGAAGCGAAAAGCGTCGTTCAAGCGTACTCTCGTGTCTACAGATAAGGTCTGTGGGATCCTTCTTGGCTGATACGTTCCTGGGGGAAAAAGGGGACTTTCCGTCCTTAAACAACGCGGTCTCTCGAACTTTTTTCAATGCCTTTTTCAGCAGCCCCGGCTGGCAGATCGGCTAGCTGGTGTCCTGGGCTAAGCTACCGGTCATAACGATGCCTTGTTAATATCTTGGACGATACTCTGGTACCATGAGGGTGGCTTGAGTGTATCCGCAGCATTGTGAACACGGTTGAACCCCCCCGCGAATCCTGAAATATTCAAGCAGTCGTCGTCGTCGTCGTCGTCGACGCGGTGCCCCGGGCTGGCTCTCTCTTTCTGGCTTTGTGCGTGCAGTTTTTGTCTTTCTTTTCTGTCCCGGCTCGTCCTATCGTCCCGCTTAGCCGAAAGAGGGGTCGGTAAATCTGATAAGGACTCTCTGATCCTTACCACGATGATGCTAGCCGCCGGCTACGAGGATCAGCCGTGGCTCCACCGACCTGGCCCGACAGAGTCCAGTCCAGTCCGTCCAACGGCCTAGTCATCGTCTCTACTGCCATTAAATTTTTATTGAATTAGAGGTTCGAGCGTGCACGTGAACCGCCGCCCGTGTAATCGTGATTAGGTGTTCCAAATTGTTTGACTAAACGAGGAGTAATGTGCTCGCCCTCGGACGATTTTCGATTTCGATCGCGATTCCGATGCCGCGATAACGCTTCGCCATGCTAATGATTATCGTCCTGTGCTCTCGAATATCGTTATTCCGTGTCCGTGAGGTATGCGAGGCCCGCGTTGCTCGCCCGATTTTCGGTGGTTCTTCGAGCCCGCTGGTTAAGTATACGGTAATTACCTTGGTCTGTCATTTTCCTACTTTGTAATGGTAATCTCTCGTTGCTCTTGGGAATATGGGTGGAAACATCTGCTCGCGAGCTAATCGTTTTATTTCTTGTTATCGATTCCACGCGAGTTACGTTTATTACTGTAATTCGTTTCGACGGTACACTCGTTTAAAAATAATTAACTACGATCGACTAGTTTTTGTTCGGGTAGGTATCGCACACATCGTTTCACATCAAGTTCAATCGACGTGCATGTGTAATGCGGCGAAATAACAGAGGAAGCTGTCCACTTAATTATGAACCTTTCAGGCGAGCTTAATTTCGCCCACCGGCGGCATTTAATTGTCTTCCCATTCTCAATTAAACAAACTCAAAGCCGAGGCAAACGAAGCCATCGCGTACTTAAGGCGTTACTCCCGATCAATTTCGCCCGGACCGAATTTAAGCCACTTCCGCTTTCGGCCCCGATTCCGCTTGCTCGCTCGTCGCGTTTACTCTTGGCGCAGTTTGCGTAGATTCGAGCCTGAAAACATCAGTCGGAGCGGATTAAGCCGCGGAACGGATCGCGGATATCTTAGGATTCCCTGCGCGAAACGGCGCCATCGCGATGGCACGTGACATAACGAGCCTTGTTAACTCGTCGATAGCTCGATGTTAATTAACAATCATCCTCAAAGCTTCAGCTTCACGTTGCGCCGACCGCGAAAACCGGCTGTTTAATTGTACTTGTACCTTGGAAATCCGACGTGCGACCGAACCGTTCCCACGCGCAAAACGAAAGCAATTAGCCCGACGGAGGACGTAGGGCTTCCCCTGAAGACTTAGCTGTGGCATCCGAGAAAATTAATTGCCAGATTTTCTTCGGATGCCGCAGCCGGGTCGACGATAACTGCGAAATGTAAAGTATCGACGTTACACGTAGCAGAGATTCTTCGTTGCTCGCTAAAGTTTCGAAATGCGATCCACGCTATCGACTACGTGATTACAATCCGCGTAAATTAATCCTGCTGCTGTAAAAATGCAGCAAATTCTCTTCTTACAAAACCATATTCGATCATGTATCTTCTGCAGTCATTTATAAGCAAACGTCACATTATTTTTCTCTTGTTTACAGAAGTACATCAATCTTTCTCTCATCATTCACCGCACAGATTTTGTTTAATACACACTAATTTGTGTAAGTAATATTATTAATAAACTGATTTTATGCATTTACAATAAAAATGCGTTGGAAGATCTTTACAAAAAGCACATGACCCATTTGAAAGTACGAAACAGAAAGAAGCTCCGAGGTGCATATATAGTAACATCCAGTCTATCCACCCACAAACTGCAACAATGAGGAGTAAAGTAGCTTGAAAGATTAAATTTACAGAAGACGTTCTCACGAACAGAATTTTTGAAGTAACTTAATAGGATTGGCCGTAATCCGTTGCATTTCTGCAAAGGGAAGACAGAAGCAAGTATCCACCTGCAAGCTGTAACAATGGTAACTAAAGTAGCTCGGGAGATTCAATTTACAGAAGACATACTTCGCCGAACAAAATGTTCAAAACAACTCAGTGCGATCCAGCACAGCCTGTCGCGTCTCGGTGAAGAGAAGACAGAAGCGAAGCATGTACACCAAAATGGCGGAAGACTCGCGACCTTTGAACATATTCTCGAATTCGCCGCGGTTCGTAAAGTAAATTCCGCATAGAATATGCAGTCTCGAGCAATTAATTTCAGCGAAATTAAAAGCCCGTAAAAGTGCAGTATCTCCTCTCGGTCGAGCATTCGTTCGACCTTGTCTCTCCGAGGGTTTACGAACTCCGAAACGCAGAGTTCCCAAATAACATTTTAGCAACTTTTTCAAAGTGATACGACCTGTGATTTATCGGTGGCGCGGGCTCGTTCACGGTTCGCGGTAACAACGGTTTCGCTCAGCCATTAATTCGTCGAGCCGCGGTACTGGTATAAGCGTCCACGAACTTCGACCCGGCCGATCCGTTTAGTAATTTTCCCGAGCGATCCCATTTCAAGACCTGTTCCGCGCGTTCATCGAGGACACCGTTTGTCGCGCGATTACACGGCCTCATTGGTTGAATGCCGAGAGACCGCCGCTGGGAGACGAACAAGGAGGGGAAACGAGAGTAAAAATATTTCACGCGTGACATCCGACTGATACCAGCCGGTAGGTCTTCCCGTACTGGTTTTAAACGCTGACAATTACGAGCGTGAAATATTGCCAAGGCGGGCCCAGACTTCTAGGATCCTCTTCCTTGTTCAGAAACGATCTGCCGAGTCGTTCGAGACCGACCGAGAAACGCTGAACCGTGATACCGTCGCGTTAAGCAGCCATGATATCGCCTCGCGGTGTCTCCTCCGTTGGCAATCGCTCTTTTTGCATAACTTCCCACGCTTCGTGGCTACGGCCTGCCGGACCAGCTCTTCGGAGTCCAGTTAGCCCGAGTTATTTAGCGCTCCGTTAATATCGTGCCTTGTACAACGACCTCGAGCGGTTTACTTTCGGGATCGTTCGCGGCCGCGTTCACTCCCAACACTTTTCGCCGTGAGAACCGGCCCAACAGATTCGACAGCGGAAACAGGACCTTCAAATCAGGAAGAAAGTCCTGCGGCTCTTCGTCGAGTAAACTGGAGGTAGAGGAACGCCATCAAGAAGCGGTCTGGTAACTTAGAAGACACTCAATTAATTGCGTGATAGTTTTATAAGTTTATAGTTCCAGACACTTCTCAATGTGGATAGGATTTGCAATTACATTAACGTTCTTATTAGATTGCGGATATTTTCATAATCCACTTTGTAACATGTTTTGACACTTAACATTCGAGTGGTAACACTCAATAATCAAAATATTGGTTACATTATTAAATATGTTGGTATCTAACCAATTACTAAACATTTAAGTGTTATATGAGGTATTATATCAAATTCATATCTAGCAAAAAATGATGTAAAATGGAACTATTCTGGGTCGGAAGAAATGTGGTAACACTCAATAATCAAAATATTGGTTACATTATTAAATATGTTGGTATCTAAGCAATTACTAAACATTTAGGTATTATATGAGGTATTATATCAAATTCATATCTAGCAAAAAATGATGTAAAATGGAACTATTCTGGGTCGGAAGAAATGTGGTAACACTCAATAATCAAAATATTGGTTACATTATTAAATATGTTGGTATCTAAGCAATTACTAAACATTTAGGTATTATATGAGGTATTATATCAAATTCATATCTAGCAAAAAAATTATATAAAATGGAACTATTCTGGGTCGGACGAAATGTTTAATTTTCAAGTTAAAATAGCTCCGACTGCTAAGGGTTAAATTATACACATCGAATTTTATTACGAATGCAAAGAATCCGCAGTCTACCGACTAGCCACGTTGATTTTATTCCCGAGTGGTGGGCGTGTCTAGCTTCGAGGGTGTCAAACAACATAAAAGTCGGAATAATTTCCACGTGACCGAGCACGAAGTCGTCGGTAAAAACTCGAGGGAAGATCCCCGTTACAGGTGTTAATTTCGCGACGGCGTAAAAAGACGTAAGAAGACTGGCCGACCTGCCATACAGACCGGACACGAGCCGAAACGCGTGGGTGCGGCCGTATTTGCACAGCGCTAATTTCACATAATGAAGATCATACGCGCGGACAAACGATCTCCAGGATACCTCGGGGGCGCGGGAACGTTTATTTAACGGGGCCCGACTGGCCGCGCGGCTCGCCATTGCAAAAACCACGGCCATGAAACGTTCTGCGGTCTCGGGGCGTGATTCGCCGCGCGTGAGAAAAACCGTGAAATCGTGTTGGAATTGAGCGATCACCGCTCCGAGGATTTTCCATGGGTTTCCTGGCTGGATCGAGGATCGCCTCGTCTCGTTCCTCCTACGCGCGCGGTTCGATTTCCCCAGGGATATAATTAACCGATTCTGCCCGAAGCGTCCGCTTGACTTGGTAATTCGCGGACCGTTAAGACAATGAGGTTTTAACAACTATTAAGAACGATGATCGTGGAAAATCGAGAACGTATGCTGGGCTCGGCTCGCCCATTCACGCGAACCGGTCCCTGTACGCGTGTGTCTAGTAATTGATCGTCAGTCGGGAAACGAACCGTGATTCGCGATTCCGTACCTTTTATTCTCGTAATTCTGATTAATGGATCGGCCAACCGGTGTTCGCGTTGATATACCCGACAACTTATAGTCTTTGACGTGCTCGATAAAAAAGCAAAAGGTCTCGGTGCTTAAACTGTTTTATTCGTTTAGAACTAGTCGATAGAGAAATATTAGGAATGGCTGACGTGTACTAGATATTCAAGGATTTCGAAATGGTTGGTGTGGGTTAGGAAGCGAGAAAAGTGAAGGGTTTCGGTGCCCGAACTGTTTTATTTATTTACAACTAGTCGACAGAGGAATTTTATGAATGGTAGTCATGTACCTACTAGATATTCAAAGATTTCTATATGTACTAGATATTCAGAGGTTTCTGTATTTTTCATTTATTTAAAGAGGGTAGCAAGGATGGGAACATGGAAAAAATTCACGAGGATCCGCGTTAAATCGTGGAGCTACTCCCATGTTGATGTCGCCGACGCCGAATTCGAGAGAAAAAGAACTTACGTAATTTTCACGCCCCGGTGGGCACCTTCGGAAAGTTTACGCGGGAAACGTGTAGAAAATTTCCTCCGCCGGGACGTGGAAAGGAAACGCGTTGAAATGGGTCAAAGCGGATTCAGCGTGAATCCACCTGTTGCCCCGTACGTCTTTGCATGTATGTATACCTACGCCTCTGTGCTCGCGTCTATGTGTGTACATAGAGCTGTAGATCGCGGAAATGGTGGAAGTAAATGGACCGGTGCATCTACACGTCGGATTGCACGAATTGCCGTCGATCGAATTCTTTCCAGCGTTCCGCGCTACAGGTGCGTTAACCTGGTCCGTTATCCGCCTGACAAATATCCATTATTTCTATGAATGCTGTAATCAAGCTGCAAATCTCGGAAAGAAATGGGAACTGGAATGGGAAGCAATTTATTGGTGTGTTTCACGAGAGATGCAAATATCGGCAAATTTTCTCGATATTTTAGTAGGCATGAAATCTGCATTCTTATATAATTAAGATAGCTTACGTTCCTCTTCTGTCAAGTGATCCTTGAATTCATGATTTAGAATGAATGTCTACATTCGAAAGAGAGTCTTTATTGCCTCTGGTTCGCGAGAATTCCTAAGCGAATTGCGGCAGAATCTCGAAAGTTGTATGTAAATCTTTCTTAATTGCATTCTACCTGCACCACGTAGAGATGGCCGTTCATGAGTAGATTCGTGATCTTCATGCAAATTCTTTCTTTATTATTTCTAGATTATTTGATGAAAATCAAGATACAGGTGAAATTTCTACTGCCTGCTAGAAAATTTTATTAATTTTGATAATATGTGTGTGTAATCTATTTTCGATTATTATATGTTGACTATGAAGTAGATGTTTTTGATGCATTCTGAGGCTGAGGAGTGACGAGCTACTTGCACAACGCGACTGCTATCAGAGGGACTAAAATGATTCGAGAATTCCAGTAAGAAATTATTGAACCAATTTATTCATTCTTACTTCTGATGAAAACTGCGACGATCTCGAAGAACGCATTCCTGAAATTTTTGTAGCAGATTACTGACTCTGACGCTCGATACCCAGACCTAACCCAGATAGAAACGATTAGAACTTGCTCGTAGGAAATTATCGAATCAATCTATCCGTTTGCGCATCTGATAAAAAATAGGTGATGGAAATGATCGTATTTCGTCAATTGTTGTAGCACACCGCAAACCTCGATGCTCGAGACCTAACCGAGATCGAGTCGATTAGACATTTCTCGCAAAAAGTTATCGAAACAATTTGATTGATAAAAATTGCACAGGTTTCGTAATTTCATGATTTTTGTAGCTCACCGCAGGGTCGGGCGTTCGATACCGCAGCGTTAATTGCACGATGCTCGATATGCACTTTTACGGTACCGGTTCCGCAGTATTTCTCTCGTCTTGTTCGGTAAGCGACGTATCCCGCGACACATAGAACACGTAATCGTCGGCGGGATCGGCTCGGAGCGGCGGGTAATCGCGCAAGAAATCCTTGGTTGCCTTGTCTCGTATCTCGTCGCGGTGGGTATTCAATGGTCGTGAATCGCGGCAACCGGGGCCGGTAACTCAGCGGGTAGCGTCGTGCGGCCGCCGCGCCACGCCGATTGGAAAAGAACCGCTGGCGCTATTAGTTGCATAGGAGCATTTCAATTCCGCCGATCCGGCGATCCTTTCCCCGCCGCGGTTGCGTCGCATGCATCACCGGGGCCGCGCGCTACGTATACGTATCGCGTGTAGGTCCTCGCTTGCGTTACTCGAGTATCCGCCTCGTTTCTCGGATCGGACACAGGACGCGGAGCCGCGTTTCTCTCGTTCCGGTGCTCGGAGGCCATGCCATTCCGCTAATTACTGAATAACTCTTCGACCAGGGCGATCCACGGCCGCGGCGGTGCTCGCTTTCGAGTGTCGCGCGGCGACGATCGACGTCTCTCCAGGGCCTCCGATTGTCCTTAGCGGGTCCTTTATCGATCGCATCGATCGTATCGTCGCGTCCTATCGCGCCGGGATCGTGAATCTCCGCGAGCTACCGCCGGCAGAGCTATTGCCCGCGCGGCAAGAATGAATAGAGACACGAGAACCACAGAGTTTAGTGTCTACCCGCGCCTCTACCCGCGCTCCCCTTCTTTGCTCGCGGGTAATTAAATCATGCCCAACCTCTCTCACTCTCTCAGACGAAGCACGAGCACCTGACTGCCAGCATACTCCGCCTCGGTCTTGGCGCGCAAACCAGTCGCGACTTTGACGTCTCGAACGTCTCGGACGTACCGCTGACGTACTGTTGTCGCGGTGCGATTGTAGGTGGTCGATCGCGTGGGTGTGACGGACTGAGGCGGGTCCAGACGTTTTCATTGACGATGCGATCCACCGCGTTCACTGTCGGAAGTATCAACCGCTTCTTTAACCGGAGAATCTTCAGCGAGCCTGCAGTATTCCATAAATCGATGAAGCGATTGAATACCGTTTCGGCTTGAACGATATTCGAGAGCCTGATGCCGGGACCACTCAGAATTGAGCGCTGAGGAACGTGATTAAGGTTGGAGGCGAGAAAGTTGAGCTCCCGTTTTGTCCAACACAACAATTTATTAAACACAGTCACTGTTCAGGAACCCGGGACGATTTGAGGTTTGGTAGGGGACTGTATGGATGTTTGTTTGTAGGATCGGGTTTGAACACCGCAGGAAGTTCGGAAAGGGAAATCGCGTGGAAAGTGTGAGCGAAGTGAGATCGGAAAAAGAACAATAAGAAAGAAAGTAGTGTTGATCCGGCAGAAACTACGTTTATCAACACAATCGCGTAAACGAAACTGGATGCAATCGAGACGTGTAGGCACTATCTACAGATTGCGTACAACGAAAAGGGCGCGATTGCGTATTGTCTGAATCAGTCGAGCGTTTGAACGAATCTAACGGTTAGGTGCTGAGCGCGATTAGCGGCGGTTCTCGGTAATCACGTGATTACACATCGCGAGCGCGTTACCGGGAATTGCCAAAAACAGCGGATTTATGGACGGCCTCTCAGGAGCGTATATCCTGGGACCGTGATACGCGGGGGGCCACCCAGGGCTGTATCGCTCGACCTCGACAGCTTTAACAAATTAAATAAGGCGGTATAAACCGAACTAAGACGGTATAAACCGAACACGGAAAGACAATAACTTCATACAAATAGAAAGCGACGATGTCACGAGAAGTTTAACTTTGCAACGAGAGTTGCGATAATTACGGTAATTTTGTTACGTGCAAGCGAGAGCTGCGAGATCCTAACGTAGAGTGATTCGGTCGCGCGCACGGTAACGCACGAGCGACGGAGCCGGTTGAAATCGCTCTCGTTTAATTGGTGAATTCGGTTTCATCTTTGTTAGCGATTCAAACGGAGGTGTTCGACGTTGGTGACTTCTACGCGGACAAGACCACTGATTTTGCAGGTCGCGCGCTCGTGATACGAAAACAATAAGAAACTTATCACCAACGATCGAAGCACCTTCATTTGAATCGCTGGCGGTTATGCCAATACCAAACAAATACATCGTCGATCGTAGTGTTGGGATATCCACGAAGGATCGAGCCATGGTCGACAATTTTTCGAGAATATAATCTTGGAAAACGAATGGAATGAATGCGTACGTAATGCAGAACCAATTCCCAAGCTATGGAAATTGAAATAATAAAAATACGATATAATTTGCCCGAGATAAGCCAGGATCGCAGCACGAGTTTGGAGAAATTCTTCGAAGAATCAATTACTGTGTACACTGGAGGGGAAAAGTACTGTAATCGTCTTATCCGGTACACTAGCGGATAAAACTCGTAAAACGCGATACCCCTGTAATTCCTTCACTGCGGGAATTAATAAAGTTCCGGTAAAGTTCAACAGTTTCGCGTTTAATCCCGAATGAAGACAAAATAACCATAGCATTAAATCGAGCAAGAAGAAATTGTCTAGAAGCGAAGAAAGCGCATCTGTAATATAATGGTCACAGAAGTGAATTCCGTAACTTCATCAATATCGTAAAATTACGGCAAATAACGCATTATCGTTGAAAGAACATTGAATTATATAAGGCAGTTATGGAAGAATTACCTTATTGCGCTCTCATAAAAATATGTTTAACAGGGGGTCGCGTTCGGGCGAGCAATTTCGCGTGACAATGGTGGCCCGGGCGAATTAAAAACCGGCGGTTTACACCTATCCGTTTAAATGGTGGGTTATTTATCGTCGTGGAAATATGACGGACACCAGGCGGAACCGTTCGCCCGTGCGACCGAAATCTCCCAGTAACGAGACACGCCGGGGCACGGAAGGGACCGGGAGTAATTAGCGGTAATTAACGACACTGCCTGGTCAGATACGACGGTTTTAATTACTTCGCGAAAGGCAGCGCTCGCATTTCCTTTCTTCCGTGGCTGACCCGCGCCGATACGGCCCGAAAGAATTAAGTGGCCGGCCGTGCGAGTCGATCTCTCCCGAGAGCGACCGCAATGACTTTCGACGTGTGCCCGAGCTCCGAGGACCCTCATTAATGGCGGCCGAGTAATTTGCGTGGATGACTTTGGCCCCGTGGCTGCCCGCTCGACGCTCGAGTCTGAGCGGTGATGCTTCCCGACACCCACGCGGCGCGTTGCGAATCCGCGCGGTGCGTCAGACGTGACGCGCTCTTGTCGTACGAGAGGCATTACCAAACGATCGCCGACCAGCTGACAAATCGTCCATAATCCGAAGCCGGCCGCCATTAATCGTTCTTTCATTCATCCGTCGAAACGGCTCAAGCGATCCAAGGAATTCGTAGAGACCAGAGCGTGCCCACGCTTTCAATTAAACGGGGCAATCCGCCACTGACGATTCTGATTGAACCGTCCAATTTATCACAATTCCAGCCGGTTTCTTCGTCAAAGTGGAGTACATTAATTCCCGGATAGAATTCCGAATTATTCATCAACGTCGGCCGAGCCACCGTGGCACGCACCGCAGACTCTCTCGGTTACTTTGACATGCCGGAAAATTTTCGATAATTAACAACGAGAGGAATGTTCGATCACCGGTCACGGGAGTAAGAGCGAGATGGAGAGAGAGAGAGAGAGAAGAGAGGAAGGCCGGTCGGATGATAAATCACCTCGTAGGTAGCCTGTTCACGAAATTCGCGACCGCAAACTGGAGGTTGAACGTACTCGCGCGGTGCCCGGGCCCTTAATACCGTTAGTATAACGAGAGGATCGGTTATCAGCGTGCGATCGGCCAATACTGCCGGGAATAAATGAAGAGGCGAAGATCCAAGGCGAAATCATTACAGTAACGAGACATTAACCAGATAAGAGTCGCCGGCCTTCGGCTCCTATCTGTCTCAAGCGTGCGCACGGACACCGGGGCAAGCGCACACGCTTACTGCTCTCCTCCGATCCGCTTCTACCTCCGCTCCGGCCGGCTCCGGCCCGCTCCAACCCGCTCGCCCGCATGCCGATCCGTACACGGAGGATCCACGGACACCGGTCCGGTGTGAGTGCGGAACGGAATTCGCGTTATTAAAATACGCCTCTTTGCAGGTGGCCAGGCGCGTGTAAAAAATCTCTCGGCAATCTACGCGCCCAGTGCTCCTGGCCCCGATGTTTATTACGATACTCTTTTGGGCAATTTCCGCGCCGATGACGGACCCGCTCGACGTCGACACAGCACGTTGTTACCGATACCGCGATGCTTGCGCTGCAACCGGTACCGTAATCGACTACGCCGAAATTATAGAAATTAATTTTTTCACCGGCGAGCATCGGACTTGCTAACTGAAAAAACATCTCGATTTTTTCGCTGCGAGACGAACAAATAGCGAACGCCTTTGCGTTCTCGTCGTCCGCGAAATTGATTTTTCAGTACCGTTTACGGTAACTTTTTTTTGGAAACGGTATTAGGTCGCTTTTTCGGCTGACCATTTATGACCGTTTACTCAGGGAACGAGTATATAGATTTTTTTATGATAAATACACTGCGGATTTTATGAAAATATGCTAAAAACGAGTGGGCAAACAACAGCTTGGACGAGACAAAATAAATTCAAGATTAAAAATATTGAGAAAAATAATCAAGTTTTATTTCGCGAAAGGTCCATAACCTAGAAGTAGAGTTGAGGATAAAGTATTAAAGAAGCTTTAACTGTTGCCATTGTATTGTATCGTTTCTGAATGACAGTGATCTGCGTGTGTGAGAGTTGTTCAAAAAGAATAATGTTAATTTGTATACCATTATGTTTGATTTGTTAATGTTGCTAACTATGCATACGGTATTTTTGTTTATGTATTACCGCCAAAAGTTGTAATGAATCTTTTCTAAAATTTTGTTCAATTAAAAAAAGAGCATTAACTGTGTTGATGTTTACAAATATATTTTTACAAAATACTGAAGTACAATGTAAGGTACTATAGAGTCCAATACGATGTTAATCCAGAAATTGTTCGATCAAATTAGATACGTTAACATTTTTGTTCAACAAATATACGATCGATAGAAAGGGAAAATTATTCCAGAAAGGTTATCACCGCTGAAAATAAAATTCTACTTGATATCGCTTTCTTAAACTTTGTCTACAAGGATAGGAGACCGCGTATAAACATCTACAGCTTGATTAAACTAGCTGAATTTCGGAGAAGTACAATAAATTGAGAAGAGTAGCATTCACGTTCCATACACCGGTGTATAAACAATCACGGACAGAAATATCTCTTAATGAGAGAGCTCACGGTCTCCTCAGAACGAAGTTCCCGTTGCGTTAAACACGCAATTCCGAATCGGTCGTAGCCGCGCAAAAATGCGCGAAATCTGATATGCTTTTCATTATCCCAGCCCACCGTTCGGCCGGCCGAATATGTTAATTCCGGCGCGAGCGATGCGTTATCTTTTCCCGGAATAATGCATGAGGAGTTCGGATTGTGCAACAAGGCCGCCGTCGTCGTTCGACTAGTTTCGAATCCGAGGAAACGAGTCGAACAAGCCCGAAGAAGACAATTCGAGAGAAAACAGAAGGTCTGTGTTCTGTTAAGGCAGCGGCGTTAATAACTTCATTTCGCGGATTCGCGAGACGATGTCGGGACGATGCTGGTGGGTCGCGTAATTGCGATAGTCTGCGCGCACCGATCTCGACCGAGGACTCGAACTCGATGGGATTCGATTCGATAGTTCCCCCTTTTCGATCCCGTGACTTCTCAGCGACCCGGACACCCGTACCCGTTGCTTTATCACCAATTTACAGAGGTGTTTTAAGAGCGGTACGCGGCCCCGGATCGGTCAGGGGGCTCGAGGGGGCGGGCTCTTGCCCGGCGGACGGGTCAGGTAGGTGATCTTGTTTGCTAATGGCGTACTCGTGTTCGAATGTAGTTGCTCCGCTATGTCCATACGTCTTCTGATTAAGATTAAAGAAACCGCGTATCTCGTCGAGCCGCGCGCTTAATGTATTCACGCGGCCGTGTAAAAGTTAAGGCTTGCCCGGGGCACGATAGACCTCACGAAACCTTCTTGTTCCTGTTGTATCTGTGTCCCGCTCGCCATATTCGGATATCGATCTAATGCAATTACCACTCTGGCTACCGCGGCTACGTGCTACGGCCTATCCGGCCCGCCGCGGCCCGTTCCTTTCATTCCGCATTCGTTCTCCTTTTTTCCATCGCCTTTCTCTCTTTATCTCTTCCACCTTTCCACCCCACTCTCTTTCTCTTTCTCGTTCTCTTTCTCGTTCTCACCCCGCGCTCGTTACGATTCCCGTTTCGTAACAGCACCGTGTCGATACGACTCGCTCGCGAGAAATTTAACGCGGGCCCTGAACCCTGATAAAATCGGAGTCCGCCGGGCGACGGCGATTCCGCTCGACGGTAGACCATTTACTTACCGAAGCCTCCAAAATACCTGCTACGACGGTCTAGACGTCTTTAACCTTATAACAACGGACCAACAAACTTACAATTATACAATTGATGATGTTAAAAGCTACATAGCGATTCATATTTCTACGTACAGTATCAGATTAAACTTCACTGAACGCACACTCCAGAAAATATGCAGTTATCGGTGACAACCGACGACGCAGCATCGCTCCACCATCATTTTCGAGTCTCCATTCCCGAAGAAAACCAGAAAGGAGACGAGATCAATTTTTTGCGTTCGTACCCGTTTCCCCGCATTACTCATCGATCGATGACAGTGGCAGAGGAGCGGGCAAGAGGCAACGACACGGGCGCAGCACGGAATAACGAAGCCGTGGTCGGTGGGACTCGAAAAAGCGGGCACTAATAGGTCAATTACACCATTCACGACTTCTCGGTGCAACGGTGCCCTTTCCTCGCTTCGATCAGCATGCATCTCACGATTGTAGAACGTGTCCGGGGTGATGGCGGTGTGTGTGTGAGAGAGAGAGTGAGATAGAGAGGCGAGGGCACAGGAGGGTAGACGGTGGGTAACGCGTCGCTCGCGTCAGGAGGGTCTTTCGAGGATCTCGATCTGGTTGATCGCAGTCCGATTACACCGCTCGGCGGGCATCTCGAGAGCGTATCGAGGCCTGGTCGTAAGTGCGCGACTGGGTCGCACATACGTACGCGCACTCGTAGTCGCGCAATGCTTCGTGACGAAAAATGAAAAGCGAAGCTCTTGCGCTCCTTCGGTGCTCTTGTGCGTGTGTGCCGGTCGAGTGTGTCGGTGGTATGGGTCCGTTTAAAACACAGAGAGAGGCCAACGCGTGTGACAGGCGGGCAGGATCACACCTCGAGGCTTGAAGAGAGAGAGAGGGAGAGAGAAAGAGGGGGGTGGAAGAAAGAGAAGGGTGGGATTCGCCTATGGGGAGCGAGCTTGACGAGAGTGCCGTGGCCCGGTTCGAGCCCGTAATTGTAGAAGACAGACAGAATTTCTCGCCTAGCTAACAAAGACATGAAGGAACCCGCACTCGAGCGACCGCGCGTTCGACAAAGCAGCCCCCGTGTAATAAAGTAGGTCCGTGCACCCTCTTTGTCACTCCTCCTCATTCTTGCCACGATGTAGTAGGAAGCTAGGCGGTGTATAGTACAGAGAGCGGGGATCGTGGGAGAGAGACAGGGATGAATATCGAAGAACAGTCAGTCGACGAGACGACGTCGGAATGGAAGAGGATAAAGAAAGAGAGGACGAGGTCGATGAAAACGCGAGGAAGTGGAGGGAGAGAGAGAGAGAGAGAGAGAGAGAAAGAGGAAGAGGACTTGGTAAAGGCGTATGAGGTCGAGGAATATAGTGCTCGCGTATACATATAGGTGTATTCTCAAATCGAAAGTATTCTGGTACGGAGCTCCTGTGTGAAAAGAGATCTTTGCTTTCTCTCTCGTTCCTTCAGCCTCGATTATAACGACCGCACGGCGGATAGGGGGAGAGAGAAAGAGAGGGAGTGGATAAGGAGAACGAAGGTAAGAGAGAACCGGGTGTGACATCAATGGCTAATGCCCGCTCCAGAGGAAATATCCCGCTAACCGATGTTGACAAGCATTGCGACCGCGAGCAGAGCCGAGCTCCATGGGCCGTGCGGCGCGCCATTGAGAGGAATCCAGCGAGAAATGGGGAGGAAAGAGGGCCGGGAACATGGCTTATTGTTTTTTCCAGGTGTCGTCGTTGTGTCGGCTGTACGAAACCTCGGAACTTGGTCCCTCTTCTTCGTCCGCTGGAAATCCATAACGATGGATATGTGGAAAGAAAAGGAGAGGCACACACCTTTCGCGTGTCTAGAAGACTCGAAGCTTTTCTCTCTCTTTCTCTTTCTCCTCGCTGGCCATACTATCGTGTTACGCGCGTGAAATGCGCCACGCAGGACGAAAAGGACGACGAGGACGCGACGAAGAAGAGGGAGGCGCGGCGCAAAGTTGGTAGGCGTGTGATCGCGACCTCCTGGCACCTCCGTGCCGACCGACCACGGTCAGACCTAACCCGCAACCATCGAGCCGCTTCGACGGATCGTCCTACTCCGATGACCAATCGGCCTGACGCATCCTAACCGAAGGGAACCCGGTTGTCTCACGTTTCCCTCGACTCGCGTGCTCCTGTGTGCGTGTCTGACTTTTCTAGTCTTCATAGGTCCTCCATTAATCGTTCGCGGTCGCTGCTTCCGCTTTTCAAATTCTCGAGCTGCTCCAACACTACGAACGCACCTTTTTCATTCGATAGAATATGTGCTATTCTTATACTTTCGTATCGCGATGATTCTTATTTTTGGTTTTCTCGTATCGCTCTTCCTAGAACGACACACCCACTTCTCCGCGAAACTGCAAAACATCGTGACCTTTCGGACACGTCAGGCAGGTTACGGTAAACCCGCTCTCGACAGAGCTAAAAATGGCAATCTTGAATTGCCTTAATGCCGAGCAAATCGTCGCTGACTCGCAAAAAAGGCTGTAATTCAGAGAGAACGCGATATCCGACACATATTCGCGCGGACATTTTTGTCGTTTCCGAGCTCCGCATTCATTCTCGCGTCACTACCCGCCTGGAAACACTCGGAAATTTTCAACTCGGCGATAACGTCCGTTGCTTCAAAGCAAAACTCGACGTGGCAGCATAATTTTACGCAAACCAGCGTATTATTAAATTCCTGCGGCTTTCAATTTGCAACTGCCAGGATATATTTTAAACGTGTTAGGTATGTACTTAACCCCTTCGCATCCACTCTAAACTTCCAGTTGCTGTACTATGTAGCCAAACCAATTTGACATCGTTTTCAAAGTAATTACAAATTATTTCTTTTTTGAACGTATACAGTGTGGGTACGTACTTAGCAAGTGAGACAAGCGAGCAATCTTCGTTCCTAAATCGGAAGCACCTCTCGATCGCGAGAGTTTAAAGTTCACCGTTGATACGGAAATTAATTTTCTATTTCCTCGATTTCTAAGATACTTGTGTGCCGGCGGACGTTGTTATTAAAAGTTACTGTCGCGTCGGGGAAAGAAAACTTTCGTCTGTTTTCCCAGGATCGAATGCCAGACGACGGTGAAACGCGAGGGAAATGGTCAAAGAAGCTGTTCGCGGGTGGGACGGGCCGATCCGGGTTTGCGTCGTTGGAAAGTCATTAACGGGACTGCGAGACGTTCGACAGACAGTTTCCTTGAAAAGAGAGTACCGGCGCGGTGGCGGCGCGGCGACGCTCGTCCGGGTAAAACTTTAGCTGGGTTCGAAGTTCCTTCCGTCTCTCTTTCCATATTGATATGGAAATTCCTGGCAAAGGACGAAGTCTCCAACGGAGCCAGGAAATTGCGATTACTCTGGTCGGTCGCCGGCTTTCGCGATCAAACAGGTGTGCTGGCCGTGTAATTTCGCGTGGCAATTAGTCGGACGAATATAAGACGCTCGAGGAAATCGAAAGTTCATCGGAGAGCAAATAGATTCGAAACTGAACTGTGCTGGCATTGAATTTAAATTCCTTCGATGCCCTTTTCTTGGGCAGGATCGAATCCTGACGATCACTGCAAGCGATCCGAGGGGATCTCTCGTAAATTTTGAGGCAATGTTTCTTTCGAGGAAACGACTTTCCCGGATTTTCGGTACTTGGATAAGGTACGGCGAAGCAACGCGTCTGGTTCGTAATGTTACAAGACTCTGGAGACACGATGAGTTGCTCGAGAACGACGAGAACTATTTTGTCTTCGGTTTTATTGGCTGGCAACTCATTGCTGTCTTCCGGTTGGACGTGATATTTTATGTCGGAGGTATAAATATGATTACAGAGGGGTTACCAAGGGACGAATCTATGGAAAAATTATCATATCACAGTGTTAATATATTCGGCAACAGACAGGCTAGAAAAGGCTCTTCAATTTTTACGTCGAAAGAAGACAGAATAAAGTTCCTCGAGAAAGAGGGAAGACCATGAAGAGAGGAAAACCGAAGTGCTATCGGCAGATAGGTAGTCCATTGGGTCCATGTATCGACGTGCCTCCAAATAACTCTGAGCGATGATATCGGAGCTACAAATTACCAGGGGCGGGTGGGGGGTGAACCACGAACTCGTGGAGAAGAACCTCCTCTGTTTTCCAGTTCCTCCTTCGTGCGGTCCCTTCCTCCACCTCCCGGTCTTCTTACGCTTCTTTTTGATCTTGCTCTCGGTCCCAAGCTCTCCCTACAACGGTTTTTTCGGCCGTTTTTCGTGGCCAACTCATCCACCGTTTTCTCCGGAGAGACTCCGCATCGATTCATCAGCAGCGTTCGACGAAATTATAATAACAGTAATGATAAAAGCAGGATGCACCCCAGTGGCCGAGATCCACGATGGGAAAACGGGGTACGGCCAAGGGATGGGTCGCAGGATGGAATCACCTGTCGCCCGGGAACCATCGTAACTTCTCTCTCTCTCTCTCTCTCTCTCTGCTCGCTTCGTCTTCCTCCATTTCCAGTCCGCCTCCTCCTCGTCTTCTTTTTCTTCTTCTTCCTCTTCTTCTTCTACGTAGCAGACTCGCGAACGCTCGGCGTTCTTCGTTCAGTCATCAGCCATCGATAGGCTTTGTGATTGGATCCGAAGGGAGGCGGTAGTCCATTCTCCGGGTAAGAGCAAAACTTTATATTGCATTATAAATTGTCGGAGATCCATGGCTCTCGTCATAAATTCGTTAATCGTTTTCCCTCCGGTGTTTCGAGCCTCTTCTCTCTTTCTGCTATCATTTTATTTTCACTGTAACGCGACGACGAGATGTTTATGCGAGGCACGTGGTCCGGAATGGATGTTATTCGACGTATAATTTAATTATATTTTATCTAGGAGCCGATCAAATTTATCACCCCGAGAGAATTTATTTTCCTTACCGTAGTAAGTTGAGTATTAGGGTAACTTGGATGTAGCTTCCAGCGTTCCAGAATCGTAGTCCTGAGATGAACATGGACGCACACGTGCTGCTCGTTTAGGCCCAGCATTCCGGGTATAGCCAAGCGTAACAAACACGTGTTTACGGTACACTTGTAGCACGTGGAACTAAGCTACGCACCGTGGCGGCCACACAGCGGCCACAGATGAGGGAATCGCTCGTCAGGATACTCAGGATCAGCTGCCATGACATCGGTGCGTACGAGCCCTCTGGGGAACGTTAAACAGTCCGGCAAATATATATCACCGGTAATGTGTCGAGAACAGGATTCCCTAATATTCGTAGTAATTCCGGCATGCATATTCAACCCTTTGCTGAATGAACTCATTCAGTCCTACGATCATCAGATCTTCCTTGTTATTCCTAGTTCTGTAGAAGAAGAGGTGCATTTATATTTATTGTACCGAATGATCTTGTGAAATGATTATCTGTAAATGAATACCAGAAATAAATCTGTACAAGTACGGTGCAGTCGCAAACAGAACTCAAGGACAAGCACAAAATCTGGAATATCTAGATCTAGAAGTTCGATAAATTTAGTACTGTTAAAAAATAGTATACACGGAGCAGCAGGACGATTAAAATAATTTTCCATATGAAGGTTAGGGGGAGAGAGAGTACAGTTACGATGGTTGGTATCGGATGCAAGCGGGTCCATTGACCTGCGGGGAATTTCGAGAAGAAATCACGAGCGCGGGATGAGGCTGATTTTCGACGCGCTCAATGAGAGACCCTTTAATAATTAATGCGGAGGCGTTTGAAGTACGGCACACCCATCGGAACTCAATCAAGTTGGCTTGGAAAGGTAAGGGGCTTTACGGGAGGGAGCCGATGGAGACCGGCTTATCTCGAAACTCCCAGTCATCCTAATCAATAGTGTTGCCGGTGAACAAGATGACGCCGCGCCGCTCGCTTCGTCGTCGTCGTCGTCGTCCTCGTCGTCGTCTTCTGGCGTATAGATCGCAGTCGTTCAGGTTCGGTGTTTTCCGACATGGAGGTCGCGCGATCCGCAGCGACCACGGATCACCGTGTTACGCGTTAATTAAAACGACCGAGCAATTACCGGCGCACGGGGACGTCACCCACTTTGCAGATTATACTGTCTGTCACGCGGAGATTTTTACCATGAGATACGCTATCTAATCGACCGGCAGCTGTCGATACTTCGCTGTTCCGCTTTGATAATCAGCCAACAAGATCATTAATCTGGCGCAAGGTGTACCGGTCGGCTGGTAATTGGGTCTGGGCCGGTCTTATTGCGGCGAGATTTGGATTTAGATCGACGAGGGGACGTTTGTACACGCGGCGACATTTGATGACAATTCGTTCATTAGATTCGATAGCTTTCATCCCCTAACTGGAGACTGCGGTGTCGTTGGAATTAAAATTGCGTAGAGTGGAAATTTACATGCCCCAAATCGAAATTGTTTCATTGACAATGAACAAGGGGGAAATGAAATCGTAAAAATGGATAGTGTCATTTTTATTAAAAAATTTTACAACACTGTTTTTACCTAGAAGTAAAACCAATCACTGAGCAGTATTTCTCTATACAAAACGTTTTCAACAAATTGAAATAGAAAAATTATACCATTTAAGATAAAATGTACTCCACACAAACCTAGCATCGATATCACCGAAACCATGACGGCAATGCCCCATCAGCTGAACTGAATTAATCCACTCTGGCTACTTCCTCCTTACAGGGCAATTAACAATCTTCCATTCCCGTATGATATATGTGCCGACTAATATCATTAATTGAGAACAATTGGAATGAGCTAAGTACCAGAGTACAAATGGGACACAGCTAACAAAGCTCTAACAAGGTTCACCTACTGGAGCCTCGCAGGGTACGGTCTCGTAATGATAGAAGCAGCTCCATCGCGGGATCGGTCCGCAAGAATAGAAGCGACGCTATCGGTGTTCCAGGATCGTGGAAATCCCTTAACACGATCGGAAAGGACGTCCCGTTTCGACGAACGTTCCAGTTCGGCCGCAAACGAAGAGAACCGTGGTGCGGTGAGCCTTCAGCGATCGGAGCCGGCGGTCACCTCGACAACTTCATTAATGCTTCGACTATCGCGCTGCCAGGCGTCCACGACGGGAAATCAATCAGTTTCCACGTCTCGTTATCCGGTCCGCGGCACGAAACGAACTTCTCCGCCGACGAGGAGAGACGTACGAAAGGTAGGGAGGAATTCTTTGTCTTCGCGCACAAATTACTTGGCCGAAGGACGGTGCTCCTGTTCGATCGCGGACACGAGGAAGAAGAATGAGAAGCGGAGGACGAAGAGACGAAGGAGAGAACGCCGAGAGGAAGAGGACGAGAGAAAGAGAGAGAGAGAGAGAGAGACGGAGCCAGAAGGCAGGAGCAACAGAGGAGAGGGCCAAAGGAGAAAGAGGCGCATTCTCGACGGAGAGCCGATCCATCTCGCGGCCTCGTTAGGTACGTAACTGCACGAAGAACGAGAGACGGAGTGACCAGAAGAGAGAAGCCGAAGGAGTGAGAGAGAAAGAGAGAGAGGGAGAGAGAGAGAGAGTGTGTGTGTGTGTACCAATAGGTGGAAAGGGAAGGCGGGCCAGAAGGGTGAAACGGTGCCTCGAACTTCTCCCCGGCATCGTCTTTGCAACAAACAAATTGTCCGTCGTGCGGCGAAACACGCGGAAGTCCCTTTCGACGTGCCGTCAGGGCCCCTTTCGTCGAATTTCGTATGTACACGAAACGGCCGAGAAATCGAACTTCGGATCACGGAGGATCGATGAGGTGGACGACGAAAAAGGGAAGAAGAACGCCGGCTCGGGCTGGAATTCGAGCGTCTCCGAGTAAACGAAGCGGCCGGAGGTAAAATGAGAAGAAAAGCGCCCCTTCTCTCTCTCTCGCTGTGCCGCGGGCAGGAAGGAACCGTTTCGAGTTCATCCTTTGTGGCGTTTACAATGAATTCCGTGGGACTCGGCCTAGAACCGGGAAATGAGCGTTCTGTATCAATGGAGAAAATTAATATATTGTAGAAGATGGATGCCGAAAACGTCCTACAAAACCAGTACAGGAAAATTACAATTTCGGGTTCGATTTTATTCCCGAGAAGCCGAAGATGCCACTGCGAACCCTTGCTTGGAGGCAGCTAGACGCTCGGGAGCAGTGGAGGCTACTTCGTTGATGCTCTCATTGGCTGGTTACTCGCGACGATAATGTTTTTCTAGCTTTCATTAAGTATCTTCCATTTGTAAAGATGTTCGTTCGAAATCAAGAGCAATGGAACATTATTGAAGCTTTTATTCATATCTTCTATAGTCAAAGAAACCAATGTTCAGAATATTTTTTTGATATCAACACTTGACATTAACTTATAATGACTTCACTAGAACAGAGTGTACACAAGGTACCCCTTAGATTTTCTTCCCTAAATAATGGGAACCTCCCGCATGCTACGGAGTTTCAAAGTTAGGAATGCTCCCTATAGGTAGATATCAAGCCGCGAAATTATTGGGGGGAACAGAGAGAGCAATCTTGGAGCGAAACGGGCCGATACTGTAGACACAACATCTAAATTGGACTCCTCCCCTCAGAGGCCACCGACGAAAGCCGCGGCGGATGATCCCCTTCTCGATTCATCGTGGTCATAAGCGGCATCAACAACTCCCGAAACAAATGACATCCACGAGCGTCGAAGAAGAGGCGGCAGGCTAGGCGGGAGGATTTAAGAAGTCGACGAAAGGGAAGAGAAAGTATATACGTGTCGCCGCGATGGAGCCTGCGCCAGAGTAAGAGAGAGACCGGTGCTTTACCGCGTCGCAACCGCGTTATTGTCATTTGTCATTGTCCCTTATGTTAATGTTTGCCCGTGCCGGTCTGGTGGGGAGTTACTAATAGCGGTAATTAGCGCCGAGGAGCCAGCCACTCCGTATACATCACTTTCAACGGGCCACGTTGTGCTTCGGCTCTCGAGGAACTCCTCCTTTCTTTCCCCGGTCTGTCTCCGGTCTGTGCATTCGCGGCGAGCGAGGGGAAGCACGCTCGAGGATTTCGTGCGCGTTAGCGAATCATCGCGCGATCATTACGACGTAATCTGTCGGTTGCGAGAGAAAGAGAGAGAGAAAGATCGAAAGAGAGAAAGAGCGAGCGAGCGATGATTGTTGCAGGTCATCACGCGCAATCGATATCGGGGAAACGAAGATATTTTCGACGGATAGCCGGCTTAATAATTATTCAGGTGGCTCGGCCGCTTCATTTGCCGTGTTACATTCGTCCAGATCCGAGCGGCGCATCGCGGCTCAACCCGCCGACTCATGATTACCCGGAGCTAACGTCTACAAAAACATCCTCCGATACCGGGCCTCGTAACGGTCGGGTAATTAGTGGCCGCGTGGGAAGACCGATGCATCGGTGACCTTTTTTTTCTTCGCACTTCGACGCAAATAATGGCCTTTATGCAACAGGATTTCGTTCGTGTCCGCGTTGCTCGACGCGACGGTCTTCTAACCAGCGTTCTTCGATGTTCTAAATTCTAAAACGATCCAGTCGCCTAAAGGCTGCGCACTTTGATGTTTCGCAGTGTGCGTCGGAGCAGCTTCAAGCGTGACGCGGTGTAAATGAATCGTGGACTTTGTCTCACCGTTGCGCATTTTATCACGGTGAAAACGTCAAAGATTCAGGATAACTGAGTGCTCATCGTGTTATTTTATATACTTGTCTAACTTTGACTAACTAAGTTTCATCGGAATGCTTCTTTTCTTTTGAGACGCTGTTCTTGGCGTACGGAAAGTTCAGACATTTTAATTGAACGTAACAGTTAGAAGGTCTCGTCTTTTCATTACGGAGTATGTTTTAGCAAGCTTGATGCATTTAGAAAGTTCGATAGCTGAACTGGCCGAGACAACGTTTCATGTTACCAGCAATGCTTATGTCCGTTTTAGTTAACCAATAATCGAATGATTCATCGTCCAACGCGAGGAACCTCTCGCTGCCCCGAGACTTTAATATTCAATTATTTCGTAAGACATTTAACTATCGCGCGCGCGAGCATGTTTGGCTGGAACTCACGACGGACGCGCGCGAGTCAAATGACACACGACGTACGCGTCGAGGATAGACCCCATACTGTTTCCGAGGCATCGATTGCAAACGATGACCGGCAACAATTGTGTAATGTCGATCCCCGAGCAGCTGACCGATCTAATGAACGAACGATGATTCGTCGGCCTGGCGATCAACGAAAACCGTTTCGACGGATTTTCAGTCGGACGCAGCCGGTCCACGATTAAATTTGTATTCTCCCCCGCTGATTTCGGAACCTTCAATCTGCGGATCAGTTGGAAGATGACATCACTGATCTAAACATGTTAAGAATCGATCGCACAACTCTTTCAACAGACTCTAGTCCTATTCGTCGAAAAAAGAACAAAAACGTAGAAAAAATGTCGATCCCGCGACAGATTGATGTAAATAGCTGTGTAAATAGTTATATACATAATTAGAATTAAGTTAAGTTAACAAATACTGAATAAATAAATAAAAAAGCAAGAAAAAATAATAAAATATATTAAAAAAACATACAAAAAAGTATAAAAGTAATAAAATCCAAAAATATTTATAGACAAGAACTCGGGAGGCTTGACTCAATTTCGAAATGCGTGAGTTAACGTGACAAACGGTGTCCGCGAGTTTCAAAAGAAATTGAGACAGGTTTGTAGAGGGGCAACCCATTGGTTGTCCCGGGAGGTGGATGTTTTAGACTCTACCACCTTCCTTAACAAAAAAAAGTCCTATTCGTCGAAAGGGCATAGAATGTAAAAGAGGTTTGGTGGATTTTATACCATTTTACAACTTTATTCTCAGTCTGCTTTATGCTCAAGTCAAAGTCAACGTACTAGTTAACACTTTTAACTCCGAGCACAAAAGAACGTTTTCCCGGAGTTTCAGCTACTCTTCTCGTCTATCGTCTCGAGAATCTCGCGTTCATGGGTTTTTCAGCATCCTGGGGCGCATTTTACAAGACGTTCGGCTCAGATAAGATTCACCTCGCCATTTAACGCATCAGTCGTTGTTAACTAACTGGGGATCCGTCGGTGGGCTGTTTCGGTCCCATAAACGCGGCAACAAATGTATACGAATACGCATTCGGGAGACGTTTCCTTCGAAGCGGAAAATAAGCGTGACCGTGTAAGGTGCACGCCCGTTGTCAATTACCAAGGGTTTCCCTGCGAGCGAGCCTAGCCGTGCTCGCTAAATATGGCGCGATAATAGTAGCGCGCTGCTCTAATTATCATCGCGCCGGTTTATTGCGTGCGGCCGGGAACGGGAACGAGCACTGCCAGGACCCTCGGCCAAGGAATCCCGCGTGCTCCGCATATTTATCCACATCCTATTTTGCCACCGCGTTTACACCTGCTGCCTGCTAAGGTGCTCATTCGAGAAGAACCCCTTTGTTCCGTTTTTCTACTCTCTTTCTCTCGGGCCGCTCCCTTGCTTTCTCAGGGCGCCGCGCCGCGCCGACTTCCGCGTTGCTCCGCCAATATTTAGACTCCCATCGACCATCATTCATTACTCGGGCAACCATTTCATTCGGTTTTTACTCGCCATCTCTGTGAATTATACGCACGCTATCGACGTATACGTTGCAATGATAATAAGTGAGCTGTGCATCCAAGTTCATTAGATATTTCTAAAAATATTAGGTGCCTTAGAAAGTTCGCGTCGCGTTGTTTCAATCGATAGAGACAAACACAAAGTGGATCGAACGATATACTATTAAAAGCAGTACTTGCGGCAAGCTGTGACTGATGCTGCTGGCGTCAAAACAGTGTTCCTCCGCAGTGTAACGATCAATAAAAATATTTCAACCGGCTGTTATGCTTCAAGACTTGAAACCGGCACACCTTTCGCACTCCCTTAACAGTTAAGTGGTCCGTAAACGACCGGGATTGTTAGTTCGGCGAATCATGATTGGCCGTTTCATATACACCTCCCATCAGAGAGACTCTTGTTTTACTAGAAATTTTTTCCTCTGTGTGTCGCGGCATGACACCTCGCAATAACAAAAATGTGTTCGCTGGCACCGGTATAAGTTACCAGCATGATTGTGCAAGTATCCAATTCGGTGCTGTAAAATCAAACATGTTCAATCATTCCTCGCTCATTCGCGCGAGACTCGAAGCACATCTTCGCGTGATCGAAACGCTTGCGCGGTTGTAGTGATTGACACGCGTCTCTTGATGGTCCGTGGATCATTTTATACTTCTTGATCTGGAGATAAGTTTTAGAGATCGGTGAGTTGAGGTTTGAAAAAATTCATAGCCTTGAGTTTAGTGATTCCGCTACTCTGAAAGTTGATTCATGTACACTATTGTTACAATAGATCGTGATGGATTATGGGCTTAAATTTCTGCAAGTAAGTTTGTTTCGAGTAATACGGATTAACATTTTGTGTGCAATGTCGATCACATATGATTCCACGTTACAAATAAATTCATTTCTAACGCCGTAAAGTGCAGTGCATTACAGATCGGAGGAAAGGAGAATGTCGAATGCGGTAGTGCAATGTTCAAGTCCACATATCCGTAAGCCTCGTGCACAAACGCTGTATGATTACTGGTTGCCACTTTCATCTTCCGTCAAATGTCCCTTCATCTTCGGCCCCCACGCCGCATTATTTTTATGCGCGCATCGAATCCAGCTTCAAAGCGAACCGATGCAATTTCAACGGGGCGTTTCGTGGCGGATTCGAGGAGAAATCTTTGTTCGACTCTGGTGGCGAGGAAAAAATTGAAATTTTTGTTCCCGCGATTTCCGATGCTCGCCCAATGGGTCAGACGATGGCCCCTCGTAGCCAGATCAGTAAACAAGGTCGGCGCAATTATTACGAATGAAGTCGGTAGTAAAAATTCGGGTCCCTTCTCTCTCTCTTTCCCTGCTCGTAGTCTCCTCTTTTTCCATCCGGGATGGAATTTATGCCCGTTGGCATGGGGAGGCTCGCATTGGCTCTTCTCGCGCTCGCAAGTGGCGATTTTCGATCATTACGCCCGGTTAAGTGGATTTCGAGTACCCAAAATTCGGCGCATAACAAACAAACGATCGTTTTATGTATCTCTGCATTGTATCCGTCCGTTCTGCGAAACCGTACAACACTCCATCTCGCTCCCTTTGCACGCGATTCTTTCGATGTACAGTAATTTCGCGATCTATGACCGGGGATGCCTTTACGATCTATGACAAGAGCTTACCCATTCCACTGCCGACCAACGGCGTGCCGCGTCGCAGAGCGGCGATGATTGATCTAGGCTCGGGTATATCGGTGTGAGCACCACACATTGACTCGAATGAATCGAATTTTCAAGGCCTTTAATTTTCATTATTTTGTTATAGGACTTTCACTATCTTATTTCTGGTGTTTTTCTGATTACGACAATACGAAACACGATATAATTCCAACTGTATTTAGTGATTTAATCGACGATGAAAGTTTTACTTACAAGGAAGGACAGTGTCTTTGATCTATGCCGGCGACGGTGACTGTTCGCGTCTCTTTCTTTCCAACACGCTGTCCTTCCTTGTAAGTGAAACATTAATCGTCGATTAAGCCACTAAATAAAGTTGGAATTATATCGTGTTTGGTATTGTTGTAATCAGAAAAATGCCAGGAATAAGGTAGTAAAACTCCCATAGAAAAATATGTAATTAAATATTCTCTATGTTCGGCACTCATTTGAAGTCACGGCGCGATCCATTCCGAGAAAAAATAGCATACCCTTTACGATCTATGACATTTAAAATCCCCGTTTTCTGGTCATAGATTGAGAAATTACTGTATCACCGACGCGACGCGACGCGCGTATACTTTCGACTTTTCAATTGTTGGTTCAAGGCTGGCGATGTCAACGTTGGAACGATTTTTCTCGACTTCGAGAACAAAGATTCGTTTCTTTGTTGCTCGCGTCCTCTGACCCACGGCATCGTGAGTGATCGATGCACCGTACTGGATCCGACGCTCGAAGACGCTTGTAAGCTGTAAGAGCATTATAAGCCGAGAGTTGTGCAAACGGTCCGAAAAGAATGAGGATCGCGTGGGACGAGTGGTATGAATGAATAGCTAGACGGACACACGCATTATGTTGTGACACGCGTCCTTAAATGGTCGACACTTAACATCCTAATTGTTCCGTATCCTGCGAGTCGCGTTTCATGCATCTGCCGCGCAAGCCAGACAGACTTTTCGGAATTTGTCGACATCAGTCGTCAGTGACATTACTTACACTCCAGAATGTATTATATTTCAATGTCTAGCGAAATTATTTAAAGAGATTCGATAAGTCTGATGCATCAACGCATGGAATAATTGAATAACTGAATCTATTAACGAAGAAGCCTTCTAATATTTTCAATATTCAATTAATTACATTATGGAAAGATTTTTGAAGATGTTGTAAACCGATCGATATTCTCATGTACCCGTTTTATACAGGGTGTCCCAAAACTAGTGTAGGAGCGGAAAATGGGAGGTTCCTTGGGTCGTTTGAAGCGACATTTTCCTTTACAAAAATGGCGTCCACGGCTTTGTTTAGATTGATGCGCCAACTGACGCGCCAACTGTCAATTGGCCGAACGTGCCATTGCATGTGTTTTTCGTTAATAACTACTAAACGAAGTCGCGGACGCTATTTTTGTAAAGGAAAATGTTGCTTCAAATGACCCAAGGAACCTCCTATTTTCGACTCCTAGGGTAGTTTTGGGACACCCTGTATAGACAGAACTTAGTTTCGCACAAACGGAAGTACAAATCGATGTCTAATCGAAGAAATTCTATAAATCTAACATTAAGGTAAAAATGAAATTCAATTAACAAGAAAGCCTTACCATTTAAATGATCGCGTTACGAAAAGAATCTTAAAGAGTTTCTGAAAGATTTCCCAACCTCGCGTGCTCGATCGAAAATGGCTGCAGATGTTTAGCGGTACGAAGCGTTGTCGTTCTCTCGAACATTTTTCTAAGAGAACGGGGACGAGCGTCGTTCAACGTCTCTTTTCTTCAGTGGACGGGCAGATAAGGAGGAAGAGACGCGCAATATGACAGTCCCTTTATGTCCGTTGCGGCCTGAAAGTACTTAGTGGCTTGTATTTATGCGGCTCGTGTTATCTCTGTGGCCGGGAACCGGTTTCCATTGCAAAATGCACTATTTTTTGATAAGCGTATCGTGCGCACCTTTCAGCCCGTGGTCCAGCTGTCGCGTGAAAACTCGACGGAATTTCCTCCGTGGGTCCAGCTCGAAAGTCAGTCCGCGCGGCTACGACCGTGGTCGTTAAGTAAGACGGTTACATTGAGAGATGGCCAATGTAAATTGCGATGACGCATACATATGTGTCGCCGGGCCATGTAACAATATATCAACGTCAGCAAATTGTGATAAATAAAGTGCAATTGAAGATGGTGGCGGGCAGAGAACCGGGCGGAGGGACCCCGAGAGGTGCGCACCTTTGCTTTTCCATCGGCGGCTCCTCCGCTCGACGAATCCGCTCGAAAGACGAACCGATCGGACAATGGGCGGATCAGCCCCAGCCGCGGATCGATTAATCTTTCCGGGGATCGTAGATTCTTATTCAAGATCAATTTGCTCGTTGGCAAACGTAATTAACCATTCGAAAGATTAAACAAGTCTCATTGGTATCGCGGGATCTCGCTTTTCTTCGTGGATTTAACTCTTATGAATTATGTAATCGGCCGTGATTAACTTCGTTTGCCGCGTTACCGTGTGACCGAGTTGTGTTGATTATTCTACAAGGTTATGAAATAAAGTAATGCCAAGTATTTGTAGTACAGAGAATATGAAAACTCGGTATAGAGAGTTTATTAAGACAAACAAGAATAGAAACGAAGCTTCTCGCTCAAGTGCTTCGGTTCAACTGACTTTTGGGTAGAAAAACGTGTTCCGCGTATACCTACAAGACGGTCCCCTTGTTTTTTATTGGTGGCCGAGGGGTAGGAGTACCCAGGTATAAGGGATAGCGCTGCAGAGGAAACTTAATTTTTAGCAATCCTAAATACCAAATTTAACAAGTTGCTACTTTTCAATGATGTGTACAAAGTGTCCCATTTAAAGTTTCAGTGTTCAATGTTTTCAGATTTGTAATATAGTTGTTCCATCTAGAATAAAAGCGTATTTTTTGCGAAGCCTGTACAGTATAATTATTGGAAGCAACGTATTTACAATCGCGGTACACTCCGCGTTCGTTAGCTAATGAAGGCAACACACCGACAAACAGTTTCGACACTGGACGGTTAAGTGTGATAAATAACAAAAGCAAATGGAAAAACGCTCCAATTTGTTCAATTCTTCAACCGGAATATAAATGACGCTCGTCACGAGCACGCAATTACCGATGATTTCATTGGAACAATCAAACGTGCAATGAGACGAGTCGCGTTTTCACCGGAACAGTATTTTGTTAATGCCGTTCGATTCCTGTATACACGTTTCAATTCAACGACCCTTTCCTCTCATTTTTAGAAGATCTTTCAAAAAGGTTTTATGAATTACACAGCGTAGTACAGTCAATAGAGTATAACATAATTTCGGATGTTCACTGTCAATATGTTCATTGGATACATTAATAGAAGACTCATGGCCCTTGTTTAACCAACTTAATTTGAGAGACAAATGTTCTTGTCATTCGACACATTTTTAAGCAATTCTAAATGAACAGCCTGTTCTACACTTCGTTTCGTTAGCTGTGAAGGAATTTATAGTTATCTATTTATTATTCCTCCATATTCATTTTTTACCATTGTGTCAATTCAACAGGAATCAAATAAATTTAACTTTACAGATTCCTTTTTTGGGAATTCTTACGAACGATGCCTCACGTCGTTTACAGCTAATAGAACGAAGAGTAGAACGTGCTGTTCATTCAGAATCGGTTAAGAATGTGTCAGACGACAGGAACGTATGAGGGCTGAACAGTGAAAGTCCGATTGACATATTACCCCAAAGAGATGGGAGAAAGTTGTCGACGACTTGGCGAAGGTATCGGTGGTCCTGGTGACAAATCCGTCGCCATCCGGTATCGGCTATAGTAATTGGATAGTGGTCCAAGCTGGCCCATTTTCGGGGGCCAGTGTGTCGCCTTGATAACGGTAGACGGTCCCGCATCGGTCAATGTAAATAGGGGTCCGGTTAATTTTTAATTTTCAGCGATTCTTCACGGGCGTCGGCTGGTAAATACCTCGCTGACGAAACGGCGGGCTCATCGGGCTACGCGACGGGGCGCTGATGCCCTCGTGGAAGGACAACTAATGCCCTTCTTGACGTATCTTTTCAGAGGAGGGAATTAAAGCCCGGTGAAAGGGAGAGGAAGGGAAAAAACGTTGCTCCCGAACAGAGAGGGCCGAAGGAGGCCTTCAACCGAGACCCAATCGAGCCGATGGAGAAAAGAGGAACGCTGCCACCGGTGATAGAGTATCGATGCTGCGTGAAAGTGCATCGCTACACCACCGTAGGGCAGCGTTGAAGCAATAATAATCGGTGGAAAGAAGTTGGGTTTGGAAGGGTGCGGGGGCGAGGCGGATTCCGGCACTATCTACGTAATATATCGTGGGTTAATTAATCGTTTAATGAAACAGTAGTTAGCCGCGATGATTGTGATATTTTATTATTATCCCTCAGCGAGAAAGAGACTCGGCAGTCCGACGGCGGATCGAAGGACTGGCCCGAAGGATGGCCGTGAACGGAACGGTGAGGACGGTCCCAGATAGAGCGAGAGAGATCGAGAAGCAATTTACAAGGAAATCGGCGCTCGACCAACTCTCCGGACCCGGCGATTGTTCCTGGCCGGGGTATCAGGGGGTGGGAAGGATCGCAGATGGATTTTGTGTATTATCGCGGATGTTATTTATACAGCGTGAGAGGGGCTTGCTGCAATCAGACGCGATCGTTTGCGGCACCGTGGAATGTGAGAATTAAGCGAGAGCTTCCATCCGACACGCAAATGTCGCTGATACAGACTCGTTCGGCGAAAAATTGAGACTGCCAGAGCCGATATTGACTGTAACGCGACGGGGAACAAAGGATTGTCTGGCGTGATGTGGTGCAAAGTACTTACACCAACCTGTTGTGAACATCATCTTCACTTTAACCTGCATCGATGCTCGTCGTAAAGGCAATCGTTTCACATGTGTTTAAAATTTTCTATGTTATAATAGTTGCAGCACTTGTCATTAAATTTTATAAAATTTAATGTACTCTTAATTTTCTGTGAAATTACATGCTCTGTTTTCCAGCCACCGCATATATTTCTGCGGGACCATAGTTACAGCTCGTGCGCCTAGCGAACCATACAGTTGTTGGCATCTAGTACTCCACCGGTGTACCCAGAAACGGCGTTTACACGGTTCATTTTCACGAAGACGCAGAAACTCCAGGTCGACACGCGTGTGGTTCCGCGAAGCTACAGGAATTTGTGGCAAGTAAGCAGCCTTTGCCGGTTGTAATACAGGGAAGCGGTCAATGAAGCGTTTAATAACGATGATTCGGTGGTCGAGAGGTTGGCTCTATCTCCATCTAGTGCACCGCGTCGGTCTGCTCTCTCTTCGCAGCCGGTCTCCGTTTTCTCTCATTGTCCTTTTTCCTTGGACCTTTCTAACTCGCTTCTCCTTTCGGTAGGTGGGATATGTACTTCTTGTAGAGCGGGTGATTGATCGCTTAAAAAACTCTGCTCAGGACCAGAGGACTCCGCTGGCCGGTTCGTGCCGTTTCATCTTCTTCTGTTGCTCGGATTCGCTCGTTCCCCTTTCTCGTCTTGCTTCCTCCCTCGACCGTGTACCCCTTTCTCCTCTCTCCGGTCGTTCCCCGCCTATCGCTTCACCACCACGTTCTCCCGGCTTCTTGGTAGCAGCCTCGTATCGGCGCGGTGCTGCTTCTTTCATTATGCCATTTTTAATCAGCCCTACGAGCGGCTGCACGAGGAGCCAATGTCATTAGGTCCGTGCGCTCGCGCTCACCATCGCATCGGCCGTGTGTTGTCGAAGAGAGGCCAATACACCCTTTCGTCTTTGGCGAGCCAGTCATCGACGGGGCCCGCGGTGAATCGACCGAGATAAATCAATCGATATCGATACCCGCGTCACGGTGTCGATGCGTACCATATACGCGGCCGCGCGCGCTTCATTTCCATTGCATCGTCGAATTCCTGGACGAGACGACCCCTTCAGCTTCTCCCGTTCTACGCCCTCTAACTTCTTACTTCTCTTCTTCGCTACGAAACCTTTCTCTCGCTTTCTCGTTACCTGTTACTTTTTCCGGGCGCCGCGTCGCGTCGGTATAATCGCGAGCAGGCGATAATCGGTCCAGGTACGCGAGCATGTGTCCCGATTTGGTGACATGCTCGTCCGCACCGTAAGAAACGGAATAATTAATATGCCGAATTTTTTCCGCGTGTCCACGGGAATCGTTAGCAATTAGGGCCGCGCGAACACCGGTCGACAGTTTATGGATCTGCTCCGGTTTCGGCCGCAACCGGAGCCCGGACTCCGCGAAATGATAACTTTATATTCGGCCGCGGAGACATACCCACGGCGATCAATATCTGCTGCTTCTTGCCGAAACGAATCTATATTCATTAGGTCGAAGAAGTAGGCCCCCACTCGGCGTCGTTCCATCGACGTCGTCGAGCTGTTACTTTTTCTGACGTTGATCTGTGGACCGATCGTCTCCTCTCGTGCCTTTTTTTCTCCCATCCTGGATGGTATCGGCGCACACCACAGTTCCCCCACCCCTCTCATTCGTGTTCCAGTCGCTTATTCGCCACCGGTACGAAATCCACGCGCAAAATAGCGACACGTAATAACCGGAGTTCCAGGTTATTAACGACGCGAAAAAAAGAGCGGCAAGAATGATCTCCTCTCCGCTCGGCTCGGCACCGCTCCGCTTCGCACGCCTTAAGTGCGCGCGCGGTATCTTCGGGGCGAAGACTAATTTCCAGCTATCGATACCTGTTGCTCTTTGCAGCGCGAAGTCGTTAAGCACTTGCGTATTGACAAATGCCTTCGTTGCCCGGGCCGAGCGGCGCGCCGCTCGGTCCTGTTATCGCGTTCGAAATTGCGCCGCATTGTTCTCTCTCCCAGCCGCGTTTCCGTTTTTCTATTTAACGAGACACGGCCGACCGGTGGCGGTGGCTGTGCAACGCGTAACAATCGCACCGCCAAATACGGCTCGACGTGTCGACTGCCGGCATTAGGATCACTGGCTGCGGATTTGCGTAAGGCTCGCTGCAAGGGGAGGCGTGAAACCGATTTTTAGACTGTTAAACTATTTTTCTCCCACGCGAAGATATTTATTGTCCGAACACTAGTTACTTTGCGGCTTTTCTTGGCAGCCGTGTGTGATCGATGGGCTTTCCGTCTCGTGTGACGGCCTGTGACGTGCAATCGTTATTGTCTGTCGGTTTGAAGGAATTATTTGATCTAGTTAGAAGTGTCTTTGTATTGGGTAGAATGTTTGTGCATCTTAAAATTGCTTAAAAAATTTCAATTGAGTATGAAAAATCAAAATGGTATAGGGTGTAAAAAAATGTTTGGTCCTGGCTGCCATAGGCGTATTCTATATCTTCGGATCGGTGAAGATCCGTGAAAAAGAGTTGTCGCAAAATTGTCCTTGACCTTGAATTTTAGGGGCAAATTTTTGTATTTTATTCTACGCATCACGGGGACAAAAAGTGACAAGGGAACGATGGGTCAGAACTCAACTCACTCATGGTTCTCTTCGCAGTTTTTGTCCCCATAATGCGGAGAATAAAATACAATAATACAAAAATTTTCCCTTCAAATGTAAGGTGAAGGACAATTTTGCGGCAACTTTTTTCACAGATCTTCACCGATCTGAAGACGTAGAATATGCCTATATCAGCCAGGACCAAACATTTTTTTACACCCTGTACAAGAGCAGAACGATCGCCCATTGCTTCGAAGAGGTGCATTCGGAGAATGTCTCGTAAAAAATGTATAGTTATAAATGGGAATCGGGTATTCTTCTAGATGTGCATCGCGATAAAATCGTCGCGTCGCTGTGTTTCTCGGTTCGTCGGTGGTTCCGTGAAAAAATGAACGCAGAAAGACATTAACAAACCTTGCGTCTCCGAGAGGGAGAAATTGGCCGGCGAAGATAACTCGGCCTGGCCGAGACAAATTTCTAGCCATCGATATCCGTTCCGGCGGGGACTACCAAATCTACATTCATTAAGTGGAAGCGGCCACGATTTCCCCTTATACGCTTCTGCCATCGGTTCTCCGGAGACACGCACACACGCGTGTCCCCCTAAAAGCGCGTAAACTGGCGCGGTTGGCGAGTGATAAATGCCGGAGAGAAGAGGATTCGCACGCCGCGAACTCTGTCGTTCTCTCTCGCTCTCCTTCGAGCCTTTTTCGCTTGCTCGTTCGCGTCAACTCGCTCGTTACCTTCTGCAACGCGTCTATACGATAGTGTGGATGTGCGCAAGTGTGCGCACGCACACCGAGCGAGCGCATATTTAAACGCGAGTGGCGTATCGCTTGTTGGAAAAGAAAAACCTCGCGCGATGTTATACGGTATAAGTGCGCGCGCGCAAGCGGTTACCAGCTCACGTATACATGTTCCGAACGACGCGCTCCTCTCGCTCACGCATGCGTTCACGATGCACGAGCCTCATCCTTCTTGCGAGCTACTGACGCACCAATAAGAGCGCGCGTTTCAGTTGTAATTAGGGAGAATGTAAATCAAAGTCGTGGCCGCTCCTCTCGGGCCGAAACTGCCCCGCGGCTCCGATCCTCTTTGTCTTACCGAACTGCTTTTCGGCTCCACCGGACGCTATTCGTCCCCCTGACACGCCTGCATCACCGGCGCGGGAAATCTTTTCAAATCAAACATTTGGATCCGCATTTGGAAAACATTTCTTAAAATCGAGGTAGCTTGTTCGACGAAATGAAAATGGACACTTTCGAGGCACGAATTCGGACACAGCAACCACTTGCGCTATAATCATGACTGTAGGTCTAGAAATGCGGTTTGAACGCGGGCGAATCACGAGGTCCGGAGATACCCTACAAATTTGATCGTACTCTTTTGTCGACTTATTGATTCGAAGCTAGTTTCCGTTTAGAGTCTGGTTGCGTGAATTCGAGCGATTCGCTGGCCGCCGGCTTTTCTGCGTGCACGGGGAGAGTGGAACGCGAGCAAACACCAGCGGAGAGGTTTCAGCCATACGTGTTGCGTTTCGCGGTTCGGGAGCCGTGTCGCGGTGCGTGAAATGTATCATTGCACTCCGCGTGCATTCGTACAGTCCACCGGTTGTGCACTTAGCTCGAAACCGACGGCTATTTGCACGGGTACAGACGTCCGCAAAGCTCGACGTCCGCGTTCGAGTCCGAGCATTAGTTAGCCCAGTGTCCGTCCGGCTTCCAGGTGTCCGACCAGTTAAATGTTAATTTCGCGGCCGCGCTCAAACTTGCTCAATTAGGGAGTCCAGCGCGCCCCCGTATGCACGACTTCATTTCGCGGGGACTTAGGCTGTTTGCCCGGAGTTGTCCGCAGAGTTCGAGTTCTCGGGGCTTGAACGACCACGGCATGGCATTGCACGGCACGGCGAGGCAGAGGGCTGCGCCGGGTCGAAGGTGAGACGCAGCGGATACGATCGATGCGCGTCAAAGATAGCCCGCATTACCCTGCGCGGTACTATTAAAGGGTATTAACGGGTATAGAAACGGCAGACGCCGCAGCGCGAAACCGGACAGCCGCATAACAGGACTTGATGTTCGGGTCAGGCATCGATCAACTCTTCATCGGCGAACCTGTCGAGCTACAATCGACTCTGGAACTCCATTCGCGGCGTTCGGTCAAAGATACGGTCGACCAGGTGGTTGGTTGCGTTGCGGTAATCATAAAATAGCCGAGGAGAAAAGATCGTGCGAGAAAGAGGATCGATCGGCTCCTCGAGAAGACTCGGCGGTTGACTCTGCTCGAGAGTGCTCCTCCCCAAAAACTTGAAGTACCTCTCCGTAAAGTGACCTTCACAGGCGAGTTGGGTAAGCGACAAAGAAAGAAGTGACCGCAGCTTTTCTATCGAAGGACCGCTCTATTTAACCGTGGGACACGACTATCTATAGATCGCTACGAACAAAACCAGGGGGACAACGCGAGCTGTCGGCGTACCCGGACCAGACTCTGGCCCGCTGTCCGCCGCTTCTCGCCCAGACTATCCGTGCGAAAGTGTCACTTTCGTGCCGGCGATAAACATGTGCAGGAGTCGGCCGAACAGGACAGACGAATGGAAACCATTCTCGCGTCCTGATGCAAAAGAACGACTAAGAAAACGTCGGTAGCCACCTTTCTGCCCGAGGGAAAAGAGCCCGGAAGAGGGGAGGGAGACGAGGGCCCCCGGAGGACAGGAAGAAGAAGTCCTCCGGAGATTTGGAGGCGCAAGAGGGCCCGGAGAACCCGCTCGCTCTGTTCGCGCGAGCAAGCGAGCGAGCGAACGTTCGAGCCTGGTTCGTGAAGCGCGCATACCTACCCGCGGAATGCGCATCCACAGAAAACGAGGGGAACAGCTATTGTCTTGTCAGCGGGAGCCGCTAAATCTGCCCGCGGATCTCCTCACGATCGTACCTGCCTCTCTCCGCTATACCTTCTTCGCCTACCTCCTTCGATTTTGCCTTTTTGTCCCCTCTCGTCGTCCCTCTTTGCTCGTTCTCGCCGCGTCATTTTGTTGCCTCGCTTCTCCTCGCCGGTGGATTTTCGTCGTTCAAGGTCACTCGCCCTGTGTTACATCCCCTCCGATCACTCCTATATATGTTTCAGACAGCTCGAAGAAACGTAAGCTGTTATCATAATGACTTTTATACCACAATTTTCCAGGAGCGTACGATGATTCAACTATAGTAACCCTCGACAAGGTCCGTAGGATGATTGACCAGAAAAGACGTTGACTACAGGAAATGACAGATGTCTTCCACGACAAGATCCAGCGAAATCCAGCTCCCACCTTCCCCAAGAATCTCACCGCAGCTCGCGCAAAAACTGCTTCGGCCAATAAAGCAATTTGCACCTCACGATGTCCGTGTAGCGAAGAATTAGCAGCGATCGTGGTCGAACGCTCGTGGGTTCGTTTACAAAGTAATGAAGCGTTCCAGGCTACACGCGTCTATTACTCGGGGAACGTGTAAATAACGTCGTTAGTCGCGTCGGGATTAAACGTTTACGTACTAAATAGTTCGTTTCTCGAGGAAACGTTCTTGTCGCGGTCGTAAAAATCCGTCATTCGGCCCGGAGGCGACGCTAACAAGGGACGGAGCGGCCTATGAAACTTTCGAGAGGAGCGATCCGCGCGTACGTCGAGATTCACTCACGCGTACGCGCATACACGTACACAGGCACCAGGTTTGCGGGCGATATTGCTCGGCAACGGAGTGTCAACGGAGGCCCTAGGAATCCGAATGCAGCGATCGACACTGGACAAAAGTTTATAGCCGGCTCGATTCTACGCAAGATTGCCAGCCCCACGGGATAATCGCCGGGTACGCGGGGACGTTTCGCGAATATTTACAGACGATAGCGGTTTAATGATCCCTGGGGTTGGCGCGAGGAAAATGTCGCGAACGTACGCCGCGTGTAAAGTTATTATACCCGGTTTTACGCCTGCTCGAGATATAAAGGCCGGCCACTAACGTGCTTCTCGGGGCGTAAAGGAAATATTGAAACACAGTAGGAGAGTCCGTAACGACGAGAGCCCATGGTCTGGCAGGCTTTACCGTCCGTCGGATTAGCTCGTTGCCTGTCAGTGTTTTAGGCGCGGGGATATATCAGTCAACGCTACTACGTCGCTTATTGGACGCGTGTTCGCCGTGAAATTCCACGAGGACGCCACATCGTAACGCGATACGACGAGAAATCCCTCGACGAAACTTCGAAACTCTGATCCGAAACACACCATACCTCTTAGACAGCGTATTTGCCAAGTTATGACTTTTTACATGTTCGTTGACAGTTGTCGCGACGCGCCTGTCCAATGGCTACGTAGAGCGAGCGCTGGTAATGTTTTCTCTTGCTTGCTAATGCTTTCAGTGCGCTGATAATGAGATTGAAGTTGTGTTGGAATCTCATCAACCCTTCTCGGCAACCGGGGATCTAAGAACCTTCACATTCATTCCATTTTCAGCAATAATCGTGTACGCTGTTGCATCGATATCTAATTGTCACAGATATAATTTTTGCAACAAATTTAAAATGCTAAAAGCATGATTAGAGAGATGCTCGAGATGGTACGAAAATCTTGGCTAAGGATTTATCTTCACGGAAACAGCAAGAGTAACGAAGTTCCTTCGCTACAATGACATCGACTGCACATTTAGGACAACGAATGGACACTTGGCATCGGAAATGTTACAGTTTATCTTGCGAAAGAAGAAATCTGAAGTACTTGCACCGAAACTCACAGAGTAACCATCCACCCCATCATCGGGATGTTAGAAACTTGGTGCGAGTGGGATGGACTCAGCGTGAGTCCCTTTGGAAAGGAGAGTATACTGCTAGCGCCAGACACAATATCTCTCTCGTTGATTTTTCCGGGGCGAGGAAGGAGTACCCTAACGATTTCTTCGGTTTAACGACCACGGCATTTATCAGCCAGGCCTGTGTTACGGCCAGGCTAACTAACAACGCTCGTTCGGGAACAACGCCTTTTCCCGTCTAATACATCTAATGCTCGCCGTAGCCCGTCGCTTCCGGCAGGCTCCTCCTTCAACGCCAATCGCATTTGCAACTTGCTTACAGGGGATCGAGCGTGTATCGATCGATCGCGAGGGCCCGCAGCGATCAGTTACCCTGACAAAGCTCGAATGGAAACGTCCAGGGGGAGAAGGGACGTCGGCCGGGACACGTCGGCTGGGAGACGAAGAAGAAGAGACCCCGACGAAGAACCAGGGGACACGGCGACGAGACGACTGTCCCGTGGCAAAGTCCCTGGATCGGTTCGAGCTTCACTCCGCTCTGCTCCGCTCCGCTTGCGCTTGGTGCGGAGAAGAGTATTCTTCGCCGTGGGGACGTGCACCGTGGCGATCGTGGAACGTCTAATAGGGGCCCTGATACCTTCGTCACGGATGTATCGGTGCATCGAGAAGGTATCGATCTTGTGCTCCATATGCCATCGCCGGGGAGTATTATCGTATGTACGCCGTCAGGGGACGGGTCCGCAACGGCAACGTGACCGTTGTCTTGCCTGCCCACGCCTCGGACAACGGACAGGCCCGAGAGAGAGGAGAGCCTCTCTTTCCCTTTCGTCCATTCTTCTGTCGACTGTCTGCCAGGCCGTTCGTGATCCGCCTGACGCGATGCGCCGAGGCCCTACACACAAGGGCTATATTAATTTCTCTTCCGAGCATTGATGAATGTCAAGGTCCCGCGCCGAGGAACGAACCCAAGCCGAGGTGGCTCGAGGTGAGCTGAATCGCGTGCCAGCCAGGTATTCCAGTCACAGAGACAAGCACCGTGAAATACGCGACCCGCTACGAAAGCTCCGCATCGCTCCGCGCCGCGTATCCTACTCTGCCAGTTTTCTTTCGCATGCAGATTTTCAAGCGATACGCGCGGCCCGCTATTAAATACAAACGGTTCCAAGGTCGGCCGTTTTCCTGACGACAATGGCGCGAGTGAAATAACTCCGTTTCAATGGACCGTGAAAATACCGATCTTACGGCCGCGGAACGCGTCGCGCGTCCGGATCGCTCGCCAACGTGATGCACATCCGCAAACAACGACGCTATTTTTCCTTTTGCTTGATAATTTAACGGGCACACGTGAGTTGCGCTACCAATGGAAGCTCGGCACTTTACAGTTCTGGGTGCAGACGTTTTCAATGTGAAGATGTATTGTGTGAAAAATTCGGAGGTACCATCAATACAGCGTATACCGGGTATTTTACCTAACTTGACCTCCTCAAATATATCTCTTATTTTGTATGATAGGAAAAATGTCAGGGGGAGAGAATATTCTGTTCGAAGGCGCCAATATGGTGGTGGGCCGAATTTTTTTCGAGATTTCATTGGTATCGTATTTTTTTAATAGGACTATTTCCACTGTAACAGTCTTATAGCTTATAAAAAAACGAATTCAACGAGGTGCAATGTGTTGACCTTCACGCGACCTTTATCGAGGAAATTATGAAATATTTGTCAGTAACTTCAGTACGCGTTCAGGGAGGTAAATGAAGGAATCTTCTGCTAAGATTATCGCTTTGATAATACTGCTTGTAAACGTCAACCGATAAAAGAAGAGTACGAATGTCTGTTTGCAAGCACCAGGGATAATTACACGGTACACTGTTTCAAAGACCGTCCCCGAACGCGTACTGAAGTTACTGACAAATATTTCATAATTTCCTCGATAAAGGTCACGTGAAGGTCAACATATTGCACCTCGTTGGATTCGATTTCTCATACGCTATGAGACTGCTATAGTGAAAATATGCAGTCCCATTTTTAAAAATACGATGACCCTGAAATTTCGAAAAAACTGACCTTAAGAAAAAAAATTCGGCCTATCACCGTATTGGCGTCTTCGGCCAGAATATTTTCTACCCCTGACATTTTTTGTATCATACAAAATGCGCGATTTATTTAAGGTAGTCATGTTAGGTGAAATACCCTGTATACAGGGTGAGTCCGCAGAAACAGAACATGCATCGGATGGAACTTGCATGGTTTCGAGGGGGCATTAATCTGATGTTAGTAGTTTTTTTGTAGGTGGACGCATAAAGGACATATGAAGGTTAACTTCATTTTTTAAAATGGAATGAGGTATTTTTTAACTTCCCGATTCATAGGGAAGTTACTGTTTGATACTGATGATATTTGTATGTTTGAGTTATTTAAATTGAAATATCTCCTGAACTACTAACTTTCCGACATACATAGGTTAGTACTTTTTTATAACGAATGTCCAGCTGCATCGATTGATGTATTAAAAAATACCTTATTCCATTTAAAAAAATGAAGTTGACCTTCATATGTCCTTTACGCGTCCACTTACAAAAAAGCTACTAACATCAGATTAATACCCCCTCGAAACCATGCAAGTTCCATGTGATGCATCTCTTCCTAACACCAGTAGCAGCCGCGTTGTTCAGGTGTTCTGTTTCTGCGGACTCACCCTGTATAACGCCTATGAAGAGTCAGAAGCAGAAGTTCTACAAAGTGTATAACAGACAGACTGATTTAAGCACTTTTCACTTCTCTACGCAATTGTAGAATCGTTTCCAATCTACGTGCAATATCATGCCGCCGTTTTCTAGAGGCCGACCAAACTCAGTCGCAGTATTTCAAGTTGTACGAATCGATAGGCTTTGTGTTTCAAAAAAAATTGCCACTCGAGTCTACCGGATTTCGAAAAGCAAAAGCATGCGTTGGAAAAAGGAAGGGTGAAAACTCGGCACAGTGGATCGTCGGCGATCGTTGCTCGTTTCAGCTGTTACGGCTTCGTTGAACAGGGCCAGTATCGCTGATTAACGTTAATTAATAGGATATTACGTTTCGCTGGGAAAACACAAATGCCGGTCGATCGCTCGGTGCACGGACGCGATTAGCCCGTCGGTCGAGTATCATGTCGATGAATAGGATTCCAGACACAGCTAGAACTGCTCGGCTAGGAGTTCGAGCGTTATTAAGAGCCTGCCAAAGAATATTGAAACTGGTCCATGCGCTCGGAATCGAAACCCCGTGATTACGAACTGGGACGAGCAATTATACGGCTGTTTTTCATCGGGGTCCCTCTGGTTCTCGTTCAACACGGTCCGATTATTAAGACCGTCTGGCGGGCTGGCGAAGAGAATGCCAGCTGAACAGTTGTTGAATCGACGATTACGACACCTTATTCACTTCCACTTCGTTTCGCCGGTCGATCCCCGGTAATTTCTATTAATCCGACCGTGTTGTTTTTTCCAGGCTGGTTAGTATCATTTAATGATTAACGTAGCGCGGGAAATTACTTAATAAGGTATCGCGGGCTCGTGGGATTGCTCCGGGTCGGCACGGTTTCATTGCCTCACGCTCGAAAGTACTCGCGAGCCTTTACCGATATCTTAACGGGTTTGCAACCGCGTATCTTGCCACTGTGCTACAATGTTAGACGATACGTTCCCAGACCTCCTCGTATCTGGCAGAAACGATTGCGCAAAGAAACGTTGATAATAGTATAATTGTTACAAAACGAGCTAATGGGGTACTGAATACTGTAAATTGTATGTTTTACGATTTCTTCCAGTGAAAATCTACTTTAAATCAATCATCTTACAGCAACCCTTGAACACGGATTCAATCCTGTTAACTGCGAGGAGAGCTTAGCGTTCTTATAATTGGACTTTTTGCGAAAGTTTACGATCACTTAAGCCTTTTAACTAGTTTCGTTCGCGCGATTTGCGAAGCGTTTTACGTGCAGATGGAAATAAATAGTTACCTTCGTTCTTCTGAAAATAAACCTTCTTGCACTTACGCGTTTCGTTCAATAAGATTTCTTTGAACATTTTTATAGAAAGAATCGTTACCTATCATTCTGTGAGCCATAGAATCGTTCTTCTTTTTGTCTTTTACAACTTCCATTCGCATAAAAACTTCTAATGTGACGAAATTTATTTAAAAAGTTCTTAAATGGAGCATCTTAAAAAGTTCCATAGCTCTTTCGATCTCTGTTCTCTTTCTTGAAACTAAATTAGAACAACGTATTTCATTTCGGATCGGATCTAACAATAGCCGCCATTTTATGCGTACTTCTCTCCGGGTAACTCGGCCATCGCGTCTAACCAGTTTCCCTGCTAACCTAACCGAGTCCGTGGCACGGGATCGTATCTCATCTACATGCATGCGTGTGCGGACTGAATTCCGTCACGTCAATAAAGACGAACTGCACGGTAACGCGCAATATTCGAGTCTAATTGCAGCCGTAAAACGTACTCTTGAAATTTCATATCGTCGTGAACGCATTAAGATCCCCGTTCGCCGGTAATAAACGGCGACGAAAGGGTCGAGGGTTCCTACAAAAGTCGAGCACGAGGCACGCGAAAGGGACTGATTACGATGTGCAGGCTTCTTTTCGGAGCCGAGTCTGGTTTCACGCTTAGAATAAGTTAACTTTTTCCGCGGCTCCCTGTCAGAAGGTAACAGAGAAGAGAGGAGAGCCGGTCCGCGCCACGGACTCGTCGGATGAGTTACGGCCAATCGTTTCGGGGCTCCTCGCCGCACCCGTTAATGGTGGAGTGTGCCAAACTGATTTTTTGCCTCAGCCCCTCTTTCCTCTTGAACCGCGTTTTCATCTTGTTCGCAGATTTAACCTCGGAAACGCAAGAAACCGAGACAGCAAATGTGTTTCGGACGCGTAATACAGAAAGCCTTAAATTTGTTACGCTTTGAATTCCTAGCGGGAAAACTTCGGGCGGCTTTAAGAGGGTAGGGTACCCACGTGACCATGGTATTTTTCATTCTGACCAACCTCAGCGTGGAAAACCAATTTGGCAACAGTGATGAACATACATCTGTATCAATCTAACACTTCAATTTCGCTATAATTACAGGTTTTTTCTTTTAATCATTATCTTTATTGCTATTAATGGATCCGAGTGGCTTCATGACCTTTACACTTTTCTTGTTACCAATCTACGCTGATAGTTCACCTGAGTTCACCTGACTAAACGCCATCTCGTCTAAGTAGCTGAACTAAAATGGCTTCTACTCACCCTTCATGAACATAATCTGGGGAACAATTGAATGCGATCACGCGGGAACGTTTCACGTTCTCTTACGATTATATTTTGAGCTGAGTGAGGGCTCATTCGAAAGAGGAAGGTGATACGCAGTGTGGTCTTCTCGATTTTTTCGCGAGAAAAATATTTTTGTGCACGAAAAATACATTAAAATCTCAGCAATTTTTCATCATAGCCCGCTCTGCTCATAATTTAAGTCGAAAAAATCATTTTGTATTAGAAGAATACATTAGAATCTGCGGAATTTTTCTTCATTTGTTTTCCCTACTTTGGACACTCATATTATTAGATATAAACATAATCTATCTAAATCATGAGCAGAGCGGGCTATGATGAACCTTCCTCTTTAGAATAAGCCCACACACAGCTCAGAATATGCTAATATGAGGACAAAAAATGGTTTCCCGCAAACACTGATTTCATCAACAAAACGGTGTTTCATATTATTACATATAAACATAATCTTGTTAAATCATGAGCAGAGCGGGCTATGATGAACCTTCCTCTTTAGAACAAGCCGTCACACAGCTCGTAACATGCTTGTACAAAAACAAAAAATGGTTTCCCGTAAACAAGGTTTTCACTTGTTTTTCTAGTAATATTCTAGTAATATGCTAGTCATATCCATGGGTCTGGTACCCCCTTAAATTCTTAACGGTAAGAGTTTGGGACGCTTTGAGTTTTATGCGCCGATAAATCGGCACGCTTTAAATTTCGGGAACTTTGAATTCTTAGCTGCTAGAGTTCGTGGTGCTTTGAATTCTAAGCACCGAAAAGACGACGCGCTGTGAATTCTGACCGTAAAAAATTTGATGCGCTTTGAATTCTGAGCGCCAAAAATTCGGTGTACTTTAATTTATGAGCGTGAAGAATTCAGAACGCTCTGAGTTCTGAGCATTAAGAATTTAGAGCGCTTTAAATCTAGCGGGCTTTTTTGGTGCATTTTGAATTCGGAGCGCCTAGAATCTATTTTCCGTCGATCTGCGTTCTCGTCTTGTTTGCAAATTTACTTTCAGAAGCACAAGTCACTAACAGACCATAAATATTTTCGACAGATAATACTGGGAGCACGCTCGATTCTACTTCATTTTTAATCGGAAAACAGTCCGAGCTTATTGTGCGTCGAGTTGAAAATGGCCCGACCTCAGTAGACTTTAAATGATGCATGATGTGATGGAAAACAATACAAATTCTCGGAGCTCCGGGTTTAAAATGCTCTGAATTAAATATTCTTTTAAATGCGTTTTAAATATAAAACGTTCCGAGTTGAAAACGCTTTGGATTCGAAGCACGAACACTCCAATTTGAAAACAAATTCTCCGAGCATTCCATTTGGAACGCTTTAAAATTCACATTATCGCATTCGGTACACTTGGAACTTAATATATATCAACGGGGGACATCTGAAGGAATCAAGGATTTGAAAATACCCAGGTTTCCGATCCAAAAACGTTCCAGTTTACAAAATCTCCACGATTGATCTCTCAGGATGGTTGGAAAGCTCGAGTTAAAACCGCTTTCCGTCCGAGAGCGGTTCGATTTCGAAGGTCTCCGGATTCGAAATTCATCGTGCTCCATGTCGCATTGAAATTACCATACGTATCAGATGGAAGCCAGCCAAGTGCAGATTTCCCAGCGGAAATAACTCGAGGGAAACGGCGTCTGCTGGAAGAATCAGAAGAAACCGAATGGCGCGTATGCAGATTATATCGTCTGGCTTACTTGTCGCCAGCGTTACCGGTAACGGACTCGTATACTTAACCCGAACCTCTTGTACGTACATTGTACGGAATCGGTTCTCTCTCTTTTTCTCTGTGTTTCAACGTGAAAAGACTGGGGCCTCGGTGTGTTCGAGCACTCGGCCGAGCCGTCGGGAACGCGACGTGTACCGGATCTCAGCGCGCGTCGACGTAGGTGCACGAACGTGAAAGGGGATGTTGAGAGAATGCTTTGAGCCGTGGTTAATGATACGCGATGATACGCGGCATTCGTCACTGTCCGATGTCCGGCTTGATTGCCGCTACTGTTCTCTATCCTTTATCTTTCGCGGCCTCGTAACCGCCAGCGTGTATACGCTGCTACGGTTAAATACGTCCACGTGCATACACACGCGCGCAGGTCCAGCCCGACAGACCGTAATGCGGCCCGAGATCCACGGAGGAATTCGAGTCTGGGAAGAACACCGGGAGAAACTTTATGAAATGCTCTGATACTAATTTACATTCGAATGCAACGCGTGAGTTGCTCTGTCTCCAGAGTTAATAGAGTGGCGTGGTCTCCTTGGAACATGCTCGCCAGAGACGCGCGCTCAGGTTTATTTATTTCAATCGAAGGATTTTCAAATTGATGACCCTCGGGGCGAGAGCGATTTCACCGTGGAATGCCCAGGATTCAATGCGTTTCGAATCCCAAGGACTTTAACCGAATTCGAGAAGCCTGGAATTCGCTGCAATCTGAATCCTGCGCTCGACGAATTCGGTGCGCCTTTGAAGTCACAGCTCTAAAACATCTGTGAATTCGAGCGCTCTGGGTTCGTCGCGTTATGTATTCGGCACGATTTCAATTCGGCGCGCTTCGAACTCGGTTCGTTTAAAATTGAACGTGATTCTTGTGATTCGAGCCTTTATTGATATGGAAAGCTCGACTTATTGAAAGCGCAGCAAATGGAAGAATATGCTGTTTGCTATAGGTATTTTAAATTCACTCAATGTGGGGAATTGAATATGCCCAGCCGACGTCGCTGGTATGCGACTGGAATCCATTTCTTCAACGGTAGCCGATCCGTTCGATGTTAAATGAACGAACGAAGGACGTAACACGTGGAAAGGCGACATGGCGTCCGTTTCGTGATTTGTGATGCGCGGACGTTGGTAATAGCCACCCAAGAAGTTTTTCGGTTCTTGGTTAATAGCATGAGATACTGCGGGCTAAGGAACCTTTAAAAGTTTCTGTCCCGGGAGATAAGAGAGCCGCTAGAGGGATTTCTCTGTTTTCAAGAAGTTTATCGAAGTTCATTCATTCGATTTACACGGAATAGAAATTGCTGTATCAATCTTCGTTAATGCACTGTTTCCGCTAAATCTACAAAGCACTCAGAGATACGTTTCTTCTTGATCATTCGAGCTCTGCACTGATTAATCATTCTATCATATCTCACAATTATTTCTTCCAACCTGTGTACAACATACCGCGGCTCGTAATGATGCATTATTAGCTTCGACACTGAATATTGCATTTCGCGTAATTATTGAATTTCCTTGTTACCTAATTAATGTTCAAATTACCTCGACTCGATGTTCACAGAATTCTAACACGTATTGTTAGCATCCGCTAACATTACGTCCGCTGTGGCAAAAGAAGTAGTAATTATTTTTACCGCGTGTAAATTGGATTTTATTTATTTCATCCAAAGCATTGCAACACTTTCTTTGTTAGAGCAACGCGCGAAACTCGGTTCGCATCGAGCCGTCTCGAAACCGAGCAAGTTCCACGAGTGTTTATCGTCCGTATCTTTCACAATACGATCCGAGATTACGCGTTCGCTCTCGATCGACGGCCATCGCCGAAGCGCGAAAGTATCGTCTGCTTTGTATCATTAGCCGATTCGCTGGGTCGTGAGAACGCGAGCGACCATTGGCCTCTCGAGGCTCGTCTGCCCTCGTTCGAGAGCCTGAAATCCTCTTCGCGGCTGCTCGTCCCATCAACAAAGCCTGACACTTTCTCATACAGTTTACCGGGACTTTTCAGGTCGTCACTCGCGGCTCGGCTTGGCTCCGCTCCGCTCCGGTAATGGTATGCACGAGCGAGTCAGTTACCGAGGTCGTTTCCGTGTCCTCAAGAAGGAATTTCGAGATCTCGCATCAGCCCGCGCGACTCTTACAGGCCGCGCTGCGTGCATGACGGAATTTAATTCCGTATAACGCGGTGCCCGTTGTAAAAACCCTGCGACGACAATGGCCGCCTTTCTAATTGTCCTTCTCCGCCACATGTTACACAAACGCCGCCGGGTAATAGTATTTTTTCATTCCGCCCGGCGTACGCAAATTGTAACTCATGCGCGCCCTACAATTGCGTAATGTTATTTACGCTCGCGGAGCACCGCAACGATCGTTAAACTTTCCGAATTCCTTGTCCTCGAAATTCTGGACCGCTGAAATTAACTTTGGCGCGATCTACGATCGTTACAATTTATATTTGGGCGTCGACATGGCTTCTCGTTATTTAAAAACGGACAACGCTGAGGACTTCCGTTTTTGGGCAGAAAACGTCGTCCTGCGATGGTAGATACATTTTTATGTACAGGGAATATGGGGCACTGGTTACTGCAAAGAATTATTGAACATTTTCGGTACTTGAGTGTTAGGACGGTTGTGTCCGAAGCCGAGTTACGCCACCTGTCGCGATTCCGAATAATGAGAGGACCGCATTCAATTGCTATATTGTATAATTTCCAACGGCAGTTGTAGTTGTAAGCGACGAAACTTTAAACCATGTGCTCTGGCAGTGTCTAAGGTATGATGTTCAAAGGCTCAAACTTTTAGATTGTTTATGTAAAATGGGTTACCAACTGCCTCTAAGTATTGACATGTTTATAGCAAAACCTAGCATTAAGGCTTGTGTTTCTATACATAATTTTTCGAAGGATTGTAATCTTTCCATTTAAACGTTAACTGTATCATTGTTCATCAATATCAACTATTGTATGCATTAACTGTAAGTTATAATTGTACAGCAGAAATAGATCTCTGTTGAGATCTGAAATGCTTAATAAAAAAAAATTGCTATATTGTGGCACTCGTGCGTTAGACGCTGTCTTTTTCCGGTTGTAATAGCACATATATGTATACAGGGTGTCCCAAAATAAGTGTAACTCAAGGAAATGGTAGGTTCCTTGGGTTATTTGAAGTGACATTTTCCTTTACAAAAATGGCGTTCGCGGCTTTGTTTAGGAGTTATTATCGAAAAACACGGACCAATCAGAGCCCGGTTATAGCAAACGGAGTCCAACTCGGCGACAGGTCCCGCTTAACATGGTGTTGCTATTGGCCGAACCAGAATCAATCCGCTGTAGCCGCGCTCTGATTGGTCCGTGTTTTTCGTTAATAACTCCTAAACAAAGCCGCGGACGCCGTGTTTGTAAAGGAAAATATCGCTTCAAATGACCCAAGGAACCTCCCATTTACGGGAGTTACACTTATTTTGGGACACATACCTTATTGTAATACTTTTGGGGATTAAGAAATATAGAAGGTGAAGGATTAAACGTGGTAAGCCTCAATTCACTCACCCACATACACAACATTGAGCAACATACGCTAAAAGGGTACGGATGTAGTGGAATGGCGAAGTTCGAGGATACCAACGAGGCGAACATCGTGATAAAATCAAACCAATTTTTCGTAACCAATAATTTCGTAATAAAACTGATTTTGACACGTACCAAGTTTCAAGTTCGTGAATATCATTTGTTAATTTTATAAAAAATGTGATGAAAAGCCGATAGCTTTTATTAGGAAGGAATAATCCAATATCACATATTGGCGCGCTCTAGTGCGCTTACGCATTCACCGGTGGATTATTTTACGGACGAATTCAGCGGCGAAGTGTATCAGTGGCAGCGTCAGAGAGCGGTGCCTCGAATTCCAGGAGTCTTATTACACAGTGGGGCCAATCTAGTTGCGCGCAAAGTATCGTCGACGCCGATCATTAAATGCGAATTAACGATATAGCAGGGATCACGCATCTCCCCATCCGCGAATCTCTCTATTCGCGGCTGAATGATGATTAGCGGCGGATTACTTGTACAGTGACGTCGAAATGTAATGTGCGGTCTATTGAATGGGCCAGGCTGCCGATTAATTTGAATTGGAACTGCGAAAAAGATCTTCGACTTGGCTGGTGATGAGAGGGGGAGGTTCCGGCAGAATTTTGCAGGGCGAAGCCAATTTTCGATTTAATACGAGGACAGACAGACAGTGCTGGGGCCCCGGTGTGATATGATTCCCGTGACGTCTACCTCTACCTACCTATGGTACCAATATCACTTTGACGTTCTCTCGTCCTCGTTACGTGAAATTGTGTTCCACACAATGGATATGTATTTCCGTCGGTACGCTGCGCTGCTGCTGCAACGAAATACGATCGGCCCCCCCCTCCGAAAACGTGCGGACCCCGACTACCTGCGGGATAATGACGAATTTCGAAGGATCCGCTTCCGGGGGTAATGATCGCCGAGCCTCCGGGATATTAATATTTCGCGATACACCGCCGGTGGTCGTTTAAGCATTAATGGTCCCGAGGTGTAAAAAGTTGATTCGCCGCCGCGCGAATTCCAATGCAAGTTGTTAATCGCTGCGCGTAACCCCTGATCACTATTATTCCGCCGCTAACTCGCGCCAGGAACGTCCGCCATGACGAATTTGAAGTAAAAACTTGCGGCTTAATATTCGAACGATAAGAAAAAATTAATTAATCTCGGGGGCGAAGTATTTTTTTCTTGTCCCGACGTCGTTACCAATTACCGCGTTCTTTCTGCACCAATCTTCCACTTTGTTTGAACTTGTAGTTGCATTTCCCGTAACAATTATTTTTGCTTCGCGCTTCAAGTCCCTAAATTATGTGTCACTGACAACGTCTTAATTGTATACCTATACCAATACATGGTTAACAGTAAACCAAGCAGTAAAATGAACTCGTGAATGTTGCCTTACAGAAATTCAGAACACTGAATTTATCTCGACTTTGTACAATTTGATGGTAATGGATGCTTGAAAAAGATTAATTCGTACATTCTACAACACAAAAATCAAAGGTTTGCAGTGTATCTGAAAGAAGAAAATGAGTGCGGTTTCACCCTAAGGAACGAACGAGGGTTAAAAATGTTCTCGGGCCGACGATCTCTCTCGAGTACAGTGAATTTGTTGTACGCAGGGCCATTAATGTTGCTCAACGCTCATTAGCCGACCCGAGAAACGTGTGTGCCCTGTTCAATTTTTCTCCGAAACCGGTCAGGATTCATCCTCACAAATTTTCGTCGGAGCACGATTACCAGGAAAGATTTATTATGAGTCACGTGTGTTCCGTTAAGGACGAAAACCACCGACTGGTTCTCTTGTCTCCTCTCTCCTCTCTTCTTCTCTGTTCCGCTTATTTGCGTATACACGGAGCTCAAAACAAAGTAGCATTGACGACGTTGCGTGGCTCGCGAGCAACGGTAATACAAACTCGTAAGAATGGCCGCCTTGTTCGCTGTTGCTTTCCCGTCAGCAACAGGATCGACGGGTGGCGTCCAGGTACGTTAATCGTCATCGGGAATTGCCCCCGCGGTCGCCTCTCTCATTGTCCTAATTTTCGGCGCTGCTTCGAGCCACGGTAACGTCATTCATCAACATCCACTTGGAAGAAATACCCTCCGGGTCGACTGGATGTGAGGGATGGCTCGTTTCTGAACGAATTCACGCCCTCTGACAAATGAACAAAAAGCTGCGGGTATTACCGGGCCATGCCGCGCAATTATGGGACCCGCGGCCCGGCCCTCGACCCGGTAGTCATCAGTTGAGTTTCTTCGAGAGTTGTCAATGCGAGAGATTCGATTCGAATTCCTATCTCGAAATAACGCGTACCATCGAACAAGCGGATCAGAATTTTATTCAATTAAACCACTGAAAAAGCCGACGCTTCCGATAATTGGAACACGCTCGCAGCAGCTCGGCGATTTTTCTACAATGTGTTTGATTACTTTTGTCCGTCGGTAATTTGCGTTCATGATTGATACAAATTTAATTTATTCGATTCGAGTGGCACGTTCAAAGAGAGAAATCACATCAAATTTTATTAGTACCAGTATATTGTAAACAAAATCAAACGATGCACCGGTCCATTCAAAATTTTGTAATTTACCGAAAGTTCACAGTCACAAAAGTTTTACGAAACAAAGCTTTCGTTCATTCTATGGACATTTACGACTTTTCAGCGATCTCCATTCCAGTTTGTGTTTGGAACACAAACTATATTACGAATTACAGAACAGAAGTTTCTATTCGACGTAATTTAGACCTAGGATATTGTGTCGTCTACAACTATTTCACGGCTCAGGAAAATTATGGATAACAAATACAGCAAGCGTAAAAATAGTAACAGGTTATTATATCAATGCATAAGAGACACAAAACAGTCAATCAATCATATCTTCTGCTCTAACAACCAAAAGAATCATGTTCAAGAATATTACTGATTTATTGGCAATATTTATATTGATACAGAATTTGGCACGTCGCTTCCATATGTCGAAAATCCCAACTTATTAATTGAAAATCTAATTAAAGAGGAAAAACGTTATGCCATTTTCACTGACGGGAGCAAGTCAAAGGATTCTGTTTCCGTGGGAAGTTCGTGTGTCTGTAATGACTTAGATTTAACTGTTGTAAGAAGTATAACCAAATACGCCTCTATTTTCACTGCCGAATCTATAGCCCTTAACGATGCTGTTAAACTAGCTTTGAATCATCCGAATCAAAATTTTCTCATTTTTACGGATTCTCTCAGTGCATTACTCTCGTTGAAACAAGTCAATATATCCACAAAAACAAATCCCTATATCCTTGAAATAAGAAAAAACGTTTCCAATTTTACATTCAAAACCTCAAATGATAGTAAAATTAAATTCTACTGGGTTCCGGCTCACATTGGGATTCTGGGCAACGAATGTGCAGATGCATTAGCCAAATCAGCGACAAACATTACAGCTTCACTCTCCGTTAAAATTCACTTCACAGATCTAAGTGAATCATCTAAATTAGCGGCAATACAAAATACACGTGACACGTTATTAACGTTTGTTCCGATTGAAGTAACACGAGTCAGGTTCGCGTTGTGTATTTTGGTCAAAAATAGCAGCATATTAATATATTCTAATCATCAGTCTCCCATTAAAACGTTGATATAAAAATTCTTGTGACCAAGGCATTCTATCAATTTCGAATTCACTATCGATAGACAATTGACACACGACCCGAGCACAATTGCGAGTGCACCTGCGTCTTCAGCGATCGCTTTCTAATCCAAAGGAGAGGAAAATAGCGAGATCGAGCGTTCATAGGCGAACAACTAAATCCACATCGCCTTCGGTTAAAAGGGCGACGCACATGCGGTACTTTGATAGGAATTTGGGAAAAAAATCAAAATATTCGCAAGGCGTAGCAATAATTAAAGTTTCTTTGTTTGGAATTGTTTTAAATGCACTAATTGAACATTTGGAATACTATTTTAGCATTTTGCAGTCTTTTACACTACATAAATTTGAAAGAAACAATAAGAGGCATATTTTATGTATAATGTAAAAATGAAATACAGACACATAGTACATATATTACGTGTGGGAAACAGATAAATAACGTTAAATAAAGATAAATCACGTTAATGATCGTATCGTAGTTCGTATAATAATTCGTTCCCTAACTCTGAATCAAAAAAATCTAATTTTTGCGGGATATCTACCATTGTGTACTAGATATCAACACACTGTCTTATGTCCTGAAGATCTCTGTTTTGAAACAGTTTTCATACAGCTTGATATGAAGAGATCCGATGAAAGTGTTGAAGTCTTTTCATCAAATCTTCATTACTACATTTCCTACTTGTTTTGCGAGTGTGATTTAATCGGGTTTTCATAATTTTTTTATGAGTCGTTTTTAATGCTTCTTCTGAAAGAAGGCCTATATGTAAATCGAAACTTTCAAATACTATTTTCTTGAATACTAATTTTTACATACACACTTCTTATTTACCAACTGATGATTTTATCGGATAATTAAATTAGAATCGGACTGTGATTATTTTGGTTTCTGTTCATTGCATGCCGCACAGTGTCGGACGTAGTATGTAGCAATTTATAGCAGGAAAAACTTGTGGGAAATTGAAGTATAATGTCTACTAATTACGAAAAAACAAAAACTACAGGATGTTTTGAACCCTTCTTGAAATATCTCTATTTAAAGGAGGAGAAGGTGACAATAATGATTTCAACTGTATTATTTACTAGTATAATGCATATAAGAGACTTACAAATTTTGAAATTTCAGTCACATTAGTTGTCCGCATTAAGCTATATCCCATAGAACATAATTCATAAAATTCTTTTTCCTGATATCATGACAGTAAGTGACGGTTCGGATTTATAATCTGCTAGCATTTTCTTGAGAAGAAAAACGTTTGCAACTAATCCCCTACTGAATTATTTGAATTTTCTATTGATAAACATGATAATTTAGATGTTAAAACATAGTTTCAACATAGAATCCTGTAGATATTAGACAATGAAATTTAGATTTTTGTCCACGGGGTACCGCACTGTGCGACGTGCCCAGCAGGACATCGACTTTGCCGGCTCACTGGGAGCCGTGCGATGTGACGGATCCGCAAAAACCATCGTAATTTTTATCTCATTAAAATCTGCTCGCGGGTGAAAGTTTCTCGTGGACGAAAGAGGACTCGGTGACCCATTGGACTAGCAAGTTAGCAACGCGGTCTGGTCGCGATGGGTCCCGCGATCGTAAATCCTGGCGGCCGTGTTAGCGGCTCGGTGTACACACGCAGGTACGTACATTATACATAAAGGGGCATAGTAAGTCACCCGGCTAAGAGTATTTCCTCCGTGTGTGCTTAGAAGAGCGAGAGTAACGGCAGAGAGAGAGAGAGAGAAAGAGAGCGGAAGAGAGGCAAAACAAGATAGAGAAAGAGAGACGCGAAGGTAAAGGCGAAAAGAGAAACAGAAAATGATAGAAAGAGAGAGAGACAGAGAGGAATGGAGAGGAAAACGCAGGGATGGTGGGGGTGAGTCACGTCGCGCGAAGGCTACGGTCTCATTGATCATTTCGATCACTTATGCTAATCTCTGCGGGGAAACTGGTTTGGATGCCATTCGAAGTAATTATTTCACACTCGCAAAGTGGCTGTTATTAGTAGTCGTACCCATGGCCGATAGAAAGGGAACACGCGCGCGCGAGCTCGCCAAAGCGCGCGGAAAAGGGGTGAGACCACCGGTGGGTACGTACCTGGCATGCACCGCCTGCACACAGGGTGTCTCGTAATCAGAGATCGATGTTACTGATACCGGTATCGCTAGCCGGCCAAGTATTATGCAAAAACCGATTAACCCAGTTCGTTAACTCGATAGCGCTTCGCTAGATAGTGTCTTTATTACGACGGTCGCGGCTTTCTGGCTTTGTCTATCCGACACTTTTATGCCTACTTGTGTCACGCGAATATATATTCGCTCCGCAAGCCGAGATTGTTATTTAAAACCTGTTTCGTTATTGCTACGGCGAGCGTGGCCTTGCGGGTGTACCTTTAACCCGCAGAAAATGAACAGGGTCCGACCATTGTAGGCTTGATCCTTCTCGATTCTAGCTTATTGATATTTTTAAAGCCTTCTGCAAGCGTTGATTCTCTTACCGGAGTTAACCGAGCAGCTGCTAATTTTAGTTCGCCGCTGCAAGACAGGCAATTAAGCGATGGATCGTTACAAACGCTGAAGAAGCAGACAGGTTTCTGATTTTTCAGGTTGCCCTACTTCTTTTATAGCGTGTCGTAATCCCTATGATTGGGCGATCTATCGACGGCAGAGCCCGTGAAGGCAATAACAACACTCGTCCCCTAAGTGTTAGCGTAATTGATAAGGCGTCAGAATGCATCGCATCACCGAAAGTAACGACGTATTCCGGATCATTAAGTTGAGGCGTTAGGGCGAAGTATCGAAGGTACCCCTTGCGTCCAATCAATCTCCCTTCTCCCAGAGGAAATGAGACTGAGAGCTCGCTTTCTTTTTCGTCGATGTAATTTTCATTTTGTTCCTCTCGCTCCAAGATACACACAGGCAGGGACGCAACTATGAATCTTTTGGCGTTAATGTCGTTACGGGGGCAAAGAATTTCCAAGCGAAACGAATTTTTTTCGGGGACATTTCGCGTGTAATCGGACGATTGGATATCGATTTTTATCGCAAAAACGTCATCGTTCAAAGAACGGTAATGGATAATGCGCGAAAAGAATATCCTATCATTCATTGTGCGTGCACCGGTCAAATGTCATCTTTGAATTTTTGTTGAAATATAATAACATTGCGCGGCCATTCTACGAATATCGTAATCATGGAATTATGAAATTTTCCGTGTAGTGTGCATTAAAATGATTTTAACGGAACGGCAACGCGACAGCGTTGTGAAATGCAACCGATACGAAAAAATGAGTTGAAAGGTCGCACAAGAATTTTCGATATGATGACGCTGATGCAACGAAATGTGATTATAATTTTGATGGGTCTCAATTTCCAAATTTCAGAGACGGTATGAATGGGGAAGAGAGAGGATAATCAATTGCGTCGATCAATTAACACTTTCTCCAATGGACTCGTCTTCGCGGTTTCACATTATTCTTTCGGCGAGCAACCGCGAGAGGGATTATTACAGAAATCCTGGTCGATTAATCATCGATTTGAGTGGACCGTGAAATGAACGTCGTTGAGTAAGTATTCATAATTTTGAATCGAACGAGACCGTTTCCGCTCTTCATAGTCACACAAATTCGGTCGGAGGGGTTCTTAACGACAGCCGCGTGTAGTTTTGCCAGTGTCGGAGGGGATTGCGGAAGAAAAATACGGCGATCGACACCGCGGACACCGCGGATGATTTAACGACTCTCTCGAAATTTCGATCGGATCTCCTTTTGGCTTCGAAGCGGAATGAGAAACGAGTCGAGGCCGAGGAACCACGCTCGCAAAAGAGAAGGAGAACCAACGCAGCGCGCGGAACGGATAGTCGCGTGTTCCGATGATTTACGAATCGAAGTCTCGCGTATGAATCATGCGCGGCGTAATAAAGAAATGACGACGGACTATGTATTACACTGCAAAGGTTTTTCGGCTTTGAAGAGCTCCGGGAACGAGCGATACGGTCGTCGCGATGCGATGGACGCGCACCGCACCGCATCGAGCTGAGCCGTTCAACCGGTATTCGAATTTGCGCGGTGAAAAATGGCCCATCGGGATGGGCGTGTTTCAATCGCATATCGCGAACCACGCGGCGGATGATTACTGATTAGAAGGTATCGTGGTTGCGCCGCTTTGCCGTAATATTTTTTCACCTGGCCCCACCTTTGCACTTTTTATTTCTTTGGGGGTGGAGCCACCTTTTGCAAAATGTTCTACGCGAAATTTTTGTTAGGACAATCTAGTAATCAGATTCAATTTCCCATTTTTTTTTATTAATGCAATTAGAATCTCAAGTTTGAGATTATTTTGCCGTACATTATTTTTTTAATACATTATTATACTATATAAAATACAATACAAATTACATATAGATAATCGAAGGTTAGAAAACGAGTAGTTTTAAACATATATACTTTAAATTTTTAACTCACAGTCTTTCAGAAAACGAATAAGTTAGTTTACATATTTCCACTGTGGGATTGGAGAGTAAAACATTGCATGAGAGTGGAAGAAAAAGATGCAGTTTTTGTAATTGCCTGATAAACTCCGACCTACGCTCATCAAACGAGGGACACCGCCAATTTCCCATTAGATGTTGGTAATTTCTACGATTTTACAGAATATTTTGCTGTCCTGCTCTACCCATTTTTTATTTCTTTCGGGATGGAGCCAGTTTTCGAATGGATTTTTCGAACTTGTTCTCTACGAGCCTAGTAATCAACTTGATTACTGATTAGAAGCTATGGTGGTCTTGGCACGTAGCCAGAATATTTTTCCACCCGTTGCTACCTTTGTGCGTTTCATTTCCATGGGGGTTGGAACCAGCTTTCACATCAGAATGTACATTTCGAAATTGTTTACGTACTAGTTGTTTTAAAAATTATTAGTAGAAAACATATTCGATTTGAACACACTACTTTCAAGTAATCTGTGTTACACATTGAATGAGCATTAGCACCACGCCAAATAGGTAATAAATATGCAAATCCATTAGGCTCGTCGTCAAATTAACATACAGCCATCCGTATTAATTTTTATAATGATATTTATAATCTGCCATCTTATAATTAAAATCGATTCAATTTACATTATATAGGATATTACTCTTTCTTTGTTTAGTGCTATCGCAGGAACTGAGGCTACATTAAGATTGCGGTCAGTCGAGAGGGAGGTCGCTTGAGAATTTCTCGACATCCGCGGAAGAATCAACGTTGCCCTCGAATTTCACTTTATAAGCGGTAATCACGTATTCATTACTAGTATACTGGCAGCTTATTACGCTACAATGTTTTATTCAAATTTCCCATTACACGCTTGTGCACGTCGGAGCAGAATATTTTCTAGAGTGTAGTGAGTGTGTACTTCATTTAATGAGACAGAGTCACGATCTTGGTCGACGAAATCGTTAAAGAATCAACAAACATGAAAAATTTTCAATCAAATCCAAAATTTAGCCCAGCGATTGCAAATTTTTATACAAAATGGTTGTCTGAAATAATTGCGAGACGCAGAAGTTACATAGGCATAAGTTTCTTAATAATTCCAGTGATTTAAAAGTGATAAATAAACTGCGGATTTGATGCATTTAAAACAAAAATGGGGGATTAATTTGCTTTTAACACTCATCTCCGATTGCCTCACAACTTACCCGAAATATTGTCTATGCCCAGTAGAGTCATGTGGGTTTGTCACGTGTATCCGCCATTTTCACTTATTAACACGTCTTAAACTGTCGTTTCTTGTCTTTACTAATTTTAATAAGTTACTATGAGTGTTATGAGTTTTCATAAGTGACGATGTTCTCGAAAATCATGTGGTAGAATATCAATGACGAAGAAACTGCAGCCTGTCAAGAACTGATCCAATTGAATCACTGATCATATTTATTCAGAACAAATATCCAGTCAGGCCAATATTAAACAAGTTATATTACTTTATTGTTTAGGTTAGCTTAGGTTATGTGATGTTACGTTTAACGGGCTTCTCATTTGCTTAATAATCCTGATTTGTACTTTTATACTTCAATGTGGCATTAAAATTGTGTTTGGTCAGCAAAAAATTTATGATTTCCGCGCCACGGCGTCACCTTAATTTTATCAGACATATCGCAGGACGTCTTCCACTTTCATGCAATGTTTTACTCTCCAATCCCACAGTGGAAATATGTAAACTAACTTATTCGTTTCTGAAAGACTGTGAGTTAAAAAATTAAAGTATATGTGTGTGTGTGTGTGTGTGTGTGTGTTTAAAACTACTCGTTTTCTAACCTTCGATTATCTATATGTAATTTATATTGTATTTTATATAGTATAACAATGTATTAAAAAAATAATGTACGGCAAAATAATCTCGAACTTGAGATTCTAATTGCATTAATAAAAAAAAAAACATCGTAGGACGACTACAGAGTAAGTTTGAAGGCAATCGGAGGTGTGTGCTAAAAGAAACTCTTACCAAAACGGGCACGTTCAATTCCAAACAGTGGCCATATGAAAAAAATGTAGGGACACCAATGTATTAGTTTCACCTTCATAAGATAATTAAAAGAAAAAATTAATTGTTATTTGGCTCTTGTGTCTTATCACTGCAAACATTTTATATTTTACATGAAAGTCCCCAGTCGCATTAGACTTATCACTGTAAAACAATGTTCCTAAATATTTTTAACGTTTCTACTGTTTTGTATTATATTTGATTTACCCATTTTTGCAATATGTTTAGAGTGTCACATTTTAAAGAGTTCCCACATTGAGGAGGTTTCAGTGTGTTGGATTTTATCCAATGTTTGAGATGATTGATAAAGAGTGCAACGATATGGAAAATCGTCGCGTTTTCAGCAGACACATCGAAACGAGAGACTCGAGGGGGGCTGAGCCATTTAATTGTCCCCTGATATCGTTCTAATATTCCCGTGCGGCAAGGAAACAGGGATGAGGGAACAGCGAAACGTTCCCCGGAGCGTTACTGGCGCGTTTCCACGAGACAAAGCTATCTCGTGTCTATGCCCATATACCGACACAGGCCACGGTAGGTATTCGTATTTGTATACAATAGGGCATCATAATACGTAATCTGCCTAACGTATTCGCGGCCGGAGCTACCTGAACATCTCCCACGTTCGAGGCGTACGTGCTGCGCGTTCTCTCTCCGCCCTGTTCCCCCCTTTTCATTCTTTCTTTCTTTCTTTCCTCTTCACACTTGTTCACACGTAGAGAGGCGCTCACGAAGACAAGGCTGCCGACCTTACGCACTTCGGCCACGTGTGAAACAAGCCTCGCCCCACCGCGCCGCGTTGGAGCCAGAGCTCCATGGACCTCTGCGGTTCCCGATCGGACCCGATTCCATTTATAATTTGCCGAACCCACCGCAAATCGGACAGCTCCGACCGCCAATGTGTAAATTTCATTGGGCTCTTATTACTTATGCGCTCTGCTACCTCGGTATCTCGAAATTGATGCGCCTAACTCCATTATAACGACTTCGTAGCAATTTGATATTTCAAATAAATCAAGAGAAGCATGTAAAGCAAGAAATTAATTTTTGTTTGATTAATAAATTGTTCATTTTTAATTGTTAAGTTCGTTTTCAGTGCAGCACGTTATTCGAGAATCATATTAACAGGCTCCTGTTGGTAAGTGTTTCTAGTTGACGAAAGTTGAAGGTGTTAAATATTCCAGTGAACACAGCACTGTTCGAAAAGACTGGAACGTTTATCTAATAACTCAGGCCAATTTAGATCGTGAATTTCACGGTGGTGCTATACCACAGGATTCATAAATATTCCGTTCAGCACCCGAGAAAGTGTCTCCTGATTGTCCGACGTCGAACGTGCCCATAAAAACAGTGGCTACCGACACCGTATTCCCCGGGCATAAATTAGGATTATTAAAAACCGTTGGAACAGGTACCGCGGTGTACAACAATGGTTCGAATGTTCCCGGGAAAGTTCGCTGACATAATACGCACAAAAATGAAGACCGGGTGTACCATAACTCGCGGCTACGTCCATATGTAGCCTCCAGCGGCCAAGTTTCTCTTCATTACAGTAATTCTCCTAGAGCCACTATCGGCGCATTGCAGAGACCGAGTTATGTACACCGTCGAACGTAAATAAATTATTAGATTGTGGAACCTCATGCATTTATGGCGTGTATGCAAATGTGCGAAATACAAGAGAGCGCGTATGCATAAACCGAAAGTGTTATACGAGAAATCTGTTAATCCGGAAAATTTCGATCTTTTATACAGTAATTTATCAAGAGCTGCTCATTACATTTTTCATATAAGAAAGAGTTTGACTTGTCTATAAAAAATTTAAACAGTAATTATTTCAGAATCTCTTAATCCTTAACGAGTAAATTTTTTTTTTAATTATTTATTTTTAAAGGTCGCATCAACATCTGGGTCATTAGCGACCACAATAGTTACAATATTTAGTTACAGAAGTTCGTAATTGGATTTAGGACCAGTAAAGATTGATAATTTGGTATAATGTTCATTATAGATACGCTGTACATATATTAGTTTACAAAGAGTTGTATATATTTATAGCTTTTAAGAATAATAAGGTTTGGATAATTTTTTTTTATTATTATAGAAAATCTCATACGAGATTTATTTCAACATGATGAAGAATACAATGCGAAAATTACAAACTGATGAAAAAAAAATTTTAACGCTGTAGAAAATTGAAAATGTTTCGTATGAATGTTTAAACATTCACTTAAATTATTACCAATATCCAATCTACGTCTATGGAAGGAAAAAAGTGGGCAGTGAAGGATAATGTGTTCAACAGAAAGTATAACATTGCATCTAGAGCATACAGGAGGGGGATTTTCCAATATTTTATGGATATGAGTTACGTTAGTGTGACCTATGCGGAGTCGGGTGACAACTACCTGATCTCTTCTGTTATAAATTAAGGGGCAATCGTTATTACAGGTGTCTTGCCTTACCAAAAATAGTTTAGAGGGAGGGGAAATAGTCCATCTTACATTCCACTTAACGAGTAAATTTGTATACACTAAATTTTACCATTGAGTAGCTGGTGAGTTAATGACCTAGACTTGCGATGCTTTCGCGACTGCAATCGGGCCTCGATCTTCCGACGCGGGAAACGCAAGAATTTGAATTTCCGTGGCGTTAGATCTCGTTTCCCGTGGCACGGCCCCTGGCGAGGACACGCGGCGGGGTACGAAATGAAACGAGGCGCGGAATAATATCATTGAAATGCGGCTTATAAATATTGCAAAACGTGAGCACGGCTGCCGTGGCCCCTCCGCGGCTACAGCTGATCCTAGCACCGATGAACCGCTCGCCCTTTTATCTTTTCTTTACGCTGCATTACAAATGCACCTCCTCCGGCCAAATCACGAAACCGCACTGGGACGTCGTCATCCTCGTCGTCCTCAACCTCCTTCTACTACCCGTCGCCGGTTTCATGCGACTCCCTTCACAGTTAGCATGATTTTCGCGTTACTGTCAACATTGTTGCGGGAAACCGCTTATTTATGTAATGATATTCGGAGGAAATAATCCATTGTGAAAGTCTCTTCGTTGGTAGTCGGCGAAAATGGAGCGTCGAACGTTCAAGACTGCCTGACAAGCGAATTGGTGCAATTTCGGTATGATGCAGACCATGAAAATATTATTTTTGCATCTGCAATCATCCGCTATAAAGTGGAGAATGCAGCCTTCGGAGACATGGTTCAAAATATGTCTGAATTAATGTTTCAGGAATTATTGAACGTAGACAAAAATTGTCGAGTGAAGATCATGTGTTAGGTCGTCCTACAAATAATGCATATTTCCAACATTAAATAATCAAACAATTATTTTCAACATTTCTTTTGTGACAAATCCCTACCCTGGTTCTCCCGTAAAAAATTTAAGAGGTGTTTCATTACCACAATTAATAGTAATTAATTCATTACCACGATTAAATTGGCTGCTTCATTGGCACGAGTAAATATAATTTCCAAAGGCAGTTGTAGTCGTAATCAAAGCGACGAAACTTTAAACCATGTGCTCTGGCAGTGTGTAAGGTATGATGTTCAAAGGCTCAAACTTTTAGATTGTTTATGTAAATTGGGTTACAACCGCCTCTAAGCATTGACACGTTTATAGCAAAACCTAGCATTAAGGCTTGTGTTTGTATACATAATTTTTTGAAGGAATGTAATCTTTCCATTTAAACGTTAACTGTATCATTGTTCATCAATATCAACTATTGTATGTATTAACTGTAAGTTATAATTGTACAGCAGAAATAGATCTCTGTTGAGATCTGAAATGCTTAATAAAAAAAAAAAATCAAACAATGTGTAAAAAAGTGTCCATATATTTTATAATCATCTAACATCTTGGTTAAATTTCGGAACATCGTATAACACTGCAAATTCGTTCAAATTGGCACTCGCGTTAGGAAAAAAATTCTCCGCGGAGAAAACGAGCAAGAGCCACTGTCTTATAAATGCCGATAACACAAGTATAATTCTTCCATAGAGTTTATAGCCTGGAGAAAGTCGCGATCGAAAGTAGGCAAAAACGTCTATAAATTCCGAATGACGTGGATCATTAACGAAGCAGCTAGCGTCGTGAGGAAGTAGCAAAACGGTGTATTATTACTCCCGCGATCATTCGCGAGCAGGTTAGATAAAAGGGAATGATGAAGATTCGAACAGATGAAAAAATTGTCGATAACGGCACACGCTTTGCTTCGTAATTAAAGAAACGGTAAATCGATGGCTGCAGAAGACGCAGTGGATCTTGAACAATGAAATAACTCGCGTTATCCCTCTTGTTCAATTGACGAAACGCCTTTCGATGGTCGAAAAATATTCTTCCCGGGCATACATAAATTGCGCGAGCGTAGCCGGCAGCGTCGTAAATCTCGCGATCGACGAACCAATCGGCTAAATGGACGGGTGAAATACAGCGGGGTCCTTCCATTAAAGAGAAAGAAATGATAAAGGCGCTTTATCGTTCGCGGCGTTGCTGCTCGTTAATGGGCCTCTGTTTACTTTCACGTATTTATTAGCAGCCGCGTAATATAATGCCAATTAAAAACGTGCAGCGGGAAAGCAATAAAACGAGCTTGGGCCAAACATTCGCGAATTAATCGCGGTCAGGAAGACCTGATTTTCGGGGTTGCGACCGCCGCCGTGCTGCGCTGCCCTCGAATCCAAGCAAGCTTCTCTCGCGAATACAAATGATCAGTGTCGCCAAATGAGGGGAGGGAGCACGAATTGAGGGGAAGATAGAGTTGTAGAAGGGGAAGGTAGAGTGGGGACACAGAAAATAATTCAAAATCTCACGGCAACGGGAGATCGAGTTTATGTAACGAGCCACGTCCTTGGGTCCGTCCAATATTCCTTGGGAATGGCGTTCTTGACTTTTGTGCGCACCTTCGAAAAATTAATCCCTGCTTAAAGCCTCTAGGATCGGCTTAGAAGCGGCGACAAGCAGAGTCGAGCAGCGTCCGGTAGCCGGGCGTTTAAGTTCATTCTCGACTCTTAACCTCGTTGTTGTCACACGACTACAGGATCGTAAAACGGTATGGAAACGCGGCCCCGTTCTCGCTGCGAAGCGGACGGAGAAGGCTGGATCAGATTGTGCCGAGGGTGGAACGAGGACCGAGCGACCTGAAGGAATTCGAAATGAAGTTCGACTTTACGATCGAGTATATTTCATACGTCGCCTCGGAAGCCGATTAGTGGAAATAACTTAATTCACGGATTCGAGGCCGTTGTATGTTCAAGCCGGCCGAGAATCCCGCAGTGGGGGAAGGAAGCCCAGTTTGTTCCTCTCCCGTAATTCGTGCCACGTTTAGAGACTTATTTATGGCGTACAGAGCCTGCTGACGCAATACTTGGTCAATCGTATTTTATTATCCGAGGCCCCCTCGGCTCGACCGGTCGATAAACTCGAATTATTCCTCTCTTGCCCCGGCGCTTTTTTCCACCGACTTTTTGGCCAAACGAAGACCACGGACTCGTCTTTCGATTACCGTCGTCAAATGCGTTATGAACTGTGCCCCCTTCCCCTGATTTTCTATATATCTGTGGATTACTTCGTTATAGAACCCTCTGGTATGCAAAGTCCCGTGAAAAAGTGTCGGCGATTCCCTTGCGAATTGTTTATTGGCAGGATTCTCTGTTTCACCAACCAGGAAATTTAGATTGGATTCACTTCTACGCGAACTTTGTAATCCCTCGAAAATTCGTTTGATCCGATTTAAGTAATTTATTTTATCACCCACTGTGCCATATTTACCTTCTACTTAATAATCTGTTTAATCCGTTTTATTTAATCGCTTACTAGTCGATGTTAGCACTGTCCATCACCAAAAATGTTTCCATATAATTGTTGGGTGAATGTTAAACATGTTTGAACAATCATAACGTACTAATAATGTACATCACTGGATTCGAGAAAGTCTACAGAATCTTTTGCTGTAAAGAACAATTCAATATCTTTTATAATAACATGACAATATTTGTTTAAAGTTGAAAAATACATTTTTTTACTCGTGTTTCTCAAAAACTGTGCGTGTAGGACAAAAATTAAGAACAGATTCGAAATTAGCGCAAAAAACTCTATGAGGTCCACCCAACAGTTATTTTGAAACATGAAAAAGTTAGACTTTGTTGAACAGTGTAGTTACAATCATTATGTCTGACATAAAACATAATTAAGACCATTTGATCTGTATAAATTTTTGCTTAATTTTTGCAACCTGTAAAATGATTCGATGATTAGTATCTAATAATTTATCGTTCGGACTTGTTTCATTCGAGATGTTGATGATCCACTGCTCCCAGCAGGTTGACTATATGGTTTTGAAAGGACAATGGAGATCTTGTACGGATCACCAAAACCTTTTAAAGAATATCTAGACCCTTCCGGCCCGATCTCAGCAAAGGCGAACCACATCTTCAGAACCTGCGGCCCTTTAAGAGTCATCTAAACCATTGAGCTCTATGATCCTAAGAGATTCGTTCTTTCAAGTTTCTTTTGGGGCACCAGGATTTGGTTACCAAAGATGACAAAGGGGTGAAGTGTGTTAGAAATTGTTAAGAGACTCCCCTAGTCGAGCACGAATACCTCCGAACTTGATTCCTTCTCTTATTTCCTAAACAGGATCTATCATTGACTTCATTATACTCTCTTCAAAAAATATACTTTCATACGTAGGAGAAAGATCTTCTCTCGAGATATGGTGATCGTATCTGTTTACACTGTAATGCTGCCGACGAGTCAGATATCTGACACAAACAGTTCAAGTATTTTAATTTTAATTAAACCTAAAGAAGAGCATTAATTAAGAACGAAATGGTATTCGAGATACGTATCTACGTATAGTTTGAATACTGTCTATAATATTGAACGACTGTTCGATCCACTTCATCCAAGCTATATTCCAGACAAACTTCCTCATGTCCTCGATAATTTTCTCCACTTCCTATGGGGAGGGAATCGATATGTCCGTGGCAATTAAGAAGCAATAATTAGCAACGTTGATAGGCAGTCGGAGCACTTACATACGCGTTTCACTATGAATCCGTTTCTCAGGGCCCACCAACAAAACCAAGAATGGTTTCTCACGGTAAAAAACAATCTCAAGACTATATCGTGAAGAAGATTTCGGACGTATGAATTCTCGCCGGGTAGTTTCGTCGAGAAGGTAACTTCTGCCCGAGATGAATAGAAACGACATGGAGGAAGATAATTACTAGTGACCATGTTATTAATTCTAACGATAGTCGTTTTTCAGGAACGATTAGGCAGCAACGAGCGCCCGAAGGTGTTGAACGTGGTATTAACGATTACGCGTTAAAAACATTGCGTTCCTTTTTCTGCTTGACTACCGGAAGCGATTACTTTTTAGTCGGACGTGCTTCGAATGCTGCTGCACGAGATAGCCTCTGCGAATCAGACCCGAAAGACGTACGGGGTGTAAAGAAATGTTTGGTCCTGGCTGCCATAGGCGTATTCTACATCTTCGGATCGGTGTAGATCTGTGAAAAAAGTTGCCGCAAAATTATCTTTGACCTTGAATTTCAAGGGCAAATTTTTGTTTGTATTCTATTGCATTGTATTCTACGCATCATGGGGACAATGCTGTAACACAAAAATTTGCCCTTGAAATTCAAGGTCAACGACAATTTTGCGGCAACTTTTTTTACATCCGAAGATGTAGAATACCGCTATGGCAGCCAGGATCAAACATTTTTTTACACCCTGCACAGTCTGCTGATTAATTCATAGTTTATGTAGAAGATTTATTAGTTGCCTGGCTTTTTTTACGAAATGGAAGTTTTCCAAGTCCTTGGTGAGAAACAAAATGAAGTAAAAGAAAGTAATATTACAAGATATACAGACAATCTACACTCTTTTAGGAAAGGAAGCGCAAATTGCTAACGGTGTTGAAACAATCGATCGGTTTGGCGTTCAATCATCGGGGATGAATTATTGTTTTGTCCCGCATTCAGAGCAACTCGTTGCCGTCTGAATAGGCAACAAGTGTTCCGTCGCCCATTTCTCACCCCAAATTTTTCGCCCCGGCCATTCCAGGTAGGTAGCGAACTGCGACGCGTGAAAACGCTTCGCCGCGGGACTGCCGCGCGGTCATCCGGGATTACCTCGTTACGTTAACGAAGCGGCCGCTCAACCTTGACATCATTAGCCGATTGTTCATCTAAGTCCAGTTGGTATTGGCCCGAGAATTTATCTTCCGCGCGCAAGATGTATCGTTCGCCTCTTCCCGGAGCCGTGGCGCGTCTATCATCCGAAGCCGCCGCGGGGATACCGAAAGAAAACGAAGAAGGACGCGTGTCGAGGCGCTGAAGAGAGCGAGACAGAGACAGAGAGGGAAAGCGAAAGAAAGAGAGGAGGTACCGTAACGAGATAGAGGAAGGAGAAAGATGAGAGAGACGGTTGCGAGGGAGAGAGTGTTTCGTTGATCGATCCCGAGATTCCGTGGATACGAGGCGCGATTATCCGCGTGAGCCACGTCCGTTGATTGGTTGGACGAATAATCGAGCCGGTCGGCCAATAAGGGACGTATTTATACCTCTGACGAGGAGAAGACGAGAACGAATTGATGGACAGGTCGGTCGAACCCACAGCCACGCCGTGGTACTAATGAATCCGATTGATCCCGGTGAATCGTATTGTTAATGAATTATATATCGCACCTACCCCGAACGATCTATGCCCCGTTCGCCGGAGGTTTCACGAGTTAGACCGGTATCCATCTCTGTCCATTCCCCTTCTGTTCTCCCTTGACCCAGACTGATCACTGGACGGGTCCGCCGGGCTGCCTCCCTGTCGCGAAATCGTTTCGGAGTACATGTTCCACGGGGAACACAGTCCGCAACTAATCTTTCATTTGCTGCGGATCCGAGGAGAGCTAGCTCCTTTAACCCTTGCCCTTCTTTGTTGGACGGATCGCGAGCTATTGACTTTTCTCACGAAATCAGTCTTCTCTCTTGCTACAATCAATACGCTAATCCAAAAGGTACGATTGGAACATTTATTTCTTGTTTCTGCCTCCTCTTTATTTGATTTTTATACTTATATATTCATCCTAGAACTAGTTGCTTTATTATATTCAGAGCTATTTCTATTCAGTGGCAATTTTGTTACACCTAATATTCTCTTTTCAAGATTCATGTTTTTGAAGTCCAGGGTTTAGTATTAAAATACAGCGTAGAACTAGATCATCCTATTAGACAGTACCAATGCGAAGCTCCACATTTCATCCGGCACAGCCAAGAAAGGGACCGTACCTCGCGTATCTGTTAATCTCGGTTAATTTTCTCTACGATCACGCGGCCTCGGTTTTAACAGAATCTCGGCCAGACTGAAAAGCAAGGAGCAAGAACGGAGGTGGTTTTGTGCCGCGAGGTGCCAGAGCCTCGTCGAAGGTGCGCCGAACCGGGATGAAAAGCGAATCGGTGTAGTAAAAACGTGCAGGAGGGAGGATTAGTCCGTGGCAGGGAAAATGGCCGGCACCGTTCAATGTATTTGGATTTCGTCCAGACGTAATACTTGCGCACTCGTGCAATGCCCATCGGGCCATGTGCTACCCTCGGAGCCGATCCATCCAACGAACGAACGAACGAACGAACGAACGAACGAACGAATGAACGAACGAACATACGTACGAATCAACCAACTAACCAACCATGCATCCATCCATCCATCCATCCACCCATCCATTCATCCATCCATCCATCCATCCATCCATCCATTTCATCCATATCTCGGCTCGCGGGCCATTCGCACTTTGCCAAGCAATCCTCATTCCCATTTATCACCTCTTCCACGGCTCTCTTCCTTTTCTATCTGTCTGGCCAAGGCCTCTCCCTGTTCTCCTTCTGCGTGTCTCTCTTTTTTTCGCCGAAACCCTTCGACTCCAATTGGTTTCTTTCGCGGCCCACCTCGTCCTCGCTCTCTCCTCCCAGAATCGCGTCTTTCCCGCTCGCTCAAACACGCGTTCGCCTAACCTCTTCCCTCTTTCTCTGATTCCGTGGCCGCTCCGGACCGGACTCACGTGTTTTCTTCTTTCTCGGCTACCTCGGAACGGGTAGCGAGGGAACGAAGGCAGCCAGCTAGGAAGGAAGGAAGGGCGATCTGAAAGCAGCCCTTTCTCCTTCGCTGAGTAGCCAAAGCCACCGCCGAAAACGACCCGGGTCTTCTAATAGACAGACTTCGCTCGCTCTCGCACGCTTTATTTCACGGCGAACAGACGGCAGACGAACACCCCTACTCGCTACTCGCCTGTACCCTCTTCTGTTGTGTATCTTTCGCGGAACGTCTGATAGTTGCACTTCGATCCGTTTAATGGCCGCCCCTGAATGCAAACTGCCCAAGAGCCAGCCAGCGCCGTTTCTATGCGGAGGGGAGAAACGATCTTCCTCGGCTACGGCGGAGTTGTTAAACAATAAGTTAATCAATCTCTTACCGTGGACCCGAGGAAACTCTCTTTGCCTACGTCCGACGGGGAAACTTCGCGGAGGATCGTGACCAATGCCGATGTAATTTAATTGGCCTCTTCTCCCACTTCAACTTCTTCCAGTTGCTTCAATCTTCGTCGCATAGCCGCGACTTCTCGTAACCATTCGTTTCATGCCTTTGCTTGATTATGCGTCTACGAGATACAGCGCCCAGACGTTTTCGGATCAAACTTTTAATTACCTGTTTGCGGGAAATGTCTACGATTGAAGGAAAACGATTTTTAATTGGCGAAGATGTTCCGTAGTATGAAAAGTACTTTTCACGACTGTGGCCACAGCGTCGTCGCTCAATTCTGCTGTAACCTCGTCTAATATATCACTCTAATATGGCATTATTCCCGGGACCTTCCGCAATAATCACGGCCGATTATTGTCATGCCGGCCACCTACCGAGTATTAATAAAGCCGAAGAAAGGTGGCAGCAGGTTGCCACGTTAACCCCGACTGCGCTGCTTGACATAGAGAAATCGAGATTTCGGGCTGGCCGAGCCACCATCGCATCGGTGGCTGACCCTACAGTAGAGTAGCCATGGGGGTAGAGACTGGGCTCTTTGTCGGAGTCCTTTAGGATCTACGAGGATCCTTCCAGGAAGGCACGAACCAAAGAAAGAATCTTATCTTTTGCGATCGCCGCGTCCGGGCGGCAATCAATACTCTAACTCAATAATGACTCCGCAGTAGTCTTTGACGTTTTATTACTGTTATTATTTATTGTTAATTTGAGTTCTCCTGGGCGCCTTTGTTATCCAGAACAGGTGGTATAATAACGTTTCGGTCGAACAAGTTGCACGATCGTAACCGGTTTTTTTATATAGGCTTGGATACTATACTACACGAACTGTCACGTATAAAAATTCGAATGGAATTGCAATCTTTCGTTCCTGCTTTCCTTTTAGAACAAAATAGAAAGCGTATGTTTATTCGTGTAATCGTGTATGGGTTTTTTCGTTTTATTAATCGAAGACGGTCCGGCGGAATCAGGTGCTTTGGATGCAGATCAAACATTTCGTTATCCATTTGTCGGTGTCACGGTCAGTTGACACGTTATTGGAATTGTAAATACAATCGCGCGGTCTATTGTGGTTCTACATTATCTGTGTATATTGTCGATTTTACCGTTACAACAGGGTAAACAACGGCGTCTCGCGTTACCATGCGCGGTGCAATCTAAATGCGCATTGCATATGCATCAAATCATATCACACGGCGTTCAATTAATGTTTTATGTTAATGAGGACCGATTATCGTCGTGGATTATGCGCGACACCGGTGACTGACGGCATTTTGTCATTATTATTAATTATGTCATTGGCCCGACGTCGTGAGAATGAAATAACTTCCTATTGTAAACAAATCGTCGATAATTATTACTTGACCACCTAGGACCCCGAGGGCGATGATTACCAGCGTAGAAGTCTCGTTGAAGATATCGATAAATTAATCGCGCATGAGTGTATATCAATTAGGCGTAGGATGAATCATTAATTCGCGTGGTACACGCCGTCCTGACCTCATCGTCACTTTGCTCCTTTCCGCCTCTGCTCGAGTTCATTTCCATGTGCGCAAATCTATTCACGTATGACCAGGAATTGTCCAACGATCGTTCGGAATGGTACAGTTCATACATTTAGCATTTCTGGTATTGTCAAATTCTACAAAATTTTTAGGAATGTTTACAAACGTTATTAAGGTTTTGTATAAATATCTTTGACTCTTTCACTTTTCGTTCGACAAACAGCCATGATTCTGATCGAATACATTTTACCAAGCAGTAAAACCGAAAAACAATTTCCCCCCCTCTCTCTCTAACAATTTCAGCCTACGAAACAATTGTCACAATTACCAGCGCCTGTAACAAAGTTCATGTTCCTGTGATCAGAAGAAGCCACGCAATCATTGGCGGGCCTCCAGGCCAATTTCTGGAGTTAATCGTCCACTTGATGCGACAAAACCGTGGCTATTGGAAGTCGATCAGTGTTTTCCCCGATCGGTGCGGCGGTCGGGTCGGGCTATTTCCGGGCAGCTTTTGCGGAATATTGTTAATCTCTGCCTTTGTCCGGTTTCATTGTCCAGAACGCGGAAGACGGTGCAGCGACGTGTCTATTGTGACCGGCACGGCGCGTCTGTGCTCGTTGTTCGTTTGTTGGCCACGTAAGGTGAAACGGCTCGCGACCCAAGTGACGCACAAAGTGGATTCTCACGAGCAGCTCCGCTTCATTCCGCTCCGTTCGGCTCCGCACCGCTTCGGCCTGTTACCTCTTCGACTCGCCATTGTGATTACGATCCTCGTTCTGCTGGCGCGGCCAAACCGCGAAATTTATCGCCGACGGCGCGACGGAACGTCGCTCGAATATCCAAGGACGTCGTTCCGCGCCATGTTCTCGCCGGTTTTCGACCTGACGCGAATATCCGCAGAACTTTCTTTGAAGCGAGCCAACACGGAACGAAAGTTCCCGCGATTGTTCGATAATTGCCTCGAGTCCGCGCGAATGTTCGCCACTTCGCAAACAATTCGCGATTTCCGCTGGACACTTGTTCGGACAACAACGAAGTCGCTTCTTCAACGGGAAGTGGCTTGCAAATATATGATAATGGTCCTCGAATGGAGCAGCTTTCGGGCTACCGGAAAAATAACAGTTGATCGCGAAAATAGTTGGAAATTATTCAGTCGCAAGCACTGGTTTTTTAATAGAACAGCGCGACGGATGTTCGAGCTTTTATTGACCCGTGTACATATGCAATATCCATTCATGAAACCCTTTTTAACAATTCATGCACTTCTCGCACGTGGATGTGCTCTCTTCTGTGTGCTCGTTAGTGTTGAGTGCATTGCAGGCGACGGGTCGCGTCGGTCGCTGCGAAGTGCATTTGAGTGCATCTGTTTTGAAGGTTGTTGATCCTGCTACTTATGAAGCCAAATTAAACGGGAATTTTCAAATCTGCACCTTATTAGGCAGCATTGTTATAACAATAAATTGACTGAACGAGTGATTCAATTTTTGTTAATGTCCTCTACATTCTCCTGTAAAGTTATTAATTCGCAACTGGCCGTGGACAGTGAATGGTTAAAAAATTGCTTGAACCTCCCGACAATTTACAAAAACAGAATTGTATAGGAGAACATTTTATCCCTTCAAGAGCCTAGAGACTTTCTATTGAATTCATTGGTTGGGAATTTTGTTTTCAGGTTAGTTTAATAACCACGATCGGAGAGCGCGTATCATAAACACGGCGCATTGGCGGCGACTATTCTGAGCCGTTGTAGTTCTCTGTACTGCGATCCTGGTAAATATCAATGGCTATCCGGAGTATATCTAACTCACACGTTTTTCTACTTGTTAGGAGACGCCGCGTATATCAGCGGGTCGAATTAAATGGGACAGTTCTTGAAGTCCGGTGCATTCGATTCAACGTTCCAATCAGCGAGCAACCGGTCTGGTTCTCTCCGCGAGCCTAATATACTCGCTGTCCGACTGGTTGCTAATAAAACAGCCGGTGAAAGTTTCCCGAGCAGTTTACTTTCCAGTGACACTCGTAACTTCGACTGGTCCGGTTCGCAATAAATACTGTCTCCTTCAATTTCACCATGAATCCTCGACGCTCACCGGATTCGCCGGGTTTTCCACGAAGACGTCTTCTCATGCGCGAAGCATCTTCGATCGGACATGATCTCCGCTCGATCCTTTTGTGAACGCACGTTCACTCTCTTCCCCTCCCTCTCTTTCTCTCTCCTTCGCGGGAGAGGTATCGCGACTCACCGATGCATACTTGAATTAACGCAAAAGGCGTTGTCAATTTTGCTCCCATCAGACGGGCTTTTGTACCCGCGTCGAAGACCTCGAAGACCTCGAAGTTCCAGGCGACGTAGGCGTGAAGTTCCGACCGCTGGCCGGGGGACTTCAATGTTCAATCAGCAAACATCCACGGCCGACAGCCTCTCTATTTCTCTCCTTGTTCATCTTCGTGCGGGAATAACGTCACATCGGACGCTTATCGCGACGCCAACGGTAAAAGAAAAGACGAGGAAACGTGAGATACGAAGTGCAACTTTCGAGAACTTGAACAAATTGAATCGCTAGACGTCTGTCTCGATTGTCAGTCGCGCTAATCGGACGTCGCGTCGTCCCGGACGAAACCTTTTTCAATGTCATTTCAAGCGATATTTTGCAGAAGATTAGGAATGCGACTCGGGCTTTACGAGATCCTCAGAAAATCAATCTTGGGAACACCGCAACTGGAATCGACGTTATCACTCTTCGAAATCAAAGCTTCTATAAATGAACTTGTGGGGAAAGACAGTCCTTTATTTCAATTGAGGATGGCAATTGAAATGCATTCTACAATTTTTCGCTGAATAGAAGCTAGCACTTTATAAAGGGAAACGGAGATACTACTGGGGATTGCCAGGAAACATTTTACTATTAATCACGTTAGTTCAAAATTATGTCTCAGAATCGTCAGGGGTTTCGGACGACAAATAACATACCAACTCTTTTACATTAATTTTGAAGCAATTCAAACTATTTTGGAACAACATGAGTCTGAAACGTTGGAATTAAATTGTAAGGCTCAATCAAATTCAATAAAACGGGTCAATACAATTGCTGTAGATAAAGCTTGAGAACTACTTTGATCGGGTACACAATTTATAAAACAATTTAAAAAATTTTGAAGCAATTCAAACTATTTTGGAACAACATGAGTCTGAAACGTTGGAATTAAATTGTAAGGCTCAATCAAATTCAATAAAACGGGTCAATACAATTGCTGTAGGTAAAGCTTGAGAACTACTTTGATCGGGTACACAATTTATAAAACAGTCACAAACTACGAGAATAACACCTACGAGTAAATATAGAAAACTGTTCAGTCCTGATGAACAGATAGTTTCTCAAGCAAAGACCCCAAGTTCCAGTATCACTGAACGTGTTTACAGCCGAGCAATGAAAGGCTCGTCGCATAGTTTCGCACCAATTAATTAACCCGAGTTACGCGGGAAACGCGCGTCCAGAATGCAAGCGCAACAAAGAATCCTGTTTCTGGAAATAACTCGAGGCGTTAAGTCGAGGATTTTCTCTCTCTCTCTGTCTCTGCGTTCTCCGTATCCCGAAGCTCGGCACGTTTTCCTCGGAGCTTCATCTTTTTTTCTTCAGCCGGCTTGTACTTAATTAAGTAATTTACATCGTCTCCGTTTATTCCGGATACTTGCAGCGTTCGAGTCGATATGAGACGCTATAACTCTGTTGTAAACAATTAAATCGATCGTGCTTTTTCCGCTTTGAAGTCTGTCGGGCCGATAATTAGCTCGGGGGAGAAAAAAGTTGGGTACAACGTTACGAAACTCCATAAACGACGATCTCCAAAAATACAGTCGCTGCATCAAAGCGGCACGGCGGATCCATCCGGGATCCTTTGTGGCTTGGCTTCGCGTAAGGATCACTTCCGGTCGTTTAATTTCCGGAAATAACTCGTCAAAGCGAATCTCTGGGAGACGATATGACGGTTGTTCCATTCTCGCGGAGCGCGACGACGACGACCGACACGACGCCTCGAGCGTGTTCGGGCTTAACACGCTTCCCCTCACCCTTTCTTCTTGGTTCTGCTGTTCCTGCCGGGGCCTTATCTCATACGCGCATCATTACTCAATGACCAATGCGTTCGCTGGCGAAAAAATCATTAAGAACGCTCATCCATTATCGCGGCCGTGAAAGCCACCGTCTTCTCTCTCCGTGGCTTACGGCTGCGGCTCGCTGCGGCTACAGGCGGTAACCGCAACCGTGTGCAACCACCTTCGTTTCGGTGGCTTCGGTGACCAAGGATATCTTTCTTCGCGAGACAACCACGCCCGCTCTTCGACACGAACGAGAATCGATAGTCCCGGGATCGCGCTGGGAAAGGATCCCCTGCGGATGGTATATCTCTTCTCGCCGCGCGCGGTTTCTTCCTGGCTGCCCCGGTTGGAATGCGGCAAGAAAGTCGGCCTCCGCTCGGAATCGTTTTTCATTCTTTATTTATACCGAGCGCGACCGCGAACGCTTTCGTGAACGATATCGTACAGAGTATTGCCGGTGCGGAGCGGCGTGGCTCTTCAAGGAACTCGAGCGAAGTCGTTCGGAGCGCGTACACCTTCCTGGCTGCTAGCTGCACAGGTCCTGGCCCGAGGTTTTAGCGAAGCGCGGTACCCAGACCTTGAAAATGGTGTAGAATGTTCAACAGAATAGTTCTAATTAGTGGTACATCGGTTTTAAAATTCAACTAACCCTCTGGAAACCGAGCGGAAACTTAATTTAATCAATCCTTCTTTAATGTGTTGAGAACCAATAAACACGGTTCAACCCTGTTTCAAGTGATGCAATTGCGTCTTACTAAAATGTAGACAGCCTACTTGAAAAAAAAGAAACAACTCGGATCACGGAAAGCGCATAAAACATCCTAGAAGGAAATACCACACGAATTTTTCTGGCCTCCGAATATAAATAGAACGAACCGTTAGCATGCAATTAGGAATCGTCCGGCGATCTTGTATTTATAACTACGAGAGGCGTTTACATCCCTCCGAATTTTTGTTCGACGTCATTCCCGCCGGGGTTTTATGAGCACCGTAAAATGATTAACACGAGCATGCGGGAAAAATAATTATCTACCGGTTCGGTGCGCGTCTGTTAACGCTGGCAGTTGGTTGGCTGGCTGGGCTGGAGAACTTCGTAGGATCTCGTGTTACGTGGAAAGCCTGACGCTAATGAATAGTGGTAAACCGATCCAGAAATAATGATCCTCGAAATAGTTCGCGCGTCCCGGGGTTTGCCTACGCTACTTTCGATCTTCTCTAACGGGAATCGGTATGTTTTCAGGTAGACACCGATGAGGGGAGAATGCGTACCTTTCTCGCACAGACACCCAGTTGCTACTTGGCCACGTGTTTTCAGTTAACAGCCGCGATCGTGATTCGGAGATAAACGAGGCTCTCGATGAGGATACGCGTTATCTTAACTACTTTTTTTCCATCGAGTCACGCTGATTAATGGGATTCCACGCGAAAATTATTTCCCCGCCGCGCGCCAGCCACTTATGAAACCGGGCTCGAGATGGGGGCGATGATTGTTCGGTGGGATCCGTTTCTGATCCGGGATAACTTTGGGAAATTAAAGAATTTCTGACCAAGAAGCACCAGAAATAAAACGAGTATCGTTGTATCGGACGTTCCTTCTTGTACTACAGATTAATAATAAATTGACGATGCGAACTGCTATAAAAATAAAAAATTGAGAACGCCAATTTCGCCGGAATCATATAAGAATTCCAGAATTACGCGTCCAACGAAATTGCCGACCATCTAATCGCGGCAGGACTCGTTTCACGGAAAAGTAATCAAGAAGAATCGAGTCAAAGGCGGAAGAAGGCTTTGAGATTTCGCGTGGATCCCGAGGAGTTTCATTCTTTCGGAGGCGTCTTAAAAATTCATTTTACGCGAGATTACTCACTGTCACGGGTTAACGGAAATGGTCGCGCCTCAGCTGACGGAAGAAGCGCGAAGAGTCTCGGTTTTCTGTGGGGATTACGGAGCCGAAATTCACTCCTCGACGTGGTCCGGGGCGTTTTAGGCCCTCAGCTCCTCCGAACGGAGGCCCTCACGTACCAACGTCATGAAATGAGACGCGTAAAAGATGAGAAGTCGGGGGCGTGGCGCTCGGGTCTTCCTCCGCTCTGCCGTCCTCTCTTTTCGACGAGAGTTTGGCGTTTGCGGCGACGGTGAATTCGCGGTTATGAAGCCGATGCCGCGGTAAATCATTAACGACTCCCCTGCGGGTCCCCCACCCGCCCCTGAACCCCTCCTCCCACCCGGATCCGTTTATTTTCTTATTAAAATTACCCGACCGATACCGACACGCCGAGATAAAAATCCTTCAATCTGCGTGATTGTGTTCCTCCGCGGGACACCGTTATGTGATAATAAAGCCCGAGTAAAATATTACTTCTAAGATTTAATTGCTGGACACGCAGCCCCCTGCTGTACTATTTCGTCTGGAGTCACTTTTTTTTATTAGAAAATCTCATATGGGATTTATTTCAACATAATAAAGAAAACGTAGTATATTATTGCAGAAAATGAAACTGAACATACATAGTAATATGATAAAACATGAAAACCATATACATAAGAGATAAACCGCTTAAACCTTAAGGCCACAGCTTTTAAAAAATGACAGCATAGTCTGGAGTCACTTTTCCTAATAAATTTGTATATTTTTTAAAATTTGTTTAGAGAACACTTATAATTTCCAAAATCATAGCTCCAAAAATACGTTCTGTGTTTCACTCTCTGAGAACAAGCGTACGTGTCTGTAAAAATGCCAGAATGACTGTAACAACTTCATCCATGAATCATTTCCTCGACTGAAAAGTCTTTCATCTTCGATGTATCCAAATCGCTTTCCATGAACATATTCGTTTAGAAGAGGTTCTTCACAAGTAACACTATCGAAATCCTGTTTGCGATGAATGTATTACACCCAGATTTACTGTCTCGAAAAATGATTGTTGGCTGTATCAATGATCCAGCTCACCAGATGTAAGTGCATAGTACTTGTGCATCAAATACCTAGAAAAACATGTTTCTGTGAATTTGGCGATATAGCAAGAGTGCAGAGGTAATTAGATCGAGCGATTTCGCATGGGATTCGACTGTGTCGGATTCGCTTTGGTGCTTGGCAAGCGCATTCCTGTCCGACGAGAGCAAACACGGTCAATTTGTAGATCTCGCCTGTTCATCATCGCATCACGCGAAACATCATTTCCTAATTCCATTAAAATGTCTTCAGCGTATTATCCATCTTTTTGCGCTCGTTACGGGGCGCACGGTACAATTGTCGCTCGGGGTATCGCGCGCGTTTAATGAGCCGCATCAGATAGGTAGTTACAAGGAGACGAGGGTTTGCATTCCGCCGGTTCGTACGGAATTTCCAGCGAAAAATTCATCGGGCCAAACGATGATAGCATACCATCGAGGCCCGGTCCGGAGGACGTGCACATACTCCCCGGCGATTCTCTTCCTCGATTCCGTGCACCTGCACGATTACTCGCCTCTCTCATTGGCTTTCTCTCTTTCTCTCCCTCACTCTATCCCTTTCTCTCTTTCTTTCTTTCCCCCTCTTGCCTTCTCCCGTTTCTTTTTCTCGCGTCTCTGGAGCTCCTTGTCTCTCGGGACATACGCGTAGGTGTACGTGCGTGAGCAGAGAAGGTGTTGCAGGTAAACGGTCGACAAACTGGCCCGCGGTCCCGGATAAATGAACGAAATCTCCCCGCTTCTGGCCAATCACGCGGAATCTCGCGACTTATGCGCGCCTACAATAACGGTTGAACAGTTTAACCCCTTGCCTTGTGATTTCTTTCTCATCCGCGATCGACAGACCTGCTTCTTTCTTGGTAATTTGGCACAAGAGAAAAAATCCGGGATCGTTCGATGTCCACTTTCGTTCCAAAAAATAGTATGTACCTTATTTAACCGAGTACTAGTTGGAAAAATGGTAATTTTTGTTCAGATTTATGAAATACACTGTGGTCAGAATGGATACTGTTCTAAATATCACTTCTAATATTCATATACAGTGGCGTGCAATAATATTCGGCCGCTCTAAAAAAGACGATAATTTTTTTAATATTGTACTATACTATTTGAATTTTTTGAGAAGCTAGAGCAATTAGTTTGCCACAGGATGCGAAAAAAAATTTTGTCAAAAATTGTAATTGATCGAAATTGTAGCAAAAATACTAAAAGTTGCATTTTACAACTTTTTTATCTGGGCCTATATTGAAAATTTAAAAAATTCGTTTTGTATACCTGTGTCAATTAAACATATTCTGAAAATTTCGTCAAAATCGGTCGACGTTGCAATGAGCTACAACCGTTTAAAGGTGGTAAAATTTGCTGAATTTCACGATTTTCGGCCTCTAAATAAATAAATAAATAAATAAATAAGTTTATTAAATTTAATAAATTTATTTAATTTCAATAAATCTAAGGATTCTTACATCTTTCAATGCCTGACGTTTCTTTCTGCATCAACCGATTTCGATGCAACTTTCACAATGCATACAATTCACACAGATCTACAAAACGTATTTTTTAAATTTTCAATATAGGCCCACATAAAAAAGTAGAAAATGCAATTTTTTAGTATTTTTTCAACAATTCCGAACAATTGCAATTGTGACCAAATTTTTTTTCGCATCCTGTGGCAAACTAATTGCTGTAGCTTCCCAAAAAATTCAAGTTGTATAGTACAATATTAAAAAAGTTATCGTCTTTTTTAGAGCGGTCAAATATTATTGCACGCCACTGTATGTGTCACGTTCTATGGACGGTACGTAGTAAGGGAATCTGAAGCGGAAACGTACCTCGAAGCGAAAATGGAATCACGACGGACTGAAACGTATGTTTATACGACCCTGTCCCTCTTGTAGGAGAACGTCAACCACGTCTCGTGTTAATTAAGTGATTACGTCAACGAGCGATGTTCGCTTTTGGCGTGAAATATCGCACGGTTCTGCTGTTCGGGGTGGAACAACGACCGATCGAGTTTCTGTTTTTTGTGGATCGAGGCGAGAAATATTCCGACGTGTACGGGAGATAATTGTACCAATTGGTCCCTTGTTCCCGGCCCTTGTGACTTCGGGAAGCAGCTATCAGATAAAAATTGCTCGGGTCATCTGTGTTTTTTGGATTCTGAGTGAAGAAATAAATCTTGCGATACGATCGACACCAATTATAAGAAAAATCAACGACGATTTTTAAGGTACGTCTCCATCTGAGACTAAAACTATTACGAGTTATTCGCGAGATTCAAATTTGTCAGTGTACTCGGTATTGAGGGTGACAGAGTTGAGCTGCGCAGAGAGCGAACGAACAGAAAGTTGAAATTCGCAAATGGACACTTCAAATTTTTCTTGGCGAGCAACTATCAGTTGTTATAACTACTATACGAATGCCATTCGTGTGAAATAGTCGAGAATTTTGATACATTTTGAGAATATATTGGATTGGCAAGAAAGTAATTTCGCTATTTTAAAGTGAAATAAAACCGAATTTCTTTATTCATCAAAAACTTCCAAAAATTTGGCTCTGTTTCACCTTAAAATATCGAAATTACTTTCTTGACAGCCCAATATGATTTTTGGAATTAGGGGTACTTAAAGATAGCGTACATTAATATTTGATAGAACACCCTTGAAGTGTAGAATGATGCGTTAGCCAAATCAGCGACAAACATTACAGCTTCACTCTCCGTTAAAATTCCCTTCACAGATCTAAGGGAATCAGCTGAACTAGCGGCAATACAAAATACACATGACACCATAGAGAAAGAAGGTTTATTTAAAGGTGTAAACTATTTTACACAATTCCAAAACCGTAGGTCTAAACCGTGGTTCAGTCACTCAAATCTCCAACGTGAGATTATTACAACGATAAACAGAAGTAGATCAGGACATTACAATCTGACCGGCTCTTTTGCTCGAACTAGCATAATAAACGATCCAAAATGTCAGTGCGGTTACGAGTCTCAGGATATTGACCATGTGTTATGGCAGTGTCCCTCGTTTGATGAACGTAGGTCGGAGTTTATCAGGCAATTACAGAAACTGCATCTTTTTCTTCCACTCTCATACAATGTTTTACTCTCCACTCTCACGGTGGAAATAGGTAAACTAACTTATTCGTTTCTGAAAGACTGTGAGTTAAAAATTTAAAGTATATATACAGGGTGTCCCAAAATTCCTCCGACACCCGAAAATGGGAGGTTCCTTGGGTCATTTGAAGCGACATTTTCCTTTACAAAAATGGCGTCCGCGGCTTTGTTTAGGAGTTATTAACGAAAAACACGGACCAATCAGAGCGCGATCTAGACATGCGATGGCACGTTTGGCCAATTGATAGTTGGCGCGACCAGCCGACTGTGCTAACTCGCGTCTAGGTCGCGCTCTGATTGGTCCGTGTTTTTCGTTAATAACTCCTAAATAAAGCCGCGGACGCCATTTTTGTAAAGGAAAATGTCGCTTCAAATGACCCAAGGAACCCCCCATTTTCGGGTGTCGGAGGAATTTTGGGACACCCTGTATATATGTTTAAAACTACTCGTTTTCTAACCTTCGATTATCTATATGTTGTATTGTATTTTATATAGCATAATAATGTATTAAAAAAAAATAATGTACGGCAAAATAATGTCGAACTTGAAATTCTAATTGCATCAATAAAAAAAAAAGTGTAGAAATTTCTTTTTCTTTTAATCCATCGTCTGGAAATAAATATCCAAGTTATCGAAAATCTGAGAACGTAAGGTGCACTAAGATGTTTCCGTCGATCGTCAACTACCCTTTTATTTCCCGTTCGTCGTCACGATGACGTTCTCGCTCGATTTTCTCCTGGCGATTTCTTCCTCCTCTACTATCGTCCTGTCTTCGTCCCTAGAAAGGCCGGTTACCTCCGCGAGACGTCTGACATTCAGCTGGAGGTGCATCGCGGAGGAAGGACGCGGTGGAAGGACGAGCTTACACGGGGCTGAACGAGAAACCGGGCGGAAGATCGGTATCGCGATCTTGTTGGGCCGAATGAAGAAATGTAAACGCCAATTAAACATTTTATTGATATGCTTATGTCGTGTACAGACGTCTGTTTCTCTCCTGTGACCCCCCCACCCCTCCCGGTCCCCCGTTTCGCAGATCCGGGGGACTAAAAGGCGATCGGAGTAATGCACACACATCGCAGGGAGCCGTAACGACAATTCTCTTCCTTCTTTCTCTCTCGCTCTCCGTGTTATACAGCGAACGATCCACGGTTCTAGCCCATTCGCTGTTTTTAGCTAATTCCCTCCGGAGAGATCGAAAGATCGAGATAGAATCGATTCCGTGCCGGCCAGTCGTCTAGAGGACACTAATCGCGTCGGAGGAAGAGGATTTGCCGGACGTGTCGACTAAATGGTACGGATACTGTCAGTCGGGGATTAGCGAAAAACGGCCGGACCGATTAGCTAGATAACGTCGTTGCCACGACTGCATAATGAATACGTTACACGCGGCCAACAAGTTCCGAGGAGGCGGGAAATCCGATCGTGAGCGGAGAAACTCTCTTTCAACGTGTTGATCACGATTTAGACTCCATTACAACAGCTCGATCTGTTAGGGAAATCAACGGAATAAATTACACCGTGCACAAATAAACTCAGGATCTTTATTCCCATGTTTAAAGAGCACTGCACGAAAAAGGAAGTGAAAGATCAATCTTCTATTTTCGGAGAAGTTTTCTGTTGTCGTGACTTTCCTGTGTCCCAAAAAAAATGAATTCCCGAATGTCTTCATTTTTCTTTTTCAACTTGTTCCCTCGCGCACAATCATCGCCTATTGTAATGTCTGTAATATTGGTGTCATAAATTTCGATACGGTAGCACTTTCGGGGAGCAAACCGCCAACTAGCACGTTATACGACGAGTATCCTCAAGACTTGTCATTACCGCGGGGCCCAATTTGCATATGATTAATCGCCACCGTCTAGGTGGGGCAATTCTGGGAGTAGCGAATCGGAGCGATTCCTCTTTCAGAAAACAAAGCCGCGAAATTAACCGGTGATTCCCGCGTTCACGTCGCATCGAATCGACGTGTAAACGCGCCCGCTGCCAGTCAAGGCCGGCCCCGGGGTAATAACGAATACCAAGGAAAAATTCGTAACAATGGCAAACGCTGCATCGGTCGCTAGCGACGGTGCGGCGGCTTGCCGTAATTGGAGGATGAACTATCCGCGGGATAATTAGACGCTGCCACCTCGAGCAACGAGGATGCAAAACACGCTCAGGACCTGTGAAGGGTAGCCGGGTATACTTACGCGATTGCGTGTTCGGCTAAAATAAAACGCGAGCTCCGCGAAGAACACCGGGAGAGAGAGAGAGAGAGAGAGAGAGAGAGTCAGTGAGAGAAAAATAATCGTCGCAAAGGAGTTGTCCGAACGATCGGCTTTCTTACCTCTTTCTTCCGGCCACTCTGCAGAGTAAATATGGGTACACGGTTCTTCGAATCTCGATTCGCTGTCGCCGAAATGCTACGATTCACCGATTGCGAACTAATGCCAGCGATTTTGACGTAACTTACTTGCGTCACAATCGATCTAGTACAACTTACAAAGCTTTCCTGTGCACCACGGAGCAATTGCACCCGCCACGCCTAACTCCGCGAGAGCCGAGACGTTTCAATTAACGAATTTCGTACGTGGCTCTGTATTCTGCATCGCGTGTGCTACGACACCCCCTAAGGAAGCGGCCAGACGTTATTTGACTTTCCTCGTTGACTTTCCCTTTTGTGCCACTCGGCTGCCTCCCGCTAAATTTAATTCATTAATACCGGGGCTTCGGCTCTGATTCCGGCTCCGTCGTCTTCCCTTTACTTTGTGACTGGCGTCGCCTGATGAAAATTGTCTATCCAGACTGGGGAAGAAAGTGGAAGGGATCCCGATCCCGGGAATTCTTTGAGAGCCACGGTAATGAAAAAGCGGTGACTAATTGAGGGATCCATGTGCGACGATCTTGCCTGTCGCGAGAAACGATTTCGATATCGGTGCTCTATCGAGCAAGTCGCGCGCCGCGCCGCGCCGGTGTTCGTTAACGGTGAGTCTTCTGGGCCCGGGTATTTAGATTTCAGTTAAGCCGACAACATCCGTCGATCCTTATCTCCCGAGACTCGAACGATCAGCGCATGTAGCATCGCGCGCGATACTGTCTCACCGAAAAATATTACCAGCCCGATTACGATCGGGAACTCCTCTAATTGAGACGTGTCCGGGCGAGATTTCCGATTTTGTCTCCGCCGTGGGCGATAGCCGGCGAAAAAGTATTCGTGGCCCTGCGAACACGTATCTGCCGCTTGCAGAATGAATCTGCGTTGCTCCGCGACTCGCGGACGACAGCGGCAGCTTACACTCGTCCAACGAATTTACACTCTGGAGTCGTCATATTGCCACCCTTGTACCCATTCGAGCATATTCGCCGGATATCGAATGGCTGTTTCTAGAGACACGTGTGCGACACCCGTGCGGAGACCAACACAGGTTCGAGTCCAATATTTGGGGTGCGATTCGACGTCCTGAGCAGGTGTGACGCGTTCGGACGTTCACGCACACGCGTCCCGACAGTGGCGTGTGCGCGAGGCGTGTTGTACAAGCTTGGCCCGGGGCCAGGCGGAAACCTTTTTTCAATTTTGTCTTTGGGTTAGTAAAAGTCCATAAATATCTGTTAAGGTGTTAAGTTACCACCCATGGTAGGCGCAGGTTCGTTCCACGGAACTCGCAAGCCGTTGTGTTCGTTTCCCATACGATCCCAGACGCCATGGTCCTCGGACTCGCAGGACCATGAACGTACACGGCCGGCCACGCTAATCTGCGGTGACATCGGTGGTAGCCGAAAGTCGATTGGTACGCTCGTAATTCGTCGACGGCCGAAATCGCACCTGCGAGAACGTTATCGCACACGCGGTCCTCGCAAATCCCATTCCCGAGACTTTCCGCAAGGAATGGTCTTCCTGTCCGCGATAAAAAGTACCAGGCCCCGCTCGCAAAGCCCTTAATGGGGACGCGATCGCATTTACTGTCGTCCAGAAAGACAAATTCCGGCCGCTACGAAGCGAACGGGCTCCCGGCCACGATTAAACGGGCTTCGTCTAAGAATTTACTAAGGATCTCGCCCCTCCCGTCCCTCCTGTCATCCTCGGCAGAAGCTACGTGGCCTAACGAACGATTCTTCGGCTACGAGAGTTCGAGCTGTGAGCCTGGACCCCTGCCGCGCGGAATCGTGGGCGATAATCATCTGATGATTATGGGAAACGCGAGATTCATTCAAAATTCTAGGACCTAGTTATCGTAAAAACTAATGTGAATGGTATTTCAAGCTCCATTCTGTTAATTTCTTACTTACCGACGATCGTTTGCTGCTTGTTACGATCGTACAGATTAAGAATCTTCTTTATTTCATTGTACCAGTCCTGTCTCTTTCGTCAGAACATCTACACTCCCAACGCCCCAGGTAAGTGATCAACAAGATTTCAATAATTTAGAAACTTATTGTGAATCTTGAAGAAGTAACTACGTAAAGAAATGAATCTTTGGTGTCGTAGATCGTTATGTTCACTAAAAAGAAAGTTTCCAAACATTGCTCAAACGTGAGAACTTTCTGTCTGAAGTAGTTCGACATGAACAAGTAACGAGGCAAAGTTTGGATAACGAGAAAAATTTCTGATGCTTTGTAGCTGATGTTTCTTGTCTAATATCCGCAGTACCATACTATGCTATAAACCAAGCACTCTCGTTGCATAGCAAAATATGACGACAATATCCTACAAAACAGTCTTAACAGCCAAACAGATCGAGCAGGGAACATCCTCCTTACGCTCGTAAACACTCATCACGCTGAACGGGTTCGCTAAACATCTAACACTGGTTCTGGCACATAGTTCGCTTCGTTAGCGGTTATACAACGTATTTATCGGAGGAGTTGGGCTTGTTGCAAATCGGCATGTGTTGTCACGAGGTGTAACTTCAGTTGCGTGAATGCACATGAATCTTTACGGAAAAATCGACTAACAATATTTATGTTGTGTTCTGTAGATTCCAGATAAAAATTAATTCCTATTAACTTCAACTTTCTAAACTTGTTCATAAGAATTTGTCTTCCCATAAAAATTCGTAATTTTGTCCATTAGCATACTAAATAAGGAACAGCATCTCGTTGCTTCTTTTCATTAGCAATTTGAAACTTTCCATCGCATTTTGCCGCTAACTACTTTAATATAATGGAAAAATCGAGCAAAAGAATTCGTGCGACGTTACCGCGTTTTTGAAACGCTCAATGTGCTCGTCGGTCGTCACTGCATCTTCTTTGGCTGGCATCCCGCTGCATCGTTGCACCGTCGGGATGGACACAGGCAATTATTCGTGTCCGTTGCGGCGACATAATTTCACGCGGATGGCAGCGTGGCATGGCGGCGCCGTCGGTGCAGAAATCGCGTCTATTAATTCCGCACAACATTGTAGCTCGCGGAGAGGCCATACATAATTCGAGGGTCGCGATAATAAGTTTCGCGGGTCCGTGTCATTCCGCATTGACCCGTGCATCAGCCAGCCCGTTTTCCCCGGTGTTCGCCGCAGTCACGTGAATTATCGTAGCCTCGTCGCGGCGTTAAAGAACCGAAGATGGAATCCGACGATAGGCTGGATAGAGCCGCCTGCCGTCTCTGTGGATTAGAAGAAGGAACATAGCCTACGCCCTCGCTCTCGCTGTCCGGCATTCTCGTATTTACAGACGTAGCTGCGACGTCCGTTGAGAAATGCTCATTGAAATCTTGTCTCGAAATCCTCTCCCGCCGGTAACGATGGCCGCGACAGCGCGGCTGGGGGAAAGGTTGAAGGTAAAACGGAACAATCGATGATGGCGAACCGTCACGGTCGCGGCCGACTCGATGGACGTTTTTCGTGGGCTTTGTGGGGTTCCTCACGACCACGAGCAGACGTGACCTCGGTCGCCACTCAGTCGGCGAGAAAAAACCTACCGATGGATATCTTAATGCCTTTCTGTGTATACGCGGACCCTTGGAATGCTGCGGTTCATCGCGGACTCGAATCAGGGATGCCGGATTTAAGAGCTCCGCGAAGGACCGCCGTCGTCGACAACGGTCAGCCCTTTGATGATGACTGAAATTCTGCATCGCACAAACCTCGCTCTACTACAATGCATATGGACCACGTTTGAGAACGGCATACCCTCGCTACACCCGACATTAATCCTTTACATTCGGAGTTATGATATTGCATAATGTTTCTAGTGGTGACTCAGAGCGGTTCTAAATAAGCTAGTAGAGCTACTTGTGAAAATTGCAATTTAATTGTACAATTTTGTAGCAACTTCCGAAGTAAAATCAAGGGAACACGTTGGAACGCGAGGGATTAAGCATTATTCTAATTAATAAGATTCGAAAGCTAGAGAACTTGATAAAGGAACGATGTCAACGCTTCAACTCCTAATTTCGAATTTCTATCATCGACTTCTACAGCCAAGTTAGAGTCTATCTCGGTCTCTAACCGACGATTCACATTTGTCGGGTCGGCGCGCCAGCAGTGTGGACCAAAGGACTGTCAAAGCGGCCGAATTTCGCCGGAGGAGCTCGCAGAATTTATTCTCGGCGGCGGGCAGGAAAGAGGTGCGTTTCTCGCGCGCTCGATTTTTTCCTATCTATCACACGCGGCTGCGTTCTCGGTGCTCGCATTCCAGCAGCACAACAGCGGCGCGGTGCGTTCGCCGCTCCCGAATGCGTTATTATCGCGGCGATCTCGATCAGATCTGCTTGGTCGTCCTTGTTCTCGGGCCGGCCTTCCTCCCCGGGCTCCTCTGGTCTTTTCACTCGATCGGTGTTCTCGCGGCGGGTTGTGGAGCGAGGGCAGAAAATCGGCGGGGAACTTTTAAAGCGGTCGTCGCGTCGTCGCGCGGGATCGTTTGGGAGGCAGCGGCTCGAACGAATCGATGAAAAATAACACCTGTCCCAGTCGGGCTGCCAAGATCGTAAACGCAGCTCGATATATACGTAGGCAAAAGGGGTCCCCGGGTACCGAGAGAGGAGATCTGTACCACGGAAGAGGGGCTGGCGGAAAGGGGGCAAACGTGCACGGCACCCCGCATACGTGTTACACGCACGACGCCGACTAACGGAGAGAGCGTCTCAGTTAGCAGCGAGTCCTCGGTTTGGTTTATAGCCGTGCGTCCGATGACAATGTCCACGCGGCTTTAAATCTCCCCCCTGGCCCCGGCGAACCCAGCAGACCGCAGCGTTTCTTTTTTGCCTTTGCATTATATCATATTCCATCCCTTCCGTCGCGCGTTCCTGCGGATTGCGTCGCCCGTGTGCTCCGCCTCCTTCACCTTCGCCTTCGTTCTTCCTCCTCCTTCATCGCCCTCTGCCTTCCTCGACCGCTCTTCGTCCCGCTCGTACTTTTCCTTTCCTTTTTTTCCTTCTCGCTCTCACTCTTTCTCTCGCTAACGCTTTTTCTCTCTTTCCTTTCCCTTCGCTCTTTACTTTATGCGTACCGGTGTGTCCCCCTTCGGCCGATCCTCCCTGCCGCGTATAACTCGCTACGCGAGGGACCATGGCGCGCCGGCGTGGAGAACGAATGTTTATGCACTGATAACTGACAGCACCCTGGCGCGGGAAGTCGGTACCGATCGCCTCTTCTGGGATTCACCGCTGAGACCAACCCGCGGGTCCTTGGGCACCCCGTCTTCCCCTCTCTTCCGCAGGGTGAATCGCGTGACTTTTTAATGGCCTACCACCGTTCTACCGTTTACACTCGTAATTCGTCAATTTAGGAAGTTTCGTTATGTGCGTCGGACTCTTACCAGCGCTGCGGGGATTTTCAGCCGTTAATATAACATTCTCCCTCTCTCTCTCTCTCTCTCTTTGTGTGCTAGCTTTATGCACAATCGGAAACTATCTTTCACTGGGCCGACAGGTTCAGATATATTTCGTTTGGGAACGTAATCGTCCTACGTCAGATTACCTATATATGTATATCGCAAGAAGAACAACATTTTCGGAATATGTTCAATCTACAACAACCACTTCCTGGCAGTAACTATAAATTCTTGCAGAAACGATGCCTTTTGCCGACAATTAAATCAGCCGTCAGGGAATAAAGTCTTTTTGATCTAGATGAAGGTGTCTTTGATTCAAATGCAAAAGAAAACCAGATAGCGTTGCAAGGAATTGGATGGCTGTCTCGGTGGCGCCGCCGGTCTTATTTCAGAGGAGTGTCCGGCAGCATCGGTCAGGGATTGCAAACGAGCGGGACGAATGTCCAAGAAAATCGGATTTCGTCTGCGCCGTGAATCACTCCCCCGCTAAAGACGCCAGTCCCTCGCGATCGCGAGAAAGCTTGGGTCGCGGACCATTTTACGATCGCGATCCGTTAATTCACCGGTCGGGAGGCGCTGCTCGCCGGAGATTTACGGTGGTGCTTCGGGTCTTGGCCCCGGTGGATGAGCCTACCCTTCGTCTCCCGCCTATGCCACCACCATTCCTCATCCTGATCCTCCGGTGTTCGTCCTCCTCCGAGTCTCGGTCGTCCCGTGGTCCCCGACACATCGTCAAATCTGGTTTGGCTCGTTGCGGGGCCGAAAGGCTACTCTCAGCCCCGTCTAGTATGACAAATGTTATCCCTGACAGTAAACGTCACTAGTTTAGGCGCAATGATTCACGACCTCCTGGGCATAAGCGGGCGCGAACTTCCCGAAGGGGCTTATTTTATATGCGGCTTAATTTTATGTGCGCCTATACTCTTCGAATCGCCTGTTGCACTCTCGGCCGAGCTGGCGCATTATGCGCATTCGCCGCGAGATTGAAGCTTCGCCGTGCTGCAGGGGAACCAGTCGCAGCGATCGTTTGCTCAGGCACAGTGACACCGGTCAAACGGGATTTATCGTCGCTCCTCTTGTTAGGTTTCAACCTAGACACCCTCCACGAGCTCTATTCTCCTTGCCAGGATGCGGTGTGGGTGGAGGAACACATTGTCTGTAGGAAGTTTTGTCCACGCGTCCGCCATCAACTCTGGTAAGATACACTCCATGGTAACTGAAGAGTTCATCGTCGCCACGATCTTGAATAAAATTCTGGGATCCTGAACTTTCACCGGGCCGCGGGTCTCTTTTATAGGAGCTAAACTGTAATTTCATTTAATTTGTTAAACAGTAGCTTTTCGACTAGAATGCAGAGGTTCGTTAAAATGAATATGTACACTGGGTATGTTCAGTTTTCAAGAATTTTAGTGAGACGAAGAGGAAGCACGCAAGTAGTGTCTTGCTGATGCTAGGATTCCCTGTGCTTCAATTGCCTGACTACATCCTCCAGTTGAAAACTCGGCGGGAAGATTAATTTTTATTTCGTGCTCGGGTTTCATCAGAAGAGTCGTAACTATGATCGAGAATTAAGGAGGATCGAAGAACGGTCGGCTCGAGATTCGCGATAAGGTAAACAAATCGGCAGTCGATCGGCCAGCTGGAGATCCGGTGAAATTACGATTGGACGGTTTAGCGTCCGGTGAGCGTGGCACAAGCGCGATCGGGTCGAGCCCGGGTTACGACAGGGACATTCAAAGGGAATTATGATGTCGTTTTACGAGCGTCTCGTGGAGTCCGAAGGGATTAAATCGCGGCACACTCGTGAGTCCCTGGCGAGTGCTGTTGGTTGGGCCAGATCGATGAAAGGGATCAAAAGAATGGCCGTAAAAGGCGCGTTCTGGCCGATCAGCCCGGAGAAATATTGAGAAATCTGTTACGATCGGACGACTCCGCGTCGCTGGTGGAGGCAAATTCCTTTGGTTAGCATCTTTTAAACGAAACGTTCGACGATGGACCCCCTGTGGGCGACCTCGCCACACCGAAACCAGCCTTCGGATGTATGTAGGACGACACAGGAACGTCATGTCACTCCCGCGTTCCCTATTGTTCCCAGACACAAAGATAGGACACTCACAATTGTATTAATCATGGTAGGTGTACCGTCGACCGGGGGCCTGACCTCTCTGCCGCGCGGCGAACCACGGACTTTATCAGCGTGACCCCAGGAATCCCGACTTGTCCCCGATAACGTCCGCCGATATCGATTATCCGCCTAACACGACGCGTTCCGATCAAGAGATCCATTATTTTCTTGCGAACGTGTCTTCGAGTAGTTGCCGGCATCGATCTCCTGCACGTATTGAAAGCATTTGTTATTGGAGGATCAGATTAAAATTCTCGCCGTATCTCGCCGTGCGCGATCTTTCGCTCCCGTGATCCGTTCGCTCGAGAGGAAAACACTGAATCCGGGTTACTGCGACTTTTTTAATTCGACGGTAATCGTCGTAAAAGACGGTGGAAACCACCAGTTAATTATACATTTGATCTCACTAAGTGCTGGTGTAACTGCTTTCGACAATTGGAAACTTCCGTGGAATACTGGTACGAAAAACGAATCGAGTGATAGTATAAATTTGGAACTATCGAACGCTAACGGAACAATGAACAAAAACTAGGGTTTACCGACTCCGCATAGGTCACTCTAACGTAACTCATATCCATAAAATATTGAAAAATCCCCCTCCTGTATGCTCTAGATACAATGTTATACTTTCCGTTGAACACATTATCCTTCACTGCCCACTTTTCTCCTTCCATTGACGTAGATTGGATATTGGTAATAATTTAAGTGAATGTTTAAAGATTCATAAGAACATTATCCAAACCTTATTATTCTTGAAAGATATAAATATATACAATTCTTTGTAAACTAATATATGTACAGCGTCCTAAATCCAATTACGAACTTCTGTAACTAAATATTGTAACTATTGTGGTCGCTAATGACCCAGATGTTGATGCGACCTTTATAAATAAATAATTAAAAAAAACTAGGGTTTAGAAGACTCGGTAGAGAAGAGAAAGAAAGATGTTGCAACGACAATGATTTGGAAGCGGTAATAAATGCTTCAGCGAGTATGTCTGCGGGTTGCTGGGTGTTTCCTCCAGTTCCGAGAGGATCGGAGCTCCCCTCTCTCGATTACGGGCACGATGTGCTTTATGTCCTCACGGATCCGTACTACGAAATCACCCCGGTGACCCCGGGTGCTCGTAAGAAATTCGAGGGCGTCGTAGCCGGTGCGTGGAAGCCGTTTGTTTCGTTGTTGTTGCGTCGTTTTGTGCACGGGGCGCCGTATACCACCGACGGCTCATCCGCCGCTGGTTCCTCGTTTTCTCTCTCGGCAAGGGACATCAAATAAATCACGGACTATCGTCTCTCGGTGGAACGTTTCACGTCTGCCGGCCTCGAGAGTCGGAGAGCTTTCTCGGCCCGGCTCCTCTCGGCAGTCGTCCCTTCGGCTTCTCGAACGGGGAACAATTCGAAATGGTTTCGTGCGCGAATTCAGAACTTATGGAATGCACTTTGAGAGGCAAGAACCTCGGCCATAGAGAAAGAAAGAGAAAGATGGAGAGGGAGAGGGGCAGAAGAGGGAAAAGAAGAGGAACGGCAGGAAATGAAAGAAAGAGAGGAGAGACGTCGGATTCTCAGGCAAGAGGCCTCGGAGTAGCGCGCGTAGCTTTCGTGGCGAACCAACGACTAGTACGATAGAAACGTTCGGAATCTCGGTGACGTGATTATCTTTCCCATCGTTCGCCGCTTTTGCAATCTCGGTTAGATAATTACGCTATAAATCGCGCCGATGAATAGAGCCTCCCTCCCGGTGTATTGCGCGCCGGAACGTTACAACGACCTTTTGTGTGTAGCCTGGTACGTGGCTGGCTCATGCCGAGGCCCCGAACGAGCCTCGACCGGCGTCGGAGGAATCGCCGTAGGAAAATTTTGACGGGAGAATGGGAGACCGGGACGCGATATTTCAATTCCGACGCGGAATTTCTCCGCGACTCGGCTCGGCTCAGCTCGGCGTGGCGCGGCGTGTCCCCGTCGGTCGCGATCGTATCTGAAAAATCCACCCTGCCCCCGCCACGCCAACAGCCACGCTGCACCGGGTTGCACCGCGCCGCGGCTAATGGTTTATTTTCCTCGACCTGCGACCCGCCGCTCTTATTCGTAGATCTGATCGGTGAGCGGGGGATATTAATAACTGCGACGGCCAAGTAAAATGGCTGCGAGGAGACGAGCCGTGGCATCGTCGTCGTCATCGTTGTCGTGATCTTCCCTTATATTCTAGTTTTCCCTTTCTCTCTTTTGCTTGCTCCGTCTAATCGTGATCTCATTTTTTTCCTCGAGCGTCGCGACGGGCTACAGAAAGGCGGTCGTAACGTCGTTTCGCGCGTGGAGCACGTTCGAGATGAGCCCGTCGTGGAGGATCACCGCGAACCGGGGACAAGAAAAAGACGAGGAAGAGTCGATGCCGAGAGACGGACAGGAGAAAGACGCTACAGGTCACGGAACAGCGAAGGGTTGACGGGGGGAGGGAATAAGAGGTGAGTGGCAGGGGTAGAGTGATACCCGGGGGTTCGTTCTTTGAGTCGGAAGGAGAAGAAGAGTGAGAGAGAGAGAGAGAACGCGTCGACCGCGATGCCAGCCAAGGAGAGAGGAGTGTACATTCGTTATCTGATCAGAAACTTAAGGCTACCTTGAATGAGATGAATGCCTTTACGTGTCTCTTGCACTTGCCTAGGCACATCCATTCGCCCTTTCATTTCAAGTGCTCCGCTGCCCTTTTGTGGGTGGCTGCCCTTTCTCCGAGGCCATCGCGGTGTACCCATCGCTCTTTCTGCCCCCCTTCTTGCCTCGGCCGCGCCGCGCCGCGCAGGTCGCGCGTAATTTATTGCATCCGCGCTAAATTTCGTGGCCACGGACCGCGTCCGTCTCTTCTCTCTCCGTGGCTCTGCGAGTTCTCGCGATCGCTCGTCTCGATCGACGGTAGCGCGGTCGGTCTTTTGCAGGGCCGGGGACCCTCGCGGGCCCTCTGACCTTGCGGCTCGTGACTCCGATGGATCCTGACATCGTCTCCAGCAACGGGGTATCCTCTTCTCCCGATCCTGCTCGTCTCTTCGTTTCACGGATCGAAACAATTAATATCCCGTATCGACCGAGATTGCCGGTTACGGCATGAACCCGGTCCAGCCGGCAGTTTTATCCTCCGAAAAACGAGTTACCGAGGGGGAACGCCGATGATCAGCTCATCATCCACGCCATTATACGAATTCCATCAAGTTGCGGCCGCGTTAACGCTTCCTGAATCCGGCGACATTGTAATATCGCCGACGATCTCGGCCTCGCCGGGCAATTCCCCACGGAGGAACCCGGTCCGCACTTCACGACACGCCTGATGACAGGTTGAGACGCGTGGAACGCGGCGAGGTGTCTGGAATTATATCGAAATGGAAGCAGATCGGGGCCAGGATGTGCGGGATGAGCGAAACGAGGGACCCCGGCCCTCCTCGCGGTGCAGAGCGGTATGGAGCGGTGTGGAGCGGTGCCTTCTCGCCGATCGGCACTAATTTAACGAGGTATAAATAAAGCCGGAGGGCGAGCCGAGAGATGGAGGAAGCTGGAAAGACTTTGAGTAGGGTTGCGGAGCCGGACGAGGATCCGGGAAAGGAAGAGGGGGAGGTGGACGAGAAGCCTGCCGGCGAGTTAGAGGTGGTTGGACCGAAGGAAGGCTGGTTAGCTGTTTCGGAATGACAAGTTCATTTTATTAAGACGCCTTCAGCCACATTATGGTCGTCACGTGTTATTCGCAGACCCGCAGCACACCCGACCGAACCTACCCATATCCTCAACTGTTTCCAAGGGTCTAAGACTGTGGTCGTGCATCTGCGTATATGTATACATACAGTATAGAGACTTATGGTGACACGGTCCACGGACAGCCAGCGCAGGAACATTGGGGAACATTATACGAGTGCCGAGTGTGAACGGATATGTCGCTTTCTTTGATGTCTCCGTTCCTCCCGCGCGGAGCACCAACGACGATCAAGACAGCGACGAGCGCCACGACACGTTGCTCTACTTCTTTCTCCTTTTTTTCACTGCCGCCTTTCCTGCACGACCATCTTTTGATTCTCCGATTTTTTTCTTCGCTGTGAGTCCTCATTGATTTCTTCAGTAACAAGGCGAGAAAATTTAAAAGTTTAACACTAACTAGTGCTAACTTGACATGTCTGTGCAGAACATAATTTTACATTGAATGTGGTTATGCTATTGTCGCTATCCACGGTTTAACAATAGCCTACGGAGAAGCAGAAAGTGTTCCATTGTGGGCGTAGGCGACGATCAATCGTCGGGAACACGACTACCGTGTCGATTCGATTTCCGAACACCGCAGGGGTAACATTGAATCCCCGAGTCTATACATGCGGCATCGTTTTTTGCACGCGATATCAGGACCAGAAACATTCCTATCGTCAGCCAGTAACCCTGTTCTCTACGACTTCACGGTGCCTTTTCTCTCCGGCTTGCGGTCTTCTTCGACATCGTCTTGGCCACTTGCGCAGAAGGGGTCCTCCGGCTTCTCTTGTATCAGATCGAATTGGAGGAGCACCTTCTCCTCTGGACGCGGGGAACAGAGCAGTCTTACCTTCGACCGGAAAACAACCGATGTGCCACGATAATTCTCTTGTGTATCGTTTGGTCATTGTGTTTTGTTCCACTGCGATTCCTTCGTCACGCGATACTATAATATTTTGTACGTTTAAAAGTACTATCTGACTGTCATCCATTTCCCTTGTGCAATATTTGTATCTTACTCACAGTACTCAACTTAAGTTTCGTATGTTTTCAACTAACATTTTAGATTAAAACATTTGTCATTGTTTCTAGCCCCAGTTGGTGAATTCGGGGGTCTCCAGTTATTCTGATATAATTTCACCGACGTTGCTTGTTTCTTCGTATTTGTTTTGTGAAGTTAGAGCTCCGCCTCTTCAATTTTCGATGAAGTTCAAATTTCGTAGGACAACCGGGATGTACGAAGTTAGCAGCAGATATGCTTACCGCTAGCGCGATTATAATCAAAAACAGATAGATTCCGTTCTAAAAACAAGCCATTGAGCTGTCACCGGGTTCGCAAATTGTTCCATCAGCGAAGGCCGTCGTTCAGGCTGCAGTTCAAGCTGGCAATGGCTGGCCGTGAATCGTCAGCACCGAAGAACCGGCAGTGATCGTTCTCGGTGGTTCTTTGGCCGTTGATTGCGCTATTGACGGCGAAGATCCTTGCGGCTGTCTGGATCCCTTACCCGGGCCGGACCACGACGTTCGCATCGTGGTGGAGGCTCGCGGCACGATACGTATATTAATTAAGAACGATCGCATCGGTGGCCGTCACCGGCAACTAATTAGCGGAGGCTGCATGGTCCGGCGAGGAGGAGACGCGAACGGAAAGGGAGGAACGGAAAGGGCTTGGCTATCGGAGGTTGATCCCCGGTAATCAGGCTAATTAATTATCCACCGTGTCACCGGGATTTTCCGATGCCGCGTTTTGCGCAGCGCACAAAAGAATCCCAGCCAACGACGCGGCGCTGCGGTTGGAATCCTACCGTGCTGGGACGATCTACTCGGTTTCCATAGTTGTTTCCATGGGGTCCCGGGTCCACGGGGCTCCCGGCCAGCGTGCCTCCTTTACGATCCAGCCAAGTTTTTCTTTCGCGTAATTTTCACCGACGGCCGTGAAATCGTCGTCGTCGCACCGCGGAACCGGTTCTCCTTTCCGCTTCGCGCGTACCCCCGACGCGACGCTGACGAAACAACGCGACTAATAATGTATCGTTCCTACCACCTTCTTCCCTCCTCTCTCTCTCTCTCTCACGCTCTCTCATTCTCTGCTGCACCTTTCCGACTCGTGGTGCTCGTTTTTCCGCGTTTTTACTCGGAAGACCCGAGCATGTAAGCGGGTTCACGTGCAGCAGTATCACTCACCGATGGGGAGGCCTCGTTTAATCAGCGTTCTAACGCAACGAGACGTGTGTTCGACGCGGTCGCTAATGTTCCCCGGTGCACGGGCCCTTCTCGATCGCCCGGCACGATGTAATCCTTCTACCTCTCGGGATACTCCGGCTCTCCATCGTTTAATGAGGACGTACGGTTTTAAGTGAATTCGAAATTCTTCGGGGCTATAATTTATGGAGCGCAGCACCTTGCGAACATTAATGCGAGGTGAAACAAGCGCTGTATGCCGAGCTGTAATGGTAATTGTATACCATGCAAGCCGGTGTACGCTAATGGATTCAGAAAACAGTCTGCCAATCAAAATTCGAAGAGGGCCCCTCGTGGACTTGCCGATGATGTTTCCGAACCTGGGTGCACACGGTGATATTCAATTTATGGACTGGCCGGGCTTGCTGGACCTCGAGTGTAAAGCGGCTGCGATTTTCTTAATGATCCGAAAAGGTGTTTAAACGAGGGATGCTTGTTTTGGAGGAATGGAGGTTCAGATAGGAACGCGTTTTTGCACGAAGTCTTGTATAAATCTCGCTTGATCTCTTGGTCTTTGTACGAGTGTATTATTTGTAAGGTTTGTAGTGACTTTGATGGTTTAGATGAAATTTATAAGAGAAAAATGAATGCTTATGTTCTGTTCGCAACGCATTCTGATAAGTTTTTGTTGCATTTTCGTTCTACTTGTTTCTAAGTGTATTCGTGTGAGATTCTAGAAGAATATTAATCAGAAATTGCACATCATTTGGTGGTTTAGAACAGAACAGAAGGTGTCGATGCACTCCGTCACTCATCCTAGAAATAGCATTAAGCAATCGATGACCAGAAGCAATTAGTTAATGGTACGAACAACGAATATACTTTCGAACATCAATCTCAAGAAAGTGAACGTCATAGGCGCTATTAGTAGTACATCGAAACATGAAAATCTTTTCGTGTCACTAAAAATGATGGAGATATTATAGGTTTCAGACTCGAGTGACCTTTTCTGCACATCATCGTTACGCAAGAGAACTCTTAACATTTACCGCAAAAAGACTCACCATTAGATATAACTCATGCAACTCGCGACGATCGTCACTCCCGCTAATAAAGTTCCTATTTAAAAATGAGATCGCGTATCTATTCTATTTTTCGTCAGAGAGAAGAGACTCGTGTTGTCCCTCGAAGTTACGTCGCAAAAGCGATCATCTATGTTGATGACAGTTCTTTTTTTGTCATACGTGAAACTCGACTGTCTGGTGGTTGTTTATGAATGCGAACCTGCGGGTGTGGGCGTGATCACCTGCTCTCGCAAGCAAGCGAACGAGCCCTCCTACTGCTCGATGCGCGTACCGGTATTCCGATCGGTATTTCGCCAATGCGCCGGACTTAATTTCGGGACAAGCTTTCCGGCTCGTGCGACCCTTTGGCCCGGCTCGAAATTCTGTCGCGAACGCGTGCGACAGAGTTAGGGCCCTCTCGTGTCGCGCGAATGTTTTCCACCCGGTTGGAATTTCTGGCGTGGTGTTCAGCTCCAAACTCCGTCACAGGGTTAAATTAACCTGCCGCCGTTCTTTTTTCGACCCGAAATTTCGAGGACGAAAACGCTCGATTAATAGGGCTGGGAATTTGTTCTCTACACCCCATCCGAACGAATTCACACCAGAAATTTAATTGACAATACCTTTGATTGGAAATTCATTTTTTGATGTCTGCGTAGTTTGTATTTTCCAGTATTTTGTGTCTGATGCAGTAATTTCACGGTTCGAATTCATATTGTTCGAATTAAAGGCCATTAAACTGTGGAATTTCGATTAATATATGTCATATAAAAATGACTTTGAATCGGTACTTCGTCCAGGAATTTACTAATGAAACATTAATTGCACGACAGCTTCGTGTAACCTTTGTGAAGCGGGTCTTTGTGACGATTACATAGTAGCCATAGGTAAATCCATTCAAATCGTTGCGCATAAACTTCTATTCAGTTTTACTTCTTCTTTGCGATGAATATCGGTTCTTTAGCTACATAGAAGTAGAGCGTCTCCTTCTGATAAGCGGATCATAACATAAATCGGTTACTAGAAAATCAGAATATAGATGAAATGTATAAAACACTAGATCGCGATGAATCGAAGCTCGCTATCCGATAATTGAAAATCTTACAACTTCAGGTGATTTTTAATCGACCGATACCGCTCACAGGAGGAAATAAATTGAGTGGCGTGTTCCCCAGCCTTTCCTGCAAGGGTGCAAATTCGCGAAAACACTTCTGGCGGTGTTTTCTATCGAAATAACATTTATCAGGCTAAGCCGACTCGTTTACCGGAGACATTAATGCGCAGTAATTACATGTTCAACGGTGCAATTGAATCAGCCGTGGAATCCTGGGTCGCGATTACTGTGCGGCCTGCGCTGGACGAGGGAATCATCAATTTGGCAGAAAGCTTGAAAGAATATTGGCGTTCTGTTTGGCCGGTAGCCGTTCAATAATTCATGAACGCCCCTCCGTGCTCAGCTCGCCGCCGCACCGTGCGGGGCGCAGGAATTACGAGTCGTCGTTACGCGAAACCGCTTCCGATTCACGCGAGACGTTCTCGCGTCGCGTCGGCTCGGGCCCAGCATTTTTCTATGGTTTGAAACGGCAGAAACTCCGGAACGGATGGAATGCAACGACGCATCGACCGTTTGGTCGCAGAGCGGCACTGACCCGTGTCGTTTGCATGAATTTCCTCGGACCTTCGGGATCGCGTGCACAACTCGACAGGATGCATCACGTTTTCTTTTCCCTCGGATCTTTTTCCATCAACTTCCTACCGTTCCTCGATCCCGTTGCGATTCTCCGCCTCTTTCCTTTCGCCATACCCCCCTATTCTATTTACTCCCCATTCGTCGCAATTCTTCGCTTCATACCCTTTCGCAATCCTCCACATTCACTCACTGGTTCACTGCGACGACGCAGAACCCGTGAACAATTAACGAAACCGCTAAGTTACTAGATTTTTAATCGAATTAATGTAATGGTTTTCAAGTGCGTTTATGACCCCGTAGTCTTATTTATGGTTTATGGAAGATGACCGAAACGGACCCGTGCTCTTCTCCGATCACCGCATTCTTTTCTTGTCTTTTGCCTTGACACTTTTTTCTTCGACTTCTATGTTTCTCAGCAGGCTTGCTCAGTCCGTGAACATACTCCTTCTTTTCATCATCAGCGCATATAGAGTTTCTAGTTTTGCAAGAAAAATTTCAGATGTCTCTCCAAATTCGTTAAATACTCCTCTCAAAATTTTAGGCTTTATACAACAATGTTCGTAAATATTCTTGCAACGTTGCTCCTTTAAAACGATCCACTCAGTCAATTTCAAAACATCTCTCTTCATCCGATTCTTGATTGGCGTCCATGAAGAAAGTTACACGCGAGTAACAGTGTAAATGATTTCTCCGAGAGCGTTCCAGGGATCCTGATGAGCGATGTCAGTGAAACTGCAAGTCTCTCAAGTGTATCCATAGTAGTTAGCACGGAATCTGGCTAGACAAAACCACTTCATGCTCCTTTCTCTGCGCATTCTTAGCTCTCGCATGGCCGGATCGCGTTTACCTTCTATCGTTCAGCAAATATTCGAACAATACATGAAATTTCAAGTTTTTCTCCCACCCCATCAAGCATACAGGTTCGACCGATTTTATTTCAATACATTTCGAAATTCTCAATATTCTTGGGAAAGACAAAATTTTCGAGAACCAGATCGCGACGCCGAATAAAATTCTCGAGTCGTTCCGAACCCGGAATTTTCGGGTTCTCGAATACCTCCAACTTTCAGCAATCTGCTCGTCAGAGATTTTTCGTCTCGAAGAGCACAAAGTACTTTTGTGTGTCGGTGGAGGATCGAATCTCGCGTCGCTTTTTTTCTTGGTCCCCCATGGTCCCGATCATTACCTTCCCACTTTCCACGATCGGCCACGGAACACCACGAAGCGCCCGGTCCCGCCGAAGATTTCCTGGGCCGTGTCTTTTTTTAACTTCGATCCGCAGGAACGTCCACGCCGTGTATATTCGTCCGCGTAGCGGTATATACACGTCGCTGAATGCACCGTGCAGATGCCCACCGTGGCAGCTAAAGGCCTTCCTCGCGGCCGAGAACGATCTTCCAGGGATGGATCAACGACCTCCGACATGGATGCCTATCTACGGACAAGCGAGCCAGCATCGATACACCCGTGACCAAGACGAGGAACGAGCGAGACGGGAAAGAAAGGATCGTGGACGCGACGTTTAAACGAAACGGCGACACGTCTCGCTGTGTGAGAATCGCAGAAAAACGATGAAATAGATAATCGTATGGCTTAATATACGGCGACTCACGCTTTCTGCATTCTGACCGGACGTTAAACGCTGCTCCCAACCCGCCACTGCGTTTAGAAATTCTTTATTTGTCGCGCATTTCATTCCTCCGTCGAGAAAATTGTCTCTGCTGTTCCGTGACTTGCATTTGAATTGCAGTTATTTCCTGATTCAATTTGAACAAGATTAACGCTTCGCCTATCGGCAATTGTATAACAGTCCCCTGAAAATCAATGAACTTGTTGTTCCTCAACCGTTGGCTTTATGACAGTTTCTAAAGTTGTCAAGAAGTTCTAGCAGAATATGCTGAAACGTTCTTTTCATAACTGACATTTGTTATTCCATTGTTCTATCGCGTAATAGGTTTTAGAAAGTTAGACCGACTGATTAAATTTGAAAAAGCAGAATTTATAGGAGATTGCACAAGCAATCGGATTTTATGATTTTCTTTCGTAACCGCGAACGTTTCTTAATGCAGTAAAATCGAGAATGTCCTGTACCTATAACTCCAGAAGGTTATGAAGCGTAGATTTATTTGAAAGCTCAATTATAACTAACTAGTCTGGCCATATGGTAACGATTTAAAGGAGAATTTCTTTCACCTGTAACTAACCAGCCTGCGTCTATATTCGGTACAAAAATGCGTTAAAAATATGTCACGATACGATCGTTTCGTAATAAATTAACAATTCAACACACTCGTTACAGTCAGTACGATGCGCAGACGTTCCCGAAGGGTTAAACGAACTTCCCAATCTGCTCCTGAGAAAGAACAGAGTTCACCATCCGGATTACTGCATAAGGGGTATTAAACACGACATTGGGCAACGGTGTGGGTCCACAAAGGCGAGCTTATAGAGCCATCAGCTTGAAGAGAGAGGCATTCGAGGCTCGAGAGCAGTGTCAAGTGTACACAATCTCGCCCTCGAGCCGCTGCGCCGAAAAATCCTGACCTTCGATCGATAGCTCCTCCACAGAGAGGGAAATCGTTTACTCTGGCAATGGAGGGGGTGAATCGGGTTAAGAGGAAGAGACATCGTTGCCAGAGGGACGTCGAAAGGGTGGTGTGGCCGACCGTCGAAAAGGGTGAAGTGGGCACAGACACTGGTGAAGGAAAGGATGGAAAGGCGATCCCGGCCGTGAACCAGGGTCGAACTTTGATGTACTGTCAGGCGGACATCGTAAACGCATTAGTTGCCGGTATACAGTTTGGCGTGGTGTGTTGGTCCCTGGACACCGAATGGTTCCGTTATAGACGTTCTACACCTAGGCATCCGTGGAGTCGCGCTTGTGCACACAAGCTTCGGGAACAGGACAGGACAGGACAGCACGGGAGACGAGCTCGTGGGAGCCGTGCGAGTGACAGAGACACGGACAGATGAGCACAATGACTAGAAGAGACGACAGAGAGAGAGAGAGAGAGAGAGAGAGAGTGGGGGCGGCGCAGGAGGTAACCCTAGCGCATAACCGCGCGTATAGCTGGAACACCACGAAGAACCTGGCCGAACACGAGAGGTGATCGATGTCGGACTTTAACGCGGCCCGAATCCTGAAGAATGTTTGCCTAACAAGGCAAACACGGGGCCAACGATACGGTCGCAAGCATTGTCGGGGAAAACGAGCGACACAGCGAGTACCAAACACGAAGACCCTGTCCACTCCGCGTGAACCGGACCAGCTCCAATCGGCGGACGTCAATCAAAACCTAGACGAGGATTCGTTTCGTTAGATCTCGACGAGGTACCACGGAGAAACTCCCAGATCGAATCTCTCGTTTACAAGGTGATCATGAGATTTCGGACGGTTATTCTGTTGTTGCGTTGATTGAAGGATCCGCGCGAGGTGATTAAAAAAGAACGAAGACAGAGGAGAGATTCGTGGTACATGTATCGTGATTCGAGCAACAGCGGAAAACTGCCTGGGGTTACGCTGAGTCAGTTCGCCTCGGGTATATCTCAGGTCGATCGGCCGGAAAACCGCGTTCCATCGTAATTACCGATCGATTCCTGGTGACCATGACGGTTCTAACAGTACCTCGACGAAACAGTACCCGCCTCGGCCGTTGTTCTCCGACTTCGAAACGGGACGGAGGAGGATCGTGTGGCTCGTCGTCGAAGCATCGATCATTTCGCCGACGACCACACACCGCAGCACTCCGCTCGGCTCCACGCCGATCCGCGCGATCCGTCCGACCGAGGAGGAGACTATTCGATCTCGGTATCATTGCCGGGCTAACTCGTTAAGCTGGCAGCAGCGGGCGCGCGCGACATGATTCATCGCGAGAAACTCGGTAGGACTATGCGGAACCGCGTGACGGGACCCTGGCGCGGCGCGAGAACGATGCATCGGGAGAGAAGAGATCCTTATTGTTGGAAAACGCAAAGAAACCCGTTGGTAGGTGGGTGCCGCAAAAATTGGCGGTGACCGTTAGCACTGCACGGCGTGACGCGAAGCGGTTAGGCGGTCGCTCGCTCCCAGCGTTAAACGTCACTGGCCAGTAGGAAGACTGGTACACACGATACGAATCGTTGTGGCTGAGTTACGGCCGACCTGCTGGGACCTCGGATTATGAGGGTTATTGCCTGTGCGAGTATACTAATTAGCGTGGATATATACTATGCGGCTTACGGTAAATACTGCCGAGAATTTTCGCGTGATCCGCTGATCGTGTACCGAACGTAACACGTACGTAACGCCTGTGTGTAAAGACTCGCTTCCTCGTGACTCGAACGATGAGCCTAGCCCGCCGCCAGGCAAATTATTTCGTCCTTTTTTACTCTCCATCCTCCTCCTCCTCCTCCTCCGCCTCCTCCTCTTTCTTCGATCTCCTCCTACTCCTCCTTCATCGTCGTTCTCATCCTTGTATTCCTCGTCCTTATGCTACTCGCAACGCACGGAAGAATTAACGCGGAACAGATACGCTTGAAAGTCGTCGCGATGAGAAAGATCGGCAGCGACAGGTACCACGGCACTGTTTCCGCATTATCCGCGATCTACGCCCCTACGAGATTTTAATTATACTGCGAGATTTTACATCCCGCGATCCCACCGCAGTAAACTTTCGGAATCGGTCTCGAACGGTTCTCGCCAGCCACCGAACGGCGGAACTGCGATTCGGAGGTTGGAACAGTGACTTTAACTGCCTTCCAACTCCTAGATAATTATTTTCAAGAAACGCTACGCGCCGAGTTTATAATCTTCCGCTCGGCGGTAGATACTTGAGTTCGCGTTTCGGCGAAGCCAATTCTTAGATCGTAAATACAGGCCATGTAAGTACATAAAATTTAGCACCAGATTATTAAAGAGATCACATGCTGAATTGAAAGATTCACGTGTATTAGGATAACCGCAGAGCAGTCTCGTTTTTCTTCTCCGAGTGGTAATTGAGCATAGGAATGAACGCTACGGAACCCCTTATAACGAAATCGACAAGATTTATTTCTAAAACCGCGGTATACATACACTTAATACACAATGGTAGCGGATGAATAGACTGCGGATTTCAGACTATCATTTTTTTCTATTTTTACTTAAAAAAGAGCAGTAACTTGTCCCAGTTCACGGAATCACGCTGTATTCGTTTTATTTCCATTTCAGGATATTTTAACAGTTGCTAATATTCTTTAGAAAAACGATTCAGCGAGGAAAGTAATCGAAACTCCGATTGTACCTGTGCACGCAACCTGTAAAAGTTCGAGCAATCTCGAATCGAGATTGTATCGTTCCATGAAGAGAACATCTCCGCGCTTACAATCCTCTATACAGATTTTAGTTCTCTACACAGACTTCCTCGTATTCGTATTTCATGCAGCATATTATATCCGTTTCATCGAGCATGTTCGATGCGCGCCGACGAAGTATCCGCATGTTCCCGAGCTTGCTCGCATAACGCACGATCGCCGGAGCCGTGATCGATTCCGCGTCTTCGCACGGTGACCCCATTTCGCGCATACCTCGAGCGAGGCAACACGCGCGATCCATTCGCGTTACTATTCAGGACACTTGGGGACTTCGAGACCGAGCGAAGCTGTTCTCAGACGGACAAGCGGATCGCGTCCGTCGTTCTTGTAAGCAAGCTTCTTTTCCCCCCGTGGAAAAACTGGCGTACGAATATGCGATGCAGCGCGCAGGGTCTGCGCGATCGGAATCGAGAAATCGCGCTAGACACACGTACGGGATCCATCCGCGGGATCTACAGGTGGTCGGTACTGTCAGGCTGGTCGTAGCAGACCGGTTCGAGATCTCAGGACCATATCTTTCTCGGCACGGTCTCTCTGTTCCGCGGGGGCTCCTCATCTGGGGCCTCTGGGCGCTAGCAGAGCGGGAGAGAAAGAGAGAGATAGAGAGAGACACGAGGCTCTCTCGTGCAAGCGGCGGCGTGGAAACGTAATACCTAGAAGGTGGCTGGTCGACAGGCCGGGCTTTTGACGTCGTGGTCACTGTTCCCCGGTCGGCTTGGTCCCGGTTCCCTGTTCGGGCTGCCTACCACGACGGTTTCGGTCGGTAGTCCCCGGCATTTAATATGGCAGCGAGCTCTCGCCGGAGACACTGACAGATCTCGGCAATTAATAAAACGTTTCCCTGCTTATTGTCGTGCGGCTACTTGGTTATGCTCCGTGGGCTACCCTTTTCACCGGTGCGGCACGGAGCCGCGTAGTGGTTCCCGAGAGCTACACAGACTCCAACGGGCTGCCGGGCCTGCCGTCGCCATCTCCTTCACGATCTCATCCCAACGAGAGGAGAGGATTCTTCCGTAAAAGAGAGAGAGAGAGAGAGAGGGAGAGGGAGAGAACCGCGGAACGTGCACCGGCAGCTACCCAGGCTTCTAGCTAGTGAGCAGCAAGATGACGCACACACAGACGAACGGCCCAACAGCCTAACGGCCGTTCTCAATGGACACGTATTAATTGGGCCTCGGCCAAGACTTGGCACTAGTGGATGTCCTCGTGTCGAGTTTCCACCGCGGCGATTGTTACCCGGCTCGTCCACCAGAGATAACGACTATGGTTGTCGGTCCCCGGCCACCAGGACCTCCTAGGTTTACGAGATCGAGCGTCACTAGCCCTGTCCCGACCGCGACATCGCGGAAGATTGAAGGAAATCGTCTGCTGAAAAATCACCGCGGACCCCGAAGCACGGCTACCGGGTCCAGCAGGCTGTACGCTCTTCTATGCGCCGACATTGTTGTGCACGATTGTACAACACCGGGAAAAACGATACAATCTTCGACGTACTCGATGTTATGAAGCTGGCGAACGCTCTCGGACAGAGGATGGACCGACGCTTGATAGGAGAAGAGGCTAGTCATGACGAACGGTTTCGCCCGGGATCCTATCTTTGATACTTAGATGAGAACAGCAGGTACTTCGTGCTGGGCTGGAATTCGCCTGCGCTCGAGACACGCCGGGACCAGTGAAAGTACACGATTAACATCGGGGAAATTAAAAACCGCTATCAATTATCAGGAGGGATTAACGGTTGGAGAACAACCTGTCTTCTGTGAAGGTGGAACTGAACATCCAGCACTGACTGCGCACGATCTTCTATTACTGACGTAATACTTTGCAATTGATATAAATTGACTGATTGTGTGCATTGGGCCTCGACTGTGAACTTTATGAGGCAATAGAGGGAGTTCAGTGGTGTAATCTTGATTTAGTCTTTGTGGAAATAGCCTGCAGAGAACAACTTCCAATGATGACTGGGTTCATAATCAACTTCAACCTTTATTGAAAATGAAAGTCTTCAAAAAATCAAATCTACTTCTCCATCGAGAAAATTCGCAATTGGTTCTCTGCTAAATATATCTATCTGCATCTATCAGTGTAATAACTCCTCGCTTTCCACAAATGCAAACTTGGATTTGGTTTCGCAGATTGCTATTAGGAAACGTCGCGAAGAAGCGATTGGAACGTGCGGACGTCGATTTTCGGAGTACAAAGAGCCGAATAGTGACGAATCATGGATTCATTTCCTTTTTCGGTCGGTTCCGGGGAATGTTTTTCGATGTTCCACCACGGAGGGAATTCGAACAAGTAAAAACACCGGTTCCCAATAATTGGAATTATATCGGGGTTCACCGGGGCTATAGAAGGCAGTACAATAATAGACGGCCAGGAGATACCGCTAGGAAGATTCCTGCCGTTTCGAGGCTTCATTCCACGGTTTTCGAACCGAGCAATTATTGCGGACGTTCCGTGACGGAGTCCCGGTTCCCGCGATCCCGCCCAGCCTTGGACAACGCCGGAATGTCACGGATTCTGAGAAGCTTTTCGCGGCGGGAGTCGTGGTCGACGATTACGTTGACTTGTTATTTTCCCCCTCTTTTTCTCCCCGTGGCGTGGCTTTCGAACACCGTCGACAGAGAAAAATCGCAACGAGCGCGGTTACGCAAGAACCGCGGGTACGCGTTATTATTAACCCGTTACAGGCGATTCGTTTTTGTGAGAGGCCTGTGGAACCTCTAGCTGGGAAACAGTCCCCCCTGCTCATGTCTTTTCCCGAGTTCACGAACGGCGGACGTGGGATCGGCGTTGTACGAATATAGATCAAAGATCCGATTCGCTTTACGATCGTTGCTGCTCGACGTCCTGCTCCTTTGTACGCCCTCTGACGGGCCCTTGGCTCGACCCCAGACCGACCAGTAAACTGTATCAACCATCAGAAGCTCGTGAACCCGCTCTCGACAGTTAATTCCTCCCGCTTTGCTACCCGCTTTCCCGTCGACGATGTCGTTCGGACGTCGGGACACGTGCCGCTGTCTCATCGCGACGAGTTGCATTCCGGGCGGGCGATAATTCGCCTCATAGAACCACCACGTGACTGGTGTTAAACGTCCCGGGATCGTAGATCTTTGCAAAATGGCTGGGTAGTAGCAAGCAGTTTGTCGCATCTCATAGACCAGCATGCTATTCCATTAAATTGTAATGCTTTGCAAACGCATCAACGACGGTCTTCTAAAAGCTTCTGTCTACTCTATTAGCATCCACGCGAACTGCCATCCAGACGAAGTGGAAACCGATGAAAGTGCAGCTACGAACGAAAACTACTACATACATAAATTATTTGGATCTCCTCGGGAAGATAATTAATCGATGGAGACTCGATGACGAGGTACTTATTTTGAGAGATATGCTGACGTAGCTGTTCGTAGCAATAAATTAAACACAAATTCGAAGTTAATTTGAATGATGCACTCTGTTGCAAGAACATAATAAATTCACGACAAGATAAGGCATGATTCGCTCGGATTTCGCGAACGGCATAATTGAATGCGACCGAAGGCGTCTTGCAATGCTAAAAGGTGGATAATCGCATCTATGAGCGGATCGAAGAGGATTTTGCGTGTTCGGCACGAACGGTCCGCGCCGATGAGACTGCCCACAAGCGGAGATAAGAATCGACGAGAAGAATCGCTTAATTTCCGACGGCGTGGTTTTCCTTTGCGGCAAGCGACCGCCGTTATTAAGTCGTTGACGGGGTACTTGGCCCGGCCACGGTCCCAACGATTCGTTTGATCGTTTTCAGCCGGTGAGTGAGCCCTCGCGTCATTAACCGGCACGATATTTGCCCGGCAGAAGTAGCAAGTGGGCGAGAAGTGGACGGTGTACTTGTAAATTGAACGAGGACGCCGAACCAGAAGACGTAGCAGAAGTTCGAAGTCGCAAAGATAAGGAAAACGAAGAGAAAGAGGTTGACTTCGGTGCTTGGTCCTGTTCGAAATATTTTCGTTTCTCTTTTCTGCTCTTTCCTTTTCCCTCTCTCTGTATCTCTACGTTCCTCTCTGGTCCTGTTAGGTACCTGCCACGAGATACTGATATCGGTTCGCGGAAATCTTAGCGCTCGCCTCGCCGGGTAATTCGTTTTCCCAAAGCTATATCCAGATATTAAGCCAATCTATACGTTTCTTGGATTCGAGTTTTCGTTATCGGGCTCGTTCGATCGGATACCCGGGTTCGCCATTATAAACGATACTCGAGGCGACGACGATCCAGGCAACAGACGAAACCGCGGTCGGACGAGAGCTTGACCGGTTTGTAAATTTCCGGAACGACGGTATTACGCGCGAAAAACGGGCCGGTGCGAGGTGTCGCGTCCTGCAGTTACATTTCTCTTCGGCCCCCGGATTTACACGATTACGCAGATTATGTTTGTAATTTTACCTAATACCGACATTACTATGTCTTGAGCCGCTCGTTCCAATAATTGTTCTTGTGGACAGAGGCAGTAACGTTGCCATCATCCTATCCCTTTTAGTCTTCAAGTATTCTTTAAATGTACACGATGTGCTCTTACGTTTGATTATTCTGATCCTCGATGAAAGAACTTAGAATTAAATTACTTTCCTTTTCGTTATATTCTCTTATTATAGACATTAGACTATTACAGTACATGTACTCTTCGTGCTTCGCAAGTTGTCTCCTGGCAGACATTCGAAAGGAATGCGGCTGCAAGACGTCCGGTTGGCTTATTCCACTTGCAGTTTCGGTCCTAGCCGACTTATTGGCTACAGTGTGAGACGTCACGGCCTAACCATTGCCTGCGACAAGGACTCTCTTTGACTACTACACATATGAATTATTCCTGATAGGAAATTGTTAACTCCAAAGAAATTCTAATCGATGTAGCTATAGAGGAAAACGTAAGGACAAGAAATAAAGTAAACACAGTAGTTAATTCCAGCCTTGATGAACAAGACCAAAGACGCTGTACTTTCCATGGTGTACGATAAAGAAGAAGGTGTTCGTCCAAAAGAGACGTTTTGCTCGAAGATTCCCAGGCTATGGTAGCTAAATAATAAGCAGCATTACGATTGGACGGAAGTCCGATGGGGCCCAGGGAATCGTTCGAAACACGGAGATACAGAAAAAAATTAAAGGAATACAACGACGAAGTAAAGGGCGCAGGGCAGGAGGAGTATAGGGGTGGCGGCAGCTGACCTGGACGCCAGTGCATTTCGAGTTTGGGATTCGGGAATTGGTTATGAATAATGCAAGCGTTCGCCGACCGGCTGGAGATCGAATCCGCGCTGGTCAAACGAAGGTTCCGGGTGAGAGGGCTAGCTGACTTTAAACGCGAAACGACGATGACAACGACCGGCTGGTTGCTCGGTTGTTCCGGTTGTTTCGAACGGTACTCCGCGATCCCGGCGTCCTGGGGGATAGTTATCCGGCGAAATAACCATCGCGGTCCGGCCCCGGGTCCCGCAACTTTGTCTTTCGCCGAAATACTTTCGTGCTGCATGAATAATACATCTGTATCGCGTACTTGGCAGACGCTTTCAACATATATCAGCCGTGTAACGAGGATTCAAAGCGTGTTTCCGTTTTCGCGAGCTGTCGTTGATAAAAGAATGACAGTGGCCCCCGCGGGGAGAACAACAGACACCGAGTGCAGACGGTGAACGGGTTGTTGCAGTTCGCAACGTGCACGCGAGAACGCGCCCGTTGCGCGAACCCGGAATTATAAATCCTTGTTTGTTCCGGCTTGGCGTCACCTATTTATTCCCTGCTCCCGGTTTCTCGACGCTTTTCACGTTCTCGTATATCATCTTCCTTCCACCGACATCGGCAGAGCTTAACCCCCTTTGCCTGGAATCTTCTCCCTGGCTACACTTGATAATGAGCTGGCTGTTTATAGGGTGACACAGAAATGTTGTGCTCTATGCAAATACACGTTTACCTTTAACATTACATATTGGAAAGAGAAAGATCCCTGTTTGTTCAATCCTAATTAACACCTTCCATCCTTAACCTCTTGCATTACAATATCGTGTCTGACATATTATGAACATTCTAAACACATTCTGATAAAAATGTATGTTAATAATTTCCTTTAAACCGAAATAAAATTCTATTTTGATTTTGTTAATATATAGCTATTGGAGAACATATAGGCATATAATTTTATCAATATATATAAAAAATAAATCGTAAGGCAAGGGGTAAAGAGGATGCTGACTGTCTGCTGCTCTGGCTGCATCTACTTACCAGTCATAAAGACAAAAATGATTTAGAGGATTACCAGCGATTATTGAATTGTATCCTCCAATAAATTTATAAGGCTGAAGTTAATTATTTAATTTTATTTATAACTTATAACATTGAAAACAAATTATTTGAAAGTAACAATTTTATATCTTAATTCTATGACCCTTCTTCAATGAATTCAGTTTATCGATTAAACATTTTAAACATTTGTTTTTAAAACAAATTAATTCAAACGACAACTTCACAGTAGTGAAAAAGTTCGTATTGATGAGAGTTGACTGAAGGTAGCTACAGTTGCTACAAAGACGCCTCACATATGTTTTCTCGAGAACGATCCTACGCAATTATTTCTCGAATAAAAGAAATAACGAATATAAATTATTATATTTTCTATAGACGTCCTATTCTTTCATGATTTGAGGAAAGGTGTTTTTTCGAAACCGCAACGTTTGCTGTCGTGAATCAGCAACCGCAGTGATACGAGGCCGATATTTCGCCCCGAGAATAGAAGAACAGATCTCGCTTAATAAACAAGCTGACACGAGGCACGAGCCATTATGATTTACTACCCCAATCGTGACCACCAGGAGGGTGATCCCTACAGATATCTCGGCCCGCAGATGTTTTTCTTGACCGACGTTTCGTGGAAGGCAATTTCGTGGCAATAGGTGTGCGTCTCGTACGCTTTATTGACTAGCAGTTTGCCTAACAGCGGCGCCTCACGAATGGACCGCACTTTGTGGACACCTGCGTCCTCGTTCCAACAATCTGGAAGAGATACATATTAGAGCACTGTCCTTCGGGATTATTGCTGTACAGTCAAACACGAGGGGATCACTTCTACTTGCAGATTTGTCTGTGTCCGAATTTGTATTATACATTTCACATTTTCCATTCATATTTCGACTCGAAAATAGTATAATGTACGATCTACAACAACATACATAAAAGTACAGTATAATCAAAAACAAACCTATCAGGTTCTCTTTGAAATGCAAGAATAATTATCACTTTCGCCGAAGATTCAATATCCCGTTCCCCGAACGCAAAACGGTACCATCAATCACTGCATAAGATCCGACCCTCGAATTGTCAGCGAGTGTTTGCCACAAAGCTCGTCCAGCGAACGAGCCCCTTCAATAACTCTAATCCATCCGGTAGCGAATGCGGTCGAAGCCGCGTTCGAAAGACGCGTCCGTCAATGCGCGGAGTTCCTCGGCCGCCGACTAATTTTGAATAGGAGCTGATTTGCGGAGTTCAAGTTCGCACACGCAAGCCTCAACACAAAGCTGCTCGGCCCGAAAAATAGAGGAATCCTCTCGAATACGGATATCCTTCAAGGCGAGTCCTTCCACTCGCGGGCTGTGTGTCACGGCTTTTGAACCGGTCGCCGCTAATCTTCGCGTTCCACACGGCGAGCCTTTCACGAGCTTTTCGAGAATTTTATGGAGCAAGACGAGTCATCGTCTGCGACCATTTCGTGCGAGAGAAACGATTCCGTCGCTCGAAGAATGCGCGGCAGTTTGAACACGGAACGGAGCTCCGTGGGCTCGATTCTTGACACGTTCCAACGGCGAACGAGACGAGACGAGACGAGACACGATACCCGGTAGGAAAAATGCCGGAAGAGAGACCCGTTCGCGTTCCTGCGGCTTTTCCGAGAACCTAACCGCTCGCCGCAGAGTATTGTTCCGCTTACGTACGACCCGCTCGACTGTGGTACCTGGTGACTCAAACCAGTTCGCCGCTATTTCGAGGATAGGAGGAACCTCGCTTCTTCTGACAACCTATTTACGTTTCTGTCATGCGAATTCTATTCTCTGACCTCGAGCGATTCGTGTATGCGAACAAAAATAAATTAAATAACATGTTAGTTTAATTAATCAAGAAACAAAGAATTCATTTATCCTCTAATTCGTTCTAGTATCAAATAAAGAATTCCTTGTGCTGGTCAGGATTTTTTGAAAATAGAAATTGAACATTCTAGTGAACGGATCTACTCAACCAACCTGGAAATCCTTATTTTTCGTACACCGCATTTCCCCAGAGAAACGCGGTTGAATTTTTGCAGTCGAAGGTAGTAGTCTACAGCAATCCTCATTGGACCCACACTAATGCAGACCGCGTATCTGATCACGTCCCTAAGTACCGGGCTCAAAGGCAATTTCAATCGATTTAGTTTCTTTGCGAACTATCGCGGTTTTATGCACGTTTCCGTTCGAACGGAGCGGCGTCCATCGCACTCGTGTTCGAAATAATGTTCGCAGGATCCTCCGCCGATGATTACAAGGTATCCGAGATCATGCGCGGGCCGCGTGGCGCGGATTTTTCCGAGTGTCGATGAAGTACCGCTAAGCGCATGATTACGCAGCACAGGATCTATGACAGAGAAGCGCACGGATCGAAGGACCTTGGCAGGATAGCGACGCAACGCAGACAGGGCTTCGGGTTCGTCCTCGTTCGCCTGTTAGTCTGTCAAACGCGTGTCGTCGTGAGCTTGTAACTTCGCGATAATCGCTTCCCCATTCTCCTCGTCATCCGCCTGTCCAGCGGAACTCCAGTGAAATTAATTTCCGTGAGTGGAAACGTTCCTTCACAATTAACGGTCCATTTAATCCGGCCGAATGGATTAAGCGGATTGCGAACTCGAAGAAACATTCTGCATACATCTCCCTGTCCGTCTTTTCGCCCTAATGACAAATTATTTTATCTAACCCAGACCGTGCTCATTCTTTTATCCATTTTAAAACAAACTGGTCGACTAGTTGAAATCATAATACACTTCCAAAGCGTGTTGCTCTCTATAAAGCGAGTCTTCGTCAAACGATTTCCACCTTCCGAAAATCACAACCCTCTCTTTTGATCTCGACGCTAGACCCTGAAGGGTCCAAGCGAAGGCTTGTTCCTCGACCACCACCCTTCATTTGCAACCCCATTCAGTCCTAGAATAAACCATTCTCTGCATCCCACAGCAAAAAACGCGAACATAAACTCTCTTCCGGCCCGGGCAGCTTCGGCGATAAATTCCATAAATTTGTCTTGTCTGGCTTTTTCCATGGGACGTTACGACGGGGGAAGTACATATCTCAGGGTTCGATTTTTCGGGCGTCCGTCGGGACCGAACGCTTTTACGATTACGATACACGGTGTGTGAGCGCGCGCGCGAGGAAGACCGTTCTGTGTCGAGGCCCGGGTACATTCCTTTTTGCCGGCTCGACGGAGGTCAAATCGATTTCGGCCGGAATTGGAGATAAGGTTTACGGGCGCGTTTCAGCCGGGTCGTGCACCCTTAACGCGGACATTTCGACTGGCTCGTAAGCGATCCTCTCTCCGCTCCGCTTCGCTATTTCCGAGCGGAGCGCGCAAGCCGCGCGCAAAAGGAGGGGCCCGGCCTCTCGCCGTGAGTAGCCGGCCGACGCATTTCACACGTGTCAATCGCGCCAAGATTTACTGTCTTCTCGTTTCCCTTCAGTTCCTGCCACCCACCCAACCCTCTTCCGCCGTTCTCTCTCCTTCTTACACACACACACGCACAAGCACACGCACACGCACGCACACACACACACCTCTTTGCTCCGTAAATCATCCCGTCGTGCTTTGCCTCGTGAACGATGTTTACGGGGACCGCGCTTATTGGACCGCGTCGAGACACGCAACGGTGTCCCATTTTTCCAGAATTGACCCCTTGACTCTCGTATGCACGTGTAACGAGGTGGCTTCCACACGAGATGGCTGGCAATCTTGATTTTTTTGCCGACAGCTGGCGAAACTGTACCTCGGGATAGGAAGTGCAAACTGCAAATGCTATTATTGCGATATTTGCGGCTCGAGGAATGACATCGTTAAATTGACTAACATGCAATCCAGTATTCCTAAAGGCTGCAGCGTGAATATTTACGTCGGATGCGATGATGTGGAACATCTAACGAAACCTGAATGATGTTCGTCGCTATTGATTAAATTGAAAAGTCAATTGTTCGAAATTGATAAACCAAGCTTTAACCCTAAGAATAGCTTTTATATTGCGCGAAGGCGTCTGACCCTCGTAGAAATATTTCTGACCACTTCAGAGAATGCTTTCCCCCTGAACTCGACAAGAGTCTTTCACACAGTGGGATAGTCTGCTGCCCTATATTGTGTCCGTTGCCCACGACGTACACCTTTAACGGTGTCTTTCACAAAGTTCCTAACTGCAATTTATTCAAACATTTCCAAGGAATCGTCGACAAGTGTCCACAAAGAATTCAGGATAACTAACAAATTTGAAAGAAGAAGGTCCATTACCTTTTAACCCCTGGAAGGGTGTAGGAGATGGTAACAAAAAGGTTGATCCCCTTGCTAAGAGTCTTCATTCCTTAGTAATCCTTGTATCCTCAATATTCCTTTCACCGATTGCTTTGAATCATTTCGGAAAAACATGTTTGACAACACCCTCTCCTCTATAAAAACTGAAGGACTTATTAAGGGCAAGATATACTTCCAGCAATTTTTTAATGAAAACCGTCTTCCATGGCTCGTATTGACTTTATCGATGATCCAGAATGTATTATTGTTGAGATCCGTCAACTTAATTTTCAACTTCCTATGGATGTTTCTCTGATAATAGCCAAACCCTATATCAGGGCTTGTCGCTGTATGCTTTCATTTCTTAAAAGCTGTGGCCTTAAGGTTTAAGCGGTTTATCTCTTATGTATTATTGTTTTCATGCTTTATCATATCACTATGTATATTCAGTTTCATTTTCTGCAACAATGTACTATGTTTCCTTTATTATGTTGAAATAAATCTCATATGAGATTTTCTAATAAAAAAAAGGGTGTAGGAGTCTGAATAAGCGAGTTTCCCGCTGATTGGAATTACAACTACGCTCGGCTTGAGAGGAACGCCCAATGATTTCAATATTATCCGGACGCATACAGCCGAAGATAATTAAATCACTCGACGCGTCCGGGGCACGGGAGCCTCGAATGCGTCCCACGTCGCGAGTGAAAATGTATTCCGATACGATGACCTTCTTCGCTCGTGAACGAATATTTAATTTTCCGTGCCCCGTCTCCCGGCGCATTGTTATTCTTCATATGAGAGGTAATGTTTCCTCGTTCGTGCCACGGAGACGGCACGAACCGAGAGGAAGGAAGCTATGCGCCGAAGCTGAAGCTGAAGCTGGTGAACCAGCGAACCGCGAACCATGAGCAAAGAGCAACGAGAGATAGAGAGAAAGAGAAAGAGAGAGAGAGGAGTCTGCGAGAGATGATGCGTCGTCCTTGCGGAACCAACGGTGATTTCGACGTCTCCCGAGTGGAATTTCCTCTTTGATGTTTCACTGGCAAACACCGCGTGGCACGAGCTCGCCACGGTGACAGGAATTCTTCGTCTAATAGCATCATCTGGTACACGGTAATCAAGGCACTCGATATACGGAAATTGGATGGCGCATGGTGTTCCTACGCTGTAGTCACAAAGTGCCATAGAAAACGGTTCGCAGAATCCCACGGGCTACCGGCTGCAAATATAATATAAGAATGCAAAACGAATGCTGAAAGAGAATTAATGGCACGATCCTCAGGTTTTGGTGTAGGCAGATACAACTCTCTATTGAACGGGAATTAATGATTATATTAGAGATAAAGTTTCGAATGTGTGTGTGTGTGTATTCTTTTACGAATCGGTACGTTCGCACTCAAGCCTTTGCAGCCAGCGCCTCAATTACCGTCTGACCGAAAAATTCTAGTACCCAAATGAATATAAAGGATCCAATTTATCTTCCCTAGTGGAAGTCATCTCGGCGAATAAAAAGGACAATCAAGGGCCTGCTGCAAACGCGAATGCACAGCGGCGTTATCCATCGGTGCTCGCGAGGGAGCCTGGGAAGATTGACAATCCAACGAAAATAGCCTGCGGACGAGCAGGTGTATAGAGTCGGTCGGCCGGCTTCCTTGAAAATTTTAACGCTCGATTTTCAGGTGCAACTCCGGCTCCGGCTCCAGCTCGGCGTGGATAGATCCACCGCACCGCAACGCAGCTTATTCCGTGCACGCAGCTATTCCGTTAGGAATCTCATCTGCGTTCCCACAACAACGAGAGTACACGTCCGCGAACCGCGAATCCTCTGGCCGATCCCCTCATCGTCCCTCGACCGGTCTTCGCTGTTAGCGCGCGCAGTTCGATATCGATGCGCAGTCGAAGCCGGAAGGCGAGAAGGTCGATGGATCCGTGGAAGATAGCCGAGGTCGACCAGGTGGGAGTTGGACGAGGAGAAGGAGAAACCCGAGGAAAGGGTCGAGCAAGAACCCGCCGGCGGAATTCTTCGGTGGATGCGTCGATATCGGAGTCATCGTCGTCCTCATCCTCATCCTCGTCCTCGTCCTCGTTCGGAATCGCGGGCATCGATCCCAACCGCCTCTAATTATTCCCGGTAGATCGATTTCCTGCTCGCCGCGCCGTGCCGTGGATCACGGCGAAGTTTGACGGCGTATCTCCGCCGAGGATAATGAGGGACGCGATGCTCGAAGATTAGAGATCTTCCTGCGATCTGGAATCGCGATTCCGTCGCCAGCAAAAAGTCCACCGGTCGGCTGATAAAACTCGGGCAAACACGCTGATACCATCGCAGAATCTCTCTCTCTGTGTCCTAACGCGTAATGATTTTCATTGGACCGTCATCGCGCCCGGCTCACGAGAGAATCTTAATCATCCTTGCCGTGCGAGATCGCGCCGCGCTTACACCAGCCGGTTTACCTATTCATAAGAGCCTTTGCTCCGCGTTAATGAAAAATGCGGCCAGTCAGCTGGTGCTCGGTCTACTATACCGGGTGACCCTGTTTGAAAGCGGACCCTGCTGCTTGTAGGTTGTTTTGCTCCCTTGGTGCAATCTCTGCCCGGCGAAGTTCTCGACCCCTTGCGAAACTTTCAACGAGCAGAATAAAAATTTCGTAAATTCGATGGTAGTATGATGTTGATGAAGAGCAATTTATTTAATCGTGTAAGAACAGAAAAGGTGGGATTCTTATTACAGAAATTCCGTTGATAACTATATTGCATTTTGTACTCCTAAGCTCTTAAACCTAGGATCCTAAGATTAAAGGCAAAGAACAGGAGTGGCCACACTCGGGCATACACAGGGGGGAGTGAATCTGAGAAAGGGCCCTCCCCTCGGTTCCGAGTAAAAGAAAAAGGAAAGAACAAAAAACCCCAAGGGGCGGGAAAAGCGGAAAAAAGGATCCTAAGATTGATCCACTTAATAGAGTGTAATAAAAATTCATTTTTAAGCTTGATACAAAAATTGTGTCATCCATACGTCACATAACACTCGAAATATTAATTTCCACAGACTCCAACTACGTTATAAAATTGCATTACAATTTCTGACACGTTGTAAGCGATGCCAACGAAAACCAATCGATGCCCGTCCAGAATCCCGAAACCCGTCGAACAGTTTTCATTCCGCTTTCATCGAACAAGCTGTTAGCGTGTTAACTGTAACAGATTGAAGGAGAATAGATCTCAAAACAAACATTGGCGCGTTATCGGTGTCTGGAGCACTATCGCTCGCCACGAAGATTGAACGGTATGCAACGACGTCTCGTTAAGCAGTCGACGAAAACGTCAGGTTTTTCGAGACGTATCGAAGCGTCCAGACTAATACCGTTAACCAATATCCGATCACCGTTGAAACACCGAGCCCTCCCTGCCATTAATAATAACAATATCGGACTATTGGATAACCGTCAAGCAAGTAGTCCGGGGGCTTCTTTGTTATCTACCGTGCTCGAGCGACCGTCTGATCGACATCGGCTTTGTGAAGTTCGAGGAAGTTCGTTTCCATTCAAGACGTCCCGGGAGCCGAACGATCCTCGAGAGTGGCGTGGAACGCGAACGAGCTATCCGCTCCGGTAGACTTTCTTCGCCGTTCCTGGCACCATCCGGCCAAGAAAATTGCAAGAAAGTAGCTGTCGGCTAGATGTGGAGCAAACGAGAAACAGGTGCAAACGCCGCGGAATAATATAATTGCGTGCTGCTTAAGGAATGTCTTTTTGCACCCCGAGGGAACGTGACGCGACGGTCCCCGAGGAACGTGTCTTTAAGCGCTGTAAAATCGCGAGCCGCAACGCTTAGCAGAGTTTGAGGACGCATCTGTCTAACACGCGTCTAATGATACCGTTGCTGCAAGTTACTTGCGCTACAGAGTGGATTCTACACTTCCTGGAAGAGTATCAGCCCCATCAACGGTTGCTTTTCAGAATATTTGTTGTACAACACGTGCAATCAATTTTATTTAGAGGATGTTAGAAAAAATTAGACAGGGAAAGAAAAGAAATACAGAACGGAAAGTACAAAAAAGAGGAAAAGAAGTGAGAAGACAAGGATGAACGGATGAATGAGAGAGAATGAATGTGAAAAGAAGGAGAATGTATTTTACTTTACCTTATTTTTATTTTTATTATTATCCACCTTATTATAGATTTATTTATTTTAGTTAATTTAATGTTTAAAAAATGTTAATTTCTGTTAAATTTTTTAAATTTTTGTTAATTTTATAATTATAGTTTTAGTCTTATTATTTTTATTTTTATTTTAGTTTATGATAGATTTATATAAGAACATAAATAAATGATAAGAAAAATGAAAATTGTAAAAGGAACGGGATCTCTCTTTGTAACCCGTAAGGGAACAAATAAAATTATACTACTACTAGAGGATGTTAGAAGATTTATTAAATGAACTGGCAGATAAGCTGAAGTCGTGCTAACCCTTGCACATTTCCAGAATGAACGAGCCCATTTGTGTCTATGCACTGTAAAATGTTTTATTTCTTGATAACTGCGTCCAATTTCATTTCATTAAGGAGTGAAACAAAAAAGTATGAAATATTACCTGAGAATCTTTTGTGCATCTATTTCTGGTGGTCGTACAAGGTGTACGGGGACGACAAGGGAGTGATTCCGGTGACCCAGAATTCAGCAGTAATAGAGATCGATTTTTCCTTTGAAAGGTTCTCGGAGTGGTGTGCGATACCGCTTCTGAGAACATTAACACCTTGCCTGAGACTCTTGTTTAAATACCGCGAGATATTGCACGCGTTAGTGACCCGCATTGAAGTAACGAGGTGCTCCGGGTGCGAGGGTACTTGCTCCTCTTAATTAAAACGAGTTCGCCCCGTGTAAAATGCGACGTAAGAAAGTTCGTTAAGCCCGAGGAATAGTTTTCAGGTTAAGTGAAGCTGTGAGCCGCGGACGAAAATGAAGCCTTTGGAAGAGTCTTTTTTTATATCGAGACTTTTCCATCAGTCAACCTGATCTATGGCCGAGGCCGAGCCGGCCGAGAGACTCTGGTTACCTTACAGGAAATTTCCGAGCAGAAATTACCTTTTCCCCGATGAGAGTACACTTCGAAATTTGTCTTCATCTATGTAAAAAGTTCAGGAGCTATATATATCGAAGATAAATTGAACCGATAAATTCGTTGCTTGATCACATTTCATATTTTTTGAATTTTTAAACCGAAGGGTCGGTCAAAGTCATTTCTCTGAAAATCGAGGTACAATGTCACAAAACAAAATTGATTGAGAGAACTGTCGCTTCGCAACAATTTATTTAACTCTCTTTTGGCAGCCAATTAAAATTATTAGCTACTTGTATTAAAATCGATACGTAACTTTTTTTAGTTGCTCTGACCATGGTAACCATAAAATTGTTAATATTCGCCGTTTCAGAGTTAATTGAATTCTTATTTAGAATAGTTGAGTATAATACATTGAATATGTTATCCCAACTTTCGAGAAAGTGGGAGAGCAGGTGAAAATTGGTAAGTCATGCGATATTTCATCCGTCACCCGGTACGTGTAGCATTATGCGCCATGAAGGGATCCACTACGTGGCACATACTAAATGCCAACACAGATACCTAAACTGCATACTTAGCTTCATATGTGGTGGCGCATAAAAGTGCATAAGAGATGGCTATCCCAGGTAGAAGGTAGAAGGTAAGACATAGCCGGCTGCACTATAAGTTCTTGCCTACCGTGTATACAGTGTCCATTTATTGCCGGCTTTTCAGCCGTGCCCCAGGCGTGTCCTAAAGCTTCGCAGCTTTGTGCTTTCGCCAGCATGTATCAACGGGCCTGAATGCGTTCGCGAATCGCTGTAAATCGGGTCGGCCGACCATTCGCGCGAAATTATTAAAAACATCGATCGAACCGTGACGAACCTGTGACCGTAACCTCGCCATTTATCTCCGTAAAATGAGGATTCATAAATTCTTGGCAACTCTTTGCTTTGAATTATTGACTGGTTAGACTGTAAAATCGATTACAGAGTGATTCATCTCACGAAAGTTGTATAAATAAGTATTCTCTTCAGTTGTGATGACGTAAGAAGCATTCTCTCTCTCTCTCTCTCTCTCTCTCTCTCTCTGTATGCGATCAATAAACATGAGCCCTGCTCGTTTTGCATGTACAGTGGTTGAAGATATATATATTTTCTCTTGTAGTAGTTACAGTAACTCCCACTAACATTCAGACACTTTTAAAAAGACGACAACATTTTGAATATAGAACCATGCGATTTGAAATATTTTGGGAAGTTAAATCAATTGGTTTGCTGCACAATGTGATTAAAATTTTTGAAAAAATTGCAAGTTGTCAGAATTTCAGAGAAAATACTAAAAGTTGCATTTTAAAATTTTAAATCCATTGCAATTTAAAAAAATAGTTTTGTAGATCTGTGTTAATTATATGCACTGTGAAAGTTTCATCGAAGTCGCATGATGGAAAAAAAGCGACAAGCATTGAAAAGTGTAACAAATCTTAGATTTATTGCAGTTATAAGGCGAAAATCGTGAAAATCTGCAATTTTTACTATTTCTCAACGTTTGCAGGTCATTGCAACATCGACTGATTTTGACGAAATTTTCAGAATTCGTTAAATTGACACATCTACAAAACGTATATTTCAAATTTTCAATATAGGTCCACATAAAAAAGTTGTAAAGTATTTTTCCTACAATTCCGATAAATTGCAATTTTTGAACATTTTTTTCACGTCCTGTAGCAAACTAATTGTTCTAGCTTCCCAAAAAAGTTCAAATTGTATAATACAATATTAAAACAGTTATCGTATTTTTAAAAGTGTCCGAATATTAGTAGGAAACACTGTCTGTCTCGAAATTACAATTACTTTTTAAACGATTCATTCTGTATAATTCTACTCGTAAAAGTGGTTCTCCTGCTATTAAACTGTTACATGGAAAATACGGAGTCGGACGAAATAGAAGCAATAGCGCAATAAATTACACGAATTTCAATTTACCTCGAAGTCGAGCGATCACCGCGGATTTAATAATCTTGGCAATCGAGCGCAAATTGATTAGGTCCCCGGAAAAGCCTGGCTAATAGCAAAAGTTTCCCGAGCCCGGACTCGATTAAGAATCGTCGCGACCTAAAAAGCAATTTGTATCCGTTGACTGGCGCGCGAACGTGTTCGCCGATTAAGAGTAACGTTTGCGTCGATGATTAATAACCCGATTAATAGGCGGATAGGAAGTTGCGAAGTAGAGCACGCCGGCTCGCGATTGCGGGGCAAAAGGAATTAGAAAAGATGGACACTCGGCGCGAGGAGAAAAGAGCAGTACGAAAAGAAGGAGAGAGAAATAAAGGAAAAAGGGGATCGAAATGAACTTCTTAGAAAGAATCATTTGCCTTCTTTAATTTCTTCCAGTGGCGCTTGTACGGTGATTTATAATTCTATCAACATCTGTTCCGAAAGGACTAAAGAAAACACACATGGCTTCCGGCCGCGGGCAGACTTCTTCCACTAAATACAGGTCGAAATGACCTCTATAATTACAGGTATCGCGAGGGACGTCGGGATCGGCGTACACGTTCACTGCCAGGGACTCTTATTAACATAATGTTGCGCGGCCGGCGTCGTTAACGTTCGCGTGGATTGACTTTTTCGCTGTATCGCGTTTTTATCCGACAGCGCTTGCTTGTCATATAAAAATTTCTACACTTCTTGCCGGTTGTAATATCAGTCATTAGTCTCGACATTAAAAAGTGCGAAGGGTAAAACTGCTTACCACGCAACGGGACTAAAGAGTATTTGCACGTTTATTTTTTTCAAGATTGTTTTATAGGGGGATGTTGATGTGGGCTCTTTAGCAACAAGCTCATAACCGTTATTATCCGCACTACTCCGACTAATTCACGAAGTACACGGCTGCACATAGAAATTGCAACACTGCAGGGACATAGAGTAATGAGGGTAAAGCAGTTATTCCTACTCGTGAGAGCAAGCTCCATATTAAGTACCTTCTAAATAACTGACCTAATTAGTCAACTCTGTTGGTTTAGTTTCAGTTAGTTTTTCGGCCGGTAAAACTGCGAAATACAGAATAGAAGACACATAATCGACGATCCATCATTTTATTTGTTTCTCTCGCGGCTCCGCTAACCGTACCCGTACCCCCAGTCTCCAAGAAGAATCTACTTTACTTGACGCGGTATCAATTCCAATGATTAATTCCGACAGCAAAGAATTCGCTGGAACACGCGAGCAGAAAATCATTCGTTTCAATAATGTAGAAAAACGAGGCGTGCAGAGCACGATTAGTGGTTACGAGCCGTCTGTTTAAGGGAAGTGGAGAACACGTTAACCCACACATATAGGCGAGCATCAACAATGAACGAGGTGGAGACGGTGTGCGTGCGTGAAGGTAGATCCATTGATAATGTCCCCGGCTGTTCTCGCGTCCCATCGCAAGGACTCGTTCATAGTTCATGGATGTTAACCAGCTGGAAAATAAGAGAGGCTCGCCGAGTATCGTCGGACGAAGGAAAGGAAGCAAGAGGCGGGACGATGTGGACGGTACTCTAAGCGTCTTCGTTGGAGGTTGCTCTCTGCTCTACTCTTTTTCACCGTCTTCCTCCCGACCGCATTTTCTCGAAACCTTCGTCACTCATTCACTCGACGCTAACTTCCCCCAGACACTTGCTGGATCATTACTTTCACGTTCAGTGAAGTCACAGGCTTTTTCTATGTACATATACAATTATATTAGTACATTATTTTCTGGCGATTATTCGGCATTTATTATTGCAAGAATTGATTTTAGCCAATATTTTTAATAGAAATACCAATTTTAATTTGTCCCCTACATCAGCATGAGTAATATAATTTAACCCTTAACAGTAGAGGGATGACTCAGAGTCACCGTAAAAAATTGCTGTACCATTATTCAGAGTATTGTTTACATTACTAAATATGTTGGCATCTAATCAATTATTACTAGACTGCAGATTTTATGCATTTACCACAAAAAGGGGTACGTTTAATTTAAAACAATGGACATGTTAAAAAGATTTAGGTCCACTAGCGTATTAGTTTCACCTTAATAAGATACTTGAAAGAAGAAAGAAATTTTAATTTGCCTCCTGCATCTTACAATCAATGCAAACATTTTTTATTTTTCATAAAGATCCGCAGTCTATTTATTACACATGTAAGTATTGTATATGGTATTATAACAATTTCATATACACAAAATGAAAAAATCATATACAATCGAATTATTCTAGGCCAGAAGAAATGCTTAATTTTCAAGTTAAAATAGCTCCGACTGCAAAGAGTTAACAATTTAGTGGAAAGGCATTTCCAAAAAAGGAGGTCTCTTTTGTCAGCCTTCAACAGCTACCAATCGATCAAAGCATGGTTAGTCCAAATAGGTTTAGCTCCTCCGTCATTTATCATTGTTTTTCGTCGTGGCTTCCGCGATTTCTAAAAACCTCTGAGAAAGGAATGTTCGAGGTAGAACCGTGCAATTTTATACGACCGGGAGTAAGATTGGCGCGCGTCGGCGTAACACGCTTTTCGCCGTCGCTGCGATCCGGCTTTGCTCGGAGGCTGGTGGCCGTTTACGAGCGTGAAACGTCGACTGGCATAGTTTCGCCTTGGAGATTCGCACCTAACTACACGCCGCGGATGATCGACTGTAAATCGACTTGTCACGGTCCGAGCCTCTTCCTGTTATCAGAGGAGACAACGAGACAGCGCGTATCGGGATCCCTTCTTGCCGAGAGGAACGTTCCCGTTTCTCTTTTTTCTCGATCCCTTTTTTTCTCTCCCGTGTGCTGTTCTACCGGCCCGTTTTTTCATTCGATTCGTTTCGCGGCGTGGCGCACACGCGTCGGCGTGACATAATTCTCTGCGCAGCGCGGCGTGGCGTGTCAGCCCGTTCGGTATTACTTTATTTCCAGGCGTCTCGTTGCGTTTACGAGCGCTAAACAGTCGGACGGCGCGCGGCACAATGAGACGCGGGCGCCTTTGATCATTTCTGACATTCGGAATTTTCATAATTTATTCCACGCTCCGGGCTCCCTGCGCACCTTCTCAACCCTACTCCCCCGCACCCTCGAGAACCGTTCACCGGCAACCATAGGTGGAACCTATTCGTTACAGACGTCCGTTCGCGCGGACCGGCCTGTACACGCGCGAGTGCATTAACACCGGGTGTAGCCTTCGTAAATTAACAGTCGAAACGCAGACGCGTGGGCAACGCTTAATAAGCTATTTAGATAAAAGAGAGGGGACCCTGCTCGGCGTTTCCCGATTTATTGCGCCCAGAAACCGAGCCTTCCTCCGCGGAGACCAGCTCGGAAAAACGGGAAAGATAATGGACGTTCTCGTGCGTTGGCCGAGACTCGTACGCTAATGTGAAGTCGAATCTTGTTTAATACGGCTGATGATAGTCGGCGTCAGCATTCGTGAAGGAACCTTTTGAATGTGTGCTTAAGTATTCGTGGATTTATTTGTACCTTCGTCGAGGAGACGAACTGTAAATCGTTCGGTTGTCTCCGCATTCTTCTATGAGAAGATCTTCTATCCGTGAGAAGTAGAAACACATTTATAATGGATAAGGTTTCAGAACATACGATCGTTCGAGGTGGTTTATACGTACAGTAAATATTCGATTTAAGAGAACTTACTTTGCAGAATCCCAGTACGACAACCCTGCGATATTAGGCAAGAACAGGAGTGCTAACTAAAGTGCGCGAAAAAGAGAATGAAAAAAAGGAGGGGGACACTTATAAGATCTAGTGCCCCCGGATCTGGGAGTTGTCTACCTCCTAGATCCATGAAAACGAAAATGTATGACAATCCTGCGAACCGTGCGAAGAGGTTAAAGACGCGCCTAAACATCTAGCATCGTCCGTTAGTAATGATCAGGCATCCCGACCGAATATTTTAACGTCAAATAGAGCCGCGTATCATTTCGACAAAGTAACGAGTCACCGTAAGTTATGAATTGCTCAACGTTCACGTTCGAACCGTGGTCGTCGCGGGACTCGAAAGTTTCAATTTTTCGTCCGCACGTTTCGGAATATAAATCAGTTAGTTCCCCCTCCTGTCGACGAATCCACATTCCAGATGTACAGTTTCCAATAACTTCGACTTCTCGCGTGTGCTCGCCTTATGGCCCTGTTAGAGCGGAAGTTCATTACAAAGCCTAATGCCTTTGGAAATTAGAATTCTCTGGATGCCGGGCCGCACCGCGCCTCGCTCGGCGCCGCCAAATTAGTTCAAAGACCAATTTCCATCCATTCGTTAAAGCACGTGTCGCGCCCTTTTCACTCGAAATTAATAAAACAGGGAATGGCGACTGACGATAACCGACAAGTAACCCTTCTCGTTTCGTGGCGCGTAAATTTCTACGGTCCCGCCCGAATTCCCTGGATACCAGACAGGTGCTTCCGAAACCTTTCGCGTCAAAGCGACGAGCGACAGCGTACAAAACGCGTTTATACTGAGCGTTTCGTTTTAATTGGCGAAAGTGCGTCGAAGAATATTAAAAACGCTCGACGCGCGCGAAGCTAAAGGGTTGCCGCTCACAGAAGATCAAGCTTTGTCTCATTACCCTTATTCACTCTACAGAAAAATACAATTTTCCGCTGGCGAAATGGCTTTTCAAGTTTTATATCTCGTTTTTCAGAAATTCGCGAACTGCGTGGCTGCATACTTCGCATACCGATGGTACATTCCACGTGTCGTACATTCCAACAAATTGATTTAATTATTCTGAATATATTGGCGCAATTAAGAAAGAATGGTAGTGTTTAATTGTCTGCACCGGCGAGGAAATTAAAAGTTATTCCAGTAAAGTCGCGTTTAGCCCCGTTTCACAGTCGAGCGGACATTAGCAAATTACGTACGTTGTTATGGGAACTTTTACAGCTCAGCGGATAGCCCGCACGCGGAGGAACTGTCCTCTCGGCTTCTCAGCGTCCGCGCCACATGGTAACAAACGTAAGTTTTCACAGTGAAGCGGATTCCGTCGCGGAGCAAGCATCTAAATAAGTGGTATAGATATCGATACAGAATTAATAATCAAAGAAATATATTCGAGACCGAATTTATGGGATGTTTCACGCGACGATTACAAAGACCGTGATTTAAAACTTCATTCGTGGAATGAAGTTTGGTCCGCGTTTGTGAAACATTATGACACGTGGACTCGGAATCTAAGATAAAATGGGAAAAGTTGCAGTAAGACGTTCCGTTGGAAATATTGGAATTTTATTGAATACGAAAGTAATTAAAAATTTTCTCTTCATTGTTACGTAAATCTACATAGAACGAAACAAACGCGCTTTTTAAACTCCGCTTAGCAATAAGCGGATATACCCAGTATCGCCTGTTTGCTCGAATTTCTTTTATCTTCCTTTTGTATAAATAATAGAACGCGACAACTTTAAGCATTAATTTAGTCATACTTAAATAAATACAACTGTGTGCTAGAGTTATATTACAGGCTGTAATATAATAGTTATACTATCGGCTACTGAGATACACGACAGCTGGAGCAAAAATAATCGCATACTTTGCGGACGCTCTGCTTGACAGTAGAAACAACATCAAATCCGCGCGCGAACCGCGGACGGTCCGCTCAACCGTGAAACTGGGCAAAACATGACTTTACTGTATTCCCAAATGACGTCAAACAAATTTTTATTACCGCAGCGTTTTTCGTTCATTTAGCTCTTGCATTTAGAGCTTCCGTTCGTATTCCGTTTCGCAGAGGAAAGGGATGAATTATCGTCTGTGAAGGATCAACCTCGTTGCGGATATGTTTCATCTATTCACATTTTTATAAATAAGTGTGTAATATTTGTTTATGTCTTCTTTAGATTTCATTTTGTTAAATAATAATTACATACGTCATAAAAATATACGAAAATGGTTACTAACGTATTCGTGTCATTCTATCAATATTATTTAAGATACAGCTCCGAGGATGGCAATAGGATGAAATTATCAGCAGATAAGATAAGAAACTCTTTTCTGTAGACAAGAAAAATGTTGAATTTAGAAAATGACGAGATAACGTGTCGGATCGATCAAAGGCGGGTTAGACTAAAAGCTGCGGTATTTTGATAGAAAGGTTTTCCTACGACGTAGAAAAGCAGCGTTCGCTCGTGTAACGTTCGGAAACCGCCGAAATTAGCCGAAAGGAAGGAAGGAGGAGCGAGATCGTGCAAGCCCTCGACGAGACGCGTAAAAAGGAGGAAAAAATGTATCGGGGGCCTGCGGGGCTGGGAGGGGTTAATTTCGTAAAATACGCGCGCTTGTTACAGCTCACGCTGAGCGTAACATCACACGTTTTTACAGTATCCCCTCGTTTTTACTCGCGTAATATTCTCTCGACGGGAACAAAAATCTTGACGACCGCCGCCGCGCCGCTCCCCTTTCGTTCCGGCTCTACGATTCTGCCTCGTCGACGATGCACCTGAGAAGAGTCCTCGTTAAGGCTCCGTTAACTCCGCGCCGAGAACGAGCAGCACCGCCAGCAGCCACGGGCTAGGAATTACGTGGTGGATAATTAATTGGGTGACATGTCGTGCATTGGTACGTCTGTGGCATCGGTCCGTTATACCTATTCCACGGTGCGTTATAAATAACGCGGCGCATCCGCGTATTTGCATATTAATTTCATGTAATGAAGGCGATTAGGCTAATGAGCGTCGAATGTGGTCTCCGTGGCTGTAACTTTATACCCTCTCGGCTATCCCGTACCTGCTGATAAACTCGACCGTACCCCGCCGCCCTTGCCGCCCTTGCCGCCCTTCTCTCCTCTTCTATTACACCGTGTATCTCTCTGTTCATGTTCCCTTCTCACTCTCTCTTTCCGACACTAGCATTCTCTGTTTCCCACTGGTTCTCTCTTTCCTCTCTGTTGCCGATCGATCCAAGCGAAAATTCAATTAACCAGCACGCACAACGCGCTATCGATGCGATCCAAAAATCTGCTTGGAACACGCGAGCTGATCGGCAAATATGCATACGCGGTCCGATTATGCGACGCGATATGCCCGTCCGTGAATTACATGCTATTGGCTACGCGACTAGATCATTCCGCTTAAATCACGCTCATTGATTTGTATTAGACGGCTCGGTTGTTGCGAACGAGGCCCACCGGGCATTGTGTTTAATGCGTGCCGCTGGACAGTGATACTTGCTTATTATGCACGTACACCATTCATACTCTTTTCGTGTTCTTCTTTAAACAGTACATTCTTTCCTTGATACACACCTTTTTTGTACAGATAGCAGCGTGTGTTCAAAGATATCCAGTTTTGTTAAAAATAAAATTGCAAATGCTATAAATATCCACACTCGATAACTACATAACAACCACGCCTAGCTATCAAATACACCTTGATCACCATCAGTTTCATCGGAAGATACATTTCTCATGTTATAATGTACATAAAATGTTGCAACAATCAACCAAGCAACGTAACCACTTAATTACTAAAACGTTACATTTAATTGTACCTTTGATTTACCTGAAGCAGCGGCGGAACAGTTTCTCAGGTCATAAACTCTGTAAAGGAACTCGTCTTAAGAATCATTCATTTCTAAGAGCTTTCACTTCTTTCTTTGAGCAATCTGGACAAATTAATGTTGTTGAGTAACCGATAGCCAAAGATGAATTTCAGTCTACGAATTCCAGCCCGGTCAATGATTTGGGAACAGATGATTCGTTGCGTCGATTTTCGGCAAAAAACGAACGCCCATTCGACAAGGTTTTGTCAAGGAAGCTTACACGTGGCTCAAATTGGTCAATTATATTGCTAAACGTGAACAAGGTGTAGCTTCATAGTAAAATTCGAAATAATTCCATTAACGGACAATCGTTTTCGCAAAACAAATTAATTCTCTCGGCAAGTAGAATCAGTCAGCCGTCGTCAGACATCAGCGTTGGCGAGATGGAAATTGATTACACAAAGAGACTTATGTAAAAACAAAAACGATATTTTGCATGATGTGATGATGTTTCAACTCAATAAAGTTATTAAGAGATAAATTAAATGCCTGTTTAATTTTTACAAAAATCAATAGGTAGAGCAGGAATCAGAAAAACGTTGAAGCAGTTGAAAATATTGTCAATTAGATATTTTCACTTTTCTAAAATTATGAAACGCTTAAATAAACCATTAACTAATTCTCTTGCGATTGAAGCAGAAAACGAGCTCGTATTGCTAGTGGGGCATACATCTATTAATGGTTTTTTTAAATTTTGTGTGTGACTCTCCACGAACCACACGAAGAACTTCCCGATTCGTTAGTTGCAGTACATTATTATCATTATAATAACTAATAATAACTAATAACTCACTCTTGCATTGGGATATTTTTTGATTATTGTAAGCGGTAACATTAGCATTAGTTGCATAATTAAAAAAAAATTTTTTTTAAATAAAAATGAAATATCTATAATTACGTTTGTTTATTCGGTGGAAAATTTCCATGCTCTCGTATAAATTGCATTGTTGAATGAACTTCTTTCGAAAAAAACTAAAAAATCTAAAAATCTACTTGACCAATATGGACCAAAATTTAATCAGCTCTAAATTGTGACGGGGTACATCGATTGCATCATTCATCACTCTGATCGCCTTGTTACTTTTTCAGAAAACGTTAACGAAAAATTTGATAACGTACAAACGGCCATACGCACACACACACACATACATACTAACAATTTGATAAAAATAGTCTAAAATGACTCCAATGACCATGAAACGTGAAGATCTGCTAAAAAATCGATTTTCGATTTTCGGGGTAATTACAGTAACTTCCCTATGAATCGGGAAGTTAATTATTTCGCCCAGAGATCCATATAATTGTTCCTAAGCCACGACTATGATTTAACCATGCTATAACTCGTAATCAGTGATTCTAGAAAGTAGAGCAATTTGCAATCGGATCGCCGATTAATTTCAATTTCGCCCACATCCGGTGGGTATTTTTCCCGAAGAGCCGCGTTATTGCGAGCCAGGATCATATTTCCAGTGCGCCATTCTAAATTCAAATTTTCCGTCATAAATCTGTGGGATGGTATGAAACAGTCTCTCTAAAAGTGTTTAATAATCGTCTGTGCGGCCGCCCATCCATTCAGTGATACTAGTTAACGTGCCACGTTCCACCGGCGCGGCGCGGCGTTCACGAACGTCCAGCATTAGGGACGTTTAACAACTTGTAAGCATTAACATTAGGACCGTGTGCCGTAAGTACTGGCTGTATAAATCACCGGGTCCGCCCGCGGTCCACCGATCAGCCATTCGTACGGAAATTAGACACGCGTTTGCTCCATCTTCCCTTCTCACTTTCAGTCTTCCTGTTCCCATCTTCTTTCTTCTGGACACTGTTCCTTGTTCCACTTCCACACCTTCATTCGTCACTATCTCCGTTACTATTTCCTGTCCGCTCGTCTCGACCCCATTTACCTTTATCTTTTGCACGTCAATTAATCCCTCGATCTCCGGTGCCCCGATCCACGCGTCGATTCATCTTTATCCCTCGTTTCCCTATTACTCTTTAAATCTCGCCTCCTCCGCCTTTCGTTTTCTCCGGCGGCGTTTCTTCCTTTTCTCTGCAGCCCACTAGCAGCTGCAAGTGCACTCCCACCCAGCGCTGACTAATTTATGTAATTACACGATCCCCGACGCGAGCGTCCTTGCGACAACCGCGTAGCGCGCACGAGTCCGGGAACTCCGCTTTATTTAGCTTGATATTTTCGACAGACCCGATCCTCCTTCTCGGGCACTCCCTCGCGCAACGTTCTTTGGCATTTCAGCAGCCAAAGTCAAAGCCGAAACACGTTCGCCCGAATCTAATTAGCAACATTAGTTGGAAACGGTTCTTTGGCAAGTTCGTCCGCTTTCTATCGCGTCTTCGATTCAATTAAACCCGGTGCCACTGCTGGGACGGATCGTTATAAATTAATGCACTCTTATACAACGAGGACGCATCTATTCTTCCCGCGTTCAAGGTTTCGTTGAATGACAAAAATTTAACATTGTGGAAATTTTCTCATTAATGCAGTTTCTTTCGAACATATTTTCGAAGTTGCTTCGCACAAACCTTTTACTGTTTGCTTGGAGTAATTAAAACACGATTGTTGTTCGGTTTTGACATAACTGCCAGCGATTCAAATAAAGGTGCTTCGATCGTTGGTGATCAGTTTCTTGTTGTTTTCGTATCGCGAGCGCGCGACCTGCAAAAACAGTGGTCTTGTCCGCGTAGAAGTCACCAACGTCGAACACCTCCGTTTGAATCGCTAACAAAGGTGAAATCGAATTCACCAATGAAACTAGAGCATTTTCAACCGGCTCCGTCGCTCGTGCGTTACCGTGCGCGCGACCGAATCACTCGTCGTTACGATCTCGCAGCTCTCGCTTGCACCATCAAAACGATCGCTGATTTATCGCAACTCTCGTTGCACATCCAATCTTCTCGCGACGTCGTCGCTATTTTGTAAAATTGTTGAACAGTCCGTGTTCGGTTTAGACCAGTTTTAGTGACTTTTTAAATAAATTGTTGTGTTGGACAAACGGAGCTCAACTTTCTCGCCTCCAACCTAAACCACGTTCCTCAGCGCTCATTTCTGAGTGGTCCCGGCATCAGGCATTCGAACATCGTTCAAGCCGAAACAATTGTGATACGCTGTATCCGAATTTATCTACTGATTTTGAGGTTGGCGAATCAATTTAACGAGCGACTATAAACGCGTAATGCTCGCCGATACTGACGATATTCTGAAATATATAAATTGTTCGACTATTCTTAACCGCAAACGACATCTCAATCCCGAACGGCGACCATAAATACCGGCGGAGTGAGCTCGTTCCAGGCATCGCATCGGTTCGTAAACGAGCGGCTACAACGGGAACGTTATTTTACGCGAGCACAATTAAAGGACGCGGCTCGTGTACGACCGGTTGTACAACGGTGGCCAGGATATCGCGGAACGGATTAATTTCGATAAAAAGCCAATTAAATCTACGCGCTGGTAATCAATACCCGGCGATACGCCGGCTCGCTCGACCATAATTCACCGTCTTCTTTCAAACCTGGCTGAACGGAGAAGCGGAGAGAGGTTGGACCCGAGAGCGGAGGCAAGGAATTGCTCCATATCGTTGCCAGAGCCCGAGCACGAGAAGGCCGGCCACGAACGTATCTAAATCAAAGAAGCTTAATGAGCGGCAGATTAGTGGCTGAGTAACGCCGATACGCGTCCCGCCGTATCGAGAGATAAAGGACGACCGGTTGTCGTACTCCCGTGCACCGACCTGTAAAAATCAATGATCCGTCTATCGCCGGATTCGAAATAATTGGATTGTCCGCGATATCTACAGGCTTGATCGATCGCCAGTCATGCTGCGACCTTGGGATCCGCGAGGCTGAGCGACAATCGCAAACGTGAAACCACCGTGACTGGTTAATTCGCGGTGCTGGACTGATTGGACTGTTTCTTGGCTTGTCATTGGCGTAATTGACGACAATAGCTTCTGCTGGATGCATATTGACAGAACGGTAGACGTTGCAGGCATAATTAGACTGCAAAAGTTTCTGGAAATTGTCATTCGTAGACATCAGTCTGAAGAAGTCGCGAAATCCAGTACCTCGTTTATCTGAACACGTTAATTGTATCTTGCGTTTCTCTTGTTTCCTCTTGATTGTAATATGTGTTGTTCGTGTATTTTAAACGAAAAAAGTGGCCTCCTCTGGTAGGACGCTTACAAGGGGACAAATCCCCTCGGTTTTCGAAAGTATGTTCGTACAGGACACATGAAAATTAGTCAACAAACGAGCGATCGTATTCGACTGAGCAACGAGTCTCGTCGTATGAAAGAGGTTTAACGAGCTGGGGATTACAGCATTAACGTCCACGCGTCTCTTCCGTCGCGACGCGGTGTAAAGGATGATATGGTATATCGGTTTATGGTCGGGGCACTGGGTCCAGGCGAAAGAGAGAGAGAGAGAGAAAGGAAGAGGAGACAGTGGTCCTGTCGCTGGTCCCTCGAAATAATTGGGTCGTTCTTATTCTATCGCCGTTAAGGGTCCGCGAACCTACGAAGCCCTGGACTTATCGCGGAAATTCTTTTCGAGCTGTTTATTGCTCGTAAAGACGACAGTTTGCGCCCCGGCTGTATCGGGGTAAAGGAACGAGCCAAAGTCAAGTTCTCCGCGTCTCGATAAAATTTAATCGAGATCGTAAAGAACCGAGGAAACGTGGAACGCGCGGCCCCGCCGAGATTCTCCGGAAAGGGTTACCGAGCAGAAGAGATTTCGCGAACGTTAGAAGAATGTCAAGGGAGGAGCGACGCGGTCGAGCAAAAGATAGAGAGAGAGAGAGAGAGAGCTGGAGGGAGGGGAAGAAAAAAGAGTGGCCAAGAGAACGAAAAAGATGTGGAACAGGAAGAAAAAAGAAGGAGCAACAAGGGAAGAGAAAGAACGACGAGCCTAATGAGCGGCAGATTAACGCCTCGGTAACGTTGCTTGTCCTATCGGGGGATAAAGGACGACAGGTTGCACTGGGGGGAACCAGTCGGGAAGAATCGATAATTCTTCCTCTCTCTCTCTCTTCCTCTCTCCCCAGATACGTAACGTCGATCGAAATAATTGGATCATCCTTATTCTAAGGCTATTACAGTCGTACAGGTACGAGTCCTTATCGCTCATCGTAGATTGTTTCCAATTGTCCAGACAAGCGTACCCGCTCGGAGGAGGCCCGTGAAACACGAACCGTAAGATATTAATTTACGTAGGAGACCGACGTTCGCCGAACAGGAACATTTATCTTATCTCATTTCACTTAATTCCTGAGCCTGCAAATAGAACGGTACGTCCCTGGACGAGGATCCAACCTCGATCACGTTCGACGCTTGGAAACGAGAGTGAAAAGTTCGCTGATTCTAAACGATTGATCTTAGACAACGGGCTCTTACTCTCGTCGTTGATGTTCAGGGGAAACTGTGAGAACGTTCGGGGACAGGGTAATCTCGTTTAATTGCGAGGTGACTTATCTATCAAGACCCGAGATCTTTATTCTCGGGACGAGTGCGACTATAGTAATTTTCTCTCGGTGCAGGTCGAAACGGAAACGTCGCCAGTTATTACCGAGATTACGCGCTTTGTCCAAACAGGTCCTTTGACGTATCTTGTTTCCTCAATTTAATCCTACGTCCTACATTCGATGGCGCTGCACACTCCCCACCCTTCGAAACTTGTAATCAGATGACACTCCGCGAGCGAACTTCGCCCAGATCTTTCACACGAAATTCAGATTCAAGCAGCGCGGTGCGACGTCTCGCGACGCAGAAAACGAGAGATCTGACCGAGTTTTCGACGAGTTCTGCCCCGTGTCACGCGACCGCGCAATCTGCGAAACCGCGTTTTATATGTAAATACGACTGCCGCGGATCTGAAACGCGAGTGCATACGGGTCAATTAGGATCACGCACGTGCGACGACTGTAGGCGCGTACAGTCTTCACGCGACAGACGAATTTTCCGGGACATTATATGCACGTCAATCCCCGACGGGACCGTTCCAGTCTCTCGCTCCTCCTCCGCGTCGCCGCACGCCGTTTTTCGGGGAAACCGTTTGCGTGCACGACAATATAACGTATGAAATTGCGCTTTCAGGCTCGCAAGCAACGGTTTTTTTGCGCGGACCCGTGTAGCCTCCGCCCGCTTTTGTGCAGAGAGATTGACGGTGATTAAAATTATCAACGTGCTCTTTCACGCGTGCCTTTACGCGGACATTTTCGTTGACCGAGGAAAGACGTAAAATTAATTACGGCACCTTTTACCGGCCCCCAAACGGACGAGGACCCGGGGTGTGAGAGGCTGCAATGAACAAAGGCTGCCGGCGCGATTTTTTGTACATAATGCCATTTAAAACGGTGCCCGAAGAATGTCGCGCTGACTGGACCACTCGAATGCGGGCGCTATAAATACTGACAGTGAATTATTATGAACGTAGCTATTTTATTAATTTTATACTATTCTTTAATGCTGCGAAGTGTTTACGCTACAGCAATACTTTACTTGTTGCAGCCTAGACTGATTTCTGAAAAATGAATTCGAATTACAAATGTTTCATACAAGTTTTTTAACTTTCCGATTCATAGGGAAGTAACTGTAATTACCCTGAAAATCGCAAATCGATTTTTTAGCAGATCTTCACGTTTCATAGTCATTGGAGTCATTTTAGACTATTTTTATCAAATTGTTAGTACGTGTGTGTGTGTGTGTGTGCGTATGGCCGTTTGTATGTTATCAAATTTTTCGTTAACGTTTTCTGAAAAAGTAACAACGCGATCAGAATGATGAATGATGCAATCGATGTGCCCCGTCGTAACTTAGAGCTGATTAGATTTTGGTCCATATTGGTCCAGTAGATTTTTAGATTTTTTAGTTTTTTTCGAAAGAAGTTTATTCAACAATGCTATTTATACGAGAGGATGGAAATTTTCCACCGAATAAACAAACGTAATTATATATATTTAATTTTTTTTAAATTATGCAATTAATGCTAATGTTACCGCTTACAATAATCAAAAAATATCCCAATGCAAGAGTTAGTTGTTATAATGATAATAATGTACTGCAACTAATGAATCGGGAAGTTCTTTGTGTGGCTCGTGGAGAGTCACATACAAAATAAAAAAAAAACCATTAATAGCTGTATGCCCCACTAGCAATGCGTACCACTAACCCTCTCGCAAAAGCAGTCTTACCCGCGAGCTCGCGAAGCGAGCGAGCAACAACAACCCCACCCACGATCTCGCGAAGAGAGCGAACAACAATAACCATCTAGTTTTATAATGAATTGTTCTTTTAAATAATCTACAGAAATCAGAACAGTTACTATTTCAAAGAAATAGCTGACTGCAGCTTGTCTTTCGCAAAAAGAAATTTCACAAATAAACTGATAGTCGTAATAGCCGTTCAGTTAGAGCGTATAAATTGTTAGGATAAAGCGGGCATCTATTATGTCTATTAAAATGCCTCGCGTTCTTTCTTAGAAGAAACGAGCCATGATCAATGTAATTAATGTATTGAAGTGACACTAAATCAATTTTCCGATATATCCATACCAAACAAGTGAGTTATACTAAAAAAATATTATTCATGACCATAATTTTAGGACGAAGTAATAAAAGCGAAGAATCTAGCGTACTAGCTAGTTATTAGTCGCAGACATTACAGGCGCTTAAACATGTTATTTAATGCCTTACATTCACCATCGTAGGAATACTTAGCATCATGAATTATATTTCTTTAATATACTTCACTTTCCTCATCAGATACATGTAAAAAATTGATTTAGTGTCTTTCAGATACATTAATTTCGTTTTATTATGACACGTTTCCTGAATGAAAATACACGAGGTTGCTTGATAGTCATAATAAATGTCCACGCTATCCCAGCTATCTGTATATTATAAATAGACAGGTATTATAATCACCAGTTTATTTCCTGAGTCTCGCGAAAGGCAACCCAGAATAAAATATTTTAATGGCACATTGCTTAAAAGAATTGTTCATAATAAAACACTTTTAGGAAACAGTCCTGATTACAATTCTTCTCTCAAAAAACAAACTGCCACTGTTATCTAATCAAACGAGAATACATGCTCCATGGAAATCGTAAATTACTGAGCACCTTAAATTGTACTAATGTATTATAAACCATCAAGCAGTCTAATCCCTTTGCTCCTGTGCCATTCAATTTGTTGGACCAACCTACGATCTCCGTACGGTACTAGCATTTCTGTATCAAACTTCGTTCGACTAACCAACGAATACAATAACGAAACTCAAGAAAATGATCAGAAAAGGGCTCCCCAGAAGAATGATTCTTGTCAACAGTTGCACGCAGCACGAAAAGGCCTATGGACTTCGTCCCAGGAAGCGGTGAGGATCTCGCAGATGCAACCGGGGGACAGAGGAAAGCCTCAAGTGTCCGAAAAAGGTATTCCATTGTGTATGTAGAGGAACAGGGCATTACAAGTCACTTGACTTCGACAATGCGGAATGTCGTCGCGTCGACAAAGCAATCGTCGTCTATTCTAGGAAAGCGATGCCGGCGACAGGCCGGATATCCCTTCCGATCAGCCGGAAGGGAGGCGAACGGAATTTTACGAGCGCGATCAGTCACGGGCGTCACGATGCGCGCCGGCGTCGAGGCAGAGAAAGCTCTCCTTTCTCGCTCTCTCTCTCTCTCTCCACTCTGTTTCTCTTCCTGGTCTCTCGGATCCGGGAAGCGGATAGACGCCGAGGCGGGAACGCAATCCTGACGGGACTTTGTCAGTGTCCCGCACGATTAGTGGGCAAAGGTCAACCCCCGTGATATTTCGTGTGTCGGCGTCCACAGCGATTCCCTCTCGTGGTTTTCCTCAGTGTTGCGCCTCTCGGTCAGCTTGCGACGTCCAGCACCGAGCGGATCCCACAGTCTCCGGCGACGATGCACGAATTATTTCCGTGCTATCTCAACGGAGCAATTAGTACAGCGCGGAAGCCGCCCACGTTGTATCGGGCAATTAATAGACAGGCCGGTGAGAGGACGAGGAGGAGGACGGAGGAGGTAGGGGATCCGCAATGCACGCGATGCACTACGTCGCGAAGCGTTGCCGAGGCCTTTGCCTGAACAATATCGTGCACGACCGGTCAGATAGCCTTTGAGGAATGGTCCGCCGGCGGACCGGTGATCTACCTGGCTGGAACCGGAGGTCTTTGGATAGATCTCTTCGGCCTAGTTAGGGATTAGCCGCATTGTGCCCGGGCCCCGTTGTCGACGCTAGTCTCCTCGCAGTCTTCCCTGACCGGCAACGTCGAATTCAGATCTTTGACAGGGAACGCTCCGCCGAGACGCTAATTAAATTGCCACGGAATACGCTTATGATTCGTGAGTCCTCGACGGACTTGATTGGCGCAAACTAAGACGGGATAATGCGGGTTCAGGCGCGGAAGATGCTGCTTTGATTATTCCGTTGATGGATACTTTTAGAGGATCGCAAAGCAGCGATGCACCGGGAACATTTCCAGCTTTCATTAGCCATTTTTTCTGTGTACGCACAATGTATACACTTATGATATGTGTAGCCTGATGTACACTTCTGATGGAACGTCATGTATCCTAAAATGAATCGTGAAGACGACCAGAGAGCAATTGTCACACTGAATTATCATTTGAACAGTAAGCGACTAAATGTATGAATGTTATTATATTTGCGAATGGAATTAAACTTGTAAATAATGTACGTAAAATTAAGTTTTCCTTAGCACTAAAAGCGGACCTCTTCTTTGCAGAACCAAATGTCAAAGCCTGTGAATTTATCTTTCAGTTTTTACACGATTGTGATCTGTATCTCTAGTGGTTAGTCATATTGTAAACGTACTCGAACTGTAAAACTAGTGAATCTTTGTTAAAGCCGAAATAAACCTACAATAGGTTTCAGTGGCTCAATAAAAAAGAATATTCGCGAATACATTTCTAAAATGTAAGCAGTCTGAGGAAGATTTTGGCAGTCTGATCGAGACAAGATTGCACATAACGTTTCTGCCGTGTTGATTAAAAACGTGGCCGTCTCGAATCGGAAAACGCGAGGACACCGGTCGCGGTTGTTCGGTTTTTACAGCTCGAGATTCCTCCTTCGAAAAGCAAATTCGTGTAGTTATCTCTTCAGCGGACCCGTCCGTCTGAATCGCCTCACAAACACCCACGACGCGGGCTACGGTCCCACGACATCTTGGCACACACAGCCGCTCGTCGTAGTTGTGTCCGGAACATCACGTAAAATTCTGCGAGCGCGGAACGAGAGAGCGCGTCGAATTAAAGCACACCTCGCAGCCGAGGCTAATCCCGGCGCTCAGTAAAACTGTTTACGAGGAGGAAGGAATCGGTGCCGGAGTCTACGATGAAATGGTGCGCGTCTCGCGCGCTGGTCCCTCGTAAATAACTCCTCGGAGCGATACCAATAAAAGTAACCTCATCTAATTAGATCCCGTTTTTATTCCCCCCGCCGGGAATTCGACAAACTTCACCGTGACCGACGATCGGTTTTACGATCGGACGCCCCATCGGGACGGTTCCATTTGTAGTCCGCGAGGCGGGACCCAGGTGCAAACGGACCACATCGATCCCGGAGCTCAGTGGAAGGATCGATCTAATTTTATTTTTACGATTGTTCGGAATTCGAGCGAGTCCGTTCCGCGTTCGCCGTGGACCAACGATGCTGAAAACCATAAGAGCAGAGACTCTCCAGGTCCCTGGCTGGTCCGAAATGAGGCGCCGCATGAGGTCGAGACTCTGTGTGGTCCGTAGACTCTGCCCGACTTGTAGATTCATCCTAGGATCCGTCCGGATTGTTTAAGGAACCGTGTGGCTTGCCATCGTTGCCGCAGAACCACTGAGAGGCACCATTTCGAACAAGCCAAAGTAAACAATCTTCTGGCCTGTTTCTCGTCGAGCGGTTTCGGGCAGAAAACGAACGGGTTCTCCAGGGTATTCCCACGTCCTTTTCGCTGTTTCTCGAGACCGCTCGCGTGTCGTCGCATCACCGTCCACCCCGCAGCCTCGCCCCAACGTAAATGGTTCACCGAGCGTGAGATATGGCCTCGTTATTTGCGTTCTGCTCCTTTTTTAATAACCCGCCCGTAGGCAGAGATCACTTTTGGTGGTGCGACACCACAAAAGGGACACGACCTTCGTCCCTCTTTCTCCTCGACACACAAAAGCGTCTTGGAGCTACGTTCGATGACTCAACGAAACGGCGATGTTTATTATTCCACCGTGGGGGTGCACTCGCTCGCTTCTAAGGATTTTAAACTTTCCTTCTCCACTTATCATATCCGACGAAATGTTTTTACCGTTTTCCTTTCGCGAGAGGAAAACTGCTGATACCTATCAGACGATTTTGAAGGTAAACAGAGTGTAGGGGAAATATTAAGTTTGACGGTAGTCATGCGTGTTTGTAAGAGTCGATTGGAAATTACTGATTTGGACGGTAACGAGTATGTGTTCCTGCGGGGATTAATTAGGGTAGATCGATACTAGCGTTCTGTCTGACTTGCAGTATTTTTTCCTCGGTACTCCAGTGTTGCATGTTTCGTTCTTAACCCTTTATTGACCGGATGGGTGTATCTGATAACTCATGTATGTATCGAAATGGACGGTACATGCTTGCATTGATGAGAATCGATTGAAAATTCTGCTGATAAACAGGTTTTTAGTACATCGGTACTCCAGGAACGGTCCAATAAAAGCTCTATCGAATTTTCAGTTCTTTCTTCCGGATATTAGCCCTCCTCTCCCATTATCATAATTTCATTATAAATTTCATTCATTCATGAGGACCGTGCGCAAAGAAAAAAGGAGCTGCCAACCGGGAGCAACGACGACGAGGGTTGATTATATCAGTTCGAAGCGAACTGGCGAAAGAAAAGAAAACTGGACGAGAGACGAGAGAGAGAGACGAGTGAGCGAGCAAGCAAGCGGTCCTCGTTCGTTCCTCGAAAAACGTCGCGAGCCTGGTTGAAAATCCACGGAACGTTCTCTTTCTCCGTCTAACATTCTGGAGCGAGGAGCGGCGAAGAAGTTCCGTGCATCGTTTTCCTTTCACCGGCATTCTCGTGCCTTGACGAATTCCGAACGATGGAAAAAAAGGAGTGGAAGGCCGACGGAGGAAAGAGGAACACGTGGAACACGAGCAGGACAGGGAAAAAGAGGCTCTGTCCCATGGCGAGTTGTATGGGTTGGGCATGGGTCATTCAGTACCTCTGAGTGACCCATTGTAACGTAGGACAATATGGTGCCGCTCTTCAATGGCCGGCTGTTCCCGAGGTGTTATGTTATGTGTTGGCTGTTATTCAGATAGGTAGGTAGGCATTCAACGGCATTTGCCGTTGTGCCATGGTCTCGGTACCGTGGCAAGAAGCGTGCAGGTTCGAGGAGAGAGAATCGAGAACTGGCCTGGCCTGGCTTAGGTTAGCTCGACCTGGACCCGGCCCAGCCGCAGCCGCACAATGAAACCGTAGGCCACGGCGATTTGTTGCTGCCGCGAGTCAACAAATTGGATCACCTTAGACAAACTGTTACGCAACCTGCTTCCTCCACCCTCGAACACCCGTGATACCCGTGATAGCCGTGGCACACACACTCGGTCTCCGCCGCGAGATATTTCATGCGTGTCACGAGTGCGCGAGACCGAGCGGTTATCTCGGCCGCGTGCACTTAACTCAGCAGGATAGTAATGGATTACTTGGTCGCCGCTCCGGGCCCCGTGTTCTCCATTGTCGGGATTCGTTAAGTGGATTTATCAAACCGTTCCCCCGCTGTAATGTTTTAATTAATGCCAGTGCGGCCGGTAATTGAGATCGAACGCGCGAACCCGGCAATTAAGCAACATGTGTAGACGCGATTTCACGAGGATCGCCGACGGGCAACCGGCTTTCCAATTTTTCAACACCGTTCCCTGAGCCGATCCTTGAAGGATGATGCCCGTGACGAGACCGCAAAGTCGATAATTCAAGTTTAACAGCCTGTGCAACGCAGAAGTTGCAAGTGCAGGTGTTGAAACGGCGAACTGTTGCGCAAGAACAGGTTCATTCACTGACAGGGATTCTTGATTTTGGTTGATTTTTTACGGAGCGATGAATCCTTTCCAACCGTGTGGAGGAGTCTTCCTCGGGGGGTGAACAATGTAGCTGATACGAATCAACTTGATTATAGGTTTCGAATCGTACCGGTGTAAACAGAAAGCTTTCAGAGAACTTGCGGCAGGAAATGACTTTGTGTATGATACAGGATATCTTCAGGCAATGCAAGTGTAGCCTTATGAAGAGACAGGACGATCTTCGTATAGAAAGTTCTCATCAGGGTTTAGTCAACTTGATTATACATCCGAGATCCTCCTGAAACAGTACTCTGTATATTTTATGTGATGAAGTTTGAGAAAATTTCGGAATCTTGTTCCACGAATCGTGGAATACAAATAAGAGCTAGTCATCCACTGCGGGGAGGAGAAAGGTTTTCCAGGAAGGGAAAAAGAAAAGCGGATAAAAACTATGAGCATGGAAAAGGTTATTATCGAAGTTTCATCGCGTCGGAGCGGTCGAGATGTTCTGTTATTCGGATCAGATGAGGGATAGATATGCAGCCGGAGATAATTAAAAGAATTCAAAGGATCGTGAATGAGTCACTTTGGTCCAGTGACTCACCATCGGGAAGATTTTACCCGGAGGCGCGGCGGAGGGGTTAAAAGGACTGACCGTAGCCCAGGATCCGGCGCCCAAGGGCCTAGATCCTCTTCTCTCGCACCGCGTTTCACCGTTCAAGCTCGGGAGGGCGGAAACGAGATCGCTTCGAGGGTAGAGGAAGACGTCTTCGACGCCGACCTAATACCACGTTCCCAGAACAAAGATGCCCGGCAACATTTTCTCCGCGGCAGCGTGGTATTTCGAATTGGAAGTCGAGGATGTAGGGCGTGCCCGCAGACATTTGTCCTTGACAAGGAACGCATACCAAAGTATCGCTGGCGAGCTATTCGGTTTCTGTGCGGGTAGAGCTTCGGCAGAAACGGCGAGATTATACACGCAGAGTTCTGACATTTTTCTCCGGTACAATCGAGTTCGCTGAGCGACGGAAAAATGCGAGGATGAAATGGCAACTTAAACACGAACACGATAACGCCCCGGCCAGAAACTTGCCGCAATAAAAAGCAATTGTGTTTGAAAAATGTATATCTGTTCCCTCGAATTTAGCCGCATTTGCGGGATTCATGGTTCTATTGTGGTATAAATATTTTTGTGCGTCGTTGTTAATAAACGGAAAGAAGCCGCTAAGTTTATACGGTGTTGTTAATTCCGCGCTACCAGCAATATCTTATTCGTGATACAATAAAGTCTGTGGTCAGACTGCGGAGTCGAAACCCTGGTTTCATAGATTATAAAAGAGGAGTAAGATATTTATTTGAATAGCTTCCGCAGGCGTCCCCTAAAGTTACCCGAGACGCGACGGAGTGGCTCGCCTTTAATCACACCCCGAAAAATCCGTAATTAATTTTCCCAAGTCCGGAATAGTATCGGGTTTCTCGATCTCACAGCGTCCGCGCGGACCGATCTCCTCGAGCGGTCGGTTTATTAGCGAATCTCTGTTCCCGGGGGAATGGTCGGTGTGCCGAGGATCGCTCGCATAAAGCAAGATGAAAACTCGAGAGGCTGCTGTTACGATTCCCTGGGCCGTGTGCTGGCACCGTAGGAACGTGGAGGCACGCAATGCGTGAAGTTACAGGCTCCACCGTCCGCCCTCGCGTTATCCTTCTCGCTCGGAACCCCGACCTCTCCGCGTCGAATGTCGTCGTATTTTTGCGTGTAGGCCGGCTACCAGAAGCCCCAGCCGCTTCTCCGAGAACAGAGGGACGGGGAACGCGGTCGGGGGAGGGCTTTATGCATTGGCAACTTTAAATCACGGCCTGGAAATAACTTACGTATAGATAGATAGCTATTACTATAAAGCTTACGAGGGACGTGCGTGCATGCTCGGCAAGAAAGATGCGTGTTCCTACGAACGTCCGCGCGAGAGAGATCATTTCTGACCTACCCGACTTCTTCTCCCTCCTCAGCAGCGTTCGATCCTTCCGCGCTTTGTTTCTCTGCCTCCTGTCGGCGATAACGATACCGATACACTCCGATGATCCGCGTTATTTATCGGCGTTTGTCGACACGCCGGATTTAATACCGAAGTGTAGCGTGAAAGACGTGAGATACGTGTGGGATGCGTGAGAATATCGACTCCGACGAGTGGTCTCGCCACGGAATCAGAAAGATCCGTTTCGAATGCTCGCTTCTCAAGAGCGCTACGAGTGTTTACGCGAGAGACATCAACGCGTCGAGTAGCGCAAGCGATGTGCTTCTAGCGCGAGTCACGTCACTACGCGCTCCTAAGTAAGTATGTTGAATACACAATTCAAATGGTAAACGCCTGTGAACTTTTCTAATTTCCATCGATTGGTCAATGAGATAGCGCCGAGAGTGCCAGAGATTTATTGACATCGTTAATATTTAATCAGGATTAAATTGTCCGAATGAGTACGTATTTGTCGCGGGGCGAACGCTCGTCGAAACTTATTAACGACTCGACGTTAATCTTTAAAAATGTGTCTTCCCAGGATCGGGAATCTTGTTCCTGAGATCGATACTCCTGTGGATTCCGAAATCGGCTAATTTTATGCGGCACCGGCAGAAGCGTTATAGAAACAGAAGGTTGTTAAGGAGATGAAATATGTCGCTCGCAAATCAAGGACTTTCTGCTGGGACCTGAAAGGATAGCCCCTCGGCGACATCCGTTAAGTGTTAGCCGAATGAACACATCGGACCGTTTCCGTGAAATATCGTTATTGTACCAATCGCATATAATTCGCATAATCGACTAATTCCGATGGCTAAACCCATCCCAGATCACCGACTCGGTCGTCGAGAAGCGTCATCTCGCAAATATTCCTTGAGACGAGCAAGAGGCAAGCGGTAGAAGCGGTCGAAAGTATCGTAAATTAATGCGTCGTGTCTCGGGTAAGTGCGATCCTCTACTTTTTTCGTCTCTCCTCTCTTTATCTCTCTCTCTTTCAAGAGAGATCTCTTTCGAGCTATTGGCCTCACCTATTACAGAGAGACGTCGCTTATTTAAAATAAATATTTAGATAAATTTTCCGCGCGCGCGCGCGTTGAAGACGCAGATCGTTCGAACGAGAACTTCATTCGTCATTCCTAAATAAAAAATTTACTTAATCCAGGATTATGCTAATGTATGCTGTTACAACAACAATAATAATGCAGAATACAAGCCTTAAGAGCAGAGAAGAGGAGAATCAGCCACGGTTTCTTCCGCTCGAAGGCTTTTAAGCCTACGGATTCCGGAGCCGTTCGTAGGCGACAATTTGCACAACTTATCTCCTGTCGAGCGGTTACGATTTTTTCAATATTCCCGACCGATAACTGGTCCATCTGTGTCGAATTGACCACTTAATGATAGCATTTCTGTTGCAACGCCATAACACCTCCAAATGTAGAATCATAATCGTATAGAACATTCACACTTCTGGCAAACAACCAATATACCTTCTCGATTGAAAATATTTTATCTCACCATCCACGACCATCTCAGTTCTCTTAGCTTCGAACGGATTGGTGACTCTTATTTCCTCGACATTAGCCATCTACACCACTAGCTCGGACTATCTTTAAACAATGATCGTCGAGACTGATCAACAGTCTCCAAATTCTGGAACTAACCAAGGAAGACAACTGCATGAAATGCCTGAACTCTTCGATTCGAATAGAACGCTTCAACCTGTCTAAATGACTAGCTCGCACTGTTCTTAAACGACTGTAAAAAAACTAATCACACATCAAACATCTTTGAACAGTAATCTTAAATTTGCAAACTAACGCGAGTGGACATCAATGAAAAGCCGCGATTTTTCGTAGCAATATTTTATCTCGATTACGCTTTGATCTCGCAATGAGTGTGCTCGCGCGCCATTAACAATTGCAATTTTGGACGCAAAGCCCGTCGCTGGAGCATCACCGTGAAAAAGTGATCCAATAAACGGCGTCGGGTTGCACAAAGCAGGTTTAACTGCTTCTGAAAGGCTTTCGCAGTCGTGGTCGTCGTCGCCGCGAGAAAATAAGGAAAATCGTAACAAGGATTGATCTGAAGGGAAATGGCTCGTGCGCCGGATCCCCGTGACGGCAATCGTAAATGGAACATGTCTGATTTACGCATGGGACTGCGTGCGTGGGGAAGGGAAGAGGCGCAGGAAACACGGACGGAAGACGAAACAGCGAAACGGAGAGCGAGAGTGAATCCCAGAATGAGGGTGAGAGAACGGGGTTGGTTCGTGAAGAAAGCTCGCGTCGGGTTGGGAGACTGGCTGCCTGCTGAATATCATTTTTTCCGCTCGAGGAAATTTTCACTTTTTCGTACGTCGGCGTCCGTCGTCGTCGGCGTCACCTTTTCAAGAGGATAGACGCAATATGGGGAGGGGGTGAGAGCGTCGCTTCCGCTTATACGTGACTCCGTCGTTGCCAGACGCGTCGTGTCGCTCCTCGTCCTGTCGTTTGTCAAACTCGACGCAAGATCACCCTTTTCACTCCCTCACCCCGCTCTTGCCATCTCACAGTCTCTCTCTCTCTCTCTCACACACTCTCTCATATGGCTTTCCTAGTCGACGTTGAGGGAAATCGGCGTCGATTGAGAAGCTTACGCGATAATGTCCTTTCCAGCAGGCCCGCTGCGTCAGGAGGGAGCGAACGGTATCAGACGACGTCGAAGAATGCGAGAGAAGCGTCCTTGCCAGGATATCGAGCGGAGCTCGTCCTTTTTCCGTCAACTCGCGTGCATCCGCAATTTGGACTCTGATAATACCGAGATTCGCGATGACGGTTCGTTTCCCGATTACATATGCCTAGCACACTAGTGGACATAATTATAAAACAACTTGAAAATGACCAGAATTATACATAGGTTTCAACGCGGTACTTGCACTGCGAAAAATTGCAGAAACACGTAGCGCTTGTATAATTAGCATGAGTGGTGGTTTGGAGACGAAGCATAGGGATGAAACGAGCTTACGAAGGAGGGTGCGACAGAAAAGGGCGAAAATTCGGCGTGAGGCGCGTTAAAGAACGCTTTTGACGCCACAAAGTGGAAACCGGTTGCATTTCCGTAATTTATCGCGAGGGAGGCCGTTTAAGGGCCTCGTCGTTATTACACGCACGCGGACGCTTCAGACGAGTTTAAATTCTTCCACACGCCAGAGGACGGAACCGATCCGCGCCGATACGGGCCAACGCGCAGCTTGGTCCATGGCAGATTCACAAAGCAGCAAAACGACCAGGCCAAGAGATGTCCCGCGCCTGCGGATGCGATATGCGAATCGCATTATTGCGCGAGGGGCATAAAACATGCGGATAAACATATTTAAAGTCGGGAACCGGGGGATGCGAGAAGAAAAAGACCGGCGTGGTTCATCGATTTGTCGGCGCGCTAACCGGTCGTGGCTTTCAAGGATATGCCAACGGAAATATCCACGCGAATTCACCGCGGCAAATGCGATGGCATGGATGAAAATTCCCAGTGAACGCGACGCAGCTCATGACGGTCCTATCTTCTCCACGAGCGTTTTTTAAATCCGGCAAAAGCTTCACCGATCACGATACTAATTACTGCGAAACGATATCAAAGATTCGATAACGGCCCGGAAACCTTTTGTAACGTTCGACCGCGTTAGGATCAAACGGTCCAATTTTAATTGGGCCTCGATCGATCGAGCTCGCGCTCCACGACCACGCGAAATCCACATTTCGGATTATATTAATAAATTTGCGCCGGATTGTAGCAGAAGTTGCGTCCGAATGAATCGAATAATATTCCCGTTTATTGGAAATACGTTAGAAACGGGCGTAGTGTAGTTTAATTTACTTTAATTGACTGCAGTGAACGTTTAATCGAGTCCATTGAAAAATTCAACGTAGACCTATCAGTAGACTCCAGATTTCACGAGTTTATGGCGGAACTACGTGCGTGTAATGTCAGCCAATAAAAGGATTACAAGAGTATCAATACATTTCTTATAATTTCACAAATCCACTAAGGATTTAATTCTATTTCGTGGTTGCGTCTTGCAATTAATCTATACGATTTTGCATAAAGATCCGCAGTCTACTTATCTCGTTCAAAATCAATCACTGTTCTCTAAATTTAAAACTATTTTGTGAATGTCTGACACCATTTCAACCTCGAACACAATTATTTATCATTGTTTCTTAGATCGTGTAGTTTTTTTTTGCGAAGCGTAATTTTCATTATTCGGCTGCATGTCGGCAGAGCTTCGAGAGGCAATGTGACAGGCGACAGTGGTGCTTTCTATTGTGGCTGTCGATATGCTGCCGAATAATGAAAATTACGCGTCGTAAACGTAAAACTAGGTCTTTTAAGGTAAATAGCACCCTAGACTGATCTTTCATCTAGCGATTTTGACTACTATGAAGTGAATAGTCTTTGCACTATTCAGAAATCAGTAGCGAAATACGGGACCCTCGCAATCCTCGCGTCCGTATACGTGGCCTAGTGGTGTGTGCACTCGCGCACAGACACGCGCGAGCTACTAGACGACTTCCTTATTTCTGTGAAATCCACAGCATTGTACAACGTTGATCGTACAAAAAAATCGTTGTTCTTCTTGAAGTATTTCTTCATCTATTTCCGAAAAGTGTAAAGATTTTCTTCGATTGACACAGTCTCGTGTAAGGACAGCAAGTCTCGTTCGTAAGTAGAACAACGCGTTAGGAAAAAGGAACTATTTCAGTGCAGAGCTCCGTTGCGCCCACGCGGACCGTTGCACGGAGAAGATAGCGGGGTCTAAGCCGAGGTTACAGGATGAGCGCATTACCCTAAGCTTAAGCGTGTAATAAAATGGCGAAACTAACGGCCGAAAGATCCCGGGGCGTTGCGAGGAGGTCAGGACGCAATTCGCTCGGAAACCGTTCCCTCCCGAGGATACCGAGGGCCCCTAGCAGGGTTTCGATAAATATTCCACGATCCACTTCGACCCCCGCAGTATGCACTCGTCGCGTCCTGTCTCTCCGCTAAGCGAAAGCACGTGCTAGAAATTCACTGTGTCCGCGAGCAATCGCAGATAAGGAACCGCCGCATAAATTTACCCGGCATCGTGGGCAGTCCGATTAAAAAATCATTCTATTTCTGCTCGGGCAAATTGCTCCGATGGAAATCGTCACGCGAATCGCGCGCGCGGCATTTACTCTCATTACACGTCTGAATTACAGAAACTGTCAAACTACGTTGCTAGAAAATGCTTTGAATAATAATTTTCGGTACTTTGGGATTATCCCGTCGACCTCAGCGCTCGCGAAAACCTAACTCTATCCCTGTCCTGACCCTATCCTGAAGTAGACTAAGGAATACTAACTCGCGTATAAAGGGGAACCAGATGAGGTGCTAGGTTAAGTTAGGTTGGCTTAGGATAGTAATATGGTCGACGGGGTAATCCCAAAGTACCTAATTTTCTACATTTTTGTGATGTTAGACTATTGGCCGACAATAAACAGCCAAGATTTCGATTTAAAATTGTCAATGTTACACGTAGAAAAATTTCGTAAAAATAAGTTACAAAAGCTTCGTATTCGCAATATCTAGGTAACATGTACTACCCAAAATCAGCAGACAGAAAATTTGATCGGTGTTGTAGGAGATATTGAGATACCATTGCAGGGTTAATTCTATCACCGCCGCGAAAATAGTTAGTAAGCGAAATTTCCTAATGGTTGTAGCCGTTATAAAATTCTGTTAGATTCAGCTCGGTAGAATAAACTGAACGAGCAAGGGAAGGTTCGATCGCGACGATCAGGAGTTCGTCGAGCCAACCCCTCCGCTTATTTACCTATCGGGGGTGGTTTCGGGGATTTAGTGCTTTTCGCGCAGCTCCCGGGGGTCGTCGGGACGGCAACGTGTTGCTCGTCCACCTCTCGACTCCGGTTTTCGGAGAAAAATCCGACGTGTCCGGGGTGGTATACCTGTGCCAGGGGTGGTTTCCGCCTGGCGCTTGTTTCGTCGGTCTTCCCTCTCGACGATTGCTCCCCGTCACCGACACGTTTAATTACGCCCCTGCGCCGTGGCCCGCGACCCCTTTCCACCGTTATTGCATCGCGAACATCTGCCAGGATGAACGTAATACAGCGGGGAAAGCTCGCGGGGTGGGCCTGACGTTATCGGTAATCGGGGAAAGGTTCAAGCAGCTGCCACTTACCTGAAACAGAAAGAGAAATGTCGTTGTGAGCAGGTGATTTTGAGCGGTGATACCCGCTGGATAAGGGAGCCCAGTCCATATTATACGTGATTCTCTTTTATTTTCTCTCGCGAGGCTCTCAAGAGAGGCCCCTCTCGACGCTGTTTGGGAAACGTAACACGCGCGGCGCGACGCGGAGGAACGCTCGAGTGCGGATCCTTTGTCAGCGGACCGAGTGCGGCTGATTTCATGGCGAATCGATCGCTGCGACAGTCGTCGATAGATCTCGACATCTCGACACGTGACAAAGAGCCCAGTAATTGTATCGAGAATCCCCAGCAATATGATTGTCAGACGCACTTATTATTGTTTGCAAGCGTACTTACATTTTAAACGCACTGTTAGAACCTCACACGCAACCTAAAACTAACCATGAAATTGAAGGCGTTCGTACAACTTCTTATTTTCGTAGGTTACTCAATCAAAATTGCTTGATTAAAGATCTTATTATTTTTCAGTGATGTTGATATATGCGAATTTTCTGCATTCCGTGAATGCATAAAGAGCACTCATTATTTCGATACCAGCATTAAATAGAGTTATTACAGTTGTAGGCGTTGCACCGCTAGGCGTTGTTAATTTCTATTTAAGTTTTTACAGACGCCATTAACATGGACAATAGAATGTCCCCGCTGGGGCGAGAGCGAAAGAAAGGATTTTATGTCCGTTTTCAGTTTGCGCGCGTCATACATACCAATTTATCAGATGGTAATTATTCAAGCGCTCGAATCGACGTTTATACCAATCGAATGACATATAACCTGCTATTAACCGTTTAAACCCAACATCGCTACTGTTACCGTGACATTTAAATTGGTAATGCCACTAACACTGTAATGAAATGGCTCTAATTTATCACGCAAATACCGATACGACGTTTGAGTCACGTTCAACGTAAAATGTTAATCTATGTGATACGGTAGCGATATTCGTTGGGTTCCGAAACGTTAGTGTTTTCTTTTCCTATTTTTTTGTATTCGAGTTCAGAGATCTTATGGAGCAACCCCGTCTCGATCAGCGCAGCGTCGCGTTACTTCGTGTCCATGGGACTCCATAAAATAGTAAAACGGGACTACCATTCCCACGTTACTACTTTTACGAGCTGGCAACGGGTCAACTACACGTGTCCACGTCTACCAGTATCTGGACACACGAAACCCACATATCTGAAATATTCCTGGTCGCGCGTCATTAGTACCATATCGTCTTTCCTCGACCACCTATTATTCTTCTATTATCCCACGATCGACTCACGGCGCCGGTGTTATGTTCGAACGCTGCGTCACCGGTCATTCAAACGAGAGGTTTTACCACGCAGGTGGATCCTTTCACACCTAATTGGAGATACGTATCTTGGATTTCTGGACTGGTCGGTTTCCGATACGACCGATCCGCGCCGCTACAGAAATAGCCGACATTTTATTCAATTAACACTCGATGCCCGGTTCCCTAACACAAAATCTTAGCGACCATAATGTTGCCTTACAAAAATTGCAACATTGAATTTATCGACACACTCCACGATTTGAGACCGCAATAGAAGCTTTAGTAAGGAAACTCATTCTTTCATTGTCCATTTATGTGTTTATAATTCGTAAAACTATAAAACTAAAAACCGAGCATTAGACTGTATCAAGCCTACCATTTAATTTACTAATAACTACACGCTGGAAAATAACTATCAAAACATTTATGAGCCATTTTATCATGGTAATTACTTGCTTTACGTCACGGTAGTATCATAAGAACGCGAAATTATTAATTCGATTTTAGAATAGAATATTGTTGCCTCTTTTATTAATTCTCTAAGTATCAGAATTTGTATACCAATTCCGCTGACCCCGACGAGTTTCGTTGGAAAATAGTCGCAACGAATGTGATCTCTACACAGGAATGTAGTAGGTGTTATTAGCTTGCGAATCCAGAAAGCGCTCACCTCATTTTTATTTCACTGCGCCAGCTCGCAGGGACTTTCGGAACATCGATTTAAACAATTCATGTTCGTGTCGCTGAAACTTTACTGACGTTCAGCGATTACGATTTTATAATCAGTTCGAACATGAATTCACTATAACGCGACACGTTCTCTCGGATGGAAATCGCTTTTCGGAAGTCCGATGGAATATACTGTACTCCAAAAATTAGTTTCTGTTTCTAGGTTACATGAATTCCTAAGGTGTTTCGTTCAATAATAATTCAATTAGAGGAATGACAATGTAAATATATACATATAAATGTTCATATAATAAATGCAGTTCGGTGTTGCATATATATTTTTGTGACAACGCTAAAACTGGCTCTGTTTTTTTTTTAATCAATGTATTTACTAAAAAAGTTCACGCAACAAATAATAAATATCGCAAGATTAACAGTGCTACCCATTTTCGATCAACTTGCCGATCTCTTCGAACATAATAACCATCGAATAATCAGCAAAAAATGGCGCAAACCACGAACAACCATACGTCACCGATTCTGCTAAAATAGATATTATATTAAAACTAACCCTTATATCTTCAGTATTAAAGAGAAACATAATTCTTTCATTCATGATAATGTGTCTTGCTCCATTATGTTCTACTGGATTCCGTCTCATATTGGGATTACTTGTAATGAAAAAGCTTATCTTTTAGCTAAGGAGGCATCATTCTTTCGTGTTCCTTCTATTTCCCGCATCCCTTTCACCGATTGCTTTGATTCTTTCTTCAAAAATATGTTTGACAACTCTTTCGCCTCTATAAAGGCCGATGGTCTTCTCAAAGGCAAAACTTATTTTCGTTATTATTTCAATGAAAATCGACTTCCTTGGTTTTCTCAACTAAATTTATCTCGTTCAACCATTGTCAGCATAAATAGGTGTAGATCTGATCACTATCATTTAGCTTTTTCCTTAGCACGCATTGGTTTCATTAATGATCCTGAGTGTAGTTGTGGGGATGGAGATGAGTCTCTGAATCATGTTTTATGGCAGTGCAATTTGTACAATGATGAAAGACTCTTATTGATTAATAAACTCAGCAAAATGAACTTTCAGCTTCCAATGGATGTCTCAGTAGTGATAGCCAAACCTAATATTAGGGCCTGCTACTACATGTTGTCATTTTTTAAAAGCTGTGGCCTTAAAGTATAAGTTTTTTTTCTGTTCTTATTAATTATGTTCGTATTATAATATTTGTATTTCTACAAGAAACTTACTTTGTTTTGTAATCTCCATACTCTATATTATATGTAATGTATTTCTGTTTTGTATTTATGTTGTAATAAATCTCATATGAGATTTTCTAAAATAAAAAAAACCATACGTCACATTTACGCGTCGGGACGACGACTCGACGCCCAGCGTCGATTCGGCGTCCGTGCGTTTATGCGAAGGGAGTCAGCTCTCGGAGCCAGCTTTCGACGTGTGAGGTTTTTCACGCGGTTCACCTGGTCGACTCCGGTCGAGGTTTAAGTGGGTGTCCGAGAGATAAGCGAGCAGAACTGGCATAACAGCTCGATAAACTCTCGTGTTTATTGGATCGTCTCAGTCCGGCCTTTCTCTCTTTCTTCGGCTGGCACTGCCAGTTTTGAATTTAGCCCCGCCCGCCTCTTCCACTGTGCCCTTTCCTCTTGATTCGTCCTGGGCCCTCGATTTCCTCGCTCACCATTTTCCTCTGCGATTGACCCTTTCGCACCGACTACTAACCCTGGATTAGTCTCCTCCGCGGAATTTCAACGCGGATCTACTCGACGATGTTTATGATTGGTCGTTCGTCCCTGGATTATGCCGCGATTCTAAGCGTTTTGCACTGAAAAGACTCAAGTTTCTCCCTAAAGCCTCCCATCGGAACGGGCAGCAGTAAATATCGCATCAGAGAACAACCTAGCGTGAAAACCACCCCGCTTTTTATCCGACGTTTACTGTCGCCATGCAGATAAATATTCCTCGTTTTATCGCAACACCCCTGCCCAATGAATATTTCAAAATTAATAATGCGATCGGTCGCGTCACGCCAGCGAACAATCACACGCGACATCGTAACAACGAAAGCCAACGATTAAATAGCTCGCTGTTAATCAATGGAGTTTTTACCGCGCGTCAAATGTTTACACGATTTTCAGGCTGCGTTGTACAGTTTTCCAATTTTAATTCGACGCTCTCGAAATACTTTCCGACATGAATATTTTCTGCTGCGTCAATCGCCTCGCGGAATTATAAACAAGCTGCGAATTTATTGCTAGTTACATTGACGCTGTTTAACGTTGCCGGGGCAGCGTTTATTTATCTTGCATCGCGTTTACCAAATTTTCGTTCCAACGTTTTTGATCAAATAAATCAGGGCATTGCAACATACACGCAGTAAGATAAACGCTCAGCTCTTGAAGCTCAATTATTGAAGTTGCTTTCAGAATTTAAATTCATGAGGTTCGCGATGCTTTTGGACACTTTACTTGTCTGTCCAGAACGTCAAGAAAGTAATGCACTTAACTTATTCTTCTTGCATTTTTTAGATGTAGATGTTTGATAACACTAGGAACTCTTTTTAGCATTTTGATTGTGATAAAAATAATTGATATTTAAACTTGCATAAACAATTGAGTCATCTATCTATGACTTAGACTGCAGTCAACGTATGGTAAGACTTTAGAATCCCCCCCCCCTTCTTTTCGACATGTAACATACGTCATTCTATTCGTTTCGACATGCTGAACACAAAATGTACGTGTGATTTTTGGCTGAAATGAATAGTTTTCGAGATATTCTTGAAAAACTGCAGTTACTACACATTGAATTTTGTGTAAATATCAATGAAAACGCAAACGCAACGTTCGGACTTTGTTTTGAAGAGTAGAAAATGACAGAAAACAGGGTTTCACTCTATATAGTATTATACATATATAGGATGAGCATTTAATTTTGAAAGACTACTCCTGGATTTTCGTATGCGCGGTCGCCCTCTCTACGACCTAACCACAACTCATTCTATTCGCACGATTTTTCCATTATTAGTTCAAATTCTGGATGACAGTTACAATGCAAAGATTATGCGAATAAAATGAGTTGTGTTTAGGTCACGGAGGGGGTGGAGAGGGCCTGTTGTCAGGCCTGCCTGACCACGCATACGAAAATCCAGGATTGGTCTGTCAGAATTAACAGCTGAATTCAATACAGTATTAGCAATAGTTTTTTGCGAATATCTCGAAAACTGAAAGGGACCCCCTACATTAGAAAAGGAAAAAGTTATTAAAAATGTCGAAATCTATAACATGTTTAAATTTCATCAAAATCGGAGTACAGCGACCCTTTCGCAATACATAATTACCGAAACTTCTTCTCAGAAACACTAGGTGGGTGTGTGTGGTATTATCGTAATACGTATTCACATTTCATCATCGTACGTTTTAAAAAGTTGTCGCGGTATATAGACCGTTCAACGAACGTAGTAATATATCTGTAGAAACAGTTAATGAGCGATCGCATCATGGTGACGCACACGCACAGCACAGACGTGCACGAATACACAAAATTCAATGTGTAGTAACTGAAGTTTCTTACGAATATCTTGAAAACTATTCATTTCAGCCAAAAATGACACGTACATTTTGTGTTCAGCATGTCAAAACGAATAAAATGACGTATGTCACATGTCGAAAGGAAGGGGGGGGGGTTTCTGAAGTTCAGCCCAACGTATTGAATAGTTTTCACTACCGTTTCTAGAACCTTGCAACCGCCAATCGACGGCACTCTTTGGTCACCAGTAAAGTCTCGGGTTCCAGATCATTGGGAATCCACCGCAGGCCTCTCGAAGCACTTAAAAATTGCCGGTAACGGAACCATAAACATTCGCCGATCACCTATTCATTCCATAACGGCGGCGAAGCGATCGTATAGGTACGATGATAGGCTCGCACAGTTGGCAGCCGATCAAATCGCTATTCTTCGCGCGGAATTTCGAGGTCAGGCGCGTGAGCAAGGATCACGGAGACTTTGGTAACGGGAATATCCACGCGAATTGAAATTCGACGTGCAATTCGTGAAGTCTTTCCGCGGCTATCTCTCCCGGCAGGGTCGAGATTAAAGGGTGGGAGGCCGATCTGCATTTTAACAGGGAGAGAGAACGAACGCTTTGTAGGTACGTCTTGTCGCCGAACTCCTTGGTGCGTCGTTGCGACCGATTTACGATAGTAATAGGCGCTACGCTCTCCGTTCGACCGTGAATGCTAATACAGCGTTTATAAAGTGGGCGTACTGTGGCACTCCGTAGCAAATCCAATCAAAGCCGCGCTAGGTAACGCCGTCTCATTTGTGCGTCGCGGCACGTTGACTTACGCTGCGCCCCGCGATCCTTGCGAATTACGTTCTCGCTTTTCAATTGGAAACGGAGAAGGAGAAATTGATTCCGGTACCCTATTTTCCATAGATACCTTGCATCGCCTCGTTACTTCGCTCGCGACACGCCTCGGAGCCAATAATTAACCGTGCGGGAACTAGGGGTTGCTCTCTTGCTTTGATGGGTGCGTTTCTGTCTTTTCTCGTCGCGCAAAACTATACACATTCATAAGAACATTATTCAAATCTTATTATTTTTAAAAGCTATGAATATATACAATTCTTTGTAAACTAATTTATGTACAGCGGATCTATAATGAACATTATGCCAAACTATCAATCTTTACTGGTCCTAAATCCAATTACGAACTTCTGTAACTGAATATTGTTATTATTATGGTCGCTAATGACCCAGATGTTGATGCGACCTTTATAAATAAATAATTAAAAAAAAAACTATACACATCCTTTGTTAACTCTATATAAACGTAAAGATCATCAATCATAAATAGATTTTTTTTTATTAATGCAATTAGAATCTCAAGTTCGAGATTATTTTTCCGTACATTATTTTTTTCAATACATTATTATACCCTATATAACACAGTACAAATTACATATAGATAATCGTAGGTTTTAAACATATATACTTTTTTCTTTTTTTTTAATATTTTTAACTCACAGTCCCTCAGAAACGAGTAAGTCAGTTTACATATTTCCACCGTGGGTGAGGAGAGTAAAACATTGTATGAGAGTGGAAGAAAAAGATGCAGTTTATGTAATTGACTGATAAACTTCGATTTACGTTCATCAAACGTGGGACACTGCCATAACACATGGTCAATATCCTGAGACTCACAACCGCACTGGCCGGCCAGATTGTAATGTCCTGATCTACTTCTGTTTATCGTTGTAATAATCTCACGTTGGAGATTTGAGTGTCTCAACCACGGTTTAGACCTACGGTTGTGGAAGTGTGTAAAGTAGTTTACATCTTTAAATATACCTTCTTTCTCTATGGTGTCTTAGATCTGTGAAGGGAATTTTAACGGAGAATGAAGCTGTAATGTTTGTCGCTGATTTGGCTAATGTATCTGCACATTTGTTGCCCAGAATCCTAATGTGAGCCGGAACCCAGTAGAATTGAATTTTACTAACATTTGAGGTTTTGGATGTGAAATTGGAAACGATTTTTCTTATTTCAAGGATGTAGAGATTTGTTTTTGTGGTTATATTGACTTGTTTCAACGAGAGTAATGCACTCAGAGAATCCGTAAAAATAAGAAAATTTTGATTGGGATGATCCGAAGCTACTTTTACAGCATCGTTAAGGGCTACAGATTCAGCAGTGAAAATAGATGCGTTTTTGGTTATACTTCTTACAACGGTTAAATCTAAGTCATTACAGACACACGCACTTCCTACGGAAACAAAATCCTTTGACTTGCCCCCGTCAATCATAAATAGATGTCCAATGGGTCGACAAAGTTTGAAGACCGTCTAATGCGTGGGTGTCAGGACTCGCAACTTGTAGGCTCTGGGATTTCAGGATGCTAACAGGGACTGTTGCACCTGGTGGTGCGGGAGGCGGTATCGTCGGCGCTACATCACTTGGGGATGTTGGAGGATCGACATAAAGACGTCGCGGATTCCTCGGACAGATCTCTGAGGAGGCGCATGTTGCATCGCGTTGCAGAAGGCGCATCGAAGAAGAAGCGTCGGCTGCGGCTGGTCCGGTCGGCGCGTATGTTCGCGCGTACATCGTGAAAATTTAAGGCCGTCGCCGGATGCCCGGTTACGAGCGTATAAAGCATAAACAATGGCCCTGATAATCTGATCTCGCGACACCTTCCCTCTCTCCCTCTCTCTTTCTCTCTCTCTTTGGTTGGCGAAGAGACGCGGGCTTGCGTGCGCGGTACACGGGCCTGGAACACGCGCAAGCCGGGTCCTTCTTCCAAGACGAATGCAACGCGATGCACCATGGCGCACGTTGCACCGCACCACGCCGCGCCGGGAGCGGGTTGCCGCTCGAAGACAAAGAGCATAGGCAGAATGTATATTCATGAAGGCCGCGGAGCAATTTCAAGACTAGTCGATGCCGGATCGCGCCCGACGGTTAGTTAGAGGCTTGCGGCCGCCGGATACACGCGGCTGCAGAATTTATTCTGCAGGAATGAATTTTTATGCTTGCACCGCCCCCCCCCCCCCGATGGAGGCTGGGGGCTCTAACAGAACGCCCGATGTCTTCTGGCGAACTGCCATTTGTGTTTGTTAATCAAATTTATGGTACGGCCAGCGAGGGAACGGGAATTTAAATCGCCGACGGGATGCAGCCGGTGTGCGTGCAGGTTTTGATATTCCGGTCATTTGATGCATTGACGACGCTAGAGTCATGGAAATAGGGAAGACGATTGCTGGTCTCTTCGGAATTGACTGACGAATATGTGTAATATTTGATATATCTACGTTATCGAGAACCTGTATATGTTCATTTTAATAGTAGGAAACGATTGAAATTTTTTTGAATAACATATTCCTTTATTTTAGTCGAGATTCATTTATTTCTGATTTGATCTGATGCTGTACTACCACTCTTAGATGCTTGTAACAAGTAGACCGTGCTGGGATCTTGTAAAACGTTAGGAACGTTGTTAGCAGATGTCAAAAGATGATAAAATAATTCCAAGAATCCTAAACTCGTCGAATTAAGATGTATTGAAATTGAATTCCCAGCAACACAATCGTGTTTCAATTTGTTCGTGCCCAATTGCCAAACAAGTTGAGAACTACCGATTTGACAGCATACGGGTGCTCCTAAACGGTCCATGAATCCGTCGGCATGATTGAAAAAGGGCCGCCGCCTACAACACTAAAAACCCGTGTTAAATCATTTTTAGCTACCAGAACGTAACGCTTCCGAGAACTTTATTACCAGGCTTTCCACATAGGTCTCGTCGTATCATGCACCGGCGATACACATATAGCGTTGCTTCGAAAAGGGTTACGCGACGTGTCTGCGCATTCCGGGGATCGGAAACGCATCCAGATTTCATGCGCCGAGGGACCAGATCCCGTTTCTCGAAACAGCCGCAGTGGCCTGAGAGCGTATTCGTCGGTCACGATTTTACGATTATGGAGGGGAATAAAGATTTCCGTGACTCATTGCGGAGCGGGTCGGGCCGGTCCGGGTAGTAAAAGAAACACGTCGATAGAGAAGACGTAGACGGTGAATTCTTTTTCTCGAATGGCTAGTTCACTCCGGATTCTTTCGATCCTTTTCGGAGCCGTTTATCCGAAAGAGGACCAAAGGAGAGATACTGGCGAATCCCCCGCGGGCTGGAAAAACCGGGAACAGGATCCGCTCGTAAAAGTATTACACGGTTCACCCTCTCTCCCGTTCTCACCAGGCCCGGGTCCAAGCGTCCCGTACCCTTCTCCGTCCTCTGCCTCGCCCTCGTAAAACGCCGTAAATTTGTTATCATCACTTTCGTCACCGGCGTGCTGCCCTCCCTCCTCCCTCGCGTCCCACCTGCCCTCCATCTTCGGACGTCTTTTACATCGAGCCACCTTCGAATTATCTTTACTTCACGGCTTGGAATGCGCCGGGCCCCGTGTATCGGGCGTAGTTTAACCCTTTCAGGCAGCGCGAGATAAAGGTGTCGCTGGACACCTTTTGTAAAATTGAACGATTCCGGCACCGCGTCATAGCTGTCCGGCCAGTATAAAAAACCGCGGCGTCACTTATCTGTATCTCGCCGGTTGTTCCATGGACGGTTCCACGCTATCGAGCCTCTTTCGCCCCGTGATCCGAGGCGTGAAACGAAAAGCTGCTCGAGGATCGACGTACCGGAACCCGTTCTGTCTCCGCGTCTGGGATGATCGATCGTGCACAAGCCACCTTTCTTTCTCTTTCGCCTCTGTTCTTCTCCGAACCCCCCTTTTCATCTGAATGGTGTACCCCTATAGGCGAGCTCGGCTAATGCTCGTGCAAAACGCGAGCCGAGACAAGGGGACGCATTAGATACCTGCCGATGTTTTGTGCCGACCAGTCTACCAATCTTACGTGAAAGCGGCAAGAAGCAACTCGCTCTTAACTCCCGTTTTCATAGCACCGGGATGATCTCAGTGAAAACTCACAGTTTCTAATGTTTCTAATTCTCTCTCAGCTACGATTTCTTCACATCACTGTCTAAAGTCGTTTACGATTTATTTAATGCACGCTTTGATTATTCTTTTATGGCTATGTTCGTTCGCGATTTTCACCCGCCAAATTGATATTGGGTAAATAGTTTAAACACGATTGAAGGAGCCACGTTTCGTCCCGAATTTACCAGAAGGACTCATCAGCAAGGCTGCCCTGGTAAACTCTACCTTGTACGCGTGGGAATGGCGCGACGAATTCCCAAATCTTTTCACCGAAAGATATTATGTCCGACCACGAAAGGTGACAAATATAAGTTTGTTTCGTATGGAAGTATGGTTGCGAATGAGCTTGTTCTCGAAAATTGATCGTAATTGTTTTTTGGGGGAAACATTTTGTTTCGAGGAACCTTTTGTCCTTTTGTTTATGTGGGGGAACCTTCTTCATCGTGAAGAAGGCTCCTAATCAGTCTATGGGCTGATTTCAATGACGTTTCATTGATTTACGCAAGGCGATGTGTTGATTGGGTATTGCCGAACGCTGCATTTCCCGTTCAACACACCCTTGATGACTCGTCATCCTCCACGGCAGACTCGAGCAGCCTTCGGGTGGTAGGAGAGAGAGACAGTAGAAATGAAGTAAACGATATTACTCCAAAAACGGTCCTTAGTGATCGAACAGGCTACCACAAAGAATGCTACTTTAAATGTTACTTGTCTCTTTAGCGAAAACGTCGCCAGAAAGTAAAGGCTGCATTTATTGTGGTCAGAGGATGAATTTGATGTATACTCGTTTATGGTGCCGATCATTTAGCGAATCTTCCCGTGTAAAACGATCTGCGAACCACTGACCACATCGCGCTTTATTATTCGCAACGCCACGAACGAACGCCGACGGTATAGTCGTTTTTTAAGCTGACGCTCTTGAAAGCATATTGTGTTTCATTAATCCCCATTCGATTTCATGGTTACAGAACTCGCGTCGAAGATAAGATCGTCACGGAACGGTATTGCCACGGTGTATGAGAAAACGAAGGCCGGATCTTAGGCTTCAGGTCTTATCCTGATACCGCTGACGGCCCAGCGATTTAGATATCATCCTGTACGCATTTTGCTAAATCGCACGATATTCGATTCGAATAGGGTGCACGCTGACGATACAACAGACATTGTAGCGATAAATTGTTATTGTTAAGCATCGAGGTCTGATTGTTATTGCTTGAAATTCGATTTTCTGATGCTCGGTGATTGAAACTGGTTGGTCTTAACCACATTTGCTGTTGCGAGGGTCGGAACAATCTTAACTGAAGGTTGTTTGTCGTGGTCGCCGGTACTTCGATTACTGCAATGGTTATTTCATTTTTAAATCGATTTTTCGCTTCAAATCAAGAGAAAGTGTAATAAATAAACCCTCGGCTATGAGAATGTGATAGTAAATAACAGTAAAGAGACCGAGAAGAGAGTAAATACTGAAAACGTAACTTTAAAGATCATTACCAACAAGATATTGAATTAAGAAACAAACAAGTTGATCATTAAAGCTGAACAAACTGTTGGAGAATTAATTTTAATGTTTAAGGAATCGGGACAGCAGATTTGTTACGGAAGAATAGAGCCCGCATATCCTTTTATCAATTCAGTCTTATGAGAATGAAACGAAAGTGTAATTGAAAGTTTTCTCGAAGCGGAGATCCCAGTGTACACAATAAAAATGTTCTCTTTTATGTAAAGCTGCTTCTCGATCGCGATGTGATGTAACGAATAAAAAGGAATTTCAGACAGTAGCGTTAAGTGGTCGCGATCCTGTATCGGAAAGTTTTTTAATTGGAGCGCGATAAGGCACGATGGAGATTGATACTCGAAAGCGGTGATTGAAAACCAGTTGACGCGGCGCTCGATGCTTTCAGTGACGCAATGCAAATGGTACTGCGCTTTTCAACCAATCACACCGGAGAGATACGGTTCTGTTTGCGTAATCTGTTCTCTGGAGAGAAGTTTTACTAACTCGAGTCTCGAAAATTTTCGGCAAGAAACTCGAGACTTTTGAAGTCAAAATTCATTGCCAGATACGTAGTGTGTCGTTCCAGTTTTGCCATCGAAATCCGATATTTGATGTGTCTATATTTCAATACCTGTGTAGTCTACTTCCACGAGTCTTCATTCTTATTTTGTTTACCGAAGCTGTAAGGTTGTTGAACAATATTAAAATATTTATTATAGGAAATCAGAGAATACTCAATTATTCGATGCTTTGGGTGTTACAAGACATCGTAGACAGAATGCTAGAAATTCACAGCTGGTCAGACAACTGTTACTACAGATTCTATTGCGGAATTACTATGTAGTATTGGTAGCATTGTGAAAACTTTATTCACTTTCCCGTGAGTCTAACAACGAAATGACCAATGAGTACAAGCGTGATTAGTACCGTAAGCGCGCTGCAGGGGATGTATCTATCCCTTTCGTGGTGAATTGGACACAACGCAAGAGAACCAGCAGCGGTACTGACAATTTTTCTCCTCCACGCCTCTCACAATTCCCTAAGAATATTTATCCGCGAGGAACTCTGTACGACAGCCCACGCGGACATTGTAGGTGTCGGGTTGCTATTCTATCCCACATCGTATGAAGTCGGGGTCTGGTATATTAATAATATGCAATCGGAACGATTTTGTTATGATCTATAATCTCGGATCGATCACCGGGGACCCAGCGACCGGTCAAACACGAAAAATCGGCCACCGAGTTGATCCATAGCCAAGTTCCGATTTGAATGATCGAGGGTACACACCGCGGACGATCTCGACCTATGTTCGATCACGACCACTTTCTATCGGCGAGCGTATAACACCGCGAGAGGACCTGGTCCCGGAGAGGCAGCTAATTGCGTTCGCGACCATAAAGGATTTAACGGAGAAAACGACCGATCTTTCGAAAGGCGAGCAGGAGAAACTCAACCGTACGCGGCTTCCACGCGCGTACACGGATACCACGGATCAATGAGTCGTATGCGGGCCAGTTGTAACCAATTATCCGCGGCCATTAGAGCAAGTAACGGTGACAGCTATGGTATCGCGACAAGCGCGGGCACGGTGAACGCCTTTAAATCGTTTCCGACCGAGTTGGCCGCATATTAATCGGTAGAAAGCAACCTTAGTTAGTGTGGGACCGGATCGCGGCCGGCGCTGAACCCCAAATCAAAGCAGCCGCAAGATTTGGTAAATCCACAAATTCAGTTATCCCTGTGCTCTCTATGTCGTTTGAAGATCCATATTATGTTGATAGAGACGAATGTGATATTCAGTTCACCTTTCAACATTTTTTCGAGTCGAAACTACCTATAGTTGTCCGGCGAGATCTAACACACTTCTAACATCATGAATATTCGATCACGATTTCCTAAACGTACCGAAACAAGGCCGTCTCAAGGTCACCATTACACACCGCACCTGTCCAACTTTCTCCTTTCCCAGTTGATCGGCTATCTCCAATTAAAGCCAACGACGCACAAATAACCCTGATCGATTTTGTGAAAACCATCTCCAACAACGTTCTGCTCCACCTTTGTAGTAATTTATCCTCGAAGTCCTCCCACGCGAGTGTCGTCATTTCCGTCTCATCCGGTCACGGTGTTCCCACCGCACCGGGGCGGTTAGGTCTAGAACTGGATCGCTGGATGGTGTCGCGTCCACGGTCGCACATTTCTCGGATGATCGCGGCTAGGCGGTTAACGGAACGTCCAAGATTTCTCCGTGGTGTTTATCTGCTCGCGACTAGCGGGCGATTTGGCGGTGTTCGGTTTCGACGAGCTCGAAATCGGGAGGCTTTCGTTCTCGCGGAGCGGATTCCGGTGCGCGGACGGTTCTTCCGCTTCTTCGCCGATACGATAGGCTCGCATTCCGATCGGCGAGAAAAACACGGAGCCGCAGACCGCAGAACGGTAGCCCATTCACACGGTCTTCTCTTCTGCTGGAGCGGCAGTTCGGTTTCGCGGGGCCCTCGACAGGTGAACGCGCTTGTATACCTGCGAGAAACTCGTACACCTCTCCCGGCTGTCACGTAGACGCACGTGCACACAACACGATCCGCTCTCTCGCCTCGTCTCACCTTACCTTGCCTCGGCTTGCCTCGCCTCACCCCGCGCACAATAAACTCGCAACTCGCGCCAGGATAATACCTTCCTACTGGAAGTGAAACAACGCCGAGCAGAGAGAGAGAGAACGGAATTGCGGCTCTTGATGGATTCCGGGAATCGCGAATGCAGCCCCGGGATGGAGATCAAGGCTGCTACGATCCTTCAACCGGAAGCGAAGCTATTGTGGTCGCCCCGCCGGTAATGCGAAAACTTTCGACAGTTTTATGACGGCGCCTCCGGGACATGCGGAACCGCGACATTGTAAAGGAGCTTTCCTTGGGTCGTTCAACAAGTGCCGACACTCAGTCTATATTAAAAGTTTGCTCTTTCGTAAAGATAATTGCTTTAAACTGTACCAATGCAGTTTTCTCTTTCGTTGGAACTGCACTCTTTTTAAGGACATTGATCCCGGCAAACGAAATCCAACGGTGATTACGTGGTCCTTCAAACTTCATGAATTTGTACAGAATTGCTAGAAACGGTGCACATTGAAGCTAATTTTATACGTAAAAATTACAGCATTGTAAAACGCTCAGCTCGAACAGGAAAACGATCAAACGTCCGTCAACATTGCTATTAAAAGCACAAATAAAACGAAGCAGCTTATAAAACGTTTATACAGCGACGATTCGGGCACCGAGTTTCTGCCGTGCCTTAAACTTCCAGCAACATAAAAGATACTGGCAATGCCTCCGACAAGTGCCACTTCTTCGCGTAATAAAGTGACGAACGCATTTTCAGACAATTCGCCGGATGTCGTGAGAAATTTAAAAAACGGGGCTGTAGCTCGGTCGCGGACAGATAAAAAGCGCATCCGCGATGTCGCATTCTCTCACGAGCTTGAGGAGGAAAAACTGACACCGCTGAAACAGTGCATTATATCCTTTTCCAGAACGGGAACGAGGAGAATGTGTCTTTAGCCATCCTTACGTACACGAAAGCAGAATTTAGTGAACTACCCCGTTGGACTCGGGCCGCCTACGCCATAACGCACGAAATCTTATTACAGTTTCGAGTGACCCACTTTACCCGCTTACCTCATAAAGCGCAGCTTCGCTATTTATAGCTCTAATGAAAACGCTGGTTCCACCCTCGCAATAAATTACATACCGATATTAAAGCGATTCGAGAAAGACACGCGAGAGAGGGGAATGTCTAGCTGTCTGGTAGCACCGGGCACAATGTTTAATAAATTCTTCTGAATAAGTACGATCACTTCCGGTTTGTCGGACTTGAACCAACCCACGCGCCTTTTCCAGACGTTAATTAAGAAACTAACTCGTTGCGGTAGACGCTGCGGGGGAGGAGGAACTCGCGCGTACAAGAATTCCGGGATTTTTACCGACCGCACGATGATTGACGATGATCGATGAGGCTTCCATGAACTATGAACGTTTTCACGCGTCCCTGTCTCGACAACACGTCGACGATACCACATCTCAAAGATTGCGGCGCATCCTGGTGCCTCTCGATGGAGAATTTGTCACTGTAACTTTGAAGGGAAGCTGCATAAAAACCTTGCCAATTCATTGGTAATACACATAACAGTTTCGTTAAATTATTCTGGATCCCATCACACTTATGTAAACTAATTTATTCGTTTCTGAAAGACTGTGAGTTAAAAATTTAAAGTATATACAGGGTCATCCGTTTTTAAACGGACAAACGTAAACCAGAAATAAAGAACCCCAAATGGAACAAGTTTTACCCCTGCCACTTTTTTGTTTCGGCCTTGATTTCTAGAAAATTGCAAAAAACCATAATTTTTTTAGTTCACATAAACTTGAATATCTCGGGACTCCAGTGATGAATCTTGATGATTTTTTCTTTGTTGTGTTGAAAATAAACGGGAGCATCTTTTTTTGTTCCCAAAATTTTTTTGTATGACCTTCGAATCTTGGTTTTTTCTGGATCGGACGGTAGCTATCTGAACGGTTCCAGGATGCGTGACTTCAATGGATGATATTTTCTTGGAATATATTCTATATTCTTGGAAGCAAAAAAATTTTGGGAACAAAAAAAGATGCTCCTGTTTATTTTCAACACAACAAAGAAAAAATCATCAAGATTCATCACTGGAGTCCCGAGATATTCAAGTTTATGTGAACTAAAAAAATTATGGTTTTTTGCAATTTTCTAGAAATCAAGGCCGAAACAAAAAAAGTGGCAGGGGTAAAACTTGTTCCATTTGGGGTTCTTTATAGCTGGTTTACGTTTGTCCGTTTAAAAACGGATGACCCTGTATATATATGTTTAAAACTACTCGTTTTCTAACCTTCGATTATCTATTTGTAATTTGTATTGTATTTTATATAGTATAATAATGTATTAAAAAAAATAATGTACGGCAAAATAATCTCGAACTTGAGATTCTAATTGCATTAACAAAAAAAAATCCCATCACACTCTGGTATTCAGGGTAATAAAGATGCGGACAGAGCAGCCAAATTGGCTACTTCCTCGACCTCTTTTAATTTGTTGAAGGTTCCTTTCACTGCTATTTTTGAAAAATATAAGAAACAGGCCAATGAGAATTCTGTGGAAATGATTAAGAAGCAAGGGTTATTTAAGGGCAAAAATTATTTTCAACATTTCTTTTGTGACAGTTCCCTACCCTGGTTCTCCCGTAAAAAATTTAAGAGGTGTTTCATTACCACAATTAATAGAATGCGGGCGGATCATTATCATTTGGCTGCTTCATTGGCACGAGTAAATATAATTTCCAACGGCAATTGTAGTTGTGATCAAAGCGACGAAACTTTAAATCATGTGCTCTGGCAGTGTGTATAGTATGATGTTCAAAGGCTCGAACTTTTAGATTCTTTATGTAAAATGGGTTACCAACTACTTTTAAGCATTGACATGTTTATAGCAAAACCTAACATTAAGGCTTGTATTTGTATATATCATTTTTTGAAAGATTGTAATCTTTTCATTTAAACCTTAACTGCATCATTGTTCATCAATATGAACTATTGTATGTATTAACTGTAATTTGTATTTGTACAGCAGAAATAGATCTCTGTTGAGATCTGAAATGCTTAATAAAAACCTTGCCGACGACGATCCTTGCTTTTCTTTACATTTTTATGTCTATTAAGCATTTATTCGAATTTTGACGCCTGTGGTGTTCATTAGACTATGAAGAATGTCGACAGTCAAAGGAGGAATATCAAAATATATTTTTAATCTACCTAATGAGCCCCTCATATTCCGGGGAAACTTCTTTGAGATTGAAATTTTAAGTGTCACAGTTTCTTTTGAATGAGAGATCTATGTCAATTTAGACACAACGTACTGAAGCTTCTTCTAAATTTTCAACGATCTTCTACCACTTAACTGAAACATTTAGTATCCTATTAAGTGAATTAAAGGGACGGTGCATAGTTCCCGATACACATTTGCATATACATTCCCCAACGCACCCCAAATACCACCGCGCTTACTGAAATAGTAGTCGGACGTCCAACAGTTTCCACAAAGGGTGAGCAGTGCAACAACAATAATCAATTCCGTCCGCAATAAGGTGATACCTACGGTCGCGGCGATTACCAAACACAGGCCATATTTCTCGCTACATCTGCCGTTTCCCTCGCAACGGTCCAAAATCTCCAGGTATCCATTAATCATCGACGATGGACAAAACGAACAATTTCCGGGCCACAGCGACTAATGAACGCGCTCAACAAAAACGTGTATACAAAATCTAATCAATGTCTCCGTATCTGATCAAACATGCTAATAAGACCGGTTTATCCTTTAATCGACACTTTGACGAACAACAAAGCGAAAGCAAAAGGAAATGAAGGGGGGAGGGGTCTATGAGAAACAGAGAAAGCCAAAGAAACAGAGGAGTCAGTGTCTGGCAAGAAACGGCTTCGAGTTACGTTTCGATCCTCGCGTCCAGCTCGCAATTAGTTTCGAACGGTTTGATCTGTTTGCGGCTTATTTCCATGGGGCAGGCAATCAGCCCCGGAGCTAGGAGTCGCCTTGCTCTCAAGGACCCCACCGTTATAAGTACATCGGCTGCGTTCCGTTTAAGGAAGATTCTTAATAACGATCTACCGCCCGTCACGTCTACGCCCGGAGCAATCGTTCAATCGGCCGCTGGGACTCGTCGCGGTTCCACGGACGAACAGAGTGCGCGCGCGCGTGTGTGTATGCGTGTGTAAGAGAGAGAGAGAAAGAGAGAGAGAGAGAAAGAGAGAGAGAGAGAAAGAGAGAGAGAGAGAGAAAGGAGAGGACAGAAGAGCCGTGTCCATCGTGTCCCTGAACTTGTCGGCACCTCTATCCATCGGATCGGGTCTCGGTTTCGTCCGGCATCAACGTGTAAACCTAATGACGCCGTAAATATCCGTCGATTTGGCGATCGCCGGTTCCGCGTTCGCGCCGCACGCGCGCGGAATCGGCACGATATTCGCGGCGATCGCCTCGCGGAAATTGTAGGATATTAGCCGACGACTTCGCTTCTAAATCGCGATCAATTACCGACGGACGTGGGCGTTCGGCTTTCAGCGAATTAAAATTCCACGAGCACGATAATACCGCTGTAATCTCGCCGCAGCCGGCCATTAGCAATTCGAACGTTGACGCGTGGCATCGCACGCGCATCTTTTATGACGCGATTCCCGTCGCGCGCTTTAATTAAGCCGTTCCTTTTAACATATTTCTCATTGATTCTGAATGAACGGCGTGTTCGTAACCACGAATTAATTTGAAAGTTGTCTCATCTCGACTAATTCGCATCGGATGACATATACGTACATTTAAGACTCCTCGAAATTTCTGTCTCAAAATTCATGGATGAAACGTTACAAATGGCTCGATTCTTATCTCGATATCTCGAGATATTTTATGGTAGATTTTTTAGAGTTAGATATATTCGATTACGTTTAATGCTCGGTAGATTTAACGTGAAGAAATTCAACGAAAATGGTAAAAATTGAAGCCATTATTAGCGAGTCGAACGCGTGCCACTGCGCCGTTCAGAGAACTTTTATGGCGCGCTTCAATTAAATGCGCGACGTCTCCATCGAACGATCGATCGACGAATCGGATATCAATCGTGCGATTGGCTGCAGCGTCCGCTCTTTGCTACACGAGCATTCAGGTCTTTATGATCGGATAGTGCCGGTTTGAGGGACACGCTAATGGAATTTCGATACATTTTGAGGCGCCATTTTATTCGACCCCGTCGCGTTGCACGAATGAACGGAAGCAGCACGATACGTAAATCAGACACTCGAATAAAATCGTTTCTCGTAATGGAATTGTTAATGGTGTAATAGCTACTCTTTCCATTTGTAAGCACGACGACGTGGCACGGTCTCGGGTAGATTGCATAAATCTGAATCTAGTGGAAAGTAAAACATGCATTGTACAGTACGTTCTGCTTCGCGGAGGTGGCGTTATGTTTCAGAGACACGCAGGCCTCGTTTGAAACATGCGCTGCGGTGTGACTTTTATGAAAATGGAATCTCTCTGTGTATGCAAAAAAGAGATTCGACTTAGTTGAAATGAATCCGACTCGAAAAAAACAAATAGATTCCAAATTTGTTCAAAGGAATGCACAGGTAATGGCCGCGCGACGTGGTAATAAAGCTGTAATTAGACCACGTGTCTCGTAAAAGCGTGATATATGGACCTATAATACGCATTTCTGATGTAACTCGAGTCACTATGACGAGCATCATAATTGTCCACCTCCAGTCCAACTATTAAAACTTCTTCAAACATTTTCGGAATCAGTGCGCAATCAAAAAGAGAAAAATATATGATTTACGGTATTATCGAACCAATTTGTAATCAACTTATGAGCGGTCAATCGCGATTCAGCGCGATAGAACCGGAATCAGCGTCAGCGCTACTTGTTGTCGATTCCAAGGAAAACAGGTGGTTGCAAGGGGATGGTTGTTCAGATCAGTGTCAGGAATCTGCGGCCGAGTTTCGACAAGGAGCCCCTCCGTTCGATGCCTTCGACTATCAATCATCGTCGCGGATGGAACGGATCTTCGAATTTGTCAACACCCATAGTAGTTCGTTAAATTGGCCGTTTTCGAGCGAGGAACGCAAAATTTGACGATTCCGGGTACAGTGAGACTCTCGGTCGCGAGGGTATCGGCGAGTAACAACCAATAAACATCGCCGGATCTCGCCAGTTTCCACCGTTAACGGCACCAGGAAGTAGTCGAGCGTACCTTTAAGGGTTGAATCGTGATCGGTTGGCTCGTCCTGCTCGATTTTCCAGCGGTCGGCCTCGTAACCGAGGAAGCTATGTTACCGTGGCCGCGATCGTGCCTCGAAACGATCGCTGGAAACGACTACGTTTGCCCTGAACGCGCTACGCCGCTCCGCGGAGACCGGCGAGTCCGCGCGAAACGAGCGGCAGCCGCTATCAGATCCGAGGCGTTGCGGAACAATTTCGCGAATACATCAATTCCGCGTGCGCCCGGCCGATCCCCCTGATTCTCTCCTCGCCGCGCGATCACTATAATTATCGCGCGGCTCGTTAAAGCGCAATGGTGAATGGCTAACCGTGGTCGACCGGTGGGTGATCCGATCGTTGGCCAATTCCGGAGAGAACCCAACACGTTCTGACCTGATACGATTCGCTAATTCTCAAACCTTTGCACAACCTCTGACGACATTTTACACTCTTTCTAATACTCCATGCAGCTTCAACAAGGATTAAAGCCTTTAGGAAAATTTAACATTGCTGGGAGAACGGAAAAATTCTTATCGATCGAAAATTGAAATATAAAGTATAATTATGATATCGGCGCCAGGTTCGATCATTTTTAGAAACAACAAATGTGCAAATTAAATATTTAAATCTCTCAACGTTTCGATCCCAATGTGGATCATTATCAAGAGACAAAATTTTTGCATTTGCTGTGAAGAAGGGACAAAAACTTTTTAGATCACGTAATTGTGAGTTACACTATTTCAACTTTACCCCATGCTGGCGATAATGTAACTGATAATATACATAATTGCTGGGAGACTTCGGACATCGTAACTTTCGATGGGACACTAATTTTCACTTAATTTTGGAATCTATTTCTATTCTAGGAACATATAGATCGCGTTTTACCTACACTTTTACTAGCCTATAGATCCAAACATTTAATTCGACTCTTATTAAGCACATAATTTAGAAAATATTCTAATAATTGCATCTCGATAACGAATGCAGAGCATGTTTTTCAGATGCGGTTTTTGCGAACCGATTGATCTTCCCGATCTCTAAATTCCGATTCTCCTGCTTTACTTATTCCCTGCGTGACTCATCAACGATCGGCCGTCTTTGGCCCCGCGTGGAATGTTCGTCGACCCACGTTCTATTAAGAAGTGCACAGATTCGCGAAAGTGGTTCGCGTGATCTGCCTCACCGCACCGGACGGACCGTGTAAACGGAGCCCGGGAACGCTCGCAGCATGTATTTATGAATTAAAATATACCCACATGGAGAGTCTCTCCGGAACGAATTCCTCTACCGATTTCAGCCTGCCGCGATTATATTATTTCCCTTTCGGTATTTACTCCTTTGCCCGCAAGATCTCGTGTAATTGCCACCCGGTGTGCATGAATTCATGCATTCCATTGTCCCTATCAATATCGGGCTGCTTACAAAATGTAATCATTACAGTTTTCCTACTCGACGCTTCTGTCGTGGTAAATAATTCGAGAAAGAGACTTGAGAAAGAAACCCGAGATCGCTAGTTGCAGATAATAATAGCTGTTCTCGCTTGAACGCAAACTGCAAGATGTATCGATAATTAACATATTGAATACAATTTATCTGATCTTTCTATCTGGTTATGCTGAAAGTAGATGTTCATTCATGTCTTCCAAGGTTTTCTGTGCCGAGGGGCGAGTCGAGCAACCGAGTGAATCGTAAAAACCGCAGTCTGAGGACGCTAGTTCCAGCAACTCGAATATCTCCGTTTTAATCCGGATTATCTTTCGTCGCGCAGATATCGGTAACGAGCGAGCGTGTATCATTTCTGAAGGGCCAGGGCTGTCAGAGGAGCGTCGGGTGTACACCCATCCGTTGCGGCCAACGAGGCTTCAGGGCGACGTGTTATTGCTTAGAACCCGTCATAAAATTTGGTCGCACGGGTCACGCGACGGTGCCCGAAAAATTTGTGCGACACCGGAGAGTGTCCGCCGCGGCGAGACTCATGACAGGGCCGGCTTAAAAAGAAGTCACGGCCTTTATCCGTCGTATCTTCTGCCCGGTACCCCGCGAGAGCCCGAGAGAGCGTGGTCTCTTCGTACCCACGATTTTGGCAGCTTATAAGCCTCGTTCCGCTAGCAACATTTCGCATCAGCGGACGCGCCGTAACTTACCCGTCCTGTATCTCCTTACGCTTATCTGCGGAGAGCTCGCCGTACATTCTCGCGGGGCCTCGGCGTGGTTATCTACGTGACGTATGCACGAGGCCTGAAGTCTCGCTAATATACGGTTAATGAAACGTTAAGTCGTGCGCGCACGCATATCCGCCACAACCCCCGGGGCCCCCTCGAAGAAAAACCGTCCGACGACCGCGACCGGGCCCCGTAATTCGCGACGACAGGGGCCCCGACTCCAGCACCGATTACCCGCCGATAAACCGTCCCGTTGAGTCCAAACGAATCAAGAGCTACCACCGACAATCACGCCGTCATGCCAGTTTGAGAATTAACGGTGAGATTACCACGATGCATCAAGGTGGCCCGCGGAATCTCATTGTCCGAGTGTCACTAGCCGTGAAGGAATGCTCGGGAGTATCTCGGCCGCGGTAGAAAGTATCTAGTCTGCGGTTGCAAGGCCTGCAATTGCCGGGATACATGTGGAAATTACCGGAGAATGCGTTTATACCCGTTCCTCCTCCCTACACGCCGATTTCAATCGCCTGTGATCTTTAACATCGCATCGCCTGGTTCTTCCGAATCAAAATTTAACAGTTCGAAATGAACTTTTCTAGAAAATTAGACGAAACGTCATGGGAGACGTGCGAATATTTATCGATCATCTCATTGCAGTTGATATTTTATGAACATTGAAAGTTAAATTGTAGCTTCATCGATCGCGTCAGTTGCAAGTAGAAATGGTTTGTATTAGCCAGACATACTACTAGGTATAGAGACGCTTTATACGGATCTGATAATCGAAAGATGACTATGCACTTCAAAAAGTAGTTTAAAAAGTGTAATCAATATTTTTTATTACTTAAAGATCACTGTTGGAGAAACTTGGCGTCCATTGATCGTCGCGTGGAAGAGAAAGGTGAGAACGGACGAGGATGTACTCTTCAAGAGTAATTCATTGTCCCGGCCGCTCGCCGTACGTATTTCCCAGCAGAGGCGCATCGCACATTATTCAGATAATAGCATCTGAGATGATCATCTCGGACGAGCATGCATTGGTTGACCTTGCCGCTTTAAAATGACACGCGTGCGCGGGGGCCCAGCGGTATCTCCATCTTATTTTAGATTCAATAAAGGATACATATTTCATTCTTTATCCGAAGGTCTTTCGTAATTCAAGGCTGGCCGAACGAGAGGCGTTCGTGATACCGCGCGTGTGAAAGTTCCTCTCGCGCAAACACCGGGCGGCGCGGCGCGGAGCGGCGGCCCGGCCCGACTTTTTGTGGATAATTTACTAGTATACCTTCGGAGAATCGAACACCAGCTATAACAGCGTAGCCTTTCCGGCAGAAACAAGAAACGCGCAACAATCTAATTTAACTTTTTCGCGGAAGCGCGCTCGCCGCGAAAGATCTTTTTATTTCGAGGAACGGTTACATGTTACCGAAACACTGTTGACAGCGGCACGAACGTCGAGAGCAACGTTCACGCGGAAACGTCTGTCAGAGACTCATTACATGTATTTTCTCCCAAAAGTTTTCGCCGTATGCAGTTACGAACGCACAAAGAAACCCACTTAACTTTTTGCGATTTATGATTCGTCAGAATCTACGGAACGGCAAAAAATCCGGAACAAGTTCTCCGTTACCGAACCCGAACACTTTATAATACCTATCTCGAGGTAACACGCGGACCTAAGCATTGAAATGGTAATGCGGCGAGCGTGGTCCACATTACTCTTCCAAAGTGTCGCGTCTGACAGCCCGCGAGCCCCAGCTCCGATCTAGTCGGAGGTTTATGCGGCTCGTCACGGCGCAGCGTCGATTCGTTTCGAAAACTCGGACGAAAGTGCAAAAACCGGAGCCCACTCCGCATTACAAGCGACCGGGTCCCGGGACAAGTTAATCTAACAGATTTAGTTACATCAGGCGGGTTTTTCGTGACGGGGTTCGAACAGAACGCTATCAGTCGTGCAACAACCGTTTCACCCTGTCGGTCGCGGCTTAACAACTTGTTTCCACCTCGAGTAATTGATCTTCGTTTTTCTCGTTCGAACCGAGCGAAGCAAGAAAGAGAGAGAGAGACAGGGAGAGAGGGAGAGAGAGAGAGAGAGAGAGAGTAGGTGTGCCTGGAACGTATCAGTTTCCAGTCTCGTGTGTATCTGTTTGCTCTCGCGAATTCCGGGACGCATGTGGACGAGCACTTCATCTTCGCCTCGCGAAAGCGAAGGTGATGGCTTGTCCCCGTCGTAAACCGCGACGAAATCCGCCGACGATTTTCCAGGAATTTCTTGTATTCGGATAATCCCGCGATACGTATTCGTCGATAAATTCGCGGCCGCGATTCGAACGATATTACTTTCTTTCGTCCGATAGCCGGAGTCTCGACGAAGGGAACGCTATATTTGTGCAACGCCATCATCGGCGTGTCTTCGAGGCGTTCGCTCTCTATGTATATCCAGCTTCGTTCCAGATGTAACAGGAGTTACATATTTTATCCTGCTGCCGCGCCGTGTGGCGGGAACGAGGAAAAAATGCTTGTAATTCAAGGCTACCGGCAGGGGACGAGAGATCGTAACGGCGAGTGTAGGTTGCGGGAATATACGGAGGACCTTGGGCGCGAACATGATTCCTGCAGTTTCCATTTGCTGTATTGACACACCTACGTCCGCGTTACGTCCGCACGGTAACCGGCCGTTTAGATTCGAATAATCGGATAACGTACGTCCGACAATAAAATATTATTTGACACGTCGGGAAATGTCGTCGTACCCTCGCGCCAGAGGCCTGTATGCACAGTTTATTTTCCGGCGAGAACGCCCGCTCCTTTACGAACGTTCCATTGAGCCACAATGTCTAAAAGGGGAGTGCAAAGCGCGCGTATATAACAGAATTCAGATACTCTATGAAAATATGCACCGCCTGTTCAATCTACGGGCCGTATATTCCCCCGGCCCGTTTAACTCTATTACGGTAAAAGCTTCGTTGATTATCGGTGTGTCGGTCGATGTCGTTCAATAAATATTTCAGCGAAGATGTATCACCTGTTAGGAATAGTTGTACTGACACAGTACACATAAAAATACTGTGTCGATTGATTACGTTTTTACGGTAACATCGACAATCTCACCTCGAAATGTGTGAAATCAGAAAATTTCTTTTACGATCTGTTTGTCATTGAATTGTTCACAAACTGTTGTGTTTTGTAACTTTTACAAATATTTGCTTAAAAAATTCATTAGTATACTACTTTATATAAGTACCATAAAAATCCTACCAAACCTAAATAAATTAAATCATTTTGTTATTATACCAGTGTTAACAAATAGAATATTGTTCATGATCAAGAGCAAACGCTCGTATGACGTCAGGATGGCGTCATCGGCCGTAATGGTGTTAGTCCTCACGGGGATGTCCATTACATAACATAATTTTCATCTTCGAAGCCTGGCTGAAAGTCTGTCAGCGTCCTCAGAGAAATTGAATAAAATCTGTCTCGGCTATATCGCTCGCAGCATCGAAACAGCCCTATCGTTAGCCCGTCGACGCGATAGCTTGCGTGGCTTGTTAATAACCGCGTAATGAAACCATAAGTGGCACGAGGCTCGCGTCGCCCCGTCATGTCACCGTAATATCTTTACGCAGAACCGCGTACCTCGCCCTAGCTGGTCGTTGCATCCCGCCTACGAGAATCGTTGTCCCGATAGATACGCGAGTTTACTTTTTCGCAACAACGGTGGCATTAGATTTGCGCGCGGCACACACCGGTGCTCGACGCGAAGCGCGGCGGGGTGTGTCCTCTTGATACTAGAGAGCTGGTTCGTCGATGCGGCTAATAGTTGCTGGGAATAATAATACGGCGACGATAATAATATTAGCGGACGGCGATGTCGCCCGGTATCCACGGGACGTCGTTAATGGTGCCGGTGGACAGGCTAGCGGTGGTAATAGGAGGCAAGGCCTCATGATATATGTCGCTCTTGGGTAGAGGCTAGGCCCGATGTGTACGTGGTCATACGTGGGACCCGTGGAACAACAGGTACGCGTAGATACATCCGCGTGCGTCCGCTCTCGGTATGTATCTCTCTGGCCGGGTATACGTCCACAGGCTCCGCGGAAGAGAGGTCTTCTTTGTTGACGTGCGAGAAGATGTTGGCTCGCACACGAGAGCACCGGAGCTGGAACCGGCCGCGCGCGATGCTCCTCGCTCGGACATAAAGGTAATTGCATAATTTAGTGCGAGGCATTAAACATTCGTGTATCGCCTCTCGCTCGATCTTCTTCGAGCGGCGATCAGTCGTTCCACCACCGGTCATGTTTCTCCTCTCTCAGTTCGTTCTCTTTCGTCCCTCCCTCACGGGCACGCAAGAGATCCGTTTTCCCATCGTCGTCACATTTTCTTCGTCACTCCGCTGTCCGGGCGTTCGCGCTCTCGCGAACCCGGTCTTCTCCACACCTACACACTGTACACGGTAACTACGTATGTATTCGCGACACCCACGAGCCCGCGACCAATACGAGGAATCTCCGGCGAGATTATGCATAAGCGTCTATGAGAAAGCGTACGGAATATCCGTTCGGAGAAGAAGATAAGCGCGTAGCGGAGAAACGAGCGGGTGGAAGCGAAAGAGAAGCCGAAAAGAGGAACGGAGAACGCGCGAGAGAGGGCTGCGCGCAAGTACTAAGTGAGTTATGGTGCTCGGGCAGATATATCAACTCCTTCATTTCCGCCGCAGACTCGGCAGACCGGGCACCCCGGCTGGGTTCCTCGGCAATGGCATGCCTTGTCTCGTAAGCCGTCGATCTACAGACGGCGCGTACAGTTTCATGGGGTGATTCATGCTTTTCGGGGGAGGCGTGCTTACCCAAGGTCCAAGGAAATAGACCTGACGCCCGAGAAAATGCTTTGACTTTAATGGACTGTTCAGACCTTCCTAGGGTGTCCCACTAGACCTTTGACTAGTCCGTGTTCACTACACAAATCGCCACTTCGTATTGCCTAAATTCGTGTCTTCGTTCCAGTCATTTGCTCCTCTTACTTGACCTGTCTCTTTTAGTAACAATCTTCTCTGAATTTGCATCACGGACGTTAATGTTTTTTGATTAATCAGAAATGAAATCTCGTAGATAATAGAATAACAAAAAATTTATTTTGTTCAACACAAAAATGCAATTGGACAAGTCCAAAGTTGTATTGGTCAAGTGCATGCCTGGGTGTAAATGTTTTGCAGCGTCTTTAAGAGTGTATTTAGTGTCTACTAATCACTATTAGGCTATCAATTTTATGGATTGCAAGGCTAAGAACTCTGCTGATATTATCAATTTATTTTAACATCTATGACAAAATCAATTACGTGTTGAAGGCAAGGATTTCCGTATCCAGCATGAATGTATTCAATTCGAAGTTTGCGAATAGCGAACGGGATCGCGGATTCTGGTTCGAGAGCGAAAAAAATTGCTCTCCCAATCAGCGCGTGACTTCTTTCTAGAATGTCATGCACTCAATCCCAAGCTGGACGAGGGCGCAAGAAAATAACCGAGGAAATTGAGGAGATTGGATGCAACCTGATGGTACTAGGCGATAAGAAGCAAAGTTTTCAGCGTGGCAAGACAATTTAACGGTAATACGCGCAAAACAGTATAACTTCTTCGGCTATCGTTCAGCTCGCGGATGCGATCCGTTGAAATGATTCGCAGAAAAAATGACGACGGGAAGTATCCGTACTCTCCATTAGTCACTCCAAACGAGCCTGCCCGCAAAAACCCTCGGACATAGTCATCAGTGTAAAATACATAGTCGTGAACCGCTCGTTCTATGGCCGTCGTTCGCGCGTCGAGCGAGAAACGTTTATTTTATTGTTTATTGCAAAGTGAAATCCACACTACGAGCACACTGCGAACACTTTGTTCGACTGCAAATTGAAGGTATCGTATTAAATCAATTTGCATCTTATCATTTATAACATCCCCGTGCAATTCCGTTTCGCGACTAATACTACATTAATCATGGCTCTTACGTACCCGCATTAACTTCTTAATCATAAATCATCGTTTGACAAAGAATCGAGCGGTCCGAGTTCTCTCAATCGGAAAGCACCTTCCAATCCTCATTTGTACTTCCAATTATGGCTATTCTAATTTTTCATGATTCGGGTGTCGATCAACATTAATTTCTCTTGGATGTTTTCATTAAGATCCTGACACTTTAACTTTTATGAAATAATCTTTGAACACTGTGAAGGTAATTGGACGAGAGTTAACATTCTCTGTGTATATTTCAGCAAGAAGTATCCCAGTTAAAAGTTGTGGTCCGCTGTCGGGACACGTTTACACGGACAGTTGCATGGGAGTTAACACAATTATAATAATGCGAACCGTCTAAAATTTATAGTCCCCATCGCTTGGCATCCCCTACATTTAAATGAAGTGACAATTTAAATTTTTTAGCAAGGAAATCGGATCGGACGAGTGTGAATTGCAGTTTACACGCACATCTTCGCATCACGAAGCTCTCGGTTGATTGACTTTTTGCCGTGGCGGAAATGACTGCAGCAGCGTCGGCCGCATCTCGCGGAATAGAATCGCGAGAGTAGAAATTACGTAATGCGTAAGGCTGGGCGACGTGTAATTGTGGCGCGGATGCGAATCTGGCCACGGCGGATCTGGTCGCGCGGCTCGCGAGCAAGAAACACGGATGTAAACCAAGGAAAACAGGTCCGTCCTGGCCGGAGGGGTGCATGGTGACGCTCGAGGGTGAACGATCTCGGCGGAAGCGCTATCGCGATCTAAACAAATTGCGTATGCTCGCGATCTCGCTGGGAGGACGTCAAAAAATTAACACGGCCTCGACGACGGACTCTGGAATCCCGAATATCTCCGGGAACATTTCGAGCCAAGAAGAAGAAGAACAACGGTCACGGTTCCTTTGCGGCTTGCGACCAGGTGGCCGCCTCTTGTCCCAATCTTTATTCCCTGTCAGCTGTAAGGACAGAATTCCGCGGCTTCCGACGCGGTGGTCCAAACGAGCCAGAAATTAACGATTCATTTCATGCGTTCGCAGGCGCCGAGCGGAACACCAATTTTGACACCTGCGAGGATTGGAAATCCCGAGCCGTGCGCTCTCCGAAAAAAACCAGCACAATTCTGGCGCGCTTCCTCGAACGGTTCCTCTAGTCGGCGCGCGTCCAGGCCGAATCTTAAGCCGAGAAACATTCGCGGCGATGCTAATTTTATTTTTCACACTCGGGGCCCGGGCCGGGGATATATGGTCCTGTCGTATTTAAAAATTTGCATAATGGTTGCTTGACATGTTTGTGTACACACGTTCGAGGCCTGGCCACTTCCTCCTCCGCGTCCTCTTCACCTACGTGAGCATTATAAGGTTCACCGGACTGCGGAGGACGAGATACAACGCGAAGGTGAGTCCCGCGAGGTCGGGCTCCGGGGATTAAAAATCCCGGCATTGTACCGGAAGATCATAAATACGCGATTTGTCCGGGACAGACCACACCGCACCGAGGTTAATATCGTCCGGTTTGTCTGGAGAGAACGAGAGAGACGAAGAGAGAGAGAGAGAGCTCTCTCCCGGTCCTTGGAGGTCCACGGGACCCGGGACGACCCTAAGCCGCAGCTTAAACCTCCAAACGACCGGCCCTTGAACGCTTAATCGTTCGCCAATAGGGTTTTCGGACGTTGCCGCTCTCGCTAGCGGACAGCTGCATACTCGTTGCGTACACCTTGCCGCATGGGATCACGGGTCATCCGCGTATTTCGTATACTCCTAACCGCCCCATGGGACGCGCATGGGTCTCCGTTGCTACGGAACACGAGATCGACGAGCATGATAGCACGTGGTGCGAACGACGCGACCTGACTGTGGCATTTCAGCTTAATGCGATACTTCGACGAACACGGGCTACGCTGATCGATGCCAGACACTTGTTTGATGATTGTTCGCTGGTGCTTGGGTTGATCTCGCACCCTGATGAACGAGGCTGTTCTCAGTTGTGCGTACATTTCAAACATCCTATAATAATAAGAATTTCAATTTATATACAGGGATTTTTTAACACTTGCCCCTTTGAAAAGTTGTTTCGATATTGTAAGAGATGTCTGGGATTAAGAGAAATGAATCAATTAATTTTATTTTAATGTATGTCCTTTTCCGGTGACGGACCTGACGAGACTCTTCGCTATTCGCTTCGTCAGACGATCGTTTTATTCATTTACATTTGTTTGTCGTTGGTGATGGCTGTTGACGCGTGTTTTCCGTTAGTAACAAACAGTTGGTATTTAATATCAAAAATATACCGGGTGGCCATAACAGCTTACAATATAAATTTGAAAATAAAATTTGTTCCGACATGAACTACGAAAATAAATGTTGTAAATGGAGATCAACTTTACTTGAACTCGTTTTCATTAAATAATTGAAACATTACGGAAAGATTTTGCTCGTAAAAACGAATGAAGACGGATTGACAGTAGCGAATGATAAAATTAACGAGTTTCAAAAAATGGAGGAAACGAAAGTGATAAAACAAGCACACGCCTATAAAACCTATTTCTGAGCTATTCCTCCGGATGTCACGACTAAAGGAACTACATGTGTAATTTGCTTTGAAAGCATTGATAAAGAGATTCTACATATCTCTAAACGTCCGTGTAATTGGATATGCTTGTAATAAATACGGTACAACCAATTTTAGGACCATCCGGTATTACACACCCATATTTGTTTGTTTGAAATCGTAAACCAAAGTCTGGAGATGATTTATTTATCAAGATGATTATTTAGTATAACTTCATTCTTTAGTACAATTGTTTCTGACGAACATTTTACATTTAGAAACATATTTAAAAATCCAGAAATGTCCGGTATTACATTTTCGAATAGTTGCATGAATACGCCTGAAATAATAATATTAATGGAATTTTCATATACATACACACAATAAAAATAATGAATGAGAGTAACAGAAAGGTGATTCTCAGATTCATTTAATAGTATAAACACAAGCAATATGAATGCCGGCAGTGCCTGCTTATTGTTAATTAACGTCTGCATTGTCAGTTTTAGCTTAATGAAATTAATTTTGGAGCAGTGCAAGCAACAATGATCCGGCGAAATGTAATTGAAACTGATGTAAATTGAATATGTAAAGAGATGACATAAGCTCGGAGATTGCGACGATTCATTTATTTTACGAATGCAAATGAATATCATATTATTCGGCTTTTGTGCGATAATATTGACTACAAAAGCGTTCATATGATTACATTTCAAGATATTCAATTATTTCTCGTTTGATGTTACGGGAGTTATATTGCGTAGCGAACTCCCACTGGTGCTACAAAATGTGGAAAATTATTTTGAATCATTTATTTGGGATCGCTGAATAGATTACACGCAGCTTAACATGATCTACTGAAACTATTTTTAAAGTAATAACTACATTAAATACCTTTATTTCAGTACTTTATAAAATATTTAAAACGGTATTAATATCAGTGCCATTAAAGATCACTCCATCAGTTTTCGTGCATCACGAATGTTAGAAATACGTTTCTATTTGTTCTTTGCTTCTCACAACAGGTAGAGAAAATTTTTATATACCATCGCTGAAAATGTTCCATTTTACGGTGATCCTACATTGACTATGAAAATTGTATAAAATCTGTTCAGATGAAAATGAACGATATCAAACAGGTTGATAGATAGGCAAAGCTCAGAGTGTGAATTAAAGTGGCGTTCCGGTTCGTTGATCTACAATAATCCTCAATAGATCAAGAGATCTCGGGTTGCAACGAATCGATGGATGAGATCGAGAGTCGATAAGAATTGCGGGACGGTGTGGAGATAACTTTCGCTCTCCAAGTAAATGACCGTGTAATCACGGGAGGCGATTTGGTCAGGGAAATTCGCGTTAAATAGTCTGCGAGATCGGTGGAGTTGCACGGGACGCGGGGTCGCGGCAATGAAACTCCTGAACTCGGTCGAATCGATAACACGCTTTCGGTAATCCGCTCACGGAAGTGATAGCGTCCAATCAGAGAGCTTATTACCGCGATACATGGATTATGATCGTCTCCAGCGGACGACGAATCTCGAACTGAATCGGATCGGCCGGGTTCGGTCGAGTGTGTGTTCCGATCGATCGATCATAGTCGGGAGCAACGGATGATCTAGGTTCATCGATTTCGCGCGGACGATTTCTTGGACGTAGGCGTTCGCTCTGCGTGCCCGGCAGGCACGCAATTTACAAGTTAAGCGTTTCCAGTCGTGCTTCGCGCTCCAGAAGAGATGATTTGCGCAATGGAAACGAAACACGAAGCCCGGTTTCGTGCAAGTCACCCGGGCACTCGCGCACGTATGCACTCATCCCCGCCCGATGCACGGCTGCACATCCTTGCACACGGTTGCACGCCCGAACTAGCGAGCGAGCGAGCGAGCGAGCGAGGACGATACCGGACCGATACGTGTGACTGATGATCACCGTGGAGCCCACGATTTAATTTCACGGATATACAGACCCGGAATGACTTCGCCTCGCGTTGCGGGCGGGTGTTGATCGATTTCAAGATCATCGATACCGCTTACCGGCTCTGCTGCCTGATCTTTGGCAGCCATAACGCAGAGCCCTTAATAATATGTACGGGATCCTTACGACTTTTGTAATCTTTCGGAGAAGAAACGATGCCGACAGGAATCAAATCGGAGCTTTTAACACATTCACTGCCACTGTGTACTGTCACTACACATAATATGTTTATGACAATCATTTATAAGTATATTCTTCTCTGGCTACACATCGAGGACAAAATAGAATTTTATTTCTGGTTAAAGGGAATCTATCGCATATATATTTAACAGATTCTGTTAGGTTCCTTCCACTGCTATTTGCAAGTGCTGAAATACGAACCGTATAAAAGTATAATCAATGTGCTCATTCCATTCTTAACAGCAAGATAATCCTGCTGACAGGTACGAGAAGTAAAAATACAGAGATTTAAATATGTCTATTTCAGAAAGAAGCAATCATGTTCCACAAAATACGAAAGCGTCCTGCTACAGTGTCCATTTCTGAAAGTATTTATAAAAGATTTGGGTTGAGCGAATTAATAAAAACTATTGAAATAGCGAACTCTGGAACACATTCTAAAATAATTCTTTGCGAAACAGGATACACTTCCACCTGTCCGATAAAAATACAAAAAATCATCTATTCCGAAGCCAAGTGACCTGATTTATTAGATGCATTTAGTTGAACGTATAAACGACCCGTAGATTTATAAAGATAGATCTCATCGATTAAATTCGCGAAATGAGATCAGACATTGGTACATTTCATATTCGATTTTGAGGTCTCGGAGCAGGAATATCGAGCGCGGGGTCAAAGAATTTTTTGGAAGCTGAATTCTCGGTGCACGTGCACGCACCGGACGCGATGCGAATGTGAGAGATGCATTCGGAGAGATCGCAGGAAAAAAGATCGTCCAGATTCGGCCGGACTGCGCTCGAGGCACACCACGCCCCGTGTGCACGCGTCAATGCGGCGTGTATACTTATTCATAATGCGCACGGTGAGAAAGATAAGGGGTTGCGGGTGGAAGCAGGAGGGTGGACGACGAACACGCGCGCGCGCGAGCGAATACGAGCAAACGTGTACACGCCTGTGCAAGCGTGTGCGAACGTGTGCGAGCTTCACTCCCCCGCCTCGATCGCGCGCGTTCTTTCATTCCACACACATATAATTAAGAGCCCTAAATCGCGCGAGATCGAGGCTCGAAGGGCGTGTCCGCGCCGCACGGCCACCTATCCATCCCACTGCGCTATCGGATGCTCGTACGTTCGTTTCTCCCGTGGCCTCCCCTTCTCTCTCTCTCTTTCTCTCTCTCTCACCACATCAACTCGCTCTCGAATTTACACCGGGCATATCTTATTGGCCTCTTTCGTGCTGCTGCGAATTAGTCGATTAACTGCGATTCTGTGTAAACTGAGAACGATCTTGATACTCCGTTCCTCGGTGACGGCTTTAAACTGCGGTTCTGAGATTCTTCGCCGAGCTGTAACTTCACGATCGTAGTTATTCTGAACCTCGCTTCCAAACTTTTAACTTATTCACGTTTCATTAAAAACCTCTGCAAAATGATTCCTTTGCCGCACGATTTTATTCGTGGGTATGTTCGATCTGAGATTCCTCGATGAAACCCTGAGGAACCGTTGTAAGCAGTAATTATTTTGGAGGTAATTTTTAACTATTTCAGTTATTCAGTTTGCTTCGAAAACCATTTTTCTGCGTTAAGAGATGAGATTTAACCGGTTTTGTACATCTGTAGTACTGTGCTGTCTCGAAGTTTTATAGTGGTTTTTAATGCGTTTAAGTTGATTTTCGAGAGTGCGAGAGTCGAAATACTCGTCCGAGCTTCTAGAAAATAAGACAACGCTTGCAAATGGACGGGGGCTCGCCGGGAATCTGATGAAAGAAAAAATGCGGTACTAAAGCGAAATTCCGAGGCGATGTAATCCAATTCGCGAGCATCATCTGCGGCCAGGGTGTCGGGACTTTATCGGAAGGTGGGCGGGGGGTGAGCAAGTGCGAGGAACGAGAGAAACGGAGCCCCGATTGATTTATAATGCGAAATGGATTTCGCGAGGAGGAGGCAACGACAGGCCGCGTTGGGCTCGATTAATCTTGAATTTATAGCCGCAATTATCTGTCTACGAATATTCGAGAGATACCGGGAGAATCGACTGGGAATCGTAGCCGGTGTAGAAAAAGGAGCCGCAAAGAAAGCAATCGGAAACGAGCGATTTATCGCGCTTTAAACTATTTTATTCTGTCGAACACGGAACCAACGCGCGAACAACGATACACCAAATACTAGAAATGAATAAACTCGTCTTCATTAGATTTATCTGCCACGCGATTCTGGAAGTGTCCTTCCACCAGAAACTTGGCAAGCCAACGGCGCCTAATTGGTCGTGAGTGACTCCTTCTATCAAGGAAACAATCGATCTTCTCCGGCAGCTTCCGTGATTAAGCTTTCCCTTGGAAATGCTGCGCAAGAGGACCCGGAAAGGGTGATCAGGAAGCGGCAAATTATAGCAGGAAACCAGTAAGAAAAAGTTCGACGAAGATTGGAATCCGAAGGAGATCCGTTTAAACGAATAATGGAACATTTTCTCTAGAGTCCTACTCGCCGATCCGCAACTCTTGCTTTCTCGATCGAGAGCGGAGCCCTTTGCAGATCCCGAGCACAAACTTTTTAAAGTTCACCTTCGTAATTGATTAAATCCGTTCCGTGTCTAAGAATCAAAGAGGCCACCGAAGCACTGTAACCCTGTTACTCGATCGCCTCTGGAGGTGGCACGGCCGCGGATCAAAGCGTTTCGCAAGCGTACCGTGCATCCCGGTTGTGCCCAAGGATGCCAGGATCTGTCAAAGAGATGATCGTCAGGATGCACTTTCACTCGGAGCGATTACGGCGATTCCCTCGGCAAAACGGCGCGATGTTTCGCAGTTTAGATCGCGCGGGAATTGTGCCGCGGTCTAATCGTAAAATTAGCATAACTCCGCGGCACTCGGTTCCATCGGTGCTTCGGTCGCAAGACGATGAAGCAAGCTGGAGCAAGTTAGAGCGAGCTGGAGCGAGCTGAGGCGTAACCAAGCGAACTAGCATAAACGCGCCGGCCTTAATAGACACGCGGCTTCGCGACGACGCCCTGATATAATTATCCTGGGCCCGAGGGACGCTTTCAGCCGGCGGTCTCCAGCGATTTCGAGACAATACGGTCCATGCAACCTCCTTGCAGACAGACGCAGAGTCTCCTCCGACCGAGATTTCTGATTATTAGCGATTATAAAGCGATTTGATGCACAATCCCATCGCCAATTATACGCCCGCAGATCTCACGACGATCTCGCGTGCTGCCAGCCAATCCGAGACGCCTAATTGTCGGCCGCAGATGTGCCTACCTACCGGCACGAACAGTTTCGCGGTAATTGGAATTTTTCTTCGGAGACCACTAGATCGAATGCCGCCTAATAACCTTTAATCTCATTACTGGTTTTTTGTCGCGTCGAGTAATTTCATTCGCGGAATCGCATCTGTAGGTGCGAGCGACGATCCTCGTTCTTTCTTATCGACTCCGGGTATTTACAATCAATTGGAGGCAATCATAAGTAATGTTAACATTCTATCGAGACGTGTAACTCAATTGGCAGGATACAGGGAAGCTGGAACTGTATCCATGTGGTCGTCGCTGGATAGTAGAAAACTTGTTTAGCGAGTATGGGAGTGCGTACTTTTAATCCGCAGGTGAGTCTATTTGCATACGTTAGAAGATAGTGAAATACCGTGATTTAAGATTAGGAACTTCGTATCACTTTTCCCGAGTTATGAACCTCTTGAATTATTGGTGATCTTCTGGACAGGTTTTGAAGTCAATGATCTAACAGGGGCGTGAACATCCTGCACTATTTGACCCTTTTTCCCCGAAGGCAAATGTTGGAATCGCTTCAAGAAAAGAGACTCTTTTATTTTCGGAACACTATCTTTCTGTTCCTGCTTGAAGTGCTCTATGCTTCACGACTCTCGCTCGAAGCCATACTAGCAATTGAAGCTCGCGTGTGGTCCGATGAGACATAAACGATCCAGTAATAAAATGCAACCTCCTTACGGCAACGCGCATTCGTGGAATAAAAATTAAGGAAATCGGGTCGAAGAATTCGTACGATTCTTCTATCCACGCCGCAGTATCTCGCTCGGCGGACATTTTATTAAACTGAATCCTCTTTCGCATAGTTGTCAAGGATTCCAAGATCCGCTGCGGAATCGCGAGCATCCTTACGGATTTTTTCGCGTGTCTAGCCGGGTGGTTGGGATTCATTGCGCCGGCGAAGTATTTTGTTACATTCCGAAGCGTTCCGGTGGTGTATGACCGGGTTGGTTCTGGTATGACCAGGTCTTGATGGCCGTGCATCGATCATAGGCGTGCACAGACTCTGGAAAACCGAGCACGATCCATGGTTTATTCCGGTTTAGCCGGGGTTCTGCTCGCCGTATAACTCGCGGCCCTCGTTCAGAATTCGTTCGCATGGCTTACGAGCGTTAAGCGCAAATTAAGCCGAGTGACGCGATAAATTTCATTAGCAGGGACCGTTCTGTGACGCGGTAACTAGAGCTGAATGTGGCCGAACCGTTGGAAAATATGGCGGCTCCTCAAAGGACCGCTTATTTGCTCTTATGACGCGTAAAATAACGCCCCGATACGGTGATTCCGACCACGAAATCATGGGCATCACTCCCCCCGCGCACTCGACCCGAGAACCCATGGACACGTTTTTAGCAGCCGTTTCTTCATGGTCCTCCAACGGATGATTACCTTCATTCGTTAAACCGCGCAATAACTCGGAACCGGTAACCGAATACCTGAGCGTGACTCCGCCATGCGAGCAAATTTATTCTGTCGTTCCGAAGGACGCGTTACCGTACCCCTATCATGCCAATGTTCTTTACTTCGCAGGGTTTCGGCCCGTTGCTGCGATAATAGGAAAGCGTGCCGGCTTTTACTTTCTCATACGATGCAAATTATATCATTCGATCTTCTACTACACTTAATTATCGGTACAAGTCACAACCTCTTCCCGTATCATTAACTACACGACTGCAACTAGCTTCTTCATCCTCAATACTTTTACTGGAGAGAAGAGAACATTTATGTTTATTGTGTGTCCACTATTTTAACCCTTTACAGTCGGAGCTATTTGAACTTGAAAATTGTGACCTTATATGATTTTTTCCATTTTATGTACAGTGACTCCCATTAATATTCGGACGCTCTAAAAAATACGATAACTGGTTAAACATTGAACTACACGACTTGAATTTTTTGGGAAAGCTAGAGCAAATAGTTTGCTACAGAATGTGGAAAAACATTTTTTTAAAAATTGCAATTGATCGGCGTTGTAGAAAAAATACTCGACGAAATTTTCAGAATATGTTTAATTGACACAGATCTACAAAACGTATTTTTTAAATTTTCAATATAGGCCCACATAAAAAAGTTGTAAACTGCAACTTTTAGTATTTTTTCTACAACTCCGATCAATTGCAATTTTTGAAAAAATGTTTTTCCACATTCTGTAGCAAACTATTTGCTCTAGCTTCCCAACAAAAATTCAAGTCGTATAGTTCAATGTTAAACCAGTTATCGTTTTTTTTTATAGCGTCCGAATATTAATGGGAGTCACTGTATGTGAAATTGGTATTACACCTCATCCAATACGTAAATGTGTAGTCAATTACTACGAGTAATTGATTGGATACCAACATACAGTGCTGTTCATTTGAGTACTTAACTTCGAATAAACCAAATATGCAACTCCATAGTATGAAATTGCACCCCCTATCATAACCAAGTGATGAATGACGTCACATCGAGAAAGAATTCGATTCTCTTTCCGTAAATAACGATAGTAGTAGGATGTTCAAAAACCACCGGTTCTCTCACAATTCGAGGCACTATCGAGCCAGTTAGAACGATATGGATATAATCTACATGCGATACCAGTGAGGCACAAGCCCGCTCGCGTTCTGACAGTTTTTGCCTCATCGTCGCGTCAATCAGCTGTGCGAATTCGACAACAAGCGGCGAGGCGAACGACCGGCGACGTAAACCTCGTTGCAGCGAAAGTTTGTCGAACTCGACACATTGCTTTGCGGGTCATCGTCTCCTTTTTTTTCTTTAAACTAATCCGTTATCCAAGTCCTTTGTTTCCCTCGCAGCTCCGTTTATTAGGGCATTGCATTATATTCTTCGCAGAGAAACACCAACTAATACATTTTTTTTGCTATAACAATAGTTATTACCAACAACAAATTCTATAAATTTTTACAAGTGGGATAATCGTGGCAGTATCCTACTAACTGTAATAGGTTTCATCTCGATCGGTACATTGCTTGCTGAGAAACACCAACGACTAGTTTTTTGCTATAACAATAGTTATTAACAATAACAAATTACACAAATTTTGCAAGTGATATCATCGCTGAAATATTTCCTGTTAAATATGAAAGGTTTCATCGCAATCGGTACATTCTTTGCTGAACAAACGCAGAAGTCGGTTAAATATAAATGAAGCATTACGTTTTTTTGTAATAAAAATCGCTAGGAATGAAAAAATGCAAAAATTTTTATAACGGGACCACCCCGGTGACATACTCTACAAGATGCAGAAGGTTTCGTACCGATTGGTCCGTCCATCTCAGCATAATCGGTGAACATACATAGAAAAAAAGGCACATACAGGCCGAATTGAGTAACCTCCTCCTTTTTCGAAGTCGGTTAATAAAAACTGTCACAGATGCGATTTTGAAATGTGATAAAATGATATGTCCTAATATTTATAATGTATTAAAAATATTAGCAAAGTTTCCAGTGACGACGTGCGTCAGTAAAAGATCATTTTCTACATTAAGAATTTTGAAAATATTTAAGCTCCACAATGACACAACCATGACTGAATGGGTTGGCTTTGTTATACGTACACAGAGACATTCATGTAACTATAACGAAGTAACTGAAGAGCTGTGTGAAAAGTAAAGAAAACTAGATTTTATTCTGTAAATAAAATATAATCATTTTAATGGCTTTTATTTAATGCGTTTTAAAAATTATTCTGTGGCTCGGTACAAAATGCTCAATCTCAAGATCAAGGATTCAATGTTAAATATGTGTGGATGTGTGGCTACCGTTGACAAATATTTTTGCTAAATAAAAAAAAAAATTAATAAATCCTGGGTGCGCCACTAGATATAATACTTAACATAGATGTATACTTGTTGCGGATATTTCTTGTCTGATCTATCACAAAGCGATAATTAATCGTGACCAAACAATGTGAGGCTATTCATGTGGAAGCATCCTATATTTACAAGCACAAAGTTTCTTGCAAGTGTACATATCGATGAAAATGTATATCACTTACAAATCCATATTATAAACGAATTTAACCAATAAGCATACATTTTTCCCACAATTACTTTCTGTGATATAAACTTATATATATTTCACCCAAGGTTAATCAAGTGAACAGCACTATATTTAATAACGCAGACAATATTGCGAATAATGGCACAGTAATTTTTAGTGGTAACTCTGTGTCATCCCTCGACAACAAAGGATTAGTATGCTTAACATCATAATTTCAAAGCCAGACCGGTATGTATGTCCATTTTCCAAAACAATTTGTGATTCTTTCAAAACAAAGCATTGTCCGAGACCATTCCGTTTTAATTATTCATAGGAAAGTAAAATAAATAACGTGAATTCCATCAAGCTCAAAATGAAAGACATTGGCATACAATACATATTTATTTCCGAAACGCGACGTCGGAACAGCTTCCTCCGAGCAGTTGTTCTGGTATAGTTACGGCATGGCGCCGCTGCGTATGAACTACATCTGTTCCCTTTTACGTAATATAAAACTGATTGTGGATACGGAACGTTCATTGACCTACTTCCTTGCGTAAATCATTCTCGGCTGTAAGGTTTATTTTTCCACGAGCTTCGAAACTTTTGCCAGATCCGTCCAACAACTAAAATATATTTTCCTCGCTAACAAGAGAACGCTAGGCAAATGGGGACGCCAATTAAACACGTGAATACAATACAACAATATTTTATGAAAAACAGTAATGTTTTACCTTATAACGAAACAGGATAAATGGAAGGCAAAAGTTCCATGTGGTATTGAATTTATTAATTGGGCGGGCCTTCTGATATTACAAGATTCATGTATTTCAGAATTTAAATTAAAATTCGGATTCGTATTTCAATTATGAGAGGGTAGCTGTTCAAGATTGAAAGAGTGTAAACCAGATTTATGTTTCTGACCATCTTCATCCCTTGAGGATGGAAATGAAAGTAGAAAAAGGGGAAGAACAAGATTTTCTGTTTTGGCCTTGTGCCATTATAGTCTGGATATCCATTTCTCATCACTTCCACCCCTTAAAGATTGATAATCTGGTCAAGAGAATCAAAAGTGGATAGAATAAGAGGAAGAAGATTTTCGTTTCCTTTGTCTCACTTGTCCGCAACTGGGAGTATCTCAACTCTGAAAACATTGATCAGAGAGCCAAGAGTGTGTAGATCGAGGCGTGGAGTGTTCAGAGGAGGATTTTCAGTGTTTTCACGATGTCGTCGGTCGATCGGCTTCGCGCTATTATAATCTGGACCTGTATTTCTGACTGACTTCCAGAGAGTCGGACCCCCTTGCAGAATTGAGTTGAGGGCATGAATAATTCATCCGCGGGATGGCCGGTAGGTGGGGTTACAAGAAGGACTCCGTTTAATGCGATACACTGGTTAAGGCGCGGCGGTTTACAGAATAAAATTTCTGATTGACCGGTGGCAGGGTGGTGACGGTAGTTAGTTGACGAGAGAAAGACAGAGAGAGCGAGAGAGAGAGAGAGAGAGAGAGAGTGGGGGGCAGACTGGGACAAGAAAGCGTCGAGTCATATACACGAGGCCCGACTTCGTACCCGCCTTCATCCCCTATTTCCGTCGTCCGGGGCACTTCTACGGATTCGGCGGATTTAATCGAGCATTAATGACGAATCGGTTAGATGAAATCTTAACGGCCATGGCTCGATTACTCGGGGTGGAGGCCGGTGATTAAGGCGTGTATTAAATGTTCCGGGCGAGCGAAGCGACGCCTGTTATTAAATGCGCCGGCTCGTTTAGCAGATATGCAAATCAAGGTGTCATTAGGGTATGGAAATCGTTTAAGTGTCGCCCGGTATTAGGACTTTCGACTGGTAGTTGTTACGGCGCGACTGGAACCCACCTGGGCCATACAGATCAATTTTAAGTTAATTCCATCGAACAAGAATGGCCGTCCCCTCGTGGTCATTCGGGGAGAGAGACGCTGGATTGAAATCACCGATCATTGCTCTAATCATCAGTCAGTCAAGATTTCGATCCGGCGAAAAATCTAGTATGTCCGAGCAAAATTGCCCGGCCACACGTCGCGTAGCCGCGGCTGCGTTACATTGAAATCAACTCGGGTTTCACAGTCTGCGTTCTGACCGACGAGAATTCATTATAAACTGGTTTAACTGCACCCTTAAATGCGCGATTTCTCCGATTACAAAATATTGTGATCAATGCGCGTATCTTGGGCGATATAAAGAGTTCATATCCGTTTCCCAGAAAAATTCTAAGGAATCTGTGGCAGCGGCGGCTGAAATGGAATAATGGGGAGGGATAGGACCTGCTAGAAGGTTCGTCAGTCAGATTATGTAGAACTAGTAGGCACTGTCGTAGGTGCTGGGATATCGGAAGGCGGCAGCCGGCGGTGTACCTAAGAGCCCGTTCAGACACGGCGGAAACCGCGCGTTTTCGACCGCATGATTTGAACCGCGCGGACCTTATTTACCTTAGCGGTTATGTATTCGTTCACACGTGTCCTCGCGGTTGAAGAATCGGAAACAAAAATCGTACGGTGGAAAACGCGCGGTTTCCGTCGTGTCTGAACGGGATCGGTAACGGATCAGATAGTAGCGGGATGGTGTCATCCAATTATCCATCTATTGTCGAGAGTAGCAGGTGGCCGCTACAAATCCAATTGTGATTCTAAAATTCAATAATACATGAATAGGTGTATTGGAGTGACATAGAGTCAAGTACTTCATACGTTTGTTTCGCGTATGAATTGCGCTGTCTCTGATGCGTGCGCATCAGAAGCGGGCCGCTCCGGCGCGCTGTTCGATAGTGTTTTTTCTTATGCAATTCTATTCTGTTTTTTTTCCTTCCGTTGGCTCACTCGCCTCTTGTCCGTGCTGTGTACAACACAGCTCTTATTAAAATTACTCATTTTAACGTGTGTCCTTTTACGTAGTAACTCAGTCCTCAACAAGATACATTAAACTTTGCTGGTATAAAATTTTTGTCTTTGATAAAACTTTAATTCGGTAAAATAACTACGAGGACAAAAGGTAAATAGACGTCAATCGAGCCTATTGTTCAACGACTTTTCTCGTTCATCGATCCTAGTAACCTGATACACTTTATAGAAGCTGGGGTCGAATGAAAAATTGTTTACCCTACAAAGAACTGTATCACACTATAAAGGAGATCATAATCGTGGACGTTTTTAAACGTATTATGTACCGTGCCAGACTCTGATAGATTGAAGGTCCTAACAACATCTGGCGTCTGCTTGTCAATCAAAATGAGTGACTGTAGTGGATCGATATCCTCGAAACGAGTGGACGAATCGCGGCTGGCGTTAATAGTAATTTCCTAGGACCGAGGAAACCCTTTCGTGGTCAGGCACCAAGTAAACAGGGTGTAAACGAACAATCGGGGAGCCTTCGATAACATCAGGCCATTTACGGTTTCTCGTTCCTCTTCTATCCGTTACGGTAGACCTGAAAGGATACACAGGAAGGAGCTGTCGTCCGCGGACTAGGCTTTTACTAGAAAATGCACGGTTCTTTGCGCATCAAGGCGGCGGCACCGTGGAAAGACAGAAGGGAAAGAGAGAAAGAAAGCGACAGAGAGAGAGAGAGAGATCGGGCTGTGGGAACAGGGTAACCGAATACACAAACGGAAACCCCCGATGCGAGAGAAGGCGAAAGCACTTCTTCGCCCTTCCTCTCCACCGACACGAACAGAGGTGATAGCTCGTGTCAGCCCGCTTTATCTGACCGTGACTATCTGCCATTATTTCTTTTCACGCTGCCTCGCCGCACCGGTGTCCGATCCGTGAAACGGTTCCGATCGATCGGTCAACCGTAACTTTTGATCCATCTCGCTTCTTCGCTACTTCCATTGACTTTCGCGGGATCCTCCGATTGACAGCGACTCAGCTTGATCTTTCGGAATGCTTTTCCTCGATACACACAGAGCCAGGCAACATCTTTCGTCTTATATTGTAGAAAGCGACTTTCACCGTGTTTAATTGAATTCCGAGCGGACTCGATTCTCCTCTTCTTTCGTCTCCCCGCGTTTGAATTAATTTGAATTTGAGCACACGCTTCTTGTTTCCCCGCGAACTTTCGTTTGCGAGTTCACTGCCTCGAGAAGGTTTCTTTCGATTAGGAGAAGGGGGTTTACCCGGTTCCTTTCTGAATCGAAAATGGCCTGGTTCCGACATGACGGGGATTCCGTGAAAAAACAATCTTGGATCTCGCTTAATGAGAAGCGGGGCGCACTGGTTTTCGATTTATTGTTGGAACAGTCGAACTAAGAACTAATGGCGTGCTCGCGCATGATATCTGCAGCCAGTGATCAATTAATTATCGGCCGCGGTCCGCGGGGTGGAGTCAAAGTATTGTCGGATCACAAAAGAGACACGACTTTAATCTCGCGTCTCACCGCACGATGCCTGAGCCATGACTGGCGGAACGAGGGAGGCAGTCATTATCAGATGACACCCATTATTTCATTCGTCTGTCCGTCTCGTGCGTCGGGCTTCGTTCGATTTAATTACACATTCAATTTGGCCCGACCTTATCGTAATCGCCCACCGATTCGCCTAATAACGTGGCCCGTTAATGACTTCTAACTCTTTGAAACGCGTAGGGGATCGCCCACGCGAAACACCAAAACAGGTGCAAATATATCGTGCCCTCCGCAACGATCCCTTTCAGTCGTCGAATAAGGTTGAACATTAATTATAGCCGGATGGAATAGTATTATCGTTTCCTCCATCAATCTCCATTGTCAGCGAACCGACAATGCTGTACCCACTGTGAAATCTTTGTTACGGGATAATTAGCTGCATACTCAAGGCCATCGAGGTTTCTCCCATCTCAGGCCTATGTCCACCGTACAGAATATTCGATGGGTTCTGCTAATATAATCATACGCAGCCCTGTTGACTATTTATGCAATTTTAAAACGGCCAAATCAAATTACTTTTCCCATCACTTCGGGTTTACCAAACAATTAATTTGTAAACTCAAAACCTCTTAAGTCAACTCGTTTTTAGCTGAACAAATTCATAGAAAATAGTATAATAAAAGTATTCGTTTACAATTCTTGTTTTAATTATTTACCTCCAATCCCATGATGTGTAAGCCAATTAAATTTACTCCTTCACAGCACACAAGCATGCAACAATTTTAGAAAATACTTCAAATAAAAATCTAGTTACATTGACATCAGTTCGCATCGTACAGGTAAATACGTAATATTAAAAACAAAAATTAGAATCGTCCCAACTCTATTGTATGAATAAATAATTTTTGGCCATTTTGAATAACTCGACGAATGTAGAACTCCGTTATCCTGTGAACATTTCAATGCAGAACAGTTTAACGAAGTCCACTTTTCTTAACACCGCAAGCTTCTTAATTCTAGCAGAATCTTCCCCATTTTCTACGGGAAAGTGTCTTTCCACTCTAAAACCGTCGTCGTTTCTTCAAATAACGCACGAGTCGTTTCACCGAGGAAAGAGACGCCGCCATTCCCGGTAATATCCATATTCTTGCCATAAAGGGACCCCAGCTACAATCCTGCAACTCTATTATACCTGCGTTAAATCCGTTTTAACTATCACGACGATTATTACCAGACGGTTGGCCGATAACAGGGTCCCAAACCAGTGGCATGTCACAATGGCCGCAATGAACGGCACACCTATGAAGACGTTTTCGTTAGCCCGGTTGGCTAAACGGTGTCGCGAAATGAGCCTCAATTACCGCGATTATCCGCGACGAACAAAACATACACTGGGCGAGATCGTTAATCGTGACAACATCCAGTCACCGTGTCCTAACGTTCCTTCTTCCTCCTTTTTCTTCTTTTTTCTCCGTCGTCTTTGAGTTTCGTATGCGAAAGACACACGACCCGCGCAGAAGAAAGCAAGCCGCGAAAGGGAGAGAAAGAGGCTGGCCTCCACAAAGGAACCTTTGCGAGCACTCCAGGCTACGGTCGTGCGAGAAACCGAGCACGGAGAATAGAATCCTCGCGAAGAAAGCGCAATCGAGCTACTTCCCACATTTACAATTACATTTTCCTTTCGAAAATTTCAAGCGACCTGAAATCTCCCTCGACCGCCTCCCCTGCATCCTTGCCTTTTCTGGTGTCTGCGTGACATAACACCATTACCTTTAATCATTTTTTAGAGCGCAAGAATGGTTCGGATCGAAAGCGACCCGATATGTATGCAGATGCAGGGTCAAAAGCGGGGGCAGAAACTCGCTAAAAGCCAGGAATTATCGGTCGATGAAAGGGCAAGAAAAAGTCCGATATCGAATCTCGAACGCGCTAATGCGACAGGTTGATTTTTCCTGGCCGCGGTTCGGATTTTTGACTAGCCTGTGCACCGATTAACCCAGTTCCGTGGCGTGCGTGTGTCACACGCCAGCGTGTTGCGATATCGACGCCATGGTCCTTTCTGGTACGCTGATCCCGTGCGACTAATACCGCCGCGGGCTTTAATGTTTAATCAAAACAAATTAGTCGTCCGAGGTAGCCTGGCGTGTGCACTGATTCATTGTGCACTTTTGTCGCTAGCCCGGGAATCCAGTTGGCCGCGAACGAGCGCGCACGCTTTAACGAGCCAGAACTGTCGGTTTAGATGTTTAGGGGGAACCGCGGCAAGCCGGAAATCGGACGTGACAAGTGGCGACATGATGCCGGCATTTTAGATATTAATGCTAATAAATCTGGCAGTACGCCTACGCGGCGAAACTGGTAACTATCCGCCCGGCTCCTCTTCCTCGCTACCAACGGAAAAGATGAATAATAGAATACGCTGCAACCAGGCTTTCGACTGACGTAATCTGGCTACCGATCTAATCGAGCATCGAGTTTCTCCTGATTGACAATAACAATTGTTTGGAAACGATGTTCATTAACCGTTTTCAGCCCTGTGTCGAGCTAGACACGACAGTGATTTTTGCAATCATTTATTTCACTGGTTTACTGCACCATAAATTAACATAGTCGTTACATTATCTTCGACATACCAACATTGTTGAACAAAGAAATATATTTTATAGCAATTTTTTAATGAAAACCGTATTCCATGGTTCTCTTAGTTAAATTTTTCCCGTTCGGATATTGTTACTATTAATAAATGTAGAGCAGACCACTACCACCTAGCTGCTTCTCTGGCTCGTATTGGCTTTATCGATGATCCAGAATGTAGTTGTGGAGAGGGAGAAGAGACTTTGAACCACGTATTTGTAAGCCGCTGTCGCAATTGGCGACAAGTTTCACGCGTGCTACAACTAGATGGGACAACTATCGCGAGAGCGCTTCACGCGATCGCGGAACGCCGGTAGCACGACAGTCGCAATTAGGCAATCGAGCCAAGAAGTTGTGACCGAGAATCAGTCTGTGTGACGAAAACTAAAAACTTTATTGTTCAACCATTGTTCAAACATAATTGTCTGTGTAAATTGTAATCGTTTATACACGTACACGAAATATACATTTACTCACTTGAAACTGAAAACCACAGTATTATGGCAATGTAATTTGTACAATCAGGAAAGAACAAAATTTATTGTTAAGATCCCAAACCCTATATCAGGGCTTGTCGCTGTATGCTTTCATTTCTTAAAAGCTGTGGCCTTAAGGTTTAAGCGGTTCATCTCTTATGTACTATTGTTTTCATGTTTTATCATATCACTATGTATATTCAGTTTCATTTTCTGCAACAATGTACTATGTTTCCTTTATTATGTTGAAATAAATCTCATATGAGATTTTCTAATAAAAAAAAATATATATTTTATCCTGACGGCTCGGAAAATTTTCATTTTGCATGAAACATCCGCTGTCTACCTATGAACTTTAAAATGGTCTACCGATTAACTGCACTTTCAATGACATTAATCCTACACGTCTAACATTGCTGGTTTAATAGTCTAATTTAATTTTCGCGCAACAAAGGCATTAAAGAAACGGCGTAACATGCATTCATCAATAATAAGCACACGTTCCTCGAGCAGGTCGTATCAGCTGCAGCGACAGATTGGAAGATTAATCACCGTGGAAATTTCTTTCGTAACAATACCCGATAGTGTTCCCGTAGCATTTCGCCATTGATTCGGTATTCAATGTTCACCTAATTTTCCTTTCAACGCGGACTGTGTATATCGCTGCTTCGCGCGGATCAACACGACTGTCAGAACAATGGCAAGATAGTCCACCGGTTAATTACAACAAGCGAAACGTAACACCGGGCACACCGGTTTTTCGATTCAGATAGAACCAACGTAATTTATTGACGCCCCGACAGATTTAATCGGGGGACCGAATTAAATTCGCGACGTTGTTAATTAAATTACTGCCGCTGGGTTGAACGTTTCAAACGGTTAATCAATGTCCCTGCGGGACAAGAAAACTGCGATGGTTCCAATAGTTTAGAATCTTTCTGATATTATACCGGATATAATTTTCGTTTCGCCGTCGACCCCATCGTACAAATTAATTTAGTAAAATGAAATTCGATGCTCAACATTTCCCGTACTGTCTAAAAGATATTCTAATTAACCTAGTAATTACCTCGGAGATCCTTGGAAAATATCAGATGGACATTATACTTAATTTTGGAAGATTCTACAGAGACTTTTAGTACAAAGACTTTGTACTAAAAACGATATCCAAGAATTCTAAAAAATGTTTAACAGACATTATCTAATTTTGTTCTACTTTCCACTAAAACATAAACTTGTACACGAAGCATAGCGATGCATGTGACAAGTAATTATAATTGGCACTGATTGTCCAGACGATTATTTATGAAATATTGATGTATGAGGTCGAAAGTTGACCTCGTCAATGCATGTTTGAACGCTGGAGGACAGCTACGATGTGCGTATATCGTTTAGAATAAAATGTAAAAAATATAAAAGACCAAGGAAAAATGTCGATGCACGAGGCACGAGCCACGCCTTCCTCGAGATACGGTATTTAAAGTCGTCGTCCCTCTACCCTAGAAACGGCTTCACATCGGTGGGAAATCTTTCCCGCCCACTAGATTCTCGCTGCACCCGCAATTTTTGATTGGTTCCGATCGCTGATAATCGGTAATTTAAGCTCCCCTTTTCTATCCTGATTGCATGGCGTTACGAATTCCCTTCTATCCGGGGAGCGACTGTATTTCGCGTTATCGCTATCACCGTTTCAATTTTCTTAATTGACTAATATCAATCGGCGATAAAATCAAGCAACATTATCAGAACAATTTTGCCGAATTGTTGTACATCTTGCCAAAATATAGTGAATGGTGTAAACATTGGCAAAACGAGGAATTGTAATACACGAGGTTGAAATTCGAGTATAGTAGTTAAATTAATAGTTTCAGTATAGTAACTATTAATTATCAGGTACATAGCTATTATTCTCTTTTGCATCACGGATTCGTTATACGCATAATTCATGATGTATTGTATTCGAATTCTACGATAACGAGATGAAACGCTTAAGATTCGATTTCGTTTATCGTTTTACCGAATATTGATGCTGAACTTGTAACGTTGAATAATTGCGTGACCTAGTAACAGCGGTGCTATTGCGGGAGGATTAGAATCCATGTTGTTTTCGATTGAACGGGAAATTCGACAGGTGCCGTGGACCTGTGGATGGTTAGGTTAAATAGAACCGCGATACAACGTCGGAAGTTGCAGCTCACAGAATATGCACGTGATAATTCACGAAGGTCGTTAATGCTGCATTGTATTGTGTCATATCGTGTTCCTGCATCCTGCACGAGAGCGCAACGGAATGTCTAATCTACCCTCAACAGCACAATCAAGGCTCGTATGCAATCTTCCTACTGGCAATCGGCCACGTACACGCTTGTTTCTCGGATGACCCATCTATTTAGCGATGTATGCTGCGATTAAAAGAGGTCTCGTTGAAATGGCCACCAAATTCATTCGATCTTACACAGAAAATCCCCACAAAATTAATATTTCGGAAGTGTTCACGTTTGGAACAATATATTTGATTTCAATAGAAACGTTTAATAAACAATTTTGACGAATAACAAAAAAAGGGAAAGGCACGAGTGCTAATAACAGAATTACACGAGAAAGACAAAGAAAGAAAAGAAAATTTGATGCGATTGCGGTTTCACCTGCGAGCGATTGACGAATGTTTTAGAGCGGTTTTCACGAGCTTCCGAAAGCGAGCGAGTATGCGGCTGCTCTAGTTATTGACTGACAAAGCGAAAAGGGTGACTTCCCTTTAAAACGACGAGATCCTTCGAGCTGTGTCAGCCAATAAATCAATCGGCTTGCCGGATGCTCTCTAGTTTGGGCGCTACGATTGTCAGCCGATCACAAGACGGCGCTGCGTGGCCCAGTCAGCTGCGCGCTGCGACAAAAGTCTGATGTAGCTCGGACGCAAGCATTTTTGAATAATCATTAATGTTCTGAACACAGAAGAATGCGGTAATCCCGACTTTTCTACTTTGTCAGATTTGTTACTTTAACATTTAGCTTACAAAATGGGATAAATTCGGATAAATGAACATAGATTTCCAAAATTAGTTAGAATGGCTTCTTTTTTTTTGTTCTTGGAGATAGAAAACTCCAAGAACCAGGGATCTTGGGTGGAAATAAGTATCCCTTTTTTTCTAATTTTCTCTTTTATATATTTTAGCGGACCGAGGACCTGTTCTTCGCATTCACAGGGTCGCCCATATATACCGTTACCACACCTGTTCTTTCCCATTTGGTTAGAATGGCTTCTGGAATGAAATTAAATACATCTTTGAAGATTTGAGCACGTAGACACGATGCAGCACAAATACATTCAAAATTCTTTATATCAAAAAGTACCTCCTCCAATTATTAAGAATGGCTCTTCATTAAAAGTGACTGCTTACTAAAAGCTTTGAATTAAAACGAGAGCAAGGTTACACTTGCTTGTTGCCAATATCAAACCCAATAATTATAGAAACGCTTTCTTAACGAAGATACAACTCGAAGAGCCTCGAGATTCTCATTAGCGTAAGTAGACTCCATAGACCCCTAATTCCGGAAACTTTTATCCCTGCAGGCGAAACTATACAGTGTGTTAGCGGTTCCCAAACCTGTGAAACTCGATTATCCTTTCCCCCGGTCGGGAAAGCCGGGAAATCGTTATCGCGAGTGGATGTTGCGAAATTCCATCGAGCTCATTCATATTGCCCTCGGTACTTTGTTGCGGTCGAGGCCTAGCTCTCGTAGCCGAGCTACAGATAACGCGATCTTCACACGCGCCGAACACCAACAGGATTTCGAACATCCTTGTTTTCCGTAGCAACCGGCTCTCTCGCTCACTCGACTCGGGCGTGCTTCGTTTTCTACGTTTTTGCGCTTCGAGCGGATAAACGCGCGCGTCCGACCAGATCGCGAAGCGCTCCTCCCGCTGGAGAAACTGTTATCGCTATTAAACGGTTTAGCTACGCATTGTCCACGACTTATACGAACGTAGGCGAGTCACGGGGCCCGCTCTTGCTTTCTTACTCTGGTCAATGGAGGTCTAATGACTCTTAAGCACCGTTGATTCATAGACCTACTTTTTCTTGATGGATAGAACCAGTTCGTAAAAACGCTGTGCCACAGAGATGTTCAAGGAAATCGAATTGAACGTATTCTAATTATGCCTGACGCGATCACCTGTTGGAAGACTACTCGGCGCGATGCTGCGTTGCGTTCGACTAATCGTTGCTTAATTCAAGACAGCCGCAACAATGATGAATGGACCCAATACCGCGAGTCCTCGAAAGATATTTTCACAGAAATTTTATGGTCACGAACCTCTGACCAAACACAGGTCACCGAAGACAGTCGGTTACCCAATATTGGTTGTCTCCGTGTCAATAGAAGAATGCGAGACAGTGTTTGATCAGCCGCAAAAGGAAACACGGGCCGGACTAATATTGAATTCAACAATTCCGAAAGCCTTACGCAAGTCCAAGCTGGAACCGAGCATAAGAAACTTTTGGAGCATCGCTGTTTTTCGGAGGATCGATGTTGTCTTCCTCGCGTGGAATCGGGTTTACACGTATCTTCAAATGTTCTGTAATTCACGGAAAAGAGAGAGAAGAGAGAGGTGAAGGGAAGACAAAACATCCATGGCGACGGTGAAACATTCCATCGTCCTTGAATTGTAGCAAAAGAGGATTAACACGAACTTTCCGGTAACCAGGATTTTTGTAAGCATCCATTACAGCGATAAATTACTTTTTACCTCGCGCGATGTATTTCTACGGCGCACTGTGATTTGTGAGCTAGATAACAGTACAGCAGTTAAAAAAGAATTACGGCGCCCTTATCCATCTACGCGACCCGGGCTCGTAAATTAAAAATCACCATTCGTCTAGCTCTCAAACTCGAAGGAACTCGCTGTGTACAGTTTTCCTTTGTCAGCATCGCGTGACTCGGAACACAGCGAAACGTTGTGGAGGAATATGCAACCGTTCGGCATTCGTTCACGAGGGTTAACCCCTATGCGTTGCTCTTGTCGATTTAAGACATTTTCGCTGCTGCTGAATTATATTTCAATCACGCATGACCTTACATCAGTTTCCATATTCTAAAAAGGAGTTTACGGAATGAAATTTCTGTTTAACACGAAGGAACAAATGAAGTTGGCGGAACAAGGGAAGTACATGGTTGAGCGTAGTTACAGATCCAGCTGGTTCGAAACGTTTTGCTGCGGTAATAAGAGAACCTCGGAGAGGTCTATTTGCAAGGTAGCAATTAGTTTTTCAATTTCCGTGCGAAAAGCGTTCGGTCGTTGCGTGCGTTCCGATACTTTCTCGAAGACGGTCGGAGGTGCAGCGCGTAATCGCAGGAGAACCGTTCGAGAGATCGCAGCCCCGAGGTCGTTCGCGGCGAGACCTCCATTATTCTCGAACTCGAGCGGAATAAGAACCGGGTGAGCTCGAATGTTAAGCCACTCCCACGAGTGCAAATGCCCGAGAATGCGGAACAATGATTGACGGAAACTCGGCCGACATTCGTTGCCCGATAAGGGAACAAACAAATCCTTTAAAAACGAACATTTTTCCCCGCGCGTGCGAGAAGGTATCGTTGTTTCCCTTCGCGCTGATCGATTCGCCTGTTCCAGATCATCGCGAGAGAGCGCGCACCGTCTTTCTTTGAAAGGATCTCCGGGCGAGAACCACCTAGTCATGCGAGGTGAAATCGGTCGTTTGCACGCGGCGATCGAACCGATCGATCGATCGTTTGCATTCGGCCCTCGGCAGATCGATCGATCAAACGATCGGACCTGATCACCGGCTACGATAGAGAGGGAACAAACTTTATCAACGATGTTTAAGCCCAAGTTGCCGATTGTTCTTGGATCCTCTGTTTGCCGGGACAAATCGCTCCAGGATCCTTTTGTTTTCCGAGAGAGTAAGGGCCTGGCGCACGTTCCAGGGGATTAGGTTTCTGCTGACTTCTACTCGGTAGATTGTAAGTGCAATACTAATACGACGGTTCTGTGAGATGGATAAGTCCGTTGTCGGGAACTGACCTAGACGCGTTTTAATTTATTTGCCTGATACAGGAATAAGAAAGCTACCGAAGAATACAAGATTGTACTTGGCAGTCGTTTGATTCAGTGGAAAGTAGTAACATAAATCGATAATGTGTTCTACGGAAGACCGAATAGGATAAGAAGTACTAATCTCAGGGCAGAATACGGAATAATCAGGTATCGGTTACACGGCGAAGCAAAGAGTGGCGCGAGTAATTTCCATCATCGGATCGGGACCGGGGCTCGTGTTTCACCGTTATTCTTTAGATCACGGTTTCCAACGAGGAATATCCCTAACGCTTCGGATTCAAAGAGCCACGCAAATTACATGGTACATTCTTCGCCCGCTAAAGATAACGAGGACAAACTCGTCGACGAGATGGAGGGTGAGACCCGAACCAGTGGGAATCCGGTGAAAAAAGGTTGTCGGCTTCTCCCCGGCGGGGCCTGGGCTGTTTCAACGCGGCCACATAATTCGAAAGATGCGAAATGTGCCAGGAGGTGTGTTCGTTTCAGGAATCTATTACCCTCCTCGGTTTTCCTGTGTGAAAACCCTGAGTGGCGAAACTCGCGTCACCGCTTTCGCCTTGTTTCTACGATTCGACGTCGACGACGGGAATCCGGGTGGCATCTACTATTCGATGCGGTTTTTTCTAGTTCCAGGTGAGAATCGTGGCTGGTTTTCCTTCGCGAAACCGTTTCGAACTCGAATTATGAGTAATTTGTGACGCAATTCGTCAGAATGGTTTATACGAATTAATTCGCGCGCGATTAATGGAGCGCGTTTGAATCGCGAAACTGGAGCGGGATAAGGGGAGCGTAATTGCGGTGAAACGCGATGGATATGAATAGAATGTTATTATGTGAAATAATGCTCGGCGGAATTGACGAAACGTAATAGTCGTACGCGAAGCGGAATTGGTAAGTCGATACATCAAAAACACTCCTGGAGTTCTTTCGTTCTGGTCCGCTTCTCTTGGTCAGAGTAAATATGAAGATTTAATTTTGGTTTCAATTCTTCTGGGTGTGCAATCAAATATTTTGATAGATGTTTTAGTTGAGTCGTCGCCACCGATTACTACGATTTTGTGAACACGTTCGCTACCACCGTCACACACATGTCATTCGTTTCATGTACAACGTTATTTGAAGATGGTGGTAGGAAACATGTTAATCAATTTGTACAATCTAGATATATCCAGCACGATTTAAAAATGTAAATTCTTTGGCTGCCACTTTAGCGGTTTCATAGTGGTAATAGCACAAAACGACTAATCCACAATTGACGTAAGCATGCTCGTCCATATCACCGGAATGTAACGAACACATGATTGTTTCCCACCAGGCTAGATAGTAATCGAGTAGGGGTTGTTTACGGTGAGCCCGGTCCAGGCACTTAATATTATGTACTCGGTTTTCAATTAAGCGAACCGTTCTATTGATACCGATGGTAATTCATATTATCGATGACTGGAGGAATTGTCGATGATTATCGATTAATTTATGGCAAGTCCTGGGCCCTATTTTGCCTAGAACACGAAGAAGCCACGACGCGCCGCGGTGCGCCGCGGATTATGTATACGGAAATCCAACGGGCGCAGAAGTATTCAACGAACGGCTCGTAGATCTTATCGTGTTGTTGAGATATTGCTGCGACTGAATTATTGCTGTGAAAAAATTTGTTTAAACGGTAGATTCGCGCCGATCGATATGCCCATTTGTTAGTCGCGTCGACACCTCCCTCTCGCCTCTCTCGATAACCCCTCGATGGCACGGAGAATAAGCTGTACCGGGGGACAGACGTTGCCGCACGGTGAGCTTATTACATGCAAATTACTGGCATATTGCGCGTCTATAGTCTGTCGTAATTGTGACATAATGCATGGCCCGCGTTTGCGAGCGCCAAACGTCCCGTGAACCGAGAGACTTCCGTCTTCTTCAACCGTGTTGCGGAAATTTCTATCGTAAACGACTAGAAAGACGCTTAACGTTCGTTCGAACCTGTGCGCTGTATACGTTCACATTGAGATAAATGTCGATTTTAATTTGTCGACAAAAGCTGCACAGATCATGGCTGAATCAGTGAACACTCAATGGACAAGAAATTACGCACCTCCTGATGCCATCGCCAGCATCGACGTGTGAAAGGCTAGTAATACTGTAGAAAGTTATGTTACACTGTAGAAATCCCAATCAACAGTATGACGGAAAAGAGTCTGTACTATCGAAGGATGCATCGGATCTCTACACTACCGTGCAACCGTTCGAAACAGTCAGAGTGCGCATTCCAACTGAAACAGTCAGGCCCCAGCCTCTCTCACCAACCGGAGACGGAGGAATTCCGGCTGATCTTTCGTTCTTATTACAACAGGGTGTTGCTCACGGACTTCCTCGTTGAATGAACAACGTTGATGGGTTGCGTTTAGCAACTAAATCGAGCCGCGGTCTGCGTGTGCGGCTCGCGAGCGGCGGCAGAGCGTTGCGGGGCGCGTTTAAGAGAGCGCGGCATCATCAAACATCTCACCGCTAGGCGAAGCGATGATGGATAACCCGTGATGAAATCATTCATGCATCAGCATTCTACCCGCTGCGCGCAAGAGAGGGAGAGAAGAAAAGGGCGAGAGAAAAAGAGAGATGGGGAACGATGTGGATCCCGTTTCGACTCCAATACATGGTAGCCAGTGCATGCTCATTTACCTCGTACCGTTAGCCTTTAATTACTCATTGATTTATTATTGACGATGGTGTTGGGTGCAGTACCTTTTGCACCTATCTTTTCACGTTCGTCACAGAACTGCTGCGACATCACAAAAAGAAAAAAACATACCGCTGCTCTCGCCGATATATAGACGGCTTTCTCTCATGGATTCGATCCGAGATGACGGACGCGCTAATGCGAGTGTCGCGTCTGCATCTCAAAACCTCGGTTGCAATTAACCGCACTCGCTATAAATCCGTGGAGCCCGCGAGGCATTCTCACTGAAGGATTTCTTTCGCTATGGCCGCGACTGTGATTGACTCTGCGACGCCGATGTCAAGGGTGTAATATGGTCGACCTGCTGCATCGGATGGGGAACTACGGTGATGTAACTGGCATTACGAAGCACTTCGGACCTGGCTATAGAAATTGTGTTCGCCGTGGACACGGGTAATTGTGCTATTCGATTCTCTTTGGGAGATGCATGTAGCAGAGATTGAAAGGACATTGTAACTGCTGAAGACTCGACCGTGATCGAAGATATTCTCGTGCACTTTACTGACGCATTTGCATACGAATACGATCTGTTATTAGAATATAACTTTACTTACATTCGGGCGTAAACGCACTGCTGTATTTTATCAATTTCGAATTACTACGCGTTTGTTTGCATTCATAGGAATTCGCAGTCTAATAGTCACACTTTCAATTGACTGCAGCGTTGGTGTACGAATTTCACCAAGAGTACAACAGTGCACAGGTGTATCGGTTCACGATTAAAGTAGTTGTCGCTGTCGAGGGACCAATTAAAAAATCCCCAACCGTGGGACACATACCCCAAAATGACGGAATAATTGTCGGTAAATAATGTGTTAAATTGAATCTTCTCGCACATCTGCCGCAGAAAGTGAAGCTTAAGGCGACGAGCCGTAATCGGTGGCCGATCGCGTCTTATTCCGATCTCGAAACGCCGATCGAATTTAATCCGCCGGTCGCGTCGGCGCGAGTCTATCAGCCATATTCGAGAGTGCCGTGACCGTGGCGTCGAACAAATCCAGTTACCAGCATCTATCATCGTTACAGAAATAAACGGCGGTGACCAGAAACACAGGGTCTCTCGTTAAACCGTGAAACGCGCGGAAAATCGAGGCAGACGTTCGCGTAATTGATGGATAGCTGGTCGTCGTAGTCGCAAGGACACCGATCGGCCGTGTCGCTGGCTGACAGCGCTCGTTTCCTGACGCCGTGTCGTATCTAATAGGTTTTCGTGTTTAAGCTGAAAACAGGATGACAGTGTTTATACGGGGCGCGTCTAGCCGCGCGGATGCGCTTCTCCGTTGTGTTGTCGATCCTCTTCGATCCGCTTCTCGCCGTTGTTTCTCGCGCACACTTTCACTCGCGCGAGAGGACGCGAGCGAGTACGAAGCGGAGTTTCCTCTTTTACTGCTCTCGCTTCGGGAACGCGGTGCTCGCGCGACGCGTTATTAGGAATCGTTATCGAAGACAAGTTTTCAACGGCGCGGCTAACCGATATTGACTTTTTGCTGGCGCGAAGGCATGCATACAAATTACAGCCATTACAGGCTCATAGGAGCGTTCACTTTCCAGCGACACGTAATAAATTGTCTTCTCTTCGAGAAAACACGCGACGGAAATGTTGGCCTGCTATCGGGCCTCGGACCTGATTTTATATTTCCCCGATCAACCACACCGGGGACTCGAAATCGTTCGGACCACTTATCGGGCGGCGTAGAATGACAGCCCCGAGGGACACCAACCGGATCCTATGAACTATCAGCGCGAGGAGAACCCAGTATGGTCCCCTACGTTCTTATTTCTCTGCAGATTATGTAGTCCCTCGCGACTCTAAATGAGTCCATGCTCATCTGCGCTGTTCTTCTCCTATTTAGATTGTGGCGATTTTTATCGAGAATTATTTAAGCAAGTTACTGCATACTTGTTGTCGAATGCTCTAGACGACAGTCACTTTGGAGCAGAAAATATTTTTATATTATAACCGTGTACCCCTATTACCAGACATAATATTTTAGTTTTCTGTTTATTGAAGTGAAACTTCTTTTGGCAGGTTAGCCGAGCTTATCTTAAATAAAAAAAATAAAACTTCTTGCAGTCTAGTAATGTGTAGAAGTAAATTAAGATTGGAAATGGTAAATAATCCTAATGAAGCGTCAACAAGATCAGGAACAACTCTCGATGCGGTATTTGCAAGCCATTTAGACAAAATTGAATCAAGAATATTTAAATCACATTTCAGCTATCACAATGGAAGTGGCGGGTATGGTTAGCCGAGCTTATCTTAAATAAAAAAAAAACTTCTTGCAGTCTAGTAATGTGTAGAAGTAAATTAAGATTGGAAATGGTAAATAATCCTAATGAAGCGACAACAAGATCAGGAACAACTCTCGACGCAGTATTTTCAAAACATTTAGACAAAATTGAATCAAGAATATTTATATCACATTTCAGCTATCACAATGATAGAATCGTAGAAAATTATAGAAAGAAAATAATGAAGTATCAAAATTTGTGAAGCAAAGAAGGAGAGCGTATGGGAAATGCTATGAACTGTCTCTTTCTTTCTCATATGCTCTCCCTTCTTTGCGTAGCAAATTTTGATCGTTTATTATTTTTTCATCTTAATTCATCATTTGCAATCGTTCATCATTTTAACAATTAAGTTCATCATTTCCAATCTTAATTTACTTCTAAACATTAATAGACTGCAAGAAGTTTCACTTCCGTCGCGTATGATTCTTTACACGTGTTATGAACTTGCAGAACGACTGGTAACCGATGAAGCAATATAATTTTTTGCTCGGTAAAAAGGTCTTGAAGGACATGGAAGACATTGGGTCTACTACAACTTCTATTGTCGACTTGTAACGAAAATTCACTGCGCACTTGAAATTTCACTAAGCCTGTTAGATTCCCAGCTGAGAAATCACGGCTATGTAACTGAGGTTACGATGCACTTCAAACGAAGTCGGGGAAATCGTATTCACTGTGAACACAGGTAATTATGCTATTGGATTCTCTTTGGTGTAGCACAGATAGTAGACTCAAAGGAAATTGCAGCATTTCAACATGTTCGATAACATTCGATGGAAAGGTGAAATAATCCTTAAGCACTTTGCAGCTGCTATTAGAACATAATTTTTCTAAATTAACTTGTTCCTTTATAATGAAATAATAAACATGTAAATTCTTATTCTTTTATCGTGAGAGTTATGTAGTTCATCAGCGCTTCTTGAAAATTCTTCGTATAATGTGCAAATCAACTTTAAATTATCATAATTCGGCGCCTGTATCATTGGTAATTTAAAATCGAATTTCACCAATAAGGAAGTAGAAACAACCATATGAACAATTTTTATAAAATTACAACCTCCTGTTATAGTCAGCAATGGGGTAATATGTCGCAGCTCACAGAACGCGGAAGGATACAGCCGCATGAAATCGTTAATAAAGATATATATTATTTCTAATACAGATATTATCTCCACGAAACCGCAGGCACGTTGCATATTAGAGATATCCTCGTATTTCGCTAATGCACAGTTTCCGAGCGTTTTTTCCCGGGTGTTGCACCTAAATTTTACAACGTGTCAAACGGGTCCGCGGTTCTAGAAGCGCTCGCGGGTACTTCCGCGAAAGATTTTATCGGACTTATTACCGTCGCTGATAGCGCCTGATAATTCATAACATTTGTTGGTCGGCTCGTTACGGGGCTGAATTCGAGGAATGATTCAGTGTAGCCGATACGACGCTAATTCGACGGGCTGTCCTTTTTCTTTATCGGAGCCGGTCTACCGCGACGCGTAGAGGCCCCTCCGTTAATTTTGTTTCGAGCGTGGAAAACGTACGGTTGGATATGAGCGGCCGCGCGCGAAAAGTGGAAATCTCGATATACGCACGTGCCGGGATCGATAAATCACGAGGCGTGGCGTGGCCGGCCCCGTTCCTGCACTTAGCCAGCATCTAATCTATTATTGAGAGTGTCATTCGGCTCGCCCGCGCGCTCGCATTAGCGCCGCCCGTTTAAATGTCACCCCGATATTTCGAGTGTACGATGTTTCGGCAGCGCACGAGCGAGCGGATGCTCCGGACGAGATGTCCCCTGATTTATTTCTCTCGATGAGATCGAACGAACCCGCCCCTCGTCCCCAACGAGCACTTAACTGTGCCGGAACTCACCTTTTACAGATTAGGCCCCCCTGCCTCCTTCATTTCTTCACACCTGATGCTAGGCGCTGCTGTTGTCGGTGGACATTTATTACCAATCAAGGGGAATAGCTTCGTGGACTGATAAGCTAGGCAATTACCACGTTCCACGTTGCTAACCACTATAGTTTAATTATTCTTCAGTATATCAGGTCGTCTCAACAATTAAATTTACTCATAAAATTGACACAATTTTTCAATAGTCTTTACAACTTGGATAGTGTTCAATGTTCACTATGATGAAGTGAAATTTAATACTGTTATGCATTTAAAAATATTTTTATCTTTTTGTACAAAACGTGAAGCTAACATAATTTTCATGTTGTTGAGAGTGGTCTTCCATTCTATGGACTTACCATTTCAAATTCAAATGATATGGTACCACCACCGTGAATGAATTTAGGAATGACTCCATCCGCTTTCATAAAATTATAAATACAACTGACTTACGATACATCTCGAGAAGTAAAAAGTAGCCCTTTGAAGATCGATAAAAGAGCCAATTTAAGAGCATTCTACACGCTGGCTCTTTTTTACATACATGCAAAGTGATTTCGGAGATAAGCCCGTTTAAAACGGGTCACTCGTCGGAGGCGGGTGCTCGGGGTGTCGTCCGCTAAAAATAAGCTAAAAATCGTGGTGTAGAGGGAAGCGTCGTTCCAAAAAAGGGGTCAATGCCGAAGGCGCAAGTGAAAAATTACCGGCCGACTGCTTTCGCCGCAGCCCCGTGGCAGAAAAAAACTAAGTGGTTTCTGTGTTATTACAAACTGGCGTCTAACCCGACGCGTCCCGTACATTATCTCAATCTGCGGCGCGCGTCGTTAATTACGTGTCGTCAACCGAGTCGTCGTCGTCGACGTCGACGTACACAGTCACGTGTCTCACGATTCGGTCACGCAGGACCTGACCCCATTCATTCAGGCCCGTTTTCCACGGGTTAATTTCGTGCACGCGATAAATAATAATTCCTAATGGAACCGGACGCGGCTGTCGCCAAACAAATCAAACTCCATCGGCCCGCTTGATCTCTCTTAATGTGACGATCGTGTTCGTAGTATAATAACAGAAATCCAAAGGGATACCCTTTCGGAATCTTCACCTATTTTTTGCGATGCTAATGAGAGCGTGATCGCGAGATGTTAGGTTATCTCTACCGAAAAGGAGAAGAAAAAATGGAAAATGAACCTGAGCGCGTTGGCGAACGTGAGTGGAGCACGCTCTAGGGGCCTAGCACAGCGTTCACGTGTGTGATCCTGGCTCGTCAGGGGTTCCAGCTGGGCTTAGGAGACCAGTTGCTCGCGATAAATACGACACCAAGGAGTTTTCGGTGCACGTGCGTGCACGGCCTACGGGTAACGAACTTGAACCGCGGCGCGGGGACCTCGTTTCATCACGCGGAACCTCTAAATGGAACTCGTAGAACCGCCGATCCGTTTTCAACTGCTTGAAAAAGAGCAAGGGTAGCATTAGCCAGCATCAAAGCTAAAGGAGCTGGTTGAAGGAGTGTCTCGCGAGTGCTCTTAACCCAAAAACGTCGAGTCCGTTCTCGTCGCTCGGTGAATCGCTCGCACCTAGCGTCAAGCCACGCCAAGCGCTGTGCGCCGTGTTGTGAAGCGGCAACGGCGTTACGAGATCGATCGGCAAGGGGTTTGTGCAAGCCTGTAATAATTTTTTTCAAAAAAGAACCGGCCCTCTCGTATTGCAACGGCCGATGTAGGTCGTTCGTTTCGTACGGGCGCGCGAAGTGTTTCACGTAAATTTCAACGAGAGGCCTCGCAGACGGCAACGCGCTCTGCCGTTTCAGGCCTTTAATGATGGGGCCTGCAGACATGGCTCTCTCATTTCGAGTGACTCACTTTTGTAAACCTGACCCACTGCTATACGGTGCGCTCCTTTTTTCCGCGTTTACTTAGAAACGATAACAAAGCGGCGCGCGACCGTCTGTGCGCTTTGTGTTTGAACGATCTAAACCTAAGTACAACACGGATAGTTTGAGAACGACGACGCCTAAGTTCCTGGTACGAGATGAACGCATCGTGTTATCGTCTTAACGACGGATAACGCTTTCTCCTTCATCTAACTCCGACAGAACGTTCCTGCTCGGGGACATCGTTATCAAACTGCGGGATCCATGTTCGATGGCAGTGTGTGCACAAGATTCTAGAAACATGCGTGTCGAAGAAATATCTGGAAAGATGTTAATTTCTCAACGTTTCTTTAATGAATCGTTTAAGTTGCCGATGAAGAATCAAGTACAGTACCAACCCCCTGTAGATTAAACAGCCAACTGAATAATCAAAAGAATTTATATGTGCCCCATGAAGTACGAAATAAAAATAGCTTCAATGTGAGCTGCCGGAAATTACGAACTGATGCAATATCTTGCATAAGTGATGAAAATGGGAGCTCGATGGACAGCCATGTAGACTCTTGAACCCCTTGTGAAATAATAAACCCCATCTCCATAATGAAAAGAATTTCAATTAAATCTGTCAAGAAATTAATTGATAGCGTATCTTGCGCAAGTGGCAAAGGGACTACATAGTACGTTCGGGTGAAATATAGAAATTTTATGCGGTATTATACAGTCCGTCTTTCCCTTTCGAAAAGCTGCTCGCCGTTAAAGGAGGCATCGACAGCAAAAGTCGCGGAGCGAGGCTTTGGAATTAATAAATTCCCGATTCCGTGAGTCGCGAGAGAGAATTTATAGCGGCAACGGGGAGAGGATGGAATCTCAGCTGTTCCTCTCCGGGTTCCTCTCCCGGGTCCGAAACGCGTGGTGTAAGCGTCTTCGGGAATGCAGCGAATTAACACGTGAGCGCAGCGAGCGCGAAGTGCTGGCAATAAATCTCCGGCACGTTTCAGAATTCCGAGCGTGAAACCAGTCTGTCCTTCATCGAGGTTTCGTGTCATTATCATTAATGCGTGAAAGGCACCGTAAGGCTACGTAGAGAGCCGCGCGCACGCGGACACCGACGCGACGCAGGTGTGCCCGCGTTCGACGCACAGATTCACACGTAGCGAACGGTGTGAACCGCACACCGGTTAGTTGGATAGCGATTTCCACTGTGGAAAATCATTATCCATTCGTCCGTTTCACAACTATTACCGCGGCTTCCTGCGCAATAGCAGACGTGGCGGCGTCAACGTCGACGACGCCATGGGAATCTGCGGTCTTCGCCTGCTATAGTTGCATGCGCGATAAGCACGCCTTTTTTCTTTTTTATTAGAAAATCTCATATGAGTTTTATTTCAACATAATTGTAATGCAATACATAGAATACAGTATATATAGAAAACAATACATACAGCACAAAATACAAAAACACAAAACAGAACAGGACACTGAAGAAACATAAATAATATAACAAAGACACGAGAATGATAGTAACGGTATAAACAAACACTTATACTTTAAGTCCGCAGCTCTTAAAAAATGAAAGTATACAGGGTGTTCGACTACAGGTGGGAGAAAATTTAAGGGTTGGTTCTTAACGATGATATAAGACGAAAATGAAGAATAAAAAAATTGTGATTTCGGCTTCGTTATTTAGCTATTAACAACGCGACAGTCACGTATCAAGTGACAGATGCATGCATAACTTGGTTCTCATTTGGGGCCCCAGCGAGGTGAAAATGTTTAACAAATCGTTGGACAACATTGAACTCTTTGACGTACGCAACGTACACTTTTGTTACACGCGTTGTTGATTTTTAATTGTTAACAGTTAAATAACGAAGCCGAAATCGCAATTTTTTTATTCTTCATTTTCGTCTTATATCATCGTTAAGAACCACCCCTTAAATTTTATCGCACCTGTAGTCGAACACCCTGTATAACGACAGGCCTTGATAATAGGTTTAGCTATTAATATGGAGACATCCATTGGAAGCTGGAAGTTAATTAATCGGAGTTTATTAATTAATTTGAGCCTTTCCTCATTATACAAGTTGCAACATGGTTCAGTGATTCGTCTTCCTCCATGCAACTACACTTAGGATCGTCAATAAAGCCAATGCATAAGCACGCCTTGGATTACTTTTCGTAACAAGTATCGACATGTTTGATCATAACGAAGAGTTTTCAAACACACATTTTATGATCAATTTAATGATTGACTGAAAAGAGATGTTTGTAATTTTAGTTTTTAGTGCCGAACACCTCAAAGGAGGTCTGAACGAAATGAAGACACGGTTGGTTTTCTCATGCAATCAAGATTGTTTGAACACGCTGTTACAGAGCTTCGTCACAGTCGTTGTTTCCGCGTTGATTTTATAGTCAATCCGAAGGAATACGATCCCTTGTGTATTGGAGCCTGTTATATCTGCAGAGTTGGAAGTATATTTGCGTAATTCATTTTGCGATCAACGTTAACGACGTCGCGTGATATCGGTCGTTGTACAATTAATTGTTTTTAATCTCGCTTTTAATTTCACCGTGCGTTTAGTCTTTGATCTCGCAACAAATCGCTCGTCGTAAAGACGGATCACGAGAACTGCAACGAGTGCTTGAATGTTTGCACGAACGAACGGAAATAATGTAATTGAGGAGAGGATCACGCGTAGAAGGCTCAGCTGAAAAGAAGTTGCTGATAACTGGTTCCTGGAAAGATACGAGACTACGCGGATTCTCTTTAAATCTAAACACTTTCATTTGAAAAGTATTATATGTATATTCACCAGAAATTGTCTAACAGACGTCATTCTTCGCGTTCTACTCCGTCAGCCGTGATACTTTCCGCAATTAGTTCAAATATCTCTTCGTATTTCACTTTAATCCAACAGAAGCATGAAATTCCGCGGTTTATAACCTCTTTATCGCATGAAATATTTCTGCTTTTTAATTATAACGAAGATGATAAAAATACCACTTAACTTTACGACCTACATTATTTCCGTAAAAGACTGAATTATTCCAGATAGCAAAGGAAGTGACGTTTATTTACCGAAAGCGACACCGGATACCACAACTGAATCTTTATCTTATGACGCCAAAAATTAACAAACAGGAAATACTTCTGATGAGGAAGAAGCCGATCTTTATTTATCTTTATCGACCACAAAACGACGTTGATTGTTCAAAGGCTCAAACTTTTAGATTGTTTCTGTAAAATGGGTTACCAACTGCCTCTAAGCATTGACATGTTTATAGCAAAACCTAGCATTAAGGCTTGAGTTTGTATACATAATTTTTTGAAGGATTGTAATCTTTCCATTTAAACGTTAACTGTATCATTGTTCATCAATATCAACTATTGTATGTATTCACTGTAAGTTATAATTGTACAGCAGAAATAGATCTCTGTTGAGATCTGAAATGCTTAATAAAAAAAAAGAACACGACGTTGATAATTGAAATTTCATTTGCAGTTTTCGAGAATTGGAGGAGCAGGGTCAACTCGATTCAAAAGATCGATCATAAAAAGGTGGCGAGAAATAAATAAGCTCGAATGAAAATCAATTTCGCAGTAGCCGATAGGCCGTCGAGTTTACCGGATCGTTTCGTAAATTGTCAATTTAATCAACGGTCCTTCTCCGTCTCTCTGTGCGTCTCTCTGTCCGGCTTCTCGGCGCTGGTTTCTCTGACCATCAGACAGAATGGTAGTCCCGGGCGCAGTCCTTGAAGAATGACCTTCAGCGGTGTGGATCGTCGCATCACGATCGAACCGGTGCCCTCTTCCTCTTTTTTTCATTCCGTCCCTTGGCGTTCTTCGTGTCCAGCGCTCCTGTTACGTCGGTCGGAACATTGACACTTAAGGGGGGCCGGTGGACAGATGCGGAGGAGATAGAGGGCGACAGAGGTGGGGACGCGGATCAGGACGAATCTGTCGGCGATCGGGAAGGATCGTGCGAATCCTAGAACGACACGGAGATGGACGACGCAGGGACAAGTCGTCTGGTTGTCGCGAAAGAGAAAGAGAAATGAAACCGTGCGAAAGGGAAGGGAACGAGAAAGAGAGATGGAGAGAGAGAAAGAGGAGTAGAACGCGAGGGAAGGCCTTGCGTCGGAGAGATCGAGAGAAGATCTCGTTTTCTCGGAACCCGGGGGCCGCTCGCACGGCTTCTACAAAGCGTTTTCGCTCGTTCGATATTCCGAATCCGCCTTGGCTCGTGCTCGTTTTGTTACCACGCTCGAGCGTCGCCTTCGGCCGCGTTAAAAAGACGTGTTTTTGCTACCTCGAGATCAGACGTAGCAAACTAGCCAACCATCCCCCTTCTGGCTTCGCCAGGTACACACCGCCAGGTACAACGCAGCCACCGGCGACGCGTCGCGTCTCCCGGTCGGTGCCTATTGACGGCTCAAGAAGGAAATGTTTCCACCGGGATTCTACAAGCACTTCTCGTCCACTGACCGGTCAGAAAAATCGCTGCGGCCGCGCAGGAGGAAAAACCGATGTGATCGTGTCTTTAACGACGCTTTAAGAGCCGCGAGCCGTGATCGAGCGCCGCTATTCGGACCTGATGTATTCCGATGGCGCGCTTCGATACGCGGGCGACAGACTAGACTCAGGAATTCCTGATCACCGGATAAAACTGTCCGACGAACCTCCAAGGATCTCGAAATCCTGTTGAACTTAATATCTCCCAGTCTATTACTCCGGAAATGAGAAATATGACGCGCTGTTTAAGTATAAGCGGTAACGTTTAACGACTAGTTTACCCTTACGACATAGATCGTTAAAAAATATATATATTTGCAAGATTGATACATTAAAAAGAAACTTCTATCACGAAGATGTCTTTTGTAAATGATCTTCTCCCTATTGTTGACGGAAAATCGTCGATGGAACGCATGCTTTCCCCTGGTTATCCGATCAGTTCTCAGCATTGTGATACGCCGAGAGCAGATGTCAAAGGCTCATCCCGGCGGTAATCGTGGACGACCGGTTCGGAGGGTTCCCACAAAGAGCTAATTGTGTAGCGCGACCAGAAATAGGTTTTCCTTTTCGAGAAACTTTCTCGGACCGTGCTTCCTCGGAAGCTTGTATCGGGGTGGGGTTGGAAGATTGAAAGTATCAAAGAGATCAATTACATCCGGCCAGGCTTTATCCGCGTGGCTATCGGCGGCCACCGATCAGTCGACTTAATTACGTCGATTTATGGAATTAGCAGGCCTGATAAGATCTTAATTTCGTTATCACCGTCGATAGCCATGTTCCTGTCGGTAACGATTCCGACGGATTTGTAGCCGGCCCGTTATCTTTACGAGCCGCGAATTTGAAAATGTTGGAGGCCTCGCGTGACCGTAGCTTGTCACGGTCTCGGTGCGCCCCTGCGATTTGTAATCTCTAATCTGACTGGGCGCGATAGTGTCTCGTTTAACGTCTCAATGCTAGGCTTGCGTTTCCCCCTCTATGTCGTCGCAACGCAATACTCTTCAGAGGTGATCGTTATTGTCTCTTAATTAAAGAAAGATCTGTTTTATAGTCCCGGCGATCACGACACTTTGTCAACCAGATATTATCTCGTGCGAGCGACTCGTCTCTGCCCGCCAACAGTCGTTTCCGGCTGGAAGTCTCTCGCCGCGCAGCGCGGCGCGGGTCCGTGTCTCTGATCCTACGATTATTTCGACAGGATATCCGGAATGGGTTACTCGCTCCCAGATAACGTTCACCCCCGCAACGCGTCGCGAACGCGGGGGCGTACAACTGGCGGAACGAGGCCAGCAACGTAGCGAGGCGTTTCTCGCGCCGGCGATGAGTACGCTGTTAAGCGGAGCACACTCGGCTTGATCAGAATTGCAGCCGATCGATAACGATCTTCGGACAGGCTTTTGTTCTACCGCTTTGACTCCGTGCAATTAGTTCTTTCGGGGGAATGAGTCAATTAAGATACGCCGTCGTCGTGCCCGGCTGTCTCTCGCTCTCTCGTGATAGACGCGGACGGAAACAATGCGTTCTTTCGCCGCGCGGAATTTCGCAACGCTCTGTCCGCTGCAGCCGGGCGCCAGAAGAGACGATTTATCACGCGTTTCAAGAAACCGTGCTTGGTAGGCTCGCCCATTAACACTTTGTCTACCATCTGTCACGTTTCAGATATACGCGGTGCACTGAGAAACTTAACTGGCAGCGAGCAGAATAAAGTATTCTAAAAATTAATCGCTCTACCGTTGACGCTTACACGATTTCACGGCAACTGGAACTGAATTCTTTCAAATCCGTGTCTGTTTTCATTTACATTTGCTTGGACCTACTTCTTTGATCTCCAATAATTTTCATTGTCTGCCAGAAAACTTGAATTTAGATGTCAGGTTCCGTTCCAGTGCAGTGACTTCTACAGGTCGCTAAAAATTACCATATCGTAAGCCGAAACAGTTTTAACTTCACCATACTCGCTGGTGTTTAAAAAACTACTAGACATTTAGATGTGGTAAATATCGTAGAGATAAATCCTTCGATAAATATTGATTTTCGGAGATGGAATAATAATGAAGGGTGTGTTCTCTCACCTTAAGCAAACGTTGCAAACCAGGTCCGGGCTCTAAAGCCTCGAACCGAGCAATAACTTTGTACATTTGCAACTTTATTACGCGCGGGATAAAGAAAATATTTCCGAGCGAATAAAATGGAAGGAAATGTTTCCACTTCTCTTCGAGTCGCGTATTTATTTCGATAATACCCTGGCCGGATAGTTGCAACAGGGGCGAGGCAAGGAGGGGCCGCAACAAACGAGCAAAATCTCGATCTGAAAAGTTACACGGGCCGGGGCCGATATAGTTGAATAAAAGCGCAATGTCAGAAGTATGCGAGAGCCCCGCTCGGATTATCAGAGAACGAGGCCCCGGGTTGTGTGACAACCCTAAAAAAACTTGTCGTAAAATGTATCGCCGCGTTGGCCCGAACTTAGACGGAGAAAAGAAGTTCGGTAAAACAGAGACAGGGGAGGTTTATCAAGCGGCGTAAAGTCTCTAGTTTGACGCTAATCCCGGTTGTCGTTTCTCGAATGGAGACACGCGCGAAAAGGGAGCGGCACGAAAAACTCCGAGCGCGACTTATTCGCACGTTACATCCGAATCGCCTCTCCTCGCCTCGACGCAGTCCGATTTACCCTGTCCGACAGTAATCCCCAGCGTGATCGCTCGCCACGGATTCGTCCGATTATTTCAAAGAGATGTTTCGAACGCGCAGTCGAGAGAACGGAGAGCAACACGTCGATTACCAGCTGGACCCCGCGATTCTTCTTATTGCGCCAACTGTTTGTATTTCACTCCGCATTATCTGCAGGATTCCAGGATCTCCGAGATAAGAACGTCTTATCAGGTACACGTCGCTCGGACACTCCTTGAGCCAGCAATCTCGACTGGCCCGTTCTTCTCTACTCCGAGATGAAACTTTCTATGCGATCATTGTTTTACTAGAGGCTTTAGAATCATCATTGGATCGGTCGTTCGGGGAAATCGTTCTGGGAGAATGACCCATTTACTTCCAATCCCAGGAATTCGTTGGAAAATCGTTGTCTAAAGTGTGCTTCTTCTTGGAATCGTTAAATATAGACCTCCTGGGTACATCGGTTATAATGTATTGAAAGTCTGCTGGTCCAAAACCGAATCTGAAGAATTATATTCGTCTTTATTCGGAAGAAAAAGCCGGACATAATTCGTTACAAAAGACGCTGTGCAGTCTCGAAATAAGCTGTTAAATCTGAAATTACAAAACGAAACTATCCTAATTAAATCCAGGAACACAAGAATACATAAAACGGTCGTCGTGATGATCCCATAGAAACATACTTCTCGGACCGAACATCTGGCTGTGATGTTATCGGTGGAAGTATTTAGTACATTCATTCTCTGACCTGGTTTCCACTAGCGTTACAAACGATAGAGGACGTAATCCTGGATCGAGCTCGGCATTTCCGCGACCGTGGTGGTTCTGAAAGCGAGAAGTTTCGCTTCAAAGTTTCTTGTGGACGAGGACGAAGTTTCAAGAGAGGCTACTTCGCCGACTTCGCTGCAAGGAACGGCGATCGAGGACCAACGAGGAAGTAAGTCCGTCGAACAGGTTTTTCGGCCGTGAGGTTAGCCGCAGGCACGCGCGTACCAGAAAGCGTTCACGCCTTGCCACGAAATACCGATCGAATGTACAATAGAGGGAGGAGAGTCAGCGTGGCCGTCATTCGAAATGTTTAATAAACCTTTCGCGCGTGTGCTGCGACCGACGCGTGGCTGCATATCGATGACAATGATTCAGAGGTGTGACGCCAGATCCCGTGTATCACGCCGGAGCTACGTGATTATCCGTGAAACGCGGCCACCCACGCCGATAGAAAACAATTCCGTCGACCTTGAAGAGTTTTCCCTGGCGCGACTGTCCGAGCCATCGTGAAGCAAAAGAAAGGAGAGAAGCGAATCTCTCCTGGACGTCGCAGGCAATTCGTTTTTTTTGCATTTCCGCAGTTGAGATACAATTGGGAGGAGGGGATCAAAGATCATCCAGCGCACGATATTTCCTGGCTAATATTATCGAAACTTGTCTCGACGACCGAGTACAAACGATTCCTTCGTCGGAGAAAGAGAAACAAGAAGGCAGACAGGGATTCTAGGCGTCAACGTCGTCCCCGTATCTCGCTTCGAGGAAAATAGGGTGTAGATTCGGAGTGGAAAGAAATGGTTCGACCACCTTTGCCCCCTTTCGATATCCTTCTCTCCTCTCTCTTCTCTCTCTCTCTCTCTCCCTCGTTCACTTTCCTCTTCGTCTAGTCTCCTGTTCCATTCCCAAGGGTTAACGTGGGCGAATGGGGTTCCTCGTCGGTCGGAACAAAGCTGAGATAAGAAGAACGTCGGGCGAAGGAGGAAAGCAGGCGAAACGAGAGTTTAAGTCGAACGAGAGAGAAAGGAGGAGAGAGAGCCTCGACTCTCTTTTATCGCGGGCGCGCCCGTACCGAGGGACGGGGGACACTTCGAAGTATTTTTCACGGCAATAAATAATCGAGAACGAACGTCATCCCGTGAGCCGTGACACGGGCTCTGCGAGAGTGAGAGAGAGAGAGACAGTGCAGGGATAGAGGCGCGCGCGCGATAGCATACTCTTTCGTTCCCGTTCACGAACGACTATCTCTTTGTTCTTCTTCGAATCTCGCTTTACTTTTGTCCTTTACCTCACCTTTATCTTCATACTTCCCTTTCCACGTTCGACGCTCCGCGTCCTGTACACAGCCCCTCTTCCTCGTTCCCCGCACCCCATCGAACCCAGACATCCGTATCAGTACTCTTTCGTTTCAAAGAGATATCTACCTGGAAGTGTCCTCGACGGGGCCACGTGGGCCATGAAGGCACTTACACGACCTATTTCGAGACCCCGAGAAATAATGTCTCTCCATTGGTGGGCCCGGTGATCGCTCGATTACAGGAGCAAGCCGTGAGCTCTACGCAGGAGGCCACTACTTCTGTTACAGAGTTGCTATGTTACCGCTACGGACATGTTCCTAACCGAGCAACAGCATCATTTGTTCGGGAAAGTGAAAAACGAACTTCCCTGGTCCTTCAACATCGGTTACTGCAACCATATAATAATCCGCCAATTTTTATTGCAATGGGATCAAAGAGATCAATGACAATTTAGGATCAAGAGTACTAAATTAGAGAATTGGGATCAAGGATACTATGCTAGAGAGTTGCTACACCTACAAATACCTTCATTGAAATGCTTCAAATTCAGAAACAATGGAGTTGATGGTGTCGAGTTCGATGTCCTACTTCTACATAGATCTGGGTCAAGCTAGAAGTCCTGGTCCTTAGTTCTTGAACCTTAGAGTCTATTGTATTTGATTATAGATTTGAGTACAACATTGTTCTAAATCAGGATTGAATCCACCTTTGATTAAGTTTGGCTAAATAGTGTGACAAATGGAACAGCGGATGATGATCTTCTCATTGTCCCTTCAAATTTTGACAAGCCAAATCCGCGGTGGATAGATACAGATACCGGATCGCGAGCAGACATAGGGGCCGGTGTATTACCATTCTGTAGACTAGTCTGTCCGAAGAAGTCAATCATAACGGCACACGTGCCTCGAACGAGCGACAATTTTGCATTCAAAGTATCGCAATTGCGGCTGATTGCGGCTGCTCGTGCAGAGCTACATCATGGGATCACCGGAAGCAAGCCTGTTATTTGAGGGATAACGTCTGACATATACACTGTGAAAGCTAACGGGTGTTTCATGAGGACGTCTGACTAGTTCACGATGATTTGCGGTCCCTATGACACCGTAAACGTTTCAACCTATAGAAAGACGGAATATCAGCGTACAAAAGGGTCCCTCTATTTATCCAGCGGCGTTGCATTAATACCGTGGTTACGACACGATTCCTATCGACGAAAGGCATTTACAAAGCAAAACACGATCAGCCGAACAAAAATTATTCATATTTTTAACAAACATCAACGACACTGTAATATTGCATCAGAAGTGGGCCAGCTTATTTATGTTTCTTCAGTGTCCAGTTCTGTTTTGTGGTTTTTTTATTTTGTGCTGTATGTATTGTATTCTATGTATTGCATTACAATTATGTTGAAATAAATCTCATATGAGATTTTCTACAAAAAAGTGGGCCAGCTTCCTGCGCAAGTTATCGTTGATTGCCGCGGTTAACGAGGGGTCGAGGAGCGAAACAACGCTGCGTCCGACGCGCACCGTTTGTTGAAAGAAATTCGCAGTTGGTCTGGTCGTGGCATCATATTCCGCGTGTTTTCAACGCGTAGAGCGTTACATTTTTCACTAACACTCGGGCGTATTCTTTCTGTCGGTCGTTTTGCTCGCGCCTCTCCGTGGTGCACGAGAAGGACTCACGAGAAACACGAGCGTCCCGTGGCGAGTCGGGCACAACTCGACCGAATTCCGGGTAAAAAGGAACGAGTAATGACTCTCTGTCTCTGTTCCCCCCCATGAACAAACGGGACTCTCTTCGTTGCTCTCGCTGATTCCCTGTTTCTATCTCCGTCGCTCAACCCCCTAGCGTGTTTACTCGTCCCGTTTTCGACAGTCGCGCAACGTGCCATTGCGTGGGGAGGGGGGGCTGAATTCCGAACGAGGCGGCAAAAAACCGTTTTGGGCAACCGGAGAAGCACGAGAGGCCCCATAAAAAGGGGTCGGGCGGGGCCCGGCATAGTTGTTCCCGTGTTTTAACAGTTGTAACTCGCTGTTTAATGCGATCGACCCGCCGCGAACCGCGTGTCGGTCCGCTTGTCTAGCCAGCCTGAAAACCGGTGAAATCGATGCCCGACCCTGGCAGATTTACGATCCGAGCTGGATCGGGATCCGTGAATTAGCAATCGGCGCACTTCGGGGCCCCGATTCGTGGACGTATACTCACCGTGTTTTTCGGTGATCGCCGTAATAGGTGCGATATCGGGGCCCCGAACGAGGAACACGCACTTATTATAATGCCCGGTTCCACCTGCGTAAGTGGCGGATATCGGTAGTGAGTCCTATAATCACCGGACACGCGATTACGTGCACGGACAGTATGAAGGACAGATAGATCGACGTGAGCGCGGACGGTGCAATTTAACATTCGCTCGAATTAGTTGATTAACGACGGCCGGCGCTTTCGCCCCTGCAAAACCCTCTTGACCCTCTTGGCTCCGCCCCCTTACACCCTCGCAAACCTTTCTACGGATTCCAGGGCTCGAGGCTGTTGCTTGCAACGAGAAGAGGATCCTTCGATCGGAAGTGTATCCTCTTTGAACGAAAAATAAGCGAAATTATTGATACTCAAAAAATGTGGACTGCAGATCTTACTGGGAAAGCAAAATTGTTTAAAACACCAAAGAGACGTTTAAGCGAAGCATTCCGTCTATAATTTCATCAGGGCGGCTGACTCACATTCCAAAGAACGATCCGAATTCTCCTATCTATTTACGATCGGCAAACGAGCTACTCGAAGTTCTTGCAGCACGTGGTCCTTAATTACTCTCAGCCTCTAGTAATTAATGTAGCGACACGGGTGAACGTAACCAGATACACGTCTGAACGTGTAAGGTTGGTTCTCAGTTCCGCCTCTGAGCTCACCAATAAACTATAGGTTCTTAATTCCGCGCTTCGTTCAGCTACGACTATTGTCACCGACGCGACGGCGCGGCGCGTCGGCGTTGAAGCTCGAAAATCCGGTGGCCTTAACGACGGAAGAAATCATGGGCGATCGTGTAGGGGTTCTTTGGTAAAGGCGTCCCGGCGACCCTTTCATGGTTGACACAAGCTCGGAGCCGCCACGCGGAACATCAGCAGCACCGCGCCGAGTCCTTTTATAGTTAAGGCTGTTAATTAACATTTCTCGATGACCGCGGGGAGCCCTATGACCGCGTCACACGTCACTCCCGTTCGCGCTCTCTAGCCACGCCATTGCTTAACCTTTTCGATGCGAGCCGTTAGAAAAACGAGTTTACGAACCATTAAGACGTTGCGGAGTTTGATAAACGTTTCGCTGGCCGGTGAACCTCGAGAAAACACACCTTAGCTCTCGGTTTTACTACGACTCGGATACGGTGTCGTAACCGCGTTAACCGCGCTCGTCGCTTTTGGTAATGCCGCGCGTAATCGGCCTCGTTAATGAATGACGGCGAGTTGAATGGGGAGAGGCGTCCCCTGGCAATCAATGTCAATCACGTCACCGGGCTTTTTATAGTTGCGCGTGTGCCGATACCGATCGGCACCGAGAGGATCGCCGTTCTGAAGAAATTAACGCGTGACTTGCTACTTTCGACCGCGATTAGTTTGATGTTTTCTTAAACCGGAGACTCTCGCGGTCGTGTTCGCTTACGCAATTCCGCAAGAAGCTGAACCCATAAACCGTGGATGTGAGTCTCGAGTCGTTCAGCGAAACCACTATCTCTGTTTTATTGACATTGCTGGCTTGATTGCTTCGTTTTCTTTGCTGTTTCTATCGTTTCCTACCAGAAACGATTGGCGATTATGCGACGATTTTTAATACTTCATAAGCTTAGTTTACCTCTATGATCATTGAACCTGTCTCAACGCTGTCTCTTCAGTCGGAATTGTTCTTCGAATCCTTAACTAGTTAGACGATTTACGAAACTTTTACGTATGTCTCTTTCTAATTAACATATCGCCTTCAGAGAAATGAAAGACTAGTTCTATAATGTACGTATTAACACGTATTCACACCTAATCAGTCACCATGTCGTCTGGAGAGAGGAAAGAAGTGGAAGATCACTCAATCCAACCAACTTCTCAGTAAATTTATGCCGTGCTTAAAAATTTGCATTCTTCAGTAAAACGAAATATTCGACTAATTTGATATACTTGGTAAAACAAGCAGCACGGTTAAAATTTCATATTCATGAGCCACCAGAGACGTCCCACCCAACCAGCCGGTAACCAATTCCGACGTCAAAAGCAGCGATTTGTTTCATAAAAATAAGAAGCTTGGCAGTGATGCTCTCGTATCAAGATTTTCGAGTTTGTAGGAGCACGTGTCTGGAAATCCCAGAGTGTGGAGATGATCCCCTAAAAGAGACACTCCCGCGAGCTGCGGTTAGTTCCTAAACACCGATCCCACTCCCTACAGAGAATTTTACGATAGCGGCGACCGCACATACGGTTCTCGCGGGCGTCGGCCGAAAAGGGGCCCCGAAAAATAAACTAATAAAGCGTCGTTTCACACGCGTTTACTCCGAACGCGGGCCACGGCATTCGAGGGGTCAGCCCAGTGCCGGCAATAAAAGTAAAACCGACGAACGAGAGGACGTCGACGTTGCCGGATTCGGGGGATCGAATCAGTCACTCTTTGTGGACAGAAGGATCCCGTGCGCTTTATTGCTCTTTCTCTCTCGGCGCACACGTCTTTCTGTACACGTGGAAAGCGCGTTGTTACAAAAGTCCGATACTTCTCTGTGCAAATCCGCGGCCGGTTTTACAAAGCGGCTTTGTCCGACCGCGTTTTCTGACGCGCGCCAAGGAACGAATAATAGCGATGAAACCCGCAATCGTGCGAGAAAAACTTAATGTAATCCCGTTCATTGCTGCGCATTCTGTCTCTCGCCTGGTGTATTTACTCTGCTTCGATAATGCTAACTCTGAACCCGATAACCGATCTCTACTTTGATCGTATGTTTGTACGGAAAAATGGTACCCTGATTTGTGGTCTTTAATTCGTGGACTGTGCGCTATAGTAAGGTATGTTTCACTGTAGACGTTAAGATCGAGGTTTATTGTGTGTACACTCTGACCTGTTAGCCTGAGTTCCCAAGTCTTTGGTGAAACTGAGGGACAAGAGGTTTGTTTAAGGTTTTACGTGATTGCAGTGTTTGTTCGTTGCTGTGTACTCTTCATAAAGAATTGAAATCATTCTTTCGTAATTTTAGTCTACCGATGGAGCCAAACAAACTGCTCTTAGCAGGTCAAAAAGTTGGAGTAGCGAAAATTGCATTGATTAAGAAAACCGAGGAGTCCCAGAAGCTCTTTCCACAAATATGGACCCAGAAAAAGCCAAAGCACAGTAACAGCTGAATTGAATGATTTTGTGATTTCAGGGATCACAGTCCGGCAGAGGATCACCTGGGTCGATGAAATTCGCCGACAGTTTGTAAACGCAACCTTGCATCAAGCGAATTGTACTGAAGATCGGATCCAATGTTGAATTGGCTGGTGCGTTGTTAGATCGGCAAGGCACCGGTTGATCTACGAATCGTTTCAGTGAAGCGGCAACGCCGTGTGCCTGATGCTGCATGTGCCGGCTATACGTATACATATATACAAACGGGTCCGTAAAAGCACGACATATTCCACGAAAGAGGGCGGAATATGAAAGAGGCATGCGCGCCCGCAGCGACGGTGAAAGGTAAGCAAACGTTCGTTTCCCCGGTAATCCAAACCAAAATCCACGGCGAGCGGAATTCGTGGATCCCGCCGCGAAAGGAGGATACCGAGAAGCGTGGGTGACGTTATTTCTGGCGCGGATGTCGCCGCAGGATAAGGAATCGCGGCCCGTTCTTCGCGTTGGCCCGTCGAAATCGACCCTCGAACCTCTCGGATGACGCAAGCACGCGTTACGGGAATCCATAATCTTCTTTGTGATGTAATTTTGCCGGAGATTAGCTCAGAAGTACGTCCTGCATCGAGACGGATCACAATTACATGCTGATCACAATTCTGTATTCAGCGATCGTCTATTGTTCGAGATAAGGCTGACGAAATGACAAACGTAGCTTCCACCCTTGTTCCACTTCGTAACAGGCAACGTTTCGTAGGAGAACAAGCTCCATTATCTTTACCCAACTCCTCCGATCCATTAGAACATGTTTTCCACTTTTTATTAATCGTCAATTGTCTCGCGGGATGCCTATAACCGTTTACAATGTTTTGTAATTTCGCTATTGTGTTATTCTGTGCTAATGTCGGATAGTGCTGGAGGCCATGCAGCCTATTAGCGAAAGAACCAGCTAATTAGTGGCGGGGTCCGTGCCGATCTTGCCGGAGAAGTTCGTCACCCCTGGCTGAAGGTACTGCCTCGCTGAACCTCGATGATGTCGCATTATACCCTACGCAATCTAGCTGGAGGATCAGTAGCTACTCTTTCCTTAATACTATAGAATCTTCGAGACAGAAGAATATCCTGGTACTAACTGCACGTGAGTTGGTAATTATTTAAAAAATCGGAGGTCGTTTAAGATTCAATCGAGATAAATTAATTTAATTTTAATCAATTATCTCTCTTGAATGGTAAAAAATCAATATGATAGACGCGCAAATAAATAACTTTGCGAATTCCTACTTTGTGAATAGTTACATTTGAGCGCAAGTCTTTGAGTAAACATAAGCTGAGATGAGGGACGACGAATGAGAGTTGAGCACAGCTGATTTTAATCGATACGAACAGCCTGTACAAACTTGGGGTTAAATCACGCGTCAAATTAGCACTAGCTGGACATTCGCATGCCCGACAAACATTTCCACCAAACATCACATTCTCCAACCAACATTAACAGATGAAAATCATCCTAATCAAACGCAAATAACGAAAGACTATGGAAAATCACCGATCGAGCCCTAGAGCCCCTGGATGCCTGTCGATTCCGGACAACAAGGAAACAAATTGTCTATGAAAGGGAATAATTTTTAATTACGCTTGTACGCGGCGGGCTATTATCCTGCGCGCAGTCGAAGGCCCTAATGAGCACAGGCCGGTGCGGTGCATCGGTGCAACAGGCCATTGCATCGACACGGACGTAGGATCCCGTAGGAATTCCCGTCGGTGGCTTTGGCTTCGACTTGGACGGGAAAATTCGACGATCGCGAGCCGCTTCGTGGCGGCTGATTATCGTTTTAATATACCGTCGTGCGAACGGGCCTTGCTGTGGCAACGCGCGCGCGTTTACACGTCGCACACGTGGTTATGCGAATCGTATAGGTGAGCACGGTATGCAAAGGGAGATACAAAACCAGCCGACGACGACAACGACAACGGAGAAGAGGACGACGAAGACGATAGCGCTCGCGAGTAGCATCGAGAGGAGCCTTAGGGGTGGAGAGGGGACGATAGAGAGGACGATTCGAGCGATCGTGGAGGACTGATAAAGGGGGGAGACGTGAAAACAGGTAGGCGGGGAGCGAGCAAGAAGCCGGAGGACCGAGAGAGACTTCCGAGAGTCATTCTACGTATCAATTAGAGAAGCCGCTATTAATTTCTGAGAGGTAACAGCCATGTTAACAGAGAATATCATTTTTCTCGTTCAATCTCTTCATCTCTCTCTCACACTGACAGGAACAAACACTGGGGACACGTTGGTATCTCCACCTTCTTCGTTCTTCTCTCCGTATTTCCTACAGCCGCGGATTCAACGTGTGCCGTCCTCCTTTCTTCGTTATTCCACCGCTTTGCCTAATCTCCGGAATCGACGCCGTTGAAACTCGTCGCCGCGCGACGACGCTGTTCGCCATTAATAGATACGTCACTGGCTGCCAATTAAGAACGGCCGTATCAGCGAGCGTGATTAATCCCGCTTGTCTGCCGACATCTCGCGTGATCGTCCCTTGGAACACAGACGCGCGAGCCTCTTACTCGCTTACACGTTTACTCGCTTACTCGCCCGCTACGCTTGATGCGCGCGTATGTAAATAGGTATCGGTGCGTGTGGAACCGAGGGACATCCTAGAGCCTCGTGGCAATCCCGGATGGTATGCTCGGCCGTGCCTGTGTAACCGGAAGTGTGAAATTTCTGGAATGTCTTTGAGCAGCTTAGAGGGACCGACCGCGTCTTCTTTTTCTTCATCTCCACCAGCGCAACATTCGTCAGGTAATTGTAAAGTCGTAAGCGAGCTGTCCGGACGGCTTTATGTTCCTTCTAGTCAAACGCGGGGAGAAACGGTGGACGTTCATGGTAAACGTGTTCTCGGGTAAAATGTCTTTGAAATTTATTTCGGGCAAATATTTGTTACCAGTGTTCCTCGAAAATTGTCATGGTCTCAGATTTTTTAGTAATGCCGTTGTTCTGGATTTCTACTTGAGGATCATTTCGATAAGATGAGTGCTCTAGGAACAACATACGCACGCTTAATATATAATTTGTTGGAGTGACGTAGAGTCACACATACTTCATGCGTTTGTTGCGTATGAATTGCGCTCTCTTTGATGCGTGTGTAGCAGAAATGGGCCTATCCCGTGAAAGTTTCGATAATGTTTTATTTCATGTGATTCTATATTGCTTTCTTTTCTTTCGACGCATCACTCGTTTTTTGTTCGTGCTATAAGATACATCACGATTTTCACATTAAACTACTCATTTTTATGCGTGTCCTTTTATGTAGTAACCCAGTCCTCAACATAATCATTTTTATTATTATTAACACAAAGAATCTTCGTGTTAAGCTCCATTTCCAATAAAACAGCCTTGTACAAGAATGAAAGAATTTACCAAGTACACATCATCGTGTCGGCAGAATATCCACAACGCTCAAGTCGATCGTTCAAGTGGCTCGATTTTGCCGTGGCAAGCATAGTATTCCATTTTCCCAAGATACAAATACCGAATATTACCAGATCCACCGCAGAAGCCAGAACATCGCCGCATGTTCGACGCGTAACGCGGTGCATCGTGGAATCGCTGCGTTGCAGGCTGCAATTAGACTCTGCGATTTCTCAGCACCGCATTCCGCGAGTTATAGACAAGAGAATCGTCGGGTAGGTTGAACGGGCGTAGCTATACACGAGAGTTCGGTGCTGTAGGCTCCGCCAAAAAAGATTTACTCCTGTTTCGTTCCCGGGCGGTGCGTCCGCGTAATATATTACACTAATAATTTACTGGCAGCAGGTTTCAGGATTCAACGAACCAATGATCCATCGCCGTTAATATCCTTCCGCGCGATCAATTTACAAAGATACCGGGCGTGCAGCCGCTGCGCACAGCGTGAACCTAAATCTTCCTTTTATCGAGGCAACGGGCGGAACACCGGTGCATCGGATTTTACGGCTGCCACCCCGCCAATTTCCGCGTACCGCAAATTTTATGCACCTGTTGACCCGCGCGAGCAACCGGGACACGCTGCACCCCTGCACACGGCGCGGTGTAGTCGATGTCTCTATACACCATCGACTAGCTCAGCGCAGATGCTCCCAGGTTTTCCAACGGCTGAACAGAAGGGAAAAGACAAGGTAGAAACAAAACACGCAGAAAGAGAAACCTCTGTCTGCGTTACGGCCGCTTGAACTCCTCGCACGGAAGGTCACGCCAGGACTAAACCAAAGTACTGGGCTTTACTGCCGGCTGTCTCCGGGACTGATAGTAACGTCATTCGCGTGATTTGTGGCCTGACTTCGGGGAGGAGTCGCGTGTGAGGAGGCGAGAACCGTCGAAGTATGCAGCTGCGTATAATGATCGTGGAATGCGTTTTTCACGCTTCTCAATTCGAATTTGCTGTCGGTGGATCCGATGAGCCGGCTTGTTCCGGCGACTTCGCAAGGTAAATTCTCGCGGTGGCTCGACGATCCACCACCGGTAGGCTGTCGAACCTCTTCCCTCGTGTTTTCTTGCAACGCCTCCGTGAAACGACGTGAGTCATCGCGCGGTTTCCATTCGCCAATATTTTTCCGCTTCTGTCGCGACTATGGGATGGCCGCGACACTCGATACACCGGTGAAAGTCCACAGAATTCTGTTTCATCGCCGAGACTATGTCGAACGGTGAAGTTGGAGCTTCGGAACACTTGGATCCAAAGGGTCACTTTGAACTTTCAAGTGCACCGAGATGTCTGCAAATCTATTTATCTTCTTTTCTGTCTACGAGTAATAAAGGTTCTAAAATTTCACTCTTGTAAAAGGACTGCTGATTTCTACACGATTTCCCACCTTTATCGAGTACTAGCTGATCGTGGCGTACCTAAGGCATGCCCTCACGCCTAGGCCCTCTGGACGGGTTGCTCTTTTTTTATTTTTATTGAAGAAAATCTTGGAAAAGATTTATTACAACTTTTGGCGGTAATACATGAACAAAAATACCGTATGCATGGTTAGCAACATTAACAAATCAAACATAATGGTATACAAATTAACATTATTCTTTTTGAAAAACTCTCACACACACAGATCACAGTTATTCAGAAACGATACAATACAATGGCAAGACGGGTTGCTTTTGCGGGCAACGCACAGTGGGAAATTTTCCGAGTTATTTTCTCTGTGTTACTGATATCCTTGTGTCCGTGTAACCATCTAGCGGTTCTGCTCGGTAATCGGTGCGCAATCGTCATACCAAATAATATCGATAGGAGGACGCAAACATACATAGTTTTCATTTTTATATATTAAGATCTTATTGCTACATTTATTGAAAATTACATTATTGTATATTAATGATCAAAATATTGTGGAATTATTTTATCAAATTGAATACGTCTGTTAAGCATTCAAAAATCAAATCAAATTTATTCTTTTTCAAAATAATTTGAGATGTCACGTTTAATCGATCGGACGCTCGGTTTTGAAGAAAACTTACGCGTCGATGGAGCTCTGGTTCTTGGTAATTTATTTCTCGTGTTCGACGGTTTATCAGATGGCCTTATCAACCGGTGAAGAATCACCTTTTTGTGGCTCCGCCTCATTAATCGACCGAAATTATTGAAAATTTTTACGAGTTATTGTGAACTCTTAATGCAGTATTCGTTTCGCTTGTACTCCTATTGGAGATTGTTCAAAAAATGTTCTCAATCTTCAATTTTAACCATGAGGGATTAATATAATCTTGATGAAGACTTAAGAAAGTCTGTTGAAAAAGATTGCGTACATTACAGCTGAGAAAAAGAAAACGGTACTATTTACATCACTACAGGGGTAATGTCTACACTGATACACCTGTGAGAACTCTATAGCGAAATTATGGAACACGACAGCGGAAACATTGTCAGTCTTCAGGTAATTCGAACATTTGATCGCGCAACGTTCCACCTGTCGATCACCGTTTATTTTTGTCGGACTTCGTTACGAAATGGAACAATGGAATGCTTGACCAAAGGATACGCGTATCGGATCGCCGGTACATCTAAGCGGGAAGTTCGAGTGACGCATCGAATCGTATTTTTGCGCGTTGGAATCACTTGACAGAGCCAGACGCGGAACATCGATACGTGACACGGTGTCGGCGGACTGTTCAGAAATTTCGGTGTGTCATCCGTGGTACGTCGTTAATGAATATGTAGCGTTTCCGCGAACGGCGGCAACCGCAAAATTCACACGAGCCCGTACTTGTCATTTCTGTCGCGTGACCGCGACGAGAATATTGTTAATCGGTTCACGCGTGACGCTTCACCACAGGTTTCAATTTCCACGAACAATTCGATCGAAGAAAGGAGATGAATCGCTCACAGAACATTTCTTGTTTCGTCACGGGGATATACACGAAGGAAGACGATGTCGTCGTTGGTTCACAAACGAGTTCGCACATAGCCGGATCGCCTCGCGGGCCTGTGTCCTGCCAATTAGTCAAGCATGCCTTCCGAACACGCGGGAGAAAAGGAAGAACAGGCGTGCGGCCCGGTCAGCGCTGCTGTTGCTTCTGCTGTGGTTGCTTTGAATTAAAACAGCGCGATAAATTCTTTAATGAGTCAATTTCGCGTGACCACGTTACAGGTGCGAAGAGACAAATACTCGCATGTACCCAGCGCTCAGGACATTAATTAATATCTCGCCGATATTTCGGCCCTGCGCGGTTTATATTCGTCGAACACGCTTGCATATTCAACTGCTTCCTGCGTCAAACAGCGTGGCGAATCAAAAAGCCTGGATACAGAGTACAGGTACTAATTAAAATTGATAAGATGTGTACACTTTCAAGTACAACATAAATGTGATTAGATTACTGTAATGTATCCAGTATGTGTAAACCAGTAGGTGCTAAAAGCACAAATCCTGTCCCAAAAAAAAGTATAATTAAGGGGGTAGAGTACCCACGTGACATTACTAGAATCTAACCAGAATCTAACTAGATTTTGGGCCAAAACAGGGGTTTACGCGGGAACGTTTCACGTCCTCGTACGATTATATTTTGAGCTGAGTGAGGGCTCATTCGAAAGAGGAAGGTTGCACGCAGTGCGGTCTTCTCATGTTTTTGTTAGATGATGTTTATATGAAGTAATATGAGTGTCCAAAGTAGGCGAAACAAATGAAAAATACCGGAGATTCTAATGTATTTTTCGTGCACAGATAGATTTTTCTCGCGAAGAAATCGAGAAGACCGCACTGCGTATAACCTTCCTCTTTCGAATGAGCCCTCACTCAGCTCAAAATATAATCGTATGATTAATTTTAGTTCAACTACTTAGACGAGATGGCGCTTAGTCAGGTGAACTCAGGTGAACTATCAGCGTAGATTCGTAACAACAAAAGTGTAAAGGACGTGAAGTCATTCGGATCCATTAATAGCAATAAGGTAAAGGTACCAGTAAATGACCATGTACGAGTAGTTGACCATTTTATAGAAAAACATAACAAATAAGATTTTTATAAGCTGTACACTTTTGACGAAAGTGAACGGATGCCATACCACCTGTTGGTTTTTCTCTATACTATTCTCTATTAACTCGCAACGTCTAGTCTGATCCTCAATGAAACTTTTTATGGGATTGATTTGTTTTATTTCTTATTTCATTCTTTAATTGTAATTTGTGCTGGTAATTGTTGAAACTAAATGATAGTAAAATGATTTCCAACGTTATTGCTTTAACCCTTTTTCCTAGTATAAGTGGTCAACTACTAACGAATAGGAGGTCAATTACTAGATTATTCGTTTTCAAGAGTGGTCAACTTCTGAAGCAATTACTGAATTTTTAAATATGTTTCTTAAATTTGTATAAGTAAACTGTTTTTAAAAAGTGGCCTTGGTACATAATTTAGAAGACTTAAAGAGTGTCTTCAGGCATCGACTCTCGCTATTTGATAACACAGTAAGTGGTTACTATTGTTCGCGTGGAGAACTTCTCTTAACTGGTCAACTACTAGTAACTTTACCTTAAAGATATTGATAAAAAGAAAAAAACCTGTAATGATGCGAAACTAAAGCGTTAAATTGATACATATGTATATTCGTCACTGTTACCAAATTGGTTTTCCGCGCGGAGGTTGGTCAGAATGAAAAAGCCAAAGTCATGTGGGGCCCATACCCCGTTAATTGTTAGGAATGTTCTAATTTCTCAGTAGTACGAAGAGCGGTTAATTGAGGTTCGTGATCACGATTGGAAGGTTTTAGCCCTCTCGCGAAAGAGAAAGAGAGGGTCCGTCCGCGGGCGGAACCCCGCGGCGCTAATATCTGCGCGTGTTCGCCAAGGCGGATGGAAAACAAGCGGATAATGCGATAGGGGGAACCAGACATTCCAGTTGACCAGAGGCGTTTCCGTTTCCCGTTTCACACGACCCGGCCGTAGAGTGTCGCCGATGAACTCATCCGGCAGAAGGCGAGAACCCGCCTCGACGGCGTTCCCGGGATTCCACGGGAACGCTCGACCGATTGGCACCTTCTGCCAGGCTCGTTGCGTTACTTTGTCAACGGGCTCGTGCAAAACCACAATCGCAATAAAATCGTTAACGTATTCGTCGCCGTGCGAGAACCGGCCCTTTCAACCGGCTAATTAAGCAGCGCGTTGCGGCGATTGTTGCCCGTTCCATCGGATGTTTACAACGTTCGATCGCGATTCCGAGTTGGCTTCGTCAAACGCGAGCGTGAACGCGCTGCCATGGAGAATTTCGAACCCTCGGCCCGCACCTGGAACGTCATTAAAGATGCAGGGAAGTTATTCGAATCCGAGTTTACCGGCATTAATTACGGACCAAGCGCGAGCAACGTGCGACGCGAGAGCTTCAACGTTTTCAACCTTTAACGGGACCCCATGGTCGGCTCTTCGCGAGGGAATTTTAAGGAGTTTGCAACTTAAGCATGAACGATGTAATTATTATCCATTTCCATGCCGAGTGTATGTTACGACCGTAACGTCTTGTTGATTATTTTCCACTGTAGTCCAGTGCCGCTGCGAATTCGAATGTAATAAGCGAACTTTGTACAATCACAGTGAAAAGGCTTCACAAAAGGTAAGGGTTTTCATTAGAAATGTATGTAAATTTTCTGTTACGCAACCGATATCGTGAAAAACGGCGGAGTCGGATTAAGTTTCTCAATCGCGTGTATTATGCGCGAGCTGGGTCGATTACGTGAAACAGCATTCGAAGCAGTCGATTATTTCGTTCGACAGCGTCTGATTAGGTCTCCTTTTGACGGCCGGTGACATTTACGAAGGAAATCGGCGAAAAAGTCGCTCGTTTATTTAACAGAGAGAGTTCGCGTCGATGAAACGTCGCGATGCGAGCGGCATTACCCGTTAACTTTACCGCGAGAGTTTAACTGGAGGTCGAATCGTGTAATAAATTGCTTTGCAGGCTGAGAGAGTCGAGTATTATGTTTGCTTTGCCTTCCTTGTCAAACATGTGCCGCACGGGGGACCACGTTCACCACCGCACCGCCGGCAGCGTTAACATCGTCATCGATATAGCAGTCTCCACCTATTCCTTCTCTATTTCCATATTTCGTCTGTATCTCCTTTCCCAGATCTCGATCACGTACTCTTTCGTTCGCCATAGAAAACCCATGGAATGGACATCCGCGTCAATGCACGCTATGCCGGCCGAGCGATACAGCTTGTGCAGGCGCTGGAGGCGTTGAAGTCTCCGCGTCAGGTTGCGCTCTTTCTCAAATATGTCAAAATTTACAGAAAATGTATTGAAAAAATTGTTTGTGTACACTGTTATTTTCATACACTACTACAATAGTATTAATACCGGTTTAGTATTAATCGAAAAATTATTTTAATCTGTTAAAAATCAGGTACAAGCTAATCTACACTTTTGAGTCTCCTAGATCCCATAATATTTTTTCATGTGCTTAGTCTTCTTAATTAAACACTATTTTATTTATTATTTTAGACTTTGTTAAAATGTTTGGCGGTCCAGTCGCGATCACGTAATTACTTACCGACCAATAATTTCAACGTATCTCGTACGTGAGGCCTGCCCAGATAATTATAGTCAGTTAAAAGAAGGTTCGTTACGACGTTTTAAATTCAGGCGGCACTAATTTAACGCTCGTATCGTTTTTGCGCGAGTTTGTTGTGTCGCGCTGACTAAACGAGGTCCGCGATTCGCGGTCATAAACAATAATATAAAAATGTGCAGGATACTGTGAGCCCGTTGAATAATTCAATGTTCACTCGTAAATTGTCGGCCGTTCGTGGCCGATTCGGGGTCCCCACGGAACATTTATCAATCCGCGGCTTATGACAAATATATCTTTCAAGGGGTAACGACGAGGCCGCGGCTAAGCCGTAGGAGAGCGACCCGAAAAGAAGTTGGCTCCGGCTGCATACTTCTCTCCTGTTTGGTCTCCAGTGGCATTGCCCTTTTTGCGCGGCTTAAACCGCCCCTGGCAAAAAGCAAAACACCGGTGGCACGCGAGCGTGTTCCTACTTAAAGGATATTCCGTGGACGTAGCCCGGGTCCGGCCGTTTAACTAATTCGGTTATTAAAATGGATGTTCTCCTCGCGTTTATGACGCTTTGTCCGCACGCGAGGCCCGGCTAGTTTCGTGAAAAAAAAACCCGCTCGGGCACGTGACGTTTGCGTCACTATCCGTTCCCCTCTTCTTCAGCCACCGAAAGGTGAGCCTAACACGACAACAATTTGTTCGTCGCGCTGTTTAACGCGGCCAATGATGGAGAGAAAGGAATCGCAACATTTGCATATTATACAAGGACCGCGGACGAACAGAATAAATTCTTCTTTAATTGAACGTAGTTCTAGTCGCGGTGGTCGACGCCGGGCTAGCATAAGTTAGCATAAACAATGTAGAACGTGATTCCAAAATCTCGGCGCGCGCTATTTATCAGGCATGATGCAACGAATCGCAGTAGAAAGCACGCCTAATTTCGTGTGCCGCGGCTAATTATCGCGCGGCAGTTTTGCATCTCGTTATAAAACTTTAACGGTAAATCCTTACGTCAAAGGTAAATCCTCGCGGCGCAATTAGTCAAATCTCAAAGGCAGGGGAAACAGTATTTCACGAGTCGACCATTATTTCGTGGCCCGAAAAAGACATTCTACGGCGAACAACAGGTGTCCCCGCCTACCCTTTCATCTCTTCTCACAATGCACACACATCCGACAACGCTAATCCCGTTTCCAGCTCTTTTCAGGCTGGAAAATCCTCTTGTCTCCGGTCCCTTGATTTAGGGTGCCGGTCTCGGGAGATCTCACCCGCTTCTTTCAGGACAATAACACCTTCTAAAAGCGTGGATGAGGACGTCACAGGTGTATGCTCGGAAATAACGACGAGATTGGGGTCGCTCGATTCGTTTCGACGCGTATTCGCCGCCGATTCCGTTTTAACACGCTACAATCACGCCTGTAAGGCCTGACTAGGACTCGCAGTGTATAATTCTCCGTTTCTTAGGCTCTTGAGTAGTTCCAAACAGGGCAAAATACTTTAAAGAAATATCATGTATGTTATAGATAAGATCTTTACTCAGACATTTATTTTCGTAGACCTGTTTAAGGAGCTTGAAACAATTTCGTTTACTCCATCAAGGATCACAGTCTAAAGAAGATAAAAATGTTTGAACTGCTTAGAAGGCATAAAATGGTACCAATAAAATTTGCAGTCTAGTCACAGATATGTAGATACACAAAGCTATAATGGGTCTACATAGGTCACTACATAAACAAGATCTAAAGAGAGCACCTACATGCGGAGCTGCTCTGTGAACCTAGAGGAACGGAACGATGCGCGGACGATAAGCAGCGAAGGAATTCGCGCGCTTGGTTCCGCCGCAATTACCGTCGAAATTGCACCGGACAGGATGGAGCAAGAATGTGCTTTTCCATTTGTCGCAGCATATTACGACGGTGTTGTGCGTCCTTCTTTTCGATTGCGAATTATGCGAGGCCAGGAAAGAGATGGGGCATTCAGCAGGAGATCCGGAGAACGTTCTTCTCCGCTATCTTTCTATCGCGATAATGGGCATCGATTCCACGGTTCTGGCGCCTCGGACCTAATGACAGTTCTCGGGGTGCATCGTTTAAACGGTTCTCAACGCTCATATTCCGGGGCGGCAAACCAGTGAAACGAGTGAAACGAGCCGACTTGATCCCGTCAGTTTCAGTCGCGTCTATTAGCGGCGCTCTGGGTATCAAGGTTGCCAGTGCAACGACGGGCGACGGCTATCATTATCGCATTATCAACGGAAGGTCTGGCCGAGTTTCAAGCGTGTTCGAAGTTTCGCGGGGACCCGGGCCCCCGTGTGCCACGGGCCTCATCGATCATGTGTACCCGACTTGGCATTTATGCCGGCGACACCCACGCGTTCGCGCATCGTTCCACGAGGGACAGCTCGTTAACCAAGAAACGGCCGTGCATAACGTCGTCCATGCATAACGTGGTAGCCAAGCCAGGCATGGCCGCGGATGCGTCGAGAGTCGCGCTCAAAGGGAATAGAAAGTCGATTTCTCAACGACACTGAAATAATTTAATGGGATGTAATCGCTCGGTTTCCTGGCTCGGCCAGGAGGAGGGCTGGTCGGTCGGTTGGTTACGCATTCGTAACACCGGTCGTCGCCGCCGCTTGCCGATCCCATTTGTCTCTCGGCCAAAGACGCGGCTACAGCGTCGAGGCGCGTAATCGTCGCGTGTAACTTTGAACGGAACGCCGCAGATCCGCCGCCACCAGCGAACTGCCATCCCATCGCTTGGTCTTTTTCTCTCTCTCTCTCTCACTCACTCAGTCTCTCGTTCTCTATTTCTCTTGGTAGAGGACACTAGAAGGCCGCGAGGATCTCTTAACATATACGCGTAACCCGTAATTAATCGTCATCGCATGTTCGATATCTTCCTGTTTCGAGTAGTACAAGCGCAACCCATAGGATCCCCATAAATCTGATCACTGTCGAACGACGCGCGGACGGCCTCCGCCGCCGGTTTCATGCCTTCCATGGGACCATGTGATTCCGAGTACACCTACTTATATACGGTGATCCTTGTGCCGCTCATTCATGCACTTGTTCGTCATCCGTTTTACAGCGACTTGCATTTCTCTTGTTGTGCGGCGGATTCTAGTTCTACGGTTCCCTTGTTGTGCATTGGAGGTTCAACGTTTTTCCTGTTGCTCAACTGACTTGGATCTATCTTCTTCGTATTGGCTGGGGCGTGGGTTAAGCTGTGCCTACCTCTTTTAAAAAATTAATTTTTATTACAGTAGCCTTGGTTTTTATATCGATGTGATCTCGATGTGAAATCTTACTAGATTGACATGTTTATTTATACGTAACAATTATCACAAGGTAACGAAAAAATGAAAATACATAAATTAAGATTCTCTGGTTAAATGTCTAGTGGTTCTTAACCTTTTTGAAGTCAGGGAACACTTTTGATTATATCAAAAATTTACGGAACACCCAAATGAATGATACAAAAAATAAACAAGAACATCCCGCGTAGAAATAAATATATTTTTGAAAATATGTTTATGTCTATCTCAAAAGAAAAAAGAAGAATTGTTGAATCGATTGAAATCCAATACATTTGGACGTCACATATTAAAAAAGAAACAAACGTTTTACCAAAACAAAGAAGTAACGCACACAAAGATCTATACAATCTATTATAATCTCACATGTGCAACACGTGTAACCGCTCGAACAACATCCTGTAAAAATTGAATGCTTCGCGGAACTTGGCAAAAGTTTCGAGCATTTCAATAGCCATCAGTGTTCGCCGTCGCGCGCGGTGAATCTCATCGATATTTTTTCCGCGAAAATTATTCGCGACAAGCAGAAGCGGCAGGAAAGAGCCACCCTATACACGGTCGGGCGCATGTAACGTATGTTGCAGGAGGTTCGCGGAGAGCGAAAAACGATCGTAATATTCCGTTCGCGGATGGTTTCTATGCAAATGCGGTGAACGACTGTCGGTAGGTATTCGTGCGCGGAGAGGGCAGTGTATCATCTTTTATATATACAGTGTATGCAGCTTGAAACAGCTGCTTTACGGTCCACGACGATCGCTTTGTAGATAACATCACCAACAGTCTTCTTGGCGAGGAGGCCGAGAGACTCTCTCCGAAACGCTATTACAAATGCGCCACTTGCCGGTGCTTAAGCGTTGGCCAATACCTTGTCGCGCAGAATCGAGAAAATGATATAAAACACATTCCGGAGCCGGTAATTGCGTCGCGCGCGTACTAACTCGTCCATGATTTATCTGCGGAACGCGTAACCATAAATTCCGTGGCGTATTACACAAGAACACGGGTCGAAGCTTGATCACGCTCTATTTATTAGAAGCGTCCGTTTCCTGATCAACGATTTCCGTTTAATCGGTGCTCGAATACTGTCCAGCAAAGTGCAAGGAAATATGTCAATGGACGAACAAAAAATATCGACGGGCGTCCATTATCTTCGTGAACCGTCACGAAAAATAAAGAACGGCGCAGCGGCGCGCTTTTTTCATCATGACGCCCCTATCTCGGCGCATCAGCCTCCTGCTACGTCGCAGACTTTTTACCAGACATTGTTGTTCCTCTCGCACTGGGAATTGAACAGTCCCGGAGCACCAAATGCCGCGCCAGTTTCCCGCGGAAAAACGTCAAAGCGAACGTGACGGCGCATCAATTTTCGAGCAGCAGTTTTCAACGCGCTCTACTTCCTCCTGCGAGCCTTTCGCGGGTCGTCGATTATTAAAACGATACGCGCCAAGTGTTTCTTCCTTTTCAAAATTCTGCAAGATGTCTACTTCACGTCCACTGGTAGACTGCGAATCTCAATGGGTTCACAGGGTGCATGAACCTTTGAGAAATTATGAAATACGCGATGCGGGAGAATTGGATGCAGTAATATTTTTAAATCAATTTATTGAACACATTCGCTGTATAAAATGGTTCAACAAAATAATGAACACTTTCTAGCAATGACTTCACTACGGATCTTTATCTGACTTTCTATTCCTCAGGAGACTGCTCACAATAAATATGCTCATAGAAGAACATTAATTGTATATGTATGAAAAAGTTTGTATGAAAACAGAACAACTAGAGTCTCGTTAAATCACATCTTTTGTTCCAGAATGAACATTTCAATAAAGAAGGAACATGTTCGTAGCTCGTCGCTCGTCGTTTGCCACAAGCAACCAGTGAAACGAGAAGGAGAAAATTTTGGAGAGCACTGTATAAGGTCACGAAGAAGAAGTTCCGGCAGGTTTCAGCTGCATTCGGCATCGCGCCCACGCCGCGTAGGCCCCGAGTCATCTCAAGTCAAGGCGATGGCGCCTTGATACAAATGCTCGAGGCTTAAAAGTTAGCGATCGCGGTCGTTAGGTGGCTGGCGAGGGGCCCGTGTCCCCCTTCTTCCGTATCTATAACGTTAATGCGTTACATACCTGCACCCAGTCGCGCGAAAGCGCAAGTATGCGTGGCATCGCGAGCGAGAAGCGTGTCGGCGAGTAGGGCCCCATGAGGGAAAAGAGGGAGGAGGTGTGTACCCCGGATGGAAGGCGTCGCACACGCGAAGGGGCCTCGGGTATGTAAAGGCGTGCGCATGCGGGGCCCCGGCTAAATAAACTACCCTCGCATTATCGTCGCCTCGGAACACGTTATACGCTTGTAAAACCGCGAAAACAAATGTCCGCAGCGACGAAGTTAAGGAGATGGGAGGCCGCAGAGCTGCGGGACCGACTCGATACACTCGTCCGCGGGTTTTATACGTATGGCCGGCCATTAATGAAACGCGGACTGCTTTGTCAGGACGCTGGGGATTATCTCGTCGAAAGCCCAACCGTCGTACTCTTTTGCTACGCTGCTCCTGGTGCTGCTGTTTTGGGCCGGTAGGTTTCGGCCACTTGGTTCCAAAAACGAGCGTCTTGATTGCTAGTTTCACCAGGAAATCTGATCAATCAATTAGCTGAATGGAATCACCTATCGATGACCCCAACTTATTTTGGAAACTGAGTTTATTTCAGTCGTATTTATGAAATTTTCAGTGTCCAATGTAGAAGTTTGAGCCCTTCTTTGTGCAGCCTTGATCGAGGAATTTATCCCACGGTTGGATGCTGTAAGTTTGATGTAGATGTCCACCGACGAGGGACACGTTCGTCGATTCGCCGCGAATTATCTCGTCTTTCGCCTGGGCTGGCCGGTGCTTCTCTCCGTAGTCATGGTCAAGATGGTCTGGTATAATTAATTGCGGGCGCGTAATACCCTGGTACGCTGCGGGGCCACCTAGTAATTGGTTGCTCGGTTTTAGTTAACGAGACCTTTAAGCACCGTTTCAGTCCGCGAGCACCGGTAAATCTCCGGCGATATAAGTAAGTATACGTTCCTGCCCGGGGGGAGCAGACCGTTCAACGCCTCGGTTGGTAATTATTAGTACGATTGCTATGATTTAATTCCTATTACGCCATTACTACCAATGTTTGATGGTGTTTATGGACCATTGTGTAGGAGAGGCGTGGCCCTAACGACACGAACGCAACGCGCGATCGTATTTACAGCCATACACGCGCATCTATTATTGTACATACCTGTTTTCGTTCTCTGCTAGGTACGACGTTTTACATTCTTTTTCACTTTCCCTGCTGGAGCAAGCTGATTCGTGACGATTGCCGATTAATTATATCACGGTTACGTTCCATTTACCGATTTGGTGCAAGCTTGGTGTTTACCTTGTGCGGAAAGCAATTTTGTTTTGCTGTGTTGATCGGTTAGATTAACTAATAGTAAATGAAGTAAGAAGCGAGACAAAGTGACGAGAGAGAACATACTTTAGAAAGTGTATCCTCGGAACATCATCGTTTACACTCGTAATACTTCAATCAAGAAGATTTTTCAAAAAATATATGGAAAATCCTTCTCGCTACGGTATGATTAATTCAATGAACAAATGCAGGTAGCATGTATTATTAGGCACGATCTCTTACTACGATCACATTCTTCTATGGTCAGTTTGCTAGCTCCATTATACTAGTAATTTTATATCCACTATACTAGTAATAAAGTATTATTTGTAGAGTCTAAGGCCATAACCAAAGTCATAACTAAATGTCAAAGCCTGTGAATTTATCTTTCAGTTTTTAAACGATTGTGATCTGCACCTCTAGTGGTTAGTCATATTGTAAATGTACTCAAACTGTAAAACTAGTGTATCTTTGTTAAAGCCGAAATGAACCTACAATAGGTTTCAGTGGCTCAATAAAAAAATAAAAAAAAGGTAAAAATGAGGAGTGGATATTTTGAAACTTGTTCGACTGTTTTTTAACCGATCAACCTGTTCATAAATACTTGTACGATTCACACATCTTACACTCAATTTGATATACATCCAGCAGTAAATCTCAGACGGCATTTACAAATTGCTGGTATATTAATTGTTGAATTTAACAAAAATGCTGGTATATTAATTTTCCTCGAACCGAATGATTTTCCACAGATGGCCCGGTCAGTGCAACCAGTCAATGTGCCATTATCACGTTAACGTTTAGGAGTGCTAGTCCGATTCCAGCCACGACACCGATTACAAACGCCGATACGACTCGATACGTGTTAAGGGCCGGTGCTAGATGGCCGACCGATAATCGGGCAGCGTGACTTCCACGCCGGGGCAAAATAATTCGCGTGTTCGCTGGGTGTAACGATAATTTTCCCTAAGCGTTCTAAACGCTTCGCCGTACGGAGGCTTGCGCGTACACACCTCCGAAGCGGCGTAAGCAATCGCGATAACGTAACGCGCGTTTGCTCGGGAAACCGGTATACCCGGTATCGGTGTTGCTCTCGGGTTCACCTCTCGCGTACCAGCCCTGCGAAACGAGTTGCTGGGTCGCCCTGTATACATCGGCGCGGCGGATCGTTTAGATATAATTACTGACAATTCTCAAGGGCACCGTATCACCGGTGATTGGCCATTTCCATGGATCTCGGTGATCGTTAACGAGCCCTCTCTCGTCCACCAGCCCAGCGAAATTCTTGTCGATCCTACGACCAACGACTGACCGATCCTCACCGATGAACAATTTCACCCTAAGATTCCCTTATTGGATCTACAATTTCTATCTCACAAAATCTTTCTGAATAAAATTTTGTGCTAAATCGCATTAAAACAGAGTACTTAATATAGGATATTGTTCTATAAATTGGGCGTTGCTGGTAGGTGGTCTAGGGAAAGTCTCCTAGAGCAGAGAGTTAATCTCTGCACCCGATTTCCTTGTACCTCCCGATATGCATCTGTGGTCCTGTGACATTTTCACAAAGCAGAGAAAAATGCTAACCGTATGGGAACAATAGTTACCAAATAGAGGTTTAATTAACAACGAACCAACTCGGATTTGCTAACGATATACCGTATCAGGGCGCGCGTGTTCTCCGACGGTTTTTGCATGCGACGAATAATAATTGGGCCCGAGAGGATGTCGCGGAGGCCTCCGTTAGGGTTGGTTCTTGCGTAGTTCGACGAAACGCGGGTACATACAGCCAAGGCGTAATTCCTTTAAGCGTCTGGGGTCTTGGCAGGATAGTCTTGGCGGTCACGCCAATTAATGCGTCGCGTTACGGAAGAACAAGGTATAGTACACGAGGCGCGCGTTCTGACGCGGCGGTCACACGATATCGCCTTCGGTGCACTCCCGTAGATGCTGCCCGTAGATTAACAACCGTATCGTTGCACGTACAATCACTAACGGTCCGCGAGAGACATCGTAACTCCCACGACTGGCCGTATCCGTGGTTCCCTTGGCGGTCATTAGCGGGTATATGGGTGCCATAATAAAGATGAAACCGCGAGGCCGGCGCACGGTCTCGAATATCCGGCGCAGTCTCTTGTACACACCCACGTGTATCTCTTACATGAAACGGTAACTCTTCGCCGAGTCGATTGAACTTTTATAAATACGGCCCCGCTGACGCTAACCTATTTCGCGGACGAGCATCCTTGCCGAGATGCTCGGCAAATGACACATACTTCCACCGGAAAATGGCATTTGTCTCGTTCCGACGAGACCAGTCTCGTTCACGACGTGCACCGAATGGTATGCGCGAATCATTTTGAAGATTAGAACTGGAAGATATGACAGTTATTCGGTTTACGGCCGACGATTTTTTAACGCAATGTGACTTGTGCAACCAATCTCTTTGGTTAATAGGAAACTGCGCTTTTCATTAAGAGCGCAGCTATAATACTCTTCCGCACTAGAATTCTATTTCAATCTAGGGATCAACCGTATATGTCATCATTAGACTGCGGATCTTTATGCAAGATAAAAATTTCTTACCTAAATTGCAACAAACTGGAGTGAAATGGAAATTTATTTCTTTCCCTATTATGTTTAGTAGGTTGAGAATAATATAATAGTATGTTTAAGTGTTTCCAATATTTTTATTATTTTAAATTACACCTGCTCATTTTTGTCATAAAAGCATAAAATCCGCAGTCTAGTCATCATATTTGAGAGCCTTTTAACAATCACACGGAGAAAGAAACAATTGCACACGTGCTTATTTCAGAGTAACCTCTGAGCAAAAGATAATAATGAACGAATCATTGCCCGAATCAAGTATTAAGGTCCAGAATAGCGTCCACTTCCCACGCGACGCTCGATGCCCAACAAGTTCGTTTCACGCATCAACGCTGCGCGGCAACAAACGCGAAATCTCCTTCACTCTGTCTCTAAAAGAAACGCAATCCTCTGTTTAAGAGTGCTATGACGGGTGATATAAACTTGGTTGAAAACGGGGACATCGCGGTGGAACCGCTACGATATTACACGGAGGGCCCAGGGGACTGGGTGTCCTCCCGAAACCTGTATCCACGGTGAAACACGTTGTTGTCGAGTGTCGGCTGGCGGATTGTCTTAATAAGCCCGATAAATCGGCGTTAACGCGGAATTGCGAAAGAGTTGTCCCGGTCCCCGCGAAGCAGACCTCCTGCGTGGGGAATAGTGTACCCTTGATCAGCGGGTGTCTCGCCGAGGAAAAAAAACTACAATTCGCGCAATCCTATAAAGAATTTTCTGTGGTCGGGCCTACGCGGAACCGGGTTCTGGTGTGCGTGGCTGTCACGCTCGGAAATAGCCAGTAAAGCCGACGGACGTCTTCATACGGCGCGTCGCGCGGACTACAGGTTTCCCACCACCGGCGCGACAACTTCCAGATTTAAATACCTCAATAAATAATCGATTATATGGCAAGCATTAAACGTCTTAATAAGCGAAATGTCGGCCTGTTTTTCGAGTAGCCGAAAGCACGCGCTCCCTCCCCTCCGTCCACCCCTTTCTACTTATTCCTTTTCCTGCGTCTTTTTCGCTGTTGGAAGCCTCGGGAGTAAACCTAAGCGAACATTTTTGTTCGAACACCGAAACACTGGGACCATCAACGTCCATGCGCTGTTCGACTGATGAAAACCACCCTTAGCTAGCAAGCTATGCAACCCTTGAGTCATCTTAAAAAAATGATACATGAGTATGTGTATTACAAAACTCTGGTTTGTCAAACATTACTAGCACGTACATATTTTTAAAATATAAAAGAATTTGTATAGTTGTTGCATGAATGTAGTTTCTGCACATCCTCGATCTTTTTAAATAAATTACAATCTTCCTGACAACGCATGAAAATATTCTCTAATTGTAATTTCTATGAAATAATTCGTGAATCAGTTCAATTAAAATTTCGTTGACTTCCAAACGAACCGAGTCACTAAAAGTATTAAATGATTTCTAATTCTAGTTTTATTAGTTTTGGTATAATTTCGATAAAACAATTCGTGAATCACTTCCAACAATATTTTACCAACTCCCCAGCTAACTGAGTCACGAACCACACTTAACCACCGCGAACGGCCCGAGGAAACTATAAAACTGTTTCCAACAGGAAGTCGTGCAGCATCCTATACCGCGTGACAAGTTACAGGTTAACAAAAACTCGAGGCAAAACACGTCGCGTAGTCTTCTGCGGAGGATTCCACGACACTTAGTCAGAATTTCAAAGAATGCCTGATCGATGTGTAACGGTCGCAGCTCTGTTTGTTCCTGGAAGTTTGTGCATCAGATAAAGCCGCCGGTCTGGTAACGATTAAGCATCTACCACAGTTTCGGTTAATTAGAAACGCTCCGCTACACGGACACTAAATAATGCTTGTTCGGACGAGTCCTCTCACTGTCGGCGAGGGTTTCAAAGACCTGGGAAAACACCCCGAAGACAGGGTTCGGTGGACCTTTCAACGCAAAAATGAGGCAACAGCGAGGGAGACCAACATTGGAGGAAAGGACACGCGAGCCTCACCTTTATCCCGACGTACCTGAGCAACTGTTATCTCGTCGGTGATCTCTTTCGGCTTTTAGAACCGAAACTCCGATCGATGAATGGTCAGAAATTAGTGGAAAGTCGAAGGAAAGGCATCGATACATCAGATCGTATCTCCCCGGTGTTCTTTCACTGTATTCTCGATGCCATTGTTCGAGTATGCCTCGTGACGCACCGAAATGCTTTCCACTGATTCTCCTTTCGTGTTTCATTAAAAGCATTTTACTGTATCCGACCGATTTATTAAATCCAATTAGAAACTCTAATTGAATTTGCATGAATATTCGATGTTCGCATTACTAATTCCCCGTGCAAGTCTTTCGGGGTTCCAGAAAAGTAATACTATTAGAATTACAGTGTATTTTCAAGCTTGGAGCAAGTCAGTAACCTTTTTTCATCTTTCGAGATGGAATATTAAAGCGGTTGTGAGAAGCTCAATAGATTTCCTGTCTGTCACGCATTCGTGTTCGTCTTCCGGCGCGTATGGTCGACGCACAATGACAAGCCTAAAGGGCGGACGATGCTGACATAATGGAAGACAGGGATCTGACGTTCGGGTGTGTTTCAGTAACGAATACCTTCTATTAAGACATCTGTCGACGGAGCTAGAAGCGTCTTGTGGAAACGCGTTCCTTTCGTTTCGTCCCGTCATGGTTTTCGGTTCCTCCATTTGGTCCGGCAACGTCATTAGCCTGGAGAGTCGATCTCTCGATCGCCGCAGGTACTCGAAAGACAACCGAGAGGTGCGGTCGCGATCTAGAGAGTGTTCTCCGCGTCGGTATCGTTTTTCAAAACCGTTCACTTTTCGTGCAACAGAGAGAAAAAGCCGAGGAACCAGCGAGAAAGCGACCGGATATTATTTTACACGACGGGCGGGGCGGCCATAAGCCGCGCCCTCATCCCCCTCTTGATCCACGAATTTAACGTTTCAGCGCGTTTACAGCGATTTCCTTTCCTCTCTCCGTTCGGGTGCGTGCTCGAAATTAAAAAGGGCTCGTCACACGAAGCCAAACACGCGCTCCGCCGATTCGTTTCGATATGCCCGCCGTCGTGATTGCTTGTTAGCTCGAAAACTGCGGCTTTTGTCGCGCGAGCGTCTTTGTTGCGCCATTCTGCAATTTAATCTATTAAACGCCCGGAGAATGTTGCTGAGTGCGCGGTTGCAAACGACCGACATGTGCGAGGAGTGGAAGGGCTGGGTAGAAATGTTGCAAATGAAAGCCGTTCATTGACACTCCGTTTCTTCCTTTGTCTGCTACCTTATTTCTTTTGTTTTCGCTGTTACTGATGTCTGAGCTGCTGTTTCAACTACGCGTAGTATTAAATTGTATGTGGCATTTTTATTAATAACGCAAGACTCGCAACTGTATGTCGTAAAAGTGCGCAGGAATTATTTATTCATTTCAATAGCAAGATATTACTGTGCATTTTTGGTAATATTTGGTAATAATTGAAGTGGTAAGAGGGTTTGGTCGATATCGATGGTAGAGTTAGCGCGACTCGCGTACGATGACGAACTGCTAAACACGCCCAGCATTTTTGCCAGTAGCAGCCAGCTCATTGACCGAACAATGTCGGCCGGTATTGCGCGTGGGTGATCGGCTGCGTAATACAGGGTGTTCGAGCGAGAATATCGGGTGTTCCAGGGACAGGGGTCTCATCATAGGAAGAGCAACCTTATCCGTGAAATTTGTCCTTCGGTTTGGCCGAACCTAATCCACCGGGCGGCTCGCTACCGTTCGAGAAACTAACAGCTAAACGGGAACGAAAACGAGCAACGCGAAGTAAACCAAAAAGGGTGTTCACTCGTCCGAGGTGAGACGTCCCGACGCGACGACGACGCTCGTTTCTGCGAGAATATCGGCGCGATGCCCCCCTTTTCGTCTGCCCCCTCTGACGTAGATCGAATTACTATGGGGTTTCCAGGAGCCACGCCATTGGTCAGGAGTGGCCGGTGTCAAAGGAAGGAGATCCAAGGAGGAGCGTGTACGCGCAAAAGGGCGGCTTGCGTGCGAACAAGGTTATGCTAATGTTGCACTCATGCTGCGGTGTGCGAGCATATGTGGGCCACGGGTCCTCGAGTGTGTACGTGTATGAGTATGTTCCGCGTGGTACTATACCGGCAACGGCCTGGTGTCTAACCTGCGCTGTGTCAGAAGGCGCGGTAAGTGGCAAGATGCAGGAGCTAGCTAGCAAGCGGGTGGAGACCAGCCATAACTTCTCCGACTGAAACTAATTACGAGCGTGGTATTTAGACGGCGGGCACTACCTTTTGTTTAGACGAAATCTCATTTGAATACATTACCCGGTGGCGAGGCGCTTCCCCTGACTGTTCCGACGCGCTCCGGAATATATCGATCAGCCCAAGCCTCTATTGCCTAACGCACACACGCCCTCGCCTGTACCCTTTCTTTCTTCGGATCCGACCGTTGTTGCACGAATTTTCTAATTAATCGATCGCAGATAACGCCGCGGGAACGAATGCGACCGCCAGGGTAATAATTCATCCCCTTTCATCCGAGACCCGAGCCTTGTCTGCCTCCGCTTGCAAATTGCTGGGAGCAGCGTCGAACACTATAGCACCGGTTAATATACTCTTTCTACGATATTTTGATTAAATTAGTAGCTTCAGAATTCTAATACTTTCCTAGTTAGAACCTCCATTCGTTGTACACTCATTTACTATTGTATCTTCCATTCTGTGCTACCAGGTAATAATTTATAACAAGACGTGTACTAATCCGTTATTGACTTGTCATCTTCCACCAATTGTTATAAATCTATGATTGCACTGTTTGATCTAGTACAATCACGAAGAAGTAGTAGGCTAGGCTGTAGTAGAAGGAGTAGGCTGTGATTCGTGCTTTTACATATCAAAATCTACCATAAATAAAAGATACACAATCTTCGACCAAATTTGGCTCACGAAGGGAAACCCGTCTCATTTTATATCGGTTTCTTTCAACTTTTTTATAGAAGCGTCTACTGGCAGACTTCGAAATTCGTATTCAGAGGAAGACGTCCGTACTTTATCGAAGTTTTCGAAGAAGCAAAGTGGAAGAGTGATTTGAGAAGCACATCTGCGAGGTAAATTTCTATTGCACGGCGCGGACAGGGTCGAAATGTGAAATATGTAAAACACCGGAGAGGCGTTCCGCAGGGGTCGTGGAAAACGGGGAGGAATATTGTAACGGCGGATTTCTTCGAAGCGCACGTGTTCCAAATCATAGCTCCAGCGGAACGGAACAACAGGGCGCATAATAGTCGTCTAAAAGCTAACTTGTACGCAGTAGGCACTCGGATCTTGGTTGCTGTATATTCTCCGTGTCCTCGTGCATAACCCGACTAAGTAAACCGAGCCCACGTTCGGATCGTAAACGCGTTCGCATTGGCGTAGCCAACGGTATAAACCTGAAGATGCTGTAATGCGACAGTACGGTATTAATTGCTCCAGCGAATCGGTATCAACGAACAGGGTAATTGTGCCATGGTTTCAGAGTAGCGTGGGGCAGTGGCAGTAGTAGCTCGTCCCAGCAATTTAATTAAAGACCAAAATGATCACGTTCGCGGGGCACCACAATTAAGACAATCGCGGGAGTTAATCCTCCCCGGCGCATAATTACACGCGCAGATATTTAAATTCATCGTCATATCCTCTAAGGGCTAGGCATTCCTGAGTGGCTGGATCCCGATACCCAATCGGGGATCACTTCAACAAATGCAAAGTAGCCAGAACGCTAATTAGAAGGTTGCCCCGGCTCGAGGGGGGTAAAACAGGTTTTCGCATGTTCAAAATAGATTAGGCTTATCCTTCTATATGTATATCCACCGGTGCAACCTTTTCTTTCTGCATCGAGCCGCTGAAATTCCAACCGATCCCCTCGATGAACCCTCGCGGTATTTTGTTGTGCCACTTTAAAACGCTACCGTGCACCAAAAATGCTTACAAACCAGCGGGGACTTTTCGATCGCAACTTCTTTGAAGTCTTACGAGGTGGCACGAAGCGATACCGATCCGCTGACACACACCGTATTTAGGTGCTGCCAGCGAAATCCTTTTAATTGTAAGTGGAATAATTGGCAGAGGCCAAAATAATTTCAATTATTCGAACGTTACGACCGTGAATAATATTTGTACTTGAACGCCGAGGCTACCATCGTCGGTCAAAGGACCTGTTTCGGCTTTCTTATTTCACAATCACTGAAATTGTAAAGATGCTAAGTAACTTCAAGCTTGTCATTTTTATGGGGCTACCCCTCGTAAAAAGCCGTACTTAACTGCCGCTATACCAGCCACTTGCAAGGTAGGTTTTCGCCCTTAGGAAGCGAGCAAAGAACACGAAATGAACTGAAGTTCTCAGAAGTTGTACAAAATCGACTTAATGATTCATTTCTCCTTTATCGGTACCTTAATAGATATGTAACCTTCATAGAAATTACTCAAAAAATTGCAAACAAGAGACGGTCTTACAAATTCAATTTTCGCGGCCCAGAGTGGACATTGTTGGGAAAGCTCGCAGGAGATGGAGGTCCGGTTCGGTATTTCACAACGTTTGCACCGCGTGGCAGCAACACGATGCGGCGGTCGCGACCGATGAAAGGAAATCGCGTTATCGACGAGCACGCTCGCTTCCGGACATTGTGCGCGGTCACGCCGTGAAGTTCTCTCGGTGGAACTGCGGCAGGTGAGGTCGCCCCTTAAACGTCCGTTAAATATCCGACCGCTGGAGCTGGCCGTCCCCGGTGTCTATAATTATTTTCTATTCTCAGTACCGTCTGCGTAGATACGCAGCTCGATAAATAACCAGGAAGCCCGTCGTAACTTTGTGCCCGGTGCGAATCGGTCTCCGGCGAACCGATGATTATCCGCAGTACCTCCTACCGATCCACGGCCGATTATCAGTCGACGTTCAATCAGCGGACGAGGTTCGGTCGTTATCGGTTCGCGTACGTGCAGCCACGCGGCTCTCAGGACGCGTGATCCATGAAAAATCGGCGATCGCCTCATTCAATTAATCGGCGCCGGTGATTGCGCCTCCTGCGAAACGGTACGATTCCAATGATGAACGTTGCACTGGATGCCTAGGCGTTTCTGGGTAGCGAAATGGTGGTTGCACTGGTTAATTCGTGGAATGTAATTCATTAGTTTCTTGTTTTCTGTACGTTTGATCCACCTTAGAGCTAATTAATAGATTTCGTCTTAACAGAGTTCTGAACGAAATCATCAATGTCTTCTGGTCAACATCGTCAGCTTCCTACAGAGATGTAATGCTAATTTTAAGGATCGCAGCAGATAAACGAGATTTGATTCTAACGTAAAGTTTCAGTTGATTTATAGAGAGTGATGAATTAATTGGCGCAGCTAATGGAACGCATTACCGTCAGCATCCTCCAGTAATATGGCGTTCTTTCTATTTCGAGGGTCCCGAGGGATAAAAGATGGGATTCTAGAATAAAGTTGATTGATTGGAGATCGCGGATTAATTAACGCAGCTAATGGAACGCGATCGACCGACAGAAAAACGTTGGCCGCGAATTAGTATCTACGGGGATCGGCGCCTTTGCCCAGTCATTGTCCCTTGTATTAGAAAGCCGAAGCTGAATACCGATCGCGAGCCACTCGGCACGGACGTATACTGTGTTGCCCGGTGAGTGTATATAAAGCAACATTTATTATTGCTCGCGTACACGTTAGACGGCGGTACGTGGAGCGTACAGCCGGCCCCGAAAGAGAGCGAGAGTGACGAGGGAACTCGGGAGACAATGAGCCGGATAAGGAGAGACCGAGAGAACCGATCGAGGGGGTTAAGGGAGAGAGAACCAAGAGAGCTGCTGTTGCTCGCTGTTGCTGCGTGGGGAATGAATAGTTGTAAACGCGGGCGCGAAAGGTCTCTCCTAGAAGCCGAGCCCCCTATTGTTTCCGCGTTCGGAGGCTCGTTCTCGGTTGCGCGCACACACACACACGCCAGGAGAAATCGCAGAATAACGTCGGTCAAATATTTCGGCGACCGTGTGCGACTGTTCCTTAGTCTCTACAGTCTCTGGATTAGAGAACCACTTCCAACGCTGCTGGCTGGCTTTGATCGCCATTGATTGCTATCGGAGGGTCCCGATGTACTTGGACATTGTGTAGATCCGGACAGAACTGTTTCAGGACACTGTCCTAGATCGCCAGACACTCGAACGATACTTTCCTCCAACCTCGATGGATTTCGGTGTTGCATTACCTTCGTAACGTACTTTATTGGATGTCGCTCGGTCAACTTGTATACAGTACTTACAGGATCCAGGAAACGTGGGGGTGGTGCAAATGAATTTCGGAATGCTCGCCATTTGGTCGTTCTACTAAGGCTGACTGCTGGTACGGAGAAAGTGAAGGATATTCGAGACATTATTAAAAGATTGCACGTTTATAAATCAAATGAGTTCATCCTTTTCGTGATATGGAGCCGATCTTTATGTCGTGAGAATACGAAGTTGCTCAATGTTAGAGAAATTGATATGCCTTCATCATATTTTACTGCTATTTGAAAGATCGGTGATATCAAGAATATACCTCAAATGTTTTAGCTAAACAGATTCAAGCGCGACGAACACTATTCTAATCTTTAACAATTGATCCTATTCTTGTCAAGAGCATTTTGTTTGGGAGATGCACTGCAGTTCGTGGGCCAGTAGTGTAACTTTCAGCTTTGCAAGCGGATAACGTGTTCTTGTTTATTCACTATATCGAAATTCTGTTTTGACCTCGTTATCAATGCAAGTCACGATAGCGGCGCACGAAATACGATTTCCAGTCCCGCGAAAATTCACGTGGCACCGCCGGTAAATCCGGTCTACATTCTGGCGAACCGGGAACAAAGCGATACTGCGCCGCCTACGTGGCGAGCGTGCACCAACCAAGACCGAAATGTGTATGGTATCATTGACTAACGACCGTCGATACCCGCTATCGTCGCCAACTCGAAGGAGCTACCGGGACGGTCGGGAGCCCCCGTCTCGGCATTGTCGGTAGCTCTCGCGGAATCGTTATCGTAGCCGTGCCGAGATACATAATGCGTTGGGTCTGGACTGCCGATCGCAGTTTCTCTTCCGAGACAGATTTCGCTGGAGAAACGGAGCACTTTTGCCGTGTAAATCCAGTCTGGCCGGACTGTAGAAATATTCAACATGGAGTACGCTGCTCCTTGGACTTCGCTACCCTCGTTAGCTGCCATTTGTCAACCGGTGGCCACTAGGTAGACTTCGATATCTTCGTCTATAACGTGTGAGAATTTGAAGAACGTTGCATTGAATTGACTTTAATCGGGTTGATCACATTGTCACACTTTTTATATACAGGGTGTCCCAAAATTCCTCCGACACCCGAAAATGGGAGGTTCCTTCGGTCATTTGAAGCGACAGTTTCCTTCATAAAAATGGCGTCCGCGGCTTTGTTTAGGAGTTATTAACAAAAAACACGGACCAATCAGAGCGCGACCTAGACGCGAGTTAGCGTAGTCGGCCCGACGCGCTAACTGTCAATTGGCCGAACGTGTCATCGCATGTCTAGATCGCGCTCTGATTGGTCCGTGTTTTTTGTTAATAACTCCTAAACAAAGCCGCGGACGCCATTTTTATAAAGGAAACTGTCGCTTCAAATGACCGAAGGAACCTCCCATTTTCGGGTGTCGGAGGAATTTTGGGACACCCTGTATATATTAGTCTTAAATGAACATATCAAATTTTCATATCACTTCTATTAAGTGAATGAATTTTTAAGGATAGCTCGGCGAATGTATTGTGTGTTTTCTAAGGCATTCGAAAACTGCGCACACAGTCAAAAAGAACTATGTTGAAGTATGATGCTTGAATCTCGCGCTTAAAGTGTGTCATGAGAGTATCGCGATCGATGCGGGATCGATTCCCCTTTTTCGTCGTTCGGCCGCAGCCAATGACAGTTTTCGCATCTAACGAATTGCGCTTCACTTCTGTTGGAGTGATCGAAACGTGTGAATCTTATTGTATCGTGTGGTCAATTTTGTAGAGCATATTATACTTATTTCTATTAAATTTATGTTTGTGTTCATAAATAAAAAATAGAAAGTGAATTTCTCAATAAACTAGAACCTATTGTTTTGTATTACCGAGCCGAGAGGTCGTAAAAATCGAAGATAAGTAATTTCTACAGAAGTATAGAGTTGCGATTGCACAAAAGTTAGATGATGTCGGGAACAATCATGGAGTATCGATTACAAATCATCGTCGAAGAATGACTTACTTCTGCTACATTGAAACTCTGCCAATCTCGTGAGTAATCAAAGGGCGCGATATCGAACGGCGATCGGTGCGCGAATATATTGAATCGCGACAAGCGAATAATATCGATCGAGACGTACATCGAGGTCGGTGCTACGATGACGTTCGGAATCGAAATCGAATGATCATCGCAGACAGCGTATCGGATCCAGAGGCAGCAAAGCCTTTTTAATACAGCCAGAATGGACTGATCAGTGATCACGCGTGTCCGAGGCCGAATCCTCGCGCCGACGGTCGCGTTTATCGCGGTTATAGCGCGCGGTGCAGCGTGCGCATCGAAGAGTGCATCGTATTATAACGCCATTGCGGACGTGGCATTAGCTTATCACTCGACTGGATCTCGATCCTTTCGACCGTTCGTTTCTTCATCGGTCGCTGCGCAATCTCGTGCGTAGGTACCACCTTCGGATATACCCGTGGTTTCTGGGCCCGATGCAAATATTGTCGAGCCTCTGAACCTTGCTTGAGGTTCGACTCTGAGTCTCGTGATCATCGAGGATCCTCGCCTTTGGGTGAGCGACCCACACGAACCGACCCACGATGGGTATTAACGAAACGCGGATCACGTTACAGTGATATCTTTCATATGACTGTGATGGGGCAACCCGAATGATAATTTCCTGCTTAGTCCTGCGATTCACCGGCACCTATTAGAACGACGTGACTGCTGCCAAGAGATTCGAGGAATTCTATGTCGGTTGTGGAACAAAATGCTGATGGATATTGCTTATTAATTATTCTTCTTATTCGTTGAACAACTCTTTTCACCGATTGTACATGCTGTTCATATTATGAAAGTTACATGCAAAGACTTCGGCTTCAATTTATTACTGATTGTATTCGAGGATGTGTTTTTTGAATATTTCATTTATTTTACAGTAGTATTAAATATATATTCGCATACAGGTCCAACAAGAGTATACGTTGCGTAGGACATGGAGACGCACGACAGTCTTGTCTCAACTGACAGATACATGCATACCTTAGTTTTCACTTGGGGCCTCAGCGACGTGAAAATGTTTAAAAACATAATCTTTGGACGACATTGAGCCTACCTACTCCGTAAAATCCACAGGAGAATTTCTAATATCCTCCCTATGGAATTATCGACTAGAAGGGGTAAATGCCCTTACACTTTTAAATTGTTCTCACATGAGTAGTCTACTCGAGATCACTATAAAATGTTATCCATTGTGTCCTTAAATGTTGAATAAAATCCTCACAAATGCAAGTATCAAGTCAATTTGACTTTCGCACGCGAAAAATAAAATATCAGTGAAATTAATGTGAAGTCTGTTAGTGCACTCACTTAAATAACACTCTAATTCAACGTTTGAAGAAACTGTGTTTGTGATCAATCCTTGGTGGTCACAGACAGTATGAGAAAAAATCTAGAAGTTCGTAAAAACAGGATAGACAATGTATTGGTATAGTAACGTGCAATGTTTAGGCAAGAGTTTGCCGTAGATCTTCATTTGTTTTATCGATCAGGCATTGATCTCATTAGCTGTCATGAATCAGTATGCATACGAACGCCAGCGTACATGGACGATTCCTCTTGCACAAACATATTTCCTTGAAACGATGAATTGCGGTGGTTTTTTTTATCTAGGAATACTAACAGACTTTGCATTAATTACACTAATATTTTATTCTCCGCGTGCGAAAGTGAAATTTCACGTGCATCAAACGCGAATTAGTCGTGCGCGATTCCGTTACGCATATTGCATTTAAGCATTTTTGTGAATACTTCAAGTAATGTACTTATGCGAAATCAATTAAAAAGCGAAAGGGACCGATCCTTTCTGCTCGATAATTCCATAGGGCGGATGTTACAAATGCCCTTGTGATTTTTAACGACTAGACAGGTTTATAATCATGTGTTACGTATGCAGACGCTACCGTTGGTGACTCCTGACTTTTCCGGAGATATGGGTCGAAACAGAGGGCCTGTTTAAGAACAAAGAATCCATATAATATCGAACCATACTGGGGCTCTTGTAAGCGATGCAGCGAGGTGCGTAATTTCTACGAATCCAGTCTAATCAGAAGTCCCTACCACTTCTAGGCCGATTTTGGGCACTATATGTATAAGGGCATTAGATTTCTTCATCTTCGGGTTTTGATCTCTGAAGTTTCACGCTGTGCGCGTCGATTCACGTCGTAACTTCTTTGAAGCAAGATCGGATATTAGTTCCCTATCGAGTTGTACTATTATATTTCTTTCGGTACGAATCTCGTCATGGGATTCTGTAGTAGATCACCCCCGCATTCCTCGGTGCGTTAAAACAGAGAGAGTTAGTCCGCGACACCGCGACATCGCACACTCGACATTTGCATCGCCAATAGTTAACATTAGATTATTGTGTATTAATCTAATTAGAGTTTTCCAATCGTTAGTATCCTACGGCGATATACCTTCGCCGCTCAAGATGTATCTAATTCCTTTAAATAAATTACGATTCAGCGGAATCACGATCCTATCCCTTATACGTAGTGGCGACCTGTTGGTGAAATAGAGATCGGTTAGTCTACATTTCCCCTATTCCATTCACGAGGCGTCCCGGTGGTGAATTAGACATCGGCTAGTCCTACGTGTACCTATAAGTGGCGACACGATAGTGAAATAGACATCGGCAAGTCTACTCCTGTGTTCTACACGAGGTGACCCGATGGTGAAATAGACTTCGGTTAGTTCTACGTGTACACTTCCTACCTTAACTAAAATCTCTTGAACCTAAACTCCTCTCGGTTGCCGCTAGCTGCCTAATGAAAAGAATAAATAATAGCTGCCTCGGCTCGTAACGCGTGCAACGATCAATTTGTTAATCCTGTTCATCAACATTTTCAATTGCTGGGGCCCCAAATGAGAACGAAGGTATGCATGCATCTGTCACTTGTTTACGTGATTGTCGCGCGCCTCTATACGTATGACATACGCAACGTGCAATTTCGTTGGTCGCGTTGCCGCATTTTAAACGGATTTTTAATTCTAATAACTAAATAATGAGGTCGAAATCGCAATTTTATTTCAGTAAAAAATGTACACTTCTCTCTCTCTCTCTCACACCAATCATATTTCTATGAAGTAAAGAGGCACTGCACGATTTGCAAAACGCAATGCATTTCATTTCGAATCATAATTTTACGAGCTCGACTGTGCCCAGCCACAAGACTGACGTCGTTTGGTGGAGCATCATCGTTCATTTGATCAAATATTGGACCGATGATGAATTGATTGGTGAAATTTTTCAATTGGTGGGTCGTCGAGTGAGCTCTCGACGATTCTCCGGCACGGGAAACGTAAACGGGTCGGGTGAAATTGAATCGGGAATGAGATCGACGCGGTAATATCGTATCGAGCGATTAACGCGCGGAGTCGGTTCTCTCTTTGCGCGCGTGGACGGAAACGTTGCTGGGAGGGGACGTTAGGGGGTAACGAGAGCCGAATTTCATAAGCGCGTCGAGGTATTAGGGGTGTCAAACGTCCAATTAGAGTATCCCGTGAAAATTAATAGCGGCCGGCGGGTTCTGCTTTCGGGAATCGTTTCATCTCTCTCGCACGTTCGAGTGCAAAACATTATGCAACTGACCGTCGGCTCACGGGATGACCAGGGCCGTCTGAGAGCCGGGAGTCAGGGCCGTAGGCCACGCTGAATTATTCAGACGGTGTTCCGGTGGCTCCATTGTTGCCCGCGAGTGGTGTTCCGCGATTAAAAATCGAGGAGGATACACAGGCCGCGACCGGGTCGAAAATACCGCTCGCGGGGAAATTTTGAGGAAAAGAATTTTCTCAAGATTGCACCCCACCAAATATGAACGGGTAGATGGATAACCCGGTTAACCCAATTTCCGAACTATCATGGCAGGATGTTCCTGAATATTGCACCGACGCGACTATCCGGTGGTTGAATGAAATCTCCAATGCAGGGGAGCGCGTATCGATTGAGAATCTCGAGTGAATGGCCCATTGTGAACCGGGGTCCACTTCTGCAATTTTTAGGGGTAAGTGGACTCTACGAGGTATGGGTTACCTGTATCTTGGCCCAGGTCAAGACTCCGGGAAAACTTACGGTGTCCTAGTCTTCGAAAATCGTTTAGGTACACCGATCTGAATGGATTAACGAAGCTAATCTTCAAGAGAGATGCAATACAAGAATATATTCAATATACAAAATCTAGCAGTATTTTAAGAATTAATTTACCGAGTCTATCAATCGAGAACATATGCTAACGATAATCTGCCCAGAAGATGAAGACGCCCCATTGGTTCTAGTCAGTTTAGACAGGACCAGGGCCGTGAAAATGTACCGTTTGGGTCTCAGCTGCGTACACATACCGGGCTAATCCGAAGTGTATCCGTAACGCGTGCGGGCCGCGCAATAAAAACATAATGCTCGATAAACGCGTGAAAGCGTACTCGAACGATACCATGCTCACGTTCGCATGAACCCTACCCTTCGCTATTGTGATTGCCAAAACCTATTGTTGATAGAGTTCAACTGGTTCGATCGTGGGGCTCGATCGACTATAATCAATTACGGCTCTGCTGAATAAAAGTTTCGCACTCAATTCGTTCCGGCGGTCCGCGTCATTTATTCTAAAAAGACGAATACTTAAAAAAAATATTAGGTTGTTGCAAATGAAATGGCCGTTTTGAATCTTTAACGTAAACTTTAATTTTACAAACTTTATTTGTATTCCATTAATCGAAATAATTTCCATCGACATCAATACACTTCTTCCATCGTGATACAAGTGCCTGAATGCCTTTCAGTTATCAAATGCAGGCGATACAGCACGTTTTTCTTTGAATATTTTTTCATTCAAAAAGCGATCTAAGTGCTTGAAAATTTAGTAATCAGTAGGTGACAGGTCAGGCGAATAAGGAGGGTGAGGAAGAACCTGATATTTCAACTCTGTTAATTTTTTTACTGTATTCTTTGCAATATGTAGTCATTAATTATCGTGGAGCAAAATTACACCACGTCTATTGACTAATGCCGGCTGTTGAACACGCAGCTTTTCGTACATTATATCAATTTCCTGACAGTATCTATCAGTATTTATGGTTTCACCTTTTTTTAAAAATGAATAATGTACAATACCCTTTGCTAACATTCATACAAACACTAATATTTTACGCGGATGAAGGTTCGTTTTCGGCATACGTTTTGGAGTTTCATCTGCGTCTAGCCACTGTGCAGAACGTCGTCGATTGTCGTAGAGAATCCATTTTTCATCACAGGTCAATATCCTGTTTGATATGCCTTCATTATTCTGTCGAAAAAATAATGAAAAACTGATCTCCAGACGGCACATCTTGTTTCTTTCAGTGAGCTCGTATGGAACCCATTTATCTAACTTTTTTACTTTTCTCAAAGTCTTCAGATGTCGTAAGAAAGTTGAATAGTGTATATTGGTTCTCTCCGCGATTTCCCGAACAGTTAGACGTGAAACCCTTTCAACTATATCTATTAAATCTGAATCTTTAATAGATATTGGGTTATGATCACGAGGCTAATTTTCCAGAGTTGTATCTCCAGAACGAAATTTTTCAAATCGACGTCTTATGTCCGGTCACTTGCTATATCTTCATCAAAAGCAGCATTTCTGTTTTTCGCTGCTTCAGACGCAGTATGTCGAAGTTTGAACTCGTACAAGTAAATTATACGAATTTCCTTTTTTTCCGTGGTGAACGAAAATCAATTTAGAATCATGTACACTATACAATTTCAATAATTTTATACTCGCAAACTAATGTACGACATACAGTGACTCCCGCTAATATTTGGACACTCTTAAAAAGACTATAACTGTTTTAATATTGTACTATACGATTTGAACATTTTTTTAGAAGCTAGAGCAATTAGTTTGCTACAGGATGCGAAAAAAGAATTTTGTCAAAAAGTGCAAGTGATGGGAATTATAAAAAAAATACCAAAAGTTGCATTTTACAACTTTTTTATGTAGGCCTACGTTGAAAATTTTAAAAATACGTTTTATAGACTTGTGTCAATTAAACATATTCTGAAAATTTCGTCAAAATCGGTCGACGTTGCAATGAGCTACAAACGTTTAAATATGTTAAAAATTGCATATTTTCACGATTTTCGGCCTTCAACTGCAGTAAATCTAATGATTCTTGCATCTTTCAATCGTTGTCATTGTTATCCACATCAGTCGATTGCGATGAAACTTTCACAGGGCATATAATTGACACAGATCTACAAAACGTATTTTTTAAATTTTCAATATAGGTCCACATAAGAAAGTTGTAAAATGCAACTTTTTTTTATAATTCAGATGAATTGCGATTTTTCACAAAATTTTTTGTCCCATCCTGTGGCAAACTAATTGCACTAGCTTGTCAAAAAAATCAAATCGTATAGTACAATATTAAAAAAGTTATCGTCTTTGTAAGAGTGTCCGAATATTAGTGGGAGTCACTGTATGTACTTTTCAAATTGTACAACTTCAACGCCATCCGTCATGGCAAAACTAAACTACAAAGACGGGAAGTTTCAAATGTGAAAAACGGTCATTTCAATTGCATCAACCTAATATAAATATTTTGTATTGGTCAAAACCTTGGTTTCTCATATTTCCACTCCGTCCTTTTTTTTTAGTTTCGGGAGGTAGAAAACTCCCGAAACTTAGGGGACTTTGACGGAATTAAAAATACACATGGCCGCCCGTATGTGCCATTTCCACATCTGTTCTTTCCCATTAATATTTCCACTCCGTCCTATAACCAATCGTCGTTACCGATTAAAACTGATCAAGAATTTAGTCGGACCGGGTTCGACGCGAGACTATCTGAAAATACGACGTAGGGCCGTAAAGGGCCAATCGTTCCGGATGATAAATCATTGGATCGGCGTGGCACGACAGTGGCGTTCTGCGGTAGCAGGCCATAGGAATCGTTCAGCCAAATCCCCGGGTTATTGGGATCGTGCGCGGGTCGGATCCGGGAAATCAGGATCATTAAGGCGGATTTTTGAAATGCCGGGTCAACATCTCGAGATTCCCGAGGCCGAGAAGGCGAGGAGTAGCTCCAGAGATCTGGTCACAGAGATTGGCCGACGACGAAGGGAGCCGGGGCCCAAATTTGGGGGGTTCGAACGACAAGATGTTAACACGTGTGTTCCCCGGCGAGTGTTGGTGCCAAGCCGGCCGAGGCGAGGTGACACGATGTAATCTGAGACAGCCGACTTCGACTGAGAGAGGAGAGGAGCTGGGCCCTGCCTCTCTTGCTTTGCTTTCCTTTGCACGGATGCCAGGGCACCTCGCTCACTGGACCGAGCCGAGACCGGAGGACCTGTCTTTCATACATGACAGGACATGCCATGACAAAAGAGCGAAACGCTCCGGGGCCTCGTTGGTCCTGCGTTAAAATTTGCGACTGATCGCCTATCGTTATGCACGTGAACACGGGCCCGGGGACGGAATTAATTAATTCGGGGTCTGTTTTAGGTTCGTCTTTGCGTGAAGACGCTTGCTCTGGGCCCGGTCCTCTTGAACGAGACAAGAAGGGGAGGGGTAGAAAAGACAGCGAGAGAGAAAGATCAGAACTGTTACGGAAATACAAATAAGAAGCTGATGGTAAAAGGGGAAGCGAGATCGATTTTGACGTTCGTGATGGTAATCATCCTCGCTTTTTGCTGGTCCCGTTGGCTATAGAGCGGAATTGAGGGAGCAGGAATGCTACAAAAACTTAAGTAACCGCGAAATTATCGACAAGAGGTGGCCGAGAATTATCTTTGACGTCCCGAGGAAGGGCAGGCTTGTTCTGTGGCCGGTGTTGACGTGTGTCAATTTTCAAGGAACTGCTAATATGTAACGAGCAAACGGGCTACCGCGCCAGTCGCAACGGGATCACGAAATACACGGCCGTGAATTTTGGAGTGTTGGTTGGTTCGTTGGTTGGTTGGTTGGTTGTTTGTCGAGCGTGCGGCTGGCCTCCGTTCTGCTCGATTTTCGAGCAGAAGGAGAAACAAAGCGGCCGCGTTCAGGATTAAAACGCCGGTTATGAATGCCCATTGTCTATTTCGCATAAGAGAGTCGCCGAGGTAGCGGCGCGTCAATAAATTTTTAATTTCAAGGGCTGCACGCCGTGCGGAAAAGGGGGACGCGGCGTAAAACGCACCTTTCATCTGTCTTCGACAATAGACAATGCCTAAGATGCGAGATATTTCGTGAGACTTGAAACAGTGGTGTGTGGGCTGCGACCGGAGAACAACCGAAAGTGGGACTTGTCTGGATCGTGCAGAATGTAGGAAAGAGGACGTGCCCATCGGCCGTGAGCCGTTTGTTTTGGAATGCTACCGTCGAACAACACCTGAACAAACGAGAAACGTTTGCCGAACTAAATGCCAGCGAAGGAGAAAATTCCGAAGCACGGAAATATTCCCAGAGGAAACTGACATTTTCTGAACGCGATGAAATATTTTCAGGAAAGCTTTCAAAATATTAGGGAACCGAGGAGATTGCAAAAATGGATCGAGCAATTATATCTCGAGAACCGACCTTCCTCTAAGCCCGGCTTTTTACACGGTACATTCTTTAAATCCAATGAAATCGGATTGGCAAAATGCTACAGTGCCCCATTCAGCCGGTCGTCTCGGGAATTAGAACACGAAAAGCTATTTTATTCAAGCTGGCGCACCTACAGCGACTGAGCAAATTTTAATGAAGTTTGAACGGGTCTTACTCTAGCCGGCTTATTCAGCGAAACTTATTTCATCCGATTATCGCGTACTCCAGTCGACACAGCAAATCTTGAAACACAGCCTCAAAACGCTCCCGCAAGTGCATCGATAAGATGTAAAGAAATGCTTGAGATAACTACAATTTTTGGCATTTCTATCGGTGCTAGAAATAATTAGGTCGCCGCTTATTTAGTACTCAACAGCCCATTTTGAAGCTATTTTGAATAACTTTCTAAAAGAGCAAGAAAGTTCACGTGTATTGTATGTCAACATTTATTTCGTTGCTTGAATATACATTTATTTGAAATATTTGTCACTGTCGATCGAATAATAGTGTAACTACTGCGAAACATTGCGAATAATAATCGACAACTACCTCCGCGTTACAAGAGAGGTTAAAAGGAAGTCCGGGGCTAAACAAAGGAAAAACGTTGTGCTCTCAATGCGCTTAAAAAGTGCACTTGCTGCAGAGCGATTGGACTTGCTCGAGAGCGCAAGTTCAATGGGTTAGGAGCGCAGCAGAACCGAAACAGCATCTCCAGCGGGCGAAACAATGCCGGCGACGTGAAATCAGCGGAACGCGACGGGTACCGCGAAGAAGTGCAACTTAATCCTTCCATTATTTCGCAAATAAGCGTCGGGGATGGGTTCGGAACCGGTGAAATCCGGGCACAATGGTGGACGATTGCTCGGAGACAATCCCCATGGCATCTGCAAGTCAGAATACGTGACTGGGTTTCGCAGTTCGCGGCCAGAGCGTCGCTGAAGGTGACTCCCTCGGCCTTCTCGATAAGACGATCGTTCCAGAGCAACGTGGAACGAGATTTGGTGGTTGCAGAGAGGTGAGAGGGATACGGCGCAGGGGAATGAGAGAGGGGAGAGGCAGTTAGACCCCCGGAACACACGGATCGAGCATTAATGCTGTTTGCTTAATACGCGTTTCGAAACGAACACGAGGAGACAAACGAGCAGGTAGACGAGCACAAAGAGGAGAGCGGAGACAGCTACGCAAACATTCGAGCTCGTTTGGCTTTTGTGCAGCCGCTGCACAAGCGATCAACGTTGCACGCACGCAGAAACCGAGCAAAGCGCCGCCCGCGTACGCCTGCGAGAGTGCAAGCGGATGAGCGAGCGTGCGATCGCTCGCGTGTTCGCACGCCAGACGATTCGCAGCAATCGGGAAACAGCATAATCCCCCTTCGACTGGAAACTGAAATAGAATTGAAGATGGAGGCGCCCCCATTGACGGCCTTGTTACCTTGCGCCTCGCTGTTCTTCCTCTATGCGCGATTGCCTTTAGAAGGATCGGGGTAAAACGCTCCTGTCTGCGATCCCTTTCGGTATATGCTAATTGGAAACTTTAGCGGCGAGATGTATTTGATTTGCCGCTGTTTGACCAACCCTTGACGGCCGCAGATTTACTAGCCTATAGCTGCGCGCCGCAGATTAAGTGCTACACTAATTTGTCATTAATCCTCTCTCGTATATTACTCGAAATTAGTGGATCTTCTTCCATTTTGTTTCATCTATCGTTTTATACAATTCTAAAACATATGTACAGTGACTCCCATTGATATTCGGACGCTCTAAAAAAACGATAACTGGTTAAACATTGAACTACACGACTTGAATTTTTTGGGGAAGCTAGAGCAAATAGTTTGCTACAGAATGTGGAAAAACATTTTTTCAAAAATTGCAATTGATCGGAGTTGTAGAAAAAATACTAAAAGTTGCATGTTACAACTTTTTTATATGGGCCAATGTTGAAAATTTTAAAAATACGTTTTGTAGATCTGTGTCAATTATATGCACTGCAAAAGTTTCATCGAAATCAGTTGATGCGGGAAAAAACGACAGGCATTGAAAAATATGAGAATCTATAGATTTACTGCAGTTATAGCCCGAAAATCGTGAAAATCTGAAATTTTTAACATCGTTAAACGTTTGTAGTTCATTGCAACGTCGACCGATTTTGACGAAATTTTCAGAATATGTTTAATTGACACAGGTCTATAAAACGTATTTTTTAAATTTTCAACGTAGGTCCACATAAAAAAGTTGTAAAATGCAACTTTTAGTATTTTTTCTACAACTCCGATCAATTGCAATTTTTCAAAAAATGTTTTTCCATATTCTGTAGCAAACTATTTGCACTAACTTCCCAACAAAAATTCAAGTCGTATAGTTCAATGTTAAACCAGTTATCGTTGTTTTTATAGCGTCCGAATATTAATGGGAGTCACTGTATATTAACGAAAATCAGTTGTCTTGTTTCTTACTTTTTATCATATGAAACATTTTAAGCTTGATAATCTTGACACAACAACATACTTGATTAAAATCCAAGCATATGCGAGTATATCCAAAAATATAAATTACAATATATTTAAACACTTCTAAATAGTTTAACGTGTACAATTCGCTTCAGGAGCCAATGTATTTACTATTTCAGGTTTTATATTTGAAATATGCAAAGCGAATTGCTTTTTGTTTTATGCTTTTTGTCGGGTTACAAGCGCCACTCGATTCACGGGTCAACAGCTAAATCACACTTGATTCCAGAAGCGTCGGGCGTTTTAATCCTTTTCTCCGCTGGTTGCCTATTTTTTCCATAGTTCATTGACAACGTGTAGTGTCGCTGGCACCGTTTAATCCATTCAGCCAGCGATCGCACCTCCCGTCTCCTTTCATTGTCCAAATCCCGGAGGAATGTCCGTGACAAGCCGTGATTTAAGCGAGTCGCGACTTGGCCACTCGTCCCTTTGACACAGTCGCGATCGAACCTCGCAGAAAGAGAAAGATTAAGCTCGGCCAGGATCCCCGTCGCACGACGTCCACGTCACGCGGCATAATTGAATGATTATTGTTAATCGTAAACAGGTAGCCGGAGGAGGCGTCGCTGATCATTAGAGGCGACTGAAAAATGCGCCGGTTTCTGCGCGAGGAGCGTGCACACGCTCCGCGTTGCGTCGTAGCCTGTAATTTTCCTTCTCGGCCTGCAAGCCCTTCTATCCTCTCTTGAGCCGAGCTGACACAAACCTGGGCGATGCGAACGTCACTTTAAATTGTTAGATCGTTATCGGTATTCGGACTCGTACTCGGACGATCGAATTTCGTTCGTTGGGTTTCCGCTTTCGCGATAAGGATTGTCGAATTGCGATTCGAATGGAACGTGCAAAAAGTCCCGAGCCCCGAGCTCGACGTTTGCGTGTCTGGTGATGTCCTGTCAAAATAACGAAACGAGAATCGTCGAAATCTTGCGCGAAAATCTGCTGGCCTGCGTGTCGCTCTGATTACAAGCCTGGTGCAGTTTACTTCGCCCTCGTGTTGCAGAAGATGGCTGCCGGACGGTACGCTGCCATGTGCGAATAAGGACCCTGGTATTTGACCACTTGACTGCGATTATTTTTCATTTGCTCGTTTACACAATTAATAATTAATAAATAATTAATTAAAATAAAAAGAGGACAAACTAAAGCACCGTTTCTTGCTCAGGAGTGTTTTGCCAAAAATTTGAATATAATTCCTCCAGTAGGAAATTTAAACGAACATTGAAGGTGTGGTAGAATAGAGGTCTCCTGAAATCGTTCGAAACGAAATTTCGAGTCCAATCACCACAAAATTAGGAGTTTCCCGTGTTCCCGCTGCGAAACTTGCTGAAGTCATGGAATCAAAGGGCCAGGCGCTGCTGGTACGGAGACCTAATTTTCCGGAACACATGATCGACAGCGGAAAAGGGCTTTTCGAGAAACGACTGCTCGGTCGTTTCCTCTGGTTCCTAATATGAATCCCCGACGATTTAACGCCGGGGTTTCGCCGGACGCCTACATTTAATTGCGGGTGGAACCGGGCCACTGTCCAAGCTGGATCGTCCGGGTTTTTAAAAAATAGAGAGGTCTGAAAGAGGATGCGGTGAAAAGAGAGGGAGCAGGAGGATCGACCGGGTACCTGGGGCCGTGAAATAGGAAATTACGCACAGTCGACTAAGCGTGCACAATGCGTGGAACTCGTACCCGATTCTGATCTAACGACTCGGTGGAAGGCTCGGAAAGGATCAGAGCTGGAGGATGCAGAAAGGAGAGGAAGAGGACTCCCCGGCGGGTTCTCCGGTAGCAGGAACAGGTAGTCCGGAGAGCCTCGAGAGCCCGGATACCTGACCTGAGAGTATCCTATCCCTTCGGCCACGAGAGAGCCTCGACGGCTGTCCTATTATAAGAAAATAGATCGATTTACAGAGCAACAGTGCGGGCAGAGGGACAGAGCGCGCGAGGCGTTCGAGTGACGCGAGAAAGAGTGGGATCTCCGGGACCGGAGGCGTTGGATAGAATTCACGATTGAATGACCCGGACGAGAGAACGACGTCTAGCTCCGTCACAACATCGTGTCACTTCCCTGTCAAACCGGATTAGGCAAATAGCCGGACGACGCCCGGGGACAAGGTTTTCGTGGTTGCGGCTGCCGCGGGTTCCGACTGATAGCCTCAACTGCCTAGCCCACGCGGTGTCCACCTTTCACCGATTTGATCAACGACCGACTATTGGCTCGTCGGTCAAGCTGATAGCGAAGGAACGGGTCAAGATATACGGACTGGTTGCGGCCAAGCGGATGATAAACTCTTGCTGGGCCCTGGTCTAGTGCGCCTAAAGCACACTGCACACGAGGTCTGCTCCAGTGAGAAGCAGGAAGAACTGAAAAACTAGTGTAACGAATGAACCAACTTGTAAAGTCTTTCTTCTAACTAACTAATAGATGTCCAACTATTTATGAACGTATGCAATAGCAAGAGACTGTTTCACAACCTGACGTGAAACCTGGCGAGACGAATCCCGCCGTGTGCATGGTACTTTAGATCGGAAACCACGCGAAATGCGGACCGCCGACCTCAGTGATACTTAATATGATGAATAGGGGATTAAGTAAAGACTTTGATTAAGTGAACTGTTTCAGGACACGGTCGAGATAGCGCCGAGATAGTTAAAAAGGCGTTACAACTGGTATACCGAGCGGGAAAAGTCTGTACATTTGTCGGAGGGGCAATAAAAGAAAACTATCGGCTTCTAACGGAATAAACACAATTGATACCGATTGCTGTCGATTCTCTGCCTACGTTGGAGAGTTTCATTCAGAGTCGTGAACGCGTCACGGCGTCTCTGCCTCGGTACTAGGCTACAGCCTTTCGCGCACGTTGCTGATAGGTGGGCAGTGAGTTATTCGCAAGTGTCTTTGCCAGTGGCCGCAAACGAGTAATTCATTACCGGCGCGCGGGTCAGATAACTCCGCACCACGTGTCGATATTAATACGGGCATAGATCGATCGGCTCGATTAAGCCTCGCGACTCCGGTACAAGTGAAATTACTAGGATCGGTAGCGGGTTTCGGGAGACGCGGGAGAGAAGCCGACACACACGCGGCTCCGAATGAATTTATCGATCGGTGCCTATGGATCCGTGTAAAGTCTCTATAAATTAAAGGCCTCGGCGATATTGATGGACGTCGGCGACGTGATTCGGCGCTCGTTCCCTTCGGAATAAATTAAGATCCCGCCGGTGAGTAATGATTACGCGTCGAGTGACGATTTCCGAGGTACACTGCCTGCCGTCTTTATTTTCGAGGATTATCATTTTTCACTCGAAGCCCAGCGCTCTTCGCTCCTGCGGCTCATGCTCATGTCAGAGAGACCGCGATCCTTTTGTATCGTTTCGCGTGTCGGCTGTGTATCTGTTCTTTGAGACTCGTTCGTCGTTGTCGTCTTCGTCGTGGTTGCCCAACAATGAGAAGACCGAAAGAAACACACGGGCGGAACGAGTATCTCCTTCGCCCGAGAGATAGGTACAACGGAAACACGTGTTACCATAATTCAACGGTTTAGATGTATGCCCGGCATCTTATCAAGATTTAATCCCCGAAGAACAAGAAACGCTCGAATCAAACGAATCATTGTATCCGGACGAGTCGTTAAAGGCCTAGTCACCATTAATTTACCACCACCTCACCTCCGTAGGAACTCGCAGCGACGATTCTAACGAGACCAACGGTACACATACACGAACCTCTTCTATGCTGCAAGTATGAAGATACGGAGAATAAACTTCTATAATCTCTGCGTGAAAACTCATTTGCGTTGTCTGACACGAAAAGAAGATAGTTTTAGATGTAGGAGTATACATGCAGAAAGGAAGGTGCAGTTCACTATACATAAAAAACATGGATATATTTCGAAACTTGAATCTGTATGTTCCTAAGTCCCCATATCTTTCCTGATTCGCCGTTAATGGACCAACACAGGTTGCCTTCGTAAGAGAAGGATTGTAAGTTGCCGAACATATACAAACTGTATTAATGTATTATTCTAAACATTACAATAGAATGATATTAGGTAGGTTAGGAGGAGATTGGGTAGAACTTGCAGTCGTGACCCCTTGTCTATGTACTGTTTAGTTTGTAGACCCTCGGCAATTTAAGATCTCTGTGTTGTAGATGGTTTTAATACGATAATTATAAGGGTGTGGAACAACGTTTTGTAACGTCGAAAAAATCCGAAAACGTCGTTTCGTTTCTGGTAACACGATCGCAAGTGCCCGCATTATTTCACGAATCCTAATAACGAGGTCGCCGTAGTACGGGGTCAGTAGCGGCTGGTCCTACGGATCGCTCAATTAAATCAAGAACGTATCGCCCGGATAATCAAGTCGGCCCGCGGTCGCCGAAACGTGGCAAAGAAACGTAAGCCCGGGACGAGTACGCATAACAGCGAGCCGATCTGCAAAATAGGCACGGACGGAGATGATCGGGATACCGATCGGCTACCAGCTTTTTTCCCGTGGGCCCCGGCCAGAGGAAAAGATACACAACGAGGGACATCGGCCGGCTGCTTGGGTAAAGAAAGAAAGAGAGAGATGGCGGGCGAGGGAACGAGAGAGACAGCAAGCTATTACGGCCGGTTCCGAAGGCGACCTTAATTAATTAACGAGGCAACGCTCGGAAGGATCGCCGTAGCTCTCGTCGGAGGAACGACGCCGGTTCTTCCGGGCGTATCCACGCTCTCTACGGTGTGCTAATTCGGTTAAATGGTTAATTGCTTAATTTCATTTAATACGCTTCCGATCCGGTTGGCTGCCCGCTTCCTGACCGCCCCTCCCCAGGTGCTCCACTGCTTAGTCCTGTTCGGTCTTTGTCAAGCCTTTCTTCCGATCGGTCTTCCACTTTCTTGTTCCCTGGTCTTTGAGTTCTTCCCCCGGCCCTGCCGTCGTCCTCCTACTCCTCGTGTTCCACCTCCTCCCACTTGTCCTGCAGCCCCGACGTCCCATCTCCTCAAGAACGGCTCTACTTACCCGAGGAGGATTCACGGGAGGACGATCGACGAGAACGAGGAGAGAACGTTTCCGTCGTGGTCGTGGCCGTTTCATCCTCGGCGATGGGGTCGATGGCCGCTCGCGATGCCGGAGAGCCTCACGAAAGAAAGAAATCGCGGGCATAATTAGCGAATGATTGATCGATGTGTGTCGCCCGAGCTATGCATGCGCATTGCTCCTCCGTTGGATTTTTCTCAGTCCCCCCTCTCTTCTCTCTCTTTCTCTCTCCGTCTATGTGTCTTTCTCTCTTTTTCTGATCTTCCCTCGGTCCAATCTGGTTTCTCTCTCCTCGTCTCCGAGATCGTTCTCTTGCCCACTCCTCCCTGCCGCTGTACTCTACCCTCAACGTTTTCTCTCTCTCTCTCTTCTCTCTCCGCTCCTCTCTTCTCTCCGCTCGCCGCCATCCCGTGCGGCTTCCGATCTCTTTTTCTTTTGCCTTAATTTAGTGGCCATCCGCGGCGGGCATACGCCCCGACAAGAGCGAGCATGCACACGGGCGTACGTAAAGGAGGATCGTGCATGCGCGCACGCATATTCGATGGTTTTTGCCCGGTACGCCGATCTACGGCACCGATCACGATCGACCGGCGTCGATCTCTGTTTAGTTATTCGGAAATTATTGCGGCCCCCGGACACATTCGCTAACGACCCCTCGGTATTTTCTGCCATCCGACATTGTCACGGATTCCTTTACTGTAACGTCCAACGCTCACGGTTAACCATATTTACTTCGTTCACGGACACTAACTCACTTTTCATTGCATCGAAAACGATTCGAAGTAATTAGTCGTGGAGACAGGCAAATGTACTCCTGTTTCGCAGTGTCAATTACGAGCAGCTCGAGATCATAGGGTATGAATATTTGATTGGTTAGAGTTCATGTTAGAGTGTTGCTTAATTTCATGTAGTTTCACAAACACGCTACATTTATTTAAATCTTTGGTTTCGATTATACGTTACAATCCACTTCAACAGTTTTGAGTTATCTCTTCAAGAAGATAAAGAACTCCATCTTGAATTATGCGCAAGAAAAGTGAAGAGATATTAAGATAATATCTATCTTCATAAAGATATTCATTGAATACGTGATTTGTATCAAAAATTGAAATGACCGTTTGATTCATATAGATTTGAGAAGAATCACGATAGATACCACGCTTACCTGGTTTCCATTCAGAAATCAACGTTTCAGTGTAAGGAGATTTCAATTTTCTTGATTGCTCGACTGATCAACAGAATGGATTGCTCGTCTTCGAGAGGTAGCTGCTCGAAACCGTCGACTACCATCTCGGACAATCCTCTCGTCTTCGCATAATTCGGTACTAATTTATTCACCTAATCCTATCTTAGCGTCAACCGTTCCTAACCGACTGCGTTAATCCGGCGCAGAGATCATAACTTCATCGACTTCACTGCGACCTGGCACGCGAAGTAAACGATTATTCGCTGGGTACACGGAATTCAATCTTATCGTTTCTCAAATTCATTTCTCGAGATATTAACACTTGCGAAAATTTTTTTAATCTGTCGCTTGGCGTATTGTTCAGTTAATTAATTATTTCCTCACCGGTTCGCAATGCTTAGAATGCCGATAAAACGTCTACGTCCGGAGTAGTGAGCGTTAAAATGGAAAATGTCCGGATTATTGCAAGGCATAAAAGTTTTACCGGTTGAAAGGCGCATAAATAAACGTCGTGACGATAAGCCCGGCAAGAAACGTTCGTTGCAATCGATACAATGCCGAGGACTCTGAGGGGACGGCGTCTTCGGATCCGCACCCATCGAACGCTTAACGATCTGGTAGCATTAGCGGGCGTCGCCATCTTTTCGACAGACAAGTTTCGGCCTGGCAATAAACCGCGAGTGTTCGCTGGGGAACGGTCGGACGTGAATCCCTCGAAAGATGACGATCCCCGGTATAAAAGTCAATAAAGATACGGATTACCCGCGCCGAGACCCGTAAACCCGCCACTGCGGTCAGATCGAATCGCTTCGGTTTACGGCTCTGTTTTGAATTTCGCGCGTCCTTCGGTTCCATCACTAAATACGGAATTTATGCGTCGCCGGAATTGATAATTATACCGTCCACAATCGTCCGCGAGAGGTGTCCATTAATTTTGACGACGACTCCGGCTAATTGATTGTGATCCGTCTTACTCTTTTCTCGATCGGGATCCGCAACTCGATCGAGGATCTTACAGGGCTCTCCCTCTCGAGTCTTTACTTACCTGAAACAGAAAACAAACAAAAGCAATGATTAGTAAGTACATGTATACGTCCGCTTAATGAAATCCGATAAATCTCGACCGGGCCGTTTAAAATATTAAGCGCAGCACGCAGGGCGGTCGAGTTATCGCGCATAAAATAGAATACTCGTGCGCTATCTTGAAGTGTCGCTCATTCCGGTAGCGCGTGTGGTCCGCCAGATATTTCGTGCGTTTAATTAAAACTTGTGCGGCCCGGGCTGGCACTTAATGTCGCCGTAAAGAACGATCTTCACGGTTGCGGCTGGACGAGTTCCGGATATTCTAACATAATACAAATTATTTCAATCGTAAATTCGCTGTTACGATCACCTCTCGCCAGGCTCACTCTTGCAAATCGCTGCGAGACAGAACGGGGGCGATCATTGTGACCGGCGAGACAAGAGTACTCATTGATTCGTTAATCGAGGATAAAAAAATATCTACAGTCTTTATACATTGATTCCTCTTATGGGCACTGTAAGATGGATTGGACATACGAGACAGAAGCAACAATGTGGTATCACATATTTGATGAAGTTTACAGAGATTAATCGATGTGATTCATCATGTGGTGTCGCTGACTTGTTTTTTTAACTCTTCTGTTACTACTTACAGATTTTTACAATGTTCAATAACGGTGTACTTTAGAACGGTATCAAAAGAAGTAGGTAACCTAGTATCCGAGTACTGACATAAGGGTTGAATTAGTGAATGAAAATGTGAACGTGATGCTGAATTAGTAAAATTGTTGGTGTTAATGGACTTTATATAAAGTATCAGTGTCGCATCCGGGTATAAAAGTCTCGTGCGTTTTGACGCCCGCGATGAAACATCGAGACGTCAAACAAGATGTTTGAGGGAAACGTTTTAATTTTTATGTTACAAGACGAAATACCATAAAAATCTGGCGTCTCTCGTCAGTTTACGGTATCTCGAAAGCGAGAGGAAGTCGAGGGGTCGAGGACACCACTACGAAAAGGGAGGAGCAGGACGAGGAGAAGGGAAGGAACAAGGGGGTGGCACGGCAACAAAAGAGAATGCAGTAAGTAAGCATGCCTTTGCCTCAAGATCAAAGATCAATGCCCACTCGAGTCGATTTGAAACGCGAGCGCATTGCATAGTCGCGCAAACATTATTATACCCCTGTCGACTTTATATACAGTGCCTAGTCGGTACACGCACTCTCCCTCTCCGTTCGGCGCAGTTGGCGGATTCTTTTCCCTGCTTGTCTCTCTCGGCCGTGTTCCTCCTTTCTTTCTTTTCCCATTTTCCATCTCTTTTCCCCGCGAACTGACCGCGATTGAACCATTTCCTTCTGGCGAAAGCCCGATCGCGGGGACACACGGCGATGCTGGTCCGAGCGAGAGGGGCCGAGGGAATGCGAAAAGGGAGTAGGATGGATAGCGCAACGAGGTCCCGGTGCAACTGTATGTTAATCGAATGCGCATCCGAATACGGAATAAGGATGGAAGCCATCCAGTTTGATACACCATTCTGCCTACGCCCCTTCCCCAGCTCGTCATCCACCTCTTTCTCGTCATCTCGTCGTCTCCTCTGCTCGTTCCTCTTGCTCCCCGGTCGTCGCGTCGTCCTCATCCTCGTCCTCGTCCATGTCCTCATGGTCGCCGTTCTTCGTCGTCGTCGTCCTACCAGCCAACAAGGGAACTCGCCGCTCCTCCGTCGACACTGCATGAGAATCGAAAATGATGCTATCCGCTTTTTCTCTCCACTCCGTCTAGTCGCGAGTCCCTTTTCCCTTTGGTCTCGCTTCCATCTCCCTTTCACTCTCCCTTTCCTTCTCTCGCCGCCTTCGTATATCGGCGCACTTCGTGTACGTCATACCCGTAATCCATTACAGAATTTCGTATGCATATACGATATCGTATATGTTTATGCGTGCGTTCGCAAACACGCCGCGGAATTAATGCGACATACCGCGCGGTGCCGCGTACCTAGGATAATCGCGGCCCCGTGTTTGCACCGCCGCGAAAATGTCGCATAGTAACGATCGCCGTGCCGCGACGCTGATTTAGCCCCGCCGAGGAACGGACAAGCTAGTTTACGCATTCGTCTGAACCCGAGAATCTACACGACCCTCGAAGAAGACTATTCAAGCTCTAGCTAAATAAACTCCCAATGGATTCGGTCAGCAATGGCGTGGACGGATTTGTTCTTCACTCTGGTAACTCTCAACTTTCTCGCTGATTTATCTTAGGAACGCTCTTTAGAAATCATACCGAATTATGCACTTATTATATTGAAAATGCCATTAGTATATTAGGAAAGCCACGTCTTCGGCTCGGAAGCGCAGGAAGCCGTTTCGATTTTTGCGTCTGCAGGTATGACAGTGCCTCAGGTTGCCCGGTCGCGGACGGTTCTCAAACGAGCCGGTTCGAAATAACAAATGCGGGAGTCCAGGGCAACTGTACAGGCCTCTCTCGATTTATTAAAATCGCCGTCGACCCCTCGATCGGACACAGTCTTCCGGAATGGCATCGGCGCAAGTGCATCGGTACACGAGAGCGTGCATAGTCGCCGATCCGTCTGCTCGGTGACGTTTCCCTGTTGGTCCCCGTTCTTCAGCGTGGAGCACGCTCCGGCGGCCGTCACTATGGACCATTTCGCTCGTCCTGACGTGGAAAACGAGGCGATATAAAGCACCGGCGGGTTCGATGGTTGGCGGGTACGTCTGTGAGATGCGCCTCAGGTGGTCCGTCGATGGTTCGAGCCGCGCGCGGCGTAGTCGATCGTTGAACCCCGTTGGTGACGAGCGTCTGGAATAAATTGGAATACGCCACGCGATTCCGCAGCGCGCGGGCCTCCGTACTCTTTTCTCCGTGTGGGCTCTCCGCGAGCTCGATGGATCAGGGAAAGGAGTAGAGGGTGTTCTCCAGTCACTTGTCAACGACGGAGATAAACTTGAAGAGAACGAGCCGGAAAGGAGCTCTGGGTCGTCCTTGGTGGCTCGGTCTAGTTGGCCTCCTCCACCTCCTCCTTCACCTCCCGGGACGATCTCCTTTCCACGCGGTGGATCTCTCGCGAACGATCTCTCCTCTTCGGCTACCTTCCAGTTAGGTCGGAGATCGTCATGAAGCCGCGCGGCGCGGCGATGGCATGGCACTAGCCGGCGAATTACCGAGCAGCTCGGAACCAACCAGGACCGTTCGATAACGTGAGGCGGATTGAAAGCAGCCTGTGGGAGTCGTTAGAAGTACGTCGTGTAAGGATGAAGTACATGTCGGGTAAACGTGCTCGTCGCGATTTCCTGATGCCGCGCGGGCCTAGTGTTTCTTTCCTTATTTGTTGCCCGTTGCCGATGCCTGCTGCCGATAAGTCCGAGCCGTTTTTATCGTGCCACGAGCCTGGCCGTGCAAACTATCGCATGGAAAACAGAAATTCCGCGCTTCGATCACGCGGGATCGCGATCATTTTCTAGAGAACGAACGAGACTTCCCTCTTGGGTACGTGTTCCCCGCTTATCGTGTTCGGTGAAATATAATAACGGGGCTGAATTATTGCTACGACCTTCTGCTTCCAATTAGAAGGTTTTTCTCAAAGGAAGGAGTGCGCTCGAAGACCGTGGGACACGGTTTCCAAATATAGTCGGGCAGGCAAGTGAATTCCCTAAAAAGAGATAAGACGCCGATCCAGTATCGGGGGAGTAAAGTCAAGTATTATGCATCAGCATGATAAAGTAGCGCCAGAAACCCGCACAGCGCGGTGCATCGAGTGGCTGGAAACCAGGGCACAGGGTGGCTCGATTAAGCTCGTACGCGGTTGACGAGTCGGACGAAAAAAACGCGCCACGGAAGAGGACGAGCGCGGGTTGCAAGGAGCAGCAGTACCTTGCGGCGCAGCGCGCCTAGCCTAACCGAGCCGCGTCAGGGATAGCGGAGGAATACAGGAAAGAACACGGCGAAGAGTGCTCCTCTGCTTCTTCGCCTTGGCAACCGGGTGTGTAGGGTGTAGTTGCAGCAGGAAGGCACTTAAAAAAAATCTAGACCACCCAGCGACCCTTTTCCCGGCTATGTGAAGGGTTGCACACGCGCACGTACGCGTGCACACGCAGCCTTCCGCAGTTAGGTGCTTCACGACGCGTCGGTATTGCTAGCCCGCAACCCCCTCGTCCAGCCAGTCTCATAACAGAGAGAAGGCTAGAGAAGTAGATGAGCCGGGGTGCGCGCGGATCGCGGGGGTGTGAGAGAGCGTCGCGCAGTAGGACGACAAAGAGAGGGGCAGGTCGGCCTGGGTTGGCTGCTCGGGGTTATACGTGCCGTGTGTGCCTCCTCCTAGATACACGGTATAGATTGCGCGATATACCGCGCGGAAGGGATTATTCTTAGGGTAGGGTAGGGTTTTTGCGCGAGTGTAAAAGTGCGAAAAGGGACATGAAGGAGGAGGGTCGCTAGGACGAGAGGGAGTCTAGGGCAGGAGAGGAACGCGACGGCCAAGAGAGAGGTAGGGTGGAAGAGTGAGAGAGAGAGAGAGGAGTTTCCGACAGTGGGAGATGGAGGCACACACATGTCAAGGGTGGAGAAGCAAAAGGGATGACGCTCCGGCGAACGGGGACTGCGCTGCCTTTGGGTAGGGCGAGAAAGAGGGCGACGCGTGTGGGGGCAGGGGTGGAAAAAAGTGAACGACGGAGGAGGACAGTCTGAAGCCTGAGCTTAGGCTGGGAACGGGGACGGACGAACAACCGGGGTGAAAAACAGAGAAGGAACACATACACCAGCCGGGGGAGGGAACTGTGGCGTGACGCGGAGGAAAAGGGGTTGATGAGGATGAAACAGGGTTCTGGTTGCATGCGAAGATGCATAGACGATGCGCGCGAGCACTCGCCAGGGCGGTGCACCCTGAAGGTGCATTGATCCCACGGTGGCTGTGCGTAGGGTGCCCTACCTTCTCTACCCCGCTTTTTCCCTTCGTCCCTTTGCCTGCGCCTCTCGTTTCTCCAGCTTCTCACCCTCCGTGTGCCTCGCCTACCACCCTCTCTCGACGGTGCGTACGTACTTACGTATATGTCCCCGCGTGCACTTATATGCGTACGCAGGCAGGCAGGTATAACACCCTTCGCCATCGACATAGGGGTTGCGAGAAAAAGTAGGATTTCCATCGTGAGGACGATGACGATGACGACGACTACGACGACGACGATAGAGACGGCGGCGGCGGTAGCGGAGGAAGAAAGGAAGTGTAAGAGGTCGATGACGTTAGTCGACGTTTCGCTCGACGTGTGTGCGCGCATGTCCCGCGTGTGCATACGTGTGTTAGACAGACGATAAAAGGGGGCGGCGCGGGCGGGGGGAATGATAAAAAAGCCGAACGAGAAAGAGAGCGTGACGAAGGGAATGCAGAAACGCGTAAAGTGCGTGGCTCGTTGCGTACGATGAGAGGAGAACTCATTAAAATAAACATACGCCGTGCACGCACACTCGTGTACGCTTATGCGCGAGACGCAAGTCACCGTAATGCGAGGACATTAGGAACCGGAGCGGTACCCTCTCGCAGCTTCCGTCCCCCTGCACTCTGTCGGTCGCGCGAACCGATCCTTTCCTTTCCTCTCCTCTCCTCTCTCTCTCTCTCTCTTTCGCTTTTTACCCTCTCCACGGTATCGGACAACTGTTATTTTGTACAGTCTATGGATTAGTAATTACGCGTTCTAATTAATCGTGACAGGGGAAACCAGATCGTATCGAGGGCAGATACCTCGCGACGATTTTACAGAGACAGTTCGCATCTCGTTTGCGGCTAATTACGTTTCGAACAGGAGCAACTCGATGTAAATGCCGCCGAATCGTATCATTGCCATCCCGATCATGGTTAATTATTTCGCATTATCAATCAGCCGGTCGACTATGGATTGCAACGTAATATACCACAAAATTTCATGTTACAGGATCGAGTTCCATGCGAGAGCTAAATGTTTTAGTCTTTTCATGGCTCATCTGCGTTGCACAATGGAAACAATAGAATCATAATTAGTAATTATGTTCGAGCCGGTTCGAAACGAAAAACGGTATCGGTGGTCTCTGTTTTTATACATTTGACATTACTAAACTGATAATTGTATGCATTTATGACAAACATAACAGCAAGTACCGTGTAAAACAGAAGGAAATACAAAATAATAATTTTCAACTTGCTAAAATTATTAATGAAAGAATGGAATATGTTTTTGGCACCTGTCTACGGTAATGGAAGTAGACAATTTTGTCACGTTAAGTTTTGTTAGGCCAAGAATGAACTATATTCTTGAAGTTCAATTTTATTTCGATCGTAATTTTGAGAATAATTGTATGATGGTATCGGCGCACAGGTTTGATCAGTGATACAAACACTAGCAATTTTGCAAATTGATTAAAAAACTCAACGTTTCGATCCTGATGTGGATGATTTTCAAGAGTAAACTTTGCATTTGCTATAACAGAAGAAATACAATTGGAAAATTATTAAAAGCGAACTGATTCCATGCCGGTAGACACTAAACTGACTAAACTGACTAAAGTTTAGTGTCTACCGACATAGAATCAGTTTGCTTTTAATAATTTTCCAATTATATTTCTTCTGTTATAGCAAACGCAAAGTTTACTCTTGAAAATGATCCACATCAGGATCGAAACGTTGAGTTTTTGAATCAATTTGCAAAATCACTAGTGTTTATATCACTGATCGAACCTGTGTGCCATTACCATCACACAATTATATTCTTGAAGATGGCTGTTGAATAATTTTTAGGAAATTCTCAACTGTGTTGCTGGTAAACGTTTAAAATCTATTAAATGGTCGCGAGTAGGTAATGCGTTAATGAAGAAAGCAACGGCCGACCTGGTTCGCATCACGATGTGTCTATCGTTGAACCGTACCGAAACAATAATGACGTGCCCCTACGGCGATCCGAAGCGCTGCGAATCGGAGGAGCTTATTACCGCTAGACGCTGACATCGACGCAATCTTTTAATCAGTCACCCGTGATTAACAGCAATCCCGCGAGTAGCCAGCTAGTCGGAAAATTCAAGCCGAGCTCGACAGCTGTTTGCCGTGCTGTCGTTTGGAAGAATCTGGTCAAGTGGATACTTAAAATTATATTTTTAGAGCGGAATTATGAAAACGGTGACAACAGTGGCACCAGGATGGAAATCTTACGTCACCCACGAAACTCTGTTGCACATGCTGAAAACTGGACAGCGAGCTTCCACGCAGCTCACGCTGCAATAACTGTTTTCTCTTTTAACAGAAACTACCCCCTTTTTTATGATAACTCTACCAATTACACTCTCTTGGCAGACTAACTGCACTTTCAGAAAATTGCTCTACCGGATTAATTTCCATGCGGTTGAAGGAAAGTTCTGTTTCCCTGTCCGTGTTCTCCGCGCTAGACGCTACGAAGTTTCGTAGTACGAGTATACGATATGGTCGCCACAAGGGAATCACCGAATAAATCAAATTTAAACAGGGTGTCATTGTAGAGACAGTCTCAATCTACGGCTGATAAATGTAAGTCCACCAATTACAAGGAATTATCAAAGTTTAAGGAACTTATGGCCATTTGTTTGCTCGCATCCTGAATGGGCTGATCCACTGGTATAGCCGACAACCGCATTCCAGCATCGATATAGACATTCATTTCGCGAGGAAGCTGGCGGCACTTGTGCCCCCAAGATAAGGAAATGAAGAGCCGATAATTAAAGCACACCGTCTACGCCCTCTCTTGAGCTAGCGAGGATAAGCTAGAGTTCACGAGCTGGTGTGCACGGCGGTCCGTGTTCATAAGTGCGTGCTGGTGTGCGACGGTTGCTGTTGTACGAAGTACAGTGGCCATGTGGCTGGATCAACCCTGGTGGTCCACTGCATTTAGAACAGTACGAGTGGACCCGCTTCTGGACCTACCACACAAAGCGTATATCACGATAACGAGCCTGGGAATCGTAAGCACCAAATAGGATCCTTGATTTCCGGTTCACCATGATGCCGTTATCGCGATCGGCCAACTTGGTACTCCATCGTCGCAACTTTTCTGAAAAATCAATGCTAAATGCAACGATCTCTCGCATCCGTTCATCTGTCCGTCCGTTCGATGAGTGAGAATCTACATCACTTAATTTCGCTTTCCTTTTATTTGTAATTAGTAGTTCCCTGCTTTCCTATATGTATAATTATTAAGCCATGCAGCATTATTATTTAATAGAGTTACGTTGAAATGCCATTAGGATCAATTAGTTCATTTCTTAATTGTTTGTATGTGCCAGCGGTGCGGGAGCAAGACTTTCGTTCTCGCTCCCGCGTATATTACCATTTTTCAATTTGTCAGCGGACGGTAATTACTTCAAATAGGATTCAGTAATTACTCGGCTCTGTTAATGCAGTTCAAGATGCATCGGGCGGGCATGCACACCAACGTCGCCGAACGCCTATTTAGAATACTTATTGTGTTCTGATTAGACTGCCGGGAAGAACGAACGTTATTATTTCCGGCTTCTCGAGTCACTTGTCGCGATAATTAATACGAATTAAGTACTCGCTTAATGAGACGCGTTCTGTCCGCGGACCGATATCGCGACCAGCAACAGTCACATGCTATCGAAATTGCATTCGCGCATTCGCTAGTTTTGCACGCGTACATACTTATTTCTATGGAGATGCATATGAATATTCCAACGGCTCGCCACGGCCACGCCAAAGAACCACTTTCCGCGTTGCCACCTGCACTTTCACTTCGCTCCTCGTAATTTATGTCTAAATGAGTCGCGGTTATGAATTCCGCAACCGCCGCATGCATCAACATAATGCGTGCTCGTAGGTGGCACATCACGCGGAACGGAGGCGGAATACGTGAAATATGCCTCGGGGATTGTTGCACCAAATTCTGGCCGTCTCGCAGATCCTAAGCTGGATCGTTCACGTCGCAGATTATCAACGTGTTACATCGTTCTCCCTAATTATCATCCTTACCAAATATTTTCGTGTGTAGTCTCGTTTGTAGACACCTGGGAAATTTATAGTGCTAATACGGAAGAATTGCAATCCAGTTTCATATTACTTTTTAATAGGACTGCGGAAATGATGCATTTATGACAAAATTGGATTAGGATATATGCAATTTAGAACAGAACGATTCACAATATTAATACATCAAGAATTGCATTATTCTTGGCAAACATTAATCCACAAGTACAAAAAATCAATAGAACCATTTCATAGATAGCAGGAGAAATTACTCGTCTTGACCTCGAAGATTCTGCTCAATTAATTCCACACACCCCGAAAAGAGTACGATCCGTAACCATAATCTGCATCCGATTCACCGATTAGCACCCCACGGTGCTTTACAAAGTGTCTACGCTCGTTCAGCTATCTTTCGTTAATAGGAAATCGCCTTCTTATCAGTAGTATCAGTTACAGAGTCCGCTTGAACTCGGAGTTCACACTCGGCCAGACCAGAATCTGAAAAACGCATCCCGTTTCCGGGTTCGCGATCGCGTCTCGATCTTCCTGTGCTCGAAAGGAGGAGCCGTATGGCGTACGAGCGTGAAGGAAAAAGAAAGGGCAGAGGAGAGACGAGGAGAGCGAGAGAGACGAATAATTATATCCACCCTGGCGAGCTGTCCCGCCATTTTAATTAATATTAATTGAACGCCGCTTTGAACCGGTCGGTCGGGACCGATGTCGCGGCGCGGAGCAGAGCCGTGCGGAGTCGCACGCATGCACGCGTAATTACGCGAGCGCTGCACGAATGAGACGCGTACATACGAGCGGCATGGGGCGCCCCGCACTCGCGCGCCGGATTCCTTTCAATCTTAGACGTTTAAGCGTGCGCTCGCGCGTAATTACGTGCAATTTCGTTCGATTGAAAGTTCCGCAGCCCCCAACGGCCGGTCTGCTTCGGCCGTTTTCGGGCCGAATGACTATCAAAGAGCCCGCCGCGAGGCCCCCCTCCGTCCCGCTAACACGTCCGAACCTTATTCCGAATGTTATGTGAGGAGGAATCCGTTGCTCCCCTCGATTCTATCTCCGCCGGCGACCTCTTCTCCGCGTCACGTGTCGCTGGTTACCCGCTTGCGTGGAAAACGCGCGGCCCAACGGGTGAAAAAGGACCGACCCGTTCTCTCGCGTGCCTCGCGAATTTACATTCCTCGCGTAATCGGCGCCTCAGACCAGCTTCGCCTCGACTCGCCGCCCGATTCCGCCCGAGAGTGTTTCCTACATCTGCAAACTCGGGCCAGTTTACGGGTCCGCTCCACTGGCGAATTTATCGCGCGTTTCCGGTGAAATGTTGCGACGCCTCGGCCCAGCGTAATTGCCGCGCGATACCGTCACCTGTATGACTGAAGAAAGTAACGCGATACGTGTACGTCGTGAAGATTGTCTTAATGTTGTGCTGACATGAATTTACGCGTGAGAAAGCGTCATCGGGCTGGATGTTTTCTTGGCCAGTATTTGGGGAGCAACGTTGTTCTTTTGATGGTTTGATAGCGAGATTGTAAGAGATGTTCTTGCAGTCGTATGCGGAATTTTTGCTGATGAAAAACATACGGATGCACGGGACTGTAGAACATGAATACGATGTTGCGAAATTATACCTCTTCCTTTTAGAAATTTATACATTGTTTGTTTACTTATAAAACGAACTCTTTTATAAGCCCCGTTACGTGGAAAATTGTTCGCAGGTATGGAAGATGTGATATTGCGTAAACGTATGAAAGGGTTCGGCCGGAAGTGAAGTGTCTAGAGGTGCGCGGCGCCGCGGAAGTTGAAATGATAACCATCGGTTGTCACTGGATCGTCTTCGAGGCTTATGACCGCGTTTACCTCCCTGTTCGTAGGTTTCGTTTCCAGCTAACTAGAAGCGGCTTCACGTACGGCTGGCGTCGCGACGTGATCCGTAGGAGAGGAACGAGGAGGAGCGGAGCGGAGCGTTCAAGCAGAACAGGTTCGTCGTTTCCTGCGAGGTTGACGCCACGTGTGTACCGGTCCGTCATAGCCGCGCGTGGGTATGGTACACCTAAAGCATGTTGACGCATCGAATTATTCAAATCAGATAGTCGTCCGATGGAAATGGGACGGGGCTGGAAGAGGGGGTGGGAGGAGACCCGGTGGAACGGTGGACAGAAACCGAGAAGCGATCGAAGAAAGTGACACGGCCTGGAACGAACGAGATTAATTGAGAAAGAAAAATAGAAGGAAAAAGATCACTACCGCGCGATCGGGGGAAATGAGTAGATCGACAGATTGCTTCGACAAATTGCAGAGACGACGACAAAAATGAGCAGATTTTTTAAATAGATAAAACACGTTAATGGTAACTCGGCCAAAGTAAAAATATCCGATTGCTGATAATGAGTAAACTAAACTGGTACAACTTATCTAGAAAGTCCATAAAAATGATAGAAAGTTCACGAATCGTAGAAAATTGAAATTTAACTTTCGAGGAAACGTTAAAAAGGAAATAATATCAACACGTATGAAGAACACGTGTCACCAAACGAAATATCCACGTTAAAATTTATATAAAGCAAGTGAGTTATAACATATAATACTCAATTTTAAATAGATTTTGGAATTTTTTCAATATCATGACCGTTTCTCTGGATTATATTTTCAGACGCAGTTTTTTTCCGCTTTCTTGAAAATGATCCAAATTAGGATCGAAACGTAGAAAGTTTAAAATTTATTTGTAAAATTGCTTTATTTGTTTGTTTGATCGAACCGTTGCGCCGAAATCATTTTCTCTTTATCTGTTTTAACAATCTTACGATCGATAACTGTAACAACAGTTAAGAAATAGGGTGAAGAAAAATTTAGAAAAAATTGTGAAGATGATGGCCAGGATAAAGACAACGTCCGCTCGCGATGTCAACCAAGAAGCACCGGGAGAACGGTTTAATCTAATCCAAACATTAGGGGCTACAAATCGTTAATTGTCACGCGAGGAATGCCGGCCCCTAGGTGAGACGCGTTTGTAATTAGGCGGCTTCAAACGATATCGAACGTGCCACGTCGTCGGTTCGATGCGCACCCTCCTACTGCCGTATATACCACGGTCTCGACGAGTCTCGAGCATCACGACGTGTCGACGGTAATGATCCACGAGCGATCGATCGAACCGATCCGATGTCACGCGGAAATGCTTCTTGGGATTCCTTTGTGTGAATCACGGTCGCAAGGATGTCGTAGTTTACTATCTACCCGATGCTAGCAAATTGGGGCCCAGGGTCAAACGGTGGGCAAGATAATTAAGTAAATAGCGCGTTACATCGTGACGGGTTCTCGCAAAAATTCACCTAACCGATGAAACGACAAGTTGAACGAGTAGCGGAGAGACTAATTGTGATGGAAAGTAGATTAGATGTAACGATAATAATTTTTATACGAATCGTAAAATAAGCAACGCCAATAAAATTCGATTCATAGTCAATACCGTGTTATTTATTAAAAAAGATCTATGTCAGTATATCAGGAATCAATGCATGTATACATATAAATAAAAATGTAAATGTCTGTTTGTCCGTTTGTTTGTAATCGAAGATCCCTGTAACAGCTGAACGTAGAAAGCTGGGGTTTAGCCATTAGACGTAGCGTTTCTTCGGGAACGTTTCAGGACAATTCGCATTCAAAGAAGTCTATTCCGTTCAAAAGTTGTGACGTCATTAGTGAACAAAGACAACTTTTTCGTTCTCTATTGGCCACGTTTCTGCTTATAACCTTCCCGAAGAAACGCCACGTCTAATGGCTGAGGTCCAGCTTTCAACATTTTGCCGTTTGTAATTAATGCCGTCACAAACGGACCACATATACATATTTTTCTGAGAGAGAGGAGAGAGAGACAGAGAGGAACATGTTCTTAAAAAATACTGAGCCACAGCAACGCGTGGCGGGGGAAAGCTAGATACAGAATAAATGACTTTCTCAAACATCCTCTGATTTCAAGAGAAATTGGTATTAAAAATATTATTGTTTGATGACTGTAGTGCCAAAGCGAGTAACGGGAATACTAAAATATTTGTTGCAATAATATTCAACACGTTTCTGGTGCGTATGGAAGGCTTGTCGGTGTCCAGGTCGTCGCCAGGCGGGAACGTTCCTCGTCCCTGGGAGCGGGCACAAAAGAGGGCCGGTGTCGCAGCACAAAGGCGAGGCTTCTCGCGTAGCCGCGGGAGTGAAAATTAAAAATCATTAATTTCCCTAATGGATGCGAGAAATGACTGCAACCTCTCTTCTTTTAAAGTCTGCCACGCATACACGACGAGAGTGGCGAGTGCATCGCTGCTTGGAGTCTGCGTGCTTACCTGCGTGGAAACGGCCGAGTACCGCGTGGAAACGCGCGTGTGGCATGGTAACCGCAGAGGGAGAGAAAAAGGAGTCAACAGGAAGAAGAGCGGAGGCAGAAAAGACAGAAAGGGACCGAAGGAGAGAAAAAAGGAATAAGAGAGAACCGAGCGAACGCCACGGAGAAGCCGAGGAGACGGCAAAAAAAAGGACACGGGGATGAAAGGTAGCGCAGGATCTCGAGAGCAACGAAGACAGAGGGTGCGAAGAGAGGCAGTCGTGGAAACAGAGGGTAGAAGAAACGGAAGAACTTGCGAGTGGTAAAGGAGCGCGGACTCGTAGGAAGCAGAAATAAAGAGGGAAAGAGCGCGTCACAATGACCCGAGTAATCCTGTCGCGTCGTTAACTAACGCGCGGCTGCTAATAAGTCATTAGGGGATGGCTGTCGTCGAGCTGTGTACACGTACTTTCTAGCTGGGCTGCGAGATACGAGTTATGAGCAATATGGACTCGCAGACGTACGCAGCACGATGTATACGTGTGCACGCGTGCTCCTAGTACCCCCCAATGTGGTAGGGGTGCGTGTCTTGTTAGCGACACCCCTGGCGTTGGACGAGAGCCTCTTTCATCCTCTGCCCCCTCCTAACCTTCCCTCTTATCCTCATTCTATCTGCCCCTACCCTCGATCTTATTCTAAAACCCTGTTCCTGCCCTCCACCCCCTCTCGTGTTCTTGCTCTCACTCTCTCTCACCATCTCTATCTTTGTTTCTCTGCCTCTCCGGCTGGCTTTTTCTCGACGCGCACAACTATGCATTTTCGAACGCGTGGATCGGGTGGTATCCGGATTGGCGCAACAATGGTTAGGTGTGTGCGTGCACGGGATCGAGGGCAAGCCGAGAGTACGCATGCATGGACGAGCAACCCCTATGGGGGAGAGGACGAGGACGGCGCGCGATTTCTACCGTCGTCGTGCTCAGACACGGTCGCGCCGTATGTCGCCTCGTTATACACGGTGGAACGAGTGACACCGCCGCGAAACCCGCCGTATTTCTAGTACGGTAGGTTAGTTAAGCTCTCTTTCAAGCCCGCGCGCCACTTACCTCGCGCGTATGCACGCACGCACACCGCGGAACATAAATAATCGCAGGTTTTAACCGGGCCCCGAGTGAGCAAAGCTACGGCTAACACCAGGCCCCGATGCAATATTGTCGCATATCGTCGAGAGGGCCTTACACCACGGTTACGCAACCTCTACGTCTACGCTTTGTCCCCGGCCTGTCCCGCGATTGTCCCTTTTGCTATGCCGCGTCAGGCCGCGTTCCTCAGCGTGGCGAATGCGAGCCGGTTAGGCTCCCGACATCCCTTGCTTTACGCCTTTTCAGGTGACAAGGTCTATTGACTGCCAACGCGCGGCCAAGAGATATGGCGTTTCGCCGAAGAGTCTGTCGTCGACTTTGTCCCCGAAGAAACTGGCCTCTAAGATCCGTTACAGTTACTTTAGAACGTATGTATGTACATAGCGAACAAACCTAATCCTTCCGCGAAACACACTTTTCCGAGCGATTGTATGTTCCTTCGCTCTAGAGCGAGCGCTAACAATGAGCCGACTGTCTGCGATGGTTATTTACTTGGTGGAATTGCTAAAGATGAAGTAGATTGCTTTTGAAGCAAAACCTGAATGATATCTGTCGGGTGGCTGGAGTAAGACTGAAGGAGTGACTTTTAACAGACTGTCTAATGACGATGTTATGCCAGAAAGGATTTCAATTATCTTCTTTTCAATAACAATTCTAAGAAAATGTGTTCTTGGATCTTGTTCGAGACAACCGCTTCGTTAAATCGTTCGTGCTATTGTAAGATTGAGAAACAAGTAATGGTACAGTCCGATTTAATCCATTCTTAAAAGTGCATTTGGTATAGCTACGAATAAGCGAAGCTACCAATTCGTTATCATGCATATTTGAACAACAAATCGATACAGTGAACATCTTCGATTAAACATCGTTAACCTTCTCAGCAAAATCAAAGCTGTGTTGAATGTCAAAGCATTAATGGACAAAAAGAAATAATTCTCAACACACGAGGTGTTTACTTCATCGACATCCTGTATATTCGCAGAGATCGTGGCAAAATTTCAACCGCGGAGAAGCTACAAAAAGCGTGTCGCGGATCAAGTTTCTCTTCGGAAGAGACTTGGTCAGGGTAAAGATTTTTCGAGGGGAATCCGTCCAAGGAAGAAAATGAAAAGCGTTGTATCCCCGGCTACACGGAGTTATGGCAGCGTCGTGTAGCCTGTGCTTGTAACGGTAAGCGTCGGAGGTGGATGAGAGAAGCGGCGGAGGATGAGGAGGAGGAGCAGAGGCTGGCTTTGACTCGAAGTGGACCTGCTTGGCTAGTACAGGTATTTACTAGGTGCCTGTGCCTGCCCCTACCATCATGTCTGTACCTATGCCCTCGAACAGCGGTCGCATAGTTCAGGAATTCTTTCTCGCGATGCTGATGGACGCCGCTTGGAATCGTGGCCCGCAGAGGTCGCCACCTCCTTCGCGGGACACGCCGAGTAGGCTTCTTCTTCGTCGTCGAAAAAACCGACGGACGTGCATTAATCAAACCCGGTTGGAAAACTGATACGTGTTAGCATCGGATTTGCATCTCAATGACGCCGGCGCGGCGATCATAGAAAACGGCGTGTCGCAGGTGTCTCTGGTAATATTGACAAATGACGTCCAGCCGAATAGCCAATATCCCTGCATTTATGACCGGGACCCTTTTGTACTTTTCTCGCGAAGTCATCTTTTCCTTAATGAAGAAACCACGGCGGATTTGAATGGCCGCAAAGGTCAATCGATCGGCACAGCCTCCGCGCACAGTCGAATCACGGTTACGATCTTACGGATCGCGGCCTATTTTAAAGAGAATAGTCCGAAGAGTTATGGTCCAGCTGACCGTTGCTACCGATTCGCGGTCATAAACATCGGGAACGCATTCGTTAGCGGCACCGAATAACAGTCCGTGTGCGCGTGTTCGCTTCCGAGGTGTCGTTACTCGGTGAAGTACTTCTAAATCACCCGCGTATTCACGTTTATCCGCATTAATGGCCGCGAAGACGGCTCGTTCGCTCTCGGAAATGCGATCATAACGAACAGCTCCACCGTTTCTATTTGCCGGTCAGATGATAAAACTACATATTAACGATTCTCCGGCTCGTGTTCACCTGTACCCGTTCTCCGGAGGAGAAACGGCACCGTTTGGCAGTTGGGTTTGAAAAATCACTCGAAATTTCCGCTATTTTGCGTACACTTGCAAAATTCAAAACAGCATTCCGAGGAGGGTCTTTTCACGGGCTGACATAATTCACGAGCTGGTCTTCTGCGACGAATAAATCACTTCGCGGGGAGCTATGGGAACAAAAACAACCGCGAAATAAATCATTGTCCGCGAAAGAATCGTTTCGCGTCGAGCACAATAAACCGGAGAATCGCGATTTCGTCGGAGGAACGAAGATTCGCAATTATTGTTCGCGTCAGCGACACTATGGGGACGCTGACGCGTTCGGGATCGGCCCCATAAAAATGAAAACACCGTAAAAGCACGGGAAGATGCCGGGGAGAGGCCGGAATCGTATCGGCTCGTATAAGAAAGTTCTACGATATTGTCGATATCGGCTGCGCCTCTCCTTTGTGCCGACACGGAAAAATCGTCGGGGCGGCTGATCGACTACCGTCGTTAAACTGCAAACTTGTAAGCGGAATCGCGTCTACTCGCACGCGTTCATCCGGCAGTTACGGTCGAGTTATCGTCCGTTCGTGCGAGCCGAGTGAAAGTATGCTGGTCGTTTTACTCGTCTCGTCGTTATGCCTAGCACCGCAGGACGAAAGGGAATGGAGCAGAGGGAGAGAGAAACACGCCACGGGAAAGTTCAGAGCGACGGTACTCGTGTCTGGTATCCTCGAAGAAGAAAGAAGGGCGCCGGAGACCGTGGATCACATGCTCGCCCGCTCGCTTTCGAGAGGCTTTATCGAACAACCGAACCACAGAATCGCGGCGACGCTCACCTAATCTGGCCTCGAAATTATCTTCGCGCCGCTTAAAAGTCAAGCAACGTCGTGACTGCCCCCCTGCCTTCGCAGGAACGTCGCACCGCGTTAATTGCGAGCCTACGATCGCATACTTGCACGCCTCAGATTTTTCGCCCGCACGATCTTGCAGGGAATATCAAATCACCCTGCTAATCCCTCGACTAGTAAACAAGCTAAAGACACGAATTATTCTTTAGAAATTCTCCGACCAATAAATAAACCAGTGAGGAATTAATAAATTTTCTGGGACTGGTTGAAAAATGTATATGCGCTTCTCTATAATTTGTTTGGCTAATTTATTCCGAGAAGCGATTATGAAATGTAGAAGCTATTGTTCTAGGTATTTAATTCGTTGAACTTACCAAGCTCTAAAGATGTTTTCTGACGACTAATGGCGGTACTCTTACGCAGGCTTGCGCTCAAAGGGCAAAACAAGAACAATACGATATTAAATGGCTCCTTTTCTGTCGTTAAAGGAACAGTATTAATTTTTTGCAACCATATAAAACACATTTACATTCTACATCTATATACTAATTAATAAAAAAGGAATGAATATAGATTCCGCTCATGCTAGAGGTTCTACATTTAGTGTGCACACTAAGGCGAGTGTAACCGTTAATTCCGACGTTACTGTTTTATGTTGTCGTGGTTTGCGGACGACATGCCGCCATAAATGTTGAAACATCGGCCGATCGTTTATTATTCATAATCAACCACTTTTGCGACAAAGTGTCAGAAAAATGAAGTATCGCCATCAGGGCTGAAATAACTGGGAATCGTCATAAATCGAATGAGAGCGAAGGAAACGGTAAATTTACAATTGTGGTAATGGTAAAGCCGTACTACAGCGTGTCAGTGGATAATTTACGGCGGTATAAATATCTTTTATTGATTTGCTCGCGGTGTTTTTGCATCTAGTTTCTGCATTCTTTGCTGCAAATGCTTCTCGGGACTTATGTATCAATGTGTCGACCTAGTTGGTGCAACAAGAGAGCCGTGGTAAGGATCGGTACATTGCAGCGCACCGACGCTGCACTTGTTATATGCCAACGGTCCCGAGAGTCGCAGTTGAGGTATGATGTCATTACTGAAGTTGCAAATTGTAACAAAATAAATTTACATAGAAATCCGGTTCCGTCTCGCCTACGACGCGACTCGAACGCGAGGGACCCGGGCCTTGTGGGATAAACAACCTCACGCGAAACCTAATTGATCAACAATTGATCGCAACGCGTCAATTTTCTAATGAATTTTTGATTTATTGCCAACACGGATAGTCAAGTATATATCGACGAGGCTCGCGGTCACGGGTCAGTGGATCCGGGAAAAATGATAGTCCGCAATCTGCGGTCTCGTTTTAGCCTCATCATTGTTGGAATGTATTCGATTAATATCGTTAGCTGGTAGCATTGCCGATCAGATAGGCGTGGCCGAGTTAAAGCGGTGGGAGCCGAACACTTATGAACCCTGAACCGAAACGGATAATTCATGGATATTAATAAATTCTTGCAATTAATTCCCGATGCCGCGTAACCAATCGCTTATGTTTAAAGATAAATCATTAGCCTCCCGTGGGCTGCGAAGACCTGGCACGACGGCACATCCAACGATCGTAAATAGCCGATTGTCTCGATGCCCGTTAACATCGGCGATCCTGAAAAGCCTAATGCCGAGCAGAGTGAAATTTCTTGGCAGTACATCCTCGATTTGCTCGATGGCGAATTAAGAAATCTCACGCGTCGTTTAACACGCGAAATTCCTAAACAAGCTGTACTAATAGATGCCCGTTAGGGGACCGGCAGCTTGGTCGCGTTAAAACGGTCGGAGAATTCACTCTCATCCTATTAACCTAATCATACCACGTAATCCAAGCCAGTTAGCATCAATCTCCGGGAACAGCGCAGCCGTTTTTACTCGCGAACAGACTGATCCTGCAGTAACTTGCGATAAAATCGCGGATTGCTTTCGTAAGGTGCCGGTGGTTAAACTCGTGAAACAGTTTCCCGACGGTGTCCCTTTAATCCGGAGTCCGGGGGATGATATCCTGGGACGGAGGAAAGCTGCCCTTCCAGAATCTGCCGAGTTTGCGCGCCGAGATAACGGCCGGCAGACGGACGGCCACAACCGCGTCCGGGGCGAGCAAATAATATCACGCACCGTTCACGATTAGCATAATTCGATGATTCGTTGTACCGGCGACTTATTTATCGTCGGCCCGGGCCGTTTTCACTTTGGAAACGGTCGACCGGGCCGGCCAAATACACCAACTTTCGGGACATTAGGCGTATTATTACGCGACGGGGCCAGCCACCAAAAGCGGAATAGATAATATATCGTTGCTCGTGGGGACCGTGGCTCCTTAACGTAGGAAGGTCCGGGATAATGTATGCCGAATGCCGCTTTCAGATGAGGTGAGGTGAGAAGAGAGAGAGAGAGAGAGAGAGAGAGAGAGAGAGAGAGAGAGAGAGAGAGAGAGAGAGAAAACGGTGCGCCGCCGGGGAGGAGCGAAGTGGTCGCGTGTTATTTATTGATTTATGCGAATAATCACGTTCGAAAGCGTCTCGTTGAGCGTTAAGGGACTTTTTCGGCCGGTAGTCCGTTTCTCTTCGCTCCCCTTTCCCCTTGTTTGCTCCCTTCTCTGACCCCGAGTCGTCAATCTCTCCTTTTTCGCCACGGTTCTGCCGAGGAAACGCGAATAAATTCCGCTTTACTACCTATTCCGCGGCGTGTGAGGCCCGCTCACCGGCATCGGCTGACGAGAAGCTTCAAGAAAAATCGGCGATTCGGACGAGTGTAGAAAGTGAATCGATGGGCGCCGGCTCTCGAATTATTATGCTCGTCGCCTGTATCGGGCTCGTCGCTTCCTGACCACGTTCCGCTAGGTACCAGCGCATAGAAAAATCGGTCTCCAATGAAGCTGAACCAACTCTCTCCGTTTTCTACTAAAAGGGTCCCCTAACATTCACATACGATCATTATACAAAATTTCATTTGGACGTTTTCAAGATAAAAACAATCGTGAATACAAAGACCTTCAGGAAAGGAAGGTAAAAATGATGAAACTCATGGAAAACACTTCCAGTTCAATAAGATGTAGTGTTCTATTAATAATCCCGAAGATTGAACAAAAAGAAGAAACTGTTTGTACTGTATTTGATAAAACTACCATATTTGAGAGCAGAGATTCCCGAAAAGCTGATGTTTCGGATAGCGGTATTCTTCGCAACGTGCTCCTCGCGTCTCTTAAGTATCGTTTTTCCGATTTCTTCGAGCTTTTGTTCCACAGGCGTACAAATTGTGGTTAGCGGTTAGCTCCGCTTCACGGTCGCCCCGAAATGAGAATAAGCTCTTGCGCGGTGAAACGGCTTAACGACTCGAAAATAATCGTCGGAGCCCGGAGGCTGGAGCGTTTGTTGATAAAAAGGCCGTCGTGAGGAGAGGCCCGGCCATCTTTTATGCTAAACGCGCGATATCATAACGATTCCCGGGGCTCTCTCCTGTGACTTTTACCCGGTGCGAGACGTCATTGGGACGTCGCGTCGGGGTCGTTCCGCGGCGTTAAAGTCAGCACGTCGTCCGCGCCGACACCTCTAATGAGTCCTTTACATCGGATATACATGTAACCCTTAATATATTCAAATGTCCGTTCTCGCGGTCGCGCGAAAAAGAACGTAGAGGCTCTGTCAACGAAAAGGATGTACGGCACAGGTAGAGCTGCCATTATGCTAAAGCATGTAAATGTCAATCGTTAGCGATGGAGATAGACCCGGCGCGCAAGAGTAGCGCGCTAAACGTCTGAAAAGTCCTCACGGTTCCTCGTGCGATAACGTGTACCGCTTGCGTGCGCGCACGTGTGGGAGAGAGAGAGAAGTGAGTCGCCCATTTGCGGTTTTAAAAGCTGTGTTTTCGTTATCACAATATTTCATAATCATATTTATTCGACGGTTCTATCTTTCACGGCCGAGAGCCAGTCTCTACGAGAAATATATTGGCGATTTAGTGAAACTTTCGTGACACCAATTAAAGATATTCCCGCAGAAACAACTCATTTGAACACCTTTTTAGTGAACCTGATGTCATCACCGACATCTACTTACGCATGATATATGACTCGGAGTAATTGAGTTCTAATGCCAATACTTTCTCGTTTAATTTAACGTCCGAGTCTGACCACGACAGTCTCATTCTACTCGTCTGAATAACCTTGCACATACATGTATTAACAATGGAATATATAATGGGGCAGTTCGCTCGAGTTTCTCACGGAAATATGTTTATTATTTCAAACTACTGGTTGTAAACTGGAAACTGGGAACTGGAAATCAGTTTCCCTTTGTTACAACATTTCTTTATTTTGTCACTAACTGACCGTGTTATTGCCTTTTTCCTGCCATATATTCATACCAAAAAACAATATTTTACACAATCAAATGTTGCGCGTTTGAAACCGTACAACTTTTCCATACAACTGAGATCAACTGAGATCAATTATTCTATTTTCAGAAGCTTTTTTAGTGAATATCGACTTCCTTGGTTTTCACAGTTAAACTTATCCCGAACAATTATTGTCACTATTAACAGGTGTAGAGCTGACCATTACCATCTAGCTTCTTCTCTGGCTCGCATTGGCTTCATCGATGATCCTAAGTGTAGTTGCATGGAGGGGGACGAATCGCTGAACCACGTTTTGTGGCAGTGTAACTTGTACAATGAGGAAAGGCTCAGATTACTTAATAAACTCCGAACAATTAACTTCCAGCTTCCAATGGATGTCTCCATATTAATAACCAAACCTAATATTAAGGCCTGTCGTTACATACTACCATTTTTAAGAGCTGCGGACTTAAAGTATAAGTGTTTGTTTACACCGATTTTAACATTCTTGTGTCTTTGTTGTATCATTTATGTTTCTTCAGTGTCCTGTTCTGTTTTCTGGTTTTTGTATTTTGTGCTGTACGTATTGTATTCTATATATACTGTATTCTAAGTATTGCATTACAATTATGTTGAAATAAATCTCATATGAGATTTTCTGCAATAAAAAAAACTGAGATCAATTACTGAGCAAAGGTTTATGTGTTAAACAACCGGAGAGAGCGAATAAAATGCTATAAAATTGCAGTGAAACACGGAGGCAAGAAAATTCGATGCTCGGCGATATCGTGGGTCACGGAGTGATACGGAAAACAGGCCGATGGGACGAAGGGTTGTTCACAGACAGATAACGCTATTACGAGTATCTGCTTTACGCACGTGTCCCGGTCGGTTGGGGTGGCGTTCTAGAGTTCTATTCGAACCCTGGCCCTATGATGAGCTCCGCAGGCGTAGGTGAAACCCACGCAGAACCGTGGAAAAAGTATCGTTAGAGAAGCGGTGGCGCAAGTAACCGGGGGAGCAACTCGACGTTGCGAGTAAGTATCGGTTGCACGTAGGTACAGAGGGGCTTCCCTCGGCTGGACTGGACTGGACTCGACTCCGACTCACTGGGCTATTCTAGACCCTTCCCGGGTCGGTGCCTTTTTTCATACCTTATGCCTTGTGGCTTATGGCTCATGCCTTATGCTATCCCGGCCGACCGACACCTACCGTGCGGGAAATACTTGCTTCCCCTTTTGCGGCCTGACGACGGTCCACCGGTCACGCGATGCACTGGCGAGTTTCGCGCAGCAAAAACCGTTTTGTCCGCCATTTATTGCCTTATCCGAGACGTGAGAAACACCGCGACATCCCACCACGCCGCTGCAAACTGCACCGCGAGCGAATCAATTCGATCCGTGACGTTTCTGCAGACATTCCTCTCCAAACTTAGGTCTGTGGATCGGTTTATAGACTGGTGAAATAGTGATTAGATTTATCCATTCATCATTTCTAAGATTGATTATCTGTTGGAGTCTCAGAACTACCATAGGATTTCTTAAATCAATGACAATTTGGTTACATTCATTACAAATAAGATTTTAGTGACGGTATTGCTAACAATTTTTCTCATCCCAATAAGGCTTAACGCAATCACGAATGGGAAACACAGCAACCCAAATGATAACAACGTTTTCCCTGATAATTCTGACTAATCGGAAGGAAAATATTGACGGACCCAGTACGTGTCTGAAAGAATTCGGTCTTGAGCAGTGCTCCGGCATAGCGAATAGCCTATTAGGTCGCTGACGAAAAAAACAATTTATCTCGACGAGACGTCCCGTGGTAATTCCGCGACGCGTCGCGAGGCAAAGTCGGCGACACCGTGACGCGCAAAGAGAATCGGACGGAGGTAAAGTTAATGAAATGCAAACGAGCGTCGGAAACGGTGGGTTATGGGGGCTTGGGAGGGGTAGTGCAAGATATAACAAGCGCAAAATAAACGTGCTGGCAAATACACGGCCTACAACGAGTAAAATAGTCTGGCACTCACTGTCGGCCAGGTGACAGCGCGGTGAGGTGGGGAGAGGAGGAGCGAAACAGGCGAAAGGGAAGGCGCGGAATCGCCAGAGAAAATTAATAGATGGATATTTATTAAATCGAACTGGGCGACCGCCGCGACCGAGTGAATCGTTATTTGTCCATTGTCTGGCCGATTTAATTGCAAACATCAATATGTTTTATTTGCCTCCATCTAACCCCCTCTCTCGTTTCTCTTTCTCTCTTTCTCGCTGTTTCGTCCCACGACCTGTCCAATTTGGTCATCCCCGTTTACGGTCACCTCCGTGATTTTTTCACTAGGCGCCGCGTCGCCGTCACCCCCATCGTGCCTCTCTTTTTCGAGCGTGTATAACCGGTCGCTCGAAAATTTAACGCGCCTGTTTGGCCGGGCCAAACATTTGACCACGCGTTTGTATTCTCGGCCAAGAGAATGGCTAGGCTTTCGGTTGGCCGCTCGTTAAACTAATAAATCACCATTGTAGCCGTTATGATTTCCCCGGTCTCCTTTATTTTCCAACGCCTCCTTCATTTGCCCGCCTGAATGGCTCCATTTTCGACCGGCTGTTTATTTTGGCTATCACCGCGGTTTCGCCGCTTTTCTTCTGTTCCCCCGTGCTTTCTTTTAGTCGCGTTCTTCGTACGAGAGAGCACGATCACGAAAATCGGTGACGATCCGCCTTGTTTGTCCAGGCTAAGTAGTCTGAGCGAGCCTCGTTCCGACGAATTAAGCAGCCCAAGCAATAAAACATTTCGGCGCGAATCGAACGTCCCCGGACGAGGACGTTTACTCGTCGTTTCAACGATGTCGGTTGATAGTACCGACGGCTGTAGTTTAATTAAATTTTCAACCGGCTTCGTCTCTCAACGGCGACCTTCTCTCTCTTTTCCGCCCTACTTTTCGCGCATCTTGTTTCACGGATTTCCTCATTGCGAGAGGATCCCTCTTAATTTCTCGACGGGGTGGGGGATGTGCTTCACATTACGGAAACGATCCTTCGAAGCTTTCCATCTACTATGATTAATTATTCAAACTACCAGAGGTTAGTTAGGTGGCCGCTTCTGTAGACTGCCTTGAATATTTTTCTCCACGGGCTTTTATAAATATTAAGCGCAAATTACGAAAGTTTCTTTGCGCGACGGATTTTATTCAATCTTACAAATTAAAAGCAGCTTTAATCACTTTTCGCGCAATACAGAAGGAGCCTGAATGAAAAATTCGAGGAGTTTATTGTTCCTCGTAAGGAAGGTTCCCAACGCGTTGGGAAAGATTTTTATAGCGTTGAACGTTGATTAATACAGCGGAGAGCAGTTCTTTGTTCCACGCAGATCCGTTACGGTCAAATGGAAAGCTATTTTCAACACTCATTGCGCATGAAGTCGATTAGAAGTGACATTTTATTGTTTCGTTGAGTCATTTGGTATGTTGAAAAATTCGAATCGCAAATTACCCAACAAAAGCGATAACGCGGCACATTTGTCTGCGGTTGGTAATAAGTGGTGAATTTCCCACGATGCAATAAAATTTACAACTGTACTCGGGCTATCAGGATACAATGGAACCGTAACTACCGCGGTGCGAATTTCTCGGTCGATTTTTTAACTATCGAAAAGGCAACAAGCTAATCATTGATTTTCCAATAGCGGCGTTGAGTGACCGCTACGAACTGCAGTCTCGTTTCGACGCCGCGCCGCTGCAAAATGCACAAGTCGCGTCGCTCCGAGGAACGACGAAATTCCAGCGTGACGGCGTTCGCGCATTCACCGAGCGTTGTAATTTTCAATTTCGCACTAATTACACTTATTCTGCGGGCCCGGCTTTCGAAAATATCATCCCGTGACCGTGAATTATGCACGCACCGTCGCGTTGCGGGACAGACACGCCGAATTAGATATTAACGAGCAGGTTCAAAAAGATTTACCGAAGCGACCGGCACGGTCTTATGAAATTCTGGACGAGCTTGATTCATCAGCGTAATTGGCGAAATATTAATTGGCCCTTTGAAAATGAATTTCATCCCCTGTCTGAGCAAAACGCGAACGAGACCCTGGCAAAAGACCGGAATCACTGGAAACAATTCTCATTTTATTAACAAGGTAGCAAGAAGATGCTTGCGGTATTAAATGGGAATGTTACAAGCAACATTGTAACCCGGGCACGCTTTATTTTCCAGACAACGTTGAAGCATAGTAAAGGCATATGAGGTAGACCATTCTCGCGACGTTGTCAATAATGCATAAATTTTGATATAGATTTTATCGCTCATTTGTAACAGAATAATGAACACATAAAGTAGAGATTAATGTCAAAAATACTGACATTACCACAACACATGGGCATAGTTGATTCCATCATTTATGGGCCGATTTATGAACTTACTCATGGACCGCAGCTATTTAGAAAACTTTGTTGGACCTATGGTGATAATGTCTTATACTGTTGCAGGACAACCTCTCCTGAACATCCTCTCTTCTTTCTACTTTTCTGCCCGTTCTTAGATCCCCATCTCTTTCCATGATCTTCTCTCTTTCCATCGTTTCCAAGATCTCCTCTAAGCCTACCCCAGGTGCCTCCTTCCCTTCTCTTTAAGCGAGAAGCGTAAGCAAAGTAGTGGTTTTTGATCATTCGCCGAGCAGAACCCCATAATGTGATTGGTCTACATCTACACAACGTCTGCAGTGAAGCCTGCTTTTCTGGCAGCATACTATTCCCGGTTACGCTAGACGACGCGTGCGCGACCGATCACGGCAGTAATGCAGAAATGCAGCGGTGCAGAGGTGCAATGGACTCGTCGCGGCACGGCACGCGTGCATTTTTGCACGCGCGTCCCATCATCGGCACGAGATTACACTAGAAAAGCCTCGGTTCCCGGGACCGGGACATTGACAGGTGGTTTACTGGCTGATCTATCCGATTTTCTTGCACAACCGACGCGCAATTTTCACGGTAATTTCCGACGATTACACCTACCAACACCTTTCACTCCCATAACCGTTGAATTCCCCGCCTCCGCCATCACCGCACCGCGTAATCCCCACCAAACACCGTGAAATCAATTGTAGGTGACTCCGGATCGCGGTTCGATTTACTCCTCGGAGAAGTCCCTCGTAATATCACCTCTTAGATAAGATTAAACTGTTCCTCTGCAACATACGGAAGGCGTTCGCAGAGCTTAAGATCTCAAAAAGCCCACGGATGCGCGAGGATGAGTCCTCTCAGAATTGCAACGATATTCCGCGCGCCCGCCTCAAAATCCACCTCGAAATCCGCCATGAATATATGAGACACCGAAGCAGTCGTCACGTCACTGGGAAATACCCGCGAGTTTGCATATCTCACGGTTCAACCGACGAAAAACCAGTAATAGCGAAAGCAACAGGATATCCGCGCGCATCGGGTCCCGCCTGCTAAAGCATAACATACGCGCCAGTAACTCTTTAGCTTTCGCTCCGGCCAAATCCCACGGGCATAAACATCGACATTCCAGAGCCCAGAACTTTCTATCGTGCTTTATATTTCAGGATTCACGAATCGAGCCCTCTCTCCTTATATCCCTTTTTTCCATAGCCTGTGTTCGAACTCCGCGTACCCGGTTGCAGAAGACCGGTAGCGATCGGCCGCGTAAGAACAGAAGCGAGAGAAACACCGCCGAGCAAACGATAGAGAGGGAAGACGAACGAATAAGAAATTTCGGGCTAGCAAGGCCAATAACACCGCGGCATTCCAGCTCCTATTTCACATCATTTTCATATATTAAGCCTCGTATCAGGGGGCCCAGGCGGGAGACGCAGCGCCGCGGCCGTAACTTCGGGCATTACAATAATAAAGAGTCGGGTTAGGCCCGTCGCTAAGGAGGAACGAAAGGCGGCGAGGGGCCGGGTGATGGGCAACTTCGGGCATTTCCATAATCCGGCGCAAGGCTCGGGGCTCCTAGCGGTTGCCGACACCCGGCTCCTGCCTCCCTCGACCAATGAAAACCTCCATTTTACGCGAGACAAGCCGGGAACCCCGGGTGCGTTACCTTCGCCAAGGTTCCGTCCCTTGATGCCTTTACACAGACTTAACGAGGATACCCCGATGCTCATGGAATTTGCACCTTGCGGAAATGCAAGCCGAGACCCACCTCTCTGTGCCTCATTGCATCCTATCGCGAGGAACTACTCGGACGAACGATATTGTTGAGGACTGGGTTACACCCAAAAAGAGGACACATAAATTGTGTAGTTTCATATAAGAGTCGTGATGTTGTACACTGCACGAACAAAAGGCGAGTAGTACATCGGAAGAAAGGAAAACAGAATAGGATCACATGAAATAATTAGGTTGTTGCAATTGAAATGACCGTTTTTCACATTTGAAACTTCCCGCCTTTGTAGTTTAGTTTTGCCACGACAGATGGCGTTGAAGTTGTACAATTTTAAAAGTACATACATATCTTGTACATGAATTTGCGAATATAAGATTATTGATATTCTAAAGTGTACATGATTCAGAATCAATTTTCGTTCACCATGGAAATTCGTATAATTTACTTGTACGAGTTCAAACTTTGACATACTGTGTCTGAAGTAGTGAAAACCATAAATAATGATTTTGGTGAAGGTATAGCAAGTGATTGGATCATAAGGCGTTGCGTTGGTTTGAAAAATTTCGTTCCGGAGATACAACTCTGGAAAATGAGTCTCATGGTCTTAAACCAACAGCTATTAAAGATTCAGATTTAAAAGATATAGTTGAAAGGGATTCACGTCAAACTGTTTGGGAAATCGCGGAGAGAACCAATATACACTATTCAACTGTCTTACGACATCTGGAGGCTTTGAGAAAAATAAAAAAGTTAGATAAAGGTCAAGAAATAAAGTCAGGAAATTGATATAATGCACGAAAAACTGTGTTCAACAGCAGGCATTTGTCAATAGACGTGGTGTAATTTTGCTCCACAATAATGCTCGACCACATATTGCGAAAAAATAGTAAAAAATAAGCAGAGTTGAAATGTGAGGTTCTTCCTCACCTTCTTTATTCGCCTGACTTGTCACCTACTGATTACCATTTTTTAAGCACCTAAATGGCTTTTTGAATGAAAAAATATTCAAAGAAAAACTTGCTGTAAGAACTGCATTTGATACCTTTATTGCCTCACGTTTATTAGATTTCTACCAGAAAGGCATTCAGGTACTTGTATCACGATGGAAGAAGTGTACTGATGTAGATGGAAATTATTTCGATTAATGGAATATGAATAAAGCTAGTAAAATTAAAATTTATGTTAAAGATTCAAAACGGCCATTTCATTTGAAACAACCTAACAAAACATTATCGAAACTCGTCATCAGAGAGAGCGCGTCTCATACGCAAACAAACACATGAAGTTGTGTGACTCTACGTCACTCCAACAGATACAAGTCTAATCTTTCAAATGTAGTTAAATAATATTTACAAAAGTTTGTCAAAATAGCGTCAAAAGAGTGACCGCTATGATTTGGAAGGTTCCACCTCCGATTGTACTTGAAACAATGATAAATTGTCTTCCGAAAGCACATACCACTGAATTTCATTAGCTTAATTAACCCTGCACTTCCCATTCCTCCCCTGCCAATATATTTAAGAATTATTGAATTTGGCGGCGTCAAAAGAATATTGGCCACAATCGTCTGGTCACCTAATCTCGAAATTTACGGAGGAGGGTGCATTACAAAGTAGCTGTGGAACGCGCAGGTATTTACGCAAGGACAATTCCCGTCCAGAAACACGAATTCATGGTAGTGCATCACGATACCTCTGAAGTCTGAACGGTATGCTTCTCGGAGCGTGTTCGGTTATTTGGTTTGAACGGAACTGCAGCGAGCCTCGCCGGACACGCTTAATCCTCCTGTTTACGCGCGATACATTATCGAAGCAGCACGCCCACGGGATTTTTCATCGTAAACCCTGCAGAGCTTCTCTCGGTCTGCAGACCCGGGTCCAGGCCTATCACTGGTTCGAAAGGTGTGACTTCCCGAGGTGTTCGATTCTGTAATCCCTCCATTACAGAAACTTATCACCGCGGGAGCGCAATTACTACCCGCGCATAATTAAGTCCATTATATATTCTAGTTGAACGCGCTCGAAATACGTATTAATACACTCGGCGCGACTCGCAGCTGTTATAATGCTGAAATACTCGAGGCTTTTATGCGGTAATATTCAGTTATCGTTTTATAACTCCACCTCGCCGAGGGTGTTTGCTCGTGAGCCGATCCTCCGGGTAATGTTAATTCGAAAATGAATTGTTGACCTCCCGGAATTTCCCGGGAAATGCGATTACTTACTTCTTACTGGCCGCGGAACGATTCGCCTCGGCCGTATTCTCGTCGCACTCGACTTTATTGGGAACTTACGGCGACTGATTTTCCTGAACGAGCTAGACTATTTTTACGACTGCTGTCTCTGCGTTAACTTTGACTCTTATTTAGTAACTTTCGGTAGACGTACTTCCCAACGTCGTCCCCTTTTACACTTGCTACAAACAGATGCCCATTCAAGCAGCCACAAACTGAGACATTTTCGTTTTACACTTTAAATCAACCGGTTCTGTTCCGTTCGTGAGTTCATGTTTTAAAGAAATCGATTATAAAGTAATTGAATCTTACTGCACGTAAAATGAGATAATATGAGGGTACAGTAGAAGGATTAAACATTTTTATTGTTTAATCGAGAATTCAGCAATTCTTCAGATAAGTACATCAAATTCCAAACCCATCCACAGAGAAACTGATAGCTTTGCAGCATCCAGAGATGGAAATCGTAAGGTTCAAGGATTGTGTAGTCCGAAAGCTCTCGATAAGTGCATCAAACCAGAACTCGACCACAGAGAGATCGAAAATTAGACAGCATCTGGGAACGAAATATATGAACATACAATATGAGAATCAAGGATTGTAAGTGGTTAAAATTTCTCGTTAAATGCATCAAATCAGAATTCGATCGTAGAGAGGTCGAAAATTGTACAGCATCTGAAAACAAAATAGACGAAGATACAATATGAGGATTATGAATCAAGCAATCACAGAAGAACCAAATGCTCCAACTATGTAGAAGTAAAGAATATGTGTGAATACTTTGAGGATTGAGAATTAAACGGCACAAATTCTTTCGGACGATTCACAAAGGGTTCGAACTTTATCTGCGGTATTATGAAGATAATTTTTTTAGGTCGATGCACGACGATATTGAGGACAAGTGTTTCAGCGGTCGGTGCAGGAGAGCTTTTGTTTCGAGTGGTCGGTTTTTAATAACCTGTTTTTCCAGCGGTCCGCTGTCTGTCAGCGGTTCCGCGGGGAGATCGGCTTCGACTCGCGGTATGCGAGAAAACGACCGAAGGCAAAAGAGGCTGCCGGTTTCTACGTGACGGCATCTAACTCGGCATTCGGTGCACACGGTTTAGAGGCTTCTCTCGTTCGCGGCTATATATGTACTGGCAGCCGAGGATTTTGTGTAAGCGTTTCTGAAGTGACTTACGCCGCCCCAACTTGGCAATGCGGCCGATCGCGAGCCGATCGATGCGTCGCCGCTGCTATGCCGGCCTGAAAGCAGCTCTTTGCAGCCGGATATTTCGCGTTTACGGATTCGACGATTGCCACTTGAATCGCCTCGAATCCCGCCGCGCCGTTGTTTCTCATCGCACCGACAAATAATCCTGGAAAATATCAAATTGGAAATCGCTCGACGGAATTAAAAGAGGGCATCGAAGAGCGGCAATCGAACAACTTAAGAGTAGCCTCTTCAATTGTCGTAGATCGATCTCTCGGCAGAAGTACCCGGGGAATTTAACCGCGAGAACAAGCCTCTTCGTAATTACCGAGCTCTTTGCTCATTTACCGAAACAAATGTTATTTATTCCGCTAATAAGATCCTAATTGAGACGATTGATATTTTCGTTCTGAATTGATCATCGAAGAAAAGAATCTTTTAAAAGAAATCGCTCGTAACTGTATCTTTAATATTTTGACGTTGATAGCAGCGCGTCCGATACTACCGATGTCGTCGGACCTTTTCAAGCCTAATGTATTGAGATTTGCCTATCACAAATCGATACCTAATCAACACTCAGGCCTCGTTTTCGTTTAAGACGAACGTCCCATCGACACGATTGCCTAAGAACGGTAGCTCGTCTCGCGTGCCAACGGGAAGACACGGTTGGTCAAAACTTATCAGATTCAGTTCGTTGAGTAGTGGACCACGTGTGATATGTTGGAACGAGCCAACAGCTACAGCGGCCGAGATGAAAGCTAACCGGAAGGGGACGTTCCGATCGTGCGCGTTGTGATGTTCCGGAGTCGACGCACGTCTCGCGATCGATCGATCGTGCTTTCACTTTTGTCCATCGTTCCGATGTCATCGACTTCAGCGTAGAAACCAGCTGCCTCGAATATCAAGACTGACTTTGTATTTTTATTCCTCGTAAAGAAACTTCGTGAACCCCTAACCTGTCACGCGTCGTCGGCTCCGTAACATACTTTCAGGATATGTAATCTCGAAATTTTCGTGGCACGATTCATTCATTGACGTAAAAGAATAAAGATCTTCGCCCATCTAACAGTACAAGCGTACGTAGAGTATTAAAAAACTTTAAATTACGAAGCGGTGCGAATTATAATAATGAGCCTCCAGCAAGCGAGAATAAACAGGCAATTCCCGACTCTTGATTTAAAGTGACTCCGACATTTGTTCGTGGCTTCGGCCTTCATTCACCGTGCCTCTGTCGAAGACGTACGCTCGACGCCGAACAAAATCCTCGGTCGACGGCGAACAAAAGTGGGCATTGTACGTACAAGACAGGCCGACACACGGCGAAAAGTGCCATCGACGTCCGTACAACTGGTAAAACGAATCGCGTGCGATGTCCTCTCACGGCGGTATTTCTTCATTTCAATACGAAAGATCGAGTGGGGCCGGGGCTTTGTCTTCGTTCTCTCGGCGCCTCGTTTGACGCAATCCGCCTCCCATCGAGCCGCACGGCGTTGATCTTCGATTTAACGCCGTGGATTCTCTCGCCGAAGCCCCCGAGCTGTGGAACTAGCTAATTGTAGCCCCGACAGCGGTTCCCTGACGAGATGGGAACAGAGGTCACGCCGGTGCAACGAAACCCTTGCGGATCATTTGAGAGTAAACCGCGATTAATTCCTTCGTTAGGAGTGATCGTGATCAAAGAGCAACGCGCCGACCGTCGACATCGCGGAAGTAAAGCTCCGTCGGTCGGGCTGCATTAAAACGTTATAATTGCCGAGGCTGCGGGAACAATACTAGTGTTATTAAGCTTCGTTCGTATCCGTAATGCCGCACGAAGGGGATCACACTAATCCCGTTGCTATTGCTGGAATGCAGCCTCGGATTCATCGGGATTACACGGCTGTATTATGACTTCGATGACTAGCGACTTTTCACCATTTCCTCAATCTCCCAATAGCATACTCGAACGTCATCTTTCCACATTCTTATTCTCGAACAGTTCCTGCTGGATTGGCCCATGATGCTCCAGAAACCTCTTGTAGGAAGTCGAGCCTGCAGATTCAAACGACGACGTTGACTCGAGGAAAAAACACAGAAAAAACAACGAATAATAAAGAGAACGTGATGAGTATATACAGTGACTCCCACTAATATTCGGACGCTCTAAAAAAAACGATAACTGGTTAAATATTGAACTACACGACTTGAATTTTTTGGGAAAGCTAGAGCAAATAGTTCGCTACAGAATATGGAAAAACATTTTTTCAAAAATTACAATTGATCGGAGTTGTAGAAAAAATACTAATTGTTGCATTTTACAACTTTTTTATGTGGACCTACGTTGAAAATTTAAAAAATACGTTTTATAGACCTGTATCAATTAAACATATTCTGAAAATTTCGTCAAAATCAGTCGACGTTGCAATGAGCTACAAACGTTTAAATATGGTAAAAATTGCAGATTTTCACAATTTTCGGCCTTCAACTGCAGTAAATATAATGATTCTTGCATCTTTCAATCGTTGTCGTTATTTTCCACATCAGCCGATTGCGATGAAACTTTCACAGTTTCACAGATCTAGAAAACGTATTTTTTAAATTTTCAATATAAGTCCACATAAAAAAGTTGTAAAATGTAACTTTTAGTATATTTTTTATAATTCAGATGAATTGCGATTTTTCACAAAATTTTTTTTGCATCCTGTGGCAAACTAATTGCACTAGCTTGCTAAAAAAATCAAATCGTATAGTACAATATTAAAAATGTTATCGTCTTTGTAAGTGTGTCCGAAGATTAGTGGGAGTCACTGTATATTGGACGAGGTAGGTCAGACGCGGAGTCTTCGGAGAAATTTAAACGCAGTCAAAGGTTTTTAAGCGATAACACGAGAACACGAGGCGCGTTTTAAGATTAGTGCGCGAGTCGATGTTATAATTGTATTTATTAAGTATTCAATAAACAGCTCTCTAAAGAAACCCAGATTGAACTTTCCTGACTCTACACTCTTTTAAATTAAGATTGAATATTTGAAAATTGAGGTACAGCAAGAACCATATTTTAATAATAAAATACATATTAAAAGTAAAATTCAGCGCGTGTCTTTCTGATGGAACTAACTATTAAAATGTTACCTGCTATTTTAAGAAAGAAAGCAAGCAATGGGAGACAAGTGGCTAGCCTTGGTGGAGAAGGATCCTAAATTTTTCTGATTCACTTTGGCCCCTCGAAAAAGGCTGCGCACAAGTTAATTGCTCCTGCGACGCTTTAGCTTCGGTTCGAAAGCCGCCGAGGGAATTTCGGATGATCCGAGCGTGCCTCCTCGGCATGAATCAGGATTAGCTTCCTCGTTAGACAGGACGATGATTTAAGGATGCCCACGCTAACCAGCGAAGGGGACGGGAATAACGCGTCGCGCAACCGTACACACAAATTTCAGTCGCCACGAATTCGTCGAGAGAAATAAAAGAACCAGCCGAAGGAAATGGTAATGGTCGAACACTGAGAGCGGCGTCTCCGTTATCAAAACACGGGGAGCGTTTAAAGTTATTTATTGGTTATTAAGTTGATCGCGCGGGAGGCCTGCGTTCCTCTTTTTCAGAGATTCCGTTCTTTTTTTGGACAGTCTGCCTCTCGGCCTGTACGAAACTCTTTCGTTACTTCGCCTTTATTGCCGGTGATCTACGGCCATTTTTCGGCCCCGACTAGAGTTCTAATAAGATCCCAATAGAATTTCTGAGGTATAGTGGGATTAACGGAACCTGTTCGTTGGCATTAAGCCGGAGGGAACCAAATCGAGAGTTTCGACGATTCGTGCGACGCCATTATTCAGTTGCCGATCGACATCGTCGAGTATAATCTGACCTCTTAAGAGGATAATACTCGGCGAATGCGGGAAAACGAGATGTCTTTATAAAAGTATCGGTGTTCACATTTCGTGTCGATTTATCAGATAGAGTGCTGTATGAACATGACCATATTCAACAAAATTTTAAGATAAAGTTTTAACTTTATTTTCAGACTTCCGAAACATCGATACATTGGCCTTGGCGTGTATTTTATTTACGCCGAGGGCCGTAAAAGTGCGAGAGCGCAAGATGGGCTTTTTTACGGCATTACATTAAATAACCCACTCAAATTCACGACCGCATTCGCGGTGTCTGTTGGCTCGGAGTTCGATGACATTCCGTCTACATTATCGCTAAATCCAATCAAGCATTCGCCATCGGTGCACTTTATTTACGAGAGGTATTCGCCGCGTTCCTCCTCTTCGGGTGGCAGAGGGATGAAAATTGCGTACGCGGGGCGGAAGCGTGAGGTAACGAGAACAGGCGCGTGCGCGTAAGCGAGGACACACGGGAAACTGTCGGGGACAGACAAGTGGTCTGGAAATTATTAATAAAGCGTTCGGATTGAATGGAAGTTTCGGATTTGCTGTTACGTTCTGCTAACGCCGACGATCTGAATAATTTGTTCGTTAATTAAAAAAGTTTATCGTGGACCGAAACAACACCTCCTTGCCTCGCCACTCGTCAAAAAGCTTCGGCGGTATTTAGCCTCGCCAGTGAGCGACCTGGATGTATTCGGGCTTAATTGAACCAGCCCAGAGGGTTAGTTTGTACTCTGTCTCTCTTTGTCTCTCCCTTTACTTCGTTCCTCATCGTCTTCCTCTCCTTTTTTCCGGCGGAGAATCGTTAAAAGTTAAGCGTTCTCACGGCCTATTCCCCTCAGGGCCGTCATCGTCGTTCTCGTCTTCGTCGCGATCGTCGCCTTCGTTTGATCCTCCGTGGATCCGTCCCCGCGTAAATCGAGCTTAAGTTCATTAATTTCATGAGGCTTCCGGCCGTTTTGGGGCGAAATCTTCTCGGCTACGAAAGGATTAAAATTACGGGCCGACAGCATTCGCGATGCCCGAGCTAAACGTCAAATTACAATTAACGATGAAGTACCTTCGCTCTTCTCCTGTTCCTCTCCCTCGATCTTCCTCTCTCGTTCGTACAATCGACTCAAGGACCACGGTTTGCCGCGATGTTGCTCTCGCCGAAGCTCTTTGCCCTCCGTCGTTCTACGGAGTTTCGTTTTCTTCTCGATCTTCGGCGAAGCTCGTGAATATCGTGATGAAAGCTGCGCGATACGGGCAGAAGTGAAAGCCTCGGGCAAAGATCTTACTCTCAACGGTAGATCACGAGCGAAGCTTCTGCTCTCTTAATTAGCCACCCGAATATCCTTACCGGTTTCAATGTAGCCGACCTCCGCTCGACCCCGTCATTCAAAACGCATACCTAAAAGCCGCGATTGTTTCATTCCGGTGAGTTTATCAAAATTATATTAGCCGGCCCGGTTAAATCGGCCACCGCATTCAGCCGCCGGTTACAGCTGCCATGAATCTCGTCGCTCTGGCGGTCCTTTTTCAGGCCATTCCGAAATCTCTGTGACCCGCGGACAATCATCGATCCGCTCTTCAACTCCTGCCAAGCTGCCTCGCCGACCGAGACGTCCTTTCCATACAAACTCGACATTGATTCGCGCGAATGGAACGATCGCCGATTTACCAAACGCACGCGTTACACTCATTCGTCGTAGTAAATGCACCGACCGTTTCAATAGCTCTGCACTGACCGTATTCACCTCGGATTTTTATCGCGATACATAAGTTTGCATTTCATTACTTCAATTTCCATTTGTACCGGTTACTGTTTCAGTTTTACCAATTATGAACTATACATCAAAATTCGCATTCTGTGTCAACGTTCAGTTTTAATCTTCCGCTCGACGCGAATCTCTTTACAAATACGTTTTAGAGGACACAGCGCACTCACAGCTTTAATTCTTTCAACATCGCACCAGTATATGATCAGTCGTTTATCTAAAGTAGAATTACCCAGCCACGCTCAGACATGCTGCCCAATTTCTCATTCAACGCAATGTGCATCCGATAAATTTTTAAATACTAAATGTGGATTTAAAATATGTCGGTCTACAATTTTTCGTTTATTTTTGCAGAAAATGTCACTCCGCGTCTGCTCGAGCGCTCCTTTCAACGCAGATTTATTCGCAGTTATCCAACACAAAATTGGCGGTGGAACTTGAACAAGACTACTACGGACGGCGAAGTCTTTGGGAAGCGACAAGTGCCTAAGCGATAATGCGCTTCCGCAGCGAAGAAACTTCTCTCGGAGGAAGCATTGTGCGAAGACGTTGGAAGTTCGCGACTAGGCGTCCGCGACTAGGTCAGAGCTCGTCCTTCCGCGTTTTACCAGTTTCCGTTTGCGGTCGTGCACAGTGTGGGACGCGTTTGGGAGCTTTGGAATTCGGCAGTCCTTTTTAAATAACCACAAGACATCGGGAGAAGGTCTTGTGTGAGTTAGTCGCTGCTAGAGCTGACAACCCCAGGGAAGTTCCATGGATGAACGTGCCATAGTTCGCGTAATTCCACAACGTAAGAAACGCAGACGAATGTTCGAGAAAGTTGCAAAAGGAGAGAGGATACTTTGCACTCAACGTCCGACCGAGTTGAAGTCGTTCCCGATAAAGAAACTCGTTTCGACTTTGCGCGCGAAGCTCCGGTGTTTTCTTCGGCCGTTTCCGGTTCCGAAGCTGCTGCGCCCCAAGAAAGCGGGAAGGACGTCGCTCGATGGCGAGAAGTTCCCGTGGATTTAGTTAAAAAGTGACGCTTCCCGGCGGAATTACAGGCGGCGGATCATGTAAATGTAATAAAATTCGCGAACGTACTTCTTACAACTTTTAATAAGAGTTCTTCTTGTTTCGAGGTGCTTCGGACCCGGCGCATGAAGTTATGATTATTCCCGCAGCCGTTTCCGAAGTCTTATGAATATGGAAGCTTGCCAATGGGAAAGTTGTCGCAATAAGCAGGGAATATGAACGCGTAAAGTAAAGCCATTCCGAATACAGGAGCAAGCTTCACAACATTCCCATCAGAATCTCGTTATTCGACGAAATGAAATTTCTTGCAATAAAAATCCCCGCACCTGGCGACCTTCGTTTGCCGTTCGCGCATCGGTCTTAATAAATTATTTAATGTCCGCAAGAAACCACGCGTCGCGACTGAATATTTATAACATCGTCGTCATGTTCCGACATTTAGCTTTTATTTCACGGCTCATCGCTGCGGGAATCGCGTTCTCGTTATTTCGTAAAACTTTAGGAAATACATGGTTCAAACATGAAAAAAACACCTGTAGAATCTGCATTCTTGCTCTTTTCATATTCGTTTTTATCAATGAAAAAGGACTGTCATCGGGTCTAAACTGTACAAAGATGTTGTAGGAGGTCCACAAATCCATTGGAATAGACAACTTCATTCGTCCAGCGTAACACTCGAAGGTAGTACAGTCCGAGGATGATGTCGCTCGATGCAGGAAGCAGAAAATGGAATCGCCGTCTGCTTCTGCAGCGACAGGGGTGGTTGGAAGTGGTGATGCGACTGTACGAGGTGCAAGAAAGAACGAGAGGAAGGAACGAGGCCAAGACCGCGAGCGAGTCTTGGCCGAAGGAGTTTTAAGAGACTGCGAACACGGGGATCCCGCTGCGAACGCGAGCTACCCGCGCTTGGGTGGCGCGTATGCAGCATAGGCGTAATGGGGCAACTTGTCAGCTACCGCGGCTCGTCCGTCAGAGGACGGAAAGGTACACCAGTACGCCGGCATAGAGAAAGCTTGAACGTTTCTGCACGCGGCTGCGGTTCTTCTTCTTCTCCTCTTGCTAGGCGTCGTGGTCTCGTCTGCGCCCGTGGTCACCCGGGTCCCTTTCCGCTCCGCTCGGCTCCGAGCTCGGTTCCACCGCGCCACGGCGAGTTTGTATTCACGCGAGAGATATAGGAGCCGGGTACGAGGAATCGGCGCTTGATACCCCGGACACGTAGCCGCGGACTCGCGACTCGCCGAAGGAAGCACGGCCAGATGAGAAGCCAGAAGAAACCGAGTCGGAACGGGAGGGAGGGAGGGGGGTGGCGGCTATCCGAGCGTCCGACACGCTCGTCCCATCATGGATTACGTTTCGCTCCCCATAAGCGCGAGCTCACGCATAAACAACCCACTACCGGTCTTAAACATGTCCCTGGACCGCGGCGCGTCGCATCGCGCTGAACCGTGCGCTCTGCACAAGCGATACAACGCGCTGCAACCCGCGCACTACTCGACCCACCGTGACGGAAAGCCTTAACGAGCCGATTGAACCTATGCCTCCATCTCGATTCGTTCGGCTCGCGGGATTTGCTTTGTTGAAACCGCGACTGGCATACAGAACCAGTACGCCCCGCATGATGTACTACGATTGCTCTCCTCTCTGAGATTTCGGCGGAGCTGCTTTCTTTTTTATGGAGATGTCTTACTTACGAGTCCACGGGACGCTCCAGAGAATTATCTTGTATGGACCTGCTTCGTTTTTTCTCTTGGGCTGCGCGCTGACCCTGTCCGCTGGCTGAGCGAGACAGGAACGATCTACTGCGGAACAGTTCTTGCGCCTTGCGGACACAAAATGTGGAACAACAGGGACATTCCAAACGCTTGCCTAAAATTGAACTTGTCTTGTGGCGGCTAACGTCCTACCCCCGCCACAAGATAGACAGATTGTCAAAAACCTTTCTTGCTACTACCTGATCTGTCACATATCCCTATATACATATGTATACAGTCCTCAACCGCCTTCCAATATCACAGCGTCTAAGGCAGGGCCCGCTAAATAGTCTTACCGATGAGTCCTTTAACGGGTCTACGACGAAACGTTCCCTCTTCCTTTTCAACCTATCTCTCACACATTTTTCAGCCAACAATGTTTTTTTTTTAAATTTGCGTAAGGATTTGAAGGTACTATACATAATCGTAACGTATATGGTTGAGCATACAGAAATTATAAATAAAATGTTCTGTAAATCAACTAGAAGATAATGAGAAATAGTTTCGATATAATATATGCATTAGTTCCTTCAATGAATATATAAGCATCTCAGTAAGTGACGAGGATAATGAGACATCAATTTAAAGTACACTTATCTACCACGAGCTAGTTAATGGAGTTTTTAATGACTAAATGAATTGTAAATGAAGCTCAATAACATTCTCGTAGATAAGAACCGCAAAAGAAATGGTGGAACTATGGTATTCGAGATAGCAGGTTGATTTCAACGGTACAGTTCACCGTATAAATATATAGCTGAACATGTCTTGAATCTTTTGCTCAAATGTTTTTAATTTCAAAGACATGTTGCGTGACAAACGTACTTTCTCAAAAAGTCAAATCAATTTTATAGTCTTCCTTACCTATAATCGCAGTGTGGATAGTGACATACGAGTGATCAATAAATACCTTGAATGTGCATGCGAAATTCTTTAAACGCATTTTCTAGGAAGCTTGTCCATCGATATTTTTTAAATATTCTTGCATCGAAGTAACAGTATCTGAGTGGCAAGCAAAACGTTGAATCACGTTGTGAAAGGATCGAGCAAACCTCCGGGATATTAAATGAATTTTTACTTCTAGCCGCGATAAGATAGTAGCGAACATATTCGATCAGTAATTAACTGAAAAGTTCTCTGGCCCGCCGGGTCTGATCGCGGCTGTCACAATCTCCTGACTGAAGCCTTTTGAGAAGCGTGTCGCTTATCCGCTTAATTACGTACTTCAGAAGTCTCACCAATACCATCTACGCGCACCTCGCGAAGTATAAGCCCTGGCACGACTTCGAACGTAGGCATCGCTGGCCGTAACGGGGCTTTTCCCATGTGTATACGTACATACGTATATTCGAAGGAGCAACGAGTTGTCTAGTCACTCGGCTGTCCGTGGGTAATTAATTGACCGCTCACACACGGCTGTCACATAATTTGGTCTAACGATCGAACGCGTCGACACTATCGTGACATTCCTATAAACGTTAATTTATACGACAGCCGCGGGAAACGCAAGAAAACGAAAACCACGAGGCACGGAATATTACCGCGGTCTTAATTAACTGGTCCGGATAGATCATAATCGTATAAATTGTAATTGAATTAAGCAGCCGCTGATTCGATGGGAAACGACGATGTTTCCACGTGATTTATATAGTTTGCTGTCGGTGTGTTCCGGTTGTTTAACGCTGCGAATTATCGGCCGTATCTCGCGTATCGGCCAAACGGACACCAGGAAACGTTCCATTTCGCCCCTCGCCCTTCACCTCTTCTCTCTCTCTCTTGCCTCGATTCTTTTTCTCCTACCTGCCCGCTTTGACCACCGATCGACAATTACCCGATTACGATCAGCACCGTGAGCCAATAACGCGCACAGTCGTTTTCATTTCCATAATTCACGGAGGTTTCGCCCCTTTCAATGCTACGCCGCCGCTCTTTCAGAAACTTCGACGCGCTGCAGCTGCAATCGGGGCCACACCTGGAACTTCGACGATTTACATAACGCGAAATAGCGCGAAGAGAGCGATATCTTTGGACGCCTTTCGGCGACGACTTTTCCCGCAACTGCGATCTTTTAGGTAATGCCACGCCTCTCGGCGACCGTTCCTTCGTATTTAAAACGCTTTGTCGGCCGCCCTCGCTCTCGCCAGCCAAGGTTTCCAGATTGCTTTACCTGCAGAAATGTTCTTGGCATCAAAATAGTGTTCATCTTAATCTTCTTCCGTCCATTGGTAAGTTATACCTTCGTTTTTATGTATCAATCAAATTTTTGGTAACATATTTTAAGTGTGTAAACATATGGGTAATCTTTGAAGGTTTAGTAAATTCTCAATAAATATTTACCTCGCTAAATTTATGTTGCCACAATGTTTTTCTGAAGTCGAACGATAAATCTAAAGCAATCCAAATAAGAAGTATATAATTAGATATTGAGTATTCGAATTTGTAAAATTTCCTAGAAAAGTAATGTGTAAAAATCATTTGATTTAAAAGCTGAGAAGATACAGTTAGTTTTATGGATTTCTTAGACTGGCACAACATAGCCTCAGGTGATATATTTACACTTCCATTAAAACGTCTTAATAATTACCATAAAAGAATAACTCCTCTGTGATACAAACTTTGAAATAAATTAAGAGAAATTATTATGCTTGGCAGAGCGAACAAAAACACGACGTCTTCGATGATAACAGACAATTAGTATCCAACCGAAAACATTAAAGAAGTCCTCACTCATTTAAGGACCGATTGCTCGCAGATATTTCTTGCAACACGTTCAATTAATCGTAAAGGCAGGACCGAAAGAATTCGATCGTGGATTTCAAGGTAAAGGTCAGCATTTTCTCAACGCGTCCGTACGACTGCCTGTAAAACACGCCGCACTGGCCGAAACTGATCAAGATAAATCTGCAGGTAAGATCGCGTGCCGATTTCGCGAGTGTTACGCGGGCCCAATTATCGTTCGCTCGATCGGCGCCGGTTTAACCGAGAACGAACTCGCGTTATTCACCGAGTCCCCGGATACCATCCGGAATGTTCACTTTCGGAGCGTAATCGATGAAGACAGATGCATTAACACGCGAAACCGCGTAAACCGAAACTCGATTTAGCGCGCGCACACGGGCCGTTATCGGGCTTATGCAAAAACGCGGCGCGGCGGCTGCATCTCATTAAACGACAGAGGCCGGCAGGCGCTCGATAAAATCGGCCGAAGATGGGGGCTATTTACTTTCTTTAACGAGAGAACGATTACGGGATTATGAGCGATAACCGTCCGGCTCGCGAGCAGCTAATTCTCGCGCCGGTTAACTCGATCGTGCCAGAACCTTCGATCGACGGAAAATCGCGGTTGTTTCATTCACCTGCTCGAATCCATCTCCTCCGCCTCTAACCCGGTTGATCGTGTTTCTCTGCGTTGTATTCCTCGCCGTCGTCGTCGTCGTCGTCGTCGTCGATTCAGCCCTCTGCGCGATTTCTCGTCGGCCGGGACTTTACAGCGGGCCGCGGCGACGTTAATTGACGTATCGCGTCGTAATGCAGTTACGCTATTATCTTTGCCCACCGTGGGCCTGATATTGCATTAGCGAGTTGATCTTTCATCGTCGACGGGTTTCCTGTGCCCGGGCTGATGATCGCCTGGGGATATCGCTCCGGCGAGATGAGAATGACTAAACCGGAACGTAACGGCCTTGGAAAACGTGACTCCGCCGCGACCGATTAGATGGCAACGCTTTCAAGAATTTTTGTGTCTTTCACAGCTAAGAACGCGGGTTCGATCGCGCCGTGTCGACCCGAAAGCTAAAAACGCGAGGGTATCGATCGAGGATACCGGTTGGACAGCGAGCTCCGACACCGGGGCCGTGCAAACTGTATGTAAATTGATATTAAACGAACCCATTCGTTCGATACACGGTATTTAAGTCGAGAACTATCACACTTACAGTCACAATAAAGTCGGACGGCTCTGGCCGAGCGTATTATACAGGGCCGGCGGTCTACAACCAATAAATCGCTCCTCGATATTGCGATGCAGGATGACGTTACTCGGAAATAAGAGATTACGGAGCAGTTTAACGGCTAAAGAATGTTGCCCCATTGACTATTCTGCCAAGATCCCCGCCGATCAAATTGCGGTAATAACTGTCGTCCATCAGCGGAGCTGGTCGGACGGGTATCGTTCGCATTTCCATCTACACCCCGTCTATATCGTATCTATCGACCTTTTTTCCACCAGTTCAGTCGGAACACGTTCGCCATTTTTATTCGCTAATAATCACGAGCCGCGTGTGTTCGTGATGACCGCGCGCGCAGATGACGTGTCCCCGTATTTTCATCGGTCGAACGAGGGGAAGAGAGAAGAAGCCGATGGGTGTAACTAATAATTACGTTCGACTGAAATCGTAATTGCTCCCGGTGTCCATCTGTTTCAATTAGTTTCCTCGTTACTCTACCGTGCGAGATCTATCTATATGTATAGGCGGACAGAGCCGAGGCGGGCTGGACAAGCGCCGCGCCGCCGTACGTATCGCGTCGAGGTCGGAAGATTTATAAATCGCCGGCTTTTATTTCGAGTTAAGCCAGCTTTAGGACTTGTCCCATTAGGCGGAGCTCCCTCGTGGTGGACGTTGCCGCGCCTGCGGATGCGCCGCTTGTACCGGGTAGATTAAGAGGCTCTACCCGGCTCCTAAATATCTTATTAAACAGCGTCGCGATGGTCTATTAAGTTACGTACCAGCCAGCATTTTTCTCTTTACTCCCTGTCACCGGCTCCCCAGGTATCGGCCACTTGGTAACCCGAGGTGCATGGATCCCCGGATAATTTTCGTCCCACTGACGGCCTGGGGAACTCAATTACCTCTAAAACCGGAGAGATAACAGCCGTATCCGGAAAGCGACTTTCTAACAGTCGTTGACACTGTGTCGAGTTTATACGTTTGCGAGCCACAGATTCTGTTTTCAGGGTATCTGCCATCTATTATCCTAAATCATAGACAATCATCGTAATCTTTCTGAGGATATGAAACACATAAATTGATAGGCGATTCAATGAAGAAAATGAACGAAGATGCATAATGAATATATTTTAGTCCAAAAGTAACGTCTATCTTCTTGCAGTGACAATCATTTCAAGTGTAAAGGATCGTCGAGAAAAATTTTGTTTCAAGAAATTACATTATGGGCAAGGTTTCCGCTAAGACGGGTTTTAGAGCATGCATCTCTACGCGAAATCTAGGAGCGGACTATAATGACTGAACTTCCGCTGATTAATGCGTTTCTGTTTCCCGTGCACCGGTCCGTAGAGTTGCAGAATGCAACATACTTTCTGCCCCCATTGGGATGTATTTTCATTCAGTTAAATTACTACACGCATTGTGGGGCTCTCCAGGCCTCGAGGTCGATATCCAATAGTACATTAGAACAGGTGATGCTACCGCGTCTCTGCTGTAAAAACACCTTTTCCTTCGACTGTTATTTCCCTCCTCCGCAGGAGATACCTCGATTCCCGGCCGGTTTATCCTGACAACCGAGATGATTCCCATTTCCTCTTCCACGGTGAACACGGAACTGTCAGCGTAGCAAATCCAGCAAAGTGCGTGAAAATTGGCGATCGCCCGCGCGATGATCGAAGAAGGGAGGAAGCGGCGGATGAAGTTAAATGAAATTGCTATCAGTTTACTCGGTGTGCCGGGTGTCAGTTACTTCTACTCGACACTTTGAAGTTCCCGGTCGATTACCGTCAAGATTCCTCCTACCCAGAGTGAAGTTTTAATTGCGTTCCCTCATTATTTATTTATTTCCCATCGGCGGAAATTGGTTTTTCTTTGCTACAGAAAAATCATCGTTTCGCGGCACGCGGCGAAATTAAAACCACGCTGTTCGACCGCCACAACTTCACGCTCGAAATGCTTGTGAAAAAAATCAGCTCGTTTCTGGATAATTCATGCACCATGGTTGGTTTACATAAATGTTCGATCATTAACTTTTATCGGTCTACTTTCTATGCATAATTATTGTACATATGGGGAAATGACACCAAAAGTGATCTCAAAATCGCCGTAACATTAAACGAAATATAAACAGCTTGCGAGTTAGCCGTCAGAAGATGAAAAGGTGTGTTCACCGCTGAATGTGTTGCCATTGATAATGCTCTGGATTTTGCTGTGGCCAATAAGAATCATAGCTTCATTGTTTTACCGATGCGTTAAGTGTTCTTTCTAGTCTCGGCTCAGCTAAAATGGATATCAACACTAATCCCTATATTTTCAGCATCAAAGAGAAATATAATACATTCATTCACAATAATGCGTTCAATTCCATACAGTTCTATTGGATTCCATCTCATTTTGGGATTTCTGGAAACGAAAGAGCTAATCTCTTAGCTAAAGAGGCTTCACCCTTTAGCAGTCCTTGTATTCCCTGCATTCCTTTCACCGATAGCTTTGAGTCTTTTCGTAAAATTATGTTTGACAATACTCTAGCCTCTATAAAAGCCGATGGTCTTTTCAAGGTTAAATTCTATTTTCAGAAATTTTTCAGTGAAAATCGACTTCCTTGGTTTTCGCAGTTAAACCTATCCCGAACATTTATTGTCACTATCAACAGGTGTCGATCTGACCACTACCATCTTGCTTCTTCTCTGGCTCGCATTGGCTTTATTGACGATCCTAAGTGTAGTCTAATGGAGGAGGACGAATCACTGAACCATGTTTTGTGGCAATGCAACTTGTATAACGAGGAAAGGCTCAAACTAATTAATAAACTCCGATTAATTAACTTGCAGCTTCCAATGGATGTCTCCATATTAATAGCTAAACCTAATATCAAGGCCTGTCGTTATATACTTTCATTTTTTAAGAGCTGCGGACTTAAAGTATAAGTGTTTGTTTATACCGTTACTATCATTCTCGTGTCTTTGTTATATTATTTATGTTCTTTCTCTGTCCTGTTCTGTTTTGTGGTTTTTGTATTTTGTGCTGTATGTATTGTTTTCTATATATACTGTATTCTATAATTAAAGTTCAAATGATATCGGCGCCAGGTTCGATCATTTTAGAAAGAAAAAACAATAAATGTGCAATTAGTAAATGTTTCTGACGTTTCGATCCCGATGTGGATCTTTTTCAAAGAACAAGTATTGCGTCTGAAAATATTTGAAAACACAAAATATGTCAGAATGCAAATTTTCACAATTTGTAATATAGAAAAACCATAAAATAAAAAAAAAATTAAATGTTTAATGGAAACTTACTTGTATAGAAAAAGGACATAACATTGTAACACAAATTTTAAGCTAATATGTATATTATTTAACTACATGGTGGCAAATTCATTCTAAAATGATCTTTCTAAACGATTCTTTCTAAAATGATCGAACCTGGCGCCGATATCAGTTAAACTTTAATTATCCAAATTTCCGATCGGGAAGAATTCACTGTATTCTATGTATTGCATTACAATTATGTTGAACTAAATCTTATATGAGATTTTCTAATAAAAAAAAAGATGAAAAGGTGGACAAGGCCTTTGAATAGGAGGACCTACTGAGCGCCATCGACAGAAGTTGTGACGCCGTGCGTATTGCAGCGTTTCAATTATCCCGTTTCTCATTTTGTAAGGATGGCGCACTCAGAATAGTATCCATCAACATGAAACTGTATTTAGGATGAGTTTGGTTCGTCGGCCATCTTCGCGCGGAAACGCGGCGGAAGATGGCGTTGGACGGTCCCTTTGAATTCGGTGGCATTAAAACGCGACATGAAATTCACATGAAAGCCGATGAAACGCCACCGCGTCGACCGCAAACGACGGGGGATACACGGGAATTCGCTTGAACGTAATTAGCGGATGACCGCGGCATTCCGGATCGGAACGATGAGCTTCAATTAGCGCTTTACTTCCCCCGTAGAATGGACCGCGCTGCGACCGTGAATCAGTCGCGAAAGTTCCCAACCTGTATGGTACCATAGGAACCGTCTCAAAAGTTTACAGGCAAGCCAGACTGACGGCGATGTTATGCGCCGCGACAGTTTCCCCGCATCGTAAACACCAACTCCTAGTCGCAGTAACGGACGTGTGTTTACCTGAACATTATCATCCCGGGCGAACGTGGCTCCGGGGTTACCTGCCCTCGACGTCGAGGTGTCTCTGAACGCGCGCGCAAATTAAATTTTAACGCGATCGCGTCACCGAGTCGCCGTCGGAGTTCCGGCGACGTTTGCTTTTATCTCGGTTCGCGAGTTTCGGAGCTGGTAACTGCTCAATTTTCCAAATAACGCTGCCATCAAAATTTGTCAAGAACTTCCACTCTTTCCTATCTAATGGGTTTTCGTGCATTATTCAATAACGGATCGTATGTATAAATAATAATTGTATAACGAGATTTGAATGTAAGGATGTCAAGAAAAGTTATGAATGGAAATTCAAAGAACCCAGCTAGGAAATATGCCTGACAGCTAATTTGACTCTTGTGAAATAATTTTCATCACTTGGAAGCTTCCGGACAGCGGTATTTAAACATAGCCGAAGAATTTACTTATTCATTCCTGCCTGCGTGACTTTGACAATTTAAATTAAGCAAATGGACTTCCGTATTTAGACAGATTTTTCGTCGAGAATCGGGTTATCGATATCTAAATTTACGCCATTTGAAGCTCGTCAATTTCGTTAACTTCTGACAGATGCTGGTTTATTAGCGTCGTCTGGCAGAAGTTCGAGCCGATACTTTCGTCCGCCGATATATTGGTGGGTATGCTACCGTCGGCGAAGGCATTGCAGGAACGTCAGCAACGCGGATCGATAATTCCGTCCCGGAAACACAAAATTTTCCCGCGATAACATCCGTTATTAATCGCGTAACAAGCTTGCCGCGGTGTCGGGCTCGTGAAATTCGATGCTCGTGCAAAACTTTCCTTAAAAGGGAGTGTCCCGGGGCCATTGTTGCCGGTACATTAATTATGAGCGGCAACTTGCGACGTCTGGTGCGGGTTCGACGTGCCGGTCGAGCGTGGAAATTGCTATACCGGCCCACGATGTCTGTGTCGAACGCGCACGAGAAAACGCGTCCGTGACACGCCGAGACGCGCCGAGCCGCGCCGTCGCGTATTGAATTTCAATTATTTATCGGGAACTCGCGCTAATTGCGGCAGCGCGGCGGCTGCAGTTTCCGCAAGAAGCGGCCGCCTCTCAGCTTTCAGCCCGGGAGAAGCGGAGGAACGCCGCAGGTAGACCGATGCAACGATGCACTGAGGCACGCATCCCCGCGGAGGCAAGAACTAACGCGTTACGACAGACGAAGGGCCTTGGAAGTCGACACCAGGCTACCTTGAGACGCGAAAACCAGGATCGCCGGACAACCGAGCACCACCGTGCATACTTACGCGGCTGGTATACCGGGTGGATCAAATTTTGAAACCATTCTCGCAACGGCGAGAAAAAAACAGTCGCGGTCTACTCGCGACACGCCTGAAATCAATCAATTCTCAGGTGATAAATAGACATCGCTACTTGAAGATACTGTGACTTCACATCTCATCGCCAGAATAAGTGGATAGTCACTCGCAAGAAAATTACTAAGTTTGCTACGGTAATTTCGTTTTAACCCTCATACGTTCCTCAGGGTGAAAATTCACCCATTCACCTTTTCACGTATTGTGAAACGATTGATTTCTTTTTGTCTGTGTTGCAGAATGTATTTCTCTAAAATGTCGCACTATAATTGAAGCATGATTCGTAGATTTGAAATGTTAAGTAAGAAGGGATGCAATATTATTCTAGAGTCTTTTATGCAACTATGTCTGAGTACAGAAGACATGATGGCGTGCCCAGCATACTAAAAAGCAGAAAGAAAAATTATGTTGTTATAGCAAACGTTATGAGTACCGACATTGTGAACAATTATTGTGTCGCCATCATACGTCAGAACGCGTCTTAATATAATAGTTACGGGTAAATTGAATTCCAAACCACAAAAGTTTTTATAAAATCCCAACAGTTCCAATCATACGATGACGACCAACTACAGGTAAAGTTCAGAATCGACAGCTTGAATTACCCAATCGAAAAGTATCGAGGGTGGGGCAGATTTTTACAAGGGGCCTCCCACGCAGCGTTACGGTTCGGTGTACGCCTTTTTTATAAATCAACCAGATTATTCTCCAGGAGGAATTCGGCCAGCGTGTTGTACCCCGATCCCCGATACGTGGACGGATAAAAGATTGAAGATGCCTCGATAGGATTGGCGGATCACCGGGCACGTGGGTGGAAACGTCATCTCCACGGCGGTGGATACCGCCAGCTGCCAGGAGTTCAACATAGTTCAGAAGCGCCGTGAAAACCGGATTACTCTTACCCAGAGGCATCAGCGGCAGCCACGGCAGCAGGCCAGCTTTCTTACTAGGCCGGATTACACGCGTAAGTTTTACCCCGGGATTTTTTCCTGCCGGCCGTAATCTAAATCGGCGTCGATCGTATATGGACTTAATATGTTCGGTTGAATAAAGCGGTACACGGAGTTGTTGGCGACTGCCAGGTTTCGTTAAACGTAAAGAAACTGTGCACAATCTCCTATATTCAAGAGGACAGCCTTGACGTCGATAGGATAATTTTCTTCGATCTCTAAGAGGCATTTGCACAACATAGCTAACGATAAATCGTATCATTAGTGTTACTTTACAGTACGATTATGACCAAATCGATGATATACATCGATCAAAGAGATCTTGAGGATGTTCGTTAAAAGTCAGATTTGAACAACGGTAGAAGACCTTAAACAAACATCATACATCAACACATTCAGGTCGATAAATTCGTCATGGATTGAGTTGAAGCATGTCTAAATGAGAACATAGAGTTTTATATGAAAGAAAACATAGGTCACCACGAGAAAACGACATCAGCTGAACCAATCTGGTGGTCACCACAAGACTCTCTTGGGACAGAACAAGTTTTATTCGAAACGCTTTTTCAAATAATTCGGAAAGAAAGAGTGGTAGACCGTGATGATTGGAATCCGTGGCGTGTAAGAGTCGGGCTCGCATGAAATAAACATTTGGTCGGACTCAATTAAGTCGACGCGACCGGTCGCGGGATCGGAGAAATCGTCGATCTTCGAGCCGACTTTGGATCCATGCGTCGGGATCTCGGTGCGATCTGGAAAGAAGTCGCGGAAGCGTCCGCGGCTAATTTCAATTCCACCGTGGCGATCGCGAGATCTACGGTCGGCTCGGTATTCGCGATCGGATCGAGCCGACCCCGGTCGAACTCATGATACGATCCTAACGGTAATAAGTAACGAACCGGTCGGTTTCTAAGCCGAATCGTTGGGGCCTGCGTCCTTCTATCGCGATATCGGCAATAATAAAGTCGTCACGAATGCTATGGCAAACTGTGCAGCACGAGAGAGCAAGAGAGAAGAAGAGGAAGATGAAGATGAAGAGGCAGAACCACGCGCATCGGGCACGAGTCCATTCTCCATTCATCGACGCTGTTTCAGGGAACCGCATCGTTCGCCTACGTGTACGTGCATCAACCTGTAGCCCCGATCCCGTAATAATTGCGACCGCGAAATGAGTCAAAGGCACGTGCTGGCCTGGCGTCTGCAGCGAGCCAGTTCGAGTTAAGAGCCGGGCTGCTCTTGCACGGTCGCGAAAACGGGGTTGCTATCTGGTCGAAGGGAACGAACGACAAGACGGAGAGGAGCATTTAGCCAGAATCTATGCACGCGTTCCGGTGATGCCTTAATAATCGTGCCTCGCAAGGAAGCAGCCATTTCGGTTAAGGGAGGAAGTCTTTGTTGCGGCTAGCCATCTACTCGGGCCTGGCGGACCGAGGCGAACCAACAAGCGCAGCGCGCTGCAGCGCATTACAGCGCAGCGCGGTGCATCGCATCGCACCGGGTAAAGCTTGCACGGTGAACGCGTTGCATTCTAGCAATGGCATGCTGCCGGGGTTAATTGTATTGGCTCCCTCGGCCTCATTCTCATTCAATCGTGATCATTACCCGCCGAGAGCATCCTCCTACGTGTCACTCACACGTTTCACTACCTCGGTCTACGTGACGCTGCACCCAAAGATGTGTAGGTAAGGTTTCCTTAGCCTCGCGCAGGTAAGCTCGCCCGGCAACCTACGGTTCGGCTATCTCGGTCACGCGTGTGCACGTGTTGGTGATCTTCACGTCCGTGTGCGTTCACGATAGACGACTCCGCTTCGGAGGCTCGTTCTGTCCACGTCGGATTAACTAACGAACGTACGAATGTGCATGCACGTTCCACCTCTGTTCCGCCTCTATCGATACAAATTAATAGCATCTTCCCGACCGGGTCCCGGCAGCCTCCATACGGAATCGACTCCGAGAAAACGACGAGCAGACGCCGCGCCGCGCCGAGTCACCTCTCGGGGGCGGTTTCGCCGCTACCTGGCGGAAAGTCGACGCGGGATGCGCCGTTGATCGCCGAGTGGGCGGATGCAATGGAGTTATCTAGCGGACTGTGCAGCGCAGACTGCGACCATGTACCCACAGGAAAAAGTCGCCAGTCACGCGATCCGGCGACTACGTTCACCTCACAGATGCGACAGATGAGGATCGCTCGATGAAACTGCAGAATATGCTCTTCGCAGATCCCTGGACGACGTGGTGTGCTTCAATATAGTATGTAGTATGTTTATATCGTACAAAGCCATACCCCTTGCCAGTAGAAACACTGATTACAATGTAGTTTATACCTCCCTAGTCACCTGAATTCCAACACTGTGGACAGATTAGAGCTGTGCTACAAACAGGATGGCCACATCTCAAATCTCTCTATCTTCAAGAAACAACCAGAACATACAAACCCTAAAGTTCTAAGCATGACGTACAAGTCTATCGAAGACACATAGATGGGCCTTCCTCGGTCACCAGAACTTCAGAATTTCAATTCGGCACTGCTCCCACCAAAATTCGCAATGGCATGCGGTCCACTCGTGGTCGTAAGAAGCTTGCAAAAATCCGTGCACCGTGGGTCGGGTGAGGCGAAACGTGGAATCGGTTAAAGTGCATAAATAACGTTGCCCCGCACCCGTTCCCAACGGGCGAAGCCAGTGTCGAACAAGCTTGGTTACCAAGCGCGGCTGCCTACTACTACGGACCTCTTCCGACCATTAGTTCTGTCGTCCAGCGGCGTGGCAACGGTGTCTCCGCGAACATGAAGGATCGCTCTGTGCTCCGCGGGTAGCGACGAGCCTTGAGAGGACCGCTTGGATACGCGGCATTCATAAATCTACGCTTTTTCAGCTTTTCCTGAACGCGACGAGACGACCTTGCCCGCCACGCCACGGAACGACGCGATGCTCCGAGCTGTGCGCCACGCCGAGCTACACCACGCCACGCCACGCTCCCACGTTCTCGTCCGATACGTTTTATTTGCCGGCGCGGTTCGCAGGCAGCTCTCGACCCCGCCAGGTCGCCGGAGGATTCGCGCGGCTCACCGAGAATCTCGATTTCCGTTTTATTTTGTCGCTGGCCAAGGCAGGATTTATGGCCGCCACTCCGTTTCGCCGGCCAACGAGACGCGTATACGATGCCAAATTCTTCGGCCGATGCCGTCCCCGGTTGCGCCTCGGCGTCGTTCGTTAAAAAATATCGAGGGCCCGCGATAGCTCCCAGACATTCGTGGAATGTCTCCGAGAAACCGCGTTTCGCCTTACTCGCAAACCGAGACTCGACAGAGCTCAGCGGTCGCGTAGGTGGCGTGATCGAGTTCCGGCATCGACAGGACAATTGTTCGAGGCGTTGCGAACTCGACCAGCCTCGGTTTCACTTTGTTACTACGTGAACGTGCACTCGTTGTTACATATGACCGACCTCTTTGATCATTTTACCATGTAGGAAATAGTCTACTGTGATACAGCCAACATGATTCTAACACTGATTTTATTGGAAACGTAATTTGAACACTCTTTGCACACATGGTTCCTTTTGCATAACGTAACAAATGAAAACAATGTTTGTAAACTATTACCCACAATATTTTCTACGGCGTTAAATAAGAGTGTAGACATTAGTACTTCCAATGCAGATTCATTTAATTTTCATATTAAATATATCGATTGAAAATGTATTCGTGAATGAAAATACACAACAAATTTTAAAAACAAATTGGAAGCTGGTCCTCGTGTACTCGAGTATTAACACAAGGTTTGAAAAACCACTTGACTATCTTTTTTCAGAAGAAGCTGAAAAATCTTGTTCTATGCTGTGAAAAACGGGCCCATGACGGAGAAAGACAAGAGAATAAAAGAAGCATACCCGCTTTTTAGCAGTATTTGGCTTTGGAAATGAAAAAAGGTGAATAGTTTACACAGTCGATCGCCGTTCTCGCCATTGTGAAATCACGCTTCACGCCCAAGCGCCGAGAGTTGCCGAAAAAAAATCGAATATATTTCGGCGCGGGCGATCTCGGACAAGGTTTTAGCGAATTCCGCTCGCAGAAAAATATTCGGTCGGTCGTCGAAATCTCGGGAGCTGATCTTCGCACGGGTTGAGGCGGAGGAAGTCTTCGATCGGTCCGAGTTAGCACGGACGACCGACAATCGCGAACGAGATTCAAAGGGGCTAGACCGGGCTGGTAGCGGAGTCGAAGGGCTCGCTAATCAGAGATTTAATTGATACCATGGCGAGCACGACCGTCGCACACGAACGAATGCTTACACAGGATGACGCGACGATCCGCTCGCTCGCTCGCGCACGCGCGCGTGCAACGAAGACTAACACGATTCCATCGTATCGTACCGGGCAAAAGGACGGGACCGTAATACATATGTAACACGACAGAAGGTTGGGACACGGGACGGGGAACCGGTAGGGCGACGGAGGGGGCGAGGATAAAGCGGGTTACAGGCTACTTAGTCCTGAGCTCTTCATTAGCAACGCTGGGCAATCACTTCTCTTCCTCCTTCTCGTATGCCCTAGCGGTTGTTTCGTTTATTGCACACCGGCTCGATCTAAATTGTCATCGGCGACCGTTTCGTAACTCGCGGTCGATGTTTTGCAGAGCACGAGCAAAAAACCGCGAGTCTCCTTCCAGGTCCTGCTCGTTGCACAGCTGCTTTTGCAACTGATCCGCCTGTCAATTATTCATAACTACAAACATCTTTGACTATTTCTATCGTTTCCGAACCATTGTATCCTTCCTCTGTGCTCACCATCCTTATCACTGATCGTAACACTATTCTTTGACGAACAAGTCTAAAACATGTGTAGAAGGGTAAAAGCGTAACTATTGTAATAAATATTGACTTTTCCGTTTTGGTTTCATTAATTAAATACTTTTAAACACTCGAAAAATAGATAAAACAACGGCCACGTTTATCCTGAAACTCTGTGCACGCATGTTGCTTTCGGTCAGCTCGCGAGCACATAGCACAGACTGGATGAAAATCGATTGAACATTCGTACTCAAAATTGGCAACCGTTACCTACATCTTTTTTTATGCTACTGACGTGCTGCCGGAAAGGCAAACGCGGATAATACCGCGAACGAGAATGGGTCAGTAAAACACAAAGTCCGCGAAACGGTCTTTTAGCACAACAACCGAAGAAACACGCTCAATATTATTATATCTTTCGTAAACAGTACGTTGTATCAGAGGCATTCAGCTAAAACGTTTTCATTTGGAATTGTTTTCTCAACACTTCACAAGCATTGCATTACTACTGTCTTGCTCTGCCAGCGTCAGCTTAAGAGTGTGTCTTCTGGAAACAATTCTAAAAGGAGACTGTCTACACGAAAATGAACGAACACTTCTCAGAAGTAAACGTACAGCACGTTGTAATTTTCAATGGATTTCTAGTAAAAACCAAACTAACACGGCCAATTCCGTCGTGTTCATTACATTTTCGGGAAGCACGGTGTCGCGTAATGGCCCCGGCCATTGCTAGCATTCGTCGATTTCGGGATCGTACAAGCCAAACAGGCGATCGGTGCCGTAAAGACAAATACACCCTAATTGTTCACGGCGGAACACAACGCGCCGTTTCCTCGATCCATTTAATTCGAATCGGCGCTCGTTTCCCGCGCTCCGCCCCGAGGAGCCGAACAAACTTCGATTATCTTTAATTTAACGACGCGTACGTGGCGGGCCCGGGTGTCGAATTAGCGGGCCGTTTCGATTATCGATACAGTCGCGGTCCGTGGTGAAACCGCCGTGAAACCGCACCGCGCCGATCCGAACCTTAATTTAACTCCGGGGAACGATACGTTCGTTGACTCCGGTTCCGTGGCAACTGGGGTCTGCGAGGGAGTGACGCCACTTACCTGGAAACAAAGGAAAAGCGAAAATTACAGTCAGTTTTGAGACACGGCTGGAAACTACGCTCGAAGGGAGAGAGAGGCGGCCAGGCCTGGCGAAACGAGAGAACAGAGGAACATAATTAAATGTATGCTACGGAACCCTCGTTTCCCACCTTTTGTCAGAAACTTTGGACCCTCCTTGTTTTCGTTACTCAAACCCCTTGTCCTCGACGTCTCTGCCTTTTCTGTTTCTCTGCCTGTTTCATTCTCACTCTCCTCTATCTCTTTCTCTCCCTCTCCCTCCGTTTTCTACTCGTAATCTCGTGTATTAATATTAATAACGAGCCCGATAGCCTCGGCTGCAGAGTTTTTCACGAATCAGTATGCGCAGCGAATTCACGTGAACGCCGGTAAACAAAAGGCGCCGGCGCTCAAATCGAATCAGCCGCCGGATACTAACGAGGAAGCGTTCCTGATGGCGTGATTGCCTCGTCTTCCCGGTTTTTCGGACTGGACGTAGAACGCCGGGATTTATTGCCCTCGTCTTCGAATTCCATCGCGCCCCTCGAATTACCATCGGCTAACATCAAAGCCGTCAATTGTTACTTGGAAGATTCGCCGGCAAAATGAAGTATTTTGGTCGGTTAACTGAAATAACGAATTGTTCCGATAGCTCTCCGATTAACTACCAACTGTAGATTTATCAAATTATGGTTTTTATACTGGTTTCATTTTACACGAACTCTTAGCGATTGGATACAAGCGAAACATTCAGAATAAAATGTATTCATGGTAGTTTGTACAAAAGTTTTATTTAGCGAGGGATTTTTTAATCAATTCTATACAAAGAGAAGCGTGGGAACACTCGCAATTCAATAGTTATACTGTTTCATGAAAAATTTCGAATAAACTTTGAAGTACGTTCACATTCTCTTCGTTTCTGCATTTTCCATTCACTTCTCGTACAAATTTCGTTTTAAACTTTTCTGTTCGTACAGCTTTGCTCACATGATGTAGCTACCTAAATATGTTCTTTAGTTATGAAGGCACAGTGAAATAAATTTTCTACGTAATATATTGGAAATGAATTTCATCATTTCTAGGTCACGTTATTAATATCTCTGACTGCCTTTTAATGTTACGAAAAAATATTTTTTTTTATAAATGCAATTAGAATCTCAAGTTCGAGATTATTTTGCCGCACATTTTTTGTTTAATACATTATTATACTATATACAATACAATACAAAGTACATATAGATAATCAAAGGTTAGAAAACGAGTAGTTTTATATATATATATATACTTTAAATTTTTAACTCACAGTCTTTCAAAAACGAATAAGTTAGTTTATATATTTCCACCGTGGGATTGGAGAATAAAACATTGCATGAGAGTGGAACGAAAAAATATGTACCTACAGTTTACAAACATCGATACCTCAAGAAAAATGCGAATTCAGTGTAGTTTTACTTGAAAACAAGAGAAACAGTGGCAAAAACTTCTCCAAAAATGATCAAAATATTCGTTGCATGTATTCGCCCATTCATGCCGTTCAAGCTGCAAGTGAAGTATTTTTGTAGTCAACGCAAATGAATATGATATAGGAAGCCGTTCTGTATTTTTGCACAAGTTTATGTGTTTCGAATAATACCGATTTAATGTAAGAAACATCCGGAAACATTCGTTGCGCGATTTAGGACGGTTTGCGTCTGAATTTCCCTCGATTAACCGAAACAGTAACCCACATAATGCAAATAATTCAATGAGCGGAATCGCTCTTGTAGCGTTGCGTTCGCCTCGGTGTAACAGCGCGAGGCTGTATCTACATAATTCCGCAATTACATACGCACACGGCACACCGCGAACAATTCTGTTACCTATGCTCACACCGGGGTAGAGAGTCTCTTGCATAGCGATACCCGTCTACGAAGGCAAGCAACCCGACTCTCTTTCCGGAGCGTTATTACGTTCTCCTTGCACCCTGCCCTTCGCACCCCCGAGCGTCTTCGGCGACGCGTTAATTTGTTTACGTAATCACCCCACCTATTTCTGTCTCATCCACGTGCTGTTTTCTCATCAATCCGCCGCCGCGCCGCCCCGTCTATTGTATGAAATTCTATTCAGCTCGGAGCGTTCTCTAGCCTCGAACGGGTCCAATTTCATTAACTCGAGACTTCGAAGGATTCACGATGGATGAACGGACGACACCGGAAGCCGCCGCGCCGTGCTCTACCTAAGAAAACCACCTATCCGACCGACACGTTCGTTTCCGGCAAACACAATGCATACACACAAAGCAAATCCCAATTGACTAGACAACAAAAACGAAATTTTATTTTCTCAATATCGTATTTTCAGTTTCTAAACCCTTTCCGGTCCTTGCATTCAACAAACGAACAGCAGACTGCATGTAATCGTTTAAACGCGCAATATAATGATCTCATTGTTTCAAAATGGAGCCTGTAATTTGTTAATGGATTGGCACACTCAACATACATTTGAATAATTGTTAACGTAACTTGCCTCTGGGATATTCGTGATTTCTTCATCTCAATTATCTTGACACATCGCGTCGGGTTCGATGTATAACGTTTCGATAAATCGTAACATGAACGATATAATTATTCCCGAACGTTACGAATTCACGGTTAACGATATAAATAAGTTGCCGCATTGTGCTCGACTTGATACCGTGGACGTATATGTATACATACATTGAATTAAACGCGGGATTTGTACGTGATTTGATCAATATTAATGAGGTTTAATCAAAATGTGTACAGCAAAGTGTACACGCGCCGCCGCATGAAATTTAATGAAGAAAGTTTGTATAGAGTTGCTAACAAAGTGCTACGGCCGAGCTCGCAAAATATGTTTCGCGCATCAATTGTACTATCATAATTTATGCGCGCGATAAAACAGGAGGGTAAAGCGAGCGTTAATGCTATATTAAATTCCCCGGCATAATAATTATTGCATCAATTTCCTGTTCCGCGTCGATTGAATCTGTCGATTATCGTTTTCCAAGACACGACAAACGGAATTTGATTAAAATGGGACTCTCGCGACACGATCTCTCATTTCAATCGACCGTCACCGTCATCGCCTACCTTCGTCGTATTTTTATTACATCTACTTGTTCCCGAGCACCGGCTTAATAAAACTTTTTTAATCGAGACATCGGATTCCATTATTTTCTCGTTTTCTCGCTTTATCAATTACGGAAGATACTCACTGGAGGGACGGCACACTGTGGGGCAAACGGAACAATTCTGTGTAAAAATCAAAGAACTTTCGATAGAAATGAGATACAGCAGGGACATTTTTTTACAATGAAAGCTGAAAATTGGCAGAATATGAAATAATTATAGAGATTGTGGTACGAACGCTTTTTGATCTTGAAAAAATTCGTTAAACTTGCACAAGTTCAAGAAAATTGTAGTTTTTCCAATACCACATGCGGAAAAGTACTTACCTTACTTCCTGTGTAAATAAAAATATAATTATGAAAATAGATTTCTAATTTAAATTACAATACAACCACACTCAGCAGCTTACAAGTAATGCCAGCGACAATGGCAGTAATTCGTCAAGCGCTCACGAGATTTGAAGTGTTTCATGCTTCGTAAGTAACGCTAAAGGTTTAAATATTTCATTATGTTTATTTTTATTCGGTTCCATAAATAATAATACAATAAACCATCAAATTTGTGGGTTATCAAATCATTCCCACGGAAAAATTATGGTTTCATTGTTTTATTCACAAAAATCAATTTTTTGAAAAATCGTGAGATCGTAGACAAATTTTGAGAACAAAAAATTATTCCTCACGTGGTACTGGAAAAATCACAATTTTCTTGAACTTGTGCAAGTTTAACGAATTTTTTGAAAATCAAAAAGCGTTCGTAACACAATCTCTATAAGTATTTTATATTCTACCAAGTTTCAGCTTTCATTTTTAAAAAATGTCATCGCTGTTTCTTATTTCTATCGAAAGTTCTTTGATTTTGACACAGAATTCTTCCATTTGCCCCAGAACACAATATTCAAAGAATTGAAGGCAGACTACGTACCAGTGATTAGGTTAAGAATTTTGGTAAGTTGAATTCAATCTTGAAAATTGCTTCGCTATTGCACTTCGAACAAAAACGAAAAGTGAACGAGGTAACTTGATTATTGCACATCTACCATTTTCCAGAATAAAAGGAGCGAAATAGGAAGGTGGAGAAGGAGCAATATAAAATGATGAATTATTTAATGGAACTGTTCTTCGTAGGGGGTGGGAACACTTTTGACGAGACTACGTAGAAAAGGGGATCGGTTCCCAGCTGGTAGCGGAGCAATAACGATGTCCTTTTTTTACGGCGGGAACCGGCGCGGGTGCGAGCAGATCGCGAGCTCATAAAACGTCGCGAGCGTAGTTCCAATATTACGATTACCCGGGTGCCATCCTCTTTTCATCCATTCCGCCGGGATCGGTAAATCTTACGCGCGAACGATTCGTGTTAGAGCGCGAGGGATACGTCGCCGAGTGTATCATAAGCTCGCTTAACGTTTTCAACGGGCGGACTCGCCACGCCCGGTCTCTTCGGAGATCACGTCTCTCTAAGCTGCTCTCCTGACTAGAAATTCTGTCAACGGCGTCGTTAAAGTGACCATAAAACGCCCCCGGATTCGAATCAACTTTATGGCACGAGACGATCCTCGCGGTCGGCGAATGTCAACGTTTCGAGCCGCTCCCGACGAGAGACGTTCGATTTTTTCCGAAAGATCTCTGGCACGATCCTATGCATTTAATATCACTATTACAGATAGTACGAGCACTTCTCCGTTTTATTCAACCCTCAACCGACAGTGAATTTGCTGTACCACTGTTTTATTATTATATTTTGCTGTCGTTCTATTAGTTTAAACGAACTTGCGTCTGTTAGGATATGTGTAAGAAAATGATTAATATTCACGTTCAACCAATAACGTGTTGTCTGTAGAACTGTTTTATTCTCAAATTTTACGAATCACCACGAATCACTTCCCTATTTGTACAATTGTGTTTCACCCACCATCTCGCATATTAAATAAATATATGAGGCAGCAGGATAGTGACAGAGAAATTAAAAAATGTGCAGGGTCTAGAACATGCATGAATTTTCACCCACGGAAAAGCGTAGCGCGATACCATAGACGTAGGATTTGTGGAGATTGTTAATTTGGCGAACGACACGCAGCACAATGACGCACGGTGCATGCAATTTTTTTATGTTATCCCTCGTGTAGCCCTTAGTCATTTCACCTACGTGCGGTGCAATTTTATCTTGTTATGTTATTCAATTTCAATAGGGAATGAAGTTGTCACCGGTTGGATTGTAGTCGTGTGTAGCTAAACGTCCACGGCAACACCTACGTGAAGACAGCTTCTGACACAGACAACTTGTAAAACTTGATTTGTGTTTACCGTGATGAACTGGAGTTGAGTGTAATTTACAGACGCCTGGAGGTTGACTCACGGAAAGCCGTATGGGTGGAGCAGAAACTGTACACGAAACTATTCGCATACCCAGGGTGTATCCTCTAGGTTTCTTCTGAGAGAGCGCCATTCATCTAACGGGTTCCTCCCGGGTGTCTCGGTCGACATAAATTAATTGAAAGCGAGTTTGACACCGGTAATCTGGCTGCCATGTTCTCCCTGTGATTGTAATGTTTCGTTACTTCGAAAGGTCAGGGTATTTATATAAATTCCTTAATAATATCGTCGGTAATGCATATAAGTAAATACACGCCTCTTGCATAGTTACTGCCAGACAATGCTATTATCAATCAGTGTTGCTGTCGATTGACTCTAGAAAGACTAAGAGGGAGGAGATTAAGTAACTTGCCAGTGAGAACATGATCATTTATTTTCGAGTCTCTGTTTAAAAAATAAAATAGAAATGCCTCTTGAAGATCAAGTGTTTAAGACTCGAGAAAAAGTACGCGATTCTTTTGAAATATATTCACCAGTGAATAACTTTTTGGAAATATTCCTAACAGGGAAGGTAACATACTTTTAACGTTAAACTATTTTTTGTCGATTGTCCTGTCAAGGAAACCCGATACCAATCCAACTCTTTCGGAACAACCTCGCCCCAAACTCGAGGATTCCGACTTCGCAATTTATGGATCGGAATGCCGGCTGTCTTGAAGTAACACGCTCGCGGGCCTTCAACTTCGCTTTCATCGGTGGTGTAATCTAGACGAAGGGACGAAGATTGAATGAAGTTGAACCTGTCGGGTGTCCAACGGGAAACGGAACCAGCCGCTTAAAACTGAGCACGTGTACGATAAACTGGAGGTGTCGTCCGGCGTGTGTATACACGGGGTACGGCGACGAGGAGGAGAATAGAGGGGCGGAGGAGGAAGAGGAGGAGAGGGGGGATATCCTTTAGACGCGAGAAGGAGGATGGCAAAAGAAGGAAGGAGAGGAAGGAGACAGAAGTAGGCAGGTGTTTTTGCAGGCCGCCAAGGTGGACGTTGGCGTCGCAGACTCGTTCGGAGGCTGTTAGCATCCTTCGCCACCATCGCCGCGCGCACACCGTGGCCGGCGAACATCCTTGGATCTCCTTAGATCTTCCACCGATCTCCTCTGATCTCCTCACACCTGGTTGCGCCTACCTGCCTAGGCGGTTTGTCCGGCCTGATTCTCTCGCGGCCGGAGCTCGCTCTCTTTCTTCCTCTCGTTTCTTTTCGCGTCTCGCCATCGTCTTTCGTTTCGTCTCTCGGCTACCTGTCTTCCTCGATCCTCTCCTGCCTGCTTTCCTCTCCTGACTCCCCCTCCTCGTTCTTCCAGGTCGATCGGATCGACGGGAACATTTTTCCCCTCCGCCGGAACGTCCTTGTCCGGCTCGTCGTGCTCTTGTTCCCATTCCCCGTGGTCGTTCGCCGACTCGTCACGCGGAATGGTGCACGGACAGTTTGCAAAATCGACCGTGTTCCCGTACATCTGAGCGATCGGTGTTGCGAGACCAAACGTCGATCCGGATCGTTTCGAGGAGACTGGATCGAAAAGGCGTTCCCGGGGACGCGCGGCGAGTCGCGCGAAAGGCGTAGGCGTTCCACGGACAGCGGCGCGACGTGCCATGGGATGAATTCATTCTTTCGTTTCTGCTCACCTTGAAACCCGGCTCCGATCCCCCCGACACCGACGGAACTCACGTAATCGTCTCGATTTGCAATTCCACCCGAGGGGGAAATCGATTCTCCCCTTTATCTTCGATTTCACTCGACGATTGGAAACTGTCTTCCCGACCCGCGTTCTGTCATTTTCCTTCCATCCAGTCTCGTGGGAATCCACTGACTCGCTGTTTATGCCTGGATAGAATGATCGATGTCTCTGGTAGACCTAGATCGTGTCGATGTTCAGTAAAATTTAAATGATCAGCGAGATCCAAATTCGTTCAGACATTTCCATCTCCCTTGTAGTGAGATAAAATTCTTTCACGATAAGTATAAAATCTACATATAGATTCGCAGTCTAACAATGTAGAACTCAACGCAAGTTCCACTTGCACTGTCTATCTATTATACAATCCAGAGTAACGAAGTCAATTTGTAAATGTATGAAAATCCTGTATACAAAGTTAAGCAGTCCAATTAGCAGATAATAGGACACGGTTGCTTAAAAATTCGGCTACATTGTCGAAGCGATCGATCATATGAATCGTACGACAGAAATTATAAAAGGGGCTTCCGCGTGATAAAAGATTACCAGCGACTGAACCTCGTACATCGATATCGACGGGGCATCCGAGTAATTCATACAATTTGCATTCCTTTTGATTAAAAACCAATCTCTCCTCTTTTTTCCCATCGACGTTCGGTTGCGTAAGCGAGAATGCGTAAGTGCAGCCCACCGCGGCGCGACGAGGAGATTGCCAGCCGTTGCATCATTCTCCGGCGTTCTGATACAAGGATGCGTCCGAAGATAAATTAATTTGCCACGGGTAATAAAGATGGATACTGTTCGGAGGGATAGTGGATCTAGGAATAGACAAATTTTATTGGCAGCCTGCGAATTAGTTGCAATGTGATTGCGAATTGCACGGGCAATTGCAGCGGCTTCCATTTACGGCTTCAATTGAAATTATCGTTCCACGCGTGTGATGCGTATCGCAGATTTTTTGCGGCCTACAGTGAGTCGGTATTGGAGAGGCCTCTATTACGAAGATACCTCAACGATGAGAAGAAGATTCTGTGATTACGATGATATTAGGTTTATTATGTCGTGTGTATAGCAGCGAGTAAATCTTCTTCCAATAAAATTTTTTTCGCGCGCCCGAAGCACCTTATAAACTATTTAATGTGATGGACATTGTACCAGACGTGGTACGCGAAAATCGCTTCCCGGATGACTGATTGGTATAACCCTAAACATGCGACTTTTTAAACTCTCGTACAACAAGTCATAGTAAAGCAGTCATAGTAATGCGAAATGTGCTGGTATAGTGCTTTCCTCATATTCACTTTGCACTTTAAGTCAACGAATTGTGCTCCATTAATAATGTCAAATTTTAACGAAACACATCTTACGAAGTAGAAAATTAGTTAATTGTTACACTGAGAAATATTGGTTCTGATGAAAATTAGATTGAGAGGCAATGTTATCAACATTGTTACAAAACAATTCGGTAGCCAATAATTTTAAGAGGAACGGCCACAGCTGGTCGATATGTATTAATTTGTTTGGATTACGGAATTTATGTTACGGTATTTTAAAAACAAGCTTGAAGTAGAACGCTCTCGATTCTGTTTATAAACAATTAGACATGCAGTTTTGGAGCTTCGATACATCGGCTACTTCGTTAGAAGCAAAATTGTAATATAGAAGCTAAATTGTTTCAAGTGCAGGGTACCGAACGAAACGCGGAAATTCCACATCACAAAGAGTGAACTCGAAACCGTCTCGTCGCCTGCAGTCAAATTCGAAATCAATTAAGGCAGGATCGTCAGGATCCGTGCGAGGGGGTCAATAAAAGGTTGCTAAATCCGGAAAATATCCGCATGAGCGGGCAGGAAGTTCACCGGTGCCGGTGGCCCGATTTTTCAACCGGAATTTTGCGAACTTACTTACAATCGCGAGCGGACGCGCGCGCCCGGGCGCGGATGTGCGAGAACGAACGAGCAAGCAGGAGCGTGTACAGGCTCGCGTGCAGCCGTGATAACGGGCTGCCGATGAAAAAACTAAACCAGTGATTGCCATTCGCGCGGAGCGTCGCTGGAAAGTTCGGCAACAGTTTTTAATTGCGACGCGTCGACTTGGACTGCGATCCGAGCCCCGGTTGCAGCCGCTCTACGTTTTAGCCGTGCGAATTTTTTTGTCTCGCTCTCGTGCGCGTTGTCGTGATACCAAGCTGGCTCCCGTATTTTTCACGACTGCATGGAGACGTCGGCGCACAAAAACGAGAAGAAAAAAGCGCCGTCGAAACACCCCTGACAATCAGAACCGTCGAAACGATTGATGAATGAATCCATACGGGCGACGCGGCTTGGCGGCGACGGCGCGAACGGTAACCGTTGTTTTTACGAGTTTATAGTTTTCCACGTACGGTTTCCGACCGTCCGCATGTTATCGAGCTTCCACAGCGCCGATCACCCGCTCCCGCCCACGTTGCTTCACTTTTCCCTCACGATGCAAGAAAATTGAAATCGCGAGATCGCCCGCGATACCGAACGCGAAAGATTTAATACGGAGATCGACCCCGATCCAATCGAACATCGAGCTGCGAGACGCCGCGCCGCCGATCGCTCTTATAATAGGCCGTTCTATCGATCGCAACTCTCTCATAGTCAAAACTGTGAGAAAATTCTTAGATATCGTCTATTCAAGAGCGACTATATCCCACGGATTTCGAAATATCAATTTCTACCTGATTTTCCAGCAGGTTGAATCGCAACGGAATTTTACTGTAGAAAATACAGTCCCATCTTCGGTGTAGAATAATTCTATTTTCTATGAACGGATTTTTCTATCAGTACTATACATACACGATTGGATTTGATTGCTTTCGGAGGGTTAAAGACATCGGAAGGGAATGCATTAGTTCGTTTGATCTTTTAATTCAATTTCGAACATGCACACTGCACTATTAGCTACTGGATCATTCATCATTCACGTTCCAATATTTTCACGTAACTCCTTTAATCTTCAGCTTCTCGGACGCGGGTTTGCAAGATCCAATTTTTCACGAATTAAAATTGCTCTTGTATAATGGATGATGCGTTCGATCAGGATTCCCTTCCGAACGACGCGGCGCGGCGGGGAATAAGTTTAGTAAATTCAGCGAACCAGGTTCCGAAGGTAAAATCGTTCCGGATAAACGCGGGCGCTCTTTCTAGCATGGACCGATCTTTTTCCATCACGTGTGCGATCGGGACCGATCTCGTGCCGCGGCGTCAGTGTAAAAACTCGTCATTCAGGCGCAATAAATTACAGCAATTACCATATGCAGTGTAACGTAGCTCGCGTGGAAGCTGATCCAAGGCTCGTGAGAAAATAATACAAGAATTTGCGCAAGGTGATCGAGTAGCATGTCTCTTGAGCGCCCGCATACGTGCCTGCTGGCGGTCTAAGAATTTTCTCATAGCTTCGCCGACCCTGCCCGCCGAGATTAGCTTCTTTTGACATTATCCCCGATACCTCGATTATCGACAAGGACGCTAAGTACGTTCAGGCTCCTGTCGATCGTTGTTTCCCAACGATGCGCCTCCATTATCCATGTATTACCGATGCAGGTAACAACGCCTTCGTTAATACCGGCGAGAAGAAAAAAAGATCCTCAGCCAATATCGAAGCCACTTTTCAACTCCTAGCAAAACTATACAGCAAGGGTGGCTTCCTTATAAAAATTTTCCGTGAAATATTGAATAAAATTGTTTTCCGGTCCTCGTAATTGACGTTGAAGAATTACTATCTGGCTGGGAAAGACATTATTTTCCAAAGAGGATAACAAAGAATCGATGATCAAGTGTCAACCCTTCGCGTTTGGTGTTAGTGTGCCTTCAGAAACTGGAACGACCATCGACCTACAAACGATCCAGAATGTTTTACAGACAAGAAATAATAAAATTGAGCGAATTTACTTGTATCTTTCTAGATTTTACTATTTTGACAAATGTATACAAAGTTAGTGGTCTGTATGATATTTGTACATATAAAACAATGCGTTGCATTTAATAAAATATTACAGTTATGTAGACTGTTATCGAAACCTGGCTGGGAAAGACATTATTTTCCAAAGAGGATGACAATGAATCGATGATCAAGTGTCAACCCTTCGCGTTTGGTGTTAGTGTGCCTTCAGAAACTGGAACGACCATCGACCTACAAACGATCCAGACCGTTTTAGAGACAAGAAATAATAAAATTGAGCGAATTTACTTGTATCTTTCCAGATTTTACTAATTTGTCAAATGTATACAAAGTTAGTGGTCTGTATGATATTTCTACAGGGTGTTCGACTACAGGTGGGAGAAAATTTAAGGGTTGGTTCTTAACGATGATATAAAACGAAAATGAAGAATAAAAAAATTGCGATTTCGGCTTCGTTATTTAGCTACTAACAACACGACAGTCACGTATCAAGTGACAGATGCATGCATAACTTGGTTCTCATTTGGGACCCCAGCGAGGTGAAAATGTTTAACAAATCGTTGGACAACATTGAACTCTTTGACGTACACAACGTACACTTTTGTTAGACGCGATGTTGATTTTTAATTGTTAATAGTTAAATAACGAAGCCGAAATCGCAATTTTTTTATTCTTCATTTTCGTTTTATATCATCGTTAAGAACCACCCCGTAAATTTTCTCCCACCTGTAGTCGAACACCCTGTATAAAACAATGCGTTGCATTTAATAAAATATTACAGTTATGTAGACCCTTATCGAAACAAATGCTGGTCACGAACGTGTAAAATTTTTAGAGATTCGTGTCCATTTCTCGGGTTTCAATAAGAGGAGGCGGAAGGGGGCGAGAGAGGCAGAAGATCGAGTAGCTCGGTGACGACAGTCAGGTGCTGAAAAATGACTGTCGTACCCAGGTATAATAATCGTGATCTGTCGTTGTGTTCGAAGCTGTGGTAATAATAAACCGAATGAAAAATAAAGAATGCTAAGGGGGAGGAGAAAGTGAGAAACAGAGAGAAACAGAAAGAGAGAGAGAGAGAAGCTGCGCGAGGACGCCGACGTCCCGAGGCAAAGAAAATTGCTCTGTGGCGAACCAGCAAATTAGAATGATTTTTGCCGGTCGGCCGCGTCCGCTTCTGACTGCTTGGCTCGCCTCGCGCCGCGCCATGTCGCGTCCGCGTCGCCGCGAAGTTACTTGTTCTTGGGAAGAAATGACAAACGACGTGACGCGAATAAGAGCGATCGTCCTGGCCGTGGATGATGCGAGAGGTATTTTGGCCCTCGATATCCCTGTGTGTACACGGATATGAGCGAACGCGTTCACTGAACACGGGTCAACCTCGGCAAACCGGCCCCCTGTTTTTTGTTGAGTTTCTAATTAACGCGTCGCTGCGTTGCGTCGCGTCGTTTCTTCGGACGGCCTCTCTACGGCAAACATGGTTTACCCTCGCTTCGACGTGATCATTGGAAGATTAAACTCAATAATGCTTTGTCTTACGACTAATAAGCTCCTTCGAAGTCGCCGGGACCTTCGGGTTGGACCACGATCACAAAATTATGCGGCACATGGGGAAAATGAGGATGTGACAGGTTAAACATGGGGAGACAGGTTTCTTTGCTCAAGCATTTATACGTTGATCTGTTTAGATTGCGGCACGCTTTTTCGTCGACCCGAATTCAATGCTGTCTTTGCAGAGTAGCAAGAAATACATAGAAGGTTATCGTACTAATTGCTTAACAAAATTATACAACCCTCCAATTATATTACTCTGCTAACCCACAACGACTTGCAAATGCCACATACATTTTGCATTTCTGTATCATAATTAAGTTCTAATAGATGGGATCTGCTTTCCTCGGAGCATGACTGCTATGGAAGGTCCACCTGGACATCTCGCGCGAACTAATCGGGTTTATTGAACAAAAAGACCGTTTCCTCGGCCGCTAAAGGCCGGCGCACAATGGCATGTTGCATAACGGATCGTTTGGTCATTGAAGGAGGTTCCGTGAAGAAAATGTGCTGTCCATGACAAAGACCAGGCAAGGGTAAAAAGCCTGTATGCCGCGTTTCCATCTCCGCGTGTTCCTGAACGAGCTAGGGCCGGGGCATTTGCAATTTTTTTCCTCTCTTCTCTCCGACGCAGCCGCGTTTTTACGGAGAACGATAGAAGCGTGCGCCAGCGACAAAGGGAGATAGAGGAATGACATGGTATCGCGAGAGGCACTGGTCGAGTTATTTTCTCTGGTCCAAAGTGGAGTAACAGTGGCAGCATCTCCCTTCCTAGTGTCTCCACGGACTCTTTTTCTATTCGCTGTATCCAGGGCTGGACGGGGAAATTCAAAGCGGTATATATTTTTAGCGCGAGACGAGCCCATTAGGCGCCACCATCGCCGCGAGTCAACGGTTCAATCCTTCGGAATCAAAGCCAGGGATGACTGCTCGGCCGAGCCCCGGTCGAGCTCCGATCTCGTTTTTATCATTTGCTACGGTGATAACCCACGGGCTTGTCTATCCGTCGGTTTGCCGGCTTAAACCGTGGCGACCCCACGGCTATCTTTCACGCTGAGAATCGTGCTGCGACACACGCGACGCTTCTCTTCTCCCGTGGTCCCTTTAACCCAATGCTTTTCCGTACGCCTTGGCACGGCTTCTAACGCTTCCATCAAGACGAATTGAACCGCAACTTCCCCACACCCTCGCGAACGATCCTACCCCCAGAGTACGGGGACGCGGAATCTGGTCGTTTTCATTCGCCGCTTACATGGCACACCGACCGCAGTTTAAATTACGGCGCCCTGTCAAGAGTCGTTGCGAACGTCAGACCACAGAACCGCCGAGGATTACATGCATGAAACGTTTACTTTGAGCCGGAAAGAGACCCGGGTCCTGGTAATCGTGTTTTCGGAGATCACCTGCTGGATTTTGTTCGCCTTCGTCTGTGAGACGGCGCTCCATCAGTCGTGCAAGTGTCTTATGGTTCCCTTCTTACCTTCCCAATCCCACTCGTCCATTTAATTATCCTATTCTCATCTATCGAATTAGAACCCCTTATCTGCGTGTTTATTCTCGTCTATCAAACCCAAATCGTCTCTCCAACTGTTCTATTCTCACATACCAAGTCCGAATCTCTTTCAAACATCCCATCTTCACCCATCAGCTTCAAATCACCTATTCAACAGTTCTCCCTTCTTTCATTCGATTCGAGGCTATTATCCAACTGTCCTATTCTCCTACACCAAATAAGAATCACTCATAGAATGTAGCCGAGTGGAATACGATCCGAGCAATTTGTCGGAAACCTGCCTCTCGGTCGTGGAAACGGCGTGCCAGGTGTTATGTTCGGTTTCGCGAAGTGACTCATTCTATGCATCTCGGGCCGAGTGCATGGCTTCTAAATAGGAAGGTAAACAGACATTGTGTTCCCCGTCGAAGCATGGCTCTTTCTTCTTGTCGCCGTGCTTGTCGCCCGACGACCGGCCCGTACATCGTGGACCGAGTACATTAGCAACCACAACACCGGGGCCGGCGGGGTCGTGAAGAAGGGTCGGTCGTAGGAACGAGACCGCCGCGCCGCGGACGCTTTGACAGCTGTTGGCTCGCCTTTGCCTCAGATGCCTACCGCTTTCTCTCTCCCCAACATAGACAAGAAACACGATGGACCACTATATACCGGACCCGTGGATTCTCGCTTCCAGTCGTTCCTCGGCCCACTTCAAACGTCCTATCCATTTTAGTCCGTGTCACACGGTCCCTCTGCTACTCCTTTTCAGAAGTATGTACGCTCGTCGAAACACGCTGTTGCCTGCCCTCCAGAGTCAGCTTACCGTGCTCTTGCCTCGCGTCGCTCGAGCGTGTAGCGTCGAAATGCTTTCGCCCGTAGTCCAACTCCATCCGAACGCCGAGATCTAGAGATCAATTGTGAGAATTCTGGGGGAGAGCTCTGCTATTGAGGTGTGTAGGTACGAGACTGTGATAAAATTAGCAACGATTTCTCATCTTCAACAGCTGTGAAATTGTTTCGATTGTGCCCGCTCTATTCTCGATCCACTTTCATCCGGCGTGATAGCTCTTATCTGTTCGTGCATTGACGGCGTGTAAAACCACGCCGAGGAGAAACCCGTAAGAAAGACAAATGACTCGTGCGATCCAAATCGAACTCAAACCAGCAAACATGCTCGCCGAGATACTATCGCCGGGACGATCCTCCGGCGCTTATGATACATTACAGTCGGACTACTTTCACCGGTCGAAACAGCAGTTCCCTTCATGACCGTACGTTATCACGACGGAAAACTTTTTTCTACCCCGGGGCACTCTAATTGATCGATCTCTAAGAACAGTCGAGCAAGTGAAAGTCCCCGATGCGGCTCGCTCGGTTTTCACGATCGGTCTTCAGCTTCGGGCCCCGGCCTATTAATATGCTTTGACGGTTCGCATGACTCAGTGATCTAGGCGCGTAGCGCGCACGTCCCTCGCGGAATCGGGCCTAGGTGTGTTTGGCATTCTTACCGGTGGGCAGATCTCGCATGGGCCTAACTAGACGCTGACTGTCGAGACCGGGTGGCAACGCTTGTTGCGACGCAGCGCGCCGGCGGACGATTGTCTGCGCGAAACGAGTTTCGCAAGTCCGCCGTGGGTGACGTCATTTGGGACAACGCGCGCATAGCATGCACTCCTGGCACAGATTCTGTACGGCCGGCCTGCTCAGAGACAATGGAGGACCGCCGCTTCCGTCAATGTGTCACGCCGCTATCGCCAAGCGATCGCTGGACACCAGAGGAACTCGCGAATTCGTGTTATTCACGTCATACTCCCTCGATTATGAGAATCATAAATGCATAAAAATGCGCAATCTGTGTATCACCGATCCAGCATCGAACCCAGCAATAAACTACAAAAATGAACATCAAACATGAATCCAATCCAGTTTTACCTACATAATCAAACAGCAAACTATCTTAATCCGTCGAAACGACAGTCACGCGAGTATGTATTCCATCGCAAAACGTTGATAGTTTCTCCAGGCATCACGTCACGGTCAAAAGATCCAGTTCCAAAGAAACCGGTCGTGTACGGAACAAAGATGCGCGGTAAAAATAGTATAAGACGGATGTGGAGTTTTCAATTACAAATCCAGTCGTTGAAACGCGTCTTATCAGCGTGCGCAGTTTGATCGACACTGACAAAGCACGCGATAAGGAGAAAGCGTGAAAGCCGAGGCAAAAAGCGCACCAAAAAAACCGAGAGCGCATTTCGTGTGCCGGTCTATCGCATGGTTTTCGACAAAGACACGAAACGATTAAGGATCTGACAGGGGCATAAAGCTACTAATACATTCCTCCCCGAACTGTCACTGCAGACGCTTTTTACGCTCGGCTCGGCACGACCCGTATTTTCCCGTTGCTTGTCTGTCCGCGGCGACGCATTTAAAAACTGAAGGCTAAAAGACAAGCAAAACGCCAAACACGCGGGACGGGGACGACAACGCTCGCTGGGAAAAAGGGAAGCGTCGAACGTTCTGGCGACGTGTGCAATGAACGGACGCTCTTCGGCTCGTTCGAGCTCACGTGAACGAGCGCGACGCGATCCTCTTTGAGATGAGTGAAAATATCTAATAACGGAAAAATGAGAATGGAGGAGAGAAAGCCGGTACGTGACACGGGGCGCAGCATGTGTCTCGCGTCGTGTTACCAAACGGTTTCCCAGATTTCACTTCGTTCCCTCGTTGCAATTTGATCCCGACGTCTTAATGAGAAAGACCGAGCCCCGTCGATCGTAACCGAGCGAATCGAAACTTTCAGTAAACAAATCATTAAGAGAAAAAAAAACAGGAGAACAGAGAGACGAGAAGAAAGAAAATCGCCTCGGGGGACAACCGTACTCTTGTCGGTACATTCGGTTTTTGGTAGCATCGAGTGTTACGTGGATCTGGGGGATCGAAACGGACTGCAATTTTCACCGCAAGAGTATAATTTGTAAGGTGAAAGAAACACGGTTGGTATCGTATTGTCCATTCAGTCGCTTATAGCTCGAAGCGCGAAGTTCGTACAAGCTTATGTTTCCAGTTCCGTGGACGGTGTTTATAAATAACATTGCCCGAGAGTCGTAATAGTTGGATACAGAACCCTTGATGGCGGTGGAGTACGGGGTTTTGGGTGTAACCGTTCGTATAGCGTTTTTTTCGCCATTTCCTTTCATGGTGATCGGAAATAAGAAGAATCATCTCAAGCTGCGAACGTGGCCTCAGAGCACGATAACATATGTTAATACGCGGCACACGCACGGTTATGTGTAGGTTTCGGCACGATGTAACGTAGTTTTCAATCGATGTACACGGCAAAGCGGTAGTAAGCCACACAATGGCAGCTTTACGTAATCGGTGTACGTAAGCTACCACGCTTCCACGTTCAGCTGGGATTCAATTATGCTCTCCTGCTTGTTCCTTGTCCTCTAGCTGCGCGGTTGCGCGTTCCTCTCGTCGATTCAAACGACTATAACCCGAGCCATTGGCGAGTGTTACGGCTAACATGAAATAATACCACGACCGATGTTTGCCGTTTGCAATCAGAGTGAAAGAGTCCTTCTGAAATGAACTGCGGCGATATTGATGATTAGGCTATGCAAATTATTATCTGACTGCATTGGAATTGAAGACTCTCGAGGATATCCAAGGTCCTCCAAGGTCCTCTAAAAGATTCCCAAGAATATCCGAACACCCAGGAGACCTGAAAGAGTTCAAAAGAACTTTCAGCAGAATTCGAGATCGTTGGAACGAACGGTGCTAATTTGGAATTCTTGAGAATGTGAAAGTCTTATAGAGTTCCGTCGAGTTGAACTAGAGAGAAATTGACAAATTTTACCAAATGAGTTCAATTTATATCGTTCCCCAACCGGATTTACGGTGATCATAGATCGATTTCACAGATATCCTGACAAAGCTGTGTCTTCGAAAATTTGAATTACTCGAGGAAGCAATGATCGATCGTTACTAGTCGTTATATAATTTACCTACTAAGAGTTCTCGTATACCCAATCGAAGTTAGAATGGAAATTCCTGCCACGAATAATTGCTGCCATTCATTGGTAACATTATAGCTGCAACCTTGTAGTACATCTTCGAACAGATGACAGCCCGGAAATAATTCCAGTCCTAAAACAGTCTATTAGAAACTCGACAAGATCAATCTACGTACAATTCCGAAACTCCGCTACGGTCTGTTGAGTCACATTCGCTGCGAACGAAATCACGGCTAACGAAATTACCGGGAAATTTACTTACAGCTCCCTCGCAGGGCCACGGTGGCTCTTATGCGACACTCGATACGCACTTTGTACATCGAATTAGGGGAGGGCGCGGGATCGATATGAACACGTGCCATCGGTCAACACCGCGCGAAAGTACACGGTACACCCAAAAGGAAGTCCTAGAAGAGCGGACACGGTCTTATTCCGTACGTGTACTTGAATTTAGCCAAGGACTTAGTGGCCGGATCGATGACTATTGACGCAATCAAGCTACCAGCATGATCCTCCACACCCTGCGTTCTCCACTCTGCTACCCATATGTGATTTTTTTCTCTTAATTCCCACAAGCACGCAGAACCGGCGCGCAGGACAAGGACACACGAAAATGATGATAGGGGGCAGAAGAGAGAAGAGATGGGGCCAAGGGGAGGATTCGTTTGGGGGGATTGACGACACAGGAGATCGAACCGAGGGACTCGTTCTTCGCGCTATTATTTATCCGAGCTGTCGACCGTCCAATCAGTCATGCCGACATATGCTTAAGTAAGATTACATTTCTACTAATGTCTGTGAACCTACCGCGTCTATGTCGGCTAATACGCGAGGATGAGGGGGGACCGCGGGAAATCGAATAGAAAACTCTGCAACGGGGAAGGGTGAAGGTACGACAACGAACTGAATGATATATCGTACCTCTGCGCGCGGGGTGGTTGAAAACTTTTTTCTCTGCAGCTACCTAATGGCCACCCTCTCGGCAGATTACGCTCGGCTTCGCCCAAATGGGACGTCTCTTGTAAAAGATTAGTGGCTTATCGTGGAGTATTAATGTAATATTGTAATGCACCGTGAAACACGCATAATACAGCCCCTCTCTGCGCCGCGGTGGGGCCGATGCTCTTTGTAAGGGAGTATGTTAAATAATGCTGGCCTGCGATCTTCGGCAATATGGAACTCTTCTGGGCGGAGTTTTGCTCGGTTCGTTACACTCTGGAGCGGGTCGAATTAAATGGGAGATTGATTCGCCCGGTCGTTTGATCAACTGCTCTGTTTTTTGAAAGTGATTTTTCAATTAGACAACCGCAAGAGAACATTACCGGTATTTTTAGCATCGTATCGACACCGTGGATCTTGTGTAGTTCAATAGCAACTACACCCACGAGCGCCGGTCACTACGGCCGGCTACGGCCAAGAGAAAGCTATGCGGGCTCGTTGCAACAATGTTGCGCCGCTGCTCCATTACTCAGAGAAATCCAACCGCGACTCTTGGGGCAACACTGTGTGGAGAACGCGATAAAACGTGGTTGGGAACGGTGACAGGCGACGCGACGGCTCCGGAACCATACATCTTCCCCGGGGAGAAAACACGTAAAAATGTTTGGGTCCGCGCGACTCAAAGCAACGCGACGCAGCCCGGCGGGATGTTTGATGTGCGAATCGGAGCACGTGTCAACTCCGAAGTGGGTCGGTGCACCTGGTGCGTGCACCTCCGGCCCAGGTCACAATAGGCTGCTAATAAATTTGGGACGGGGGTAGAGGAGGTTTATGGGCGACAGTGGGCCCTTTCTCACGCGCCGGCCGATCGTACGCATTGTCGATGCACCGTACGCGATTGTATCGCTGTCGGCGCGGTACGCTCCTTGCAGGGAATTCTCGTTCGGGTCAGTGATCCGCGACTAAACGGAAATAGACGCACAATGTAGCGCGGAACGCGCGATTTTCTGTCCTGATCCCAACGACGCGATTCGACGCCGCTGCCGAGGAACGGTTTTCTGCGAACACGATCGCGAGCGTGATCCTTTTCGCGAGATGCTCGCAGTGACATTTGTCAGCGTTCGTCAATTACGAAGCGTCGTTTATAACGGGCCGACGGTTAATCGAGAGATAAGCACTCAAAAGGAAGTGGCCACGTGACTATCCTTTCCCAATCATTGAACGATGATCGCTCGACCCGATAAGGGAAAGTTCACTTGTCCGTGGGTATGAAAGACAGACGATCAACCGAGTCGATAGGCGGCCGCAGGAACGCTGGCTACGGGTATGCACATTATCGGGTTGCTTACATTCTTTTCCGACGCGGAAATGTCGGTATAAGAACGATTATCGTGGCGCAATGATGGGATGAGCACTGAGGCGATGCTCCGTGGACCTTTACGAATGACATCATTTCATTGCGTAATCCGCTTGCGGAACTACCAGCCTACGCCGATGTAGGAGACCTACTGACTTCGGAACTCTCAATATTTACTAATTTCAACAATCATCAGTGGTCTATATACTGGCTATAGCATCTCCAAGTTCCCTGGCTAGATAAGCACATTCATCTTCGCCAATACAATGTGTTAACACTGCTCCAGAATTATCAAAGGATCAGCACATGCTAGACGCTTGATCAATCCTCATGCAGTACCTTGGCACACGCAAGAGCTTTTACACGAAGTAAAATTGATTTGGAAGCTTATATTGTACAAGTAGTTGATACCTATTCGATTCATTCATTGTAAAAGCTCATATCAATACGTATTGACCCTTGCCAATTTGAACATTCTGTTTATGCCATCGACAACCCTAAATATCAAAGCGAAGAGCTTGAAAACCAGAAATTTTATTCAGAATAGAAATTGAAAATGTTCGCAAATTTATGAATAAATTACGTCACATTGACGTCAACAAAGAGCAACGACACAGAAAGTGAATACAATAAGCACAGGAGGCGGTGTACATTCTTTAACCAGCAAGAGAATGAAGAAACTTGCGTTTCTGGCTACAATTGAACAATTGACAGTGTGTTAAAACTCGCAACTCATGGAGACGATAAATCGGGGAAAGACATCCTGGCGGGGGGCTAATACGGAACAGAGACACCAGCAGTATTTCAAAATGCATACGCGCAAGATTTAACGTTTAATTCGCACCTCGCAATCCCCTCGTAACTCCCATTCCCAATCGGATCGAACACCGTCTGCCCTTTGCCACGGAGCCATCACCGTGATCTCCTATCGCGCGCAACAAGCTCGAAAGCTCCGGTCCCCCGGCGCGTTAAGTGTTCCATAAAACTCACAGTTCACAGCCCCGTTCGCACCTACGCGCAACGAAATTCCGAGCGAGGAATAACCTGCACCGGGGCAGATAACGCGGTATTGTTGCTCTGCTCGCAGCACGTGTAAACAATAAAGCGGATACGCTTTGCAACCTGGATAGGGAGTGCGTTCCGCGCGACCCTCTTCGCCAGGGGTCACTATCGCCGGAACGCGTCGATGCATCGACGCCCGTCCAAGTTCCATGGGGAAGCGTGTTTAGAACCAGCTAAGTGCATGGGACGATGCACCAGGATCATTGTTAACCTCTTGCACCGCGAATTTCTCTGCGTCGATAATGATCGGAACTTCATCGTTCGGCATATCCTGGAAGATCATTTATTCTCGAATTTATATGTTGAATTTTGAGTTCTAAACTTCTTCATCCGAACATAAATTGCAAAAAAGAATTGGACAATGTCCAAGCAAACGCAGTTTCGTCGATAAAATATAGGAATGATCGTACCGATTAGAAAGAAATGACACACTGAATACGGGAATATCGAAGAATCGTGTTCCCGGTGAGCATCGTCGTGTGTAGACCATTTTAGAACGAGTTGCGTCGGGCCAGGGCTCTCTAGCGTCGGAAAAAACGCCACTAAATCTTAAGGAAATTACGAGGCGGCCTATCGCGATCCTTATCGCCGTAATATCTCGTGATCGACGGCTGGCCACGCGTCCCTTGTTCGGAAACCTCTCATCGCGACCGATTAGCGAGAATACAGGGATGCGATCGCCAGATCCTGCTCCGATACCACGCTAATGTAGGGATACTGCTGACGCTTTGACTCGCAATTGAGCAATTTCGCGTTCGTTACGGGTCTTTACCGACCCTGCGCTTTATCCAATTCGTCACGAATATTAGAATTATGGTTGAGTCCTCTTCGCCCGGTTTACGGATCTGTCATGGAGACTTCTTTCCAGGAAGCGACATGCAGCTGGCTTATCAAGACTCCTGTAGGTCTTTTTCGAAGATTCAATTCTCGGACAGGTGATGTACAAGCGATTCAATCACTGGACAGGTTTATGAGCAAAAGGTATGGAGTGTGAATGCAGAAATTATTTTCAGGAATATCTTGACAGAGGCTCTTTAGCGTAGGCGTTTCCACCTTGGTTTTTTAGGCCAGTTATCGAGAAATCGGAGAACAGTGAATTGTACTCAAATTAATGTTTGTGGGTTCGTAAAGTCTGCGAGAAACAATATAGCGATAGAAAGCGTGAAATCGGCTTTAACACCTCTCGCGTTGCTAGGGTTTGCAGTGTTCCTATGCAAATTAAAGTTTGCGGTGTGTCTGGTCGAGGTTCGTCCGTGTACAGTGCTGGCTATGTGTGAATCCTCCTTGTTGAAATCAAGTACCTTTGCAAGAATGTTGACGAGAAGATAATTAGTATCCATATGCATGATGTGTCCACAGTCTGCGACATCATATTGTTTGGACTGATGATGTTGCAAGAATTCTGGTAGAGATCCAAGCATCTTAAAAAATTTTTATCTTTTCGAGAAACTGTAGTTGTTTTACACAAGGTAGTCTGTGTACATTAAATTAGACTGTATTACCGAGTAATAATTTCTAATCAAATTCTTGATGTTATGCCTTGAGGAAACACATCGATTTTCAATTTGAATTACACTTGGGCATTCGGTTCAGGTCGTCTCTGAACATACGATATGAATGAATAGAAATGAGCCCTTGCGTAACACGTTTCTTTCCGTGGACACAGTCTTCCTACAATTTTCATCAGCCGACTAATGATTCAAGAACGCGATTCTCCGCGACGCAGCCTGCGCGTCGAGGGGGCAAATAATAGCCAAAAAATTTTCTGTAAACATCGTTCTTCAGTGCCTTTCACTTTTCACTTTTACTCCTAATGTTTGCCGGTGGCGGGCACGGCGGTCCGTCAACGGGGACCGGTTTTGAGAGTAAAATTTCCCCGTGTATTTACGTCCGTCAATAGGAACGTATTTACCGAAGCTGCCTGGGCAATTAAACGCGCCCTCCGCCCCCATCCGCCACCACCTCCCGCGGCACCCCGTTCCTCTGCAGGCCGCGACTCTCTATGAACGTTTGCTTTTTTGTTTGCAAATACCTACGCGAACGCGAACAAACCAGGAACAACGCAAACAATCCTGCGAGGGACAAACGAGCCAGGTGGCCGCGCGCGGTTTTCCATCGCGTGCGCGCGAGCCGCTCGCGCGTGGATGCGACCGGACGTAATTTATATTGTACGAGCCGCCCTCGCCGAGTCGATTAGATTGATTTATTCGCTCATTTATAATTTCTCACGATTGTTCGGCGGACGTTCCGCGCGCTACAAACGCGATTATCAACGGGACGTCAAGATACGCGATGAAACAAGTCACGTGAAAAATGGTCCGCCAACCCGGGCGGCTCGTGTGCCGCGAATATGAGCTTCTTAAACGAGCCGGCTGCCAGATAAGTCTTTTTTAATTAAATCGGAACGATCTCCTGTGCCGCCTAGACGCCCAATCTCGTTACTTTTAACCTCGTTTCTCGTTCGCTAATAGAATCTGATTATTTTCTAATTGTACCATGAAACGCAGAAACGAAGTTCGGGGAAAGGTCTGTAATATCTCTAGAATTATCCGGGGATGTTATTCAACGCTCCTCGCATCTTCAAAATTTCATTGGTTCTCAGATACTGGAGATTGTGCGTGTCGCCGGCAATTGATCCCGCGATGAGATCCTGTTTCCAGGCCTGCGCGAAGATTCGCGAACGTATCGTGATCACGAACCCCTTCTGCTTACCGTTCTCGGACGAACGAACGACCGAACGAGCGGTGCTCTATGAAAGTACACGTTGTACAGCTCGGGGCTCGATGTGTGTCAATGATACCCTCGCGAGTGCATTGTAATTGGGTCAAGTTTCTCCTAGGGTTATTCGATTCACGGTATCGTATCCGGCCGATTCCTCGAACAAGTTATTTGCGGGCATTCGCGTGCGCCCGGCCAGGAGAAGCACGCCATGGGACCTAGGATGCTCGTGACGAATGTGGGTATCGGCCGGGTTAATCGCGTAATGACGGTGTTTTCTTCTGGAATATTGAAAACACATCGTTGTTTAAACCCTCCTCCATGCAACGTCGCGTGTCATCGGACCGTCAAGCTGTAACTCATCCGTTCTCGTTCCACTCGAGCATCAGCGGGTTAAATAATTAATCGATTCGGTTGCGGTACACGGATCGATGCTCCACATGCGACACACGTCCGACCGGCTGCCAATCATCGATTCCGCTGATTGCACGCCGGATACTCGATTCCGTAATCTCGAGTCGATTCCAAGGCGGTTGGACGTGTATAGGACCGTGGATTGCGGTGAATTAAACATCCGAGCACTGGGATGCACCTCGACCACGCATGAAATTATTAATCCGGAGATGGTCCAGAAGCCATATGCGACGCCAGATCGATGATCTATTTAAACACACCAGTGCCAGGGTTTAAGAAGTAACGGGCACAAGCCATACTTTATTCGACTCGGCCCTGTAATCACGTATACGTGCTTAATGGGAAAATAGACAAGTGCCAGCACTCGAACTCGCGATATCTACTCGCCTGAATCACAGAGGTCTCGACACGGGTCAGGACCAGAGAGGGTGCCCGTCGAAGGGGCGTTGTCTCGTCTAATCGCTTAGGGAAATTGACAAAGAGTCGACAACTGTCAGTGCACAGCTGGGTCACCGACTTTCAGCCTCTACATATGCTGCGGCATCTACGACGTGCTCACCGTCCTTTCCTCCAACGATTTCGACCCGAACACCGTCGTAAATTCGAGCAATTCGGGCTCAAACGGTAGCAAACATGATCTCTTCGTAAGAAAAACAAACTGTCATCAATTTCCGAACTGTTAGACCATAAATTCAAAATGGAAGATCGTTCATTTTTACCGATCTCATGAATTCGTTCGAATGTCGTTCCACATAAGGAGCCAACTTCTTCGATCATAAAACGGGCAATTAAATTCTTCAAATATACATATACGATTCAGCTGCGAAGTATTATTGTATCTGGTTCAAAACATGCAGGTCTCAGTTTTATTATATTGGCACAGCGCACGTGCCCATTTCCATTTAGCTGAAAAAGAACTGGCGCCCGCAGAAAGAAACAATTTGCAGCCGCGTGCAAAATTTATCGTTGTATTTGTTGTGCTTACCTACCAGCAGCGCATAGGTGAAACACGAATTTGTAGAATTACCTTCGCACTCCCTTTGCTGCTGTATCTCTACGACCCGGCTTCAAAGGAACACATTTCGCCTCTTTCAGACCTTCCCCTTTCTCCGTACCGTGAACCAAACCACCCCATTGAATCGTTCGTGTTTCCCCGAGTGCACCCGTTTTCCCGTTTTCGCCTTTTCCATTTCCGTGCCACGCTTCTCGCCGACCCGTATTCCCGTTCCCGTCCCCACCATTTTCCACCTAGCTTTCGTGAACGCCGGGGCGGCCCTTCCCCGTCGCAAAACGACACAGGTGTCGCTCGATTCACTGACTCGAAGGTGTAACTCTCCCATAGAAAGGCGATTTCGACTATGTTCCCTTGCCATTTATCGGGCCACGCTCTTATCCCACCTGTAAATAAGTCTGGGCATTGAAAGCTTCGTGAAATGAAAATTGTCCGAAAAGCCACTTCAAATATAATCACATTAATGAGTAATTTTTGTAAAACACCTGTATTAAGGAGAACTTGGAAGAACTCTATAACTTTCTGAAAAAATTTTACGATTATTATTTAGTTTAGTCGCTAACCACGATTGTTACCTAGCTGATAAGATGAGTCTCAGTGAGCTACTTGAAAATACACTCGACTGTAAGCTCGTCTACCGAAATTTATGTACTTGCTGAAAGGATGAATGACTCGAAAACTGCCATCTATCAAACTTTTCCCATAATGTTCCCCAAAGTCGAAGATGTCAGGTCGGTTGATCGCGGCCAGCGCGGCGACGAGTCGGTGAACGATTATAAGCATTCAGAGTTGGAAGGTAAGCGAGCAAGTAAAATGGAGAAGCGTTATCTGCTTCTACTTCGATGGATATCATTTCACGGGACTCTGAGCAACTCCATCCAATCAGCGGCCCCCGTGAAAACTTTCGTCGTCCTCTCCGAGGCCCAGGCGTTCCTCGCTCGCTTTCGTTACCGATGTGCCTCTTCTCTCACCGTTCTCTCCCTTTCGCCTTAACTCACTTTGGCGCAAACTATTGATTTGTTTCATAGCCAACGGCAGCGGCGGCGGCTGCCACGGTGAAACGTGAGGTAAGGGCTTCTTCGTTCCCCGTTCCCGGTTCGGATGGTCTACAAAACCACCCCCGTTTTAACCGTGGCAATGCACTACGGTTTACCCTGTCACCCCACGAACACATACGTCGTACACAACCCGAGAGATTTAGGCACGGTAGCAGCCAGTGTGAGAATGTGCTCGTAACCCCATACGTCCTGCGAGCCCCGCGATCAGCCCACCCCACTTCTCTAGGAGACCTTTTTTCCTTCCTTTCGAAGGGCTCCAGCTGGCCGGGACTACGATTTTCATCGAACGATTCGATGAGCGATGCATAAAGCATGACCCGCATAAAAAAGGTACATTCTTGTTACACGGACCACAGATGTCCCCCATTTTGAAGATTGAATTGTTCAAACTGATTTACATTTGATGGATTACGTCGTGGAATAACAATAATAGAATGTTTCTTAAAAAACCCCTGCTGCTTTCAAGGACCCTTTAGTTTGACGCTTTGATTATAGAGCGACTACCAACATTTTTTCAAACGGAAGTACTGGGTATTGTAATTCCAAAATTGGTACGTTTACTAACCAACATTTGCAATATATAGTCAAATATTCGAAAAACGTAATAATAATTTTCTTTAAAGTTATAGCGTAAATAGACAGTTATGGTATTAAGAGCGTTTGAAACAATGGTTGTAGTGTTTTCATTATTCGGTAAAAAATGTGTTGAACTGTAATTATACAGGGTGTCCCAAAACTAATGTAGGAGCGGAAAATGGGAGGTTCCTTGGGTCATTTGAAGCGGCATTTTCCTTTACAAAAATGGCGTCCGCGATTTTGTTTCGGAGTTATTAACGAAAAACATGGACCAATCAGAGTGCGACCTAGACGCGAGTCAGCACAGTCTACCCGACGCGCCAACTGTCAATTGGCCGAACGTGCCACCGCATGTCTAGATCGCGCTCTGATTGGTCCGTGTTTTTCGTTAATAACTTCTAAACAAAGCCGCGGACGCCATTTTTGTAAAGGAAAATGTCGCATGACCCAAGGAACCTCCCATTTTCGGGTGTCGGAGGAATTTTGGGACACCCTGTAGATCTCGAATATAACTTACTACTAACGTACCTAAACTCGAGTCCTCCGGGTTCGTGTAATAATCGATGCGGGGCAAACGCCGTTCATTAGTTTTCCCCGCAAGTATATCTAATTTCTCACGAGGCGGAATTTTTCTTCGGGTAGCTCGAATTGCGTCGTTTCTCAACCGCTTCGACATGGTCCACTTCCATCTCCGATAAATGAAACCGAACGGGCCACCGCGGTTGCTGGGAATGGGAAACATTTGATATCTTGTACTTGATTGCAAGGGGTGCGTCGCGTTTGCGGCAACGGAGCAAGCGTAGCACGTCCATTTTCGGGATAAGATGAGAATTACAAGCGTTCCGTTTCGGGGATCTTTTTTCCCTCCGTTCTGACAACACAATGGGAAATTCTCCACGAGATGGTAATCCCCTCTCTTGCACCATGTTCGCAGCATGGGAGAATTGTCACGCTCCTATACCAACGTTTTTGCTGGGTCGCAGGATTTTTGGTAAATTGTTCTGCATAAATACGAGTCTCCCTTTCGGGTTGTTGAGTTTAGTGATTAAAAATAGTGTATTGTACAGTAGTAAATCTCAAAGAACAAAACGGAAATCACAAGTTATTGAGGATCTCATGTGATCAGGAAATCCTGAAAAACTGCTAACAAGTAGTATGTGAATTTGTTTAAATTATATATTAAACAAACAGGGGAAAAGGATGTTCTCTAAATGGGTTAAAAAATTGTGTAATCGTCCTTTGTAAGATCATAACTAGACTGCGAATATTAATGCATTTATGGTTTATAAAAATATTTAACTAATACGGGACTATTAAATTCAACAGAATTAATACGATTTTTATTTATTTTGGATCTACAAATGCTACTACCAATGAAAATAGAATTTTATTTGGTACCACTTTCTTAAAATTTGTCTACAAAATTTGAAAATTGCATAAACATTCGCGATCTACTCGTAACACTGATTTTATATTAGTTGAGCAAATTAAAAACATGTTTCCTAAGCTTGTTGGAAAATTGTACAGAAGATGTGACCATAAGGCAAATATTTAATGTATCAATAGATATGTTTGAAAACCGTTTTGCGTTAAACCGCGTACCGTCAGAGATAAAATTAACCACGATTCGACAGTATTTTTTATGTATCACGGGTGGCGTGGGAGTTTATTGCGGACGAAAAGTGATATAAAAATAGTTCCATTGAGATTTTCATCAAACCACATATATGCGGGTAAAGTTTTTATTGTCGGCGGAGGGTGGACGATATGAAAAATCGCATGTTTCCCATCATGAAAACTTTTTAGTCCCCATCGACGGCATTCCCCATCACTGTGACCAACGACGCGTACCAATATCACCGGCAGGATAGCGTCATCCTCGTTTCGCCGTGCAGCTTCCTCGCGCAAATAATGTTTTATCGCTAGCATTCGCCGGCTAGTCGATAGCTAACGATTAGGGAGTTTTATGGGCCCGGTCGTACGGCCTGGTGAAGAAAACGCACGAATCTTTAGTCGGGGCTTATCGCGCGAGCCGTTACGAGGAACAATATCTCAGAAAATCGTTTCACTTTTAGGGCTTCCGCATCTTTTCTGTTCGAGTGGGAAGGTGGGGCTAACCGAACGACGAATGATTCACCCTCGTCCCACGTTACATCGGCAACCCTCGACTTTGTAATTGATTGGTCCTGATACGCCTCCTTATCTCTTAATACATCTTCCGCTCGAACCCTGCGATTCCACAGATGCATGTCGTGTACACTCTATGGCATAAGTACAGCATCACCTGTCATGTTTCATAAAAATTACATGGGTGTCACAATGGTTTTTAATGTAACTTTTATCTGCACATCTACATCTTTAACAAGAGACAGCCGAAGCAGAAGCTGCTTGATTTTGGAAATTTTTATAATCATTACTGTTATGAAGACGACATTGAAAGGCTTTTGTATGTAGCTGAAATGTGATACTATCTTTAATCGGATGGCGATTTTAAGATGGTTGAAGACAGTTCGAACAAATTGATAGTATATTGATGCGAATTTAAGAGTGTCGTAGATTTTAAGTTATACCAAGAGAGACAGTGAGATTATTAGCTACAGCTAGATTCATTCAAATCATCACGTATCGATCCCCTTTTATACACGAACAGTGCAATTAGATGTAGGACTGGAACGACTGAAGCAAAGCGTAGAGGAAGTTCGAGATTCGCGTAGTAGAGGGAGTTGTGCGAATAGTTATGGCTGGGAGTGTCTATTGGGCTTTCGGCACGGGCAATGGGAGCCTCCGAGGGGCCAACGATGGGGGTCGCCGTAAAGAATCAATCCCTCGGCAATATGCGCGTCACGGTCGATGTAAATATTTGCGGCAATTGTGTAAAGATCGATTTCCACGATGCCGCGTACCGCTATTACGGTTTAAGTGTGTCCTATGAATAATGTATCAAGGATAATGCTCTTAATACTGTGAGATACGGGGGCACTTTCCGGCGAACGGCGATCCGTGGCGTATTTTTACCGTGCCGGGATAGGAATGGATCGTCCCGGAGGTGATCGCTTTACACCGTAGCCCGGGATAAATATTAAGTATCGTCGGCCGGCATGCAAATGTTGCGAGAGAGTTCGGTATACGATATTTTAATGCTGCAATAACAGCTGCACGCGCGAGCGCTGGAGTCGACTGAGTTTCTGTACGGGACGGGCACGGTGTGTTTCTCTCTTGGCTCTGGGAGACCGATATTAATCTTTTCCCTGGCGCGCGAAGAAAATACCTGCGTCGAATTCGGTCGAACGCGTGTGGAAGACCAGCGCCGTTCGCGCGTTTCCTGAGCGTTTTTTAATACGCGTTGAGAGGCGTTCCATAAATCATCCCCCCGGCAAAAATCCAGTCGACGCCCGCTTCCTCGCGGATAAACGCGCGCGAGCAAGCAAGCTGAGCGAGTAAGCTCTCGACCGAGAGAGCGTCGCGGGTAATCCACGTTCATTAGCAGCAAAGTGAAAAGTGATTGCAATTTGTCTGACAGGAACGCCGCGTTCGAACAATCCCTTAGGCCGAACACGAATGCTTGATGCATCGCCGGCGTAGGTTACGACGTTTTAATACGGACAAGTTACGCTCGCTTATGTCTTCATAAGATAAAATGTCCTCCGTCCACACCGACAGCCGCCGCCACCGCCGTCTCCTTCGAGGACGGACGACCCTACGAACGGGGAAATATGTTGCCGGGGCTCAAATCGATGGCACTCAGGTACATTAATCGCTGAAGTCAGGCATTTTGACGGGAAACTTCAGCTCTCCTTTCTAATTGATCTCTCGTCCGATCTGCTACCACCGTTCAGGATTTCTGCTGGAACGTCCACAACGCGAGACTTAACTTCTTATAATATCGAGATGGAAGAGCGAAGTTTCAAACGCCATCTAATAGATACGATTGGAGTTCATTCCTCTTTAGAACGAAGCACTGCTACTGCTTTGTTAATATTTAACTTTCTGAGTAAATGCAGATACTCGACCATTTTCATTTCTTTCTGAGAAATAATTAATCTTGCAGCGAAGAACACAAATGTAACAATTTTCTTATAATTCAAGCAAATACAAGGCTATTTTGAACAAATGAAGACAAGACTCGTAACACTGTTAAAGAATTGGAGACTTTAAATTGCAAAGGCACTCTAGGAACACAGCAGGGTTGCCCATAAACCAGCTCCGATCAATGTAGCCACGAAATACACGAGACAACAAGTCAGTGGAACAGATAAAAGATAACAGATAAGATATTGTAGTCTAACTATAAGGTCGGAGATTAAATATTTACATATGTACACTATCGTATCTTGATGGGAGTTTAAGAAATAGTTTAACTATTTCCCACTAGCTTTCAGAGCGAAGAGAGATCAGGATCGTTACCATTCATTAGTATGACTTTGGTTCGAGGACTAGCAACGCGTCACAGGTTTGGCCAGGTTGAGTGCGTCTCAGGGAATTGGAACGAAATTACCGTGGAGTCATTTGCAACGTCAGGAAAACGCCGGAAGAGAGGAGATCCATAGGCAGATCGTGTTTGAGCAAGGGCACGGATTAATGAAGAGAGACGTTATGGGAATGCCCTCGCTAGACCCGCAATTTATCAATGGTTTTTCTACGCGGGTAGGCTTGATGGGCCTGGAAATGCTACCACAGCAAGACGCACGCGAGCGAGCGTACCGCTCCGGACTTCCGCTCGCGGCGACGTGTTTTGAATTTACGTCGATGTGTCACGAAGCGGTACAAAGTTGAGAGCACCGCGTGCCACTGACACGCATAGAATCTTAATTTCTACCTGTCGCTCGCAGCGCCACGGAATGAAGCTTTCTAGAAAACTTGCATTTTTATTTTCTTGAGACGTCCGAGCCTGGCGCCGAAGGGTGACTGCGCTAGACACCCCTATCGCCTTCCAAAAATCAACCTAGACACTGTCCTTTGTATTCTATGCCTGCTCTCTCCGTGCTAATTACTGTACACTAATGTCATCGTAACTTAGGTGTCGCAGGTTGCAGTTATACAGTCAGAAAGATATTTTTCATCTTTCTTCCTCGTTGATTGACAACAACCTTACAGTATTCTTAAATTCTTCTAGTTCTACAATTTCGAATTTCGTGATAAACGCACGTAACATTCACCGTCCAGCAATATGAACACATTCTTCGTCAATTACAGCAAACAAGATATACATTGTCTCTCTCAATAATTTCAATACGTTGAATGCTATAAAATAATATTCTTAAATTCTTCTAGCGCTTGTATATACATTTTTCAATTTCGCCATAAACGCATGAAACAAGCAGACCAGTAACGGAATAAGTAAAAATAGACTTTTCGGATATTTTTATTTCAGCGGGTAGAATGGTCGATGGCATTTCTATATTCCATTTGCTCGTTTCAATTTGCCGCGGGACCATAGTCGAAAAAAGGAATCGCGTCGAAAACAGAGTCAAATGGGACGAGCTCGACCGCGCGAAAAAGCAATTCAACAACCGGGCACACAACAATGCGCGGCCCATCGTTGAGCAACGCGCACCATCTAGGATGACACGTCTCGAACGCGTCACGCGTCGTTGTCACTCATAAATTCTAAGCGAGAGCCCCGGCCACGTCGGGGTTGAAACGATGCTAAAAGGCCCTCCTTTCGTCGTAGCGACAAATGCATCACTCGACTGTCATCTCCCGTCATTCTTCAGTGGTTCAATCGTCGCTTCGCAGCTCGCCCCCTTTCACAAAGTCCTGCGTCGCGACGCGAGAGCATCACATCGAGCGAACACGTCTGCACCCTCGAAAACGATCGCACCTTCTCGCACCCGTAGAAACCCGGAAATGGTGGCTCAATTCTCTAACCAATCTGCTTCAACAGTCGAAGTCGAAGTACAAATTGAACCGGCCCGGAAAAGTTCAAACGGCATAAATTAAGACAAGAAAAATCTCATTGCTTCTACTGCAACAGCATCTTAGGCTTTTCGATGTAAACAAAGAAGTATTAACCGTTCGGTGAATTATTCTTTTATCCCGTTCAATTTCCTGGATCTTCTCAACAAAAGTTTCCTTGAAAAATGTGCAGCAGCTATTAACCGCATAAAAAGATACACAGTGTGCTAAGACTGCAAACTCCAGAATACAAGAAACAAATGTTAGAACGAGTTTTTACATACACTAGGGATTTCACTCGCGGTTGTGCTGAACGCGTGCGTATTTACAGCGTTTTCGCGACGAGGAGCCAAGCACTTGTGCTCGCGGACATCAATTAGGGGAAATCCCGATAATGGCTTTTTGCAGGGGGTGCAGGGATCAGGGTGTGGTGGCGTTTCCCCGCCCCAGGAAACCATACAGTGGGCTGGCGAAGGAATGAAACGGGAAATAAGAAAGCGTATAGGTAGCCTTTGTGAAGGTCGACACGAGCAGGAGCCAGTGAATCGGGTCGGGTCGATAATGTTGCGCCGGCTTCAGCTCGGAAACCGGCGGTCTACCTAACCTGCCAGACGAAATCAGTATGTACAGAGGGACAATAGGGATTGGGACCCTCTTAAAGGGAGGTTAATTGGATCCCATCGATTTCGATCGTACAATGAGGAAATCCAGATGAAATCTCGGCCGATTCGGAGACGCCCGCGCCGTTACGGTCTTCCGTGTCCTTTCTCTTCCTGTTCCGTCAGTTCTCTGTTTCTCCTCGAAGGACTAACCTCCACCCCCTTCGGAATCCGTAGCGGCACTCGCTTTTCGACTCTTTTCGCCGTAGTCTAGGTAACTCCCTTTCCATCGAATTTCGAGGGTCCCTTATCCCTCGGTGACCTTGGTTTTCCGGCATACACTTCTGATTTCGTCGGAAGATCGTTACCGGATTTTGCTGTAACCCCCTGGCACCCCATCAATGAGGCCTATTTACGGGGAAGTTTACGATTCTCGAAATTCCCGGGGAATTCGAATTGTTTAGCCAAGTAGAACAAGAGTCACTCGTTACGGTCGAAGAGTGACAACGCATTTTCACAATCCTTCAACCCCCGGAGTTTTTCACTCTCGTTTTCACCGTCCCCGCGCATCAAGTGCCCAATCGTTCGTTAAAATTTCTTCGAGGATTTTCGTGCTCCCCTCCCTGAATTCGCGAAAGTTGTTCGGTATATTCGAGGTGCAAAAAAGAAAGAAGAAGGGAACAGTGTTGGGCGGACGCCGGATTTTTGCTCCGCCATGGAAATATTCATTCCGGTGTACGCGTGGCCCGATAAAACCAATATCCGCTTCGAGGATGTGTATCGGTCGCGTCTAGTTTGCGGCTGTGCACCGAAAACAGTTTTGATTATTTCCCGGCGAGCAACGTGGTGGTACACTGCGCTCGAGGAACTTTCGAGTGTGCTCGGTTCTGCTCGGACCGGGAACAAATCCGACCGAAACACAATTTGCGGCTTGTCGGAGGCGGATAACTGTTGACAATGAAACCGGGAATATGATTTAGCCCGCGGGAAAAATCTGATGGAAGACTATCGCGCGTCGACGGGAAACAATCGTTCCGAATTACGATCTCTTTGAAATGTTCTTGGACGTGTATTGTTCTGTTTTTTTTATGGTACGCGTTGTAGTAAATTGCACACTTACTTGTTTATAATAGATATGGCATTTTAAGATTCGAAAGAATATGATAGGTAGACCGTCGATCTCTATGAAAATAAAAATAGTCCAAGTTCATTGCGAAACACAGAGGACATTTAATCTTAGAGTTTATACGAAATTATTGAATAAATTCACTTAATTTTATGCGTAATAACAAACGTATCGATAAATTGGCTTTTGCTGTTGAACAGCGGTTGCTTTAAAACTTGAGTTTGCGAATTACGAATTGAGGAAAGAACTTCACAGGCAATTTCGCGTTTAATGCTCCCTTTGATACCTAAACGAAACAATTAAGCCGAACCGCTCGAGGATCCCAGCCGCGTTTTCCGAAAAATAACGTATTCATCCTACACGAAAGTATTCCCATTCTCCGGTTATCTGCACCCTGCCAAACACCGTTCGTAATTTCCTCGACCAGCCTTAATAACACTACCCACCGTATTCCAGGAACGTGTTAACCAGATCGAGTACAATCAACGGTGGAAGAAAGTGTATCCGTGGACGGTGAGCCCCGGGAACAAGAGTTACACACGCGATCCCTTTCGTGCCTCCGCATATTCACCTCGGTAAGAAGAAAATTAGCGTCTTGGTTCGTCGACACACGAATAGAGCGGAAGAACGAGAATATCAAAGAGTGGGGAAACGAGTGTTGGACCGTTCCGCGATGCTTCCTGTTCTCTTCTGTATTCCGTTTCTAGCACTGCGCTTTCTTCTTACCTTCGTCTTCTCTCTCTCTTCGTTCCTCGACTTTTCATGTTGCTTCCTGCCTTTTTATTTCTCATTCTTCTTTCTTCCACTTCCTCTCCCTCTTTCTCCTCGTCTTCCCTTTTTCCATCGTTCCCGTTTCCCTCTTTACTTCGCTCACCCGGTAACAAGAACCCGTGACTTTAACCACAGCAAAGTGGCCATGGCGAACCTAAGGACCGTGACCAATACGATTTCGGAGCGCTTATTTTTCTCAACCACCACCATAGAGTACCGTTCTCCTCTCCTCTCCATCTCCAATCCACTCTCTGTATCTGCAGCCAGCCACGAGTCCGATCACCGCTCGAAGTATAATTTCGTATTCCAGGCGTGGAAATTTGCAAATCATACTCGATTTATTCCGGTCATCGAGTTCTACACTATTTTTCGGGTCCGTGGACGTTTACGATCGGCGTAAACCGTGTCACGCCGCGCGAGACGCGAAACTGCGACGATCCACTCTCGAAAATTGCATACCCGTTGTTCGATTATGTTTCCACGCATGTTTTCGCGTTGTACAATTTTTTCGAAAATACGACCAGCGTCCCTGCCGTTGCTCGGATCGAAATGACTGGAGAGCGATGGCAGTCTTGATCGCGAACCAACGAACCACCCTAAGGAACGCAATCAATTCATTTCTTTCGGAATTATATGAATTTAAAAAATGATTTTAAGTTTCTTTTGGATACAACGCAGTTATTAAGAATAGAAATAATATTCTATATTGGTAAATTAGGAAGCAATATTGTAGAGTCACAGATGAATAAAACATTTTTTTAAATAATTCCCATACAAGAAATTGATAATTTGATTGTTACAATTTCAAAGAAATATACATTTCCAATGTATTCCCTAACGAAAATCAGTCCAGGGCCTTTCGTCGGTATTTTGATCCTGCCATGCACCGATAAAAAATAGCCTCTCCACCTCATTCTAAATAAGGTTTGTGATAACACAAACTGCTATAAAATATATACTGATGGTAGTAAAATTACTGGTTCAAATTGTGTCGATTCTGCCTGCCTATGCTCAGAGCTGAATTTAACAATAACGCGTTCTATAAACTCTTTAGCTTCTATATACACTGCTGAATGCTTAGCTATAAGTGATGCTTTTGATATTATATTAGAACACCAAAATTACAACTTCCTTATTTTTTCGGATTCTCTTAGCTGTCTAATGACTTTACAATCTCCTTCTGTAAGTATAAAGACCAATCCATACATTTTTGAAATTAAAAGGAAATATAACCAATTCACTAGTAATACACATAACAGTTTCGTTAAATTATTCTGGATCCCATCACACTCTGGTATTCAGGGTAATGAAGATGCGGACACAGCAGCCAAATTGGCCACTTCCTCGACCTCTTTTAATTTTTTGAAGGTTCCTTTCACTGATCTTTTTGAAAAATATAAGAAACAGGCTAAAGAGAATTCTGTGGAAATGATTAAGAAGCAAGGGTTATTTAAGGGCAAAAATTATTTTCAACATTTCTTTTGTGACAGTTCCCTACCCTGGTTCTCTCGTAAAAAATTTAAGAGTTGTTTCATTACCACAATTAATAGAATGCAGGCGGATCATTATCATTTGGCTGCTTCATTGGCACGAGTAAATATAATTTCCAACGGCAATTGTAGTTGTGATCAAAGCGATGAAACTTTAAACCATGTGCTCTGGCAGTGTGTAAAGTATGATGTTCAAAGGCTCAAACTTTTAGATTCTTTATGTAAAAGGGTTACCAACTACCTCAAAGCATTGACATGTTTATAGCAAAACCTAACATTAAGGCTTGTATTTGTACACATCACTTTTTGAAAGATTGTAATCATTCCATTTAAACCTTAACTGTACCATTGTTCATCAATATCAACTGTTTTGATAATCCTTACAGACGCAATAATGAGATATATTATTCTTGAAGGTGGTCTAAACTGAGACCGAAACGTTGAATTAAATTTCATTCAATATTTTTGCAAACTTGCTTATTGTTCCAATTGATGGAACCAGTGCGCCCATAACATTAATATATTGTTATAATTGTACTGTAATTTATATTTGTACAGCGGAAATAGATCTCTGTTGAGATCTGAAATGCTTAAAAAAAAATAGCCTGTAGTTTGCAATTTATTATATTTCGGCCAGACGACCATAAATATTTTTCAATCGCAAGATTTCGATTTTCCATTCGATTCGATGCGCGCGACGTAACATCGTGTGACTCCGGAATGCAGCCGGCATCCCCCAAACCACCCCGCTCGAAAATGGCACGTGTTTTCCAGTCGGCTTCGAACGTATCCATCGGTTTATTATGTTCACAGTCGCCGCACCATTAATAATCGTTGAATCGGCGCAACGGCAAACAGCCGGCCGCGTAATTGGAACGTCGAAACAGCAGCCCCGGGGGCTTTTCGTTTGAAATCCAAAACTCCGAAACAGTTTCCGTTTCGGGTAGGCAGCTAGCAGCTAAAAATTTTGCCGGGGTTCGAGCAAATCGTCTTGCCTCTGTCAACACGGAAATCATGGTCGACCGGGGGAAGAGAGAACGCTGCTTGTAGACGACATCGATGAACCGTCGCGTCGTCTCAGCACGTGCCGGACGACACCGCGACACGTGCCGCGTGCACGTGACCGGGTAACAGAGCCCGCACACCATCTGGAAAATCTAGCCAAGAAACGGTTTCGAGTACGCTTTCGGCCGTCCTCATCCCGCGTCATCGCTTTTATTGATTGCGGCAGCGAAAACAGAATTTTATTCGATCCATCTTCCACCCCTTGCCTTTTAATATTGTGCCAGGCTCGTGGCAAAAATTTCAAACAAGCTCCCCTACATGCGCATTCTTTTTTCGTAATTGTCGTCCTCTGGATTTATTGTATGTACTAAAGATCTTAGCGTAGTTTTGTTTTTTTCATATGTCGCATTACAAGTGGATTAAATCACAACACAATCAACGAGAGAGATAAATGATTTTGACACTCCAGGGTCGACATCAGTACATAGTTACGGAAAATGTAAGATTGCGGCAGCGAAAACAGAATTTTATTCGATCCATCTTCCACCCCTTGCCTTTTAATATTGTGCCAGGCTCGTGGCAAAAATTTCAAACAAGCTCCCCTACATGTGCATTCTTTTTTCGTAATTGTCGTCCTCTGGATTTGTTGTATGTACTAAAAATTTTAGCGTAGTTTTGCTTTTTTTATATGTCGAATTATAAGTGGATTAAATCACAACACGATCAACGAGAGAGATAAATGATTTTGACACTCCAGGGTCGACATCAGTACGTAGTTACGGAAACTGTAACAAAGTCTAAATCAACAACAAATTAGGGTAACATCCCTAACACCTCGTCACTCTGCGGCTGGATTAATCGAATATATTATTTTGTAATATGTATAGCAATATGTTTCGCAGTGTTTTATCGCGGGCAACCGGTCCAGGACTGTACGGGGCGGTATCGTTCGTCGGATCTTTATGGCGTTTGCGAAGTCGCAGCGCCGCACCGTTGACTTTAGTGCGTTCTAATCGGCGATTCGCTCCGCGTCACCGACATCGCCCGATTGCCGTTCCGTGTTCGGAGATTACGCGTTAGAAAATTTCGCGCTTTATGACGGGCCGGCGAATCGGGCGGTTTGTCCACCGCAGCCTTGAACGTCCTTAATGGTCCCGGCCGCGCCAGACAACGCTAAAGATAGACACGTTACAAGCACCGGGCCTCGTGTCCGCTTTGATATGTCGCTGCGGTTTGATTACACGCGGTTACAACCTAGAACTGTACAGGCTTTAACGAGTCACTTATCGCCCGCATTCTGGGAGGTCAACGCGATTCAAAACCGAGGCGCGTCCTCACCTGCCGTTTTTCTCGCGGGTTCCTTCTCGCCTCGCAATCTTCCCAGCCGAATCATCATACGGTTTTTCTACCGGCCCGTCAGAGCCCCGTAATTTGTGCCTGCAGCAATGTTTCGCCTTTAAGACGACGCGATTTTTTGCACCGAGCCCTTTGTACCCTTTGTTCGACTACCGGCGGACCGACATTGTATGCTGTGATAATGACTGTCCGGGATAGGCCAAATTGATACCAGAGACGAGGTTGATTATGCCCGAATGATGATTCGAGGCGCTGTAATTTGGACCTCCGGTTGCTGGTCATGCGAAGGAGCCTTTGAACGCGTCGAAAGAAATTGTGGATTTGAAAGTGGATAATTAGCTTTTATATCGGACCTGGATCTTACTTTTTCGTGTGGCGCGTGTTGTTAAGGAACGACAAATTTGTGTCTGCAAAATTGACTTCTTAACCATCAATCATACCTTACGTCAATTCAATTTCACTTATTAGATGAGAGGTAAATCAAATGTTTCATTCACAACAAGTTTGTGCATATTCTCCAGTATTGAAGCAATATACGCACTTCATAAATTCGTGTATGAAATAAAACAAGAGGAGACAGTAATTGGGTAGATAAAGTGTTAAGAGACCAAACGCATGTAGGTATGTAAGAACATCAAATTACACGTAATCGTATGGAACGAGCTAGATGAAATCCAAACCTGAACGACTTGAAATAATCTGAATGCTAAGGAAACTTAAATAAATGACACACGAATATGTTGCGCTGCAGGAGTAAATCGCTTGCTGCGTGGACGTCGAAGGTTGCACCGACTTCCTGGCCAATGCATCACCGTGAACCAGTGCAGTAAGGTAAAAAGTCTGTAGTGAGGTGACCGCCGGCTGTTTGTTGGCTGTCTCCGATGGGTTATTGGTGGGTGTTTAATAACGTATTCCGGTTCTGACACGCGGTTACAGGACCGATGCGTACACAGAAGGTCGGCTACACGCCGACTACACGAGATTGTGCACACGTCCTTGCCGTACAAGTACGCACACGTGTAACGTCGTATGTAGAGTGGCGTGTCAACAATTAGGAGGATCAGCGTCCGAGACCGTCCGGGGCGCTGATAACGTCCCTGCGGGCAGGGGAAGCCACGGTTTTCAGATCGTAGGCCTATTGGAGGTGGATCCGGCGAATCCGTGTGTGGGAGTTTCGTGTCCGATCATTAGGGAGATCCTATCGGGATTGTAAGTCACTCAGTCACTCGCTCAATCCTCCGCTCGATTACTCGGAAAGAGCTGGCCTACCGGACGGCCTACCGAAGCCGTTCAAGTTCTTCTGCGTTCGAGTTCTTCTTGCGACGCGACGGCAAGATCGGCCGGAAGAAGACCGAGCTTGGAATTCGAGGGATACCTCGTGGCGCTCTACAGATCCACCATCCAATTAACTAGACTTGTTGCCGCACCGAACCGATCAGATTTATGTCCGTGTTCTTCTACGGTCGCGGGAAGTGTGAAACGACTGGAAAAATCGAGACACGACAACTTTGATAGGGTCTGAACGCCGGGAAGGCCAGGCTCCCGTTCGATCCCCTGTAGAAGATGCCTGAGCAAGTGTTTTTTGCTCTGAGACAGCTTAGACTACACTTGAAAGGGAATGACACCAAACAGCGTTTAATTTTGCGAGATTCGCGACGATAGAAATACAAGTTGGATTCTTTTTCTACTTAAACATATTTTAAGAGACGTAGCTTTTACAAGGGCAGCGCTCCACACCCAGATAGCACGAACGTCCATTGGACAACCGATGTACGTCCAATTTACGTCCATACGTCCATTGGACGTACATCGGACGTCCGGGTGCTATCTGCGCAGAGCCATCTATGGAACGAAAGTACAATATTCCCTCCGTAGCGCCACGATTCTATTCTCAGCGTAACGTTCTCGTAACGCAGCCAATTAACAGAGAATAGCAAGAAGTTGTCCAACGAAGGCGTGCAGAAAATAGCTTCGACTTCAGCCAAACGTCTGGTTGGCTTCCAGGTGTCGCGATGTTACGGAGGAATTGTCGTTCGCTATTTCTAGATCCAAGGAACAGTGGTAAATGGACCGAGGACGAATCCAAGTCAGCGTTGGGGAGAAGAATCACTGCAGCATCTTTATTAGATTTCCTAGATCGCTTTCTTCGTAAACAAACCTCGTTTCAGCAAGGACGGAAACGAGGAATTGATTGGATAGGTTGTGTAGTCGGGTTCGGGGTTTCTGGGTCATTCGTCTTCGGTCGGGCACCGGACTCTATTCTTGCCGAGAGCAGCCGCTAATTAAGTCTTCGAAGACCAATAGAAACTTGCGGTCTTATTCCGTCCGCTTCCGCTTTGTCTCGAACCTTTCCAATTACACGCTTTACACACTTTCTTACTCGGTCGAAGAAAAGAAACGATATCCGAGGCGAGTATCGGGGTAAAATTGTAGACACTTGAGAATTCTGCCGGGGTAGCTTCTTTGAGGGAGCGCCGAGGCTTTCGGTGTAAAAGGAGAGCTCGAATACCATTTCCGTGTTTCAGAAACGGTACGAATAAGCGTGTCTGTGGATCTTTGGAGTTTCGCTTAAACGATAGAAATTACGAAAACACGATTGTGTTGCAAATTATTGGCGAACGCCTGCGGTGGAACTCGAGGAAACTGGCGGCGGTGTATTATCCAATGGTTGGAGCCTTAGAATTTCGAGAGTAATAGAGTCTTCATGATACTCTTTTTCGATTTATCTTCGACCTTTTCTCTATCGTCTCATTGTATGCGTTGAGCGATAACACCTGCGGAAATTTTAAAGGACTTCGGCTGCGTGTGTGTGTACATTGGATCGCTCGAGGGCGGCCTAAATGTCGTCATCTCCAGTGATCGCTATTCATTGGCAAGTTGGCGTGCAGCGACACTTTCAAGTAGCTAGCATGCGACGTGTAATTACGCAAATTGACAGGTAACGTTCGTCGATCACCGTGATAATTCGACACCGCTCCCTGTCTTAAACCCCGGTGCCGCGATCCAAAGTGTATACGATGTAACCAAATTTAATCTGACCACTAATTTCCGTCTTTTCATTATGTTTCCCTCATCGATAAGCGGCGCTGATAACAACCGGTTACTGCCGAGGACTCTCATTTTTACCATAATCCCCAGGCCGGCAAGGCGGGAAAAAGATACGACCGATTCGCAATCCGGCGTCGGAGGTTAGTAATTACATTTGACATGCGTTCGAAAGCGGTAATAGCGGACGACTTAGTGCACGCATTCGCGGTGGCGCCTGCTATCATTACCGGTTGTTAAAACCAGATACGGTTACCCTTTGCTCTTGTAACTGTCTCTAATAGTCTATAATTACAGCTAAATAATTTTTTTCAAATTACCGGAATTTAAATAACGTATGGACGAAAAGCCCGGTATGACAGCCTGTAATAGAACGTTATCTACTCCAACGGATCTTCCGCGGCACGCCGGCCGATTCGGAACACTAGATATCCGAGCACATCCGCAATTACAAAGAACGTTCAGGTGTGCTAAGTGATATTCTCCTTGAAATATCGCTCCGTATATTTTATCACTTTGATCGTCCTTTTTCTGGAAACAAACGCAACCATTTATCTCACTCGCATCAACAGATTGACGTTCTCTGTGCTCGAACCATGCTACACCTGGTACTTTAACTTTCATTGCGATGCGTCACTAAGAATAACGACATTAAATCTTAAAATTCCACAACTAATTTTTTATTCCATGAAATTTTACGTACCGCCTCAGATAATCCAAAACACGGTCGGTCTATTTACTTGAATCGTAAACGAAAGACAATTTGTCGAACGGATGCGTGAAATAAAAATGAGTGAAACATTAATTGGGAATAACAATATATTAATGTTATCGGTGCCCTGGTTCGATCAATGGGAACAATAAGCAAGTTTGCAAAATTGAATGAAATTTAATTCAACGTTTCTATCTATAGTTTAGACCATCTTCAAGAATAATATATCTCATTATTGTGTCTGTAAGGATTATCAAAAATAATTTTTAAAACGTGATTTATATTAACAAAGGTGTGAAGAAAACCAAATTCAAAGACAAAGAATGTAACAACTTACATGCTTATAAAAGTATTAATTTACATTCTTAATGAGTATTGAGCAACGTGTTGGTTCCATGCCGGTGACTAATTGGGAATCTTCGATTTTTACTTTGAAGTAACTTCACAGAAGGAAGTGCAATGAATTTGTTAGTGTTATTGAGCTTCCTAAATACGCTGCTTACCGAAGTGCAACAATACTCGGCGGCAAGCCACAGTCGACGGTGAGAGCGATAAATTTGAAGCTGGGCAATTTTCTCCCGCGACGCTCTTATCGCCGTTATAAATAGTTCGCTTATTATTCATCGTGTCGCTATTGATCGGCGACAACGAAACACTTGCTGGGTACCAGGACGGCGCGATAGGCCGATAATTACACGAATCGGCGGCTGGCTTGAAATATGTTCAGGTGATCGCGGCGCGATCGGGCCAATAAAGCGCGGAAGACGTTATTTTGTGTCGCGGCTTTGTGAACGAGGCTTAAGAAGGCGCGCGGGTGAGATATAGCTCCCTGAAAGCGCTCGCCGTTATTAACCCTCGGCAAGAGCACGCGGCGGGATATCGTGATTGCCGATCGTCAGTGCCTATAGAGGCACTTCAAGTGAATCATCGGGATGCGCCGTCCGAAAAAATTACGATCACACGATCGTGTCCTTCCCTTTTTATCCGGCCATTCGCCTGTACCAGAGCCTGTACCGATCGCTTGTGTATACGTTCTACCGCCAACTCGAAAAAGTCTCGAGAGCACAACCGACGTCCCTCCAATTTCCTTTGGCATCGACCTGCTCACCGGGTCCTAGGGAGCCAATTTAACCTGATACTCGGCGATCCAGCATGTGTAATCACCGAACACACGAACCTAGCCGTAAACGAGAAAGCGGTCATCGACGGCGGCGGAACGACGCTGCCTAGGAAAATTGATTGTTTCGAGAGAGCCAGCCCCCGAGTGTAACTAGCCTAAGCTTTGAGTCGCGTAACCCGATTCGTTTACCGGACGATCGGCCAAAGAGCAGCCGGAGCTCATTCGGTTTTTTGCTTTTCTCCGTGTAGAACGGATTGTATACTGTCATTATACAGGAGGCCTCTATATCTCGCTTTTTCTCTCTCGACACGCTCCGAGGGACTCGGAAAGGATTCCATCTTGCCTGGAAAGTTATTAAGTCGGCCTAGTGTGGATTCGCGAAATGAACTACCTTGGGGGCTGCCGTCGACAAACAGCTCTATATTGCATCGGACTTTAAAATACGTTATTTAACGGCTCCGATACAAAGTAACTCGCAGCAACATCATCTGCATGGTTGAAAATCACCCGGCGGAGCTGGAGGGGATGGGGCTTATCGGGCTTCGTTAGGAGGTTCCTTTGCGCCTCACAGCGACAAACGGATCTCAACCAGCGGCGGCTTCAGTAGAGGACTAAACACTCGCGCCTCTTTTCGGGGTCCCAGAATCATCGTTCAACGGCGACCCGATTACATTATCGATGAATTATTTATCCAGGCTCGAGGCATGCGGCCTCCCCTCGCTACGGATATTGCGAGCACCGCGAGAGCGCATAAAACCGATCCACCGGATGCGCCCGATCCCTCGGCCTCCCTCCGCCCCCACGCTTTCTGCGTCCATTCTTCATCCTCTTCCTCTCTTGTCGCCCTGCTCGCGGAATTATTAAAACTCGAACTGGCCACTACGACACCGATATATACGTATATTTCGCGGGGTCGCAGGGGCGGCCCCGGGTACACATACCGGGTGGCCGCCGGGCAGAAAACAATAAAGCCCGGCTATCATCCGGGACGGCACTTCCACCACTTCAACTTCCTCCGCTCCGTTCTCCAGCGCTCTCTCTTTCTCTCGAACCTTCCACTTTGGCCCACGAACGGCCTACTCGCTCTCCATTCAATTTAGATCCCTGTTAGGCTCTCTCCAATCCCGTACGTCAGTCGGTCCAAGCGTCCACGGCCAGCCGTACGTCATATTTATTCTATTTATTGTAAGCCGATCCCATCCCCGGGCTTGAGTTAATATTTTCCTACGAGATCGCGCTCCCACCGCCACCTCCCCTACCGACGCCGCTGTTTTTCGCTCGCGATCAACGTTTCCGACCAGCGTCGCCACCCCTACACCACCCCCGCGCGCCAACCCCTATCGCGAGAGGGTTCGCGACCAGACGGCGGACATGTAATTTCGACGTTCGAGGAGCAGGACTATGAAAAATCGCCACTGGGCATTTGTTATGGAACAATCCGGAGCCGACGTCTATGATGAGCACGCTAGACTTTGCTTTGCGCTCTGCGAGGAAATTGTTTGACAATTTTCCGTCCACGGCTCGTCGCTCGCCGTATTCTTTATTTTTAACGATTCTGTGGTTACTGTAAAGGGTAAAGATTATTTTTCGCGATCGCACATTGTTGTTAGACAAATAGAAATTGATGTTATCGGCGCCCAGGTTCGATCATGATTCTACAAACATAATTTGAATGATACCGCAAACGTTGATTCGGGTTTGAATCTATTTATTGGTCTTAAAAATTTTTGACCACACGTTTAAGCTATTCCGAATGTTTGGAATAGATGAAAAGGAAAAAGGAAGGTGGTGTTTCGTCCTAGGTCCGCTAGAGGACTCATCAGTAAGGCTATCTAGCGGGCCCTGCCTTAGACAACGGGATGTTGGAAGGCATTTGAGGAACGTTATTATACTGATAGGTGACATATCAGAGAACTAGCGAGAAAGTTGTTCAACGATTTGTCCATCTGATGGACAGTGTTGGTACTTGGTCTCCCCGAACTTTTCGTAAATTATTTTTCGCCGAAACTTATTATTTTTAGGACGAAACACCACCTTCCTTTTTCCTTTTCATCTATTCCAAATATTCGCAATAGCTCAAACGTGTGGTCAAAAATTTTTAAGACCAATAAATAGATTCAAACCCGAATCAACGTTTGCAAGTATCATTCAAATTATGTTTGTAGAATCATGATCGAACCTGGGCGCAGATAACATCAATTACTGTAAAGGGTCCTGATTTTGCTAAGTATTTTATACTATTTTACGAAAGCTTTGTTTAGGGTAAGTAATAGTACTTTAAGTCGTTTTTTCATTATTTCCATGTTTTTCTTAAAATTTCGTCTTGCTCAAAAAAATTCGACCAGTATGTGGCAGAAAAAATAATTGTGTGATGTTCTAAAAACATGGAACAGTATTCGAGAATTTTTTGGGATGTTTGGAGACACAATAAACCTAAAAAAAACATGGACAACAAAAACTTTTGCACACTACGAACTCTGTACGTTTTCGAAAATTAAGTACAGTACATGATTGAAATATAAATTATATAAAAAAGTGGATAAATTAATGATTGGAAATATACAATAAATAACGAACTTTGGATTTTTAAAATGTACATATAATGTAAATGTATATATATTTTTACGATACTACAAAATTTGGGGGATCGGTAAGACTGGATACAATTAATTATCATGCAATAATATTCGGCGTTTTATACGATTGAAAATCAATATTGTTTCCTACAGAACAGCCCCTCAACGTGCGAAACTGTTTCGATAATTCCACTACGCTACCCGTAGCGGAAGACGACGGAAGTTATTATGGTCAGGGTTGTTCTTGACTTCAATATGGACTTTAGTAAAGTGTGATCGTCGTGACCTTACCAGTTGGTCGAAACTTTGGTACCGAACCGTGCCAGCTCGATAGAGATGTAGCCAGAGATGATGATGACGTGATATCCTTGTTCGCCAATTAGGTAAATTCAATATTATTAACTGTATTCCATCAAACTAATTTCGGTGGGTGTCGATTTCAGACCATGAATCAATAATATCTGAAACTCTGCTTGCCAAAACTATACCCTGAAGAACTTTGGGATATCAGTATATTAAGAACATCTAGATTCTGTAAATGTTACTTCCTACATCGAAGAAAATCCATAACAACATTCAATTAGTTTCGATAATACCAGATTTATCAAACTGACATTCTAAATTTGTCAGAAAGTCTCGACTTCTAAAAACGTATACTTTTATTGCTAAAATTTAATCAGCTTCGATTTCTCGGTAATTTCATCGTAGAAAAATGAATTATCTTCGGTAATGTAGGAGATGAAACTAATCACAGACAAATAAGCGAGCACCAAATTTCTGTGAGTGATCGTTTCCCAACCCGGTCGACTTCGACGAGCTTCTTCGTCTTATCTTCCATTCCCCGTCCGCTAAATAGGCGCTCGTCTGATCGAGATTCATATCGGGCGAGTCTTTAAGATAATGATTCGCGCGAACGATGCGTTAAGCCGCGCCGCGATCAGCTACGAGCTACACCGCCGGTGGTAACAAGATATAATAATCACTGTCATCAGCACCGCCTCATATAAACTCTCTTCTTCGAGGCTTGTTACATGCCGTGGCGATCCATGGCTGGCACCGATCGCATGAAAAACTTGCCTCGTTCGCTGGAAAAAGACCGTCAGTCGGTTTGCCGGTCGATTATCGGCGAAATTGTGAGTGGGACGTACGGAATGCTTGATATAAACGAGCGGCTGGCAGCTGTGCCTTTGTACGGCGACAAATTAATTGCTTCCACCGGCAGAACGATCGTTGATTAACGCGCAAAATATTTGCACGTGTCCATTTCATTAGTATTTATTATAACATGTGATTTATTAAATAAACATTCCCTAGCCGCCGCCGTGCGTCAAAGCTTTGATGTCTGACGTGAAATATTTATCAATATTCTATTAACATTATACTGTTAGAATCTCGCACACAACGTTTGATATTATGTGTACCCTTATTTTACATTTTCCTTTCTGCTGGTCATTCTAGTTTCCCACATTTTTATAGAGGTATTAAGGAAGATATTCAGAAATTAGGACAACAATCATTGTATTTCTCGGAAATTTTCACTTGCGCGGCAGCTACGCCGGCGCTCAACCGGATTAACATTTATCGTCACACCGATCGTAATCATTTTCCAGGACGCCACACGTACAATTGCCTCCAGTGGAACAGCGGAAATCCCCGTGATCAGCGCTTCCTCGAAAATCCCTCGATTTTTCGAAGAATCCTATCTTTAGCGGGGATCCAATACGGGCCGGAGCCGAGCTAGCGTTATTAAAGCGGTACGTGCGGAAAACCCCCTATCAAATTATTAAGACGTGTGCGTCTTAGGATTGACTCGGGGAATTCCGCGTAATAAACGCATTTATTTGCAGAGTATCTCCATCGCATATACTATTTTCAACCGGTCAAAAACTTCAAAAATTAATTCTGTACTACGGATTCTTATGACAAACATAAAATTTCCATAAGAGATATATACAGAACGAATTTAAATGTAATAAGAACTTTAATATAAATTTACCAACTTCATTTAACCTTGGTATTATATCGTGAGAAATTCGAGTCTCATTCTGGAATTTTGCAACCCCCAATCCAATCTAAGTCCTTGCATTTTCATGTTCAATCTGTGAAGTGCATCCAGCGTCACCCGATAAACGATTCCGTCCCTTGAATGTCACGGAGGTAAATTCACTCTGAATTATAAATTATAACTAGCTGGTTATTGTTGCGGGTGGGGGTGTTGTAGCTCGCTTTGCGAGTTCTAAGAGTCACACAAAGAACTTCCCGATTCATTAGTTGCAGTATATTATTATCATTATTTAGTGTACGTTTTAAGAAGATTATACGTTCTGATGGAAGTTCAATAGTTTTCTACTTATCAAAATGTTTGCTATATGGCGTCGCATTAAACCAACATCGTATGCTCGTTGCTCACTTGGTTCCCTGTTATAGCATAGTAATGTTGCAAAATAAATCGTATAAATATTAATTCTGGATACAATCAAATTATATATACACAGGGTGTCCCAACATTCCTTCCACATCCGGAAATGGGAGGTTCCTGACATCATTTGAAGCGACATTTCCCTGTAGAGGTGAATAACTCAATCTTGCATTGGGATATTTTTTGATTATTGTAAGCGGTAACATTAGCATTAGTTGCATAATTAAAAACAAATAAAAATAAAATTTTTTTTTAAAGTTAAAAAAAATTGTTTAAGAATAAAAATGAAATATATATAATTACGTTTGTTTAGTCGGTGGAAAATTTCCATCCTCTCGTATAAATTGCATTGTTGAATGAACTTCTTTCGAGAAAAACTAAAAAAACTAAAAAACCATCAGCTCTAAGTTACAGTGGGGCACATCGATTGCATCATTCATCATTCTGATCGTGTTGTTACTTTTTCAGAAAACGTTAACGAAAAATTTGATAACATACAAACGGACATACGCACACACACACACACACATACGAACATTTTGATAAAAATAGTCTAAAATGACTCTAATGACCATGAAACGTGAAGATCTGCTAAAAAATGGATTTTCGATTTTCGGGGTAATTACAGTAACTTCCCTATGAATCGGGAAGTTAAAAAATGCAATAGAAAATGATGGGGAAGTTTTTTGGACGAAGGGTTACAAGTACACTTGTATAATGAACACTGCTCTGGTCATTTTTCTTTTCTACAACTTTCACCGTTGCACGCATAACGAAGCAGTACATCTTCTTTCTCTGAAGTCAAGGGAGTCGGAGGAAGTCCTCCGGGTGGATTAAGACGAATCGTAAATAGGTCCGTGAAAGGTCGCTTACAAATTGCTAATCCAACGCGAATCAGGGCCGAGGTTGCCTTATCGTAGCCTTATTGGCGAAGCGACGTGCACAGGCAGACGGGGTCGACCGATTTACGGGGGCCAAGTTAGGGGACTACCCGGGCAGCGTTACTTAACTAACCGACTTCGAAGCCTGTGGCTCGGAGACTCCCGTGCGCAGGTAGCTTGATTTAACTGCGCCCGATTCGATAACGAATCGGGTAACGAACTTGTCGGAGTCCAAGGAGGATTTCGTTAAATCGGATCATTTGTCACGTCCCAACGGTGCCAGCCGCAGTTGTATCGCAGCCGAGGATCACGTAGCTACTGGCGGGACACGTCAGATTGTATCTGCATCGAAAATCGGGCCAGCGTTGATTGGCAGTTCCACGCAGTGCGTTCGATTCGAGTCCGCGTGAACGAGGAACACGCGTGTCCGGAGCTTCATCGATGAATTAACGGTGATCGATGTTGTCCGTTTCCAGATTGAATTGCGACAAAGTTCGCGTTCCAATGGTCTCTGTACTAGCGCGTCTTCCTGAGACCTCGAATCCAGCTATAGTGGCTGTAGCATAACAACCAATAGAACCAATAGGATTACTGATAATGACGTAATCAATAGGACTTAGCCTCTCGAAGTCTCGCATATAGTTAAACATTCCTGGCGGTTTTTATAATTTAGTTTACGACGAACTATGAGGCGAATCTTCTTGAATAATTTATCACATATATCGAAAATTCGCTCGTTTCCTACGCAACACGTGCTTCTTTAAACTATGTAACTGCGATAAAGCACAATTTGTTACTTTAAACTGCAGAGCACAATTAGGTGAAGTATCCCAGGATCTCCAGAGCAGCCCTTTCTCGTGCGAGGTGAGGTTAATGGACATTACAGCGGAACTACCGTAGCCAGCAGTCCATAAAACCGAATTGCGACGAATCAGCTGGGCGGACCGATTAAAATCGAGAAGGTTTTCAAGATTGCACAGGGATAAGTGGCGAGTTTTGCGAATCGCTGGCTACGACAAACGTGACTTTCCAGTGAATTAAATTAAGCCGCACAAAAGGGAGGCGGTGTACGGGGCGGCGCGGAGCAGAGATCACGAATCGATTTAATCGCGGAATGATTTCGGGGATTGGCGGTGCCCGGGGAAAGCTTTTCCAGGGCGTATTGCCGATGCAACGAGCGTAGGTGGGTACCTGATAAAGTCGGGCTCTCCTCTCTGTAGGATCGAGAACCGGTGGAACGATGCCCGGGTCACTTCTCCGGTCACGTCTCGATGATCTGTAATTGAGGAGGATAGGAATCGGCGTCGTCGGTAAAGCGGTAACGACCGCGAGCGATTCGACTCGAGTCTCGAGTCTCGAGTCGACTCTCGGAGTCCTCTCCTCGTCGTCGATTCGAGTCATCGTCCAGCCTTTCGCCCGTTCCGTTCGTGGGAAACGTGCTTACGGGTGGAGATCCACATCTTTTTATCTACTTCGCGGGCACGGTTACTTCGACACACAGAGAGAGAGAGAAAGAGCGAGAGAAAGACGTACGGTTGGATTGTGGATCTCGGAGTCCACGATCCTTGTCTCGGAGATGGTAATCGATCGATTCGAGGTGAAAAGATGGTAGGCTAGGTCCTGAACCTTCTTCTTCTCCTCGCGGCATCAAGTGGTGTCTCTATTATTACCGATCCAGCTTTATCTTTTCGCTCAAACCGATTGGCGAAGCAACTTTTCGGGGCGGAGTTTACGATCCTGCTGTCCGAGATACTGTTACCTTTGATGAGTGTTTCGATGATAGAGGATAAGACGCCGGATCGCTGGCATGCGGCACAGAATGCTCGTTCGATACGGCTTTTAATCTTGATCACCCGTTTCATTTGCTAAAGGTTAACGAAACCCTTCTGTGTCTTTCTTCTTTGACATGGTTTCGTAATGTCCGCCGTGGAGTCGATCGAGGATTGACACGATCGATGACATCTTCGTCATGCGCTCAAAATTCCAGTCTAAAGTAGGATCATCGAATATAAACACTATTGGTCATCCACTGATTTCAGACAGTTTGGCGGCAGGTCGTTGGGTCCGTCTGTCAGGTAGTCGTCAAAGATGGCGGCAGGAAGCGCGCTAATAGCCAATAAGCTGGAGGTTTGGGCGATCGTCCGGTGATATACGATACGCAGACGTTATCTGATTACCAGAAACGCGGGGAAAAAGAACGGTGGTTAGATCTGATCGTGGTCCGTCCATTGGAAACCGCGGAGACAGGCATCGTGGCGAGCTTGAAGGAAAGGTCAACGGTTGCGCCTTCCGGCTGCAGAGTTACCGGTCCTCTCGTGCACAGCTCAGCCCCGTCCTCTGTTCGTCTGTCTAGCAGCTAGACTCTAGCTGGTAACGTCGGTTTGTCTAGCGGATTGTCGCGGCGTCGTGTTCGAGTTACCGGTACAAACGGACCGTTGTGTCGCTGGCGAGCCGCTCGGAACGTGCAATCTTTGCCGGAGCCGCGAGCTGAATGCCGGTTTGTAACACGGAAGTGCATACACGCGATTCCACGGGAACCGAGTCCACAGATCGGCTGGCCATGGCGAACGGTGACGTCGGATACCCCTGACGGGTCAACGACTGCCAGGTATTTCAGCAGAAGGTGGCCGGGTCACCGTGTCAATGCTGGTTACTCGATCTGCGGACCCTATTTGCTCGGTTCCTGTCCAGCACGATCTTTCGTCCCCCACCCCTCTCTGGAGCCATTATCCTTTTTCCCGAGCGTGTCAAGTAACGTATCGATACAGCGTCCGCGTAATAACCGGCTCTAAATTAATAGAATGAACCGAGGCCGAAGATTAAAAGGCAATTATGTTAATAGGGAGAAGATTGAATGGTGGTGCGCGGGATTAATAACCGCAGTCAGTCACTGTGCTAACCGTACGCCGGCATAATAGCGCGGCCGATGTAATTTAATAAATATCTCGTGACGGGTTCGGCCGCTCGAGAGTGAGCTATAAATCGAGGCTCCGGTGTTCGGTAAACGGAACCGTTCGTTCGTTCAGTACTCACCGCGGCCGTTCCGCGTCCGGCGGAAATTGTTCCGTTTCTCGAGTGTGCGAGCTCTCCTGGCCAAGAACTTGGGTCGGAGAAAGGAGTCGGGGGCCGATCGATTCATTGAATGCACAAACGTATTGTCACTTTTCAGGTCGGGGAACGATCCTCGAACGGCGCGGCGGCGCGCACTTGAAAAATTCTATTACACCGTATGAATCACTGACAGGTATTGAACGAAACTGTATTGTATAGCGGACGTGCGGCCCGCCGGACCACCGTGAAAACCGATCGGCGAACAAACGATGATATCGCGTGTACACAGCCTGTTCGAGCGACGCGGACCGGCTGCACGCTCCATGAACGTCCAATATATTTCTAGCGGTTGTTATGAATGATTGGCAATTATCGATGCTGTCGCGGCGCTACCAATAACGCCGGTCAGAAAATCGTCGGGGTTTGGGACCGTACTTGGGTTCGCACGCGTCGAACCGAGCGGGATGATTATGTTCGTTCGCACGACGCTCGTTCGTACACGCGAGATCGCTCATACATCCAGCCATGACGCCCCGGACTATTCATTATTCACCGTGTACCAGTTACACGCTCTAGCACTCCTAGTCGTCGAGCTAGACAGTTCGTTAACATCACTTGCCTCGGACATGTTTACAGCCCTATAAAAACAGTTGCTATTCCAGTTGTTCCCGTTACAACCGTCGACGTGAAACAATCTTTCTGATTAACCGTTGTTCGACAGCTCCAGGCCCTGTCTGACCATTTGCATGTCTCCCGCGAGCAAGGATGCGGCCCCCGCTCCACCTCGGATTGCCTTTCAGTCTGAACACTGTCTACTCGCTGATTGCAGACTATCGCGCGTTGAAATCTGTTATTGATTCGAACCCGCCGCGCGTGGTAGAACTCATTTCTCTGCGGCAAAAAGCTCTATCGATCGCGCGCCGATCTCTCGACCACCTCTGTCTCGAGTTTCTAATGTTCCTAATGCGATTAAACGTTCCCTCTATCGATTCTCTAAGCGTTTTGCGGGCTACTTGCGCGGTACGCTCTTGAATAACACTGGGAAAAAGAAGAAAATTAACGATAAATTGTAAAAATATGTAGAGCTCAAGATTTAACATGATTGAAAATTTCTTGTTCTGCGATCCATCGTCACAATAAATGAGTTTGTCGAAAATTGAACATTTAATATGTATATACTTAACGAAGACACGGTATATGTATTATACATAGCCGGAGTTCGTATTTTTGGAAGTTGAGAGTTTCGTGTCATTGTTTCCTAGCTTGGCGCTAAGGACACGCTATAATGCTGTGTATTTAAGAGAAGCAGGGTTTAAAAGGGACAGGCCACCATAGCGAAAGGAGGCGGCGGCAAAAAAGCCGTTGATTGGGACAAGATCACGGTGTTGCATCCTCCCCCTTTGAATAGCGCCGAGAAACTCGACGCGGCGTCGTGGCATGGCGTGGCGCGATGGGGCCGAAGGGAACGCGAAGGAGGAAGAAGAAGAAGTTCGGTAAGGTGGGTCTATGGGTTGTCGGGTTGTGCTTAGCTCGTGTCAGGAATGTAATTCACACGCCGCTGGCATTCCGTTCCATTCCATTCCGCCCGCGGCTTCTCTTTTGTAGCCGGGCACCGGGGCGGCGTCATGAGGTGCCCGGCTGCGTTCTTTTTCACCTGGGCCACGTCTCGATCCCTCGCCACGCCGCACCGTATTCGACGTTCTACCCGTGGTACGTTCAGGATCGCGAAATCCACGGGATCTGTTTCTTGGTTTCGGCTAAACGTCGCAGAGTAACCCGTCCCCGCGCGCTCGCGTCGTTTTAAGGCACCTTTTGGGATTCTGGCCTCCATTACGGTAGCAAGCAAGAAACCTGCTGCCGCTTCGGACGGAGGTCGATTCGGCCACTTGACGTTGATTCCCGGTGATTAGCCGAACACAAGCCGCTTTTGGGCCTGGCTCGGTTTTGCTCAAATTAATCGCAACGGAAACGCTAGACGTGCCCAGCCTGGCAAACAGCGACATCGACCTACCGGCATTTCTATCCTACGCAATATACCCTTTTTACACTGCTGAACAAACTCTAAACTTTACTAGAACGATTTAATTTGGACTTCGTCAAACTTCGTTCAACTATAATTAACAATTTCAATGATTTTAATAACCTCGAGTACGAAGTTAATTGTCAACTATTCAGGTAATAAGTAATAAATTAGATTGTATGTCGGATTCTGGCAAAAATGTAGCAATCTTACGGAGAGCAAATTACAGTACGTCAGAGTTCACTTAGGCAGCCCTAGTATTAGTCTCGTCACCCACCGCAATAAAAAGCTCACGCTGCGCTGTCCGAGTACGGTCCGTTTAAGAATTAGCATTCCATTTATCTGTACTTACAGCGAGTTCTGGTTGCGCGTTCTGCACGTCCACTTCGCGAATTCCGATGAATTTCCATAGAACTGTCATTTCAAGCTCGTCGGGATAACCGTGGAATATTTCTCGGTCTAGCCAGGTGGACCGATGGAGGCGGAAAACGAACGAACGAGCGAATCGCGGGAGTGCATCGCGTAACAAAAGGACTGGTGACGACATGTCGGTGTCACATGTTGGAGGTGCAGCGCCGGGCTGCATTCCCGTTGGTTCTTCTTACGAAGAGGGTGCGCGGGCGAGCGAGACGGGAGAGGCCGCCGGTGCGGTGGGAACGGTACGGAACCGTATTTATTACGACGTTACTCCAGTTTAGCAAATTACTTACATGCCCCCTTAACCGCGCGGCGTAATGCATGCTCTCACCGCATTCTTCTCTTGTGTAATTTCGCCGCGCGGTGCTCTTGTACCTTCGGGGTTTCGGTCAGCTGCCAGTGACATCGAGTCGCGGCTACTCCGTGCAGAGAATGCGGATTGGATCTGATAAATGAGACCGAGCGGTAACGAGTGCTCCGCCGCAGGTTTGCCAGTCCACCGACTCGTAATTACCTCCTAGATATTTAGCGTTCCAAGCGTTGACGTAATCATCAGAGTTCCCCAATGTTCGCCAGTTCACGGTCATGTCCCTTCACAAGGTATACCTTGAATCCCTTTCCAGAACTACCGAAGCTCGTGGTGTGGAAAGGGAAAAGGAGAATACTTTGTTACCAACTAGAATATCAACACCCGTTTCGACGCTTATCGAGCCACGGTACGTTCTCGATAAAATCGGGACTCGTGGCGAATAACACGCTACCCGATCGCGTCGACTATCTTTGCTCATGATCGGCGCTTAAAGTCCGCGACGCGAATTTACATCCTTGTACTGTCTGACCAGCTCGTCAGCATTCGATGCACCGTGCGCCGGCACGGAACTGGCCTCGGGAACCACGATCCACCGCGTGCTGCTTGCTCGATCCAGACACTAACGAGGACCTTCTGAAAAATCGGCGATTACGGTTTTGTTAAGGGATATGATTTTCAGTGGAATGAACTTGTTTAGTGAAATAGGTAACTTTGAAAAATAACTTTATTATAAAACAGCTAGTAGACGACAGCACCAGGTATATCCTGTCTACACCGAGTCCAGTGTGCTCTAGCATCGAACCACATCGAACTGAACTCGATATTCTCGTCTTGTTCGTCGCTTCGGCTGCCGATCGTCTTTTGATCGCCGATCGTCACTTCGACGTGACGCACACCACCCATTACATTGTCACAATATTCTTGAGTTTTCGTTACAAAACAGTTTTACTGCAACAGGTTCGTTTCGTAAGATTGTAACCGGTGTAACTTTCGAAGCACTCGTAAAAACGCAAAAAACAGGGATTCAAAAATAAAGTTATAGTTCATGACGTAGCACAGAGCGCAGAATCTTATCAAAACGCTAGTGGAATTGGGTACTGTCCTCCGACACAAGGAAAATTTCTAGATAAATTCTCTTTTCACTATCAATTTAGTGCATTTTCATTGCTCAGTCCTGTACAGGAACGAAATAAAATGTTTTACTCGAGTTCGAGTTAATTTAAAGACGTAGAAGACCTTAGGGTTGCAGGAAACACTTTATGCAGTAACGATTGTTTTCGATGCATTGAAGCTAGAAGTTCTACCGCATGGTGGTTGATATACATAGAGCATTCACAAGCTCGGTAGAATTTTCGGAAGCCATGGCATACATTAATTTTGGAGGCTCCGGGTTCCGCCGCGCAAGGAGTAATAAAAGCTTCTTATGCTCGTTCAAAGGAAATGTAATTACAAACACTCGGATCCCCTAAAAGCGTCTTAAGTCTGTTCCATTTGCTCAATGCCCGACGCCACTTCCGGCCCCGCACAACGACGGGTGCAGACGGAAGAATCGCGCGAAAAGAAAATCAAACTAGCCGGTTGCTCGTCGTTGACGGTGGTCGTCGCCGTCAACGACGGTTTCGAGCCGGGGGAGCTCTTCAGGAGGAATCAACGCCGGGAAACAATGACAGACCCAACGAAGGTCTTTTGTAAATAGAGCGGGCACAATACGAGACATATTTACGTGGAAACTGGCAGGTAACGGTTCCTCCGTTTTTCTTCTCGACGACGAGGACGTTGTGGTGGTCGTCGTCGTCTGAGCGAGTTTCTTTCTTCCTCCGCGGGGAATAAACGGGATAGACGGACGCCTAAGTGGCCGTGAACGCGGTGAATGCATTTCAATCTCATTCCCGCGATTACTCGTCGTTGAAATGATCGCCGACGTTCCCGCTTGCTCCCTTTCAAAACACGAGGCCGCTTCCAGCAAACATTCGAGGCTGTGAGACGCTCAGACTCGTCGGACTCGGCCTCCGTAATGAAGAATAACACATTGTTCACGGGACATTGCTTCCCACTATTATGATTATCATCGCTATTATCGTTATTCCCCGCAATAACGTCGCTCCTCTGACTCGACAACACCAAGCCAGGCTCTTTCCGCTCGTACATGGCGCAACCGGCGTCTTCTGGCTTTCTTCGCGGAAAACCGAGGAAAGCTCCCTTATTCTCGCGAGATTCCACTCTCATAATACCATTCAACAGTACAATGAAAGAAGACGCGAGACGCTGTCGCGAGACAGCGTTCTCCCGCATTTACGTCGGCGAAGACAATTAGTCGGTCTTCACCCGCAAATTCTTGCCGACCGAATAACCTTTTTACAGCAGCACATCGAATGGCACGCTCGTCTCATACTTCGTGTCACCGAGGCTGCGATCATTCAATTTTACGTGAAGAAACTACTAAAATGTTCAGAAATATTATAAAATCAGAGCTGTTTATTTCATGAAGTAGAAATTCAAGTGTTAAATCTTTGCATCTAAAAAGTATGTACAGAGAGACAAGTGGTACTAATTAAGTATTTTTATGATATATTAGGATCTACCTAGCCGCTAGTCTAAGTTCAGCTACTTTCCCCTATGATGCCAAGTATTCTTTTTACACTCTTGCATTTTGAAAATCCACATTAAAAATATACCGAATGTGGACAAATAGTTCTTTATCATTCGCAAAGTGTTAATGCGTTATTGAAACGCTGTTGTGTCAAGAGAATAGCTTCACTCTTCTCAGGATAGATACACAATGTTGATCCATTTTTCCGCTACGTGTGTCTGCGAGGTCGGAACTCGGCTGCCGAAGTTTCGATATAATAAGCTTATGAGTCCCCAAGTGTATTTCCTGTGTACAAAGCTTCGGAGAATCCCGGTTGATTCGCCGTGCAACCTTAACGAAGCGATCAATACGCTTTATCGGTGATCGCCTGATCTGAAGTAGCAAAGTTTGTCGCGCGTCGTGTATTCACGAAGTCGAGAAGAGCGATTCATGGACTTGTCGTCTGTCTGAAGCGTTTATTAACGTATTGCGCAACACGCCGGGGGGTAAATCGCGAGCAAATTAAACTGGCGCGCACGATCGTCCAGCTGCTGTTTTCCTTGGTAAACTTCTAGCAAGTTCGCGTGGTGAAACCGACGGACACGTAGACCGCACGGATACCTTTGGAACGTGCCCAAAAATCAGACGATCCGTGGAAGAAATGCTGATACTTCGGAATTTCATGGAAACTTTCCGGGGGAACTCCATGGAAACACTTAGCAATTGGAAGGAACGCGGAAAACAAGCTACCGAACTAAAATCAAAAACGTCAACCGTAAGAGTTTTTTCACGGCGGGGAAAACTTTGATGTTCTCGGAACTGGGACAGAGAGTGCACGAAGTCTCCGTTCCCCGTGTATTCCAGTTTATTAATCCCGGAAGGAAACTTGTGCGCGGCCTCTCGATGCGAGCACCGACATACTAATTTTACCGGACGCAACCCACTTCGTCTCTTGAACGACGCTTCCACCTTATTATCGCGAATTCGAAAGCATACCCGCCGGAGTAAACATTACTTCGATCTTTCTGTATCGAAGCTATCACGAGATTCCATTTCTTCTTAGCAACTGGGACACCGTAGAATTTCCACCTCGATTATTCGTGTGACCTAAGAAGAGGTTATTCTTTCTTTCAATTTTCTTCCAAGTCTTTGCATTATCCATTGCTTGATTCAATATGAAACATTTCAAACCGATTCTGAATCAATAGCAGTATTTTCTACATGTCGTTCTACTAGTTGGGTACGATGCGAATAACCGTCTTTTAAACTTACCTAACTATTCATTAATTTTATTCATATTCTAAAACGGAATTTACTCTTCCTAGTAAATGTAAATAAATACTTCTTCCACTTTCTGTGGAAGTATTGAGGACATAGAATCTCTAGTCATTGGACTAGAGCACCATCAAATTGATCATAATTAAACAACGGATCTTTATGCAAAATAAGAATTTTCGACCCGAATTGCACTGCACTGAAACTGAAAATAATATAACAGTATTTTAAAATTCTTCTAATGTTTATACTGTTTTAAATTACACCAACTCAGTTTTGCCATAAGTGCATAAAATCCGATGTCTAATGGTAATCATGGCGAATAGTTTAATGACTCTATCATGGAAGAGAATTTTCTGTCAGAAACGAAGAAAAGATCATGGTGGGGATTTGATGAACATTGCGAGGAGAGTCAGTGCACGTGACGCAGACAGGAAAGTAGATCAACGAGGTTCTTAAGAGCATTATCGACAAGCGCATCAGGGCGCCCGAGGAAGTTGGCGAGAGGATCCCTCTTGGATCCGGTGCCGGTCAATACAGCCGAACATAAATTTAGCATGCGTACGTGGGTGAATGCCAGATAGCCTGTTCGTGCCACGCCTGTTATTGTGTCTTGTACCCCTCTTTCGATATCAAAGTGGAAACTACCTACGCGTTTAAGCTACCTGCAACTTCATCGTGCTTCCATGAAGCTCGTTTGGTTGCGGCGATCGGCGCAGCGCAGCGCCGCAGCACGGCGAGCGGACTGCAGACAGGAGAGTCGAGTTTCCAGTCGCGTTTCCGAGTAAAGGGCCGCTAATTGCGTGATTAATTAACAATATGTTTGCGCGAGGCTTCTCGAATGGAGTCGCCATAAATTCGCGCGTGTTTCGGTGGCTTTCGTCGGGGGCTCCTGGATTCGATGCATTTGTGCGGGTTCCGCTAAACCTGAGATTCGCGCTGCTGCACGTGCTCGCCCTTCATTGTTTCGGCTGTTCGCGGATTCAATGGCGTTTCTCGCTGAATGGCCGCCACGAGGAACGATTTAGCCCCGCGAACACGTACACACCGGCGCTCGCTTTTTACGGCTGGTCTCTCGTCTTTTTGCTGGTCTCGCTCGAACCGTGTCGTTTCAGCCCGAAAGAATTGGCCCGGCACACGCGACAGCTTCAATGGATCTCGGCCGATCGGGCCCATTGATTGCCGATCGATTTCCCTGCTCAATTTTTGGCTACCGCATAATTAATCCTCGGCCCCCGCCCGCCGCCGATAATTAAACCGATGAACGGATTCAGGTGATTGTTCGCAGCCTTTCTCGCTCTTCTCTATTTTTCAGCGAATTTCCCGGCCCGGAAACCGTGTTAAATGTTGTAAAAAATATGTTATTACGGCCCCTTGGTTTTCGCCTCCTTTTATCACGGTAATGCACCGCGCCGCGCCGCTCCCCTGATAATGCATTTTCGTCCATTTTTCCCGGGCGCAAAAAGAACACTATACCACGTATAATCTTGGCACTTTAAGCGCTCGTGGAGCCCCTCGCTTGCGCGCTCCTAGCCTATTAACCGATGCGGTAATTCGTCCTGCGACGAGTGCGCGAACGCAAAAGGTCCAGAAAAGGACTGTTTTTTACTGGGTCACGCGGGTGACTAAGAACGGCGTCATTATATTAAACTAGCAATTAAATTCGCCACTCTTCGTTTTATGCTACCTTCCTGCGAAACAGGTTTCAGTTGAAAAATTTTGGAACATGTGAACGAACGTTACAGATTATATAGGGAGTATACACCTAACAGTGTGTAATCCTAATACGGGTACTGGAACTACTAGAATAGATAAATTGGCTGACATCAAATTTTTTTACTTTCCAATTAGTGGCACTGTAAAAATGCCTTTGAAGGAAACTATTGACTGAATTGATTGTCATCGTAAAAATCGATGAGGAATTTATGAAATGCAGTTTTGCCACTTCTAGTTCGCAGTGATTCTAATTTTAACACCGAGTCACTTCATCGGAACGATAGAAAGACAATTGCCGTGCAAAAATCTTCTTAATTAACAGCACGATTAGTTAACTATGAAATAGTACCGCGAGCGCAATTAATAAACGCGGTTACAGGTAAGAACACGCAATTACGGCTACTAAGGGATCATAAGAACAATGAATCAAAGTTGTGCACCGTTCGCTAATACTTGTCTCGTTCTCCTGTCGTGTTCGTTCACGCGAAATTAATAAATCGTTCTTGGAAATCTACCACAGTGAATGTCGGCCTGAAATGATTCAGTATTATGGTGCAGTGCCTCATTGTGCGAGGTCTTTGCGCTGCTAAGTTCATGCTTCGGCTCTCAGGTGAAAATTATTTTCTGTTTACAGCGCGTCATTCGAACAATTGCTGTAAATCAAATAAAACCTCGGTTCTTTGGTATTCGCCTTCATAAAGGGCTGTGTAACTTGATAAAACAGATGATATAACCTGAGGACACATTAATATTGACAGCGTTATGATGCTGATAACTATTGAACATTGCATTCTTGTGACATTGCACAATCAGGTGAATGGAAGTGATGTAGAAACAGCAGGATTTGTTTGTTATTTGTTCAAGAAATTGTTCTTTCGTGCTGCTAATTGCTGTATTCTATTAGATGGTCGTCTGTCGCAATTGTTTCAACATTGTTTAAGTAGAGTACACTTTAAACTATTACTAAAAGTGACTATTTTAGGTTACTTTATAAAAATAACACGAGTTTGTCTACATTATAGTTAATCGATAAAAGAAATACATTTTTTGAATAATTCCTCATGGATGAATATTTATGGATCCACGGGGCACATATGTAGGTGTGATCGCGAAGAGAGCGGCAGGATCCCGAAACACGATGGAGTCGATGCAAAACATTTTTGTCAATCCACTGGGGCTTCGTGAAACTTTTACTTCACGTACTGTTAGAGTTTTGGTGAACCTCGAGTGAGCTCGCACATTTTTACAGAGGGACCACCGATCGATGGGATGGTACGAGACGTCGAGGATGAGAATCGATTTTCCGGTGAAACGACATTAAAAAGGGGTAGCTAAATACGAGGCGGCAAGCAGCGAGTTGTTTGCTCTTTGTACCGAAGAATGAGAGCGAAGCGTCGAATAAGATTAAGGAAACGATCGTTTAAGGCTGGTTCCTCGTGCTCCGCTAATTAGTCATCGACGCGGTATTATAAGGGTGCGTTGTTTAATTAAAAGACAAAGCGCAGCGAGGAGGTGAGTTCACAGTCAAAGCTTCTTCGCGGAATTCGTCGGGTCTCTCTTCTTTTAACCATTCGAGAGAGCTTTTCGTGCTTAACTTGGCGGAGCTTGTTCGTTCTGTCCTTCTCCCTTTCTTTCTACCCCTCTCTCTCTCTTTTTTGCTTCAATGTTTTACGCAGACGCGTCTCAAGTAGCGCATGGCCACTAACCCTGGAGCCATTTAAATTATCGAAGTTGAGCATTGAAATCGTTGTTGCGCAGGCCCCGTAGCTACCGGTGGACAGGTGCTGGTAACCCGTTTTGGATAATTCGCGGGCAAAGCTCCGTCGGATTCTCGAAAGTCCTGCTCAACTTATTCAAGCTACCTGAAACGCGGCATAAAGCTTTTTGCTTACCCCTTCGCTCCGAAAGGGCTGCCGCACGCGTAATAATTTGAATAGGGCCTGCCCCTGTCAAAACAACCCTCGCCCCGGCCAAGAAGTTCCGTCTGTGCCGAGGGGATTTCTGCATACCGACCGCCCCCGACCGTCTTTTTATTCGACGAGTATACCCCACGTAGTTACTGAATTCGTATAACGTTCAAACAAACGAATCACGAACACGCTACCCGAAAGGAAAGTTTGTTTTTCAGCTCCGCTAATTTGATACACGCGCGCTCCTTCAGCTCTCCGCGAACGCGGTGCAACGCAACCGCAGCACGGATCGCGGACCGTGCGCAAGGTGTCTGATGCGTTTGCATGCGGCTCGAGAGTTTCTCAACGCGGAAATCAGACGATCCGAGGTAAGGATCGAACAAAGGAAAGGCTTGCGTTCAGACGTCCGTCTGCTTTTTACCCCGTGAAACATTATAATTTCAACGAGAGAGAATACAATGCCGCGGATCTACTCCCGGGGGCCGAATGGAAACCTCAAAAGTGCTGGGAAAATTAGAAACACCACCGCATTGCAAAGTTATCAACAGTGATACTCATGATATGGAGAATACAATTAACGGAACGATGCAGGAATGTAACACGATTGCACGGTGCAAGGTTTCCTTTCGCAATGTGCATTGAAGAGCGTTTCGTCGAGTAATGCAATCAATTAAGTAAATGACGGCTTCAGCAACCTCGACGACCAAGCTCCTTTTCATTCGAAAGAGATGTCCGAATTCTTTTTAGCTAATGAACTGGATAAATATTTCTTTAGAAACTTTTTACGAGGGGATGTCAAATGGGAAACCTGGAAGCATGATACACATTCGAAAGATTGCAGGGTTTTCTTTTCAAGTTGGTAACTTGATGATACTTTGGGTTTCGAGAATGACTGATGGCGGAGAAAATGATGCGAGAATGAAAACCGACGGTAGGGCAGTAGTATAAAGATCATGGTTCTTTTGGGGCATGTAGCCAAAGGATCAGTGATATTTTAGGTATGAATCTACGAAAATTCATCGACGAAGAAACATACAAAATAACGATAAATGTTCGTGCTATAGCAAAGATATTGTACCGAAGTCTCTCTTTCTTTAAATAAATGGACACACTTTTAACAACCGTAACGTATTAATTCTCGGAGGAAGGCAACTTATCTCTTTCTCTATTTCGCCTTTATCGTCTTTGACGTCTAAGACGTCAGTTTTTGACCGTGTCTCTCTTTCGACTCTTTTTTGTTCCAGCGACGTTTTCATAACGACGCTGTAACCAACCTGAATCTACCACCAATTCCATACAACGGGTATACTGGCAGACCCGTAACACTTCCCCCCTTTCCAAAAAAACAAATTTATTTAAAAAAATGATCTGTGCCTTTGTAGGAGCAAAAATAATGGAAAGAACACCGTGGACCCTCCAAAATCACAAATGAACCCAGCATTTGCCCAACGCCCCAGGGAAAACGACGGCTTAAAAACCTGGGGTGGTTAGCGGCCGAAAAGATAATACAACAATGTCAAGTAACATTTAGTAACTTCAAAGTAATAAACAATATTTCTAATGTATTCAGTCTTGAATTTCTCCCTCTACGACTTGCTTTTCCTTTTCTTGTACTCTTGTAGGTTAGTAGACCAGCGATTCCTGGCAAACCAGGAATAACATTAGCATCTCCGAAAATTTAAACTTATTATTTCTTTAAGTAATTCCTACTTATCATTGAACTTTGCAAGTCTGTTAACATGCACTACTTTAAATTTCTGCTTATTCTTCCTAATTCTATAGACAACATCGCTCAATCTCGTGTTAATAACATACGGTCCATCCCAATGACATTGAAGCTTAGGGCACTTCCCTTTTACTTTGAGAGGCTGATAAAACCAAATCCCCCTCCCAGAAAGATTTTTCTATTACTTTGGAATCATACTTCTGTTTCATTTTAAACGAGGAAATTCCTTGTTGCATTGTAATGGGGTGAGGATGTTCATAAACTTCTTTATACATCCTTACAGAACGCCTACCAAATCTGTGGATGGATGCAAACGTCATCAGTCAGAATACTTTATTTTAGAGGTTTCCATGCACTTCAAAAATGCTTCAAGGCTTGGATCGAATGCACCAAAGACTACTCAATTGTATTCGATTAATTGCTAGGCATATCCTTCATATTTCCATCTGAAAACAAACGTATGATAGTAACAATACTAACATCAAACCTAATCCGGCGTGAATGCGTCGGCACACTTCCAGCACCAGTTCCTTTGAACTTTCATTTAGACCTACAACTTTTACAAGAATATATGAGATATCCGAGTACCTTATAAGACAGCCATGTCGTCGGGTACCCGAGTATGTCATGAGGTCTCAGAACTGGTTACGGGAGCTGTTATTATTTAAGCCACCACGCCGTATGCTTTGCTTGATTATTAAGTGATTTCATATTCGTGTTTAAAATAATATCTCTCTATATATTCTTTATTGCGTTCGGCCTATAAAAAAATCTACTATAAATTATTTCATATAATAATAATAAAAACTATCTCATATACTCGGGTATCTCATTAGTATACTGGGAATTTTATGTAATTATGGTATAAATGATTTTGTACAATTTAAAACGATAAAGATATTGAAAGAAACGAAAAAAGTGGAGACATTAATTTCAATTAATTAAAATCGTTCAAGAAAATAAGTAATCTTATTACGTCGTCGTCTGTTTCTTGCAATTGATGCAAACGATTTTTATTTTGCATAAAGATCCGTAATCTATTCACGAGATGCCCGGATACTCGGGTAATTTTTGTTTACCCGAATACCCAGGTACTCGAGTAATGCTATTTACCCGAGTACCCGGGTATCTCATAAGTAACAGCTCTACTTTCATCCAGTCTAGAGCGTGACCGAAAAGAGCGGCTCCCGGGCAAGCATCGATATCGCCAGCTAATAACCAGTTTTATACAGCGGGTTAGAAAAATCGTGGGGCCGGTAATGAAGCCGGCCGGCAGCGTCGGCCCGGCCAACAATGGCTCGTAACGAAGACAATAAGACTCCGAAACGGACATCTGGTCGGAGAGTCAGGAAGAATGGAATTACCGGGTGAGTTCCGGGAGTCAGTGTTGCACACGCGTACCGAGTAATGAGGTATATTACTGCAACCAGGCAGACACTTTTAACGGCGCGTTTCGGCACGGACGCCGCCGTAAATTCCCAATTCCGGTCCCCCGAACAGGGCCGGTCCCCTCGGCGGGCCCTTCGTCGCCGACCTTCAACCCGGTCCAGAAGGGCCCGTACCCTTCCGCGATGCTAACTTTCGAATGGCCGTGGAAATTCGAAACTCGACGGTGTATCGCGTTCGTGCAGGCTGTTGCTTGCATCGTGTTGCACCGCGGTCGCTCCAGGGGAGGGGGTTGGCAGGGGACAGAGGAACAGGGGCCAGGGGGACGATCGTTACTCACGTCTCGCACGAATAACGCGTGCGAGTCGACTCGTTACGCCGAAATACGCTCATGGAAAGACGTGACGTATGACGGGGGTCGTCGTACACGAACGGTCCATATATTCGTCGGAGACGAGTCGTTAATTGTCCCCTTCCTCTCAATCTTTTTTTGGTCGTGTCTCGATGGTTCCCGCGGATCAAATCCGGGAAAAGTTTCGCGGGCTGACATCGAACCCCGAAATTCTTGCCAGTTCATGATCCGCCCGCGATTTATGGCGGATCTCCCGACTCGCTCGGCGGAATGAGAAAGCTTCCTTTTAATTGCATTCTCTCCGCGTTCTCTCCCTTCCGATGCACACGCGCACAGCGAGAGAATTCGGTGTCTGGTAATGGTGGTACAATTTTTAACAAGTTCTCCCGGATCGATATCCACGAGCAGATATAAATAATATAAAGGAATATTTCGGCGTTATAGGGGGGGAAGGGACACTTTTTCATCCAGTGACTCTTTAGCCTCGCTTCATTTTATCGTTTCGGCTCGCATAAAGTGTTTCGCTTATCGCCAGCCGGGACCGCGGATAAAGAAATAATTTGGACGTTAATCGGCGATCCGTGGCGGCGGCCGTTTTCAAATTGACCGGATAAAGCCGCGTCACGGAACGTGCTAATTCACGCGGACATGTCCGATACGTTAACTCGTTCGGCCGAATGAAACGTTTTCGAGTGGTCCGGGGCCATAATCGTACGTCAAGCGGAACCCGCGTTTCGAGATGCGGGGAGGCCGAATTCCATTTGGTTCGCGATGGGTTCGCGGAACTCTCTCTCTCTCTCTCTCTCTCTCTCCCTCGTTTTGTCTGCCCTGACTTTGCCTGTCCGGCTGTTTCGCCTGTTCGTCCTGCCTGGCCCTGCCCGGTTCTCTCTTCCTCTCTCACTCGCGTTCTGCTTTGCCTGCCTCGATTCGCCTGGCTGCCGGTGTAGCGCGCGAGTTACGTTGTGTCCTGGGAATTGGAGCCGATCGTTTTCTATCGTTTTGCATCGGGAACGCCGCACGAGAACAGACTTCGGTACCGTCGCCTCCTGCCAACGGAATACAAATGCATCTACGATCGTCGCGACGTCGCAGAGGACCCCCAAATCCGGACATATTTGCTACACACGATCGCGCCGCCCATAATAATGCGGCACGAATTTAATCTCCTGAGCCCTGACCGTAAATACGGTTTACCTGGATTCCAGACTAGCCGATCTACGATTCTGCGACGGTGCCGAGTTTGAATTGCGATCCTGGGAATATTGAGTGTCACAGCCAGAGGAGGGTCGCCCTGACTGAGACACTGAAAGGGGGAATAATCGGCCGATCACGATCCCGAACAATTCCCTACCCGGCAAATAAATCAGTCGGTATATGAAGACGTCCCGGTTCTACCTCTACTTGCAAGAAAACCGATTCGATCTAGTATAGAATATCGAGCTTCATACATTAGATGCCTTTGACAACTAAATTATATACGGCGAACGGTTTTTACTCAAGCAAATGGAACCTACAATTTTGCAAAAGTTTGTGCTACCTCGATCTTAATCCTGCTTTGTTCTTCTTTTAACCATTCGTATTTTTATCTATTGGTGCTGTCGTGATTATACATATAACGTCTTGTTCAAGTATGTAATCTCGCAACGTTTTTCAAGCATTTACTACGTTAGAAACAATATTTATCCACTTTGAAATTAGTTTATCGCCGGGACTGTATTTTATCGGGACACAGATACATTGGCTGCATCACGCGCCTCTAAAACCGTTCTCAGTGAAGCCTCATCTCACAAGCTTTAAGCAAAGGCAGTGTTTAGTCTCGAGCAGCTGCCAAACTCGTTAAGATTCGCCTCGTTATTCCAGCTCCGTCGAGTCCACTCATTTGCGCGAATTAATGCCTCGATACTATCGGCACGGCGAGGTTAACGCGGCGTAACGCGGTTAACCACGGTCTATCCCCTCGGGATAAAAATAACGAAACAAGCTTGAAATGTCGCGCAACAGACGTGAAGAAACCTCTCACAGTGGACACGCGCGTTTCCGAGGAAGATAAGAAGGATAGAAGGGAAAACTAGTGTGGCAGCCGCCACCCGGCTCAGGATCACGAGAGTAGCCAGACGACCTGCAAAAACGCGTCAGCCGAGACTAATTGCGAGACGAGCGATGACAGCGTTCCTCCTGGAAAACCGTAAAGGATGCCATGTAAGAACAATCCGCTCCCGGGACTCGCGCGGGTTCTCTTCGTTGAAGCGAGGCTGGTAATCGGCGCTTCTCGCTCCCTCGGCTATCCGCTTTCGGATCGGCGATGTTAATTGGCCAAAAAACAGCGAATCCTCTCGGTTCCGGTGGAATGAGGCGTGCACAATGATCCCTGTTGGAAGGCCCGTCGATTACGCGATATTATAGGGTGAATAAAGGTGGCTGGTCGGAGCGTGTGGATGCGATAGGATACGATACGATGCGATGCGACGCGGCAAATAAAATTACCCGGCCGGCAACGAGCGTGAAGTCGAAAATCGTTTTCGCGAAAGTGGCCAGAAATTTTTGCCCACCAGCGAGCCAGCCGAGCCCCGGGAATCGTCGTCTTTCAGGGCTTTAATCATATTCACGCGACGTCCGTGTTAACGAGACAGCCGCGCCAGGCCGCGCCCGGTCGCGTTTAATATTTAACCGGGCATCATTTCCGCTCGTTTAATTAAAGCGAGCCATCGCCGGCGCGGAGAGGCGCGGAGCGGCGCGGCGCCTCCGTTGAACCGCGATCGGCCCTCGGCTACCTCTCGCAACCGGTATTTACCGAGCTTGATTCGCAACGAAATTAAATCGGTACACCCAATCTGCCTGCGCTTTCGTTCCGCCGTTTTATTCGACGGCCGTCTCCTCCCACGGCGCCGGCGCAGACGCCGTTTCCGTTTTCCTTCCGGTACTTGAGCCGTCGAGCGGAAAATCGACTCCAGTGTCTCGCGTTTCGCTCGCTACTCGAACTTTAAATTACCCGCTTTTACGGGAAACGTGCAGCTCTCTGTTAACCAGCTACGAGCGTTACGATTGTCCCTTCCAGACAGCCTGCTCATTGATAGCTGCCATTAACCGGGAAAAATTCCTGGTTGCTCCTAGATTCGAGTCAATCTTCGCGAGTACTGATTAAAATGCGACGGTGCAATTATTTTTGCCCGATCTCGCTTGCTAGAGGAAACGCTATAACATTTTTACGCTAGGATTATTGCTTCTGTCTTTGGGTGTTGTTTAGGATTAAAAGTCAAAATTGAGTCTGTTTTAAGTTGTCGAGGTCGAGCGATAAGGCCCTTGGTGTCCCCGCGTATCACAGCCTCAGAATATACGCTCCTGAGAATCCGCCGTACGTAAATCCGCTGTTTTTGGCAATTTCCAGTAACGCGCTCGCGATGCATGATCACGTAATTACCGAGAACCACCGCTAATCGAGCTCAGCAACTTGACGTGAGAATCGTTCCAACGGTCAACCGATCCATACCTTACGCAATCGCGCCCAATTCCTTTTGTTCGCAGTCTTTACGCGTGCCAGTCTTCATCGCTTGTCTCTTGCACCGTAAATCGCGCCAATCTGTCTTGAATGCATATATTCTCGTCTACGCGATTGTTTAAATAAACGTAGTTTCTGCCGGATCAAAATATAGCTGTTTCTTAACATCTTTCTCGCAGTACATCTCCGCTCACGCTCTCTATACGATTTCCCTTTCCGAACTCCCTTCGGCCTTCAAACCCGATCCCTCAATCCGAGTCTCTACTATTTTTTTGTTTTTTTTTTATTTGAGAAAATCTCATGAGATTTATTGGAATACAAAACATATTACATTGTAACACAAAATAAAATCAAAAGCAAGAACATTAGAAATCAGACAAAACAAAAAAAACATTATTAACAAAAAAAGAAAAAACTATTAGACACGTAGATTACAAGAGTTGATAAACGCCATCATATAAACACACGCCTTAATATTAGGTTCAGCCAGTAAACAACCTATATCCAACGGCAAATGAAATCCAGCTTTAGTAAGATTTCGGATGAATTTTATCCTCTGCTCATTATACAGATTACACTGCCATAGAACATGGTTAAGTGTTTCCTGCTCCTGATTACACTTACAATTGGGGTTATCAATAATGCCAATACGAGCAAGTGTAGCTGCCAAGTCTCTACTTCTCTCTAACGTCAAAAGTTCTAGTTTTGTTTGCAATTGATTCATTTTACAAAATTGTAAATTATGAATTAAATTCATATTTAGTAGGTTCTTTTGGAAATCTTCGTCACGAGTCTCACTTGTTACTGTGTGGGAAGTCATTCACAAGGGACAAGAAATTCGGCATAGTTTCCAAGTATCGTCTCGTGGATTTCTAAACGATATCATTCAAGTAAGATACCAACGGCAAACATCGCCGCAGTGTCCAAAGAGAGTCAAGCATAGGATCTCCAATAATCGCATTCGCCAAGTGAATCGATAATAAGACAAAGTGGTGCTACTTCCAATGGGGACAGGAGCAAATGCCGAAGTGCTCCGGGGTGTTGTCAGCCACCCCAAACAGACTAAATGTACCTCCTAACCCAGAGAGTGTCCTGCTACATAGCAGGATTCTCCATGTTCGTATAGCTCAAACATAGGTCCGTGAGCAAACAACCTTACTGTTAACAACAAGAGACCGGTATGAGATCTTCGGTAGCCACTTCGATCTAGTGAACCGATTACACGGTCCAACAAATTTCAACTTTTTCTTGGAAGTTTCGATTCTCACTATGTGATTGTTATAGAGTTTATCGCACTGATTCCGAATCTGCTCTTAATTTTCTCATAGACGCACAGTTTTTGAGAAATTTGAGTGAAAAAAGACATTTTTAACATGGACTGCGCGTTTTTTGCATGTCAGTCGCTGCGACTAACTAGTGACCAAAACAGTACCCTGGGATTTAATACCATTCTTAAGGTTGAAAAATATAATAATTGCGAATAAATTTAAATATCCATTTTTTCATTTATTTTAAGTAGCTTTTTAAGCTATTTTAATTTACTTGAATTAATTTGTACATTCTCTCAATAATAATAGATAATTAAATATACAGGAAAAGTTCAAAATTGATAATGAGAATTAAATTCATTTTGACAATTTGAACATAATGATAATAAAGGTAATAAAACATCATCATGAACGAATTGAGAATTCAGTGGAAGTGAACTGAACAATATGAAGACAATTAATGAAACGATATTGAAACAATTGTCGATATTTAATTGCTATATTCCATATTGCTAATTCCATATTGAATCAATTGGTAAAACAGTAATGGTGTTCTAGTAAAGAAATGCAGAGAGCGTATATTTACGCCTTTCGTAAACTTTTGTTAAGGGATATGATTTTCAGTGGAATAAACTAGTTATTGAAATAAGTAAATTTGAAAAAAATAACTTTATTATAAAGCAGCAAATAAGGAACAGTACCAGGTATATCCTGCCTACACCGACTGTAGCGTCGAACTGTACTCGCGATTCTCGTTTTGTTCGTCGCTTCGGCTGCCGATCGTCTTTTTGATCGCCGATCGTCACTTCGACGTGACGCACACCACCCGTTACATTGTTGAGTTTTCTTTACAAAACAGTCTTACTTCAACAACTTTAAACTAGGAATAGACAGTATGTACTTATATATGTATACGGCTTATGGATCTGATACGATTTAAAGCTTGTTAATAAAATATATATATATATATATATTTATTGATTTTATTGATGGATTTACGAGAGCGTATACAATGATACACTTTTCGAATACAGGGTGGTCTCCGCAACTCGTTCACCTTCAATATCTTCCAAAGTATGTATTGTATGAAATAACTTTATCTAGAAAAGTTGTATGGTTTGAAGGGAAACATTAAGTAATTTATATACTTTTCGTATAAGCGGAGGCGTTGCGAAGATTTGAAGATCAACTTCGTTTTTTTAAAAATGGAATGCTATATTTTTTATGCCAACATATCGAAGAGCGTAAAATTTTGAGTAAAAAAAGAACTGACCTTTATTAGCCGTAAACCCAATTGTTAACAAATGATTTCACTTCGTTTCTTGAAAAGCGTATACTATACATACATATACGCAATTCGTATATATTGATAGATATGTGAGAGCGTATATGTACGCCTTTAACAGTCAAAGGGTTAAACAACTATTGCGATGTTATTATAAAGGATATTGAATTGTTCTTTACAGTAAAATATTTTGTAGACTTTCCAGAATACAGTGATATCCAATATTAATACATCTCAAAAAATCGGGGTCTAGCGGAAAATCCAACTATATTATGCGATAGAGTAGACTTTTATCTTGAGAAACCACCCTTTCAAGTTTGCAACGTCGACGTTTTTTTCAAACTAGAAAGCAAAATATCTTCGTCGGACATGAGTTGCCGCCAGTGGCGCTCACCACTAGAATGGGCGTTCGCTGCGTCGTATCCCGTCGAACAGCAGTTCTAGTGGTGAGCGCTACTGGCGGAAACTCATGTCGGGCGAAGACGACGTTGACACAACAATGTTTTATCGCGTGGTGTAGTTCAATTTTCCGCTAGACCCTGATTTTTTCAGATAAATTCAAAAATATCGTCAATAATTGGTGCAAAAGTGTTGTCTCTCCATCTTTAATGATTGTTTAAACACGTTAAACATGTTAAACATGTTTAAACAATCATAACGTATTAATATTGAATATCACTGTATTCGGAAAAGTCTACAGAATCCTTTGCTGGAAAGAACAATTCAATATCTTTTATAATAATATCACAATATTTGTTTAAAGTTGGAAAATATATCTTCTTTTTCTAACTCAAATTTCTTAAAAATTGTGCGTCTAGGAGAAGAATTAATTGCATAGTGAGAAACGAAACGTTTTCTGGCTGTTGGACAGTGTTATAAAACGATGGAGCTGTTTATCTACTAAATTAATTATGTAGCCTTGGCATTATTTTTAGTCTATCAATGATATAAAGACACTGCAAGATTACTGAACGTTTTCGAATAAAAAATATGACACGTACATTTGATGCAGAATTTCCGTGTGATCATAAAAACGTGTCAAAAATTTGCTGATAAGTCTGTAGCTTATCACATTCATTCCAGCGGAGGTACGTGGCAAATGAGGATTGAGAATGCTGCATACGATCTCAAGCCGAATAAATGTCCCCTCTAAATTCCTCGATACCGACAATCTTCAATCTCGACCATGAAAAATTGCGTTCTCCGGAAACATTCACGCCAAAAGTTGCGAGAACGATCCATTTTTCATTCCGTGTGCGCGCGCGTTGAAACGGTGCTGTCAGCCCCGACAGCGTTTAATAAATCTTGTTTGTCACTTTCATTTGTTGATTCTACGCGATCCTGTCAGAGGGGCTCGTTAATATCGCGGCCAATCGAGTAAATTACCTGTCACGCGAATACGGGTAGCCAATCGTCGCGTGCTAATGAACCGAAAAAGAAGACGGCGCGGCGCGGTGAAATTTTGCGACCTGGTCGCTTTCCGGATGCAAAAGGGTCCCTGAGAGTAGGTGGTGTACGGGGGGCAATTAAGTTTCTTGCGGACAGCTCGTTTTGCTACCAAATTACCGGAGGCGGGCCGGATCGGGCCGGGCTCGAACCGACTCCGGAAAAAATGCAGAAAACGCGGATCGGCTTTGCCGTAAATCGTTGTCCCCGGACAATGAGTGAACCAACGAAGACGAATTGTTTCTTTCTTCCGCACCGCGCCGGGATCGTCTTTTTTCGTTTCGCGTCACATCCCTCGAAGTGGATTTTCATTAATTTGCTGGTACAAGCTGTCGGATCGGAATCGGCATCCGGCGCTGCGTCTTTTGACGTCCCGCGGCGGACATTCCTTCACCGTGCCTTTGCAACGTAGTTGTTGGCCGCTTTGAGCATTCCCACATTCGCTGCGACTCCTGGACGAACAACAAAGTCGATGCAAATGTCGCGTTCACCTTGTTTCGGTATGCCCACCGACAATTTACTAATTCCACGAGAACGTGGCGATGCGCTCTGTCGTTGCTGTAGTTGCCTCGTTCTCTTTCCAGTGCGAATGCTTCGACCGTAAACTGCGCGATTTTCTCATGCGAACTATCGGTACGAGGATTAATCCATGATTAATAATTCATTCAGTCCATTTGTCAAGAAGACATTTTTTTCATGTTGTGGTAAGGAAACAGTAAAGATCACCTAACTCTTTAGGACGTTCGTTTCTGACAAAAGGCAATCCTCTTCTCCGTACGCTTATTCCGTGTTCCCTTTAACATCGCACAGAATTTATTTACTTCTGTCTGCATAATTTCTCTGTTCGCCTGCATTAATCGCTACCGCTCAAACCGCGAGCTTCTCCAGTTTCGCAAACTTCGACAATCGAAGTTATCCGGAGACTATTATTCTGCGGAACACACGGTGAAATCTGCATAACGCATCTGTCCATAAGAAAATAATTAATTTCTGGCATCGACAAAAAGTTTTCGCAATTCGAGAAAGCGAAGAGACGGCGTGAGTCACGAGTGCGTTGCGTCGCGTCGTGGCGCGTTTGTTGAAATCGTGCGTGCGGCTTAACTTTCAGTCACAAGGAGACTGCAGGATGAAAGGGTTAATAGCGGCAGGGATCCTCGCCTTTCCGGGCGACGCATATCGATTGATAAATCGTCAAGTACCGGCCGGGCTTGTCTGACATCGCGGCTGACATCGAGTGTACAGCGTTCGCGTGAACGGACAGCCGAGATGGTAGCTCGCCACAACTAGTCGTCGACTCGGCTTTACAGATTGACCGAAGGCGTGCTCACATATGCGCTCTCGTCGCTTCGGCTTCGCGTACGTAGGTGTACGTGCGCACACGCGAGAGCGAGACATCGTCTAGATGCGCTAACGCGAGAGACCGACTGCACTTTCCATTTCTGTAATCTCAAAGAGGTCGACCGGCCTGTCCCTCCCTCCCGCTTCTCCGTCCTTGCGTTCGATCTGTTTTGCTTGTTGCCGCGTGCCTCCGTACCTCGGCGATGCACTTTCGCGGCGCCGCGCCGCGCCGCATCGCACTGCATCGCACGCCGCATCTCATCGCAACGCATCTCCCCGCGTCGGGACGACCGACCCGTGGAAATAGAAGAAGGAACTCCTTGTCGGCGAGCCCCGCGCCTTATATAGCTGGATTTTGTCCCCAGGATCGCCTCGCGCGAGAGAAGAGCTTCCAGCGACCGTGCTAAGTCATGGAGCTGTCTAAAATCTGTGTCACTCGTCTCGCGACGCCAGAATAAGGATGCCTTCACCGTGTACCCACGGTGAACTTCTCTGTCCACGACCACTTTTCGCTATTTGTTTTACCCGAGTCACCGTTCAAGCAACCCGCGGCGATTCTCTTTGTCGTTCTAAGTGGATTAACCCTTTGCAACTGAGGATCTTCTCTTGACTACTGTCACGGTTTACAGTGCACCGGAAAACTGACCGATCGATCGTCACAAATCTAGTCTCGGATGTTAGCCTGTTTGTCGAGAAGTCATTCTGCCAAGCTGGACCTGTTATTAAAAACCTTTTTCGTCAATATTTCTGGAAGGAACATTTGAACAAACAATATCGTTATCACGTATATTATTATTTGAGGACATATCAGGCTCTAAAGTAAAGCTTCCTGTTTCAATAAAATTAAGATTCACACTAACAAGGATGATCAATCGTTCATTTAACGATTCGGACAACCATGAAGAGACTAAGGGATGCATGATGATCATGTTAAATCGGTTGACCCAAAAAATACTGTAATGCAGCTTTTACGTTAGAGTTCTCGAAGAATCATGAATATATCTACAGTTCGACTACAGGTGGGAGAAAATTTAAGGGTTGGTTCTTAACGATGATATAAGACGAAAATGAAGAATAAAAAATTACGATTTCGGCTTCGTTATTTAGCTATTAACAACACGAGAGTCACGTATCAAATGACAGATGCATGCATAACTTGGTTCTCATTTGGGGCCCCAGCGAGGTGAAAATGTTTAACAAATCGTTGGACAACATTGAACTCTTTGACGTACACAACGTACACTTTTGTTAGACGCGTTGTTGATTTTTAATCGTTAAAAACCACACCTTAAATTTTCTCCCACCTGTAGTCGAACACCCTGTATATACCTACTCCTTGACCCAATAACATCAACGAAACAGAACGTACACGTTCCACTACAAGATCTTCATCAGCTTATAACCTCCGCTCTATGGACTATAGGGGTTGACCGTGCCGGTAGGAAGAAATTGGAAAGCAGATTTCGGAGGCCGTAGAGAATAAAAGAGGTGAAATACGTCTGGTCGTCTTCTCCGCCGACGGATCTGCGAACCGGAAGCGATTACCGGCCGCAGTTCAATAATGGCGTGCGGAAATAGATCCCTCCGTGTACCGCAAACACAGGAACCGATGTTAATCTTCCGGTCAAATAAGTGAATCTACCCGTCGTTGGCTGGCATGAAATTTTAATTGCGCGGAAGCATCGATTTAATTAAAGGAAGGCGGACGGTCGGGTTGTGGGTGGTTGGAACGAGCTGCGAGCCTCGATTGGTTCGGAAGCAGTTTTACCGCGAAACGTTCGAGGGAAAAGACGTGGGGATGAAGGGAAGAAGAGGCAAAGAAGAAGAAGCTTCGAGGAAGAGTGGAACGGAGGAGGATCGATAAACGGAGACCGCTACGGACGGTTTCCGAGCTTTATCCGAACGTTCCAATTACCGGGGTTCGGATCTCTGGATCTCCGGGGTTTATTTGTATCCTAGGCTGACGCGTACATGTGTGCACGAGTCCTGCACAGGTCTCTCGCGAGATAGAACGGAAAGACACATGCGAACGCGAGGCAGTTTCTGCGGAGCTCGCGGACAGATAGCATCTGACGGGAGCCGAGGCATGTAATTGATTCAGAGTAAAACAATGAGCCTCTATGTAGAATCGAGCTACGTACGCTGCGTGCGCGTCTTACACGATTCCCGTGTGCACGGAAATTCACGACGCCGTGAAACTCGACCGTCTTGCACCCGGCCGTACCTTCGTGGGTGTCGAGAACACCTAAGCTACCTACAAATTGAACCACATCTTCCTGCAGCCATTTTGCCCGCCGCATTTGAAATGTTAAGCACCCGTATCCTACCCTAACAATAACGCCACATCGCATCTTTTTATAAACGTGGAATGTCGTAACTTTTTGTGGTCGTTTTATACTTGTAACACATTGAAAAAATGTTTGTGACATTCAGGGAGCTTAAATTTTTATCATCCCTATTCATGTTTACACTAGCACACTCATTTTCAGTCTATGTACTACGTATATGGTATTTCCCTTTTGTTTCATCTATTTCAAATTCTTGATCTACTATGTTTCTGAGCCCACCTTAAACACATGAAATTTATGTGTATTATATTCTACAGGTTATGATAAACGATGACATTTTTCTGTCTTGTCCGTCTTCTTCCTTTTCATCGCCTTACAAGAAAAATGAACAGTTAAGGCTTCGTACAGACCTAAACGGTTTTGCGAACCGCACATTTCGCCAAACATTTCGCCGCGCCGAACGCCGCGCAAAACGTGAACGCAGAACGGCAAATATGTAGAAAGAAATACAGAAAATGTTTGGCAGTTTATTGAGTGAATAAAAGTTTCAAAATGAAATGTTTAAGACGGTACGAAGCATTAAAGACGTCAGATTCGAGACTAAATGACTTGAATTTTTGGAGATGTTGCAACATGATGAATTTTCGTCTTTTTATGATTCTGCGATGCATATTCTGAATAAAAACGGAAGGATTAAGTTCCAAAAGCGCGTTCCATAAACAACAAAAAAAGTGCAATGTTTTTATAGCAAGGGCCTCTTTAATAGTTTGAAACAATTTAGAAAGTAGAGATATCATTTTTTCAGATAATTTAAATCACCGATGTCTTTGTTTATAAATTTTTTTCTATTTCTTGACGTTTACTCTTTACCTTATGAATGTTTAGGATATGCTCTATCTGTCTAGGAAACAGATTTGCAAGTACTACCCGTTCGCGTTCGTGCTCGCCGAAATGCGCCCTGTGTCGTTCCCTGAGCTGGTGGATCGTCTGCGCGCACGAATGCGCGGCGAAATGCTCGCGTGGCACCGTTTGTTTGGCGCGGCGAAATGCGCGCTGTTCGGCGCAATGTTCGTGAAAATCTCATAACATCTCCAAACAGTCAAGGCATTTAGTCTTCAATCTGATGTCTTTAATGCTTCGTCCTTTCTTGAACATTTCACTTTGAAACTTGAATTCACTCAAGAAAGTGCCTACATTTTCTGTATTTCTTTGTGTAGTATATACCGCTGCAGTTTCCATAGTTGTTCGCAAGAAATTCTGAAAATAACACAAATCCGTTCCGTTCACTGTTATCCGATCTGTCTGTGCGAAGCCGAACATGTAATAAAATACAATAATGTTTTCCTTCATTGTATTCTGCCTCCGCATACTTTCATAAAAAAAATTATAACATATAATAATATGTAGCATACAATGACGTCGTGCTTCTTTCTCTTCTAGCTTTTCATCTTCTCATAAGAAAAATCAGCACTTCTCATGTAACAACATACAATAATGCTTTGGTTCTTTCTCTCCTGGTTTCTCATCACTCCCCAAAGAAAATGAAACTTTCTTCCTTCGTTCTTGAAGATTTCTTTTGAAGATAATACGTTATATCGCAAAATCTTAGTGCACTTCAAAGTTGTCCTAAATATTCAGAGAACCTGCAGCCGCGTAGAGCGACGCGTATCTGATAATTGAACGGTTCTTTGCGCCGCCAGAGCATTTTTCGCGTTTCACAAGCGTCCAGCGCGACCATCGTTGGCAAAAGGAGAAAAAGATAGACGCCTCGACATCTCCGCCATTTGGCCACTGACGACAGCCGTCCGGTTGTGCAGTATGATGTACGACAAATGTAAATAGAAAAGCAACGCGGGCACCGGCCGGACAAAGCCATCGCAAGCCCGCCGGGATGAACGAACAAAGCCGGGGGACTTTTATTATAATAATCTGCAGCGTGTACGTCCGAATGCTCGTCTCGTGCGTTTCCTCTTTTTCAACCCTCTCTGGCTCAGTACCCCTTACCGCCGCGGTGCAATCCTCTCCTTTTACCGCTGTGTGATGCACTTTATTGCTAGCAACCCCTTTTTTGCCGCGGTGGGCCCGCCGCGCCGCATCGGAATATCGTGAGGAGAGCAACGCTTCACAAAAATGCGTGCGCACCAACTGGAGAAAGAAAGAGAGAGTAAGAGAGAACTCGCAGCGAAAGCGTACGTGCTTTCCACAGCTTTGTGGAACGATACCAGCCCCGATGTGTCTACGTACGCGCGGAAATGATGCTGCAACGCGAGCCAAAGGGGGAGAACCAGCGTGTTTCAGGCCTTCTTCGCGAGGGTGGATTAGAAATATTCGGCCGAGTGCGAGAACAGTTCTTTAGTCACCGGGAACACAAGAAACAGGTGTCGTTCTAAAAAATCTTCCATCGGCAAGCTCAAAAAATCCAACTCGCGCTCACACACTGGGTTTTGAATCCGTAAGACCTAACCATTATTCTTGCCCTATATTTCTAAATACCGATGGGACAAAACTCCAGCCCTTACTGTAATACTTTCGTGTCATCTGACATATGATATATCGTTTATATGAAATGTATGAAAGAGATTGGCACCCTGCAAGAACACACTCCCACAGCCAAGAAATGCAAGATATCAACGTCTGTTTAGTAGCGTATGGAGCCACGCACCTTATAATTTAGCGCCTGCAATGTACGTTTTGCAGCTACGCAAAGAATTGCATGGTTTCACGTGTAAGATCGCGCAGTGTCTCGGTCTGCGATAGTTCCAGCGAATCATCGGAATTAATGCGCGCGAAGTGGCATCGGTGAGGGGTCGAACCCGTCAAAGGGGAGGCCATAGGCGACGTTAGCACAAAGCCGGTTTCACGTAGTAGAAATTTAATTACGGCATTATTCCATTGGAAGACTGCGTCATCGAGTCATGCGCGGCGCGGCGCGCGGCCTTCTATGAAAGAAGCGCGTTGGCAAGGAGCGGCGCTCCGCGTCGCGACTCACAATGACGCTTCTTTCCGCGGCAGCGTCATTAACGAGCCGGTATTCTGCGGCGATCCTTGCTAGGAAGAAACGTGGAGGGACGTTAATTCATCCCTCCGTTGATGACGTTCACGCGTCGATGGAGCCCCGCACATATCGACGGCTGTCCTCGTACGCGCGGATAATTATGCCTAATTGTAACAAGATGGGAGAGCAGAGGAGGCGGTCTCTCGCCGCGGACAAAAGACCGGAGATGGAAAGAAGGGTTGCGAGCCGAGGCGAGATTTCTTCCTGTTACAGTTCCTAGCCTAGCGAAAGGGAGAAAGCGAGGAAAAATAAAGTAGACAGCAGCTCCTCGTGTCTCCCTCCTGTGCAACGCGGTGCAACGCGCGATTCGCAGCAACTCGAGGTGCACTAGGGCCTCGCTTATACGCGTGCCGACGCGTACATGTAAAAGGGGGCGTACAGCGAACGTGCAATCTATTAGAGCGCGTCCCCAAGCTTCTTGCTAACCCTTCCCACCCTCTTGCAGGCGTCATCGCAACACTGCGATAACGCCGATGAATATGGTAACGGGGAACGGTGTTTCTGTAATTACGCGTCGACGTAAATTGCCACGCAATGCCTCCGCGTAAGCACTTTTCCTTTTTCTATATGGACATTTCGAACTGTGGGAAATAGGTCGATAGTGCAAGATCGAGCTGTGACAAAACGAGTTTGTTTAAAGATATCGATCAGAGTATCTGCAAATAGGATGGTAGCGGGGAACTGGCCTGTCCTGAAACAGATTTTAAAAAAGAGAACGGTTTAATGGAAATGGGGATAAACTGATGTGAAGAGACAAGGTACTACACAATTACTCTACGGATTTGACTCCGCAGACAAAGATCATTAAAATTATACAAAAACGATTGCAAAAAGAGAAATTGCAAATCTACATATAAAATGAAGGGCCAGTAATCTACAACATGTCACTGCTACAAGTATATAATTCATTTTGTCTCGTATCGTACACGTGTTTCAGAGCTCATAAGAATATTTTATCATTTTAATAGGAGCTAAACAGTTGCAAAACCAGTTCCCCTATTAAAAATCGATATCTGTAGTAGAGAAATCAATTCCAGCAAAGCGAAAAAGTTGTTCCTCTCCGTATCGAGCTGCGACATTAAACCACTAGCCCCATCTGTGCCTCCACGGTGAAACCCCAGACCAAGTGAACGAGAGTCGCGTGAAAGCTCGCACGGGATTCAAAACCATCTTTTGGAAAGCTCGTCGAAAGGATTTAAAAAAATTTCTTTATTATCAACGGATTTATTAAAACCGCGTTTTCATTCTGCAAAGGACTTACCAACTGACATGGGGAGCTTTTCTTTGATAGGATCGGTGGCCGTTTTCAACCCCTTTCGCCGGGTCTTTTATCAATTTATAATTTTGTCCGGGGCCCTACGTAGAATGTCTCGCTCTCAAACGACAACGTCGCTACAACGGCGCCCGCCAGGTTAAAACATATTCTCTCCATCGGCTTTTTCATTAAACCACCCTAAATTTGGGTCACCCTCTCTTTTCTCTCTGGTGACGGAACAAAGGATCCCGTGGCTGCGTGGCAACCACCATCCGCGAAACATCCTTTCCCGATCTCTTTAAAAAAGGCACCGTTGAACCGCAACGAGGTTACACGCGGAGCCACCGCACCGGCATAGCCGGCTCTGCTCCGTCGTAAAAAAGTTCCATCGGCCTCGTGCCGGGGCTGCAACTCTCGCAGGCTTGCATCGGGAAATACAGAATGCATTTCAAACGGCGGCAATGTTAACTTTTCCAGAAGTTCCCGTTCCCGCGGCGAAATGAGAAAAGCGGCGCATTAAATTCAGCCGTTCTGCCGGCTGAAAGGTCTAGCTAGCAGATTTTTTCCCGTAGAGCTGCAGCTGTACTCTCTATGCAGCGGCGGTAGCCGTGAAACTCGACGCATTTGAACGTGAAAACACGGCTCTCTTTCAATTCGATTCGCTGCGCGAGAGGTCCAAGACGCCGCTCGCGAAACGGTACGCGTGTGTTTCCGCGAGCGTTCCGCTCGTCGGTGAATCAATGCCGAACGTGTTCCGCGCACACAATGACACGTCCTGTGAATGCACCCGCGTACACCTCACAGCAGCACGCGTTTTGTTGTGCCCGCACACCGATTCAATCCGATAAGGTGACTCGTCGCAAGAAAGTCATCGTGACTAATTAGAGTAATGACGATCGGTGAAGAGCCGAGCGCGGCGGCGTCGGCCACAGAAATTATTGAAAGCTTCTGTCTCTGCACCGCCGCGCCGCCAGCTGGTTATTGTCGGTTCGACGCTCGAGCCGCGCGAAATTGCGAACCACCCAACGCACACCGACGCGACGCGAAAATTTCCCCGCAAACAAACAGTATCGCGATGGATAACTGCGAATCAATCCCGCACAAACGTTCCCGTAACACTGTTTTTTTTTCTATTTCGAGCGGACCGGTGTCAGTTTATTTTCAGGATCACTTTGGTCGGTGTTTGGCTTGCGCCGGACCTGCGAACTGATGTTTGAGTGCTAATTGGTGATTTGCAGACCTTTTTCCCTCTGGATTTTGGGTTCACAGCAGCGTTGTTGATCTTGCGACGTTGCGAAGTGAAAACGAAATCAATTCTTTCGACACCTGCGATTTGCAATTTTTTCATGTATCAGGGTGTTACGGATTAGAAGGGGTAGAACAATTCACTTCACTTAGAATTAACTTTATTACCCCAACTTGGGTTCGTTAAATATGGTAACTGAAACTATGTACAATGGGATGTGTAACCTGGCCAAAACACCCGCTTGTTTTGGCTAGATTTGTTTAATAAAGAGTGTTAGATGCGAACAAGATGAGTTTTCCCTTGATAGATAGATATATTCACGTTTAGTGTCCGTGAATCCCGATATGCGAATCGACTCACTCGCGAAAGCCGGTCAAGAGACGAACGACGTTTTCGGATAGAACGAGCTAGAACGATAGATCGATAGAGCGATCCGCCAATAGTAATCCCCTTTTGGGGTCGATAATCGATCATAATCGAAGTCCGACGGTGCTGGCATAAGCTACTGCGTGCTGCTTATCGACTCTCGATCTCGCTGTTACGCGTGAATCCGCCAATAGCGAGGCGGCGCAGTAAATCGGCGCGTTTACGCTGCCGAAACACTCAGCCAATCCCAAACACAGGGCTTTAGTTTTTGGTGCGTATTTTTATGGGTAGTTGTAGAGAAAAGTGAAACGTTCAAGGCAAAATCTCAATAAAGAAATCCCCCAGTTACGAAGTGGAAAAATGGAAATACCCCATGTATCATTTCCAAGTTGTACAGCGTTATGATATGTTTCACAGAATTCATTTGTGTTTTGCACATTTATTCTCGTCTCCAATCTACTCGAATACTCGATTCGAGCGCAGTTATTGGAGCAAGACGTTCATTGGGCGCTAACGCGCGAACAACCGTGCCGGCGTTATCCATGGGATCAGCCCGAGATATATTTCCATCGTTAAAAAACGCGCGCGCGCTCACTCGCGTATGAAAATTTATGCGCTATGCTCAATCATCGATCCGGTGTCGTGGTTTCACCGAGGGTGTCTCACCTGAGCTGGCGAGAAGTATGGGCACATGTGTACGCGTTAGGCCTGCATGATCGCGTACCACGTACTTAGGTGCGATCTTTACGTACTTGGGGGTTGACGCCTGCACCTCGTTCCGTAACGACACGGTGAATTCTGGCCGAGTTATTAGACGACGACGACGACGACGACAACGATGTCGACGATGTCGACGACGAGAATTGGGTCAAGTATCTCGCGTGCCGGTTCATTACATGTTTGAAGGGGAGGATTAAGAACGCGTTTAGGGGCGCGACGTGTGACAATGGTCGAATGCCTCGCTGCTTAGGAACTCGTTCGGTCTGATTTCTGCGCGGCTGGTACGCAGCCGAATGCGGCAACGAAGACAATGCGGCACGTCACCTGGAAATACTAGTGATATTGACTGTGCTTCGAGGAATTTAATATGGGAGCCCCTGCGGCCAGGATTGCAGCGGTACACGGAAATACTCATCGGTCCCATGAATTTGCGTATATAAATATCCCACGCGATGTTGAAAATTACAGTATTCGGAATTTCCGCTTATTATTAGCCAGGAACGCAACGGGAAGTAATGCTTGTTTGAGTTGAACTTTGGTGAACAATTGTTTTATCATATTCTCTGTATTCTCACCAATGATGTAATTATGTACCTTCTATCATCTATTGTGTGTGTGTGTGTGTGTGTGTGTGTGTGTGTGTGTGTGTGTGTGTTGCGGATAGATACATAGGTACATCACTTATACCTCTAGAACAAGTGTGTGGAGTGTGATACGCGTATTGAACATTCAGTGGATAAGAATTTGGCGTACTAGACATAGTTTTCTACGTATTAGATACAGTTACCTGCAAATTAGAGATAGTTATCTGCGAATTAGATGTAGTTACATGTGTTTTGCAAAAGATATAGGCGACGTTGTGGTGCATTTCCTTCTACATAAAGGCGCGCGGATCTCAACGGCGCTGCGGAAACGCAGCGACATTGGTATCGCAATGCATGGTCAAACCAAGCGTGTAAAGTTAGCCCCAAGGCGTCAACCTTAGGCCGCTAGAAAACCTCGACAAGTAGATGAACAGGATGGAATATTTTCCGAATGAGAAGGTTTAACAGGCTCGGGGAACCGACGTGCCCATCCGTGGCCGTCAGGCTTCTGGAAGAAGCTACGAGATTCGCTAAGCATCTAAAGAGGAAAAATGATGTTTGGGAAAATAATAGAAAGAAAAAGGAAAACGAGGAATCAAAACAGAACCAATGGAACCGAATTTTCATGCGGTCTTTAGGTATACAATGGTATACGGGCGTTTCCTCGCAAAAGGGATTCAAGGCCCTTGAGGGATACCAGTGACCGCGCGACAAAGGCGAAGTTCAGTTTCGTTTCAGCCAGCCACGGAACGAGGACAAATTATTTGTACAATAGCAGTGTATGAATGTCGCGGTAATAGTCAGTTCCAGAACCGAAGTCCACTGACTCTGCCAGTATCTTAGACTGTTTATCTTTGCCGGAAAATCAAGATCCCATAATTACTCATATACATAACGCTCTAACCAAAGCAAAGAAAAACTAGCTGGTTATTGTTGCGAGCTCGTTTCGCGAGCTCGCAGGTGGGGTTGTTATTGCTCGCTCGCTTCGCGAGCTCGCGGGTAGGACTGCTCTTGCGAAAGGGTTAGTGGTACGCATTGCTAGTGGGACATACAGCTCTTAATGGTTTTTTTATTTATTTTGTGTGTGACTCTCCACGAGCCACAGAAAGAACTTCCCGATTCGTTAGTTGTAAGCGGTAACATTAGCATTAGTTGCATAATTAAAAAAAATTTTTTTTAAATAAAAATGAAATATATATAATTACGTTTGTTTATTCGGTGGAAAATTTCCATCCTCTCGTATAAATTTCATTCTTGAATGAACTTCTTTCGAAAAAAACTAAAAAATCTAAAAAACTACTTGACCAATATGGACCAAAATCTAATCAGCTCTAAGTTACGACGGGGCACATCGATTGCATCATTCATCATTCAGATCGCATTGTTACTTTTTCAGAAAACGTTAACGAAAAATTTGATAACATAAAAACGGCCATACGCACGCGAACACACACACACACACACACACACATACACACACACACACACACACACTAACAATTTGATAAAAATAGTCTAAAATGACTTCAATAACCATGAAACGTGAAGATCTGTTAAAAAATCGATTTTCGATTTTCGGGGTAATTACAGTAACTTCCCTATGAATCGGGAAGTTAATAATAAAGAAATAATCTTTTCATGGATACCTTCCCATGTAGGGATATCGGGAAATGAGATTGCGGATTTTGCGGCAAAGGAAGCTCGTAAAGGAATTCTTGATAATTGTTTATCTTCCCATAGAGATTTAATTAATCTAATAAAAAAAGACATCAGAGCCGAATGGAATGTAAGATGGACTATTTCCCCTCCCTCTAAACTATTTTTGGTAAGGCAAGACACCTGTAATAACTATTGCCCCTTAATTTATAACAGAAGAGATCAGGTAGTTGTCACCAGACTCCGCATAGGTCACAACAACCTAACTCATATCCATAAAATATTGAAAAATCCCCCTCCTGTATGCTCTAGATGCAACGTTATACTTTCTGTTGAACACATTATCCTTCACTGCCCACTTTTTTCCTTCCATAAACGTAGATTGGATATTGGTAATAATTTAAGTGAATGTTTAAACATTCATAAGAACATTATCCAAACCTTATTATTCTTAAAAGCTACAAATATATACAACTCTTTGTAAACTAGTATATGTACAGCGTATCTATAATGAACATCATACCAAATTGTCAATCTTTACTGGTCCTAAATACAATTACGAACTTCTGTAACTAAATATTGTAACTATTGTGGTCGCTGATGACCCAGATGTTGATGCGACCTTTCTAAATAAATAATTAAAAAAAAAAGAACCGAAGTCAATTGCAATCAGAAGACAAAGAAGACGTAGGAAAATCGCGAGAGGATGGTGCAGGGGTGGTATAATTATTCTCGGAAGCCGTGCACGGTTGTCTCGAAGCTGGGAAAATTATGGTTGCGCTGAGGCGATCGTGCAGGCCGTCTTGAGCGCGAGTAAAAACGCATCCGTGCGCGGCGCTCGGATGGCCGCATCCGCGTTAGGCGGATCGGCAATAGAGGTTCCTTGCTCGCCAGCTCTGCGGGCGATTGGGTGCAGATTACGGCTTTGTGCTATCGCTTATACTCGTTTCCTATGGACAGCAATTTACGGGTTATCACTGAACGGCAATAAACTTCGGATATCTGGCTTGGCGAGCCGACGTTCCCGCGGCTGTACGCGGGCGCGCGCTCCATCGTTCTCTCCGCGCGGAGAGATAGGTGGGACAACGCGCACATAAAATTACTGTGCCCCGAGTGAAATATAGTTTGTAAAGTATAAAGTGTTAGAATGACGGCGACGACGGTGCTCGGGCATAAGCGCGACTGACAATGCAGAAATCGACGGACACCTGGCCGATTAATTCTCAAGGACGAGCGGGGATTGCAAGCGCGGCACCAAGCTCGCGCACTTAATCAGAGGGGTGAAGGGTCGAGGCGTTTTGAATTGTACGCCGAGAAATTTACAGGGTATCGAGCGGCCATAAGATACGTCGCCTATGGATGTTCGCTTCCGCGTCTTGAAAAATCAGGATGCCTCTCGGTCGCTTCTACCTTCGCGTTTGATTCATGAGTCGGCCTCTCTAATGCACCGAAGTGCAATGAGCTGTTCGTAATTGACGCAATAGTTATTTATGAAACGAGGTTATCGAAATGTGCACCGAACGTGCTGATAGATAATAAATTTCGTTGAATTATTATTAATTTCTAGTAGATTCGACGAGTGATAGTAGAACCGCGAAAGCGTTTGAAATCGCGAAAAATTGGAGAGCTCGAAAGTTATCTCGGGTTTAATCGATATTCTATATAGCCGGATACTTGTTACCACTGCTGTTTTATTAGACGCTTACTGTTTGGCATTGTCTAGAACAAATGGCGTCGAATCGTCGATTATTCCTGAAATATGACCGTTACAATTATTTCGGTGGCGATTCGAGCCGAGTTTTTCTCGTCGCGAAGGTTCGCGCTGGCTCAGCGCGGTTCAGTCGGCAATCTGCTGACTCTGGACAAACCGTTATCACGACACCGTGGCCGCTAAATATGGGTCGGCGATTATTCGATTTTATGGGCTATAATGTTTGTATTTACGAGGCCGAAGTAATGTCGTATTTGGGAAATAAGCGGTATTGTGTCCCACGGTTCCGCCCAATCGTTTTTTATTTATAATACTTCTGCGAGCGGCGATCTAGCTCCATTATCGCGGGACTCTGTATAAATTTCGTTTAATTTTCGCAATTGAATTTCTGTAACGGGACCATTGTTAACGGGTCGCCAATATTGAACAAAAATATCCGTTTCCCCCGCCGCCGGTTATTAATCCAAAGGCAGTAAAATTCCCGGGACCCGGGAAATTAACGAACAAACGGACAGGTAATTTCATTTCCCTTTTATCGCCGAAAATTATTTCGATTTGGCTCGACGGTAAAATCGTTCGAGTCACCTTATCTCGCCCGCTATAAAATAGCGCGACCAGAGAGTAAAATGGTCGAATGATTTAGGAGGCTATCGTTAACATAAAGTTCTCGCGCGTAATCCGTGCAAGCGCATCGAAGGTCCCCTCCCCCCTTTCAACTTTCGCGATGCACATGCATGCACGATAAAGGAATGCACGTTCACGAAGAAGAGGACGTTACTCGCGATCTACCACGGCGGTGGCTCCCTTCGAATTATAAATCGCCTCACGAACTCCCACGATCGCCGATATATATCTACCCGTTGCTGCCCCTACCCTCCTGCCCTATCGATCGAATACATTTCCTGTTTACTGTTCCTGCATCTATCGATGGCTTCTGCTGCAGCCCGCCGTAGCCTTGAAGGTGCTCCGAGGGTCGCCATCTGACCACGGATCTGTATCTCCTCCATGATTTACGGCGGTGAGCGTGGTAATTGAGCGCTCGGGACCGTGACCGTTCAAGTGCGATCGATGGATCCCTAATATTTCGTCGCTGCTGCACCTGATTCAATCATCAAATTCACGAACGCGAGCTTCGTAATACCAGTGATTATTCTGCGGGCCTGATAGGTGGTGATTAAACCGGGTGCCACGGTAATTTAGAATTTCACTGGCCAACGATAAAAGACGAGGGACGGTCGAAATCTACTTAAAAAATTTCTGGAAATTTTATTAACTAACTCATTACACTGATATTTATTTGCAAGCAATAGGAGAGTAGACCTAGACACACAAATTAATTTCTCTTAATTTGATAGAGCATTGGGTGACATAGAAGCTTGCAGTATTGTTGCTCAATTATTAAATGATTCATTACTCAATGATTCCTAACGACTACAGCTCGTCATTGCCTAATCAGCGCTCTTCTAGAAGCGACTTCTGCAGAAGTGAAGGGGTTAATACGAAAGAATCGTTCTTCCTACGTCTACAGTGGGTAATCGAATCGTTAGAGCCGCTTGTTACACTGAATTCCAATTCATCTCAGCTCATCGGTGATCATTGTAACTTTTACTGCGACGTGAACAGCATCCGCTTTGAACTACAACTACAGGAACACTATCAATTTTATGGTATTTGAACAGCAGCCCGTTTTATATATCTCGCGGAGCAGGGTACGGCTGGGCGGGTTCTATGATAGTCTATCACGGAGGATCGCTAAAAGGTCGTAACTTCCCTGGTTAATCGCGGGAGACGCGGTACATATTTAACACTTTATCGATGCATCGTTATCGCGATCGGATCTCACGGTCTCGGACTCACGTGCTCGTTTAATTTCGCGCACGACACTGCCACCATGGAAGTCTTCTTCCCGACACATCGGGGTCGTTCGTTCCGGTCGAGACGTACTCGATAAATAATTAGCACACCGCCATGGGGGGATAATATACACTTCTAGCCCACGGCAAAGGAAAGGTTAACAAGCGTAAAGGCGTCGCAGCCAGTATCTTCTCCTCTCGTGCCGGGCGCCTCCGTCTTTTCCTTCCTTTTCGGTTGGCAACTTCTTAGCCGCGTTCCTCGCGATTGAGTTAGACGCGCCTCCATCTTGGGACAAGCAGTCGTTAACACGTGCTGCTACCGGGGAACAACATCGTTGCTTCCTCGTTAATTAACCAATAACGATTCTGCGACATTTTGTTAAGGCATGAAGCAAATATGTCTTCATTATTAAAGTTCAATATTTAATTCAAAGGAAGTGCAGTTAGATAAAATTGAGTATTCTAGGTCAGACATTTCAATTAGCTAAAAATGAAATAATATTGTAGCAAGTACCTGCAATTTCGACCGTTTTTCATCCCGAAGAGTTGCAAGTGCCTTCGATGATGTGTAATTGCGCGAAAGGTGTTTGATTCTAACAGTACCTGCACCGTGAAAAGCTTGGGTTACATGATCGACATGCATGTTCTAATGTACACAATTAATCGATAAATTATAACACCTTTCTAATTTCATAGCTGTCCAGGATCGTCTAATTTAATGAATTCGACACGGCGAAGGCTCGCCGTAAGCGGAAAGTGTACGGCATTTCGCACGGATACACCGCTATTATCGATACGTATATATTTACTCGCCGTTATATGCAATCGTACCGGAGCAATTGGTACTGTTCGACGCGGGTTTCTTTCTTCGATCACCTTTGCACCCTACTTACGCTCGTAACCTTTCTCCTAGCCGAGGCTCTTCGGTATCGCCGTGGTTTTCTCCCATAGACTGTACGATGTGGTTACTTACCTGGAACAGAAAAAAACGAAAGGAAACGTCATTAACTCGTTCTGTGCATGCGAAACGCGAGGTGTTAAAGTTCGAATGCATTTCGACTTTTTTCTCGGGTCGGCAAACTCGTACTCGAAGATTGTACGATCGGTCACGATTCGCACAATCCTAACAATTGCGATATTCATGACGCGTTCAAGTCAAAGTTCGCCAACAATCGCCGCGTTATTACAGTAATCGCTTTGATAGGACAACGTCGAGTTAGAACGTTTTACTATAACAACATATTTTTACGAAGGCGCCATTAAGGGACGATTAATTCTCCACGAATACTTGGCGGGTTCACGATGGTTGGTTTAGCGTGACAGGACTTCCGCCAACACCAACAATCACCGGCAATAAACATTTAATAAACGAAAGCTTTCGTTCTCTCGCCCACGAAGCCCACGACTTTCCAATAAATTCCCGAGGGCCCCGTGATAATCCGAGTGCTCCCCGTCACAAATTCGAAGACACGACACCAATTAACCTCTTTGCACCTTCGGGATGGCCGCGATTTTCTTCGCGGGAACCAACGGGAACGGGCAGAGCACACCGGACGCGTCCAATTTGTCGGCTAATCGACCCGGCCACGGGGTTAAACACTCGGCTCCGGTGATCGGGGACGTGCGTTTACGCACAGCCCGCGACTAACTAGCCATTACTTTTTGATTTGTGCGTTACGGAGCCGAACAACGCGGTGCGTTGAACCCTGCCGGGTTCTTATTGTCCGCTTTGGGAAGATGCCTACGAGCATAATCGCGTCGTTCGCGACACCATGGACCGACCTTGCTGGAACGCAGACTGCAAACAACCGAACAAGCTAGGAGGGAGAAGAGGATGTGAACCAAACATTGATATTTTTATTGCGATCCTTCCGATGCGATGAAGCCCCTCAACGCGAACTCCATCAAGTATCCATTGCACGAAGAAGTACTTCACAATACTTCAAGAATTCTAATTTTGAGTTTTAACGATCGTAAATTGTTGTTTATGCACAAATGATATCGGCGCTACAGGTTCGATCAAAGATACAAAAAATTAGCAATTCTGCAGAATTATAATTTCCCGTGTTATTGAATAACTGTGTCTATTAATATTTCACAGACGCGGACTTTTCTTGATGATGGTTCAAAGCCGAACCGAAACGTTGAAATTTTTGATCGAACCTGTAGCGCCGATATCATTAGTGCATAGTCAAGAATTCTGTCTGACCGAAGCTTCATAATCTACTTCATCTTCGCTACGAACATCTTCGTCAGCTATTTCCAAGATATCTGTTTTTAGTATCGACAATATGTTTGTAATATTGCAAATCTTGGTTAACAGGAATAATGGATCTAATGGCTCTAATGGATCAAGTTTTTTTAGGTGATCTTAATAGAAAATATTTGGCTAGATCGAAAAGACGTTATGAAGCTTCTTCTAAAAAAGTCATCATTCTAAAGTCCATTGACAGACTTCACGTGCGTATACTTTTATTAACGAAATTTCGTGCTGTGGCGAAGACCACTGCCAAATGTTCCAAAGTGAACAACAGGCGGTTCACTTACTGCAGGTTTCAGTGCTGGTTTCATTCGGTGTCCAGAGCTAAATCTTTTTCTCGGCGTGGAACTACCGCGATCTTCATCTCGCGTCGTTTTATCAGTGTCCGAGGATAGTATGCGTTTCACGCATAACTCTCGAACACGGAGGGCTACTTTTCAACTTTTTTACTCCGAGGTCTGCCAGTGGCCGCTTACCGGTGCGCACATGCGTTTCGCGCTGTCACCGTGCGCGTTTCACGTCCTCGCTCTCCGTGCGTGCGACCGTGTGCGTAAGCTCTGCTAGAGAGAGCTTCGAATGATATATAGGGGGCTGCGCAAGACCAAATGGACCTGGTCCAGAATTTTCGTTTTTCACGTTCCCTTGGGTCGATCTTCTTCGTCGGCGACCACCTTGATGGAAGATACGTATCTCCCGCGGAATCGTTGCCTCGCATTCCGTTTCCATGAGGAATCGCAATCCGGACTACATATATCCCGGATGCATATCGATCCCCTTTTTAATCGCCCTCTGTCGCGATTATTAACCGGGAGTTAATTCCCGCTATCGGATGACGATCGACTGACGAATACTTGGAAGTTTCCGAATAATTCTAGCAGAATCGGGAGAAGGAGAGCCGTAAAGCATTTAGATCAAGATAGACTCCTAAGAGCCATCTGGACTCACTTAAATCAAAGTTCGTTTAGTGGCACACTCGGCTTTAATAATAAAAGTACGATGGAATCAAAGCGAGTGGATTTTATTGTACAAATTGCAAGACGTCTTTGTCGACAGGTACTATGATGTTTTAATTGTTTCATCAAGACGTTTCAACCGTTGCAAAAAATGTGACTTCGTTTCTAAAAAAATGAAGATAAGGCGTGGATGTGAAATCAAAGGAACGTTGCACCGGTGCAGCGTTTCGCGTCGGTTCTCGAAATAATAGTAGGTGCGCAGCGCACGGGTTACGACGTGCAAGGGATCGCTTTACGCGCGCGAAGCGCAGATTTATTGCGAGTGGAGCGCGAGTAAGGGACCGGCTCAGGGAAGAAAGGGCGCCAGTATGCGCGGGAGAACGTCGAGGCAGAGGCCCTTTTGTAATATGTTGATATTTAATGATCCCGCGGGAAATAGTTTACGATCGACGTATTTATTAAACAGCGTTGTTTAAGCCGCTAACGTTTCGCGTCGAACTAACAGGCGGCACTATCGCGAGGGTACACTCGCATTGAAAAGATAGGCGTACCTGAGGTGGGCTATCCCGGCGTATGGTAGTTAATTGCTTGTCAAGGTTGCGTGGAGTAGTGGTGTAAAATGAGGCAGAAAATTTGAGCACGGTCGAACACAGTGTAGAATCGCGTACCAAGAATTCTTCGCGGAATTTTCGGGCCCGTGGCGGCGAAAGCATGGCGGCGCGGGGGGGAAAGGACAGGCGGAGGGGTTGGAAGTCGAGAGACGGTCGCGAATTTATTTAGTGGAGTGTACACCTTTAACCCTTTCGTTTGCAGCTGATATACGGCCGGACGAAATAAAGAAGTCGTAAGGCCCTGGGCCAGTCCGGGCCCCGATCTTCGCCCCTCGTCCCTCTTGCACTCAGCGAGCTACTCCCTCTCCGTCCCGGCCCTCCTCACCTGCCAAGCGAGCCTTTAACTCCATAGAGTTGCAGCCCTGAGATCAATTATTATTACCAGTCGTAAATAAATATCAATATATTTCCTATGCCCCTACCGCGGCTCTCCTCTCTCCCTCTCTCACTCTCACTCTCTCTCACTCACCCTCTCGCCCTCCCTCTCTCGAGCACTAAAAATCCTTTCTCGCTACGGCCGTTTGCGGTCTCTTTGTGACGCACGCCGCGGCAGACGTCCGAGCTTGTCCGGTTACAAGATGCTTGTACGCGAGCGTACGTTTCTCTTTGCTCTATCCTCGTCGCCTCTCCCGCTTCGCCTTCCCAGCCTCCATTTTCGTCTTCTGTCCGCCCTCCTCCTCCCGCGGTATTATAACAGCAGAATTCTTTCGTCGCTGGTACAGACCCACGCACCAGGGTCCACTGGGTCGACTAGGAGACTCTAGTTGATACCAATCGGCGGAATGCTGTGGGAAAAGGGACCTGAACGACGAGCAACCTGAATGGAGACGTTGCCGACTAGTTTATTAGAACGTTGGTCACTGTGTGCGTCTCGGACGAACGCGTTCGTATATCTTGGTAACGGATGGCCGCGGGAGATGGGAAAATAGAGGATTACATTGGGAAAAAGAAATTATGTACTCCGAGATTACACGTGCTATAAATCGCTGATATTGCTTCCAGTTTCCTGTCTTCCTCGATGGCGACTATAAAGCGCATTGTGTATCGTTGAGGAATAAACTCCTGGATAGGTGGAACCTGATTTACAATTCGAAGTCAATTAACGCCACTGTTAACACGGATGATTTTTCCTTCTTAAGATGCATAGTCAATTTGTACCCCAAGTAGCTAACTAACTTACATTTACCTATATATTTTATACAGTCCGATTTTACAATTGTAGGAAGTCGAGCCTGCAAATTCAAACGACGACGTTCACCCGAGTAAAAAACACGTTGTCTCGATCTAACTGGTCAGCGGTTGACCGCCGACAGTTAGAATACAAAAATGTACATACGCGATGGGTTAACGACCGAGCAAACGAGCAAGCGAGAGCAACACATAAGAAAGAGATCGCAATTAGATGTACAGGGTGTTCCAAAACTAGTGTAGGAGCGGAAAATGAGAGGTTCCTTGGATCATTTGAAACAACATTTTTCTTTACAAAAATAGCATCCGCGGCTTTGTTTAGGAGTTATTAACGAAAAACACGGACCAATCAGAGCGCGATCTAGACATGTGATGGCAAGTTCGGCCAATTGACAGTTGACACGTTGGGCCGACTTTGCTAACTCGCGTCTATGTCACGCTCTGATTGGTCCGTGTTTTTCGTTAATAACTCCTAAACAAAGCCGTGGACGCCATTTTTGTAAAGGAAAATGTCGCTTCAAATGACCCAAGGAACACCCTGTATACTTGGCGAGGTAGGTCAGTCGAGACAGTCTTCAGAGTAATTTAAAAGCAGACACAGTTTTTTAAGGCATTACACGAGTAGACGAAACCTGAAGATTGCGAATTAAGAGTTTAAGAGATTTCTACATTACGAGAACATGAGAACACGAGACGCGTAGTAACACGGAAAAACGCGAGTTGACGTTTTAAATGTATTATTTAAATATTTAATAAACACTCTCAAAGAAACACAGATTGAACTTTCCTGACTCTACGCAATATATCTTCGATATTGTACCAATTTTTGATTAGCTAATTTGATTGCTACGGTGTTGCAAAAGTGTCGAACATTGTACAGTATTTAGAAAGTGGTTGGATTTTTGTCCCGAGCGACATTACGAGGATTAATACCATCCACGCGAACAACGCGTCACTTTCCATACGCGATTTAAATTCGCAGTCGGTATAAATCATGCAACGGCAGGAACATAAATTTTGACTCGAACAGAATGTATCGCGGGTATATGGTCTATTGTGTATACCAAAAGAATTGTACAATAGAGCAATTATAAAAAAATAATGGGACGTGTTCTTATTTATGACGTGCATAAATATTGTCCTAAAAGCATACGGAACGCATACATATTATACGTAAACGATGTACAAGAAAGACCAAAATTCATTCATCACAATATAATACAGATATTCATTCATACAAACTTATAATCGATTATGTTTTAAAAAAGTATGTCTTATATACTGACAGATAAGTAACAAGGCTAAAAACTGAACAAGGTGTAATATGTCTGTTCAAACAAGATAACTGTCTTCTGCCATTTTTGGTTTCGCACACGGTCTGATCTATTGACTTATACCCCTCGGCGCGCAGGTTCTGGTTCACCTTGCGGTAAAAACGAAGCGCCCACGACGAAGAAGAATAGACTTCATTATTCCCCGTGGCGAGGATCGCGGCGAGTGGTTTCGAAAGAGAACCAGAAACCCTGGCTGCATCCCAAGGACGTCGATCCTTAAACGTTTTCGCGCGGAGACCCGCAGACGCGACCTGGCAGCGCGATTGTGTTCGATTACTTCGTTCGATGGCAACAAATTGCCAGCAGAGCCTGGGGTTATATATTACCCTCACTGTCCCCGAGGCGTCGCAGATGCGAGGCCGGTGCGCAAAAACGAAAAAACGGTGGGGAACGCATTCGCGGCGAACGGCGATATACATATGCAAGGAAAACAGGGAGAGACAGACAGAGTAGCAGAAGGAGGAGGTCGGCTTTCACGTGGAGCTTGCTCTTCCGAGGAGCATTTTGGTCTCTTTCTGACGTTCCTCGTGTCCTCTTCTTCCTCCCTGTCTCTCTATCTCTATCCATCTGCCTATCCATCTATCTGTCCGTCTTGTACCTCCGTCTGTCCTCCTCCTGGTCGCGACTACCGTTTTGCGCGCTCGCCGCTCGCGGAACGGAGGAGGTATGATGATATTAACTTAACATGCACCCGCGCGCATTGTTATGATAATGTATTTAAATGTCAACCGTGCGTACCGTCGGGCAGGCGAGCAAGCTAGCCAGCAGCGAGCGTGCAGCCGCGCATACGAGTGCACGCGCCGGCTGCACTCTGCTGCACTCTTTGCACAGAGAGCCATGCCACGACGCCGTTTCTTTCCGCGGACGTCTCTACACGCACGAACCGCCGCGCCGCGCCGAAGCCCAAGCCGCCTGGATCCTAGAGCCGCTTTTCTCCAACCAACCCGTCGCTTTTGTGTGCCACGGTGGTCTTGACCGGTACATGCCGCGAGACCGGGCACCGACATCGCTTCTTACCAACGAACTGTTAGTTTATTTCTCATTTGTTGCGCTACCTCCTATATGGCGGTGAAGTGTTATTCACCGGGCCGCGAGAACCGCCAGGGACGCTTCTTGCGATACCTGCTTCCACGATATCCGGCGCTTCGAGGAAACAGATACAGATCCACTTTGTTTTATCGATCGGACGGCGAGGAACTCTTTCAGCAATTTACTTAACCACCGACGAGATACTGTTAAAGACTGCCAGCCTTTCGGGACTACGTGTCCCGCGAAAATTTCGATGTTTCGTTACGCACTCTGGGATTTATTCTGGCTCCAGCCAGAAACACAAAAAGCCTCCGGCGACATTTCGTTAGTGCAGAAGACCACTATTATTATTATTATTATTATTATTATTATTATTATTATTATTAAATATTATTATTAAATATTGCATTCTCCGCCATATTTTAGACGATGTTTTGGCACTATTTTGACACTATTCTCGTCGGTGGAGTAACTTTAGCGATGTGGTCTTTCAGGTCACTGTAATTTCCACCGTTACCACCTCGCCCATTGCGCCCATTTATCGGACCGCGGAATAGCACGGGAGCTGGCAGTTTTTAACAGTATCTCGTCGGTGACTTAACTCTCATCGTGGGTCTACGAAGTGGACTGCAGGATTCTCTATCTATAAAGTTGCTCGTTCAGGCTACGGGTTTGACAAGACTCGTAATCGTGTCGTGTCTTCCTTTAATTCTTGTACATTGTTCAGAAAATTGAGACATTTATAGATTGAGAATTAAATTAGGTCTAGTTGACATTTAATATTTTTCTAGAAAGAATTGCCTTATTGAATGATACATAAAAAAATGAAATAAATTTTTATTCGATGAAGCTCGACTTTTAATTTGTATGCCCTTATCAGATGATTTTAAATTATGTCTCTATTTTATAAATTGTACGCAATTGTGACTTTTACTTCTTCGAACAGTAATTTCTCTGTGATTTTGTCGATCGTGTTAATCGTTTTAATAAATGGTACCGTGTTTCTAGCACGATAGAATGTTCGTACATTCTATTTAAATAATAGGCAAGTGATTTAGCTGCCGGATCCAGCTCAATAAACCCGTAAGAAGATATTATTCCGCGCACGAGACCCGGTTCGTCGAACCGAGATCGACGATAATTCGCGGCGCGACGATCGAGCGCGGGTCGGGAGCGATAAAAGCGAGAAACGCGCGCTCTGTTCTGTAATGCAGCCACCGTATGACTGACTTACATGCGAAACGGGGTCGCATTAATTGAATGAACCCCTTTGCGGGTTATTACGCTGGGCCGCGATTACGTGGCGCCAAAGCCCGCGCTAATTAGAGCATTCGTCCCCGGGAGTCACGTCGATTGGAACCGTAAATCATGATTGACGTGTTTCATGGTTGTAATAACGAAGCCGGCAGGCTTCGCGACCGGCGCGGTGGTAGCTCTGCTTTTAAACATTCTCGGCGCTCGTGCGACGCGCGTGGCGAATAAAGACGTAAATTCTATCGCTACTCGACGCAACTATCCCCAACGGAGTTTAACCGATCCTTTGTAGCGGGCTCCGACCATTTGTAATGCTGCCGTTCGACGATTAAATCTCAACCTCCTATAATAATCGCTGGAGAACCACTGGGTTAAATGGAGATTATTAATGCTTTCTTAGAGCTTCGATTTTGAAATAGAACCTCTGTGGGTCGAAGTAATTCATCTTTATAATTCGATATAAATTTGAATCGATGGGAAGGGCAAGCAAAAGTAAACGAATTACAATTCTTGCCAAGTGCTTAAGCCATTAAGTAACTTTAAAGCAATTAGATATACCACACAGAAAATTCGACACTAGGTGGTGAAGAATCAAGAAAACGTCAATGAAAAGTAAAAAGTACCAGTTTTTTTCAAATTTAAGAATTATAGTACAAAACGCCACAGCATTTGAACCAAGGGTTGCTAAGTGGCTTAGCAAGCGGCTCGAAATGAGCTTGTCTTTTTCTGAAAGTTTCCAATTTAGACGCCAGCCCTGTGATCATCGTGCAGGTTAGCTTGTGTTCTGGATTTTGGGTAAATGCGACACGCGGAATCGCGCGCATGGTAGTTCACAGGGTTGCAGTATGGAACGCGAGCTGGCGCCATCAAGACACCGTCCCCGGCTTCGTTTTGCGTGTCTAACACGCGAAACCACGTTGATTGCTCGGAATAGATCCACAGGGTCCGCTGTTAGCGAAATTGACACGGTATTCCGCGGGTTTATTGTCGCAACGAACACGTCGTTAGGGGAACAGCTCGCCAGAGTCCCTCCAAGAGCGCTTCAAATTTTCCTATGACAGTCTGAAAGTTAAACGAACCTTGTCGTCCCCCCACCCCACCTCCTTTCGATAATGCCAACATCGCTATACGCGTTGTATTCGTAATTAAATATATCAAGATACGATCCGTTACAACGTCAACGATCCGTGTTATCAAACTCATTATGCAGACAATCTCCCTTTTTCCGTAATTACAATCCCCTTTGCGCGAGGAAACCTTGTCGCCGAACGCAGTAATCGTGGTTTCAACCTTCCGGCAGCATGAAATTATTATTACACAGGCAGCATAGTTTAGGATACACCTTCTTCTTTTGTACTCAAGTTGCTTAAATTACGTTAAACGTTCAACAGTAAACGTTGTAAACAAGCGAAAATAATCTATCTAGACATTATGTTTTCTTCTGTTATACTTGATGAAGGGGTTTCAACGACGATAAAGAACTAACTTATTGGTCGAAATATATTATTTAACTACATGACTGGTTGAGAGCTATTACCGAACACTAACTGTTTAGACCTTATCGCTGAAATTGACAATGCTCACTGAACGCAAAGAGGAAGCCGTTTGCACCCGGACGTTTCGAACAGTAAAACGTGGAAACAAAGGATAAAAGTCATATTTAGCTCACCGACGAAGGAAGACAAAAATAAGCAATCTTCTTTCGGTTTCTCCAGTTCCCTTAACGGCGCAAGTTTAAAAAGGTTTCCATGTTAATTTGACTTGTTAACTTTTTGCTGCTTACGTGTGACTTTTTACTTACAACCACCATGACCCACATTCGAAATGGCGCGAACGTGTTCAAGAAACCAAGTGTTTCCGTGCACGGAACCAAGAACGAGGATAGATAAGGCGAACAACACAGGAAACGGAATCGGAACGGCGCGGCGGGTTAATAACGCCTGGCTTAGGGTTCCCACAGAAATCGTAATTTATTCTGTTGACCGCGGAGTCGGAATGAACAGGGAAACGCCGATCCGCGACACGCGATATTGAAATACAATCTGTTAGATCCGATCTATCGTGCGTGAGACAGGGCTCGGCAGACGCGTTGCATAAGACGGAGCGGCTCAGTGGCAAAGTTCGCGGCTAGGAATCATCATTATCTGCTATCTAACGGCGGCACGTATTACGGAATACGCGGTTCCAATATCTATTACCGGGGCCGTAAATTTTCGTCGCACACGGCTGAGAGGGAGAATCGTATTTCCAGCCGATCGCACCTTCGCCCTCTTCCTTTGGTTCCTCCTCCGCGACTCCTCGTTTTTCCTTTTCAGCCTGCGCTAGTCTTTTTTCCACCTCGTCTTTCTCCTCCTCCGGCAGGCGGTGTAATTTATACTTAATAACGGGCCCCCGAGGGCTGTCGGTATTTTACTCGGGTGACTCGCATTTTTCTCGGCAATCCGAGTCCCGTGGAAATCGATTACCGGCCCCACGATTACAAATGTACCGTGATACGTTTTATCGCGCTATTGGAAAACTGTCCCACGCTTTGTTTTATCGCGTGTAAACGCAGGGATCGAGCCAAGGCAGAACTCGCCGCAGACTGGTAACGAGAATCCCGGCGTTGTTCTAACCCGATACAGTTTTCAATTAGTTCTTAGATATCGCCGTTCGGAGATACCGCCTCGGATATTGAGTTGTATTCACGCTTCGTTGGTTAGGCGATCTATGACGGCCGTGCGCGACCGACATCGCGGAATAGGTGGGAATTTTTCTGCAGTGAAGAATTATTGCTCGGATCCCTGCGAGAAACTTCCGCCAACGATCCCTTTAATAGGTTTCGGCTCGTGTACTCCTTTTACGAGATTTTCGGTATTCTTAATCGCCTGAATGAAGACCAAAAATGTGTGAATGCAGGCGAACATTTATGTCAAACAGAGTGTAGCAACTGTAGCTACCTTTAATCACTCTCATCAATATGAACTTTCTCACTATTGTGAAGTTGCTTTTTGAATTAATTTGTTTTAAAAAACAAATGTTTAGAAAATGTTTAAAATGTTTAATCGATAAACTGAATTCATTGAAGAAGGGTCATAGAGGTAAGATTTAAAATTGTTAATTTTAAATAATTTACTTTCAATGTTATAAGTTATAAATAAAATTAAATAATTAATTTCAGTCTTATAAATTTATTTGAGGATATAATTCAATAATCCCTAGATATCCTCTAAACAGAGTTTGAAGGACGCTGTTGTTTATTGAGAGACATACTTCGTAGTACATCGTGAAATGTTTCCTCTAGAATTAAGAGGGTACGGTACCCATGGATTCTAGGATATTTATCAGTGTAACCAACCTCCACGCTGAAAAACAGTTTGGCAACAGTGACGAACATACGTTTTTATCAATCTAACGCTAATTAAACTAAGTTTCGCTATCATTACAGGTTTTTTCTTTTTGAAATTTTTTTCTTTTTTGGCTCTGGACTTGCTCTAGACTGTCGGTATGAACGAATATGAGGAAGATGAATGCAATCACAGGAAACGGCTTTTTGTCCTTATAGTATACAAACCTGTTATCAGTTGTGTGAGGGCTCATTGCAAAGAGGAAGGTTGATCGTGCTTCGCTCTGGTCATGATTTAAGTCAAAGAAACCATTTTGTATTAGAAAAATACATGGGAACCTGAGGGTGGTTGTCTCGATTTTTTGCCCACTTTGGACGCTCATATTGTGAAATATAAATAAAATATGCTTGTCTAAGGACAAAAAGTCGTTTCCCGCAAACACTGTTTCTACTTGTTTTTCTAGTAATATTCTACTAATATCCATGGGTACCGTACCCCCTTAATACATTTCAAGGCAAACGATATATTAAGCAATTTACCCACTGAATATGAACATTTCAATTACAATACAAATGAAACAGTAACAAAACAGAATACAACTTCAATATTTTTGTATACCGAGAAAAACATTTCTTCTCCAAAAATGTTCTTCTGCAAGCTTCAGTACCATTTTCATTTTTGTCTATTAATTCCGAAAAATACAAATTTACAAGAAGCTCCTCGAAACTAACAACAATATCGTATTTCCACAAAAGATTACACAACTCCTCTGCAAGAAACCACCAGCTCTACATCGAAAATAATTGCGACACGTGTAGCTATTACTCCGAAACCGATAAAACCGATAAAACCCATAAAACAGCGCAGGTGAGAACAAAACGGTCTATTGAGCGTAAAGGGGACCAGCAGCCGGTCCACGTGGACACTAAATCAGTCCGACCTAACAATAGAATCCCAAAGAAAGCAAACATTGCGGCCATTACCAATCGCCGAAAACTCTAATGCGTCCAATCAACGGTGTCTGGACGTCTCTCGGTCGTGTTAAAATTGAAATTCAGCGGCGAAAGCGTGCACAGGGTGCGACGCGGTTCGTTGCCCCAAATAGTAACGTGTCTCTGTCGCGTTTGAAATCCCACTGTTCCCCAACGAACAAGCCACAGACGTGTTTCGGAGCTGCGGAGGATTTGACCGAGAGGCAGTTCGCGAATTTTGTCGAAAATACTCGGCGCGGATCCGCGTGGACTCTAATTTGGTCGGGCGCCGTAGACACCACGCGGTCCACGGGTCTATTTCCTGCCGAGATTCGCCGAGCCGTTACCTATGAGCACACGGATTTCTTGGCTCGCCCCAGTGTCGACGAGCACCAAGACCACAGGTGGAGACGTTGGCAGAAGGAGATCGACGGCGATGGACCCACAAATCCGATGCGTCTGGCTTCCACGGGTCTTCCTTTTCCTGTTGTTTGTGCCCGAGACCGGAGGAACCCGGATAAACGTTTGCTCGCTTGTTCGTAGTTCGGTAGGGGTTGGATGTCGGTGTATAGTGAGTGCTCGATGGACTACGGATCTTTATGTGAAATAAAAATTCTCTGAGACATTGTTTAACATGTTCTTTATTCTCAGAACTTGAAAATTTTAGATCATTCTTGCTAGATGTGACTTTCAGCCATTTTTATCAACAACTTAATGCGGTAGACTCGTTTCCAGAATTGCAAGGGTGCGGGACGCGCGTTCTCATTTCTCGATAATACAAAGATGGAATTTCTCAGTAGTCAAAAGCGCTAGATAAAATAACAATCTCGGCCGCGATCGCCCTCGAAAATTCTATTTTTACGTTTATGAGGCGTAATTTATGGAAATAGCTACGTGCGCAGTTGTATGCTTCCAAATAATGTTAATTACGCCTCGTAAACGAAAAAATTGAACTTTCGAGGACGATAACGGCCTAGATCTTTTATCTAACGTATTTGACTCCTGAAAAACGAGTCTACTCTCTTAAATGACACTGTCAACCTGGTTGTAGGTGGAATTTCAAATAAGGAAGCATTACAAAGAAGACTTTTAAAAATTATGAAATCATCGCTGGTATATAGGTGATGTGTTAAGAACGTTTTATTTAGTAATATTCTACGAGTAAATCTCTACGGTTTTAACAATTCTCTAATAAAAACGGACGGTAATTTAACCGTGATAGGTTTGCCGTTAAGTGGTGCGATATCGGCAACTTTCGTAAAAGAGAAAGATGGCGTTAGAGGGAGTTGTGGAGGAAGGGAGCGAGTAAAATCGAGGGAAAGCCTGGTAAAGACTGAAGCTAATTGCCCGACAGAGACGGATGACAATGCAACCGCGTGCCACCACCGCCGCCTCCGACACAGCCAACCATCCTGAGCTCGTTTTAATTTTCTAAACGCGGATAAAGAGCGCCGTCGCTAGCCGACGCCGAGGAGGTGGCGGTGGAAGGGAACCGAGATCTGCAGCAGCCGCGCTGTAGACGGCCACTGAGGAATGCAAAATAGAGCCGCAAATCTGGCTGGCATCAAAGGCGACGGAGAACGACCCGTCTCGGCATTTCTCGGCCGACCGACCGCTAGATACATTTCCACCGACCTAGACGGAAAATCGAAGACCCGTCGCAGTCTAATTAATTGCGTAACGCCCTGGGAATCGAGCAACCAACACTCACGGCTGTTCACAGGGCGGTGCTCGCCGAATACCGATGTTTTTACGCGGCCAGACAGATCGCCGCGACAGGGTTGCGTGCCTGATACCACGCTTCGATTAGCCCGGAGGACGGGTTGGCCATTGTTTCGAGGCTATTGTCTGGGAAACTATGTAACAGAGCGGTTATTTATACTGGGACGTCTCGCGCGCTTGTTCGCCCTTTGTCCGACGTCAAAGTCCGCCCCTAATTTCGCGGAATAGATTCGTAATTTCCAGTCGCTTTGCCAATCGATCTTTTCGCAAGATCTGCATCCTCGTTTTTTTGTTTTTTTATTAGAAAATCTCATACGAGATTTACTTCAACATAATTGTAATGCAATACATAGAATACAGTATATGTAGAAAACAATACATACAGCACAAAATACAAAAACCACACAACAGAACAGGACACAGAAGAAACTTAAATAATATAACAAAGACACGAGAATGATAGTAACGGTATAAACAAACACTTATACTTTAAGTCCGCAGCTCTTAAAAATGAAAGTATATAACGACAGGCCTTGATATTAGGTTTAGCTATTAATATGGAGACATCCATTGGAAGCTGCAAGTTAATTGTTCGGAGTTTATTAATTAATTTGAGCCTTTCCTCATTATACATAGTTGCATTGCCACAAAACATGGTCCAGTGATTCGTCCTCCTCCATGCAACTACACTTAGGATCGTCAATAAAACCAATGCGAGCCAGAGAAGAAGCTAGATGGTAGTGGTTAGATCTACACCTGTTGATAGTGACAATAATTATCTGCATCCTCCTTCTCGCCCTCAAAAAATTTCTTCATGCTGGAAACCATTCCAGCAATTACTCATGGACTGGTTTGAGAAATTTAGAAATAGTATCAACACTCACGTAGTATTCTAAATTTTAGATTGATTAATATGTGTTTCCGAAACCTTTCAATGTCGATTCATTTTATTCAATCGTAACGAATGCGCTCAGTACCCTGGTACGCCCACTTAAAACTCGAGAGAAGTCTGGTTGTCACGGTTAACAGAATGCGTTCTGATTATTATAATCTAGCTGTTTCACTAGAGCGGGTAGGTATTATCAATGACAACCAGTGTAAATGCAATAAGGGTCGGGAAACCCTGGATCATGTAATATGGCAATGCGAATTGTACAATGCACAAAGACGAAAATTAATAAATTCTCTGCTCAGTATGGGCCTTCAGCTGCCCCTTAATATAGACACAATTATAGCAAAGCCAAATATCAAAGCTTGTACTAGCATCCACTCTTTTTTCCAAAACAGTAACCTACACATTTAGCGTTAACAGACATTACTGTTATATTCATTTAATTATTATAGAATTCCTATTGTATTACTCCTGTATTCGATGCTACTGTATTTACTAATACTATTCATGTAAAGCATAATAAACCCAGAAGGGTTTCAATGCTTAATAAAAAAAAAATAATAACGAATGCGTCGTAATTAGAATAAGAATATGTTATCTCATGTTATTCAATTATTTAAAATTTGAACTCGCAATATTATATTAAAAAGGCAAGTGGTAACTAAACATAAGTATGCGGAGGCCACTATAAAAGACATGTGTTTAACGTTATGATAACTACCTTCAGGATTACTATACTTCACTACGCCAGCACAGAGGACTAATGATAGTTATCATCGTAATAATCCTACGTCCTCAATTGCTTTGGACACGGAACAACGATTTTCTCTACGCTCAAAAAGTATGCATGAATTATTAATAATCTGGAATTTAACCGAAGCACAGTAGGACAATGTACTGAACCATGCTGCGATCTACGTGAGAACCCTGAAAAAGTCGCGACCAAAATCATTACTACGTTTCAAATAATCTTTTCACCATAATGTTACTGTTTAACAGATTCGACTGATGAAAATAGAGTCTCGTTACGGGTTTATGGATAGCCTGGCCAGTCTGCCAAACATTTCAAGGACCAAGAACTCATTAAACGGCAACGGTGGCATAGTCTTCGTGTGCGCTCATCGGCCGCGTACCAGTTAGTCACGCCTCTCGATCATCGGGCGAATTTATCAAGTTGTGAGTACCGAGGAGGGTGTGCAAGGAAAAGAAGCACAGAGACGAGGAAGAGGAACTCTCTACGAACGGTTTAGCGCCGCAAAGTGTCGGGTAATTCCTCGGCGCCGCGGTTCAAACGCAATAAAATAACGAAGCCGCGGGAAGGCCGCGCGCCGCGTTGAATTATAGCCTTTTAATATTCAAAAAGTCATTACGTTTAATTTAAAGTGTTCCCGGCCGTGAAAGCCGTCGCGAGAGACATTACGGTTCCCCATTGACAAGTCCCAATTATCTCCTACGCTAGACGTAGAAAATCATCTCTAGCAGTAGTGTTAATAAATAAGAAACACAGCGCAGATTTTCTTACTTTGTGGTCGGGTTGTTGAGAAAAGCAACAAGGTCGCGAAAACTCGCTATTAACGGGTTATTATCTTCTCGAGAGCGATCGTTCTGTAATTCGATGATTTTGCGCAACGCCTAGTTTCGTTTGTTCCGTGAGTTTTATTCGGGTTTTAATAGCGATCGCGCGAGAAACGATCGTTTTTTTGGGGACTGTTTTCACTATAGATAGCCACCCTATCCAGAGCGTATACGTGACCCTGTCCCCGTGGCAATTTAAGTGGATTTATTCAAGTTTGCGATGAGACAAAAGAATGAGCCCCGCCACCTCGACATCATTTATTAACGTCTGAGCGGAGCATGGTACCGAAGACAAGCGGGAACAGATGCCGTATTTGAGTGCTCGCCGCGCACGTTTCACGGACCAGGATGCGGCAAGACAATTTCTTTAAGAGCCTTCGGTCCAGAGGGAGTGGTTCCTTAACGCCTTCGGCCACTCATCGTCGGTCCTTAAGCAATCCACGAGTACCTACGACCATCCTTCCAACGACCCGGTACCTAACTCGAGGATACTTGTACCGTAATTTGATTTACCCGGCGCAACCAGTCTAACGATTTACTCGCGAATAATTGCTCCGGAAAAATAAGCCTGCCCTAGTTTTTCGAGCAGCTGCCGCCCCCGGAAATTCGTTATTTATTCATTGGGAGCCACTGTGTTGGACAATTAGCTTCCTCCTTCATGATTCATTCATCGTCTACAGGAAAGTATCTCTTCGGGAGACTGAAACACAGTTTGCATTCCAACAGCAGTATAGTCGATTCCCAAGACGAAACATAATGAACGTGTTGTACCATTTGCAAATTTTTGCAACAAGTCGATTCGAGGTAAATATCATTTCAATCGGTGTGCGTGACCGCCGGAAAGTGTTCGTCGGAACATTACATCGTTATTGTCGAGCGGAAGGGAGACTTCGATGGCTGACGTTAAGGAGAGGACACGCTCAAGGCATAGTTTCTTAATGGAGGTCTGGCCCTGTAACAGCTAAGAGGGTGAATAGAAACTTGATTGCAATTAATGCACGTACGGGCCGATTATTGTGTCAGGTGCATCGGCCGAGGTTAATGCATCCTAATATCATCTCTTAGGCGAGAACCGTGGGGAACCTTTGGTTGGGCTCGGTCCTAGGGTATACGTGAGTTGGCTACCTTGAGAATATCATCGAAATTTAGGCCACCTGGCGTCGATTCATTACACACTGGAATAATTTAATATCTGGGGAAACCTGGCACGCGAACAGAATCGGAAGATTGACTGTGATACAAGACAATCATCTCGTGAAGTCCCTGGAGATGGTTACATCATAAAACTTAGGATTCTGTGGTTCAAAAAGCGATATAGAAAATGTCCGAACAGAATGACTAGGTCCATCATATTACGTGCTTGAATAAAAACGTTAACTCTATCATTTCCTATAGAAAAATCATTGGAATCATTATAAAATAAAATATATTTATAAACAAAACTGTTCCCTCGGTCGATAGTGGTCGATTGAATGTTAAGTCTTGAACTTTAAATAAAGTGGCCGCATTTCACACAATAACGGCGCGTACCGTTCAATTTAATCTGAAAAGTCTCTTGTTGCACCTCGGGAGCGTTGTACCTGCTAAATGAGATTTTTAGTTAACCAACCCCAGACAAAATTACTGTCCTAATAAAATAGACCTGTCCGACAAGGTAGCGTTTATCTTTTCGACTGCGGAGTTACCTGTTCGCGTCTACAGCGCGCGAGGCTAAGAGGAAGCTAAATCCGGCGTTTTTCTCGTGCAGGTTTACTTTCGGTGGCTCTCTCGGCTCGTAATTTACGCGAACAGGTTGCCTTCCTTTCGTCGGACGCGCTTCGAGAAATGGGAGTGAGCGTACACACAACGAATTTCTTACAAAAAGAGAACCCGCGGAGAGGGCAGTCGGCGTAAAGGGAATAAGACGAAGGGCAGGCGGTCCTTTTAATTCGCATTTTCGTAGTCGACGGGTCGTCGAGAAGCCGACTAAGGATCGACGATGGCTCCCTGGCCGTCGTTGTTCGAAGTTACGGGCGCTAAATTAATTACGGTGCTACGTAGCCGCGGCCTGAAATACGGGACGCACGCCCGTGGAATACAATTTCGGCAGAAGTCGCGTATATCAAACGGCATTCGGCGCGCGGCTTTATCGGCGATATTTTATCGAAATATTATTTACAGGTACGTGTACAGAGCGAAACTTCGGGGAATTTAATCTAGGACACCGGCCCGGGGAGTACGGCCCGTCGCCGGGGGAAATGGCGTCGGAATACCGGATATAAATTAGACGAACTCTGCAGCCGGTTGACTCCGCCCTTTCCGCATCCGAGTGCCAAGTTAGTCGAGTTTTCCGCGATTCTTCAACTACCGGGAATTTGAACTTGGTCTCCTGACTATTTCCCCACCCGCGCGAGATTTACTATCCGCAACCTTGACGACCCGCACCTTTTATCTAATGCGCCGCCGCCATTTTCTGGGGCAACGGAGCACGACTTATTTGCTCTTCCCCTACCTATCATTTTATGAGGAATTTAATCAGGACACCGTGTAAACAGACTACGAAAGGCATTCATTGGACGTATATTAATTATGCATATAAAGTGAATCAAATACTTGATTCTGTGGGAAACGTGAAAATTCTTAAAGATTAAGATACTTCATCTCCACTACTAATCTATAAAACGATCAATATTTACAATCGTGAAAATAAAAGTATAACGAGCATCGCACGGCATCGAAACGTGAAATTGCCTTCTCCCAACCGACTTCATCCGTATTGTGATCCTAAGGTCTGTGACTCTTTCACAGAACATTGCGCCGAACGCGCTAGGGAGCTACCAGGTCCGAGTAAATCGGCAGGAAGATCTGCATAATTATCAAAGTAGCAAGAGCGCGGGGCCAATTGCATTCGACCCGATCCCGGCGGATGGCTGCTCTTTCGGATGTTTGGCAATACCGTTCCAACATCCGACGCACACCGACATCGATTATCCGGCAACGAGGTCTGGGTGAGCATTGCAGCACGAGGCACAATCCTGGTTGCGATGCTATTAGGCACGCGCAGTTAGCATTGCATGTAATGACACACCTCTTGCAATTGAGGATGTGCGCTATGCCCCGTCTAGTTGGCCAAAGGTCGATCGTGCCTGCGGGAACGATCTCCGGGCGATTGTGCCTCGACGCATCGAAACCACTATAAATGGACACCTAAACGCGGAAAACCCCGTGTTGCGTGGGGCCACGTGACGAATGCATTCCCCTCCTTGCACCACCCTCTCTCCCACTCTATTGTTAATTAAATCTCGGTGAACCCGCAGTTTCTTTGGGATTGTTTTCCTCTCGGCCAATGAAAGGCCCATACACCAGAGCCCGTCCACGTAAACAGTTTCATAGTAACTTTCTAAACTGTGATACGCTCGTTAACGCGCCAGTCTGTCCGTCCCGACGATGACTGACATTTTAACAACGGCACAGCATCACGGAACTATGCAGGCCCCGATCCTCGAGCAGACACTTTCATAGGTCGCGCAATCCCGGTGAACTTCGTGCGCATTAGCGAAGTCAAGTGTCTGAATCTATTTACCGCGACGGCGTTGCATGGCGAGCACCGAAGACTGGCTAATCGAAACACTGCGAAACGGATATCTTAATGAATGATGCGCGCCACGGGAGCCAATGCGGGAGCACGTCGATGTTATTGTTGCCGAGATGAAACATGCCGAACACTGTTCCACGTAATTGTGAAACTCGCGTCTTTGGAACTCGACGGGAATTGCTTGCGTTGGAAGGTGGCGGTGCGCTGGTGACAATTTATGATACCGCTGGAAACACTTTTGGCCCAACGTATGGCACAATTGCTATTGTATCGAGCGCGTATAAATTTTACGGAGCGACTTTTTCGAGTAATTTCGAGCGATGCATCTTGCGCTTCTGGAGTGTCTTTTGTGGTACTTGTATAAGGAACTGCTTGAAATTGGAAGACACTGGCAACTTGTTCCAGTACCCGACAATCATTAGAAATAGTGAGGGCAACAATAAGATTTGATTCGATTACTGTCATATTAAACGCAAAGAATAATTTCTTGTGCTTATACAACATCGTTTGAGATAGTTTGTAGTACTTATACGAGATAGTGATTATGTTTGGATTGTAGTGATAGCTCGTTACAGTGCGTAGTAGTCGTTAGAAACAGTAAAGTTAAGAATTGTTACGATTGTAGTCGTGTCAACTGCATATAAATAACACGGTCCAACAAATTTCAACTTTTTTTGACGTTTCCATTCGCACTATACTGTTCTTATAGAATTTTTCGCGCTGATTCCGAGTCTACTTTTAGTTTTTCCTAGACGTACAGGTTTTGAGAAATTTGAGTTTGAGAACAAACATATTTTTCAACTTAAACAAATATTGTAATGTTATGATAAAAGATTGAATTGTTCTTTACAGCATAAGATTGTGTAGACTTCCCTGAATACATTGATATCCAATATTAATACATTATGATTGCTTAAACATGTTAATTAATGAAGCATTACTGGCGGCAACTCATGTCGAGCGAAGATATTTTGCTTTTTGGTTCGAAAAAACGTGGATGTCGAAAAGTTGAAAGGGTGGGTTCTCAAGACAAAAAGTTGCTCTATCGCGTGGTATAGTTCAATTTTCCGCTGGACCCTTATTTTTTTTAATAAATTCAAAAATTGGTGCAATTGTGGTCGCTCCATCTTTAATGATTGATTAAAAATGTTTTAACAATCATAATGTATTAATATAAACCAAATATACGTTCTCGGCGCACCGTTTCGATCAATAATAATTATATTATTGAAAGAGGCAATTTTTGATTATAATCATTTTAATGAAATTTGGGATCACGTTAACTGTAAAAATCAATTCAATATCTTTTATCATATCATCACAATATTTCTTTAAAATTGAAAAATATGTCTTATTTTCAAACTGTCATTTATCAAAAACTGTTCGTCTAGGAGAAAAACTAAGGGCAGATTCAGAATCAGCGCGATAAACTATAAGAATCGTATAGTGAAAATCGAAACGTATTTTGGCTGCTGGACAGTGTAATCTGAAGCAACATTTTCGAATAATTTTAATCTTTTTCCATGTATCTTGTGTTGTTAGGACATCGTTCGGCATAACTTGCAGTACTTGTGCAAGAAGCTAATTGAGTAGAACTGAAAGACAGTAACTGTTTATTACAGTGCCTGGTGGTGCCTATAAATGCTCAGGTAGATATTTGTCACAATCTGAGCGGCACTATACGCGTATAAATATTCCGAAGCAACTTTTTCCAATAATTTCAAGCGATGCATCTTGCGTTTTTATAACATCACTTGCCATAGCTTGTGGTACTTATACGAGAGGCTAATTGGAACAGAAAGACAGTGACAGCTTATTACAGCGCCCGGTAGTCGGCAGAAATGCCGAAGGCAAAATTTGACACAATTTCCGGCGCATTAAGCGCGTATAAATTTTCTAACTGCACCTCGTCGAGCAATTTGGATCGTCTCGCGCTTTTAGAACATGGACGTGGTTTGTATCTCCAGTGTAAAAAGCGGGGATGCTCGTCGGACCCTTGTCGCGACTACTATGCTGTCGACTTCAAAGGAGATTGGGAGAGACGTCGGTCACGATGAACCTGCCGCGCGAAGGCGGATTTCGGTCCTGAAACGAGCGTCACCTGGACCTTAAAAGTCAAGGCGCATTCCTACAGCTCGCAGATAGTCCTATCTGGGTCCTGGATATTCTTGCGTTGACGCCATTAGCTCTCCTCTTAAGCACCGCTCGCATTCGTCGCGCGGCGCGCGCTCGCCCGAAACTCGCGAGTAAAAAGCGCTGTACCGGCGAGCGGGTCCCGGACGATCGCAAGGAAAGGAACGGGGGAAGATGGAGTCGAAAACACGCGCAAACAACTTTCGTGCGATCGCATACTGTCCTCGGCTCATCGGCCAGAGGGGCGGGAAGACGAGGGGCCCAGGAGCCTCTTGTTCGCCGCGACAAGTCGAAGAAACCGACTGCATTACTTAATGGCGAGCACGGGCAGCCGTTTACCTCGGGGCTCCACGCAAAAACCGCTAAAGTCGGCTTTTGCCTTCATCGTTCCTGCCGTTTGCTTTTCCGTAACACGCAGTTCGACGCGCTACTCGGTGATAATTACGTCAACGTCACGTATATGTACCCCGGCACCGCGCCGCCCCTGTGTCTGATACGTTCTCCGTTTTTAGCCCGCGATTTTTGCGAATATTTCCATACCACGGGAAAAGAGAAGAAAAATTTACGTACACTCGGAGATGAAGATGAGGTTCATACTTGACCTAAAAGCACCTGTACCAGCATTCTAACATTAAGGAACCTTTAACCCAGCATGTACTCACCCCGAGATCCTCTTACCCCGAGCAGTCTTGAAAAAGACCGACTGACGCCGAGACCTGATCCAGAGGTATCTAATATGAGAGATACCCCATGTGTGCGAACTCTTGCCCGAGCCTCTATTATACGAACTACAGCCCAACGTAATATTGGTTATATGAACGCGTATTCTGAAGTACATAGAACGTGCATGTCGACTTGTGTTATTGGAAGAAATTATAGTCCAAGATAGCAGTAGTTAATAGGTATCTTTCATGTACAGATCTGTACTCGTTCAAGAGAATTTATGATAAAAATGATATACATTAGTGCATCTATCTGCCTTGATTCCTGCTCGAACGTCTACGTCCAAATGAACGTCTACGTCCCATGATACGCCGTGGATGGGCATTCTAGAAACCCGTGTTACGAAAAGAACACTTGATTAAACAAATGTAAAACACATGTGGCTTCGCCTATCATCGAGCCACGTAACAACCGCGAGTACATTACGGTTACATTAGTCAAGCAGACACGTTCATGGAGAGGCTCAAAGGGCGCAAACCATTAACTCGACACCGACGTTCAACAAAATCATCAAACATCCACTAAGCAAATCCTGTTTCCTCGGTACTGTAATTTCCATTGCAGACGTCTAGCTTGTTAACAATCTGCCCACGCGTGAAACGATCAATCTAGACTGTGCGTGAAAATAATTATGCCACCATAAAGTAATAACATGGGAGGACGGATCGTGACTGGACGATTTCGCCGCGGAGTGTTCCTGCTACGCAGAAAATCGCCGCGGCGAAACGTTTTCTATAACGCCAGAGAATAATGACCGAGATTATAAGGATGATCGGCGACCGATTGTGAGCTTCGGGCTCTCCGGAGCCTGCTCTTCGTCGCGACAGGGTTGTTGCTAGGACGAGTTTCACGCAGAGGAATATATCCGCGGGGCTAGAAAACCGATCTCGTGGAATCGGCGAAGCACACGCGCGATAACTTCCCGAGCGAACGATCGGCCGAGTTATCTTAATGGCGCGAAATATACAACTCGCGCTGCTTGTCTGGTTCGACACCTCTACGCAATCAGTTCGCAACGACTTCTGCAAGACCGGCCTCCCGAACGAGTTTCTATAAATTAGCCGGATTTACGATCGAACCATATCCAATCATAACAACAAAGAAGTTATTAGCATTGCGTCGATTTTATTAGATTTAGCGCTGACGTGTTTATGGTTGTCTTCAACCAGCCAAAGCTACTTGCGGTATTGTACTTGTAATTGTGCTGGTTTGGTGAAACATTTTCGCCGGTTTTGCCAGTGGCTTTCTTTCGATTCTCGCTTATTTCACTTTTAAAACCGGGTCGTACCAACGCTTTTGGCCTAGAAAATCCTGTTCAATTATTTACCCAGTCGAGAATTCTGACTGAGAGTGGATCCTGAATAAATTAAAAGTTCCTGTGGGCACATCGTCCGAAAAATACCCGATTTTCATCATTTTTCCCTGGGGAGCCCATGCATCTCGCGATGAGAACGATTTTGCGCTTGATTCCGCTATAAATTTGTAAATTCATGTTTGTCTTTGCGTTTCGCTAACTTCTGTCGCTGACATTCAAACGAAAAATGAGTCGGTAAATATAACACAGAGAAGTATCCCAAGCTGAATGAAAATATATTTCCTTTTTGATTTGCCGTACAAAGTACGTTTTCACCAGCATTTGATTTAATAGACTCATTTCCCCAAGTCCCGCACGAAGCAGCTCTAAGTTTCCCGGGGGCTAACTTCGTTGTGCGAGGGTTAACAGAAAAAGATCGGAACCCGGTAATTCTCAGCGGCGCAGCAGGTCACGTGCGCTCGTTACGCTGCTGTTAATGAGAACGTATTATAATTGTGGAACGATTTTCAAGGTGCCCGGTGTATTCCTAAGCTGTTGCCGATCGGCGGAGAAGCGCGCTCCGACGCGGCACGGCCGCAGCAATCCTCGAAACGTTAATTAAGAATTAAAGCCGGAGTGGTCGATAGGACGTCTGAAAGCCTTACGGTCCGGGGCTCGCCCGATAAATTTCACCGTTCGAGGTCCTAATTGAAACAACGATTCCACGGCGAGGCGGTATTTCACCGCTCGCGCCCCGCCACCCGGGGAATACCTTATTCGCAGTTCCGCGCAATTAACTTGTACTCCCGGCGAGCTTTCCAGCCGAACCGTTACGAGACTTACTGCTGGAATCGCGCGTACTTATGGAAACAAACGGCCGCATACGTTAGAACCGTGGTAGATGAACACCTCTTCGGCTTCCCGCGGTCGACACTCGGACACCAAGATTCAGAGAGGAACGAGAGACGCCAAAGAGAAAGAGAGACGCGATAGATAGAAGGAGAGAAAGAGAGAGAGAGCAGTTGCCGGCCGTGTACGGCGCCCGTATCTCGATAGTATGCAGATGCGAGGTGCGAGCAGTTAGTTTTCGCGAGTTGACAACCGCTCGATTTAATAGCGTCCACGCGGAGCGGAACGTAGCGCGAAAGCGCGCTTACACGTGGCCGGCCCGTTTAAACGCTCGCGCGACTTGCGCGCATCCAATAGATCCGCTATCTTTGCGGGAAACGAATCGACTCGCCGATGCATCATTTGCCGAGCCGAGCCGAGCCGAGCCGAGCGGATAAACTTGTGGCTCAATTATCGGCTACACGCGTGTGCGTGTGCGTGCCCGCACCATGCCACCGCGCCGACATTCCGCTTACGGAAACGATCCTCGCGCGGCAGCCTTCTCGCAGAATGATCGGACCACGAGCATTCGCATCTGCTCCGGCGCACCATGTAATGGGACCTTTATTGTTACTGTATACGGACGACGAGCCAACTATTGTTTATTGCACGGTCGGTTTAGCTCGAACCGCAAGCACTTTGCAGGTTAATTAACGACCGATGAGATGACTCTTGATTTGATTGATTTACTTCGGTGGGTGTGGTGGTGAGAATCGTGACTTTCGACTTTTTATTGCCCATTTTATGTTCGGAACAAGGTCTGATCGAATTTCATTGTCTCTTATAAGATTCTTAGGGTGTGTGACAGAATTATCCTCGTGTATTATTCAGTACTGTTGTTGGAGTAATATTTTGCGAGTTGAGTGTAATCTGAGTTGATGTCGAAGGTTCGGTTAATCGAGCTCGTACGGTGCCTATCGATTACCGCAGATTTCCCGCTCCCTTCCCTGAAACCAATTCCGCATTCCCAGACAAATAGTTGCTGCTCCGACTCGACGGGGCGTGTGATTTTTCCCAATCGTTTCGGCGATCAATGTTATTAAGGTAACGAACGTGGGCGTCGTAATGACAGGCACTCGAGGAATGCGACTACTTGTTAACACCAGCCTGCCGCCATCGCCGGTGGTTGTTTAATCGAGAGCGTGGTGCATTCATCGCGGACTTATTCCATGCAAAGTGAAATCCGCATTTCGGTGTAATGGCCGGCATTATCCGCCGCAAGAAGAAAAAAAGCAAGCGATCATAATAAACTTACCGCTAATGCATTATACATTGCACAGACAACCTCTCTGCGTGAGTTCGCGGCTGTAAGGAAAAGATTTTGCGCTGTGCGGCAAAAGAGAGAACATTGGCCGTCGCGTCGCCTAACCCGTTTGCTCGTTGTCACATTAGGTGCTAAATCTGTGGCCCAATTATCAGACAACCGCCGCGTTGTTGCATTTGCATGCGACACTCGGAACGCCGCGCCGTTCGATCACCAGCTGCGACCGCGAGGAAAGTCTCTCAACAGCTTGGTAAATTACGGATTTCCGAGCGTTCAACGCCTGTTTCGGCATCGCCACTTAAAAACTAAACACGATCGCGCTGCTATAATATCTTTATCGCGCAGTCCCGATACATCGATTATACCAGAGTTGTATAATTAAATCGAAAATCATTAATCACCGACGGTAACCCGATAGCAGTCCTCGAGAAAAATCTCTCGATATAGTGTCTGCGTTTACGGACGAATTTAATCGCCGATTTCCCATGCATAAATTTCGTTTACATCTCTATAACGTGCAAGAATGATAGCTGTACCTAGCAAACCGTACTCGAACGCGACATAAATCAGTCCCCGCGCTGTTATTAAATTTGCGCAGCATAAAAACTGGACTCTTTTGGATTCCACGGGTTCTATCACGTCTTGTAAAGCGTTTAAGGCATTTCCGCGAGGATTTATGGCCGTCGACAGCTGCCTGATGATCCGAATGTCCTCACGGCTCAATTCGTTGACGGCAACGACGGCGGTGAAACCCGTGTTTTCACGTAATTACCGTGTTTCCCGCGGATAGCGCAGATAATAATCTCGTTCGCGAGCCATTAATAAACTTCAGCGGGTACGTCGTCTCTCCACACGTGGCTCCGGTGAAAGGTGAAGTGCAGCAGGGCGGTGCACTTGCTTTGACACGTATCCGGCGAAAATGAATCGGTCGGCGGACACACCATTTGTCGCGGCGCAAACCCCGGGGCTCGCGACTCAATTATACGATAGGCGTATGCGCGTGCATGACTATACTTTCCCTGGTAATGGTGTGTCAGAGCATGAAGAAGGAGCTGTTGCGGTAGCAAGTTTACACGAACCATGAGAAATGATATTCACTTCGCGAAGTTTCGTTTCGCTCCGGACTCTCCGGGCATTATATTCATGTTATTCTCGTTGCCACTGTCTTAATACGAAGGCTGACAGTCTCCCGAACCGAAGCTCCAGGGCGACGCTTCTACCACACCGTTGCGTTGCGAAAAAATGGCCGTCGAACGTAAACGCTCGGCGAATTAATTCTTTTGTCAGCGGAAGAAAATTAATTTATGATTCGGATGCAAATTTTACGATGCATTCGGCGCGCGTTATAAATTCTCCACGGCGAAAAGAACAAACAGAGATCTGACAGCATTATTGTATCTCAGCCGTGCTCTGGAATTGCATCAATGTTTATTTATTACAGTAATTTCTTGTCAGCCGTCGAATTTATAGTTTCAATGAACTTTTATACACCGGGATCGAATTACTCGTCCTGCGCGTTTCCCGTGTCTAATGCATTGCGGGAACAAATCGTGTGACCTATACATCATCTGGCTCTGGGCGTTAAACTTGTGACTCAATTATACCGTGAACCCGCGTGCGTGCCGACGAAGTTATATTAATGCTCCCGCCCGACTGCGGCATGGATACTCTGAAATGCCGCATGGCGTGGCGAAGTTTTAACAAAAACGGGGAAATTGTTAATTTTTTAGAACTTGGCGTGATCGCGGCAAGCTAACCTGCGATTCCGTAAATCCTAGTTAAACGGATAGACCGTTAGATTGATACTTTACATTTAGAACTTTAAACTCCTTTTTAATACCAGAACGAAATCATCGCGTTCTAATTTGGCAACCATTAAAGTCGCAGAAGTTCGCCCGAGGAAATACATTTGTTAAATGGTTAATTTGCACCGTACGATGCAATAAATACGTCAACAACATCGTAAGATGGAAAGCATTTACTCAATCTTTCCCAGTCCGAAATGAACATATGCCCAACAAAAACTAATTCCGTTCAGAGACCATGCTTCATAAGGTGTTAGCAGGCGCACAGTTCGTTATCTAGCGGAACGTTTTTAAAAACCGCAGGCCCGTCAACGGAAATGATTTAGCGCAGGAACACCTTAAATTCAGCGACGTGAAAATATATGCACCGCGCCGGTGGTGCCGCGTCGGCGAGCGTACCTGTGTTCCAGCCAGACAAGACGCATTTACCGGGCCTGATATCTCGTGGAAACGGATCGGTCAGCCGATACATCATTTGTCGTGTTCACCGCTAAACGTGTGACTCAATTATCGGACGCGTTGGTGTGTGTACCTCTGGGCGAGCTTTGAGAACGCGCCCGGAGGAACCAGGCGAGCGAAGGCGGCGATAAAAGAAAGTAAGAGGCGCCTTCGACCGCTAACCAGTCGGTTAGTTAGCGCCTCAGATTCGCCGACGATATTCCTGTGGCGCCCCGCCGTGCTCCAACGGTTATGGCACCTCAACCAACTAACACCAGTAATTATCCTAACGCCTGAAGTCGGACCGCGTTAATCGCCTTTCTCGAACTGATCGAAGGTGTCCCTTCCCCACATTATTATTTCCAATAATTTCGAAAATTCCTACTTCTACCATCCAAAAATCATTGGTTAATTTGTCTTTATCGAAACCAGCATTAAGTGATGTATCGACATTCTTAAATTATTTTTTTAGTTCTATTTCAATATTATTTTAAATTTCAATTGCTCATTAGAGTGATAAATGAAAAAGAAACCGCAGTCTAATGATGACCAGGCAACCCAGCTAGAACAAAATTTGTCAAAGCATTTGTTTTGTAACTCCGAGACCCTGCAACCAAACTTGCTGCTTGTAATATCCGATATCATCGTGATACTTAATTCTCCAGCTTTAAGCCAAAGTATTGTATCGCATCTACGAGCGAAGCGCTCAAAGCGTCGCGGGCAAAGTAGAGCAGCTTTTTCCATCGTTGCACATTTTCCTCTGTGAGCGTAGTTCGTTAATCCCAGAGGGTCTGCGAAACACGGTCGAGAAATACAATCGCGTGGCAGCATTTGTTGCACACTCTGGGAACACGAAAGGTGCGCAAGTACACTGACGGAGCAGTTACTGACGCCGTGAGTCAAGAACGAGAGGGGTTGCCGATAATCATCGTGCGGTTCGATGCCCAGAAAATCCTTCGACCCGCGGCAGCCAACAGGGATTCTAGCACCTTCAGCAAGAATATGTTATTACGTGGCGTCCGACGAAATTATTTTAATGCAACTGCACCTTTGATATTACGAGGTTCTGCGCGAGAGAACTTACTCTCCGCTACGAGCCTATCGGCCAACCAATTGTTTCAAAGATCGAAGATTACTCCGGGGGCTCATTAAGCTTTCACAATGGGAACCGAATGTATCTATTGCGGGGAATTGGTGGAAAATATTCCATCGGTGATCGTGAATGTGGTCGTTGAAAGAATTATTATAGTAGTATAATCGAACAGTACATCGTGAAGTTATCGTCGCGAATGCAGCAGTATGCAGGGTCATCCGTTTTTAAACGGACAAACGTAAACCAGCTATAAAGAACCCCAAATGGAACAAGTTTTACCCCTGCCACTTTTTTTGTTTCGGCCTTGATTTCTAGAAAATTGCAAAAAACCATAATTTTTTTAGTTCACATAAAATTGAATATCTCGGGACTCCAGTGATGAATCTTGATGATTTTTTCTTTGTTGTGTTGAAAATAAACAGGAGCATCTTTTTTGTTCCCAAAATTTTTTTGCTTCCAAGAATATAGAATATATTCCAAGAAAATATCATCCATTGAAGTCACGCATCCTGGAACCGTTCAGATAGCTACAGTCCGATCCAGAAAAAACCAAGATTCGAAGATCATACAAAAAAATTTTGGGAACAGAAAAAAAATGCTCCTGTTTATTTTCAACACAACAAAGAAAAAATCATCAAGATTCATCACTGGAGTCCCGAGATATTCAAGTTTATGTGAACTAAAAAAATTATGGTTTTTTGCAATTTTCTAGAAATCAAGGCCGAAACAAAAAAAGTGGCAGGGGTAAAACTTGTTCCATTTGGGGTTCTTTATAGTTGGTTTACGTTTGTCCGTTTAAACACGGATGACCCTGTATAATTGACAATGTTACGAGCCAAGGTTTGGCAGCGTGCGGAAACCGAGGATAGTTTGTGATTTCTGAGAGTTTTTGGTGTAGGTAAAAATTGTACACGCCGGACTAGCCAGTGTGTCTTTCACCACCGGGATATCCGTTTGTGTGGAAATAGGGTTCAGTGAAATTACCCTTTTTAGGGGTACACTCCGGACTAGCCAGTGTATCTTTCACCACCGGGATATCCGTTTGTGCCACTGTCGGAAAGGATAAGATCGTGGTTCCGCCGACTCGTCACTTATTTAAAATTGTTAGATACGCCTTGAGCGGCAAAGGTGTGTCGTCGTAAGATGCTAACGACTGGGAATCGAATAGGAAACTTATGGTTGTAATGAACTCTAGATTCGAGTTTAACACATGATAATATAATCTTGAATCAAAAGAAGTACAAATGTATAGAGTGTAAATTGTCGCAGTATCCTAACCTCTCTGTTTACGCACCGAGGAATGCGGGGGCTATCTACTACAGAATCCCGTTGATGGGACTCGTACCGTAAGAGATGTAATAGTTTTGCTCGAAAGAGAACTAATACCCGATCTTGCTCGATAGTAATCACGACGTGAATCGACGCGTACAGTGTAAAACTCTTAAGATGAAAGCCCGAATATGAAGGGATTCAGTGCCCTTATATAGTCCCCAATATCGGCGTAGACAAGAGTGGGGCTATTGATAAAACAGGGGTCCCAGAAACAATGCAGATTGATGCATCGTTTCTAAGTGCCCCAAAATCTTAATGAGTGCCCTAATCTGAATAATTGCCCTGTTCTGAATAGACTCTCTATTTCGATGCGCAGCTCCAGAAGAGCCAAAGGTTACCAACGGTCGCTGTCGCATACGTAACAACAAGATCACTTTCCAACTCAAATATACTAGTAATTGTAACAACATTGTTTGATCGAAGGCATTTTGGGTGGTACGTAAGATTTGAATTCCCTGGACTATCACTTGGTCGATCGCCCCTTCGCGCTCAGCAAACAACAAATTACAGCGTCGCGTGATTCGAGCATGTCGTTCCTCAGCGTTCCGGCAGGATGAGGAACGGCGGATTAGCACAAACTTGAAAATGAAAACGGCGCCGATTTGTCACGCGTTCGCAAATGGGAGAGAGAGGTGGTCCTAGAGGTAATTTAAGAATAGTGTTCATCGCAGGCGGACACGTGTAAGCGTGCGTCGAGCCGTCCCGCACCGAAAAGTTCGCCCACGGGCCCTATGAGAGCAAGGTCGTTCGTTTGCATACGCGCTGGCTCGCGTCCGCGAGTGCGCGCGGGTCCGTGGCCGGCATTTACATACATATGGATACGTCGAAATCGCGTTAAGAGCTCGCGCGGACGCGTGTAAATGTTAATGACGACGGTAGCCTTGGCCGGTCTTCCACATTCCCCGATCCTGTACCGTTTTGCTGTATCCGCCGGTTAACAGGCAGGTAAGAAGCAAGGATCGCGAGAGAGCTAATGGAGGGAACGAGAGAGGAACGGGAAGATGGAAAGAGAGACGATAGAGAGGTGGGGAAGCCAGTTAGCCGCGCGGTGAGCAGAATGAGACGCGGGACGCGGCAGGAAGAAAGATGGTAGGGGGTAAAGAGAGCGAGAGCAGAACGCTGCGAGGCACGAGGGCCGCTTTTTCTCGACTTAGCACATTTTTCAATACCCGTTGACAGCTATCCCGACCTTCTTTCTCCTGTACCGTCTCTTCAGGACCGATGCGTCTCCGTTTCTTCTCTCGAGCCCCGGCTCCTGTCGGTTCGCCACCTTCCGCCAGCGTCCCAGAGGACCACGGAGCGTCGCGCCGCCTCGCGTTGCCTCGACTTGCCTTGCGAAGGCCAGCCGGAACGTTTCGGTACTCCAGAAAACCGTGAGACCCGGCTCGTTCGACCGGTATAATTTGTTCGTTTCGTGGAGGTATGCTGAGTTCGACGCGAATACGTCGCACAACCAATACCACGTAGTTTATCAGAGCCCTGGAATCTTTGAAGACGCAGAGGAAACATTCGACGGAACGTTGTGCCGAAGTTGCCTCCCTGTGATATTGAAATGGATCCGCTTGCGAACGGATTCACTTCGACTCTGCATGGTCCAATCGAATCGCCGTAAACGAGATCCTTGTCTTCGTTTGTTAGCGTCGCGATGACGGAGGTGACAAAAGACATGTTTAAGGCGGACGGTTCTTCTACAGCTATCCCTGGGAGAAGTCGTTACCAGAACATCAAATGGCTGAGCTATATTCGGAGCTTCAGGAATTCGTCGCAGCCCTTCTTTGACTTGCGAAGGCTGAGGAGTCGCAGGGCATTGGATTGTTGGATTTGGAATTCGGCGATCTATCAAACGATATTTGCGGAAATCTAAAGTTTCATTTTAAAGAAAGACTTGCCCCATGTATCTCGTAATATTTCCTGCAGAGGCAGGGCAGCTTGCAGTATGAGGACAATTTCCCGCCGACCAATAATCGCTGAAGAAGTAATAATATGTAAAGTTGGTAAGGGTGGGTGGGACCGATTGGGTAACGCCCCTTGTTAGTAACAGTGGGGCTATCCGGGCGAGCGTTAAGCGGGGAAAAAGCTTGTCTATTAAGCGGAGACTACTATGGCTGTAGTTGCGCCTGCACGACTATTAAGTGCGGAGTGGCAACGAGTGAACATAGGGAGGAGAATGCAGAGGGAGTACGGAGGACGCGGGGCGGTGCTAATGAAAATGTATCGAGGTAGGAAGTCACGGGCTGGGTGACCTCTAAGGGTTCACCTGGCATCAGTTGTTCAAGCCAAGTACGGTCTCCTCGGTACCGGCGTCCTTTTTCCCTGTAAACGGTACAGTGCACCGTCCTCGGTCGTTTCTTCTTCTCCCGGTGTGGCTGCGTCTCCCCCGCGTTCCCTATCTCCGTCACATCCCTGGCATTACGGCGAGAGTCGAGGTGCATCCGAGTCCTTAGTACTACATCCCGGGCTCGAAGGTGGTTACTCGCTCGATGTTTCAGCGAGCGAGCGAGCGAGTCGAGCGACCCTGCCGAGGTAAAGCAGCCACGGCCACCGCGCTATCTACCATCTGGCATAAATCAACTCAATGCTCGACTCTTAGAGAGCTTCGCCCTCCCCTAAGTCCATATTGCCTGCCTTCCTTTACCATCTTATCCTTTTTCCTTTCCGTCGACGTGTTCGAGGGGAGGCTACTATCCGAACGATCTGCCGATTATTAATTCAACTCGCCCTTCCACCCTGTGCCTCGGTGCACCGGTCGAATGCGCTGCAGCATCACGTGTCTGCCTTCCCCGACACCCCTTCAAGCTCTCGGTTTCCGTGCCGTGTGATTCGCGCGCACATTCCACCGTTCACGGAACTCGTGGAACCGATCGGCGATTCGGGCCTGATCGTCGATGAAAGGTTAGCAATCCTGTCCTGTTTACACCTCGTACAAGAAGCTCTGAGCGTATCGCGAGCGGTCAGAGGACTCCACGATCGCTCTGCTCGAGCAGAAACTCTGTGAGAGGCGGGGAGGGGAGGAGGAGAAGGGAAAGCAGCACCAGTGAGAAGGGCAGGGGGATGAGAGAGTCACGGTGTCTGCTAGCTGGCGGGCTCGTTCCTGTATACTTTGTGCCCTTCGAGATACCTCGATAGTAGGCGCAGCGCCGGTACACCTACCTTTCCTCCTCTTCGGCTACCCGCTACTACCCGGTTACGAAGATCCTACGAACGAGATCGGGACAACGGGTGTAACAAAGGGTTCGGCCCGGTACACACGGCGTTACTTGGCAGAACGAGAAGAGAGGAGCCGGTGGTAAATACCGGCGTAGTATATACCGTAGAGCGTGTTACCGGGCCGGTCGGGCCCCGGTCAGACCCGGCCCGTATCCTCTTATCGTGGCGCGCAGGGAAAACTAGATTCCTCGCGAACCCGAAAGGTGATAAATCTAACAAGCTACGGAGCAAGACTCGTGGCTCTAACTCATATGATTCACGATCACGCGTGTGCACGCGTGTGGCAAGACCATGTCCGGTAACGTGGAACCCATCCCGATCCTACCTGGGATTCTACACCTTTTTTAGGCCAAGACGATAGCGTACACGCGAGTCTGATGCCGGAAAGGATGACGAGCGCAGAGATTCCGATGGAAATGGGGCGAAACTGTTGAAACTTTCATAGCGGATGCTGCGGGTGTAACTAACAATAAGCAAGAGAGAATTGCACAATTAACCTTCGTGCACTGTCTAAGAGATTGAGACATTTATGTCTTAAGAATCATGTCGGATCACAGATGACATTCAGTGCCGGGTTGAACGGTAAGCAAACTAGCGACCGCGTGGAACCCCGGGATACCATAGGGCCCTGAATTTCGCAGTATTCAGTCTTTTTACGTTTCTTTTTTGTCAATAATTATGTGGGAGTTTTCCTGCAACTGTTTTTAACGTGAGTTTGAGAGCCTCAGAATTTTCACCACTGAGGGCCTCCACTTGACTCGAGTCGCCTCTGTTGACATTCTGGAGAACGTTAAATTTTTAACCCGAGGGAGTATATGCAAGCGGATGATGTTGTTTTAACGTGGACTAATAGTGCTCTAGGAGCAACGAAATGGAAATAATTTGCCAAAGAATGCAGGAGGTCAATATCCAGAACATGAGAAGCGACAGGAAGTCTTGGGGCAGTTGGACCAGTACGGATGCTTCCGGAACGTCGGCGCTTCTAGCAATACGTCTTTTGGAACGCTGGGCCAGGTGTAAAGGAGCGCAGGTAGTTGGCCGTGTTTTTCGAAAACTTGTTCCCCGATTCGGATATCCGTGTCCTTCGCGATATCGTGTGGCCGGACAATCTTTGGCGCGGCTGCCGGTCCAGCGGCTATACACGCTTGCGGCCCGTTCACGTTCAAAAGATGTTTTGGTCGAAGCCAATATCTTCGCCATGCATCATTGCCGTCGTCGTGTTTCGTACGAGGCTCGTATAACAAATGGCGGAGCCAAGGTGTGGAGAGAGAGGAGGGGAAACCCCTTGTCTCATGGTGTCTTGTTCCATTTTCGCGCGCACTAATCATCCGCATTGACAGGGCCCTGTTCGAGGCAAAAACTTGCTTAAATTCTGCTGCCACTGCGCCGGGGCTCGTTCGGTTTCCTCGCCGCACCGCGCCGGCTGCACGTTGTGTTGCCCTACCCCTTTCCACGGGGATCGAAGGATGCAAACGACAGGCGACTGATTTACTCGTGCGTGATTTTTACCTCGGCCTCGATACCATCGTTGGGCCCGCGGTATGACTGACCGGTGCCATCCTCGATAGTGCCTGCCGTTCAGACTCTGAGGATGCAGAAAACATTTTTCGCCGAGCCGTCGCGTCGAACCCGAAATGCTGCCGCTTCGTTCTTCAGGAATCTTGCTTTCTCAATGTTTTGCATCCGAGTTACGTCCACTGTTTCGCAACATCCCTCCTTACACGAATCACCGAAATCCGCTGTTGGAGTCAGACAAGTTTCACTCAACAGTTTTATAAAACGATGTTGAGCATTTTTTAATTTCATAGAGTTCTCTGTACATTCTGTGCAAGAAAAACAATTGGTAGAAACGATGATAGTAACATTTATTAGGATCTTATGTTCCTTACCGAATGAAAGCTACTCCTTCTGTAAAGTTGCGGCCGAATGAAAGGAATGGCAGGATCCAGGCTCCAAAGGATCAAGAAGACAAGAACAGGCGTGGTGCTTCCCATTAGGGCATTCTCCGGGCGTGATGCGTAAAGTAGGTCCCCGGAGGTCTATTAATGGGCAATGCGTGATAGAGGAGCAGCCCATTGGCTGTCTCAGGAGTTGGATGTTTTAAACTTTACAACCTTCCTTAAAAAAAAGGCTCCAAAGGATCAGGTTAGGATAGTATAAGTCGCGAAATAACCTTAGCAAAAGAGTTGAGAGCGACCTAAAATAACTTTTAAAGAAGGCCCCAAAAGATTAACAGATTGTATTCGATTAAATGCGGACCGCTTCCCGGCCTAGTCGCTAATCCACACACCGCGAAGCGATCAGTTTCACGTACATCGGAAAAAAAGCAGTCCGCGCTGTCCCCACCTTCTCTATGGTTATTTTAGCCGCGTGTAGTAGGCTGGAAGTGTCCAATTAATCTTCCATTCGCTGCGAAATAACACGCTGTCACCCGGTGATGAATGAAAAATACGGTACAAGCAAGCTAGGCGAGCAGAACTTGCGAAACGTTCTGGATACCGAGCCAGCCGTGGCCGGAATTCGATTTATTCAAGAGAGTTGTCCCCTTACGAAACGAAATTTAATTAGATTCGTGTAATTAATGACCGTGGCGCGGCGGATCGATCGGATATCTATAGCCGGATCGATCCTGGGTGAAAATCGGCCGGTCGTAGATCTCGTTCGTCGATCGGCGACGAGAGGAGAGTGACTTCTCTAGGTTTCACAGGCGGATGCGAGCCAAAGGGGACGTAATTTCCTGCGGGACACGGGAGGCGTTGCGTCAGGTGAAATGAATTCTAATTACGCGTGACGCCTTCGGGCGATTAGCGCTGTCGTAATTACACGGCCGCGACGTGTCGCAGGTTTTAACCTAATAAAACAGTCAAGCGGATGCCAGCCGGTAGCGGGCATCGACGACGACGTAAGGCGGCCGACTGATTTGCGATCAACGGCAAGCCCATAAGTCTTTTGCTCGTTGGGGGAAAAGTTCCGCGGCGCGGCTTTAATTACAATGCCGATCAATAACCAAGCGGCGAGCAACGACCGGCATTAACCACCGCGCGGGGGAGATTGATTAGATAGACCGTATTGTATTGATGTAATTGCGTTCATTCGGCTCGTGAGAAAGACCTCGCCGAGAGACACAATTGCCTATCAGCGAGTCGCGGTCTCACCGGCGCGGCGTGAGTTACGAGCGACGCGCAAAATCGTAATGCCAATTCATCAAACTTCCGCGAACGCACGTGAATACGCACGAACCGCGGTAGAAGGCTACACTTAATCGGACTGTCGTGTAATAAATAAGTTAATGGCAACCTCGTATATAAATCTGGCTATTAATGTATCAAAATGTAAAATTACAGGTAAGTACGATAAACTATCGGTTCTACTACATCTACTACATACAGGGTGTCCCAAAATAAGTGTAACTCCCGGAAATGGGAGGTTCCTTAGGTCATTGGAAGCGACATTTTCCTTTACAAAAATGGCGTCCATGGCTTTGTTTAGGAGTTATTAACGAAAAACACGAACCAATCAGAGCCCGGCTATAGGGAACGGAGTCCGACTTCGTGTTGCTATTGGCCGAACCAGAATCAATCCACTGTAGCCGCGCTCTGATTGGTCCGTGTTTTTCGTTAATAACTCCTAAACAAAGCCGTGGACGCCATTTTTGTGAAGGAAAATGTCGCTTCAAATGACCCAAGGAACCTCCCATTTCCGGGAGTTAACTTATTTTGGGACACCCTGTATATCTCCCAATTTAATTATGCAGCTGCGACTACCTTCGAGAAACGTGGAGTACTTTTCTTCATACAAGATTTTGTGGGAGGCAGAATAATTATATGATGGAATAAAAGAAGCGTTGTAGCACCTAAGATTTGGATCCCTCGAACGTCTCCGAACTGATTAATTCGATTCACTTCTAGCAAGCCGATCGCTCCGTCACCTCCCACCGGCGAATTAAGATTACCATCACGGTCCTTTCGCTTTCCGAGTTCCCCGGTTCACACCTGATCCATTTTCAATTCAATCACGACGACAAGGCGAGCGGTAACGCTGCCGTAACACACGGCATTACGTAAATTCGCTCTCCAATTCTACGGGATAATTTACATCGAACTCGAAGTTATATCTCGGATAAGACGCGAACTCCGGCAGAACTGCATTCCAAACGGTGCTCGGAGCGTCCCCGGGCTTTCCGAAAACTACGCCACTATCGCGACAGTAGTTACAGCGGTTACGGAAACGACGACGTAGCAGCTTCGAGAACGGTTTAGCCGTGCATCCCGTCCCTGGCTTTCAGGTACGATCGGTGTATTTGAGTTTGTCGCAACGTGTTACACGCAACGGTGCCTCCGCAGCCTCGTTCGCTCACGTCCGAGCTGGACTGATGCCAGGTTTGAAAGAATCTGTCCTCGACCACCATTTCAAACAGACCGTTGTACATAGCACTTTCTCACTAGTTTCTGTTATTTCCTATCAATCCATTCGACTGTATCACTTCTTCTCTTCATGAAGACAGATGGTTGTAAAAATTAAGAAGCAATATGCAAGTATGTTTGCAACAAGGTATTCTCTCTCTCACATGATGATAAAATGAAGAAACATGGTTTGGTGCATTCTGTTTGAAAATGTGTTACTCGATAGACATAACTTATTAGTAGCCTGCGGATTTTATACATTTATAAAGCGTATGTCCCATTTAAATGTTCTTGTACACGAAAATAATAATTCAGGCCGCTAAATACAAATTTCAATTTCTAGAATCAGAATTGGGCACTCCGAAATAACCCATTCATTTTTGTTAAACAAAAAAGAAAACCCGATCTGCGATATATGTAAAGTACCAGTTTTTTTTTTATTAAGCTTTGCACTTGGTTGTGCATGCTAACATTACAAAATTGACTTACAAACTAGGACGGATTCAACACAAAGAACATTTTCAAGTATAATATCAAAATTACAGAAATAAACAGTGAGATTTCAGAAATTCATGTATATAGAATGGGGGGCAAAGAGAAGGTCCACACAAAAAGGAATTTATGGTATAGGGTGGAAAATAGTCCTTGTTACAAAGTTTGCGGGTCAAAATATCCCTATTATTCTCATAAATCGGACATTGTCATAACACATGATCAGAATCCTGTACCAGACAGCCACATGGACAGCTCGTGTCATCAGCGAGATTAATCTTAAAAAGGGAGGCCCTCAATTGATAGTGTCCAGATCGGAGTCTATTAATCCAGCAAATGAATTCTCTAGAGAGTCCAAGTTTAGCAAACCAAGGCTTAGACCCATAGTGATAAAAGGATCTGAAGAATTCCCTGCCCTTGAACTCGGCTTCCTCAACAATATAATTATTAACTTCCCGATTCATAGGGAAGTTATTGTGTAACAACTTGGTTACCCGGGGTGTTTAGCTCGTCGTGCCGGGGTTCGTGTCGATCGTGGAGGGGAAGGAGGTGTAGCGAAATAAAACGCTGACTGCGGTCGAAATAGGTTTCGCCGCGGATTGGTTCCCCCACGTGTCGCGGTATACGGTTGAGTGGAGGCGCGGCTGAACTGGACGGTCGGTACCACGGTCTTGAGTGGAGGCGCGGCTGGCGCGGTCGGTATCGTTCGGCGTCACGCGGTTTGAGCGGAGGCGCGGCTATCGCGGACGGTCGGCGGTGTCGGCGGGGGCACTGGGGCGAGCCGGTCGCTGGCACGGCGATCGGCGGCAGCAAGGGCGACGTGTCGGCACGACACTTCACCGTGAGCTGTATGAGAAAACAGGTGGAGAAAAAGAAGACAGATCGTCGGCTCGAGGATCGTCTGTTTAAACGTAGATACGTTCGTCGGCTCGACGATCGTACTTTTGTACCGCGGAATTAGAATACTTACTCTCCGGTCTGGCTTTCGGAACTCTAGATACACTTGATCTACGTCGGCTCGACGGTGGATCACTCTGCTCTTTGTCGCGTCGTTCGATTCCTATATCCTCGCGACGGTATCATTTTATCAACGAGAATCGGTAATCGCGGCGTTGGCCATCTAGCGGCCGATTCCCGAAGGTGTGCTGTGCGTACTTTCTCTTGCGAGAGTCGTAGCCATCTAGCGGTCGGTTCGCGGTACTTGCGCGGCGCGTTAGTAACAGGCTTGTGGTAGCAAGTCTGTTACACCCCCCTCCTTCTTCGGGGTGGTGGCAGCGAAACCCAGTTTATTTGTATAGCAACATGACAATTTTATATAACACGGTTCTGTCCGTATGGCAAGATATAAAAAGTATAAAACAAAAATATATAAAAAATGTGTAAAATATAACAAAAACAAAAAAAATATAATACTGTTTTGCCTAGAACCTAAAACAACATAAAAAAATAATATCATACTTAAAACTACCTTACAAACTACTACTTATGTGCTAATAGGGCTGGGGTGTGGCTGTGGCGGGTCCTCGGTGGATGAATCGTCGTGGCTTTCCTGTTTTATCGAACAGGATCCGCCATCTCTCCCCGTTCGCGTTTACGCAGCATCCCCCCGTGCGTGCGTATTTCCTCGGCACCTCCACCTTTTGCCCGGTGGGCAACGTGTGCCACGTCGTTGTTCCGGATGGGTGGTCTCCGGGGTAAGGTGCGGGGGCCAGGTGGCTGGCGTCGCCGCTCCATATTTGTCCCGGCGTTGGTGGCGGCGGCTGCTCGGGTGTCGGGGGCGGTGCTTCTTTAGGGAGCTTCGGTGGGGGCGGGGGGGTGGTTTGGTCCCGGGTTGTCAGAGGTTTCTCTGCGAGTAAAATAGGGGGGGCGGCCTTGTCCCTGGCCGGTGGTCCGCACGTGATCGTCACCCTTTTTGACGGTGGGAGCCACGATACCGCCCGGATTTTTAATTTGGTGGTGGTGGTGGTGGGCCGCTGGTTCCTTTCGGTAGGTGGGGGTCGCTTGGTCGTCGGGATCTTGGGCCTCGTGGGTTTCCGCGCCGTCTGATCTCCTTCGACCAGCTCCATCAGCTCCCTCACGTATTCCGGTTCGTTGGGCATTCCTACTAAATTAGCGGGTGGTATTAATTTTCGGGGTCGTCCTCGGCGACGAGGCGCTGGGTTTTCGGCGGGAGGTGGTACTGGTGTAGGATCGTGGGGAGTGTCAGGATCTTCGGTGGGATCTGAGGTCCGGTTGTCGCGGTCGTTTGCGGGTTTTAGGTCCTGCACGTGTATATGCCGGTACCATTTCTTCCCGTCGTAGAGGTCTACTATTACCGGCGACACAATTTTCTTGACCGTGTATGGTCCCGTGTATTTGGGGGCGAGTTTGGCGGCGATACCCGTTCCTTTGTTGGATAGGGTGTGTTCTCTCTTCCACACTGACTCTCCTATGGCCGGCCTCCATTCCCGGTGTCGCAAGTTATAGTGCCGTTCTTGGCGTCCGAACGCTTGTGCTAGTCGGAGTCGGGCCAGTTCCTGGGCTTCTTTTAGATGCTTCCATCGCTGGTTTGGTGGAATGGGGGCCCCTTCGGTGCGTGTTTGTCCTGGTGTACGTAGTTCTCGGCCGTGATTGAGGTAGGCGGGGCTGTACCCAGTCGCTTCGTGCCATGCGGTGTTTATTGCGAATCTGGCCTCGTCGATTTTCTCGTCCCATCGGTCGTGATATTTCCCGGTGTATTGGGCCAGCATTGTCTTCACTACTTTATTTGCCCGTTCCACTGGGTTACAGTGTGGCGAGTATGGAGGTGTTCGGCGATGTGTGATGCCGGTGCTCTGTAGTAGGCTCGTGAATGGGTCCCCTATAAATTGTTTTCCGTTGTCGGAAATGATTATTTCTGGGGTTCCGTGGCGCAGTATAATGTCTTTTTGTATGGCGGCGGCGACGGCGGCGCTGGTGGCTTTTCGTAGGGGTGTGAGTTCGACCCATTTGGTGAACCGGTCTAGTGCGACTAGTAGCCATCTGTGCCCTTGTCGGGAGCGTGGAAGCGGTCCTATCAGGTCGACCGAGACGGTGTGCCAGGGCTGTGTTCCGGGGTTGGCGTGTAGTAGTCCGGGGGGTTTGTGTGGTGGCGTTTTATATTGTTGGCAACTCTTGCAGTTGCGGACGTATTGCGCCGCTTGTCGGAACATGCCTGGCCAGTAAAATTTCTGGGCAATGCGGATTATTGTCTTCGCAATGCCTAGGTGTCCAGCGAGGGGGTCGTCGTGGTACCGTCGGAGGATCTCTGCTCTCTCGGTGGTGGGTACGCATGTTTTCCATGCGGTGTCGGGTTCGGGTTCGTTGTAATCGAGTTGGTGGAGGATATGTCTTTGTAGTTTGCCTTGTTGCACCCGAAACTCGGGAACGGAAGCGGGATCTTGCTGTACGGCTTTTATTTTCCGTTCGTACCATGTGTCGGTGTGTTCCTTTGGTTGTAGCATATTTATTTCCGGGGTCGGTGGTGTTCGGGATAGTGCGTCCGCAACCTGGTTGTTTTTCCCCGGGCGGTATTGGATGTTGAAGTTGTACTGTTGGAGCTCGAGTGCCCATCTTGCCAGTCTTCCCGTCGGGTTGTCGATCTGTTGCAGCCACCGTAGTGCCTGGTGGTCGGTGATAACCGTGAAGTGGTACCCTTCCAGGTACGGTCTCATCTTCCTGATTCCCCATACTACGGCCAGGCACTCTTTTTCGGTCGCACTATAGTTGCGCTCAGTGGCGTTGAGGGTGTGGCTTGCATATGCTATGACCCTTTCGTTCTCCTCGGATCCTTGTGTGAGCACGATTCCGAGGCCGTGATCGCTGGCATCGGTCTGTAGTGTGAATGTTTCACTGAAGTCTGGGCAGGCCAGTATCGGGGCGGTAACCAGTTTTTCTTTCATCGTGCGGAAGGCTTCTTCCTCTGTTTCGGTCCAGTTCCATCTGGCGTTTTTTCTGGTTAATCTCGTTAGTGGCTCCATGATTTCCGCGAAGTTCGGCACGAACCGGCGGTACCAGGAGGCCATTCCGTGGAATCGGCGTACTTCTCGTATCGTTTTGGGTGTGGAGAGTAAGGCAATTGCGCTAGTTTTCTCGGGGTCGGTTCTTATCCCCTGTTGGTCAATAATATGGCCCAGGTATTTGAGACTCTCTACGCAGAATCGGCATTTTTCCGGATTCAGTCGTAGTCCTGCAGTACGTAGTCGATGGAACACTTCTTTGAGGTGTTTCAGGTGTTCCTCGAATGATCGGCTCACGACGATGATGTCGTCGAGGTAGGCGAATGCATATGGTTCCAGTTTGGGGCCGATGATCTGATCGAGTAGGCGTTGGAAGGTCGCCGGGGCGGAGTGCAAGCCGAATGGCATCACCGTAAATTGAAACAATCCCTTCCCTGGCACAGTGAAGGCGGTGAGCGGTCGGCTGTTATTTTCGAGCGGGATTTGCCAGTACCCGTTTTTGAGATCCAGGGTTGTTAGGAATTTTGCTCCTCGTAGTTTGTCAAGGGTGGCCTGTATGTGTGGCAGCGGGTAGGCGTCCTTTTCTGTCCTGTCGTTTAGTTTGCGAAAGTCAACGCAGAATCGTGGTTTGCCGTCTTTCTTTTTCACGATTACAATGGGTGAGCTCCATGGGCTATTTGAGGGTTCTATGACCCCTTCCCGGAGCATTTTGTCTACTTCCTCATCTATGATCGCCTGCATGGCCGGGTTTCGTGGGCGGTACCGCTGCTTGATGGGTGTACTGTCTTTCAGCTTGATGCGGTGTTGTGTCAATGTGGTTCGCCCTGTGACATCCTCGAAGTGTCGTAACTCGGTCCTGAGGAAGTCCTGGAGGTGTTTCTGGTCGGTTTCTTGTGGTTGTCGGAGTCCTATTTGCAGGTAGGGCTCGGCGAGGCAGGTGGCGGGCCAATTGACGATTTGGAGCGGTGGTTGGAAGCTGATTTCTAGTGCGGCGATTGTTTGTATTCCCAGGAGGACTGGTGGTCCCATGCGTGGGAGTATCGTGAATTCTTGGGTCCACGTATAGCCTTCGGTACTGAATGGGATTCGTATCTTCCCTGAGGTTTGTGTTACGGACCCGTCGGCGAGGCTGATGTTTTCGGCTGGAGCGGTCGGTTGGATCCCTTGGGCGAGAGCCCACTCGAGTATTTCCCCATTGATACACGAGAGTTGGGCTCCCGTGTCGAGGAGTGCCTTGATTTCCCGGCCGAGCATCTTGATGCTCAATTGTGGGCGCGGGTTGTACTCGATTTTTGTATATTTTTTTTTTATTGTTGGGGCCGCCGGTTGCTGTATCGCGGCGGTCCCCGTGGTCCGTTTCCCGGGGCAGTCGGGGGGTGGCAGTCGCGTGTTAGGACTCCGTCGCGGCCGCATCGAGAGCAGAACTTTTTGAACTCGTTGCGGCACTCCCATCGCGTGTGTCCGCGTTGCTTGCATCTCCAGCAGTGTGCGTCCGGGTTGTATGGTGCCGGGCTAGAGGGGCGGGGTCTAGAGGCGCGTATCTCGCCTGGATCTGTTCGCGGTATTGCGGAGATGCATGGTGTCTCGTAGGTCCCTTCAATGGTGGCGGTGGCGGGGCGGTTGTTTTGCTGTGTGGTCCGTTTGGTCCTCTCCTGTGCTCGTTCGATGCGTTGGACCTGTTTGAGTAGGTCGTCGAGATCGCTGAGATTGTCGGGGTCGATGAGCATGGCGTACTCTGGTGCCATGTTCTCGTAGAGGAGTTCGAGATATTTCTCGGAGGGAATATCTGCACGCCGCATGAGGGTGCACAGTGCGTTCATGAAGAGGTTGAACGGCTCGCCGGGTCGCTGTGTTCGGTCCCGGGCTTCACGTTCTCGCTGGGATTGAGTACGATTTGGGGAAAAAAATCCTAAAAATTTTTCCTTAAACCCGGTTTTTGTTAGTATTTGCTGCCGGTTATTGCGGAACCAGAGCTGTGCCTCGCCTCTCAATAGCTCTGGGATGCCCCGTAATACTTCGGCGTCTGTTAGCTGGTAGGTGTCTTGCAGCTCATCGATTCTCTCAATGAATGCGAATGGGTCTTTCCCATCACTGGTACAGCCCCATTTCCGCATGCGGTCGAGATTTTTACGCGGGTCCGGGGTGGCGGGGGCGTTTACGACGAAGGTTGGCGGTGGTGCGAGTGTGTCGTTGCCGGTGCCTGCGGGATGCATAGCTGTACTGATGAACGTTGGCGTTTTTGGTTCGTCCATTGTTGAGGGCTCGGGAGATCGGGTTATAATGCTTGCGGCCCAGCGTTGTCGGAGTTCCTCGGTTGTTCCGGTGACGGGGAGATTCAGTCTCCGTAGTTCGTTTATAATTCTTTCTTTCGTAACCCGTAGGGAGGAGGTTCGATTCATTCCTCGCAGCGAAGTTTCAAAAAAAATCCGCGGTTGCGTTGGTCTATTGATTACGTGTCAGGTCCCTGTTCGGGCGCCATGTAACAACTTGGTTACCCGGGGTGTTTAGCTCGTCGTGCCGGGGTTCGTGTCGATCGTGGAGGGGAAGGAGGTGTAGCGAAATAAAACGCTGACTGCGGTCGAAATAGGTTTCGCCGCGGATTGGTTCCCCCACGTGTCGCGGTATACGGTTGAGTGGAGGCGCGGCTGAACTGGACGGTCGGTACCACGGTCTTGAGTGGAGGCGCGGCTGGCGCGGTCGGTATCGTTCGGCGTCACGCGGTTTGAGCGGAGGCGCGGCTATCGCGGACGGTCGGCGGTGTCGGCGGGGGCACTGGGGCGAGCCGGTCGCTGGCACGGCGATCGGCGGCAGCAAGGGCGACGTGTCGGCACGACACTTCACCGTGAGCTGTATGAGAAAACAGGTGGAGAAAAAGAAGACAGATCGTCGGCTCGAGGATCGTCTGTTTAAACGTAGATACGTTCGTCGGCTCGACGATCGTACTTTTGTACCGCGGAATTAGAATACTTACTCTCCGGTCTGGCTTTCGGAACTCTAGATACACTTGATCTACGTCGGCTCGACGGTGGATCACTCTGCTCTTTGTCGCGTCGTTCGATTCCTATATCCTCGCGACGGTATCATTTTATCAACGAGAATCGGTAATCGCGGCGTTGGCCATCTAGCGGCCGATTCCCGAAGGTGTGCTGTGCGTACTTTCTCTTGCGAGAGTCGTAGCCATCTAGCGGTCGGTTCGCGGTACTTGCGCGGCGCGTTAGTAACAGGCTTGTGGTAGCAAGTCTGTTACAATTGTAATTACCCCGAAAATCGAAAATCGATTTTTTAGCAGATCTTCACGTTTCATGGTCGTTGGAGTCATTTTAAACTATTTTTATCAAAAGGTTTGTGTGTGTGTGTGTGTGTGTGTGTGTGTGTGTGTGTGTGTGTGTGTGTGCGCGCGCGCGCGTATGTCCGTTTGTATGGTATCAAATTTTTCGTTAACGTTTTCTGAAAAAATAACAATGCGATCAGAATAATGAATGATGCAATCGATGTGCCCCGTCGTAACTTAGAGTTGATTAGATTTTGGTCCATATTGGTCAAGTAGTTTTTTTCGAAAGCAGTTCATTCAAAAATGCAATGTATACGAGAGGATGGAAATTTTCCACCGAATAAACAAACGTAATTATATATATTTCATTTTTATTTAAAAAAAATTTTTTTTTTAATTTAACCCTTCGAACTCGAGCGGCGCCGATACGGCGCCCGGCCGATGTGAAGTGGTAAGGATGCATCTTGGCTATTGTTTTACTAAGTATCACACCAAAACTAATTACAGAGTGTAATATTTATCAAAATTTGTTGTTTTCGACATATAAATGAATAAACTGGTGAAATTTTTTTTTTAATTTTTTTAAAATTAAATGTTTTTGAAGTACCTGTAAAATGTTCACCTAATTTGGCCGAAATCGTCTCGAGTTGCTGGTTTCATTTTTATTTTTTTTAATTATGCAACTAATGCTAATGTTACCGCTTACAACTAACGAATCAGGAAGTTCTTTGTGTGGCTCGTGGAGAGTCACACAAAATTTAAAAAAACCATTAATAGCTGCATGCCGCACTAGCAATGCGTACCACTAACCCTCTCGCAAGAATAGACCTACCTGCGAGCTCGCGAAGCGAGCGAGCAACAATAACCAGCTAGTTTGTTAGGTTTTTAACTTCTTTTCTAAAATTATTAGAAAAGTCAGAGTACGGAACGAGGATACTAGAAGAAGAAGCCAATAAAGATGCTTCTTTAGCTAATAAGTCGACTTTTTCGTAAAGTACCAGTTAATATGAACCATTTAATAATAGAATGCAAAAAATATGAGAATGAAAGGAAAAGCGCTAAGTTGCCTGGATCCTTACCCATTCTGTTAGGCTCTGAAGAGTATATCGCCGGTCTTGCCCAGTATATCAAAGATACCAATATGTATAAAATATTGTAAGAAAATGTACCGTGTTGCTAATGACCTTAGATGTTGAACCAACGTTAAGTAAATAAATTTAAAAAATAATAATCCAGGATACAAACAGGTAATTTAATGTCAACACACGGTATCGAAAAAACAAGTTTGCCGAATGTCAAGAAAGTAGCATAAAAGTTTCCCTCTTCCTTACAAGATTCTGCGCGCAATCGGTTGTAAATCATTGCAGCCTAACTCGTTCCACGGACAAGTTGCAACCCGAAGTTGGCGTGCGCAGTCTCGAATACGAGCTGCAAGAACGCGAGTACACGAATCACCAGCCTCTCTATTTTATCCACGGTTTTTTCCTCCGGGAGCATCGAGCGTTCTTTTTCTGATAACAAACGGCGCCGCGCCGAACTGCAGTTTAAGCGGAGTGTTTCTTATATGATTCCTGCGCGATGGCGGTCGTCCAAGCTCATTAATCGCGACGCGCCACGGACCGTCGGAAACGTAACGTACTCCGGCGGAATTCTTTTCCGGTAATAACTGCCGGAACGTTTTTCAAATCCGATAGCTCCGGCGAATTCGCGTTCCATTTCGCGGCTGCCACGTAACTCGGCTGGATGGCTCGTGAATATTACCAGGGAATTGAGATAATAATATTACGCTCGGCCGGGAACGGTCTTTAGTTCCTCCGGCTTCGATGGGACATCTTTATGGGTCGAATGGCTTGTACGAACCCCGGAGAATTTCGTTCTGCCTTCTTATCGGCGTCAGCGATCGCGTTACGCGCCGAGTTTTGCCCGGGAAATTTTCTTGTAAACTTTTCCGCGGGCCGGTTAACCGAAAAACCTTATTCTAGATCCAAAGTCGCCCGCTTATTCTTTTTTCCTCTCTGTTTGGCCCCGTGGCTATCCTCGAGAATTGGCATCAAGTCCGACCTATTTTGGTAAGGCAAGACACCTGTAATAACGATTGCCCCTTAATTTATAACAGAAGAGATCAGCTAGTTGTCACCCGACTCCGCATAGGTCACACTAACCTAACTCATATCCATAAAATATTGAAAAATCCCCCTTCTGTATGCTCTAGATGCAATGTTATACTTTCTGTTGAACACATTATCCTCCACTGCCCACTTTTTTCCTCCCATAGACGTAGATTGGATATTAGTAATAATTTAAGCGAATGTTTAAACATTCATAAGAACATTATCCAAACCTTATTATTCTTAAAAGCTATAAATATATACAATTCTTTGTAAACTAATTTATGTACAGCGTATCTATAATGAACATTATACCAAATTGTCAATCTTTACTGGTCCTAAATCCAATTACGAACTTCTCTAACTAAATATTGTAACTATTGTGGCCGCTAATGACCCAGATGTTGATGCGACCTTTATAAATAAATAATTGAAAAAAAAAGTCCGACCTATAAAATTTTCCATTTTTAAAATAACAGATTCCGTCTGCCCGCCTGAATGTGTACTCCGATATTGGTTGTCCCTTTTGAAATATTCTCGTCAGTAGTTATTATGGCCGCGTTCTTCCGCCGGGATAGCATTGTAGTTAAACGAGAAGTCGCGTAATTTCCGGAAACGTAGGCACAATCCTCGGAAGTGGCTTTCGTTCTAATATACGGTTCTTCAATTTCAGCGCGGGACCTAACCCGGCTGCTTCCGCGCTGGATCGAAGTGAAATATGCAAGCAGTCGAGGCCGTAAAGCTTCGGCCTTAAAGTGACAGTCATAAAAGTCGGCGATTTATGCAGGAGTTGAGATAAAAGATTTCATCTTTCCCATTTCCACCGGGGGGACAGCTAGTCCTCCGGGGTATTAAAATTGGAAAATATACACGCGCGAGCATGGTCTCCGACTCTTTTTCCTCGGAGAGAGAAAAAAGGAGGAAGAGAGAAAGAGAGAGGGGGGAGAAAAAAGAGATGGCAGCGCAACGACCGGACTGTGGGGAGCAGCGCTGCTCCCCACAGGACGACGCGACGCGAACGGAATCGATAAAGTTCGCCGTATATCGCGTTACGGTAATTAAAACACGCGGACCGTCGCGTAATCATCGTACGCAACGAATTCGTTCGTAACGTTAATTAAGTTATAATGAACCGGGCTCCGCGTAATTAAACTTATTATGATTGTTTCAGCAACGCGAAAAGTTTCGCTAAATACGCGGCGCGGATACACGCGCTCCGGATCAGAAAATCGCCAGTGTAACCTGCAGTATATTTTACGGAACACGGATATTATTTCCGTGATGAGCGCGGCGCACTTCGTACGTTTGTTTTTACGAATCCCGGAGCTTTTTGTAACGCAAATTCATATAATTATTATTCCCGTGAATTATGTTAAACGAAATGAATTTTGTTCCACGTCAATTACATTAACGAAGCCGGAAAAATATTCGTTCTGCGTGAAGGTAATGGCCTATCGAGTAAAGTCAAACTAACCCTTAAATCAGCTCCCTGCTGCCATTTTTTGGAACTGAAGAAAAACGTGAATCTGAAAAATGGTTTTAGGCAGATGTGGATTTCAGATATTTGCTTTGTTGAATTCTAATAATACTTTTATGTACATTCGATGATGTGATACAGTAAAACTCGACTAACTTTGTGTACCTTTGTTAAAGAGGTACAGATAAAGAAATAATAAAATTCTTTTTATAATGTTTATTAATGATTTATCCACCATTTTTCAACACAGTAATTTTCTTCTATTTGCAGATGATTTAAAAATCTTTTGCATTATCTCGTCTCTAGATGATGCATACAAATTGCAGACAGACCTGGATCGTTTCTGTGACTGGTGTCACAGGAACGGTATGTATCTCAACATTAAAAAGTGCCATATTATGCGGTCCTCCCGTCGTTCTGTACCTCTTACATATCCTTACCGTCTAGATGAATGTATTCTATCCTCAATAACAGAAGTTAATGACTTAGGAATTCACTTCTCCTCTACATAAGATTTTTCCACCCATTTTCACCACATTGTTAATTCTGCTTCAAGAATGCTAGGGTACATACTTCGTTTTTCGGTCCGTATAAATAAATAATAATAATAATAATATTTCAGGTCACCCTCTCTCTCTCATACCTGTCACCGAGGTACCCTCTCGAGTGTCAAACCAAGATCAGTGGTCGGCGTAACTGTAAATTGTTCCGAGTGGAGTAACAAAGAAAAATTGGATCGATTCGATGGCCATCACGTCGATCAGGATCAACCGGAGAGCGTCTTACGTGTTTGAGTTTTTCGGTGTGCAAACAAACTCTTAACAGGGTTCAGCGGGACCTGCGAGGAGGCATTTCGCTCGCGAAATCGCAGAGCGGTCGTCACTTGGGACTCGGGGTCTGTCCCTCTCGCACGGTTCAGTCGGTCGAGGGCGTCGATACCGATTAAATTAAACATGCCGAAAGCTCCGGAGCGACGGACGGGTTAAATATGAAAGAAGGTCTCACAGAGAGGAACGGATGGGAAATAATGAGTACGGCCGGCGTAAGTATAGCCCCGATGATGGTGCAAAGAGAGGAAAAAAAGTGGGCACCGGCCGCAAAACGAGAACCTTCTTGCTGGATATCTGGGATGGACTCCTGTCAGTTCGCACGTCCGTAAGCCCAAGCACCTCCTCTTTTCTTCTCTTCGCCTTCGGTCTCCTCGGGTTCTCTTGCTCGCACTGGACCGCTCGACTCGGCTTCGGCTCCGCTTCGGCTCCGCACCGTGCCACGCCGACAACACCCCGTCTTTTTATTTGATAAGAGGATCCAGCTCGAGGCAATTTTCACGGTCTCCGCGGCCGCACGAAACATCGTTTTCGTCTTAAACGAAATAATGACTCTGAGAGCAATGCGATGAACCCTTCCCTTGCCTTCGGAACCGGCGAATATTTTATGATTATCGTACCGGCGTACATTGTCCGCACCTCTCGCGCCGGTAATTTCACGATTTTTCGAGGATATCCGAAGGGTGAATCGATTTAAATCGTTATTACCGTACATATTCCCGTCTCCCGCGGCAATTTGCGAATTTTCGGAAATTAAAAGGAATACGTATTTCTCCTGTAATCTGTTATCTGCCTCGGACTGCTACACGCTATAATTTCCGCGAATTCCCCAGTAACATGCACCAGTTTTATGTCGACGGGAATATAGCATTGTATCGGTAACAATGTACGTGCTTACAAGGTCCCGGTTACAATTATTTTGGATACAACACCTGAACTTCCCAAACCTTGCAATATCAAAATCGCAATCAACTATACAGTGCACCAAGTCGTAAACCGATTCCGGAGAAGACTTCCATTCAGAAGATCACGCAAGAAGCATCTTGCATTACGTTACGTACACTAACTTCTACAACAAATTGAATATATCTGAATGCAAGAAAAAAGGGGGGCAACGTCGACAATAATTACTGAACTTTTAAGACGCTCTTCACTAGTTCGAATACATCATATCTTCATCAGTTAGACTCATTATCTTGAAGGTACGCTAGAGTATATTTCCATTAACGTGTAATGGTTGCAAGTTAAACAAATTTAGATCGCTTACAATATTTCTTCAGAAATGTATTGAACTACGTGTTGTTTAAGCGTTCTTAGGGTAGCTACTTCTGATAACAGTCGGACAATTTCGAACATGCACATAAAATTAAATTTTCCCAAAATTGCTGCCCCGCGTCCAGCTGAAAGAATGCGGATTAACATAAAGATTCGCAGTCTACGAATGACATAGCATTACCAGCGATATGGAGGGTATAATACGGAAAGTGAGAGCGGGGACGAGCCCCGCGTCGTGGCCCTCCCTTTAATCCCGTAGTGTTTAAGGGCGACGTGTAACGCGGGCACCTGTAATAAAGTAATTCGCATGATCCCGGCGATTATTAAATTCGGCTTTCGCGCGGACGTGGCAGCTGATTGAAAGAAGCCGGCGGCGGAATCGACCACCCTCCGGCCGGTGCGTTAAGAGGTCCAAAAGATCGCCGTGGCCGATACTCATTCATGGTTTTGACAACGACTAATCGGCCGGCTCCGCTTTGCGCCGCAGTGCGAACGCATTTTTTCCAACAGACGGTATCAGAATGCATCCGGAGCCCGACCGGTGTGCGCGAATGCAGCTTACTTTGAAAGATTCCAGCCTGTTCATTCGGTAATTTAAAACTTCTAAAGCCCATTATCAGCGACGATTATGATGGAAAGATATCGGGTTTTGCACCTGCTGCGGTCTCCGATCCCGTTCCCGTCTCTGTAGAAGAAGAGTCCGCGAGCGGGGAAAATATCTTTCGCGCCGGTCTTTAGAATCCGCGAGAGGGTAGCGAGTTGCAACGAGTCGCGGTTGCGGCCACGAGAGAGATGAGGTGTGGAATATTTATGGTCATTCTAGACCCGCGCGACAATGCGGCCCCATTGAACCACCGTGTACCGACTTGAAGTGCGCTTCAACACACCCAAAGGGGAATTCTAAATCTGCTTTCGTCTTACCTGCTCCGCTCGAGCGGAGCTTTTATAAGCCGATCCGGAAGTGTTTATCTCACACTGCGAGCGATCTATTCGTCCTCCTTTCCGTTTGCAAACGTTCGACATACTTCAGCGACTTTTATTCCTGGTTTTATTATCCGTGCTACTTTTATCGTCGTACGCTGGATTAAACAACTTTATAGTCTGTTTCCTTTGCTTATTTTGCTTATCTGCTTGTTCTACATTTTTGTTTGCAGATCTGATGATTAAAACTTGCACTGCTGTTGATGTCGTCTGTTCTTTGAAGGAAAGTAAAATTAGTAGTTATTCAATCTAGTCCTATGTTGTAACGAAGTGGTATGATTACCTTCCTTCGAAAAACAGATCATGTTAGCACGAGGAGCTTTATGAGAAATAATTTATAAGTTATAAAGAAAAACAAACTGCTCACAGGGTTTTTGCACCTCTTTTTCCCCACGTGACCAAATACTCGACTGATTAGAAATAAGACCAATTACTCTAATTCTAAGCAAAGCGTTTTAATACTAAGCTGAACCGCCAAAGATAGATTATTTATAAGATACGCACGCAAACGTACGAGTAGATAAGCATTGCAATATTCGTTTGGTATTTTTTGTATGTTTATTGTTACCTCCCCACACAAAGACTGTATACCTTATTTCAATAAACATGTTATAAGAAAAAGCTTTATGAGAAAGGAAAACGGAATCGATAGAACGTTAGTCAAATAAATCGTACTCAAATTTTCACTTCACTAACCGATGGTCTACGGCCTTTCAACATTTAATTTGAACGCTGCATGTATGAAACACACTATAATAAGTCGAACAACTCAAATACTGCCTAAGCGCACGGCCACGAAACCACGTGCAGGAATAACGTTCCTTTTTATGTAAAAATCGCTGATCAATAAATTCTCGCACTGTGGGAATTCTCAAGGAATCGAATTACGACTGACTCCTTGACGACTGATTGCCGATCCGATCGATCGGATCAACACGCATCGGTGAATCTCATCCCCACTGCTTACGCAAAGGAGCTCGAAATTTTGCGCTAACGAAAGACGACGACGCCGAGCGGTGTTGTATCGCTCGCTGCCGGGGAATACAATGTATACGTGTTAAACAGATCATATTAATGATTCTTCTTCTTTTTCTTCTGTTGGAAAGTAAAGAATAATCTCCAAGAATAAGAAGAATATTTATTCCAACAGCTACAGTGACTCCCATTAATATTCGGACGCTATAAAAAAAAACGATAACTAGTTTAACATTGAACTATACGACTTGAATTTTTGTTGGGAAGCTAGAGCAAATAGTTTGCTACAGAATGTGGAAACACATTTTTTCAAAAATTGCAATTGATCGGAGTTGTAGAAAAAATACTAAAAGTTGCATTTTACAACTTTTTTATGTGGGCCTATATTGAAAATTTAAAAAATACGTTTTATAGATCTGTGTCCATTAAACATACTCTGAAAATTTCATCAATATTGTTCGACGTTGCAACGAGCTACAAACGTTTAACAAAGGTAAAAATTTCAGATTTTAACTGCAGTAAATCTATAGATTCTCACATCTTTCAATGCCTGTCGTTTCTTCCCGCATCAACCGATTTCGATGAAACTTTTGCAGTGCATATAATTGACACAGATCTACAAAACGTATTTTTTAAATTTTCAATATAGGCCCACATAAAAAAGTTGTAAAATACAACTTTTAGTATTTTTTCTACAACTCCGATCAATTGCAATTTTTGAAAAAATGTTTTTCCACATTCTGTAGCAAACTATTTGCTCTAGCTTCCCCAAAAAATTCAAGTCGTGTAGTTCAATGTTTAACCAGTTACCGTTTTTTTAGAGTGTCCGAATATTAATAGGAGTCACTGTATGTATTGATAACAAAACTGTACTAGATGCAGACACTTTCCTTGTGCAGAAACTAAATTTTTCGTTCGATGCGGCTCCTATTCATTGTCGGACGTTCAAGAAATTCCATTGAGAGGTAAAATCCTGAGCGCGGCAGTAGTCACGTTACAATACGGCCGTGGACATCGGGAGCAACCTAATTGCACGAGTTTGGAGTAACGGTGCCTCGCTCAAAGAACAATTTCCCAATATCTTCTAGTTCTTCGCTCGGTCTTGGTCGTCGGTACTCGTTTGTTCTCCCTGGTCCATTATCTGATACCGGAGAGCTCAATGGAGAAGCCTCCACCGCGGGAAAGTGATACTTCGACTTCAGTTAACCACTTCTGGATAACTAGAACAGCGAGGAGCCCGGGAGCCTTCAGCAATTTCCCGTGACCGGTAAGAGCCGGATAAAAGTTTCCTGCACGGTGTAAGGGAACTTGGTTGGACGTCGAACGTCGAAAAGTTTTCGCCGGGACCGAGTCAAAATATCGGGCGCGACGGTTGTTTTAGACAACAGGTCCCGATAAACGCCGCTATAACTTTCAATAAACGTCGCCCGCAGTTTTCCCGGAGACCGAACACACCGAAGAGGAAACTTTACGGGTCTGATCAATATGCGCGGGGTGTCTCCATTGGATCCTTGGTCATCGGAGATCGGCGTGCGGAATATATCAACCGAGCGCAATAAGGAAATGCGGGAGATTTCAGCGGAGAGGTCAGGATAGAGCTGACCGCAAGTCGTCGTAGCCGTAATAATGAGTTACGCCGATTGCGAAACGCCGCGCCGCGGCGATGTTACCTCGCGGCCTTGAAGCACGGAATTCGGTGGCCGAGGAATTACACGCGCCGTTGTAAAATACCACGTACGCGAATCGCGCCGGCTAGCAAACGGATATCGCGAGATTGCTGCTGTGGGGGTTGAGAACGAACAGCTGGACGCGCGAAAGATTGATTTCCACGGTTCAAAGAAGCCACTTAATCTACGGCGAACGCGTTTTGGATACTCGCTCGAGCCTCGAAGGTTTCACCATCTCTGTACCTTCTCCGGGCGTCGAAACAGCTGTCAGTGCACCTTGTAGCAAGATTTAAAAGATAGTAGATTTATTTCAGTCTGATGACAAATATTTTCAGTTTTAAATTAAGACTGTTAGGTTGATAGTGCTCTTATTTTACCACGTTTTTATTAACTCGCTTTCTTGTCAGTCTGTTTGTTTGTATTTGTATATAGATGTAGGAAGTCCAGCCTGCAAATTCGAACGACGACGTTGACCCGAATAAAAAAAAACGTCTCGATCTAACTGCTCAGCGGTTGACCGTCGACTGTTAGAATAGAAAAATGTAAATACGCGATGGGTTAACGACCGAGCGAACGAGCGAGTGAGAAAACAACGAATAAGAAAGAGAACGGAATTAGCATATATTTGACGAAATAGGGCAGACGGCCAGTCTTCGGAGAAATTTAAAGACGGACAGAGTTTTTTAAGAGATAATACGAGAACAAGAGAACACGAGACGCGAACTAAGACTTATGTGCGAGTTGTTGTTTTAATTGTATTATTTTAATATTTAATAAACAGCTCTCAAAAGAAACCTAAATTGAACCTTCCTGACTCTACGTAGATTGTTCTACGACGTAGCGATATATCTGTAGAAACAGTTGACGAGCGGTCGCATCATACTGACGCATACGCACAGCACGGATGAGCACGTCTACGCAAAATTCAATGTAGTAGCTGCAGTTTTTTGCAAATATCTCAAAAAGTAAAAAATTCCCGAAGTTAAAATTTTATATTTGGGGTCCTTCCGCATTCTTCATAGCATGTTCCAAATTTCATATTTTTTTTTTATTTTAGAAAATCTTATATGAGATTTATTACAACAGAAATACATTACATATACTAATATACAGTATGGAGATTACAAAACAAAGTAGGTTTCTTATAGAAATACAAATATTATAATACGAACATGATTAATAGGAACAGAAAAAAACTTATACCTTAAGGCCACAGCTTTTAAAAAATGACAACATGTAGTGACAACCAAATTTCAATTTGATCGGCCGCCGATGCCTTTCGTAATAATAACTTTCTCATTTTCTGCGCCTCTCTCCTACAGTATAATGTTTGTTTATCAATAATTATTTAAGAAAATACACATTTTAATATACCACGATTCTTAAAAACGTACGTCTTAAACAGACTAAAAAGTACAGGATAATTTTTCCTAGCCCCATATAGATTCTTAACCATATACAGATAGTCTTGAATTTGAGATTGTGAATTTTTAATAGCTATGAAAATACTTGTAAGATTTAAAACGAGAAACGTGAGGCGCTAGATAATACTAAGGAGTGTAGAGAGTAGCTGTCGTTGAAAAAATTCACACAACAGTTAATCATTTTGCAATGAAAAAGTTGCATTCTCTAAAAGTTCATAAATATGTCCACAAAGTTTCATATTCATACGATCGTCGATTTTGTTTAAAAAATTTAGGAAGATTACGCAATTTTTAAGCTAGAGTAGCAGGAAGTTCGTTTAATTAATCACCCGATCAAGCGAATGATATAATGTCCAATTACCTCTGCTAACAGGAGACATGTGAAATTTATTATGGGCGAGAGGAGAGGAAATCATTGAAGATCGCTTCAATTAAATAATCGTAGACTTTCTACCTACCGATTAATCATAAATACTCTGCATTGCCAGTACACTGTGTATACCCATGCATGTACTTGTAACGTGTTCGGCTTCTTAGAACTCGCTAATCTTCCTTATAATTTTTCTGGTGCATGGAATTTCTTGATAAGATTACAAGATTTATTTAAAAAATTGAGAATCATTGATACATTAGTGGTGTAGAAATCCCAGTTTCAATGCAAAGCTCTTCTTGGCTATTTTGGCTATCTTGAGCCTCTTCACGCGAATTATCTATTAACACCGGCCATTGTGAACAGTGCTGACAATAGGTATCTTGATGGCAGCGGGTAAAATCAATATAGCGATCTCGTAGGCTGATAAGCCGTCCGCACACGTTCCATAGACAATGGCTGCCATTCTCACCAGTTTAGAGCATGATGAAGCCGGGATGCCGTGATCGTCTCCTATCCCAATTATGTTTCTCTCATGGCATGAAGAGAAACTTGGAAAATCTGTTCAACTTGTCGCTGTTTTCACTAAAAATCCAATCGAACAATACCACTTACGTTATCGAATTCGCAAGTCATACTTCTGGGTAAATTCGTTCCGACCGAACCAATTTAAACGGATTTGGAAAAGATTTCAGTACGAAATTCCAGCTAGAAAGTGATAAGTTAGTAATAGGTTCCCAGGCTATTGAAATTAAGACGATAAATCTCGAATATCGAAGGGACAACTCGATCTTCAGGTGCACCGATAATGCTGTTCGTTCAGCCGAGCTTCATGGAACCGAGATTATGCGTAGCGCTGCACAGAGAGAAAGAGTGGGGGAAGGGAGGGAAGGGAGAGAAGGAAAGGCCAGGACAGAAGATAAATTAAAGCTGGTCGACGTCGGTTACCCGATAAAGTTCTCCGCCCCCTCAATATCCGGATCCCCGGCTAATTTTGCATGCGTGCGGCATGGTTAGAGAGGAAATGCGCGATTTATTAGGTAAAATTAGGAGGGAACTTCTAATCTGCCCCTTTAAGCCACTCTTGTTTTCTCGCTTTTGTCTCTCTCTATCTCACAGAATTCCTGCAGTTGTCGCCAGCGTCACGTGTCATCATGATATTCCTAAGCGAAACCATCGAACGGTGTCAGTAACAGCTCGGCAGAAGTTAAAACTCACATCGCTCATACCGATGAGGGTGGCGTTCCGTTTTTGCCGGTGCCGCGGTAGGAGGTGCCTAGCAAAAAGCTATGGCGGCGTGGCGATTGTCGGAGTTTTGAGTTATGGTACGAGACTGGGGAGAAACTCGGCTCCAAAGAGGCGTTTAACACAGGCTAGCGGGTGGACGGCAACTTTAGAATATTAAATTAGAATTCTACAATTCTTGAGACATAGATACCCAGCTCCTGTTGTTCGCTCAACTCAAACATCCCAAAATCTTACAAAGCGCAATGAGTTCCTTGATCTTCTCAAGGCTTTGATATCCACAGACCTTATACCGTTGTTATCACGTCTGCGACTGAGTTCCGTTGTATCTTATTAATAAGCTTCTGTAAAGGAGTACCAATGGCGCACTCAGGGGGGTGGCTAGCAAGCCTTGCCCCCACTCCCCAAGAAAAAGGAAATAAAACATTGGAAAATTAGTTAAGCCGTAGAACTGCTGCTTCTAATGTGCAGGACCGGATTAGCTATAGTATAACAGCAGTCGCAAATGCTACAGGCCCCGCGCTTGAAGTAGGAAATGTTTAGCATGTAAAATTGTGTAATAATAGCCCTGGCTAATATAATAAATTGAATGATATCGGCGCTAGGTTCGATCATTATTAGAAAAACAACAAATGTGCAATTATTTGAACATGTTTCTAACTTCAAACTTTAAACATAACAATATGTTTAATTGTCTAAATTAATTGATATAATTTCACAATTTTGATACAGTGACTGAAGTTCACGTATCAACTTGAATGTTGTATACACCACCATCAATCGATATCGATCTACCAATCGTAGCAAGTCACATAGATATATGTCATTGCCTTTATGCCTTTGAAACAGCACATGCTTCAGTTACATATCTACCATTATGGAATAAATTTCATTCACGTGTAACTCACTAATTTTTGTTTGTCACAATGTTCTTGTCCACTTTTCACACAACAAGTATGTATATAAAATTTAATTTTTGATTTTTCTGTGTGATAATTGTTTTCATACCAAAAATAATTTTTTCTTTTTTTTTGTTTTCTTTCATATTTTTCAGACGCAAAAGTGTCTCTTTGAAAAAGATCCACATAGGGATCGAAACGTTAGAAACATGTTTAAATAATTGCACATTTGTTGTTTTTCTAATAATGATCGAACCTAGCGCCGATATCATTCAATTTATTATACAGGGTGGGGCATTTTAAACAGGTCACCTGAATAACGTGGCTGCTATTGGTGTTAGGAAGAAATGCATCAGATGGAACTTGTATGGTATCGAGGGGGCATTATTCTGATGTTAGTAGCTTTTTTGAAGGCGGACGCGCAAAGGACATATGAAGGTCAACTTCATTTTTTTAAATGGAATGAGGTATTTTTTAATACGTCAATCGATGCAGCTGGACATTCGTAATAAAAAAGTACTAACCTATGTATGTCGAAAAGTTAGTCGTTCAGTAGATATTTCAATGTAAAAAATATAAAAATATCATTACTGCCGTACTAAGACGTTAGCGTTTACTTACTAGTGTAGTACGACAGTAATGGTATTTTATGTTTTTTATATTGAAATATCTTCTGAACGATTAACTTTTCGACATACATAGGTTAATATTTTTTATTATGAATGTCCAGCTGCATTGATTGACGTATTAAAAAATTCCTCATTCCATTTAAAAAAATGAAGTTGACCTTCATATGTCCTTTGCGCGTCCGCCTTCAAAAAAGCTACTAACATCAGAATAATGCCCCCTCGATACCATACAAGTTCCATCTGATGCATTTCTTCCTAACACCAATAGCAGCCGCGTTATTCAGGTGACCTGTTTAAAATGCTCCACCGTGTATTACTAATTTTCGATCGAGAAGAATTTAACGTTTTTAATAGCCCTGGCTATCGTTAACAGATATTTTTGCAAAAAAAGAAGATCATTCTGTTGTCCTGGGTGCACCACTGGGGAGTACAAGGAAACCATCCATCGATCGAAGCGCCTCGCTGTACTTGTTCCTTGAGCACTTTTTTATCGTCGACCGCCCCCGCAGGATTCTATGAATCGCGGACGTTTCTCTCTCTCCGTAAAAGTCCTGTTTACGAAGGTTGCAGGCATCGTTCACGAAAGTGGAATTCCTCAGCGGGATCGGCGCGCCGCGGCGTTTATCCCTTTTTCTCCGACCGTTTCGCGATCGTTTTTCCCTGATCCCGCCACGCAGCACCGCGAGTAGATCGCTGGAAACTATCCGCTATCCCCGTGTACGCGTTTCGCTGCTCATAAAACCGGCCGCGCCGCTCCGGGAATGTAACCCATCGCCGGGATAGCACCTACGTTCAGTAGTAACACGGGCTCCTCGTTTCCCCGCATTCTTTTCAGATGCTTTTCGCCTACCTGCCCCGGCAGTAATAATTTCCAGGCCGGGCAACCAAGCCGCGCAATCCACCGGGGGAACTTTACGAGATCGAGATATGACCGGCCCGGATCGAACTCTCGAACGCCCGGCGTCCCTTGTCTCACGCGTTTCAACAGTGTGCTTCACTCGATCGACGCATACTCACGCTAATGCAATCCGCTCAGACCTTTGAAACAATCGTAAACGACGGAACGGGATCCGATTCGCAGTGATGCTCTATTTATTTTATGAGAGCGATCTGTTCCTCGTGCACACGGCGACAACGTGTGTTTCAAGATGTGCCTGTTCTGTAGTAAATTAATAACTTCTTGGGAATGATCTAAAGTAAGATCGAAACGTTGAAGAAAGATGTTGTAATTGTTGAATTATCAAAAATCAATCAACGTTCTCAGGATCGTTTTATTTAAACAGAGATTACAAAGTATCGATGGAACGTTCTCAGAATCGTATTTTCTAAACAGAGATTTCGAGGTAACCCATTCTATGTATAATTCCTTTATAAAGCTGGACTGTGGGGGGCTAACCTAAACAGTCTGGTGATACGAAGGAACCCTGATTTCCTTATGGGGTTCCACGTTCGGTTAGTTAGCTTTGTCGAAGTCATCGGTCGATACTGAGCTTCCTCTCGCGTCGTGAAATAAAGTAACTTTTCATTTTCAAACCAGTGTGTTTTACCTTTTACACCCATATCCAATAGTAATAATTTGCAAATAGTGTTTAAGTAAGAATTGATCGAACCAGTGCGCTGAAATCATTAAAAGTTTGTTAGTAACTATCTACGATCGACATAAGGAAGTATTTTTTAAATTAATAGTACCGAGCATTTTAGTTAACGATTAGGTCATCCTAACCCTATCCGAAGATATACTTTGGTGTATGCTCACTTCGTTTCACTTACTATTCGACGCAACCATCAACTTGTGTTCGATTGATCCTTTAACGTATACTATTCATGATTGACTAGGTTCTCTACCGTGCTTCAGTGTAATTACTGGATTTGTGTATGGTACTGGTTGTATCGTGTCTGTTATCGACTCGCTGTTTTCATGACTGATTAAGTGTGAAGTGAAGTGGTCAAATGACGAATTTCCTTATGCATCGTGGAACTTTCAGTGAAAAGCTTGTTCTATTGTCTCATATTGTCGGTTCCATATTTCTAAATTCAATTTAATTTTTTGATGCTAGCTCGCGCATTCCCTCTTACTTGCTGTAAGTATAGTCAGTGTAAACTGATACGCGAGCGGTATTGCAGGTTTCCTCTTCGTCTCTGTCGTTTGGAATGCTTCAGGACCAATTAATTTTAATGGAGAAACGATGCCCCTAATTGTCCGGGACAGAAATTAACGAGGAATGGCGACGTTCGAAATTTTTCGCAGGCATCGTTGTTTTGCATCAATTCAGTCCCCTGACCCCTGCGGGTGTGTTACTGCCAGGAAAATTACACCGAATTTATAATTATGAATATAGTACGGTGACTACCTCAATTCCGGTTAACTTTCCTTTTGGGAAATTCCTTAGTAAGAAGACAAATTCGTTTCATATCAATAGTGATGTAAATGATTCGATTAACAAAAACTCTTCAATTGCAATCTTTACTGATGGTAGTAAGAATCGGGTAAGCAATTGTGTTGGTTCGGCCGCCTATTGCCCGTATTTTTATTGGATCTCTGAGAAAAGTCTGGTTAAACATGCCTCAGTTTTTACAGCCGAATGTGCTGCCATTAGTGACGCCTTGGACTTGGCTGTAGACAATAAAAATCTTAGTTTCATTATTTTTTCTGATGCTGCAAGTGTTCTTTTGAGCTTCTACTAAGCTAGATGTTAAAATAAACTCCTTTATTTTCAATATTAAAAAGAAATATAATATTTTCTTCCATGATAACGACAACAGGTCCATTAATTTCTTCTGGATCCCATCTCACATCGGGATTGATGGTAACGAAAAGGTTGATCTCCTTGCTAAAGAGGCTTCATTCCTTAGTAATCCTTGTATCCTCAATATTCCTTTCACCGATCGCTTTGAATCATTTCGGAAAAACATGTTTGATAACACCCTCTCCTCTATAAAAACTGAAGGACTCGTTAAGGGCAAAACATACTTCCAGCAATTTTTTAATGAAAACCGTCTTCCATGGTTCTCTCAGTTAAATTTATCCCGTTCGGATATTGTTACTATTAATAGATGTAGAGCAGACCACTACCACCTAGCTGCTTCTCTGGCTCGTATTGACTTTATCAAAGAGACTTTGAACCACGTATTATGGCAATGTAATTTGTACAATCAGGAAAGAACAAAATTTATTGTTAAGACCCGTCAACTTAATTTTCAACTTCCTATGGATGTTTCACTGATAATAGCCAAACCCTATATCAGGGCTTGTCGCTGTATGCTTTAATTTCTTAAAAGCTGTGGCCTTAAGGTTTAAGCGGTTTATCTCTTATGTATTATTGTTTTCATATTTTATCATATCACTATGTACATTCAGTTTCATTTTCTGCAACAACGTACTATGTTTCCTTTATTATGTTGAAATAAATCTCATATGAGATTTTCTAATAAAAAAAAAATTACACCGAAACGGCACCCACGTTTAAATGTAATGTCGACGCCCCCTCCCCTACTCTCTCTATCTCTCTTTCACCCTTATAGTTTCCTTACGTCTACCCACGTGGTAATAACACTCTTCGCGAGATTGAAGTAGCGAGATCAAAGTTTCGCGGACGCAAGTTGCTCTCAACGTCGATGCAAGACTGGTTTCGTAAAGGACCTATCGCTCGGTTTTTGCACGTCGGCTCGTCGAATAATAAACGGCACCAAATTAGAAAGTAAAATACAGCTGGGCTCTCGCGCGCTGGTGTACGAGAGTTACAGGTCTTCGATCGTTAGATACTCGATCTCTTCTTGTTGGGTGACATTTAACTAGGAACGGGGTGTACTGCTTTGGCCGATATCCGACTCGAGAATTGCGCAACAAGACTGTGCATTAGGGTGGACTTTACTTTTCGACTTTCGAATTTTTGTCGGTATACCCCCTAAGATTGTGACACTGCCTAAAAAATAATCTATGCAAAATTTTAGATCGATCGATCATCGACAAAACCTGCCGCATCGAGCATGACCTTGTTTCTGAAACTTGGTTTTCTCCGTTAATAGCACATCGTAAATATACATTTCTAGATAACGTTGAATACAAAAAGGAAATAAGGTCCACTCTATTGTGCATATTAACCCTTTGCCTCGGAGCTGTTTTGTATCATTCTAATTACAATATGTACTATTATGAGCCAAGTAGGCTTATTATCTTCTGGACCTAATTTAATGTGAAGCACCATTATGTACGTTTCTGATACTATGATTTCAATAAAAAGATTTTATACATTCAATAATTAGATGACAGAAACATGTGTATAGATCTTTCATGTTTTAAAGATCAAGTGCCACTTTATCCATGTATGCCATATTTGTCCTAAAAAGTTTCATATGCATTTATACTTTAAAGATTGTAAGTAGAATAGTAAATGTCTGTCTATAAAATAAAATTGGAGCAGCATCGAAGAATATAAAAATTCTATATCGCCGAAACCGACCTAATTAAGGGATTACGAGAAGGAAGATACGAAGCTCGCATTAGCCGACGATCTCAATTTCAGAGACAGCAGTCATGTGATTTAATTTGTGTTGAGTCGGGATTCGCACGGTTCATGTAGTCAAATTGTGTAACATCAACACTGCATCGCTGGGTCGCGTGCACAAAGGAAAATGGCACTAGACATTGGCCACTGCGGGGTCGGAGTTTTCCTTGTACCGGGTCAGAGGAGTCGCGTTGTTGAACCAACAAACGTATCCAGTTAATCGCGGTGAGGCTTGTGCTCCGGCAGTCTCGAAACGAATTCGGTAGTTGCGCGACGACGACGACGACGACGACGACAGCCACAACGGCAACGGTCCCAGGTCCCATGTATCAAAGTTACCCATGACATTCTACTCGTACGTGTGCCGAATCCAGGAGGTGGAGTACAGCAAACGGGAAGGACGGTTTAACATTTACCGTGCCATCGTTTGCGTCTAAATGGTATTTGTCTAATTTACTCCTGACGAGGCAGCTGGGCCAGCCTCGAGCCCGGCGACCGTAGATTTAATACCGCTTTGAAGCGTATCGAGTCAGTCGTCGCTCCATGGCCAAGCTCCAGTCCTCGAGATTCTCCATTCGGTTCTCTAAACATAATTAACAATCACCCAAGATCTATCAAACAACCCGGAAATTAGTGTACACAGAGCGCAGCTATGGCGATTGCCGCCCGTACGACCGCCACTCGGACCCGGAGCTTTGCATTTACACGTTCAGTCGGTATGCAGATATCTACCTGGCCCGTGTCACGTATACACCCCCTCCCACTCACCTTCCATTCCCGCCCAGGTAACCGAATATATGCGGCTCAATCTTCGTCGTGGCGGCGTCTGTGCCGATGCGCCTTCCGTTTGCACGGAATTCTAAGTGAAACCTGATTGGCGCTCGGGAAGCGATAATTACCCGTTTGATATCGGCCCTAGAGCCCCACCGGACTGGCAGCGTCCTGTTTGCATTAAGAATCATCGTTTTGGCATGGAGATGCCGCACACGTCAATCCTAATGCCACTTGAACCGCTACTTTTCTTTCACAAGATTCAGATGTTAATGGAAATTTAGATTTTTATAATATTGAAAGGGAAGGCAAGGTGACGGGGAACACGTTGAGACAGTAGGGAGTAGTGGAGATTTTTCTTCCTGTGCCATCATTTGCTGAGGACTATCAGATCGCTGTATTCGTCACGAAGTGGTAGGGAGAGACGCGTCGCTAAAGGGATCATCAAGAGAAATCACAGTATATGCTGTGGGCGTGTGTAAACTATACTAACGGATGACAGTTGGCAACCATGTGGTAGAAATACAGTAATCCCTCGAAAGTTGTAGAAGGTGATCTACATGAAAGTTGTCAAGTGCATACTCACTCCACTGTTTGATGTCGGCTCAGATATATCGGTGTGAATACCACTACATTGAACCGAATCGAATGTAGAATCACCATGAATCGAATGTTCAAACTTCTTAATTTTCATTACTTTTTTATGGCTCTTTTAAAAACGTATTTCTGGCATTTTTCTGATTAAAACACGACCAAACATGATATAGTTTCAATTGTAATTTAGTGGTGTAATCGACAAAGAAAGTTTCGATCGCAAGGAAGGACTGCGTATGGGAAAGAAAGAGACGCGGACAGAAAGAAACGCTTCGGCCACCCGATCCGTGATTCATTCAGTCCTTCCCTATGTTCGGCTATCGATTGAAATCTCGAAGTGGTCGGCGCAGTAGACACTAGACGCAGTCACAAATTAAAAGATGGAGCCGTCTCTACGAAAGTTGTCGGTCCAGAGTACGACTTTTCGACAACTTGCAAGGGATTACTGTATTGTGAACCCAATCTCCTTCCTATCGGCTCGATCAGCTTGTCTGGAATTTAAGGGTGTAGATACGAATTTGACGCACAACACTAGACCCGTATACGTACCCGAGGATTGTAAGGGTTCCGTATTTTTCGATTCCTGACTCTATAATGTACATTTCAGTGTTTTAGGTAATCACAATCGCTAGATAAAAGATTAATCTATGAGGGACGTATGCTAGTAATGATTTAATTTTACATATCGAGGCGCAATTTACATTATTCGACAACAAGTAAGGGAGCCGTGAGAAGCAACGGGACAAGCGACAGTGCTGCCGCCTATCGTGGCGGCCGAGAGACATTTTCATAAACATACGACCGCCGAATAATGAAAATTGCGCCTCGATAATGTAAAATGTAGCCATTCTTAGATTACGTCCCCCATAGATTAATCTTTTATCTACAGATTGTGACTACCTAGAACACGGAAATGTGCATTATAGAGTCAGAAATCGAAAACTACAGAACCCTTGCAACCCCCGTGTACGTTTATGTGTTTAGCGCTGTGTGCGTCACATGCACTAGAGAGCAAATCCACACCCTTAAGACAAAAGCCCATCGCCCCAGTAATAGTCAGTGTCCAAAATCCTATCTTCGAAATCGTACATATCTCAGATTGGAGAATCAAAGGGTAATCAGGGGTCGAAGGCGTCTTGTTCCCTAATAAATTGGCCGGCTTAGACGTACCCGTGATCAATGACGCACGATACGAGTTTCGAGCAGTCTATTGCGCGTACCCGGTTTGCACGCAGTCAGCGTGCGCGGCTAAGTATGCCGGCAAGTACGTCTGAATGAGATATCTCGAGCAGCATTAATTTGCCAGGATCGAATCGAGGCTCGAAGCTTCCGTGAATGCTTTACTCTCCCGTGAATGATATCTCATACCTGATCGAGCGGTGCGCGAGCCTCAACAGTCCTCTCTGCACGACACACAGCCAGGCTGGCACACGTTCCTTACACACGTGATCTCATTAAGTCGCTAGACGTTGGTACCCGAGCTAGCCGAGCCGTTAGCAAGAGCGTTACGTTGTTCGCGCGAGCCGACGCCGCGCCGCGCCGACGTCGTCGCCGCAATAAATACATCGCGTTGACGGACACAGATTACGGGGACAGCTCTGCGTCAGCCCGCTGAGGGGGTTGTCGATGGACTCGGTTTGTTCGGCGACGCTTGTCAGGAATGACCCAGAATGGACCGTGGAAATAATTTATAAGCCGAGTACGCGTACGTGCTCTATGCCGAAGAACTTGCTCCGCGTACCCTAGCCGAGAAAGCCCCGCTGTTTTTCATCGAGCCGAAGGCATTCTCTTTGACCATATGCAACTCGCACAGTCATATGCTAGCCGCTTTGCCCGGGACACGCTGCCAGGATTGATGACAATTTCGTTGTCACATGCTTGTCCCTCTGCTCGTTCGCAAACGCTCCCCCGCAAAAATAATATGCGGGAATTTGTACTTGCCAATGGAGCGAGGCTCTTGGTTTTTTTTTATTGTAGAAAATCTCATAGGAGATTTATTTCAACGTAATTGTAATGCAATACATAGAATACAGTACATATAGAATACAATACATACAAAACAAAATATAAAAACCACAAAACAGAACAGGACACTGAAGAAATATAAATAATACAACAAAGACACAAGAATGTTGGAAACGGTATAAACAAATACTTATACTTTAAGTCCGCAGCTCTTAAAAAATGATAGTATGAGGCTCTTGGTTCTAGGCACTTGTAGAAATCTTCGGAAATTTATATCTTGTGTGTTTGGCACGAGCCGGTAATGTTTGTTGTTGTTCCTAATTTAATAAAGTCGTAGAAATTGTGTGATGCTTTCGGCGCACAAATTAGATCAATTGTTAAAACACGCAATTTTGCAATTTTGTAATTTACTAAAGTCATCTGTGAGGAGAATTAATCTTGTTTCAATTTTCTCTCTTTCTGTACAGTATTATTGCTGGACAAAGTCTGTAGTAAACATAAGATTAAAATGTTCTTACTCTGGACTAATGTACGTGTTTGCTTATATTTCACCAATCTATACTTCAAGTTTCATTGCTCCCTGCAGAATATTCTCCTGCTCCGCTGCTAAACAGAGATGTAATTTTACATTCGAGTAAATGTAAAAATGGTCGGAAATACATCTAAAAATATTTTTATGTAAGTATAAAATAAATCGTTTCGCCGGTGTGTAAGGAATTTAATTAAATCGTCGCAGGATGATCGAGCGGCGTGTAACTTCGCAGAATATATCGGAAGGAGGATCCAAGTTTCAGGCAAACGGTAAAGGCGATCATCTCTCATCGGATTTCCTGCTAATGCTCTTACGAGATATCGCGGTACGGTATAGCGATTCGTACAGATTTCACAGTCCGGCCTGCAAAACTGGCTTGTTTGGGACATTTTTATCGGCGTCGCTCGTAAATTCCGCCGCTTTATGTGCAGTTTTACGAGAGCAATTCGCTGATCTACGGAACATATAATTAGAATCCTCGGTGCGGAGGCTCGGCACCGTTGAAAACCGTGGATCCTGTCTCGATTATGCGAATGTGACGATTCCTTTTATGAGTGATAGTACTTTGTAAATACGTTGGGGCTGCGTCGTTTTAGATAATGCCGACACATTCCCCGAGTCGATCCACGATGGGTCTCAGCGACGATCCACGGTGCGATGGTATGCGCGATCGCGATCGCAGCCAGTTGTCGTTACGCTAATCATTAATTGCGCTGTGTTCTCGCGCACCGGCTAATGAGACAGCCCGAGCGAGATATCGCAAACGGAATAAAGTGTTTTATATCTGGCATTCAGCATGCGAGCAACACGCAATTAGGCTCGCTATGCAGGCACAAACAGGAACATATCCTATCCTCGGCAACCGGGAGCTTAATTAATTTAACGCTTCGGACGCGTAGCCGGAATTATTGAAACCGCGACGGCATTTTAATTGCGCCACCGTGTTCGCAAGCCTATCCCATCGAACAAAGAAACGCTCGCACGGTTGCAAAACGCCAGATTTCCGGGAACGCGTCGCCTTCGCTCGTTGCCCATCGAATTTATACGCAGCAAGAAAGTCTCAAATCGTTCACAGTCCTAGTCCCGCGTCGATAATTACGAAAGATTAAAAACAATGAAATGTACCCGCGGCCGGGAACAAGAAGAAACGGCGCGCGGACATAAATCCATATATCCTAAGCAGGGTATTTCGCGCGTTGCGCCGCGAGCAAACGCAAAAAGAGGTATTACGAAATAATGTAACCTTTTCGAGCGGAATAATTTCTTGCGCGTTCCCCTAGCCAAGATGCGAGGCTGTGAGCCCCGCGAGCCCCGAGAGTACTAGCCAAGAAAATAGGAGCGCAAGAAATGTATCAGATAAGGCCTCCAACGGCTTGATTGAAAAACTCCTCTAATGCGAGATTAAATGCGATCGAACGATTGCCGCTGTACACGTCGCCGATTAATCTCGCGCCGCCGTTTCTCTGGACGTAAATAGGACATGCATCGGACAACCGCTCCTCGGCTCGTCTATTAAGAAAATCTTTCTATCCGGGGAGAACGAGGTGTTCGAGCGAAACTTGCCGGGTGTAATCACTATTGTACCATTCCATCTTCCCGTTCCCGAAAGATTCTGATACGCGGTTCGCAATAGCGACTGGCAAATAGTAAACTCAGACATTCTATTAATTTCTTCACTCTCTTATTTCTTCCTTATTTCTTGCTATATTCCTTTCATTCGCATTACTTGCTCCATCAATTTCATTCATTTTAGCTGTACTACTGATTTAATCTTTAGAATGTCGACATTTCGAGCAACTGGATATTTATATTTCCTCGGATACATATTCTTCCTTAAGGGGATAGGGTAATCACGTGACTGGTATTTTCCATTGTGACCAACCTCCGCACGGAAAACCAATTTGGCAACAATGATGAACATACATTTGTATCAATCTAACGCCTCAGTTTCGCTATCATTACAGGTTTTTTCTTTTCATCAATATCTTTATTGCTATTAATGGATCCGAGTGGCTTCAAGCCCTTTATATTTTTATTGTTACGAATCTACGCTGACAGTTTTCCTCACTAGGCGCCATCTCGTCTAACTAGCTGAACCAAAATTGGCTCTAGGCTTGCTCTAGACTCTGGCTTCATGAACGGACTATGAATGCAATCACGAGCTTCGGTTATTCGACCTTATGCGAGCATATTTTGAGCTGCACAAAGGTTCATTCGATAGAAGAAGGTTCAGCGCAGTGCGCTGTGCCCCATCATATCAGTCAAAAAAATCGTTTTGTGACAGAAAAATACATTGGAATCTGTGGTTTTTTTTTCGATTTTTGCTCTACATTAAACATTTTTCTGCCGAAAAACGATTTTTTTGACTTATATGATGGGGCACAGCGCACTGCGTCTAAACTTCCTCTATCGAATGAACCTTTGTGCAGCTCAAAATATGCTCGCATAAGGTCAAATTGTTGGAACCAGTGGATAGTAATATATTCATTTATTGCGTAGATTATCTGGATATAATTATTACGTGCGAACTGTAAACACTCTATGAAGGTCTAACACAGAAGAGAGGGAGTACCGTGAGACGCAAACGCGCATTAGTATGCTATACTACCTAGAGTAGCATGCTCATTACAATATAATAATGTTACTCAACAGATGTCGCGATTACAATATAATCGGAAGTTCTTACACAAATAACCGAAGCCCGCAAACCCATGTTTCGGCCCAAAATCTAGTAATATTCTAGTAATGTCACGTGGGTACCCTACCCCCTTGGCTTTGTTATTGTATCCAAAAAGCTGAGGACGCTAACCGAAAGTACCAGCATTGCCTTTTCGTGAACTGACGTAGTTCTCTAACTTCGCGAATAACATATACTGGGAAAAATAATTTTATTCGATACTGTTTGAACGCATATAAAAAATACTCTTGTGTATGTATAGGTGCCATAAAATTGTCATGTCAATTTAAATTTGCAGCATACTACGTGTTTTATCCAATAGTCCTGGCCAGAGGTAGAAACGCTGTGCATACCTCCGGAAATTTATTGTGAAGCTTAAAGAACGCAATTTGTTAAATTCCCGAGGACTGAGATAGTTCTGATAGGAGATTTCTAGCGAGCACTTGTTGGAGCTGGAACACGGCTCGCAGATATCGGTGACAAATCGCGTGGACGATCACAAATTGTTTCAATGCCGGGTCCGTTGAACGGAACGAATCGATGCGGAACGCTACAACAATATCATGTATGTTTTCGCAGGTACTTATCGGTATAATATAAGCGGTTGGTTGGTATATAAGCCGGTGAAATGAAATAGAAATAATACGGGTCGAATAAGATCTCTCAATTCGTTTATCGATCCCCGTCTCGTATCTTTGATATCACCGTGCGCCTTGTAACAAATGGCGCCTTCGCTAGGCGAGTACAGTACACCACGGTTAGCAAGCCGATTGAGGGACTTATCGGTTTCACGGAACCGCCTTATCAATCATTTAACCGCGATCAGCCGGAACCCGAAACGTTCACGCGTTCCCATTACAACTGGGCAATATACACATGATCGTAGCGATCGGTGTTTCGCGATTAGAGTACAACGAGATAGTTCCCATCGTGACAAATTGTAAAGCGTATCGGGCTGAGTCTATTACCGATACACCGTGAATAAATCTTGACGAGCAGTTTTATGAACTTCAGTCTATTTGAGCTTGATCGCTCATAATAAATACGAATACAATGGTCGATAAAGCTAATAGATACTTCCTACCGATTTGAAGAGACTTGTACCACTAACAGCAAGGTAAAGGAGTAAATTGCATAAGGGCATGCCAAAAATTGTTAGTTTCTCAAGAGCCGTCGAGCTGGTTGAAGTTGCCGGGAGTTCCTAGGAGATTTCAGAGGAGCCTTTGCTCAAATTACTGGAGTCTGGACTCCAGTAAAGAACCTACCCTCTATCTTGTCTTCCTTCTTCCCTTTTGTCCTCTGGTCACTGTTGAATGTCCTCAGTTCATAGTCACTAGATCCGAATATGTCTAGATTTTGCTGGAACGTTCAAAACACCTGTTCCAGAAGGGGAGCATGCTAATACCATACGACAGGCTCAGCTCATTATCAGCTTCACGAAGATAAGGCATCAGCATAAAATGGTCACTGGAGCGCTTAAGCTATCGATGCTCGATGCTCGCGCGTGCAGAACGCAAACAAGGAAGTGGTAATTTCATGGTGAGAAAAGTAACCAGGGGTTTCGGGGGTTGGGGGAGGAGATCGCGGGCACCGGCGAGGAAACGAAACCGTACAAAACCATAGGATCGCTCCACGTGTGCTTTCTCACGTGCGCGTGTGATGCCGCGTGGTCGGCCACGTAAGTACGTGTACCAGGGAAGGAAAAGGAGGGAGGAGGATGGAACGAGCCGGCCACGGTCAGTGGTGTACGCGTCGAAGGCGAGAGGAAACGGAATGGCCGGCAGAGGAAGGAACGATGAGACGGTGTGAGAACCAAGGCTCGTAGTGATTTCCATAGTTATTCGAGATAGCCAGTAGAAAGAAGCTCTTGCGGCTGGCCGGTCTTTCGACGGGCATCCTATCATTTCGTACTACGCCGAGCTCACCCTCGCCCCGTGTGTTTACTTATAACGGAATGCCAGGACCTGTACGAATCTCACGACCCCGACCCGGCGAACCAACTTCACCGGAGTCGATCCACCTGCGACGAAACCTCTCTATCTTCGTCTCCATCGATTTCTCAAAAAATGTTCGCCGTACTGGTTGCTTTCGAGTTTACTCCTTACACTTCCAGAGCCAGAATTCTACAGGACGAAAGGAGCTTAAGATACAGTAACACAATTTCTACGATTTCGATTTTTTCAGATGGAATAAATCCGGAAGTTCAAACACTACGGTTAGTTCTTTTTGGCAATTCTTGTATTTGCAATTCCGAGACCCTGATTTCAATTTTTCGTTTTTCCTAGAAAAACAGCAACTGTTTTATGAAATGGCTGGAATATGTGGATAATTCGTTCGAACAAAGGAAATATTATTTCAGACGAGAGAGTTCAACAAAAAGCACGGAACGGATCGAGGGTAAAAAGATGCAAGCAAATAACAAGAATAATTTCCACGCCGTAGAGTGTGGGAACGATTTAGATCTAACTGTCGACCAGTTGCGGCACAAACGGATCGAAACAGCGACCGGGACGTTTCGCAATCTCAATTTGCACCGGCACAGCTGCAGCGATTTCTTTGAACGGAACATATAAAGCACTTTTTTCCCCTCGTTTCGTCTGCTCGCGCGCAAAACACGTCCATTGGAATTATTTTAATGTTAGAGAAAGGGGAGCGAAAGCGGCAGTGAAAGTGCCGAGGAGGGCTTATGCAACGCGATAAACGATATTTTTCGCCTCTGTAAAACCTAGGACCCACGGTATTGTTCACCCGCTGATTTCACCGTAATGACATTTGATAGTTCGAAGGATCGTGGGTGAGTGCGTGAAATCGACTATGCTCCACACTCCATGAAATTCTCTGGCGATTATTTACAAAAATCATGTGATAAAAGTAAATTTGTGACATCTCGTTGATCAGATGTATTTTGTGTTTTCATTAGCCTTTGACTCGGCAGATAGAGTTTAACCCCAAATTACCTTGGTAAGGCAATGATTTTTTTTATTGTAGAAAATCTCATATGAGATTTATTTCAACATAATTGTAATGCAATACATAGAATACAGCATATATAGAATGTAATACATACAGCACAAAATACAAAAACCGCAAAACAGAACAGGACACTGAAGAAATAAATAATACAACAAAGACACAAGAATGTTAGAAACGGTATAAACAAACACTTATACTTTAAGTTTGCAGCTCTTAAAAAATGATAGTATGTAATGACAGGCCTTGATATTAGGTTTGGTTATTAATATGGAGACATTCATTGAAAGCTGGAAGTTAATTGTTCGGAGTTTATTAAGTAATTTGAGCCTTTCCTCATTGTACAAGTTACACTGCCACAAAACGTAGTTCAGCGATTCGTCCTCCTCCATGCAACTACACTCAGGATCATCAATAAAGCCAATGCGAGCCAGAGAAGAGGCTAGATGGTAGTGGTGAGATCTACACCTGTTGATAGTGACAATAGTTGTTCGGAATAAGTTTAACTGTGAAAACCAAGGAAGTCGATTTTCACTAAAAAATTTCTGAAAATAGGATTAAGGAATGGTTCATGGAAGGGAAGATGAGCTAACCAGAATGGAGGTCCGGAGCGTCCATCCTGTGAAAACGATTTAAACGTAGCGAGTGTCATGCGGTAAATATTATAAGTATGACATCAAATGCGAGAATATGTCCGGGTCCCATAACGAGGCCCAGTCCAAAACACGATCAGGAAGCGGCCGGTGGAATTATTGGTCAGCGGGACCCACGTGGTGGCTACACGAAGCAGCGATCCAGTGTCGCCAATAAAAAATTCATAATCGACCCGGTGGGCCGGATGAGGAATAGTTTTGTCCGCTCGATTTGTTCCGTTTAAAGGAATTAACCCATCCTTTGGCGATCAATAATTTTGCCGACGATCGCCAGCAGACGCGCGTTGCCTTTTGACCGAGGGGTGAAAACGAAGGGAGAAGAGATCTCTCGCCAAGACGCTCGCCAATTTGTGACCTGGTTATTTTCAATGAAGCCTGCAGTAGACGGAGATCGCGGGTTCGGAGGTGTTTTTAAAGGGCTAGTTAGCGCTACGGCTCGTCCCGACGGCGAATAAATCGCGAACAAGCTGTGACAGCCGGTCTTTATTGTGATCGTAACTCGTGACCCGGCTTACGTTGCACAACACCCGTGCAAACTGCACCGATGCCGCTCCACTACGTGTACCACCGGTGGATACAATGTCGGTGCACGGTGGATCGAGCTTGTTTGTTGGGTACATATTGTGGGAAGAATACGGGGGAGCCGGATTAAAGGGAAAATGCGGACCGCTGTGCCCGGTGCCGGATCACGAAGAGCATTGTCTAATTGAACTATGGTACCGCCGATAATCTGTATCTGCACAAAACTCCCTACAAAATCCGCGGAAAAATTCTATCTGCAAAAACTGATACAACACCGAAGAGAAAAAACTCTCAAAAATGAAAACGTGCCTGGAATTTGTTTCTAAAAATAAACGATCAGATTACGATCCAAGAATGGTTTGTATACAGGGTGTCCCAAAACTACCCTAGGATCCGAAAATGGGAGGTTCCTTGGGTCATGTGAAGCGACATTTTCCTTTACAAAAATGGCGTCCGCGGCTTTGTTTAGGAGTTATTAACGAAAAACACGGACCAATCAGAGCGCGATCTAGACATGCGATGGCACGTTCGGCCAATTGACAGTGGGCGCGTCGGGCCGACTGTGCTAACTCGCGGCTAGGTCGCGCTCTGATTGGTCCGTGTTTTTCGTTAATAACTCCTAAACAAAGCCGCGGACGCCATTTTTGTAAAGGAAAATGTCGCTTCAAATGACCCAAGGAACCTCCCATTTTCGGCTCCTAGGGTAGTTTTGGGACACCCTGTATATGACAACGTGCCCGTATGTTTCGTTTCAAAAACGGTAACAGAGGGAAGGATTGTAAGCTGGGGACACCTCTTATGGAAATGTAATTACGAAGTTTGATTGGGTGGTCTCCGGAGGTGTCGCGCGTGTTAAGCATCGCGGCGGCCACATATCAAGTTCGGAAATAGAGTCTAAAGTATGCAAAGCAGCGATGCATCGGCGACATGTGATCGAAAGATTCCTGCTGGCAAAATTCGGCGGCTCGGTAATAATGACGTTAACGAACACACACACACACACACGGGCACACGCGCCGGTAACGGTTATTATCTGTCCCGATACTATTGCTTGCCTAGCGAGCCGGCGTTTTTAATCGTTAACACGACGGTACTTCTCAAAACTGGGAGCCTGTAATGAGTTTTTCCAACAACATCGCTTCCCTCCGATCCTAACAAGGCTCTAACCATAGCAGCATGAAAATAATTAAACGAGTTTCGACGAGCTTTTAACGACTGTGCCGAAACGCAACACGCATCGAGTCCATTGCCCCGTGAACTTCATTGTTCCCCGAGCAGACTCCCTTGCACTCGTGTGCTGCTCCAGGATTTACCCTGTTCCCTGCCCGGTTTTGATTCCTGATTTAGTGGGAGATTGTATCACCTTGCTGCTCCTCCGTAACTCTAAATATAATTCATAATAACTCTATTGTTCCATGCGCGATGCTCGTCGGAATTCCGAGGAGTTGAAGCCACTCGTTGGCGGGTTTGCAAAGCTACAATTTATCTCAGCGATTTTTAATGTTCTTATATTGTATAGCTTTTTAAAGAACATGGTTTATTCGCTGTGCTTCTATTGGAGATTAGTTTTATTTCATGAAGGGTAAAGCATCACTGTCCAAATATGTAAATTTTACTATTTTTATTATAGATACTTTCAAATATTGTCTCGAAAGAAATACTTTTATAAACTTGTGGTTAGATAAAATGAAAATTATTACTACGTCTAAAGGGACTCAGAATCGGTTGTCTCGAGAGTCCCCGAAGACGTCGGATTCCTGTAGAAGCGTAGCACAGAATATTCGCGATACAAGCGAGGCTGGCACCGCAAAAGAATGGCCAAAAATCCTTCGTAACCCGGAGGTGCGCCCACGTTCCTCGAGAATGGCCGGTGTTGTTCAGCCTCAGCGTACCCGCACGCGGGTGTACGCGTACCACTCTTATCTCGATTATAGTCGAATGGAGTTCACTCGGAGGCCGAAATGCTTCCCGAAGTATTTCATTATCGAGATCGTACCACGGTGGGTAATAAAATTGGAAGGCACTTTTATCGTTGGGAGCGTGCGGGCTGTGTGCGCGCACACGCTCGTCGGTCTTCTGCGGGTACGAGCATGCGAGAAGATTGGCCGCGACCGGCCACGAAATCGTCGCGGCTCATTTGAAATATTGACCGAGCACGGCTTTATGATAGTAAGTATCGTATACGAGCGAGAACGCGAATCCTTGTCGGAGCGCCGTGGCGAGGCGTGTAGAGACCGGTACACTACGCGACGTGAAAAGAACCCAGAGGTCTCGGAGGGAAGGTGATGAATGAGAAGAATGACGGTGTTAGGGAGTTGGAGAAGGCGACCAGTCGCGGGAAACACGGAAACGGAGGATGAAGTGCGCGGATGCGTCGATAAAAGAAGAAAGAAGAATTTATCATGGAGGAAGACGAAGTGGGTTGGAGCGGACTCGGCAGGCTCGATCATACGGACGCGATTACAGCTGCCTGGAGCCGATCGGGGCTTATTCGAGTAATCTGAAGCGGGCCGGAGCGGGCTGGAAACGACCGGAGCGGGTTTCGGTGAGTTGGAGCGTGTTGGAGGGGGCTTTAGTGGGTTTGAAGCGAGCTGAGACGAGTTGGAGCGTGTTGCCGCAAACTGGAGCGGACTGAAGCGAGTTGAAGCGACCCTGAAGTGGGTCGACCGAGTCGCGGACGGAGATCTCTGGACTAGCGGATTTTCGAAAAGAAAATTGAACAAGAATCTACTGCAACATTTAAATTGATTTTTGCCAGAGCAATTACAGGGAGAAGGGCAAAGTGGGGTCAGGTGGACCTGGTACGGCGAACGGAGGTGCTGCACGGCCCACGCAAACCGGCCCCCGCTTTAAGACCCTCGGGGCAGCGTGCTTCCTCTTTCTCTCCCTTTCCCATCCTCTCTGTTCTCGTCCGTGGCGCAGCCATCTACCATCTTCGGGGCCCTGTAATGCCCTCGCGTTTACGAGTAAGGGGGCCATGCACATACACATCCACGTACCTACACGCGAGTCCTCACCGGTCCACCGACCCGAGAGTACGCGCACAACCGCCCGCAGACGCGTCTTCTTCGATCATATTCCTCCGTTGAGAATTATTGGCTCTGCCACGTATGGGGCTCTCGTTCGAAGAACGACCGAGAGCTGAACGAAGCTCGATCGGGGATTTGTGACGAATGCGAGCGTTAATTCGTGTCCCGAACCAGAGCCCAAGAGAGAGAGAGAGAGAGAGAGAGAGAGAGAGAGAGAGAGAGAGAGAGAGAGAGAGAGAGAGAGAGAGAAAGGGCAGGGTCGGATGTGCACGGTTGAATTACTTTTGAGCTCCCGCTTGCAATTTATAAGGATTACCTTTTTCCAAGGTGCTTGATCATTTTCGGAAATTGTAATCCCCTGTTTGTCGGCCACGCGCCGCCGTTGATTCATCCAGAAATTCGCATAACATTCTTTTCCGTAACATACAATAGTGCTCGGTTAAATTTACACGGATCAACACCATCTTCTCTCGCACTTCATGGTTAATACTTTGAGCTCGGCAAAGCGAAGAAACAAGGATGAAGAAACGAGACAAAAATGTGATGCTCGTGAGAATTTATCTGTTATATTTTCTTTCACTAAAAACCTTCCATCACTGACGCGCGGACTCGCACTCCGCAGGGTATTTTGTGTTTAATTTACAGAGAGTGGAGAAACTTTACGGCCCTTTCCCTCTAGGTTTCTTCGAGGGAGGTATACAAATTATCTGTACCAAATTAGCAGTGTGTATATGCGTTTTTTGTAGCTGCTACAATAGACTGCGGAGTGTGAGTCCGTAGTCAGTAACAATTCCAGTTTTTTCGTTGTCAGCTCCAATTTCAGTCTGACATTACGCTACGTTCGATTTTAGTGATGTCAGTTTTTTAGAATTTATTTCTTTACAAACGATCTACAAACCATCTTGAAATAGCATAGACCCTCATGTAGCTACTATGCTATTTCTAATTTACCTATAACGATAATAATAAGAATAAAATAAATACTTGGAATAGAAAATGCGGAGCCTGTAGTCAATTCCGAAATTTCACGAGAACGCTGTAGTTACAGCCTGTTTCCGACCGCATGATTTCAACCGCCACATTAATGTCGATGTATTCGTTCAAACGTGACCGCGCGATTGAACAATCGAAAACAAAAATCGCGCGATTTCTGTAGTTTCTGAACGGGCCACAGATCAACGCGGTTTATGTGTAAAATATGTAACACGTTTATGTGCCTAGAATATATAACAAATCTACGTGTGTGCACTGAATGCTACAGTATATAACTTTTTTATTATAAAAATTTTCGTCTAAAAAGCGGCTTTTGTGTGAACTGAGGATTATTATCTAAACTAACGTTTTGTTCTGCATTTTTCATAAAATAAAAAATAAAAATACATTGTTTGGAATTGGCTGAGCGTGTCGGCAGCGTGAACGCGCCGATCTACTGCGCCGCCCACTATTGGCGAATTCGCAGTAGCTTAGACCAGCACCGTCGGACCTGGATGACGATCGATTATCGACCCCAAAAAGGGGATTACTATTGGCGGATCGTTCTATCGATCTGCCAATCACTAGTTCGACGGTGACGATAAACTGCCAGCTGTTCGACTTCGATCCCAACGTTCGTTAATCGTTCTTGCTCGTTGTATCAGAAAACGTCGCGCGTCTCTTGACCGGTTTTCGCGAGTGAGTCGATTCGCATATCGGGATTCACTGATTCTCTACAAGTGAATGTATTTCTCACTAACAAGCCAAAACTCATCTTGTTCGCATCTAACACTCTTTATTAAACAAATCTAGCCAAAACAAGCTGGTGTTTTGGTCAGGTTACACATCTCTTTGTACATAGTTCAGTTACAATATTTAACGAAGCCTAGTTGGGGAAATAAAGTTTAATTCTAAGTGAAGTGACTTGTTTAACCCCTTCTAATCCGGAACATACTGTAAGGATTCGAGTGACCGTGGCCCACGTGGACTGCAGCAGGGCCCCGGGTCTTAGAAAGGGTCGCAGTTTATGATTACGGTGCGGACGTGACTTCAGGCTATTTTTGAGATTTAGCGGTACTTTCTATTTTATGATAATTTATTAGGGACTTCACATTTAGCTAAAGGTCTCAATAGCCGTTGACGTACCGTAAGACATCTGCAGACCAAACGTGTAGGAATAAGAATCTTAGGTAGACAAGGGCTCAAGGCGAGGGTACCTCCAGTTTCCCTCACCTTGTCGCCTTTTAGAGGGCGTGCGTTAATTTTAAGGATAAGTGATTGGTTTTCGGAGGTAACCGCCTACGATGCGGAAATATACTTAAAGACAGCGCGACCGGGCAACAAGGTTGTCTGTCGATGTAGCGCGAACGAAAGAGTAAGATTAAAATAAACGTTTATGTGTAACCCGAAACTTCGCTTTTGTATTTTTTCGGCATCCTTACAATACATTGATTACACATTTCTATCTTGATTATTTCGTTTAAACAATAAATGTAATATTATGTTTTGCTATTTGTATGTAAAATGGTATGCGAATCCACAGTCCACAGCCAGTAATGATACACAAGAAAGAAGTGTTAGTGATGGAAGGTTAACCGAGCAAGACTGCATTGTGTTTCGGGAACGCTGAAAAGAACGTCTTTCGAGCGCATAATTGTCACGCGCGCTTCGACCGTCGATGTTTACTCCTTGAAGCACTTGGACGTCGCATCCTACTTCGCGTAGGGCAAACAGTACTTCATGCACCAAGTGCAGCAAACCAGAACGCAATAATGAAGTCGTAACCGCCTAAGAGAGACGTACGATGTAACGGTGACACGCTAATTAAAACTTTGCTACGTACCTAAAACTACTTCCATGGCGGCGGTCGCATCAATTTACAAGCACGAACCACGGAACCTGGCGAGCCTCGCTCGGCTCGGGAAACTGCGCCCCCGCGTTGTTTTAGCGGTCCCGTGTATCTCCCCTAATGACTGCGAATATGGCACTTAACATCACTTATACGACCAAGAACGACGCGCCGCGCCGGGCTGATTCTTGCGGATCGACGGCTCCAAGTCCTGACGCGGGGATCTCCTTCGGGTGTATGTCACATCTCGAGAAACGCTTCTCGAGAAAGGGGATGACCAGAAGGGTCAATGGAAGCTTTGATACCTTATGATGTCAGGAATGTAAATATAAGAAATGTATTCATACATCGTACACAAAAATGGTTGAATAAAAATATTAAAGAGCTCAACCATTGTCTTCAGTGATTATCCCGGAAGAACTTCTATATTCCAAGGTTAATATCCATACTCCGAAGAAAGTATTTCAATTTCGCCAAGCCAGAAAGATTCTTTCCAGCGTCATCGTCTTGATGTGCCGGCGAACTTACGCGAAACGTCCGCCGGCAACGTTTCCTCTTAGCGCTAAAAAAGTTTCGCAGATGTTCGTGGCGGCGGAGTTACGTAAGCGTTGTAAAACAGTACGTTCATTCCGCGGATTGCTAGACTTTGGTTATCGCGGCGGTTTATATGCGAGAGTTACGACAATCAATTTCCGCAAGAGGCTCGGCTGCGCCTTTCGCGGTTGAAACGGTCCGAGACGCGCGAGGGAGAAGAGAGTATTTATGGTAGGCCAAACGAGCGTGTCGTCGCGGAGGCTCTCCCCGGATGCCACCCAAGAGATGGTCCGGGGATGAAACCAATTTTCGACGGTGTCTATATAAATCAGATCTTGTTACAAGCGCAGGTACCGTCAGCGGGTCGCGGCTCGAAACGTGTCCGTCTCTCCCTCTGCCCCGTATACGGTCCGCTGCGACCAAGGGGACCCCGGGAACCCCTTACTTGCCGAATGGTCTTTTAAACCGAGTTAAAAAGGGGATCAATATTTATTAGACGGTTTCTAATGAAACATTTTAAATGCATGGAATTCACGGCAGTCCCTCCCCACGAGTACTTCGGCTACACACCCTTCTTCGTTCGATCCCTTTTCGCCGGACGTTTTCGCTCTCTTTTCCCTTTCCGTCCCCGTCCCGCCACCGTTATCTCTCAGCTGGCCCCGACATTAAAAAGCTATGAATCGTTGCTCTGCCCCCACATCCTCCCTCTCCTTTATGCTATCTCTTTCACCCTGGCCAGCGTAGGTACGCTCGGTGTATACGTCCGTAACTCGGACGAGGGAACGATTCAAGCAGGCTCGAATTTACGCGCCGCTAATAAAATTACGATTTCATTGGTGCCGATGGAAAAATTGATTTTAACGGCACCAACTGTTTAGCCCTTAATAACGCAGCTGTGGACGACAGACAGGCCTCCAAATAGATTTGCATGCAAGATCGGAGACACTCGTTTCATTGCGACATCTATTTTGTAAGAAGTGTGGGATTTGTATAATGTTACTTGTTATATGAATGCGAGGATCGTATATGTGTGCGTGAATGCCGTGATACTGCGATTGCAACGCATCTTGTTTAATCAATATTTGTTCTGGAAAATTTATAAACATTTGAGAAAAGTAGGATATAAAAGGACTTGTTCGCGTAGCGATTCGACTTTTTCACGAGATACGAAACACGTCACGTTTGATTTAAATACGATACGATTACGTTAATTTTTATTCATATATCAGTTGTGTACTTTCTTTTCGAATTAAAACAGTTATTCAATATCTTTCCTCTTATAATTTGTTAAATTATTTGCCTGTGTTTTGCCTTCAAATAGTAGTATTGAGGTATTCCCATAAAAAGGTAGTTTATTTTAGTGAACCATTTGCGAAGAAGCAACAATCTAGACGTGTCCACTACGCATTGATAGGAGAACGGCGGAATAGAAATCAAAGATGAGGAATGAAAGTTGGTGTGAAAATGCGGATTTGTACAGAAGAAACATTTGAAACTATGGTGGTTGGAGTCGTGTGAAAGTACGGAGTTGCAAAAAGAAAGAGCGGTAAACTGTAACGTTCGCATCCACTGAAAACTTTAGTGTTTCGAGCGGGCGGAAAGCTCATAATTTCCGAACCTGGACGTTAGGTGCGGTCCAGCTTATAAATAATCTTTGTCGAACACGTAATTCCGGGCTCAGTCCAGGGTACGCGGAGGGAGGAGGTAAAGGTGGAGCATTTAAACGAAGCTCGTTACATATATCCACGGCGTTAATAAAATGTCGCTGCGGTTTTATGAGTTAAGAAGCACGGAATTCATGGGCGACGTGTAAACAGAGAAAATAGCGAGCGTTTTACGAGTGACGCATTTTTCACGCGACAAGAAAACGACTCGTTACCTCTCTCCTTCCATCAGCTCGTTTACGCGCCGCGTAAAAAGCAGATTGGCCCGGAGAACGGCGCGGCGTCCCGGCGGCGTCGCGTCGGAGCGGAAGGAACGCGGGGATATCAGCCGGAGTGCGGAGTAAAATGAACAATGCGCGGACTCTTAAGGGACCCTGGAACGAAAGCGGAACACCTCAGAATTTCCTCGTCGCGATTGCGTTCAGTCTGGCCTGCGTGAAGCGAACGAACTGTTCACCATCGTACATTTACGACGACATTGTCGAAATTATCTGTTTTCGTTGCACCGTTGTCGTCGAAGTGTTGCACTGCGCTGCATCTTGGTGCTGCAGCTATGGAGAAACAGTCTGATTAGCAAGCTCGTCTCCTTAATCGGCCATAAACGCAGTTCGCCAGCGTCATAAACGTGCGCGAGCACGCGGGTCTCCGTTTGATTGCATCTGCCCGGGAATTCTCTAAATCCTCGTTTCAAAGCCGATTACCTCGCAAGAGCCGCGACGCTGATAAGCGACAAATTAAAATGATTCGGTCGTACGTCCGAACCGGTGCGGGTCCGATTTGTGAGCCACAGTTACCCTGTCGGACCGGACCCGGGGTACCCGGCATACCTGGCTACGTGTCCGCCGAGTGAAAAACGGTACGTATTTCATCGGCGACTGACGCGGGTGAACTATAAACGCGCCAACGGACTTTGTTCTGCTCGGATGAACTTCTCCGGCGGGTAATTTCGCGGCCGGCAAATATGCCTGCAAAAACGGCCGAGGAATATAAAGCCGCCGAGTCAGCGTGTTTAACGATGTCTCTCCTCGGTTGTGCGCCAAGAACCCGGGGAGAGCAGTCGCGTTCTCGCGATCGCTAATCCCGCGGTTTCGCGAAACGCGTATAAAATAGGGGATAACAGATTAGTGAGGTGCCGGCAACAATGACGGGTACGCGTCGCTATGTGAATGGGCTACCTTGATTCCTCGACCGTACATTACCGTCGGGCGTGACACGCGGTAAACGCGATATTTCACTCGACAAGTACTCTCTATCTCTCCCTTTCTCCCTCTCTCTCTCTCCCCCGTTATGCTTATCTTCCGTTATCGCTTGGCATCGACGTAGTAATAAGATCCCAGTGTAACGTCTGAAGGTCCATCTACACCATGTATACATACGTATACAACGGACCGTGCCATATAATGTATATCGACCTTAATCCGTTCACCAGCCGATACTCCGGCGTTCTGTTTTACGCTTCACAAACCTTAACGCAGATCTCTCGTGAACTGGCCTGTCGGTAACAGTTAATTTCCAGTAGTAATTCGCGAGGTGGAAGATCTACGGGCTGAGGTTAAGGCCGATGGAAAAGAGGATATGTCCGGATAGACAGAAGATAGTGGTCCCTCGGTGGAGTAGGTATCCAACCCGTAGCTGAATCCAGCCGGAAAGGACGACATCTTCCACTTTGGTACCTCGGTAAGTAACTAAGTATGTAACTAATCACGAGCACGTTGTGTTCTCTCTCTCTCTCTCTCCCTCTCGGGCTCTCTTTCTCGTTAACTATCAACCATCTTGGCCCCCTCTCTGGCCTGTCTCCTCGTTCCAGTTACGGAGATACCCATTCCATCGGCTTACGTGCACCTGTGGATGTAGAGTAAGGGCCTGCCGTTCGATTAATCTCCGCTAATACCTACTTGCAACCTCCGCACGCCCCTTCAGCCGTTTCGGTTTCCCGGCTTCATTCGACCCTGTGTCGCCACTGCCTCCGTTCCGAAGTTAATTTAACCCCGACGCGCCTTCTTCATCCGGTCGATCTATAGGTTACTAATGTCCGCCCGACATCGTCTAAGATTGGTAATCATTTTCAGGGGCGGGTCGCTACCCCTGCCACCCAGCTACCGGAAAACGAATAACCCTTCAGCGTCGATGCACGACCCCCTGCGAACTCCGAACGAAATTACGAAATCCAAGAGGAACTGTCGAGTTTGCGTATTATAAAGTGTTACTTTGGAAATGAATTTTAACGAATTTAAGTACTGTAGGAGTGAATTCTATGAGTGTTAGACTTTGTGTATGTGTGAACTGCATGTGTGTGTGTGTGCTGCGGTATTGCGACCGCGACACATCGTAAACAAATGTATTAAACAAATAACTGACGTTAGGACATTCGAGAACATTCGAGCGAAAAACTATGAAGGGACGCGTTCACGCTACGGGGAAATATCTGTAAAACGATTACACGTCGAGGTTCGCGATATACAATAACGAAATACGACTATGAATTACAATTTAAGAGTTTCATGTTTATTGTCCGAAATACTTACACAGGGTGTTCGACTACAGGTGGGAGAAAATTTAAGGGGTGGTTCTTAACGATGATATAAGACGAAAATTAATTAGATATTAACAATTAAAAATCAACAACGCGTCTAACAAAAGTGTACGTTGTGTACGTCAAAGAGTTCAATGTTGTCCAACGATTTGTTAAACATTTTCACCTCGCTGGGGCCCCAAATGAGAACCAAATTATGCATGCATCTGTCACTCGATACGTGACTGTCGCGTTGTTAATAGCTAAATAACGAAGCCTTAATCGCAATTTTTTTATTCTTCATTTTCGTCTTATATCATCGTTAAGAACCAACCCTTAAATTTTCTCCCATCTGTAGTCGAACACCCTGTATAGTCGTGTACTTTCTGTAAATTAATAAATTGTTCAAACTTCTTTACTCTTACAGTACTTGTATTTTTATGAGTAGTTCTGAACGAAACGCGGTATCATTGATACCGTTGCAAATTTCGACAGCACTTTGCGTCTGGTGAACCCGAACTTTCTTACTTCCGTGATATTGAAATGCGAATCGTGGCCTTGGTGGACAGCACACGCTACGAGTAATCTCGAGGGACATGGGATCGATGGAAAGTCTAGTATAATTGCTGGGGTGGGTACCGCAGAACGTTTGGTTCGCGACGTCGGAGCAGAAGTAAAGTTTGCGCAAGCCAGGGAACCGCGAGTCGGGTGCATATGTGCGAATTGCGCGGCTCGAGACGAGACTCGCGTGTGTAGCTTTAGCACGAGGGCAGCGAGAGAACGGGGGTGCAGCGCGTAAACAGAGGTGCGCGCGAGCACGAGTGTTCCGCGACTGTTTATCCTGCGGTTCAGCCATAAACCGGTATCCTAGCTGGTTATTATTCCGAAATTCATGAAGTGACTCGACCTTCGCCGCGGTTAGGACACGCACCTGCGCTGCACGCGGGTGCTTTAAGCGCGCGTGCCGAGTGTATACGCGGCCGCTTGTGTACGCGTGTGCGCGCTTAGACCTCGCATTAACGAGGCGATAATTGACACCCGTGGAGGGTTTCGATTTGAGACCCGACGACACGGCGCGTGTTTGCTCTCCACGAAGCGGCAGCAAGCGAGCAGCTCGATTTAATTCGGAAGGAATGCTCGACGTGCCTGCGCGAAGTTGCGCGAGTAATTCGCTCTCGGGCGAATATTGCACAAAGCGGCGGCCACGCTAATTATTCTTTAATAGGGGTGAAATGCTTCCAATGCCATGTTGCATCACGGTGAACGCAAACAACGCGGCGCGCGGCTCGCCGAAATTGATAATTACAACGTGCGCAGCCCGGGCCCGCGGACAAATTGATACTCGTCATAAATCGAGCGCGCGCGTCCCGCAAGATACTTGATCTCGATAAGTTTAATAACGGCCGGGCAACCTCCGGCTTTCCGTATTAATTCCGGTTAATCAATATACGAGCCGGTTACCGCCAACTATGTTGCAGCGGATACTTATCGAGCCCCGATTCCTGGTAGCAATCGGCCGGACGGCGATCCCATCGAGAGTCCGGGGAGGGCCAAGAATTCCGAAATTCGCGATAAATCGGTGCGCCCTCGATCGGATAAACGTCGCAGGTGCTCGCGCGGGGCCTCGAATGCGAGCAGGGGACGGCATTAATTGACAAGTGGCGTCAGCGAAACGGAAATTTGCGATAATGCCGGCGAGACGCAGCGACGTACACAGAAAGAGAAAGTAAGAGAAGGAGAAAAAGAGCGCAGACTGCGGGATACGCGACGGTCTCGGGGACGGGCTGGAAAAAAGACGAACAATAAATGAATTCCGTGGGCAAGGAGGTTTTTATCGCAGTGGATACCCACGCTCGGTGCTTTGACTCGTTAGCAGTTAGCAATAACATTCGTTATTTTTATCATATCTCGGTGCCGTTCGCTCCGTGGCCTTTATTTGGAAAGGAACACGTTTTGGTACTCGAGTTTTAAGATACCACGAGATAGCCACGCGTGTTGCCTCGGACTCTTATATTACAGTCACGATATTACCTTCTACAGGGTGGCTCGGCAACGGACGATCCAGTCCAGAGGCTAAACGAAATTCAATACGATCGGCCCACCCCCTCCCAGACTCTCTTCCGTTCCCATCGGGTTTTTATCCATTTAATAATCGTGCCGAACCTCGTGCTCCCGGGACCGAAAGAGGGGGAGAAACGTATTACGCAGATGCACACCGAGTCTGTATCTTCTCGCCGTTTAATATATTTATCTGCGATCTCTACGAGTCACCTAACGACGAGGAGATAATTACTCTTAAGAAATAAACACGTACCGCGCGCACACCGGACTGCTGGCGCTGACGTTCAATAAACGCTGTATCGAGATTAATTGCATTTTCTTGCGAACGACAACCCCGTCCCCGTTCTCGCGGCCGGTTGTCGGTCTTTTATTTCGTCTAAACAGGAACCGCAAGTAAAAACGAAAAAGAAATTCAGGGAGAAGCGACGATTTTCAGATCTCCCTTAACGGTGTCCGTGGCCGCTCCGTTCTTCGTTCCTTAATCGACGATCGGCCTCCGATGGCACCGTGCGGACGCATGTCGTACAAAATTCACACATGTCGTCGCGCAGGAAAGCGCAGAGGAGTCGACGTTATCGTAGCTTTGACAACCTCTCAATTATAATTGAATGCGCTGCGGCGCGCTGTCCTTTATTTGCCTCGGGTGTATTCAAATTCGCGAGATAAACCGGGCACCGTGCGAGCGGGTATCGTTCACGGCGAAGATGGGGGTCGCGACGAGGTGCCAAATCGTTTAATGGGACAACCTGTTAATAGGTAACATGTGTTACCCACACCACACGTTCGCCTTTCATATACATAACCAGTTGTGTCTCGCGGCTCTGCTGGCTCCATCGAAATATGGACGCTCTGTGTGCGTTCCGGCGTTTCGAGCCATCTACTCCGCCGATCGCTGACTATCTCCGTTGATTCATCATCGGTCCGGACACCGCACCGAGAGGGACCAGACCCGCAAATTGGCCAGTCGCGAGAACGCTCGTCTAATCGCTTTGGACCACGTTATTAACCACGCACGATGTCTCCCTGTATTTACATTCGGCTAATTATTCTTTGAGCTCGATCGGCTGCCGGATTAGCTAATTATTTCTCAAACATCGACAAGCGGTGGCGACTCGACCAGCCGCAATCGCAGCAAATGAAATTGTACACCGATCAACCGTGAATACGATCGTCGGTGAAACGCGTCTTACGTCTCGCTGACGCGTCGTCATTAATTAACGCTGTGACAAGCGGTTTCTGCCGGTTCCGGTAACAATACCGAGAAGCGGTTTAGGAGAAGCTGCACCGTCTCTTTCAATTAAATGGGAAAGGAATAAAGTCTGAAATTAAAATTCTTAATAGAACTGGCAAGAGGACAAACTACTATCGACTACTAGGACGAAACACCACCTTCCTTTTTCCTTTTCATATATTCCAAACATTCGGAATAGCTCAAACGTGTGGTCAAAAATTTTTAAGACCAATAAATAGATTCCAACCCGAATCAACGTTTGTAGTATCATTCAAATTATGTTTGTAGAATCATGATCGAACCTTTGCGCCGATAACGTCAATTTCTATTTGTCTAACAACAATTTGCGATCGCGAAAAATAATCACTATCGACTACTGTTTGTTTTGTCTCTAAATCGAAAGATAAAAATCCGTCGTAAATTTACCCCTTGATGTGCGAAACAGGACTTCTCAGACCATTCAGAAAATTTTATACCAAGGAGAATATGACTGCATTCGTAAGAAGTGGAACATTAATGATCACGGTGAAGGATAGCATAAAAGTGATCGTAACAAATCAAGATAATAAGAAGACAAACACTTGAATATTGAAATCTCTTCGAAGCTGAAACGTAATGGCCTGAGAAGATAAGATCAACACAAGAATCGACACGTGGGACGTACTACGTTTTCAGAAGCAGTGACAGCTGTGCAAAATCTGTATAAGCGATTAAAAATTAGGAAGTTGAGAAAAGTTGACAGGTTTTTCTGTGTTTACTGCCTTGACACATCGTCCAGCGATTAAGAGACAGGTCGATGTAACAGGGGGAGTGGCAATAACACCGGTGCGGTGCAGGCAAAGGCGATTTTAGCGAGCCTGGCATATCGATTGCGCGCAAATCAGACCGTATCACGGTGATCGTTAGCACCTCCACGTTCACCGATTCCCGTTCTTGTTCTCGAGACCTGGCCTCACGGGGAGCAGCATGCTGTGGGTTACACACGTCGGTCCCGGTTTAATGCGAGTCATAGGATATCGGGGTGGTACGATCGATACCGCGCCTATAAGTCACAGGAAAATCAGGCTCTCGTCGTTGTAATAGAAAAATGCAAACGTTATTGGTAGATATCTAGCGTGGAGCCGCGCTGGCTGCGTTGAACGACACAGTGGTCATTTACATAACATAAAACTGGCGTAAGAGTACCAGCTGAACGTAGGTGCGTAAGCACATTCAGTCAGGGACGTTTTGAATGATAGTGAGAGATTTCGAAAGGAGTTCCTCAAAATTCTATCAAGATCTCTGTCTTTACAGATCATGGTGTATCTCTTTAACATAATGAAGAAGTGTCAAAAATTAATTTTCGGGTAAGTACTCTAATTAATCAGTGTTTGGGATTGGCTGAGTGTTTCGGCAGCATGAACGCGCCGATTTACTGCGCCGTCCCGCTATTGGCGGACTCGCATGTAACAGCGAGATCGAGAGTCGATAATCAGCTCGCAGTAGCTTAGACCAGCACCGTCGGACCTCGATTACGATCGATTATCGACCCCAAAAAGGGGATTACTATTGGCGGATCGCTCTATCCATCCGCCAATCACTAGTTCGTCGGTGACGGTAAACTGCCAGCTGTTCGACTCCGATCTCAACGTTCATCAATCGTTCTAGCTCGTTCTATCCGAAAACGTCGCGCGTCTCTTGACCGGTTGTCGCGAGTAATAAAACGATTCGCATCTCGGGATTCACGGATTCTCTACACGTGAATTTATCTGCAACCAAAGTGAAACTCATTTTGTTAGCAACTCACACTCTTTATTAGAAGGTTCTAGCCAAAACGAGCTTGTGTTTTGGCCGGTTACAAAATCTATCTGTACATAGTTTCCGTTTCAATTTGAACGAACCCTAGTTGGGGAAATAAAGTTTATTTCTAAGTGAAGTGACTTGTTTTACCCCCTTCTAATCCGTAACAATCAGTAATTTATACATTCCGAGCATTTCTTATATTTACAGCGGCCCAAAGTAAATTAAAAATGATAAAGGGCATACGTTTCTACGAAACTCGACAAGCAGCCTGTCCGCAGTCTACGAGCTTCAAAACAAAGTGGAAGCGCTGGAGCAACAGTAAAGTATGTCACGAGCCATCAAAACATCCTCGGACTGAGCGAATAACTGCGTTTGCGCGTTGCAATTCTGAAACTAGACGCTCATTAAAGTCGTGCCAATGCGGAACAACAATATTATTGTATAATAACGAACGCGTATTGATCGATAACATGTACGCATACATAGCTAATGTTAACAAGGGCTTGGTTGGACACACGCACAAGAAAATTCAACGGTTGCCGTCTACCTGTCGAATGCTGGCGTATAATCGCGCCGGTAATTAACTCTAATTACATTGTTCAACAAAATCAATACACATTATTACGACATTACGTAACAATAGCCGGTGGGCACAGAAATCGGGCAGATGTTACGGTCTTGGCGACGACTGAGGCCGAAGTGAGTAGCGTTCCTGTCGTAGGTGCGCGCGACCCGGTGCGTACAACGTGCAGGTAGGTGTGCGTGCCGCAGGAGGCCGCGTCAGGCACCTAAGAGGGGAGTCATAAATACCGTATTTATTGGGTTTGTAATTGTCGGTAATTAACATGCGCTCGCAGTGCATGCGGGACCCTTTCGCTTTCTTATTACCGTGTCGTGACTCGTTACAGAAGAGCGAGTGCCTCCGCTTTGCATACGGGCATCTCAATACCAACGCCGCTTCCATTTTACCCCCCTCCCCACCCCGGTTCATTTTACCGCGGTTTTCTCGACCAACTTTGCTCTCTAATCCTAACGTTCTCCGTTCCTCCTTTTTCGTTCCCCGTCTCGAGCTCTTCCCGATCGTCCTCGTCCCCTTTTGTTCTCCTTTTTTCACCCAGGTTCCCTCTCCCTCTCCTCTCTTCCCTTCGGGATGGCATACTGCATCGATCGACTAATCGATACCCTCGATCTACGATCGTCACGTCGCTTAGGAGGCACCGCTAAGGTATATATGACTTCAAGAATTCCTGTAAACGAGCAGCGCATACTCGTACGCTGTCGGTTTACAATGCTATTTATCTCGCGTTCGCCGAGAACCACGCGTTTTCGTGTTTTTCGTTACACGCGCTCTTGTACCCGCGCTTGCGGAACTACCTTTCCGCTATTACTATACCAATCACTGTTCACTGGCAACGACTCATCCGATACGGTATTAGCAGCAATCCAATTTTTAAGCAGTTATCTCTCTTTGCTTCTCAATTTATCGCTTTTTCTCTGCATACAATGACATACTGAATTTTATGTGTTTCTTTAAAATATGAGATTATCAAACAAACAGGGAAATTTATGGATACGGAAAATTTTTTCTACGAGACATTAACACGGTGTCGCACAGTGCGGCATGTAAATGAACATTCGAGACAAAAATCATTTTTTAAAGGGAATACAAAGATGCATCGATTAATGCACCGAAAATATAAGGTTCCATTAGTAAAGAAGTTTATTTTAATTTTTTTTTAATGAAGAGCTTTTTATGATTAGTTGTTATTGCAATTTGTTGTCAACTGTATACTGTACAACTTTTGTTCGAAATATTTTTTAATTATATGGTTAAATTTAATCATATCTACTATAATGCATAATTATTTGACAATACGCAACACTGTATTTTTTACTAGTATTAAGTAATGGTTAATACAGACTGCTAGATAAATCTAGAAATAAACTAAACGGCATATTACTCAGGAACCATAATACTTAAAATATAATACGTTCATGTAAATAAAAAGTTTAATTACGTATACAAAAACTATTAAAAAATTTAATTATATGCTATTCTTAATATAAATATAAATAATATAGACATGTAAATAAAAAGTTTAATGAAAACTATTCAAAAAATAAATTATTCGCTACAATTTTTGTCTAACTTTTGATCATTTCTGGGAATAAGTGTGTTCGGACATTCAAGCTTCATCCAAATCGCGATTACGAATGCATTTCTCTAACAAAAATTAAATAGCATCCAGTCTTGCAATTTATCGCAGAAAAAAATTATATAGCAATATACTACAACATCTTGTTGATATGGAACAGCCAAAATTATAGGATGTTTTGAACCGTTTGTTTGTAAATTGCATTTTAAGGAAAAAACGCAATTCTGTAAGAATGTTTATATCACCGTGTGGATGACTGAATGTTTCTCTATGTTTCTATCATATGTTTATCTGTTATATATAATTTTATTGATTTATGTGTTATATATAGTTTTATTGATTTATGTGTCACGTTAAGGCTTTTATTAACAAATGTATGTTTCGTTCAGTTTTTGTTAAATAAAACAGTTCTCTGCGAGCAAGCAACGGATAACAATGTGTCTCCTTACAATTCCTAAATTGCCAGTTAAAATTATGCAAACCTTTGATCAAATTCTCCATACCTAAGTTGGAACAAACAGTTTAAAACAAAAACGAACCTAAAAGAGCAATTAGGGAACGAGTAATCTAACTTTTTAGTATTTATACTACCATAAACTCTTGCCTGTTATTGATCCCTTATTGATTTTCTTGGATACTACCTTTTACATACACATTCCTTACCTACCGACTGATGATTTTGTTGGATAATTAGATTAGAATCGAACTATGATTATTTTGATTCTTGTCCATTCCATGCCACACCGTGTATCGGTGTCGTGACAATTAACTGCAGCTCGGCGAGTTTATCGAAACGATGTAATTGAATATCGCAGGACGACAGAACTGATTCGTCGGGCCCCGCCTAGCTTCACCGATCGTCACGATCGGATACGGAATTATCATAAATCTTGTTTGCTCTTAATTCGTTCTCCGCTCTCTTTTGCTTTCTGGCTGGTGTTTTCGTAAGTTCGATGAACATCGTTAACTCGCTCCGAGATTTCCAGGTACAGTTTTCCGCAGGGGCAGCCTCCTCCGCTTTGTTTCGTCGGAACGTATCTCCGGGTAACTACTTCCATCGATTGTTTCCGATTCCGGAAGAGTACGTAAGTTTCCGCGGCTACGACCATTTATAACCGAGCGCGGCGAATTTAAAGTTCCATCGCATCGGTTCGGGATTCGATTTCAACTTGGCTCGTATAAATCCTCCGCTAACAAGGGGCCATATTCAGATGAGAAAAGCCGATTTTGATGAAACTTATGTGAACTATAGTTTATCGAAAAATATTTGACACGTGTTTTTTTTTTATCGGTGTTTAGGATTCTAAAGATTCCCGCAAATCGTAATTCTGCGATCGTCGTACAGTTATACGATAACGCGAGAGCGCTACACGGGATCGCGACGAAAATTGCGTGTCGACCGCCCATCTCAATAATATTTGGCTAATTGTCTTTGAGACAAAGGACTACGCAACACTTGATCGTGAGACATCGTATACTTAACACGCGCTTATCGCAGTCCTATACACATTACGTGCCAATCGCCTCGTGTTTAATATCGTGCTGCCGAATTACGCGTTATTATAACGCACGCGTCTATCGCATTAAAAACTATCTGCCGCAGTATCATAAAATTGTGAACATCAAATAAAGCAAACCGCTCAGTCGTGTGTGTTTAGAAAAGTGAGTCTATCGTTTTACTCGTCGACCACACTGTATATCCTTGTCAGGATAGTCCTGGTTATCCTTCTGACCAGTCTGGTCGAAACAATCGGCAACCATCTACTTTGAAGGGGTGATGGCCCTTAAAGTTAAAGGTCATAACCAAATTTTTTGAGATATCTCGAAAACCAGAGGCCGAACAAATTTGGACTTAAAGTAGTGTGTTTTTCAAAGGGAAATGTGGTCGTGCAAGAAAATTTTAACAAAAGTTTTTCGTTTAAACAATATATTGAAAATTCTATATTTTTGTGCAATTTCTCTTATTTATTGTTAGTTCATTTTAATGTAAAATCGGGTGTATGGTCTTTGATCCAAAATAGTGGATAAATGTTTCACAATATTCTTTTTTTCCAATTAACAATAACACCTGGTGTGCGGAGGAAGGAAATTAGTCTTGTTTTATCGAAATATAAGCACTTAGTATAAGCGTATATAGTATTTTAAACAATACCACTAGGTTATATATCGTTTAATGTTGTATCAGTAGCTAAAGAAGGTGGCGCAGGTAGCAATGTGACGTAGTGCTAATTACCGCGGCGGAGTAATGGTACCGACTTTTATAACCAATTCGCCTGTGAATTTCTGCGGACGTTGGGCCTCCGGTCAAAACATACTTGGAGCTTTTATAAACTGTGAATCCTTAAAGTAATTCAAGTTGGAGTTTCCCACATCGTTTATGGTAGCTCTGAAAAGAGCTGATTCTGAAAGAGCTGTCCGTAAAGATTATTCTACATAATTCTGGCAATAATGATACTCGAGAATGAAATGAGAAAAACATAAATGTTCCTTGCACCAAGAACATAACCCAGTGGTATTTTCTAAAATACTATATACGTTTATACTAAATGCTTACATTTCGATACAACAAGACAAAATTCAGAAAAAATTCAAAAAAGAAAATCCTGATACACATATCCACTATTTTTGATCAAAGATCACACACCCGAGTTTACATTAAAATGAACGAACAATAAATAAGAGAAACTGCAAAAAAATATCGAATTTTTAATATCATAGTTGTTTAAACAAAAAACTTTTGTTAAAATTTTCTTATAAATAATAAATTCTTGCATGAATACATTTCCCTGTAAACAACGCACAATTTTAAAAAAATTCTAAAAGAATAGATATTTAGAGACAGAATATTTTTTTAGAGATATGTAAAAAAATATGGTTTTGACCCCGAACTTTGAGGGCTGCTTTCACCCTTTCAAAGTGGATGGTTGTCGATAAAAAAATACGTGACAAATATTTTTCGACGAAATATATACATACAGGGTGTCCCAAAACTACCCCAGGAGCCGAAAATGGGAGTTTCCTTGGGTCATTTGAAGCAACATTTTCCTTTACAAAAATGGCGTCCGCGGCTTTGTTTAGGAGTTATTAACGAAAAACACGGACCAATCAGAACGCGATTTAGACTTGTGATGTCACGTTCGGCCAATTGACAGTTGGCGCGTCGGGCCCACTGTGCCACCTCGCGTCTAGATCGCGCTCTGATTGGTCCGTGTTTTTTGTTAATAACTCCTAAACAAAGCTGCGGCCGCCATTTTTGTAAAGGAAAATGTTGCTTTAAATGAATCAAGGAACCTCCCATTTTCCGCTCCTACACTAGTTTTGGGACACCCTGTATATGTGTATATATATATATATATATATATATATATATATATATATATATGTACAGGGTGAGTCCGCAGAAACAAAACACCTGAATAACGTGGCTGCTATTGGTGTTAGGAAGAGATGCATCAGATGGAACTTGCATGGTGTCGAGGGGGCATTAATCTGATGTTAATAGCTTTTTTGTAGGTGGACGCGTAAAGGATATATGAAGGTCAAGTTCATTTTTTTTAATGGAATGAGGTATTTTTTAATACATCAGTCGATGCAACTGGATATTCGTTATAAAACAGTACTAACTTATGTATGTGAAAAAGTTAGTAGTTCAGATGATATTTCAATTTAAATAACTCTGAAATACCATTACTGTCGTACTAAGACGTTATATAATTATATATATATATATATATATATATATATATATATATATATATATATATATATATATAACATAACATAAGTTTTATCAAAGTCGGCTTTCCTCAACTGAATATGGTCCCTTGTAAGTGGAGATCGGTGACCTGAGTTAGGGAAGATGAGATTCGCGTGTACTCGAGAATTTTTTCGTTGGTCTCTCTCTTCTGTCTTGTTTAATCGACGGAACACTGCTACCCCCCTTCCACCCTGGGTCCTGTAACTCCGTCTTTTCCACGCGAGATACAGAATCTCCTCTCTTATCCGTGGAGCATGTGAGAGAACCCAGGCCACGGCATATCGAACCCTTTAAGCCCCGCTTTGCAGAAAAAGAGAACGACCCGGCGAAAGTGCATCTGACCGCAGATAAAGCCGTCGTACCCGTGTACCGTACTGTGTCGCCTTTCTCAGCCGCCCGCTCCTTTTATCGTCTTCGACAGAGTTATTTAGGTAAAGAAATCCACCCCGCATTTCCTTTGACGTGACACCTGCAGTCACCTCCCTAGAAACACGATTTCATCTCTCGCGAGACCGAGAGAAACCACCATCTCCGAAAAATGAAACAATGTATCCTTCGTATTCGTGTTCCAATATATGCAATCGAATAATCAATTTTAAAATGTCGTCCATAATTTCATTCCGAATTATACTAAAACTACCCTTCAAAATTGGTTCGGGATTATACGATTTTCGCTGGAGAACAGGCGAAATCCGTGTATTTCTGAGCACCCTTGAACCTTGAGGAGCGAAATTGGAAAGCATTTAGAACCCTGGAGGACACCACCCCAGTGCGAGTAGGCTTTTAACAGGGTCGTGTCTGAATGATTAAAGCAAACCAAGGGGGCCAAGGTATCGTGGATCGACCCTGATTGTCGGCCGAGCCTAGGTTTAACATCGGATGCACGAAAAAGCTTACCACGCCGGGATGATAGAGCGAGGAGGTTCAGCGTGACGGGGGGATCGTACCAATTTGTAGTTCGATGTCTTTCCCGGTGTCTCGATAGGGCTGACTGGCAGACACGCGCGACAGACCCGATCCTGGTGTGTAAGCAAGCGAAACGAGCGGCTAAATAAAGGGGGTGGACGACGACGATGCTCTATTCGGTTCGAGAAGCCAGATTTCGAAAGGGGTGAGATATCCATTGGTTTCTGGCCGTGAGTAGAGGAATACAGAGGTAAATCGATGTTAGCCGTTTGCATTTATTATTAATACACTTGCCGACCTTTCGCTAGACCGAACCTGTCAGCCTGGCTGCCGTTTCAACCCCTCTCTTTTCGACCCTCTTCTCCTGTCGCCACCCCCGGACGTTTCGGACGGACACGTACAGAGGCTCCTCTTTCCCTTCTTTCCTCCCCACCTCTAGTGGCCCCGGTGTCAATCTGCGGAGTAGGTGGGCGGCATCGGCCGGCTCGGGGAAAAGCACTTTAATTATTTAAATGGAGCTAAATCGTGCCGTCTCGACCGAAATAATCTCGCTTCCCTAATGTATCGCGTTTTCGCGTTTGTTCATCTTCCGCCGGGTGAAGTCACGCGCCGCCACCGCGTTGTTTGAAATTTAAGAAGAATAGAGCCTCCGCGGACACTCCATTCAGCGAATTAAATTAAAATCCGCGCCATTCGGACGGCCTTAATGAACTGTCTGGAGAGGGGCATATCCCTGCACACGAACGCGTACGCGTGTACACAGACGGCGCGGCGCGGTGTGCCTGTAGATTGTAGATGAAAGAAATAAAACGAGAATGCCGGAGTCGAGTCGCCGCATAAATTGAAGTCTGAAATTCTCATTTGCGCGTTCACCTCGCTACTTTTCCCCCCATTACATTACCCCCAATATTTATAAGCTCCAAAGGGATTGACGCGGGCTATCGCATTCGAAGGTAAAAGCCGCGCGGCGGTGGTTTTCGCTACCGACTCGGTCGCCCCGACTCACCTGCCCACTGTTTGCTGAAATAATAACGAACCGACGCGGTGGCTACCCGGGAAATTCGATAATGCCTTTCGTAGAAACTCCCTTGCGTAAATACAAGTCGTTGCGGCTGCCCAACCTCCGTCGCGGACCCCCTGACGCACGAAATACGCGTGTAACGCTCGGATATCGATTCCGATGCCCGACGATGAACCTTCAAGATAATTGATACCTGGACAATAGAAAAATCATCCCGGTTTACGAAAATATCCACTAAAGAATTGAATCGAGCAACTTAAATCGAACAAATTTCACCCTTATTTAAAGACACTTTTATGAATGCCATTGTTCGAGTGACAAAGACAATTCATTTTCTCGGTGGTCCCTCCAAAATTTTATCATCAGTCAGCATTGACGTCGGGACAAAATCGATCCAATCGTGCTAATGCCTGTTTCTCCGAGAAACCTCAGACGTCTCGGTGACGAATAAGGGATGTATTCTGGCGAGGCACACCTTCGTGCGGTCCTTATCGTAAATCAAACGTCACCAGAATCCTGGGAATCCTTATCACAGCGATTCCATCTCGTTTTTCTTCCTGCTACCGCCCCGCCCCGGTGCACTCTCAGATATGATAAACCTCTGCTTTTATCTTATCGGGGCACGTGTGCCGGATTGCATAAAAGGAAATATTTCATTTGAAACGTGCTTCCTGCGCCATGATGTCCTTTACGCTGGTTCAGAGAGAACGAAGGTGGCGCGGATAAAGGTCTGAAAGTCGGGATACGTTTATGATAATTCTGGCTCTTTCCTCGCACGGCAAAAGACACGGAAAAATCAGTTTAATTTCATTCGCGTCTCTCGATCTGTATAAGCCCGACTGTGCGATAGCGAAACGGCATCGCTTTGCACGAAGGGACTGTTTCGATTCTGAGCAGTGAACTATTTTTTTTATTAAGCATTGAAACCCTTCTGGGTTTATTGTGCTTTACATGAATAGTATTAGTAAATACAGTAGTTTCGAATATAGGAGTAAGACAATAGGAATTCTATAATAATTAAATGAATATAACAGCAATGTCTGTTAACGCTAAATGTGTAGGTTACAGTTTAGGAAAAAGGACTGGATGCAAGTACAAGCTTTGATATTTGGCTTTGCTATAATTGTGTCTATATTGAGGGGCAGCTGAAGGCCCGTACTGAGCAAAGAACTTATTAAGTTTCGTCTTTGTGCATTGTACAATTCGCATTCCCATATTACATGATCCAGGGTTTCCCGACCCTTATTGCATTTACACTGGTTGTCATCGATAATACCTACCCGCTGTAGTGAAACAGCTAGATTATAATGATCAGAACGCATTCTGTTAACCGTGACAACTAGACTTCTCTTGAGTTTTAAGTGAGCGTAACAGGGTACTGAGCTTTCGTTAAAGAAGTTTTGAAAGTATTTTTTCCCCTTCAAAAGACCTTGATTTTTTATGATTTTAAGTGTACGATCTTTAAAACTCTCAAACAAATCAGTGTATGGGATCGCAGAAATATTAACAGTATTCATTGACGTCGCCGGTTTGGCTACCCTGTCCGCATTTTCGTTGCCTTGGATTCCAAGATGTGATGGAATCCAAAACAGTTTAATGAATCCGTTATGATCATTATTGATTAACAGATTGTATTTTCTTTTAATTTCCAGAATGTATGGGTTCGTTTTAATGCTTACTTTGGGGTTTTCCAAAGCCTGGAGCGCGCTGAGAGAGTCAGAAAATATAAGAAAGCTGAGATGTTGATACTCCAGAGCAATATCTAAGGCATCGTTTAGAGCAATGCATTCTGCAGTGTACACAGATGCAGATGGATTAATGGAGCGAGTTATTTCCAAGCTAAGCTCTGGGCAGATACAAGCCGAACCGACACAGTTAACCCCAGAAATTTTACTACCATCCATGTAAATAGTAAAGCAGTCACTGGCTCCGATTGTATCCTGAAGAATGGTTTGAATGTGGTTTCTGTTCTTTATGTTAGTGCCCAATTCGATGTCAATTGGGATTGAAGATATTAGGGTTTTATAATCATGACAATAGATATTGGTTTCATGAATATCGGTCGCATTGTATTCAAGAACGGACATGAGACATTTACAAAGCAGACTGCTCCGTTTTGAGTTTCTTTTGCTTTTGCGCAAATTATAATAGGTTTTGATAGTTCTGAAAGTGAGAGATTTTTGGTTTGTTAAGATCGTAGTCAAGAAACAGTAACATAACAGGGATGCGCAGTGAACTATTCTCTGTTATTCCCTGATAAAAATATCAATCCGCTCGGCTTGGCACGCGCGCGCGCTCGCTCCGTTTTGATCGCGCCTCCGCTTCGTTCATTGCGCAACGAATCGCGCCGGATCAGGAGTAAGATATTCCAGACAGACGATAATGCGGGCCGATATCGCGAATGGTAATTTGCTCGATCTCAGACAGCACGCGGACAACCGCCGACTTATTCCAGATACACGCGTCCGTTTTCTAAAGTTCCAGCCGATGAAAGATTCGATAACCCGAAGAAAAACAGACATGTGCTCAGATCCTTCGCCGACGATTTCAGCCTCGCGAATTCAATTTTCCAGTGACTTCTTAATATTCTACCGGAACAAATGTACTCGGCGTGTTCTTGCAACCTGTCGGCGTGTGCTCGCGCGCTCGCGAGTATTATTAATTTCACACCGAAGAACGTTCTCTCGTCGAGGTAGGACTTAGGAAACCCCGTCCTTTCGAAACAGGACAACGTCATCCTATTCATTTTGACATGCTGTTTTCACATGAACAGTTTTCGAGATATTCGTGAAAACCTGCAGCTACTACCGTATTGAATTTTGTGTACATGCACGTCCGTGCTGTGCGTATGCGTCAGTATGATGCGACCGCTCGTCAACTGCTTCTACAGATGCATATATTACTACGATCATCGAACGATCTATGTATACATACTGTGTTTAGCAAGTTTTTTGAAATTTGTCTTGCTTTAAGTTCAGCATGCCAGTGGTAGATCAAATATTGTAATCCGTAATTAATAAAACATCCTGAGCTAAAAGTGTGGAGAGCCATTCAGCTCTAGGTAACTTTTGACTTATTTTCTTTCAAACCACAGGCATTGCCTGTTAAAAAAAAAGATCTATGTATACATATACCGTGTGAACTTCTTAAACGACGACACCATAGACACTCAGACAGTGATTCCGAGAAAATACGCTTAACGACATTTTAGTCAAAATGGGACCTATTCCAAAAATTCCATCTCATTCTGAGCATGGACGGCTTCGAAAGTTTAATCCCGATTAACAACTTTAGTTATCTAGCCAAACGTAACTCAGACTAATATCATTCCTGCTCGCTCTCAAAATAAACTTTTAAAGATAAGACTTCGGAATTCCGCCCCCTGACCTAACCCAAACCTTCTTCTCAGAAAATTGGACGATCGTAGTGATATATCTGTAGAAACAGATGATGAGCGGTCGCATCATGCTGACGCATACGCACAGCACAGAAGAAAAAGTATGTATGTATATACAAAATTCAATGAAGTATTAGCTGCAGTTTCTTCACGAATATCTAGAAAACTATAAATTTATGCCAAAAATGACAAGTATATTTCGCGATCAGCATGTCAAAACGAATAGAATGACGTATAAAGGAAAAATTCTTATCGATCGAAAAATTGAAATATAAATTATAATTATGATATCGGCGCCAGGTTCGATCCTTTTTAGATACAACAAATGTGCAAGTTAAATATTTAAATTTCTTAACGTTTCGATCCCAATGCGGATCAAGAGACCAAAATTTTTGCGTTTGCTGTGAAGAAGGGACAAAAACTTTTTAGAACACATAGTTGTGAGTTACACTATTTCCACTTTACCCCGAGTTACATTATCGCCAGCATGGGGTAAAGTGGAAATAGTGTAACTCACAATTATGTGTTCTAAAAAGTTTTTGTCCCTTCTTCACAGCAAACGCAAAAATTTTGGTCTCTTGATCCGCATTGGGATCGAAACGTTGAGAAATTTAAATATTTAACTTGCACATTTGTTGTATCTAAAAAGGATCGAACCCACAATGACGTATGTCCTGTTTCGAAAGATATGGAGGCGGGGGTTCAGAAGTACAGCCCTGATCGAAAATCCGTTTCGCTAGATCAGAGTTAACGAGGGGGAGAATCGTGCTGCTTTGAATGCTAATTTTCTGACCTTTTACACGTATAGCACGCTGAGCGCGGAAAGCTCTCTCGCCTACTCTCGGTGTTTGACAAACGACCCCGATCGCAAAACAAAAGAGAAAACACGACGGTCACGACGCTTCGCGTCGATTCCACCGATCAGAACGACGACCGTGCCAGATTTACGAGCTGGATTCCCCGCGATTTCATTCTTCCTGCCCTACTACTAGGCATAGTCACCGATACGGCAGACGGTAACAACGTACCCTGCGTTTGACAGTTCTATTCTGCGACTCGCCAGGGATTTGTTTCAATCATCGTTTCATACTGCATCCGCCGCGCCGGATTAACGGCTGCAACAGGTCGTTAAGTCGCGAAACGCGGACGTTAGGTGGACATCGAGTTTGCGGATCGATTGTTTTACGTTGGTTCATGCGATGCAGCCCAGATAGCAGACAGACATTTTAAAAATATCTTAAATACGTCAGCTGTTGGACATTCGAGATATCTTTAATATTATGATGTTATTATAAAAGATATTGAATTGTTCTGATTTAAAGGCTGCAATTGCTGACCTAACCAAAGACCTCAAGATTCAAGCAAGATTGTCCACTAATTCCTTGATCAAAGAGCAAGGCCTGTTTAAAGGTACCAACTTCGTCAGACTTTATCACAAGGATGAAGGCAAGCCATGGTATACTGGACTTGAGCTCCCCAGAGCTTTTATAGTTTTTGTTCATAGATGTCGTGCTAATCATTATAATTTAAACGGATCATTGGCTAGGGTTAAGTTTATAGCTAACAGTGCTTGCCAATGTGGAGATGAACTTCAGGATCTAAATCATGTTATATGGCAATGTCCAGACTACGAAAACGAACGTAATACATTAGAAACAAAGCTCCTCAAAGACAAGTACTATTTCCCTCTTTGTATTAGTTCCTTCTTATGTAAACCTGATATACAAGGTCTGAAAATAATTTTTAATTTTCTCAAACAATGTTCCGTTAGAATTTAGAAATAACGTTTGTACTTGCTATATAAACCACATGTTTTAAAGCAATAATAATAAATAAATATTGAATTGTTGTTTACAGCATAAGATGCCGTAGCTTTTCCCGAATACATTAATATCCAATATTAATACGTTATGATTGTTTAAACATGTTTAAACAATTAGTATTCGAAAAAGTCTACAGAATCGTATACTGTAAAGAACAATTCAATATCTTTTATGACAACATCACAATATTTGTTTAAAGTTGACAAATACATTTTTATTCAAAGTTATGTTTCTCGAAAACTGTGCATGTAGGAAAAGTAAGAGCATATTTCTGAATCAGCGCGAAAAACTCTATAAGATCCACTCCACAGTTATTTGGAAACATGAAAAAAGTTGAAATTTGTTGGACAGTGTAGTCACATCTTCGGTACTAGTTTAACAACGTTACAGCTTTGCTTCATTACCCACAAGAATGTTATAGAAGACAACAAAACCTACGACTATGTATGTCTAAACGACGAATGATGGATGAGCGAACAAGCAAGTATAAAAAATGACACCGTGTGGAATAATAAAACTGATTAGCGGTAAGCAAAGTCGTCGATGGTGCCCACTCAGTGTAAGAATAACATATCTTTTCCTGAGCACAGCTGTTTCCCATGAGATATTAAATGGTACGCTTGTAATCCATCGTGTATCCTTTACAACGCGGGTCCCGTTCAACGAGGATCGCAACAATCGACAATCTGCGAAATTTAGCGGGGCCTCTTTGATACAGCCGTTCGTTCTGTTGCGTCTGTCGGTTCCCGCAGCATTAACGTTTACAATGTTTATTGCAACACTGTGTATTGCACAAGACACGGACGCGCACCGTCTTCAATTCTGTACACCGGGAGGGCTCGTCTAATCTCGCGGGCTCGTCGTATACATACATCTCCGCGGCACGTGCAATTAGCGTACATTCGTACATACACGTGTATTATCAACGACCATCGCCCCTGTCATTTCGTTTTCTAAGCATTGATTTATTACCGCACAGTGGCAGGATAATTATTGACCGTTCCACCGGTATACGAGGCCTCCGCGAATCGTTTTTCCTTACAACATCCAAGCTGATAACAACCCTAGGACGCCGCTCGGTTTTGCATATAATACTGAGAAATTCATTTGTCTCGTAATATGATTCATAGTTCCTCCGTGTAATGCCATTGAATCGCAGTGTACATGATAATTAGACATCAATGGGCCGCGCGCACTACGGCCGATTAACAATTCAAATCAGCAAGACGTTCTTACGGCTTACTTTGCATCAATTAGGCATAAAATATTGTTCTAATGGGCGGACCACCGTGCATACATTGCAATGAATACGATCCGAGATACATACTTTGAAAAGTGGCTCGTGTGGTACACCCTTAAAGACTGTACCGCGAATCTTAAATTTGGCTCGAAAGCTCAGCTATTTTGTAAACAATAATATAGAATGGAATTATTCTAAGTCGGTAGAAATGTTTAATTTTCAAGTTAAAATAGTTCCAACTGTAAAGGGGTCCACATGTCACCGGCATGGAACCAACATGTTGTTCCGTATTCTTTAAGAATTTAAATTAACACTTTTTATAAGCATGTAAGTTTTGTACACTTTGTTTTTGAATTCAAGTCTTTTCTACGTTTCTGCTTATATAAATCGCGTTTTACAAATTGTCTTTGATTAATTCTTACAGACACAATACTGAAACGTTCTATTCTTGAAAATGGTCTAAACTGAGACCGAAACGTTGAATTAAATTTCATGTAATATTTTTGCAAACTTGCTTATTGTCTAATTGATCGAACCAGTGCGCCGATAACATTAAATTTAGTTATGAACAATTGACGATCGAGATACAGAGAACTGTAAAGGGGTAATTATGAAAATTGTTGAGAGAATCGAAATTTTAATCGACGTTTCTGAACATAAGTCGAAGAACATGCTAGTAAGCAATGAATATGTGTCGTGACTTGTAAGGCAAAGGACGATGACTATCGAAGCTAGTACGTTAATAATATGGATTGTAGCGACGATAGAATGGATGAAATTCGTTGGCTACCGTTTCATCGAAATTTTCGTGGTTCGTTTCGTCCGTGAAGTAGTCGTAGGATACTGCCGGTATGAAAATCAAATCCTTTTCGCGCGACAGCCGGGCGGGGCCCAGAATGGGCCATTAAAACGTATTATGGAAGGCGACGAGCTTAGCAGTCACAATCCGTGATATTACGTATACTCGTACGTGCGTTTTCGAGGCGCGAAACAAGGCGTCTAACGAGGCGTAAGGAGATGTCGGGCCCCGGGGTAGAAGCGCGTACAATGCCATTCACATCGCTCGGGTTCTGTCCGCTCGCGATATTCATCTGGAGTACAGGTATCGACCAACAGACGCTACAGGGGATTGCTGCTAAATAAAACGCGACTGCACAATTGTCCTTCGTATTTTAATGCAAACCGTTCTTGCAAATTTTTATACATTTACGTGTACACAATTCGTGCAGACTAAATGACTGACTTAAATTTCCTTGTACGATTTTCGAAAGCGCATTTATTGAAACTTCGTTTCAAGACTATAATATAATTTCAAGTACCTATTTATTTGTCTGCATGATTTTATTGATTTGCCAAAATGTTTAAAAAAAGCATTTGAACCTAACACTGTATGAAAGCCACACGCAGTAAAGAAAACCAGATACTCTGTATGCAATTATCCTCGACTGTCTACTGAAAGAACACATCTTAAATGAAAAATCGAAACTAATGAAAGAGCACGTTCTTTTAGCAAAAAGTCTAAACGGAATCAACCTGCAGTGAGAATTTCATCGTCCGTCTGCAATGTCCAAGTATTGACAAGCGAATGAACTGATCGAGAGTCTAAAGTGCATTATCGATGCCCATTTAGTGCAGACAATTCAGCGCAAAGTGCAACGAACTCGGCAGGCGGGAATTCTCTTGGAAAGCTGAACTTTGGTGAAATAAGAATGCTGGCGATCCATGCATATCGAGACTGCAGCATTGTTCGCTTGGGAACAGGTTGAATCGGTTGCGATTCCATGCTGGCGCGCGTGTGCAATGGCCACGTACGCGCCGGTGGCACGCGTGACACGCATCTCATTGCGAATAGGTCACGGAGTTCGTAAGAAAGCCGGGGCCAGGTTCGCGCTTATGTACGTTTATGGTGCGTGCACGGTGGAACGCGGCTCGGCGATGCTTCACCGCGTCCATGGGATTCTCTCTCCGGGATATGGTGGCCGGGTCGCGTTACGGCATTTCACGTTGGCTATCGGTGCCGTTTTGCGCGGTGCACCGACCGATACAACCCAGCGCGGCTCGGCTGTTAGGCGATGATGCACGGCACCTCTGATGTACGATCGGACTCGAGGTGAGGCGGTACATCATCTGGCACCTAACAAGAACGATAGAGAGCTTTTCCGCGCTCGGTGATTTATACGAGTCGCCGCAACCACGGGTGTCCGTGCCGTGTAATTTACCAACGAATTGATTATTCTTCGCGCCGGCTATCGACATCTCCGCTCCATTCCGCTCCGCTTCGTTCCGCGGCAGCGCTGGATTACCAGGCGAGAGCGGGTCTGTTGCCTTCGACCCCCGTCCAATCGTGATTCCGTTCATTACCATGGTCGGGCGAACAGCAAAGCCCCCGACCCCGATTATTTTCATTTCACGAGTTCCGATGACTCGCCGTGCCCGTCGGATCCAAATGTTTTATTAACTGTAAAATATCGTCGGCGACCGATCGAATGAAACATCACGCTGCATAGACGAAACTTTCCAACACTCGATATAAACGCAATTTTACAGGAATCAGTTACGATTGCGCGAATTTGATACATTTCTGATAAAAATGGATTGGTCAAATACAACATTGTAAAGAATTGAATGATGTTGTTACGTAAATTTTGGACTTATTCATACAGGAACTGCACTTTCAGTTATGTTCTGTTTCTCACAACTGACATGGATAAGTTTTATTTCGCATAAAAATGTGCAGTCTAGTAATCAGTCTATTGTGTCTGATAAAGTATTGTAAGAGTCAAACCTCAGAAGTTGCTCCACCACTAAGCTCCCACGGAAGTGTCAGGACACTCAACAGGATGGTAAAATTTTTTTTAGATCGTTTAGAAAGTGTTTCCGACATCGTGAGCTCTGAACAGATTATTGCAGAAACTTATCATTCTACGATGTCAAAGAACTCGTGCTCCGCGCCTCCTGAGTAAAACAGCCCCTCTATATGAAAAGTAGACAGTGTAAAGTCGGTGTAGGACGATTTCAAAGCGAGACTACATGAAATATGCAAAAATATTGCAATTTCTCTGGCGGAGTTGCAACTTCAAAGAGCTGCAGCATTGTTAGGATCCGGCTTCGCGCTTTTTTACGTGCTTTGCGATGACACCCTTTTTGCAACGATGCGTTACTACGAATCCGCTTAGATTACGCTATTCATCTTTTCCATTGACTTTGTACGGTAATATATCATACTAGTTCAACTTGCAGATACGACTATTCTCGTATTTTTCTTTGCATAATTTTATGTTAATTGACATTTGTGGTACAGTGATCGGCATAATAAAGTGACCATCCTATATCGTTATACAGAATATCTTAAAACTATTGTTTTTATTGAAAAAGGATCCTATTATCGGGCTTTTTTGAAAAGTTTATTGTCGCGGCAAAAGTTTGTTACCAAAGTTAAAATAGTATTTGCAATAACAAGAACTTATAACTTTATTTTAACAAAAGAAGCATTTTCATTATGACAAAAAGAAGTGACAGCCTCAGAATTTATAGCGTCTTCATTGAATCGCGATGTGTAAACACAATGTACGTGTGACTTGCGCCCTTGATTAATAAGAGAAATCAAAAAAGTAACTCACATTTGCAAAAAGCAATGAAAATAAACCCGTGGAGTTCTGGAAACGAGTTCTGTGGACGGACGAGAGTAAATTCGAGCTTCTTGGATGCAAACAATGACTCCGTGTATGGCGAAAACCTGCCAAAGAGCTTTAAGATCGTCACCTCCAGAAAACGGTTAAACACGGTGGAAGTAATATCATGGCCTGGGGCTGTTTTTCTTAGGAAGGCGTGGATAAATTAATAAAAATCGATGGAATCATGACTGCTGACAATTATATCGATATTTTGTGTAAGAATTTGGAAGTTCCGTTGATGCAATTAAACTTGAAAAATAACTTTATTTTACAACAAGATAACGATCCTCAGCATACCGCCAAAAAACAAAGAAGTTTTTTAATTCCCACTACATAAAATTGCTTGATTGGCCTTCGCAGTCCCTACATTTAAATCCTATGGAAAATTTATGATTGGGTTTAGACAGAAATGTAAATAAAACTGAAGTGACAAACAAAAATAATTAATTCCATGTTCTACAGCTAGCTTGGGAAAGTCTCAATCCTAATCATCTACATAATCTGGCCGAAAGCATGCCTACACGGTTGGCGGTAGTCATTGAGGCCAAAGGAGGCCATACTAAATATTAAATTTAATTTTCTTTCCAGAATAAATTATGATTTATAAAGTGGTCACTTCTTTTTGTCATATATAAAAATGCTTCTTTTGTTAAAATAAAGTTATAAGTTCTTGTTATTGCGAATAGTCTTTTAATTTCGGTAACAAACCTTTACTGTGACAATAAACTTTTCAAGAAAGCCCGATAATAGGATCCTTTTTCAATGAAAACATTAGTTTTAAGATATTCTGTAGAACGATATAGGATAGTCACTTTATTATGCCGATCACAGATAAAGATACATACCAAAAGATTAAAATCCCTCTATATCTCTATTTCTTGTTGAATTTTATATCTGTTTACATTGGAAACGTAAATGTAACTTTCCAAAGATTGAAATATAAGGATTCCATATTTATTGTGCATCGCAGGAAGATTTTACTTAAGACTTTACTATTAACAAGGGGTTGAAGGTTTAGCATGGCGATGGACAAAACTATTGCGGCAGAATTAGTTGAAGCGTTTGCCAGTAGATGGCAGCATCGCCTTGACGCTGGCTGTTTCATGACGTGTAGTGGGGGAAGCAGTATGGCGCAGAATCGCATGCACAGTCGATCGCACGACGTTGAGATGGTTTAGTGCCGCCTGTAACTTCGTGTTAGAAAGGTGAGCATTGAATGACCATCGTCGACGAATTGGAGTCCGATTTCGTTTATACAGAATGAGGTACGTTCCGTTTCCGAAGCACTTTGATACGTCTTTTCTCGCGAACATGATTTTATTGATCCGGGGCCTCGTTTGTGAACCGGTTTCGTGCCACTTACGCCCGCTGGTGGTCGTTCGTTTTCTACGATTATTTGTGATCGCGTGTAGACCTTGACTAGGCTCGTACACAAACGCTAAATAACAATGTTGTCATGTGATTTTATACGGGAGAACCTATATTACTAAAATTACGGCATTACAATTACATAGTTCCTTGTGGTTGTGCATGTTTGGTTAGGGACTGTCACTCTGTGGGTCGTACGTTCAAATCTAGTGACAGACCATAATTTTTTTTCTTATTATTCTTTTGGGCACTCGTTCCTTTTGAGGTGACAAAGATTTTAGAATATTTGAACATCGAAATCAATTTGGATCTTACTTTAAAGCATGTAGACAATATTTTCGGGCACCCTACTTATTTTATCTTACCGATGCAGCTTTTCATTTTAGTCTTAGAAATAGTAATAAGTTTTAACTTCAACAAGAACAGGAAATTTGTGTTCACATTTTTCTATTGACTAGTTTCTTTGAAATGAAACATTTAGGAATGTGAAATATCCAAGAATTTGAATAAATTGCAATTCTACTACAACGCGTGTTGGTAGTCTACTTAATGTAGTAAAGTATTTTATCCTGATGCAGTCATTTAAGAGCTCGACGCATTTCTATCCATAGAAAATACATCTGGAGACACGAGGAAGGGATGAAAACGTAACGAAGACTATCAGCCACGAAGAGGAACCAGCTCAATCGAGCATCATTGTCAAGATGCCGTTCACAGCGGACGCCGCGGCGAGCCAGATCCAGGAACGTCTGAAGAATCTGTATCAGCTGGTGCACGAGATCGAGTCGCAGCGGGTTCGGTCGGAGCACAATTTGAACAACATCATCAAGACTTACGACAAAGTGACACCGGAGGACAAGGTGTCCCCGTACTACCAGCAGAAACTGAAGAACTTATATAGCGCGGCGGTGGGCGATGCGCAGCAGGAGGAGGAGATCCTGCGGAAGGCGTTGGGAAAGATCAATGAAATCCGCGCGATCAGGAACGAACGACGAATACAGGCTCGTAACGCGGGCAACAAAGAGACGATTAGAAGGGGTGCCTTGATGAAGATGCTGTCGAGTACCGCTCAGACGCTGCCCCTGTACGTGGGGAAGACACCGGGTGCAAAACCGCCACCCCTTTGCGGAGCAATTTCTGCAGAGCCAACGTACATTGCGAAGATGGGCGACATGGTGGCAGCCCTGGTGAAGGGCTCCGAGGAAGAGGAGAACTGGATCCTGGCGGAGGTGGTCCAGTTCAATCCGACCACGAACAAATACGAAGTAGACGACATTGACGAGGAGCAAAAGGACAGGCACACTCTGTCCAGGAGGAGAGTGGTGCCTCTACCATTGATGAGGGCCAACCCAGAGACCGATCCCCACGCCCTCTTCCCGAAAGGGTCCATCGTGATGGCGTTGTACCCTCAAACGACCTGTTTCTACAAGGCCGTGGTGAACCAGCTGCCTACCACCGCCACCGAAGAGTACGAAGTCCTCTTCGAAGACGCAACCTACGCGGACGGCTACTCCCCGCCGTTAAACGTCGCTCAACGTTACGTGATCTCCATCAAGGAGAGCAAGAAGAATAAGAGCCAGTGTTGAGCGACTCCCCGTTGCAGTATTATTACCCCGACTCACGCGCACGTTACTGGTAGTACCTTTCGTTTTTATACCACGGATGTCTATTGGAAATAAAGTTCATTATCTTAACCGGGAGCATGATACCACCCGATCCCGAACCACCATTACATCCGATCCTGGAACGAGGCGTGGAGATCCCTATGGTAATTATTTTGCCGCCGCGTATCGATGTTCTCTTTGCCGGAAACCAGCACGGTTTGTCGTTAAGGTCTCGGGGAAATGAGCACGTACCGACAGTTAGGCCCCTATTTCTGCGATACGGTTCCTCTTCAGGGGTAATTGGCGTACATTATACGACGATAATAGCGGCAGCCTTACACACGCGGGTGGACCTTAACCTGGGTTCGCCTGACCTTTCGTGGAATCGGTTCTTCGTGACTGTCCGGCCAAGCAATTTCTTCCTGTTCGGAATACATCTTCTCCAAGCTAGTACGACGAAGTCATGGGCTATGAAAAGAGGGTGGCGGAGGGGGGGACTGGTTTCGACGCGAGCGGAATCGTAGGGCGAAAAAGAGACTCGGGGCGAAAGAGAGTGCCGTTTAATAATTGATTCAATAATCGGTGGCTGCCGCCAGACATCAAAGAGACTCGATGCCCCTTCCCAATCTCCGACAGATAGGCTAAATAATGAATGAAGATTGCCCGGCTTAACTAGCACCCCGTGAAGCATCGCAAAAATGAATCTTCGTTTTCGACGCGCGCTGCGAAATTGCTTCAGCTACTATAATCGATGAAAAATTACGCGTAGAGGGGTTAAGGGTTGCTCTGATCGGGTAAGATCGCACAAATTTTTTCTTTCATAGAAAATCGTCATTCACCGAAAATATCAGTGAGCATGTTCTAGAAAAACTGTGTGCAACGCATAGAGCAGAGCATCGCCTAGTAAATGCAGACCACTATAATTTAGTCCGAAGTGACGCGACAATAAAATTCTCTGTTTCATCGACAATGGTGGCCGGGGGCAGCTTCTGCGTTTTCCAACGACTCAAAGGCAAAAGCTATTAATATCGAGATTTTTCTTGGTCGAGGCGTCCAGAACTCATTACACGTCCTGCAAGTGCCCCGACAGTTTTCGAGGCGAAGTTGGATTAGACGTTGGCAGCTCGTTAGCCGGCCTTATCGACCTTTTCCTTTGCCTGTACCATTGTGCGAGGCGTATTAATTAAAAAATGAAAATCTACGGGCTGTCCGACGCACGGGTCGCCGCGTAATCTCTTTTCCTGCGTTTCCCTTTTTCTCGCCTACATACACGGGCTCATCGGTTTCCGATTTTCTCTTGGATAGCCGGCCCATCGGTGATCTAGATTGCTCTTATAAATGATACTACTTCACGAGATTAAATGCGACTTCCGCTTTGCTGCCGTGCAAAATTAATATTCAATTATCCCTCGCTCTTGGGTACGCTTGCCGGGGAAAGATCGGGAATCCATAACCGCTCGGACACTGTTAGATATGTAAGAAAATTAGACGCTTGTCGACGACGAGTTATTCGACTCTTTCGGGCCGTTTTCCATTTATGAGAATCAATTGAACGCAACATAAGGGAAAGCACCAACCGCTCGAAGGTTATTAGAACTGTAAGAAAATTGGACGCTCTTGACCGATGTATTCTTTGGTTCTTTCGGGGCGTTCTGCGTTATAAAATATTAATCTAACGCAACAAGGGAGTCAATAATAGCATGGATGTTGCTAGATTTGAATTGAAAACTAGCTGGTTATTGTTGCTCGCTCGCTTCGCGAGCTCGCGGATGGTGTTATTGTTGCTCGCTCGCTTCGCGAGCTCGCGGGTAGGACTGCTCTTGCGAGAGGGTTAGTGGTACGCATTGCTAGTGAGGCATACAGCTATTAATGGTTTTTTTTAATTTTGTGTGTGACTCTCCACGAGCCACACAAAGAACTTCCCGATTCGTTAGTTGTAAGCGGTAACATTAGCATTAACTGCATAATTTAAAAAAAAATGAAATATATATAATTACGTTTGTTTATTTGGTGGAAAATTTCCATCCTCTCTTATAAATTGCATTGTTGAATGAACTTCTTTCGAAAAAAACTAAAAAATCTAAAAAACTGCTTGACCAATATGGACCAAAATCTAATCAGCTCTAAGTTACGACGAGGCACATCCATTGCATCATTCATCATTCTGATCGCATTGTTACTTTTTCAGAAAATGTTAACGAAAAATTTGACACACACACACGCACACACGCACGCACGCACGAACGCACACACACACGCACACGCGCACGCGCACGCGCACGCACACGCACACGCAAACACACACACACACGCAAACACACACACACAAACACACACACATACCGACATTTTGATAAAAAGAGTCTAAAATGAATCCAATGACCATGAAACGTGAAGATCTGTTAAAAATTCGATTTTCGATTTTCGGGGTAAAAAAACATTAATAGCTGTATGCCCCACTAGCAATGCGTACCACTAACCCTCTCGAAAGAGCAGTCCTACCCGCGAGCTCGCGAAGCGGGCGAGCAACAATAACCAGCTAGTTTGATTATTGTAAGCGGTAACATTAGCATTAGTTGCATAATTGAAAAAAAAAAATTTTTTTTAATTAAAAAAAATTTTTTTTAACCCTTTGAACTCGAGGCCGTTTTCGCTTGCGCGAACCAGCAACTCGAGACGATTTCGGCCAAATTAGGTGAACATTTTACAGGTACTTCAAAAATATTTAATTTAAAAAAAATAAAAAAAAAAAATTTCACCAGTTTATTCATTTATATGTCGAAAACAACAAATTTTGATAAATATTACACTCTGTAATTAGTTTTGGTGTGATACTTAGTAAAACAATAGCCAAGATGCATCCTTGCCACTTCACATCGGCCGGGCGCCGTATCGGCACCGCTCGAGTTGCTACTTAACATCGGCCGGACGCCGTATCGGCGCCGCTCGTGTTCAAAGGGTTAAATTTAAAAAAATTTTTTTTACATAAAAATGAAATATATATAATTACGTTTGTTTATTCGGTGGAAAATTTCCATCCTCTCGTATAAATTGCATTCTTGAATGAACTTCTTTCGAAAAAAACTAAAAAAACTAAAAAATCTAAAAAACTACTTGACCGATATGGACCAAAATCTAATCAGCTCTAAGTTACGACGGGGCGCATCGATTGCATCATTCATCATTCTGATCGCATTGTTACTTTTTCAGAAAACGTTAACGAAAAATTTGATAACATAAAAACGGCCATACGCACACACACACACACACACACACACACACACACACACACACACACACACACACACACATACTAACAATTTGATAAAAATAGTCTAAAATGACTTCAATAACCATGAAACGTGAAGATCTGCTAAAAAATCGATTTTCGATTTTCGGGGTAATTACAGTAACTTCCCTATGAATCGGGAAGTTAATTAAGGTAAAGGTACTAGTAGTTAACCATGTACGAGTAGTTGACCATTGTATAGAAAAACATAAAAAATAAGATTTTTATAAGCTGTACACTTTTGATGAAAATGAACCTCGGATGCCATACCATCTGTTGTAACATCTACTCTGTTCCTCAATTAAACTTTTTATGGAATTGATTTATTTTATTTCTTATTTCATTCTTTAATTTCTTTAATATCTAGCATAAGTGGTCAACTACTAACGAATAGGATGTCAATTACTAGATTTTTTAATAAAACAACTGTGAAATGATTTCGGCGCTACGGTTCGATCGTTAAAGACAACAAAAATATTAACTAAGCAATTTTGCTAATTTTCAAAGTAATCGACGTTTCGGTGATTGATTTTGACCATTTTCAAGATTGAAATTGAATTGCGTCTGTAAGAAAAACGAAAAATATTTTTAACATGATGACATACAATATTCAAAAAAAGTAACTATTAAATGTTTAAATGTAAGGGAAAAAACCAGTTTTTCACAATTTCTTACTAGATTTTTTATTTTCAAAAGTGGTCAACTTCTGAAGCAATTACTGAATTTTTAAACATGTTTCTTAAATTTGTATAAGTAAACGTTTTTTAAAAAGTGGTCTTGGTACATAATTTAGAAGACTTAAAGAGTGTCTTCAGACATCGACTCTCGCTATTTGATGACAGAGTAAGTGGTTACTATTGTTCGCGTGGAAAACTTTTCTTAACTGGTCAACTACTAGTACCTTTACCTTAGATGCTCGTCGAAGATGGGCACTTTGACTAACCGGGGCGTTTTCCGTTTGAAAAATCAATCGAACGCAACAAGGTTTGGTGGGGACGAGAAACCGACACCTCGTTGATGCATCAGCCCTTCCACTTATCGAAAGGAAGACTAATGGTCGACGGGAGGGCTTCGCGCGATGACAGCGTCCGTGCGATGACAGTAATTACCAGCGTCGAAGAAAAATACCGCGCTCCATTACCGGTGGTTCGAACCAGGATCAGAGTGGGCAAAGCGTGTGCAGGTGAACCAAAAGAAAGAGCGAGAAAGAGGGAGGATGAGGGAGAGACGAAGTAGCTCAGGAGAGGTATTACTCAGATAACTGCGAACGTGGAACGAATGAACGAAGGGAACAAACCGAAACGAGTGGCTACCGGAGGTGGGGATAAGAAGTTTTCGCTCGTACGATTCAGGGGTGGGTCACGTGCCGGACGCAACTTCCACTTGACTTCCGATGGCTTGCATGCCTTAGATCCACTTGTAGTAGCCTAACCGCGCAAACTTAAGCTCGCGGAGCTTCGATTACACGATCTCGCACTACCAGAAAAGCCTATAACCTGTTTCTATCGGAGCTGCACGAAAATCGTTTTCGTTAATCGGCCTGCCGAATTAATTCCACGGCTGGGAATAGCTTCTGCCGACGCTGCTAGTTTTCTGGGTCACCTCGGGCAAGTTTAGTTCACCAAAAACGACTATAATTTCTCTTTCCAACGCACGAAAATTTTTTAAAACTTTATACTAAATTTCTTTTTAAACCAGAATTTATTTCTGATTACACAGAAATAGTTGGAGGTTTGATTATCATTAATACAACCCTTAATTTACACCTTGAGAAATGAAATTTTTATTGGGAAGATTTATAAATTCATTAAAATAGACAGGACTATCCTAGGATTAGAAATACTGTGATCTTTGAGCGTTTGGGATCTCGGTCAGATTCCGGAGGAATTGTTCGGCGATAATAGCTCCTATTGGGTTGGCAAGAAAGTAATTTGCGGTTTCACTAATAGATGGCGTTATGTTTTGTTTGATTGACTTTACGTTTGAAGCGAATTACACGTAATTTTGTTTAAAATTGTTAGTTCTGTGTCAATTTGAACATGGAGTGCAAAAACGAATATTATAGATACACATTGCTTTTTCTATTTCCATAGAGGCAAAAAAGCAGCCAAAGCTCGCAAAGATATATGTGAAGTTTATGGTGTCGATGCTTAACAGAACGCACGTGTCAGAATTGGTTTAAAAAATTCCGTTTCTCACTTGAAGACGACCACCGTTCGGTCGACCATCTGAAGTCGATGAAGACCAAATTAAGCCATTATTGAATCGGATCGTCATATAACTGTCCAGGAGATTGCAGAGAGGTTAAATGTCTCGCATACAACTACAGAATATCGTTTAAAAAGTCTCGAAATCGTTAAGAAGCTCGATATTTGGGTCCCACACGAACTGAAAGAAATTCACTTAACGGAATGAAATCGACCTTTCTTTGAAGCGGATCATCACTGATGATGAGGAATGGCTTGTTTACAATAATACAACTCGAAAACGATCATGGTCCAAGCGTGATGAATCAGCCGAAACCACATCGAAAGCTGAATTGCACCAAAAGAAGATCATGCTGTCAATTTGGTGGGATGACAAAAGTGCTGTGTATTTTGAGCGTTTCCCAAGGAACCAAACCATCAATTCAAATGTTTATTGTCGACAACTCACAAAACTGGACATAGCAATCAAAGAAAAACGGCCAGAATTGGCAAATCGCAAAGGTATCGTGTTTCATCGTGATAACGCTAGGCCACACAGATCTTTGGTAACACATGAAAAGTGTAGCTGTACACAATCCGCATCGCAAGATGTTAAAGTTGACCGCCTGCACATGTTAGGGTCTAGAATAATAAAACCTACCCTAGCATCTGCAGGATGGCAAAATTATATATTTAATTATTTTACAGGGGTAGAAAAATATAACTACCCCACCATAAACGCTGCCAGCCAGGTACCGCTAAGGCCGGTCCGACTGCGCGACACGGGCAGTCCCGACAAATTCTTTTTAACATTTGACGACCACCTTACCGGCGACCAAAATAGGCGCAGGCTCTCCTACACCCAAAAAATAACTCCACCTTCGGGGTTAGTATATAAAAGGGAGAAATACACGAGAGGTAGTAGTCTCTTTGGAAACTCCGAGTCCGTAACTACGATTGTCCATTTATATAGTATAAAAACTACGTTCCGAATAAAGATTTAAGTAAATTAATCAAGTCCGTTTTGTGAACACCTCCACAAAAAGTTATTGGAGCTTGTTTCGGAAGTGATGTCACATCCACCATATACCCCTGACATTGCACCATTAGATTATCACTTATTCCGAAGTTTACAAAATTCTTTGAGTGGTAAAACATTCGCTAATGATGATGATCTGAAATCGCACTTGGATCAGTCTTTTACCGAAAAGGATCAGGAATTTTATCAGCACAGAATTATGAAGCTACCAGAAAGATGGCAAAAGATCATAAACAAAATGGAAAATATTTTATTGATTAAAGTTCATTGCTTGGATAAAAAAATTTGATTTTATTTCACCTAAAAATACCGCAATTACTTTCTTGTCAAACCAATATTTATTGAATTCGCGATTTTTCTTCGATGTAAGCGAGCGAAATGAATTAGCTCCAACGAGGACGCCAGCAAAGCGCGTTTAAAGCTACTAATTCAGCCGCTTTGCGCTCAAATAATGGAACGCTGCGTTTCGCCAGAATGTGGGGTAATTGAATGCACCGTCATAACGATCTGTCAGCCATTCTGTGCTGCCAGCGTCAGAGGAGAGGCGGTTCTTTTATGGGATCGTCGCTTTCGACGCGGACAATTTATTATGTTTTTCGTCGTCGGTGGCCGTCGCCCAGCGTTCGCTGGAAAGATGAGTCGCATTAGACCGGACGATTTTCTGCGTATTTCAACAGGGACATTTGTCTTGCGAAGGATGTGGACACCGATCGTCAACGGACCTTTTGACTCGCGAAGGCGTTAGTTGCACGAGCCGTGGTCCGGCGTGGAGGTGGAGGTCGAATAATTCATAAGCGGCCGGTTTTCCAGTTAATTAATTGCGTTTGCCAATGAAGGCGGGGCAGTTTAAAACTTCGTTCATAATTCAGGACTATAATCGGTTATCGCGATCGTTATCTCGCGACACGGCGCACGATCGGCCCCGGAAATTAGCGTACACTTTTACGACTCTCCAACGAAAGAATTTTAATTTCACCGGGGCATGTCGCCGATCTCGTCCCGTGCCATACTCTTGCTCTCTTTCTCTCTGTCGCCATTGTCATTCAACTATGATGGGAGCCGATGGAAATATACATAGAACCGTTGACGCCCGAGCGTATTGACGCAATTCATAGCCGAATGGAAACGAAATAAACAAGCGCGCGGAAAACATCCGGCACGTGAAACAAAACTTTTCTTTCAAGTTTTTTCCCCCCGGCGCGCAAATTACCCCTCCCCCCCCTGGTCGAACTTTATCGAATTTCGTTCCGAGAAATTTGATCGTCCAGCCGTATATTTTTTCGGGGAAAATTCAAGCCGACGTGACGGGAAGAAGAATGAAATGCTTGATTGATTTTGTCAATTTCGACTTCCGAGCGACAATTGATCCGCGGAAACTGGTTCCCTGGTTATTCACCACGAAAAAGGTCTCTCCTCCAGATTAACAAACTTTCCGCATTTCAATCTACGAGTTCCTAGTTTCCGCACGTGTGCATGTGCGCGAGTGCGTGCATGTGTCTGTAGTCTATATATATATGTAACTCGCAAACCCGGCTGGTCATCACGGAGACCGATGGCCTTTCGAGAAGTTACTTATTTCTGGACCGTGTCCGAGGTCTCAGTGGGTCACTGGATAGGTTCAGCTATGCGATGATTAATTTTGAGCTCCCATCAGGGAGATTAGTTTTTAATGCACGATCGTTGTCGTGGGAATTATAATAATTAGCTTAGCGAGCGCTGAGCCAGCTGGCTCTGCAGACTCCACCTCCCAGCTGTGTCGTCTGTCAAGTTATATACTGATTCCACTTGCTGCACCGCAAGGAACTGCCATATACTTGCGCACTCGGTCAACCGTATTTTCACCTCGGATTGCAAAATTGCGAATTATTTTATGCTTCACAGCAAGTGCGTATTTAATGTTTTTCTTTTTCTATTTTACCAATTTTTGGTAATTTACGTGGCTGTGTTACATTTAAAACAGTATATTTAATTTCAAAATCTTTAATATTAATTTCTTTTTCGGACGCAAAAATTTGGGTCTCTTGATAATGATCCGCATTGGGATCGAAACGTTGAGAAATTTAAATATTTAACTTGCACATTTGTTGTATCTAAAAAGGATCGAACCTGGCGCCGATATCATAATTATAATTTATATTTTATACCTCCGTTACTCTCGGAACTCTTTTACACAAACAAATCGAAGGAACGATTGCAGTCGTAGAAAAAGGTTATACAACTCAGAGTATGTATAATATTTTCAACAATTGTTTCCACGAAATTCTTTTATCGAGAAATGATATTATGTTCAGTGCCATTTCAATTAGAAAAATGTCAAAAATAAAGTCTCATAAAAAACATGCGCGTAGAAAAACCACGCGCGACAGAAATGAAACTTCTTGCAGTCTAGTAATGTTTAGGAGTAAATTATGATTGGGAATGGTAAATAATCCTAATGCAGCGACGACAGGATCAGGAACAATCCTCGATGCAGAATTTACAAGATATTTAGACAAAATTGAATTGAGAATATTTATATTAGATTTTAGCGATCACAAGCCAATTGTTTCCAATGATAGAAACATAGAAAATCATAGGTAAAAATAATGAACGATCAAAATTCGCTTCGCAAAGGAAGAGAGCGAATGAGAAATGCTATAAACTATGTCTTTTTCTTTCGTCGTCTATTTCTAGATTTCGTATATTTGTCAATTAATTACTTTACTTATATTAATTTTCAAGTTTTACATATTTGTATGATACAAATTTTATTAACACAACTTGAACACAGTGGCAACTTTGCGATAGTTGTTATCCAGACACCATAAACAATAGGTGTTTTTAATTTAATAAAAAAAATCATTTCTGTAAGAAGTTCACATTTTATCGCAAAGAAGGCAGTAATCGATGAATATCTCCGAAATATTTTGGAAAATCTAGTTTTTCTAAAATATTAATTTGCATATGTTCTAGTCATAAATAATCATTATGGCTGATAGACATTATCTTTGACTGGTAAATAACCATTATAAATGACAACCATTTTTTTTGTCCTAAGGCACCGTTATCGATCATTTTCAAGTACATCCGATGATCTGACAAAAACATTTTTCCAACAAAAGTTGATCCGTATTGATTTTTCTACAAATCTCGATATGAAAACTTAAAAGTGCATTGTTTTTTATAAAAAAACTGAAGGTCACCTCAATTTTTCAAATATTAACACATCTTTTATTTTATAATATTTTAATAAATATCGAGACGAATTTAACGACCTACAACAATATAACATTGAACCTTGAAATAACGGTGCAATAGAATGTTTTTGGACACAGAAAGTGCTGGTGCTGTATAGGACAATTGAGTATCTATAGTAAGGGGAAAGTCTCAAGATTATGTCAGTAAAATTTGAAAAGGATTCAACAACGTAGGCAGAAGTTATGATATAGTTATTAGAAACACGTATAATAAGCGATTCACAAAAGTATTCGAACGCCACATGTATTATTACATTATTTAATGTTAATATTTTGTTGGACCATCTTTAGCAGTAATGATGTGTCTCAATCCACGTTCCATATTATAAACTAATGATTTCATAAAAGTACACTCAATGAAATTCCATACTTCTATGATTTTTTGTTTCAATACCTCCTTTGAAGTTATTTCATATTTATTCAATCTTTTTCCGATTTCAGCCCATTTTTCAATTGGATTTATGTCTGGACTTTGCGGTGGAGTAGGTAACATATGTGGTATGTTATATGTGATCCATTGTTTCACAGATCAACCACAGAAATTAACTGCAAGAGAACAGAAAATTATCATTTGCGAAATAAAAAAAAATCCTACTTCATCCCCTCCTAAACTCACAAATAGGGTAGCTGATGTGTTTTATAAAGAAGTTCATCCCGAATTATGACGACGAATCTTACGAAATAATGATTTTCATGGCAGAGTACCACGAATGAATCCATATATTAATGGATATTAATATATTAATGGAAATAAATATATCATAACTTCTGCCTACGTTGTTGAATCCTTTTCAAATTTTACTGACATAATCTTGAGATTAAACCCTTACTATACATACCAACTTATTCTATACAGATTAGTTTAGTACATCCTATTTTATTCATTAAAATTTGTGAAGGTAAGCGTTCGAATACTTTCGTAAGCCACTGTACATATACATATAGGACTGCGGCAGGGAAGCGCCTAACGCGTCAGCCTCACACAACGCTCTCAATGGAGAGATGACGGGGTAACCCCCACTTTTGACCGTTACGCTTTTTCGTGTCGCGAATTCGGTGACGCGATTTCGTCTTACACCCTGCCAAAAGAAGTTTCACTTCAAAAATAAAGAAGTTTTCTAATTGGATTAGTGGTTCACACCGATATACCTGTCCCGTGTCGGTTTACGCAGAATGTGTACACTATACACTGCTTGGCGATCGAGGCAGCTCGATGGCCCCCAGTGGAGGGGACATTCACTTTTCTTAAACCCTACGGTTTCGATTTTCTTAGATGAAGGCTTTACTGTATCATTGAATAAGATAAATTGCTAAATTTCGCGCAGCCTAAACAGGAAATGGGATGAAATATTCGAACGTCTTGAGGGCTGTGGAATATTCACGGCGCGTTTGTCCCGTATTCTAATTCGTCCAGATACATCCACGCGGAATCATAATACGTCTTCCGTTTCTGCAACAGCGATATACGAGGCGATACGCTATTTTCGCGCGAACCTATGCATACGAATGCAGTCAGTCCCGGCTTCGAATGACCGTATGCATTGCGATGCTTCCATGTCGCGTTCGCAGGAACTTCGGTCACGTACGTAGTGTCTCTACACGCTTTACACCTCGAAGGAACACACCGCACGGTGTGTAAGCGAGCGGAGTTTCTCGAGTAGTGGGTTTCGCGCACAGTTCCTTTGTAACACGGAAACTTGAACTTGGAAGTCAGTCCGTGAGCCGCTGTCCTATCAAATGGAACGAGCGATTGTACTGTGAAGGGCTTGTCTTCTCCATGGACTAGGTCTCGGAGCCGACTGCGCACTATCCTCAATTTTTCCTTAAAATGACAACTTCCCAAATTATGAATTTTCACATTGTCTGATACATAAGTTGACTCGTTTATAAAATATTGAGGAATATTGGTCATTGCCTCATTGTTCCGTCGCGTCGGAACAGCACACGTGGGTTTCTTTCGTACAATATTTATGATGCATTCGTGACTGAAGTCCTCCTCGAAGATTAAGTAAACTAGGGTCATTCAGCGACCAGTCGAGGCATTGCCAGATGCCTAATTCTTTCTACGCTTTAAGGACAAGGGGCTATAAATTTGTCTCTCAGAACGATAACCCTAGGTAGTGTCAAATTACCGAGCTCGGTTATTTGTAGTTTTTATAAACCGATGTAGAGCAAACCACTATAATTTGGCTGGCTCTCTTTCCTGTATTGGATTCATTGACAATCTCCTGTATGTGTGTAATTCTGAGAGTGAAACTCTCAACCATGTTGTTTGGCAGTGCGACTTAGACAACACTCAATGATCGTTACTTCTAGAATAGCTACACGAACTAGGTTTTCAGTTGCCCTTGGATGTTTCCGTATTCCTGACTGGGCCTAATATCGGGGCATGTCAACATATTATATCCTTCTTAAACAATTGTAATTTACGTGTATAGGTGTCTTCCAAAAAGAAAAATGTATATTTGGACACCTATAAGTTTATATTGATAATACTCTTTCCATGTTTATATTATTTCTGTTTAGTTTGTATTATCTAACGTTGTAATAAATCTTGTACAAGATTTAAATAATAAAAACAAAATTACCGAGCACCGTCGAGTCAAGTATCGTTTCACTCCTCCTTCCCAAGGTTCCATCATAGCTATGGGAAGGAGATCTAAACAGTCAAAGTGTGCTGATTGGTGCATGCAACTTTCGGCAGGAACCAATCAGTGCATTTTCAGTCTCATCGCGTACGAACAAGAAGTCGAATTCCGACAGTTCCTTTTTAGCTTTCGGACAAGCATCTTTTCAATCTCCGGTTCGACAAGTACAACGCATCGGCCGTTGTCTTGTCATTCACACAGTACGAGTTTGCATCGCGGTATATCGTTGCTCAGCGATGAGGACAATCGTCAAACGGGATCGCATCAGTCGAGATCCCTCGCGTACGGAATCGCGTCTCTCATTATATCCGCGAGCGGCATATCTTGTCTCGATTAAATCCGAATTAGGATTATTCAAATCTGCGCGCGTATAAGGCAGGACCTGCTAGATCAGCCTTACTGATGAGTCTACTAGCAGGTCCGGGACGAAACGCTATTTTTAACGTATGTAATAAATTATATCCGACCGAATCATTGTCTTGCAATCACGTAATCCATTGAACAGGCTACCCAATATTAATTTGGCGGGTAGTAACACACGTCGTGCGAGGACATTCGCGAGTCTTTGAGTGGAATCCATCCGCGCAATATTCGCGAGTGTCATCCTAAATTCACAAAACGACGACGCAACACTCATTTTTCGGAAGAATCAGTCGTAGTGCGTCGCAAGTGCCTCGACTGGCACTATTCCATTATTAAGCTCCTCCGCAAAGATATATTTTCTCTATCGACAAGGCCGGCAAGTGTGTTCGGGGCTTGTTTGCCCGAGGGTACCGAAGAACTTCGCGCCAACTTCAAGGCACATAATCTACCATACTTTGTCACGCGTTCCGCAAAATTTATTTAGAGAGGGGGCGAGCTCCCGGGATAGGATCGATTGAAACAAATCGAGAAACATCTGCCGCGCGATAACCGGCATTAATACAGGAGGTGCGTAGCGTAAACGATTCAATCCTTAGAAATGGACGCGATATCTCATCGCGGTGAACGGGCGTATCAATCAACCGGCATAAGGCAAAGGAAGAACCGTCGTGGATCTCCCGACGAGCCTTAACCCTCGTACGATCCTCGCAAAACGTTGCACAAAAGATATCCAGACAATAAACTGTGGTTCGCTTCTAATTTCAAAATTTGAGAAGAATGTATTGTATATTCCATCTTTCTGATTATTAAATCGAAAAGAAAGTAAATGGTTTAATGTTTATACACATTATTCCCTCTTTGAAAGGTATCCATCTTACAACAGAAACAGAAAGAGACGATTTCCCAGTATCTAAAGCTAGAGAATAAGAGTAAATCTTCACCCTGAGAAACCAATGAGGGATCAATTGTACCTCATTAAACGAATGTATAGTGTATATAAAATTGCATATAAAAACGTGCAAACTTTGAGATGTCCTGGGGTCTGGTAGTGCAGCTTCGATCGCAGCAACGTATCCGTCGTGCATCACCCGGCTAATCCTTTACACGCCGGAGGAACGTGATTGTCAATATTTCAAAGTTGTAGAATATCGAGAGAAAAACGAGGCCGGTTGAAGATCGATGAGCTCCGCGAGCGATCGCGTCGTCTGGCTCGGTTGTCGATCGTCCGGGATCGATCCGCGCAATCGACTCGGCCCCGTGGTCTCGCGGGGCTCGTTCGAAGGCGGGCCACGGGTTAACCGGCGATTCAACCTAATTGAATTTCGCGTACGAGCACCGCGACGATTCGTCATCCCGGCGTCCAATTTGCCGCGAGTCGCTCATTCTCTTTCGACCATCCGGCTCGATTCGCTGCCACATCTTTCATCTTCGTTCCCGACGTTTCCACTGACTCGATATGCGCGCGAAACTCGATCTGCTGAAAAGGCTTGCCAGCTTGACGCATCTGCATCGCGCGAGAATGATGGACACTTACCTGAAACAGAAAGAAAAGATGTTCGTTAGACTCAATTTGATTAATTCGCTTTTCATTGAAACCGAAATGAATTTTTGCGCATGATTCGTTGGGTTAAATTAGTGAGAATTTGGAAAGAATAGATCGTTAGATCAGGAACAATCTAATATGTTTGTATCTTATCGTAGAGGAGTTATTCCCGTTTTCATCGTTAGTCATTTGAAGCAATAGTGAGCACATTGAAAGTATAATTTCTATTTTTCAAGTATCATTTTCCATATATTTTATATGCGGACAAGAAGGATTAGAACTTAAGTATCCAATCCCAATCGTCTAATCGTAAACCATTGAGCTTAAAGCAAACGCCAACACCGTGTTCCTACATTGAATAACTCTGACGTTTCGAAATTCAAAATAATTTGCATTTCCATGGCTGAATGAGAAGCAGAATGCTGCAGCGGGAGACGAATTAATTAAGCCAGAAGAACGAGCTAATGAACTAATAAAAATGATTTTAAGCTTGGCATGGAGTTAATTACAGCAGCGTAGATTAAAGACACTGTTTATCCGCTGTTGAAAGGACGCACGCGATTCGGGCTCGACGGGTTTAATATCAAAACCGCGTCTACAAAATTCAGAGTGTATACCCAGCCTGATCCGCGGTTGCGTAAACAAAAATATTATACAGGGCCCGTGAAAACGGCAGGGCTGCGTAATAATGGGACGGTCGATTATGAAATTAATGCACGGCAGGTCGTTTCCGGCGCGTGCATTAGCCGACGACGCGCAAACAAACGTTTTCGTTCACTGTCTGAGGGGGTTTAGCATCGCGAGATCGGTGTGGCGTGGAGAGGTATCGATTCCGAGAGCTAAATTGCTCGGGGCGGTAATACGCAAACACCTGACATACACAGTGTAAACTGTAATCGAGCCGGTGCGGTAAGAAACGCGGGGCGTCCCTGTTGTTTTGTCTCGCGCGGATCGGAGCCGAGCGGAGCGGTGCAGCGCCGAAGGAAATAAGGGAAGGACTGGCTTCCTTCCACCCAAAGGCAGCTGCTTAGGTTCTCACATAGATTAACCCAGGTAGTTTCTGTTCCGCTCCGTCTAGGAGACGGAGCTTCAGGCTGCCAGGAAGTCGCTCACAAACTCGATGGCAAATTGTCGAGTCTTGCCTAACCCCCCCGCTTTCGTCCCCTCGTTCCACCCTTTGTCTCCACCTTCCTGCCCTCCTCGCTAACTCCCCTGTTTCCTCCAAGGTTTGCCTGCCCCGTCGCTCTTTGCAACTGTCTGCATCGGACGTCTTATCCGTGCCCGGAGTCGTCTGTATCCATTGGGAGCTCGCAAATCACAGGCTGGCGGTTCGCTCTGGCCAAATTATCCAGGAAATTCTGGGTGCAGCAGCGTGCATCGAGACGGCTCGTGCAGCTCGGGACGATTTGGGATAATCCTAAGCCCGATACACGGTCGACGGTTGATCGCCTTGGAACCCAACGTTTTACTCGCGACCGTGAAGTAGAGGGCAACTGACTTGCCCTGGCAAATTGCTCGCGGATGGTGTGTAATTGCCGAATTAACAAGCCGCTCTGTTCCTCTCGGTGACGAGAGGACGAAAGGAAAGCGGGGACATTTGTTTGCGAGGACTGAAAAATCGCTGTAGCTGTCGGGATTAATAAAAAGAGGGATGAAGCAAGAGAAATTGTCGGGTGACGCTTTACGTTCGCCGAAAGGCTCGCGCGAAGAGGGAGTAGCGGAAAGAGATTTAATAATAATTTATTATATTCTTTGTACATTTTATCTTGGGATTTCACTGCCCGTGGGGTTTCTCAAGCAGAAGCGTTTCGCTACTTTTAGCGAAATTTCGCTACTCCGCCTCTGAGCTTGTTGGACTTGGTAACAGCGGTAGAATTTTCAGATTAAAAGCTTAACCTGTATGTTGAAATCAAACACGGTAATTTTCTGAAATATTCGTGGCTGCTTCCTTCGGTCTACAGAAGGAAGGTGTACATAACAGAAAAGTTAGTTGATTGTGAATGTAGCAGGAATATTATTTTGCGTAAACTTAGGACACGGGAGAACGTCAACTGGATTAATAGTCATTCAGCCGAAAGTCACTGGGAATCGATAATCTCAACACCTTCTCGAGGGTGAAATGCCACTAGGGTGAGTGTAACGAGCAAGGAACATCGCCGCAGCGGTGGATTTCAACATCCTGTGACTTCACGCGGAGAAGGGTCTTTCGCAAGCTACGATGAAATGTGGGAGGTTGAGGGAATGAACATCGAGGGCGGTGTGCGGATTATCCCGCTAAAATAAACTTACTGAAACAGTTCGTCATTCACGGCATCCAAAATTTCTCTGAAAATTCTCCTTTTTGCAAGGATGGTAATTCCCAAGGATCTAGCATTCGAGTGTCCTCCTGTGCAAGGCACAGATATGTATATGTATTTAGTAAATTAGGTGAGGTGCTCACTCAGACATGGCAGAATCACCATTTCTTCGCCAGAACGAATTAATATAGTCATGTTACAAGGGTGGATATTTAGAGCGGTGTTATATTTAAGAATTCATAAAAAATTCCTAATGGAATTATATATACATATAGTAAACGAGTACTCAGTTACCTGGTTATCATCATACCGGTTGAGAAATCTCTTTCGGTGCCATCGTTTACAGGAAAGTGCAAGAGAAAATCGCGCGAAGAGTAGAGTTGAAGCATCGCTATTTCAGAAAGTGTTCCGCATTTAATCACACCGATTCCCTCTCGCTCGACGGCAAAAAGACAGCGCGACGAAACTGTGCCGCTGGCTGGTCGCAAAGAACCGAAACGGTGGCTTGGTATGAAAATAAAAAAAAAACACAGAAAAAAGGGGAAAAACGCACGAGTACTCGAATATCCCATCGACCTCGAGTGCAGCGAACCCGATAGGTCGTCGGAAGCTACTCGATGCCCGTTTCCAGCGACGGGGCGACGCAGTTACACGGGGATTCCCGTCTGCGCCTGGGACAAGTGCGTTTATGTCTCTGTAGATCGCTGTAAATGCCAAAGTGGAAGCACCGAAAGGGCGGCAGACGAACGTCATTAGCCGTGGCGGAGCCGTGCCGGCTGTTTGCACGCCAAATACGAGAGCGTGGCATTTGCATCGCTTTACATAAGCAACGTTTTTAAATAAACGCGACGGAGCGCGTGCGTGGAGGCACGCGTGCGCGTCGCGCCGCGCTACTCCGCGTGCCCTCGCGCCCCTTCAGCTTTAACTGTGAGCAGCCCACGCACCGACTGTTTCGTGGAAAAGGGTCTGTGCCAGGTGAGGGTCAGCCCTTCTCGTTATCAAACTGTTTACATGGCAGGATTATTGTTTACACGAAAGAAGCCGCGCACAGGAAACTAAGAGGCGGGCAAACGTTTCACTTTACCACGGCGACAGGTACACTTTGGCTCGCTTCAGGGTTCAAACGACGCGAAAAGGGCCGCCCTTCGTTTTTCGAGAACTTCGACGATCCTGCAGAAACACTCGCACCGAGCTGCTTCGACATTCTCGACTCGGGAATGAATTATAAATTACAAACAACTTCGCCGTGCGTGTACGTATTCTGCAATCTCGTTGTTTGCGCAGGATTTTCAGGATTAATTAGCTGCGTAATGAAAAAGCCGTTTAGGCGATTAACGTGGGCAGACGGACGTCGATTGGGTCTGTTCATCCCTCGGACATTTCGCCGGACGCGGAACTAATCAGGATGGAAAAGATGAAAGCGTCGCTCGAGACGTTTAATCAAGACACGGGTGGCTGTAGCCCGGCGTGTGCGCGCCGCGCCGTTGCGAGATTTCATCGATGTAATTAAAGCGGCAAATTCAGCTAGGCAGGTTGCGACGGCGGCCGGTTTCCCTCGAAAATATATTTTCATGAATCCCGCGGCGTGGGCGGTGCGACGAAAGAAAACAAAACCGTCGGGGTTGCCGTGGTTGCGGCCGTGGGCTCGCGTCTACGGTTTGCCTTTCACAATTAAACTATAAATATTCATAACTATTTTAGCAAGACAAAGTTTCGTGGCGGGCCGTCGGTAATTAAGAACCGTGACTTCTCTGAAACGTTTATTCCGAAGCCAACATTAGCGGCGGCGGTTTGTTCCGCAGGATATAAATGCCGGTAATTTGAGGATTCCCGAGGAGACCGGTGTTTTTGCGCAAACCGACACACCTCGGCCGTGACTTCTCCGAAAACCGTGTCGCGACGGGACGGCTAGTTAATTCGTTGGTCCCATGCGCGGTTTGAACGATCGTCGCCGCGCCCCGGCGAACGGCCAGGCCAGTCGCCAAGGTTATTTGTATTAATTAGGGAAGCCTGGAATTAGCCGTCGCTGCCCGGTCGTTAGGAGGTTCATCGAGGACTCGCGTAACCGAGACACGTGGAAAAAGATAAACGCCAGCCAAAAAGTCCGCACCGGGGAACCGGCGGAGCTCCTCGGCCACCGTTTGTCTGAGAAAAACGATGATTACCGTCCCAAGTCACCTACTTTTTCTCGGCTTTATTATCTGGAAAGTCGCAAAATTCCTTGCGAACGCCCTCATCCTCCCGTGAGCCTCGTAGAATCCCTTAGCCCTTCGCTAAGCAGTTTCTATCCATTAAAACCCACAACCATCCAATTTGGCTTCTGAACCGTGAGCCTTTGTAGACTATCATCTTCGCATATACAGTAATTTCTCGATCTATGACCAGAAAACGGGGGTTTTAAATGTCACAGATCGTAAAGGGTATGCTATTTTTTTCTCGGAATCGATCGCGCTGTGACTTCAAAAGAGTGCCGAACATAGAGAAGGACAGAATGATACACGGATCGGATGACCGAACGTGCCGCCGTCATCGACGCAGTTTAAATGCCCGCGTCTCTTTCTTTCCAACACGCTGTCCTTCCTTGGAAGTAAAACTTTAATCGTCGATTAAACCACTAAATACAGTTAGAATTATATCGTGTTTGGTATTGTCGTAATCAGAAAAACACCAGAAATAAGATAGTGAAAGACCTATAACAAAATAATGAAAATTAAGGGGGTACCGTACCCATGGATATGACTAGCATATTACTAGAATATTACTAGAGAAACAAGTGAAAACCGTGTTTACGGGAAACCATTTTTTGTTTTTATACAAGCATGTTACGAGCTGTGTGAAGGCTCATTCTAAAGAGGGAAGTTATCGCAGGTCGCTCAGCTCATGATTTTCTTAGATTATGTTTATATCTAATAATATGAGCGTCCAAAGTAGGGGGAAAAAATTAAGTAAAATTCCGCAGATTCTAATGTATTTTTCTAATACAAACGATTTTTTCGACTTGAATCATGAGCTGAGCGACCTGCGACGAACCTTCCTCTTTACAATGAGCCCTTACGCAGCTCGTAATATGCTCATATGAGGACAAAAAATGGTTTCCCGTGATTGTATTCAATTGTTCCCCAGATTCCGTTCATGAAGGGCAATGAAGGGCAAGTAGAACTAATTTTAGTTCAGCTACTCAAACGAGATGGCACTTAGACAGGAGAATTATCGACGTATATTCGTAATAACAAAAATATAAAGGGCTTGAAGCCACTCGGATTCATTAATAGCAATAAAGATATTGATAAAAAGAAAAAAACCTGTATTGATAGCGGAATTGAAGCGTTAGATTGATACAAATGTATGTTCCTCACTGTTGCCAAACTGTTTTTCAGTGTGGAGGTTGGTTACACTGATAAATACCCAGATCAGGGATTACGGTACCTCCTTAAGGGCCTTGAAAATTCGATTCATTTGAGTCAATGTGTAGTGCTCACACCGATATACCCAAGCTGAGATCAATCATCGCCGCTTTGCGACGCGGCACGGCGTTGGCTAGTAGTGGAATGGGTAAGCTCTTGTCATAGATCGTAAAGGCAACCCCGGTCATAGATCGCGAGATTACTGTATTATTATACAAATATTTCCCTTTTCGATCATTCAAGACTTCATTACTGGCTTTAATACTCTAAGAGAAATAATTTTACGGTTTTAATGGATGATATCAAATCGTGTACGTATGTAGAGCCTTCTGGTATCCAAGTTGGTCCGTAAATTTTAAATTGTGTTTTCCTGGAATGCGTTGCAAACAGCAACCACCGCTAACAATTCAAAGATACATACCCCCAAGTAACTGCTTTCTTTAATCTCCAAATGCGTTACTTCCGCGTTGTAACATTGTGGAATGGATAAATGCAATGTTTCCATGGCAGATTTTGCGTAACTGGCAGATGGTGCCTCGATAATATTTTATGAGAGATAAGATCGCGGCTCTCCAGATGCTTCGGACGCGTCGCGGTGTGCCGCTTCTCTTAGGAGTTCCTGAATAAATGCGAGGTATATACTACGAATATTTGCAGTTGCTGCACTCTGTAGTTCTATCTGTTTTATTTGTACTAATCGAGCTGCTATTACCGCGTTATTATTTATTGATGATAGTGCCGGACCCGTTCGGTGTAACTTATTCGCGGGCCGATTATTATTCATACAGGGTTATCTACACTATGATTTATGTGGATCCACCATGTCGAAACCTCCTCTGAAGAGGTGATAGGAAACCGGTCCTTTAAGGGCGTAGACTCGTTCCCAGAATTGCAAGGGTGCAGAACGAGGCTTCTCATTTCTCAATAATATAGATAGGGTTTTTCAGTAGTCAAAAGCACTAGATGAAAGATCAATCTAAGCCGCAGTCGTCCTCGAAAGTCTTACTTTTACGTTTACGGAACGTAATTTGCATTATTCGGCTGGGCGGAAAAATGTATAAAACTAGCTGGTTATTGTTGCTCGCTTTGCGAGTTCGCGAGAGGGTTAGTGGTACGGATGTTATTTGGTATCTGAATCTCTAAGAGTCACACAAAGAACTTCCCGATTCGTTAGTTGCAGTATATTATTATCATTATTTAGTGTACGTTTTAAGAAAATTATACGTTCTCAGGGAATTTCAATTGTTTACTACTTATCAAAATGTTTGCTATATGGCGTCGCATTAAACCAACTTCGTATGCTCGTTGCTCACTTGGTTCCCTGTTGTAGCATAGTAATGTTGCAAAATAAATCGTATAAATATTAATTCTGGATACAATCAAGTTATATATATATACAGGGTGTCCCAAAATTCCTTCAACATCCGGAAATGGGAGATTCCTGACATCATTTGAAGCGACATTTCCCTTTAAAGATGCATAACTCAATCTTGCATTGGGATATTTTTCGATTATTGTAAGCGGTAACATTAGGATTAGTTGCATAACTAAAAAAAAAATGTTTTTTTAATTAAAAAAAAAAAATGAAATATATGTAATTACGTTTGTTTATTCGGTGGAAAATTTCCATCCTGTCGTATAAATTGCAATGTTGAATCAACTCTTTTCGAAAAAAAACTAAAAACTACAAATCTACAGCGGGGCACATCGATTGCATCATTCATCATTCTGATCGCGTTGTTACTTTTTTAGAAAACGTTAACGAAAAATTTGATACCATAGAAACGGACACACACACACACACACCGACATTTTGATAAAAATAGTCTAAAATGACTCCAATGACCATGAAACGTGAAGATCTGCTAAAAATTCGATTTTCGGGGTAATTACAATAACTATAATCCCTATAAATCGGGAAGTTAATAATGTTATACAAGGTTATATTTATTCATATCAATGTATCTTCATAAATTCAACACTTGCGAAACCAAATATCCAGTAGTAGTACGTGTAATATGTCTTCGTCTTTTTCGTGAGAGGCGAAAATCTAAATGCGACGCTTGGAGGAAGAGTTTCTTCCTGGTGGAGCGTTACTCCCGAATAGACAGTGAACTTCCATACGGAGTGTGCATCTTTTAAGCACGATCGCTCAGCAATGAGGCCAGATCCATGTTCTAGTTCCGAATCGTAGTCGCTTTTCTTTTTACTACCACGGAGTGTGTCTGTCTTTTTTGGTAAAAATAAGTAACACGAGAGCAGGGTAAACAGAGGATCGACGGGGGGCAGTGGGGGCGAGATAGGGGAGAAGAGTGGCGAAGATCGAAGGAGGAGGGAACAGATATACGGAGCGCGCGGGTAAAGGATCGGATCGAGTAGGTTCAGATCAGATCAGATCGGTCGTGGGTGGCATCGGCGACGGCGATGGTGAACGGGTGGGCTGTGGTAAGCGCAGAATCGTGTCGCGGATAAAGTGGTACCCGTCACTGTCTGTCAGCAGCCCTTGTCGCAGTCTTTCTCTCCTTCATCCCCCTCGTTTGCCGCTCTGACTGAACTGCCGTCGATCCTCTCTTTCTGCCTCGCGTGTCCTTCTTCTCGTGAACGTACACACATTCCCTGGTTGCCATAGTTCACGGACGCGATCATGCATATATGCATGAGTCTTTATTTAATAGGCCCGATCGAATTGTGTGTTAAAACCGTTTCCGCGATCCGCCGATACACCTGCTCTTCAGCTTGCAGCTCTACCTTTTCGAATTTCACGGAACCTCAGTCCCGCAGGGTTACGTATGATTAGTATATTGCGGATGTTTACGTTAAAGAACGATAGAATATAAAATTCCACAGAATTTAGTACGATTTTTATTTATTACGAAGGGTACTACCACTGGAAATAACATTTCACATGATTCCATTTTCTTATGATTTGCCCAGGAAAATTGAAACTTGCATGAACACCCGCAGTCTACTGATTAGAAATTTGGTGAAGGAGGTGTATACGTATACTTTTTGAAGAATGTATGTTTTCTAATGTAATTCTTCTTGAAAGTTGTTTGATGTATTTGAATAAAAATCTGTATGCGAAGTGCTTACACTAAAAATAAAATGGAATATTTAATTCAGTTCTTCTTGGGGTTTTGATTAACTCGAACAAAATTCGATGTGCTCTGTAAGATACTTTCTTCTATTAGAAATAAAATGGAGAATGGTTCGAATGAAAAGTTTAAAACGGATGCTCGGCGAGTAGGTTTCTTTTCTGGCAGAATTTTCGTATCACGGTCGAGCTTTTTATAATCAGAGAGGCGAAAGATTGCCCGGTAATTTCAGCTATGTCGGCATTACGCAAGTTGTTCTACTTTAGCAGAGATAAGGTCTAACCGGAGCGACTTCGAAGCTCGGTCGCTTGGTTGCTAGCTCTCGTACCATCAAATCGTATTCGTCGAAGTGCACTAATGTATTCTTCGAGAGCGTGCTCCACACATAAACCGTATCTTGACGAGGAATCGTGAATTCCCCTGATATCTCGACATTTTCAAATAGTTAGCAAACATAAGGGTACCTCTTCTAGCTCGTTTGAAACTGTCTTTACGATTCGAGGGTTGCTGCAACGACATCGACTCCGAGATCTTTCTCCTGCCTTAGAGCACCGCACGTGGAACAGATCCAGCGGCAATTCGAGACGCGGAACTTTAATTTGCAAACATTCAGAAATGACAGAAATCGCCGGTTAATGCTCAATAAAGATCTTCGGATCCCGATCCTGGCAAACATCTGTGCTACTCTTTGACCGACTTTTCTTGTATCTCTCATTACATCTCGATTCAATTAGAGTATGAGTCACGTCCAACGCTGTTTAACTTCGGTGATTGTACGAGAACCAATTTCAATTCAAAAACTCTTTATTTACATAACACTAATGGTTTATAAAATATATATAACAACGGGTTTATGCTACATTTTATAATTTTACGCCTGCAGTCTTTCGTAGTCCCTATCTATTGATTTACCTACTTGCTAAAGTATTCACATGCCTTCTTTATATTATAGTGGTATAATATATTACTAGTAGACTTATACATATTTCGGTTGACTATTGCTACGGTTGCGATTTTGTTCTATATTACGTAGTTTAACGTAGGAAAAATGGTATAAAAGCCTACTGTACGAGAACCGGTTTTTGAAGCGGGGCAATGGTCGTTGACTGATTCAATTAGAGTATCATCCTCTAATTTTTACTGACAAGTGACTGATAAGTATCCGATACCGTAACTTGACCAGTTTGGGTTCTTTACTAGATATAGGTTATAATCCAGTTTATAAGTTTTTGATGTGGATCACGATGCACAATTTCTTTCTGTGTCCTAATTTTTCGGCGTTGCGGATCTAGTCACCCTATTCTAGAGATATATCTTTAGGAAGTGGGAGCGTCGATCTGGTGCACGGCTAACGCTCCTGAGAAAGAACCGACGCTGTAAGTGGCCGGTCTCTTGCTCTATCGGACAAACACGATGCGAATGCAGATGAGCAGATAACAGGGAAGCGTTTCATCCGTGCATAGCGCGATTTTACGCGGTGCATGCGTTCGTGCATCCACGTCGGCCGGCCACGATGCGGAGCGGCGCATCGTCGGTTCACGTGCGATCCGCAGGGTGGTGCAACGGTGCGCTTGCATACGGTGGTGTGCAGATCGGAGGCTCGTACACCGCCGAAGGATAGCGGAGGAAGCCCGGAGGGCCTGTCGGAGGTGAGAACAGTACATTACCCTCGGCCTTGCACGCCTCCCCGGCTCTTTTTCCCCTCGAACCTCGTGCAAGAGAGAACCAGCCGCGTTCTCCACCCTCGCTGTAGCTGCATCGGCCCTCCAGCGGCGCCCGGTGCCCTTCTCCCTCGCTCCCTATCATTATATTCACGCATCTCGAGCCGCGACACGGCAACACAACGATCCTTTTCCCTTTCTAAACGCAGTCACGTACCGTAACCTCGTTCCCCGTGGCAGAAAGAGAGAGAGATAAAGAGATTACGCCCGGCCGGAGATTGCCGCGCGCCCGCGAGAAGTTCCGCGAGCCGAGGGACCGCGATTCAATGGCTTGTAATTCCAACGAGATTTTAGGGGAAACTGACGACTTTCTTGCCGGGTGAATGACCCCCAAGCCCGTAACTTAGATTGGGAACGTATTGTCACCGATGCAAATGCGTTTGCCAGACCTTCTAGTGCAGGCAGAACGGACGACGTTCTCTTTCGTAGAATATCTATATATCTAATCGTATGTTAGAAACTTTGCGGTAGTAATGCGAACTGATGCAAACTATTGCAAGCTAATGAAAACTTTAGCCTTCCGCTGTTCTAACGCAAGTTTCAACGATCAATCTCAGACCTCTTACCAGAAGGCCTCGTCAACTTCCTCACTCCGTGGTCAGATCTTCAACACTTTTTGGTTCTATGTCAAGCCGAAGTCAACATTAACTTGCATACCACTATTGATATAGTGTGAATCAGTAAAATAATTAATGCAAAAGTTGCCAACGTGTATCGTCGCGTGCAACCGGGTGCGTGTATCGTAATGGCGGGTTTAATACGATAATGAGACAGATCGGTGTCAATAGATCATCAACCCTTTATTTAACACGGTTACACCTGTCGCGTGCTCTAACGCAGACACCTTCACCTCCGCATCGATCCGTGCCTGCGTTGACGGAAGCGTCGCTTCAATTAGGGAACCACTCCTACATAGCCTGTTCCACTTGATTCCGATCGTAGTCGAAATTCCTTCGACTCCTCCACCGGTGCGGCGGGATTTCAGGATGCGGGACGCGTTGGTTCGCCTTATTTGTGGTACAGAAGGCGGTGTGGGTGGATATCGACTCGGCCAGGTCGGCGCCGCCGTTGCGGCGAGATTAACAAAAGGAATTTCTCGAGAGAGTATACGCGACGATACCATGGGAAACGCGGGGACCGGAGCTGAGCCGTCATGGAGAATGATGCGAAGTCAACAATGGCTGACGGGGGAGGAGGAGAAAGAGGAAGAGAGAGTCCGAGAGAGAGAGAGAGAGAGAGAGAGAAAGAGAGAAGAGGATGGTCCATTAGCCTGGCTGTCGGTCAACGAGCTGACTGCTGAACGGTGTACGTATTTATGCGTGCGCGTAGCAGCTCGCTGACGCTGACGGACTGGAAAAAGTGAAACAGCTTTCATGGCGAAGAAGAGGCCTCCGTTGCCTATTAATATTCACGGTGTAAACGGAATGGGAACGACGATAATGAAATCGAACAAGAGGAAACGCAAACACAACCGGGAACAAACGTACGCGAGCGGCGCGGCGACCGCGTAATGTATTAATGATGTGGGAATTTTAATTCCGCCGTAATAATTTGTACAAATACGCCAGTCGAGTAATTAAATATGGACTCGGCCATTAAACACTCGAGCGAGAGAGCGAGCGAGCGCGCAGGCTGTCTCGCGTGTTCCCAGCATCTGGTGCGCGCCGCGATATTTGCAAAGCCTACGGGGAATCTCCGGCTCCGGCGCGATAAATAATTAAACACCGCTATAATTGGTTACAGGCGCGAAACTTTAGACGCGAAATTTATTATCCTGTCGGTGGATTTATTGTGTTTGATAAGGTTGATTAAATCTCATTCAGAAACGGTGTCGCGAATCCCGAACCGCCCGTGAAATCGCCGGAAACGATTGGATTACGATTTTTAATCGAGCAGGCGCGGCGCGAAGAATCGAACAGATGAATGAAATCATTGCGGAGACACTCGATACGCACTTATTGCTCTTTCCTCGGGATGAATTAATACGAAGAGAAAACGCTGGAACGAGCAAGTAATGAAATTATAAGCGTCCCTGTTCTGTACTTGCGTTTGTGTCGCCCCGACGCGACGTCTGTCGCGGTATAATTTCCTTATGCAGCACGCTGCAATCCACTGGGTGATCCTAAAATCATTGTTCAAGATTGGCGCGCCCGAGCGCCATATTGTAATATATCACCGTGTGGAGCCGCGTTATTCAGGTGACCTGTTTAAAATGCCCCACCCTGTATAACAAATAAACATATGATATAAACAGTCATCCACACGGTGATATACAGGGTGTTCGACTACAGGTGGAAGAAAATTTAAGGGGTGATTCTTAACGATGATATAAGACGAAAATGAAGAATAAAAAAATTGCGATTTCGGCTTCGTTATTTAGCTATTAATAATTAAAAATCAACAACGCGTCTAACAAAAGTGTACTTTGTGTACGTCAAAGAGTTCAATGTTGTCCAACGATTTGTTAAACATTTTTACCACGCTGGGGCCCCAAATGAGAACCAAGTTATGCATGCATCTGTCACTCGATACGTGACTGTCGCGTTGTTAATAGCTAAATAACGAAGCCGAAATTGCAATTTTTTTATTCTTCATTTTCGTCTTATATCATCGTTAAGAACCAACCCTTAAATTTTCTCCTACCTGTAGTCGAACACCCTGTATTACAATATTGTCAAACCGGCACCGCGCGATCCCGCCAACACTAGCTCGATCCCGCCGAAACCGCGAGATCCAAACCAATAGATCGGCTGCGTGATTGCTATTCTCACTCTTGATCCTTCTGGAAGGTTCGCGTACGCTCAACCGGAACCACCGGTGCGTGACGAACTTTCAGGAGGATCGAGACAATAAAAGAGAGTGACAACCGTCATCTCACTCTCACAGCGACAAATCACCAGCTGATTAACCTCAACCAAAGCGATTCCTTAAAGCATTTCAAAGTCATCTTTATTTTAATTCATTGTATACCAGTTCATCACACAGTGTAACATCATTTGACAAACTTAAAGTGCAAATATAGTTTATTTATACATAGACCCATACATTCTTGCTCACAATTCCAGTTATACAGTCCACTCCTCTTCCATTCAAATCCACACCTTACCACACGCATCCATTCCGTTCAGTCTTGCATCCTGTCTCTCATTCCAGTCACTCTGCAATCCTGTTTCACTCTTCTCAGTCATTCCATTCTTTCCAATCCTCGTTCCTGTCATTTCGGTCGACCAAGACCGCTCATTCTCAGACAATCATAGTCCATCGATAAAAGAGTTTGCGAGTTTGTTAGAAATGCACAATAAAGTTCCTTTCAGTAAATTTTGTAGGTTTATGTCGATGACCTTGAACAAAATTGGGTAAAAATTCTACAAATACTGCGATAAAGCAGCGATAGATGCTTGAGCGTGATCATGGTTGACATTCTTCCGCTCTTTGGACGATGAATGATGAAATAAAACGCGACAGTCGTGAATTCTCGCTGAAAGAGACCCCGCGATTCCCAGTCACCGATTCGAGAAGTTTGTCGCAACTCTCGTAACCGGGGGCTTCCGGTTTTGAATAGGACGAGTCGACCGTAATGTTTTTCCATTTAGGGAAAGTAAAGAAATGAAATTTCGGAAAAGTAAAGAAATGAAATTTAGGGAAAGTAAAGAAAAGAATCGGGAAAGCGAGACGCCGCGGATATATATATCCCTTAAAATCCGTTTGGATTGGGTAAGTCGAGAACCCGTATCGGTGGAACGCAGTCACGCATGGAATCTCGATACGCGATGCGGGCTTGGGTATCTCTTCTTATGTGAAGTCACGTTATACAAATGTGTCGCGCTGGTATTGCTTCGATTTCCCTTCATTCCCTACTCCGTAAAACTTTTTATCTGACAAAAAGTGATATTGCGCAAAAATGGAATATTTCAGATTTCAGATACTCTAACCTTAAATTGCCTCACTGTCTATTCACTATTTCGTATACATTTCCTTAATGTCGGCGTGGCAGTCCAGAAATAGAATCGGCTTTCATTTCTTAATACGTATTCGTACGTATAGAGCACTTAAAATAATTCGCAGTTCTTTCAGTGTACAATTTAATATGCTAAAATGTCCAAAAGTTAAGCAGTTTCGCGTTTACGATTATTTTGTGTAACGGTATAAAGTTCTACAAGGATGGCGCAGCAGAATTAAACGAAGAAAATTCTCCGGGATACGGTAAATACGGTGTGTCAGTGTTTACGCGATATCGTGTAGAATGACCAGAAAATTTCGCCATCCTCTTACACGGGTTCAGCGGCGTGAAAAGCGGTTCTTCTCGTGACGCTGGTTCGACTGAATTTCTACGGATCTGCATCTCGACGATTACGAGGCAACAGCTGCTTTCCAGGATGAGAGTGACGTTCGTGGCACTTGGTTATTTCATGCAACGAGGTCATCGCGATTACCAAAGAGATTCCTCGGCGCTGGTCGTTTCTCAAAAGGCTTAGCGGTTCGCAAGGCTCTCGTGTCACCATCGCGACGAAAATCGTAAAATCGAGTCGAGTTCGCGTCGTTTCCTGTTGTGTTGATTTTTAAACGGTTCTTTGAGGCGGGTCCGGCTGCTGGGTCGGGGATGAAAGACAGGGGAAAACTGACACGGAAAAATCGGGGACAAAAGACAACGTGTATATTGTACGGTGCTTGACCGCCGCGCCGGGTAAATGGCACGCATTCACCGGGGAAAAGAGGAACCATCGGTGGAAAGGGAATCGCAAACACGCTCCGAGAAATCTTAATGAAAGAGCAAGTTCCTGAAGGGATGACAAAAGCCTCTTCGGAAGCATTCGGAATCGTAATACGTTTCTGTGGGATAAAACGCCGGAGAATACGGCCCCTTTGAAACGGGACGCGGTGTATACACACAGAGACGAGAGAGCGACGAGGAATCGTCCGACAGAGACCACGGCCCCTTGCTGAAAAGGATGCGATGAATCTACCGATTCGCCAATTAAATATTCGCTAATGGAAAATGTGACTCCGGATACCATACTTGTTGCATAAAATTAAATACGCTAATGGCCCGAAAGAAATGCAACGAATCTCCTGCGTAGAAAACCCGCCAGGTTCGAGTTTCGCGAAATCTTACGCAATCACGATGCAAATGCGACTCCCTCGATCTTTAATTATCGATGTAAATTTATATTAACAGGTCTGCCGAGTATCTTCGTTTGCGAGTCGTCCTGGAAACTGCCGGTGTCGGGTATCGATTTTTGTAACACGCGACGTGGAAGCAGTAATTACCAGACAAACAACATATCGATTTCCAGAACGCATCGGTGATCACCGGAAAAACAAATCGCGTAATATTAAGTCGGCAATGGGAGAAGATGTTGGACCGGAAACGGTTCACGCTCGACCTGATTTTATGGCACGATTGCGAACTATCGACGTCAATTAGGCTTGGACAACATTTCCTGAAACGTTCAGGCTACTGAGTTGCTCATTTGCCAAACCAATCAACGTTACCAAGTAAGAGGTAGAGAAACTTGATGTAATAGTATAGATTTTCACAAGTCTTCTTAATTACCAATTACTTTGGGGGTGGAATGTTACAAAACTGGAAAATTGCTTGATCGAAATTCCTTAATTATTATGCCAAACAACTTTTGATTTAATTAAGAAGGTGAACCAGTTGAAAAGTTTAAAGGCTCTACTTTTTGCTATAATCTTCTTTATCTTCTAAAATTTCTTACATCTCTAAAGCTCCATAATTAATGAAGTTATAGGGAACTGGAACTTAAAAATAGAACGGCATCGATTCCCATGGTTCCCTTTGATCCTGAAGACACGTTCACGCATTCCGAAAGAAACTGCAGCTCGGTTTATAATTTCCAACGAGTAGATCGATCGGCTCGAGCGGAGAGCACGGTGAGGACGGCGCGACGTCTCGCTAGGAGGGCTCGCGTCGTATTCAGCTCGAGGACGAAAAACGCACGGAATGCCGGAGACGCGGAAGGGACACGGATTTTCACGGAGGATACCTGTCGCGCATACTGAGAGAGGCGATCTTATTAGGCTAACGTGCAAGCAACTCCCGAAGAAAGGAATTAATGCAATTCCAATTAGCCGGGGGGCCGACTATTCGCGGAGTACGTCGGTCGGTCGGTCGGTTTTGTGCTCCTTTGGAGGAGATAAGCCGCCACTCCTGGAACCCGGTCGCCGACACGCCGACACGTACGGGGAACCGAGTCCCCCATAGAAACGAACAAGTAAGTAACTAAGTAAGTAAAACCGGCCGAATAGGTACGAACGTGGGAGAGCCGGACAAAGAGAAGAACGTCGAGGAAGAGAGAGACTATGAAAAAGGAAAGGGCAAGAGAGAGAGAAACAGGAGGTGGAGAGAGCAGAAACAAGACGGGGCTCCAGCTCAAAAGAAGCGCCGTGGAGACGGGACGCGAGGAAGGCGAATAGAATTTAAACGAAAGAACGGGGCTTAAAAGGCACGGATTGATGAAGGGAGAAGGGGTGCACGGGGACACAGACCGGAGAAAAGCCGCGATGTAATGGAACGATTGAAGGACTAACGTGTTGATGAAAAAGGGAGCGGGAGGACGATGGAATTTATGAAAATGAAAAGATCAAGGAAACTGTTCAACGCTGCCGGGAAACGGAAACAGAGGACGGAAGAAAGCGCGCGGATGAATGAAGCTGGAAAGCGAAAGGTCGACAAAAATAGAACTGCCGGATTGTTTTGCACGGGTTCAGAGATGGCGAAATTCCGAGTTAGGGAGTAGTTAGATAAAGATAAGAGTGCAAGATGAAATTTTAAAGACAATAGTTAATGACGTAAATAAAGAAAAATTGGTAGATGTTGAAACGAAGGGGAAATTGGCAAGGGAAATTAGCGGCGGTTAAGGAACTGTAATCAGTAGATTGTCGAGTTTTTCGGAGCCTTCGATTGGGGATTACGAGCGTGGCCGAGTAACGCCGACAGGGATGACTGATGAGGCTGATCGACAGTCGTGTTGGAAAGTGATTGAGGCTCTTTAATTTCGCTGTCCAAGTGACAGGGTCTTTTCTTCTGTGGTTGGACGAGTTTTTCCAGCAGCGCAGTGGATCGAGTGTCTAGTTCCGTAGAGGCGTTGATCGCAGGAAGGGGAACGACAGACGTTCGGTCGCGAAAGTCTGACAGACAGGGCCGGATCAAATGGACTTCAAAGAGAGATCCCTGATAAGCATCGGTGAGTGCTGGTAATCGGCAGTTCATACCGCAATTATCGACATTCCTGGCTCCTCAATCTAGCCGATGGAGGGGATATCTGCCGGTCCTTCCACATATTAGCTCATAATGGATCTAAAGCTTATCTAATGCGCCCGTACTAGGTAATAATAGGGCTCAATGGCAAGCCGAGAATTGGATAAGGTGCAATTAAAGCTTCCTTTGGACCATTCGAATGCTCAGGAATACGTATCTGGCGTAATGCCGGTCCGCCTGGCAATCAATACATATGTATACGCCTGAACATCGCAAAATTAGAATAAGGCCCTATGTCCACGACAAAATATCGATTGCTGTATGCTTTTTCATTGCTGCAACCAATGTAAAATAATCGACGTTTGTCCACGAAGCGTTATCGTCGCGTAATTGTCGCTGCATGCTTTCGTGGACAAACGTCGATTATTTTACGTTGGTTGCAGCAATGAAACGTACAGCAATCGATATTTTGTCGCGTACGTGTAACCATGCGATAAATATAAAACATGCAAAACTTAATCAATACTTCGACCAAAATCTGAAATGATACCTAAACCGATATCCCCACGGTATGCCGATGAAAAAACAATTCGATAGACAATTCACCTGAGACCGAATCGATACCTCCCATGATGCACCGATAGTATATACATATATACCTGATGAGACACTGTAAGGATGTTAATTAAAAGTTGTCTTTAGCCACGATTACATCTCATTTCGCATCACCTCACCTTATTAGTTATAGAATATACCTCTTCGTGGGTTATTCTTTTTTTATTTTATTCGCGGCAAAGTACGAGTGTCAGTGACAATTATGACGTTTCGTGGACAAACGTCGACTATTTTACATTGATTGCAGCAATGAAAAAAACATACAGCAATCGATATTTTGTCGTGGACATAGGGCCTTACTTCGCGTATCATAAAACAGTATCCCGGGCTCCATTTTTGGGGATTAATTATTTTCCTTTCGTATTTATTGTTATTATTATATTATCGTTTTTTTACCGACTCCCTTAGAAATTAACCGCTGCCGTTCGATCCTCGTAATTGACTCGAAATTACACGTCTCTAAACGTCGATACACGTCGAGGGAGAGCCTTGGTGGCCTCGCTCGGCACGTAATGCGCGCGGTATATCAATTTTCAGGCACGATAACATGCACCGTTTTCGACGGAGCTTCTCGTGTGTATCTCTCCGCGAGAGAATCCCGCGGGAACCCCGGCCCGAAGCGGAGGTTTAACCGTAGCGATAACGTTCTTAAACGTATTCATCCCCGATCTTCCGACTCGCGCTTCCGCCCGCAACAGTCCTCGAGGAATCCGCCTACGAGGAGCCTCGGAGGATCGCAAGGACGCGAACCGCCACGCCGTTCCGCGTTCTCGTTAAAGCGTATTCATGGGAAGTCCTTCGATTCCGCGAGAATGACTGGCAATGTTTTTTTGAGCGTCTCGACGGGGAACTACATATCGGATCGCGATAGCCAACTAGCGATCCCTTTCCGCGTTAAGATTTTCTGTCCGGATCATATGAAACGCGCGCACGCTATCTCTCTCTTCTCTCTTTCTCGTTCCCGCTTCTTCAAGGTTTCTTTTTTCTCAATGGTTGGCGTACAAGCGAAATACGCTGACGAAGAGAAAAAAAAGAGATGGGAAGAAGAATAACCGGGAGGGGGCAGGGGGCCGTATTAAAATGTTCTTTTCAGCGATCGCCAGAAATCCCATTAAACCGGTTTGAATCGGGCTGCCTTAACGATTGGGACGGGAAGAATCTGAATGCGCGTCGTGAATTTTTCTTCTGCTACTTAAAGTTTGAGCGCTTAATGTATCAGCCGGAATATATCTCTCCGGGAATAAGATTGATTACGTCGTTATCGTTGTAAGCCCCCGCGAAACGGAGCCTCTTCGCCTTTTCCCGAATAAAAGTGCGCGGCGTTTCTGCGTCGCGCCGACGACGAGGCCCGAGTATAGCTTGCTTGCCTGCCTGCTTGCTTGCTTCCACAGGGCACACCGTGTCTCCCGATTCGATTAAATTGTTTCCCCGCGCTCCTTGTAGACGGGTTAAGTAAATTACGCCGGGAGCCCGTGTCGCGGGACCTGCTTCGTGAAGGAAATGCTGGAGCTCCTAGGACTTCGCCGCTTTTTCATCGTCCTCGTTCCGTACCCATCACCATCACCTTCTGCCTCAAAAAATTTCCCTGCACTTCGAGAAAAATTTTTGAACGTGCGTTTCTCTCTCCTCGTTGTATTTTATGATAAAAAATAAAATATTTTACTGGACAAAACTAATTGTAGTAAAGCAAAACTGGTTTTCGACGCCGGCATTGCGTTAAAGTTCGCTGAGGACTTGTAGCCCAAGATGGTTGTCCCATCGCAGAGATTTCGGACATGGATGATTTATTCGAACAGGCGGACCTCCTCGGGCAATCCGTGCATCATATAGTCCAGGTCGATAAAAAATAAACAGTCGCAGGCTCGATTGATGTTACTTATCAATATCGCTGGCTCGTTCGATTATTTCAATTATGCGCGGCAATAAATTAATCGCCGCAACGTTACACTCGCGAAACTGACAGACGAGTCCATCGAAACACATGAATTGAAATCATTTTTTATCCGTGTTCCAACTGTGAATTTCAGTGTGTTTTTTAATTTGTATTCGTTGATACAAGATATTTTAAGCAATACATGTTCCATTTTGAAATACGATAGCTCAGAATTTTTTCTTCAATATTTTAAACATGTAAATTTCACCTCCCACACGCTAATTAACAAGCTCTATATCTGCGTTACAAGTGCACGAGAACCGCAGTTTCGTATTTCACACAGAAAACACCAAATTAACTTGATACACGTTGTTATCTACAGCCACAAAGCATAACGTAATATTCAGAGAATCTCTCACCTTTCTTTGCTAGATATTTCCCGCATCTCTGTGAAAAGCATTTCAGAGGAATAAGTTGCTTGATGAAACGCAGCATCTTTTAAAAATATGCAGACCGTCGACGAGACAAATGCCGCTAGCAAATGCATTTACGAGTAATTGCAAATTTCCTAGAAATACTCGCTCGTGGTCGTATTCGTTCGCGAATGCAGCTATATGAATAACGTTTACTAGTTCCGCAATTCAGTTGCTAACAAGTATGGAGGTTGTTTCTCATCCGATCGACAGACGTTTCCAACTTGCTCGGCGATTCCCTGGAACGGTTCGTTGCAAATGGACGGCCTCGAAGACGGTGAACCCGGGCGCAATAGTGCTGTGTAAGGTTAGAAGTAGATACACGGAGACGTGGTTTGATGGATGAGAGGTCAGACTGTTGGCCGCGAAAGGCGGCACGGTGAAATGAAATAATGCACAGTGGGGAAGCCACGTTGTGGAATACGATCGATGCTTACTTAACGCGGCCTGTCGATGTTCGACAAGTTTTTGATACGCCCTCTCTTTCCCGCTGTCGAGCCTAAAGAGTGCGTGATCCTGCTTCATCATTTCCTTGTACACACCGCGAGAAGGGCCCGAATGTGTTCGTAGTATATCGAGATAAATAGGATAAGGTCGGAATTGCATGTACTCCGATTTACGGGTCATGTACATGCTGCGAAAATCGTGGCACATTGACGAACGACCGGCCGACTTCCTTCTGCTGAAAAAAAGAAATTCTGCTGCAGTACGTTGCGAGTTATGCTCCATACTCGACCGAGGAATGCGACAATTTATTCGATATGCATGGAAATGCAGTTCTCGTGGCTCCGTGACATCGTATATCGGAACAGAAACTTTTCCAATCCGAACGAAATGAAATTGTACTTTCCGTGTTCATCAATTATGTTGTCTGCGCCAGGTTGGTTAGTGTAACAGTGGAGCACTTGGAACACGAAAAGAATTCTTATTTCAGAAAATTCTTTATTCCCGAAGAATTCGTGAGATCCACCTTCGACTTAATATATGTAATAGCACAGAAGCGTTTCAACGAGTCACTTTGCGCAAAAAGGATCAAGTGTCAAGGATCGCGGAGGGCGATCGGTGCTGCAGAGGCATTAATTCGCATTGTCCCGAGCTGTTTGCCGGCAGCGTGTGCCGCCATCAATCTTTCCGGCATGGTAATTTATAGGGTCACTCGGCGGCCCGTTTCCCAAGGAATCGATTAGTGGAAATCTGGGCGTGGCAATAAATTTTTATAAATCCCGGGACGAAGAAATACGCAGGAATCCGGGATGACGGAAGGGGGCCACACGTAAAGCGGGTTGTGCGCGTGTGTGGGTCGACTATACTTCTCGTGATAGCCTTATCGCGCTTCCGTATCGTGAGATATTACCGGATGCGGGTGCCGAGCATGGTGCCTCCGGTGTCGCATTCGACGACGCGACCGACCGGCGAATATTGTGATTTCCTGAGAAACGTGAAGTCTCGGGGGTGCTATCATTCGAACGGCCCCGGCCGTCCTCGATATATCGCCGGCCCGTTGTGCTGTTTGTATCGCGAGGAGGGACAGCCAGGATGTACCCGTACATTCAGCCAGGTCGGACCTGGGTACACGAACACGTCCCGCGGGTACCACTGCTGCCAAATTGAAACTGGTCTTTGCATCGGATTAACTCTTTGCGCCCGCAACTTACACATGACATCTGCATTCGCGAGTGTCGTTCTCCTGACGATCCTGCAGGACCTTCATGTTAACCCTCTACTTCCACTTACACGCGCAAATTTTGTCCTTTTTACATTTAATAAATCGTTAAGAGGTAAACCTAAGCAGTTGTTCCATCACCGAGTTCCCCCGAAAGTGTGAAGACACCCAAGTTTAATAGCAACACCGGTAGACAGTTTTCCAGCTGCCGGCCAGCCCGACGGGATTTCTGTAAGAAGCAAGAAAAATAATGGGAAGCAGAAGCGCGGATTTCGCGTTGACGATAAAGCTGTGAGAATTTCTTTTACTTCTTCCGCTTCTTCGCGAAACTTCTTTATGAGAGAATCGCCCCGGAGTTACGTAACACCCGGCAAAGTTTCAGATGAAAGTTTGTTACGTAAATGAACGGGATTAACGTAACGTGGAATTTGATAATTATAGCATTTCCGTTGACGATATATCGAATTTGCATAGCCTAGGCCAGAGCCAGAGATGTTTACCCAGATGTATCGGCTTGCCGGTATTAAAATTCCCTGTCTGTTTGTTCTCGGTTTCGTTGGTCAAACATCGGGAGCATCCGGGAGGAAATGAACCCTTCGGAATCACGGCGTGGCTGAACCGAAACGTTTATCCAATGCCCCCCTTCCTTCCGAGAGTGTGAAATTCCTTGGTGGTAATCCCCAGCAGAATCTCAGATCACCAGGCTGTAAATTAAACTACCCTCCTATAGCACGTCTGACTGCTTGTTGTTCGATCCCTTTGGTTACCGGGTGGCCCACAAATTTCTGGCTCGAATCAAATGAACATCGATGATGTCTGAAGTGTCCTCGAGTCTGCGAGTTTCTTTATTTAACGGACTCGTCCCTGCGTCTTAAAAACTCCATGGAAAGTAATTTCGCGTAGCTGGGAATGTTGATCGCATTCGTAGATGCATTTTTCACGCGAACTCCCACACCCCGTACTCCTTACCTCACAAGACGCTTACCGTAGAAGGTCGTCGATATCCCCTGAATTTGAAGGGAGTGCAGGGAGCTGGGCGCGGAGGGCACCATTAGCGTGTACAATGGAACGGAACCGAACGCAACGACATGCGGAACGTATGCACGGGCCAGGTATCATTTAGCTTTCACCGCTCGCAGCATGTGTCTTCATTAGGCGTCGGGTAGGGGCGGCGCAGCTCTACTGAATCACATCGGGAAACCAACCATCGTGGCCTGAATTAAGCGCTAAATGCATCCCCCTCCTGAATCCGCCGCCCTTACCAGAGAGACCCCGAACCCCTGATACTCGCCGTACCTACTTTAAACTTCCTGCCTCCGTCGCCTTGCCATGCCGCAGCAGACCTCGTGCTCGCAGTCGAACTCGAATGTCGGGTGTTTTGCATACGGGAGCCATGAATGCATTGCGAGACGTTTGAATTCAAACTATGTAATAGAGAGGCCCCAGCCACCCGAACCCAGACCCGAGCCAAATCCTAGGACGTCTCCGTGGTTTTTGGGCTTCGTGGCCGTGATTCCTGCGACCATGTTTTCCAACCCCGGATACAACTGCAGCACGCGTCATGGTTGTTTCGACTCGAATAACCCGAACTACCTCGTTCCGATTGTTCGTGCAGAAAATTTTCTCAGCGAAATGTACGATTAGCATCTTCTTCGTAGTAACGCGGTTCAAGATGGTAGTGCTGCTGCTAGAGAATTTGTACTTTTCGACACTAACGCGTTCGACTTGGTCTTTTTGCCATTAAGGATTTTTCACCTGGACATTTCCCAGTGTCGCGAGTGTAGAGATAATTCGTCGATCAACCGTAGTTAGTCAGGCACTCGCCGATGACCGCGAAGACGCAGTCAGCCGCCGCCAGTGCTCGTCGAGTCTCGCAGTTGTAGTAAACCGAATCATGTGGATACTTGATCCCGTAGAAACCGCAGGAGGTGCATTACACGCTCGTTGCGCCTCTGCCAGGGTGGCTAGCGAGCCTTTCTCTCGGAAAGGCTGCTTTCCCGAGTGGACGTGATACGCGCTTTGAGTCGCGGCCAAACGTCCGTCCTCGTCGCGCCGACACTCGACGACTTCTTCTCTTTATATCCCCGCTCGTTTACCACTAAATCACCGTTACATCGACCGTGCATTACTTGCTGGCAGTATAAACGCTCGTCGCCTCCTTTTTGCGGATAAATGAATTATTTGACAAATAATTGCCGGCGCAATACAGTTTATGCGACGCGTAACACTAAATTTTACGAGGCGACCGTTTGCACACCGCGATTTCGCTCCGCATCGTTTCTCGCGGGCTCTCCTGAGGTCTGGATCTGTGGCGACAATCTTTTTCGGCGGATTCCATTAAATCACCCTCGGAGAGATATACCCAAGGGCGGATGGATCGGTCGGGCCGAGGTTTTACGATCACACGGTATCGCAGAAGCGCGAACAATGCGAATGAGAGGCTAAATGCGTGCTCCGGCGAGCGCAAACACGCCGCGAGGGTCGGCGGGGGAGACCGTTCGCATTATATAACGACTCATTTCGCTGGCTCGTAACTCGAGTTCGAAGGATTAATTGGAGCTGTTACTCTGTCGTGACCAGACGGGACCCGAACCGTGTTCACTCGAGGGTACAACCCTCCCTTCGCGATCGCTACCGTCAAGCCAAGCCAAGCCAAGCCAAGCCGAGTAAAGCGCCGATGCAAAGCGATCTCGTTCTCAAACCCCGTTTGTCGTTCACGACTTGAACCTGACGACGTCGTAAATATCGTCTTGCTTTATGCAACTTCGAACGGCCGCTACAAATTACCTCCCATAAGCCCCGGGCCCTTCGTCGGGGGCGCGAGATCATTTTTATGACTGTCGGGATCTCGCGCCGGATCAATGAGAATTGAACCGAAGCGGATCTTAACTGCCTCCAAGAGCCGTTTCGATTGGGCCAGTGGATCGAGGGTAATAAAGTCTGTGCACAACGATTTGCTAATCCCCAATTTAGAATACTTTACAGTCCCATTCTTGGTAAAGCTTCTATATTTCATAGTGACAAATATGATAAATGGATAATGCCAATTCAGTTCAAGGATTTTAGTTTTGGCAAAGCATCCAAAAAGCTAATGTCTGCGATAAATCCACATTCATGTCATAAGACTGATATCTGTGTCATAAAATTATTTATCACAACACGAGCACATGTTTTATATAGAATGTATACTATGCACATGATCCATACAGAAACGTATATACGTATGTACTGCATATACAAAAAAGTATAGATTTTGGGAAGTGAAGTATGGACACGTTCATTAGCATCGCACATTCATTTGTATACGTAGTTACATCCAGCAAATAAAGAATCGCATAACTAACATGATATTAATAATAATATTTGGAAGAATAACGAAGCAGCGCGTGCAGTCCGTGAAAACATTCGGAAATGTAATGAAAAGCTTTCATTTGTTTTCGAATGTTAAAATAACGAGTGGTGAAAATGAATTTGGCATTTTCACGTGAAAGAGTGAAATGTTGTTCCTCAGGAATACACGTAACGCTAATAGCGAGCATGTTAACAACAATAAAACCTCGTTGGAATTGGATCATTAAATTGTAACAAGGTATACGCTGTCAGTAACCAGCATTTCATCAATTTGCATGCTTCGTTTCATTTTTGGGGGGAGTTCGCGTCAGGCGATACGTAGTGTTGGTGATTTATAAATATTTTCACTACATTTTTCCCTATACAGTGTGTCTCAAAATTCCTTCAACATCCGGAAATGGGAGGTTCCTGAAATCATTCGAAGCAACTTTCATCTTTTGCAAAAATAGCGTCCGCGGCTTTGTTAAGGAGTTATTAACGAAAAACATGGACCAATCATAGCGCAACCTCGACGCGTGTTGGCACAGCCGGCCAATTGACGATTGATGTTGCCAACAAGGCAACATATTCGGTTGATATAAACCGATTTTGATGAAACTTATGCGAGACATAGTTCTTTGAAAAATATTTGACACGTGTTTCTTTTTATCGGCAACCATCCACTTTGAAGGGGTGAAAACAGCCCTCTAAGTTGGGGTTTAGAACCATAGTTGTTGAGATATCTCGGAAACCACCGGTTGAAAAATAAATTTTGTTTTAAATTGTGTTTTTTAATGTGAAAATGTAGACGTGCAAGAAACTTAAAAAAAAAGTCTTTTGTTTAAACAATGTATTAAAAATTTGATGTGTTTTTGCAGTGCCTCTTATTTATTGTTAGTTCATTTTAATGTAAACTCAGGTGTGTGATCTTTGCTCCAAAATAAGGGATATGTGTTTGAGGATTGTTCTTTATTTGCTATTTAACAATAATTACGCATAACGAAAGATAGTCTTGCACTTGGCATGCGGAGGAAGGAACTCTGGCTTGTTTTATAGAAATATAAGTATTTAGTATAAACCACTGGATTATATGTAGTTTATTGTTTTATCAGTAACTAAAGAAGGTGGCGCAAGTAGAAGCAGGACGCGGGTAAAATTTTGTCAAAATTTTCTTGCACGACTACATTTCCTCATTAAAAAACACAATTTAAAAAAATTAATTTTTTCTCGACCTCTGGTTTCCGAGATATCTCAAAAACTGTGGTTCTGACCCCCAACTTAGAGGGCTGTTTACACCCCTTTAAAATGGATGGTTGCCGATAAAAACAAACACGTGTCAAATATTTTTCAAATAATTATATCTCATGTAAGTTTCATCAAATCGGTTTATATCAACTGAATATGTTCCCTTGTAAGTCGCGCTCAGATTGATCCGTGTTTTTTGTTAATAACTCCTTAAGGGGGTACGGTACCCATGGATTCTAGGGTATTTATCAGTGTAACCAACCTCCACGCTGAAAAACAGTTTGGCAACAGTGATGAACATACATTTATATCAATCTAACGCTAATTAAACGAAGTTTCGCTATCGTTACAGGTTTTTTCTTTTTGTCAATATCTTTATTGCTATTAATGGATCCAAGTGGCTTCAAGCCCTTTATATTTTTGTTGCTACGAATCTTCGCTGACAGTTCTCCTGACTAAGTGCCATCTGGTCTAACTAGCTGATCTAAAATTGGCTCTGGACTTGTCTAGACTCTGTCTGTATGAACTAATATGAGAATCGGCTTTTTATCCTTATACAAGCCTTTTATGAGTTGTCTGAGGGCTCATTGCAAAGAGGAAGGTTGATCGCGCTTCGCTCTGGTCATGACTTAAATAAAAAAACCATTTTGTATTAGAAGAATACATGGAAATACATTTTTCGCCCACTTTGGACGCTCATATTATTAAATATAAACATAATCTCGTTAAATCATGACCAGAGCGAAGCGCGATCAACCTTCCTATTTAGAATGAGCACTTACACAGCTCGCAACATGCTTGTATAAGAACAAAAAGTCGTTTTCCGCAAACACTGTTTCTACTTGTTTTTCTAGTAATATTCTAGTAATATCCATGGGTAAAGTACTCCCTTAACAAAGCCACGGACGGAATTTTTGCAAAGGAAAATGTCGCTTCGAATGATCTTAGGAAACACCCACTTCCGGATGTTGAAGGAATTTTGAGACACCTTGTATACTTGTATACGACTTACATCCCACATCATCCCCACGCAAGTTATTAGTCTTTAAATCGTATCCATTGCCGCGTTGCGGTGTATCAATTCGTCGGTAAGAAATACATTTAATTCTACAATAGGAAATTGTATCGGGCTAGAGATGGCGATCGGTAGAGCCACGCGAGAGGGTATGGGAAGAATTGACGACAACGATAAGCCTTCGGGAGTTTTTCGTCGCTGCCACCCCCGCGTCGGAATTCCACGATCGAGCGAGCTATCGGCGAATAAACATCCAGACCTCGGTCGCTGATTCCACGGGGCGACGAAGCAGAAATCTTCGAGCCCCGTACGCTCCTCTCGCTTGGTCTACCTTTCGGTCCGGGGGCTTTCATTTCATCCCCCCGCCCAGACCATTCTTACTCGGTTGATTCCCACCGATCGACGGATTCGTCTCGCGATAGAAACTTTCACGAAGCTCCAGTCGTTACGCTCTGCGAAGAATGTTCCGCTCGCCGCTCGAATAATTTTCCGATTCGCGCGGAAACGAACTGATTGGTACTCGGCCGTATCGATCCGGCACGACTCCATCGCGACGACGAAAAGTTTTCTCGCGATACGACGCGACGACCAACGAGGAAGACTTCTTGTTCGACATTAAGATATTTAATCGGACGGTGAAAAACACGAGTGACTAGAAAGTAGATCTCTGCAGACAATTCTAGCTTTCTACAGCCTTCGTTGGAGAATTCGTCATCATCGATTGATTGCTGAAACACTCTGCTTGTTTCAGTGATTTAGTTTTGTTTTTTAAAGAGCTTCTCTGAGGTACATTAAGTCATTGCTTTGATATTTTGTCTGTATGCTGATTTTTTAATAGTAGATAAACTATGGATTCGATTGTTCTTATTTATGCAAGTCTCCATTATCAATTAAGAGGTGCCTTACTCACAGCAGTTCTCTATCTGACGTTGATCATTAAAGGCGGATCTTACGTATATGAAAGATAAAAGGTATAAATAAAATTCCTAAGCAGCTACATCTACTCTCCCGTCTCCTCTATTAAGTATTGCCTTCTCCAAGGCGCGTCTCTCAGCAAATTAGTCGCCTCAAGTGAAGTTAGTAAGTTCCTTAGCAAGCGTGTTAGCGCCGCTCCGATGCAAATATTGATGGATAGACGAGACACCGTTCAATGTTCAAACGGGCCTCGTGGGTCCGCGTGTTCCGATGAAAATTGATCGGTGAACACCGATGACAAAATAAACGGATTACGGCCGATTGATAACAGGGACTGTATCTCTCTCCTTGTCGACGAGAGTGAAGGTTTTATAGGGTGGTAGAAGGGTGAGAGAGAAGAAGAGGATGAAGAGGTGGACGGACTCGGCGAATGAGCCGAGAAGAAGAGGGGTGAGAATAGAAAGTGGACGAGCGCCGGGAGGATGAGGATTCGAGTCGTGAGCCAAGCGGACGAGGAGCAGCGAGCCGCTTTGTCCAGCGACCCGACAATCCGGAATGCGGTTTCGTCCGGCGACGAACATTTTTATTTTTACCCCGCAGTTTCGGCCGTTTGCTCGTTGCTTTGTTCGCGTTTTCTCCTCTTTTCTGAGGCAAGCGCCGCAAAGAAAGCGGGAGATGCATGCATTCCGATGTTGTCGTCGACAGGAGCACGAACTCGTGTTGTCCCTGTCCCTTCTTCTCCACTGTGTGTCTCCAATTATCAACTCGCTCCTTCTCTCAGCCGAGATATAAAGTCGCCCATCCCGTAGAAACTCTCTAAATTCTTATACGGGGAAATGGGGAAACTTCTATTCCCGTTCGGTGGGTTGGCATTTCGATTCCAAGCGGCCTCGTCCCATCTATGTATGTCACCCGACGTCATACGCCCTGCTCAAGCTGCTCCTCCGTTCCGTTTTCAACAAACAATCCATTCGTCTAGATCCACGTCGATTGGTTTTTCACTTGAACCGACATTTCGGTCGAGCACGTTCGGTTTGAATTCCAAAATTAATTTTCTTCCACGGGAATAAAAACTGATAACCCGATTTCTCCCTTAACTCTGAATCCTGCCGGAGGGCGGGAACTTGGCGCAAATTTTTTCTTGCCGAGGCTAGCGAATGTTTTCCGCTTGACCCCCATGTCGATAACTTAAATTCTCTGCCACGGAAATTGCGATAGACTTTGGTAGCATCGACGGAAGCAGGGGCGGCTAACGTCTGAAATTCAGCTGAAACCTAATTCCTGTTTTTTAACCGCAAAGCCGTCTCTTGAATAGCAATCCCTGCTTTTTTCATTAAAACAAATTGAAAACTTTTGGAAATATCAGGGTACAAATATTAGCGGAGACTTTAAAAAAATGTCTGCAAAAATCACAATGGATCACTGGACAATTAATCGATAAATTCAACTGAACTAGCTAATCTGTATCCTAGACATAATGTCGGTGCATCTACAGATCCATGAAGAAGCATGCTGGAGTATTCTAAACTCTGATTATTATTATTATTATTATTTATTATAAACGGACTGACGTCCTTTTACAAAACTGTTTACAATAACAAAGAAGAATAAAAAAAAAACAAAAGAAATATAAGATATATAAGATTACTCGTTGAACAACAAAGACGGGACATGCACAATCGACCTGGTACCATCATGCAGTCCTGCGTAGTTGTATTTGAAAGTTTAATAAAGAGTTAATGAAAAAATCAACACGATTATAGATAGTGCAAGATTTTGCAATAATGCGATTTATTGGATTAATTAGTCCATAATTAGATTTCGCTTTAAGTGTTTGAAAGTCTGTTCTCAGTTCACGTTCCGGTACATAAAAATTAATTTGCTCAAGTAGAGAGGAACAGTCAATGATTATTAATTAAATTGAAAATAAAGCTCTGGTCGGATATTGTTCTTCGAACAGATAATGGTTCCAGGTTCATTTCAGTTATTATTGCGGAGTAATCATGATCAATTACATTTGGATCATTATATTTGGAAACCTGAATAAATACCAACTCCAAATCAATTCGTCGTAGTGCCCAATGAGTTCGAAGCGTTCATAAACTGAGTTCTCATATCACAAATGCAAATAAGCGCAATTATCCAAAGAGTTGGCGCACAAAGCGTTCGGCGACGATCCTGCAGACGCGTAAAAATATTTCAGACGCTAATTTGACTGGGAGATCGACGTAAGGGTTAATTTAACAGTTTTCTGTATCTCGATCGTCACTTGTTCAAATATATTAATGTTATCGGCGCCCTGGTTCGATCAATTGGAACAATAAGCAAGTTTGCAAAATTGAATGAAATTTAATTCAACGTTTCGGTCTACAGTTTAGACCATCTTCAAGAATAATATATCTCATTATTGCGTCTGTAAGGATTAATCCTTACCTAAACCACTAGGGCGCCGATAACATTAATATATTGTTATAAGGGTTAATTTGTTTGGAAAGCCTTTCGACTCCCGTATCTGGCTATGCCCTTTGCATTTATTCAAGCAGCGAGTGCACCGGACGAGCAATCCCACTCGGAACCGAAGAATCCCGGATTTGAAAATTCAACGAGCGTCGTGGCGATCGCGGGATTTATCATAACGCTCATGCGGGGGTTGCTTTCAGGGGGGAAGGTGGAAGCGCGAGAAGGGGTGAAGGTCGGGGCCAATTAAGTGGACAGCGGGTTGCTATCTCCCGTGGCCAGCCATGAGACTACCACGCACCTAATTATGACCACGTTATAATCCTACCGGCGTTACAGTATCATTCCGCAGATCTCCGACGATCTCCGTTCCTCTCGGCCAAGGGCCCTTTCGCTCCTTCACGTTTCCAGCGACGAAATGGCTGTTTCGGATCCTATACGGAAGACCCGAAATCGGGATCGTTAATATGGAACTACATTCCATTAACGTACGGTAATGGCCCACCTAAGCTGGAAGAGCTTCGAACGGCCACGGTGCTTGAATGTGACCGGTACGGTGCACTGACTCTCGAAAATTAAGGTGCGTCTTCTTTGTCCCCTCCTTCATCGAAATAAGCGGATAATCGGATTATCAAGAAGCTACATACCCAAGATAAAATAAAGAAAAATTAATTTTCCAAAAATATGTTCCGTGGGCGCGATCCTTCCGAGATATTCGCCCAAAGTTTCATTTGGAATGTGTAGTCATAGCACTAACACATAATTGAAACTTTTCTAAATCGGTGTCAGAAGTCTTAAGTATCTGCGAGACTACTCGATCAATTTGTATAAAATTTTGAAGCGACTTTCTTAAGACTATCATCTAGTCTGCGGATAAAGCGCACTTTTTATGCACGCGTTTTTCCTGTTTTAACGAACGAAAGAAGCTGAATAATGCAGGTGTATCTGGCTTTGGGGAAATGGTTGCCAGATCCTTTTAGTTGAAGATATTCAATTCAATTTTTCAGGAAATACTGCTCAAATATCACATAACAAGATGTACACATTGATTTTTCGAAGAAGTATAATTTTATATACAAGAAAAATAAGTTTACCCACCAGAAGTATGCATCCCTTAATTGACCGAATTTCGGATCAGTCGTAGCCCCTTCGAACCAAGAAAATTCAGAACGGTAGAAGCGCAAGGCAGGTAGAATATTCTCTTGCAAAAATTTCAATGCAGTCGAAAATCTTAAGGTACGTAGAACGATCCTTAGTAGAGCTTTGAAATTCGAAATTTTCGAGGTAGCAAGGCTGTTTCAAGATGTTAAAGGATCGCGGGAAGCTTGTACTACGGCATTCGTAAAGAAAATTATTATTCTTATATTCTGAAGAGATTCTTGCTTAAGTGGATCTTTGATAAAACGACAATCTTGTTGTAAAAGGTCTGTACTTATTAATTAAATTATAAAAAAAGTCTGAACTTTTTTCTTTATCAGTTCTCTGTGTCTCGATCGTCAATTATTCATAACAATATATAATGTATAATGTATAATGTATAATGTAAAATGCATAAATGTACAAAATGTTATGACGTTGTATATTCAATACCATGTAAAGGGTGTGACCAATGTTACATCGGACAAACAAGTAGACATTTAAAAAACAGAATCACAGAACACAAACGTGACATCTTTTCACCACCAACACAGCATACTGCTTTGACGAGACATTCAATAGATTTTGATCATGCTTTTAACTTTGAGAACACAAAAATAATTGATAAAGAATCTAACTTACAACGTAGAATACTATTGGAAACGATTCACATGATTAAACATCAAAGCGTAAATCTAAGGTATGAAACACCTTCGATACATGAATACTACGCAACACTACTGAATCAGTAGTGTTTTATGATGAATCACTTTCCAAACAATATAGTATTTCTTGGTTTTGGTTCTCAAAATATATTAAATTGAATGTGGATTATTAGTTTGTTACCAAATTTATTTTGGTATTTAAACAATGCAGTCATGGTAAAAAGAAGTTAAATATGTTTCACGGTTAACGCTATCTATTGATTGATCAATACAAAGATTGATATTCACTGATCCGTTGTCGTTTCAAATCTATAATACTGCTTCAGTCCACATGTCACCGGCATGGAACCAACACGTTGTTCAATACTCATTAAGAATATAAATTAATACTTTCATAAGCATGTAAGTTTGTACATACTTTGTCTTTGAATTTGGTTTTCTTCACACCTTTGTTAATATAAATCACGGTTTCAAAATTATTTTTGATAATCCTTACAGACGCAATAATGAGATATATTATTCTTGAAGATGGTCTAAACTATAGACCGAAACGTTGAATTAAATTTCATTCTATTTTGCAAACTTGCTTATTGTTCCAATTGATCGAACCAGGGCGCCGATAACATTTATATATTGTCTTTTCTTTATACTTGGAAAGTAAAATGATCCGCGCAGCGATTGAGCGATAACAAAATTGTGTACTAGTTAATAATTGTTTAACAGAATTGCTTCGGGAAACTGTTACGGTGAAATCATGCGGCGACGACGATATTTTGCGGAGAGATATACAAATCACGTTTCTGTATGTGTCTGGACTGACAGATTGGTGAAATTAAAGGTGAACGTAAGAGAATATAAAACAGCGGCTGCTCGCTGGTATTTTCCGCCTCGATTTTTGCACGTTTTTTATGGTTCGGTCAATATCCGCTGATTAATAATCCGTTTGCAATGAATCCGACGGTTTTTGCCGGGACGGCGCGGAGTTTTTGTTATAGAATTCATATTCAGCCACGCATGAAATCCCGTATTTGGGAAGATATGAAGCGAGAACACGCGTAGAGGTCTCATTCTCTGTGACCCTCCGGTGGTGCGTGCGCGCCTCCTCTTTGTTGAGGCTTTAATTAAAAATATTAATAATGGCGTCCCGGCGCAGGGCGTGCCGGGCTGGGCCGGGTGCACGCGGAAAATACCCGGCCGTCGGACAACAAATGAGTTTGGCGCGGACAACAATGGCCACCGTATGTGAGTAATATTCGTTCAAATATTAAACCGCATTCTCTATTTTTTCATTGTACGCGTAATAACGGCTCCTAGATAAAAGCGCGAACTACGTTAACAATAAAGTCACCCGGCCACGCTTTGTTTCATCGCTGGAAAATTATTGCGTGCGGAGTTAAACGCGCGCGGATTTGCGATCGGCGGCCAACGTCGATAAACAGGAAACTAATAAATTCCGCTCGATCTTTCGTCCGCGCCATTTTTTTTTCATTTTTCTCAATTTTCTTTTTTTTGTTATTCCGGACCGTCGCGTCGCCCATAACTCGAATCGAATCGGTCAGAAACTAATCAACGTTCGCACGTTTCATAACTGTATAAAGTATACAGTTTCGGTCGCATGTACATAGTCAGTTTAATTTCACGTTAATTTTTTTTTGACAAAGCTATGGTTACGCACGCACTATAACCTGTGTGCGTATTGTACGCGTGATATAGCACACGGTGTATAACAATCGAGAGAAAGGCGACCGTGCACGAATTTTCTATAGCTCGTTGTTTTCCCGTTTCTCCTGTTCGATGAAAAAATTATTTAATTTTCGACGGAAAATCGTGGATTGTTTCCCCGATGGTAGTATTACTGTTCGCGCGCGGCAGCGATTGTCAAGATCGAAGAAGTTTAATTTCGGTTATTGTGGGGAAGAGATTGACGTTGGTAGCGACGGGATCAGTGTTAAACGCGACAGAATTTCCATGATTGTGCCACTAGGATGACCTAGATCATGATGACTGTCGGGTATCGATCTCACGTTGTCACAGTAATGAAGGGTTCGAATGAGTTTGTCAGCAGACCATTCACTTTGCCTCGAGAGCCGGGTCAAGTGGAAAATTTGACATACGATCATTGATACATATCGCGCGCGTGCATGTGTGTCAATGATTACCACCTATTATTCACTTGACACAATAGAACGTGTTTGTCAACCGTGCTTGAGATTGCCCACCAACAACCTGAATACTTTAATTATGCCGCTAACAAGAGGCGCATAGGAGATTTTATTAGATACGCGTGTTTCGTGGACACTCAGGATCTCGAGTGCAGATATTAACAATTCATTCCACAAATTACGGCGCTGCACGCTGAAATCGATCGATACCTGTTCTACCTAACTTCGTCCGATTGAATGCAAATTTGATTATTAATTCTGACCTGCTTTCCGAACTTTGATCATTCCCTTTGTTAAATTGAAACTGTAAAAACAACGTGTCTGACAAGTACGTATAGGTAGATTTGCAAATTATTTTATCGGAAATAAAAGGGGAACGTTCATGTGCAGCCAGGCATAATATTCGTAAACCAAGTTCCACCAGGCTGATTCTTTATGTACATTGTGCAATGTATACGGTGTACAAAATATATGTTACTTTACACGTAAATTCAGACTTAAACAAAACGAATGAGCTTATCATTTTGTACCGGTACCTGGATATTTGCACTGTTCACAAATAATTAAACAGTGTGTACTCTGTATGGGGAAAATAGATCGAATAGATACGTGGAATGAATGAGAGTTAACCAAACTGCAATTATATATAGTATTGTAACTGCAATTATATTGTAATTATAATTGTAGTCAAATTACCAACCATTAAAAATGGTACGCGTTGCTTTATACTCATAACACCATTTGATTGTGTTATAGTACATGCTTGAATAAAAAGAATGTATTCAACCATTTCCTTAATAAGGCGTTCATAGATTTAATAACGATAATTGCTTGACTAGCGGGGCTAGATTTAAGGTTGCAATATGTGAAATGGTCCTGTCCACGTGCTAATAGCATACCCAGTCTAAAATTCGCTTAGAATATTAAAGCTAAGACATTTCGCGCTGCTCTAGATCTCGTGCGAGTCCATCGACGAACTAGGTCATGCATGATCAGCCGTTATCATCCTAACAACACGATGTGCAGAGCCCCATGAAAAACGTGGCCGGAAAACCGAGGGTCGGCTCGTGTGCCGATGATTAAGCAAATTACAAGAACCCGGGCATTGAATCGTCGAGTGGTTCGATGAACAACTGCCTTCTTTCTCCCCTGGTTGTTTTCCCCGATTCCTCTCACGGCCAACCTCGTACGTTACACCGTCTATCATCCGGTTGATTTCGAGAGAGTGAAAAAGAGAAATAGAGAGAGCCTAGGTTCTATTTGTAGCTGGGGCTGGCTACATCCACCCCTTTTCCAGCATCCAACCCCCTCTTTGGATACACGTGCGGCCACGATTGAGATGGCTGGCACCGGTTACGCGCACACAAAGGGGGATGCGTGTGCACGTGTAAGTATCGTCCTTTTACGTGGTTTACACGGCAGATCGGCAACAATAACAACACCGTCCGGAGAACACCGGAGGATTCGTTGCGGGAAATACGTGCGGGGAATTTCGGCGGCGCGCGGCATGCGGCCTCACCGCCAGTTTTCTAACCTGTGGTCAGCCCTGCACCCGCCTATCGATGCCGATTACCCGATACTTCTCCCGAATTCTCATCACGGAAACAGGCCGGATCCGTATTAACGCAGGGTCTCGTTTGCCGTTTGGCCACGATGCCGGAAACCGACCTTACGACTTCAGAAACGGAGATTTAAAAGACACACCACTAAAAATTATTCTCGGATTTGTAACGTTCCAGTTAGAAGAAACGATTTTTTTAAAGAATCAGTGTTATACTCTTAAATGCACTGAAGATTAGTGTCTACAGCGAGGTCCGTTTAAATAAGAACACCTAAATATCTCTCCAGGTTATTGTGATGCAATAAATATTTGTTACGTAATGTGCATGTTGTCCATGGACCATGTTGCGTCGTCGTTTTGTGAATTTAGGAGGACACTCGCGAACATTGCACGGATGGATTCCACTCAAGGTTGTAAGACTTGAGCCCGGTAAACGCGGACGCGTAGACTCGCGAATGTCCTCGCACGTGTGTTACTACCCGCCAAATTAATATTGGGTATCCAGTTCAATGGATTACGTGAATACAAGACAATGATTCGGTCGGATATAATTTGTTACATACGTTAAAAATAGCGTTTCGTCCCGGACCAGTGGACTCATCAGTAAGGCTGATCTAGCAGGTCCTGCCTTATACGCGCGCAGATTTGAATAATCCTAATTCGGATTTAATCGAGACAAGATATGACGCTCGCGGATCTGATGAGAGACGCGATTCCGTACGCGAGGGATCTCGACTGATGCGATCCCGTTTGACGATTGTCCTCATCGCTGAGCAACGATATACCGCGATGCAAACTCGTACTGTATGAATGACAAGACAATGGCCGGTGCGTTGTACTTCTCTAACCGGAGATTGAAAAGATGCTTGTCCGAAAGCTAAAAAGGAACTGTCGGAATTCGACTTCTTGTTCGTACGCGATGAGACCGAAAATGCACTGATTGGTTCCTGCCGAAAGTTGCATGCACCAATCAGCACACTTTGACTATTTAGATCTCCTTCCCATAGCTATGATGGAACCTTGGGAAGGAGGAGTGAAACGATACTTGACTCGGTCAACGACGGAGCTCGGTAATTTTTTTTTTATTATTTAAATCTTATACAAGATTTATTACAACGTTAGATAATACAAACTAAACAGAAATAATATAAACATGGAAAGAGTATTACAACGTTAGATAATACAAACTAAACAGAAACAGTATAAACATGGAAAGAGTATTATCAATATAAACTTATAGGTGTCCAAATATACATTTTTCTTTTTGGAAGACACCTATACACGTAAATTACAATTGTTTAAGAAGGATATAATATGTTGACAAGTCCCGATATTAGGCCCAGTCAGGAATACGGAAACATCCAAGGGCAACTGAAAACCTAGTTTGTGTAGCTTTTCTAGAAATAACGATCTTTGAGTGTTGTATAAGTCACACTGCCAAACAACATGGTTGAGAGTTTCACTCTCAGAATTACACACACACATGAGATTGTCAATGAATCCAATACGGGAAAGAGAGCCAGCCAAATTATAGTGGTTTGCTCTACATCGGTTTATAGAAACTACAAATAACCGAGCTCGGTAATTTGACACTACCTAGTGTTATCGTTCTGAGAGACAAATTTATGGCTCCTTGTCCTTAAAGCGTACAAAGAATTAGGCGTCTGGCAATGCCTCGACTGGTCGCTGAATGACCCTAGTTTACTTAATCTTCGAGGAGGACTTTAGTCACGAATGTATCATGAATATTGTACGAAAGAAACCCACGTGTCCTGTTCCGACGCGACGCGACGGAACAGAACAATATCTGCCAAGAATATTTTTTCCGAAGATCATTTTTTTCGAAGTTAGGGTCGATTCATACATCTCCGATATCGGAGTCCGACAAAATATTCTTACCCAGGTTTAAATGAGACCGTCCACAACCGGAAAACTGAGTCCGATTTTCCTCCGATACTTTCTATCCCTCCTCAGGTGAACTATCGGTAGCTCTCCTTTACGACATCATGATAATGAGAAACATTCTTATTCAAGTTGCCTCAAAAATCGGCCGGATATGCATGGATACCGAAAAACGCCGGTCGGATATGTATGAATCGACCCTTATCAAGGTCATCAGTGTTTTCTGATACATAACTACATTTTTTTATTCATTTGCAGAGATGGCGACGCAAAGCCGACGTTTTCTGTACCCTGATGTACCTAGGACCTAGGAAAACAGCCGATCAAGGGTCCAAGAAATTTAGTAATTTGTTTCTCCGCGGAGTTTCGAGGACAGGCCCACGTAAATATTCCCAGCCGGAGATTGAACTAGGATGAATAGTTTCGTCGAATTCGGAACCGGAAGCGACCCCGGTGGCGTTTCCCATCGCCAAGAAGCGCACGAAGACACGGCTTTGACTTTGCAGCCGCGCCCACGTCGGGCAAAGGAAGAGTTAACATGTTCCCCAAGTTTTAACGATGTTTATGTAGAACTTTCGCGGTACTTGAACCGCGGGAATTAACACCTTAGATCCCCCTTCAGCGATTACCGCTCTTGAATTAAACGCTCAGCAAGGTTAACAGCTCGGAGAGGGCCGAGAGATTTAATCGTCGCCGCTCGCTTTTAAATCACTTTCCGCGGGCATCCGCGAATCTGATATCAGCGTACCCTATAGATTTCTACGAGATTACAAATATGAGATACATGGAGGTTGGAACTGTCTTGTAAGTAGGGGAAAGGCGAAGAGCGGAACCAACTTAAGGAAAGGCTAATCCGGTACTTGGTAAACGTTGAATCGACTCTTCCCCCAGTAAACATCGCTATTTAAAATTTAAATTTACTCGATACTCGGAACGCCTTACCCTTTCCTAAGGTCTCGTGGTTCCTTCACCCTCGCGACGCACTGGCTCCAGACAGATAAGGAAAATACCTCTGAACTTAGATTACATTTCGGTCCTTATCAACTCCGGATGCCCGCCCTGGACACGTTCTCCGGCCCCTTTACGCGCATATGCTCTTTCTTATTTTCTCTAGCAGTCTTTCTTTTTATTCGTCGGTCCCATCGCTTCTGGCCGCTATCCGATACAAACTTTTACTACAAACGCGAGAAGCATTCCTGATCGAACATCTCGAAATTGTCTATTGTATACTTAGAAAACCCCTTGTAAAATCATATTATAAAGAACTCTACAATTTTTCGCGCACAGTACAAATCACGAGTCAATTAGATGTTCGTTATACTTCATTTCGTAGGAAAATTCGTGTGCATGTAAATTTAGTTTGCCGCATTCAGCCAGCTATTTTGCGGGTTGAATAATGCGGGTCTCGCGTGCGCAGCTCGAGAGTGTTTTCACAAATATGTGGGTATCGTTGAAAGTCATATTAGCGTCGGATGGTATTATTTCGAGTAGAATATCTTCGCAGTCATTGTAGTCAGACAATGTCTTCATTGGAATGGAATAGGGAAGCGACACCGCCCGAGTAGTTCTCCGTGGGAGTTGCGGCATTAACAGTTAGTTTCTCCGTTCGTGAGTTGTAACAATTATCTAAATTCCAATTATACGGTTTCGTTGAACGAACAAACAAAGCGGGACAATGGGGTTCGACTTTGTATCGTTGTTACAGCGCTTGGCTTCCCACCGGGCCGCTTTGGAACGCAAACTGGGATGCTCGGTCGACTGTGTGCCGGAAAAAGGAATCAAGGCTACCGAGGAAGAAATGCTGGAAAATACTCTGGAGCCATTTACTAGCAGCGTTTCGCGTAAGCTGGGTGCTTAGACAATGAAGCAAAGACTCTGGGAGCGACTTCGTAATTTTCGTCTCCGATACCGGAAATAAAAATGAGAACAGGGATCCGATCACAATTCTTGGGAAATGGCGGTAGAGTACCCACTGTCTACTAGGTTGTCACAAAAGTTTTTTTTAACTTCCCGATTCATAGGGAAGTTACTGTAATTACCCCGAAAATCGAAAATCGATTTTTTAGCCGATCTTCACGTTTCATGGTCATTGGAGTCATTTTAGACTATTTTTATCAAATTGTTAGTATGTGTGTTTGTATGTTATCAAATTTTTCGTTAACGTTTTCTGAAAAAGTAACAACGCGATCAGAATGATGAATGATGCAATCGATGTGCCCCGTCGTAACTTAGAGCTGATTAGATTTTGGTCCATATTGGTCAAGTAGTTTTTTAGATTTTTTAGTTTTTTTCGACAGAAGTTCATTTAAGAATGCAATTTATACGAGAGGGTGGAAATTTTCCACCGAATAAACAAACGTAATTATATATATTTCATTTTTATTTTTTTTTAATTATGCAACTAATGCTAATGTTACCGCTTACAACTAACGACAAAATAAAAAAAAATTAATTTATTAACAAAATAAAAAAAAACTATTAATAGCTGTATGCCCCACTAGCAATGCGTACCACTAACCCTCTCGCAAGAGCAGTCCTACCCGCGAGCTCGCGAAGCGAGCGAGCAACAATAACCAGCTAGTTTGTCTGTAAAATGAACTTTCAAAACAACAGTGCTACATTAATGAAGTAAAGAGATTTTGTACCTCCGGTGTCGTTAATAAAAAGGAGGATCGAGATTTTCGAGATCATTAGGAACAATTCTAAGGATTGTTTCACAGTCGATGACGCTCGGGGGATGATCACAGTTCTCGGGAAATAGGAAAATGGTCGCGCGGCGAAACACGAGAAACATCGCAATCCTTTTCAGCCGTTGCACGTGCAGCCCGCTTGAAAACTTTCAGCGTTAGCTCCTTTCGAAACGACGTCCTCGTTACCTGGCAGTTTGCACGTGACCGGCCGCTTTAATCCGGACATTTTTATGAGAGCGTTTCCACGGCACACGATTCCTGCATCCCGCGGCGAAACCTCTCTATCAGCGCGGTCTATGGAAATTCGAAACGAGCCGAGCACGTGCTACTATTCGCACGATCGTTTCCGCTCTTTCTTCGCGTATCACGGCGACTTTAAATCTTTTCCGCTTTAAGCCGTCCCGCCACCGATAATTGCACGTTATTAGAGCGTCGTTGGGCTATAATGTTGTTATAGGTTATTAATCTGTAACTAATAGGATTCTAAACTGGAGCGCTATTGGTACGAAGTATATCACTTGGAAATTCGGACTAATTTCCGTCAGTATTAATTGCTTCAAACCATTTAATTATTCAGTAGATTTTTAGGGGGTGAGTATCTGTTTATTGAAATTGGGAGGGTTTCACTCTGTTCGTCAGAATTTACTGTTCGATTTATACGTCTACATTACTTCCGTATTGAGCTTCTGGATCGTACCGGCACCGTTTATGTGTACGGAATTACTGGAGTGTAGATCCCTGTACAATTTATGGCGTATAAAAGTCTTTGATGCTTCATAGAACACAATGTCATAGACCGTTTAGTTATCGTTCACAGAATCCAGTGTTCTAAAGATAATCCATTTAAACCGATTTCTAACCAGAAACTGGATTTCTCAACGATTTATTTTTGTGATCTCATACTGCAACTATAGATATACGTTCGCAGCTAACCCTAGATATTGGGTCGTTCGGTAAGTCATTTCGTTTTCTTAAGAGAAAAGGAAAACCAATTTTTTACCATTTAGAATAAATTTATGCCATTTTGTTCTATGGTCTCTTGCGATTTTGCAGGTAACTTAAAGATCCCATGCCAAGTATTGACGTTCACGACTTTATTTGAAATAAAATTTGCACCGTATAAAAAAATGTTGAAAAAAGCGAAAAAAATAGTAATCGATCCTCTCTTTAAGCAGCACAAAACTTTTTCTTTCGTGCACTACATTTTTACCTTTGAAGTCATAAAAAAGCAAAAGATAATGGCAATGCGTACTTTCATTTTGAATATTTGACGCGATGATAAAAACATACTTGAAAGATTAGAAGCACTACAATGTAGGAAATTACGTCCGAAATGTCAGCTGTTAAGATAAACTACAATTTTGCGATTTGAAATAAGGTTAGTAACAACAAATGGAAGCAATGCCATCTTTACACGAAAAACGAAATGACTTTCCAAAAGACCCAATATAGTAGACACCTTGCGTGTCCTCTAAAGTGACACACTCGACAAGGCTCGGAGATGGATCTAGCTGACATGAACAAATAAAAAGGAGGCCAATGAAAGCAAAACGGCTGCGCATGTACGGTTGACAAATGCGAGCGCATCGTTCCTCAAACAAAGTCACCTTATCCCTGGGTGCAGCATCGGTCCGCGGTCAGTTAATGGGACAACGCGTCACAAAACGCGTTGGCCGTTTCGCGGTCCGGACGAAATCGCATGATATATCGCGGACACTTTATCAACGATACCCCGGAGGTGCATCGAAAGTTTGCGTTGACGGTGCAATGTAACCATCGGCCGCGCGCACTGCGGTCAAAGAGTTATTACTCCATTATACCGAACGAGTCCATTGCCTATTTGTCATTAGCATTGGCAAAATATTGCCTTATGAATATACCATTAACGGTCCCGGCGTCCGTAATAAATGCGTAAATTGAATCGATTATCGCTAGAGACTCATCCGGCCCGCCGCCCGACAACTAAATGATCGCTGTGCCTTGACGCGAGAATTATTTCGCCGGAGCGAGACAGGGAGGAACGGCGCAATCAGCGCAAGAGATAACGAAAAACAAGGGTTGCGGAGAAAACGAGAGAAAGGGAGAGACATAGATACGAGATGATCAAGAGGGAGACTAGGAAAAGAGAGACAAACCGAAAGAAGGATGGGGCCGGTCATTTGCAATTCAGATTTCAACCCCTTATGCTTGTACCCCGCTCTTTCGGCCGCGTTTGACCTCCACCGGCAGGGTTTTCAAATTAAATGAATACAGATACGCGAAACTGATACGTTTCAAGCTTTTCCACCGGCTTTCTCTCTCTCTCTCTCCCTCTCCCTCTTTCTACACGTCACTGATCCAAGCGGCGAGGGCGAATCCTTAGCTCGTTGGTCATAATTCCTGTTTCCGCCCCTGGACACGCCGATTAAAACCGGTCTAGGATTACGCGCTGTTTTGTTAGACGGGATACGTGTAATTTCATTTGCCCGGAACAGAATACGGCTCGTTAAGTTTCGCAAACCGTCCCGTTAAAGCAGAACGCATTATGCGCTCCATAGCGGCGATGAAGGCCGCTCCCTCGTTTCCATTCGCCTAAATTAAATATATTCCATAGACCGGCCGTGAAATTCCTATGAATGGCGTACAAAGATTGAACGATTCAATTTTCGTTGTAGAACTAGCGAGTATCGAACGGTAGAAGTCCTGCAGACTCGCATGAACCGCCGGTAAATCGTAATTGTTCACGAGTGACAGGATATGATCAAGTTATGTCTCAAGGCAATTTGTTTCTCACAATTTTTTAAGAAGACTCACAACACAGCCCCACAAGCAGATGGCGTACTAACGAAGACAATTCTTATACCTCGTTTGTAATATTTCTATCAATCAAGACATTAGAAGGTGAGAGAAACGCTATCATAAAATTGTCGGCTCGATAAATCTGCAATCTGCGCATCGGTCCGGTTGCATTTTCGACAGACACGTCGCACAATGGCTCTTTCAGACATTAGCGACGAAGCCCGGTCCAGCCTGACTAGGACCGTTTTTCTCATGGCTTTTTAAAGCAGCCTGGAACGAAAAGAGACATTTATTATTTATGCGAGGGTGACCCGACGGTTTCGGAGAGAGTTAATGTTTCTGCCAGTCGATTAATCCTTCGTTTGAAAATTATAAGAGGTCCCACGGCAGTGACGACCCGTGAAGAATCGTGGGGTGCATATTTGAGCGGGCGTTCGACGTCGGCCACCACCATCAATATTTTATTCACCTCGAAGCTTCACGGTTCCTTAGACATCCCCTGGGAATTCCATGGCGATCGAACCGCCTCTTTTCCGGGCGTTTTATCTTATCCCGATTCACGGAAGAAATATCGCGGTGAGGATATCCAATCGGAACGAAGACTTGATCGTTTCATACTGTTCGATGTCGTTTGTGGACTGATCGATTAAAACAGAACCACTGTGTAAACTCTTAAGGAAACTAGTAGCTGAATGAAAAGTAATAAAACATCGTGAATCTTGCAACTTGAATGTCCCATCTCAGAGAACATTTTTATTTCACGAATAGAGTAATTAATTCCAAAATAATAACTAGCTGGTAATTTTTTTTTAATTAAAAAAAAATTTTTTTTAATAAAAATGGAATATGTATAATTACGTTTGTTTATTTGGTGGAAAATTTCCATCCTCTCGTATAAATTGCATTGTTGATTGAACTTCTTTCGAAAAAAACTAAAAAAACTACTTGACCAATATGGACATACATCTAATCAAATAAACTATTTTTTCTCGATCGTATTATTGCTTCAAACAAATATTAAATGATTTCGGCGCTACGGTTCGATCAATAAAAAAAAACTAAGCAATTTTGCTAATTGATAATCAATTCGACGTTTCGGTTCTAATTGGAACCATTTTCAAGAACAATAATTATAATTGCGTCTGTAATCAGAAATTTTAAACATACAATTTTCAAAAGATATTGGAAATAACTATTAAATGTTTGAATGTACAGGCAACAAATTTATCACAAATTTACACTCACTTGCTTAGGTGTGATTAAATATTCAAAACTGAGAGTCGTGCGGCGCGTGAAACGCGTGCGTTCCACATGTCTGCTTGTACGACACTGATTATTCTAGTGAGAGATCCAGGTTATATATATCGATACCTAGCGGTAGATTTAAAAACCATAATATACTTTTACCCTCACGCCGGTGAGAATACCAAAATGGTAAACCACAATTTATTAACATCCAAATCAAACTGAGATCGTAACGTGACAAGCGTTGTACGTGTTGTAAATTTAACCAAAGAAGAAATATGGAGGAATTTTTGTATTGGAAAGAATACATCTAATCAGCTCTAAGTTACGACGGGGCACATCGATTGCATCATTCATCATTCTGATCGCGTTGTTACTTTTTCAGAAAACGTTAACGAAAAATTTGATAACATACAAACGGCAATACACACACACACTAACAATTTGATAAAAATAGTCTAAAATGACTCCAATGACCACGAAACGTGAAGATCTGCTAAAAAATCGATTTTCGAGGTAATTACAGTAACTTCCCTATGAATCGGGAAGTTAATAAATAAATGGAAATGTTTCAGTTGCTGGTAGATGATCCTAGAAACATGTCAGCAAAGAATGAACATCGTGTAACAGCTTGTTACGTTTCTGAAACGTGTCACGGATTGTGTTGTTGAAGACGATGGTACTTAGACAAAGGCAACACTCTCAATGGATTTACTTCTCCGAGTTGGCGAACAACTGCGTAAAGAAGCAATGATCACTAAGCGAGCAATCACTGGGGCTTGTCCAACTTTCAACGAGAGAAATTCCTCGTAATTTCGAGTAACTCCATTGGTGCGCCCTACGTTTCCGCAGCAGTTTCTATATTGTCCCGATTAATTGAGTTCTCGATGCGGTGTCCGATCGAGACGATTTTCATCGGCCTTGGAGTGGTCAACTGCGCCCGGATCCATCAGTTTCAGGGAGCATTATTAAATCCCGGGGCGCTCTCGAGCGGATCCCGGTGGACTGCCAGCGAAAACTTCCAGATTGTCGTAAAAAGAAGAGTCTCGACCGTTTCGCCGGGGAAGTTCGCGGGAGAGGTTCTACCACTTGCAGCAGGTACAGCACGGATAAAACATTCTCCTAGAGCTTGTTAGCCGCGGAGTCTAACGACCTGTCGAAGCGGCGGGCGGATTTAATCGAAGGAGCAGCAAGCGTGATCTCAAATTCAATGCATAAATTACGTGTGTCGGAAAAAGTAAAAGTACAGCCCGATGGGATGGGTTCGGGTACGAGAAAGGTCAGGAACGCAATCCATAGAGTTCTATCGATCCTCGTGGACGATACGATCTGCGGAGCTGTTAATTATTCGAGAAAAACCGGAGGCTTAATAATTAACTGTCCGGAGACGTCGGGACTGCGGTCGGAGCAAAACGATGTTTTAACCAGTTTTCTTCGAATTATAACAAGAAACAAAATGTGATAGACATGTGAGCCCCTTTCATTGAAACGAGTCGTGCAATGACACTGCATTTTTGATCACTCATTCATTATAAAGGGTTTAGATACCTTCTTGTCGTTATTAAGTTTAGATACCTTCGGGTACGGATTAGAAGATAGTATTATGTCTACAAAAGAGTTGTACAATTGTCAAAGAATATTTCAAGAAATGAACTTGCGGACAGATTAACTAAATCAGCCACAGAAGCATGCTGTTCAAGAGAAATGCGCATATACAAACCAAAAAGATTATAAAAGAGCAAGGTTTGATGAAAGGGAAAATATTTTTCAATCAAAATTATACTGGAAGGTCTAAATCATGCTTTAAAAATGAACGTCTCTCAAGAGAATTTATTGTAACTGTCAATTATAACAAGAAACAAAATGTGATAGACATGTGGGCCCTTTTCATTGAAACGAGTCGTGCAACGACACTGCATTTTTGATCACTCATTCATAACAACGGGTTTAAATACCTTCTTTTCGTTATTAAGTTTAGATACCTTCGGGTACGGATTAGAAGATAGTATTATGTCTACAAAAGAGTTGTACAATTGTCAAAGAATATTTCAAGAAATGAACTTGCGGACAGATTAGCTAAATCAGCCACAGAAGCATGCTGTGCCTTAACTTTGCCAATTCCATTTACTGACTTGTATGAGAAGTTCAAGAGAAATGCGCGTATACAAACCAAAAAGATGATAAAAGAGCAAGGTTTGATGAAAGGGAAAATATTTTTCAATCAATATTATACTGGAAGGTCTAAGCCATGGTTTAAAAATGAACGTCTCTCAAGAGAATTTATTGTAACTGTCAACCGGTGCAGAGTCTTTATTTCGTGTAAGAATTATTGGTGACCCGAAATGCGACTGCGGTCACAGTTGTCAGGATATCAATCATATTGTTTGGCAATGCCACTTTGATTTACAGCGATATGAACTAATTCAGCAGTTGCATAAAATTAAGCTTCAGTCGCTAAGTTTGGAAATGTTTGTTGCCCGACCATATATTGGGGCTTGTCTTCTCATTTTTAAGTTTTTGAGAAAATGTATACTACAAACTTGATTCGATGTAGTATGGACTGGATAGGTGTGACTGTGTAAAATATGTACTGTGTTGTGTTATCATATTTTCATTATAATGTTTTTGTACTTTCAATTTTCTGCTGTGTAAAAATTTTCATCAGTTTGTAATTTTCGTATTGTATTCTTCATCATGTTGAAATAAATCTCGTATAAAAGTTTCTATAATAAAAAAAAATTATTTCAAGAAAGATTTTTGTAAAATATGTACTGTGTCGTGTTATCATATTTTCATTATAATGTTTTTGTACTTTCAATTTTCTGCTGTGTAAAAATTTTCATCAGTTTGTAATTTTCGTATTGTATTCTTCATCATGTTGAAATAAATCTCGTATAAGATTTTCTATAATAAAAAAAAAAAATTATTTCAAGAAAGATTTTTGTACCGCGCTTTTTACAGTTCTTCTGACAGGTGTTTGCTCGCGGTAAGTATACAGAGGGTCTACATTGTGGACTTCATACGACCATTTATTGTCTCAGTGCTCTACTCAACCGTGGCGCAAAAATAACAGCGACTGCATCGGATCTCGTTAGCGCGACGCGCGATTAGTTTCGCGTGGCCGACAACGTTGGCGTCGTAAAACAGAGACAGCGGAAAAAGGAACAAATTTTCCCGAAACAGGGACGACGCGTCTTCGGCGGTGGAGCGGTTAAACGATCCCGTATCTCTTCGCGGAAATGAGACCGGACGTTGACGTCGTATCTCTCCGGTGCAGCGGGCAGACGCATCCTTCACAGCAACGCAACGCCGCGCGACGACAACGAATCAGCCTGATGCATGCTGGTCTTCCTTTGCGACTATCGACTCTGTGTTTCCCACATTAACGCATTTCTTACCGATAGCTATTAAGTAGATGTTAAACATCGTGATTCTTAGACGAGAATTTCTTAAAAAATTAAACTCGTGTAAACTTACAAAATGAACATTATTTCTTCATTGTTTTCCTACATATTTAAACACGACAGATCATGTACCACTTTTACTACGCAATCCTCTTATTATTTAATTCAACCTGTTAGATGATTGCACAGAAGAAACGTTTGGAACTACACCACTACGAGTAATTGGATAAACGTCTTAAATTCCGTAAATCGCGTTGGTGTGGATTAAAGGATGATTGAGAGATTGCGGCGACAGCTCAATTCCCAATGAAGAGATCTAAAGAGTGGAGATCGAATGGGGTCGGGACCCACGGCCGATAGGCGAGACGGGAAAGTAACGAGTCCGGTCGCGTGACAAACAGCGCGACTACCGTAATGATCGCGTAATGATAACCAGAATTGGAATAACGACGGCAATAATAATGTCGCGGTCTCCTCGGGACGGTGGCCGTTACGTTCGGGATATAAATAATGACATTAATTCAGTGGCACCGCGGGGCACACCGTTAATACCAGCTTCCTGTGTCCCCGGTACCTGCAAAACAGGTCCTCCCCTGCGCACTCGTGGACGCTACGCCGTGTGGCACGTACTAAACATCCACTTGCTGGCGCCGCTTTCTTGATAATTAGTTGCGAGACGCTGGGGGGACGTTTTGCTGCACGTGACGATCTTTCGAGGGAAATCAGCATGGACCCCTCAGTCGCACTCAACTTGTCTCGTGATGTGGCCCTTTTTTTACGGAGCTAATTGATTTTTGTTGTTTTCACCTGTCTCTTCTGCACTGGTGCAATCCTCTTCCAAGTTTTTACTATGTAATATTTATTTTTACCTTCTTTGCTCCTTTTTTTGTATTGTGGAGCAAACACAAAGAGGACCTTTTTCTTCATCTCATTTTGAGTAGTACTAGTCTTGTGTTTCTGTATTCTTCTTTTTCCATTGATTTTCTACTTTTCTTAATTTTTTCATGAAGACGAAAGACACGAAATTTCCGCGGAATTTCGAATCAGTGCCCACAGTACTCGTCGCGCAGCGTCGGTGGCGTCGCGTCGTTCGGATTGATTGGAAACCCGATAGTCAAACATAATGCAGAAAATTTCCATCGTTCGAACGCGTATTAGCCCCGGCGCGCACGGAACAGCTATACATACGCACGCCCTTCCGTGTTTTATTTTCACCGACGCTGTCACATTATGCAAACCTCCGTTGCAATGACTACGTTCTACCCTGTGAATAAATTTATGAGGTGCGAAGTATGGTATTTCGCTGATGGACGCTCTTGCCCCCCCTCCCCCACCCTTCACTTACTCTCTTTTCCCCGGTGAAGTTAATAACGTTCAGCAAACATCTGGGGCATCAACGCTTATCTTAATTACAGAGCAGACAACTTGATTACAAAGTGACGTCTTAATGAAGACATTTACGAGCTCCCGACTTCAGGTGGAATCGAGTGACTTGCGTGAATAGAATGTTTGCATTGTCTGCGAGATGGGAGGCACGAGCTTCGCAGCCGGCGTGGCGCGGCGCGCCGATAAACGTGCTTTGCGCGAACGCACTGCTCGATCTTTGCCTCTTAGATCGTACCACTGACGACCTTGATAACCCTCGATCAAACTATCCTGCATTCCGGCTAAGGAATCTGACACGTGTTTCCTCCTGCTACCCGTAAAAAGATCGTACCACCAACGGAGAGGAAGTGACTGTAAACGTTTCTGGGCAGATTGATCGAATGATATCCCGCGGTAACATCGAACCTGCTTGTTATCGTAGAACGGCAATCAATTTATTCATCGAACTGCAGCGTTATGCAGTAAAATAATAGGAAACGCAGCGAGGCATTACGCAAACATTGATTTCTGTGACTCAGAGAATTTTCCTATACTGTTTTAATCACACATCCGCAGATTATATATAGAGTATTTGTGCAGCCTGTACTCAATTATTATTGAAATGATCCTTAAATTATAATCTTCATTTTGTAATTTTATCTTGCGTTAATGTTCATTGATTATTTTAATTTATTCTTATTTAACTTCCCGATTCATACGGAAGTTACTGTAATTACCCCGAAAATCGAAAATCGATTTTTTAGCAGATCTTCGCGTTTCATGGTCATTGGAGTCATTTTAGACTATTTTTATCAAATTGTTAGTATGTGTGTGTGCGTGCGTATGGCCGTTTTTATGTTATCAAATTTTTCGTTAACGTTTTCTGAAAAAGTAACAACGCGATCAGAATGATGAATGATGCAATCGATGTGCCCCGTCGTAACTTAGAGCTGATTAGATTTTGGTCCATATTGGTCAAGTAGTTTTTTAGATTTTTTAGTTTTTTTCGAAAGAAGTTCATTTAAGAATGCAATTTATACGAGAGGGTGGAAATTTTCCACCGAATAAACAAACGTAATTATATATATTTCATTTTTATTAAAAAAAAATTTTTTTTTAATTTAAAAAGAAAATTTTTTTTTTTAATTATGCAACTAATACTTATGTTACCGCTTACAACTAACGAATCGGGAAGTTATTTGTGTGGCTCGTGGAGAGTCACAAACAAAATAAAAAAAACCATTAATAGCTGTATGCCCCACTAGCAATGCGTACCACTAACCCTCTCGCAAGAGCAGTCCTACCCGCGAGCTCGCGAAACGAGCGAGCAACAATAACCAGTTAGTTAAAATGACGAATGTGTTAAGAGCTAATTGAAGAGGCCACAATTGATTATAAATGATGTACTAGATGGATGAACGTTTCTGTTAGTTAAGAAAGAATGCTGAACAAGTATGCGACAGTAGTTGCGGATTTTCCTCGGCACTTGTGTGTGGTTGGCAGGGTTCGCAATAAATCTATAAAGAGCCTTGTAACAGCGTACGAAAGTGAAGCATGAAAAGTTGAGCAACCCCTGTAATTAGTCCTCCCTCGATTTTTTCCATTCTTTCGCATTGTCGAATAATAGCTTTGGCCGTGAACGAAGGCGTGCCGCAAAGGAAACGACAGCGTGCTGCTTGTCGTGTTATTATCGAGGGGAAGGTGAATTGGTATTCCGGCGCGAGTGGACGGCGGAGTTCGCGCGAATTTCGAGCGTGCAGCTCTGCGCATGCCACCCATAGCGAATGGAGCAAAGTTTTCAGTGCGATCATAATAAGGTCTCCCGTGCCGTGGGGCCAGGTCTCCTTTAACACTCGCCCCTGTCAACTGCACTCCCAATTCGGCCATGAGTTGTTCAGCAAATTAGATGTAATAAATGTTCAAGAGTCAATGCACCCAATTCTCCCGAGTCGAAGGGGAGCTGCCGTCCACGAAACCGTGGGCGTCACGTTCACTTAATGCATTTTTTCTGCCCGACCGCCATATCTCTGTCCCCATAAAAATCTCCTGTCCTCGTCTCCACGGTTAAATAGAATTCTATTCCACGGTATGACGCCTCTTTTTTTTAGATTTGCCGAAGTTTGATAAATTCTGAATTAGTGACCTTTTTTTTCGCTTTCTTCGTTTAATTCAGAATGTCTAAACCATTTGAGATACATCTTGTATTCTAAATTCTTCTGATTAAAATCACACTATACACGATATAATTAACTTCCCGATTCATAGGGAAGTTACTGTAATTACCCCGAAAATTGAAAATTGATTTTCTAGCAGATCTTCATGTTTCATGGTCATCGGAGTCATTTTAGACTATTTTTGTCAAATTGTTAGTATGTATGTGTGTGTGTGCGTATGGCCGTTTTTATGTTATCAAATTTTTCGTTAACGTTTTCTGAAAAAGTAACAACGCGATCAGAATGATGAATGATGCAATCGATGGGCCCCGTCGTAAGTTAGAGCTGATTAGATTTTGGTCCATATTGGTCAAGCAGTTTTTTAGATTTTTTTTAGTTTTTTTCGAAAGAAGTTCATTTAAGAATGCAATTTATACGAGAGGATGGAAATTTTCCACCAAATAAACAAACGTAATTATATATATTTCAATTTTTATTTAAAAAAAATTTTTTTTTAATTATGCAACTAATGCTAATGTTACCGCTTACAATAATCAAAAAATATCCCAATGCAAGAGTGAGTTATTAGTTATTATAATGATAATAATGTACTGCAACTAACGAATCGGGAAGTTCTTTGTGTGGCTCGTGGAGAGTCACGCACAAAATAAAAAAAGAAACCATTAATAACTGTATGCCCTACTAGCAATGCGTACCACTAACCCTCTCGCAAGAGCAGTCCCACCTGCGAGCTCGCGAAGCGAGCGAGCAACAATAACCAGCTAGTTTTAACTGCATTTAGTGATTTCATTGTACATATGCAGCAAGTTTTCGGCCTGGCCGTTCACGTTTACTTACGCTGTCCTTTTCTACTTTGGGCACGTGCAATGTGGCCACGAAAATAATATCCTCTCGACATCTACATGGCACAGCACAGAATCGAGAATCGGCTTAGATGTCGACTTTATTGTAATTAGCTTGACTGTTCGATATTGTTGGAACACGAGTAATCACGTTGTACTGATCGCGATATCTCTGTCTTTACTTATAAGTTGTTTATACAGTGCGTCCTCATACAGTGGCGCTCGATTTATACATAGCTGAGCGTGCCTTACTGACAAGGGAACATATTCAGGTGAAACAAACCAATCTTGATGAAACTTATGCGAGATGTAGTTCTTCGAAAAATATTTGACACTTATTTTCTTTTATTGGCAACCATCCACTTTGAAGGGGTGAAAACAGCCCTCAAAGTTCCCTGTCAGATCAATATTTTTTTAGATATCTTGGAAACCAGAGATCGAAAAAATTGATTTTTTAAAAAATTGTGTTTTTCTTTTAATGGGGAATGTAGTAGTGCAAAAAATTTTAACAAAATATGTTTGTTCAAACAATACATTAAAAATTTTATGTTTTCTTTCGGTTTCTCTTATGTATCGTTAGTTAATTTTAATGTACACTATGTGTGATCTTTGATCCAAGATAGAGGATACATGTTTTAGGATTTTCTTCTTTTTTCCATTTAATAATATTTATGCATAATGAAAGATAGTCTTGTGCGGAGGAAGGAATTCTGGCTTGTTTTACAGAAATATAAGCGTTTATTTTTAACATATTATTTAAACAAATGTCTTTTGTTAGAATTTTTTGCACAACTACGTTTCCCAATTAAATACATACAATTTAAAAAGAAAATCAATTTTTTTCAACCTTTGGTTTCCGAGATATCTCAAAAGATATGACTGACCACGAATTTTGAGGGCTGTTTTCACCCCTTCAAAGTGGATGGTTGCCGATAAACAAACACTTGTCAAATATTTATCGAAGAACTATATATCCGACATAAGTTTCATCAAAATCGGTTTATGTCAACTGAATACGTTCCCTTGTTCGTTAGACTACGAACCGCATGGGAGTCAGCGCGCTAGCCACTTCCGTTACGCATTTCCGTTACATGGCCAAATCGGTTTTACGCCTACCGCGCCAAATGAAGTTTCACTTCAATAAATCCATGAACATATTCTTGAGTAAAAAAATTCTTCAAAGATATAAAATGAGCTTCTCGCTTAATTATACCCAACACAAAATGATTCTTCATACACCAGCGACTGTATCAAAAGAAGTATCAAATGAAACTTAAAAAGTAATGTTCGATCAGAGCGGAAATCTGGAATCATTGGAGATCGTGTCGTCTTTTCAAAGTCGCAACAGCTCGTCTGAAATTGTATTAGTCAATTAGCTGTTCGAATGAAGCAGAATGCGTTGGATAGCCTTCGCGGTGGCTCGACCGAGGGACGGGTAACGTATTCGACGCCAATATCCACGAGATCGAATCGGTGACCGTGAATTTGAGCGAGCTACAGCGAAAGATATCCGCGTGCGGTTCGGTGACGGACCGCTGGGAAGAGCGTACGGCCTTCACGCGTGTGCACAGACTGTGTTCGCGCGAGCGAGCATCACGGGTCGACATTAATCAATTCGCGCATTGATCAGGCCCACAATGCTAGGCGCCGTTACACGAATCGCGTTCCATCCCTCGCGCCAAATATACCGCGCATTAAACCGTAACGCACTGACTCGCCTGGCCGCGTTGCGGTGTCGAGTGTTTTTGGACCCACCGCGATGTGTATATGTCACTGTTAATGAAATAATAGATGAGCATCTGTGTCCGTTGCAATAACCCCACCGTCAAAGGGATTTCTGGACAGGTAGTCGGAGGAAACCGGCTGCGAGCCCCGGCGGCTCCGTCGATCATTCGTCGGAGTTCAATTACACGGATACACCGGACTGCGGAGCTGAATTGCTCAACAGTTCACTCTAGTTCATGTAGTTTCAATGATTCGAATTTGCAATCTTTTTTGTCTACACTCTCGCAATTGTTTGCCTGTTTAAACACTCCGAAAAGAACATTTGTAAAACGCAAAATCTGTTATTTGAGAATTTTTAAAAATATTAATAGTAGATCTAAGTTTCCGAATAAAAATACGCAATAGAGAATTGTCAAAAGAAAGAATTATGAATGTAACGTTCCGATTGGCCCGATAAAAATGAAACTAAATCTCGTACCTATTGAGTTTGCGTGATAAAGGATTTCGTTTCGATGAAATTTAACAATACTGTATGGAAAAGCTGTTCAAAATTCCGAAAATTTTTAGTGAAATACATGTCGGTATTCGACGGACGTGTGTTAATTAAATGGCAAATTCACGGGACACACAGGCCCACACAAAACGATCGATTTTGTCGAAAAGGAATAGAAATATTCGTGTAGCAGTAAATATAAAAATAGTTGTACGTTAAACAGTAAAAATAAGAGATTGTGGAAACGTTTATTTAAGCAGAATTAACGAGCGTATTCGTCTTCTTCGATGACCGTGTTAGCGTTTCGTGTTCGCAGAATAATTAGTGGTCTTTACCCAGTATCGATAATCGATATTGAAATTGTATACTTTAATTCAAGCGTGTCTATGTAATTATTATACCGTGATAGACGAGCAGAGCCGATAAAATAGCAGCGATAATGAGGTGAAAATGTTGTTATAATATCTTGATTTTCATCGAAAATACTGGTCCGTTTCCGTGGGCGAGAAAGTAACATCGAATAAAGTCGTGTAATTTGATACATGCCTTGGACAAACACAGCGGGAAATATTTGAACACTGTGAGCTAAAAAATGACAAAAAAATTCTGGCTAGTTATGAAACCGTGGCGTTCCGGCTACGTACGATGCATTATTCAGTGCAACGTGCGCGTGCGAAACGTTAACGCACCGTTCAAGCGCAGTAGCGACAGCTTTTAAATGGGTGTGTGGACGACGGTTCGGTTAATAATGAACCGCTCCAGCAGTTCCTCGTGGGCAATTTTATTCTACAGCATCCAAACGTTTCGAAAAAGTCAGCGAAGATCGACAACGTTTTTCAGTAACATAAATACGTCACGTTACAGTCAAGTTACTGTTGCTCGAAAATATTTCTTAAGCTATTTACAATTATGTGATTAATCTTGCAAGTTCAAAGACCGGGAATAAAATGAATTAATTACGTTCAGTTTTGAGTAGACAGCTATAATTACCATCGGATAAATGATACTGACTAATCAACAGTTCACAATTGCATACCGTGACGTATAAATCAATCGCGTGACAATACGTTTCTGTTCAGATCGTGCTCATAGATTCGTGGTCACAATTGCTGTTGACTAAAATCTTTCAGGAAGTCCTTGATCATTATGGAACTGGTTTAAGGGGGTAGGGTACCCACGTGACATCACTAGAATCTAACTAGAATATTGCTAGATTTTGGGCCAGAAAGAGGGGTTTACGGGAACACACCTCACGTCCTCATACGATTATATTTTGAGCTGAATGAGGGCTCATTCTAAAGGGGAAGGTTAAACGAAGCGCGCGTGGGTCCAACTTTAGTTACATTATGTTTATATCCAGTAATGTGAGTGTCCAAAGTAGGGAAAACAAATGAAGAAAAATTCCGGATATTCTAATGTATTTTTCGATCACAAAAAGGTTTTTCCTGCTAATTTAGGGACCCACGCGCGCTTCATTTAACCTTCCTCTTTCAAATGAGTCCTCACTCAGCTCAATATACAGGGTGTCCCAAAACTACCCTAGGAACCGAAAATGGTAGGTTCCTTGGGTCATTTGAAGCGACAGTTTCCTTTGCAAAAATGGCGTCCGCGGCTTTGTTTAGGAGTTATTAACGAAAAACACGGACCAATCAGAGCGCAGCTATAGCGAACGGAGTCCGACTCTGCGACAGGTCCCGCGAGGCGTGGTGTCGCCATTGGTCGACTCAGAATCAATCCGCTGTAGCCACGCTCTGATTGATCCGTGTTTTTTGTTAATAACTCCTAAACAAAGCCACGGACACCATTTTTGTAAAGGAAAATGTCGCTTCAAATGACCCAAGGATCCTCCCATTTTCGACTCCTAGGGTAGTTTTGGGACACTCTGTATAATCGTATGAGGACTTGAGGTGTGTTCCCGTGATCGCATTCAATTGTTCCCTAGATTCCGTTCATGAAGGGCAATGAAGGGCAAGTAGAAGCAATTTTAGTTCACCTACTTCGACCAGATGGCGCTTAGTCAGGAGAATTATCAGCGTAGATTCGTAACTACAAAAGTGTAAAGGGCATGAAGCCACTCGGATGCATTAATAGCAAGAAAGACATTGATGAAAAGAAAAAAACCTGTAATGATAGCGAAACTAAAGCGTTAGATTGATACAGATGCATGTTCATCACTGTTGTCAAATTGGTTTTCCGCACGGAGGTTGATCACAATGAAAAATACGATAGTTACGTGGGGCCCCTACCCCCTTAACGGGGAATACATAAAATATTTTTGAAACATTGTACTTTATTTGTCTGTACTGTAATTATGTTACCGAAATAGCATGATTGTATCACTCGGAAATGATGAATTTGTGTGCTATTGTTGGGCTAAGTGTTAAAATACGATGCGAATCGTGTGGTGTTCATTCGAATTTAATCAGTGGCAGATCATTAAACTGATCCTAGTTGGCCGGAGGTTCGTATTATTCAATTTCAAGCAGAGGCGAAGCAGTTGAACCCAATAACATTCTTCTTACTGCTCCCGGACAAGAGGCGACGCAGAAAATGTCCGAAGGCAGCAATGGGAGAAGGGATGAAAGGATTACGTGGATACGTTAAGCCTCAAGAATCTCCCTTCACGCCTGGTTATACGTCCACCCACCTGTCCGTCTCGTCGCGATAGCCGACTGACAGAGGTAGGAAGGGAAGCTGCAGGATGGATTCTACACTAAGGATTTCCTATGACTACGTTACCCCGATATATCAGGATGGACGATAGCCCGGAGATGAAAGAGAAGCGTTCACGAGGCATTCACTGTCCGACCGATCGTATTACCACTCTTGGTAAAGCACTGTATGGCATGAAATACAACGCATCTCATAACCAAACCTCTACGCAGCAATTCTTTTGCAATTACAGTCTTTTATGAACCAAATTGACTCGAGTACCTACAAATTTCTTACGTGACGAGCTCCATCTAATCACTGCGCTGTGCGAAATGAAATTCCCTTACACGGGAACCTATTCAGATGAGACAAACGATTTTGATGAAACTTATGTCAGATATATAGTTCTTCGATAAATATTTGACAAGTGTTTTTTTATCGGCAACCATCCAATTTGAAGGGGTGAAAACAGCCCTCAAAATTCGTGGTTAGAGTCATATTTTCTGAGATATCTCAGAAACCAAAGGTCAAAATTGATTTTCTTTTTAAATTGTGTGTTTTTAATGGGAAACGTAGTTGTGCAAAAAATTTTAACAAAAGACATTTGTTTAAATAATATGTTAAAAATAAACGCTTATATTTCTGTAAAAGAAGCCAGAATTCCTTCCTCCGCACAGCAGGTGCAAGCCCATATTTCATTATGCATAAATATTGTTAAATAAAAAAAAGAAGAAAATCCTAAAACATGTATCCCCTATTGGATATGGGTATAAAAGATGACCACACTGATTTAATAAATGAAATGATAACTTTATTTCACGGTGCGAAAGGAAGCTCTATACCGACCGATGTCTTGACTTCGACAAAGCTAACTGACTCGACGTTGGAACCCCATAAGGAAAACCAGGGTCCCTTCGTATCACCAGACTGTTTAGGTTAGCCCCCCCACAGTCGAGCTTTATAAAGGAAGTATACATAGAATGGGTTACCTCGAAATCTCTGTTTAGAGAATATGATTCTGAGAACGTTCCATCGATACTTTGTAATCTCTGTTTAAATAAAACGATCTTGAGAACGTTGATTGATTTTTGATAATTCAACATCCCCTATCTTGGATCAAAGATCACACATAGTGTACATTAAAATTAACTAACGATATATAAGTGAAACCGAAAGAAAACATAAAATGTTTAATGTATTGTTCGAACAAACATATTTTGTTAAAATTTTTTGCACTACTACATTCCCCAGTAAAAGAAAAACACAATTTTTAAAAAATCAATTTTCTCGATCCCTGGTTTCCAAGATATCTAAAAAAATATGGATCTGACAGGGAACTTGAGGGCTGTTTTCACCCCTTCAAAGTGGATGGTTGCCAATAAAAGAAAATACGTGTCAAATATTTTTTCGAAGAACTACATCTCGCATAAGTTTCATCAAGATTGGTTTGTTTCACCTGAATATGTTCCCTTGTTAGCACGATTGACAAGGAATGAAACTCATTTATTTTCATTGATGATTTAAATACAATTATTTTTACTTTTAAATATTACTATAATTTACTTTATTATATTGAACTTACTCATTCACAGTAAAGGGGCCCATTCACGGTCAACAGTGCTTATTGCGCAACATTATTGACCGTGAATGGTAGTGATTGACTAATACATACATTATGAATTTGGATGGACATCATGTTGCACAATAATGTAGGAAGTGTGGGATTTGTATATTTCTTGTTGTATGAATGTGAGGATCGTGTGTGTGTGCGTGAGTGCCGCGATACTGCGATTGCGACACATCTTGTTAAATCAATATTTATTCTAGAAAATTCATAAACATTTGCGAAAGAAGGATATCAAAGGACGTGTTCACTTAGCGATTCGACTTTTTCTCAAGATACGAAACACGTCACGTTTGATTAAAATACGACACGATTACGTTAATTTTTATTCATGTATCAGTTATGTACTTTCTTTTCGGATTCAAAAAAGAGTTATTCAACATCTTTTCTCTTACAATAATTGTTGCGCCAAATGCTTAATCGTGAATAGGTTTCTCTAGTCAGAGTAACAAAATCCGAAGCTCTTCCAAATCAATACTGCCACACTTGAATTAACTAGACTAGATTTGCCAGTCGATCTGGACAAACATGATGCTACGAACAAACCTTTAACGAAAGCAACGAACATCCCTCATTCGATCGCACGGTGTTTCGTATAGAATCAGTTATATTGGAAATCAATAGATTCGAGTCATCGGCTGCGAGCTTCCTAGAGTTGATCGGCAAGGAAATTCGAATAAGTGAGCCAAGCAAATATCCGAAGTGGCCTGGGGGGTTGAAGAGGTAAATCGGGTTGAAATCAAGTGACGGTAAATGCTTCGAGCTAAGGCAAGATCAGTGAGGACGAGCGAAGGGACTGTCGAAGGGTCGTACCACAGAATTCAGCAAACCAAAAGGAGACAGAACTAGACTGCACTTATACTGTCAGTGAGTGCAAGTGAAAAGAACAGGAGCTTTTCCCCGACGGCGTCTTGGACTCGGATCATATTTGCATTTTTAGTCCTGATACGTTTTCTTCAGTGTTACAACTTCTCGTGAGATCTTATTGATCCCATTAAAACGGTCGTTGATCGGCGTTGTTGCGCGTTATCGAGCGACGACGACGCGCGACGTATCCTGAGATATTTGCATGAACCACTGCAGTACGCGTCAAGATGTGCACGGGATCAAAACATGTTCGAGAGATGCAACAAATATAATCTCTAAACGCGTGGGCCCGAGTCACGCCCGAGGATAGAAGCGAGCCTGTCTATCCAGGGAAAATATTTGAGGAGCGAACGAGTTTCGCGAAAAACCGGCGCTCGTGTCGATCTCCGCGGAAAACTGGAAGGAAGAGATTACCCTGTTCTCGGGAAAAACGCGTTAAAAACACCTGACAGCCCGTAGCGTCGTCATCTGGCCGCATGCCCGAGCAAGCTTTGGGGACAGGTGTCATGCCTCGAGATTTCATGTTTCGTTCATGCATACTTGATCGAATTAAATTTTTGAGGGCGAGTCTCGACCTGAGACATATATATCTTGGAGTTGCTATGAAACCATTTAATTATGTACACGTTAGTTTATGATGCAAAGTTAAAAACGGTAAAGTTTGGCACGAGAAACACGTGTTTGACTCATTTTAACGTAAGGAGTCAAGCAAACCCTTCTGGGTGGGCTTAGAGTTGTGCTTGAAGCCCCAGCAATTTTTAAGAACTTGTGTAGTTTCCATCATCCCTCGTAAGTGTGCTAATGTTTATGAAGGGTGTAGGTTCGGTGCCAAGAGGACAATGCGTGACAACGTAGCGAGATGGGCCACCCGAAACCGAGGTGATCGATCGTGGGACGGTTATCGGTGTTGGCAGAGGCGCCGATAAAATAATTTGACGGTGCCTGGTTACGAATAATGGGCGGACAGACCGGGGGCTGAAAAGAACGCGAAAGAACGAAGGGGGTAGGCGCACAATAGAAGAACGATCCCCATTGTGTCTCTACGCCGGCCGGGTCCGCGGGACACGCGACTGACTTTCGCTCTTGAATAAGATTATGATAATAATGAAGGCCTCCAGACTCCGCCCCCTTTAGCCCACGACCACCCCTTTCCCGTGGTCCGTGGGGTTGATTTTGTTTCGGCCCATTCCTTTCCACCGTTCCTCTTTGTTTTCGCGACTAAACGACGAAGGTCTGGGCCGAGGCGAGCCAAGAACGTGTAAAGAGCTCCTCGGAGCGAAAGGAAAGTGAAATAAGGGGAGCAGGTGATTGCGAGTTTCGCTAAGGGACGTCGAACAAATCAAAGGGAGATTAATGATTCATTCTTCCCGGGGCTTTCAAACGAGTGCTTCCTCTCTCCTTCTCTCTCTATCTTGGCTCTTCTACTATTACTTTGCCGCTATTCGCTACTTTTCCGCGTTCGCATTACCGTTACGATCGAGGGATGGCTCGATTGTAGATGCCACCCCTCGGTTCCGGTGTAACTTCGCCGGTTAGCAGCCTACGGAATCGTGTTTAGAGATTTCCTCGGTATCGATTACGCGGCAACTAGGGCAACGCCGGAGCAAGTTCGGCTAACTAGTCGATAATTATGACTGTAATTTTCCCTGTTTTAATTATCACGAAATTTTCTTCCCTCGGCGGGAAATCGGGTTTACGGCGAACTTCTGGGCGACGAGAGGAGTTTTAATTACATCCGAAAAATTAGATGCCGCGGAATCGCTCCTCGTCTCGTTTACCGTGCAGTAGGAAAATGTGTTTTCACACAATAATGCGCACATGCACAATTTTCCTCTAGAAAAATGTTTAGACAACAATTCAAGACCATGGTTTACGAAATCCCTGTCACGCTTTGTTGTTCATAATTTTTTAGACGACGAAGTTTGTTATTCTACACCTACATCCACATTTAGTAGATGTTGTTCAAAATATTTACAAGTCTGATATGATGTTATAATGTAATGTGTTCAATGTTGTATTAGATTGTAAGTAAAATTGAGGGTTAGGTAGAATTGATCGAGCTTCTAAGTGGAACTTGAGGAGATTGCGTGCGACATAAATGCATAAAATCTTTAGTCCAGTCATTACCAAATTTCCCGTGAGAATGGAGGGCTGCGCGCGGCAATTAGACGCGATCACGACTATGCGTCTGCAGAGCCGTGAGTCCAGCATTCCTTGAAATCTCCGTCCGAAATGCTCGCCGATAATGTATGCGAAGTGCATGAACCGAGCGTGACCATTAATCCCGCTGTTTATTTATTAATCTACTTAGCCATTTGATAATACCTCCGTAACAGGCGCATTTGCTGGGTGTTTCATTGATTCGGAGGGACGTAATTAGGTATAATTAGACGAGGTTAGTTAATAAACTAGCCCCGAGCCTTTTAACGATCGACCCTCGATGGACTCGGTATTAAATGAATTCGAGTGTGTAGCATCAGCAATAATGGGAGAGAGAATACCAGATGGATATGGAGAGAGTAAGAGACGAATAGACAGAGAGAAAGCAGAATGAACACGCATCAGCAGAGAAAAGAGAGAGAAAGGTGAGGACCGATGCCCTAGACCGGGGTTTGTGAATGAGGCTAATAATTATTTGTATTTGAACAATGCCGTCGCAGCTTGATTACTAATGACATTGTCATTTTCAACGATAGCGGATCGTGATAGTAGAGAATCCGGCGTGCTGTTGGCACTTCATACAAATGCAGGCTGCGTTTTGCCTCCGCAGATGCGAGAGGAATGGATGACGGAGACGCTTTAGGCCGGACTCATACGAGCGCAGGATCCAGGCGACGTCGCCGAAAGTCGGAAATTTCGAGCGCTGGTTGACAGGTCCGAGCGGTCCGTAAAGTCCCGAACGGTCTCTGGGAGTCCCCTCGGGACCGTTCGGGACGTTACGGCCCGCTCCGACCTGTCAACCAGCGCTCGAAATTTACGACTTTCGGCGACGTCGCCTGGATCTTGCGCTCGTATGAGGGCCGATTCATACATATCCGGCCGGCGTTTTTCGGTATCCATGCATTTCCGGCCGATTTTTGAGGCAACTTGAGTAGAAATGTTTCTCATTACCATGAAGTTGTAAAGGAGAGCTACCGATAGTTCACTTGAGGAGGGATAGAAACCTTTGATTTGTTAGTTATGGCCTATTCGACTCGAAGGAAAAGTATCGGAGGAAAATCGGACTCAGTTTTCCGGTTATGGACGGTCTCACTTAAACCTGGGTAAGAATATTTTGTCGGACTCCGATATCGGAAATGTATGAATCGACCCTGAGTCCGGCCTTAGGGTACGCGCACAGTGGATCCGTTTTCGTCCGATTCGGCCGACGTCCGAGGTTGTGTCTCTTTCCCGCACGCTTGAAAAAAGATGCGTCGGACGTCGACGGAATCGGACGAAAACGTATCCACTGTGCGCGTACCCTTAGAAGTTATTCGAATGCGTTTGTTCGCCTCGTTTTTCATCGAACGATCGATTTATCTTCTTGAATGGGTACTGGGGAAATTATGTCAATTGTGGATGATACTACTGACAGCTACAATTAGCTTTGTTTGTTAAGTAGCTCTCAAGATGAATTTCAGAAATGCAACAACTTAATTATCTATAATGATTTTAAATACTGTAAATTGCTTCCATCCATTATAGCGAACAGGAGTTGAACATAAATGTCTTCCTTCCTTTAAGGATGTTCTGGAGGTACAATGGGAGACAGAAGTACAAGAAATTCGACATCCATCGATATATTGGCAATAAAAGCCATTCATGAGTATATTTTGCATTACAAAAATAGGTTAATTTAAAAAGCTTTCGTTTAATTAGTGAATTTCACGTTATATTTATTTTTTAATCAAATTGTCTTCATATTATACAAAATTGTAAGTGACTTTTGCGAATGATTGTGCCCCCTGATTTGATCTTCAAGATAATAAATTTGTGATATTCAATATATGTAATTACGCAATAAGAAGTTGAAAGTAAATAGTTAAATAAATTAAAAATACCTCAGAAAGTAATATTCATGGTTATTACTGAAAATAAACATGTAAAATTTGCGTAAAATGATGTTCTCATAATAATAAAAATCGTTACAACACTGGACTCAGCTGTCTGTTTCTGTATTTGAGAGTTGGTAGTATTGTGTACGTTTGAAAATTATCGTGACTTTGACAAGTATAAATCAATTACGACGCATAGTAGATCTAAGATTACTTGGTGAACAGTTATGGTGTACATCTTGTAAAGGAGCATTATCTTTGACTATAATGTCTGGGGTCACAACTCTCAATACGATGCCATAAATGTTTGGTTATGAACCAAGTATATACCAGTAAGTATTGAAACGTCGCGCGCAATCATCGTCTGCATCATAGATGATAGAGTAGCTATATTCAGTGATCTACACTGTTGTCGCGTTTCTATGCTAGTTAGATGACAACACGATAAATTTCACGTTTTCTAACAGTTTATAATTTTTTCCTCTGTAACTATTTAGTGAATCCTAATAAATTTTGAACATAATTAATTACATAATTTTTATTATATATATAAAAAAACTGGAGTTTCCAGTTGCGTTTTTTCAAGGTTTAAATAGGGTTTGAAGTGGAATTTTATGAATTCTTCATAAGAAGACGTGTTAAAGTGTGCAAACTTTAAGTTGCTATAAATATTAAACGGTGTAGTGAATCTAACTGAAACTTTGGTAATTGCATTAATTTAGCTACCACAACAATGTTGAGGTATTATACTGTGTAGTCATGTGATTGAGACGAACTATATTGAGGTTTCAATTTACCGCCTAATATGGATTGAGCAAACATAGATCACTTGCTTCTAATTGGTCTAATTTCAATTCTCTATACGTTAGTATGCATTGTTTACTGTGTAACCTTTAACAAGGATTTAGTACATTATCTACCAGCATGGAAGTAACACATTATTCATAAAAGATAAATTTCTTTCCTATATAACATGTAAGAAAAATAAGTTCATTTTCGAGTTCAAAACTTTGTTTTTTCCTTTTCTTTTAAAATACAATTATTTTTGCAATGTTACACTTTGTTTCAGACGCAAAAATCTCTTGAAAATGATCCTCATCAGGATCGAAACGTCGAGATTTCAACTTGCAAATTTGTTATAAAACATGGAAATTTAATTTATATTTGATCGAACCTGTGCGCCGAAACCATCTATCTATTATTAATTTAGTAAGAATTAAATCTTGTCAAATTTCCAAAAATTTTATTGCGTTTTTATATACCTCCAGAACATCCTTAACAACTTTCATCATCAATGCAATGAAACCCCTTTGTTTTTTTTTTGTTTCGGGAGATAGAGAACTCCCGAGACTAGGGAACTTCGATGGAAATAAGTTACTCTTTTTCTTGTTATTCTTGTAGCATACTTTAGCGAACCTAGGACTTGTTATTCACATTCTCATGGCCGCCAGTATGCGCAATTGGCCACGCCTGTTCTTTCCTTTCAATACAGTGAAACCCCTAAATCCTTTTAACGTGTCTTCTGCTTTAAATTTTATCTGCTCATTGTTACCATACACGCATAAAATCCGCAGTCTATGAATTAAAAAGCGACGTCGCACACAATAAATCTTCGTCACAAAGTCCACAGTACGTGTCTGTTTGAAAATGTCCCATTTCGCTGGCACTATCACGGTAACTGGAGAAGAATTCGCAATTTCCCAAACGAATTTCCCAGATTCCTCGAAAAAGGCGGAAATCGCTTCTGTTACCCGTGGAACGTTAAAGGGCGAAATAATTAATACATCTGGCGCGGTCGGTGACGGGAAAGGAAATTCCAGGTCGGCGTCCGCTGTCGGCGGGCTTGATAACGTTTCAGTCCTCTTTAATGAACTTCAGTCTAAAAACTGCCCGAGCCGGTGCTTTAATCGTGTAACGTTATGCTATCCTCATTAACCTCGTTAACACCGTTATCTTCGTTACGGTGCCGGTATTGTTTCCCGGCTTCGCAGCGGAAACTGACAACAAAAAAGAAAGGAGCGTAAAGGAAAGTCAAAACGAGGGAAAGCAAAAATAAAAATAACAAAGGGGGCGAGAGGGCAAGAAAATCGAAGAGGGGTTGGAAACGCGAGGTCCTCGTGAGGGTGTCTCGCGTGCACCTTTTCGGGGGCTTATGGTTGTGTGCGAATGCTCGAGCGATGCCTACCCGAGTTCCAATCCCAATTACTCGGTCTTCTAGTGGATAATGGCCGGATAGTTGGCAGTTAGCCGGGGCCTCCCTATGGCGGTCGATTAATTGAAAGGTAAACTTACCGGTCGACTATGGCCAGACTTTTGAGGGGCGGCGGCGGCTGCAGGGGAAACAGACTGCTCGGCCGTGAGCAGGCGAGAGGCCGCGAAAGGCCGGAAAAGGCGAAGGAAGAAGTGCTGGAGAGAGGGAGAGAGGGCCTCTGGAGTGTTAGATATAGACGTTCGAAAAAGGACGAGGGGCGAAAACTGTGATGGGGGAATCGGCGGGGGTTGGATACCGTGATAGCACGCAGAATGAAGATCCGAAAGCGTGTAGGGGCGGGGCCGTCGAGAGAGAGAGCCAACCCTTGGCGAGGGAGCCACTTACCTGAAAATAGAAAAGAAACAGCCGGTTAGCTAAGCTAATACAAATAATTGGGGGAACCGTACCAGTACCTGGTAACCGTGTTTCGCGACGGGGAAACGCTATCCGATATCGTTCGCGTTGCACGTTCCAGATGTAACGAAAACGCTGCTGCTGCTTCTGCTGCGAGCACCGCGTTAGACCAACGAGCGCGATGATTCGCAGAGTCCGGGGAGGATGGGGCACTCCTTCGCGATAAAAGTGATCTCAATTTCGTAAGTGCACAGTAATAACGGGAAAAGCACTGAATTACGCCAATTGCTGTTTCCTTTAAATTCAAGATGGCCGTAAGTGCTTGCAAGAAAAATGTTAAACACAAATTCAACCTGGGTCTATTTTTTTTTGTTTTTGTTATTGTGCAGTTGTTGGAAACCCGGAGAAATTCAGAGAAGTCCGAGTCACTCCTAATGATGTTCGATATCCTGATTAGACAGCAGAAAGCGTTCAAAATTAACTGTTGAATGAACTATTTAAATGGACTGTTTTCAAAGCATCTTAAATGATTTGCGACAGTCGACGGCGCACAGTGCGCCGGATTAGGGGAAGATGTGACATTTACCCCTAAAACGAACCTTCTCGTATCGATACCTAAAATATGAACATTGCTTTCAAAATGTTCATAGACCTCGGAAATGAAGAAAATAGTACAATTTATTAAATATTATAGTTGTAACAAACGTTGGAAGTTGGATGTTTTAAGAGGAGTATTTTTCACGAGAAAAATTGCTTCTCTTTGATACGATGCCCTGACGTTGCTTTTTAATATATTCTCTCGCTTTTCTTTTTTAATTGAAGAGCAGATTTTTGCCATAAGAAATCGTATCTTACATTATTAATTAGTCTGCATAATATATTAATAATCAATGCTGAACTAAATGGCGAACATTTTTAAAATTCTTTGTATTCGGTGAGGGAGATCTTTTAATTCCAAAATTGTCCTAGATTTTAACAAATTGGAATATTCTCTAAATAATCGTGAAGGCATTAATGTCTACTTCGTTCCGGTTCTCAAATTGTTACTATTTAAAGCTACAACGCGCAGCGTCTGTTGCTTAGCCAACTCTTTACGATGTACGTTCAAATTAGTGTGTCATAAAATCATTTCAACGAAAACATGTCATTAATTTCTTGTCACAAAAATCGATTTCTTGAAAAAACCAGAGATCGTAGACAAATTTTGAGACCAGATTCGAAATCGGCGTGAAAAAATCTACGAGAAATGATACATAGCATGTTAAAAAAAAATTTTTTCTGTCTGTGGTAACGCAGAAACGACATTTTCTTGAAATTGTGAAAGTTTCACGAATTTTCTCAAGGTTAAAAACCGTTCGTACCGTAATCTCCTTACTTTTCCCATATCCTGCAAAGATTCAGCTTTCATTAAAAAAAAATTCATCACTCTATCTCATTTGTATCGAAAGTTATTCGTTTTTGAATCGTGTTAGGTCAACTTTCCCCACTATGCGGCGCGGCGGTCAAATATAACAAAATTCACTTCAAATAAAAATGTTTCGTACGAACAGAGCTGTCGTTTCTCGGAAGGAACGAGGCTCGAGACCTCCTCGGACTCATGGCGAGAATGACCTAGCGTCATGAATCAAGCGTCAACAAGAAAAAATACGGGCCGGCGCGCGGCGCGGCGTGGATGTACGATCCGAGAAACTCGTCACGTACTTGATACGAGCGAATGGCGCGGTAATAACCGATCCTTTCGAATGCGCTAAAAAACGTATTAAGCGTTGCTCCTCCGTTCGAGCTTGGGCCGTGCTGTGCCGGCAACTAACCAGAGCCCGTTCCGCCGCGGCACCGCACGGTGTGGCGTCGACCTCTTTACTTATTCGTACCGCAACCGCGTTTCCCGCTAGTTACACGTTAATTGCGTGCCGCGAAATTGATGGTTTCGCGTCGGACACGGTTGAAACGGTTTTAATTTTACGTCGTTTGGCCGGTGCGGCGGATAACACGGATCGTTATACTCGGGGCCCCCTCTTATCCCCAGTTCCCGACCACCTTTTCTGGATCAGGGATTCTAAGCTGAAAGCAGTTGGAAGGAGCCGATTATGAAACGCGGTTCGTCTATCCAGCGAGATCGGTACCTGGAGAGAAAAGTCCGGGTGTGTCGGTTAATATGCGGTCTCTTTGCGTTTCGTTCGCGTGTTTCCTAATGGACGGTTACTCTCGGGAGAAATTGAGCGAAAAGAACCTAGACGTGTCCAGATCTGGAATCGGAACTTACTTAGACCGCGCGATTCCTTCGCGCTCGGCTTCAGCATCCGTCCGAACAGGGCTGAATTTAACGCAACACGAGCAGGGGAGGGAAATGCGGGGCGATTAATAATCGCGCAGGGGATGGGATCTGCTCTTGACGGCGAATCGCTTCTTACGAGACGCGCAGCCCCCTCTGGTCCGTCAAATTATAAGGCAAGCACCGGGGAATGGGCGGAGGAGGGGACCGGCACGGAAAAGCCTGCAACTTTGAGATTGGAGGGCTCTCTCGATGGCGGTTTATTGCTTCATCACCGTGTTAATTATTGCTTCATCATCGGCCCTCTCCCTCTCTTTTAATTAGACCTCCGCATTAACCGGTTTCGTCGGTAGGAGCTCCCCGGCTACGCCTTCGTAATCGACCGTAATTAGTACGTAGTCGAAACAAACAACGAGCGCGCCCCGTAACAATTATAGGAAAAGAAAACCTGGCGACGGCGCGGCGGAGAACGCGCGCGTGGTCGCTACTCGAAGCCGGTTTGCTTTTTAATTCTTTACGGAATCGCGGCGGTATATAAATCGTATCACTGGGCGAGTGTGGGAACAATTTGCGCGAAGGGGGTTCCCCGGCGCAGCATCTTCTTTCTAATTCACTGCAGTAATTCCTTCCTGTCCAATTCAATTCGGTCGCCACGGATAATCAGCAGCGTTTTCCAACGCGTCACCGCCGCCCCGTCGATCGCGCATCATGTTAATCACCGTTTAATGGCATTACGTAGAATATGCCGCGGAACGTTTTTAACAAGTAACTCATCGCCAAATGACGTTATTACCGGCGAGTCTGGCCAACCGTGCCCGTACACGTTACGACCCCGGTCCACGTGACTATTGCGATCGAAATTTAATAAGCGCATTATCCATTCAATAAATAATCACACGGAAATCGATCCGCTGATCCAATATCGTTAATTAAATGCTGGTCAATCGGCTGATCCAATCGACGAACCGATTGTTCGACGGCATTACGCTCGACGAGCAACGCGATTGCGCGCGTGGAACACAAAAAAATAGAGGAGAAAGAAAGAGATAAAAAAAGAACGAGAGGAAGCCGTAAACTCTTTTAACTGCACTTGTTGTACTCTTTCTCTCCCCTTGCTTCGGGGAGTTCGCAAGTTCTTTTTCTTCGCCAGCTTGGAAATAAGAAAAAAATCCGGAAGGAGGTCTTTGCTGTCTTGTTACTCGATTAAACAGTTTAAAAACTTTTCTCAAAAAATCCCCGAGCTCGACTCAAAGTTAATGAAACAACGGATTCGCGCCGTCCGCGTCCGACTCCGACGCAACGGAACGTTTTACGGAAGGTTCTACGAATCTACGAGCGCTAATCTACGGCGAAACATTCGCATCACGAGCGTGGCGCAAACAAGATATCAGTTGTTGTAGAACCAGCGCGTTTAGGGTGTGCTCAGCACATCCATGCATAACAAACAAGTCTGAGACCAGACAAACATATTCGGGGGCGTACGATTTCACTGGGCCACGGGCTCGGCTTGGCGCGCCTCGCCACGCCGCTCCGAGCCGCGGTAAAATATTGATTTACCGGTCGGAAACTTTACACCACAGTGCGAAACTTCGTGTTTTTTACGCCGGGAATGTTTCAGAATGTCTTGCGGGCGGAACAGACATCTGTGAGTCGCTAACTTTCCGTATTTCACTTTTATACGAAGTGTGATCAAAAAGAAACTAGACTCTGTCAGTTTCCTAGCGACCGTGTCAAATAAAAGATGGATTTGCTAGTCGCTTCTCTATACCCTTGTGTATCAGTTAATTTTCATCCTCCTCAAACTGGATGACTAATCGCAGAGCTATATAGAGCCATATATCTACTAAATTGTTCACAACAGGTGACATTCGCTGCTCGATGAAAGACAAACTGATCCATGAAGGGAAGGTACAAAGAAGCGAACAGCAAAGCTGTCACACTTCATCTTACACCGACAGAGTTCAGTTTCTTTCTGATCACACGTCACATCCGCGAAACGAATATCCCACTTCGTCTCCCTCGTCCCCTTCCCCCGCGAGACACCATAACCCTTGACCGTTTCCAGCGGCGACCCCCATGCCTTAAAAACAGACGAATGAGCTAGCATGTGGGGTGCCAGATCGTGGGGCGCACCCCGTTAATTACCGGAGTTTTAATGAGCAGAATTGCGCCCAACGTTCAACTCGATCCCCGTCTCGGTCCGTGGCGCAACCCCGTCTAACCCCCACGAACCACCCCCTGGTTTGTCCTCGCGTGGCGAATGGATGCCGACTATCTCACCCTGCCACATGGGATCCGCAGTTGTCCAACCCACGGGGAGAACCCGCTCGCTGGAAATAAGTCCCATCTTCCCTTCGCGCGAAATTATTTCGCAGACAGTGGCGCGCATCTTGAAGCCGCATTGTTGCCGCGGCGTCGAAACGCGCGGTGTATCATTATTTTTAATTAACGATCGCCCGAGCCGCGCGTCCTGGCTCTATGGGAAACATCATCGACCTCTATATTAACGCCGCCACCGACGCTAACGATGCTTTAATTTTAATGAATTCGAATTCCCGCGGCTCCACACAGCTCCGCCACGATCCGTGCTTGCTCCCTGCTCCTGCGAGCTGCTGTGAAGTTCCACGTCGTCACCCTGATCGACTTTCGATCCCGATTATTAGCTCGACAATGTGGTTCATGCCAAGCTTCGTGCCTGTGGTCTTCGTAATGTACTCTCGGGAACATTCGATCGTTACACGAAAAAGATAATTAGAAACAAACTAGTTTTATCAAGTTTTAGAGAAGAGTTTAAAAAACGTAGCTGTCACGGTAGAAGTCCTCCAAAATTTATACTTCTCGTATAAACTTCCATCGGGTAGACTTGTTCGCTTCGTGACTGTCTATTTTCGTGCATCCAACGTACTGACCACATTTTATAAACCGATAACATTGTCTGAAATTTATCGACACACTGCGGCAAATTTGTTGAAGGTGCAAAGTTGGCGTAGCGTCGATACAAGATTAAAATTGGAAGAATTTTTAGTAGAAATAATATTTCAGTCACTGTAACTTCAAACACTGACAGAAAAGATTGAATTTATTGTACTTGCTCAGTGAGACATCTATGAATAATTATACACAAAATTCCGTTCGATTTTAGTGACAGTGTTGGAGAAACCGCAGTCTAGTGATAATCGCGTCAGCTGACTCTCCCGATCAAACCGCATTCGAAATTTTGCATACGAGTCCGCAAAGAAGTTGGACATTTTATGTCTTTACTTTGCTCCCCCCTATCCCCTCCAGCTCCCGCTTTTCTTCCTTTGCTGTACTATATGATTTGGTCAAGTGTATAGGTCAATTGAGAACATACGTCTTACGTCATGCGGAAAGATTTATTTAAAACAAAAGTAAACTATCAAAAATATATTTACAACTGATTCTATCTACAGAGGTGGAAAATGAGCCAAAATCACAAGAGGTTTGTAGGATCGGTTAAGATCAAAAGGGTGTGAAGCTATGGGTCAATAGTCGAGCCAAAAGAATTAAAATGGAATCATACAGGATGCTTATGATTTTTGCTCAACAATTGATAAAGAAATAGAGTTTGAATGTATTGGTAATAATTCGAAAGGGTTTATTAATATTGGAGTAATGAACAAACAAAGTTATAAGCAGCAACGTGCCCTCTCTCTCTCTCTCTCTCTCTCTCTCTCTCACTCTCTCCCTCGCTCTGACTCTCACTCTCTCTCTGTCTCTCTCTGGAAGGTTTTAGATCAAACCGCATTCGAAATTTTCGTGACACTTTTTCGTGACACTTTTCGGTAACGCTTTTCGGTAACGCTTTTCGGTAACGCTTTTTTCTGCTATGTGCCAAAGTAAAGACATAAAATGTCAAAATTTATTAGTGTGGAATTGCGAGTGCTCGCCGTAGGACCCAAGTGGTCCCTGTTTATGACAGGTCCTCTGGTCAGGTAGAGCGAAGGCCAAATAACACGATGCCTGGCTTGCACCTGGTTTGTTTCTACCGAAAGTTTAGGCTTAAGGGGGTGTGAATGAGTGAGAGAGAGAGAAAGAATGAAGTCGACGATAAAAGGGCTGTTTTCCGAAAAGACAAGCCAGTGTTGTTTGTGCGAAGGACTACGGTCGTAGATACCGTCAGCGTAGAATAACCGCGTGGATTCATTATTCTTTAGTATAGTTGTACGTCTTTTTTTTTAATAAATAGTTCTTAATCACATATTTGATTCACTGCCGAAACTTCCGATCCCACATTAGTAATTCCTCTTCTCATTTTCTACTTAAACTGTAAACAGTATTGGTACGTTTCCAACACATTTTTAGTCGTACTCTTCTTTCTAAAGATGCTAGGGGTTATGGAGTGCATGATCCGGAAGCCGCTGAAAACGAACAAGGTATTACGATCGCTGCTCCATGCTATTTATTAGAATCGGATATTTCCGATCGGATATCTCCTATCGACTGTCCATTGTTATCTCTGGTCGTGGCGCGATCTATTTTTGGCGGTTAATGGAGTTTCAGCAACTGAGAGGACGAGAAATCGGCGGGAGAACAGAGCGAGCGGAAACGACAGGGTTTGCGCTGCTAGGTTAGGTCAGAGAGCAACTGCGGCCGGTAGAATAAATGTGTTTCAGCCAATCAACGCCACAGGCCGGCGTTATTCGCGTTTCTTTCCGATTAAATCGTCCCCGAACAGCCGCGTCGATGCTCCCGGATAGGCTTGCTCCGTGTGCCACAATTTCTGTGCGACAGCCTTCCCCGGCGCATATTGTACCTGGCCAGCGCGAAATTAATCGGGATTCGATCCCATCCGAGGCGGCGCAAATTGGAAACTACCCTCAGAAACTAGTTCCGCATAATTTCGATGGGAAAACAAATCCCGACTGGGACGACGACGCCCGCTCGCTTGTGCCCCGACAATACCGGATGCGCTTGAGAATGCCCCCGCGAACTTTGTTCAATTACCGCGACACACACTGCAGGATTAGGGACGACGCTCGTGACGTCTATTTATTATTAGAAACTTCTGAAGGCTGACTTCTGTTTCCCAATCCAAAGACACTACCCAATAATGACAATAACACTGATGACTTCACAAAGGGTCTAGCAGAGTAAGAATAGTGAATCGGTCCACCCCTGGATTTTTATTGAAATTGTGCGGAAAACATTGGTTTTAGGTTGAAAGATAACCCCCCAAAATTTCAAGTCGCTAACTCTTCATATAAGCATTATATGAGGGTAAATACCCTTAACTATATCATTTTTTTCTCGGTTGTTAATTAAGATATTCAGATCAAAATCATACGAAAATACTCGTATTTACGTCCTTCATATCATATATTTTTTCACAATTGTGATCGTATTATTAAGGGTAGAAGAAAATTATTAAATTTTTTAGGGGTGGAAATTGCAAACAACCCTTCGAGTGACCACTTTCAAAAAATTCAACGATAATGTTCTGTTATCTATCTAATATACACAAAAGTTACAAGATGGTCGGAGGGGTGGAACATAGTTAAATATTGAAAAACAAATGAAATTACGCCATTATAATAGTACAATATATAGTGTCGTGTTTCTTACGACACTATTTAGTAATTCTTATCAGGAGATTAAGTCCCTTCTTAATCAATTATTTCTTTTTAAACGCGAGATACATTATGTAGGTGTAAATGAGAATTCTAGGAATCATAATATACATAATTCATTGAATCTTCGTCACTATTTTCCACAGTAACCGGTACTGTATGTGTTACATCAAATATCTTCGTTAATATCTCCGATGGTTTTACAATTTTGGCTTTAAATCATCCGTGAGATAAATAATAAATAATTGAAGTGGCATGAGAACAGCAACCCTCTGCTCGGTTGCCGTTAGCACAGTCACATGTATATCGTGTGATAGCGGTATAACTAATCGAATGTGGTACATATTCAATATAGCATTGATAATAGTTACGGTTAATATGCCTCGAGTGAACTTTCAGCCTTATAATATTGTTAGATTCCTTTAAATATTCAATATTTAAAATATTATCATCCTTCATTAATTCCGCGAGATAGCATACTACCTGGGTTAATTGATAGTTACCTGTATATAATATTACATAAGTAGTATATAATTTTATACATGCTAATATTATACATCTCGAGAATATTTTCGAAGAATGACGTAAGACAGCCGAGCGCGACGCAGTGGGTGTATGTGATTTTGAGTTCAGGATTGAGCGAATGCGGGAGACTCGATAAAAAAACCGAATGAGTATAAGAGTGCCACAGTGATAGTCGTAGCCTGAGTATCTTAGAATCAATACTAAATACGTATAATCACTACTAAAATCTTCCACTAATAGTATTCCTACATTATAATGGCGTAATTTCATTTGTTTTTCAATATTTTACTATGTTCCACCCCTCCGACCATCTTGAAACTTTTGTATATATTAGATATATCTATCTAAGAACAGAACATTGTTGTTGAATTTTTTGAAAGTGGTCACTCGAAAGGTTGTTTGCAATTTCCACCCCTAAAAAATTTAATAATTTTTTTCTACCCTTAGTAATATGATCACAATTGTGAAAAAATATATATGATATGAAGGACGTAAGTACGAGTATTTTCGTATTATTTTTATCTGAATATCTTAATTAACAACCGAGAAAAAAATGATATAGTTAAGGGTATTTACCCTCATATAATCCTTATATGAAGGGTTAGCGACTTGAAATTTTGGGGATTATCTTTCAACGTAAAACCAATGTTTTCCATACAATTTTAATAAAAATCCAGGGGGGGCCGATTCACTATTCTTAGTCTGCTAGACCCTTTCTACCAAAAATTCGGTATATTCCTTAATAAGTATCGTCACATAGTAGCAAGTATAAATAACGTCAACTAGCTTAGAAGACACGATTCATTTTTTCTGTAATGCCAGCAAACAAAGTAGATTGTCTCGCTGACAGGAATCAACAATACGTTCCAATTGCGATTCCATATTGGAATCGCACGCAGTGTTTACCGAATAAATGTAGCAATCAATTTTTCTGATAATTCGCAGCCAATGTATTGAGAAGAATTGAAACAACATCGAAATAAATACGTTCGAAGTTTCGGAAACGAGGGTACCCGCGATGGTCGCAAATATACAATGCAAACGACAATTACAATTGTGCAATTAAAGTCAGCGCACACAGTGAATTCCGTTCGTCGATTGGCATTGTTCGCGAAGTTCGCAAAAAATGGAGAATATTTTTTTGGGAAGTGTTCGAGCGCAATAAAGCAATGAGAGGGGTTTATAATGAGCTTGTTATTTAGTCCGTGATTCGCGTGCAAAAATATGCAGACGGTTAATAAATAACGGGCGCGGGTTTTCAAAGTTGAGTGCGTATGTCAACAAACTAAACGAATTTCATTTCAATGCACGTTTCGAAATGTACATATTTATTTCTGTGTTTATCGTAACGGTGCATTGGAAAAAAAAACAAACGAAAAATTGTGGAAGAATTGCTATCGATACGGAGACTATAACGATATTCAGTTTCATTGGCCAATATGTATCTTGATCGTGGAAAATGTTCCCCGTGAAATATCAATCAATTCAAAGCAAAATGCTTCAAAACGCTACAAAATAAATATTTACGATTTTCAAATTGCAAGGGTACTGCGTTCATTGTGTTTCACGCGTAATCAGAAATGATTTTTGCGAAATTTGTGTTCGACATGGATGAATCTGTTCAATAAATTAAGGATGTTTAATTCTTTGTTGAATTCTGTCGACCGCTTCATTATTTCATCGAAAAATGATTCTTGCCAATGAACATACAAACACAGTAGACTATCAATTTCAGGATATAAAACCCATTAAGCACTCTGCCACAGTGTCTGCTAATCACCGGGCTATTACCAGAACTATTGTCACAACTTCCTGTCTGTGATCCCCATCGTATAGAGTTTCACTCAACGTCACGTGTGACGATTCGCGAGTCAAATTCTAGAAGGTTTAATTTTTTGGACCTACGCTTTTGGACACGCCCTGTCATGTTAGTTTTGGAACATAAATCGTCGTTCATAACCGTTGGTACATGCCGTACATTGCTATTAATGTTTACTATTAATTTATTATAAGAATAAACTTTCCTTCTTACTTTCTCACTGTTATTACATGTAGAAAAAGCCATATCTTTTGAAGAATATTCAATATCTCTTATTAGAGAGAAGCAGAAATCAATGATGAGCAAAAGCAAACTTATTGAGTAAACTTTCTAATGGATTGCAAACTTCTCTACTAATTATACACTGTAAGTATACAGGGTGTTCAGGCTATTACTAGCCAGCATTTTTTGTGTAAATAGTAAATATTAGAAAAAAATGATGGAGGAAAAAGTATTACTGTTTTTTATGTGCAACACAATGACATATGCATTTTTGTTTTATTTACATTATTTTGATAGAACTGAAGGTGACCTTCAATTTTTTAAATGGAATGAGGTATTTTTTAATACGTCAATCGATGCAGCTGGACATTCGTAATAAAAAAGTACTAACCTATGTATGTCGAAAAGTTAGTCGTTCAGTAGATATTTCAATGTAAAAAATATAAAAATATGATTACTGCCGTACTAAGACGTTAGCGTTTACTTACTAGTGTAGTACGACAGTAATGGTATTTTATGTTTTTTATATTGAAATATCTTCTGAACGATTAACTTTTCGACATACATAGGTTAGTACTTTTTTATTACGAATGTCCAGCTGCATCGATTGACGTATTAAAAAATACCTCATTCCATTTAAAAAATTGAAGGTCACCTTCGGTTCTATCAAAATAATGTAAATAAAACAAAAATGCATATGTCATTGTGTTGCACATAAAAAACAGTAATACTTTTTCCTCCATCATTTTTTTATAATATTTACTATTTACACAAAAAATGCTGGCTAGTAATAGCCTGAACACCCTGTATATAGGAACTACGGTATTGTGTGTGTGATAATTTAGAGAGGCAGTAGGCCTAATAGAAGCCAGTTTAATGTCTTTACCGTTTTGTAATATTGTTTCTCTTCAATTGTAAGGGGTTAGTTTTGAGAGAAGGACACCAGCTCAATTATCCATCTGTACTTTATTCATTAAAAGTGCCAAGTTTATTGTTCCCTGAAAAAGCGAATGATTAAATATCGTTCTTAGTGGAATAACAAGCTTGTTGAATTGAAATCATCTGATTGTCGTTTTCGTGTCGTGACCAAGTAAGTAACATGTCGTAAGTGGTTCATCCAGTACCACCATCCAGACTCAAACATCCCTCTCATCATTTTTGCGAAAAGTGTCTATTCTTAAAGATTAGACAGTGTCAGCGATGGTGGTTCGAAACCGCTGACGTCCGTGTATCGCCCGGGTATCGGAGTAAGTATAAGAACACCGAGTGTCGTGAAACTAATAGTGGCTCGGGCCAGGTAGGTACGTCAGAGTTCTTGCGTATTACCCCGTCGCGGCTCCGTCGAGAGTGAAAAGCAAGATGTTAATTCGCGCGGTCGTTACGGGGTCACCGAACCCTGAACTTCTCGACGGCCTGCAGTCATCGTCGACGTCGCGCCACCCCTGCCTGCCCTCCCGGTTACCAGTGCCGCCCTCGCCTGGGTTGCCAGTGCCGGCGTTGCCGCCGCCGTCTACCTTGTCGTCTACGTCGTCGTCATCGTCGAACGAACGGTACGAGCGCGTACCTATTCATCGAAAACGACTGGCACGTACGCATACACCTACGCAACACACAAGCGTATCCCCTAACACAAACACGCAGACATAAAACGGTGCGCACAGCTCGCGTCGGCTGCTCGTAGGGGCTGGGATCCAGTGGTTGGACCGGCGAGAGGGAGCGACACGAGAGTGCACCGGCAGAGAAGCATATGTGCATACGAGGAGGAGAATATCTGGAGGGTGTGAAAGAGTGCGGGACCGTGCGAAACGAGACGACGAGGAGGACGACGACGACCTAGCCGGCAACCAACCGCACTGGGACCCCCGAGCGACGGAGAACAACTGATAGAAAGATAGAGAGGCGCCAAGGCTAAGAGAGAGAGAAACATAGGGAAGAACGGCGGCTGAGTGGGGGAGAGAGAGGCGGGAGAGAAAGATAGGGAAGAACAGGGACTTGGAGAGAGAGAGAAAGAGGGAGAGAGGTGCCGGCGAAGGGCGGCGCACCGACGTGCCCCGACAAAACAGAAATGCATGCGTGCGTCAATTGTTCTTGGCGCGCGTGACGCGACAGTGTGCGTGCCTGCGTGGCAAGCAATTGCGAGTCGGGCCACAGCACAGCATAGCTCGGTATTGCACCTCCCCCATACGTATGTATGCACGTATGTATATTATATCGATGGACGAGGGTTGAGAAGCGATCGAGCCCGACTCTCGTTGATCATCCGGGGTTAGCTCCGCGGAACCGGGAACTCGTTTCTACACACACGCTCCGCCTGTGATTATCGAGAGTTCTTTGACACCAACGATCTTTCCCTTCCAACCTACTCCCTTCGCAATTGATTTCTTCGTTTGTTTGTCTCTACCATCCCTTTGCCCTACGACTTTCATCCTTAATTTGATCTCGTGAATATGCGATCCGCGGTCGGGATACCCGTGGATGATTAGGTGTTTCGTTAATTCAAATTACTTCGGGTACGGGGATCGAAAGCCATCTGTACTATTTAAATAGATTCTGTTCTTAATGCTGGTCTTAAGAACTTTTGTAAAATGTGTCGTGCAGAGTAGATGTTTTAAAACTTGTTAAATTATTATAAGCAATAATGAAGACAATGCTGCACATAACTGACTTACATGAACTTACATGAAGATGAAATTCAACGTAGCGGTATTTACGTTGTAACTAACAAATTATCAACCATTTAGTTGTTGCAAATGAAATGGCCGTTTTGAATCTTTAACGCAAACTTTAATTTTACAAGCAGTATTCTTATTCCATTAATCGAAATAATTTAAATTCACATCAATACACTTCTACTTTTCAAATTGCACAACTTCAAACCATCTGTCGTGGCAAAACTAAACTACAAGGACGGGAAAATTCAAATGTGAGAAACGGTCATTACTAGACTGCGGATCTTTATGCAAAATAAAAATTGCTTGCACTTATTGCAAGTGTCTGGAGCCACCTGAACAGTTTATTCTTACTTTAATCGTTTTGACAAGTTGAGGAAAATAGATTTGCACTCTAAAATCATTATGATGTTCCTACTTTCTAAAATTGTACCCACTCATTTTTGGCATAAATGCATAAAATCCGCAGTCTAGTCATTACAATTGCAACAATCTAATAGTTTGCTGTCCGGTAGCAAAATATGTTCCAATTATGAGTTATATTCCATAGAATCGCCTCTTCTCACCGCATCGTTTTCACTCGTTCGAACGAAGCAAAGTCTCGAGCGTGTCTAAACTAGAGAATAACTCACAGTTTTATGTCACCGATTAAGGTTAACAACTGCAACATTAAAGTCGCATAAATTTTTGGCAAAGGATACGATAGTGAAATCCTTTAACCGTTTATTATGCTAATTTACAGGGGTTCAACGTGCACCGTGTCACTTCCTTAAACTACCCCTCGAATTTATTACCCATTCCATAATTACCGGCAGGCAGCGCGTTCCATATATTTCGCTCATCGGTAAGCCGATGCAGTTTTCCTTTATAATTCTTAATTAGGAATTTTTTACGGTTCACTTCTTGTTCCACGTGAAGGGTTCCTGCGTGGCGGAAAAATTTGCGCTGATTTTTTCCAGGCCGAACACATTCGAATGTTTCACGGCAGCCGGACGTTTCTCACGGGCCAACCGAGCATGTAAGTTTCCCCCATGAGGAGGGTTAATTTCGTTCGGCCCTCTCGTAATTCGTGACTAAAGAGAATGAAGGCGAATCTACGGCTCGTTAACGAGCCAGCCCGAACACGCCGGAATCAAGGCGTGTGTGCAGCAGGGGTGGGAGAAAGAGAGTATAGCGTGCCGCGCGCGTTTCGAAAAGGGTCCTCCGAGCTGTCATTTTCCGGTACTTCGGCAAATTTCATTTGCCCCAGCGCGTTGCGCGAAGTCCCGTGGAATTTGCATGGAGGTCCTTTCTTTTTTCTCTCTCTCTCTCCTCTGTCCGAAGGGGAAGGGTGTCGAAGGGACAGGGACTGGTGTTAAACGAGCACGGTCGAGAATTTTAAACAATTTCCATCGCCCCTCGCCGTATACCCCGCGCACCCTCTGACCGGTTATAAATTAAACCTTCAATTTGGAACCCCCGAAGAATAATAGAACACCGCGCGTACAATGAATTCATACTGGTAAACACTCGGGACACGTATCCACGCGCATAAAAAAGCCTTGCCTTTTATGTTATTTCCACCGTTCGCAGAGACACTGTCTCGATCAAATCGATTTCTGTCGGTTCGAATGGATTTATTCACCTGTTCACCCCTGTGCTCCCCGGTTCGTCCACCGCACGAACAGGGGCAGAAAGAATGTAGAGCGCTCCATTAAATCTCTCAGCTCTCAAGATGGTGTTCTATAGCTTTAAGAAAATTCTCCTTTATAGAAATCCATTCTGCATGTCCAACCCTGTATTCACTGGTTAAATGACTTTGTTCGGATCTTTCACTTTACTGTTTGCAAGTAGTTTTTGACCGATTTTTCGCAGTTATCGTCGTGAGGAGAGCAGAAGCAGTTAAATGGGTTTCCACCGTGCACTCGGGACGAGTCGTTGCCGTAAGTAGCGACCCGTGATGGCCGTGTATGATAGACGCCAAGTCCGAGCGAGAACGAGGGCACAGCTCTCTCGTTCGTCGCGATGGCTACGACCCTGACGACTTGTCGTTGCGAAGGCGGCTCGATTTCGCTCGTTAGGTATAGCGAGTAAGGGATTGGAAGCGTCGAGGGATGAAAGCGTAGATGTCATGGCGATCCGTCGGATCGACGAACTTGGCAGATGGGGTAACGGGCCGAGGGACGGGGTTCATGAAAATTTCCCCGGTCGAATCGATAAAACGTTTCCACGGTGAAATTTTTATGAATTCATCGCCTCCGCGAAGTGTCTACATTGTTCCGGGGCAAATAATTTAAACTTCGACGGAGAAGTCTTTCAAGTGATTCCCGAACTTTCCTTAAAGAGGCCGGGTAATATGAAATTTACGAAGTTTCCGGAACACCGGGTAACAGCGAGCTACGGTGATTTTGTGGCGATACCGTCGTGAACGCCTCGGCAAAATTAGCTATATATTTTAACGAGCTGCATAGGAACGCCGGGCGTTGATAACGACACCCCCGGAATCGACCAATAACTTTTCGCATTAATAATCCTTAATTTCCCTAAACATCGCCCCTGCCCCGTTAAACCGTTCACACTTATTGCCCGGCGAACTAGAATGATAATGCATGCTAACGGAGACGCCGCGCCCGTAATCTCCAGAACCTAACATTGCCACTTTCTTAAACTAGAAAATACTCCACGAACATTTATCGTTCAATCATTGACACTTATTATATTTTAATTGAAAGTCGTTTAATTCTTGATATGTGAGAATCACTCTTGCTTGTATGTATGTATATGATATTTGGTCCCCTCAGAGTTTCAAATCCATTTTCCAATCTCCTCTTCTTTCCACTCTCTCTATCGCCAAATTTCAGCCTAATTTTCAGCGGGACCTACTTTTTATTACGGTGGGTTCCGAACCACCTTCATTGAATCACTCTTGCTTCGCAATATATAAAACGTGAGACGATATGATCAATCAGAAACAGAGAGGGTTGAATGTTCGACAACGTTCTTCGGGAATGTACAAAGGTTAAACGTAAATTGAACGTGAACGAAGCGAAGGATTAAACCTGTAGAAATAAGAGTTTCGAGTGTGTGATGGTATTTTACAATAGATAATTCAGTTGGAAGCATGGAATGCAAAGATATCCCAGCAGATTTGTCTAATTGTGATCCGTATCGGCGGAATCGTTGGACAAGGTGTTTCCATTGGAAGCCTGCTGGGATTATTCGGTAGGTAGGACAAATCGACACCTATAGAATCGAGAATCGATTCGAGCGGACCGCATCGTTAGTATTATATAGCGTGGAAGTTCACGAGGAGAAGAAGAGAACGGGCCAGGCGTGACAGTATTTACGATGCAACGCCGGTGGCGCGGGCTGGGACGGTCGCAGTCCGCTTCGGCGTGACTCGCGAAATAAATCGTTAATGTGCCGATTTCGGTTTGGAACGCCGCGCCGTTTCGCCGGACTCGCGATTTAGAATTCACGTCACAGCCAGAGCTCAGTGGACCGATGTCAGCTAGTCGCAAAGGGGTTTCACGGGTCGGGCGATGTCTCAGCGACAAAAGAGACCGAGAAAGAAAGAGAGAAACCGGCGCGGCACGAGCAACCTAACCGTGCCGATACTTAAAATTACAAGGCGCGTCCACGGCCCTGCTGGAACGTGGACCCGTGTCGATCAAAATTTCCCCTGCGGCACCAATCCCCCGGGACAACACTTTTATTTTCTTCCGAACTTTGTCTCGTTATTTGAATTCCTGCGCCTCCTCGCCGCACAACTCGACTGGAACGTCTGTGTTCCGTTCCTGCCTTCTGTCTTGACAGCCAGAAACAAACTACGGGTTCCCGTGGCCAATAGAATTCGACTGTTGTGTCCCCTAAGCATGACCTCTTTATAATAAGTTACAGCATTCTACTCAGCCGCGACGGAATCACAAGAATTTCAGAAAATAGTAGATGTTCTCGAAACATTTATTATTTTGCACACCAATGACCTTCGGTAACCTTGAACGGCCTGAAGATGCTTTTAATAGTCCTATTTACTGAAACTCATTAATGACCAAAAATTTTAAAAATTGTGAAGAAATGCCTCCCGACAGCCCCTAACTAATTTTCTAATACAGAACCATAATTCGGAATACTAACTAAAACGGCAGTACCTGTACTTAAGAGGGTAGGGTACCCACGTGACATTACTAGAATCTAACCAGAATCTAACTAGATTTTGGGCCAAAACAGGGGTTTACGGGAACACGCCTCACGTCCTCATACGATTATATTTGGAGCTGAATGAGGGCTCATTCTAAAGGGGAAGGTTAAATGAAGCGCGCGTGGGTCCAACTTTAGTTACATTGTGTTTATATCCAGTAATGTGACTGTCCAAAGTAGGGAAAACAAATGAAGAAAAATTTCGGATATTCTAATGTATTTTTCCTGCTAATTTAGGAACCCACGCGCGCTTCATTTAACCTTCCTCTTTCAAATGAGCCCTCACTTAGCTCAATACATAATCGTATGAGGACGTGAGGTGTGTTCCCGTGATCGCATTCAATTGTTCCCCAGATTCCGTTCATGAAGGGTGAATAGAAGCAATTTTAGTTCAGATACTTGGACGAGATGGCGCTTAGTCAGGAGAATTATCAGCATAGTTTCTTAACAACAAAAGTGTAAAGGGCATTAAGCCACTCGGATGCATTAATAGCAATAAAGATAATGATGAAAAGAAAAAAACCTGTAATGATAGCGAAACTAAAGCGTTAGATTGATACAAATGTATGTTCACTGTTCACTGTTGCCAAACTGTTTTTCAGTGTGGAGGTTGGTTACACTGATCAATACCCAGATCAGGGGTTACGGTACCTCCTTAAGTCATTGTAGTTAAGCCAAAACACCATCGTTCGCGTCTTGACAGAGGGGAACAAACTGCGGCCGGTTTTCTGTAGCAGTTGCTTGCGGAACAGATGTCTGGGGCCGTGGTCTAAGCTCCTCTGTTTAAACTGAAAACTGCCAAACTCATCCCCGATATTCCAAGAGCTAATAACAATACGGAGATTGCTCGATGGGTATTACTCGATGCCGGCTCGCATATCCAGCAGCGGGAATATGCGGCATTTCCGCGAAACTCGACTCGGAACTTCGAAGCCGAATGTAAAATCTAGTCCGGCACGGACGAACACAAACAGCGCCAGTTCGCCAACGAATACGAGGACGACGACGTCTGTTTTGCACACAGGTGAACGGCACCCGAGCGGTACCCTAGCCCAGTTCCGTAATAGCACGGATTTACGACGCGCCGCGTCGTGGCCTGCATCTCGAACAATGTCCAGCCGCGATACGTACCCCTTTCACGATGGAGTCCGGCTTTTACGACGATCGACGAATCCGGAACTACATCTCGCTATGACCGACCGGTCGAATATCGATTCGACGTATCTGCCGCGTGAAAACGACGACGCTCGGGATCCAGTACCGAATCGATCACCGAGCTGCATTCACGAGTTGCATCCACCCCGGATCTCCTCGAACCTCCCTTGTATTTCGATATGGCCCGATGCATGCTCATGCCGGTAGGTTTACGGGATTCACGGCAATACAAGTCTGTTTGGATTCTCAAGATACCGTTGCCGGAAAGTAAAAATTGTTGACGCTGTGTCTATTTGTCCTGCATCAATAGTGAGCCCAACAAATAGAATTTATGCTGCTTCAAAGAAATCGCATAAATGTCGTACGGTATTAAGTAGACTATGCAAAATCAAAATTGTACAAGGCAACTATAAGGAAGTTAGGTTAAATGAAAATGTATTTTCTCTTTCAATCATAGCGAAAAGTCGGAAATAATATATTAGGTTGTTGCAAATGAAATGGCCGTTTTGAATCTTTAATATAAACATTAATTTTACAAGCTTTATTCGTATTCCATTAATCGAAACAATTTCCATCGACAATACACTTCTTCCATCGCGATACGAGTGCCTGAATGCCTTTCTGGTAGAAATCTAATGCAGTTTTTATAGCACGTTCTTCCTTGAATATTTTTCCATTCAAAAAGTCATCTACGTGCTTGACAAAATGGTAATCAGGTGACAGGTCAGGCGAATAAGGACGGTGGGGAAGAACCTCACATTTCAACTCTGCTAAATTTTTTACTGTTTTTTCGCAATATACGATGAGTATTATCGTGGACCAAAATTACACCACGTCTATTGACTAATGCCGGCTGTTGAACACGTAGTTTTTCGTACGTTATATCAACTTATTGACAGTATTTATCTTTGCAGACCACCATACAACCAATATTTTACGCGGATGAAGGTTCGGTTTCGGCATATGTTTTCGAGTTTCATCTGCGTCTAGCCACTGTGCAGAACGTCGTCGATTGTCGTAGACAATCCATTTTTTATCACGCGTAATTATCCTGTTTAATATGCCTTCATTATTCTGTCGGAAAAGTAAGGAAGAACTGTGATCTTCAGACGTATGGGACCCATTTATCTAACTTTTTTACTTTTCCCAAAGTAATGAATCTTCAATAGCTGCTGGCTTATGACCACGAGGCTCATTTTCCAGAGTTGTATCTCCAAAAGCAGAATATATGTTTTTCGCTGCTTCAGACGCAGTATGTCGAAGTTTAAATTCGTACAAGTAAATTATACGAATCTTCTTTCTCCCATGGTGAATGAAAATCAATTTTGAATCATGCACAGTGTACAATATCAATAATCTTATGCTCGCAAAAAAAAAAATGCTTTTCATATTGCACAACTTCAAACCATCTGTCGTGGCAAAACTAAACTAAAAAAACGGGAAGATGCAAATGCGAAAAAAGGTCATTTTAATTGCAACAATCTAATAACAATATCCTTAAATACTTTTAGTCTTTTCATTTTTGTTATAAATGCGTAATTCTTCTTTCAACAGCAAACATCCCAATCAAACATCCACGAAAAGATTTTTCTCATTAATCGCTTTGAACAGCTTCCATTTTTATTTTTTGGTAAACAAGTAGAAATATCTGCTTTTTCAGTAATATTCTTCTTTATGCAGTCCACGCGCCCTACGATCAATAAATAAATCATTTTCGCAACACTCGTTTGTCCAACAGAATGTCATCCGGCGTTAATATACGGACTCTGAATGGTTGACTAGGTAAAATAGTCGGTAATTTCGCGTTTTAGTCGCGTGGATAATCGTGTGCACCGGCGAAAGACCGTGTTTCCATTGAAAAATCGGGGAAATATTATTGGACACATCTAGATCAACATGAAAGTGCACGTCACGACGAGAGTAACATGCTCCATACGAAACGCGTTCGTAAAAGCGAATGTTTCTGAAGAGCGGAGCGCAACTGCGATGTTTAAAAATAAGGTTTTCAGGAATGAATGCACGCCTCGGAGGAGTTGAATGGCGAAAGTGAGCGTACGTGCGCGTTTCTGGGTGTGGGAAGATGAATAGTTTCGCGAGTCTCGACTCGCGAGAATAGTGCAGCAGTGTTACGTAGATTTGAGCAAGCGTGCGCGAGAAGAATGTTGCTTGTGCGACGAAAGTATCAAGACATTGCTGTATTATAAGCAAGCGACACTGTACTCGTACAAATTTCTTTCGGGTCTCGGATTACTTTTTGACGATTGAACCGAGTTACGCTTTGTCTCCGTGTAAAAACGAGGAGAAATACTACATTTTTACACGATACGAATCGCTGTATGATCGAACGCGTGAAAGTGTAGAAACAACGTTGAAATCGTTTTACGTAGCGGAACAAGTGTGTCGGTCCAGGCACAAAGAGAATGGAGACTCGAAGCATTGACGTGCTTGCTTGTTCCAAAAATTAGGCGCGCGTGTAAAGACCAAAAACGCGGGCGAAATCCATCGTCCGTCCGGAGCAGATGGTAATTAGTGAGCTTTGACGGACATTCGATTAATCGAAAAATGTACCACCCGGCGAAGCGCAAAATACTAACGGGACAAATGCGACTGTTCCGCGTGGCTTTGAGGAACACGAAGGGAACGGTCGCGCGAGCGTTATAAAATAATGCGGCGTTAATCTAGCTTCGTAACGCGAAAGCTTCAATTGCAGCGGAGCCTCGCGTGCCCAAACAAAAGGGGTAAAAACCGTTTGGAAAAGCTGTTTGAACGGGAGCGAAAAGTCCGGTGGGGGTCTCGGCGTCCGACCCTGACAATCGACACTACACATTTACTCGACTAAACGTCATTACCAGGTCCAGCTTAATTACGCATTCCACCCGCGCGACCGTTCTATAACTCCCAAAATTCGTTGCGACAGTTCATTAGCGACCGATCGAGGACCGAGGACGTTCAATCTTAATTTCCTTGCTAACGCTAAATTTTTCATGCCGCGGGAAAATCGGCGATTATTATTGGACAACCGGTGGGCCGAATCGTGCGCGTTTTTCTGGAGTTTCGAGGGACGCGGAGCACCGATTTATGGGTAGCGCCGGCAGCGGCAAGATCGCAGTTGGAAAAAGGGTGGAAAATGGGAAGTCGCCACCGGACGATAACTTTTTTCCGTGTCACTGTTTACGAGCGGTAAAGCTAAAATCCCCGACTACCAAAAAACCGATAATGTCCTCGAGTCGAGCGTCTGCTGGGTTGTTCGCGTGCTGTAAAACCGACGTACCGCCGAAATCATTTCGGCGGTCTTTCTTATTTTTCATCTTTCAATTTTCCGGTAGCGGCGAAGGAACTTTTCGTTGAGGTTGACCGCGTCGCGATAAATCACTCGCCTTATCTCGAGAAAATATTTTATAACGTCTGCGGCTAACGCAGGCGCCGTAACTCGAACGAAATTTAACGCGTGCGATCGCTAAACCCGTCGCGCTCGTAAAAGTTTCCTTCTTCTTCCGTCGTTAACGGGAATGCACCGAGATTCCAGGATTCGATACTAGACGCATAGTAAATCGTCGGGAGACATCTACGTTCCCGTGACAATCAGCGAAGAGTTTTCGCGAGTGGTCAGTTGGACGAGAGAGACAGAGATGTTTTGCGGCCGCGATAAACCGGACGCGTCCGTACGTCGGCAAGGATAAAGGATTACGCCGATTACCGGGAGCAGTTGAAAAACTCGCCCAGCAACGGAACTACAATCTGCTGTCCGTGTTTTAAGCCTGACAGGAAAAATTGCGACTATTTGAATGGTAATCGCGGCTGTTCGACCGCCGTTCGACTCCTCGTGCAATGATAAATACATACTGCTACCTTTATCGAGAGCTCCGTGAACTATTAAAATGATCGAGCTACGATAATTAGCGTTGCAACCGTGGAGCTATAAGTCTTAACGATCGCGCGTTGTACTGGGATGCTATAATGATTTTCTCGGCTGCTTTGGTTTGCTATTGTTCGAGGATTTCCTGAAACAATAATTTACTCTGCTCGCTGGGTAATGGGTCGGTGATAATGTCCTTTGGTAATTTTTCAAACTAAGCTGGTCATCGCATCAATTTTAAACTTTGTCGATATACCGACCAATCTTTGAAGAATATGAAAGAATTTTTTATATTTGAAAACAGTGAATATATTCAAAATTGCAGTGCAAAAGGTACACATATCTGTGGTTGTAATAAAATCAACTTCGGTGGTCCTGTAAAATAGAAGAAACGGAAAGAGTTTTTTAATCTGCGTAAACGTAGCCATCATCCAAACCAGGCTAAGTGAAAAATTGGAAAAACCGCAATGTCCGAAAAACAATTTCGATTTTCTCACTTAATTCCACTTTCGACCAGAATGGAGCGTCTACCGAAGTTATTCCGCAAGTTTGAAGTGGAAGTAAACTTTGAAGAAGTAATCTTTTCAAATCATAGAGTTCAAATATTGTCCCAGGTGCATTGGACCCCGGGCGAAGTTTGAAGTAAATCGACCGATTGGTCGGTTCTTTTATTTAATAAAAATCAAACGGAAAAGAGCGACGGGTCGGTGCCTAACGTTAACTTCGAAATAAATCGATGCGACACTTTTCCGTGCAGTTGGCTCTCGTGTCCTCATCGCGCACCGCGCAACGCGCCTCGGCCTTGTCCTCTCCCTCTCTGCTCGAACAGTAGCCTGCTCCTGTGGCTCGGCTTTTGGTGTACTTACAGAAAACCGCATCCAGGAGGGACAAGTTTCGAACACCCCCATTCCCGACCAAACCAGAGCCCTTTTAGTCTCTTCAAGCCCGCAACTACCAGTCCGTTATCCTAACTCCCTTGCTTGGCTTGGTCTCCGCAGAGAGGCGAACACTTAGCCGGAAACTTAAGCGGAAGTAGAGTCCGAACAAACAGAATCGTAACCCTTTATATAGAGAAATTCCTGGCACTTTTACTTTCGCAAATTTTCGGTCGATGTGCGTCGACGTGGGCCGAGGCAGGACTGCATTCAACTGGCTGCGTGTGCGTTCAATCACAGATGAGGTATGGGAGTAGACCAATCACCATGGAAGTCTTCCCTCTTTGATATCATTATGCTATACAGTAAAGTCTTGATAATAATTTTTGGTTCACGATCGTAAATTTTGTATATGCAAATATGATATCGGCACTACACGTTCGATCAACAAAAAAGAATTTAGCAATTTTGCAGAATTATAATTTCGACGTTTTGGTTCAGTTTGAACCATCTTCAAGAAAAGTCCGCGTCTATGAAAATAATGTAATAAAATTTGTATTAATTGAACAGAAACTTTTTGATAGTAGTAACAAAAAGAATATATACATACTTGCTAAATGTGACAAACAAACAGAAAACAAAGTAAAACAAAATTGTGCTTCACAGCACGAAGGTTTGAACTGTACTAAACTGTAACTGTTATGGCAAAGTCAAGAACGGAAAAACATACGAATATCGTGGATCAAACTGACCAACCAGATGTCAAGGATCAAGAACCTATAAATCGATGTTTGGCGCGAAATTTAAATTTTAAAGAAATAATCATCACAATTTAACCGCTATATTACCAAAAATTTGAAAACGTCGAAATTATAATTCTGCAAAATTGCTAAATTCTTTTTTGTTGATCGAACGTGTAGCGCCAAGTAAAGTCTTGATCTAAGAAAAACCCTCGGGATTGTGCTGTTTCCTAAATCGTGTAGTTCTACTATTTTTGTAATTCGATGCTTCGGGTTGATGGTGAAACATTTTTGTTCCTTATTTTCGAATAACATTTGTCCAACACTATCTCACTAACTTCTCAAAAACAAAGGAGATGTTTCACCCTCAAGCTCGAGCATTGCATGCGCCTATAGCCAACTGATCCGAGATTTAACAGTTTCTGTTATCTTCTGATTTGAGGATGACGCCGCGTCCACGATATTACATCGGGCGGGTACGTGGCAGTTTCGAGTTTCAGATGACCGAGATCGTTCGATTTCACAGCCTCTTCTGGGCCGCGCTCGAAACAGTCGACTCTGTGTACTTCATAACGTCACAATGACTTTTACCCGGGTGTCTATCTAAACCTGGTTTTCGTCTGATTGCCTCCACTCAACCCTGTTCCTCTTGCTCTGGAGAGATTGACTCGGTCCATTACTACCGCGACACGGCTAGACGACGCTTTTATTTATTTCTAGTGTCCTCGATCGTCTCGGTTCGCCCTATTTCGTCGGTTTTTATCCTGGCCTAGCAATCTTTACATCGAAAGTCATTGCCTCGTTGCTTTCCGCGTTTCCCACCGCCCGGCGGTTCCTGCTACCCCGTGATCCTACGATTGCTCCTTGAAATTGACTCCGACGTCCCTCCTCTTGAGGGTTTATTGAAACTTCATTCGTCTTCCGGGTTACCAGCCTTCCCATCGTGGTCGTCTCTGTATGTATCCACATAGCCGATCTTCTTCCACGCCTCAGACACGTCGATTAGTGCTCGATTTTGAAACTCATTTATTTCAACGGATCCGCATCGATCACAATCCATGCACACGGATCCGCGGAAAATGAACTCCTCAGCCGACTAACCTGGAAATCAGTCCATCCTGTCGGCAAGCGATAAGCTGACGGAACTCGAGCTGTCACCGAATGCTCTTACATCTGTCCTGTAAGCTGATTTACAGCTTTATTTTAGGACATCGTCTCCGGTAGCCGTCATTGGATAGTCGAACCTGCTGTCTGCCTATTCTCCCCACCGACGTTGTGTGACACATGCAATTAAACGACGGTGTCAAGGTTTTTGACGAGAATTCGTATAGTGATTCTAACTGTCCGTTCAATATTGTTGCGTTTCAACAGTATGAATGCAAAGTTAAGGAATTACGAGTATAAGCAGAAGGATTTATCAACTATCATGTTCCGCAAAAGATCTAGTCGAATGTTTTATTTTTTAAAGCAGACATGGGTATTTTTGTCTCAATTGAGACAAGACTGTCCCCACCATAGCGCCCAATGTCCCCCATCAGCATCTGTCGTTGCTATGAAGGAAGGACTATGAAAGAGTGCCACCGAAAGGAAACTTGGTGGGGAAGTAGGCGTTTGAGGGGTTTCACACGTACCCATGCCTGGATTAAAGCATAAAGCACAATAATGGTACATTTTATTCTATGCGTTTGTTTCGCGAGGATAACATTTTTCAGGTTGCGGATACAAATCAATTTATATAGACATTATCGAATTAGATCGCGATAAAATGTCATCGTTCTTGTTTTTTTTTTATTTATTTCTACAAGTCGCATCAACAACAAGGTCATTAGCGACCACAAAGATTATAACATATTACGCATGAATACAACATTATGTCTTTATATTTATAAACATTTATAGATATAAAGGGGAGAGAAAAAAATTGAAGAAGTTGTAAGCAAGATTACAGAGTATGGTAAATTTTTGTTGATTTAAGAAATTTTAATACTTGGACTATGTACTTACTAATGTTGAAACATTCACTTAAATTATATAAGAATTAATTTTTCGCGGCGCCCTGTATTATATACATGTATTTGGACGAGCACATGTATGTGACTTTGACATATTCGCTACAGTAGAGCCAAGTATAGTAAATAATGATCGTACCAGGGCACCGCGAAAAATTAATTCTTATATATCAAAAATTGCGATCGATAAAATATCCACTATTTTTAAATAATGGAGTTAAAAAACCTCTATTCACTTAAATTATTCGGAATAGCTAATCGTCTTCTCTGGAAAGATAAAAGGGGGCATTGCAAGATGAAGTGTTCAACAGAAAGCTGTGCATCGTGAACAAACAGGGGGCGAATCTTTCAAAATTTTGTATAAGTGGGTCAAGTTTGTATGGCTTGTGTTATGGCAGTGTCCAACGTTTGATGAACGTAGGTTGGAGTTTATCAGTCAATTACATAAACTGCATCTTTTTCTTCCACTCTCATGCAATGTTTTATTCTCCTCACCCACGGTGGAAATATGTAAACTAACTTACTCGTTTCTTAAAGACTGTGAGTTAAAAATATAAAAAAAGAAAAAAGTATATATGTATGTTTAAAACTGCTCGTTTTCAAACCTATGATTATCTACAGGGTCATCCGTTTTTAATCGGACAAACGTAAACCAGCTATAAAGAACCCCAAATGGAACAAGTTTTACCCCTGCCACTTTTTTTGTTTCGGCCTTGATTTCTAGAAAATTGCAAAAAACCATAATTTTTTAGTTCACATAAACTTGAATATCTCGGGACTCCAGTGATGAATCTTGATGATTTTTTCTTTGTTGTGTTGAAAATAAACAGGAGCATCTTTTTTTTGTTCCCAAAATTTTTTTGTTTATGTTAATTTTTGAAAAATCTTATAATTTTGAATTTTGTTAATAGTTTTTTGTTATTTTTTGTCTTGAATTAAACGGTTGATTACGCATAAATTCAAGTTTTTCGAAGTTTTTTCATTCAGACTCCACGCCGTGCCCTATGCCAAAAAAAACAAAGATCCGAAGGTCATACAAAAATATTTTGTTAACAAAAAAGATGCCCCTATTTATTTTAAACCAAACAAAGGAAAAATGATCAAGATTCATCACTGGAGTCCCGAGATATTCAAGTTTATGTGAACTAAAAAAATTATGGTCTTTTGCAATTTTCTAGAAATCAAGGCCGAAACAAAAAAAGTGGCAGGGGTAAAACTTGTTCCACTTGGGGTTCTTTATAGCTGGTTTACGTTTGTCCGTTTAAAACGAATGACCCTGTATATGTAATTTGTACTGTATTATATAAAGTATAATAATGTATTAAAAAAAAATAATGTACGGTAAAATAATCTCGAACTTGAGATTCCATTTGCATTAATAAAAAAAAAATTTGTATGGCCAATGCGAAGTCGGGTGATAATAGTTTTTGTTTTTGATGTTGACAATTACCTTCGCGTCAGGAGAAATGTATTGCGAGTGAGAACCGCCGGCGATCAACGAGAATACGGTATTCCGACCTTCCCTGGGATTCCATAAGTACAAAAGTTTTTTCCTGGCCGCTGGGATTCTCTCCCCCCGGAGAAGATTACACTCCTGTTTTCGTGAACGCCACCCGTTCCTTGCTCAGACATCGGAACCGATGCGTATTTTTCTTGCTCCCCTAGAAATTTGTCAGGCTTCCCGAGTTCGCGAATAAGTCAGGCCCTCCCGGCTAAGCGAAATGTGTGGAGACAATTGGAAAAAAGACGTCGTAGAGGGTGGAAGAGAAGAGGACAAGGAGAATAACAACCGCGATCTAACTTTACAACACCGGGGGAAAGACATTAAGAAACACGCTAACGTGTTGGTAAATAAATTTCTACACCCTTCGAACGTACAACAATTTGCTTAGTGCTTTAAACAAGTTACATAAACAAGTAACATTCATCTGTGAATGAGAAACAAAAGTGAAGTCTACAGGACATTAAAAGTATCTGTGTTCTTTTAAGTATAATTGTTTAATTTAGATTAATTGTTTCCTTCACACAGTGTAATGATCCTAAAGCGTCAATAATGTATAGAAAAATGCTATTTTTCATTTGTAGAACACCGTAATACTCTTACCAAAATACACAGTCTCACCGGAATGAAGTCGCTTGGATGGAAAAGCAAACCTAATTTCCATTAAATAAATACAGAGATTCCTCGCAAGTAATCGAATGTAGACGTCTCGCAATTTGGAAGAAAGTCTTTGTAGTAGCGTTCGAAGTTTCGTCGATTGAATTCCAGGGGGGGAAGCATTTCGACGGGTGAAGTCGAATGGCCAATGTCCGTGCAGTAGGTAAACGGAATGCAATAATGCTCCTTCGGTTCGAATACGGTCCCTTCGGGGTGCAAAAATTGCGGAGATAGGCTGCGTGACGCTGCAATTGGGAAGAGGAGTAGATTCGCGGCCCGGGGCGAGGACGCGAATATACGTTATCGTATCGAACCGCGCCTAAGTCGCGGACGCAGCCTTAGAGGATGGCGGCAGATGGGTTGATAGAGGGGGTGAGATATAGTCGGAGAGTCGGCAAACGGCAGTATTAACTTTATGGGTGCATTGCGGTGGTTCCAAGGCTGCTGGTGCCTAACTGGCTACGGGTATAAGGGATGTTTGGCATGGGAGTCACGCGTACCAACAATTATTTCACCCAACCACCAAGAGTTTCCAACCTCCGGCTTCCCCTTTTCTTGGTGTTGGGTCCTCATTGGCAGACGCAGTTGCAATGGAACCTGCTCGAGTGCTACCCGATCTATTTACGTTCCACGGAGCGAAGGGCATCTTACCGTGAACAGACGCAACTAATATTTGCACACCTGTGTCAGTAGCAACCGCTTTCAATATGTTGTTAACTTTCCCTGTTACCTGCTCCACGAAAGCGATCACTTAATCCACATTCAATTTTCCCGACTTAAAAGACCATTTGCCAAAAAATTGATTTTTTTGTTTCAGATTCACGGTTGTTCACATTACTCAAATTCAACTCAACTCGTTCACATTATTCACATTACTATATAAATGTAGCAAGAACGTGTCTATCTAAATTGTCAGCCATTATTTAAATAATTTGTACCCAAAGAAATAAACTTATTAAATAATTCCTTATAGATATATCTTTAAAATCTCAATAATCGTAAATGAAAAATATTAGAATCTGTCATCTTTTACTACTGACTGGATGAAACTCGTTTCTTTAGTACGGCTTGTTATTTTGGAAGTACGTCGGAGAATTCCGGGCAGTCTATTCGCGTGTGTTCACGTAGTAGATTTTAAAATGGGTCATACAAGGAAGTAGATGAAGTTTTCTTTAACAAGGCAATTTCAAGGGAGCACCGAGGACCGACAACCACGGAATTTCGTTAACGAACGCTCGTTTCCTATCGGCGGGTAACTGGCTGGCTGGAAAGGAGCACGGTAAAAAGCCAGTAAATCACACTCCAGGAATCTAAATTATCCTCAAGGAGGAACGCAGCCACCTTGGTCACGATAGTGACCCGAGGACGGAATTTATAGGACGCTAACCACCACGGGCAACATTCCCGGCTGAAAATATTCCGTAAAACACTCGAAAATAACTTGCGAATTAACAGCAGGAAAACTGTTTGGAACTTTCCAGTCCAAAAATTTACAAAAACAATTTTCTATCAACAAAAATTTAGAATCTACCCACAAAGATTAAGCACGCACCTATACTCTATAAAATCAGGTAAAATATCTAGGTACTTTGTTACAACCCTTGGAGCTTAATTGATGTTGCACGCGGTATTCGTGAACTCGATTGTGCTATTTCGCAGACATTCAGCCCGCAACCACCGTGAATCTCTCTCATAAGCGCCCGCGTCCCCTTGATCCATGACTCTGATCAAATTCTCCATCTCGAAAAATTGTCTATCGTTGTCTCAGACGGTCGATGCAATTTCCGCCCGACTGTTTGACGCTCGGCGCACGTACGACCTTTACGTTTCGTCTCTTTACAAAGATTCGCCCTCGTCGGGACTTTCGTCGTTATCTTTCCTTCCGGTTCTTTCTCGAGTCAACTCTTTTTTTCCCTTATCAATGGCCTCGGATCGATAGGTCCGCGATCAGGGCTGACCGGTGTTCACGCTCGGAATACAAAGGCCAGGGGAAACACCGGTGGGTACAAGGATCAACTTGTGCTCTGGAACATCACGAAAATTTTTGAGCTTCTGCAGAGAACACTCGCGTCGTTTGCTTTCGCTGAGTCAAACTGGCTGGGACCGTTCAGGCATTCGGACCTTGGCAAGTGGAATCGAAACGGGCGTACTCAAATTCATATTCTGATCGTAGACAGTCAATAAAGTGTCCGCTTGCGTGGATGCTCTTGTGGAATTACGCTAAGTCGCTGAATCTAGATAGTCATTAAATTCTCTGCTATTAGAGACAATAATAATTGTTATTTCGACGAGAACAACACTAGAAACGTCCTCCTCTTTTTGAAATCTATTGATGTATTTAAACACATTATAAATTTGTTTTTGCTTAGATTATTATATCATATTATATTAGAATGTAAAACATGTGGTCGCTAATGACCTAGCTGTTAATGCGACCACATTAAAATAAACCCAAAATAAATAATAATAATAATAATAATTGTTATTTCAAAATTAACAAAGGAGATAAAATGGACAGTCTACGTTATGGTTGCTGATAGTCAACGTTGCTTTTCGCGGCAAACTCTGAAATGTACCAGTACCCCAGAAAAATGTACCAGTCTCCCGGATATATCAATGCTCTATTTTCCTAGACAGCAGCAATTTTTATCCACAAGCCAGTTACCCGCGGTAGAGAAGTGAAACCGGAGCGCTCATAAAGACAACTAATTCGTATTTACAGCGGTCCGGGTTGAACACATTGTACGGTCCGAAAATCAACTTCAGAGAGACAAAGGCTGGTTCCCGGCACAGCTTCGTTTCAGTGAGCACACAGTAGTTACGTCGGGGCCGACGTTCCAGCTAGTTCTTTCTGTGTTTCTGGTTATTCTTCTTTCCTTTTTTAACGTTCGCGGAGATACAGACACCGTACACGCGGTGGAGGAAGGAAAAAGGGCACCACGTGCCGTGTGCTAGCCGAGCGAGGAACAGGGGCGAAGAGGGGTGGCTGGCAATTATTCAAGTAGAATTATAAAAACAAATAGAGTTGGTTTCTGGGCGGCTGTAGCGAGAAGGTGGGCAACGGTGGTTGGGAGAAACAGGGTGTTGGTGTGGGACTGATTCAGTACCAGAGCCACGCTGGCTACGTTGGTTGGTTCACATAAATATGAATGCGCCCGCGGCTCTCATTAAGTCTCTCTGCCTTCATTTATCTACCCCTTCCCGCCTTCCTTGTCCTCGAGTCTTCTTCCTCCCTCTCGGCGCGAGACCAGGTCCGTTGCAACCACCGGGAGTCTTCTGCACTGGAACTTTGCTTCTTATGCGGAGGAGTAGACTTAAAACGTTTAGACGCTTTCAGCCAAATGCCGCCTTAACGTCGGTCATGATGCTGTCCTTGGAAAATCCTCTTAAGGGAGTAATTGTAGCCTTCTACAGCCAAACGCTTGCCGCTACCCTCTACACGACTCTCCATTCGACCCTCCAATGTCTGGCTCCATTTTGACCCCGAACTCGAGAACCTCCTACCGATTTCTCAGGTTATACCCGCTAACTCGAGTCAGTTGGTCTTTGTAGCAGACTCAAAAGAAGATGGACCTGTCTCCGAGAAGCATCTTCGCAAGTATGTCTAGAAAAATGTCTGCCGCTTAAGAGTTACCATTACTCGTACTCTCCTAAACGATCGTCTCATTGTTAGAAATGAATTTCTACGCTACTTTCATTTTTTATATGGCAATGTTGGGCTCTACTTTAATCAGAAACTTGAGTCCGTTGTTGCTTTTAGTAGATTCAAAATAAAGTATCTCCGTAAGTATGATCAGAAAAATAATTGTTTCCAAAATGAAATTCTTCTCGCCAGAAGGTCCCGTCTCGCGAATAACAAGTTACCAAACAATTTTTCTAACGAGCGAGAATTGCATAACCGCTGGTTTTCATTAAAATGCCAACAATCAAACAATTTTTCAAGACACCTAGACACCTAACAGCGTCGGGTTAGCACAAATCTCCAACTTTCGTGTTCGTGGAGCATCGCATTTGAGGAGCTCTAAAATTTATGAAAGCTCAGACGGCGCTCCTTTATTATTTAATATTTGAATATCAGTGCTGAAATTTTTAATAAACTCATCTCCCTGGGAGAAATATATTCTAGAAAACTTTCCTCGCGCAGCGACCGGCAGCTTCAGGGCTAGAAAAATATTACAATGTCGTCAACTGCGAAAAACTTTCGCTGGAATCACGGCTTCAGTTCTTCCGACTGATATTTGCGGCGGGTTACAGTGGAGGAAAGGTTTGCTTTAGATGGATACGATACCGGAACCATAAGTCTCCTCGGAGGGTCTCCCATCGTTGTAGGTGTCCTTGCCAGCCCTTCGGTTTACGATCCTAGCAGCGACAGCGCTCTTATTAAGGATCGCGACATGGCCTCTCTCGTCTCTCGTAGCGGTCGCATCATGTGATTATTATTTATACACCACCCGCCCTCTTGCCTAACAACCCACCCCATGGGCACAGCTCTGCTGTCTGCACTCCGCCTTCTCGCGTTCCCCAATCCTCCTCTTTTCTTTGCTTTCTTCTCGTTCGTGGAAGAGCTGGTTCGGTAATCTTCGTCTATAAATCAGCCGGCGTAATCTCGCGGCGCGGACGAATTCCGAGGCGATTGAACGCATCTTCGGAACGGCGGATGCGTCCGGATTATAAATAGGGGGCTGCGTTCGGCAATATGTTCCCTTTCATCCCCGATGATACGTTTCTTTTGCTCTTGATCACTCGGCCAGAGATTTCGTTTCATTACGGCGATCCGCGCCGACGTAACGAATAATGCCGCTCGAATTATTACCGCCTTTTATTGCATTCCGCCGGGCGATTCTTGTCGGTGACAGCTCGTGATCGCGATGTCGAATCTCCCAGATCAATCAGGGGCCGTTGACTTGATCGATATGATCGTGTAATGCGATCAGTTCGCGCGGAACTTGAAAAGAAAGTTCTCGGAATAATCGGAAACCACTGGTTTGGACAATACGAACATGTAATTGGACCATTTTTAACGAAGTTGAAAAATTATTTCAATCATTGTCAGACTGCGGATTTTAGTTACAGTATATAAAATTTAAAACGGTGAATAGATTACAAAAATTTCATGATGCCGGTATACTATTTTCAACTGTAGACAATGTTTGAAGGGAATAAGCAATTTTTATTAGGCTCCTGTATTTTTAAATCCGCAGTCTAATGATTACAATATTCAATTTTTATACAGGGTGTCCCAAAACTATAAGGAGCCGAAAATGGGAGGTTTCTTGGGTCATTTGAAGTGACATTTTCCTTTACAAAAATGGTGTCCGTGACTTTGTTTAGGAGTTATTAACGAAAAACACGGATCAATCAGAGCGTGGCTACAGCGGATTGATTCTGAGTCGACCAATGGCGACACCACGCCTCGCGGGATCTGTCGCAGAGTCGAACACCGTTCGCTATAGCTGCGCTCTGATTGGTCCGTGTTTTTTGTTAATAACTCCTAAACAAAGCCACGGACGCCATTTTTGCAAAGGAAAATGTCGCTTCAAATTACCCAAGGAACCTCTCATTTTCGGCTCCTAGGGTAGTTTTGGGACACCCTGTATATTCCAGTTCAATAGCTTTAGGTTTCATGGAATAATCTATCATTTGTATCGAACCATAGTTTGTTGACGATTTAGGTTCCCTACCCTTTGCAGTTTTCCAGCTTATATTCCAAAAACAGTCAGGCGCTCCGCCGAAAATCATGGTTTCCCTTACAAGTGTCGCGTTCATGGCAGGCGGTCTTTTCGCGGTAAATTTTCTGGGATCGAGGATATGCAGCGACTGCATCCACGGAAATTATACGCGCTTTCTGCGAGAATCAAACATGAATCCCAGTCGGTTCTGCGAATTGCTTTTCGCCCGAGCAGCGGGGGATCGTTTTTGCCGTCGCCGAAGGATATTCCTCGCAAAGAGGGCGAAGGAAGAGCTGGTCGAGTATCCTACAGCGCGAGGTACGTTCAGAACTAGAAGGAACACTGGGGCAGGCGGCGTTGCAGAAAGGCGCAAAGCGGATAATGAAAGACCAAAAAGAAGTGTGCCGAAGAAGCGGCGTAAACGAGCGAGAGAACGAGAGGGATAGAGAGAAGAAGAGTGAGAATGGTGTGATATTTCCACGCGGACGGTTTGCGAGAAGGGGGCGAAAATCTTGGTGGTAGGGAGAGAGGAGCGCTAGACACCGCATCGGTCGAAGTGAGACACGGAAGGAGAAAAGGTCGAAGAATGTCGCTTGGTGGGGCGAGGAGGAACGGTGAGGCTACCGGAGAGTAGAAGAGACAGTGAGATTGGCGAAAAAGGACTTTTCAAAGGACTCCACAGGCTCAAACGTAGCTTTCATCGGCTTATTGTCCGCTAAACACTGGAGCCGCGCGGCCAGGTAATAAAAGGATTCCTCCCTCTCGGCGAAAAAGTTGAATAAAATAGCAAAAAGAGAACTGCTATGGGACCGGGTGACAAAGGGTCCACCGCGTCGTCACGGATATTTCGGTATGGGGAAGAAATAAGCACGAGCAGAATTGGTGGGGGTGGTTGCGGAAAAGAGAAACGGAGGGTTCGCGAAGGAGACGGACGGGAAAACCAATGGGGAAAGGAGAAAACGAGAAACCGTCGTAGACGACGGCGGCCGCGGAAAGCTTGAAGGGGAACGATGAAATAAAACATCGAGAGGGGTGGGCCTCTTGCTCTATCAGCCGGTTAATGAAAAATAGCGACACCCTCGCTGCCGTGCTCTGTCTCCCGCTGCGCATCAGATTGCTTGCGCTCTCTCCGCTCGCTCCCTTTCAAGCTGTTTCTCTGTGCTCGATTCGCTGCGAGAACTCCGGATGAGTTTCGTGTGATTCCATCGCTAGCTCGCCAAGCCGGCTCGCTTGCTTACCGGAATTTCCACGCGGATTGCACGCTGCGACATCATATTACTGCGTCCTGCCACGCCGCGCCGGCGAGACCAACCCTCCTTGCCAGCCTGTTCCTCTTACCTTCTCATCGCGACGCTTGATCATCCGCGCTCCTCTTTCCAGCTTTCGCTTCCTCCTTTCCCGTTATCTCTCCTCTTTTCTCTCTCTCTCTCCTCCATTTCCCTGACATCTGCTCCGCTATGTATCCTCGCGAAAATTGCTTGCCAACTTCGAAACGTTATTGAGTCTCCTGGACGGCTTTAATTAACGAGGCTGCTAGCGCGCTAGCGGGTTGAAGCGAGCTGAAGCGTACCGGCTATCCGCGGCTGCTGGACCACGTTCCTTTTCTAATAATTGTCGAACGGCGCACATCCGTGCTGGCTGAGCCGATCGAATGTACCGCGCCGCTTATTGTCTTTTTATTGCCGGCGGAATAACCTGTCTGGATCGGAGCGGTCGGTCCGGCCAGCCGGAAATACGAAGCATTTAAATTAGACACGGCCGTGTAACCGACTGAAAGATGGATTGTGAAATATTCCACGATCGATCGTCCCGCGACGCGATATTTCATTACTACCGGGCAATCGGTTTTCGAGGACCGTCGCGTCTCCTATTTGCCGTACGAAATCGCGGCTATGGCTACGGAATTGTCTTCTCTGCGGGAGTGGTCTCCCTACCTCTATCTCGCTCTCTCTCTCTCGCTCTCTTTCTCCATTCCTCTTTTACTATTTTTCTCCAGAGGAAAAGATTTAGATGTTCAAATATCGAGAGTGTTATTCCGGGAATAGAATTCGTTGCGGTGAAATCTGTTTTATATGTTTCACTGTAACGCCTCGCGGTGGCGTGCGGAGATCGTTTGTCTCGCGAAGGATGTCGATATCGAAGCCGCGAAACATGCGGCGCGAGAACCCGCTGAACCACTGTTATGTGGTTCTCCGTGCTCCTGTAATGTTACATCGAAAAAGAATTATCGGTTACACCAATACCGTTGCGTTGGTATTGCGGAGATTACTCGAGGACCTCTGAGAATTTCCACACTGAACGATTGTTGAATTTTTCAACGTGTGTGCACAGTCATGTAATTCATTCAATTCAACATTAACAATTGCATGGTGCACTTCTAATTCTAATTTAAGTAAAGTCTTCGGTTTATGAAATTCTTTTCTTTTCGCGGCGCACGGTTCGATCATTATTATTGTAATAGCTCTAGTTGTAGCAAATAGGGCTGTAACTTTCCTTCGAAGGTCGAACATTTCGAAGCTTCGAAGCTTCGAATGTCGAAGCTTCGATTTCAGAACCTTCGAAGGTCGAAGATTTCGAAGCTTCGAAGCTTAGATTGCAGAACCTTCGAAGCTTCGAAACTTCGAAGTCTTCGAAGCTTCGGAAAAGTTACAGCCCTAGTAGCAAATATGTAAGAATTATCATACGTATGCTATCCAAATAGTAGAGGAAAAGTGGTGTTTTGTCCTAGATCCGCTAGAAGACTCATCAGTAAGGCTATCTAGTGGACCCTGCCTTAGACAACGGGATGTTGGAAGGCGTTTGAGGAACGTTAATCTACCGATAGGCGGTGGATCAGAAACTAGCGAGAAAGCCTTCCGACAGTGTGTCCTTCCATCTTGAGGACGGAGTCGGTACTAATGGTCTTCTCAAATTTATAAATTTTTTTTCGCCATATGGTAAATAATTGTTTTAATTTTTCTCGATCGCAATATTAGATAAATTACACCTTACTGATGAGCCCTCTAGCGGGTCTAGGATGAAACACCACCTTTCCTTTTTCCTCTACTATTTGGATAGCACACGTATGATAATTCTTACATATTTGATACAAGTAAAGTTATTACAATAATAATGATCGAATATCTAATATTGCAATCGAGAAAAGTTAAAACAATTATAACAGAATTATGTTGCACAAACCGGTTACTAAAATAAAATTGATTAACAGTCACCTTGTCGAACGACCGCTTCTACCACCGTTAAATCGCCGTGTAAGAAACTGGGTTAACAAGACAAAATTGAATGAACGAGTCAATAAATTGCTATTCGACGTCGCAGTCGCACTCTTCATAAGCTCTAACCTTTTGAATCGCTCCATAAGGTGGAATTACCGTAGCTTTGAATAAGGGAGAGAGCTGGGACCGTCCGGAAGTACGCATTCAATTCTCGAGAATTACTATTCCGATGATCGAAATCGAGCTCTCATCGAAAGTCGACCCAGTTTTCCGTATTGATTGTCTCCCGGGGGAGCCGAGCAGGAAGAAAAGCGCGTAATAGGGGGTGACCGAAGCTTGGTGGAGAGGCATAATCAGAAATCACAGCTTGCGAGAGGGAGACTCGTTAGAGAAGTCCCGAGTGGCGTATTTCAGGCCGACTGCTGTCTTCAGCCCACGATTTTCAACCGGCGAATCCCCTGACGAGTCCTGTGTCGCGGCGCATCTCAATCGTTTCCTCTTTGCTGGCCCCGGCTTTTCTCCTCTTTCCGTCGCCAGGAGGGAGGCGGGGCTTTGTTTCTCGCTTTCAAACGGCAGCCATTTATTATTTGTTTGTCTCTGCGTTCTTTCGCCGGCTGGGCTACGATGAGTGGTTTCCCAGAGAAGCATCAGGTGTTGGGTCGCCTCTTTCGATCAGAACGCAGCTTTCATTGGAAAACTTTTTAGCGGGTTGACATTTGATGGCTGAAACATTCTTTCTACGTACCTACCTCGAATCGTCAAGACAAGATTGAAGAAAAACCAGTGAAAACTTCGAAGTATTGTGTCAGGAGTTGATGAACATGTAACTGTAAACAGTATTCTTGAATCTAGAATAATACTGTATTGTGCATGGAATATTATAAGAATTTTTCTGGACCATCGCCTAACAATAAGCCTACGATGCTGCAAGGAATGTTTCTTTCTTGTAGCGTGGCTGAATGACAGTCATTATGACACTTACGAGTATCTATGTCACTTGTTCTTTCTGATTTCTGCGATGACGACAGTAAAAATAATGGAAATAAAATATAATAGTGTTAAAAGACTGCGCTCACTTGAAGTTGATTTGTCAGTACACATTCCTCTTCTGCCCCACACGTCTCGCATGATTTTTTTCGACGCGGCAGGCTGGTGTCAAAAACGGGGACGCATTAACATACAAATCGCGAGTGGGTGTGGTGGCAAGGTCGTTGGCGACGCCACTCATTTTCCTGAGAATTACATTTCCTTTCTTATTCACTCTCAAGATGGTGACTTCCTCAAAAAGATCGTTCAACGTTAACGGCATGTTATCATAATATGTAGGTTGCCTTCCGCCATTCGTCTCGCTTCTCGAACGATGGAAAAAATGGTCGATTCCCATGCAGAATGCAGTTCCGACAGATCGTTTAGGGCAGGATTCGAGGCGCTTCGGGAACAGTGGCTCTCGATACGATCGATAAACACGTCGAAAAGTTGACTTGCAACGCGCACCTGCGGCCGACGTAACGCTGCGAGTAATCGACGGATCTCGAGCTAATAAGAATCGCATGGATCGATCCAGAGCCATGCAATTTAAATAAAAATGGCGTGGCGTACAGTGGTCCGGATTAGAAAATCGTGTGACATTTTGCCGAAAAATGAACTTCCTCGTATCGACATGTACAAAGTTTGCATTGCTTCTTAAATATCCACCTAGCTTGAAAATAAAGAAATGAATACAATAAAATAAAAATTGTGATCGTAACGAACACTTAAACTTGGGCGTTTTGAAAATAGTATGTTTCGCAGAAAAAAGATGATTATCTTCATCTGGATGCCCTGGCTAAGCTGTTCAATATTTTTTCTCTGTTCTTCTTCTAAAATGAAGAGCATTCCTTTACGATAAGAATTTACACTGACAATTAAAAATTAATTTAAATAATGTATTTAAAAAATAATGCACAGTGTAGGCACAGAAGTTGTCAAAATTCCTTATCTTTGATAAGGAATATCTTTAGAGTTCCAAATAGTACCGCATTATTACAAATTGTACTACTTTCAGTATACTTTCTTCTGTATAGTTATGCACGATTTTCTTCCCACATCATACCTCCACGCAACTTATTTGTCTTTAATGCGTTTCATAGGTTTAACTAAATCACCCAATAAAGTAAGTAAAATGTTAATAAAAATAATTAAACGAACACTAAACATATTAAATTATTTATCATTAACAAGTGATTATTTTTTCATATTTTTCAGTAAACAATTATTCCCTATATCTTTTACAAAAGTTATGCAAAAATGTCACTAAATTTATTGATTCGGACCGCTAAAAAAATGGTTATTATTATAAATTATTAGAAAAAATATTTCGTAAACTTATATTTAAACAATCTGATTTTTAATTAAAAAATATCTATTAAAATTAATTAAAAAATATTGTTTAACAAATGCAAAAAATATTTAATTACATATAGTTAAAAATTACTATTTTTTAAATATTTTTAGTGAAGATTTTATTGCTATATCTCTAATGGTTCGAAAATTATAACAAAATGTCACTGAATTTCTCCATCCGGACCACTGTGCGGCGCTTCGATATACATTATGGCAAGATGGTCGCGTGACCATCGATTGTAAGCCGCGTATCGGAGTATCTTGCAAAGTACGCGCGCTTGTAATTTATATTAACGAAATTGCAGACGGGTCGCCGAAAATTTGCGATCCTCGTTGCACGAATTGCATCCGGCTACTTGAAACTTACTTTTCGGATTAATGATCGGAATCTGCAGCAAATTACGTGGCCCAATGTGGCGAAATGAGCCACGTTAAGTGGATGCTTTAAGCACTACAAAGATTCTTATCATTGATGACAAACAAATGGAGGGCTTTTTTGCCGAATAATATTCAGCCTGCTTATCGGAGATAGTGAGATAAAGTGCACCAATTACTGGTATTATTGCATTATTACCTGGGTGAATTTGCGCTCGTGAAGTCCGTAAAGGTGTAACGCAATGCAGATATCGATAAGACAGACTGTTTTGCAATGAATGCAGATAAACGTAGTTGGTGCTATTAACCTCAAGCTCAATGATTTATATTCTTGATCAAGTTCGTAATAGCTAACATAATGAACATAAAATTATATTTTCCCTCGATCATTCTGAATGTGCAAAGGAGATTGTTTGAGCTCATAAAACACAATTTAAAGGCATCAAGACCGTGAGAAACAGGTAAACACAGATTTTTTCAAAAATCCACATACGAGTAAAACTTGCGAAATTGCTTTTTCTAATAATCTTTTACTATAGCTGACTGTGTATCTATTGCAATAAATTGCGATGTCATCTGCAAATTGAGAAACTATAACGCTCTTGGGTAAATAAAGTAGTTTATATCGATCGTATCATTGTTCAAACAATTAATAAATGATTTCGGCGCTACGATTCGATCATTAAATACAATAAACATAAAAATAGTTAATTAATTAATTAACTAAGCAATTTTGCTAATAATCAAAGAAATCGACGTTTCGGTGCTGATTTTCACCATTTTCAAGATTAATTTTAAATTGCGTCTGTAAGAAAAATGAAACAAGAATTTTAGAAAATAACATACAATTTTCAAATTAACAACTATTAAATGTTTAAATGTAAGGGAAACAAATTTTAATAAGAAATTTTTAATTTGTTCTTACTCACTTGCTTAGGTGTGATTAGGTATAAAAATGTGAGAGTCGTGAGACTGGTGAAACACGTGCGTTCACCATGTTTGCCTTCACGACACTGATCGTTTTGTCTTGGATCTAGGTTATATAGATCGATACAACGGCTCTTGGGTAAATTATCTGTTAGGTTGGAAATATAAATATTATACAAAAGTGGACTGAGGACTCCGCCCTGAGGAACGCCCTTGAAAACTTTTCTTGCCTGATCTACTGTGAGATCTGTGTATATTGTCCTTTCAAAAGTTATGGATTTAATGAATTTAATAATATTTAATGGACACCCAATCATAGCTAATTTTTGTAAAAGAATATTTGTAATAACGTTATCGAATGCGCTGCTGACATCTAGAAAAGTGGCTAAGAGATTCTTTTTATTGTTAATGGATTCTTCGATATTTAGGGTGATGTTGGTCAAATTATCGATAGTGGATTGTCCTTGGCGAAATCCCGTTTGAGATTTAGGAAGAATGTTGTTACATTCAACCCACCAATCCAATCTATGCTTGATTGATTCAAAAAGTTTACATAAACAGGAAGTCAAAGATATAGGTCTAACATTTTTGACATCGGATTTACTAACAAAGTGAATATATGATTCTTTCCATTGTGCTGGAAAGCTGCCTGTAGAAAACATTTCATTATAGATATCGATGAGTGAAACTTATAGCGACAGAATACTTAATTCTTAGCTAAAAATTCGCCCAGTTTCTATGTGAAACTGCGAACAAGATTGATCAAATAAAATAAAATTGTATGCAACATTATTCAAGGAACACTGCGTAGCCATTTTCAAGAAGCGTACGCAGACTGAAGGTGTTCTGCCACCCTGAAGTACGAAATTCGGACGAACAACTTGCACATAAAGGCCAAACGAAGTGTAAAGTACCGAAGGGACCCGGTCGTGCCGTCTAATTTCCTATGAGCATGCCGCGTTGCACCAATTTCTGGGCGAGTCCATTGTGCCCGGGGGATCTCTGAAATTTCGCCCGGCTTCTAATGACGCGCCTAATTCCGCCGGTGTGTAGCAGAATGGAAATTCGAGGAGCAACAAATCGAGGAAACTAGCGCGAAGATAATGGACCAGCGGAGGGACGACGTTGCGCCTCGCCTAGCGCCGTCGGGAAAATAAATCAGACCGCAGGGTCTCTGGTAGGGTTTAGGTGCGACGGAAGTAGGGTTCATGATCTATGGACACCTCGCCATTTCCGGCCAAAAATCCATTATATATTACACTTAGCAAGGTGCGGGGACCCGTCCGAAAGTTACGAAGGCTCTCTCCTCCGTCCCTCTCTCTCTCTCTTTCTCTTTCTCTCTCTTTCTCTCGTTCTTCTGTCTAAGCCGCGGCGAGCATAACTTTAATCGAGTTGTCTGGAAGTACGGCGCCACTGACGGAAATGCGTAAATCACGCGAGCAGAGCTCTTGCTTGGGGAGAAAGTATTCAAGCTGAAGTATATTCACCAAGGACGCACAGAAGAGGCCACGCGTGCAGAAACTTTTTCGGGGGACCACCGGGCCCCAGATATACGACGCATGGAAACTCGTTTTTAACCGATGTCTCATCGCCGAGGTTCGAACGTTTAGCGTGGCGGTTTCTCGGCGTCACAGTACATTAAACGTCCGAAGATGTTTATCGGGATTCCTTTCTCGCGCATTCCGAGAACCGAATCGTCCCTCGTTGATTGCATAAAATCTGGGAACAATCGCGTTATCTGCGCGTGCCACCGATCGCCGATCAATTTGTGATTTTAGCGAGGCCCGATGCTCGACGCACGCCCAAGCTTGCCGTCGGTTCACAATCTAATGAGACCTTCGTTAACCCTGACTAAACTCATTTCCACGCCATCCTGTTTCGTCGTCGATTAACTGCGCGTTTCAGCGATCGGATGGAAGTGAATCGTTCAGCAGAATTAAATTTTTTTTTATAGATTCGTCCGTCTGGCGAGGGAAAATAAATTTTAGTTTACAATTTTTTTGCGCAGTTTGGAATACTGTCTATTTCGAGCCGGATTGTTTATACGATATTTGTTATTTGTAAGTTGTATGTATCACAATGTTTATTTGAAAATGCTGCTACCGGTTAGCACTGTCCGGTTACGATTGCCGTTGGGCTACTCTAAACAACGCGTACGTACTATAGCGATCCTCGTGAGCGTTCAAGGAGCGTCCATGAACATCGGTGAGTGTCGGTGAACGCCGCACAGTGGTCTTTTTCAGCGATTTAGCTGGACAAAATTTTTTTTTTTTAAATGTTTTTATTGAAGAAAATCTCATATGGGAATTATTTCAACATAATTGTAATGCAATGCATAGAATACAGTATATATAGAATACAATACATACAGCATAAAATACAAAAACCACAAAACAGGACACTGAAGAAACATAAATAATACAACGAAGACACAAGAATGTTAGGAACGATATAAACAAACACTTATACTTTAAGTCCGCAGCTCCTAAAAAATGATAGTATGTAACGACAGGCCTTAATATTAGCTTTGGCTATTAATATGGAGACATCCATTGGAAGCTAGAAGTTAATTAATCGGAGTTTATTAATTAATTTGAGCCTTTCCTCAATATACAAGTTGCATTGCCACAAAACATGGTTCAGTGATTCGTCCTCCTCCATGCAACAACAATATGTAATAAAAAATCCTTAGTGGCATCTGAAAGATTAACATGATCATATTCTTTTATTACAAAAAAAAGTTCTGTGAAATTTTTTATTGGGATTTATAAATAAACTACGTATCGATTAAGTTGTGTTGGCAACATTTGCTTGCCAGATTATCCAAAATGTTCAAAATAATTGTGATAACAATTGGGCATTTGCAACGAAAAGCTTCCGAACCGACCACAATGATGCTTTTCAGTGATTTAGCTGGCACAAATTATTTATAATGCTTAATGATTCCGCTACGTTTTCAAATCACATCTAATATCATTTTTATTTAAGTATTTTAAAAATATTTGTTAATACTTTTTCAATATTTTTGGTACGTTTTTAAGTAAGAAACAATATATTGTTGAATTAAAGAATACACCGTAATCATTTTATCTGAAGTATTTAAGGTTCGTCTGGAAAGCGCACGCACTCGAAACACAAGGCCCGCTTGGCGCGGTAAAGAAAATGCTATGAAGAAAGGGTGCAAATTCGTGCAGCCAATTTTTGTGTTACTGTAAGTCCAAACCATTGACAATTACAACCGCGTTTAAAAAACTGCCCAGACGCACTCGGAAGTACAACATAATCACTCATGAAGTATTACAATCGTAACAAATATTATTTACATACTAATCATGTTGAAATGTAAATAATTACCAAACTATGTGCAATCAAAAGGTACATAATGTTTGTTGAAAGTATAGTCCATACTGACTTGCAAAACTTTCATACTGGAAAGAAGTGTGTACAACTTACTTGAAACATAAAAAACTGTCTCATCGAATTTTAGCAGCAAGATACGTACTACGAAAATCTCTAAATTTCGATGAGCTACAGCAATTAATGGGTGCCTGAATGATGAAAACAATATCAGTACATTGTCTCCCATATATTACACAAAGCAAGCAATAAAAATGTCACACTTTAGGTAAAATTTTGAAATCGACTTTTGTCCAGCTAAATCGCTGAAAAGGACCACTGTGTGTCGGTGAACGTCTGCCGCGGCTCGCGGCACTGAAGTTATAGCAAAAGGAGAGAGGGCCACACGATACCCGCGGATTTAAGGCGAATCCACAAATCTTTCCGCACTCAGTTTCGTACGCTTCGTAAAAATATTGTTGCTCGACATTGCTGCATGCTCATGCACCATTGGTACTTTCACACTGGCATCCTGCGTAGCATTGTATAAAAATTTTGAAACAGTTATTTAGAGTGGTAATTTGTAAATATTTTTACTGGTGGAGATCGTTCTGATTTAATGCTGGGAGTTAGAAGCGTGTAAACGTTTTGTTCGTTGCATTACTGCAGATAACTGTATAAATAAAAGTATATTTAAAAAATGTGAAAAGTCGTAGTTCGATTCCTGAAAATCTTAGTTCCAGTTGACAAGTAGAAATCGCCAGTGGAGCACTCAGAGGGTGGTCAGCCAACCTCGCTCCCCCCATAAGAAAATGAAAATAAAATATTGGAAAATTAATTACACCGTAGAACGGCTGCTTCTAATTTACAGAACTGGGTTACCTATACAGGGTGTTCCAAAATAAGTGTAACTCCCGGAAATGGGAGGTTCCTTGGGTCATTTGAAGCGACATTTTCGATTATTATCGAAAAACACGGACCAATCAGAGCCCGGCTATAGCGAACGGAGTCCGTCTCAGCGACAGGTCCCGCTTAACGCAGTGTCGCTTATTGGCCGAACCAAAACCAATTCGCTGTAGCCGCGCTCTGATTGATCCGAGTTTTTCGTTAATAAGTCCTAAACAAAGCCGCGGACGCCATTTTTGTAAAGGAAAATGTCGCTTCAAATGACCCAAGGAACCTCCCATTTCCGGGAGTTGCACTTATTTTGGGACACATAGCAGAAGTAGCAAATGCTACAGGCTCCGCGCTTGGAGCAGAGAATGTTTAGGATGTAAAATTGTGTAATAATAGCCCTGGTTATCGTTAACAGATATTTTTGCAAAAAAGAAGATCATTCTGTTCAATCCCCCCCTCTTAAGATTAAATCCTAGGTGCGCCACTGAGAATCGCTATCGTCCAAGATTACCAGTATACCGGTGTCCTTATTTTCAGTGTTCCTTGTATTTATGACTTTTGTTTGTCGATTCTTAAACGGACTAATTTATTTCGGAGATATTCACAAGCCTTTTGCAAATATTTAAGAACAAAATTATGTAGGCGATTAGGAAATGGTTTGTATATATTATTTTTTATTGAAAAATATAGACATACGTATTTTCAGCTTGCCAATTTATGTTCCAGGTGATTAGTGACTAGCGCTACCGCTTAATATTATCGAGTGGCTTGTTGTTATTATTTTCAGTGGGTAGTATATGTCTGACTGGAGAGGAACTGGTTTGCTGGTCTTCCGGGAGCAATCTTAATTCCGAAGGGTTAAAATAGCAGTTGCTGCGTCGCCGACAATGTTACCCGGTAATGGAACAGGATAATCCGTTTTTCATAATATCAAGATGGGTTTAAGGGAAAATATTCTCGGTGAAAAAGCGTCGCCAGCACCGGCGTATCGGTTATGAGAGAATCGCCGTCGACGGGGGCAAGAAAGCTCGAAGACGGGAGAATTTAGTTTACCCTGCGTAACTCAGCTAAGCCGCTAATAAGGTTCCGCTAATACCCCGGGTCTTACCGACCCCCTGTATAATCTATGGATGGATACCTCTTTACGTGTACCAGGGAAATTTATCATCGGGAGTATCTTTCTCGTTACTGGAATCCTTATCACCGTTGAGGGTGGAAGACCATCAAAAGAAGCAGCGTGGAAAAATGTGATGCGGCGAAGAAAAGTGGTATCTCCCCTAAGAAACATGTCGAAACGTCTCGGGACGACGTGTTAAATGATGGAAAAATTCTCTGTCTTTATTCCACGATGGCGTCGATTTGACCGAGGCGTCGCGTCGGTGTTAACGGGGCGAAATTTAAATTGCTATCAAAGAGAAGTTTCATATTCGGAGCAAACAACCATCCACCGTGGAATATCATTTTACAGCGTACCGTAAAACCCTGCTCTGTTTTTTCGCCGGTAATCACACTTTCACAGAGAGACCTGTCCTTGACAGTCGACGAACCGAGTTGCCAATCATTATACAAAGACGAAATAATCGAAATTTATTTTTGAAATCCGGGTAGGGACGCACCTACCCTCAACCTACCCACCCTGCGTCATTATTTACCGTTCACAATGTATGTCCGGCGTCCCCTCCACCCCCGCTTGGTTTCATTAAAACTTTTAATTAAAGTCTGCAAATTTACATTCGGCAGACGTGATTCCGTTAAAATATTATTTCACAATATCAACGTTATCGGCACGCCCAACTGCCGTCCCGGAAATGGATTTAGACTAAATGCTCGTCAGTCAGAGAGGTCCGCACTTTTCCGCAGGCACGGTTGATCCGCAGCTGGAATTACCTTTTTACTTCCGAAAAATAGGAGCTCCGTTACATTCCCACGCTGATAACGACTTTCACGGCGGTATTTTATTTAAAAATGAAAGATTTTGCCTGCCCGAAGAAACGCAGTATTATTTAATTACTGGGAACCTACTTTGATAAAACAGATTACTCTTCAAAATTGAGGAGGTTGTGAAGTGATTGCGAGGAGCTAATGATCTAGGTGGTGCCGATATTTTTTTCATGTCTTCGGCATTCGAAGTAAAATACAACATTTGTACAAGTACGTGTACAATTCTGATAATGAAGTCAGTCTACCTAGAGGAAGCATAGAACAGAAAGGAATTTTGGGCAGGGTGCTGTCATCCGAAAGGGACCCAGAAGCTAGATGCGAGTCAGCTCGCAGACAACACGGCGATTAATCGCGGGTCTCTTGCCAGGTACACGGCAAGTAGGTTATCTCGGAAGCTCGGTAAACTTGAGCGACCAAGACATAATTTACAACATCGTTGCCGGTTCTTTGTCCCGGCGGTGTCGCAAAACAGCCAGCGGTATATACGCATAGCCCCGAAACTTGCGGATTAACCGGCGGCGTGACAAACTCGCGAGTAACAAATCCGCTAAGCTCGTGCGCGCCGGTGGTCGCAGCAAATCACGCTTTGACGTTTCATTCCGTGTCGGACGTGGCCTTCCGCCGGCGACTGCCACGGTTATCTGCAGAAATCACAATTTACTTGGGGAATAGTGGCGCGTATGGACGAGCCGCTTTTGAGGGGAGGGAGGTTGTTCTCCATCAAGGCCAATTCAAACAGTTTGCTGGTGGCGTATCCTTCTCGTTAAGAGTGTCGCGAGAGACGCGCTACTCGTCTTTGGGAGCGTTCTCGAACAGTTATCAGATTCTACTCATTGAGTTTTCCGCTCGGTTGTGTCGTCGAATCGATGACACGCGTATCAATGCCGACGGAGGGAAAGAAGAAAAAGGAGGAGGACGAGAGGCGTGGGTGGGTGGACGACAAGGAACGGAGGGAAAGGTGCGAGAGCAAGATGGGAGTTTATCCCCTGACAGGGACGTCGATAATCCTGTTCCCTGTCAAAACACACTTCGCTTCTTCTGTTTGCTCTCTTCTTCCTTCGCTAGCCGTACCACCGAGCCGTTATCCCCGTCTATTCGCACCGGTTTTTCATCCCTTTCCTTCGCATTCGCCCCTTTTCCTCCTCTATCTCTTATCTGCCGTCGCGAGGGACCGCATCATCGCCTAGCGCCGTGGAAACCTGGTATCGCGTCCTGTCCCAAGGCTAACACGAAAATATTGCAAATTGCTAGCCTCGCGCGTCGCGATTCCATCTGATCGCGAACGAACCACTGCGCGTACCGGCAATGGGATTTCAGACAAATATCATACTTCATGACTTATTCCGTATTTGATAGCTCGGAACGCTTTCCGAGCTTTCTTTGTAAATCGTTACAATTATACCATTCGATGTTGCAAATCTAAATTATCGTTGGCGCGAGTATTTTTCTTTTTCGTTCTGAATCCGCGTTAGTAACATTTTTATTGGTCAAACCAGTTTCATCGACGAACAAATGCAAATTCGGACTCTTTAAAAATATTTTCTTACTCTTCTTTGTACATTCGCTAATTTTGTAATAATGAAGTTAATGCAGACACTATTTATTTTGCATATAAATCTGGGGCCCAGTTATAAGGATCTCGACACGATTTAGGCTCAACAAGACTGTTGGCATTCCAATTTTTATGTTTTAGTCGACACACTTTTAAAAATGGTAACGTATTGTGGATCCTTGGATTACTTCAGAGTTATTTTGAATGCTCCAAGAGCGAAACCGGAGGATTGAATATGCGGGTGGAACGTGCGAGGATTAAGGGTCAGCGGAACGAAATATCGCTCGATATTGTGTGGGGAATATTGGGTTCTGTTACAGCGACTTCGAACGCTGGGAATTCAATGAATTGTAATAACAAAAATGCTTCGGATTTGATTATATTGGATTCTGATGATAATGCAGAATAAACAGTAATCAGATATTACATGCGAATTATTTTCCGTGGAGGTAACTCCGAGGAAGAGAAGCGGAAATTACAGATGAGGGCACCGAATAATTTATTCCGACGGTAATTAGGTACACGCGCGCGCACGCGAGAGAGAGAGAGTCGAGAGACGTAGGAATAGAAATTTTCGATAATTAATTTTAGATGCATCTTGCGGTCGACGAGTATCTCCAAAATTGGAATCTTAAAAGTAAGGTGGGATCGAATGCGCAATGTTCCGTTGGATATCTGACAAATCGAAGGTGAAAATTGCGATCGTACCCACGGTTCCGGGTCCATTCGCAAATACAGACTGAAAACAAACAGGATAATAGTGTTTGGCTTCAAAACATTTCTGCCGAGCCAGCTTACTCGCGGATATTACGATTAGCAGTCAATGTTCGTTCACTCGAATATCAATTTGACTCATATCTAATTACAAATTGAAGGATTTTGGCTAAATATTTGTATCTGCAGCAATAGCCGGCCCTCCGGTTATAATAATAATAATAATAATAGTTATGACGTAATCAGGGCAATGTTTTGCTCTGAATCGGAATTGCGTATTAATATTCAAGCTGCTCGTCGCTGCCGCGTTTCTGGTCGTTAATTTCCTACAGCGAATTACAATTACGACAAAAACGGACCTTCAGCTCGCCGAAATAATAACAAGAATTTACACAATTAAATTTAGAACTTCCTACATACACGAGAATCAAATAACATTTCACGAAATCACGAAATTGCACGATCTTTCAATCTGCTTTATACTATTTCAGTATTGCGTACAGCTTCGAGTAATTATTCTCTCATCCATAACTGAATTATGAATGAGATATCGCTGTAATATATACCGTGATTCCGAACGCAAACTTTTCTTATTCAACGACCACAATTTTAGCCGCAATTCACTGCATTAACTTCGATATTCTTCGCCACGGTATCAGAACGCAGATTGTATGGAGAACTCGTAATTTTTATGGGCTACAAACTGCTTCCGAAATTGATTCATCGTTGTAGATTGAATAAAAGAGTTTTCCTTCTCCTGCTACTCCTCCACCTCTGCTTCTTCTTCGTAAACAATTCCCTTTATTACCTCGAAACCGAGAAAAAACCCTGCAGGGATCATAAACTATAATTTTCTGTCAACAGCAATTATTTCCGCCGCGAGACTTCCTGCGGGCAACCACGGAAGTACACGGCGTGTTCTTGCCGTGGAACAGAATGGCGCGACAACGACGACGGCGAAGACGAAGAAAACCGTCGACACAAGGATGAGAAAAAGAGAGACGAACGAGTATCAGCAGCCACGCGTCGCTGAATCGGGGAAAGTAAAAGAAGAACACGGTACCACTTTAATCTTTCGTACGCTTTGACGGTTCTAATAAGTTCCACTCTTCTCCCCCACGAATTTTATATCCCCCGACGCCGATGGTCCCGCTCGATCTACCGGCGACGTTATGAGTTTCTTTAAGGCCTGTTTCTTCCTTTATCCTCACTCCGAAATGGGCGGGCCACGAACGAAATTCTACCACAGTCAGGGAAATAAGGGCGCGAGCATTCGCAAAACGGGATCACCCCGCGATAAACTTTCACGATTACGCGTAAAACTGAAGTGCCGCGGCTATTATGACCAGGACGACCCCTCGTCGCAGGTAAATAGTAGAATGTAGAAAAATACGCTCGACAGCCAGATTAACGGGAATTTAGAGAATTTGCTATTTTTCAGTTTCCGGCAATTTGGTAACGCCAGTTGCGATATAAATAGTTCAAGATTGATCTGTGCAGATAAATGACATTGATAATTTAGTTGCATAGTAGATTTTTCGCAAATAAAACTTTTATTTTGAGAAGGAAGAATGAAAATATTTGTGAACCAATTTATTTTGCTGTTTTTGCTATTCAGCACGAAATCTAGAATGTCCCCACGATGGGTCTAACTGTGTGCAAAGTGTTAAATTGAAACTTTACGAGTTGCAGGTTGGGATCAGGGAGAAAGACAAGAACAGGTGTGGGTAGGCCCAATTAAGGGGGGAGAAATGCGGAAAGCGGAGCCCCCCCTTCAGACCATAATTGGGATAGAGATGAGGAAAAAGGGGCATATATAATAGCTTATGTCCCGGGGCGTGGGAGTTGTAGATCTCCCACGTCCCCCCCCAAAAAAGGTTAGGATCAGGGAAACACAGATGCCCATAAAATTCTAAAGACCCTCAGCTCTCAACGCTGTACAAATTACACGCGTTTATAACGCAGTTATCCACCGTTCTCGCAACAAAGAGAAGGCAATAATGGAATATTAGTCGTCAACCAAGGTACAAACACTCCCGGAAGGAAACGCTAGGCACGTTGTTGCGGGTCATCTCCGTCGGCAGGCGAGGCGCAGCAAATGAGACTCGTTAAAGGTGTTCCCGGTTGGCGTTCGAGTCGTTCGAAGTCACGAACCGACTAGGGCAGACAGCGGGTACGCACCGTGGGGACCGTTTCGGGTGCCAATGTAATTGGCACGCTTTGTGACATCGTCACGGTAGAACACGCGACGATCACTCTTAGGCAGCAGCGTTCCGGCTTCCATTAGCGAGCAGGTTAGAGGGAGCTCGTTCATCTTTCTTTCTCAGTATCCCGGTGTGTATCCATTACGTGTTCAAACGGGCCCTCTTCCCGTCTCTCTATCCAAACTGTTCCCTTTTCTCGCACTGTTCCGTAAGCCCCACGGCCGCACCCCTCACCCCTTTCAGTCTGGTGTAGCAAGCTCTAGCCCTCTTCATCGCAATCAGAAAAGCGGCCGCGGACGTGATTGATGGTGGGTCCAACCGGGAAACGCCTAGACGGCCTCTTTCAACGTTCCTCCCGACCACCTAACCCGAACCTACGCCTCCGCGAACCGCTTGATTTCTCTACGTTTTCTCCGTATTTCCTCTGAATTTTTACTTTTCCAGGTCACTTTTGTCCTACCCGAACAACGTAAACTCGGGAATATCTGGACGCACGTGTTGAAGTAAGACTGTTTTGTAAAGAAAACTCAACAACGTAACGGGTGGTGTGCGTCACGTCGAAGTGACGATCGGCGATCAAAAAGACGATCGGCAGCCGAAGCGACGAACAAAACGAGAATCGCGAGTTCAGTTCGACGCTAGAGTCGGTGTAGGCAGGATATACCTGGTACTGTTCTTTATTTGCTGCTTTATAATAAAGTTATTCTTCAAAGTTACCTACTTCAATAACTAGTTTATTCCACTGAAAATCATATCCCTTAACAGCACGGAATCGCGAGGGGCGAAGCCGGTTTAAACGGCCGACAGGTACGACAATCTGTCGCCGACTCCGGCTCAATCGTGCATGAAAATTTCGATGGAAACCCTGGACACCAGAACATGATCCGTTTAACGTGTCAAGCGACCGCACTCAGGGTAATCACGCGTTAATGACTTAATTCGTCTCCGTAATTTTTAGATTAACGAATCGAACCACCGGCCCCGCGAGATGGCCATTTCCTCGCATTTCGGATTCAGATCACGATCGGTCGCGTTTTTTCGTGCCCCTACACGTTTAACTACGGTCCGTTTGCTCTCGAATCGCTCGACGGAGAGTGTTGACTTTGTTCCGAAGTCCGATCTGTGGGTTCGAAAAATATTATAATGCGAGGAAGATTGTGCCAGCTGGAATATACCGTTCAAATTTAGCGGACCGATGTGTTTAGGTTTCGAATTCCGGTGATGTATGCTCTTGTGTACGCGGTTGATCGGTGGCGAACAGAGAATGAGAGACGTGGCAGAACTAACGGCTATCAGAGAATTAGGAAAATTAGGTTTCCTTCATTTCCAGGGCGAAACCAATTACAGCCATTTGCAGATTTCCGGAGTTCCTAATTCCCGTGGCCACCGGTTGGAAACAACGCCAACAGATCGCACGATTCTACCGACTTCTCAGTCTCTCTCTCGTTCTATCGTTCTCTCTCTCTTTCTCTGGCAATTCGTGGTCCGTTGCAGCGATACTGTTAATGCCTTCAAGCTTCTAACATGCCAAATATAGCTTTCTAAGTAAGACAATTCCTGCCTAATGCAATTTAACCCTCGTGCACTGTTCACGGAATCGTTGCGTTCGGGTAAACTTAATTGAATCAAAGCCAATGCGCAATTAAACGCGGAACTTCTTCAGAACTCGATGGCAAGTACATACGAAACATTTACGTTACACTGTATAGAAATTTATCGTTTCTTAGGAAGCTTTGATCTTTCTTTAGCATTTACTCGTCGATCCTTTGTTTGCCCTGTATTAAAAGTTCAACGTATGTTTTCACGAACGTTTTAGACTCCACAAGAAATCGTAAGCAACCAACGGGATGTATACAAATCGTGTTGGATCTGAGTAAATCCAAGATGAATTCGGTATTTATTTTCGCGAGGTTCGGCACGGAAAGTCAACCACGGGAAAAATAACCGAATGTAAATACCGGAGTTGATGGAGTCGGTACTCCGAAACTCGGGTACGCGTAATTAGTTGGTAAGTTATCAAAACTCGATCAGTATCATCGAAAGGTACACACCGTGATTCGCGGAAAGAATCTCTCGGTGGAGCGATAGACGCGGCGGCAAGTGTGAAAGAACGATCCTGGTGATGAAACTTCGAAGACCCGACTTAATTACGCCATCTCCTGGGGAACGGTGTACTGCGCGTGCGATCTTAATCCTCTTCATCGGGACACGCCGTGATTATCTCGTCCCAGGAAATTGCCGATCGATCGGCCAAACATATTTCTTTCGTCCCCATCCACCGTGTTCCCTTCTCTCCCCCTCGGTTTCCAAGACACCACAAATCAGGATCGAGGAATCCAATTTAGAGGGTCCACATAATATGGATACACCGAAAGAGGCGAGGCGTTTTAAATCGGAAAAACGAAAATGCCATCCTGATTCGAGGGGCAACAGCCTCTCGCGCCCGCCTTCTTTTTGATTTCCCTCTGACCCTTGTTCGTCTCCGTGGGTCGTTTCGTGAGCCTGACAAAACTCAAGTTAGCCATAGTCTCTACAGGGGATATACGGTACTACAGATCGATTATCGAAGACCACTAAGTACCTCCTCCTTTTCTTGCTCTGTCCCCTCGAAAGCCCTCGCTTCGGCGAGATTGCTCCTCGAGTTTTCCTGCCTTTGCTTCATCCTTTTCTATCCTCTATCCCTATGTAAATATTATTGCTTCTGGCACCGGGAGAGTAGAATAAATACTTTTCGCTCTTGTTTGTTTGAAATGATTGCAGGAAAATTTTGCGCGAAGGTTTTGCTTTGTAATCCTGCGTTCTTTCAATTTTATTTTACTGACCCACATTTTTGCTTCTTCAACCCTTTCAATGCGGAATGCTTGTGTAGGCCTACTAGAAGTTAGCCCCCCACTTGTGGAATTAAACAATTTCAACAGCTGTGCTGAATTGTGCTATGTTTGTGCTATATTGTGCTCGAATATTATAACTGTAATATAAAAAATAAGATGAAAAATTGAAAAAATCGATTTTTTAAGTAGCCCCCCACTTTTCATTTTTTTCAATTTTCTCAATTGCGCTAAGTTGTGCTAGGTTGTGCTAAGATTGTGCTAAAGTATCATTTAAAAAAAATTATAAATAAAGAAGTTATAGTGAAAAATCGATTTCGACATGTAATTAACGTTAAAGTAAGAAACAGTTATCCAAACAGCATATAATCGTATATCTGAGTTGTGCTAGCCTAGCACAAGTCAGCACAACTTTTAATTTCCCAGCACAACGATATAAAGGGCACTTTACTCTTATGCGCTGCCCTTTGCGCTAAGGTACTGTATCATTTTTGGTCTTTCTAGTCATCCGAACATAGTAATATTGCATATCTGAGGTGTACTAGCCTAGTGATATGCAATATTACTATGTTCGGATGACTAGAAAGACCAAAAATGATACAGTACCTTAGCGCGAAGGGCAGCGCACAAGAGTAATGTGCTCTTTATATCGTTGTGCTGGGGAAATTAAAAGTTGTGCTGACTTGTGCTAGGCTAGCACAACTCAGATATACGATTATATGCTGTTTGGATAACTGTTTCTTACTTTAACGTTAATTACATGTCGAAATCGATTTTTCACTATAACTTCTTTATTTATAATTTTTTTAAAATAATACTTTAGCACAATCTTAGCATAACCTAGCACAACTTAGCACAATTGAGAAAATTGAAAAAAATGAAAAGTGTGGGGCTACTCAAAAAATCGATTTTTTCAATTTTTCATCTTATTTTTTATATTACAGTTATAATATTTGAGCACAATATAGCACAAACATAGCAGAATTCAGCACAACTGCTGAAATTATTTAATTCCACAAGTGGGGGGCTAACTTCTAGTAGGCCTTGTGGCCATCGGCACGCACATTTAAGAACATTTGGCGTGCAAATGGTCGAGCGAGTTTAGGGAACCCGTTGTCTTGCAGCTGTTTTTGAGAAAGCCGTTACTCGTCTTGGCGAGCGTTTTAGGGTTTTATTATTACACGTTTTCATACAGCAGACCTTCGTACCTTCGGCCTCAACAGCACGTACGGGTACCAGAAACCTCGAGTTTCCGAAGGGATCGCGGAACTAAGGTAGGCTACAGCCAGGCCTTCAGGCACCGCGGACCCGTAGGAAATTCCGCTGCATTGCCAAATTCCCGGGACTGCTCCCGCGTTTGGGGAAAGCGCGCCAAGGGCCCAAGGAATAAGGGAGGCGTAAAGAGAGTCCCCGGGAATGATCTGATTGGCTAAGACTAATGCAAGTCCCGGCCAATCAGGACGAGAGTAGGCAGACTTAGAAGCAAAGAGATACCAAGACGTGACCGGAAAAGTCAGTCTTGTCCAGAATGGCCAGACGAGTCCGACCTTGGAACTCGCGAGGGGAATACAGTACCCCTTCTCTGATGACCAGCAACATGCGCGCTTGCGCAATGTGTCTCCCGTGCGTCTTACTCGATCTCTGTCGCGTTTGCGCATATTGCTGGTCATCAGAGAAGGGGTACTGTATTCCCCTCGCGAGTTCCAAGGTCGGACTCGTCTGGCCACTCTGTAGCCTTTGTAGCCTGCATAATAAAAAAGACTCCTGTAAGTAATAGGACACGCGAGTGGGTTATTTCCGTGCCTTACCCATTCCTACACTTGTAATCGAATGATCTCTGTGAACGGATCGGTACATTTACTATAATACGTAGTACACCGTGAATGCTTCATACGATCGAACTCAATCCTCGGTTTCTTGCATGAAACAGCTTCAAATATTGTATATGGATCTCCGGAGCGAAAAGGGTTAAGAGGACTACCGATTTTCTCAAGCGAATTCTGGTAACCGGTTGAACGATCAATTTGGTCCAAGCGCAGAGCCGATCGAGTATATCGTCCGCCCACGCCCCTGTTGTGTTAAGGATCGATCGATCGCCCGATCCCGCGGTGTCCATGGAATTTTATTCAGCGGTGAAGAATGCGCCCACCGTGGAACGCGAATTTCCGATTAAACAGGGACAAACTATTCCGAGGACCAAGTGTGAAAAAAGTGAATGCGCCGGGGCGAGTTTGCGAGGCCGCTGGCAGGATTGTTTTGTAGTTCGGCTAACTATTTAAAGCATCCTACGGAAAGAGCCTCGTCCCTCCAGTCGACCCCGCCGCCATGGCCAACCATGCGTCCGACGAGCGTACACTTTCCCGTAGACAAGTAGCTCTCAGCCGCGCTGAATTTCGATGGAGCTCCGATTGTTTTCCACTTGATTATCCGGAAAACCACATTGCGGCGAGTCCCAATTCTCGGCCAGCTTGGCCATAACTCGGCCCGACAAGCTGCGCCGCGGCCAACTATTCGCATATTGGTTAATTTAACGTGTTGCTCCCGGTCTCTGGTCGCTCTCGTCCTTCGCACTCCTCCTTTCCCACTCGCTCTTTCTCTCTCTCCCTCTGCTGGGACAGAAGCTATTAATTATTTATCTACCATCCTCGCCGCGTATTCTGACTGATTAAAGAGTTCTCGAGATGCCAGCGAACGCAAATTACCACGGATCATCCTTGATCCAGCTATCAAGACCTGATTAGAGACTACAAGGCGTGGCGCGCTGACAGGAAGAGGCGACACGCTTGACCTGTTCTTATAACCACAGTTTTTGATGTTTTCATTTAGTGTACGCTCGTTACAGTGTCAAGAAGATACGATCAAGAAGAAATAATTACTACTTTGGTTCTAATTGGAGCGTCGAGAGGGCTCGCTTCCGTTTTTTTAGTTGGGTTTAATTTGTTTAATGGTCGGTAGCTTTTTTGCAAACTGCGATTCATTTGTCCTTCCTCCAGGGTGATTTTCCAGTCATGCTTCAGGTTTGTTCGTCGATTATTAGCGAACAGATTGCGACGTGTTCTTGGTGTTTAAGGCGTTTGATGGAGCCTGATCTTGCGCCGGGCTTTATGATAGTGTTGCAGTGCGAGGGATTTAGTTGAGCGATAAATATAACTGGTTCAAGCTGCCTTGTAAAAATTGTGAGATTGAATTCTGTGGACTTTGATGATTTAATAACTTCCCATAAGTACACCGCGCGCATCTTTATGCGAAATAAACGTTCAAGTCGAGTCTAAGAAGCAGAGCAGCGTGGATTTCATAAAAAAGTCTTAATAAACAGGCTTCTGTGTTCACCGCTGAATGTGTTGCCATTGATGATGCTCTGGATTTTGCTGTGGCCAATAAGATTCGTAGCTTCATTGTTTTTACTGATGCGTTAAGTGTTCTTTCTAGTCTCGGCTCAGCTAAAATGGATATCAAAACTAATGCCTATATTTTCAACATCAAAGAGGAAGATAATACATTCATTCACAATAATGCGTTCAATTCCATACAGTTCTATTGGATTCCATCTCATTTTGGGATTTCTGGAAACGAAAGAGCTGATCTCTTAGCTAAAGAGGCTTCATTCTTTAGCAGTCCTTGTATTCCCTGCATTCCTTTCACCGATTGCTTTGAGTCTTTTCGTAAAATTATGTTTGACAATATTCTAGCCTCTATAGAAGCCGATGGTCTTTTCAAGGGTGAATTCTATTTTTAGAAATTTTTTAGTGAAAATCGACTTCCTTGGTTTTCACAGTTAAACCTATCCCGAACAATTATTGTCACTATCAACAGGTGTAGATCTGACCACTACCATCTAGCTTCTTCTCTGGCTCGCATTGGCTTTATTGACGATCCTAAGTGTAGTTGCATGGAGGAGGACGAATCACTGAACCATGTTTTGTGGCAATGCAACTTGTATAATGAGGAAAGGCACAAATTAATTAATAAACTCCGATTAATTAACTTCCAGCTTCCAATGGATGTCTCCATATTAATAGCTAAACCTAATATCAAGGCCTGTCGTTATACAGGGTGGTCTTTTCATCTGAAGACATTGAAATATCTCGAGAACTATGTATCGGATCAAAACAAGTGGGCAATGAAAGTTGTTCGTCGCGAAGGGGGACATCCAATGATACCAAACTGAACCCCCCACCGCCACCCCCCGGGGTGGGGGTGGGAGAAGATAAAATACTTAAATGGGAACCCCCATTTTTCATTGCAGATTTGGATTCTCCAGAAAAAAATACACAAATTTCATCTAGAAGTTTTTGCATTTTGGTTCACAGATGGCGCTGTAATGGACAAAAATTAAAATGGGTAAAAAATCGTTGAAAATTTGGGATATCTCGAGAAATACACATCAGATCAGAAAAATAAAAGTAGACGCATTTGATATTTTTAAAAATGCTATTCAATAACACCATAATTAACCACCCACCCCACCTCCTGAGGGTGGGAGAGGGAATTATTCCAAAATCTTCAATGGGAAACCCCATTCTCAACGTTATATTTCTCCGACAAATCGAAGAGGGGACTTTTTAAGTTTTTTATCTTCTCCCACCCTCACCCCCAGGGGGTGGCGGTGGGGGGTCCAGTTTGGTATCATTGGATGTCCCCCTTCGCGACGAACAACTTACATTGCCCACTTGTTTTGATCCGATACATAGTTCTCGAGATATTTCAATGTCTTCAGAAAAAAAAGACCACCCTGTATACTTTCATTTTTTAAGAGCTGCGGACTTAAAGTATAAGTGTTTGTTTACACCGTTACTATCATTCTCGTGTCTTTGTTATATTATTTATGTTTCTTCTGTGTCCTGTTCTGTGGTTTTTGTATTTTGTGCTGTATGTATTGTTTTCTATATATACTGTATTCTATGTATTGCGTAACAATTATGTTGAAATAAATCTCATATAAGATTTTCTAATAAAAAAGAAAAAAAAGCAGAACGGCGAGCACAGTTTGATAAAAGGAGGTTCCGGCGTTCCTAATCCTGCAAATAAAATCCGTATGACTCACGCGGGTTTAATTAAGAGGGAGAGAGTCCAGTCACTGTGAAATAAAACAGAAAAGGTGGTTCAGCGGAACCAGGGTCTCGACGTGACACTGTCCTAAGAGGCAAATAAAGCGTTATTTGGCCAAGCTGCGCGCGATTCGGTCGGGGACCGGGGGCACCGCGGCCCTCAGGGGCCTCGTTATACCCCATGGGGGAACCCATTCATTCCGTAAAGTTCGATCGAGGAGCGTCTCGGCAATCATTTTCAATTTATTCCGAGAAAGCCCGCAAAAACCCAAAGCGGAGGACGGCTCAACCCCGTCGTCCACCCCCGCGCTCTAGCATTTTACGGCCGGTGGCGGCCCTTCGGTGGATTTCTAAATTAAATCCAGCATATCAGACACGTTTTATTTAATCAGTCCCCTGAGTCGACCCCTGTGGCCTTCGACAGGCTCGTCTTAAACGACTTTCAAAGCCGGTGGCTGCCTGTTAACCGAAACGAAATCACGAGCGTGATAGGCGCAGACGAGATGTATATGTATGTGTGTATATATATATACATATTCGCGATGGGGTGCAGAGACCTCGGTGGATTGAATGCGAAACGGGAATAGGAGGAACCGAAGAAAAGACGACTCTTTCGCCTCGAGTCCTGAGAACCGAGTCCTCGCCCGTCGTCGTCGTCCCGTGCCGAAAACCCGGGATATGACAATTCGCCCGAATATGCTTCGCAGGATAGCCGTGGCGAGATGCGGACACGAAATTCAAAAATGTCGAATAACTCTGCGTAAACGCGTCGCATCGGCTCCTCCAACGACGAATGGAAATTGTCGACTTTCGGGCACGTCATCTCTCGCTCGTCCCGTCCCGAAAGATTCAATTTAGCGGCTCTCTGATTTAATAAAGATCACGGTTCGTGATCCCCGAAACTTCCGAACGTCAGAACCCAATTTTTATCCCTAATTCAGAAGAGTATTTGAAAATGGTATGGAAATAAAATCTGCAAGTGTGAAATAATATCTTGGCGAGCGAAGCAACTCTTACACATCGCGAAGGGACGTTTGAAAATGGAAATTTGTAATGAATGTAGGGACTAGTCGAGGAAACTCGATGTCCTTAAAAATAAACAAGCGTTAAAAAACAGCTGAACACGATTTATGGTGTGCGTGACCAGACAAAGCTATTTTTGAGAGAACTGTTTAGTTTCAGAATTTGCCAAGGTTTTAGCTTTCGTTAGTCACAGTCTCAATAGCGCATACGGATACCATAAACCGTGGAGAACCGAAGGACCTTTCGATTTCGTACGGAAAACCCCACGTGCGTAAGGCCTGGAGGAAACCAGCGTAGTTGGAAGGGATTTTTCCCTTCCCCCCAAAAACGAAGTTAGGATAAAAAGACGAGACGACTCGGACTCGTGGTCAGTTGTCTTAGAAGAGTCACTCGCAAATTTGTAAACTTGCTATACAGGTGTAAAAATAAATAGAGTACAACGAAACATATCGTGCTATTAAGAACCACGCTACAATGAAACTCTGCAGGATCATAATTATATATTATAATTACCTAGGCCAGAAGGCGTTCAAATATACCAGTCTACCCATTATCACAAGACAAACGCTTTAAAGTCAAATCAGTAAAAGGACGATAAACTGAGTTGCATTGACCGGCTGCTGAAAGCGCTAATATTCTCCAGTTTTCTAAATTATAGACCTGGTAGATCCTAAGTGGTGCGGAAGGTAGAACGGTAAGATGAAAAATAGATGCTGCTAGTCCGGCCTTAATTCGTCGTTGATAAAGAAGCGAGTAGAAGAGTTCTTTTCCGAGGTGGCCGGGCGTGCCGATTAAAACTAATCCGGGCTACTTCATCGCTCGCGGCTCGTTGACGAATGATCTTATTAAGAGATTAAATTTAAAAGAGCCACCTCGTTTCCTCGTTTCCTAATATTAATACAGCTTTCGAGGGATTATGGCGCCCGCGGGGTTGTACACTTTTTATCGGCCCATAATGACGGCAAGTAACGAAGTTAAGCTGTCTTCGTTCTTTAACGGCTCCGCGCCCTGCCTCCGTCTCCGGGCGGTTCTGCGCTTTATTCCTCCTTTGAGACGGAAGGAAACGCGAAGAAACTCGGCCGGGACGCTCCGGCGAATTTTATTAATGCCCCGATTACGTTGTGTCCCCTGTCGAGACGGTCGGAAACAGGCTGAGCGAGGAACTCGGAACGAGCGACAGAGTAACTCACGCTTTCGCACGCGTGGGCGTTGTGAGGCAACCGGAACCAACTTGCTCTTTGAATATTATTTGCACATAATATGCATAGGCGTATTTGTACCTGGGTGCTTATACACCAGGAGGATCTTAAGAATCCTTCTCGGAATTTCCACTAACTCCGTCTGGATCCGGATCGTTCTATCTTTCTGCTAATTAGAAAGTGGCGCGACAGGGACGCGGCGATGTGGCAACAGAGGGAGTATAGGAGGGAAAGGGGCGAACACCGGGTGCTGATGGAGGCGGAAGTTGAGCGTCCTTTTCACCGAGACCGAACAAAACTGAACAGTCTTTGAACCGAGCACCGATAAGACGCTGGCATCTTCTTAAATGCCCAGATCCGTATCGCCGTGTTTAATATTAAGCGTATTCCTTTTGATATTCTTACGACCTGCCGCACTCACCGAGTTTCTTAACGGGATAGCTGGATAAAAGAGATCCCGTAGATGCGGCCCTGACGGCGAAACGAGCCGCGCGAGCCTCTCACCGTGGCTTTGACCAATTCTTCGCGGCCACTTCTCCACGGATAATCGCGTAATTGCTTGGTGTTTATCTACGGTCATTTATCGCTGAATGTGACGGTATCCGCCGGGAGCGTCGAACCAGGACGCGTCGCTTTCGTCGATGCGACTGGAAAAATTGCGATTCAGTTTCTAAGAGGCGAATCTCCTAACAATAAGATGTCCGGTCGTCGCATCGGTAATTCAGTGAGAAAATGATCAGTTCTTGTCTATATAATGTTAGTATATTGTCTACTGGCATGTATGTTATTCAGACTTCAAACTTTATTCAGAATTCAGAGTTTAAAGAACATTTTTTCTTCAAGTAACATGTTCAGTTTTGTGAAAATCGATCCTGAATTCTTGCAATAATTATTACTAAATCCCAACACACTGGTAATGTGTACCGAGTGTTCAAAGCGTTCTCAGATCTAATACACTCCTACAGAATGCTTCTGAAGAATCCATGGCTGAATTCCACCAACTAAAAATTAGGTTATCCCGCAACTTAATGACCGAGTATAATCAGAAGAGGTTGTTTACGAACCAATCCAGTGCAACTAATGCGAGGCAGTGGCCACGCGACTTTGATCAAGAGAGACCGTGGACCGGCGGCGGATAACGACTGAAAAGAATCCAACGTGGTTCCGGTACCGCGGACGCATCGGACGCGGAACGATTTCATACTAATTGCATTGCATCCAGGGCGGGTATCGTTTCACCGCTCCCGGGACTAGTCGCACGGAAAAAGGAGTACAAGTGGCCCGTGAAAATCCCGTCCCACGAAATTCCCAGCCGCGAGGTTTTATCGCCAGCTCGTGACGCGTCTGGCGTAAACTATTTTTCCCGGATACGGCGACGCTCGTTGCCCGGTGTAATGGCCGATTAAACGCGAACGAGGCCGCCTGAGGGTAAACGCTTCGTCCTCGTAAACACTGGAACAGAGTCCGGGGCCCCCAGAACCCCACCTTTTGCTCTGTTGCCCCGGAGCTTTTGCCCGGTTACACGCGTGTAGGCGGCACAACCTAGACTGCATCATTAAAGACCATTGCCTTTTAGATATTATTTTATTACTGGCCCCGCGTAAATTAAATTCCTCGGACCACCCTAAATCACGGCGAATTACGGCCGTGCTTTCGCTAACTCCGCAATCAAATGTACTCGGCTTGCCCGTGCTCTTGTTTGCTGCGTTGATGCACGATTTCTACAACGATACAGATTCTTATTACCGTCTGGCTGGTAAATATGTACTGTGCTGTTAGAGGCAATAATTGCTCTATGTTATAATTCAGTGGGTATTTGTGATTGTGTGATACGCACTCTATTAGAGATGGAGAACACAAGGAGGCTATCATATATTATATAGTCACCGCTATTTGCTGTGTATGCAGGACGATGATGGTACATGTAAGCATAAAATGATTCTTTTTGTTTATTATGTTTTAAGAAACTGGTATTAAATAAAATTCTATTTTCATTGTTAATAGCATTTGTGGACTCAAAATAAATAAAAATCGTACTAAATCCTGTTGATTTTATACTTCAGCATTTTTAAAAATGTTTATAAGCCTTAAATGCATAAAGCTCCGCAGTCTAATAGTAATAGTGGTTTTATAATATCCGATTGATAAGAATCAGCGGCGTAGTAAGATCGGAACTACGGTTAGCGTTTGCGATGGTAAACGAGCGGAGTTAAAATCGTGAACCAACGACTTAAGCAAGCGCTGAAAACAAACGCAGGTTGTCCCGTCGATAAACCAGGAAAATGAGAGGACGTCAAAGGCGCAACGCGACTCAGGTTTACGAGCAATCTTGCCCTGACTGCGCAACGATTTTCGACAGTTGGGTTCATCGCTGCCTGTTAAAACGTTCAACGGGCAAAACAAGCCAGCCCGGGATGGTCACCCGACCACCGTTTTATCGCTTCTCTTAGGTAAGACGATAAACCGGTGTTAAGGGCGAGGTTTAACAGCGCTGAGACTGAGGCCAATGAAAAAGGAATGAGAACTTGTAGGAGGGGTTGCTCAGAATCGATTTTGGACGATTAATAAAAAAACGATGTCTTGTTATGGCTTACAAAGCAATGCCTTTAATTTTTACGACCTTGTTATCGCGAAACTATGCTTTGTTCAAACTTATTACAGGTATTACGGTAATAATAGGGGTGTGTTATATAGACCCTATTTTCTACTTGACGGCCCATTGCTAATCAACTGCGGACAGGATGCGAATAGTTTAGTGCTCCTTCGAGCGTGCCTGCGATTAACTCTCTGCTATTTAAATCCACAGTCGTAACCGAAATAATTAGTGTATCGCTGTTTTCTGTTCGTCCCGTCTCGGTTGAAGCGAATCGACGACGTGTAAATCATTGTGACGAACTTACAAGAGTGTAACAAAATGAAATATACAGCGAAAAACAAAATTCCATCGATATCGTGTAATATTCAGCTTTGTCGACTTCTCTGTTTATCGACAGTCGTTGTCCAAGATTGCAGGCACCAGACGCAGTGAAATAAGCATAATTCAAGATGAAATCGATGGAAGATTTAAGTCTCGAGGGAACGGCTTGCATAACCGGCAGAAACTTAATACGTCGTTCAGGTATAGTGAATCCAAGGGACAAAACAGTCAAATGTGGAAAATAGAGTGTGCATGTCGAGTAAATTGGTTAAGGTAACTTGGGTTTGAGTCAGAGTGTGTTAATTCGTTTAAGTTCAAGTTAAACTGCGTTACTTAGTTTGCGTTAATTATGTTGCGTTAGGCTTGCATCAGCTGGTTCACGGTATGCATGGCTGGACTATAGACCTTTGTGTAAATTGAAAATGTTGTAAGACGATTATGGGATTCACAAATCGAATAAAATTCAGATCTGCATCTACAAATTTTCTATCAGATCTCGCAACATCTATCACGTACCGCCTCGATCATCTAACGGAGCCACCTGTGCCACGCGGAAGAAGGTCCAATAGACTCTGTAGAGAGCGATTCTTTTAATTATAATATTACAAGCCCGTTAGTGAAAAGGAGATAGTTAGTGAGAGATTCGCGAGGTGGACAGACAAAAATATTACACTGATTTACGTTGATCCGTTTATTGTGACGGTGCGAACTGTACTGCCCGTCTGAGGACAATACAGCCAGAACGAAGAAACATACAAGACATAGGTAGGCATATACATTTAATTAGAGCGAGCACAGATCACGAGAACAGAAAACAAGTATATCGCGAAATACAAATTACATAGAGTACGCGTTCACGTTAAGAGGGTACCAGACCCATGGATCTTACTAGAATATTACTAGAAAAACAAGTAAAAAAGAGGAAGGTTCATCATAACCCGGTCTGCTCATGATTTAACAAGATTACGTTTATATTTAATAATATGAGCGTCCAAAGTAGGGCAAACAAGTCGAGACAATCACCCTCAGGTGATGTCCCATGTATTTTTCTAATACAAAACAGTTTTTCTGACTTAAATCATGAGCAGAGCGGACTATGAGGAACCTTCCTCTTTACAATAAGCCCTCACACAGCTCATAATATGCTAATATCAGGACAAAAAATGTCTTCCCGTGATCGCATTCAATTGTTCCCCAGATTCCGTTCATGAAGGGCAATGAAGGGCAAATAGAACTAATTTTAGTTCAGCTACTCAAACGAGATGGCGCTTAGACAGGAGAACTATCAGCGTATATTCGTAACAACAAAAATATAAAGGGCTTGAAGCCACTCGGATCCATTAATAGCAATGAAGATATTGATAAAAAGAAAAAAACCTGTATAGATAGCGAAATTGAAGCGTTAGATTGATACAAATGTATGTTCGTCACTGTTGCCAAACTGTTTTTCAGCGTGGAGGTTGCTTACACTGATAGATACCCAGATCAGGGGTTACGGTACCCCCTTAACAGACTCCTTCTCGTGTACCCAGCGTAGAATCCGCGACCCCTTGCGAATTTATCAATCGGTAGAAAGTTACCAGGCAATCTCGGCCCAGTCGACGAGTGCGTCGGGTCGCGGGTTACCGGCATTATGGTGGCGTATCGCATTTTTTAAGCGTCATTCTCGTTCACGGTCTACGAATTCCAGACAGCGGGCTCAGGAGACTCGAGCCGACACTTTCGCGCGCGCGCATGCCTCGTATTTGCGTATCGACGTATCGCTAAATACGTTATTTATCATCGTCAGACGCGTGTACGAGAGGACAACCCCGCGGCGAGTATGGCAAAGGGGGTTGGCGAGGCTCGTGCGCCCCCGCGGTTATGATGTATCGCGGGCCATTCAACCGGTCGGACACAAAGGTGCGAGCCCGATGCACCGGTGCATTGTGCACCGGCCTCGTCAATCGACACGTCGTGGCTTATCTTCGGATTCAAGCCCTCTCTCCCTCCCCCTCACCGACTTATTACACTTTTTTCCTCCCGGCCCGACCCCGGGCCCGTGAGAGAAATTAGCCTGGCGACAATGGCTGGCAGGTATTACCGGGACGCGCGGCCGATCTTAAGAGTCATCCATCATCCGGGACGGACGGTTGCCTATGTCTAATATTATCATAATGTCATCCCCCGTCCATTGTGCCCGACACGATCAACGTCCCACGGAGCCGCGAGAACCCGCGCGAGATTTGTCTCGTCGTCGACGCGTTTGACAAATAATAGGAGCGACGCGCTACACTTTCCAACCCCACACCACCCGGGATTCGTTGTCCTTTTTACGGTGAAAAATGAGAAAATGATTCACACACACACATATACACACACCGGGGTGGGAGGCATTATATAAGCCGTGCATGATTATTGGAATCGTCCAAGTGGGAAACAATAATCGAAGTGTTAATATTGTTACATACATTTCGAACAAAGCTCCACGAAACAGGGACTACCACGTAAAATAATATCCTAGAGCAAAGTTCAAGCGTGTAACAAAGTTGGGCAAACTCTAATCACAATTACGATTACACTGTCCAACACCAAAAATATTTCTACATACAGTCCTTGACAAAATAATAAGATACCTAGAATATTTTTAAATTTCATATATTTAAAGGTAGAAAATGTACACTCCGTTATATCCTGTATATCACATACTATTTCCAAAGTAAGTATGTAAAATCTTAGGATTGTATAGCACACCAAGCAAAATTAGAGAAATATATGTAAACACGGACTGACATTATTTCGACAATAGTATAAGACACTATCAGAAAAATGTTTGATTAAGCAAATAAAAATACAAACTTAATATTTAGTGGTACCTGTCTTGAATTCTATTATGTCTAGTAATCGTTTTCGAATAGTTTTATGTAACTGTTTGATTAGTTTTTTTTTATAAATGTGTCCAATTGTAATTTTTAACTTCCCGATTCATAGGGAAGTTACTGTAATTACCCCGAAAATCGAAAATTGATTTTTTAGCAGATCTTCACGTTTCATGGTCATTGGAGTCATTTTAGACTATTTTTATCAAAATGTTCGTATGTGTGTGTGTGTGTGTGTGTGTGTGTGTGTGTGTGTGTGTGCGTATGTCCGTTTGTATGGTATCAAATTTTTCGTTAACGTTTTCTGAAAAAATAACAATGCGATCAGAATAATGAATGATGCAATCGATGTGCCCCGCTGTAACTTAGAGCTGATTAGATTTTGGTCCATATTGGTCAAGTAGTTTTTTAGATTTTTTAGTTTTTTTCGAAACAAGTTCATTCAACAATGCAAATTATACGAGAGGACGGAAATTTTCCACCGAAGAAACAAACGTAACAATTATATATAATTTTTATTTTTTTTTTATTAAAAAAAAAAATAAAAAAAATAAAAAAAAATTTTTTTTTTTTTTCATTTAAAAAAAAATTTAAAAAAAATTTAAATGCATTTGTAATTTATTTTGCAACATTACTATGCTATAACAAGGAATCAAGCGAGCAACGAGCATACGATGTTGGTTCAAACATTTTGATAAGTAGAAAACTATTGAACTTCCCAAAGAATGTATAATCTTCTTAAAACGTATACTAAATAAATAATGATAATAATATATTGCAACTAACGAATCGGGAAGTTCTTTGTGTGGCTCGTGGAGAGTCACACACAAAATACCATCCGTACCACTAACCCTCTCGCGAGCTCGCAAAGCGAGCGAGCTACAACACCCCCACCTGCGAAGCTCGCGAAGCGAGCGAGCAACAATAACCAGCTAGTTTATACTTTCTTTTAATTCATTTATGTTATTTTATTGTGTCCATTCGCGTAGACTCGCCTTGACCAATCTCCCCACACATTTTCTATAATATTTCACTCGGGATATTTTTATATTTTATATTTTTTGAAGAATAGAATTGTTTCACTGATTTCGTAGTATGGATTGTCGCATTATCCTGTTAAAAATATAGTTATACTGTAAGAAATTCACAAGATTCAACGTCTGAATACGTTCGCAGTAGAACACTTAATGATACAAGTCATATCAGTGGAAAATGAGTCAAATGTCTTATATTTTTGTCGAAGCAATGTCAGTCCGTGTTTACATATCTATCTCTAATTTTGCTATAGTATGCTATACGATCCTAAGATTTTGCGTGTTTACTTTGGAGATAGTATGTAGTATTCAGGATATAACGGATTGTACACTTTCCACCTTTAAATATAAGAAATTTAAAAATATGCTAAGTGTCTTATTCTGTAGACGATTCTGTAGACTTTCCCGAATCCAGTGATATCCATTATTAATACGTTATGATTGCTTAAACATGTTTAAACAATCATAAAGAACAATTCAATATCTTTTATAATAACATCATAGTATTTGTTTAAAGTTGAAAATTGCGTTTTTTTCCAATGTCATGTTTCTCAAAAATTGTGCGGGTATAAGAAAAATTAAGGCTTCGCAATCAGCGCTAGAAACTCTATAAGATCCACCCAACAGTTATTTGGAAACATGAAATCAGTTGAAATTTATTGGACAGTGTTATTAAGTAATAACTTCATAAGTTCTAAAAAAGTGACTAATAATTAATGGCTAAGTGAATACTTGTACATGACTAATGAGTAATGACTACATAAGTATTTGAGCGTAATAATATTAATGAATAATGACTAAATTTTGATTAAGGATGAATATTGAATACTGATTATAATGGCATAACTAATGACTAAATACGCAATCAGAATTGCACTATTACTAATGACTAAAAATGGTTATAAGTTAAAATAAGACATAATAGTAACAAAAAAAGTATCCTATTAGTTTACTTATAAACATATACAATTTAGTCACTGCAAATTTCTATATAGTATACAAAGAAGTATATAAGTGTAAGATAAATATACAAATTAAAGTATGTTAATCCCACAATAGTGACTGATGGCTAAAGATTTATGACTGATCATTTAAACTAACTAATGTTTAATCATAACTAATAAGCAATAACTAACGATTACTTTGAGCTGCGACTAACTATTGCCATGTAGTTATGACTAACTAATCAAAAAGTTTTAACCACTAACTAACAATAAAAGCAGGCTATTAGTAATTTTTAATTATTAAATGATTTGCGCCCTATTCTGGTAGGCAAGCGATTTGAAGATCTCCGAATCCTCGGGAACCGGCAATTGTTCACGGAGAATAAAGATTAAACAGCGGGTTAGTAATTTGCGGGCTCCTTAGGTGAGCCAATAGAAAACAGCCGTGGGTCGAGAGAGGCTAAGAAATGGGACACTGTGTTTGTATCAACAAGAGGAGGAGAGTCAGGAAGAGAGAGAAACCACGGTTTAATATCTCACAGTCTTCCCAGGTACTAGTTAGAAACAGACATTGCATTCCTGCATTCGCGATGAGCTATCTTGGTTTGTCGAATAGAGGGCGGAGTTCATACATTCAAGTTTTCCTATTCTCGCTCCCCGGGGGAGAGGTGATGTGCGAGCGAGTGCTAAAGAGAAAAGGAAAGATAATACCGGGATGCAGTGCAGTGCAGCTTCGAGGAGGGTCGGAGTCACTCATCCAGCCCCGGAAAACCATCCGCTGGCATAATGCTTCGACCTCGAGCATTAAAAACGTTCGCGGATTACGTGGCCGTTCGTAGCGAGGCTAGGCGCGTATCGTTGCATCGTTGCAGGCGTTGCAGCCGCCGTTCACACGCATTTGCTCGCGTTGCTGCAAACGAACTCCGCTCGGCCGTGTCACGTTCGATCAGCAGAGTCAAGTGGCATAAACGATGATGCATGCGTCGCCAAATGACAGCACTGTGCCCGTCCTTCCAAACGATTATTACCGTCTCTCTTTTCCCTTCTTTCCGGCCACCCTTGTACCCCTTTGTTCCGCGACTCCTGATCGTTTCTATCTTCCCCGTTCCTGGTTCCCCCTTCCCCGTGAGCCCATGATTCTTTTGACCCCTTGGGACAGTCTCCAATCTCGAAACGAGCCGTGGCGTTCCGCATCGCCGTCGATATGTCGTCGTCCTCCTCGTCGTCGTCGTCGATCGAACGAGAGGAGGTTCCTCCGCGCGGACCAAGACGCCAATAAATCCTCCCAAACGAATATAAAGTGGCACCGGAGTCGGGCGTACACTTTGATTTCTCTAGAATGCACCGCGACCCCTTCGCAGCAGCCGGGACGTTGCTCCAGCTGATCGATGGCCCCGACTCTGCGTCAACGTTCATCCCCTCGGCCCTTAATTCTGCCTCGTACCCCGCTTCATGGGAAACCATTTTCGTGAGATATCGCCCGCAAAAATTGGAGATAGCGGTGCACGCAAGGATACATTCAAATAGATCGTCCGATCCGCTAGACAACACAGTTAAATGACTACTTGAAGAGTTTTCGGACGTACGGGGGCTGAAACGATTCGAATGCTGATTTAATAAAATCCTGGCGATTCTATGGGAAATAATGGACCGAAAATGTAGAGTGGAACTTTTTCGTGCGAAACCCCTCTCCCGAGGAAATCGAGTTAAAAAGTTCGGAATATACGGACGCGTTGATATGTGGGGAAGTGGAAACGGTGAGCCATGGTCAGACATGGGTGCGTACACTTATTTAATACCACGTGGAATTTGGCGATTTCGTAGAGTACTTTTAAACATTCTATTGCACATTCTGGCTTATTTGTTAAATATAAGATGCCTTATATTATTACATAATTTCTGGTTTATGGTTTTTAAAATAATATTTCGACATTTTTATGCTACTGAAAATTTCTGTTCCTCCCAATAATTTTTGTACGTTCGAATTCAAAAGATGGTGAAGATGCACTAAGGTATTTTCACACAGAGACGATGCCACGTCTGACCTCATACTTCCGGCAGGATAAGATGCAACTATTTATTCGTGTCGCAGACATAAACAACGGCTTTGTCCTGGTCTCTTGACATTCTAAAAAGCTAATCTATTCTTCTGTGGATTTGGGGAAGAAATGGTTACAGAAAATACATTCGGTGACGTCCCATTTTCTTTTCAGTAACCTTTGTTCCATTCCTGATTAAGAACAGTCTTCCTTTGTTTCTTCTTGCTCTGATTACAACCAGTCATTGTTTTCAAGACATGTCGTATTCTTATCACGGATAACAATGCTTGCAGTAAGCACAAGAATAAAACGATCCACGTTACGCCTGTATTCTCTAGCATCACATGATTCATGTATATCCAGATCCTTATTTTAACAAAAGGTTTGTTATCCACGGTTCAAATCAAGTTCCCAGCGTCGTAGTTCGAAAGGCGGGCGGAAAAGTGTTTCGGGCAGGTTTCGAATGTCATAGATCGCCGATTTGGGTCAGGTTGGTCGACAAAACTGCGCAAACATTTGATAGAGGCTCTGGGAGCGTAGGAGGAGCACGGGTTGGTTGGCAGTGAAGTCGACAGGACGCGAAAGGGGCGGACGTGGCGCGTTGTCGAAAGCGCGCGCGTATACCATAAGCATATTTCCAGCGGATGGGTTAGGTAGCATAGGTTATCCGATGGGCCATTGGTCAGCAGAGGTTAGTCGACCACTGGCTAGACCCGAGTCTCTCGCTGGCTGTGTGAAATAGTGGCTGGCCCTGCTCCAAGCTCGTACGTTAGTTCCGTTCATACGTAACCTACCTGCCAGCTTGCTCGACCCGAACTCCGTACGGCCGGGTCCACACCGGTCTCAGGTCTCCGGGATCGCTCTATCGCACGTACATACTAACTTCCACTCCGGCTACCTTCTCCCCGATTTCACCTCTTCTTTCCGCAAGGCCCGTCCCTTGTATCCCGATGCACACACCGGGTCACACACCGAATCATGATTTCAACTGGCCTTACGACGGCACGTACCCGCCCGCGCCCGTGTGCGCGCCATGCGCTCGACTTGATCTACGGATGCACTTCTCTGTCCTCTTATTGCGGTTTCGCGGCGGTCGCTGATAGATTGTGATCAAGCAAGGGATGAAATTGATCACATTTTCAATTAGTTACGGGGGAATGCGAATTTTATGACTCGAATGTGATTGCGTGTACAGGGTGTAAAAAAATGTTTGGTCCTGGCTGCCAGAGGCGTATTCTACATCTTCGGATCGGTGAAGATCTGCGAAAAAAAGTTGCCGCAAAATTGTCCTTGACCTTGAATTTCAAAGGCAAATTTTTGTATTATTGCATTTTATTTTACGCATCATGGGGACAAAAAGTGTCAAGGGAACGATGCAGTGCAATACTTTGATAGGAATTTGGGACAAAAATTAAAAAATTCGCATGACGTAGCAATAATTAAAATTTTTTGTTTGGAATTGTTTTTAATGCACTAATTGAACATTTGAAACACTATTTTAGAATTTTTCATTCTTTTATCTATATGTATAAAAATGGATGTCTGTATACAATATATATATATATATATATATATATATATATATATATATATATATATATATATATACGATTAATAGACTTCGAAACTGTTTGACCGATCAACATGAAACTTGGCACATATATGTATTTTTTCATGGAGAAGGTATTTACGCTACTCATTTTGTTGTAACTCGCCGCTGTAGATGGCGCATCAACTTCCATACGGTTGAGCCTATCGCTATGAAAATTGGTATTTTATATTACGAAACACGTTTGAACACGTTCGGACATGTTCAAGGTCAAGTCTTCCTGGGAAAAGCATGCACGTATCATATTACATACTGCGAAAAACCCCCCTCCCCTACGCCTACGAACGAGCTTTGCATCTTTCAAATTTATATTCATTATTTTAACTATTATTTCAACAGTAAATTGTTATTAATGAATTAATAATGTCCCCCAGGGTAATCATCCATATATATATATATAAATGAATGTTTGTATATATATTAACGTACTTACGATCAAAATCTAAATTCTTCTCACATTTAGCACGGGCGAAGCCGTGTCGGGGGCTGCTAGTACTACATAAATTTGAAAGAAACAATATGAGACCATGGGTCAAGACTCAACTCACCCATGGTTCCCTTGACACTTTTTGTCCCCATGATGCGTAGAATAAAATGCAATAATACAAAAATTTGCCCTTAAAATTCAAGGTCAAGGACAATTTTGCGACAACTTTTTTTCGCAGTTCTTCACCGATCCGAAGATGTAGAATACGCCTATGGCAGCCAGGACCAAATATTTGTTTACACCCTGTACATGGGTTCAATGAATTAACATTAAAATCTCGAGAGGAAGCAGTTTGGATCGGGAACCTAAAGAAAGCGTATCGATTATCACCAAATACCACGGACTTAGAAGCCTACAGGTCTTACAAATCAAGCGGTCGTGTTTACGTTAATTCACTCAGTTTCGAATATTTTGTCAGATGTGTCGATCACGAATGAATCGTTCTGATTTATCGTCGTAAAAACCGACGCTTACACGGAGGCACACGAACGGGTCAGGGCATCGATGTATCACGGCGAAATCTCCGGGCTAGTGTGTACATTGTTCAAACGCATCCGTTCGCATGAACAGTATCAAGTTTTTCGAAACAACACGTTTGTTGAATACACGACGTCGCGTAAACAGAGATCTATAGGACGGGCCACAGTACTATGAAAACAAAAATTGTATTTTATTCCGTGGAAGCAGAACAAATTCTACACACACGCGTCAATAGCATATTGCAGCGAGCGGCTTTATTTCGGGCTGTTTAAAAAGTGCGGAAAAATATGATACCGAGGGATGCTTCACGGTTAATTCGAATACCTTTTTTATATGGAATCTAACAGTCAAACAATCAAAAAATATTAGAACAATTGACAAAGACAATTTCGCGCGTTTCGACGCAGTATTAATTCACGATTAACGAGCACAATCAATAACCTCCAGTCAGGGCGTCGAATAATTCTAATCATTTTGTTCTGTGGAATTCAACGATGAAGGGGTTGAGAAATATCAAAACAATTGACCAAGACAATCTCACGCGGTTGAACGCAGCATTAATTCACGGTTAACGGGCCGCGCTCAATAACTTGTAGTCGCGAGTGTTTACCCGGTTACCGAAAATCCGACGCAATTCATGCCGAAACAGCAATCACTGCATTACCCTGTAACGAAGTACGGCTCGTTATGTAATTCTATTCGCATTATACCGAATGGGGTGTCGGCCATTCAATGGAGTTAAATGAAACCGGACAAACGGTGCGCATACAACACAGTATCGGCATAACAATGTTTTGCAAGGTGCACCGCTGCACCGGCAGGCTTGGCGACCGGATGCATCCGAGTCCCGAAAATTAGGGTGCCTCGTCCCTGCTGGATGCATCGTTTCGAAGGTGTCGTTTCCGAAATTTGGATATCTGACCTAACCAAGACCGTCAATGGCGAATTTGTTCTTCACGTTTCGACGCGGTGCGAACAACTCTCGCGCGTCCCATGCACGGGATAACGAAAGAGGAGAGATAATGGCCTTTGAAAAAGGACGACACGTATTTAACGAGAGAAAAATGGGGGATGGTTAAGAGAGGCGGCGTTGCGCGCCGATTAAAATCAGTCCGCGGCCGCGACGAGCTCCAATTACATTTTACCCGGAACGTTTTTAGCGAAATTCACTAATTATTGCCGGAGACCACCGGTACCGGGGATTGGCTCGAATGTGTCTGCAAATGAGACGATATAACGAGATCCCGAATCTTATTAATAAATGTGTCTTTCATTACGTTTTATTTCGGCGGGATCCCGTTTAATATTCCATTTTTTCCCCATCGGTGACTTTTCAGCACGTCCGGTCCGACCGCGCTTAATTTCAATTTGCGATCAATATTTGTAACGTACGGAGTCTTTAATTTGATTAGAGTCGCGATATAATTTCGAAATTATATGAACTGTCGGCTCGAGGTTAACTATCTCCCTCGCAAAAAATTTAATTAAGTCGGCCCGGGTACCGATGAATATTAAATACTTGCTGACAAACCAGGCGAGCTGCATCATTCAAGTTGACACCACCACAGCACGGACCGGATGATTTTTTTTTTTATTAGAACATCTCATATGAGATTTATTTCAATATAATTGTAATGCAATACATAGAATACAGTATATATGGAAAACAATACATACAGCACAAAATACAAAAACCACAAAACAGAACAGAACACAGAAGGAACATAAATAATATAACAAAGACACGAGAATGATAGTAACGGTATAAACAAACACTTATACTTTAAGTCCGCAGCTCTTAAAAAATGAAAGTATATAACGACAGGCCTTGATATTAGGTTTAGCTATTAATATGGAGACATCCATTGGAAGCTGGAAGTTAATTAATCAGAGTTTATTAATTAATTTGAGCCTTTCCTCACTATACAAGTTGCATTGCCACAAAACATGGTTCAGTGATTCGTCCTCCTCCATGCAACTACACTTAGGATCGTCAATAAAGCTAATGTGAGCCAGAGAAGAAGCTAGATGGTAGTGGTCAGATCTACACCTGTTGATAGTGACAATAACTGTTCGGGATAGGTTTAACTGTGAAAACCAAGGAAGTCGATTTTCACTAAAAAATTTCTGAAAATAGAATTTACCTTTGAAAAGACCATCGGCTTTTATAGAGGCTACAATATTGTCAAACATAATTTTACGAAAAGACACAAAGCAATCGGTGAAAGGAATGCAGGAAATACAAGGACTGCTAAAGAATGAAGCCTTCTTTCGAGAAATCCCAAAATGAGGTGGAATCCAACACAACTGTATGCAATTGAACGCATTATTGTGAATGAATATATTATATTTCTCTTTGACGTCGAAAATATAGGGATTAGTTTTGATATCCATTTTAGCTGAGCCGAGACTAGAAAGAACACTTAAAAGACCATCGGCTTTTATACAGGGTGTCTCACCCGATTTTGACATCTTGATTTTCTCGCTATTGTTACTCGTAGCAAAAAATGTTTCAGCGGAGACTTGAATGGTATCGAGTGGAGCATATTTTGATGCTATTAGCTTTTTCGTGAGTGGACACGTAAAGGTCATATGAAGGTCAACCTCATTTTTTTAAATGGAATGAGGTATTTTTTAATACATCAATCGATGCAGCTGGACATTCGTTATAAAAAAGTACTAACCTATGTATGTCAAAAAGTTAGTAGTTCAGGAGATATTTAAATTTAAATAACTCAAAAATACCATTGTAATCGTACTAAGACGTCAGCGTTTACTTACTAGTGTAACGTCTTAGTACGATTACAATGGTATTTTTGAGTTATTTAAATTTAAATGTCTCCTGAACTACTAACTTTTTGACATACATAGGTTAGTACTTTTTTATAACGAATGTCCAGCTGCATCGATTGATGTATTAAAAAATACCTCATTCCATTTAAAAAAATGAGGTTGACCTTCATATGACGTTTACGTGTCCACTCACGAAAAAGCTAATAGCATCAAAATATGCTCCACTCGATACCATTCAAGTCTCCGCTGAAACATTTTTTGTTACGAGTAACAATAGCGAGAAAATCAAGATGTCAAAATCGGGTGAGACACCCTGTAGAGGCTAGAGTATTGTCAAGACCCGGTGATTCTTTAGATCTAGAGTAGACTGTATTACGCACCGTTGTTGACAAATTCAAGTATTTTACAAAAATCAGAGTGAGTAGATCTGATTAGTGGAGATATCTACTTAAGCTAAAATAAAGACACTACTAATTTTGCATGCGCGTAGCATGTACAATAAAGATTATATGAATCTGTAGCATGGGTAGTGGCCCATTGATAATTGCGGAATTACCGGAAACAGTAAGTAACAAGTCACATCGGCTGGGAAGATGCATAATTCAGAGGAAAGCCAGAAGAATCGAACTGATACGGGGTCGGCTCGTTTCTTATCGCGTTAGTTCGATGATATTGGTGAACGGTGTTTACTGTGTGCTTCCCAGGTCGAAGATAGGCAAACTTTCCCGAAGAAATTCAATCGAACGGCTGCGTGCACAGGACGCGGGGCATTAGAATTCGTTCGGTGTACGTTTGCAGGGGACGACGAGTGCATGCAATGCCGGCACAGGTCACACACAAATGCACACAAGCAAATACGCATACATACACAGGGGGTCGCCAACAAAGAGGGCAAGTGCGCTGCTCGTGACGTTTATCATACTTTATTACCTTTGCTTGCGCGCCTCATTGTTTGTCCGTCTGTTTTGTTTCCGGTTTTAATTCGGACAGCACCCTCACCGACGGAACCCTCCCGGTCATTATCCCCCAAACGGCCGTGCGCCAATGAACCTGGCACATTATCATTTTCCGTTTCCCTTTCCTACCCAGACGCGCATTAAATGCAGCTCGGTCAACGGAGATATTTACCCCCGGAGATGTATCGTGGTCGTTTGTATGCATACGCGGCGCCGATAAGGACGCCTCTGAAAGGCGCATAAAAATCCGACGACACTGCCACGTGAAATATGAAAGCAATCCCCTTATCGGGACCGTACTGTAAATCTGCTCGCTGTATAATCGTTTTATTGGTCCGTTATTAATAGCCCGCCACGTCTAATGCGTTTCAATTGCTGAAATTTCTGATACCGAAAAGATTCCGGCAGATGATCCTAATGATATTTATTATAAACACAATCCTGCTGGTGCTATACAATATTCATCGGAAACCACAAGCTAGTCTCAAGTGTCTGAATTCGAGCAAGATGAAAATGCTGGGGAGAGAATTTTCTCAAAAATTCTAGCTAATTAGAATCGATATTGCCAGTGAGGGGTGGAAGTAGAATCGAAAACCAGCGAAGTCAAGCAAACTTTCTAACCGCCAGGATTAAAATTGGCGGAGGTTCAAGATGAGTTAAGGTAGGATTAAGAAGACTCAAGAAGTGAGCCAGGAGAAGATCATTCTCTAGCGTCGAGCCATTTTCAGGTCTCTGGGAATCAATAATCGATGTTTCCAGAGGGGAAAAAGTTCGGTTTCCCGGGAGGGGCGAGAAGAAATTAATTACAGGGCCCGCGCGGGTTGTCGGGACTCGTTATTTTTAACGCGGAGCGTGCCGCGCGGTGAAAAACGCAGCGCGTTAGCAGCGTGATAGATCAAGCGGCAGGTGGAGGAATGAGAAAGCCGCCTGGTGTAAGGTCAGAACGGAACCATGCGAATAGAAAACAATTGCGTCCTTCCATTACCCGTGCTAATAGGCGGTCAGTTCTCTTAACCCGCGTTTAAACGATTTTCTCGTTACACCTCTGCGTCGCGAGCGTGGAAAAAGGAATCGGTTCTCTTTCCCAGTCCGTTGCGCCCCCCTAAATTATTTTCGGATCAATTTGGCCGGTTCCCGGCGGGCAGACAGAGTCATCCTATTATCCGCATTGTTACTTCCCTCTCCAATCTTCGTCTTTCTCCGGGGATGGTCTTCGCGGCGACGAGCGGCGCGCTCCTCGTCTTGTTTCTCGTTTTGCATCGCGAGAATCAAAACTCGTGCCCGCAACGGACTCGCAGTGAATTAGTCAACCGATTAAACAGACCTCCGATAGTAATTTCCTGTCAATGACATTTGTTCCGCTTCGGGGCGCGTGGTAATGCGATAATGACTGTCTTCACGCAATTACAATGCGATTATGCGGCCTACCAGGAAGAACTTGCCCGATCCCAGAGCTGATCGCAATCGTCGCAATATTTCACGAGGAAATCGACACGTCGAACAGTTCCTAGGTTCAGTTCCATTCGGCTGATGCAAGTGGCTTCATACTGTGGATCTTTATATTGTACGAAGGGGAGTACAATGGCAACTAACTTGCGAGAGATTTTTGCGAGAGCGAGTCTCGTGACGTGTATAAAATGCCTCCGAGAAACCGGTCAAATGGTGTTAAATGAGAAATCGCAAAGTGTCAGAGCAGAAGAGTGGAAATAGAGAATCGGAAATGAAGATCGTGCTAAAGTGTCATCAATGAAAATCGTCGAAAGTTGAAATATTTCGTCGTCGGAACCGACGGGGCGATCATTCGAATCCTCTGCTAAACGTGCAGGATTCGCGAAACACGCGGTGTCGGATCCGTAACGTTCGGTACGAATGCAGTAACTCGTTAACTGATCTAAAAAAAACTGCCGGTAATAGATTCTGTCGTGGAATAGGAACCGACACGACGGCGGAATTGGAACTTGAAATGGAAATAGGAGTGTAGCAACTAGGGCGAGGAAAGAAAGAGGATTGCGGGAGAGGGGAGGGGGTTGGGCGAGGAGGATTGACGCGAGATATAGCCCTCCCCCTCGGGGGAATAAATCATTTTTGATTTTAATCAAAAGCCGGGGAAACGTTCGCTAGGCAAGCCTCGAGCCTCGACGACCGGGCTCTCTCTCATTTCCTCGGTACGTATGTGTAGCCGGGTTTTTCGGGCCGTACCATAGCCCGATCTGCTCGTTTTATACAGTAGTTACGGCAAAGTTAAAGCGAAGGGACGATGGGAGGGCGCGGAAAATTTTTGCCAATCGTAGTCGTGACCCAGTTACCATAACGGCGCTGAAGAAACGGGAATTTCGCTGGATATCGGGTTTATCTACTCTCATTTTTCCTGCTGGCTCCGACATTGTCCGACCCACGGACTACTTTCCCTACTGCTGATTGCATAATATATTTTAACCCCGCGACGACTTGATGTATGTCCGCGAAGATTTACGCGGCTTGTTTGCCTGTGTTTCACGTGAACGTTCTTCCAAGCTCGTGGAGTTTCTGCTTCGTTTCTTGTTTTGTTCGATTATACTGTGGAATATCAGTTCTTCCTCGGCATTCGTTGAGAAAAGAGTGATAAAACTACAGGGTGTCCCAAAATAAGTTAACTCCCGGAAATGGGAGGTTCCTTGGATCATTTGAAACGACATTTTCCTGTACAAAAATGGCGTCCGTGACTTTGTTTAGGAGTTATTAATGAAAAACACGGACCAATCAGAGCGCGGCTACAGCGGATTGATTCTGGTTCGGTCAATAGCGGCGCCAAGTTAAACGGGACCTGTCGCCGAGTCGGACTCCGTTCGCTATAGCCGGGCTCTGATTGGTCCGTGTTTTTCGATAATAACTCCTAAACAAAGCCGCGGACACCATTTTCTTTAAATAGCCCAAGGAACCTCTCATTTCCGGGAGTTACAATTATTTTGGGACACCCTGTATATTGGCTCTTGTGAAACTATTTTTGAAGTGAAACTTCCTGCAGTCTAGTAATGTTTAGAAATAAATTAAGATTGGAAATGGTAAAACAAGCCAATTGTTTCAATGATAAAATCATAGAAAGTCATAGAAAAAAATTAATGAACGATCAAAATTTGCGGTGCAGGAGAGCGGATGGGAAAGAGACATAGTTCATAGCATTTTCAAATTTTGATTGTTCAGTAATTTTTTTCTATGACTTTCTACGATTCTGTCATTGAAACAATTGGCTTGTTTTACCATTTCCAATCTTAATTTACTTCTAAACCTTACTAGACTGCAGGAAGTTTCACTTCTGTCGCGCGTGGTTTTCGACGCGTATGTTTTTTCTATATTAGAGATTTTCTTCTAATCAATTTGATTCCATGACGAGTATACTCGCTGTAAACAGAGGTTACTACAGCACGAAGAGAGCCCATAATCTTGCAAACTGCGCCAGCTCTGGTCTCTCTTGTTTCGATAGCTCGGACCATCCAAAACGTTCAGATAAAAGTTACAAAACGAGCGCTGGAATTAGTATGCATAAATGTCGGAACGCGATGGATTAAAATCGAACGAATCGCACGGAGCGACGCAGCGCTGCGCGGCGGATGTATTTATTGGGAACGCACGGAATTTATCCTTGCAATCGTATAAATTCTCATTACCGCGAATATTCCATCGAATCCGCGGGAGCGGTTTCAAGTATTCTATAACGCTTGTTACGCGCCGGTTGTGACACGCTATTTAATATTTTACGTATTTCGTTAATGTTTCCGGCGTGACACGCGGACAGAGGAGCGAAAATCGTGATAAATGATACTCGCCGCACGCATAAGATTAATTATTTCGCCCGGCATTCAGACAACACGCCGGTTATTAATTACTTCGACGATTCCGAAGGCTTTGTAGCCGAGGCTTCAACACCGAAGCCCCACTTCGGAAGATTTATACGGATCTCTTGAAAATTTCGAAGAAGTTTGGGTCGTGTGGATCACGGAAAAACAGGAATCCGAGGGTGTTCGGAGCTCTGGAAAGATGTTCGGTGTGATCCGCGACTGTCAGAATCCCGAAATCTCAGGAATCCTCTAACCGCCTTGAACATCTGGGATCCGTTAAACCTTCCGCGACCTCTTCGCCCCCCGTAAAACCCTTCGAATCCCGGCGAATCCCATAAATCCTCTCAACGCGAGGCCGACGCGCGGTACGGGTAAAATTTATAAATTTAATCGGCTAGGGTCCCATGGAACCGGGAATGATCTCGGAGCAGGTTAATCGTCGCGGCAGTGGCTCCATGAATCATGCAGTCGCCGGACGGCCGGGTATTATCGTTTATGCGTTGCATATGGACGAAGAAATCACTTCCAAGGGAAGATTACGATGCCACTATCTCGTGGCGTTATCGAAACTTCTCGGTCCCTCTGGTTTATGCAACAGCGCGCTCTATCACTGTACACGCTATCTGCGCCCTGGTCGTCTTCGCAGCCAGCGCCCGGCTTTTCCGCATGCCTTATTCAACGTTCCGTTGGATATTTATGGAATTTAAATGTTTTTAAATCAATACGCCGAGCCGGGCCTTAACGCGCACCTCGCCCTTTACGGCGTGAACAACCAACGTCGTGATGCTGTGTTGCTTTTGCTTCTGCGTCTACTTTTGCTTCAGCTTCGAAGACGACCAAAGCCGACGTCGTCGTCTCATTGGCGGTGGCGGTTCAGCGATGATAATGAGCTAATAGCGGAATCGGCAATTACTCCTATTAGTGCTAAGTCTCCGGCAAAGAGGAGAGACACTGTATAATCGATAGGCTACGTTGTTAAGATGAACGCTACCCGGGCGGACGAGTTACGTCGACGTGGTTGACACGAGCACAGCGCAAACAGAAGTTTCCGTGACGGTCATGCATAATGTATAGAGTGGACTCGAGCTCGGATCGATCTACACGATCTAATGCGTTTTTTGCGTGACGAACTTTCGCCGGATTACTTGCGCCAGATAAGGAGACACCGGCCGAGTTTTTCGCCGGCGATTATACCGGCCGATTGCTGATTTATTAGCTTGTGACCTGGTCAGCGACGGTATTCCGATATAATCATCGTGAAAGAGTTGCTAAGATGTTAGCGTCCTCATTTATTGGAGATTATGGAGATTAAGTTCAGTCAATCAATTGTATCCATAGAGTCTGATGAAAAATTACAATACGATGTGCAAGTAACGATCAATTATCACCGAAACAAGATCGAAATGTTCAATCGTTAAAGAACAAATATTAGGATCGCCAGTAACGTTTCTCAGAGCCATATTCCAGCAACGTAGTCCGTGTATCGAAGCTAAGAACTTTCCTCGGCGGCGATTAAATCCTTTCCGCGATAAAAAGAAACTTGCAATTTCTTTGCTAGCCACACCTCGCAGTATTTCTTCGCGAAATTAATAACACGGTCGGCGAGTAACGCTGAAATTCTCGCTGGCGTTTTTAATCCTGGCCGTCTGACGGACCGCCTTGTATTTAATAAACGCCGTTAAAACGAGGCGGTTTGCTTGCATGCCTATTTATCTGGGCGCCGCACGCCGGTATGGGAACTTCGGTGATTTTCAGGACTGTGTGGTACGCTGTAAAGGAGGGGGCATGTGGCCTGTAGTTTCCATGGCACCGGTAACTCGGAAGAGGGCTAATCAGCCGAGCTTTCTTGTAACGTGCGTCGGACGATGAGTATTCTTTTTCATCGGGGCAGATACCCCGCCGCGGCGGGGGAACTCGCGGAATTTCGCCTAATTAGCCACGCTTACGACGGTTTCCGGGTAACCGGGCGTTTTATATTATGTGGCCGACGGAGGTGGAGACTACGGAGCAGTGGAAAAAAGAGGAATTCCCACCCCGGTGGAACAATGCTTTGCTCGCGGGATATGTTACGTCGGGTTACAAGACCACGTGCTTTAACAAGGTCCGTGTTTAGACCGCTCGGTCAGGTCGGAGGCTTGCGCAGCCCGGCGAACGGCTGATGTTAATTATTTTTACGAAATCGACCGCGCTGTTTCTGCCTTTTTTGGGAACGGTCGCAGACACACTAGCCCTAACATTACCACAGAGAAAAGCTCCCTTCACCGGTCGGCTAATGATGCGGCGATCGATAGTCGTCGGAATAGAGCACTTCGTGCAAGCTTCCATTTACTTAGGCTGTTCGGATCTGGAGCGTCATGTTACAATATGTATTGTGAGATCCGAAGACATTTTGCGGAATACAGTCACTCTCATTAATATTCGGACGCTCTAAAAAGAAACGATAACTGGTTAAACATTGAACTATACGACTTGAATTTTTTGGGGAAGCTAGAGCAAATGCTACAGAATGTGGAAAAACATTTTTTCAAAAGTTGCAATTGATCGGAGTTGTAGAAAAAATACTAAAAGCTGCATTTTACAACTTTTTTATGTGGGCCTATATTGAAAATTTAAAAAATATGTTTTATAGATCTGTGTCAATTATGTGCACTGCGAAAGTTTCATCGAAAACGATTGATGCGGGAAAAACGACAGCCATTGAATGATGTGAGAATCTATAGATTTACTGCAGTTATAGCCCGAGAATCGTGAAAATTTGAAATTTTTACCATCGTTAAACGTTCGTAGCCCATTGTAATGTCGAACAGTATTGACGAAATCTTCAGAATATGTTTAATTGACACAGATCTAAAAAAGGTATTTTTAAAATTTTCAATATAGGCCCACATAAAAAAGTTGTAAAATGCAACTTCAAGTTTTTTCTACAACTCCCACCAATTACAATTTTTGAAAAATTGTTTTTCCACATTCTGTAGCATTTGCTTTAGCTTCCCCAAAAAATTCAAGTCGTATAGTTCAATGTTTAACCAGTTATCGTTTTTCTTAGAGCGTCCGAATATTAATGGGAATCACTGTAGGAGTCTTTTAAAAAAGAAATGTTTTATTGACTGATATAATTTCTATCGTTCTAAAAATTTGGAACAAAAAAATGAATTTGATTATTCATTAGTGTACAGGGTGTCCCACATAAATGATAACACCTAAATATCTTTCGTATTTACAGTCCTATCAGAAAACTTCAGAGAACAAAGTGACGCTATTGCAGGGGGGCAATATAATAATGAAGAAAAAAAATTTTTATATCGTGTTTTTAAATGAAATTGCAATGTTACTGATGTTTTTTTAATGGAATAGTATATGTTTTTTGCGATAGCATGGTAGACAATAAAAAACTGAATTTAGTGGATACCACCTTTTTGACCTTGAAATGACCTTGAGCAAGAATAATCATGTTGAAGCGGATGAAATGTAAAGGTCAACCCGATGTAAACAACGCGCAATCTTTGCTGATACACGTAAGTTTTAAACTTCCACATTTCATCCGCTTCAACATGATTATTCTTGCTCAAGGTCATTTCAGGGTCAAAAAGGTGGTATCCACTAAATTCAGTTTTTTATTGTCTATCATGCTATCGCAAAAAAATATACTATTCCATTTAAAAAAACATCGGTAACATTGCAATTTCATTTAAAAACACGACATAAGAAATTTTTTTCTTCATTATTATATTGCCCCCCTGCAATAGCGTCACTTTGTCCTCTGAAGTTTTCTGATAGGACTGTAAATACGAAAGATATTTAGGTGTTATCATTTATGTGGGACACCCTGTATATGTGATTATAGTGCGAACTACAATAAATAAAATGTCTTATCGTTGAAGTACCATAGGTAAACAATTAGAAAAAATCAATAGTGGAAGTTATATGAATCCTGTTTTTTTGTAATTAATTCAGACAATTTTTATTTTGCTGGAAAATTTATAGCTTGTATGATATTTGCTACGAGGTAGTAAGTTGACCTATACGCACAAATTCCTACAAGAAAATAACATGTTAGGTGAATTTACAGTGTAGGTTCGAGCTCCATTCTCAGAACACTCCTAGAGACAATTTTTCATTTTGTCGACGATTGAGAAGAGTATATTGAGGCTTGAACTTTTACATCGATTCGATCCTGTTCCCTCGTTACAGTCCTTCTTCTCAGTGAACAAATTCCTCTTTATTTTCGTTCTGGTTTTCTTTCACGTACTATTATCCGCCGAACTAGAAACCGAAACACTTGGCTCCCACAATGTCAAGCGAAAACTTCGGCCGAAGAACAATCAAAGATCTCGTCGGATACGTTTCTCAGCAGTGTCAGCAGCACTCGCGAAAAATTGATGGAGAGAGGGGCGACGACTGTGCTCCAGTTTCTTTGTAACTTTCTTTTTTCGTGTTCGTCCCTCTCACGCAACTGATACAAGGGAATCCCAAATGACTTCATGGGTACACGAACTTCCAATAAATTTTAGATACCATTTCTGTAACCGGTGAGGCTGGCGAACAAAACTATGCTCCAGATATTCCATGTATATATTTCCTTCGACAATTAAATATTATTGTCTCTCGAATGAGGATGTTAAAAATGTAACTGAGAAAGCATGGCGAATTTATTTCAACCGTAGAGCAAAATACTCGTATAATGCTTTTCCAATTAAGATGGTTTGATTAATCTATCGCAATTTCCAATCATTTGAGACAATACAACTCATCTGATTATCTCTCAAGACATCTGTTGCTTCGTCCCCAACATATAGATTTAATTGCATCGTCAAATGCTTTCGAACAAAAGGTTCTCTGTACAGTGGAACACTGCCGCCGGTCGTATTCATTAAATAGTATTATATCACGAAATAATATTTCAAACTAGGACAAACGATCAAAGCGATCCGATAAATCCCGTAGCTTGTCAACATCTCAGACTACCCACATTATGCGAATCTATTGAGTCGCGCACACATAATGGCACTCCATGGCTAATGCGTGCATACCGTCAACGTCTTAGGATAATCTACGTCAAGCATTGGTTCGACACAGCTGTGGTAGACGGCTTAGTCCGGTCTTTGTTTTACCACCAGCATAATGATTGATCATTAGTCAAACGTGGCGTGATGACCGAGATTTCTGCTCGCCGTTGATTGGCAACGAAACTTTCGCTAAAATTATCCAGTGATTCCGGAGAATATTATCCTTTTCTAAAAAAATGTATAAACTCAAGAAAGTTCAAACGAACTTGCAGGAAATTTATTTAGGATCACCTAGAGGCGTAAAAGCGTGTTTTGAAAGATTAACTCCTTGTTTGTGAACTTTTTCTTTAAAAACTTTCTGTAAAAAATGTTCTAGTTATACGTCCGAGGATTGATTACTTAAACATGGTTTACCTATAATTATGTTGACATTTCAGTGTCACTTTAAAATCATTTTTTTGAAGTTACTCGTAGATTTTAAGATTTTAAAAATACACTCTACGTTTTTTAGCGCCTCGATTGCAATTATCTACAAATTGATAACTTGATTAAGGTAAAGGTACTAGTAGTTGACCATTTAAGAGAAGTTTTCCACGCGAACAATAGTAACCATTTACTCTGTCATCAAATAGCGAGAGTCGATGTCTAAGGACACACTTTAAGTCTTCTAAATTATGTACCAAGGCCACTTTTTAAAAAAAGTTTACTTATACAAATTTAAGAAACATATTTAGAAATTCAGTAATTGCTTCAGAAGTTGACCACTCATGAAAATGAAAAATCTAGTAATTGACCTCCTATTCATTAGTAGTTGACCACTTATACTAGAAAGAGGGTTAAAGCAATAATGTTGGGAATCATTTTACTATCATTTAGTTACAACAATTTCCAGCACAAATTACAATTAAAGAATGAAATAAGAAATAAAACAAATCAATTCCATAAAAAGTTAAATTGAGGAACAGAGTAGATGTTGCAAGTTAATAGAGAATAGTATTAAAGAAATTTAACCAACATATGGTATGGCATCCGAGGTTCACTTTCATCAAAAGTGTACAGCTTATAAAAATCTTATTTTTTATGTTTGTCTATAAAATGGTCAACTACACGATCGTGGTCAACTACTGGTACCTTTACCTTATGTATCCTTTAAAGACTAACTTCAACACTAACGTGCTGAACGTACCAAATTTGATTACGATCTGCGAGATGCAAACAGGTTGGAGTAGTAATCACGTGACTGCGAAAGTTTGTAAAAGTTGACTCTGCCACAAGCTGATTGAAAAAATTGAAATGAAAACAAATTCTCACAACTCCTGAAGGTCTCCAGTAAATTGAAAATTAATTGGAAGCGTGATCTGTACTTTTGTAGTTTTGTGGAAACTGTTTCCGTTTCTCTTTTAAAAGTTAACTGTTCCGATTTTGTAGACTGCTCCTAACTGCTGACTCGAGAGTCAACGTGCTGAGAAACTCCATGGTCATTCTGCGTTATAAAACTGCTAATCCTTCAAAGTGAATTTTGTTAAACGTGATTATTTGTGAAACGATCTATAAATCATTAATAGCGTTCCCTATCAAGTTTAACCCATCATTTCTACGAATTTAAACGAATCTGTGTCACAGAGAAAAATTAATATTCACATTGAACGTATAACCAATTCCAGAAAGTTTGACCATTTTATTATCTCTCTACTTGCTGGTACAAAGGACAGCCAAAAGCCACATGTCCGACCAAGGGTTAATAAACCTATCTGTCGAGAGCGTGCGATGAGAATATCGAAGGGGCAATGGTAACATAATATCCCGAAGACCAAAGAAATTGATATATTCGAAGCCGGACCACGTATGAAATTACGAACAAAGTTTCAGACAAAGTGATGGCCGCAGGAGACGGAGAAAGATAGCGAAGAGTCGAGTCTGTCGATGCGGGGGTGTAAAAACGTGGTTCCCCGAAAACAGGTCCAACGACTCCGAAAGGTTTTTTCTTCCGGTAAGCGAGTTACTTGGAAACTGACCGCGTAGCGCACACGGGAGAAGCATCACATCCTCAGAATCACGGGCAAGAACAATATTTATCGTTCCTTCCCGTGGCCCTGTGTTTCGATCACTCTCGCTCTTCCGGTCGTGACGCCCAGCACGGCTCTTCGGACCGTGGACTACGGACACAGTGATTGATTAACGATCGGCCCTTGCATAAAACTACCATCGCGTTCCCCGGGTATATCTTTGCCCCCCTATGACCGTCCGTGCCGATTCCTCGACGTTTCACCGAACCGCTATCCTCGTGACGGATAGTCCATCGACTTTCGTGCCACCATATTTCCCGTGTACATATACGTGTGCGTGTGTGCGAGCTTCGATGTCCACAACACGAGACCACCCAGATAGCACCGTACGTCCGAAGGACGTCCGTTTCATGCCCACTTTACGTCCATACGTCCGACGTCCGTTACGGACGTCCCTCGGACATCCATTGGACCTAAATTTCGGTTGTCCCAGGGACATTCGGTTTTTAGGTCCTAAGGACATCCGTGGGACTTCAATTTCGGACGTCCGTGGGACATCCATTATTTACGTCCCTCGGACATCCACTGGACCTAAATTTCGGTTGTCCCAGGGACATTCGTTTTTTAGGTTCTAAGGACATCCGTGGGACTTCAATTTCGGACGTCCGTGGGACATCCGTTATTTACGTCCTAAGGACGTCCGATGGACTTAAATTTCGGATGTTCCAAGTACGTATAATTTTTACGGATTATGGTGTTACGGAAAGCAAAATCCATGTTGATTTTTTAAATGTTAGAATACATTTTTGATCTAATAATGTTATAGCTGGTGTCAAGGCTAATCCAACGACCTACCTTTTTATTACTCTGAGCTCATAAATAACGATACAATATTGTATTCCGGTTTTTGGGCCAAATACGCCACTGCGGCATCGCGTCGCATCACCGTGCGTTTACGTGAAGTGAGGTTAGTTTAGCACGTGTTCCTTGTGCACGTGTTTGTAATATTGCAGTTAATAAAAAGCGTGTGTGAGTGATTCGATAATTTAAGCCACTTGTTAGGATTGTGTTGGTGAAACATGTCACTGCGATTTCAGGTAAGCTTTTATTTTATATTTATTTTCAATCATTGAAACTTTACTGACAAAAGGAAAATATAAAAATATTATTACGTTGAAGGGGAATGTCTATCATATATTAACACTAAACCTACCAACACCGGTTAAAATGAGTGGTTGCAGGTTTTTTATTCTACAATTAGAAATGTAATAAAACTGATTTCATGAGAAACAACTGTATTGACATTTTTATTAGTAGTGCACATATTACAATAGTACATAGCTACACAAAGTCTAAATAAAATCAATCTTGTCATTTGTATAAGAGAACATGTACCATAGTTACTTCAGAGGCTCGGTAGGTTTAGCGTTAAAGAAAATATTTGTGTCACTTTATACAAATACATGTTTCATATTAATCAACAATATAATTTCCATTATTTGTAATAATATGTTGCCATATTTCAGATAACCTGTTAATTCCTGTTTTCTAATGACTCGGTAACTAAAATGTGTTTTAGATTTACAAGAAAAATTACCTGCTTATTTAAAATACAACATAGCTTTCCCTCCAACCTAATATATTCATGCTAAAAAATCTTCCCGTTTATTTGACAATGCTTCTCACCAAGAAATTCTAATTTTTAGATGCAGCGAAGATATCCAAGACATTAATTCATCAGAAAGAAACAAGTCTTTCCATACGGATCACATTAGTTTATAGTAGCGGAGGACCATGAAAGGAAACGAAACAATTTGTAATGATTTTTTAGATATAGATAAATAGATTGTTGTATATTGTATTATATATATATTATATTATATATGTTGTATTATATGTATACTATTGTATTGTTATATTACTATTATATATTATATTACTATTGTATATTATATTACTATTGTATTGTACTTATATATGTTATATTACTATTGTATTGTACTTATATATGTTATATTACTATTGTAATGTACTTATATATGTTATATTACTATTGTATTGTACTATTCACCTAATATTTTTGTAATATATATATGAAATGTTTATTTAATAAAAATTAAAATGAAATTTTAATGTTTTATAAACTTCTGAATATGTCCAGCCATATGTCCCAGGGACGTCTAAATAACGTCCTTATATCCCCACATACGTACCAGGATCGCCCAATGACGTCCTTATGTCCTAGCTAAGTAGGTACCAGGAACGTCCAAATAACGTCCTTATGTCCCTGGTACGTACCAGGAACATACAAATAACGTCCGTATGTCCCCAGATACGTCCCACATACATCCCAGATTGGTCCGTGCGGGACGTCCTATGTACGTCACACTTTGTAAATCGTACCTTCCTGGGACATATATCGGACATATTTCGGACGTATCTCGGACATACGGACATGATTCGGACGTCCCTGGGACATACGAAGGTCCAATACGGACGTACTTTGGACGTCCTTCGGACATCCGAGTGCTATCTGGGCATCGATGGCCCACTAGCCAGAAATCGTTCCGAACGTTTCTCAACTCGAGCCGACAGATTGCATTAGCAATAAAAGTCGCATACTGCTGATCGGACTCGTCTCTCGCGCCGGCAAAATTATCGGGGCGCGAAAAACTTGCCCCTTTCGGCTGCCCGACCACTGCCGTCGCTAACTCCCGGCCAGATCTACTACGATCACTGTCAGATAGTGTATTTGATCCGATAGATCGGATCGATAGGGCAACGATAGCACATGTTCTTGATCGTTCTTCAAGAGCGATTGTTGGTTGAACGTCAATACGCGTCGTTCCAATGTTTTTGTGCTTGCTCTTTCCCTCAACGGTTAGTTGCTTCAGTTGAATGTAAACCAGCATGGAACTCAGTCATTATTTTTAAAACTTTTCCTTACACTTAGCAAGTATGTTCTTTAAAAATATTATTTACAGTTTTATTAATTTTGTGAATTACCCATTACATTTTGATTATATATACTTTCAGACGCAATTGCTCTTGAAAATGATCCACACCTGGATCGAAACGTTGAGTTACATTTAAATATTGCTAATGTGCTTTGTTTTTGCTTTATCTTTGATCGAAACTGTGCGCCGAGAACATATAATTGATTCTTCAAGAGCGTTCGCATCGACGACTTTCCGCAATTACAAAAATGTTGTAGTTCCCTGAATGGGTGATTATTTGAGATAACTTTGCGAAAATGTTCTCCGCAGACGTTATTAACGAAAATCACGGACCAATCAGAGTGCGGCTGTAGCGGACGAAGTGGTTTGTATACAGGGTGTCCCAAAACTACTGTAGGAGCGGAAAATGGGAGGTTCTTTGGGTCATTTGAAGCTACATTTTCATTTACAAAAATGGTGACCGCGGCTTTGTTCAGGAGTTATTAACGAAAAACACAAACCAATCAGAGCGCGACCTAAACTCGAGTTAGCACAGTCGGCCCGACGCGCCAACAGACAATTGGCCGAACCTGCCATCGCGTGTCTGGATCGCGCTCTGATTGGTCTGTGTTTTTCGTTAATAACTCCTAAACAAAGCCGCGGATGCCGTTTTTGTAAATGGAAATGTCGCTTCAAATGACCCAAGGAGCCTCCCATTTTCCGCTCCTACACTAGTTTTGGGACACCCTGTATTTCACAACGGATGCAGACAATTTTTATAAAGATCCGCAGTTAAATGATTAGAGTCGCAGCGTGTAAGTCGCCAACTAATAATTTCGCGGTGTGCAGCCAGCGTAACTCTCGTGTAAAACGTGTCCCCGTGTGGGAGTTGCGGAAGGTTTTGCGAAACGGCTCGGCCATTTAATTGCGGCCGCTTTTCCCGCCGTCGTGTGCGATTCCGATAGGCAGGGTCCACGGTCGGTTATCGATCAAAGCAAAGTCGAGACAGAGGCTGGCAGGCGGCGGCGGCAGCGTCGGCTACAGGGCAATTCGCAGAGCAAGGCGTGGTCTTTTCTCTCCGTCCGTTAATCTCCTGCGACCACTCTAATCGCAGCAATTCGCGTCTGCCCGATCCTATCGGGTGCGCAATGCTTGCGGGAGCGCAAGAGTCCGGTGACCGATAGAACCGGCTAATCGTCGGCGAATACTAATTACACACCTCTAATCACCAATTCCGCGGAACGGCGCGCCACACTGGTTCGCCACGAATTTACGACGGACTCGATAATTCCTGGCGCGTCGCTCGTTGCTCCGAACGCAGAGAGGAGGCGAGAGAGAAAGATAGAGAGAGAGAGAGGACGAAATGTAGAGCGAGGTGGCTGCAAGATTTTCAAGGGTGCTCACCGTTTAATCGTTGTCCGTCTGATAAAAAAAGGGAGGCCAAAGGCAAGCAAAAGAAATTCCCTTTAGCCCGTTCCTTTCGTCCACCTCTTTTCCTCCATCTTCACTGTCTCCGTTCTCCTCGCGCCACTTCTCTCGCCGAAAGTACGTTCATTATTGACACGACTCACCGTTAGGCTGACGCTTCTTGCACTCTACCCGAGCCTTTAGCACTTCTCCGCTTTAATGATGGCGTTAATAGCGCGGCGGGGCAACGCTTACGTACCAAAGGATACGAGCGGAGGCCTCGGCTGTCGCAGGATAGGGGCAAACTGGTACGCGGACTTTATTACTCGCTGTCAGAGGCTTAAGCCATAATAACCGGCCGCTTACTCACCTGAAACAGGAAAAAGTTCGGGAATTAATTGATTTATTGAGCCGGGGGGAAGTCAGGAGCACGGGACGAGAACCCGAGAACGAACGCGGCGCGGGGGAGTCGAGAAAGACACAGATTGCTCGGTTGCTCAAGGCTGTCCGGTTTCGCCGGGGAAAAACGGGCCACGGGGCGAATAATTAAAAAGAGGGAAGGAGCACGCCTTCGAGGAAGCCTCTCGATGGCACTTAAGCCGCGGTCCTCTCGTTAGGCTACCATGTTTCCACGATGGCGGCGAATTTGACGGGCGTGACCGACCGATATGATCGTCGTCGTAAAATGATATTAAATTACCTGCAGTTGCGCGTCCAACCAGAAATTCATCGAAATTCGATCGATACTGCATCGATTCATCGCTGGAGAATTTTATTTTATGTACTACCGTTAATGCTGGAATTTCCTGAGAGGTATTGATATTACTCACAAACACACACACATTTTCTATTTCTCCTAGAAACATTCCTGAAAAATTGTTCAAAATAGAACAGTTTTTTAAAATACTTTAATAAATACGTTCCCGGAATTTGCACAATAAAATTGTTTCTTGACATCCATATTACATTTACAACTAGTTCTATTTACTATTAAAGCATGGAAAATTGTCTTAATTTCGAACCAGTTCGTGAGAATGCCTACTTCTATGCACAACACAAATTATTCCTGTTAATGTGAAGAACTTGTTCGTTTTAACCATTTGATTAACACGGCTCGCAAGTATATTTCACATTATAGCGAGTCATATTTTATTCTACGCTTAAAGACAAATATTGTCTGGATTCTATTTAATCGAAAAATTTGCGGATGCGTAAGCCCGGCGTATTTCCTGAATATTGTGCTAATGAAAGTGGATCCAATTATGATAGGTCGTTTTAAATCCAGTGGCGAATCGAGGCGTACTTTAATTCACGTTAACGGCGGTGGTTGTAAACGCTGCAGAGGGGATGCGGTGTCGACGCGATATCCTATCGGGGTGAGCGTAATAGCGTTGATATTAACTAAGCAAACGATCGAATAGAGTCGTATCAGTCGAGCAGGCGCGTGTATCGCGGAATGTGTGCACTCGCGTTAAAGTTTGCACGTCGCGTAGGAAGGTGGACCCGTTCGAGTCCGCTCCATTATGCTCCGTAATTCCGGCGAACGCTGTCCTGTTTGATGCAGCAAGCTAATTCGCCTCTTCCGAGATAATTTTCTGGAAATACTGCGCCATCTACAAACTAAATGCGTATTATGCTGAAGGACCGATTCACTCTCTTGCGTTATTTAGTGTGACGAGTCCGCCTGCCTCTCTCCACGCTGGAGCAATTATTGCAAAAGACCCCGTTAGTTAAAACAGTTGTTTTTAACTTCCCGATTCATAGGCAAGTTACTGTAATTAACCCGAAAATTGAAAATCGATTTTTTAGCAGTTCTTCACGTTTCATGGTCATTGGAGTCATTTTGGACTATTTTTATCAAATTGTTAGTGTGTGTGTGTGCGTATGGTCGTTTGTATGTTATCAAATTTTTCGTTAACGTTTTCTGAAAAAGTAACAATGCGATCAGAATGATGAATGATGCAATCGATGTGCCCCGTCGTAACTTAGAGCAGATTAGATTTTGGTCCATATTGGTCAAGTAGTTTTTTAGATTTTTTAGTTTTTTTCGAAAGAAGTTCATTCAAGAATGCAATTTATACGAGAGGATGGAAATTTTCCACCGAATAAACAAATGTAATTATATATATATATCATTTTTATTAAAAAAAATTTTTTTTTAATTATGCAACTAATGCTAATGTTACCGCTTACAACTAACGAATCGGGAAGTTCTTTGTGTGGCTCGTGGAGAGTCACACACAAAATAAAAAAAAACCATTAATAGCTGTATGCCCCACTAGTTATATTTGATTTCTCCGCTTCAAGCGTGGAGGAAACGCGTTCGTCTTATTATTTCCGCTGAGCGCGAAGCCGACGAAAAATGTCGGTTGTGTAGCAAGACCGAAGATTTTCGACAGGTCACGTTCGTTGTATAGATGGAGGGATTTTAAAGGAAATCTCATTTCGCCGGCTGAAATCTCTCCCGCATACTTCTTTGCATATCGCGCCAATAAACTTGCTCGTCTCTTTGTCTTCACGGCGAAATATAAGGCAGGGAGATTTTATTGCTCGATGGCGACGGACACGGAATGCGATGAATCACGCGGATGTTCAATTTTCTAATGAATACTCGGGCTAATTAGAATTAAGCCAATTGACGACGCGACAAAAAGCACGAGGCATTCGGTCCAAGCGGAACGACTTCTTGAAAGCAGTTCGACAATGAATATTCATCCTCTGAATTAGCGGAAATTCTATAAACGACAAGACAAGTTAAATATAATTCCTAGAATTTCATCTTTCATCGACAAAGCGAGAGATTATTACTATTATTGTATTTGTGTATTCTTTGTCATAACAAATGCTGATCAGAAATTTTATGAATAAGGGTTAGCTTATTCGACCCTTGTGTGCGTAATTAGATGTTTATTTTTCACATGAGATCAACTAAGAAAAGTGGTGATATTAAAATACATTTTACTGTAAAGATTTGATTAAGGGCCACCGAAGAGAGTGAAAACATTCGAATAAAATTAAACGACCCTCCAGAATAAGCCTTGTTCTTCCTAAACATTTTGTCATGTTTCAGATGACTTGATTTTCTGACAAATGAAAAAAAAACTGTGATAAAAGGATGAAAAATCAATTATTTGGTAAGAAACAAGCGATAACAATCGAGCGGGTTTCCCGCAAACAATTAGAACACCGTGGTCAGGATAGAATAAAAGCATTCGAGGGAAGATGAACGAGAAGCAAGCGCGTTCGCAGTCGAGAGCCCGGCCCGACCCAGGCCAGGATTCTCCGGAACGCTAAAAAAGTTTGGTTAATCGTCTTAAACCGATTCCGGTGTAGCATCGTAAATCGACAATTTCCTGGCGCTCCGCTGTGGGTAGGAGAGGGCTCGTCCGAAAGTCGTTCATAAACACGGGTTTCTCTAGTGGCAATCGGGAGAATCCCTCGGTCCGGAATCCGGGCACTTTAAAAGCGCGCGCGCGGGAATCGATGAAAAGAGTCTCGCCCGGCTCATGCCGTAGAAAAAGAGAATGCGTGGCTCGTAAATCGCCGACGGATAATCCTGATGGGGCGCGTCGGTTGCGCGGCAACCGGTAGTGACGATTCAAAAATCGTAAAAGGGGCGAATCGTAAAATGAAGGGCGTCGAGGGGGAAACCGTTTTGCGGCGCGTCGGAGGGAACGGGGGCGGCTCTGGGCCTTGAAAACGACTGCCGGATTTTTTCCACCGTTTATCTTTTTTCCCACCACGTAACCCGCCGCTTCTAATTGGCCCGGCTTGCCGTTGCTGTCTTTCGTTAATTTATTTATCGACGGGACAATCCTCGGATGCTTTCTAAGCCTGTCCGCACCGCACCGCGCTTCGCAGTACCGCGAGCGTATGCGATTTAATCCGTAGTTACGCGCTTCCCTTTCGTCAGAGATTATTCCTTTCCCTGGTAACGGCGCCCGCTTGTTATGCCGACGATACCGTTTCCACCTCTGCGAAAAATTTGCTCCCAAAACTGTTTCGCCGGAAATTGTTTCAGTCGAACACGAACATTCAGAAAACGTCGACAAAATGGTACCCCTTTCGTTTTTATTGACGGTTCAAGTAAATGCTTATCAAGTGAGTGTTCGTAAACGTATTCATGACGCGTTTTGGAAATGTCTTATATCTCGAGTCTTATTCCTGCGGCTCCTGTTCTCTGGACTACAGTGCCCGTTGTTTTAATCGTCGCATACTTGGTGCGTTCCAATTGCCCGGATACGGCGAGCGATTTTCATTGGACGACACATAAGACGAATCGGTATGCGTTTCACCTCGGCGCCGCTCGCGTATTAAAAGTCGTCTCTCATAGTTGGTTTCGCAGCGCCGGCCTGGGCAGGAGGATCGTGGAACGTTGGAAGAGGGAGATGGTCGGGTGGTAGAGAGCAGAGGGAAAAAGGACGACACCCTTAATGGGAAATTTGTGTTTAATCCCTGTGTTGACAAGAGAGGGATTCCCGGGTGTAACAGACCGTTCACGGATGATCCACCTTTTCCCGCGGCAACCTCCTTCTTCGGGCACGATGAAATTCAATCCGCAACCGGGAGGATTCTCTCTCGTTAGGGATTACGCCTTTCGCTCCTTAAAATCCTGCCCTCCACCTCGGCGAACCGTATTGTCCCGCCGTAATAAGGTATTTTAATTGGTGGTTGTTATTATGTTCAGCAGCCGGTCCGGTTGCTGCTTCTCTTCGGGGCTACCATCGACATAATCCGGGAACGGGAAGAAACGGAAGGCAAAATGAGCACATAGACCGTAGGAGGATGGGGGAGTGAAGAGAGAAAGAGAGAGAGGAGATAGAAAGGCCTGGAGGAATAAGGAACGATTGGTCTCTCGTTCTGGACTGTTATGTCCTTCACGAAACAAAAACGGAGACGCCAAACGGGAAGAATGAAAGGGGGAAATGAAACCGAGTTCTCTAGCTCGGAACATCGGGGATAGAATACCGGGGGCCTAACCGATGGAAAAGGAGAGATGCAGCTCTCGTAACCTCGGCTACCATAATGCTTCGCTACCATATACAACACCGCGTACAGAGGAAAGACACCGTCGGTTCCTGCGTCGGTGACCGAGGGTCAACCAGATACCAACCGGGCTCTGTGTTTCGAGTGCCTCGCGCCCGATTAATTGCACGCCGGCCAAGATTTATCGGCCGGAGAGAGACCACGACTAAAACAGTATTCCGGCGCTCGTTCTTTGCCGCAGTAATTGCCCGGTACCGATTACTAATTGCTCGTACTCGATGGACCGCTCCTAGCTGACCGATTTGGGGAACGTTCTGACAATGAAAAGCCAAACGACTCCCGGTATGGCAGACCACGTTCTGACAAGACGAAGCTGAAGGTGCTCGAACAGCAGAGGAAGGAGCCAAGAGTAATCAGCAAAGGTTTCTTTACTTTGTTTTACGAGAGTTGTGGATTGTGTTTGAAGATAAGTACTAGGTCTAGGGTTCATTCCGTTTCACGCGTCAAGCGCATAGGTCGCTTTCAATGCGATACATTTTTTGAAATTGCTACTAACAACAGCTGATGCAGCGATTTCGCATCAAACGCTTCACTTCTGAGATGTGGTAGCCGATGCGATGTTAATGCGCGAGAAGTGGTGGGGATCTAGGGAATTCTGAGCGTTCTGATGCAGTTCTGATGCGCGCATTGAATGCAAGGGAACGCTCATCTATGCAATACATGCGCTTGAAGCGTGAAACGGAATGAACCCCTAGTTCTCTAACGTTAAGAAATGTTTAGCTTAAGAAACATGAGTAGATAGGATTCTATGTTCCTCATTCAGTACGACGACTTTATTTGACCAAAAACTGTCTGGTTCTATTTGTACGAAAATGAGAATGTAGAATGAGAGAACGTGTAAACTTTGAGATAAAATTTGGACTGTACGGATTCACGTTTGTCTAGTCCGCGGAACGATCCGAAATTTTTCCGCACCCTTGGCCGCCCTTAAATAATGAATAGTCCGAAAGCATAGCCCTCAGACGACTGGAACTTTGGAAAATGAAGTTCGAAAGCCACGGTGTAGTAGTAGCAGCTCTGGAGGGGCGCATATTTGAGTAGCCATTAACGGCTTTGGCGTGGTTGCTTGTCAGTCGATAAAAGTTTTCGCCGCGTCTCTTTCGCTCTATAGCACCGGCTTCGTCTGTTCTTCGTTTCTCCTGTTTCTTCGTAGGTCTCTTTTCGCCCTCCATCAGCGTTTCTCTGTTCAGCTAGATAGCTCTCGTTTCGACCGTCTTCTTTGCTCCCCGTCTGAAGTTTCACTGACGCGAAACTCCAAATGACGGACCGTGTCCTCGGTTACCAGGATTTCCACTCGTGATAGGAGTGGCGTAAATGTCGGTGCGTTAATAGACTTGGGCTCAACTCCTCTACTAATGGCAGGCACCGACAAATTTGATATCCATTAAGCATAATGAGATAATAAAGTCACCGAACGGCCGGCGCGGGATTCGTAGTTAAATAAAATAAGGACGCTCCTGGGAGAGTTTCGTCCTCCATTGGGATCTCTTGCCTTTTCTACGACTTTTTTTACGCATACGTTCACTAAATCTCCTTGGTTACTAATCATTCCTTAGAAGAGAAACAACATTTACCTTCATTTATGCCTGCAATTACTGTAATGGTAAAACATCGATAACAATTTCGATTGTTACTTCGACAATTGTTGTTATGTCCACATACGTTCGTTAACCTTAAAGACGTGAAATTTCATTGCGGAAAGATTGAACCGAGCGATGTAGTGGCTTGAAAGTTGGAATTGTCCGGTGCGACTTCCTTTCACGTGAATCTCTGTGGCAACTAACGCAGTCTACATTTCAAACAAATATTAAATGATTTCGGCGCTACGGTTCGATCAATGAAAAAAAACCAAGCAATTTTGCTAATTGATAATCAATTCGACGTTTCCGTTCTAATTTGAACCATTTTCAAGAACAATAATTATAAGTGCGTCTGTAATCAGAAATTTTAAACATACAATTTTCAAAAGATATTGGAAAAAACTATTAAATGTTTGAATGTACAGGCAACAAATTTATCACAAATTTACAACTCACTTGCTTAGGTGTGATTAAATACTCAAAACTGAGAGCCGTGCGGCGCGCGAAACGCGTGCGTTCCACATGTCTGCTTGTACGACACTGATTATTCTAGTGAGAGATCCAGGTTATATAAATCGATACCAAGCGGTAGATTTAAAAACCATAATATACTTTTACCCTCACGCCGGTGAGAATACCAAAATGGTAAACCATTTACCAACATCACGACGTCACAATTTATTAACATCCAAATCAAACTGAGATCGTAACGTAACAAACGTACGTGTTGTAAATTTAACCAAAGAAGAAATATGGAGGAATTTTTGTATTGGAAAGAATTCATCATAAAACATTACTGACACTGTAATGCTGTGTAATACTCATTTATTTTTGGGGTCTCATACCTCAAATTTACGCTCTGGTGTTTAATCATATGAAGATTTTCCAATAATAACCTTTGGTGTAAAATCTTCATATGAAAATCTTCATATGATTAAACACTAGAGCGTAAATTTGAGGTATGAGACCCCAAAAATAAATGAATATTACACAGCATTACTGTGTCAGTAATGTTTTATGATGAATTCTTTCCAATACAAAAATTCCTCTATATTTCTTCTTTGGTTAAATTTACAACACGTACAACATTTGTTACTTTACGATCTCAGTTTGATTTGAATGTTAATAAATTGTGGTTTACCATTTTGGTATTTTCACCGGCGTGAGGGTAAAAGCATATTATGGTTTTTAAATCTACCGCTAGGTATCGATTTATATAACCTGGATCTCTCACTAGCAGACATGTGGAACGCACGCGTTTCGCGCGCCGCACGGCTCTCAGTTTTGAGTATTTAATCACACCTAAGCAAGTGAGTGTAAATTTGTGATAAATTTGTTGCCTGTACATTCAAACATTTAATAGTTTTTTCCAATATCTTTTGAAAATTGTATGTTTAAAATTTCTGATTACAAACGCAATTATAATTATTGTTCTTGAAAATGGTTCAAATTAGAACCGAAACGTCGAATTGATTATCATTTAGTAAAATTGCTTGGTTTTTTTTTCATTGACATTTAATATTTGTTTGAAACAATAATATGATCGAGAAAAAATAGTTTATTTACCGCAGTCTACATTGTTCAACAACCTATTGACATTCGTTTAACACCATCCCGCGTATTCCCGTTGCAGAGAAAGAGTGTGTCAATACTCGATGTCTGAAATATTTTCGGAGATCCGCTAACTCGAGTTTGTAACACAATTTTGACGGCACGTGTCAAATGTTTAAACGCGTTTGCGTCGACCGCAGAATGCTGCTTGAAACGCGGCAAACATTCCGTATCCACGCAAAGTGCAGTATAGCGATCATATATATCACAGTGTAATTCCCGTTGCGCTGTTCTCAGCGTAAGGAGAGCAGATATGGATCGGAAATTCGGTTCTCTGCCTGGTTAATTAAAATTGCAAGGTCGGTAATGTGATCCGGTAATGGAAAACCTAAAATAAATCAAGCCGCGAATTATCGGTTTCAATTTTGCGCTGAAACGTCTGAACACTTTGCTGGCTTGAAATCTGTTAATAGGTTCCTGAACGGATGCAGTACACCCGCAAAGTATTATGTTATTATTAGAGAAATTCTTGATTGGACGTTATAAATTTGTTGAAAATATATGTTCTACCAAGAATTTCCTAGAGATCCTAGAAAGTAGATTTCACGGTAAAGGAAGAAATTTGCTAGGACAGCGGCCGGGGAATAAATAGAGGAAAAACAAGAAAGTGAATCCAATTTGGAATGCGAATGCAAATGGCTTGTCACGGTGAATATTTTCTGTAAAATTGCGGAGATGGGCAGGCAGAGCTCGGCTTCCGTCTCGATTCCGCCTAAGACTTCGAAAATGCATTTCGAAGCCGAGCAAATTGGCCACGGCGAATTAACGACCTTATCTGTCTGCGAGATTCTCCGTGAGATATAACCAATAACTCCGGCTACGATACTCGGCTCGCTTCATCGCGCTTTTCTCAAGGAAGAATAAACCGTTCGGGATATTGAACCAACGAAGCTTCTTGATTAGATCATCCCCGAATGATGGTGATAAATTTGTCCTCTCTCCGGAGTTGCTGCAATTTTTAAAAGGAAGCGACCTGTGAAATATTGGTTTTTCGAACGAGAACGAGATCGATCGAATTTCACGAATTTCAAGTCCGGATTAATGACGTAAATCATCGGAGTAGAGAGGTGGTCGGCCGGCCTCGTTCCGGCGCGGCGCGGTATTTCAAAGCCGAAAATAAGTGTGATACGCGAATGCGCGTCACGAAGCGGGGGAATCACGGCGCTGCGCCGGACCCGTAAATTTGTCTTCTACTCCTTTCACGAGCACATGTGCGCTTGTCAAACTGTTCGCTTCGTTTATTTTCCGCGTTCCCGCGAACTACGGCGACTGTTCCAGCCAGGGTTCAACCTGGTCGCTTCACTGGATCGCGGACTACTCTAATTGAACGAGTAGGTGCAACGTGTCGAGTGATTGCATCGATTTTTGCTTCATCCTCGACGGATCACTGCTATTTCGGATCAGGTGGTACTGTTCGTTTCCGTAATTCTATAGTTAATACGGAAATTGGACTGCCCGTGGATTCATCAGAAACGTGTTCTGTAATTCTATTACAGTTATTAATTATGTTTATTTTCAATTCTTCTGTGGACGGGAACCATCGCATAAAACAACAGTGCAAATCGAAAAGTACTTAAATGTAATTAATTAATTTAACATAAGGACCATTAAAGTAAATTTCCTTAAGGATGTTCTGGAGCTATATAAAAACGCAACAAAATTTTTGAAAATTTGACAAGATATAATTCTTACTAAATTAATGCAATTACCAAAGTTTGAGTTAGATTTACTACACCGTTTAATATTTATAGCAACTTAAAGTTTGCACCTTTTAACAGGATTTCTTATGAAGAATTCATAAAATTCCATTTCGAACCTTATTTAAACCTTGAAAAAACGCAACTAGTAACTCCAGTTTTTTTATATATAGTAAAAATGATGTATTTAATTACGTTCAAAATTTATTAGGATTCACTAAACAGTTACGGAGCAAAAAATTATAAACTGTTACAAAACTTCAAATTTATCTTGTTCTCATCTCACTAGCATGAAAACGCGACAATTCTGTAGACCACTGAATATAGCTACTATTCGGAGGGTACAATTATTCACAAAATTCATTTACAAATTATTATAATATGAAGACAATTTGATTAAAAAATAAATCTAACATGAAATTCACTAATTAAACGATAGCTTTTTAAATTAATCTATTTTTTTAATGCAAAATATACTCGTGAATGGCTTTCATTGCCCATATATTGATGGATTTCGAATTTTTTGTACTTTTGTCTCCCATTGTACCTCCAGAACATCCTTAAGTTTTGCTTCATCGTCGACGAGTCGCTACTGTTACGAAAGAAAAGACACTGTTCCTTTCGTTACTTCATAAACAATACACAAAAATTATACCGCCGAGAGAATTGTCAATTAGGAGAATATTAATTGAAGACAGCCACTTATACAGCACCGGGATTACAATTAAAGCATGGAACTGGATTCAATCGTTCCAGCGCGGTGACGATAACTATTCCAGAAATCGGAGTGCCCGAGTTATCCCAGTTAGGCAATTTAACTCTCTTCATGATCCATTAACGTGCTCGTATGTGCGATGCGGTTCCACACGCGATTACCGCGTGATTCATAATTGATGTCGCGCTCGGATGTCGTAAAATCATTCGCTCTATTAGAATCACTGCGGTTCGAGGCAATTTCCGTAAGAACGTCAGACACTTCCACAAATTAAAAAAAAATCGTATGCGTGGAAACCACGCGCGATAGAAGTGGAACTTATTGCTTATTAGGTATAGGTACAGATAAATTATTATACCTAATAAGCAATAAGTTTCACTTCTATCGCGTGTGGTTTCCACGCACACGATTTTTTTTCTGTTTCACACACGGTAGTTTAATATATATATATATATATATATATATATATATCTTTAATATGTCTATAATATATTTAATTATATTACTTTAATTCATGTAAATAAAAATAAAAAAACGTGGTTGCACGTGCTATTCTAACCATTCGCTATCATTCTCAGATTGTTGGTTGTCCAAACGGTTAAGAAGTTGGACTACCAATCGGTAGACCGGGGTTCGGATCCCGTCGGGGTAAGAAATTATTTTTCTACGTTCATTCTCAGTTTAAATTTTCGCGCCACTCGACTTTCGACTTCCGTAACATCGACTTCCGTTACATTAGAAAATTGTTACCATCAGCAAAGAAGTTTCACTTCAAAATTGCATTCTAATAATGTTCAAATATTCTCCACTACGTTATTTAAAATTGTGTAGAAGGAAGTGTAGAGTAACTGCACCAGTGAGTAAACGGGCACCAGTAAATGAACGCTTTTGTATATTTCAACAAATTTTAACCCGCACGGCATACTATCGATAAAATTGTGATTAAAGAGTTAAATGAATAGGAAAATATTGTTTAGTAATTTTGTTCATTCATTGGACTATCATTGTTCAACTACTAGAATCTAGTGTTCATTGACTGGTATTTTTTATATTTTTTATTCAACGTTTAATGAAAAAAAAATAATAATTTCATTTTATTTGTGTTCATTCATTTTTGACAAACGAAGTATAGGGAGCCATTTGGCATATATGAGATTCCTTTAATTCATACATTTTTTTTGACATAAAATATTTTCTTGAACAATTTCTTAAATGTTCATTCACTGGTGCAGTTACCCTAACGAAATGAGCCGATATAAAAGTTATCAGTTTAAGTGAAACTATGAACGCATTTATTAAGTAATGAACGAATTTTTGACTCAAACCTTTGACGGTGAATGAATCGAAAAGAAGTCATAAAAGAAGAAAAATGTTTATCAAAGGAGGCGAATGGCTGATGAAAGTGTTGAACATTCTACGGTCCATTGACCAAGCCCGGCTGAAGAAGAAGCCGAAATAGATTGCGCCGAAAGCGTTTCAGTATTTCAGCAGCGATAATGAGAGGAAAATGCACAGGCCCCAACCGGGAAGCGCGCGGTTGCACGCTGTCCGCGACAATGGACAAAGTAAAATGCATTTGCGAGATGTTTTACATCCTCAGACAGACTGTTCATTGTCTAGACTAACAAATGACTCGAACCTTTGTGAGGATTCGCTTAAAACCGCGTCCCGGTTCCCTTGCATGTCTCTTGCGCGAAACTTCCATTCGGAAACGCCGAATCCATTGACGTCCTTAGTTCTGGTACACGGTACACCAATTAATGTAAACGAAGAGATAGCGTTCATTAAATTCGAGTGTTGCAGTTAATTTAGCACGTCAGAATTAGTAATTAATTAGAGCACGACTGTACAAAATTGATTATATGTGCCGGCGGACAAATATGCTGAATGAAACGTGATTGACCGTGTTATTAATTAAACACATCATCCGAATCCTGATATTTTGATGCATATTTCACAGATCCTTATCTTCTTTAATGAACTTCCATTACGGGTATTGATTTCCACGGTACTTTAATGCCTCTCTGCACGCTAAAAGCTCGCCCATTCTACATCACAGCGCCGATTTCTGCGCTAATCGTTTCATGAAAGAATGCGATCCCTTCTTTCCCTTATCAAAATCACTTGTTTTTGATAAGGGTCAAATCTGAATTTCTCAAATGAGACGAGTTCCTACAAAATTCCTACAAGAGATCAGAAAATAAACTATATAATAACCTGTCTGACTCGACAGACGTTGTCCTGTCCAAATTTCAATAAATTTATTTACAGACGTCGATGATATAAATTCCTATTGAAATATTGATTTAAAGCTGCGACGTTCGTTTTTTTGTTATATTGAAACATGGGGTTCATTCCGTTTCACGCGTCAAGCGCATAGATCGCTTTCAATGCGATGCGCGCATTGACATCGTTCCGTTTCGTTAATGTGCACAGCTTCATATCAAATTTCAAATTTTTTGAAGTTGCCGCTAACAACCGCTATTGCATCGACTTCGCATCAAACGCTTCACTTCTGAGCTGTGGTATCTGATGCGATGTTAATGCGCGAGAAGTGGTGGGGATCTTGGGAATTCTGAGCGTTCTGATGCAGTTCTGATGCACGCATTGAATGCAACGGAATGCTTTTCTATGCGATACATGCGCTTGAAGCGTGAAACGGAATGAACCCATGATTTAGAAAGCACTTTTAGGTTTTCCCAAAGTTTCTTTCCCCGAAACCTTATTTGGACTATTACGAACGTTTAAAAAGAATTAGCCAAATCGGTGCAGCCGTTCTCAAGTGATGCGCTTACCAACGAACAGCATTTGATCTTTATTTATATAGATACATAATAAGTTAGAAAATATAAATAAGTTAATATAATACGTTGGTGTAATAGAATGTTTTGAAATAAAAGAGAGGGAACGCTGGAGACCGCAAAGGGCTAAAGGATAAATATTAAATTTCGGCAGTGCGTTTTCTGCAAGGAGACATCAGTTGAGGGAACATCGGCTAATTTGACGCGGTCAAAGAGCCGCGACCGCGGAATTCCGAAAGCGTCCTTCTTGTCAAACGCAATTTCGCCGGATGTCCTTCCGGGCGTTACAATTACACGGCGAGCGGTCCGCGGAATTTCTGACAGCAGCGTTCCCAGCGCGGGCAGGCGATGCACGGTCGTTCAATGTCCGAGGAACGGTAGCAGGAAACTAGCAAAAAACGGTGGCCTGAGTGGATTGCCAGTGCCGCGTTCTGCGTGCTCTAATGAGAGGAAAATTGACTAAGTCCATAACTGCATTTACTTCGCTTTGGTGTCCGCTGTCGCTCGAGTCGGCGTCGCTCAGGGTCGGCCGGTAATCGAGCATACGGGTAACTTCGCCTCGTGGAAAACGCCGCACTTGCTCTCTCTCTGCACCTGTGGCAGTTCCTCTGTCAACAATGCCCATTAGAAACAGCAGCGTGGCCCCCTTGTTTCCTGCATGGACGTCAAACGGCAGGCGCGGAACGCTTTTGCCCGACGAAAACAGTGTTCGCAAACGCGGAATCCTTCGTCCCCGGCTGAAAAACACCGGATCGGTCCATTGCCTCGCGAAATTAACTCTGCCGACGCGACGTTCCGCGCGACTTTCCGCCTCGTGAACCACACTGCTGTTTGTTCTCGGTTAACCACTCGCGCTGGTAATTGATTGACGCACGCCACTGACAAGCGACGCGATTCACCGGAACTTGAAATTACTTCTATCACATAATAAGCGCCAACCTTCCGCACGAAACAAGTGAAACTCGATTGCCATCCACAGAAAATCACGTTCCCCTTCCGACAAAACAAACGATTAAATCGAGTTAATTAATCTGAAATTTTCTATATCATTTTATTCAAGACGCCACCATATCGATGATAAATATTACCTAATAGTAGATAGCACATTTCGTCCCATAAACGTTTTAAAATGACTGACGTAGCCAGAGGATGTTGGAACTTCAGAGACGATTGACGACCAAACTATCGAATCTGCCTATCCCCTTTGCGCGTCTCGACGCAGCGTTTTGTTATTCTAGCGCCATTTATACTCCATTCGTCATACTTCACATCAGAAAAGAAAAGAATATAAAAGAAAAGAGCTACGACGAATGGAGTATGGATCGCAAAACGTTGCGTCTAGACGCGAAAAGTAGATCCGACCTTAAGAAAGTTTGTCGCCATTTGGAAAGTGTCTGGAAAACGGAGATATTTAATTGATTGGGCCTAATAAACGATTCAATTCCCCATAAGTTGGTCTCGGACCTAGAACAGCTTCGACCCTTCCCATTGGGATCTGAGTTTCCGAACGGGATACCGAAGGACCAATTAATTCGTGTTTCGCGGGGAGCTCGATTACTTCTATAAAGACTTTAGGGACGGGAATAGCCGGCCGTCTACTCTAATTGGCCAATTTTCACCGGTTAACATCCAACTTATTACTATCTTCGGGATCTTCCAACAGCGTCGCCAGCTCGGAAGAAGACCGAACATCACTCTCGAGAGTATAATCCGATCGTCAAGCTGATAGATTGAGATCAGGAGAGAGGAGAGCGGATGGGTCGAGACTGTAGCCGGGGAACCGCTTGAACCACTAATTAAAATGTAAACTAATTTCATCGCGAGTTTTGCGTGAAAAGAGATTACGATTGGCGTTTTTGGCACAAGATCGATCGATAGGTCTCCCTCTCTCTCTCTATCAATACTGATCATACGGTCACAGGTCCAACGGCGTGTTAGAGACTAATAGCCCTGTTTAATCAGACGTGCTTTTGAACTGTCCTTCGAACTAGTAGCTCCATGCTTTTCAAAGGGCACGTATATTTGACGCTTAGCGACCAGCACGTGGTCAATCTTCTTTCCCAAATCCGATCTAAACCGCCTAATTAGACTAGATACCACTGCTCTCGCAATTACGCGATTTACCATTCATCGACGGAATTTGTTTCCACATCGAAATCAGCTTTCCTCGAAATGATGACCAACTAGTTAGCAGTTGAGGTACACTGTTAACAAATTTGAATGCTACAAATCGTATTAATGCAGTTAGAAAATTACCAAACTTAAATCGGTCAATATTTGCTGAGGTTTATATGAAGGAGCAAGAGAGAAAATTTGTTCAGTGTGACCCAAATTATTAAAAATTATCATATCCATTACTGTTTTAATCTTTGTAAGTGTCATAAAATCTAATGAATATCCTGTGCACTCGTTTTAAAAGTTGGACCATATCGAGAACAGCAGTATTCTTAAATTCTTATAACGTCTTCATTTCTCTGTATATCACTAGTCCATTCATGTCAAAAATGGATAAAATCCGCAGTCTACTAATGAACTGCATGGCATTCGACGTGTTAATGGCTACCTGAAGCATGCAAGTATTAAAAAAGGCCTCTAAGACGCCCAATTTGTCACAAACTTTTTACAGGTTTGTAAATCGAGGTCTACAAAATTTCTCGTTAGGTTTCCATCGAATTACCTTATTTATTACGAAAATCTATCTTACACTGCTCAGAATAAGTGGTTGGATTTCTTTGATGGATGAGAAAGTTTCTTTGATGCCCGTTGCTGTTTCTCGGATAAAATCAGAAGTTGAGGACCTGGAGAAATAGAAGAAGGAAGAATCGTCCTTGGAGTTTTGATCCTGGAGATACAGGTGAAATGAATTCGAATTCTCTTTCCGGATTTCCAGTTTCCTCACGAGTAGGTATCCCGGTGCTGGATCGGAACGATTTCCTCGGAGAGGGTCGCCGGAGGGATCGAAGGTCGATCTTCAATTTCTGAGCCTCATCTATGGGAATCGTTAGCGCGATCTACGACACCTCGACCGCGTTTCGTCTACGTGTGGACGAGTTCGTATGACGTAGTTCAGGATATTACGGTACCGGAACGTACGGTTGGGCTAAAGGAATTGGATTTCACGTAATGCCTCGAGACCAGGACAGAGGGGCGGCTAGATAAAGCGAGATGGCCGATGGACGACGGCGGGGAGGGAGACAGAAGGAAGGGCGGAAGGGAATTGACCTAATCCAATTCGATGCGAGTTCTCGCCCACTTGATATCGCATAACAGGGGTCGGATGGCGGAACAATTTGAATGCGGAATAAGATTATCGTTAAGGCAATTAATTAATGCAATCGAAATAATTGGAGGATGCGGCTGGAATGTGCCCTGTCGTCTCGTTCACGACGCCGGTAAATATTTTCCCCGTTTCGCCGGTATACTATTAATCTCAGTGTCGCGACATCGGCGTTTAAAAAGTTCCAATTTTTCGGTGATTCGATGAAAATTAAAACCACACTGGTTCAAGGCAAACAGCGATTGAATGAATACTACACAAAATATATTCGTAGTCTGAAGTCTAGCATTTAAAAACCAGACGGTCCCTTGAGAGGAGAAAATTGCTTCCACTAAAATAAATGTAAATGGCTCGTTAAAATTAATTTCCAAAGCAGAGGAGACTGTAAAAGGTGCTACTAGAGACTGTATTAATAAGAAATTGAGCCTTTTCAAATATTTGTCGCGATTTTATAATCCTCTCTGAAGGAAAAATTCCAACCCGTTGGACATGAGCGGTACAAATATCGTTTCTATTCGATGCAGTTGCAATTTACGTAACTCTATCCTGATTAATTAAAAGATGTCGTCGTCGGAGTAACGAAGCTGCGCCGATATTTCTCCGGGACAACGTTGAACACGAATACCTCGGTAATTGATGTTCCGTGGGACGAATACTGGTGGCCGGTAACAAGTTAATTGTTTGACAAGCCCCGACAATGGAACGTTGTCCCGATAACTGCCGCGGCCCGGTGGTTACGCTTTTTCTCGCATCGACGATGGAGTTTCCTCGGCGGAATCCAATTTACAAAGTCGGCCGAGCATAATTCATCCTCGCGTGACAGTGGCCGTTGTCTCAATTTCTCAAAACAGCAACATTCATCTTCTCTGCCGAACGGCAGCTCGGCCTGTTCCGCGTTACGTGTATCCCACCTTGCGTGACTCAACTTTACCGCGCGGCGGTCGAACTGTAATCGTTCTAGAAGTGGTGAGTAATGTGCAACCTTCCATTAAGTCATTGTGTCATAAAGATGCCGGGGTGCTTTATCCCGGAGCAAAGTAATACGGACGTCGATAGTTCGAATCGCCAGGAGACGATTCCTCCTTGGATCGATGTTCACCGATGGCGAAGACAACTTCCGCGAAGTCGCAGCGTCCCTTTCACTCCCCGAACGATTTCAATTAATCTTCCAGTGGAATTCGATTTTCCATACCGGGGTCCGTGATCAATTCAATTACCGGCCCCGGAGATTCCCTTAAAATCGACTCCAGGGCTCCGTTCTATATCCCATTGTGCGGTTATCCAGTCGTGGCTCCAATTCGTTAACAGTATCTTACGGGAATCGACAACTGCTCGAGCTGGAAGAGCCTAATCGGTCACGCGAATCGACCGGTTACCGTGTACGTCGTTGTGTACGTAAGTACGTGTATTCACGTGCTCCAAATATGCCGCGAAATCATCTCTAGCAATAATTCTCAACTTGTTGAAAGAACGCCTTAACCGAACCTAATCTACGGCGACCCATATTTGCTTTTATCGTAACGCGAGACTATGATTACCTCGGTTCGACGAGCCAGTTTGCGTAACCAGCGATTTCGTCTTCTTTTTCTTCCGGGAACAATGCGCACAGAACACGCTGTTCCCGATCTGATAAACTGGGGTTACAAACCCTCTCCGTTGTCGAGGCGTGTCTTTAACATTGTAGAGCCGCCGCGGCATTACGAGTGACCTGTCTGTCTCTCTTTTCCTCCGACCGCAGTCAATACCACGAAGTTGCATTCGAGTTACGACTGTGTAATAATGTGCTGCTTTTATTTCCGGACCTGGCGTGCTGATAAAGCGGCTGGTTACAATGTAGTACTCTTGCTAACACCCTCGGGGAGGTATTTATTGCTGAGCGAAGAGCCGCGGATGCTGGCTCGAGGACTTTAACCTCGCGCAAGGTGGAAATACAAGTGTTGTTTGACTAGCTAATTGGTTTCTCTGGAAAATAACTCTTAATCGCGTCTGTTTAAATTGTGGCCACTCTGACGTTCTGATCAAGGCCGGGAAATGCAACCCCCAGAAAATGCGCTTCATGATTTATCGGCGATGGAAAAGCACGAATTTATGTGCCACGAAAAATGTTCATTGAAAATTGTGCGTTCTGGAAAACACGAAATTTAAATCTCTTAAAAAGATATTAAATCTGCATACAGTTAGAAATTCCTATCGACGTAGACAGACACAGATGTGGAAAAACATGGATTTAAAAAGTTTTGGTTGACAACATCGTGTTCTGAATGTAATTAAATGCGCTACAAGAAAAATAGTAGAAAATATCACCAGTAGAATATGACAAATGAAAATCTTCCAGTGCCTCTACCAAATAAAATTGTTTCAATGTTCCGCAAGCTAGTGATTAAAAAACGTAGATCGGTAGAAGATCAAGTTGTTATCCAACGGGGTAAGCAGTTCTAACGTCAAAAATTTCAGAAATCATCCTGTAGGATTAAAAATGACGAGAAGTCTGGACTCTTCGCCGGAAAGCGTCAAAGGTCCGCTATCGTGGTTGTCCTCGTTGTCTTCCCGCGCAGGAGGCTCCTCTTATCTGCTGGCCTAATCCCGGCAGGTCGCGGAACCCCTCATTATCCTTACATTTATTACCAGTCGGCTTAAGGACTCTCCGATTCGATCGGCGCACGTAGGGAAAGAGAGAAACGCAGAAAAATTGGGCAGTATTCGTGCAACGTACCAGCGCTGCCACGGCTTGTTAACATTCTTCACGCTGTAGGTGCGGAGTTCGCCCTTCGACGGACCTTATGGTCGCCATGGCAAAAAAGCACGGCACAGCAGAGAACAGAGTACGGCACGAGAAGGTTCTCTCGATTACTCGGCGAAATCGAACGAGCGAGGGAGAAAGTGAGCGAACTGGAGAAAAAGAAGGAAAACGGGCAAGAAAGAGCACAGGCGAGAAAGAGAAAGGGAACAAAAACGAGGAGGAGGATCACGGAGTCTTCTCCGGACGTGCAGTATGTAGGTGCAGGAGGGTACACAGGTTGCGGTCCCCTGTGTTCTCCGTAACATCCGGTTCGTAGACTTCCTCGTCGATGGCCGGACCTCGAGCGAGGACTTTATCGCGCCGCTGAAAATTTATGTACGTGGCAAATTCAAGGACTGGTCCGCGCACGCCACGATATATAGACGACGCGGGCCGCGCACCAGAGATTTATCGCATATATGTATATATATATATATGTATATACATCCATATACAATACACACACACGCGCGCGCGCGCGCTCTGTTACGTGTGCGCGCATACAATATAGATCTCAACCTGTGTACACATCGCAACACGAATTTTTCTCGCCGCGTTGTTTTTCCCCTCTCGCGCCTGTTATTATTACTAGTTGTCGCATTGTGTGTCGCGGTGAAAGGATTACACAGGCGCGAGCGATCGGCGCGCGGAATTGTCCGCGGGAATCTACTAAATCGATGTCAATTCCGTCGGGATACGTAATCGACGAAATAATCAGTACCATCGGTGATGCGTTAACCGTGCTTCAATCGCGACCTGCTCAAACGTAAATCGGGAAAACGTGGGAGGAGAGGCGGGTGCCGCGCCGGGGAAAAAGCGACGAAAAACAACGGGAGAACAGTTTGGGAAAATCGATATCCGCGCGTGCGGTCGCAGCCAACGGATTTCCGGTTCGGCCCCCCGGGTCCCGACGTCGATAATTGTTCTTTCACGGTGGATTACGACGGATACTCCTTGTCGCAACGTGTCCGCCGTAAATATCCGACAGATCGAGTCGCGACGCGTCGCGGGCCGAATAATCCGTGGCCGGGACACATCATACGTGTCGCTGCACGGACCATTTTCGCGGTACACGCCACTCGATCGTCCATAAAACCAATTGCTATTGACAATAACGGCCCATTAAAACACCGAAATCAGCTCGGCCGTTCCGTTTCACGCCTGTTCTCGTTCCATCCCCTTATTGACCGCGTTCCCGATTGACCGCAACGAATCCGTAATACAAGATGCCGTAGGTCCAGGATGACTACCACGAGAACGTCTTCGGCACGGACGTTTCCCCTCACAGGCTGTTCCAGAGGATTACTGGGCGGGGCGCGAGAGAAAACGTTCGTATGATTACACGGGACGACCCTTGATTGAGACTAAACTCTACCGTTGCGACTGCATCTTTGAGCGAGGCGATGTTGCACGAAGGAATTTAGTGCACTGGGTGCTCAAAGTCGTAGAAGAGAGACTAGATTACTTGCTAGAGCTGTGTGTTTATGCGTAGAACTTTGTAGCATGTTCTTGGGTGAAACTCGTGCTTTATGTTGCAGAAAATCCAATGATAATACGCTTCTTATTCAGCGGAAGTTATAGATCAATTGTTGAGAGCTAGGATCTAGGATGTTGCATACACTTATTTCAGTCGCACAAACATCGTTCTACGCCTTTACATACCATTATAACTTTTACTTTATTTAAGTGCGCTCTTTTTACATTACACACAACTACAATTCGCAATGCCAGTAAAATTCTTTAACAGAGTTCGTCGCCAATATTGTTTCCAGCGCCCCGACACCGCGTTCACGCACTTTAATTAAACTCTAATTCTAGAGATAACCGTTCCACCATATTGTACGCTTGCATAGAAAACGCATTACGCTGTATCGAGCTTCAATTAAGCATCGCCCCGTATTCCGTGGCTAACGACCGTGTTTATCGTGGAGCATGTACGCTCGCGCGACGCGACGGTGTGCACGGCCACGTCGAAACAGAAGGTTGTCGCAGCGGATGAAAACCCGGCGATTCGTTTCCACCCTTGTTTTAAATTCTCATATCTAGAGCTAACGCTCTCTGTGAAAGCAGGAAGGAAGAGCATGGAGGCGCCCGAATCAGCGGAGGATGGAGGAAAGATAAACAGACGGGAGAGACAGGGACTATAGTAGAACCGTAGAGGAAGAGGAAGAAATGAGTGAGCAGAGAGTGCAATACAGAAAGAGGGAAAGAGAGAAAGAGACAGCGACATGAATCAACTGCGAAATTTCATTTCTTTAAGCTCTGGTACCGTCGCGGAATGATTTTCCATTTCAGCTCGACTGAAGATCTTTCTTTTTTCTATTTATTTTTTAAGTTGCATCGACCCCACAAGAGTAATTAGCAAGTGCAGGTTAACACATGATCCTCGTTTTTCAGATTTGATTAATTAATTAATTATGTATGTTTCAAGAAATTGATTCGGTTTTTACAGGAATACCCTTGGATTGTATATTTTGTTCTTTCTTGTTAATGTATGTATGAAATATATCTTTATATCAATCTCCCGTCACATCATTTTTGTTAATTGGATTTTCTCACGATTACGTCAAACGCTGATACAAACACGAAGGAAGTTCAAAGATCCTGGTTTTACGAGTGTCCTCCAATTGTCTACGAAGCACACTGAGTCTGTTTCGATGTTTTGACGACGAGAGTGCTCCCGCTCGCTGTAATCCCTTTCTTGCCGAGGCCGTAATGGCGTACACCCTCGCTGAAGGCGTAATAAAATTTCCGACGCCCCACCGGAACACCGTTTCGGCTGAATACACGGGACAGATTATGGCGATTTTTTGTCAGCTGGCGTAAAGATAAGCTCGACAGCGTTTGCATACGACGCGTTATAATCGAGGAAATTTGCGTTGCCCCAATAAGAAACAGACGGAGCCGCGCCGCTGTAAATCTGAAGCATCCGGACGCTTTGATGGCATCGTTTCGCGCATTTTCACAACCGCGCTCGTTAACTTCCATTGTCTTTCAACGTTATTAATTATGTTTATTTTCAATTCTTCTGTGGACGGGAACCATCGCATAAAAACAACAGTGCAAATAGAAAAGTACTTAAATGTACATTTTAACGTAAGGACCATTAAAGTAAATTTCCTTAAGGATATTCTGGAGCTATATAAAAACGCAACAAAATTTTTGAAAACTTGACAAGATATAATTCTTACTAGATTAATGCAATTACCAAAGTTTGAGTTAGATTCACTACACCGTTTAATATTTATAGCAACTTAAAGTTTGCACATTTTAACACGTCTTCTTATGGACAATTAATAGAATTCTACTTCAAACTCTATTTAATCCTTGCAAAAACGCAACTAGAAACTCCAGTTTTTTTATATATTCAAAATTTATTAGGATTCACTAAACAGTTCCAGAGCAAAAAATTATGAATTGTTACAAAACGTCAAATTTATCGTGTTGCCATCTCACTAGCAATAATTTTACGGAAATTTCACATGTTAATTTTCAATAATAACCATGAATATTGCTTTCTGAAGTATCTTTAATTTATTTAAACATTTATTTTCAACTTTTTATTGCGTAAGTACATATATTGAATTTCACAAATTTATTTTCTTCAAGTTCAAATCAGAGGGTACAATTATTCGCAAAAGTCACTTACAACTTTTTATAATATGAAGACAATTTGATTAAAAAATAAATATAACATGAAATTCACTAATTAAGCAAAAGCTTTTTTAATTAATCAATTTTTTAAAGCAAAATATACTCGTGAATGGCTTTCATTGCCAATATATTGATGGATTTCGAATTTCTTGTACTTTTGTCTCCCATTGTACCTCCAGAACATCAAGTTTCACGTTTTGCATGATTCCGTACAATTCCTCCAAGCTTTGACAACTTCAACTTGTTTTCCGCAATTTCGCTCGCCCTCAGGAAGCGACCAATTACCGTACAGAGTCAGTTTCGCTAGCTGTATATTTATAATAGCTCGACCAGTTTCCATCTACATGTATACAGCGTCACTGTCAAAGTCCTGGAATGTCGCGGCCTGGCGAACGAATTTCACACATTATCTGCGCAAATATTTAATACCTATGAGTCGATTAATAGCGTTCAAACAGGGACCGGAAAATTCGCCGCTAGCGCAAATGTTCCATTTACGGCGTAAATGGGAATACATCGTTTCTCATTCGATTGTTGTTTCTGTTAATAACATTCTGTTTACCCGGGCTCATGAAAATTCGAGCTGGGTGCGCGTGTCCCGCAGCCGCCGTGCCGCGCCGCGCCGTACTTCTGCTGTTTATCATAAACGGGAATGATTTTTGCCACGCCTTGGGAAAACGGTGACTTCGATTCTGTGGACGTTGCAGCATGACGCGTACCGAGCCATCAACGTTATTGAATTACCTGCGGTTTTAATTACAGACACGGCCGTGTTCCGTTCGAGGCGCTGTGTTTTTAATACGCTTGTGTGCATCGCGTTTTGTCTATCGTTTCTCTCTTCTTTTCCGTTTTTGAGCAACACGCAAATCGGACGCGACAACCCTGCTGTTGCAACAATAATGATCGCGTAATTATTCCGAAACTTCAATTAACTTCCAGCTTCCAATGGATGTCTCCATATTAATAGCTAAACCTAATATCAAGGCCTGTCGTTATATACTTTCATTTTTTAAGAGCTGCGGACTTAAAGTATAAGTGTTTGTTTATACCGTTACTATCATTCTCGTGTCTTTGTTATATTATTTATGTTTTTTCTGTGTTCTGTTCTGTTTTGTGGTTTTTGTATTTTGTGCTGTATGTATTGTTATCTATATATACTGTATTCTATGTATTGCGTTACAATTATAAACTACTAAACTAATAAAAAAAAATTATTCGAAACGAAACGGTGCGTCGTAATAAACCGGGGAAACAGAGTAGGCGAACTCCAACAGTGCCTCATTGTTGCGACAAGTCGGATCCGATAATGATCAGAAATGAAGACTCGATGTTCGTTACGTAACGAATAAAATTCTTAGCTCTGTAACCGCGCGCGAGCTGAGTTCGTTACAGTTGATAAAAGTCCCGAAGTTCACCGGTTAAATGCGTGATTCAAAGTTTGAATTTCGAAAGTTCGAATACTTCGGGAGTTTCAGCTTCACGACAAATTGCCAATTACCGGTTGGTGAGACCCGATAGATTACTGTGTCAAAGTTCGACGCATTCCCCCACTTCGTTCCCTCTACCAAAATGCTGTATATAAAACACACGAAAATTGATAAATTTGAAAATTCGCGAACTTCGGCCTCGAATCTTCTGCCCCGTGTAACTACATCGGCAAACTCCGCTGATTGGTTCAGTATAATCCGTTCAGCGGCGCGCGAGAGAAAATTCTTCCTCTGCCGGAGGAAAGTTTCCCCTAGTCTTCTTTTCTTGATCCCGGGAAAAGAGTTCGGACTAATTGTAAGCGACTTATCTGCGTACGGAGATAGTTGTTTCTGACACGTTTCTTTGTGAAATAATTGCTTCGCCGAGATGAAAATGGCTCTCTTGTGCCAATCTCGAAAACGCAAGGAAGGTTTTCTTAATATTTGTACTTCTTTAATAGTCATCTTGTATACAGGGTGGGGCAGTAACTATTAGCACCTCAGATATCTTCGAAATTACAAGTTTCACAGAAATATTTGCTCAAATAAAATTGTACAGTACGAAGGGGGCCATCCGGTGGCTATAATAGTTTTTTTGTAGGTGGAGGTACTTCGGACTTTTGAAGGTCAACTTTAAATGGGGTCATTTTTTTAAATGGGATGAGGTATTTTTTAATAAAACAATCGATGCAGCCGAACATTCGTTATAAAAAAGTACTAACCTATGTATGTCAAAAAGTTAATAGTTCAGGAGATATTTCAAATTAAATAACTCTAAAATACCATTACCGTCATCCTAAGACGTTAGTATTTACTTACTTGTGAAACATCTTAGCATGACTGTAATGGTATTTTAGAGTTATTTAAATTGTAATATCTCCTGAACTACTAACTTTTCGACATACATAGGTTAGTACTTTTTTGTAACGAATGTCCAGCTGCATCGGTTGATGTATTCAAAAATACCTCATTCCATTAAAAAAAATGGAGGTGACCTTCAAATGTCCGAAGTACGTCCACCTGCAAAAAAACTACTACCGCCACCGGATGGCCTCCTTCGTACTGTGCAATTTTATTTCAGCAAATATTTCTCTGAGACTTATAGTTTCGAAGATATCTGAGGTGTTAATAGTTACTGCCCCACCCTGTATATAGATGATGATAAACAATATTATAGAATATTTTGCGCTTGATGAATACCGTTAGTCTTCAGAGAAATTTTTCTAATCGTAAACGAGGGTAGGCAACGTTTTACTTATAATAAATTCTCTGCCATCTTTCTCATTTACGAAAAACATTAAATTCGTTGGCAACAAGTGGAGCTGCAAATAAAAGTTTGAACACACTTATAAGATACTATACGATACACTCAATTGATCATTCATGAATGACAGTAATCCGGTGCCAACATCTGATGGTACAAGTGGAAGCTTGAGTACTCCAATGAGTGACTGTAAGCTCGATTAATCATACATTGAAGACACTAATCCGTAACCAGTATCTGAAGGTACTGGTGAATATCTGGATACTGTAATGAGCGACTGTAGATTCAATTGGTCATGTATGAAAGATGTTTTTATTTATAGCATGTGAAGGTACGGTTTAAGAGATTTTAACACTGTAACATGTAATTATAAGCTGGTCTGTTCAAGTATATAGGGTGTCTCAAAATTCCTTCAACATCCGGAAATGGGAGGTTCCCGAGATCATTTAAAGATACATTTTCCTTTGTAGAAAACGCGTCCGCGGCTTTGTTGAGGAGTTATTAATGAGGTATTTTTGAATGCATCAATCGATGCAGCTGGACATTCGTTATAAAAAAGCACTAACCTATGTATGTCGAGAAGTTACTAGTTCACGAGATATTTCAATTTAAATAACTCAAAAATACTTACTACGACTGTAATGGTATTTTAGAGTTATTTAATTAGAAATATCTCCTGAACTACTAACTTTCTGACATACATAGGTTAGTACTTTTTTATAACGAATGTCCAGCTGCATCGATTGATGTATTCAAAAATACCACATTCCATTGAAAAAAATGAAGTTGACCTTCATATGACCTTTACGCGTCCACTTACGAAAAAACTAATAATATTAAAATATACTCCACTCGATTCCATTCAAGCCTTTGCTGAAACATTTTTGCTACGAGTAATAATAGCAAGAAAATCAAGATGTCAAAATCGGGTGGGACACCCTGTATAAGGTGAAAACTAAATGAATGCAGTCAAGATGCAAGCTAAGTTAAAGTGTGTAGCGATCCAGAAGTGACGATGCAGTTTAGTTGCAGTCTGACTGCAGGACCAAGAGTTCGTTTATTTATCCCCTCGGTTCTCCCTACTTGTAGCGATTTGGGGCGGGGGGAGAGGGGTGGGCGGTGCTAGGTATAGGTCCCTGAAGCGGTCCCAAGGCGTTGCTAAAGATGAACATTTGGCAAGCAAGCCTTGAGTTTTTCCAGCCATCTGCAAAACAGACAAGCTGCAGCTTCAGGGACGCAAACGAGCTGACCCCAGGGAAAACAACAGTTTTAATCCCATTATAGCAAGGGTCAGTATCGACGGGACCCAGGTAGGGATGGGGATGGCGTGAAATTTGGGGCGCCGACAGGCCCAACGCCATAGCCAAAAAACTACGAAAAGTCACATACCGGGACCGGTGGACAATAGCGCTGTCCCTATAAAAAAAACGTCCAGCGCGGCCGCAACAGCAGTAACTGAATAACTGTGGACTCTATAGCTGGCCTTTAAGCGGAACTCAATTGTTGAGAACTTCTGAAGATGCCAACAAATACGTGAACATTTTTAGAAGAGAGATTGTTGGCTATCTTTGAGATTATTTGTTAATTTTCAAAAGGTAATCAAGTTATTTTTAATTCAATTGTCGTCAACGTGCAAAGACAAAGCTGAAAAAGTGGTTTGCTGAGCAACTTCACTAAGCAGCTGTAGGCTTGATTGCTTCTAGAGAAGAGAGTAATTCAATCTGTGTGGCAAACACAATTCTGTCGTTTCTTTGGTTCTCGAGTCATCTGACAACCCAGGGTTAGGCATCGACATGCAATTCGTACTAGGGTATTTCGGGGTAGGAAATTTTCGGGGCGGGTGCGTGCACACGAAAGCGTACATCTGATACCCTAGGGCTTGGGTAGTGCCGGATGCGGCACGCAACGGTAGCCGTAACAAGAAAACGGTATACGTCGAGGTATCGATAGGTCGAACGTGCATGAGTGGCTCCTGCGAAGGGCTCCTTAGCCGGCTGAACATTGAAATCGAATATGAGGCGCGAGGGCTGAGCCCAGGGCCCCGAAGAAACGCACACGGTAGCCCGGAGGAGCTAGTACGTAGGATGATGGTGAGTAGGGAAAGGCTTCTCCTTTCCTCGTCGCCCTGCTATTAAAGCCGAGGGCCGTGTGTTCCAGGGATCGCACAGCAGACCCACCTCGTCAAACTCTTAAACGGATCCTGCCGCCGAATCTGGATAAGCTGCAAAAAGCGAAGGCGGACCATCTCCGGGACGCAGACGACGACGACGGCCCGCCATGTTTGATCTCGTCTGATTAAACGGAGTCTTTTATTTCGTGGCCGGAGCCCTTTATCGCGTTTTGCCCCGGCCCCCCGACAAGCTTCTAATTTACGCGGACGCGAGACACCGACGCAAGAAGCGGACTCTCTGGTTACAGATTATTAATTATTTCGTCGTAGGGGTCCCTGGTTTTTACGCGACCAGGCATTCCTTGTCGTTAATCCCCGGTGTCTCGGGGACACTCGTTCCTGGAATCCAAAACACGCGAGTTAAGGATTAATTAAATCGATGAAAGCCTCCGAACCTCTCCATCTCAAATTAAAACTTTACCCTTTATGGCTTTGTAAGAGTGTACAGCTGCTTCTTATTGTTGAAACTTTGAAACATCGATGTTTTTAGCATTCGGTTTGAAAACCTTCTTTGCGAATAATTTTACAACTTCTTTACTGTTTACAATGTTTTTGAAAAACTGATCATTTACATTGTTTGTATTACAATATTTATAACTAATGGTTAAATATCGGTTACAGAGAAATAAATTGCATTTCATTTGAAGAGAGATGAGTAACGTACGTACGAATTTAGAGATTTTTCTTTGATCTTCATCACAAGTCTGCCAAAATCCCGGCGCTTTAACCAAGCTTTAAGGTTGGAAGCGAACCCGGTACTAAAAAGAGTATAAAATGTAGCAGTTGCCTTTGTACCACTTTCCTAAATCCAACACATTTTTAATACCGTTCCGGATACAACTTTTCTGGGGTACATCCCTTTGTTTTGCGATTCGCGCGAGTCCACTAATGAAATCGGAGTGAATCCGAAATCCCGTATGAAATCAATGCCTCAAAATCAAATCGGATCGAATAAACTTGGTGGAAGCTTTCCTGAATGTACAATTGCAAAGAGCGAAAAGAATTCGTAATACTAGTGAGCTAAAACTACATTTTTCAGCAAATACTTTGTATCACGGTTTTGTAATAGCACGTAGAATCTAAAATGTTCAATGGGAAACCCGTGGAGATTAATTTGTAAAGAATCAATGAACGTTATATTCAATGCGATGACCGCCAAAACTCCAAGTGAATTGATATACGGCTAGGTTATCGTGTATTTTTACGTGACAGCCGGCGACTATAAACACCGTTAATGGCGATATTTCGCGGGCTACATTCACGGGACGCACGCAGCTCGTTTTGTTTAACAGGCGCTGATTATATTTATAATTACGTTGCATCAGACAAATCGTTAAACGACCGGAATAAATTAAAAGCACGTACGCGTTGGTAATTGGGGCGGGCGTGTACACGTCGACAGTTATGAGTGTGTTCAAGCAAAGTGCGAGGCTATTGGAAAGTCGTTCGATGCGTTTTTGTTGATCCAGCGGTCGGTCGTGTTTGTTTAATTAAAATTATGCGAATATGACGTGTAATTTATGGAAATTCGTACGGCATACAGGTCCGCGGTACCGTTCACGCACATGTGCCCGAGTTCTTCCGCGTCGTTTCTACGCCGCTCGTAAAACTAATGAGTTGAAACGTCAACCTTTCGTTCTTTTGCCATGCAGAGAATGACACTTTACCCCGCGTTGCGTCGGCGACGGCAGCGACGGCTGGAAAATCATTTTCCGGAGCGTTTCCACAACGACGGAAAGTCGTTTCGTATTACGCTACTATTATTTAGTTTGTAACTTGCCTGCGCTACCAGCGAATAATTAAGCAGGAAATCCTATAACGTTATTATAAAACACAGAACGTTGCCGCTTTTGTTTCGGGCCGCTTGTCCAGACGAAGGAACACAGTTCCGCCGTCTCACTCTCTCTTTCTTTCTCTCTTTCTCTCTCTCACTCTCGCTCATTCTGTTTCCCTTGCGCGCGCGCGCGAGCATGTGCGTACGTATGTATGTATGAGCTCGATCGCAACCCAGCAGCAATTCGTGAATTCCATTCCCGCGGAAATTTCAAAATCGCGTGGTGCTTTCAACTCCCCTCGCGCAGCAGCGTTCCCTCATTACGCGTAACGACGGTTCAGTCATAAGGACACGTTCGTCTACGTAGGGGAAGATGACGGTCGAGGGGGCATCTGGTCCGTCCTTTTCTCGGCGTAGTGGCGGCCAATCGCCTGCTCCAGCCAAGTCGCGGCTCTCATTACGGCCGCGGCCTAAAGAAAGGGCCTTCTTTCTCCCCGGCATGGCAGCTAGTTTTATCTAGCTCGTAGAGGTACGTAGGTAGGGTACATGCACGTACATGCGAGAAGGGCGGGCAGGGCAGGGCAGGGCAGTCTTCACTTCAGGCGGACTGCCTGAAGAAGTAGTTTCATCTCCCTCCTGTTACCACCGGCCGCTTCCGAGGCTCTCTCCTCGCAGTCCCCCACCCGACCCCACAATGCAGCCTACAACGATGCAGGCCTGTGCACACCGCCGCGACTGCCATCTAGTCATCCAACCAGTCAGCCAGCAAGCCAGCCAAGCAACGAGCCAGGCAGCCAGCCAGCCACCTACCCAGCCAGCCTAACCACCCTGTCTGTCTAGACACTCTCCTACTCTACTGCACCCTCTGAGCTCGCGCTTTCCCCTCGTGCCTGCTGCACCAACCCTCCCTCCCACGCCTTCAACCCTTTGACACTGCACCGTACTACCGGGCCAAAGGGAAAGTGTTGGTGCACCTCCACCACCATGCAGGTGCATCGTGCAACGATGTACATGCAGGACAACCGGAGAGCTTTCTTTTGCCACCGCTGTGTACGCTCGTTCCAACGAAGGGGGCGAGGCAGGAGGAGGAGAACGGAAGAGGAGGATGAGGAAAAGGGAGACCGGGAGAAGAAAGGATGCACACACATCAGGCGTCGTCGCATCACGCATCGTAAGTTGCACGTACGAGCAGCACAGCACCACGGCCAGAAAAGCGAGTGGGCTGAAGGGAAGTTAGACCCTGTCGATAGGGAATCCACGCCACGAGAAGGACAGACGACACCCCAACCTTCTTCTTCTTCTTCTTCTTCTGCTTCCCCTCGGCCTCGACAAACCACGCCTTCTCCCGACCTACCGTCACAAACCGCCACAATATCATACCCCGGGTCTCTCCAACGATGGTCTCGTACGTCGTCTTGCTTCACTGCTAGCACTGCTAACCCTGGGGACACTCTCGCCCGCAGTCGATGCAAATATAATAGACGGGTTTAAAGTATTTCCAAGCTGATTCTCACTTTTCGCTCTTGGTGCTTAAAGGAAGCTTTTGCAGGACAATGGCACGCCTTCGAATCCCATCTGTTGAATATTTCATAAAAATTAACGGAGCTGTTATGAGAATCTATCTGTTTATTGCTCCTGGAAAGAAGCTACACTTTCCCTTTGATACATGCATACGTACACGATTCAGCGAGTCTGCAGCAAAATAAAATAAAAGTGAAGATATAAGTTAACATGTCTTCCACAATCAATTTAACAGTACACCTACCACCACCGGTCAAAATGACCGGTTCCAGATTAGTTATTTTAGAATTATTAAAGTAATAAAAAAGATTTTATACGAATTGATTGTTTAATTATTTTTAGTAGATAACGTATTATAACAGGAGCCAAACAAAGTCTCAATAAAATCAATCTTGTTATTTTTCGGTAGGTTTAGTGTTAAAAAATGTTTGAGAAGATTGTGTTACAAAATAAGGATGAAACAAAATACAACTATGACGAACAAGTTACTATGTATAAAATTTCTGCGCATGAGTGTTCGCTACGCACCAGACGTTTAAACGTATGATTCACTGTATATCGTTTCGCCAAGACGGAAATCGAATCTCCACTTCACACAAAGGGTTCTCAATCATCGTTCTATTTTCCCTCGTAGAACTATCTCGCATAGTGCCTGCCAAGAGTAGCAATACACACCCAGTACACTAAAAACACGGAAGACCGAGCCCTTTCTGGCAGCCAATCTCTTACTCGAAGTCCTGGGTCCAGGCGCACATTCGCGTCGCTTAAAGCGCGCACTTTGTTCCAAGTCGAAAGGACGACCAGGCGAGGATCATGCTGGGGTTCCAAGAGACGGAGGCATAGGTGAACGTCTGCTGGGGTGGCAGACTCCTATTTGAAAACTGTCGCTAAGGGGTAGTAAGTCCGTAAGGGTGTAACAACTAGGTGCACGCTATCGCAAGGGTGAAGCGAGCGCTTGCCATAGGGGTCTTCGTTATTATTGAAGGAAGTTTGCCCTACCCTCTCACGATCCTGATCCCCCGGGTTTCTCTGTCTTCTGGCGCCTCGGAACTTCTATTCTCCGGGCTCGATCTCTCATCAAACCAACCAGGATTCGATGTAAACTTGCTTCCTGCGTTAGTTCCGAGGTTCGCGGGCGCACCTGCGAAGTTACGGCCGGCTTCCTGTCGTGCCGACGCCGCAGACGGGATTCATCGTGCACGATTGCAACACCCTCGCATTGTTAACTCTCCACTGTCGCGTACGCTAGCAAAGGGTGCGACGCGTCTGCTCTGTGGTTATTTACGATGTCCTCTGGTAGGGCTGATTTTTTCCCGCGGGATCGAAGAGGTCTGCTCGGAAAGGATCGCAGACAGTGAACGTCGCATGGAAACGTCACGTCTCCCGTCGATCTTCGGATCGCAGCTGCCACGTGAATTGGTTTATTGAAGGATTTAGCGGAATGTCTCGGCGTTTCGGTGTCTGGTCCACGTCAAATGTTTTGACGCGGTGTTCCGTATCGGATCCGGCGAATGGACGGTCCCACTAGACCTTCGTCAGAATGAATTATCCACCCTCGACAGCAAGCTCTCTATAATTAATAGCTACACGGGAAAGAATTCCCCTAGACGGAACGAGCGAACGATAGAACAGAAAAAGACGCTCGGTTCGCAATATCCATGAACAAACGAAAACTTCGCCCAGGATGAAAATTTGAAACCAGCCTCCTAGGAATCCCCACAATCGGATCAAGGAAATCAGTTTCTGCAGTGCTCGACGACTTCTCGACCACTTTCTTTTCAATTTAAATCGAAATACCAAGGATAAATATCACCGAGCACACCGCGTTGCTCCTTTTTCTTCGTTCTCTTTCTTCTTTCACCGACAGAGTCGACAGCGAAACGCTTCTCCCAGCGATCGGTGGCGTCGAGTTTTCAACGAAAGAAATTAACTCGAACTAAACGCGACTCGTTCCTCTCGCTCGCAGCTATAATCTCTCTGTATCTGCCTGTCGCGAGATCTCGTTCCTCTGACGTCGCGTGGTGTTCCTTCGTTCTCAAGTGGCTTTCCGGTACATCTATTCCCTTCTCCTCCACACTCGTTCGTTTTTACTCAGCCGATTCTTTTTCTCTTTTCCACTCACAGAGGCAGCGGCCAATCTCACTCGCGCGTCCAGCATTTTTCTGAAAAACCGTCTCGTTTCAGCCCCTGCGGGGCAATCGCCCAAATGCTGACGCAGCCCGACTTCGCCCGCCGGAGATCACTCGGCTATCTCGCCAACCTATCCGACCAGGTACGTACCTACATCTGCTACATTTGCAATCGGAAACCTGCCCCGTGGCCGTTCGAATTAGACGATTACGTCGACGTCTTAGCCTCGAGACGCTAGCCTCCAAGACAAGCTGCTTATCTGCGCCAGCTGCCATCAAGCTTCCTCTTGGGAAATACTCGCAGTAAAATGAATCTCTGATATCATAAATATTTCTCCTGCAATCACTTTTTCAAGTAACCAAGTAACCAATCTATACTTAATTCTCTGAACCTTCTTAGGAGACAAATTATTTTTCGATGCATGTATTTGCCAAAATCAAAATTAACGAATATTCATTTATATTATAGAATATTCATTATTATCAGTCCATAATTCATGACAGAAGGGTGAAAATAGCCCAAATCATGTTACATGCACTTCCCTTCTTTCCTAGATTAAAGAAACGTTTCCGGCTAAAACAGCACCAATTCTTGAAAATCTTTCGCTCGTTCTTTAATTGAATCTACGTTGCTTTAACCTACATTCGTTCAATTGAAATCGAATCGGTGTCACATTTTAACGTTTGTACAATTTCGATTGAAACAATGTTTGAGCTTAGATTTAGCTAGAGCTTAGTTTTAGCGCGCGACATTTCGCGTTTCTGGATCAACCACGGAAAATGAAAATATTTCTTTCACGGGACGAACATCGGCAGATGATTAATCGTTTGTTGAAAACAGTCAACTTGCGCGAATACACGGGTGCGGCAGATTGTTCTACCAATAATAAATGAATTCGCGTCGATGATTACTTTTGTCGGTTGATGCTTTTATTACAATAACCAGCATCACTCGACGCCCATTGTACGGTAATTGCATGTGAATGGTACGTTAAATTATGGTAATGAAACGGTTCGGAAACTTACGGCGGTGTTAAATAACAGTAAGGATGAAAAGCCAAATTTCCATTCGGCTCGTGACGAATGGTGATTAGAATCGTTCCTGCCCTGGCGGAATCCGTTATGGACTCGTTTTACCACCGACAGAGATTGTAATTAGCGGTGCTTTGGTGCCCGTCGTGGAATTCAGAATTTATGGCGAATCACACCGGTCCGATTGAAAAGAAAACAATTGTTGTGTCACGAATCGCCGTTGCAAAATCGCCGCGGGCATTTGCATTGGTTAGAAAGCGCGAACTGACCCGAGAAAATCAATTGCGGATGCAGAATATATATCAGGAGAGATTTTTCAAACAACTTCTCAAATTGTTAATCATTGCCAATGCGTTTTAAAAGTTCTGAATGTAATCCCCGCCTCGCAGATCGAGATAATGATGCAATCGTCGCGCGTCGTTGAGGTAATTAATAGCTCACTTCCTTGCCTCGCTTGTTCCAATGATGATTTACCGTCTTAATTCGCAGATTCATCGAATATTAATGACACAACTGTACTGAGCAAGTTTATACGACACTTTGAACAGCGTTAACGAAGGTTTCCATATTAAATTCCAAGAGAAAAATGTATCCAATAGGAGAAATAAACTTCTGTGAAGAAATTGTAATATTAATTAACGAAACCGTTACAGGTACGCTGAAAGAAACGTTCGATGTTCGGTCGTAAATATTTTCGAACACAGGTCTGTTTCTGTAGTAATCCGAATAAAAATGTTTGTGCATTTACAGCGTAAAAAGTGTATTACAAAGAACTCTAAGCTCGCAAGACTGAATAGGATTTGTAGCCGTTTGGTTTCCATATCAATCAACGGAGCGTATCAATGACAGAAAATATATTATTTTTTAATTAGTAACCTCAAAGAAGCTTTTACAGAAAAAAAGATTTCGATACCGGAAATAAGTTTCTGTCGAAATCCTGTTACCTTTATGGAGTATCTACTATTAATTAATGAGAGCTGATTAGTTAGATTAAAAGAAACATTCGATCTCCTTTCATAAATATGTTCTACTGGTAAGACATAAAAGCTAGTCTGAAGTTCTTTAGATTGTTTTTAGCGATCGGTAGGGAGGATTTTTTATTTTTCAATTATTTATTTATAAAAGTCGCATCAACATCTGGGTCATTAGCGACTACAATAGTTACAATATTTAGTTACATAAGTTCGTAATTGTATTTAGGACCAGTAAAGATTGACAATTTGGTATAATAAAGGAAATATTGGTATAATTGGTATAATGTTCATTATAGATACGCTGTACATATATTAGTTTACAAAGAGTTGTATATATTTATAGCTTTTAAGAATAATAAGGTTCGGATAATGTTCTTATGAATGTTTAAACATTCACTTAAATTATTACCAATATCGAATCTACGTCTATGGAAGGAAAAAAGTGGGCAGTGAAGGATGTGTTCAACAGAAAGTATAACATTGCATCTAGAGCATACAGGAGGGGGATTTTTCAATATTTTATGGATATGAGTTAGGTTAGTGTGCCCTATGCGGAGTCGGGTGACAACTACCTGATCTCTTCTGTTATAAATTAAGGGGCAATCGTTATTACAGGTGTCTTGTCTTACCAAAAATAGTTTAGAGGGAGGGGAAATAGTCCATCTTACATTCCATTCAGCTCTGATGTCTTTTTTTATTAGATTAAATAAATCTCTGTGGGAAGATAAACAATTAACAAGAATTCCTTTACAACCTTCCTTTGCCGCAAAATCCGCAATCTCATTTCCCGATATCCCTACATGGGAAGGTATCCATGAATAGATTATTTCGTTATATATATATGAGTAATTATGGGATCTTGATTTTCCGGCAAAGATAAACAGTCTAAGATACTGGCAGAATCAGTGAAAATAATAAATTTATCTTCTTGAGAAGAGATAATGGTTTGAACAGCTTGTAAAATAGCATAAGCTTCACCAAAGAAAATTGAACAAAAATCATTAAGTTTGAAAAGTTTCTGATAATTAGGGAAAATAATAGAGCATCCACATCTCTCTGTAGATTTGGAGCCATCAGTGAAAATATGAGTGTGATGAGGGTATTTTAGTGTTACCTCGTGAAATAAATTTTGAAATGTAATAGGATTAGTTCGATCCTTTGGAAATTCACGTAAGGTAGAATTTTTGGGGGGAGGAGAGTCCAGGGAGGATCAGTTAGAAGAACATTACGGAATAAATTTGGAAAAGATTTAATAGAATCCGGTAGGGTGGATTTGAACTTTCCCCTTGTGGCGAATAGCGCGAAAAATATAAAAAGGCTGATCTCAGGTGTAAAATGTTTCATTTGGAATTCCTGTTTCAATTACCGGGTTTATGAGCGCGGAGTTATCGTGGATGACGACAGGGTCGCGCGGCGACCGCGTATACTTGTTCGCGTTCGAGATGCCGCGGCACGCCAGTGGCGGCTTTCAAATTACGCAGCCACTTAAATCGTGGAAATTTATTGCTCGTAGCGAATCAGCCGAGCCTGTATCGTGGACGAGCACGTTGGCGGTCATGCGAGAGCCGTCCAGGGTCTGGCGGACGCTCAGACTATCGTTCGTCCGTTTAACGTTTACATCTTGAATTACATAATCCACTTTATGGAGCGGCGCCGATACCGATCCCGATAAACGCGTTCTTTCAAATGTCCACATTTTCTCTTACGGCTTATAGCTAAGCGTGCGGAAAACGTTATCACGACTGTAATTAGAGCATCGCCTCGCTAGAAGAATGAATCGCGATGAAACACGGCAAGGACACGCCTCCCTACTTCCGTTTCCCGCCGGTCGATCGATGCTTTAGATCCTCGCGACACGTTCGCCGCATTCAAATGCGACCCTGCGTCGGTTCTATTGTCTCGCAATACAGACGACGACAAAAGGGAAATTGGTCGCCGCGGTCTATCCGGAGAAAGTAAAATATTCAAATGTCACGCAAAGTTTGATTACAAGCGATTTAGAGCACTGCCGTGCCGGGCTAAATGTGCCTCCAAGTTCGTCGGCAGATTGTGTTTAGCTCTCGTGCACTCTCAATTTGACTCTATAACTTGTTACCGGATTCGTATAAATTATTTTAACGCCATCTGTTTGAGCACGGAATGATCCTGCACGTAAAAATCATTGAAAAGCGGAGAAGCAGGTCGAGACTTTGAAACATCCAGTTTCTGACAAGCCAGTTCATTGTATTGTACGAACTGCGGCCCAGATCAGGGAATTGACAGAATCGTATCGGATTAGTCACGTGACATTGTGACACATGCTTAACAGAGACGGAACGCGTCACGTGACTGGACCGTGGTGAAAGCGTGGGGGAATAGTGTCGTAGAGAGGGAAGGTAGAGTGCAGTAGAGTGGGCACACAAGGCTTAAGGTACCGTCTAGTGCATACTATGAGTGCACACACCGGTAGATCACGTATACGTACACGAGGATTGCAAGGGTCTGAGATTCTACTTCTGATATCTTACCATAATAATGCAAAGACTGGATTTCTTTGTAGTAAAAATCACTAGATCAATCTAGGGTGCGATTCGGTTCAAAAGTCCTACTTTTATGTTTACGACGCAAAATTCTCGTTATTCGGCAGCATCACTTGACAGCAACTCCAAGCTACAGCACTGTCGCCTGTCGCGTTGGTTCTTGCGGCTCCACTACATGCTGCTGAATAATGAGCATTAGGCGTTGTAAACGTAAAAGTAGAACTTTTGAGCCAAATCGTACCCTAGATTCATCTTTCATCAAGCGATTTTGATTACTAATAAATCCAGTCTTTGTATTATTAAGATATGAAAACTGGAATCCCGGACCCTTGCAATCCTCGCGTATGTATACGCGACCTACCGGTGTGTGCATTCATAGTATGCACAGTACCTTTAATCTGGCGACTCTGCGATTCTCCGTTTACATTAATGTAGTAAAAATTAACGTGAGTATTATTTACACAGCGCAATAGAATTAAAAGTGAAAACTAGTGAAAAAAGTGTAATGAAATTGCAGCTTATTTAACAAAATTAATGTAATTATACATTTATTTTGTTAAATATTAAGAAGTAGAGCATCATTTGCTGTATAAATTCTTAACGAGTTAAGCGTAATAACACTTGATCCTAAACTTCATTTTGTTGCCATTAAGCGTCAACACTTTGGTGTTTGCTCTCCCGTACATACACTTTCGCTCCCTCCTGTGTATTGCACACCCATAATTGCGACTTCATTAGATTGCAGTGCGTTGCAATGTCTTAACACAGACTATCTTTCCCAGAGGACACTGTTTCGTTTATGTGTATCTGTTCAAATATTTTCCCAGCTACAAAATGTTTAGTAAGGACAAACAGCGAGCATAATGGGGATGTAAACACCAATTTTCCATCCGGTGGTAGTAATTCCATTCACAATGAGTGCAAACAGCAGATAGTAAATATTGTATTTATAACAAAGTGCGTAATCAATATTTATAAACTGTTGAACGTTCCAGTACAGACGCAGTGCAACATTTCGGGTGCCTCTAATTAAATACTCCTCTTCCGAAATAATCCAAGATGTGTGTGAATATTTTGCATATATAGAATTTCTTCCTTTATTAATAATGTCAATAAGCTGAAACTAATTAATTGCTGTTCTAAAATTCTTCTAATCAATGTACCACTTTAAATTGCACACTCTTATATATACAGGGTGTCCCAAAATTCCTCCAACACCCGAAAATGGGAGGTTCCTTTTCGGAGGAGCGACATTTTCCTTTACAAAAATGACGTCCGCGGCTTTGTTAAGGAGTTAGGGTCGATTCATACATCTCCGATATCGGAGTCCGACAAAATATTCTTACCCAGGTTTAAGTGAGACCGTCCACAACCGGAAAACTGAGTCCGATTTTCCTCCGATACTTTTTCTTCGAGTCGAACAGGCCATAACTAACAAATAAAAGGTTTCTATCCCTCCTCAGGTGAACTATCGGTAGCTCTCCTTTACAACTTCATGGTAATGAGAAATATTCCTACTCAAGTTGCCTCAAAAATCGGCCGGAAATGCATGGATACCGAAAAACGCCGGCCGGATATGTATGAATCGGCCCTTATTAACGAAAAACACGGACCAATCAGAGCGCGACCTAGACGCGAGTTAGTCGGCCCGACGCGCCCACTGTCAGTTGGCCGAACGTGTCATCGCATGTCTAGATCGCGCTCTGATTGGTCCGTGTTTTTTGTTAATAACTCTTAAACAAAGCATCAGACGCCATTTTTGTACACGAAAATGTCGCTTCAAATGACCCAAGGAACCTCCCATTTTCGGGTGTCGGAGGAATTTTGGGACACCCTGTATATCATAAACACACAAATGGAGAACATATACAATACAAAGTATAAATTCGCATTTGCATAAAAATAATGAAGTGACCATCTTAACGTTCTAGAAAATATTTGACGAGGTTTAGCATCGAGGCATGACTATGGCGAGTAACAAGAACGACGAAGCCGGCAGCGGCGAGGGTATTAAGAAATTTATTAAGGTGCCCGCGAAGCCCTCTATCGAAGCAAGTATAGCCCACCGCTAGACGCTCTCCTCTAAATAATAGCTAAGCACGCGTAAAGCGTTATCGTGCCTATAATTAGGCCGTCGGGGAATGAATCACGGTAAATCGGAAGAGAGTGGACACCCTTCGGTGCGGTTTCGCTGCGTTTCACGGGGGCCCAGGGTACTTCGCTTGCTGGGGGCACCGGTTACCCGGTAATTACCCTATCTCTTCGTAACGCGTTGTTAACGAATTATTCTTCGCCGCGATAAAGCGGAGAAATATCGCGGCGATGGTACACGGCTACGTATCGCGTTCCCGGTGGATGCGCGCACACCCCGGGCACATACTGTGTTATCTTCGACCGTTTTATTCTTATCTAACCGAAGATCGTGCCGCCGCAGATGTTCCACTTTCATTGCCGCTGCTTCGCGAATTACGTAGGCACGCGGGCAAATTACGATTTATAACGTTACCGGCGATGCCAACGTTCCTCGCCTGTGAAACACACTCTTTCCAAGTCGTTCGACGAATCTTTTATCTCTCTTCGGCAAAAATCTTGAGGAAGACGCTCGAACAAGTCCCGCGTCACTCTACGTGCCTCCTGCAGTCCTGCATCACTAACAAATTTTATTCGGTCAATATAAGGTGAATTGCCCTAAGTCTGGACAGTCCAAAAGTGATACCTAAACATGGACAATTGAATTTTCATAGTAAAATCAATAATTAAGAGATTAAATAATTATATTATATACTCTGAGACTGTAGCTCCAAGTAGGTGTGAATATTATTTCATTAAGATATCAATTGAAATTTAGAAATAAATTCAAAATTCGTCTGAAAACAGCATACAAAATAGTCTATTTACATGTGAATCATGTGCATTTATAGTTGGAACTTTTGTTAGAAGAAAAGATATAATTTAAGGCCTCAGACAAAACATAATTATCACGCATAATAATATTGATATTTTAAAATAAATTGGCAATCAAACTTAACGTAAATTACACAAACTTCCCTATGAATCGGGAAGTTCACTCCATTCCATACTGGGACGCGATGGCAGTAGCTGTTCCACTCTAAGCTTATACACAATGTGCACAAGCTTGAAGCCGGACACGTGTTTGCGACTAAAATCAATGCATTGTTTGCAAATTATTTAACTACATGTACGTATAATTAGTCTTCTATTAGCTTGAATAACGTATGTAGAAAATGTATTCCAGTTATGACGTTAATAATACTTTATGTTTACATCAGAAATCTATCAGTATAAAAATTACATGAGAGAAAAGCTAATTACACAACAAATTAAAGATATTAAGTTAAGATAAATCTAAAAAAATAAGGTCTAAAGCAGCCAATGACAGAAAAACGTTGAAATTAAAGAAGAGAAAGCAAAATTATACACTCAATTAGAGAATATGGAAAAAGAAGTATTGTCTCTTGAAACGCTTGCTTTACAATAAAAAATCAAAATTATAGGGAACAGAATTTAATACAATAATATTTTGATACGTAATTTGTTAAAAATTTAATAAAATTCGATGTTATATATATAATTATATGTTGTGAGTTCGTAAATAACGAGAAGCACCTTCAATGATTAACGATATAAATATATATTTGGTTAAATGATACAATACTATAATCTGTGATAAGAATACTACATATTACGCAAAGCATCTTCTATTCGTCATGCGCAAGCAACCAACGTTTTAGATTACGTTCGCTCGATCAACTCTTATGTGGAATTTGTCCCGGTATAGGCTTTACTTCTGTTCAGGTACTAGCTTAGATTGGATTTAATATGTCCAACTATAACTTTGAATTATTCTTGTTAATACAATTAAGATATTAATATAAACAATGATTTTTTTATTTTACATTACATTACAAACTCTGTAAACTGAATGTTAAAACTCTTAAAAAATTATTTTTGTTTATCTAAAGTGTTAAAATTTAAAATAGAAAAACATGCTATCCAGGCATAGGGCACTTCACCTTATTCATATAGAAATGAATTTTTGGATCCGGGATAGAATACCAGACCTTACATTTAATTCTCCTATACTTGACAATATTTTCATTAATATCCGATTTTGGGAATAGAAATGTAATGAAGCTAGAAATACAAGCTACAAAAATGATCTTTGAGAATCATTGAGAATCATAAATCTAATGAATGCCTCAGGATCTTTATTGACGCGCGCGAAGTTATAGACACGTGCACACTGGTATGCAGTAAAAGTTTGGACTTTAACGCGCATTCCGCGGACAGCTTCGGTAATGAAAATGTTTAACTGTTCGATGGGTGGTAGTTTAATAGATCGTTTACTTGGGGTAAGTATTTTAATTAAATTCGATACCCTGCCTCGCAGCGTTAAACGGGCAAATTGATTTCCAGCGGGTTGGTAGTGGAGTGGCCAGAAAAATTGCGACTCACTCTCTCGCTATCTTCTTTCTCTCTCTTGAACGGGCGCGAGCGGAAAGCGCTGGCCGAGATATGGAGAACGAGAAACTTCCTCGGACTAATTTAATTCCCCGCGAGCAGATCGGCCGATAAAGGAGTTTACGCAGCGTTCCTTTAAGCCAACGATGACTATGAAAATGTTTTATTGCCGACGGTATTGCGCTTAAAGTCTGCGCGGGGTCTCCCGGTTCTCCAACGTTAGCCTGAGCAGCGGCTGCGATCGATACTTTCATAACGTATCGCGTCGCGTGCGTTCCTCCTCGGCACAGCCAGAAATACCTTTTCCGCTTTAACCGCGCAAAGAACACGCGTTTAACGAGACCCGAGCAGATTATACAATTTACGAGTTCGCTTCGCGCTCTATACTCGCGCGCGGCCCAGCTCACTCCAGGCTTGAGGCCCCCGCGCGCTTATTGAAATATCGACGCGTTTTCGCGCACGTGCGCGCGGTATCGGTAAACGTTTTCAGTATTACTGGCCGCGTCGCGGTGTGATTGGTCCCCGTAACGCGATTTGTTGTTCACAATAACAAGATTTCACCGGGAAATGCGATTTCCGGCTCGACCCAGCCCCGAAACTCCCGCGCGCAAAGACCGGTCATCAGTTTTTATACCGCGTGCCGCGGAACACGCATCATTAATGCGTTACGAGGGCAATACCGTACCTTAATCACCGAAACCCGGAATTGTTTGCCACGCGTCACCGCTTGTAACTATAAAATTTTGCAATCCGGCGCACACTCGCCGGCCGTCGCTTTTCATCCAGAAATGGAAATTCTGTGTTTTCTCGCTGAGAAAGACACCGAAGCAATGGCTAGACGATATCTCGTCACGGTCGGCAATTCCCAAAAGCTTCCAACGTGTAAGCTCGCTCGACGCACTCCCTCGCTATAGTCGAGGGTGTCTTTTCGCGTCCCGCTTTTCGTTCCATCCACTCTCGAAGACTTCCGGTTTGCGGATTTTATTGCGGAGCTTACAACCCACCATTTTCCTTTTTGCACCATTTGTTTGCATTTCATCAGATATTGCAGCTGATAAATTAATATTATACAATTCGTAAAAAAACCTTCGGTTTGATCATTTTTTAGACATTGTGTATGTTAGAAAATATATTATTTTCTATACATTGGATATATTATGAATGTTTGTGACAATGTATTCATCGGACCAAGTTTCGTCGACAATGTCAACATTCACACCGAGTGGTTGATTTCTACTGCGTATGTATAATGAAAATACTGTCGACAGAACTTGGTGTCAATAAAATGATTGTCTCTCACTCTACCATTTCCCTTCTACGAATCTATCCCTACGCTTTTGCCACGGCCCGGTCACGTGACGCATTTAATTTCTGTCGTGCAAATGTCATGCATGTTGCGACTCCCAGGGATTGACAGTTTATCAATAATTTGGAAATTATGCTTTGCGATAAACGTGAAAATATCTCAAATCGGAAGTTTACACATGCTTGATTTTATCGGAAGGAAAAACCGTGATTTTGAGCAATTTTTGCACGGTAGATAAAGGCGTGTACGTTTCCATGGACCCGTCGCTTTCCATGGTATTGGCGAATATGTCGTAGTTTAATTAATTAGTCGATACACTTCTCGGCGAAGTCGAAACCATTAATTAATGCAGTAGACCGATTAAGTTCGTTGCCGTGATTACCGTTCGACGGACGCGATACCGACGGCGATGTGCAATTTAATAACGAGATATACACGAACGACATGTAATTTTCGCAAACGAGCACATGCGCGTACGCTTGCAAACGATAGAGGAAACTTCGAGACGTATTCTTTTCTGTTTCAACTCTTTCCCATTCTCTGTCTCTATCTCTCTTTTCCACCGGTAGAATTTTCACCAGCCATGTTATTCCGACGGTGTGTTTCGCGTTTTATCTCAATTTTCATACCGTTACTTCATTTTTTCTCCGTTTTCCATTTACAATATTTTTCGTTGTCGCGTGCGCGAGCTTCGCCGTTGCTTGTTTCAACAATCCGCCGCGAATATGAAAATATCCTGCTGTGAGTGTGTGTGCGTGTGTGCGCGGGCGCACGTACGCGACCTGCTCGTTCTGTTTCTGGTCGACGTGGTCATTTTGTAGTCTTCCGAAAACAAGGAACCAGAGTGGACGACGTTTCGTGCACGAGGAACAGCAATTGCGAATTTTATCGATATTTTCGTATCAGTTTTGTCGGTGCGTGAAATTCAAACAGCGGAATGGAAAGATTAACACGCTTCATACCGCTGTACTCCCATTTGATGCGTAATGGCTATTTCGGAATTTGGGTATTTCGGAAATCGCTAACGTCTCATGGTTTCGATTTTAACATGTCGTGTTGCAATCGAACATTGTAAATGCTATTATTCTAAAAAAATGCAGCATATGATAGTATCTAGGCTGACGCTAATGTTTTTAAAGGAGACTGACTCAAACGTTAAAATAAATTCTTTAGAAAATATGTGATCGTTTATATGAAACAACATTCATATAAACATAATGTCTACTGATCTTTGTCTGCAGATTTAAATGTTCGTTGCTCTGAATTTATAAAACTATTCGAAGAAGAAATATGTTTTTTATAACTCTTAGGCAGAAATTCAGTATAGTAACAACGCCTGGGGTGGCGGGTGGTATGGGCTTATGGTGAAAGGGAAGGGGGTAATACGAAATCGAAAGAATTGCTTTGAGGAAATGAACTGCTGTGTAACCTATGTATAATAAATTGAAGCTGTATTCATTCGATTTATTGCAAATTCGGGATGAAAATTTTGAAAATTCGGGATGACATCTACAAGAAGAAGATTATGTGAACAGAGTAAGTTGTAATTAGGTCATGGGAGGAGGTGGAAAGGGCGACCATGAATACGAAAATCCAGGAGTAGCAATAGTTTTTTGCGAATATCATGAAAACTAAAAAAGACTCACTCGTATGTAAATAGGAAAAAGTTGTTCAAAATGTGTGACTGCATAACCCATTTAAATTTCATTAAAATCGGAGGAGATTTCTAAATAATTACCCTAATTTTTTGCGAATATCTCGATAACCGTTCAATTTCCTCAAAACAATTGTTTTGGTTTCGTATTACCCCCCTCCCCCCTCACTATACGCCCCTACCACTCGCTACCCTGACGTTATCACCATACTGAACCGTCGCCTACTCTTGTTTAGTACAATTGGATGCAGAAAGTTAATTTTTATTTTAGAGTGTAAGATGCATTAAGATCGATTGCATTAAGAGGAAGACATCGAAGACACACTAGAATTGCAATGAAGAAAAGGTAATATTTGATACTCGGATAAACGGTTATCGAGATATTCGCAAAAAATTAGGGTAATTATTTAGAAATCCTCTCCGATTTTTATGAACTGTAAATGGGTTATGCATTTACACATTTTGAACAACTTTTTCCTATTTACATATGAGTGAGTCTTTTTTAGTTTTCATGATATTCGCAAAAAACTATTGCTACTCCTGGATTTTCGTATTCATGGTCGCCTTTTCCACCTCCTCCCATGACCTAATCACAACTTACTCTGTTCACATAATCTTCCTCTTGTAGATGTCATCCTGAATTTTCAGATTCTTTAGACCTAATCCAAATCTATATATTTGCAGTTATTCGAATGAATACAGCTTCGATTTATTACACATAGGTTACACAGCAGTTCATTTCCTCAAAACAATTCTTTCGGTTTCGTATTACCCCCCTTCCCTTTCATCGTACGCCCCTACCACTCGTTACCCAGACGTTATCACCATACTGAACCGTCGCCTACTCTTGTTTAGTACAATTGGATGCAGAAAGTTAATTTTTATTTTAGAGTGCAAGATGCATTAAGACCGATTGCATTAAGAGAAAGAAATCGAAGACGCACTAGAATTGCAATGAAGAAAAGGTAATATTTGATACTCGGATGAACGAACAGAGGCGTCGGCAGGGTTTGTTTGAATTGACTTAGATTACCGAGTCTACATTTTTCCAGTGTAAACCCTATGCGACGAGAATTATACGCGACTGCGAGGCGTTCTAGATGAGGTCTCCGAGCATTTCGCGGTATTTTTGCTGAGCGATTTGAACGGCGCGACTCGCGCCATTGCCCGGCAAAATTATGCGTCACCGGGGACCCTCGTTTCCGTGAAGCCGAGCGAGCGTGCCGCGCTGTAACACGGATGGAAGAATTCCGAAGGGCACGTATTTTATGAAGTTCGCCGATCGACCACTTGGAAACAGGGAATTTTCTCTCCTCTGGGTAAAGACACTGCCGTCGCGTCGCTCCCTCACAAACGATCGACTTCTTTATAAACTATAAAACTGACGGTGTACATGTACACTTTCTTTTCAAATAATCATTTCCTTGTGAAGCGACTCAGTCCCTCAGCTCGCTGAAAAAACTGGGTCAATTCTAATCCACACCTTAGACGCGAGAAAATATATACAAAGGTTGTAAAGATAAGTATAATTGTATGAAATACAAACTTTACAATGACGTAAATATGGTTTTGAAACGAACGTAGAGCATAAAGGTAAGTATATTCTTAAAAAGCATAAACTTCGTGGAAGTAAATGTGGATTTAAAATACAGGATGAATCGTGATCAGCAGAGATTACTCTGTTATAAACAATTCGATCGAAAATGTTTTTACTAGCTTTTACTGGTTTTCAGGAGAGCTTTAACGTGATTATAAAAAATTTGTCAACTCTTTTTATGTTTTCCAAAGTCACCTTGAATTTTTTGCAAAGAAACAATTCTTGTAATCCAATTTGTTAGAAGATTGCAAAAAATTGGTATTTTAACTTTTTTTACAAAAAATTTGCTATACGCGTGACAGTTCTTTTGAAACCATGAATATGTGATAAAAACATTTTCTATCGGATAATAACAGAGCTAATAACAGAGTAATCTCTACTTACTGATCACGATTTGTGATTCACCCGGTATTCAGAGTTTATCAAAGGCAAGTATAATTTGACAAAATCCAAACTACGCAAAAATAAATATATTTTTCGAAAATGTGAAATTTGCGAAGGTGAGAACATTTTTAAAATATACGCGGACTTCATAAGGTGAAGTATATCTTCGAAGGTACAAACTTCATAACGGCGGGTTCACTTTTACACGGTACAAACTTCATAAAGATAAGTATATCGTTACAAAATACGAGCTTTATAGGGGTTATAAGGTTACTTTTTAAAAACAAGGGTACGTATTTAAATAACACAAGAGTTCATAAAGATAAGTACATCTTCGAATAACTTAAATTCGTAAACCTAAAAAAACATACGTTCAAATCGCATGGAATGAAACAATTTAACACTTTACGTGTCCAACATTCATAAAGATAAGCACATCTTTATAATACGTCTAAAAGTGTACAGAGAGATTCGTATCAAGCAAGAAAAATAAGGAATGGAACCAAACATAAAAATAAATCGATGACTATCAGACTCCCAGCCCTGAAGATAGAAATTCACCCACGCAACTTCTCGCGACAAATGTTTTCGCATCTCCTGAAGTAGCTAGAGTCGAGGCTGGATCCTCCATCTAAAAAAATGATATCGCCCGGCAACGAAAACGTTCATGCAAAGCGCCGGTTACTTTAAAAATCATTTTACACTTGTCTCGGGAATTACGTCGCGTGCAACGGGCACATAAGCGGCAGTCGGCACTTTATATCACTTCCAGCGACAGTTTACCTACTTCCGCGTGTCAGCCTCCAATCGAACGAACTTTTCATCGTGCCAGTTTCATCGAATTCCTCGATATTTCTTCTCGCATTTAAATTTCATGGCGAGGCAACGCGTGAGGAGCCGTGTGGCAATACTGCCGGTCGATTTTGTTGTGCAGGAAGCGGAAGAACAATGCACGAAACGGAAAGAGAACGGGGGGTAGGAAGAAGGTAGAGATTTGAAGAAGAGAGTGGAAAGCCGGGAAGATGTCGACGAACAGGATGAAATCAGCCCTCCCGGCCGTTCTACGCGCGCGGCAAGCAGGGAAAATAGCTCTCTGCCATTCTGCAGCAGTCCCCGAGCGTCTAATCTCCAAGTGGCGTCATTTATCTGTGGAGGCGAACTCGAGGATACATACGTAGAGGTACGTGTTTCCGCGTGCACGAGCCCCCATGTGCAGTCACCGGTACACGATGGGGAGAGGCCGTACGAAACGCGGGGGAAGTGGCTGGGTGCCTGGTCTCGTCAACTCTGAGAGGAGATCGCTGCCTCCCAGAGGAGCCGCGAAAAAATGTACCTTCCTCCTTTCAGACGCTCGTGAAAAGCAAAGGGGAAAATTCTCTGGCTGCAGTCTCTCGAATAATCGTGCGCAAGTAGCTGGTAAACTTTTTGATTGCGAGGACGCACCATTCTCGTGCCCAACTGCAATCAGCTATCAGAACCCTGCTAAATCCTCTACTATTAGAGCCTTCGCCTTACTCGATACAAAAAAATGTTCCAATAAAATTTTGAACATCTTCACAACACAGTCAAACGATTAGTAGGGGTCATTGAACAATTCTGTTCATTTCAAGAATCTTATTCCTCATTTTATTCATAAATAAACATTTTGAATGTTTTTTTTCTGTTTGGGATTGGCTGAGTGTAATTGGCAGCGTGAACGCGCCGATTTACTGCGCAGCCTCGCTATTGGCGGATTCACGCGTAACAGCGAGATCGAAAGTCGATAAGCAGCTCGCAGTAGCTTATGCCAGCACCGTCGGACTTCGAGTATGATCGATTATCGACCCCAAAAGGGGATGACTATTGGCGGATCGCTCTATCGATCTGCCAAGCACTAGTTCGACGGTGACAGTAAACTGCCAGCTATTCGACTCCGATCTCAACGTACGTTAATCGTTCTCGCTCGTTACTACAGAAAACGTCGCGCGTCTCGTTGACCGGTTTTCGCGAGTAAGTCGATTCGATCTCGGGATTCACTGACTCTACAGGTGAATATAGATATCTATCAAGGGAAAACTCATCTCGTTCACATCTACCGCTCTTTATTCAACCAATCTAGCCAAAACGAGCTTGTGTTTTGACCGGTTAAAACCATCTATTGTACATAGTTTCAGTTACACTTTAACGATCCCAAGTTGGGGTAATAAAGTTAATTCTAAGTGAAGTGATTTGTTCTGCCCCTTCTAATCCGTAACATTTTCATACGTGGATAAGACAATAAGTTACAAATGGTTGAATTTACAATAGATGTTTTAAGTTTAAGGTTACGAATTTGCCCAGCAGCTGCGCCAGAAATGACGCGAATGTATTGGATTGCCAGAACGAGTATCGAGGATATTAATTGATTTGGGATGGGAGACAGTTTGAAGAAGCGGGGAGATAAGGTAGAAGTAGATAATCGATGGGGAATAAAAATCTGCTTGAATTCGGACGAGTACCTCGGGACCCGGTTCCCAGGATAATACTCGTCTTTCGAAAACACGCTCGTGAGTGGTTACGGCGGAAAAAAAGGATCGAGGACGACGACGGAGGCGAGGAGAGAAGTAAGAGCTGATCCTAATGGCAGTAGCGTCCTTCTGTCGCCGGGGAATCGTGTACGGCTCCTTGAGCAGGAGGGTCTCTGCGGCCTCCCTGAAATCCTTGGTAGTACATCGAAGGTGAGATGGTGAGGTAACCTGAGGCGTTGCCTGAACATTACCTAGCCACGGCTGGCGATCCAAACCGAAACCTTATCCGTTCTCCTCTTAAGAAACTCCCATTCTCTCTCGTTCGCAGCTTCGTGAAGGAATAAGGAAGGGAGAGAGAGATAGAGACAGTGAGAGGGAAAAGGGAACGGGGAAACAGGGCCGCCACGGTCCTCTCGAGAAGACCCGAAGGAAGCTGAAGGGAACACTTCGGCTATATCGTACCACGTTTTAAAACGCACGGAAACCGATTCGGTCGCAGAAGAGACCACTAGAAATTCACGCGTCATAAAGCAATGGAGCCAATTGCTACTTCTCTTCTCTGTTCTGTCTGTCTTCCTTCTTCTTCTTCTTCTTTTTTTCACTCTTCTCCGAAGGATATCGTAATGGCCATCGGGTAATGCACTTCGGCGATCCTCGGATTCGTGAAGAACTGCCAATGTTCCCGCGATTTCCGCTGGACGAATTCCTACCGTCTGAAAACTGCTGGCTAGCAAGTCTCCCAGAAGATCAGAGAGATACGGCTTCTGTCTGCGTGCGCTCTTTTTTCCCTCTTAGAGACTGCGAAAGATTTGCTACTTTGTAGTCTTTAGCACTAAGGATAGGCCAAGCTATCTAAATGCCTATTGTTTCCGCAGCTGAGTTGCTACTTGCGGAAATGTTCGTTGTTAGAATTTACTCGGTGAACAGAAACGTTTGTTTCAGAATGAATTTCACCATTGTACCAACTAGATTGGTATATTGTCGCTTTCAAATGAGCGAAAAAAATTGAAGCTGTAGAAGTGTTAACAATATTGAACAATGGAAACACCAGTTACAAAAATGTTTCCCAAAAAGAGACAGGAAGGTAGAACGACATTTTAGAGCGAATTTTGCAACGACCAGCTTTTGATTCGCTCGCAATCGATTTTAAATTAAAAAAAAATGGAAAAACTGAAGCAACATTGAAAATCCTAGACAATGGAGCTGGTGGTTGCAAAAATGTTTCGCGAAAAAGCGTAGCTGTAGCGGGGGAGTGGATGCGTCTGCTCGGGCTGGAATCAATTGATGTATCGGTGCAGTTTCATTCCTCGACACCCGTTTCGTCGATTGATTCCCATGCATTCGAGGGGCTTCACGGGCCAATCAGAATAAGTGATATGCACCGTCTCTTCGGGCGCATTATGCACGTCAGCTCTCGCGCGTCTCCGCTCGGTGTCGACCCGTGCTCTCAACCCTTTTCTAACCTCGAATGCTCGAGTAGGAGCAATGCCATCTGGGCAACGGGGTGGTTGGCAGCGCGATATGCACACACATGTGGTGCATCAAACCCATAGTTCGCGCGACGCAGTGCCTCGCTGCAAGAGGGGCCGATGCAGCCGAGTTGTTGCAGCGTGTTTCTGCAACAGCCATCGCGCTATCAGATTGAAATGGCGTTCCCAAAGGGTTTCAGACGTCAGGAAAAGATCGCCGCCCACGCACCAACCACGCGTTTTCGAAACGGGGTGTGCATCCTCGCGAAAGAAAAATTAATTGTATCCCGTACGGGGACTTCCTGCACGCGCTGTGCGTGATGCAACTTTGAAAAAGTGGTCGATGAACCCGGATCTGTGCTCGCTGATCACCTAACGCGTTGCGTAACGAAAAAGAACGCTTTGCTTGCACACACAGCAAGATTCATAATTGTTGTGTTTTAATTAGAAAAGCACTCAAGTTTCCCCTTCTAAAAAATAATCCCGAATTAAATGATTGCATGACCTCCCTGCAGATGACGTTTATGGTGATTTAACCGCGTTCTAAGCGATTTGATATCGTCGCATCCTAAGACAACCCGCGTCAGGTCAATTAAGTTAGTCGTTTCGGTGGGGAGGAAGCGGAGCCAATTCGTTGACAGATCAAGGACACAATCCTCGTTGCGCAGCTAGCTTAGGGTTCGTACGCGATGCCGAAGGGACGCCGGGGTTCAAAGATTCTCCGGGATTGGAAAAGTATACGGAACCGACTACAGAAGACCGACAATCCGGCGCGTCTGACGATTTTGCCTCCGACCTCCTTACAATCAAGCCCTCCTCTCCCTTTTGCAAGGGCTTTTTTATCGTCTGATGTTTGCTCGATCTTTTTTTTGTTTCTCTTTCTCTCTCTCCTCTCCCAGGAACCGCTTTGAGAGCGCGAAGGCATCTATCTCAAAGCGATCACGTTAGAACGTTTCCAATATCTTTAGCTTCCGTCAAAACGAACGAACGAAGCCAGCATCAGGTCGCGATAGAAACGTTCCATCGCGCGCTGGTCGCCGCCGTTCTCCATCCCCCTGTTCACCACCCTCTCGTGGACCCCTCGGGCGCTCGTGTTGCTCAGTTCGAAGAGAGAGTAAGAGAGACAGAGAGAGAGAGGGAGAGAAGGAGAGTGAGACAGTGAAAGAGAGAAGTTTGCCAAAGGCGATGTTATCGGATTTCGATCGCTCGACGGCCATTTACTATGAGCGACGAAGAATGAACTACGCTCGCCGGTATATCAGGCCATCCCGTGCATCGACTGCGCGTCCAAGGAGCCTCTCAAAAGCGGATCTGCCAGGTATGCAAGAGTCGAGTTTCCTTTCAGGCGTGTCCACTAGAAACGAGGAGCCGCGACATTCAGGGATGAATGAACCTAAAGTATTTACGATCAAAGGTGACATTCACGCCTACCGGCAATCCCTATCTACCAGTTGCGCAAATGGGTCTCCCTTTGTTACGTTCTTGCGATTCCTAGACGCATCAGAGGGCTCGCCTGGCATCCTACCGTTACAATGGTCAGTTTATCTACCGGATGCTATCTCCGGGACGATTGTCGACAGAGAACTTAGAGCTAACTGTTTATTATTCACGTTGTTCGCCTGGGAATTCATTTTTCGATCTTTGTACCATCTATCGAATATGTGTGGTCACTGATCTTTGAATTTTTAAGCAGTGCTACTTCCAAAATTCGTACACAAGGAAACGAATAAAATTTTCACCAATATCTTTGTCTTTTTACTCTGTTCTTAATTTGGTTAATACATCGGTGTATGTGTATATATATGTATACAGGGTGTCCCAAAACTACCCTAGGAGCCGAAAATGGGAGGTTCCTTGGATCATTTGAAGCAACATTTTCATTTACAAAAATGGCGTCCGTGGTTTTGTTTAGGAGTTATTAACAAAAAAACCCGGATCAATCAGAGCGTGGCTACAGCGGATTGATTCTGAGTCGACCAATGGCGACACCACGCCTCGCAGGACCTGTCGCGGAGTCGGACTCCGTTCACTATAGCTGCGCTCTGATTGGTCCGTGTTTTTCGTTAATAACTCCTAAACAAAGCCGCGGACGCCATTTTTGCAAAGGAAACTGTCGCTTCTAATGACCTAAGGAACCTCCCATTTTCGGCTCCTAGGGTAGTTTTGGGACACCCTGTATATATATTAACCAAATTAAGAACAGAGTAAAAAGACAAAGATATTGTTGAAAATTTTATTCGTTTCCTGTAGTTGTCAGGAAGAGCAGCCCATGTCACATACTTTCACTTTCGAGATATTGCCGTTTAAAATTTTGATCACTGATGCTTTGCCACAGGACATCGGTTAAATTGCACTATTGTTTCGAGCCTTACGAATTTGTTTTCATGACTTTTTTTCTCGTACATACATAATTCCTATACTATGTGGCGTTTTCCCTTGCAACCACAAATATATAAGAAAAATGAGAACTGAGAACGACAACGGGCTTTCTAACACTTAAAGCGAAATCTAATTATGGACTAATTAATCCAATAAATCGCATTATTGCAAAATCTTGCACTATCTATAATCGTGTTGATTTTTTCATCAACTCTTTATTAAAGTTTCAAATACAACTACGCAGGATTGCATGATGGTACCAAGTCGATTGTGCATGTACCTTCTTTATTGTTAAACGAGTAATCTTATATATCTTATATTTCTTTCGCTTTTTTTCTTATTCTCCTTTCTTATTGTAAACAGTTTTGTAAAAGGACGTCAGTCCGTTCATAATAAATAATAATAATAATAATAATAAAAAATCTCGTCGATTATATGATTATTAAAATTTAAATTCGAATCCCTAATGAAAAACTCGTTACGTGATCGATGAATTGAGAATTTTTATTAAAACAGAACGGAATTGAGTTTGAATGATTTAGTACAACAATGATTTAGCTATACTTTGTATAACATTTTCTGACGCTTTTTTTATTCTTTGCACTACAAATCGTGTTCCTGCAATTTTTAATTTTAGGGAACATGTATTCGAAGATTGATATCAAACAGCAGTTAGACAATATTTTGCATTAGAAAACTGAATTGGAAGTACACTGGAAATAACAAAAAGACACGTTCTAAAATAATGTCAGTGGCGTACACAATCAAACATGGAAAATACCTGACGCAGTATACTATCCAGTAATGTAATGTCGTCGCGTATTTGATTTGAAAGAGTGTAACGATATAATTGGGTTTTTAATTAAAAGAAATGCTCCGCTGACGTTTCTGTTGTATGCAACACGCGTACGCAGCCAGCAGTGAAAAGAAAAAAAGAGACGGCGTTACATGCACAAGTAATTACGTACAGTGGCGAATAAACAGTCCGTTGTACATTAATTTCGAATTTTCCTGCAGTTGATTGCGTCGCCTGAAAAGTGAAGTGTCCAAATCAATTAAAAAATTCAAATTAAAAATTTTATGAACGAGACTGAGTCTCAAACGGGTCACCTCGTTGAAACAGAGAAAACAGTTTGCGTGCACACCCTTGTACTTAAATATAAAAATTCACCGATCGGCCGATACCGTTCGAAGCTAAGTAATCCGATCCCATGGTGTTAATAATTCTCGCGAACTTTTTATTCACACTCCGCAGTCTTCGAAGAACAATGCCAGGAACCGGAAGGGATGTAGGGCATCGTTTCCGAAAAACTTGCGCGACGTCTCGATCGTATAGTGGCGGTTTTCATTATCCGGTCGGGGGCAAGGGTAACGTAATATTACGACATCGAGAGTAAAATCGATATCAATTTTTCGAGGATGACGCGGGGGCACGAGTCGAGTATCATTCCGTCCGGTTGATAATCAGAATCCACTAGAGATCGAGCTCTCGCGGTGTACGCGTCTACGAATCGATGGAAACGCCGGTGTGCAACCGCGAGCACAATAAACGAGGTTGGGCCCTGTGTGTACCCCGGTGTATATTCATACACACGACTTTACACGCGCGTCGGCCGGCATGGCATTCTCTATCGTCGGATCGATCGTTCGTCGCGTATCGATTATCACCCAGAGGAGCAGAGAGGAGAGAGGAGAGGAGATAGAGAGACAGAGAGAGAGAGAGAGACAGAGATAGAGACAGAGAGAGAGAGAGAGAGAGAGAGAGAGAGAGAGAGTCAGTGAGAGAGAGAGCGGCTCGGTAGAGCGTCGACTGAAGCAATTCCACGAGTAATTATCGGAAGGTAACCAAACATCTAATAATCCCAGACAAAATCTATCTCGAACCAGGCCGCGCGCTATCCATCGAGAGAGACCGAACGGTTCGCCCGACCGAAATCCCTCCTGGAGCTGCCGGAAACACGATATAATTCGCAATAACATAACGAGCCAGTTCTGGGAGCATCCCTCGCGAAACTCGGCCAAGATTGCCGACCTCGAAAGGATAACGGCTACCGGATGTCTGGCAGACGTGTGCCGGCTGACGAGCACACGCCCCCGCGCTTTTTCACCGCGTCAAATTGAACAGAACGAGGGGAACGAACGTAATGATACGTCCCTGGAACCGGCAACCGACAATCGGTACCGGTCGCGCTAGGTGACCGGGGCGGTTTCGGAATTTTTGGCCTTGCTCAACCTGTTATTAACTCGATCCAAGCCGTCTGCGAGGTCTTCATCAACAACCAACCATCGCCTGCCCTCCCCCCGTATCTATGTCAGCGACTCCACGGATTATTACGAAAGCATGAATGATAATATTTGAACGGACAGCAATCCCTCTCAGGAAACTTATTAAAGTTCTCCGGGGAAAGTTGCTTCGCCACCTTCGCGCGGACTTTCCGCCGTGGAGTATTAGTGTAAATAAGATTTTGCTGCCGACTATGAGGTGAGTGAAATCCTGCAAGCCTGGCAAATTATAATCGGATATCAATTATCGGAGATATCAGCTGAAGGAGATTCCTGATAAAACGATCTCGATTCCTACGCCAGAGTTAACTAGAGAAGTTTTCAAAGTGAGAATCATTCGAATGTTCGGTTGGAGTTTAGTATTGTCACGATTTCTCTACAAAATCTGAATAAATTCGATCTTGTTATTATTGTAAGGAAATATATATTGGACTCGTTTAGGTCTAGTGTTAATATATACAGGGTGTCCCAAAATAAGTGTAACTGCCAGAAATGGGAGGTTCTTTGGGTTATTTGAAGCGACATTTTCCTTTACAAAAATGGCGTCCGCGACTTTGTTTACGGACCAATCAGAGCGCGGCTACAGCGGATTGATTCTGGTTCGGCCAATAGCGACACCACATCCGTGTTTAAATTCCGATCACTGTCAAATCCTTTCCTATTTTATTTCTTATTGTCCCTCTCACTGATCCTCCCTCCAAAAATAGACTCTTCCTTAAGTAAATTTCGAAAGGATCTGACTAATCTCATTACATTTCAAACTTTTTTTCACGAGTTCACACAAAAATATCCTAATCATATTCGTATTTTCACTGATGGTTCCAAATCTATCTACAAAGAGATGTGGATGCTCAATTATATTCCCTAATTATCATAAACAATTCAAACTTCAACTTTTTTTTCTGTGAAGCATACGCTATTTTACAAGCTGTCCAATCCATTATCTCTTCCCAAGAATATAACTTTATAATTTTCTCCGTTTCTGCCAGTGTATTCGACAGTCTATCTATACCGGAAAATCAAGGTCCCATTATTATTCACATATATAACACTCTAATCAAAGCAAAACAAAATAATGAAGAAATAATTTTTTCTTGGATACCTTCCCTTGTGGGCAAGACACCTTTAATAATGATTGCCCTTTGATTAATAACAGAAGAAATCAGGTAGTTGTCACCCGACTCCGCATAGGTCACACTAACCTAACTCATCTATACAAAATTTTGAAAGATCCCCCCTCCCTGTATGCACCCGATGCAATATAATACTTTCGGTGGAACACTTCATCCTTCACTGTCCACTTTGTTCCTTCCAAAGACGTCGATTGGCTATTTCTAACAATCTTAGTGAATAACAGTTCTCTGTATCTCGATCGTCAATTGTTCATAACTAAATTTAATGTTATCGGCGCACTGGTTCGATCAATTAGAACAATAAGCAAGTTTGCAAAAATATTACATGGAATTTAATTCACCGTTTCGGTTTCAGTTTAGAGCATCTTCAAGAATAGAACATTTCAGTATTGCGTATGCTTGTAAAAGTATTAATTTAAATTTTTAAAGAATACGAAACAACATGTTGGTTCCATGCCGGTGACTTGTGGACGGATCTGAGACCGAAACGTTGAATTAAATTTCATGTAATATTTTTGCAAACTTGCTTATTGTTCTAATTGATCGAACCAGTGCGCCGATAACATTAAATTTAGTTAATCTTAGTGAATGTTTAAACATTCACAAGAACATTGTTGAAATTATATTATTCCTAAAAGCTATAAATATATACCATTCTTTGCAGTGAAATGTATAATGTATCTACAAATTTCTATGATGTATAATGTATCAAATTGTTACATATTAAATACAATCATTACTAGCTCTAAGTACAGATATGAACACTTGTAATAAGATATTGTAATTATTGTGGTCGCTGATGACTTAGATGTTGATGCGACCTATATAAAAAAATAATTTTAAAAAAGACCTAATTCAGCGCATCGCAGGATTCCAATAACAAGAAGCATAAAAAGACTAAAATCGTCGAGTCGAAGGTACGTTCACATCGAATACCGTTGGGATTGCAAAATCACGTTTAAGTCATCAATCGATGGAGCGAATTTTTTTATTAGGGGTTGGTTCTATCGGAAAACGATTCTGGTGCGATTCGAGAGAGAGAGAGAGAGGGTGGGGTGGGAGTGTGAGGTAAAAAAGAAACGGTGGAATTGGAGCACGGATTTTCGTGAATCCGCTCGCGAGGTAAACGCGTTGCGCTGTGCTCTTTGTTTCTTGATGCGCGGTCTCCGTAGTGGCGCGCGTCAGTGAACTGTCCCTAACGACGGCGTGGCGTCGGCGTATACTGACACGAGGACGTCGATGCAAAAGTTGCGTCGCGTGGAAATTAAAGAGGGAGAGATCCGTCTCGTCCGCCACTTCAAGTACGAAGTACGGTGGTAGCCGCGGGAGAGGACGAATGCGATTGGTCGGGCCAAGTGGATTTGACGGGGGTGCCTGCCTTTACCTCTGCCTCTGCTTCAGCTTCTGCTTGCTTCTGCCTACCGGTGGTTTTCCCCCGGCGCGCGAATCCTGCACCAACACGCTCGAGGGTCGTCGAGCGGAGTCGATAAGAGTAACGCACCTAATGCAACGATCTTTGCCATTCGTTATATTACCAGCGAAGTGAGCCACGCAGCCACGTTCCTCCAAGAAGCTTTCCACTTTACCGTGAAAGCGTCCGGGGCCTCCGCCACCAACCACCCGGGAAATACTATCTCGACGGAACACCGGGGGGAAAGGAAATATTGTTCGAGACAAAAGGCCGTTTCATTTAGCCCCTGCTCGCGATCACGATGTTCCGAACGACCGAATTTCTATGCGATGAAAACGCTCCGCTCGGTCGGGGGGAACTTTTCCGAAATCGCGAATCAGCTTCCTCGCTTTAAGACGCATCCCTTACCTTCGCGCCTACTTCCCCGCAAATGCCTCGGCTTTTTATCGAATTCTGTGCAAATCCTGGGAACACTTCAACGAAATCATGGTAGACTGGATTTTATCATTTCATATCTATAATCATTGAGTTAGAGTAAAACTAAAACCACGATGCGAATGTTTAATCGAATTCGATATAACTAAAAATTTTGAACGTTTCGATTTTCGCATGACATACATTTTTGAGGGGCGACAGTGTCTGACTGAAAATAATCGATCAATATTTTCAAATAAACCCCTTGTATTTTTAATTGAGACGTATTCCTATACGTGATCAAAACTGAGAAAAGTTTTCACACACATGGCAGACTATAATTGAATACTTTATCATCAGACAGCTGTCTGGCTTGTTTTCTCTGTATCCTTTTAATAATACTTACATTTTGTTCATAATATAAAAGTTTGATCGAGTACAAATTTAATGAAGTCATGAAAATCCATAACTTTCTGTTTTCAATGTACAAAGTTTGTTTTTTTCACATTCCTAGTATTGCTGCACCAGCTTTCCAACACAGTCGAATTTTTTCCAGGGCGAAAGCATTCGCAGAATCATCAGTGGAGTCATGAACTCGGATTCTTTGGTTTCATCGCACCCCTTCCCTAGACAGCATTTTTCGTTTGTGCCGTGAATGTTTTTTTCTCGCTCGACGATGACAGAGGGGGCAGGGATCCGCGTTTATGAGATGCGTGAAATCATTGTTGCGCGTCGCTGAATAGTCATCGACGCCATGGATGACGGGGTCGCACAAAACCCGGGGATCCTTGAAAACGAGGAGTTTCGTCGTTTCTTTCGAAAAGGGGTAGCCCAGTCATCGATGTTCCGCGAGGGACGAAGAGGACCAGACCCCGTTGCAGTATACTCGCCGGGTTTGCGCGCGCGAGCTCATACAGGGTGCAACGGTGCAGTAGCGGGTGCAACGGCGCGGCGCGGCTCGGCGTGGCGCAGGGTTCGCGGTGCATGTGTGAGATTCACTCCCCTCGCCAACATCACGCACTTGATGTCGTCCGCCTCCGCCGTCGCCCAGTGAATGTCAATGACTCGGATGACTTCGTGAATATTCGTCGTCAGTAACAACGACGTCGACGACGACAGAGGAAAATCGATTGCCATCCAGACACCGAGACTCCTACAGGGGTGTCGGGAATCTCACCGCGCCGAGCCGTAGTGAAATGAAACGAGAAAAATTCAACCAGTTTGTTTCCTGTCCTCCTCCCGCCCCGCATAGTCCCCGGTCCATCGAGCGGCATTTTAAGCGTTCGAGCAGTGATGTCTGATCGTGTTATAATATACAAATAGCAGACGAAGATTAAACTAGCAGAATTTTTTTATCGGACGGCACTCCCCGATAACGCTCGAGCTCAATTTATCGACTCGAGGCCGAAGAAGTCTTAGCGCTCACGCCGTCACGTCGGAGGAACTTCGAACCATCAATTTTGCTGATTAAATTCATGTTTCTGGAACTACGAATTACATCGTTTTCTTCGACAACTTGCTTTTAATCTTCGTATACCACTGGATACCACAACCTGATTATTTTTTGTTCAACGAAGATGAGAAAACCTCTTGGTGAACCGAATATCCAACACGGATCGTTTTTCAGGTAATTATTGCGGCCGTGTTTGGTATCCCGTAGAAGTCCGACGACTGAGCTTGAAAAAGACAGAATCGCAGACTGGTTGACCACCTCGGCGATCTCTTACAACCGTCTGCTCCGTCCACACTTTCTCGTCAGCCCCCTCTATGCCATCCCTCGGCGACGACCAACACACAAGCACCACGCTAAGTGCGCCCCTATGCACCGTAAGCTATAACACATGCTCGCTAACTCGGAGAGGCCAGGTATTTTCCGCGTCGTATTCAAGAGATCGTATGCAGTATGCAGATGCCACTTTTGTTATCAGTTCTCCGGCTCCTATGCAACCACGATGCCTGGACGCCGCACCGGATAAACGATCGAAATTATTTAGTCAAGGATTTCGTGGTTAGACAAATTTTCGCAAGTACGGTAGCGTCTCGATGGTAGACGTTCGTTGGGACTGTGGCGCGTCTACTAACGGGGTCGATATAATCCGAGAATTATAATCTTTTTATTTGAGATTATGTATTGTATTTTACTACTACTGTGGTCATCGTTTTGACTGTATTGCTCATAACGGGGGCGATATGGTCCGAGAATTACAGTAATTTCTCGATCTATGTCCAGAAAACGGGGGTTTTAAATGTCATAGATCGTAGAGGGTATGTTATTTTTTTCTCGGAATCGATCGCGCTGTGACTTCAAAAGAGTGCCGAACATAGAGAAGGACAGAATGATACACGGATCGGATGACCGAGCGCGCCGTCGTCGACGCAGTTTAAATGCCCACGTGTGCTCACAATGTAACGGCATTTCAAAATGCTTTATTCGTTACATGTTTAATTACATATTTTTCTATGGAAGTTTTACTACCTTATTCCTGGCATTTTTCTGATTACAACAATACCAAACAAGATATAATTCCAACTGTATTTAGTGGTTTAATCGACGATTAATGTTTCACTTACAAGGAAGGACAGCGTGTTGGAAAGAAAGAGACGCGAAGAGTCGCCGTCGCCGTCATAGATCAAACACGCTGTCGTTCCTTGTAAGTAAAATTTTCATCGCCGATTAATTAATTAATTAATTTAATTAATTAATTAATTTAATTAATTAATTCAATGTAAGCTCTGGAAAATGAGTCTCGTAGTCATAACAATTGTACTTCATTCATACTTAAAAAAAGGTGAAACCATAACTGCTATCAGGAAATTGATATAATGTACGAAAAACTGATTGTTCAACAGCCGACATTAGTCAGTAAAAGTTGATGTAATTTTGCTTCACGACAATGCTGAACCACATATTGCAAAAAAAACAGTAAAAGAATTAGCAGAGTTGAAATGTGAGATTCTTCCTAAACCACTAAATACAGTTGGAATTATATCGTGTTTGGTATTGTCGTAATCAGAAAAACGCCAGAAATAAGATAGTGAAAGTCCTATAACAAAATAATGAAAATTAAGGGCCTTAAAAATTCGATTCATTCGAGTCAATGTGTGGTGCTCACACCGATAAACCCGAGCCGAGATCAATCACCGCCGCTCTGCGACGCGGCACGGTGTTGGCCGGCAGTGGAATGGGTAAGCTCTTGTCATAGATCGTAAAGGCATCCCCGGTCATAGATCGCGAGATTACTGTATAATTTTTTCATTTGAGATTATGCATTGTATTTTACTATTACTGTGGTCATCGTTTTGACTGTATTGTTTGCCGAGTTCAGCGTTGTAGATCGTTCGCACTCACCGGTCAGCATTCTATCGTCGGACGAACGTGTATAGATTAAGGATCCGCTCCCTCGAGAATACTCACCTGAAACAAAATGAAAAAAGTAGATGATAGTTACTGCACTTTGCTCTCAACTACACGGCCAGCCACGCTTCTCGCTCGTTCGCCCTTCACCGTTTAGAAATGCAAAATGAAGAGAGAACAGCCCCGCTGGCCGATGCTGCACACGTCCCAAGCTCTCCGAGTCTACGACTTTTATAAGGTGACAGAACGGAGCCGCGGGGAGTTCAGCAACAGAGGGACTTTTCTTTTAATTAATTTGGGAATTACCATGAAGCCGGGGAGCTGGCCGGTCGTCTCATGCCCGACGCTCCCATCGGACGCCTACATTATGAACAACTTTTATAATTAAGCAATGAAATAAAACCTGGTCGAAAATTTCGTACCTGTCCCCCCTTTTGTTCTGTATTGCCGTTTGTTTAATACTTTACGCAGGTCCCTTTATTTTTCGGCTTGTTCGACCGAAGTCGCAGAACGTGTTCAACCCTTTACGCTGTTCAATAATTTCGTGCATTAATATTTTGTAAATTAATTTTGGTTATAATTGACAATGCTGCTAAACATAAAGAATCTTTCATCAGGAAAATATTATTAGGCTGTTGCAATTTAAATGACCTTTTTTCACATTTGAATCTTCCCGCCTTTGTAGTTTAGTTTTGCCACGACAGGCGTTGAAGTTGTACAATTTGAAAAGTACATATCTCGTACATGAATTTTCGAGTATAAGATTATTGATATTGTACAGTGTACGTGATTCAAAATCGACTTTCGTTCACCATGGAAAAAAAGGAAATTCGTATAGTTTACTTATACGAGTTCAAACTTCGATATACTGTGTCTAAAGCAGCGAAAAACATAAATGCTGCTTTTGGGAAAGGTACAGCAAGTGATCGGACCATAAGGCGTTGGTTTGAAAAATTTCGTTCCGGACGTACAACTCTGGAAAATTAGTCTCGTAGTCATAATAATTGTACTTCATTCATACTTAAAAAAAGGTGAAACCATAACTGCTATCAGGAAATTGATATAATGTACGAAAAACTGATTGTTCAACAGTCGGCATTAGTCAATAGACGTTGATGTAATTTTGCTTCACGTCAATGCTGAACCACATATTGCAAAAAAAAACAGTAAAAGAATTAGCACAGTTGAAATGTGACATTCTTCCTCACCCTCCTTATTCGCCTGATCTGTCACCCACTGATTACCATTTATTCAAGCACCCAGATAGCTTTTCGAATGGAAAAATATTCAAAGAGGAACGTGCTGTAAAAACTGCATTTGATAACGTTATTGCCTCACATTTATTATTACAGATGTCTATCAGAAAGGCATTCAGGCACTTGTATCACGATAGAAGAAGCGTATTGATGCCATTTCATTTGCAGCAACCTAATAGTTGGAAAATTCACTGTTGCATTATCATAATACCAATATAGTGCAGAGAAGCTTTACTCAGGAGAAAAGTCAGCCAAGAAAAATATTCTCCTGTTGCTCTTCCTACTATATTTTAGGAAAAGGGCGATATTCCTTGGACGCTCCCGGCAAGAGTGATCTAGTCCTATCGTAATTTCCCCGAGATTGCCTCGGAAATGGATTATATTTTTGTAAAGACTGTCGTCTTTTATAAATTGAAAGATCGAGCCCGCAGCTGCGTTTGACAGTTAATTAAACGAACACGAAGAACACCTTTCCCAAGGATATTATGGAATCCGGGAGATAAGGTTACGAAGTGTCATACGTACACAGTGTCTTAATCTACCGGGACCGGTGCAATTTTCATAGCTTCAGTTCCCGGGCGTTATTGCAATCCGCGAATGAAGTATCGATCCTTCGAACTCGTTTCTCCTTTCGTCTGAATACTATTATCGTATTCATCCCGTCTTACATTTGACCGTAAGATTTCCAGACGGGTTCGAGAATATATTACCACTCCAGATATATAATGTAATCGGGGAATTATGTTTATTTAATATTTCCACTTTAGCATCAGAGTATTAAAATTACCGACGCAGAAAATAAATTTTATACTGCTCCGAGGAAATTATATTTCCGATAAAAATCTGCTTATTATAAGTACAGGTATACGAAATAAGAAATTGCACACTTCGCGGATGATGAATAAATTATTAATTCAAATTAAAAGAGATTGCAACAAATGACGATGTCGTCTCTGCACGCTTGTGTGATTGAACGTGCAAATAAATTATGAATACAAAATCGTATACATAAAACTTATTCTGATTATTTTTACTATCGAAATGGACATTTTAACAAAGAAATTTAGGATCGTCGTAATTTTTTCGGGATCTATATAATTTTAGTCAACAAATAAAAAATGTAAAATTTTTATTTAAAGTAATTTTTTCGGGATCTATATAATTTTAGTTAACAAATAAAAAATGTAAAATTTTTATTTCTGTGTTTTATACGTGCGGAAGATAAGACTATGTAGCTTCTCTTTTGCGAGAGACCGTGGATTAATGAAAACGGTTTGAACATTTTCCGTAGGAAATCGACGATCATTTCTGGCTAAGTAAGCAATCAATTCGGCGAGCGCTCGGAATCGGTACGAACGAAACACAGAAATTAGTTCGAATTACTTAATCGGGTCTCGGGCGAGTAACTGTGAAGATTCTCGATCGCGGGTCGTAATTAACGGTCACGTAAGGCCATTAAGAGTCTCGGGAACGGCACCGACGCGACGACGGTCACGTTGTGCCTCCGTCTTGGAGCGCGGGACCACTCCTGTTTCCGGTGTATCGCAACTCGATTGCAGTCGTAGCTCTTAGTTATCCGGCTCGATTACGGCGATCCAATTCGTGAGGGGATGGCCGGTGTCCCGGTTCCGTGACGGGCCATTGTGTACTGCAGCCGGCGTATCATCCGCGAAATTGATGAAATAATCGTCGGCCCCGGCTGAAACTCGCAACAATCTCTCGTTCGGGATAGTTCCGGGATTTAAACACAATTCAATCGAAAATGCTTGGGCAGCCGACACAAGCAGTTTTCGTTGCAACCCCTCCCTGTTCAACGAATTTACAGAACGCTTTTGAAACGTCCTGGGCAAAATGAAATTCAACCGTCGAGCAACCTTAATTTGTAAAGACCGGATTACAGGAAAGACCTGTTCCCGTTTTAATTATAACGCGAGCCGACGAACTCTCTGCAGAAAAAGCTTGCTGATTCCTGCGCGGAAGGCACGCGAGCACGGGGCCCAGGCTGGAAAGTTCGTGAACAAACTGCGAATATTCAACCGGTAATTCCACGGGAATACATGTGCAGTTTCAATAAAGCCCGTAAGCGGCGTTTTACAAATGTTCTAATAGCCAGCCCGTTTAATACCCAGCTTTGTTTCGCCACCCTTGCAGGAAAACTCGTTTCTCGGCCGTGCCGCGCTTCGCATTTCTAACGCGATGCGTCCGTTAGATAATTATACCAGAGCACGGCTGCCCCAAGAATTAATCTCCGGCAATAGGATTCAGATTCCGTTGCCTTTCGCCCCGTTGTTAACAAAAATTTCGCTCGGACGCTACCACGATGCGCTACCACCGAACGCAACTAAGCTTCCTGCACTCTATTCAATGAGGAAAAGTAGTTCCTAGAATATTCTGCCAACCATTTTGTCAATCATTTTTGCCACAGGCTGTAGTCCCGCGCATAATTAAAGGAGTCAGGGACATAACTGGACGTGTCAATTGTCTCCATCGTTCTCAACTTTATGGAATAATGATTCGAGGCAAAGCTATGTTATATTACGTGGTGTGTTACGTATGCGGCAGCGACCGTTGGTAACCTTTGGCCCTTCTGGAGCTGCGCATCGAAATAGAGAGTCTATTCAGAACAGGGCAATTATTTAGATTAGGGCACTCATTAAGATTTTGGGGCACTTAGAGACGATGCATCAATCTGCATCGTTTCTGGGAACCCTGTTTTATCAATAGTCCCCACTCTTGTCTAGGCCGATATTGGGGACTATATAAGGGCACTGAATCCCTTCGTATTCGGGCTTTCATCTCAAGAGTTTTACACTGTACGGGTCGATTCACGTCGTGATTACTATCGAGCAAGATCGGGTATTAGTTCTCTTTCGAGCAAAACTATTACATCTCTTCCGGTACGGATCCCATCAACGGGATTCTGTAGTAGATAGCCCCCGCATTCCTCGGTGCGTAAACAGAGAGGTTAGTCCGCGACACCGCGACAATTTACACTCTATACGTTTGTACTCCTTTCGATTCAAGATTATCTTATCGTGTGTTAAACTTAAACCTAGAGTTCAGTTTAATCATAACCTTTCCTATTCTATTCCCAGTCGTTAGCATCCTACGACGATACATCTTTGCCGCTCAAGGTGTATCTAACAATTTCAAATAAGTTACGAGTCGGCGGAACCACGACTTTATCCTTTCCGACAGTGGCACATACGGACGACCCGGTGGTGAAAGATACATCGGTGGATTCGGAGTGCACTACTCCTACCTATATCAAAAACTCTTAAAATCCCAAACAATCCTCGGTTTCCGCACGCTGTCAAACCTCGACTCGTAACAGGTGCATCCGACGATGGGGAAGAATTGTCATCGAATATCATTTTTCACGAGACGTCAAGATTAAATGAGATATCTTTACGTTGCCCGAGAACGTAAGCGTTTAGTTCTATTAGCAACGCAGCTCATTCGAATCTGAGTTGTACGTGTACGTTTCTGGAAAGTTTGACAAACGATTCTTTGGCACACACCGCCGTCGGATCCGTCGAGACGTTGATTACGGAATCGAGCAGCTCGACGTATCCGTATCCGGTGCGAGGCAGAAGCGGAAAGGAAAAGTGGTCGCGAAATACAGAGTGAACAGCGTGAGTTACCAACGCGAAAGAAGCGAGGGCGAGTAGGGGGGAAGGAGTCTACAGGGTGTATCATCTATCATCCGCCTGTTTACCGGCGAAACAGCCTGCAAATGCTATTCAATTTGCCTGATGGAAAGCCTTCCTTCGTTCGTTGGGCGCGCCTAGCGTTCCGCTTCTCGCGCCGTGTTGCTTCGGCATTCCTCGACTGCCAATTTCCTTCCCGTTGCTCCTTTTCTACTTTCGCATCGTCCCTTCCGCTAACGTGTCCTTTCACGAGTCCTTGCCCCGCGCTCTCTGGCCGTCGCCGACGCACCCCCTCCGCACCCCTACCCCTCTCCGTTTGCGCGTTTTATCTTGTCGCGTGCTCCCGTTATTCGTGTCGCCTCTCCTCGCCGACTACGTCTACTCGTCTGCGATTTCTGACGTCGCGTTTTCAACGGCGTGTTTACCTTCCCATGAATTTTCGGCGTTTCTACGTTATACGCCACCTGTCTCCCTTTCTCCTTCGAATCCCTCTTTGACTCGCCCTGCGAGGATACCTTTGAACACATATGTGTATAATTCCACCCTCCTGTTATTGTCGGGTCTGCACGACTCGAACTTTCGATTGTGGGTAGCCAATGTCGCAAATATACCGTGTTTATCCTGGCGATCGTGGTCAGTTTTGGCTCGTATTGGCCAAGTGCTGACCCTATGTCTTCTGTTTCAAACATCTTCTATTTTTTTCATTGTAGAAAATCTCATAGGAGATTTTTTTGAACATAATTATAATACAGAATACAATACATACAGTACAGAAAGTAAAAATTACAAAACAGAATAGGATACTGAAGATGTACAAATGTTACAATAAAGACACATGAATGGTAGAAACGTTATAGACCAAACACTTATACTTTAATAATAGATAGATGGTTTCGGCGCACAGGTTCGATCAAGTATATAATTGCATTATTTGTGCTAGACCAGTCCTTAAGAATTTCTACCGCTTCAGTGCCGTATCTTCTTGAAATTGACGCAAAAAACTTTTAATATGTGTGAATGTTTCGCCTTCCATAATGTATATTGAGATAGTTTTACGATCGAAAAGAATTGAAACTTGATCGAACCTGTGCGCCGAAACCATCTATCTATTATCAATTCTTTTCGATTGCAAAACTATCTCAATATACTTATACTTTAATGCTGCAGCTCTTAAAAAATGATAATATATAATGACAGGCTTTGATATTAGGTTTGACTGTCAACAGTGAGACATCCATTGGAAGCTGGAAGTTAATTGTACGGAGTTTATTAAAATCTGAGCCTTCCTCATTGTGCAAGTTACATAACAACAACAACATTTTATATTGCTGAAGAATATAGAAAACGCGATTGCGTTAATTTCATATACAGGATGTTAGCGTTTACTTACTAGTGTAACGTCTTAGTACGACAGTAATGGTCTTTAAGAGTTAACAAAACTGAAATGTTTCCTGAACTACTAACTTTTCGACATGCATAGGTTAGTACTTTTTTATAACGAATGTCCAGCTGCATCAACTGATGTATTAAAAAATACCTTATCCCATTTTTAAAAAATGAAGTTGACCTTCATATGATCTTTACGCGTCCACCTACAAAAATGTACCATCAGAATGTGCCCTCTCAAAACCATTCAACTTCATCTGAAACATTGTTTGCTAGGTGTAATAATAACGACGTACAGTGGCTCACGAAAGTATTCGAACGCTTACCTTTACAAATTTTAATGAATAAAATAAGATGTACTAAACTAATCTGTATAGAACAATTTGGTATTTATAGTGAGGGGGAAGTCTCAAGATTATATGAATAAAATTTGAAAAGAATTCAACAACGTTGACAAAAGTTATGATATATTTATTCGAAACACGCATAATAAGTGACTCACAAAAGTATTCGAACGCTACATGTATTATTACATTATTCAATGTTAATATTTTGTTGGACCACCTTTAGCAGTAACGATGTGTCTCAATCGACGTTCCATACTATAAACTAATGATTTCGTAACAGTACAATCAATGAAATTTCATACTTCTATGATTTTTTGTTTGAATACCTCCTTTGAAGTTATTTCGTATTTATTTAATCTTTTTCCGATTTCAGCCCACAAATTTTCAATTGGATTTATGTCTGGACTTTGCGGTGGAGTAGTTAACATGTATGTGGTGTGTTATACATGATCCATTGTTTCACAATTCCTGCATTATGCTTGGGATCGTTATCTTGTTAGAAGTGGAAGTCTTCTAATAATTTTAATTTACGGGCACTTTCTTTAACGTTGTTCCTTAAAATATTTAAATACTTATATTTATCGAGTATTCCAACAATGAATACCTTTCCGGTGCCACTTGCTGCCATGCACCCCCACACCATAACCGATCCACCTCCGTGTTTCACTGTTTGGTGTAAATTTTTAATTTCCAATTCCGTATTTGGTTTTCTCCAGAAATAAATTTGACTACCTGAGCCAAAGATGTTAAATTTAAACTCGTCCGAAAAGATGACTTAATTCCAGAAAAAATTATCTTTATTGAAATATGCTTTTGCAAAAACCAGTCTTTTTTCGATTTACCGCATTAATATACGGATTCTTTCGTGGTACTCTGCCATGAAAATCATTATTTCATAAGATTCGTCGACATAATTCGGGATGAACTTCTTTGTGAAACATATCAGCTACCATATTTGTGAGTTTAGGAGCGGATAAAGTAGGATTTTTTTTTTATTTCGCGAATGATAATTTTCTGTTCTCTTTCAGTTAATTTCTGTAGTCCACCTGTGAAACAATGGATCATATATAACACACCACATACATGTTAACTACTTCACCGCAAAGTCCAGACTTGAATCCAATTGAAAATTTATGGGCTGAAATCAGAAAAAGATTAAATAAATATGAAATAACTTCAAAGGAGGTATTGAAACAAAACATCATAGAAGTATGGAATTTCATTGATTTTACTGTTACGAAATCATTAGTTTATAGTATGGAACGTCGATTGAGACACATCGTTACTGCTAAAGGTGGTCCAACAAAATATTAACATTGAATAATGTAATAATACATGTAGCGTTCGAATACTTTTGTGAGTCACTTATTATGCGTGTTTCGAATAAATATATCATAACTTTTGTCAACGTTGTTGAATTCTTTTCAAATTTTATTCATATAATCTTGAGACTTCCCCCTCACTATAAATACCAAATTGTTCTATACAGATTAGTTTAGTACATCTTATTTTATTCATTAAAATTTGTAAAGGTAAGCGTTCGAATACTTTCGTGAGCCACTATATCTAGATGGCAAAATGTGACGACCCACCCTGTACATCAAATTAATTCAATCGCCTTTTCTATATTCTTCAACAATAGAAAATGTTGTTGTTATGTAACTTGTACAACAAGGAAGGCTCAAATTAATTAATAAACTTCGTACAATTAACTTCCAGCTTCCAATGGATGTCTCTTCCAATGCCTGCAGAAACAGCAGAATTCCCGAGTGCAAAAGCGACCAGGAAAGATGGATGACAGGAGCGACGTGGAGGGAACACAGCCCCTCTCGTCTTACAACAGAAAAGCTTTTTCCAACCCCCTGTTTTGCGCGCGTGCGACACCTAGCGACAAGTATTTCGCGACGAATAGGCGGAAGGACGTGAAATAGGATCGACGTCATACGGTGCTCCGTGACGGGCGCACGGAATTTGCGACAGAAAGCGGAGTAATTGAATCGTTGTAGTTGTAGCAGGCGCAGCAAACCGGGAATGTTACTAAATCCTGGGCGACGAGACGACGCGACGTGTTCCGTCGATTTCTTAATTCCCCGTCGGCGACAGCCCCTACGCCGGATGTGACGCCGACAGTCGTGCTCTTTTCGAGTAATTCTCTCTCTGTATGACTGTGTATTTTGTATACCAAGCGGTGAGATAAACTGTTTGGATCGTTTCGGTTGTGTGCTTCATATTTTCTATTTATCGTTACAGCGTATCCGATGGGGATGCGGTTGTGCCAGGGGACATCACTTTGCGACATGTAATATCGTCAAGCACTTTTGTTTATTCCCTTTATTCTATTTGTTTCTCCATCCCCTCTGTTGTAGCAGGATCTACAACTATGAATTTGTACTTTCATTTATTTTCAATCGATTCTAAACCCATGTGAGTCCAAAAAGAGAGTAATATGTAGAATTTAATTTCTTATCAATCGATCAAATAGTGAAGTAGCTTACGATAGTATAGCAGCATTTAATTAAAACATTAAATAGTCGGACTAGAAGTTGAGCAGGGAAGGCCGGCACAGAATGTGTTAAAATTGAAATTAGATATTCTCGCACGAACGTAAAAATTGTGAAAGGGTGTGGAACGGGACTGCAGGTGCCCGGTCTTCCGTAGAAGGGTTGGAAAATTCAATTCGAGAGCGGCGGGCGACCGTTTCCTTGAACCAGACGACACGCGCAACACCTTTGTGCAGGCCGCGAGACCGGAAGATGGATTTTCCTATAAATCTCCCGATGCAGAAGCGCGGGTGACGGCAAGTGGCTCGGTGGTGCTCACCGGATTGCAAAGGCGGTACGAGAGAACGAGGGAAAGAGTGAGAGAAAGAGGGAGAGAGAGGGATGGGGGTTAGGATGAAGGGAAGGGTTGTAAAGGGGGTTTCCCCGTGGCGTGGTACAACGCCGCCGAGGGGCGGGGGTGTAATCCACGCATCATATCTCACCGTTGACAAGCATTCATGACCCCTGGTACCCGGAGCCCTCAATAGCGAACGACATCCACCAACAAACACCCTCCTCCACGAATCCCCGTCTGCCCTACCCCTGGGGCCGCGTCCAGGAACACCCTTAACCTCGCGCCTCTCTCCCTCTGTACAGTCTCGCCCTCTTTCCTGCAGATTTTCAGTGAACAGTCCCATAGACTGCATCCATCGAACCGGACGAAACGCGCCAGTGGCGAACTGCCCTCTGTTTCGTGTTAAAAATTAACCGAATCACCGTGAACGTATTCATATTTCCCGAACCATCCTCCGCAATCCCTGTATCTGCACTTTCCCTCTCGGTCAGCGGGAAGCAGTTTCTCTTTTTTTCGCCGCGGTGCCATTATTGCACGGAACCGGCACGCCGTGCCAGTCGGAATTTTATTGCGGAAGGACCGACGCGACGGTTCGGCTCGCACGTGTACACCCCTGGACCAGGGCTATTTTCTGCGACGCCGATGGATTCGAACACTGCGTGCCAAAAAGCTTCGCAGATGTGACATCGTGTCTTGGCGATCCAGGGAAACTGCAAGGACAGTTATTATTAGCAATCTCGAGTTAAGGTTAAGGTTGAAATGACGTTTTATCCCTTGGTTCGAGGGTTATAAAAGGACATTGTAGATTGTTTTCTGCATATACAGTAATCTCGCGATGTATGACCGGGGATGCCTTTACGATCTATGACAAGAGCTTACCCATTCCACTGCCGGGCAACGCCGTGCCGCGTCGCAGAGCGGCGATGATTGATCTCGGCTTGGGTATATCGGTGTGAGCACCACACATTGACTCGAATGAATCGAATTTTCAAGGCCCTTAATTTTCCTTATTTTGTTATAGGACTTTCACTATCTTCTTTCTGGTGTTTTTCTAATTACGACAATACCAAACACGATATAATTCCAACCGTATTTAGTGGTTTAATCGACGATGAGAGTTTTACTTACAAGGAAGGACAGCGTGTTGGAAAGAAAGAGACGCGGGCATTTAAACTGCGTCGACGACGGCGGCACGCTCGGTTATCCGATCCGTGTATCATTCTGCCCTTCTCTATGTTCGGCACTCTTTTGAAGTCACGGCGCGATCGATTCCGAGAAAAAAATAGCATACCCTTTACGATATATGACATTTAAAACCCCCGTTTTCTGGACATAGATCGAGAAATTACTGTACTCTTGGAATCGTTACAGCAATTGAAAACTGTTTAATAAGAATGTTCAAAAGACTGTAGTAAATGGTACAAATAAACGAATTTGAATGGACAGACTGCAGTACTTGCAAATTTGCAAAGCTTCCACGCACTTGTTTTCTGAAATTCGTTTCATCCATAATGAGTGTATAATCTTGTTTTGCATGCAACGTGCTCGCAGACTCTTTTGTGTTCGATTTCGGCGAATCGTATCGTTGTCGGTAAGTTTTCCGGGTTTGCCTTCCACTCGGCCGGGCCTGAATTATCGAATTTCCATATATCATTTATTTTGTGTGCACTTACAACGCGATCGACGCATATCCAATCAAGCCACGGCACGGCACCTGATGTTTACACGTCTTTTTCTCGTCGAAGTATTGGAATTCTTGATAACAATGGGATCGCGGAAGTGTTAACGGGATAGCTGTATGCAAACCGGCAAATATTTATTCGGTGGAATGTACGTTATTCGAGGTTTGGCGTGTGCCCGGTTAAGCAACAATACGTATTTTCGCGCGGAAACAAGCCGCGAAAAATAATTTATGCGTGCGTGTCAGCGAGCCCGCGCCTGTTGGTCGCCGCACCGGTCCGAGAGTGACAAGTGCTTTTATCGTAAACACTAGTTCCGTGATAGAATAATTAAGGCGGCCGCAATCAATATAAAAAATGGATGGCCATTAAAGCGTTCCGACTGAGCGTCAGCGATACGGGGCGCGGCGGCGCGGGGATATATCGCATTAAAGCGTAATTTCATTGAAAGTCGCGCGCGTACATAATAGCGTTAATTTAAAAGGGAATTAATCCGCAGCGCGTCACGTTAATTTAAAAGCATCCGGCTGAAACGATTTGTTGGCACGCCAAAACTGGCCAAATTGAACGGCCTTTGAGAGCTCGCCGATTTTTCTCATCGCGGCCGACATATTTACGGGTCGATCGGACGCGCCAACGGAGAAATTTCATTTCCGCGTTATGATTCGGACTTCCAGATGGGATGTGTATGTACATTTAACATCCGTTCGTGCCCTGAACATGCCAGCGTTATTTGCTCTCTCGGCTACGCAATTTCGTTACGAATCTCTCCGTGAACTCCGTTTCTCTTTCTCCGATGATTTTTCCTTACATTCCTCTACTCTCGAGAAACACCGTCTCCTTTATTAATTTCGACGGCCCAGCAGACACCGTTCGAAACCGACGACGCGACGGTTTCCCGAAGCGTATCCCACCGAACCGGTAAACGTCTAATGTAAGCACGAAGAATTAATAGACTAAGAGAGAGAGAGCGAAAAGTAGATAACTCTCGGAACTGAATATGAAACGCAAATATTGGAGAACGCAGCTGAAAAGTGTCATGCAACCGGTCGCGGCCTCAAAGCTTCAAGGAATCCAACGACATTTTTCTCTATTTACCAGATTTCTACGGTTCACCCTCTCGCAATTCGCCCGACGACGACTCCGATGATTTCCTTAACGAGTTTCAATCCCAGACGAGAAAGGGAGAAAGAGAGACAGAGAGAAAGAGAGAAAGCCGTAACGGATCGAAGCGACGAGGTACCCGTAATTTCGACGACAAATAGTTACAATTCCGGCGTGCTGCCCCCGGCGAGGCGCGGCGGGTCCGTATAATTTTAATCCTCTTAACGAATGCGCGTAACAGCTAATTACATCCGGGTTTGTTAAGCGATGGGCAACGCGGACGGGGACATCAAACGCGGCGCACGAGGTAATCCAGACGTTTTAATTAGGCGGCGCCGGCCAATCTTATCCGCATGATTTCGCGGCCAGAACGAGCGTTTTCTTTCCTATTACATCGGTTCGCGTAACGATAACAAGCCACACTTACAGTCTCGCTCACGGGATTCCTCGGCAATTCCCGATGATAATATTACTGGGGGCGGGGGCACGGGTCGAAAGGGGGCCGGAACGGCACCGGCGGGTGCCCTTAGTCGGCACAAGTAGATTTCTAAGCCATAAGCCGGTCTTAGAAACAATTCAATTAGCCGAGCTGATCCCCGGACTGTCTGTGCGTGCGCCGTACCTACATAGTACGCGCCGCGGCGCCTCGGTGAACCGCGTTACACGCCGATTCTAATCTGCGTTATGCACGCCTCCTCGCATACGGGGGTGAGCGCACTCTTACGCTGCATACAACATGCACAGTGATCAACTAGAAAATCCCTCATGTCATGAATGCAATAACGATGCCATTAGTAGTCTAATAATAAGAGACACGATTGGTCCCGCTTCGTAAAATTCGCTTGAAAACATTATTGACTTTGGACAGCTTCCTTGAATAGAAATCGTTTTCTACGATAAAACCTGCATCTCTGAATTCCTTTACGAAATATCGCCTTCGACAAGCTCACAGCATAAATTTTCTGTCGCTTTTGCAACGTCATTTCCTTGCTGAAATTTGTGCAGTGCGCAATGCTGCAAATGCACCGTGTCAACCGATATCTTCCAAGTTACCTCTACTAACAGACAACCTGCTCTGACACTTGATTTTGCTGTGTTATTTTGTGACGTAGGCTAGTTCGATACTGAGGAATACAGCAACATACATTCTTGCTTTATGAGGGTACAATAGCGAAATAGTAAGAATATCACATTCGCTTGACACGTATTTGTCGTGTTTCAAAAGTCACATTCTTGATACATGTTTGTTGTGTTTCAAAAGTCACATTGCTGTATGAAAATTAGCTAAAACTTTTAGCCTAAAAGTGCTGTACTTCAATGAGTAAAAAAATCGCACTCAAGGGCACGATTAAACTTCAACGATTCAAGTCGTATTAATAATATTCTTTCACTACATTCTTCACATTCCAGATAGAAACTAGTGGAGCATACAGCTATTAATGGTTTTTGTTATTTTGTGTGTGACTCTCCACGAGCCACACAAAGAACTTCCCGATTCGTTAGTTGCAGTACATTATTATCATTATAATAAGTAATAATAACTAATAACTCACTCTTGCATTGGGATATTTTTTGATTTATGTAAGCGGTAACATTAGCATTAGTTGCATAATTAACAAAAATTTTTTTTTAAATAAAAATTAAATATATATAAATACGTTTGTTTATTTGGTGGAAAATTTCCATCCTCCCGTATAAATTGCATTGTTGAATGAACTTCTTTCGAAAAAAACTAAAAAATCTAAAAAACTACTTGACCAATATGGACCAAAATCTGATGAGCTCTAAGTTACGACGGGGCACATCGATTGCATCATTCATCATTCTGATCGCGTTGTTACTTTTTCAGCAAACATTAACGAAAACTTTGATAACATACAAACGGCCACACACACACACACACACACACACACACACACACACACACACACACACATACTAACAATTTGATAAAAATAGTCCAAAATGACTCCAATGACCATGAAACGTGAAGATCTGCTAAAAAATCGATTTTCGATTTTCGGGGTAATTACAGTAACTTCCCTATGAATCGGGAAGTTAATAAGCCGATTTTTTTATTCCTCTACTCTTTCAACTTATATATTTTTAATATTATTTGAATGTTTAATTTCTTGTTTTTCTCGATACACTCTGTGCACTGTGCAAAGCAGTGATTCGTTCTTTTTGGAATGGTACCGCAATGGATCCACCAATCGGCCGGATTACCTTCATAAAACAACAATTGCTTCAAGCTTTTAAAACGGTTTGCCGGGTGAAAGCCAGCAATCCATTGGTCATTTTATCTGCCAGTCCGTGCCAGCGATCGCGCTCGAGTCCCTTCGAATCTTCTTTATCTCACTTTCATTAACTAAGTTGCCTGTGTGCTCGATCGACCTCTTATCAACCGATTTTTCTTCTTATTATTCGAAACAGCCGGTATCGCGCCAGTCGTGGTGAATCGAAGGGGATTCGCGTGCGCGTGGAGCCACCGGAATCTATATTCGCTCGATATCATGAATATAAGGTAGCAGTACATAGAAGTTATTGCTTTATTCTTGAAGTTTTCAGCATCCTCGAAGTATGAGGGTAACGTATGCTTTGGGAACATCGTGGTTTATGAATCCGAGGGTACCGGTTGGCCAGCTTGAAATACAGGGTCAGCTATCTTGTGTTATTACACAATAGGGTGTCGTTGCTCTTTGAACGTAAAATAAACTAACCGAGAATATGCCGGGCTAGAACATGTAATGTTATGACTAGATTGAAGATTTCGCGTCCCGTCTTTCAGCGAGTATACTCTTAGAATACTGAACTATATACTATTGTAGTGCATGCTGCACTATGTGGTGCAACAGTTTATGCCATTTGAAATTACACATTTTACTATCAACAAGAAGTTGCAGTTGTCGTCAATGAACATCCCTTGGACTATTCTGACAGTGCTATGAAATTATACAGTTGTTAATGTTCGAGATCATTTCAAAGACTACAGGTGAAGGTAAAAATTAAGATACAAAGGAGAATGACGCAATTTGGAGCTCATTTGCAACTACTAGTCCCAGAGTTGAAAATTAAGAAGACGTTTAAGGTTATCGCCTTATCGTTAGATGAAACACTCTGTACACATTATACAGGGTGTCCCACATAAATGATAACACCTAAATATCTTTCGTATTTACAGTCCTATCAGAAAACTTCAGAAGACAAAGTGACGCTATTGCAGGGGGGCAATATAATAATGAAGAAAAAAAATTTTTATGTCGTGTTTTTAAATGAAATTGCAATGTCACCGACGTTTTTTTACATGGAATAGTATATTTTCTTGCGATAGCATGATAGACAATAAAAAACTGAATTTAGTAGATACCACCTTTTTGACCTTGAAATGACCTTGAGCAAGAATAATCATGTTGAAGCGGATGAAATGTGGAAGTTTAAAACTTACGTGTTTCAGCAAAGATTGCGCGTCGGGTTGACCTTTACATATCATATCAAGGTCATTTCAAGGTCAAAAAGGTGGTATCCACTAAATTCAGTTTTTTATTGTCTATCATGCTATCGCAAAAAAATATACTATTCCATTTAAAAAAACATCGGTGACATTGCAATTTCATTTAAAAACACGACATAAACAATTTTTTTCTTCATTATTATATTGCCGCCTCTGCAATAGCGTCACTTTGTCCTCTGAAGTTTTTTGATAGGACTGTAAATACGAAAGATATTTAGGTGTTATCATTTATGTGGGACACCCTGTATAAGTGAAAGAATTATCAAATAATTATAATCTATGCTAGAAATGCCTTATTAACAGCCCCATATCGAAACGCGCTTGTTCGCGAGAAATCAATTTGAAAAGTTTGCCGTAAATGCACCGAGAGCGAAACTGTGCCACGAGTCGACGCCGTCAGTCAACTACGAAACGTGCCGATCGGTGATTGATCGATCAGTGAGCAGGCCTTCGTAGGATTAAAAGAAATGCGAGATCCGAGAGGATATCCTTTTCCGGTCGGGCACAATGGCTGTCAATAAATACCGGAATAAATCCAAAATTCTCAGGCTGCATAAAGTCCGTGCGCACAGCGCGGCAGTGCCCGGTTTGTCCGTAGGAAGGATAGCGCGCGCGCGAAACGCGATTTTATTAATCCTGCATCGGAGCGTCGTTGAATGGCGTATATCGGGGAAAGTTAGATACGAAAACACGAAAACAGCTCCGGGGGACTATCGAGAGCGGTACGCGCGGCCTGGTTACTTTTTCATTAGAGCGACGAATGAGATTCGTGCACGAACTTTCCTTATTTCGCGTTAGATCGGCGAGTGCGCGGCTCGTCAAATCGCGGTATTTGTGTACGGGGAAATCTGATCGTACACCATCAAATCACTTTAATCGTGTTTGAGTACATGTTGTCTGGGGGATGACGCGTGAATGTAGCGGGTCGAATTTTTGTTGTAAATTGGAAATTCAGTGTGGCTATAGTTTCTGGAGGTACTGCGTATCGGTAACTTACCTCGGTGTAGATGTTCGAATCAATTGTCCGTTGCTCGTCCATTAAATTAATCTCGAGCAACAGACACGGGCCGATACGCGGTATCGCGTCATCGGATTCCAGGAGGGTGCTTGGCGAAATCTGTACGCCTAAGTCTCGAGCACGTTCGACCAATCGTCGATACTCCTCCCCGTGTTACGCGGCCGTCTATTAAAACGTAGCTGGCATCGAATTCGAATAAAGACGTGAACTGTACGCGTCTGCGCGTACCTCGATATTCTGGTCGAGAAACAAAGAGGCAGAGAGGCGGTGGAAGGAAGAGCTGGATTTGGGAACGCAATTCGGGAATGAATGAAATTTTACAGTTTAACCCCTCAGGGAAAGGGGGAGCCAAGGCTCCGCGATTTTGGCAGCCGGCCATGTCTGGACCGAGATAACAACCTAGTAGTCCAAATTTAACAGACGGCAGAATTAAGTACCGTGTAATTTCTCTCTTATTTTTCCGCGGGATCACTGACGGCTCTGTACAAACTTTGCGATCGTACATTAAATAAACGCTGGCGAAACGTCGCCGCGACCGTGCACACAGGATTGACGGCTACCAAACTTCTTGGCAGCGCGTAGATAAGTTGCAACGGGGATGAAATCGTTTCCGGTGAAAGAATCGATCTGTGAACTGAGTTCGCGCGACATTGATCGCATTAGCTCACTGTTTCAGTTCGTTCGCTTGTGTTAAACCTTGGAAGACTGACGTTCTACGCGACTCTGTAGACTGAGATTTGTTCTGGGTTTCGATTGCGTTTAATCTTTTTGTATAGTAAAGATTATTTTTCGTGATCGCACATTGTTGTTAGACAAATAGAAATTGATGTTATCCTCGCCCAGGTTCGATCATGATTCTGCAAACATAATTTGAATGATACTACAAACGTTGATTCGGGTTTGAATCTATTTATTGGTCTTAAAAATTTTTGACCACACGTTTGAGCTATTCCGAATGTTTGGAATAGATGAAAAGGAAAAAGAAAGGTGGTGTTTCGTCCTAGGCCCGCTAGAGGACTCATCAATAAGGCTATCTAGCGGGCCCTGCCTTAGACAACGGGATGTTGGAAGGCATTTGAGGAACGTTATTATATTGATAGGTGACATATCAGAGAACTAGCGAGAAGGTCGTTCAACGACTTGTCCATCTGATGGACAGTGTTGGTACTTGGTCTCACCGAACTTTTCGTAAATTATTTTTCGCCATTATGAGATAAAGATTATTTTTCGTGATCGCACATTGTTGTTAGACAAATAGAAATTGATGTTATCCTCGCCCAGGTTCGATCATGATTCTACAAACATAATTTGAATGATACTACAAACGTTGATTCGGGTTTTAATCTATTTATTGGTCTTTAAAATTTTTGAACACATGTTTGAGTGTAATAACGTTCCTCAAATGCCTTCCAACATCCCGTTGTCTAAGGCAGGGCCCGTTAGATAGCCTTACTGATGAGTCCTCTAGCGGGCCTAGGACGACCTTCCTTTTTCCTTTTCATCTATTCCAAACATTCGGAATAGCTTAAACGTGTGGTCAAAAATTTTCAAGACCAATAAATAGATTCAAACCCGAATCAACGTTTGTAGTATCATTCAAATTATGTTTGTAGAATCATGATCGAACCTGGGCGCGGATAACATCAATTTCTTTTTGTATAGTGTTCCGAAAATTGGGACATTTATATTCTGAGAATTAAATTGGAGTTTCGTTATATTGCAGAGTTGACATTCGATTCTACGGAAAATGTGTACAGTTGATATTACATTGATGGACATATTTTACAAGAAAAGGAGAATAACTTCTATAAAAAATCAAAAATCATTACTATCGCATAAAAAGATTTGTCTACATCGATAGACAACTTTTATCTACAATAAGAATCATATTTTTCACGACCAGCAACGAAGTGATTCAGCGAACAAATTCTTCGCAATTTCTCAGAATCGATCAAAGCAGAATCTCCGACAGGGTTGCAGGTACTTTTTCAATAAGCTGTATAAATCATCGTCAAAGACGCACGCGCTCAGCACACGAGTTGCAACCCCATTGATAGACGGCACGTTGCACGCACGTGCGTCGAGAGCCGTATTCAACTGAACAGAGAATTTCTGATTTATCTGATACTATTTGTTCCCGGGTTCCTCGTATCTCTCAATAAATTTGTTTGTCTGTTTGTTCGGTAAAAGGAAAATGGTTAGGCTGGTAGCATCCTGGCAGGCCTGGAACCTAGAGGAACCGGTAGTCGCTGCACCGGTGTATTGCAGCAGCAGTTTTCCCCACGCGGGAAATCTGCGGCAATTTTTCATTGCCCGACACGACAATGTATCTGCTCGCCTCTATCTCTCTCGAACCCCCTGGTACCCCCTCCCGCTCCGCCGTTTTCGTCTCCAACCCTCGAAAAAGTGTCCACCAGCCAGACCAGCCTCGGCCGCCCGCTACCTGTGCTCTGACAGCAGCGTGAGCGTACTTTGTCGGCCGTGATAATGTTTTCATTATTCACTGGATTATACGTTGCCGGAAATCAGGTGGGACGGTATTACGCGGGCGCCATCGGCTACGTCGAAACGTGATTTAGTGCCGCTGCCATGGCGTGCCGTTGCGAAAAAAATCCACCAACGTTACCGGGGATTCGGGATCGCCAGCCTGTGACGAAGTGATTATTTACTTCGCCGCGAGGCGCAGGGTAGCATGCTTCGCGCATTAATAATCATTATCTCGATCGCGTCTGGATCATCCCCGGCCGACCGGTGATTTACACCTTTTTTTTAAATGGCCGGGTCTGGCCAATGCTCGGAGTCGCTAACGTGTTCTAGACACCGCTGACAGTGTCTTTTTAAGTCTACAAATACGTAGTTCTACTGTACATTCGGTTCTACATACATCACAGTGTTCTCTTGGGTCATTTGTCAAGTACAATGTTCGAAATTTCAGTAACGATGTCTGTGAAGCTGGACGTCGATTTAATATTTATATTCGATGTAGAGAATTAATTGTTTCGTACCAGCTGTGCTTAAACCGTTCTAACTGAACTCATCGTTGGAGGAACATGGATGTGTATTTTCTTCTGAATTGGCTGGAATGAACTTAATTCTGCATGCGCGAATTGCCATTTCAAAAACGCGTAATAATTTGAAAAAACGAGAATAGGGTGTTTGATGTCGTAGATTGTAGAACCTCCAACGGAATTTCCTGTGTAAAAGCGTCTCGGGGTTTGCGTGGAAGGGAGTTTAAACGACTCCGACGATTCATAACGCAGAATAGATGAGAGGCCGGGGCATAGAATATGCAATTTTTCACGGCTACGTACGGTCTACTGCATGCAATTCCTGCGGCACCTCTATCGGGACTTGGTGTGCCTCCTACGCAGAGCGGAAGCGATGTCACTTAATGAAATTTCATCGATCGATAACGCGGACACATCGTTTCCTATATGCAATATCGTGTCCGGCGTGCGCCATCACCGGTGATAAAGTGTCGTGTTTGCATGCATCAAGTAGCGATCAAATAAAAATAATACCGATGGGCGAGCACAGGATACTACTCTCGGATATGCGTGGAGGATATCGAGAGAGGATTCGAAAACGGTGGAGGGTGTCGGTTTATCCGGCGGCGGCTTTCCACCAGAGATTCGCTTTGATCGGTGCCCATCCGTCGTTCCGTGCGTTGTTCGATTTTCATTGCGAAATAAGCTGTCCCGGGCTTCACCGGATAGGTTGATACACTATTCGTCTACAGGAGGATTAAGGAAATCGGGTTGGCAGCAGCGCTCTGCTCGCTTGCGCGGGTTCTCGCGCGTTCTACGAAGACGATGACGAGTTTCTGCGATGGAGAAATACGCTCTCGTACGTGGAGAATCTTCGAGCTCGAGCGCCTTGATTCTATTTACCCCCTCTGAGGGATCGCGATGCAGATAGGCTTTCACGCCGTAACCGCATCCGCCGACTCCTCCTCGAAGTGTGTACAATTTCTCAAAGAGCAACGGGCGGTCCGCATTCTCCACCGCTCTGGCATATTTGTAACGGGCGCGTAGATATTCCCCGTATTTTGCAAATATCGTCAGACACGAGGGGGACCGTTGCTCACTATGAAACCGTTCGCTTTCAAAGTGACGCTCATTCAATTTAACGAGACGCGAGAGATCTTCGACGGTAACGCGCGCCGCGCCGAGCCGCTTTGCGAGATACCGTCTAGTCTGCTTGTATAATCCGGGAAAAAACAATCGACGTAAGAAAAATTATTTCTGGACCGCTCCTCTCGCGGAAAAGTGTTCTCAGATATCGGTCGATGTACGGGAATTCAAGCTTTTTCGAAACGAGGAGGATTTCGAAAGGAAGATTATAATGTGCCAGAGAAAGAATGAAGTCTATTTTTCGTTTGTTGATCGGAGAGTATTGAGCTTCTGTATTTTTTGGTGGTATTTGTTATAGCTGTACATGTTTATTTATTTGTTCGACTTCATTTCACATGTAAATAAGATTCAGTTTAAAACACAGCTACGAGATTTGACTCTTGGATTCCATTTAAATGCAAATATGCAAGCAGAGTATGCAAGTGTTCCATTCAGGATATTCCATATTACAATCAAACATATGCTCTACTGTACAAAAGAACAGTAATGACTAAATGAAATTACATAAAAATTGAAAAGAAAGTAATAATTTTATTCCAGGATCAAAATCATTCCCTATACTACCACACATAGGTAGGTCTAACAGTTTTCTAGAAATACTTTCTGTTCGCGATCGAGACTTTCGCGGGTTTGCCGATTGTGTTCGGGGGAACACCGGAGGTAGGGATACGAAGGAAGAATTTGTTCCGAGCCTACGCAAGTTTATTCACTAAGATCGCGGACATACAATGGCTTGATTACAGCAGATGCGCTCGCTTTGATGCTCGATTAGTTTCTGACCACGGCGACTCGCGCTGGTGCTACGAAAACTGACGAGCGGTTTTTTGTGTTGCCATCGAACGTTTTGGAAGCGGCATGCGTTCTTGTGTCCTCGGCGACAAACATTTTGCCTGCTAACTTTTTTTTTTTTTAATTTTAAATCTTATACAAGATTTATTACAACGTTAGGTAATGATATACAAACAGAATATTATATACATAGCGAGAGGTATTTTCAATATAAACATATAGGTGAACAAATTAACATTATTTTTTTCCTTTTTGGATGACACCTACACACGCAAATTACAGCTATTTAGAAAGGACACAATATGGTGGCAAGCCCCAATATTAGGGCCAGACAGGAACATAGAGACATCTAAGGGCAATTGAAATCCCAGTTTGTGGAGCTTTTCTAAAAGTAAAGATCTTTGGGTGTTGTATAATTCACACTGCCAAATAACATGGTTGAGAGTTTCACTCTCAGAGTTACACACACACTTAGGATTGTCAATGATGTCAATACGGGCATGAGAGCTATTGCCTGCTAACTGTCACGACCGGGCACACGCCGCACAGTGGTCCCAAAACCCGAAAAAGCAGCCAAATCCTCTAAATGTACTTTAATGCTCACACAAATTTGTACTCGTGGGTTTTCTGGGTCGAATATGAAGTTGAAATTCCAAAAAACAAAATGGCGGACCCAATATGGCGGAGATGTACATTAAAAAATGGGTCTGCTTTGTCCCGGACGACTTGACGCGCCCGCTGCCATCGACTCCACTCGTTTTTGTACACTTTTATTGACTGAGAAGAAACTGAACACAATTATTCTCTACAATGAATGCCCCAGATTCAGAAGTGCCTAATGGTTTTCCGATCAAGTTAATTGTCCCCGAGGAACAAATAGTTAAAGTTCACCGTGCATCTCTGTGTCCCAGATGCACGAGGCGCCTAAATCGGGCAGCATCGAGTGCGTATCACGTTGCAGAGAGTTCCGGTAAACTATTAGAGTTGTGTCGCTAATCCGATCCTATCCGTAGGACCTGGATCGAGGCTCGAAGATCGCAGGGAACTCGGAGGCGCAGATTTTGCGTCTCGATTTAACCATTCCGCGTGCAAGTTCATCAATCTCGAGTCTCATAAACCGTCAGCCGCAGCGATTCTCGTTTCCGCGACACTCCTCTTCCCAAGAGAAGCGCAAGTTGCCAAGAAAGTGGCGGGGAACGACAGCCCCGGCTGGAGGTTAGTGGCAGTTTGCCTCCGAAGTAGGTCATGTAATTAGTACGAAATAATTAACATTCGGTAATCCGAACGATCTTTTCCCTGGATTCAATCTGTGCGCGCCACAGTCGGCCCTTTATTCCTCGTGGGTGGGTGGCATCCTTTCAATTAACGCCAGGCATGACGGTTAAGGGCAGCTAATTTTCGGTCCGTGGTCTGGCCGACACGACCCGACGTTCTCGTCGACGAGACAGTCGGCTGCGTCGATTTTATAACGTCGGAGCTGTTTCGCGCGCGGTTTTACTGCCGCCTCCGTCCGCCCGAGCTGTTTTGCACATCAAAGAAAGAAATTACCGGGAACATTCGGCACAGAATTACCGAACCCCCGACTTCCTATCGAGTTACCGTCATTCCCCACTGACACGGCCCCGCCGCACCGCGGACCGCTATTTGGCCTGCCTGTCATTCTAATTCCGCTCTGTTGTTTCTCGTTGCGTATTTTTCCCCGGGAAATTAATTTTCCCGAAGCAATTCCCTCGGGACCGCGCGCTCCGAAGATCGACCGTCGCTGCCGTTGCTCGATCGCCGAACCATTCAACAGAAGCGGAACCGGTCGAGTGAACTGTCTGAATCGAATGAACTCGCTCCGACGATAATTATCGCGCCGCAAAAAAATAAAAAAAACACTACAAACCAGGAGTCCAGAGACCAGCAGTATATTGGTGGAAATGCCACGGTGAAACTCGTAACGGAAACGTGTGGCTGATTTCTATTTCGTGTAACCAAATTAATTTTTTCGCTAATTCCCGCTAATCCAATTGTCTGTACGGAATGTAAGTAAATGTTTGTTGTCGTTTGTTAACGTTGGTGAAAGTGTATGACTGCAAAATCGCTTTGGACGAGAATCTTTATATTACTTTAAAAGCTCTTAATGTTAACTATGAATGCGATATGTCTCGCTATCAATGTCCATAGGTATCTAATTACGAATGTTTGACTACGTTCGAAGTTGTTTGAAATTCGGATGAAAAGCAAGGGAAGAATGCTTATTATCAAAGAAAGCGGTTTATGTTCGCACCACCGGTTGCATACGGCCTCGAAATACGCTCGATTCACGATCGACCGCGTTCCTCGCCGCCGTTCGAACGAGTTCCGGGGAAGCCGCGTCGACGAGCCGAGGGAACGGAATAACGTTCAAGGCGGTAGCCCGCAAATTCGGTGCATCGGAAAATGTACGGAGAAGTCGCTCTGCAGGAAACGGCTTTTAATCGAGTGTGAAACGAACAAATACCAAGTCTCGACCGATCGTTGCCCAACGAACGAGCACTGCGCCAGCACAAAAGAACCCAGACGGATATCCGGGGGTGGGGGAGGGGGAGGGGCCGTTCGAGAACAGGCCGATGTATATTTCTACCGTTTGCTGAACCAGCGTGTACTTTTTATCAATTACTCCTCTCGAGGTCTTTCGAGGTTCCAAACGGACGGCGCACAGTGGTGAGTTCGACCGAAATCGTGGTCAAAAGTAAAAAAACATACGCGTCGAAAACACATTCTGCAGCGTACTTCTTTCAATTATTAGTTAACCATAATCTATTGTAAACAGAGCACGCCTGACCAAATTTGTTAATTATAAAGGTTAAATTCTTCTCGATCGAAAATTAGTAATAAAATAAATTGAATGATATCGGCGCTAGGTACGATCATTTTTAGACAAACAACAAATGTGCAATTATTTAAGCATGTTTCTAACGTTTCGATCCCGATGTGGATCTTTTTCAAAGAGACACTTTTGCGTCTGAAAAATATGAAAAATTTGTTAATTATAAATTGTTTTTAAAATTGATTATGAACTGATTTCTGCATTTGTTTTCGTTTTTGTCATTATGATTTGTGTATATAGATAACACGCGTTGCGTAGGTACAAACTGTGACGCACCATAAAATGACAGTAAGGCTTTTGCTTTCGTGCTCTCACTCTCGCTCTCTCCCTCTCTTTCTTTTATTTAGACTAAGAACCGCACGAGAGTCTGAGCACTAGCCACTTCCATTCCTCATTTCCGTTTCATCGCCAATCGGGTTTACGCCTGCCGCGCCAAAAGAAGATTTACTTCAAAAATTTGTTGCTTAGTTTAGGAATTTGTGTAATAGTACTTTATTTATGAAGTTCCACAGCCCGTTTTTCTGTTACAACCAATATGTAATACGTACTTCTGTCGGAAATACGCAAGTTCAAAGTTGGTAGCTTTAAAAGATCGTCATTTTCAACCATAATTAAAATTAGCTTTGCGATTTATTATCGCGCTGTAACGCTAGTATATCATTCTTGCTATTGTCGGGCATGTCTTGATTTAATATAATATTCTGATGTAATTGCTTTATTTCACTTTTTAAAGCTGTGGGAGATGAAACAGAGAAATCAACACATCTGGTACATTTCATTAACAAAAAAGTTGTTTATCAATCGCGATCATGTGTTCATTTTTTTAGAAAAGAAGCTGCTAAGGCTGCTAAACAAGTGTTTGTTTCATTTTCCTGCGACCTATCGCGATCTTATGAATTATCGCCATTCCCAATTATCCCCCACGCCTACGAACGAGCTTTGCATCTTTCAAGACTATATTCATTATTTGAACTATTATTTCAACAATAAATTGTTATTAATGAATTAATAATGTTCCTCAGGGTTATCATCTATATATATATTAATATTCCTAATATCAAAAATCTAAATTCTTCTCACATTTAGCACGGGCGACGCCGTGTCGGGGGTTGTTAGTACACTATCAGCGATTAGGTTCTTAAACGTGCCACGACCTTCCACGCACATTAACCGATACAGTTAATAATATACCCGGGAGGCAAACCATTGGCGGCAGGGCTCCAGAAACTTGCTCGGACCCGCGTACCATATCCGCGGATACAGGTTAATCGGTCGTTGAGGGACTTTGACCAACACATCGGCTACGAACTATTCGACCGGCAAGAAGTTAGTAATTACCAATTATCTGCTACCGAAGGCAGTAATTGGCGACCGGCCGAAATAAACGAGCAGAATTCAGACGCTATTAATGATCAGCGCGGCACGAAGTGATACGTTTATTAAAGTATAATTCGCAGCCGGCGCTAGGCCAGTTCTTTTCTCCTCCTCCTCCCCCCACCCGCGGGATGAAATTTCGTCTAATTAACGTTTCGCGTAATAAAAGTCGCGATACCTGGTTCCAGGCGTCAGAAGAAACCGCGGACCATGCGTTCCAGCCATCCCTCCCCTCCAACCCTTTCGAATAAGTACGCAATTATCGAATCTCTAAATGAGAGTTGGCTTAACGCTGCGCTTTTAATGAAACTTTAAGAGGATACTCGCTGGCTTAATTGCGGGATCGTTCGCCGTACGACCGTCTTCTGTCCGAATCGATTCTGTCATTGATCCCTCCTCTTCTACTAGCCACGTTATCCTGATTATCCCAATTACTCGAACGAATGGTTTCCGCGGCAAAAATTTGCCCGTTCTACGAACAGCCTCTCTACGCGACGAATTAAATATCACACGGTCACCGTTCTCTTTAGGCGAATTCTCTTTTTCGGATATATCGCGATCGTGAACTCCAATTCACGAAATTGGAACGCGAAAGTGATTCTTCAGAAATTATAAATGAATTCCACGAGGGAAGCAAAACTAATTTCGAAATTCTTTTTGCATTTTATTCCTCTCGGGACGAACGGTAATTGCTTTAAAACTGCGCTCGCGAAACTCCTATTAAAATAATTCCGTTCAACTGTTCTTGTTAAATGGAACTTTCAATTTTGTTCCAGCGGTGAAATAAATATACAGTGGAACAGTCGAATAAATTTTTGCTGGCGATGCGGTTGCCAGTGTTCGTACTATCGAGACACCATAAGTTGCGATATCAAAGATGACCTATAAATTAACATTTATTCCACTCATGCCTTGCCGAATGCATTTTCACAGTTATTTGACGCGTATCAACGTTTCCGTAAATAATTCCAGTTGCTGAGGCCGTCCCAGCGCGTTCAACAAACAGGAAACTGTGTCGAGTTAACCAAAACAGATTGACATGTGCGTACGCAATTAAAAGTTTGCCTCGTTTCCCATGTGTGTAGATTACTTGATTCTGTTTCGAGGACAATTTTATAATAAATGTCTGGCCCGCCTATTTTCCCTTTAGCAAATTAGCCCGCCAAATAGACACCGGTCACTGGCCGAATTCCGAAATTGTGTTATTAAAATAAAAACCCCGGCTCGGTGAATATTTAGTGACTGATCCGCTTCCAATTAGGGCGTTTAATGCCGCTGTTAATTAGCATTCGGCCGGTATCAAAAACAGACTTTCCCGGCCGACAAAATCCGGCAAAACTGTCCCACCGAATTCATATCCCCGCACTGTCGAAATTGACAGTTTTTTACGGTAATATACAAGCGAAGCCTATGAAGAACGACTGGATAGAAAAGCTACGAGAATTGATGGAGCTCGGATACGAAAATTGACAAAAGGTAATTGAATTAAACACACACGACTGAAAATTCCTGGCTGATTAAATCCGATTTGATTATATAAAAATTATATAGAGGATCCGTCCGAAATATTCTATTTAAATTCCACGGGTGCGCACATCCGTTACTTGTCAACTGTTGCAGTTGATTCGTCCGACAGATAGACACTGCCAAATTTGATCCTGGCAAGTTTTCGTCGTATTGGTAACGTTGTTAACTTGTTGAAAATAAAGGGAATACAATTTCAAGGAATACAATAAACGGAATGGTATTTCTATTTATCGAATATAATTGAACAGGAAGTTAAGGTTTCATTTTTCATACGTTCGATGCAAAGACTACGCGACAAAAGGTGCAATATTATAAAAGTTCTGTGCAACGTGAATGCTTAAGGGTCTAATATGCTGTAACAGAGATTACGTAAACCAGTGTCTGGCGATCCAAGAAATAATAATGGGGTGCGAGTACAAAAGCTGCGCGGAAGAAAGACGGACAAAGAATTCGTCACGCCGTAACGCAATCGATCGAAAGCATCGGAAGACGGAAAGTTCACGGGCCTCTGTCGCTGCGACATTAACAAATTACCACTCTAATGATTCTCATTGAGGGTGAAATTCGAAGGAAGGCTCTGTCTTCGGTGGTTCCCGTCGCATCGACGAGCATAACAATGACGCAATAATAGTCCACTGCGGTAACGCTTAAAGTGGGAACCGGTTTTAGCGAAACATGCAACTTCGAGAGGCCGGCCTCGTTGGTAGTTTGTATTATTTGCCACTGCGGAGTGGCAGTTCTTCTAATTGGACTCGGCTATCTGCGAATCTATATTGCATTCCCAGCCCTTCGCGTTCTGCGCCCCGCTGCACGTAAACTCGAACGCCGAGGTGAAGCAGTGGCACACGGAAAATCGTGTTCCGACTATCGCCACGGCTCGTTTAATTCTGTAAAAATAGCGGTGGGACAGTGCGCGGTTCGATGCCGCGCCGGGAAAACAATATCAGATTAGCGACCGAAATGGAATATTGCCGTGGACACCGGAACGTTTCCAGCGGCGGACTTTTAATCACCAACTGGTGAATCGGCCTCTCAGAGATTCCAGGGAACTTCTTCGAATAACTACCATCCGCAGACTCTTCGTTTCAATTAATTTTGCTTCGACCTAATCCAATCGGCTGCTCGAATCAAACACGATCAAACAAATTGGTCAGATACATATCGTGTGAATACCATGTGATCATGATGCGGAGACAAAGGCATCTCTTAAGCCACGTTTCCTATTTCTGTATAAATACTGAGCGAGTTTGAATGAGTGGCTAAAGCTAAAAATACATTTCTTAATGAAGGATTGATCGTAGGCTTGTCTCGAAAATAAAGAAGCATAGTACACGGACTTTAACAAAGCTCGTTCCGTATTGATGTATAAAGAAGAAATATTGTTCTACAGCAGAATTCATCCCCCACTTAAGGATTGATGGAGAGAAGATGAAGATTGATTTTTTGAAACGGAAGAAGTGGTAAACGGTGCCCAAGAGAACCTGTTCCACGGGCTATAAAGTCTTTAAACGCAAGCTATACGTATTAATAGAAACAATTCATTATACCCAGGCCACAATCGAGCGAAGATTTATAAATTCTCCGTAGTATTGAACGTCAGCTCGGAGAGCGGTCTATGCAAATACGCGACGCACAGTGCAAGTGATTACTTACACACCTATGCCTGCACAAACACGCCGCGCGTTTCTACAACGATTGAATACCGCGGTTCTTAGATAGAAGCGCGATTATCTGTATGAATATGCATTTATATTGCTACGTATCCGCGCGACTTCCGTATTTGTACATAGGCATTTGCATCCGAGCATTTATATGCGCATAGCCATAACCGTTAATACGCGCGGCACGTCGAAAAATTAATGATTTCGAACGGTCTGAAGAGGAGCTTCTTCGCGCGCAGGCCTTGGTAATTGAAACACAATGAACGCGGTTGCGTTCGTGATCTCGGCGCGACGGTGTCCGTCAGACTGTCAAACGATCAGCTGATGGCGAATCACGGAAGAAGCACCCCTCTTGATCATCCAAACAGACGACTGATTGTCTGACACACATTTCCCGGCCGACGCGCCGTCGCAAATCGTTCTGATGAAACAGGCACCGCGTGCTCGGTCGCGTGGCTCCGCGATCAAAAGCAAGTTAATTCAAGTATACGATGCATCCGGCGTATCGCTTGCACGCAAACGTGAATGTACGCACATGCACACAGCCGGCACACAGGTGAGGGCGGGCGCGACGTGCTTGCGACACGTAACGCGTGCAGCTCGTCTGTACCTTCTCGATTACCGTCACAGGGCGGAACGTAAACGGGGAAATGCGACCATTAAACGCAGCCACGACAACACCGCTGCCGATCCAGCTACAGCCGACATCTCCACCATCGTTGCACACCACCACGGCCGCTGGCAGCGTCTTCCCCGCTGACCTAGACGTCGTCCGTCGAGATTGCGTCGCGTTGATAACCTCGCGTTATCCGTCGTCAAATCAAAAGGCTGTTGCCAAGTCGTATTCTTCGGGACTGTCCAATTTCGCCAGCTTGGACTCGTGAGATCGTATTAGGTGGTTCAAAAATGAGAGACCTCCCGAAACAGGCGGATTATTCGTATAAATGCAAGCTGCATTCGTCGATTTTGGAAAGGAGGATTTTGCGTTTTGAGTATGATGTAATCCCTTTGAAATGATCTCAGCTCGTTAAGCCTCTAAGTGGTTTTCGCTATGGGATCGCGAGTTCCGCATTTTTGGGGCGTGGTGTACGGCGTACGCCAGTGTCCCATTGCAAGCCGTGATGCGTTTTGCTACGTCCCCGGCTCACCAACGGCTCTGGGCCGCGTCCGAAAGCAGGGGGAGCCGTCGTCGTTCGACGCAGATTCGATGGAGCCGGTCGCAACTCCGTTCGCGAGCAGTTCGTGGGCTATTATTTGAACGGTTATTGGTACGATAGCGCGTATCTGCGCGTCGTACATCACAGGGCCAACTCTACGGTTGTCACCCTGATTTCGACGTACCCTGGCCACGTCCCGCAGCGTAACAACCCCTTTCGCTAGTCCACTCTTTCCCGCTCTCGCTCCATCTCGGTTCCTCATTCCGCCTCTATTCCACGGGTACTCGTACAACGTACGCCGCGCCAGTCCCCTCTGGCACGGCTCGCCGCATAAATGTATGTTTCCAGGATTTCTGGTTGTCTGCCGAATGAATTATGGAGGGCCGACGACCAACGCCCGGCGACGCCGCCGCTGCTAGCCTCGCCGAGATTGCAGGACACGGGGGTGGAAATTGCAAGAGGGGCGGGGCTCTGGGAAAAGCGACACGATTAACTGGAATGCACTATATACCCTGTTTACGGTCGCGCCGACCACGCTTTCTTGCTGCATCGATGTTTACCCCGCCATTTCTTCCCTGACGACTATACGGTAACGCTCTTCTTATCCCTACCCCGGATTAGTTTCTGATTTTTGCAGATCTCCTTTTCCTCGCTCCGACGCGCGGCGCCACGGGATTTTGTAGTTGCTGAGAGTTGACTTCATGCGCTGCTAGTTTACTGCCAATTCCAGTGGACGGCCCGGAAATTGACTTTGTTTGTTAACTTTTTTGTGGATGTTATCCTGTATCTATGCGGTTTGCGGGTTGTGTTTAAAGATAGACAAATAGCTCTGTATGATAATAGAATAAAACTAGCTGGTTATTGTTGCTCGCTCGCTTCGCGAGCTCGCGGATAGAACTGCTCTTGCGAGAGGGTTAATGGTACGCATTGCTAGTGGGACATACAGCTATTAATAGTTTTTTTTATTTTGTGTGACTCTCCACGAGCCACACAAAGAACTTCCCGATTCGTTAGATGCAGTACATTATTATCATTATAATAACTAATAATAACTAATAACTCACTCTTGCATTGGGATATTTTTTGATTATTGTAAGCGGTAACATTAGCATTAGTTGCATAATTAAAAAAAAATTTTTTTTAATAAAAATGAAATATATATAATTACGTTTGTTTATTTGGTGGAAAATATCCATCCTCTCGTATAAATTGCATTGTTGCATGAACTTCTTTCGAAAAAAACTAAAAAAACTAAAAAATCTAAAAAACTACTTGACCAATATGGACCAAAATCTAATCAGCTCTAAGTTACGACGGGGCACATCGATTGCATCATTCATTATTCTGATCGCGTTGTTACTTTTTCAGAAAACGTTAACGAAAAATTTGATAACATAAAAACGGCCATACGCACACACACACACATACTAACAATTTGATAAAAATAGTCTAAATTGATTCCAATGACCATGAAACGTGAAGATCTGCTAAAAAATCGATTTTCGATTTTCGGGGTAATTACAGTAACTTCCCTATGAATCGGGAAGTTAATAAGACAAATAACTCTGTATAAAGCAATTTCCAAGCGAGAAAGTAGTTACGATTTTTCGGGTTCACAAATCCATGTGCAAAATAATTTAGTTTGATTTAATTGATTATACAATATTCACTCCCTTCGGCGATTCGTTTCGGTCGCTCTGTGAACTCAATTCTCTTGCTTCTCCACTGACAATTTGCCGAGGATAATATTGCCGTTGCCCAATTAAAACGGACATTACGTTCCCACCAACCTAATATTTTCCGATCGATGGAAAACTAATCGATCATCGTAGAAATATACGCCAATAAGCGATCCATTGGATTGTTTCGAAAGTTTGCAGCGCAAACCTGTCGTATCTAATTGGATCTTATGTTGATATAATTGCCGTATCCATTTGCAAACAGGGGTAGCTTGCGCGCTGTTTGCTAATTACTAACCGCCCGGCGCTGTTATAATACGTAGACAATAGATACGGGTGCAATTGCGATACAAGGGAAATCGATACTAATGTGCATCTTTGGTTACACAAAGTATTAACACGTTGACAACGATCAAATCAACTCAATTGTCCTGTACAGCGATGTCTAAATAGGAAAACATGTTATTACATTTCAATATTCATTCTGACTGTATCATGAGCTGATGTTCCCTGTTTTCGTAAAATCAGCAAACACTAGAGAAAGACTAATGCGTCTACGAGAAGTACCTTCAAAAATATGTTCTTAAAAATTGATGAATAGCGACTGGTTCTAATGGTCACTTGTATGCCTATTTAATTATTCTCTTCGTTTCTGACGGTTTTCATGTTTCTTGTGAAATTTTGTTGCGAGAGGCACAAAGTATAGTGTTTTAGTGCTATACTGATGTTTCCTCGCGGCTTCGTCGGAGCATTAATTTCGCCGTTCGCGTGATTCCGAGCTTCCTTGCGGGCCGGTGTGCACCACGGCGACCCATGAAATTCGGAACTCCTGGCTCTTGGATCTCGGAATTCGAGGAGCTTCTCGGAGGTTGCAGGAACTTTGTGGCCCATTTGGCACGATCAGGCGTCTCGTCAAGGGGAAACGGATATCATCCGAAGATCCGAGGCTGTTCCTGCGAGCGTTTCGACGCGCTCTATCATAATACCGGCGTTTAATCCACCGGTTTCATTGACCGTTCCGTATTCGACGTGTGCCACGGAATCATACGCGCAGACGAACTGCCGAGTAGTTAAACCGTCGAAACTCGCGTCTGGGCGAATGCTTGCCTTCTCTCTCCGTGTTAGTCAGCTGCAGTTGACGGTCGATTAAAATCTCGCGAACGCGCGCATTGTCCGTCCAAACGATCCACGGAGCCATATATATTCTTACAGTGATGTAAGGCCTCGATCGCGTTTCCGCGAAACTACTCGCTCAGGAAACCCTCGCTTAATCGTACGACCGGCAAAACGACGGAATTAGTTTACCGACGAATTGTTTCCGGATACAGGAAGGATCCCACTGAAATTTCGGAACTTTTACGGCACGATGGCGATAACCTGATATCTCCGCAATTAAGAGCGAGGACGCTCTCCCGCAGCAATGTTGCGAACGCTTTGAAATTGCTGAAGTAGCGCAGATGCATCTACTAGCCGATCCGGCTTCGAGAAACTCGCTCTTGGCATCCCTCTGGCCAAACAGCCGCCGGTAAATATACGCGTTCGGGAACTGTGCTAAACGCCCTTTCGTGGAAGCACCAACTCCTCGAAAAATTATTTAAACGTTCCATAATCTCAATGTGCACGTACTGTTTAATTGGTTCACGTTTTTCATCCGCGGTCGTCATTCAACTATTTCTTCTTCAAGATTTTTCTTCATGAGAAAAAATAAACTGTACCCAGGCAATTTCAATGTAAAAGTGTACAATATTTTTATTTGTATATTACATTTTTTATTTTAGAACGATATAACAGTGTTCAAAGCTGGGCAACCTATTTTTACGACATTTTTTACGAAAGGTTTAAAAAACGATTGAAAAGTACATGGTCGTCCTATCTCTTTTCCGGTTTCCCACAGAGAGTCTATTTTTTACAAAATATTTTTGGAGGCAGGTTTGTTGGAGGAACCAGAACTGCGGTGACAGTGGTTGGCCGGAAGTTGCAGATCGAACCGCGATCAAACGAGTTATGCGGTTTTCGCTAATGAAACGCGAAGGACAAAGGAGACACTGGGGCGCAATAACGAAGGACTGTACACACTTATCGTCGAAGTAGTTGCTGCTTTCTGTCACAACAATTCATGGAAACGGGGTCGCCTCGTTGCGGGGACGAGTTGCTACGTGGGACTACTGTTTGGAATGATCTCGACAACAGGGCACAAGTGCCTTCTCCAGCGAACTTCGCGTCCCTGTTTTCGCAGCATTTCCAGCCATCGGAAGAGAAGGAACTGATTAATCATGTTGCCCATGCCAACTGCGACTGACCATAGAGTATCGACATCTCCGATGTTCCTATTTAAACCTACGTTACCTCCGGTCAACAGATATTGCAACATAGATGTCAACATGCGTCCAGCAATTCTGCATGAACGTTCGCATTCCTGCAATATCGATTTTTCTCCTCAAACCCATACCTTCGTATCATTCTTTCTGCTTCTTATTATAGAATTATCAAGGATCTATAAGAAAATGTCCGGTTCCAGATCCTAAATGAAAGGACTTTGTTTGCAATCTAATTTTTCATTTCCCACAAATTGAAGATTAATATTTGGCTACAGTCTAGTAAGATATTTTACACACAGTAGAAATATTCTAGTGAATTACATTTCGTAGCATTTTCTGCTTCTCATTATAAAATTATCAAGAATCTATAAGAAAATGTCCGGTTTCAGATCCTAATTGAAGAGACTTTGTTTGCAATATAATTTTTCATTTCCCACAAATTGAAGATTAATACTTGGCTACAGTCTAGTAAGATATTTTACGCACCGTAGAAATATTCTAGTGAATTACATTTCGTAGCATTTTCTGCTTCTCATTATAAAATTATCAAGGATCTATAAGAAAATGTCTGGTTCTAGATCCTAAGTGAAAGGACTTTATTTGCAATCTAATTTTTCATTTCCCACAAATTGAAGATTAATACTTGGCTACAGTCTAGTAAGATATTTTACACACCGTAGATTAATACTTGGCTACAGTCTAGTAAGATATTTTACGCACCGTAGAAATATTCTAGTGAATTAAATTTCGTAGCATTTTCTGCTTCTCATTATAAAGTTATCAAGGATCTATAAGAAAATGTCTGGTTCTAGATCCTAAGTGAAAGGACTTTATTTGCAATCTAATTTTTCATTTCCCACAAATTGAAGATTAATACTTGGCTACAGTCTAGTAAGATATTTTACACACCGTAGATTAATACTTGGCTACAGTCTAGTAAGATATTTTACACACCGTAGAAATATTCTAGTTGATTACATTTCGTAGAACGAACGAGCTCAGCTGCTAACCACCACTTTGTTAATGCCGTTAGTGCTCACAACCCAAAACGGCTGCCAGAGTAAAAGTTTAAACTTTCACGCAAAGCACCGAAGTTCCTTTCCAGGAGTTAACTTACCATACGTCGGAGATCTGACTAACTTTCCGAAGGTGTGCCGGTGTTAGACCGCGGAAATAAATGGATTCTACGCATTCGAAACTAGGCTAGTCGGTATAAGACGCATGAATATTGATCAATGAAGAATCGGGTTCGGGGATTAAACGTCGCGCGGCGTGTCTCAGTAAACTGTAAAATGTAAACGGGAACCAGCAGTAACAAAATCCCAGGTCGCGAAAAGTAATGAACGCGCCCGGAACGTCTGCTGTAGATAGGCATGTTCTTTAATAATATGTCGTGTCTGACGAGCAACGAAACTGCTCCAGAGTCGAATATTCACGGAATCCTTTGAAGGTGGTAAGAAGCGCTTCTCGAGCCGTGAATAAATAAACAATCTTCCGTGGATTAAATGGAGTACCCACTCCTAGGCGTGCCTGGTTATTTCGGCCCTGGAGGGTACTAACGAATTTGGAGTAAACACGGAAAATTGCTGGTAAATCTCTCGGGTGGCGGGGCGCACTTCAAACCGGGAGATCAGGATGAAAAAATCCGGGGCTACTTTCGTGCTCGTGTCAGTGGAACCGCATTTTAACGACGTGTGCCTCGCACTCCACGACCACGATGTAAACACAATCCTCGAAAACCCTCACGAAACACGAAACCAGTCCCATTCAGTATATACCTGTACTCATCTAATTTTTTATCAACTGCAAAACAACGTTTTCGAATGATTTTTTGTTCCCTGGTTGAAGATTGTACTGCGCAATCAAATTACAAGCAAGCAAGAAGATGAAAATGTAAAGCGGCTGGAAAAACGGCAATTATTTTTATACGTAATTATCCACTTCAGAGAACCGTTAAGAGTTTCCGGGGTTACTACAGATTCCAAGGTCCAACGTGTTACACGTATGAGCTTGAAGATGATCCTTGAAGAGGTTAATCCAAGCTCCTCATTGTCCGCGCTTTTAGCGGGAAGCACGTGCACTGTACCGGCAACAGTTACGTCGCAATTATTTCGCAACAAAGTAATGGAAGTGCCAGAAAAGGCTGGAAAATGCTGGGAAAGGCTTGCCTAATGGCGAGAGTTTAAACGACGATTTCGGAAGCTTTTTGCGTGCTTCCTTCGGCCTGAGTCCGGACTTAGGTCTCCAATGGATCCAAATTGCTAAAGGTGCTTCTTCGAATTCGCCACAATTTTGCACTTTCAGTTTCTTAAGCATTTGCAGCTGTTCAGATTGTAAGGAAAAAGCCAAGCCGTCGTAAGGAAAAAGCGTGTTTAATTGTAAAAGACGTAAGGATAACCAATCGTTGACAGACGTGTTTGTCGCGGCGGTTGCTCGTTTTGATCTGATCTTCTTTTTGCGATTCGTTGGCGATCGTATTTCTACAACTCTTCTGTTAATTACAATTCTTTGTTATTAAAAATTCGGTCATATATAGGGCAGCCTATTAACACGCATACATACATCATGAAGGATATACATAATGTAGCGCCTGGGACTCTATCAACAAATAATAGATAGGTTTCGGCGCACAGGTTCGATCAATTATAAACTAAAATTCCATGTTTTATAACAAATTTGCAAGTTGAAATCTCGACGTTTCGATCCTGATGAGGATCATTTTCAAGAGATTTTTGCGTCTGAAACAAAGTGTAACATTGCAAAAATAACTGTATTTTAAAAGAAAAGGAAAAAACAAAGTTTTGAACTCGAAAAATGAACTTATTTTTCTTACATGTTATATAGGAAGGAAATTTATCCTTTATGAGTAATGTCACTTTGTTTCAGACGCAAAAATCTCTTGAAAATGATCCTCATCAGGATCGAAACGTCGAGATTTCAACTTGCAAATTTGTTATAAAACATGGAATTTTAGTTTATAATTGATCGAACCTGTGCGCCGAAACCATCTATCTATTATCAATTCTTTTCGATCGCAAAACTATTTCAATATCTATCAACAAATTTCTGGAACAGGACTACGTCTGCATAAAAAGGAGCTTTAAGAAAATTATTAGGTTACATTCCTCGAAGGATTTGCCAATCCACAATTAAAATTGCTGTTGTCACTATAAAATTCATTGAAAAATCTTGCGCTATAGAATTTAAATGGCGTTGAATAATCACTGACAAGCAATGTGCTACAGTAATCAAATTCACAGTGAGAAATGTGAAAATAAAACAGAATGAGGTGGATAAGAGTGCAGTCAACGGAGAATAGATATTTCCGAGCCGCGAGCGAGAAGATCGTATTAAAAATTAGTGAGGAGCCCGTCTCAGCCATGAATTTCACAGTAGTTTATCACACACGCTGATTCCCAAGAATTTCCCGAGCAGAGGCTCGCGTCTGAAATGCGATTAAGCTCGAAGCGATCGGGCAGTGGTAAAACGGTGGATCGTGCGGCAGAAAGAGGAGGAAGCTGATTCATAAGATCGAGCCAACCCCGGCTCCGGCATTTCTCATCGTCGGTCGAATCTCACGGATCTCTGGTTTGACGATCGGCTACGGAGACAAAGATCTTCGGTCTGCAGCCCTGGGCTGGAGTCACATTTACGTGAATTGCGGTGGAGCACCTCCCGGGATTCAGCCCGATTTCCGCGTACTCCCCCGCCTAGCTGTCCTTCGTTTCCTGTCTCTCCTCCGTTGCCTGCTTCTCGCCCAGTTTTATCAACTCGCCGTTGATTTCCCTTTTCCCTAGCCTTTCCTCGCTGCCCTGACCACGAGGCCGACGAAACTCCGCCTCGCGCGATTCACGAATCACCTCCGCCTGGTTCCCCTGACTCGCTGATTGACTAATCAGATTCATCACCCCCTCTCTTTCTCTCTCTCTCCTATCACCTTCTTCTCTCTTTCTGCCAACGTGCGCTGCCTTCCGGCTGATTGAACACGATTAGGTCGTTCCGATAATGCCATCGAGTCGCGGTTTGTGAATATTAAAATGCGGAGCCCCGTGGATCTATCACGTCAAAAAAATTCCGATTTCCGGTCAGTTGAATTGGACCAAGCTTGAATGCTTGTAACAGTTGTAACAGACTTTTCTTTCTGAATCCTGCATTCTATTTTAATAAATTTTGTTCGCGATACTCAACCAGAAGATTGGGCCATGGAATTTCTGAATAGAAACTTTTCATTCAGCCCGGGGTCACCAAATCGATTTTTAATTTCAATGTCATAGCCAGTAGAAGAGTTCGAAGGCGCCGTAATCGCTATCGCATTCCCAACTCGAATTCTCCTTTCGTCTAGGGCCGCGAGTCGCACTCGAGTTCGGATCGACAAATTTAATTATAATAACCGGAGGGCGCGGAGGTGGTGCCCCGGCCGCAGGCGTCTATCAACTTCCGAACGAAGAGTGACGTAATCGATCGCATTATTGGTCTCGTAAAGTTCCACGTCGGTACGCCAGATCGTTCGTAAATGTCGATCGTGAAATCACGAGCAGGCTCAGCGCACCGCGGTGGACGGGGGTGGCAAGTTATTGGTCCGTTTCCTGCAGGGCGGCAACAGCCCCTGCGTGCCCTGCCATCCTCGAAATCTGCACTCGAACGTAAAAATACGTTTAATCTTGTTTCGCGAGTGAATTGTGCCCGGCTGACCCGTAACGCGCGATATACACGGTTCTCTTTTCGAGCTTTTTCGGCGACTCGGATTATCGATTTATTCGCTAGTGTGTTTGTTTTTTTGTTTTCCCTAGATGATTCATTTATAACAAAATCCAGCCGCCCTCGCTGCATCGCGGCGAACTACACCGAAAATTCCTGGCCCGGGCGTTCATTAACCGAAACACGGAACTGGACATGTTATTACACGCCGGCAAAAAGCCAGTTTCCGGTTACTCGGGGGCGTTTGTTACACCGTTCGTTACGTCTTCCACGGTTACGCGACTGGATCGGAAGCGAGCTCCCGTATAAGGTTACACGCCGAATTTTCCCTTCGAAGACGAAGACTTTGTTAGGGGTTTCGTCTTTCGCCGAGTGCCGTTTTCATGAAAACCCTGAGCTCCACACCCACCCTACAACTCCCGGTTTCCGAAGACCGCACTGTTACCGGTGAAACCGGATAGCTGTCTGTTTAATTGCTTCAGCCAAAACGTTCCTAAACGCGCCGCCCCGCTTCGAAAGGAAATGGATGATAAAAAGAAGCCAGTGCAGAGATAACAAAAGCGTTAATGGACCCGGCTCGCTTCGGGAAATCTGCAGAAATTATTAGGAGATACTCTCCGGCTCTGGCGATCGCGTAGTAAAACGCTCCTTCACGACTTTGGTGTTTCTTGCTGGACTTTCATTTTCTGTTCATTCGGAATGGTGGATACTATCGGAGAGCTTCGTCTACCCCGAGTCTATTACGACTTTTACCACGTTACCGATAAAATAGCATTTCTTGTTATTATTCAAAATTATTTATTTATTTACTTAGAGTTTATTTTAACGTGGTCGCATTAACAGCGAAGCCTTCAGCCACCATATGGTATATACCATGGAAATACCATATGAATGTTGTAATTCGACATACAGTGTCTCCCATTAATATTCGGACGCTCTAAAAAACACGATAACTGGTTAAACATTGAACTACACGACTTGAATTTGTTGGTAAAGCTAGAGCAAATAGTTTAGTACAGAATGTGGAAAAACATTTTTTCAAAAATTACAATTGATCGGAGTTGTAGAAAAAATACTAAAAGTTGCATTTTACAACTTTTTTATGTGGGCCTATATTAAAAATTTTAAAAATACGTTTTGTAGATTTGTGTCAATTATATGCACTGCAAAAGTTTCATCGAAATCGGTTAATGCGGGAAAAAACGACAGGCATTGAAAAATGTGAGAATCTATGTATAGGGAAAATCTGAAATTTTTACTATCGTTAAACGTTTGTAGCTCATTGCAACGTCGAACAATATTGACGAAATTTTCAGAATATGTTTAATTGACACAGATCTACAAAACGTATTTTTTAATTTTTCAATATAGGCCCACATAAAAAAGTTGTAAAATGCAACTTTTAGTATCTTTTCTACAACTCCGATCAATTGCAATTTTTGAAAAAATGTTTTTCCACATTCTGTAGCAAACTATTTGTTATAGCTTCCCCAAAAAATTCAAGTCGTGTAGTTCAATGTTTAACCAGTTATCAGTTTTTTTAGAGCGTCCGAATATTAATGGGAGTCACTGTATGTGCCGTATTGTCTTTGCCTTTTGAACAGCATGTGTTCAGTTACATATCTGCCACCATGTTTAAATAGTTTTCACACAACATTCAATATTTGTTATAATGTATTGTCCATTTTTTACACAACATGTAAGTTCTATTAGAAATTTATTTCTTTTTCATGGTTTTCTGTATGTTAAGTTTTTGCAAAGTCTTGTTTCGATGTGTCATTTAAAATATTTTTCAGACGCAATAATGATTCTTTGAAAAAGATCCACATCGGGATCGAAACGTTAGAAACATGTATTAATTATACATTTGATGTTTTTGTTCTAAAAATGATCGAACCTGGTGCCGATAATATTTAAAAATTTTAATTAACATGGTATATACTTGGTTATAACATATTTGACATGTAATTTGCAAAAGGGCCTATAGTTAACATTGACAATGGGATGAGAAACAGTAACATAAAGTTCTAGCAGTTTATATACATAGATCGAAGAGGAAAACTTTCCTAATGTTGTCTTCGATTAACACTCGGACAGAGAACTTTTATAACGAAACTGTGGAGCTCTATGAGAGATAAAAATTGTTTGTGTCAACTGCGAGATACATGGGCAAAATAAAAATAATTTTGTATAAAATCCACGGGTTAGATATCGTTTGTCGGGTTAATAAGTGAGGTTCGGATCGCTCGATAGAGTTGCAGCGGCGTTTCACAATCGCTATTTGCACGAAATAAATTCGAACTGAAAAGGAGACTCGCCCGTTCTCGTCGCTTCTGCGAGGATCGAGCAGCCGATATCGAATCCGTTGTAAACAGTAGCAAACACAATAGTACCGTTGCGTTTACTTTAGTAATTACCAATGCAGAATGCGCGGTGAAACTCGGAATGTCAGCGGAGACCGCGCGGGCAAACCTCTGCCGTTTGCCCGGCACACACAGGGCGCAGACCAACCTCACGAGAGCCGGTTGAAAATTTCCTTGAACTCGCTCTGACAAATTAATATCGCTTTTGCAGAAACGCCCGGCAGTTATTAATTACACTTAATTTCCGTCTAAAAGACTGTTTTGAATTTTAGACAGCGCGGTGTCAGATACGTAGCCTGCAGGTTGATTAATAATTGCAGAATACAGAACAAACTACCTGGATCAAACAATTTACAAAATATTAAGGAGATGTTCTTTCTCTTGGAATAAATAACTACCGTCATTGATGCCTGAACACGTTCCTTACAACAAATCGCTTGTTATCAACAACAAACGAACAAAAAATTCACACCAACGTCGTCAAAGTGACACAATCCAAGACCAAGAGCTTATTATCCCAGGAAAATGGAAGCAAAACCCACATTCCGCGAAGATCGATAAGACCCGCGATCGTCCCGGATATAATACATCGTTTGCAACCGTTTATACGTGATCAGCAAATAAACGTGAACGAAATCAGCACGCAACCACAGGGTATCATTCGAGCCGGTCGTCCCGGGTAGAATGTCGAGACTGCGAGATTAGTTCCCGGCTACTAATTGTCAGTTGACCGTTCTTTAATTAGCGAAGCCCTTGTTCTCGGGCTAATTCGATTGACCGTGGTCGCGCGGGTAACCTTGGTCGAGGACAGGCGAGCCGCGCGCGGCAGGTTGGCAAGAAGGGGAATCGAAGGCAATCGTCGGCTATCCTAGCCTGAACGGACGTCTTGACATGTCAATAGGGCTCGAACCAATTTTATCCACCGTCGAGGCCTTCTCCCCGTTGGTTCCTCACCTCGGTGCCGGCTCGATCTGACCTCAGTCGCTATAGGGCCTCATCGAGATAAACGTGTCCGGCACTCAGCGGCCTCCACTGCCTTATTGGCGTATCGTTAGATCGCCGGGAGTTGGCCCCTCGGCCTCCCCGAGCTGTCACCGGCCGATTATTTCAGATAGGCGAAGAACCGGGTGTATAACTCGCGGCGCGGCACTTTGTGCCCTGGTAGGTACTTTACTTTACTACCTAAGCCGCGATGAATGCTGCCGCTGGCGAGGATGGACGACTCTCGTACGGGTTTCTATGCCCCGCGTGTGTGGAATGCTCCCTCTTCAGGGTAAGGCTGAAATTCTGTGCTCGGTCGGCAGCGGCACACCGATAGTTTGTAGCCCGCGTCACTCGGGCTAGTTACGGCGTTCATTGTGAATGGTATCGCCGGTAAATAGACGGCAAGATAAGTCCCACCGGGTGGGTGGTATACAGAACGCGCGTACGTACACCATGGAACGTCGGGTACGGCCGGGTACGTAACGCCGCGACGGCCCAGGTCCGCCGCCGACACATTAAAGCTGCCTGTCCCGAACCCTGGTATAATTCCCCGGTAACGAGTTGCGAAAGCTTGTGGAAAGTTCGAGTACAAACATTTAGATACGAACCGAGGCCCCCGTGTGTTGCGGGGGAAATTTGTGCCCGAGCGAATTAACATGCTCGTGAACCCGTGTAGACCCGCTCGCTCGCACAGCCTTCTGAGTAAACGACGACCCAGCCAACAGCGGCGATAGTCGATAGTACCGGGCCCCACCTGTTAACCGATCCTTTTTTCCTTCGTTACCCGCGCACTCTACGAGCTCTCCCTCCTACCCGTGTTAGCCGGGATAGTTACGGCGCTCATTATCATCGGTGTTGCTACTAAGACGGCGAGATATGAACGCCTAGCGAGGCTTAACGTGCTAAATGTATTACGGCTACGGACATGGTACACTTTCCGCAAAATTTGTTGTAATGAGCTGCCGCAGCCCGATGGGGTTTCAGAAGCTTAACAATGAACCGCTTCGAAACACTGACTCGATTGAGAGGGAATAATTTTCACAGGTGGAGTGCTCTGTGTTGAATGTCAACTCTGGCGCCTTGTGATTAGTCGTTACTGTTCAAACTATGAAACAATCTAAAATAATTCCATTAAATATACAGGGTGTCCCAAAACTACCCTAGGAGCCGAAAATGGGAGGTTCCGTGGGTCATTCGAAACTACATTTTCCTTTACAAAAATGACGTCCGCGGCTTTGTTTATAAGTTATTACCGAAAAATACGGACCAATCAGAGCCCGACGTAGATGGGAGTTAACACAGTCGGCCCGACGCGCCAACTGTCAATTGGCCGAACGTGCTACCGCATGTCTAGATCGCGCTCTTATTGGTCCGTGTTTTTCGTTAATAACTCTTAAATAAAGCCGCGAACGCCATTTTTGTAAAGGAAAATGTCGCTTCAAATGATCCAAGGAACCTCCCATTTTCGGCTCCTAGGGTAGTTTTGGGACACCCTGTATGCAACTGCAGGAATTGGATTGTTCAGTATTCGTTTTGTCGATACGTCGTTTGTTCTGAAAGGGTGAAGTCTTTCGAGTACCTCGTAATAAATTTCGAAGTAGGTCAGATCGATTAACGCGGGGTCACTAATAAATCTCGATTATGAAAAATCCGGAGCAGAGATATGGTGGCCCTTTGGTATCGTGTTGTCAGTAGGTGTTACCGTAACGGCAGTTGTGAGTCACGTTTCGCTGCGGTCCGCCCCCGCACGGGCTCGAGTACAGGTCGCCATAAGCCTGCAGCCGTTCTCAATACGTAAGGTGTAATCTCGGAAATCAGCAAGCTTCAGCAAGCCGATCTCACCTGCTCCTACACGTCGACGAATTAATTACCGGTATCAGCGGCCTGGTAAACTCGAGCTGTGTGCTGCCGGTATTAGGTCACGTTTTACGTCGCTTGTAATACCCGGGGACACTTCTGCGTATATCGATCATGGAGAGAGGGTAGGCCCGGTTGGCTTGAATCGTTACCGATTTCTGGGTACAATCCTCTGCGAACAGGAAGCGACGGGGCTCTGGAGGAGGGTATCCGATGCGACAGGAGCCGCTTCGACCTGCATGTATGCACCATCGACGTGCATGTACGTATATATGTATGCACCCGGTCGACGTGTGACGTTCCTGCCCTATCCGGAGTTTCGACGGTGTAAGTGGGCTCGTGTGATCGGGGTGCATACCGTGAGCGGCGGGTATTATGCGCGTACAAGTGGCTGATATAATCTCGGCCAATTTGGTAAACATATTAAGTGCAATCTGAATAATGCGATCGCGGTTTAATGTCATAGGCGAGAGGGTCCACCCCCGCGGAACCCGCTCCCGCCGTCGAATAGACGGAAAATATGGCGGCAAGGGTGTAATCGGCCGCTCGTGTGGAAGTATCGTCGATTTTACGCGTGCCTTCGCAGCTTTTCGGGATTTACATATATCGATTCGCGAATCCCGAGCAAAAAGAGACGCGCGGACACCGTGCAGCGCGTGCGGGGTCCGACCAACCGCCACCGCTGCCGATTTGTTATTATTTATTGCGAAAGTTTATCCGTGTCGTTTTACCGCGACCGTCGATCTGCTCCGTTTAAAAATTTACCAACGCTCGCTCGAGAACAAAAATTGCCCGACGCACACCCGCCGGGAATCGAATCCCAATCTCTCGATATCCGGCGACTGATTCCGACGCTAAGCTACCCGAACCATCGACGATTACTTCTCTACAAATTCGTACACTCCGCAGTCCGCGAATTTTCAAAACTCAATTTAGTAACGCGGAGCTGTTGCGTGTGGCGATCAAATTTTATATTCATACTTCGTAACACGTTTTGACTGTTTTACGTTTCACGTGCTCATTGTCGCCATAAAAGCATAAAACTTCCACACTAGATACATTAATATCAGGAATTCAGGTATAGATGCAGTAAAATCAGAAGTCCGTAAACGTATTGAAATCTGCAGTCTAAATAGAAGCGCATTCGACCCCGCAATGCGAATAAAACCGTAATCGCGCTGTCCATTTGGATATACAAAATAAATTAGCTTGAACGCCGGAGTCGTTATTATGATTCCGAGGCTGAATAGTGCATAAACATATTACGCGAGTACGAAATAATGGACTAGCTGTCTCCGGGGACACCGTACAAAGCGATTAATCCGATTGAAAAGGCAAACTCTTTTGTGACCATTATGTATGACACAGCGTTCCTCCATTGGAAAAATGAAAACCGTTACTAGAAAAAAATGTTGTTCAAGCCTACAATGGCAGCACTTATATCAGTCAAGCGAAATGACGTGAAGGAGCATGCGTACAAAAGGCCGTAGACAAAGGTGGCTTGCAAACACAATGCCGGTAATCGTTCTTGATCGCTGATAGAACGAAGGCGACAGACCGAGCGCTGAGCAATATAACCTCTCGCGAAGGGTAAGTAATAAACTCTCGAGAAGAAATACCATTGATAATAGCGGGGCCAAGGAGGAGGGTGCAATGGAAACTCTCGAGGCCGTCCTCGTAGTTCTTTTTCCTCTCCCCGACAAAAGCCTTTTTCTACCGTCGCGTCGATTGCTTCTGAAGCCGAATGCATCGGGTGTCCAGTACGCTCGGCCGGTCCAAATAATTCCTGCGATTGGTACGAATTACTTCAACCAGCCTACATTTCTCCATGAAACTCCGTTAAATTTACTCTTTCAAATAAAAATATTTTTTGAAACCAAAACAAGGTACAGGGTATATAAACAGCTTCGTCATCCTTCCTAGGGGCGAGTTTACACCTCTGGATCGGTGGACATTTGTAAAAGAAAATTGTTGTTAAAGTTTCCTTTTTTACATCAACTCCTCGAGAAGAGAAAAAGTTTGAAAGATGTCTCTTCAAGATAAAAGTCTCCAGCAAGTGAAAATGCATTTCGGGGACCCAGTAAACAAAACAGTGCATTTTTCTTGATCGGAGACGGATCGTTGGCTGATGGTTATGCCGGAATGCACGTGTTCCTTCGGGAATCGTTCTCCGGAGGAAACAAAAGGAGGCGAGCAAGCGTGAAGGTTACTTACGTGAAAAATAGGTAAGCACAGTCTGCGACGAATAGCCGTTCCGATGTCGATTATTTTTCGGGTAGCAGGATCGAAAGCAGCGGCGAGTCAAGGTATATCCGTTCTTCGATCCTGGTCCGAGCCATTGAACACATATCTCACGTCATAGTAGAGTGCCTCTAGAAGTCGCGGTCTCTGGTTCTTTAGCCCCTTTGCCCACTCTCCAGAAACATTTCAGGAGGAGAAAATAATTTGGCATTAAGCCGAGCGGCTATTCGATTCGAGGAGCACTGTTCCTTTTGTACTGTCGATCAGCTCCGCTTTTTCGCACTGTTTTCACCCGTCACTCTCCTTCTCCTCTTTACCTCTCCCATCGAAGCAAGGAAATAAAGAACCCCTGAGAAAAAGGGGAGTGGTGACCGAGTATGACGGCAACATTTTTTTCTCGTTTTTCTCACCTTCTTTTCTCGAAAACGGTGGACCATCGTCGGTCGCCAACGCTGAATTTCTTCCAGCGCCGACTCTATTCTCTTCCAGAACAGAGCCAGCCTGTGTCATTAGGGTTCGATCAATTTTTCATCCAATTAAGAGCGGCTCGTGGACGCCGTAATGAGCGTACTAGGTCAACGATTCTCTTACACCAGACCGGATACTGTTCGTCCGAATGCTGCACTTTTGATATCGAAACGGCACGGTTTTTCTTCCTCCGTTTATCGTCGACAGTACAAGTAGTCGTCGACAGGTCTGTTCAGACACGTCGTTGACCTAATCTCGTTGACGCGACAATAGCTTCTTTGTCGCACTTCGGCCCGGAGTCGTTGTGTAATCAATTCCGCTTTGTAAGGCGCGTAAATCGGTTAACCCTTTTCAGATCCATTGAAATCTTGCATCAATTTTTCTATGGATTTTTCAATGTACTGAGATCGATACTTTCACAAGACGCAATACAAACGTAATGATTTTTAAAAATGATATTGCCTTAGGTTCAAAATATTGTAGGAAATGAATGATTTGTATGATGTTACTTGTATGAATGTGAGAATCGAGAATCATGTATGTATGCGTGAGTGCCGTGATATTGCGATAGCGACGCATCTTGTTAAATCAATATTTGTTCTAGAAAATTTATAAACATTAGAAAAAGAAGGATATAAAAGGACGTGTTCACGTAGCGATTCGACTTTTTCTCGAGATACGAAACACGTCACGTTTGATTTAAATAGGATACGATTACGTTAATTTCATATATCAGTTGTGTATTTTCTTTTCGGATTAAAACAATTATACAGTTATTTAATATCTTTTCTCTTACAATATCTGTGGTCTAAATTGATGTTTATCAGAGAACGTGCTGTCTACCTGAGTTGTTGTTTTCTGTCCAAGGCTTTGGCTCACCGCAACTCTTTCACTTATAATTACATAAAAGATTTTTATGATTTGTTCAGAAGGAAAAATCTACCCATTAATCACAGGATAATTTGTAAATGCCTTATATTGGTGGTAGAAGCGGATGAGATAGTACAGTTATGATTTTACGACCTGTACAACTTCCATACCCATAGTTACTTCACTGGGTCTTCTAGTTAAGGATACCAATAACCCGATAGCCAGTCTAAATGAGGTTTGTGATAACACAAACTGCTATAAAATATATACTGATGGTAGTAAAATTACTGGTTCAAATTGTGTCGGTTCTGCCTGCCTATGCCCAGAGCTGAATTTAACAATAACGCGTTCTATAAACCCTTCAGCTTCTATACAGGGTGTCCCAAAACTAGTGTAGGAGCGGAAAATGGGAGGTGCCTTGGGTCATTTGAAGCGACATTTTCCTTTACAAAAATGGTGTCCGTGACTTTGTTTAGAAGTTATTAACGAAAAACACGGACCAATCAGAGCGCAGCTATACCGAATGGAGTCCGACTCTGCGACAGGTCCCGGGAACCTGGTGTCGCCATTGGTCGACTCAGAATCAATCCGCTGTAGCCGCGCTCTGATTGGTCCGTGTTTTTCGTTAATAACACCTAAACAAAGTCACGAACACCATTTTTTTAAAGGAAAATGTTGCTTCAAATGACCGAAGGAAACTCCCATTTTTGGCTCCTAGGGTAGTTTTGCGACACCCTGTATACACTGCTGAATGCTTAGCAATAAGTGATGCTTTTGATATTATATTAGAACACCAAAATTACAACTTCCTTATTTTTTCTGATTCTCTTAGCTGTCTAATGGCTTTACAATCTCCTTCTGTAAGCGTAAAGACCAATCCACACATTTTTGAAATTAAAAGGAAATATAACCAATTCACTAGTAATACACATAACAGTTTCGTTAAATTATTCTGGACCCCATCACACTCTGGTATTCAGGGTAATGAAGATGCGGACACAGCAGCCAAATTGGCCACTTCCTCGACCTCTTTTAATTTTTTGAAGGTTCCTTTCACTGATCTTTTTGAAAAATATAAGAAACAGGCTAAAGAGAATTCTGTGGAAATGATTAAGAAGCAAGGGTTATTTAAGGGCAAAAATTATTTTCAACATTTCTTTTGTGACAGTTCCCTACCCTGGTTCTCCCGTAATTTAAGAGGTGTTTCATTACCACAATTAATAGAATGCGGGCGGATCATTATCATTTGGCTGCTTCATTGGCACGAGTAAATATAATTTCCAACAGCAATTGTAGTTGTAATCAAAGTGACGAAACTCTAAACCATGTGCTCTGGCAGTGCGTAAAGTATGATGTTCAAAGGCTCAAACTTTTAGATTGTTTATGCAAAATGGGTTACCAACTACCTCTAAGCATTGACATGTTTATAGCAAAACCTAACATTAAGGCTTGCATTTGTATACATCATTTTTTGAAAGATTGTAATCTTTCCATTTAAACCTTAACTGTTTTATTGTTCATCAATATCAACTATTGTATGTATTAATTGTAATTTATATTTGTACAGCAGAAATAGATCTCTGTTGAGATCTGAAATGCTTAATAAAAAAAAATATCTGTGGTTGTCAGGAAGAACGCCCCATGTCACATACTTTCACTTTCAAGATATTGCCGTTTAAAGTTTTGATCACTAATGCTTTGCCATAGGACATCGGTTAAATTGCATTATTGTTTTCAGCCCATTTAATTTGTTTTCATGATTTTTTTCTGGGAAATACATAATTCCTATACTATAAAACTCAAATTTTTTGAAATAGTGACATGCGACGTTTTTCCTTGCAACCACAAATCATATGTATATCCTCGGAAGATTTCACAGTTAAAAATGCAGCAGTCTCCATACTTAATTAAATCTTTTCCAGGTTGATCGTGCAGGAAAAGTCTGGAAAGTGGCGCGCCAGGCAACAAGGCCAGTAAAAACTTTTAATCCAGTATATCAGTATTTCAGTCGCACTTTTCGGAGTTCTCCGAAGCGATTATCGGAAATGCCTCCGATCTTATTTCGCCAGGCGTTGGAGCTGCCGCGAGAAGAAAAGCTTATCGCGACGAGGAATTGCTTGTCGCGGCAAATTAACGCGCGGAAAGTATGCGTGCGTGTCACCGGCGCGTTAATGGCCAGCGCGAAAGATGCATCGTGGTGCATCGTGGTGTGCAGTCGATAGCGTGCCACGATATTGCGCCTGCACCGGCAAATATAAACTAATTAACTCCGTTCCGAGCTCGAACGACAACATTCGTTGAGAAAGAGAGAAAAAGGAAAGAAAACAGGGTGGAAATTACAGCGATAATCATCGGTCGGCAGTTATCCTTTGATGTTCGCTGAAAATCGGGTCAGGAGTGTGTCTAAATCGCGTTGCGCGATGCTTTTAGGAAAAATACTTGAGCGCGATGTCCCGTCCTCACCGGGGGCCATTGACGTTAACAAGCGATCGCGAGAAAATTCGCGAACGTGATATAATTTCATGGCCCTTTCCGTTTCCATTTCCGTTGAAAAGAAGCGCCACGTTAATAACCGGATCGCGTTTTCTCGAGCAATGAATTTGGAATGCTTCCCTGACACCGCTTGACACGTATAATCGGATGAAAGCCGGCGATCTTGCCGGCTAGAACTTTTCAACTGGGAGCAACGAACCCGCCGGATATTATTTCCGCGCTTCGAATTTCTCTGGAATTACAGGGAAAACGCCGCGAGTATGTGTGACTGCGCTTTTCAGCGAACGGCGAATCGCACGGCTGCGAAGAACTGAAGCTGAAACCACGCGAGCGAAAAGTTCCGGGGCGAAATGGCTGAATTTGTTGCGATTTCGAGCTTTTCCTCCAACCATCCCCGGGACAATGTTTTTAAACTGTATAAAGCATGTACGCCGACACAAAGCAGCCCACCTTTAAACAAACTTTCCGCGACTATTGTCACGAGTGCAACCGGCACAGCACGGCCCCGCAGAAATTGCTCGTTACAGGGCCTTCCGTTCAGCAAACTTTCTTCACGCCATCACGAACCTGACTCTTTCGTCTCTTTCTTTTCTCCGACGATTCTCCTTGTTCCCGCAAGGATAAGAGATCCCTGTTTTATGGGCGAGAGGGACGCAAATGACCATCGTTTTTGAAAATTGATATTGTGTCGCATGTTTTTACTTGTAATCGTTAGATTGCGGAATTTCATACCGAATAAGAATGTTTTCTATCGATTATAAGATATGGAAGTTACGTAAAAACCAATTTCTCATTTGAAAATAACTCAACTACGCTCTTGTATTTTCATCCTCCATTTATTTTACAAATACATCAAAGACAAATACATCAAATTAAAGTAATTGTAAATAAAAATGTAAAGGTAAAGAAATTAAATTAAAGTAAATTAAATTAAAGTAAACTAAAAGTTCTTGTAGAATGTCTTTAATGACAAAAATGGATAAATTCAATTTGAAACGTCAAGAAAATTAAAAGAAGTTAACTCTGCGTAATTTTCCACTTATTAAAATTATTAAGTGTGAATTTCCTATTCATCTCCCGTCCCTATAATCGATGCATTAATAATTATAAATGCACATTTCCAAAGGAATTGTGTATCGACTATCATCGTGCTCCATGTTGGAAGATTGCATTCCACGTTGGGATGCGGGATAATTTTCGACGATGCAGGTAGGATGCATCGGATCGAAAAGCGCGGAAGAATGGTGGCCGAGGAAGATCGATGCATTTTAACCAGCAGCTCCACCGGAGGCCCTCCTTTCCTTTTTTTCCCCCCGTAGATTTATCTTCCTTTTTCGAGCGTCCCGTTACCGGTGGCAGTGGTTGATAGCAGCGGAGGCGCGGCCTTGCCGCAATGCTTGCGTTTCCGCAATGTGCAATTGCCTGTGCACCTGTATTTAACGCGCTTCAACCCGCTGGTTACCGGCGTTATTATTCACCGATGAAGAGAGAAACGCAGCCTGTCCGGTACCCACAAGGAAATTTAACAGTTTTATCGCGCGACGCGACCCGCTTCGCGATCAACGTGCGTCTCCATTTTTTCGGCCCCGCCTGCATTTTGCATGCTCTCTCTCTCTCTTTCTCTTTCTCTCTGGAAGCGAATAATCACTGCACAAGATACCCGGGACTACCGCGGCAAGTTAAAAGGATTAGGACGCATTATTTAGCAGCGCAACAGATTTTATCGTCGGAAGAAGTTGCGGTAATGCCGTAACTTTGTCCGTTCCCGGTGTTTTCCGGGAATCGCGGAGCAATCTGAATTTTTGTCCGGAGAATATTCGTTCGATCGCTTGATTATTGGACTTCGGCTGATTGAACCGTGCAATGTCGTCGCGCGAAATCACCTGCGGAGAATGTGTCGACGACTGCCGGAGACCAGAAATTTTTATTATTGTCACTAGACTGCGGATCTTTAGGCAAATATAGATTTTTGCGCGGTGAGAACTTCGAACTGGAAAACGCAATTTTATTATATTGCTGGAAATGGTGTCGTGTTTCTAACGAGATAAATATTTCATGTCGCAGCTACTCTTGATTTTATAGGTCGGTAAGTTATATTGGATAATGGGACATCACGACGAGACGCCAGGTATATTATGCGATTTACTCCGTTACACGATAAAACGATGAATCAGACTTACAAAATACTCAAACAATAAAATTAAAAAGTTCGATCGAACGATGAAATTCGAGCTTGATACACATCGGTGATAACTCCGTGCTCCGTCAAACACGTTCTTAGCCGTCCGATCTTTCCGACGAAGTGCGGTACGAGCTACAATTGACAAAATAAATTAACAGTCGAGTGAAATGGCACTGTACGCTCATTTACACGTGTTGCGGATCGTGAGCCACGCGCGTTACAGCACGCGTGTTAGTATGTAGGACCGGGGAAAGAGAGGTGACGGGGATGCCAAAACCATTTTTTGTTTTTTTTTTGTTTTTGGAGATAGAAAACTCCAAGGACCGGGGATCTTGGGTGGAAATAAGCACCGACTAGATATAAGATAGACCTATCACCCAATGTATTTCGGTGGCCATTTTTGCCAAGGCCACTTGGCCCGTTTTTCTTGTCATTTCCTGTATTACCAACTGGGTTTAGGGCCACGATCAGGGTCTCGTCAGTGGTGCTGGCTCTAAAATAAGCTGACAGTACAAACAAGATATAGGCATAGGATTCCTATACCTTATTTGTGTTGAAAGTTTTCTTGAAATTCGATATAGTTCCTAAACTCGCCACTTTAATTCGTAGAGGGCATACCAAAACCTCTGATTTTTTGAACAGTCGGTAATTCACAACATGAGACACCAAGTCCCATAAGATGATAGGTCTATCCTATATTTAGTCGGTGAAATAAGTATCCCTTTTTCTAATTTTCTCTTTTATATATTTTAGCGGACCGAGGACCTGTTCTTCACATTCACAGGGTCGCCCATTGTATACCGTTACCACACCTGTTCTTTCCCATTGGGGATGCCAAAACCATAATATCTACTTGCTATAGAAAAGGCACCTCTTCACCTCTCCCCCCGCCTGTCTGATTCTTAGGACACAGCTGATTGCCGAAAAGGCAGTTGCTCTCTGGACGTTACTTTACGCACTTCCGCTTTACTTGAGCGGTTAAATAGGCCATTGCGCTTCTCTGGCCGTCTATCTTTTCATTTCTGGATCTTTGCTAAAAGAGTTACGTAAAACAGCAGTTTCGTTTGGGCTGTTAATAAGTACTTGCCGAAATATAGCTTTGCTTGAGCTAACCTTCGCTTAAAAGGTCTCTGTGCTTCTCAGGCCTTCTAGTTTCCCTCCTACAAGGGAGTCTAGTTTCTAGATTCATTTATATTAATTTTAAGTGGTGACGGGTTCCTTCTATTTTGGTTATTTAATAAAGCGAACAAATGACTATTACCGTTGGCAATTAAACTTAAAGTGCTTGTGCCGTTATTCTACCCCTCCTTCCACGAACCTACTATTTCTTTAACAACACGATTATTACATTTAAAGCTTCGATTGAACGATGAATATTAGGCTGAATACGGATCGCCAATAATTCTGTCTTTTTTTTTTATTATTTAAATCTAATACAAGATTTATTACAACGTTAGATAATACAAACTAAACAGAAATAATATAAACTTGGAAAGATGTTTGAAATGAAAACTTTCCTAGTAGTCGTTCCCGAAGACGAATTTCCGCGAAACGTTGGGGTTCCGCAAGGACCTTCATTACAAATGCACCAGCGAATCGTTTCCTCGAAACTGGGTGTCGCTTCCGGCGAACGTGGGCGATTTCGTGGGGCACGAGCCCCCTTGTCAGTCGTAATTTACCATCGACTGTGCGGAGGCTTCGGTGCGTGTCGGCGGAGAGGGTGGAATAGGACAGAAGCGACAAGAAGAACGGGTATCGTGACGGCCGATGGCCTTTCCACGCTTGAGGATGGGGATTCACGGGTTTTACGACGTATCCTTAGCAGACTAAACAAATTAGCTACTGAAAAAAAACGCAGTGCGACGAACCTGGCGGACGTGGTGGTTGAAATGGCGGAGAACTTGGCAGCTAGGTGGTAGGAGAAGGACAAGGCGAAACGGAAAAGGGGGAACAAGACTCGTCAAAGCGGGTACACGCGGTCGGACCCTCACAAAGGGGCGCCGGGGCTGATGGGAGCGTCCTTTGGCGACTTCCGGGAACTCGCGAGAAATGGCCGGACGCGGCAGGGAAATTTAAAAAATTTCACCGTGCGCCGGAGAAAAATTAGTCCGTCTAATCAGCAAGGGTAGTTTTAATAACGCCGCTGTTCGCGCGACGCGCAGGACGCTCGTTCTGCTAACCGGACTTTATTTCCCTCAACGACTTGTGCGTGAGTCGCTCGGCCGCAAAAAGTATGGCAAGACTTCGCCATTCACATGAGTTAGGACTCTAAAGATCCTCGCAGTCATATACAATTTGGCAGAATCAGGTAGAGAATGCAGAGCTTCAACTAACGCAACGAACACTGCAATATTACGAACGTTGGTGTATAAAACTAGCTAATTCATATACAGGGTGTCCCAAAATAAGTGTAACTCCCGGAAATGTGAGGTTCCTTGGGTCATTTGAAGCGACATTTTCCTTTACAAAAATGGTGTTCGAGGCTTTGTTTAGGAGTTATTATCGAAAAACACGGACCAATCAGAGCCCGGCTATAGCGAACGGAGTCCGACTCGGCGACAGGTCCAGCTTAACGTTGCTATTGGCCGAACCAGAATCAATCCGCTGTAGCCGCGCTCTGATTGGTCCGTGTTTTTCGTTAATAACTTATAAACAAAGCCTCGAACACCATATTTGTAAAGGAAAATGTCGCTTCAAATGACCCAAGGAACCTCCCATTTCCGGGAGTTACACTTATTTCGGGACACCTTGTATAATAAAACTGCAATGAGATCTCTTCTAATAAGCGTTGCACCTTCGGAAAAAGAATTCTATAAAATCGGCTATCAGTAGCTACAGCGAATAAACAAAGCTTCATTGTGTCATGTCTGAAGCAGTCGCGAACTTCTGGCGCAGACTTTTGGATCTGGATGGTCTTCATGATTCACACGATATGTCTATGAATCATCAAGAAGAAGACTCCGTGTCTACGCCGGGAATGGAGGGCGAGAGCACCTCGTAAACCTGGCTCTTGCTCGTTTCCTTCCGCGCCATTTCCGATCGAAGTGTCGCGTCAGGAAACGTTTTGCGTCCTCGCGCACCACGGGGATCTACCTCCTAACCCCCACCCCCGCGGCTCACTGCTTTCGCGAAATATGCGAGGGTTGATTCACCGTCCGCGAGAAACCGACGGATCGCTGAGCACGATTAAGCTGTATCCGTCAAGGATCAAGCTTCCGGCTTGCCGGATTTATACACGTCGTCACTTTTTGTCGGGCAGATAGTGTCGCCAAATGGAAAGACATTTTTTATACAACTGGATTTTGAATTGGGCTTTCCCTCCTCGAGCTTTTTATTCTTGGAAATATCACGGAGGAAATGCGATTCGCCATGTGTGACGAATAGGCTTGGGATTTTTATGCAGGTAGTTTCGCGTGCTGGATTTCAGAAATTTGCGTCAAATTTAGTTCTATTAGCGTTCTATCCGCTGGCTGGGAGTTTGTTAAAAATCGCAATACAAATTATTAAAGTACATTATCGAGGGTGGTTTCTTACTTTCGGATTGAAATGATTACTACTAATGTGGTGTCGGATGATCGTGTCGAAACGTCGAGACGAAAATGACACCCCGTTGAGTGACGCCGGCGTCGCACAGTGGGCCAGATTAGGGGAAGGTGAGACATTTACCTAAAACGAACTTTCTCGTATCGATATCTAACATATAAACATTGCGTCTCAAATATCCCCAGACCTCCGAAATGAAGAAAATAGTACAGTTTATTAAATATTATAGTTGTAATAACCGTTGGAAGTTGGACTCTTTGATGCAATGCCCTGACGTTGCTATTTAATATTTTCTCTTGACTTTTAAATTGAAGAGCCGATTTTTACGATAAGAAATCGTATCTTATATTATTAATTAGTCTGCATAATACATTAATAATCAATGCTGAACTAAATGGCGAAAATTTTTAAAATTCTTTATATTCTGTAAAGGAGATCTTTTAAGTCCCAAGTTGTCCCAGGTTCGAACAAATTGGAATATTTTTAGTACACCTTCCTCTAAATAATCGTGAAAGAATCAATGTCTACTTTGGTTCGGTTCTCAAATTATTACTGTTTCCAGTAAGTCTTTCACCTCGTGAAGAATTTGTCCTGGATGTAATTCAGCATGCATCAGTACCAATTGGACAACTTTCTGAAGAGGCTCTTGAAGCACACCACAAAGATTTCAAACAAATTAGAACAAGAAACACTTGAAAATCTTCAAGAATTGAAACAAACACAAATATATTACATCGCCTCATTTTGACATCAGATCCAATATTAGAATGAAATCGCGTACTAAAAAAATTTAGGAATTACATCCAGAAGCAAAAGAATTAATGATTAAATAACAGGAAATATAATAATATTGATAATATTAATAATAATCGTAACACTCCTGGCAATAATAATAACACTAATAACATTAATGTATTTTTTCTTAATCTAATCCTTAATATGACATTACTACATTGTCCAGTCCAAGTTTCGCGTCCGTGACTTTTACGAATTAAAAGTAACAAGGCAATGTTGTACTTAATCCCCATCTGGCCCACTGTCCGTCGTTGAGGACCGACACTCTTCGACTGTTTAGGTATTAAGATACAAATAATTTTGAGTTTTAACGATCGTAAATTGTTGTTTATGCACAAATGATATCGGCGCTACAGGTTCGATCAAAGATGCAGTATTGGACATTAAAATACAGTATTGGACTGTTTAGTTTTAATAAACTGTATGTGTATGTCTGTGTATGTGTTTGTGCGTAGAGTGCGAGCTTGACGCATTCTTTTTTAACGAAGACACGCAAACGAGAGAAAAGCGCACGCGAGTGAATTTCGGCCTGCGCGTTGCGGTCAGAGTTTGAAATCTAGAGTATTGCGTTGAGTTTTGACCTGCGAGGTACGGTCAATCGCGTTGTGTGCGACTGTTTTATGTTTTTCTTTATTTTTAGTTATACATATATGCTATTTTATTCGTTTCCCGCGCGTGGTCAGTTATTTTTTCCCACACTATTGAAGAATTGATTTAGAAATCCTTCAAACCATTCTATTGAAATGTGCAAAAATGAAATTCGTGATTCACGATGTAGTGTGCAAGTTTACTCTAGAGTGCCTAAGAACAATAATAAAGTGAAACAAAGATAAAAAAATATGATGCTATGATTTAGTAAATTATTGTTTCCATCAGGTTTGCATTTCCAGCGCTGAAATTGAGTGATAAAAAGTCTATGCGTTTCCCAGGTTACAAAAAGCGCGTCAAGTGATGCATGTACGATTTTCCGGTCGTAATTGTGCATCATAATTAAAAGATGGATAATGATGTACTCGGTGTCGGCATTTCACGCAGGTGCGAACGCATGGTCGCGTTCAAAATTACCTTGCAACTACACGCGAGCCATCTTTAACCACCACAGTCTACGTGACTGGACAGTCGGGCCAGATAATGCTGCGGAACGGGCATTTCGTAACCCAGATTTCTATAAATGTAACAATGCAGCTCGCACGAGCACGTGCATCCGTGGCGTGCGTGTGAGATCGAGTATGTGTGTCACGAGGCGTTAACGTCGCGATGCCTCTCTGATATCTTTGCTCATGAATTTAGCTGCGGCTTTTTGATCCCCTTAACCGAAACGCGTGTGCTTGTCACCGCTGGACGTGCGAAGAGCAACAAAATTTTAATTCAAAGGGAAAAACCGCAGACCCATAAATATTCTGCAAAATGTTCAAAAAGGGGAACGTGTCAGCAGAAAGTTGGGAACGTCCTTTAAACTTAACAGCACGAAATGTCTGTTCTCTAGTTTGATTTCTCATTTTACGATTATTGAAATTATACAGATGCTCTTCCAGATGAGTAATAAATTTAACCTTATCATTTTTATAAGATAGGCAGCAACAAGAAAATAAAGACACTAGAATTTTAATTCATTTTAGTTTAGACCTGAATTAAATTTTAGTTTAATTTAGATGAAACCTGGAGCATTTATAAATCAAGTTCTCTTGAAGAAAACTCAGTATGGCAACAGTTTGCAGCTGTTCACGAAGTGCAACGTGTCGAAGAATGAAAGTGAAACCTCGATTAGAACTCTTTGCGCGGCAGGCTCGATCCGTTAATCACGTGAGCGCAGTTAATTACAAGGTAGAAAGGGGGGCAACCGATCCGATGTTTTCCGAAGGATGCAAGCTTTCGGATCGATGCTGTGCTCGATTCTGAACGAACGGGTGGAGGACCTAGATTTCAGGAGACTCTTAATCAATCTTAAACGGACGGACACAGGAATGGACCGCAGAGCCCTGACTCGCAAATTAATTGTCTGCCTGGCGGGGGCCGAGTGTGTTCTCTTTATAGGTATAGTGCACCAACACAGGGAGGAAGGAAGCTGGAGAACGATAGGAAGAGAACGAGCAATTTGGGAAGGAGAGAGAGAGAGGGTAGGAAGAGATGCGAGAGACCTCCACCTGCCACTACTCAACTTCAAATTCAGCCAACTCTTTGCCCCCATCCTAGCTCGGTGTTCTCGCAGAAGCTCGCGACCCTATCGCACCCACCCCCGCACGCCCTGCCCACTCATTCCCCGAAGCGCCCCTCAATTTCGCCCGTCGGACTAATGGATTATTATACGCGTTCGCCTACACGGGAACGTCCTATGTCGAGACGCATCTTTCGCCGAGATACCCACTTCCAGATCGATTATTCTGACTCGACTATTTTTCTCGTTACTTGTCGTATAAACCACGCTTCGAAAGGGCATAGGATGATTCTTCGCACAAAAATGGATAAAAAGTGTGCAATCACCGTTTTTCCTTAGAGGCTCAGTTTTCGAGAAAATCGAGTTTGAAAACTCACTGGGTCGCCCGCTTCGCTACTCGCGCGAAGTAAAAACGGCCAGCCATGCACAGACGCGTCAGTCGAATTTTAAAACTCGATTTTCTCGAAAAGTAAGCATCGAATCGAAAAATTTTATCCGGAGATATTTGTTCATTTTTGCACGTGAAATCAGCTTGTAGTTGTTTGTAGCACGGTGTACTGTTAACGTGGCCGGTACAGCGGAACAAGATGAAACGAACGAACACGATTACGAAATACACCAATTTTCTACGGCGCTGGATACGAATCGAATTCCTGGGTGGATTAACGTTAACAGCGACAGATTTCACACCGGTTCAGGGTCCACTGCTGAATCTTCGATGGGGAGAAATCTCGGACGCATTTTCTCAGAGGGGAAACGTGCGTGCGCATTATTCGGATCTTTTGAGATGGTGATGACAATTGGGGCAGCGCCTTTGAAGGAGGAAATAGAGGCGTTTATTTTGATTGTATGGAAAGAGCGACGTGAGAAAATTTCATTCAGAAACAGGGATAAATACGAAGTTGGAATCGACACTTTCGCTATTTTTGTTGCAACGATGATCCGATAAAACGTTCCACTTTCAAGAAAGATGAAAACATACGAAATTCAAGAGTGAATCATCTCTAATGTATAGTCATTTCTAATGTAATTTTATGAAACGATGTTCAATTACAAGGAGTCGATCATTGAGTCATTGAGTAGCCAGCGCATTCAAGAAGCTATTTTACAACCGTTCGGTAAAACAAATATTCCTCTAAAACAATGGAATATCAAATCTCACGATTTCCAGAGGGAGATAAAATAACAATGAGGGAGTCCTCAATCGTTAGTCGGAAAACCGGTGTCAGTGATTCGATATACCCGTTATTAAGAGGAAGCGGCCTACGCGATCCGCTTCAACAATTGCGCGCGAGCTCACTATCAATCTCCCCTTGCCAGGACAATACATCGTATAACTGTCTTGCATAAAATCTTGTATAAAAAGGGGATTGTATATATATATATATATATATATATATATATATATATATATATGCATGTAAGTGGATTCATGTATTCGCTTGACACATTAATATTTAATGGGGAGCGATGCCGGTGCCCTGCTATTTTTTAACCGCGTTATCTACGCGTAAACACGGTGAGTTATGGGTCTCGAGAGGAGCGTAGCCGCCACTCCTCGCGGATAACCGAACGTTTTATGGCGACGCGTCGGCGGCCACTTAAGGAACCCCCTTAAACCGATCGAAAGCGCCCGGCGAAAGGATGTTTTAATTTACACGCTGCCGCTAATGTGCCGGGTGTTTCTCGAATCAGCCTCGTTCATTAAAATCCAATCACGGTGTCGCAACAATAAATTCCGCCTCTTGTCGCACTGTTTATTGCTACGGCCACTGCTTGCGAGGAAAGTCGCCAAGACGTCTCAACCGTGCAATAATACTCTGTCGTGTTTTTTTTTAACTTCCCGATTCATAGGGAAGTTACTGTCGCGTAGCGAAATCTTTTAGAAGAATAGTGTCCGAAGAACCGTTACCGACCGAGGATTAAATTTATTAGTAAATTGACGCAGCAGCCATAAGGTCCGAAAACCTTCACCGGTAGAGATTTTTACTCTTTCATGACAGTACAGGGTCTTGGGACTAATCCTAAAACTTGCAGCGCTACCTGCGAGAGTCATTCGAGGACGCGCTTCGGATGACCGTTAGGAAAAACGGTATTTCCATATTTTTAAAAACAACCCTTGTTCCCATTCCACCGACGCTGGTCAACAGTTTTCGCAACTCCGCCTTTTTTGACCAGCGAATGAAATCCTTGCATCCTTTTTGTAAACGCCCCAAGGCAACCGATAAATAGCGAGACTGAGCGGCGAACAGAGCATTCTTCTTTCTCATCAACAAGCGATCAGTTCAGTATAACGCATTAGACATTCGAGACATTGTACGGCGAGGTCACTCTTGTATATTGAGAACCGACAATTCATATCTTATTTTTAATAAAGATAATATACAGGGTGTCCCAAAACTAGTGTAGGAGCGGAAAATGGGAGGTGCCTTGGGTCATTTGAAGCGACATTTTTCTTTACAAAAATGGCGTCCGCGTCTTTGTTTAGGAGTTATTAACGAAAAACACGGACCAATCAGAGCGCGATCCAGACATGCGATGACACGTTCGGCCAATTGTCAGTGGGCCCATCGGGCCGACTGTGCTAACTCCCGTCTAGGTCGCGCTCTGATTGGTTCGCGTTTTTCGTTAATAACTCTTAAATAAATCCGCGGACTCCATTTTTGCAAAGGAAAATGTCGCTTCAAATGATTCAAGGAACCTCCCATTTTCCGCTCCTACACTAGTTTTGGGACACCCTGTAGAACTTATAGATCTGGTCACAAACCATTTATATACAATCCACTCCTATATCTTGAAGTGCGGGTTTAACTATAACACGATAATAGAAAACACGTACGCAACAGTTACTGTAATTTTCTTTTTTTTATTAGAAAATCTCATATGAGATTTATTTCAACATAATAAAGGAAACATAGTACATTGTTGCAGAAAATGAAACTGAATATACATAGTAATATGATGAAACATGAAAACAATAATACATAAGAGATAAACCACTTAAACCTTAAGGCCACAGCTTTTAAGAAATGAAAGTATACAGCGACAAGCCCTGATATAGGGTTTGGCTATTATCAGTGAAACATCCATAGGAAGTTGAAAATTAAGTTGACGGATCTTAACAATAAATTTTGTTCTTTCCTGATTGTACAAATTACATTGCCATAATACGTGGTTCAAAGTCCCTTCTCCCTCTCCACAACTACATTCTGGATCATCGATAAAGCCAATACGAGCCAGAGAAGCAGCTAGGTGGTAGTGGTCTGCTCTACATCTATTAATAGTAACAATATCCGAACGGGAAAAATTTAACTGAGAGAACCATAGAAGACGGTTTTCATTAAAAAATTGCTGGAAGTATGTCTTGACCTTAATGAGTCCTCTGTCGTGTTCTATGGATCATATGATACATGTCCATAATTGTTATACAGTAAAACCTTGATTATTGGGGCTCTGATGTTATAATAGAATTCTTTATCATCTGACAAGAAGAGGGAGCGTTCGATGAGTCACCGATTTTCCTGAAACTTGCAGTATATGAAGATATCGTTTCCATATGTAATTTCGCAAAGCTATACCGCGCACTACTCAAGATTTTCCGAGAAAATTGCATTTGAATATCGCTTTACTCGGGTGTGAAGAATTTGCGTTAAGGAGGTAGGGTAACTTGGGGTAACCAAATCTAGGGTATTGATCAGCGTTACCAATCTCTGTGCAGAAAAATATTTTTTTGTGTGGTAACACTGATAAACATACATATGTATCAGTCTAACGCTTCGGAAAATAAGTTTAATGTAGAGCAAAAATCGAGAAAAATACGCAGATTCCAATGTATTTTTCTGTCACAAAACGATTTTTTTTACTCATTTGATGGGGCACAGCGAATGAGATTCCTCCATCGAATGAGCCTTTGTGCAGCTCAAAATATGCTCGCATAAGGTCAAATAACGGATGCCCATGACTGCACTCAATTTCCCCGTATTCCGTTCAGGAAGCCAGAGTCTAGAGCAAGTCCAGAGCCAATTTTAGTTCAGCTAGTTAGACGAGATGGCGCCTAGTCAGGGGAACTGTCAACGTAGAGTCATAACAACAAAAATATAACGGGCTTGAATCTACTCGGGTCCATTAATAGCAAGAAAGATGCGTTAGACTCGTACATATGCATGTTTATCAGTGTTACCACACAAAAAAACATTTTTCTGCACAGAGATTGGTAACACTGATCAATACCCTAGATTTGGTGATCCTACCCCCTTACGCAAACTCTTTATACCCGAGTAAAGCGATTTTCAAATGCAATTATTTCGGAAAATCTTGAGTAGTGCGCGCTATAGCTTTGCGAAATTATACAGTGACTCCCATTAATATTCGGACGCACTAAAAAAACGATAACTGGTTAAACATTGAACTACACGACTTGAATTTTTTGGGGATGCTAGAGCAAATAGTTTGCTACAGAATGTGGAAAAACATTTTTTCAAAAATTGCAATTGATAAGAGTTGCAGAAAAAATACTAAAAGTTGCATTTTACAACTTTTTTATGTGGGCCTACATTGAAAATTTAAAAAATACGTTTTGTAGGTCAATAATTATGTACAAAGTGTGGGATTTGTATGTTTCTTGTTGTATGAATGTTAGGATTGTGTGTGTGTGCGTGAGTGCCGTGATACTGCGATTGCGACACATCTTGTTAAATTAATATTTGTTCTAGAAACTTCATAAACATTTGAGAAAGAAGGATATAAAAGGACGTGTTCACGTAGCGACTTTTTTAACAACACGTTTGATTAAAATACGATACGATTACGTTAATTCTTATTCATGTATCAGTTGTGTACTTTCTTTTCGGATTAAAAATAGTTATTCAACATCTTTTCTCTTACAATTATTTATTAGTTAATGGAAACCATTAACTTCCTGTCTGAATGATTGAAATTGTAGCAACCGATAGAAACTCCATTTCTAATTACACAGTAGGTGCTCTTGCTATCAATGTTCCTCTACTCCAAAAGCAACTTTGAGGTTTTGAATGTATTTAATGGATGGACTCGCATGATTACAATGAGTGATAGTCGCTGACTATCCAGACTATGGTTCTGTCGCTAGAACTGCAATCTATCATTCTGGCATCTTTTGCGAATTCATGCATTTGGTACTCAAGAGAGAGAACACAGGGAACTATTGTGACTATAATTAATTCTAGAAGCAACCTGCCGTCTGTTTTCACATACAGTGACTACCCAGAATTATAGTTTCATATCCAACAATCTTACAAATAAATTCCTATGTGCGGATATTATATACGCCGGTTTTTATTGCATCAAGCAGAAACTATAATTAAAAGAGAATATTCGTTCACAGTTAACAAAAGGCAACAACCTGTTTACGGATCGCTTTATATCTAAGAAAATTCGTTTGGAAACTCATAAGACAAAAGTGAATAGCATTTAGTTCCCATGTCCTTCTGTAATTGATTAACTTTGTCCGGAATAGCTTTTCGAGAGTATTGTCACTAATAGGACAGGGTTTCCGCAGATCGTATGCACTCGTGGCCGATGAATTTTCAAAATCAACTTTCATAAAAACAGAGCACTACGTAGTAGGAAAACAATTGTGGCATATTGTTCGTACAGTTCTATATGGATAGTCATTTCGCATTTAGCTGCGCAGCGCATTACAGTTTGCACATGTAGAAAGAAGAAAAATATATGGTATAGCATTACAAAAAGACACGCACTTTGAAGTTTGTGAAAAAATATCCTCGAAAAGAATTATTTTTCCAGCCTACCTAGGAGACATCATTCTATTTACATGGTCCACTCTGTATGTAATAAAAGACACTTGTGCAATCGAAATTCCAATATTCGTACATGAACTTGGAGAAACTGAAAATAAATATAAATTCATTGTATGGTTCAAAAGCTTCACTGGATTAATAGTAATCCCGGCTGTATTAAAATTAACGGAGTTTTTTGGAGAATTTTCCTATTTGTGAATGATTAAGTATCTTCAATATGGCGATGCAGCCTATCAACGTATGTTTCTTCAAACAGTAAGAAGATAAAATTCATTTTAGCTACCAAATAAAAATCTGACTTGTATAAAACTGAATGGAGGAGTTTGCGAGTGCTTAAACGTCTTCAGGATAACGCAGCCATGGCCGAGCGTCTTCTCGGGCCGTAGATGGAAAAACAAAGTTTCCTATGAATAACCGGGAGAATTTCGCGGGCAGAATCGCTGGTTGCCATTCAACAGATACCCGTCGCGGAATATAAACTACGGGTAGTGAGGGTAAAATGGCGATGATAGTGAGACAGAGGGCGGAAGGTTGGAAGGCCAGAGATCCGCTGACATCTGCCGTCGTCTCGCTAATGCACCGTTGCATAAGAAATTGAGGAAATTAACTTACAACCGGCTAAATTTCTGAAACGAGGAAAACGGGCGAGTCGTAGGGGTGAGATGGGATCCGGGAGGCTTGGCGAAAGGGGGTCGGATGGCTAACAACGGAGTAGGACGGCGTAACAAGGAAGCAAAGAAGATAGAGGGAACGGCAGTGCTGTTGAAATCGTTATTGAGCCCCTTCCCCAGACTTTCGTTCCGGCCAGAGTCGTCGACTACCATTTTCTTTAACTTCCACTGGGGATCGCGCAGCTTCCACTTTCGTTCCCCTGGAAAACTTTCTTAATTCGAGCTCCCACGGCCGGCGTCCGCGACAAAATGCAGCCGAGCTCCGTTGGAAATCTTTCGTCCTTTGAACTTCCTGCTTCCTGTCGCGCGGGCCCGGCTACCTCCTCGGATTTCGGCTAATCGGCGTAACCCTGTTAAAACCGTAATTGTCGGTACGCGCGACGAGACTATCCGCCGCGTAACTCAATGCGGCGAAACTCCTGCCTTGAATAGCTAAATCAGTTTTATACACGTTTATCCTGTTAAGCGTCTCGACACTTCAACCGGCCGTCCCCGTGTTTGCCTAATGCAATTCTTCCTCCCAGCTGTTTGAAAAATCCTTTTAATCCTTTCGCCACGGGACACTGTTACGAGCGGACTTACGTTCTCCAACATTGCATTCGTTATTCCTTTTTATTCGCGTTATCCAACCTAATGTGTAGAGCAGACGAATTGTGGCCGGGTTCAACCCAATTTACAATTCAAAGTCTACTAGCATTACAAATAACACCATAAACATTTCTCTTCATCAAGATGTATAGCTAAATCAGATTCATTATAATCGGATAGCAGATCTTTATCTTGAGTATAATAGAACAATCTTAGAGACAGCACAAGGCTACTTCACGATCGAATTCAACATTCCTGGTGATTTTTCAGTGAAGTAGTTCATCGAAGTTCGATCCTGTTTTTCTTTCGTCAGTCAGTCTCTCTCCGTTTATCGCTTTTGCTGTCCGTCATTCCGAAGGCTTCCACTTGCGGCGTGGTTCTACGAGCAACCACAAGCCCGACGTACGTACATCATCGCAGGGACCGGTTCGCGATTATGACGCAGCGTGGTAGTTTGAAGTTCGCGTAATAACAGGCCTCAAACGCGTGCTGGGGCGATGAGAATACGCCGTGGGGCTGGCACAGCGTCGATTCCTTCGCTTCGATTAGAAGTCCTGACGCTAGGATGCCGAAGCACCGAGAGAGAGAGACAACTCCCGGGATGTGCTCCCAGTTATCGTCTATAAAGTGCTAACGCTCAGCTCTGCCTCGTTTGCGGCTGAAACCTTCCCACACTCCCCACCAAGCTCGTTGCGACGCCTTTTTTCCGTTAGCAAATGTCACTTCAGGGCTTAAACTTCGAGCCCGATAGCAAAAGTTGCGGCTCGCAATTACGGCGTAAATCTTCTTATCTGTGTGCGCGATATCTGTCGCCATATTTGCCCTCCCTCGCGCTACCTTACTGCGCCGACTTGAAACTGATTTCAATTCGCGATAGGACAGTTTTGCAGCCGCGGTGCTTCCGGACGTAACGCTGCGACCCTGGGATCTCCTAATATGATTTCATTGCATGCTTCGTTTGATACTATAATCAGGAAAACAGCTATAACTTGGTTCAAGTAACCATGATCTATCCAGATTCTTAAAGGAGAGGTCGAGGTTCTAAAATTTGATGTAATGATATCATTTTATTTTCTTTGTTATTATATTATGGAGGATTGTATGCTTGAAGAAAGCGTGAGTAAAGCGTTGCCAACATACATGTGCCTCTTTCCTCATCGAAAGACATGAATAGTTTTGAATAGTTTCTCGCAACACGCAATGAAGAACACTCGAAAAAAAAATTATAATATTTGTATTTCTATAAGAAACCTACTTTGTTTTGTAATCTCCATACTGTATATTATATGTAATGTATTTTTGTTTTGTATTTATGTTGTAATAAACCTCATATGAGATTTTCTAAAAAAAAAAAAAAAACACTCGAAAATTTGCTGTGGAACACTCGAATAAGTCCATCATTACCTTGCCTCAGTATTTCTAAATGTTCAATTCACTATGATGGTTGGAAAGTATCGCTTGGCAGCGATTTTAGTCCGAAATTTTTCCAGGGTGTCATGTGCGATGAGATTTACAATACAGTCGACGATCAGCATAAGCTGGTCGTTCCTGGCATCGACATTTAAATTCTACGATGGTGGCGTAAAAGGCGAGCGGTTACTGCTAACGTTGATTCGATCGCCGGGGAAAATGGGCTTGTGTGGCGGCGCGTAAGCGGAACCAAAATCGTAGCCGCCGGGTGGTTAAATATGCAGAAACGTAGGCAGTCGAACGCCACCACGTAAAACCGTCGAACGTCAAACGGTTACGACGGACCTGGACCCCGACTTTACGAGACTTTATGTCTCACTCCTGCCGACGGTGATTTGACATCCAAGGAATCCGGAATCGTCTTTGGGATCTCTATCTCCGTTCCGTCGCTACTGGACACGGACCCGAAGCAGTTTCCTTTATGGCAAATGCGCGCCTCGATAAAATTCATTGACTACTGGACGACTGCAGTCTGTCGTCTTAAAGCCTTCACTAGTTCTGATAACGCCTATGATTCATGTAATCTTTTGTGGAAACTGGATCGGCTGTGTTCCTATCGGATGTTGCCGTTTAAATGGGCTATATCTTAAAGCTGCTCCCGAAATTGTGCATTACACGATACGCATCTTGTTCGTCGCACTTTATGAGCCTCTCCCGCTGTATTTATTATGAAAGGCGCGGATAGACGCGATGTTTCGTGAGAATTTAAAGGCAGCTTGCGGTTCAGCGTGAGCGGCCTGAAAAATATTTGAATTACTAGAATATTTGTGGGGGTGATCGTACAAAAATCTTGTGTTTGCATGTCTTCAGTCTTTATTGTTATAGAATGCTAAAACTGTCCATTTGTTCAGTCATAGTCCATCATACTACTTGGATAGCCTCTTCTATTCCATCAGCCACTGCCTTAATTCGTTTCTATTCTTTTTGTAAGCTTGCGAAGCAGACAAGTCAATCTTGAAATAAAATAAAGATTGGTCTTGAATGGTAACCAGGGCTTCGGAGTCGGTAGACAAAATTCCTAACTCCAACTCCGACTCCGATTCCGATTCCGACTCTCCAACTTGAAAAAATATGTACTCAAAATAATTAAGAGTTGTAATAACACTGCATAAATAGTTGAACGATCGCAGCTAGAATTGTGACGGCAATGCCTCCGACACAAGTCAGTGTTGAAAGACTATTTTCAGCATTAAAAATAATTAAAACGGATTTAAGAGCATCTATAAAAGAGGATTTGATTGAAGCCATTATTTTCCTTAGAGCTATATTTAAAAAAAATTCATTAAAAATGTCATTTTGTTCTTATAGAATTCCTATAGAATTATTTAAAAGAAACTTTGCATTAATGTTTTATCATTTGTCTTCTTTTGTTATGACTCATTTATTTTAAACAAAAAATGCTAGAATGACAAAATGACAACATAATTTGTTTTAATTATTTGCCTTCACTACTACCATAACTAACTGTTTCTTCTCTACATAGTACCGAGATATATCGATATATGTATACATATACAATACGTCTGTAGTGTAGATCGAATATTAGCAATTGTATACATAAATCCATTAATGAATTATAAACAAAAGAGTCAGAGTTGGAGTCGGAGTCGACATATTTTTTCCGACTCCGACTCCGAAGCCCTGGTGGTAACAGAAACATTCATACTTTTGTTGCTTATTTGGTCTAAAGTGTATTGCATGGCTCCAATTTACTCTTCCTGATTTGCATGGCTTAATTTCCTTTTTTATTTAAAAAGAAAGATGAGAAACACTTATCAACGATTGGAAAAGATAACTGGCATTCTCCTACATTCCAAAATAACGATTGATCGTATTGAATGTATGCAACAGCGTACATAAAAATGAAAAAAGTATATCGAACAATAACCAGTATCCTCCAGCTTGCGCTGCAGAATCTGCATTGTTCGGATCGAGCCCCGAAATACGAAGGAATAGTAACGCAGCAACCGATGTACCAAACAGACTTCAAGCGCATGCAATAACAGCCTGGAAAAAAGGAAGCCGAGGAAGAGAAACAGCCGCAACGAGATTCGTTAGTTGCATGTGAACTTGTTACCGGAGCAGTGGCACGCCGGAAATCCCTTTCTCGTCTCGTAAATAACGAGAGGGCTGGTAGGAGGTGGACAAAACGCAGGATTGTTTGCGTGCCTGAAAACGCCGTTTTTCCCGGCGAGCGTAGAGAGACCGCGGCCGTGCGAACCGGGGGAGAATTACGAATTGAAACCGCTTAAACCTGCCACGATGTCGGTGAAGGTCCATGCTGTAACAATGTGCCGCCGGTTGCACTGTTCGCCGTGTTTAACGCGTCGAAAATTTCCGTTCGGATACCGTAGGTCTTCGGAAAAATCTGCTCGAATAGCTCCTCGCAACGAGATCGCGTTTCGTTTCGTGAAATAGAAGCCATTTGCCCCGTGCGGCACAGCGGTGGCTCCCACGGCTAACTGGAGTCACGAGGCCACGCCTACTCAAACGTTGTGCGTGGAGGGAAAGAGATAGATCGTATTTATTATCGGTATTTTGTTTACTCAAATTCAGCGTAACATTTTTTTTCTACTTTTATCATTGTTGCTCTTCTGGTTTCAATTTTGTTATATATGTAAGCGAAAATATATTAAGTAACTGAATAACTGTTTTAATTCGAAAAGAAAATACACAACTGAAATATGAAATTAACGGAAATTAACGTAAACGTATCGTATTTAAATCAGACGTGATGACGTGTTTCGTATCTCGAGAAAAAGTCGAATCGCTACGTGAACACGTCCCTTTATATCCTACTTTTTTCTAATGTTTATAAATTTTCTAGAACAAATATTGATTAAACAAGATGTGTCGCAATCGCAATATCACGGCACTCACGCATACATACACGATTCTCGATTCTCACATTCAAACAACAAATAATATCATACAAATCATTCATTTCCTACATATATTTTTTAAAACCTTCTCAAAATATTGAATTTTTATTCACATTTGAAGAAAATATACATTAACACAAGACTATTTTTAATTTAAAATTTGATCGTTGGAACGTGAATGTTTAAATTATTACTGGGAACAAAATTAATATCGAGTGAAATTTCGCTTTGGTCATAAACGACCCATACTGTACACGAAGGGTGAGGCTTGACATTAGATATCAGATAAAAAGAAAGTGAGAATTTAGCACCAGTCATTTTTGCGTAGGTGTGATCGCCCGGCACTCAGACGGTCGTAGTATAGCAAGGAAAACGGTTGAAGAAGTGGAGAAGGTACAACTTGGGGAAGTCTTCATTCGGAATGACTGCTCGGCTCGCCTAGAGGTCGAGTGGACTGGCTGGAAACGCTAGCAGCCAGTCAAAGGGAAAGACAAAGAGGGAATCGGAGAACCGGGGGTGGAAATCGGAAGGGTGACATCCCCGGGGAGCCTGGGCGGAACGAAACACAGACGCAAACACACGTTCGGTTGTGCTGGGGTGGACCCCAGGAGAAAGTGGACCGAAGATAAGAGGCGCGTAAACCGTGGAGAAACGGAGAACGGAGAAGGAAAAGCGGATACGATTCTATGGAGCCTTCAAGTTTTTCCGGCACTCGGCCGGGAAATAATTGGGGCCGGAAAGGTATTGACCCGGGAACAGAAAACCGTAACCAATGCGGGGGAAAAGAGAAAAAACGGGAACGGGTCACGGCACCGTATATGCGCGGCCACTGTTTTCGAACCGCAACGAATGGCAATCCTTAATGATTCTGACCTAAATGGCAGATCAACGATATACTGTGTGCTGATGAAACCAATGACGATTTCATTATCGCTGACTTCTTTCTTCGAACGCTTTTCATCGCGTTTTTCTTCATTCAATTCGGGCCCCCTTTCTTCCCACTCGACTCTTCTCTTCGGGAGGCTAGCGTCTCGCACTGCGTTCTAGTGGAAGCCAAATGGGTGGCAAAATTCATTTGCTGAACGTGAAGGTTGTTCGAAATTGTACATTGTTAGTTATAAAATGCTCGCGTTGTTATCTGTTCGCTTGTTAATTTATAACATCGAGTGATTCGCGGTTGAAACAGGATCTTCTTTTTAAGTGAATCTGTTTTTATTTTTAAATCAATTTCGACAAAACGTTATGAACAATTATGAAATTGATATACGAGGATTAATAACATCAAGGAGAAATAACAACGATATCAGACGTGCATCGTAGACATGATTTAATATCGTGCATTCCTAAAGTTTGCCTTCCTACATCGATGTTGTTCTTTTTCCACAGACAAATGTTCTCTCGTGAAATGCAGTTTCCGCAGTAACGCAATTATCCTTCGACAATGCGTTTCCGTTCGGGATGCTGTTTTGTTTGGTCGCGCGAAATTGCAGCCCGGATTCACCTTACTCTTGATTCGTTCCCCTGTCCTGAAGAAACTACAGGAAGAGGAAGATCCCCGGAAAAGAAGGGTGTCGCGGACTCCCGGGGCTACGGCGGCAGTAATTTCTCGTAGTAAGAATTTCATAAACAAAAAAGTTTCGCAACAACGCGAGAGCACCGAAGTCGAGCGAAGACGAGTGGTCGGGGAATAAGAAGTTCGGCCTGCTCGCCTGGTATACACAGGGTGTCACAAAATTCCTTCAACATGCGGAAATGGGAGTTTCCCGAGATCATTTGAAGTGATATTTTCTTGCAAAAATGGCGTTCGCGGCGTTGTTAAGGAGTTATTAAAGAAAAACATAAACCTGCCAGAGCGAGCTATAGCAAACGGAGTCCCACTCGGCGACAGGTCCCAATTAGCGTGGCGTCACTGCGCCGCACAGTGGAACCTTTCGCCCGAATCGTGGACAAAATCAAAGAACTTCCGATAGAAATGAGATACAGGGCTGACATTTTTTTACATACAGCTGAAACTTTACAGAATATGGGAAAAATAGGAAGATTATGGTACGAATGTTTTTTAACCTCGAAAAAATTCGTCAAATTTGCGCAATTTCGAGAAAATTGTGGTTTTTAAAATACCACGCGCGGAAAAAATTTTTTTGGAACATGTTCTACATCATTTCTCGTAGATTTTTCACGCTGATTTCAAATGTGGTCTCAAAATTTTTCTATGTCCTCCGAATTTTCCAAAATGTCGAATTATTTTTAAACAGTTATACTTTTATATTTTCAAGGTTAGAAAACATTCGTACCATAATCTCATTATTTTTCCCGTATTCTACAATGTTTCAGCTTTAATTTACAAAAAATTTCATTGCTCTATCTCATTTCTATCGAAAGTTCTTTGATTTTTACACAGATTTCATCGTTTTGACCCATAGCGTGGCGTTAGCATTACCCTAGACGTCACCGTGGGACAAACCGACGAAATCTGTGTAAAAATTAAAGAACTTTCAATAGAAATGAGATAGAACGATGAAATTTTTTATAAATTAAAGCTGAAACATTGTGTATATTGTGTAATATGGGAAAAATAATGAGATCATGGTACAAATGTTTTATAACCTTGCAAAAATAAAAGTATAACTGTTTAACAATAATTCGACATTTTGGAAAATTCTGAGGTCGTAGAAAAATTTTGAGACCAGATTTGAAATCAGCGTGAAAAAATCTACGGGGATTGATGTGTAGCATGTTCCAAAAGATTTTTTCGCGCGTGGTATTGCAAAAACCACAATTTTCTCGAAATTGCGCAGCTTTGACGAATTTTTTCGAGGTTAAAAAACATTCGTACCATAATCTCCCTATTTTTCCAATATTCTGTGAAGTTTCAGCTGTATGTAAAAAAATGTCAGTCCTCTATCTTATTTCTATCGAAAGTTCTTTGATTTTGTCCGCAATTTGGACAAAAGGTCCCAGTGTGCGTCGTTGACCGAGCCAGAATCAATCCGCTGTAGCTGCGCTCTGATTGGTCCGCGTTTCTTGTTAATAACTCCTAAATAAAACCGCGGACGACATTTTAGCAAAGGAAAATGATGCTTTAAATGATCTCAGGAACCTTCCATTTCCGGATGTTGAAGGAAGACACGCTGTATACGCTTCTTATGGGTTACGATAGTTTTTCAGAAAATAACGTTCCACCAGCTTCCTCTTTCTCTCTCACTCTCAACCCCGTCCCTCTCTTTATTCCTTTCACTCTCTCGCTCTCTCTCTCCAGTCGGCACTTCTACAGTCGGTGAGACCGCTCGCGGAGAAATTTATTTTCTATTTTAAATTCGCTTTTTATTTGCGCAGCGATTGTCACCGAATCTTCGTCCACTTTTTCATGCGCCATCCCTTGCTCCGCCACGCAAGAATGTTTATCTGTCTGAAATAGCGCGGTAAATTTACCCTGTTTACCGAACCCATGACGAATCTGTTACTTGACCTACACACTCGTGAACTACTGCGGAAACTTGGCCGCAATAACGATGTGCAAAAATATGGTTATGAGAAAATATTGTTTAGGAAAGAGCAGAAAGATGGGTTCAATTTTGGAGTACCATAGCTTGGAATATTTTTGCGAATGCGATTCCACATCCTTTTTCAGTCTTGATTGTACTGCAGATTTTTGTAGAAAATACAACTTTTGATATACAGGGTGTACGACTACAGGTGGGAGAAAATTTAAGGGTTGGTTCTTAACAATGATATAAGACGAAAATGAAGAATAAAAAAATTGCGATTTCGGCTTCGTTATTTAGCTATTAACAACGCGACAGTCACGTATCGAGTGACAGATGCATGCATAACTTGGTTCTCATTTGGGCCCCAGCGAGGTGAAAATGTTTAACAAATCGTTGGACAACATTGAACTCTTTGACATACACAACGTACACTTTTGTTAGGCGCGTTGTTGATTAATAAAATAAAATGTTAATAGCTAAATAACGAAGCCGAAATCGCAATTTTTTATTCTTCATTTTCGTCTTATATCATCGTTAAGAACCACCCCTTAAATTTTCTCCCACCTGTAGTCGAACACCCTGTACCCATATTCAGATGAAATTTTAAAGAGGCATGCTCCTTTCGATACATTTTAAGGTATCCCGAGAAAAAGTTACGTGGAGCTTGTTAAAGTAATTTAAAGATATCATGGAAAACTACTCGCATCTCGATGAGTTTGCGAGCAGCGGAAACAGGAAAATTCTTGGAGAGGTTGGCCCGAAGGTCGCAACCTCCGACGACGATTTTCAATACAATGTCTGGGTCATAATAGAATAGAAGAGAGGCTGGTCAGTCTGACGAGGGGTTGGTCGGGGCGGGTCGCCTTTGCTGCGAGATGTCCCAGCAAATCTTTCATACGCCGGAGCGCTTTGCATAGGAACGATGAAAGCTCGTTCTTCTTCCTATGAAATTCCTCTTTGAACGTATTGCCGTGAATACAAAAATGCCGGTGCGCCGGTAAAGGTAGGAAATTCTCGCGAGCCTCCCACCCATTCTCTGTTCTCGTCCTCTAACTCGCTCTATCGCTGTTGTTCGTATCGCTGGCCTCCCGCGATCAGTCGAGTAAATCTAGACAGAAATGAAATCCCCGCCGCGAAAAGAAATGCGCAGCGCAACGTCGACTTCACCCGCCGAGCAATTTGATACTGGCTACGAGAGAATGGGTCGCGACGCTTTCCGTGGTTATTCGGGCAGTAAATAAACCTGTCTACCTTAAAACAATAAGAACGTCTTGCAGCCTGAGCGGATATCGCTCCCTGTTCTCCTCTTGCCTGCCTTCTCTCCTCCTGAGCAATTTCGTTGCCGCGCGACCGAGGACGACAGGCGGAGGCCATCGGAAAACAGGCATCTGCAATATTTGTCAAGACCATCGCGGAGACAAATTGATATGACGCGTATGAGATGGAGTTGTTACGAGCCTGGTTGGTCGAGCGTGCACGTGAAAGCAAGCCGGCGTGCCCGAACAAACCTGGGGATCCTGCACCAACGGGAAAACTGTGCAAGAACGATGCGTTTCTTCGACGAAAATTGCTCTTCCTTTACCCGTCCGCTTCTCGAAACGCGATCCTAATTTCGTGGATGAAAGTAATATTATACGAAAACTGGCGGGTAGCGGCGGTTTTCACGAGCAAGCATTTTTGCACGTTTATTTGGACATACCTTGGGTCCGATGAAAAGGGCCTGTAATGCTTGGAACTCTGAGCAAATATAGAGTGTCGTAAAAAGAAATCTATAAAATTTTTCGATTAACACTTCGTTTTCCAGAAAATTGAGTATGAAAATTCGGTGGTTACGCGCGCTGGTGACTAGGAATTGGCTGACGTGTCTGACCATGGTCAATAAATTCTACTTCTTTAATTCAAATTCTGCTCATGGATTTTTTCTAAATTTTGGGTCGCACATTAAGAAAAGAAAAAGTAATTTTTCATATGTGGTTACATCATTAATAATAATAATAATAATAATAAATAATTTTTCGATTAACACTTCGTTTTCCAGAAAATTGAGTATGAAGATTCGGTGGTTACGTGCGCTGCTGACTAAGAATTGGCTGACGTGTCTGACCATGGTCAATAAATTCTACTTCTTTGATTCCAATTCTGTCTCATGGATTTTTTCTAAATTTTGAGTCGCACATTAAGAAAAGAAAAAGTAATTTTTCATATGTGGTTATTTCATTAATAATAATAATAATAATAATAATAATAATAATAATTCATTAATATCATTAATAAAATACGCAGTCTACAGTATATGTAATAAGAAATGTAATGCAGAATACATTTCAATTTTGTGTTATACAACGTCATTTAATCTTTAATCATCTTTCGGTTGAATTTCGAATCCGAATTCTCTGTCACATGGGCACGGAGTGACAATAATTCCGGAGCTATCGATCGGAAGATAAAAAATTTAATCATTCCGGTGTCCATTAAATCGCGTTCATTATGTAACATATTTTAAGTGGATTTTACCAATTGAGAGTTATAAATTGCGTTTCGGTCTACTATTATCGGGAAATAAAGCGTTCGAGGATTTCCATCGTGCACGGCCGAGCGTAAATCGTCGAATACCGGTGCAGTATTAAAAGGCTTGACAACGGGTTTTCATATTTAAATGGCACAGTTAAATTTGACAGGGCGTTGCCAATCTATTTTTCGATTCAGTCATATCCGCGGGAAACGGTGAGAAAAAGAACAGCGCCGGACGGCCCCCGTGTATATCCAGATAGTATTGCGGATAAGCTTCGGTCTCGGAAACCGTAATGCCCCGCCATTGTTATTCAGCGAGTCTCGCTGCTGAGCTAATGCGTTCAGATAAGAAGTATTTTATATGCACGAAGGTAGGATAAGTTTCGAACTCGGGAGGGTAGACAGATATGTACAGCGTTTTCGATTGCCCTTTAACATCCCTCCGATATATTTTCGTGTCGCGTTATTTACTGAAACTTTTCATTCCTCTCTGTTTTTTTAACGGCGATCGACGGGGTTGCCTTCTCTTTTTATGTATGTAACTCGTTAAATTCGGCTCAGATAGAAAATAATACCGATTCGTAAAAACGTAAAACGTGAAAATTCAATTCTGTACGAATTTATATATAAATTCGCGAAAAATACACCGCGCAACTGCTTTCTGACGATCGCTCGACGAGATTCGTATCGACGGTGTAAAGCGAAAGCATTTCAATAAATTTAAATGTAAATGAATTGTTGCATAAATTAACAGTATCCTATTACGCTGCGCGTGTTTACATGTGCTGACCGCAGAACTCGTCAGAACACCGCGAAATCGAGAAGTTGAAAATGACAAAGACGACGAAGGTCCAGCAACGTTTGATATCGAAGGATTAGACGCCTCAAACGAAGCAGAAGTTTTTTCATTCAGAACTTCGTTGACCAATAATGAAACCCGAATTAAAATCTCACATTTTCGAGAAAGTCACGACTCGGTTAATGACCTAACACTTTAGCCAGAGTTTTCTCCGAGAAATTTTTCGGGAAAGCGGCAAAGTTCGGCCCATTTCGGGGATCAACACTTCCCCTGGGCAGCGCGTCACCTTCTTATCCGGCAGCTTAATTTCCGGAATAGGCCCATTAATAACAGTCGGCAAAGGAAGGTGTACACAGGTCGGTCGCTGGCGTGGAAGTCTGGCTTTGTCTCGACTTCCGGCCTGCTGGTGCTTTTTACGGGTGCATCCAGCCTTCCTGTCGAGGGCACAAAACTTTCACCGACCCCTTTCTTCGTGGTGCGTCGACGAAGCGACGACGTCCCTCGCCCCCGGGCCCGTTATTTCCCGGAGGCGGTCTGACTCGTCGTCGCCCGAGAACTTAAAACTTTTCCACTCGTCGACTCGAAATAGATGGATCTCAGGGAACCTGGTCGCGCTTGTTTTCGAAGGCTCGTTTCCGAAAAAAGAAAGCCCCGCGCCGGTTCTTCGCGACTCCGGTGAACTCGCGATTTACGATAAAGCGGTTGGCGGGCTCGCGCGCGCCGATGGAAGAAGACGTCAACGTTATCGGGCCGGTACTATCGTCCGAAGGAAGTTGCACCCCGTTCGAATTATCAAGATCCTCGGCTCCATCTTTATCATACTTATCATCACTCGGCAAGAACGTATCAGCCAGCCTAGTCCCGGTCGTTCCGCGGGCGAAATTATAGCCCCGGGGAACTTGGTGTAGCGGCGGCGGCGGTTTACGTCTCGCGTACAAACACCGAAACCAATTTACCTGGCTGCGAAAAATTAACTTATTTCCACCGGTTTCTCTCTTTCTCTCTCTCTCTCTCCCTCTCCCCGTTTCTGTCCGGTAATCGTTGCCAGCCGGTGATTAAGCGATCAACCTGACAATCTGAGGCGGACACACGAACGCCACGCGCGAGGATAGGATTGCCTCGGAAACCCTCTTCCTCCATCTCTAAGGGGGAAACAGGCCAGATTGGGGCGGAACCTGGGCACCCACACACGCGCCACACCTGTCTAAGTCACTAACGAAAATTGTAGGCTTAGGAGCTGGACCGCCCGGGACCCTAATTATATGCTATTACCCGAGCCACGATTGCACGCGGACACGTACACTGGCGCTAGAAAGTTTCGGAGCGAGGGGATTTCCGGCCTTCAAACGATACCTTTAACACAAGCTTTACTGTTGAACTCGAATTGCTGCCTTCTCATCTTTTGTTCCATAATTATTCAGGGGCTTTTTGTGGAAATTGAATAAATTTCTTTATTCGTGATTATATCGTGGTGACATTCACGCGACACTTAAACGATCTTAAGGATGTTCTGGAGCTATACAAAAACGCAACAAAATTTTGGAAAATTTTATGTGATATAATTCTTACTAAATTAATGCAATTACCAAAGTTTGAGTTAGATTCACTACACTACCGTTTAATATTTATAGCAACTTAAAATTTGCACATTTTAACACGTCTTCTTATGGAGAATTCATAAAATTCCACTTCAAATCCTATTTAAACTTTGAAAAAACGCAACTAGAAACTCCAGTTTTTTTTATATATAGTAGAAATTATGTATTTAATTATGTTCAAAATTTATTAGGATTCGCTAAACAATTACGGAGCAAAAAATTATAAACTGTTACAAAACTTGAAATTTATCGTGTTATTATTTCACTAGCAATAATTTCATGCAAATTTCACATGTTAATTTTCAATAATAACCATGAATATAATGTTCCGACAATACTGTAGACCGCTGAATATAGCTAGTATTCGGAGGGTACAATTGTTCTCAAAATTCATTTACAATTTTTTATAATATAAAGACAATTTGATTAAAAAATACATATAACATGAAATTCACTAATTAAACAAAAGCTTTTTAAATTCATCTACTTTTTTAATGCAAAATATACTAGTGAATGGCTTTCATTACCAATATATTGATGGATTTCGAATTTCTTGTACCTTAGTCTCCCATTGTACCTCCAGAACATCCTCAATTTTGATAGTGCTTCAGTGCACGACACTTAGAATCATTGCTTGTTTTTCTGATGATTAACTGCTTGAACTGCATTTTTATAAAATTTCTTGGATCAGAAGCTAAATTGAAAATATTTCTGTATTCATGATTGTATCGTGGCGACAATCATGCGTCACTTAAACGAATTCAATGTTGATATTGCTTGACTGCACGACATTTCCAATCATTTACAGCTTGCTTTTATTGTGTTTAACTCCTTGTACTGCACTTTTATGTAGAATTTCTCGGCTCAGCAGCTAAATTGAGAACATTTCCCGCAGTCACTTAATGCCACACAGTTGTGATCTCATTAAACCCACGATGTTTTAAAAATCTTATCAATGTTGAAACGTCATAATTATATCGCGGATTTTCATGCATTTATAGCAAGTACTACTGAAGTCATGCAATAAAAGTTCAAGAAAATTGAATACAAGTTTAATATTCCACCTGAAGCAACATCCATCGAAATCATTTATTTCTATCTGAAATTCTTCGCTTCCTCAATTAGTCCTCACGAACACAAACTCGCATAAAGATTCGTAGCCCAATCACGTTATTCTCCGTTTAACCCCCAGCATCCTAAAGGTGCATTAAAGTACCATTTCCTTCGAAATGCCGTTAGAAGCCAAGTACGCTTGCACTCTTATTTTTAATTTGCTTGAGCTTGAAGTACCATTATGTACATTATACGCTAATGGTTGCGAAACTTCACTTAGCATGCGTAATCTTAATATGTATTGAAATAGTCTCGAAGTATCCTGAATAAAGACGGTAATATGAAGGCAAATGAATAATTCAGAATACGAATGGCAAGAGACAGAAGCTTGTGAACTTTTTGTCGACGTTGTACGTAGGTGCGTGCGACGAGGAATCACGCGCAGACTTCGAATATGCGAGAGGGTTTCGCAGGTGCATACGCTGTCTGGCACCCCCGCACGCAACCTTGCGGATCATAGCACTCGTAAAACCCTCGTGGCCCTAAATTCGACTTGTTTTGTAGTGACGTTAAAACAAAAAACTTAACAGTAACCAGTAAAATTGCACTCGTAATCCTTCTTGAAGACAACATTTTAAAATCTATTGACCTATTCACATTTTTATATCTTTATTATAATAATTTAATGTATTAATAATATCTTAGTATCGATCGTAAATAGGTTTTAAACAAAATTTTTAATGGTATCAGCGCACTGGTTCGATCAAAAACTACTTCTATACTATTTGCAAAATATCACAAAATTTCGACGTTTCGATCTATATTTAGATCATTTTCAAGAAATTAATAAAATTTTGCGTCTGTAAATTAACCGACAATTTCTATTAGTACTGCGAAGCAAATATAATTATAAACCTTTTTTTTATATAAATTTTTAAGTTTAAGAAAATTATAATTGTAACTCACTTGCTCAGTGTAAATTAAAATATAATTATAATAGATATAACTGACATTGGTGTAACCACATGTTTAGCCCAATCCGGCATCTGTAAGACTGCGATAATGTCAGAGCATTTAGAAACAATGTAATCTATATTGGATCGATCTATACCTGATCAACGTTGAGCGGTAAATTCAAACATAATTCTTATATTCGTATATTTTCACATATAGTTTTCTGCCACTATACCATATTATTTGAGTATATGGTATTTATAAATTAACTTTTCAGTTTAATTGAACACAAATATATACCTTCTTAAAGGTATATGTTTGGATGTAAGGAATTATTTAGAAAATTTTGAATTTACCGCTCAACTTGATCAGGTATAGATCGATCCAATATAGATTGCATTGTTTCTAAATGCTCTGACATTATCGCACTCTTACAGATGCCGACTTGGGCTAAACATGTGGTTACACCAATGTCAGCTATATCTATTATAATTATATTTTAATTTACACTAAGCAAGTGAGTTACAATTACAATTTTCTTAAATTTAAAAATTTATATAAAAAAAAGGTTTATAATTATATTTGCTCCACAGTACTAATAGAAATTGTCGGTTAATTTACAGACGCAAAATTTTATTAATTTCTTGAAAATGATCTAAATATAGATCGAAACGTCGAAATTTTGATTTTGTGATATTTTGCAAATAGTGTAGAAGTAGTTTTTGATCGAACCAGTGCGCTGATACCATTAAAAATTTAATGTATTTATAGTAATTTCCCATAATTTTTTATTTTAACATTGCATACACCAGTAACGATTTGCTGCTTTGAAGATAAGGATGCAGTTCTAAACACGGAATGCAACACACGAGTCTGATGCTCCAGCGAATTATTAACATAACTGGAAGAACCAGGACGATACATCGACGATTTGCAACCAGTCAGGATTCTTCGTGAATTACAAATGAGACGCGAAGTTGGGGTTGGCGTGACGAATCGAAGGATTCTGGACGAGCGACTGCGGATCCGTTATCGCATGCAAATAGCCCGTAAGTTTCAGACTCCCTCGATGGGGTTTCATGCGAATGGACAGTGTCTAGGGGATACTTCGAAACGATTACGCGAGAGTTATTAATGGGGGTTAAAACGTAGGCATCATTGGAATTGATCAAATACCTTTTAATAGATTTTTGGTTACTTTTAAACTTGGGTGGATTTTGCAAAAATATTCAGGCAATTATTAATTATTAAATTACGTTACTGAAGGTAATTCTCTAATTCGCGAATATAATTAGTACTGTCATTGAAAAATGAATTAAGCTGTCCCTAGCCCCGATTTCAACTACTAAATAATTGGTAATCATGTGTTAAACGTGATTTTTTCATGGCAAGAATTTTCATTACATTCCAAATCTGACAGGACTGTCTGCAATAATATTATTAATAGTCCCTACACTCTTATACCTTAACAAATTTCTATTTTCTAGTCTAAGTTTTTACCTAGAAGCATTTATGTATTCGGAGCCAGTAATCAATACCAACTACCGATTCCGCCCCGACTGTTTTCGTCCAGCAAATTTTACTCGAAGTGTATCTTACAAATCGTTAGGCTCTAACCAACAATTCTTCCATTCCCATAATGCCACGCTCTGCTCGGCATTTGCACGTCAATTTTCTTTGTAGCAGTCCACGCGCATCGTCTTTGGCAGTCGTCATACGTTACTGGATAGTTTGAATAGAGTGCAGAAGGTATAATATCTTCCAGGTAGTATTTCCTGAGCTACCTATCCGAAGATGCAGTCAGAATCAAACAAATTGTTGGTGGAAGCCTTTGAAACGCAACCCCTGCTATTTGCTTGCTACTCGATGCTCCGGCTTCCGCGTCCAGCTAAAAAATTACAGGGTGTTTCGAGTATGAATGAAATTTACATAAACGACACCACTGTCACCGTGGACTGTCACTCAAATCGCTACTGTTCAGTACGATCGAAGTCTGGGAGAGTCTTTACCACATATTGACATCCAATCACTCGGAGGACCGGATAATTTACAATGTTACGAGCCAGGGCCGCGAGTAGCACGAGTGGCCGGCGAAGGGTTATTACCCTGGGACTATGGTCTCAAATTGTTAGTTAAGAGCGGACGTGCCTGATACGATTGTCAGGGAACCGCGAGTATCGGAGTCAAAACGCAGACGTACCTGATACGATTGTCAGGGAACTGCTAGGACGAGTGAAATTTCATGGATGAACCCAATATGTATTTGGGGGGACTCTGCTGGGAGGTTATAGAGTAAGCGGACGTACCTGATACGATTGTCAGGGAACCGCGAGTACTGGTTTGGTTATACAGGGTGTCCCAAAATTCCTTCGATACCCGAAAATGGGAGGTTCCTTGGGTCATTTGAAGCGACATTTTCCTTTACAAAAATGGCGTACGCGGCTTTGTTTAGGAGTTATTAACAAAAAACACGAACCAATCAGAGCACGATCTAGACATGCGATGACACGTTCGGCCAATTGGCAGTTGGCGCGTCGAGCCGATTGTACTAATTCGCGTCTAGGTCGCGCTCTGATTGGTCCGTGTTTTTCGTTAATAACTCCTAAATAAAGCTGCGGACGCCATTTTTGTAAAGGAAAATGTCGCTTCAAATGACCCAAGGAACTTCTCATTTTCGGGTGTCGGAGGAATTTTGGGACACCCTGTATAGGTTTCGTGGATGGTCCCAATATACAGGGTGTCCTACATAAGTGATAACACCTAAATATCTTTCGTATTTACAGTCCTATCAGAAAACTTCAGATGACAAAGTGACGCTATTGCAGGGGGGAAATATAATAATGAAGAAAAAAATTTGTTATGTCGTGTTTTTAAATGAAATTGCAATGTCACCGATGTTTTTTTAAATGGAATAGTATATTTTTTGCGGTAGCATGATAGACAATAAAAAACTGAATTTAGTGGATACCACCTTTTTGACCTTGAAATGACCTTGAGCAAGAATAATCATGTTGAAGCGGATGAAATGTGGAAGTTTAAAACTTACGTGTTTCAGCAAAGATTGCGCGTTGTTTACGTCGAGTTGACCTTTACATATCATATCAAGGTCATTTCAAGGTCAGAAAGGTGGTATCCACTAAATTCAGTTTTTTATTGTCTATTTATTTATTATATATTGTACTATTCCATTTAAAAAAACATCGGTGACATTGCAATTTCATTTAAAAACACGACATAAAAAATTTTTTTCTTCATTATTATATTGCCCCCCTGCAATAGCGTCACTTTGTCCTCTGAATTTTTCTGATAGGACTGTAAATACGAAAGATATTTAGGTGTTATCATTTATGTGGGACACCCTATATAATTGAATACCCACTAGGTTGGAAATCCCTATGTCGACGATTGGAATGTCGTCTATGAATGTGATGGGTGATAGGGGATTGCTAGGGTTGTTAGTAAGCCTCGTAACAAGTATAATCTAAATCGATACAATCCGAGCGGTAAGATTGTATCGTGTGGGAACGTTCAATTACTTGATTAGGATTGGTGGAAACAATAATTATTGGTTTAAAGAGTTTATAAGTAATTAGGAAAACACAAATATATTCGACTCGTAACTAATTTACATTTGTATGTATGTCGCGAGTTTGTGTGATTGATAGAGTGTAAGAAATTAAGAACATTACCTAGAGCTCGATGTTGTCGCACTGGTAAAATGCGGGGGTCTCGAAGTGACTTTATGAAATGCCTTAATAGATTGAATACCGAACTAGCGGAATCTATACGGTTAGTGATTGATCCGAAGGGGAACTTTAGCCCGATCTTACTAGAAATCGACTTGCGAGAATACAGCACGACGCGACACGATTCGTGACTACAGAAGTACTACCCCCGAGAATTTTTTTTTTTTTAAACAGGTAACACCTGTGTTGAATATCCTGATTTACCTAAAGTTACCTGAAGTTGATGCTCCCTACACTTTAATCATAAGAATTGGTTTAGTTGCATCCATGAAATTTTTGGTAATCTTGGTGATAGTAAGTATGAATCAAAGCAAGAAAATTTACAAAAAACTTGCTGATCGGTGAAGTACTACCCCCGAGAATAAAAATGTACAGGTTTATATACCCCAAAACTGAATGGGGTGGTCTGTTCATAATCTAATCGCCGCTTAGGGCCAGACTCTAGTTTTTTGTCAATTTCCATTAAGTCGAGCCAGAGCTCGGTCTTCGTTAAAAGGGATCAACTAAGATAAGAAAAGGTTATCTAGGGCGTTTCCTGCCAGAGACGATTTTGAAGAGATTCCTGTGAGAAAGTCAACGGAATCTGTTCGCCAACCGTCACAACAAATCCACTGCCGATTTTATACATTTGTGACAGTATGTATACGTAATTTCAGCATTTTCTACGACGCTAAACAACAAAGTGTATAAAATTGATTTGACTATCTTCCGGTAAATTGTGCGCCTAGATTCTCGGAAGTATAATCATAAACCGGAGATTCAACATGGTAACAGCGTCGTTTCCCACATTTTCTATCGCCCGGTGTGAGCCGATGGTTCTCATTGCGCTCGCGATTGATTCCATTCCGCTGGGGCAAAAAGTATTTACAGCCGGCGCCGTAAAATCCTTAATGAAGCGTTCGGTAAGTAATATCCGCGACGGGAAAATGAAATTCGTAATTAGTCGACGTGGTGCGGCTCTCTCACTCTCTCTCTCTCTCTCCCTTTCTCTTTTTCTCTGCGATCTTCGATGTAGCCGCGTTCCGCCTCCCGCACGACTGTCCAGGGACGTAATAATTGCGTTATCGCGCACCCGTGGAAACGGTGATTTTAATTTGTCACGGTGACTGGAGACGCGGCGCTCAAAATCAATTACGAACTTCGGAGATAGTAACAATAACGAGTGGCCGGGTCCGCGTTACCCGTTCTCTCTCTGTCTCTCTCGCCCTCCTCTAATTATTCATCAGCCCAGTCGGACAAAACCCGCAACGAGCGTTGTGTTCCCAGCCATGGTTCAAGCTCCTTCTTCGTGTCCCTGCCTTCGAACAACTTTTCCCCTGACCAAAGTAAATAATCTCTGATATTATTTCGCCCCCTACGGGAATACGCCACTGGCAAACGAATTATGTCCCTCGCGAGCGGTCGCGCGACTCTCAAACAATCGTTTCCGTGGAAAGCGCAGTTTTGCATGCTCCTACACGCGAATAGCAATCAGCGACTCTTTAAAGCCGCTAGAAATTGATTTATGGGGTAGATTGATTCAACCCTTTGACCATGACTTGGGCGAACCGTCAGCAACTTGCGTCGCGAAACTCGCACGACAATCGCTAGACTCCATCGAGTTAAGATGCGATTCGATTATGGTATGTGCAGAACGAAAACTAAAGGGACATTATAGTCATCGTCGATCTTTGATCCCAGTCCTTTTGAAAATGTTTTACTGGCAATCTTTCATTTGCTGGACTGGAAGCACCCTTGGGGGAGGGGGCGCACTTGCAGTAGTTGAATGGCTGAGCTACATCAATTATGGTAGCACATATTGCATGTTTTCAGAATTGTAGTTTTAATCATTTGTATTCTTCTCTCTTAGGGTTGTTTCTCGTTCCAGTTTGGCAGCTATTTAGCAATTTTAAGTATATTTTTCATCTAAAATGTATTGTACATGTATATTCTGTTGTAATCTTTCATTTGCTGGACTGGAAGCACCCCTTGGGAAGGGGGCGCACTTGCAGTAGTTGAATGGCTGAGCTACATCAATTATGGTAGCAGATATTGCATGTTTTCAGAATTGTAGTTTTAATCATTTGTATTCTTCTGTCTTAGGGTTGTTTCTCGTTCCAGTTTGGCAGCTATTTAGCAATTTTAAGTATATTTTTCATCTAAAATGTATTGTACGTTACGGTCAATGAAAAATATATGTAAAGTATTTTGAAATCAACGTAATGACTGTTTACGAGTTCCAGTGCATAGTTCCGCGAATGTCAGCTCTATGGGAACAAAGACAGCATCGATTCGGAATCGACGAAGAAGCGAATGCCGGTTGAAGCGACGACAATAAAAATCTGGGGAAAGCTCGTCAGCGGGAGCACTCGAGGCGAGACAGTGCCGCGGCCGCATAAACTTCTTAGGGAGTGGCTGCAGTGGTGAATGCGTTTCCTCTCGGCGCATTGTGTTGTAAGAAATTAAGACGTAGCGGGAGGAAACGGTTGTTGGGGTCCGCGGAAATTCTGTCGTCACAGAAAAAGGAATTCCTGATACCGTGGAGTGCCGGTATCCTCCGCGTTCGTCTCTCGAAAGCTCTTTGGCGTTACTTCGTTTCCCGTGATTCGCGTAGCATTTCCACGGATCCTCTGCAGATGTGTGCCCGAACCTGAAGAGAGACGAGAATGGTGAGAGAGCGAAGCGACGAGGACGAGAGCGTGTATCGTTCCAGGCCAGCGGAAGAAAAAGTTTCGGGGCAGCGATCGTGGACGAAAGTGGACCGAGTAACCGGGACTTGTTGTCGAGGGTCGGGGGGTGGTTTCAAGTCCGCGGTTAACCGGAAAGCGCCCGTTCTGTCGACACATAAAACTCACGCTGCACGTTCCTGCACTTTTTCTGGCCCGCCGGCTGCGCTTTCCGTCCCGCAACGTCTCCGACCTAATTCCGTCGCACCGAGGAATTTCCGCATGGTCCCGGAATTTTTCTAACCTCGACGCTATTATCCCTGTTTCAATATTTTATGGCTCGCTTCGGAACGTAGGCCTCTGCTTTCTTCGAACGAAATTTTTGGCAAACACCGTGTTACCATAAACGGTTTACACCGAAAGTGCCTCAAACGCAACGTCTAGTAGGAATTTCGAGCCCTAGGAAAAATTCTGGGCCTTGGAGAAAATCAGGGAGGCTGCAGGTAGATTCTACAAGCTATGAAATAATTGTAGGACCTGCGAAAAAGATTGTAGAGCTAGTAAAAAAAGTGATATAGGTCACGGGAAACTACTTGACCGCATAAAAAATTTCAAAAGGCTATAAAAGTGTTCCAGGATATGTGAAAAAATCGTGGGATTTGTAAAAAGATCCCGGAGCCTGGGAGAAAATTGTATAACCTATGGTAAAAATCGTAGAACCTATAAAAAGGATATAAGTTTCATAAAGAGATAGGATCACTAAACAGGTTGTGGAGTCTACGAAAAAATTTCAGAGTCTGCGAAAAAGTTCTAGGTTATTCGGAAAACATTGTAAAACATAAAGAAAATTGTAGGTTCGATAAAAAAATTGTAGTGCCTATGAAAAATTGTTGGAATTTGGAATCACAGAATTCGATAGTGTAACAGATTAATGATAAATTGTTTGAACAATGGTTCTAGTTGTGGGTTTGGGATAGAATTTTCTACATTGAATCGCGTACCGTCTGAATTGAAAATTTCTATTTCACACGTCTAGGTGCTTGTAGCCAAAGTCTCGTACCCTAATCGCCCCGCCTTAACGTCAGGCGCAGACGGCAGCTCTGCAGAGGACAGGGTTGAATATTTTATGTTACGCCTTAAGAGCTGCACGGCTGGGAATTAAATACTTTCTGGCTGGGTCGAAGGCTTCAAATTACTTAGGGCGGCAATATCTTTCTCGTTTGCCTGCTAACGATTTTTAATTATTTCATCGATAAATTTCTCTCATTCTCGTTTTATCTCTGCAAACGTTTAGTAATATTCGGATGGACACGAAGATTTTCATTTAATTATGTAACTGGTTGCGTTTTATCATAAATTTCATCATAAAATCAAGACTTATTCTATCAAGTTTCCTTAGCACCCTAAATTACCTCCTTTTCCTTCTAATATTAATCGAAATAAATTCCAACCCACTTGCAGAATAGGAACTTGGGATCTCAGGATTTCTCCGGGCGCCTAAAACCACCGTACAGATTCCCAACGCATCGGTAAATTACGTACTTAATCCGTCCGGGATCAAAACTTCCCGACAAAAGTGAGTCGCGACCTCAGCTGATTGTCTCGCATGCAAAACTGCACTCAGTATTCCCCAGAACTTTCTATTTTTATGCGACCCGTGTTGATATGTGTTTAGCGAAATCCGAAGGGTATTCTGCGAACCGTGAGAATTGGGTAAGGTCGTTTCGGGATAGTTCTTTGGAAAATCTACGAGACGAAACAGGCGATCGCGTGTTCGTCGCTGGTCGTGGAAAGAATACGAAAGTGTGGGGCGACGAAGCGACAGAGCGCATGCATGACATCGAATCATCGTTCGGCGGAGAACAATGGTGCAGATCGAGCAAGACTAGCCTACTCGAATGCGGAGTATGCTCGCGAGGGGCAATAAGCCGTTGGAGAAGCTGGCTTTCATGAAGGGTGGAAACGTCTGAGCTCCATTGTTCCCAAAAAATTGCAGCCGGCCCGGTAAGAATGATAAATCGCGCATCGCGAGAATTCGCATCAGTCATCGCCATCCGCTATTCTAATCAGCGTTGTCGAGCGGAATTTCTCGGAGCTGCTATCGGCCGGTCGCATCTTCCTCGCGAAAGTGTATCGCGACCCAGAAACCCGCTCAACCAATGGCGCGCCGGAAATGATTTAGCTGATTGCTTCTCGCGTCCACCGCTGCTTATTGCCGTTGGTTTTCCGCGCTCTCGACTCGCGTGACCAGCGTTACGTCGAAAGCTTCATTAGTCGCACGAGCATCACGCGAATTCCATGCCGAGCGAACCGAGTTTTTGCTTCCTAGCGCCTAGCCTACTCTCGGCGGAAAGGCTCGTCGCATACTAGCGAGCGATCGTTCGCGAGCTTCTCCTCGCTTCGAACGCGATAGCCTATTACCCGCACTATTGACTTTCTTCTCGGAACAGAGGCCGAGAAACGTTCGACTGTTCCACGCCAAGGGCCAAACGCAAGTCCGAAGGGATGTGTGCCCTTCGACTAACCCAGGCCCTCCAACCTTTAACGACTCCGCTTTACGAGCGATCCGTGCCCGCGAAATTCTGCTCGTCTGCGCCTCATCCCGATCGCGTAATTGCTACGGCTGTATATTCCGCTTATCGACGTTTATTATTTCCGCATGCGATCCCGCTTCGCACTGAATGAGAAGAAATTGAGAAGAAATTTAACAACCGCAATGTTTTAGGCCATTTTTTTGCTCGCTTTAACCTCGCCTTAGAAGTAAAATGATCTACCCTTCGAGACAGTTTATGCGTTCTTGGCACGACGTAAGGATCCGTAAGAAAGACAGGTTCACAGATGCTATGCTAATTAGTGTCCAATGACCAGAAAACGATATTTGCAGATTGTAGAAACTGTACGAGTCCGCGATCCACGGATTGTCTGCGTTCGAAGTGGCGCGTAATCGTGGCGTAACGGTCCATAAACGCAGCCGCGTTTTCTGTGGAGGGTGGCTGCAGTATCTTGGGGGAAAAAGAAGACCGAGGATACGGTTGCATAATTTACGACGCGAGTTTAACGACTATTTTCAGTGCTCCTCCGCTTTTTACTCGCAGTTTTCCCGACTCTTTGTTTCTTCTGCCACTCCTCTGCTCAGTACTACTACTCTCAGTACTACCCCTCGATGCTTGCTCGCCTGAGAGCAAAGAAACTACTATATTTTCGCACCCGTTGTCATTGGATGACCACGGACCGGCTATTCTATTCTTTATCTTCTGAAATCTGTACATACTGCGCTCTGTTACGAGCGGAAAGACAAATAAAAATCTTTCTTTCTCACCTTGTGTCTCTTCAGAGCTTAACCCCCCCTCAATGAAACGACTGGTTCTAGATTTTCCCTTTTATATTTATTGCAAAGATCTTTTATGAGGAATGGATGAACATATTTCTTTTTTAAGTACAATAGAAATTGTGTACGAGATTGAAATAAATTCAATCTTGCCATTTTCACTGGCAATGCGGTACAATATGAACGGTGCGACTGAAACAAATACTGAACTTGCCATTTTAAGAAAATGAAAATCGTTCGAACCAATTTTGCAAGCACCCCGCATACATTTGAATCTAATATACATACAACAAATCACGCGAGCCTCTGTCGCGACGATAAGCATCCCTTTTTAACCGATAAGGGTGTCGCAGAATGGATCGAGTGTGTGCGCCATGATCATTAACGTTATTCGAACCATTACTCTCTGAGGAAACGTCACGCTGTTCGACCGAAAAGAAGCGAGCAAGGAAGGAACGGGAACGGAAAGGATAAAAAAAGCCTCTCCACCCCCATTAATATTTCGTGACGCAAGAACACGCGAATCCGTTGTTAGGACTGCGGCTCCGTAAGTCGTCGACGCCAAAGGTCTTCCGAGTGCCAACGACCTGCGCAATTGATAGAAAGTACTTTGAAAGTAACCAGGTCAAAGTGTATATCATACATAGCATCTAAGTTTTTTTTTTTTATTTATTAAGCATTGAAACCCTTCTGGGTTTATTATGCTTTACATGAATAGTATTAGTAAATACAGTAGTATCGAATACAGGAATAATACAATAGGAATTCTATAATAATTACATGAATATAACAGCAATGTCTGTTAACGCTAAATGTGTAGGTTACAGTTTAGGAAAAAGGAGTGGATGCTAGTACAAGCTTTGATATTTGACTTTGCTATAATTGTGTCTATATTGAGGGGCAGCTGAAGGCCCATACTGAGCAAAGAGCTTATTAAGTTTCGTCTTTGTGTATTGTACAATTCGCATTGCCATATTACATGATCCAGGGTTTCCCGACCCTTATTGCATTTACACTGGTTGTCATTGATAATACCTACCCGCTCTAGTGAAACAGCTAGATTATAATGATCAGAACGCATTCTGTTAACCGTGACAACTAGACTTCTCTTGAGTTTTAAGTGAGCGTACCAGGGTACTGAGCTTTCGTTAAAGAAGTTTTGAAAGTATTTTTTCCCCTTGAAAAGACCTTGATCTTTTATGATTTTAAGTGTACGATCTTTAGCTTGCTTTTTAAAACTCTCAAACAAATCAGTGTAGAGGATCGCAGAAATATTAATAGTATTCATTGACGTCGCCGATTTGGCTACCCTGTCCGCATTTTCGTTGCCTTGGATTCCAAGATGTGATGGAATCCAAAACAGTTTAATGAATCCGTTATGATCATTATTGATTAGCAGATTGTAGGGTAACTGCACCAGTAAATGAACGCTTCTGTATATTTCAACAAATTTTAACCCGCACGGCATACTAGCGATAAAATTGTGATTGAAGAGTTAAATAAATAGGAGAATATTGTTTAGTAATTTTGTTCATTCATTGGGCTATCGTTGTTCAATTACTAGTATGTAGTGTTCATTGACTGGTATTTTTTATTTAACGTTTAATGAAGAAAAATAATAATAATTTCATTTTATTCGTGTTCATTTGTTTTTGACAAACAAAGTATAGGGAGCCATTTGGCATATATGAGATACCTTTAATTCACACATTTTTTAAAAAATAAAATATCTTCCTGAACAATTTCTTAAATGTTCATTCACTCGTGCAGTTACCCTATTTTCTTTTAATTTCCAGAATGTATGGGTTCGTTTTAATGCTTACTTTGGGGTAGAGCATCTAAGTTGAAGTGTATCTGTAAATATGACTTTTTCAAGAAACAATAGTTATTTATTTTCCTGATTCATACTATATTTATCAATAATACCACGACAAAGTTGGCTACACTCGTTCCCCTGTCTGTAAACATAATAAGTATTGAAATACACAATAATTGTTGCAAGAATTACTGATAGAAAAAGGGGGGACACTTTGTTGGAATTTATTTAAGAAACAAATTGACAAAAATAATCAAGTGTTATTTAGTAGGCACATTCGGTCGCTTGACTTTCGAGCGCCTGTACAAATCATACATTGTATCCATGCCGTTCGGGTCATGGAACTCTCAACTCTCGCTTGTTTCTTAGACCGTCGTCTGTTTTTCAAGAGCGATTCTCACTTCGTTCGAGTCTGTCGAATAGTAAAGACGTGTCTCACAACGTGCCTTCTTAGATATATTTTATATAGAATAAATTCTATTTCTTATACTAATAGAGTCTAGTTTTATATACCCATAATCCAATACACTTTAATCTCATTTGAATTCATATCGACTTAAATTAGTTTGAACAGAACCCCGTAGAGAATGCCGTGGATTCACAAAACTGTGCGACAAAGATCGCAGGAACCTCGAAACGCGTCGCGACTGAGACCTGTCGATGGCTGCGGAAGTGAATGGTCGCGCTCGATGCCTTAGTTTCTAATTAATTTCATCCAACAAGTAGAACTGTGCGGTAATTGCTACGAGACAACGTCCCCCCGCTGTATTCCTCGGGGGCGCGCTCTTAACTTAACGCGGAGGTATTTGTCACCGCGCTCCGTGACAAAAGAACAAGCGTTAAGCCCGCGTCGCTGTCTCCCTCTCTCTCCCTCTTTTTCTCTCTGTTTGCACCCCCGCAAACACTGAGCACTTTTAGTTTGCGTCGCGACGCCCGACGTCGGGTCGAGTCGGGTCGCATCGCGTGGCGACGCGTCTCGCCGTCCCGGCGAACGCGCCACCACGGAAGGAAGTGGCCTTTTGTTAAAACTTTTACTTTTATCCTGGAGCGGCGCGCAAACAAAAAGCCGAGATAAGCAGGAAAAAACGAAACCCGGGAAATCCAACGATTCCGCGAAGGAGACCCTTGGCTCGATCCCCTCTCGCTTTTGGCAATTTAAACTACCCTCGAATTTAAAGTACCAACAGCCCTCTAACAGCCCGGCCAAAGATAACGTTCGGCTAAAAAGGAAAGGGGTCAAGACTTCTTGCGGACCTCTGGACCGATGGAGTACGCATTTTGCTCAATTCCTTGCAACCCTGACAATACACATTCATTTAAATTTCGACTCCGTCAACGATGGACATCGAGGAAAATAGACCCATCAATCTGAAGTCTTATTATCTATCTGTGTATTACTCTTACCTTCTTATTAGGTACGTTCTTCTAAACTCATCAAGTAAGGTAAAGTATATACGTATGTAGAAAAGGATGAGTCCATGAATGACTCTTGAATGAATGAATTAGTTTTACCTTCTTATTAAATACGTTCTTCTAAACTCGTCAAGTAAGGTGAAGTGTATGTATGTATAAGGATGTGTCTATGAATGAATCTTGAATGAATGAATTAGTTTTACCTTCTTATTAAATACGTTCTTCTAAACTCGTCAAGTAAGGTGAAGTGTATGTATGTATAAGGATGTGTCTATGAATGAATCTTGAATGAATGAATTAGTTTTACCTTCTTATTAGATACGTTCTACTAAACTCATCAAGTGAGGTGAAGTATATACGTATGTAGAAAAGGATGAGTCTATGAATTGTAAGGATTCGAGTGACCGTGGACCATGCGGGTTGCAGCAGGGTACTGTGTTTTAAAAAGAGGCTCAGTTTATGATTACGTTGCAGACGTGACTTCAGGCTATTTTTAAGATTTAGCGGAACTTTCTGTTGTATGATTCTTTTTTTATTTAAATCTTATACCAGATTTATTACAACATTAGGTAATACAATGCAAACAAAAAATAGTATAAACATGGATAGAAGTATTGTCAATATAAACGTATAAGTGTACAAATTAACATTTTTTCCCTCTTTTGAATGACACCTAAACACGCAAATTACAGTTATTTAAAAAGGATATAATGTGATGGCAAAACACGATATTAGGCCCAGTCAGGAATATAGAGACATCCAAGGGCAACTGAAATCTTAGTTTGTGGAGCTTTTCCAAAAGTAATGATCTTTGATTGTTCTATTTTATGATGAATCATTAGGGACTTCGTATTTTAGCTAAAGGTCTCAATAGCTGTTGACGTACCGTAAAATATCTGCTGACCTAGTACGAGATATTAAGAGTGTGGATACGCTCTCTAGTGCACGTGACACACACAAGGCTAGACACATAAACGTACACGGGGGTTGTAAGGGTTCCGTATTTTTCGATTCCTGACTCTATAATGCACATTTCCGTGTTCTAGGTAGTCACAATCGCTACATAAAAGATTAATCTATGGGGACGTATCCTAGGAATGGCTTCATTTTACGTTATCGAGGCGCAATTTTCATTATTCGTCAGTCGCAGGTTTATGAAATTGTCTCTCGGCAGCCACGATAGGCGGCAGCACTGTCGCTTGTCCCGTTGCTTCTCACGGCTCAACTACTTGTTGTCGAATAATGTAAATTCAGCCTCGAATACGTAAAATTAAGTCATTCTTGGCATACGTCCCTCATAGATTAATCTTTTATCCAGCGATTGTGACTACCTAGAACACAGAAATGTGAATTATAGAGTCAGGAATCGAAAAATACGGAACCCTTACAATCCTCGTGTACGTACACGGGTCTAGCGTTGTGTCTCTCACACTCGAGAGTTTCTGGTCAAAGTCAAATTCGTATCTACACCCTTAAGGGCCTTAGGTAGGCAACGAGGGCTCAAAACGAGGGTACCTCCACGAACTGGCCAGTTTCCCTCACCTTGTCGCCTCTGGAAGGGTGTGCGTTAATTTTAACAAGGTTACGACTGGTTTTCAGAAGTAACCGCCTACAATGCGGAAACGTATATAAGAACGCAGCGAAAAAGCAACAGGGTTGTCATTGCAGTACGGACGAAAGCTTATATTCAATAAACGTTTCTTTAAAATCCGAATCCTTATTGTTTTTACGGACGTCCTTACAGAATGCATCTTGGCATCAATTGCTAAATGTTAAAATGTCGTACGAATAAATACATTCAATTTCATATGGACAAGCTGGAAAAGGTTATGTGTACCGAAAATATTCTAGATCAAATGACACGTTCCAATTCTGAAATTAGAATAGCTTCGAGTGTAACGAGTTAACAGTAGCAACGCTTAAGGTCTCTGACAGGCTATAAATGGCTGACTACTGAAATAATTGCCTGACATTTATGTTTCTTTCGGTCGGCTCATGTCTTGAGAAATGTCTGGTGATCATTTAGGCGAATCTCGCGTTAGAAACCAGTGGTTTGGCATTGTTCTGTGAGAACGGGAAAAAATTCCTTCGACGTTAAAGGAATCTAATCAAGCTCGCGGAATTGCGTATTGCTGGGGTGGAGATGGTCGACGGAGTTTCGCTATGCACAGGCCGCAGAGGGCGAAAAACAAACGAGTGTTTTTTGTAGCGCGGTGCTGGCCTGAGTCTGGCCAAACCGGAAAAAATGTATGTGTAGATCACAGGTTCAGTGTGTAGGGGTTGGAGGGGTGTTAGCCTCGCACACACTGCCGCTTCCTGACACGACGCATTTCTGCCGGGATTGCGCTTCGCGATACCCGCACCCCCGATGCTTCATCAGCCGCCGATTGTTCGCGCAGAAAAGTTAATTGAACTTTGATTTCGGTCCAGGCCGGTAACTAGAATCTCGGGCCACCGGGCCACGGACCCGTCGAATCATTTGCATTAGGTTTTATCAGCGCGAGTGTGTCACACCGCTTTCACGTTTTTATCGGTTTATTGGATCGCACACGGATAGCGAACCGCGTTGCGCATCTTTCGATGTTGTTCTAATCAGAGAAACAACCGAGAAAATGGTAAGTTTCTATGGAAAATAGAAATAAATGTGTTCTCCGATCGTTTGGGTCGATAAAAATTTGCCTAGAATTTTTTTACGGAAATAATGAACGTATCAACTTCGTTGTGTTAAGTGAGATATTAATTTCTCGATTTATTATGTCACGTCAGTATGTTATGCGTGTGTAATAACTTTAAATTGAAATTAATAAGTACATGGACATTTCAGAGTTCATATCGATTAATTCAATCGTTAAAATGAACATTCAATTGTAATATCCGAAAATTGCAGCGTGTAACATCATTAATTATATTAAAAATACTATTATGCTCTAACAATGTTTTGGGGTGAGTAATGAACAATATTGATGAAGAATGCAGTGAGAATCTGTCAGACAGTAAGTCGAAAGCGGGTCGGAAAAAGCAATAAAAGCGAAGGTATACCTGTCAATAGGTTATGATAATTGGGCAGAGCTCTTGATGGGGTTTCTTCACACGGATCCTCACTTTCGAGGGCATCGACGAATCAATCAGTCTCGAACGGATCAGATAGGAAGATTGAATGGACGAGTTGAGAGGGCCGGGTTCACTTAAATCTCGATTTAAATCTCGATCGACCATGTGATTGAAGTGCACACTGATAGAGTTTTGTGGCTATTGTCCGCGTTGACAATAAGGCTCGAGCATCGGGACAGAAATACAACCGCCATCGATTGTCAGTTCTATATTTGTAATTTATCGATAGGTACCTTCGGCAACGATAACGTCACCGACGTCGATTGAAAAATTGAGACGGCTTGTAAAGTAAGATGAAATATTTGGCCCTATACAACGTCACCAAAATATATCGAGCTGGGAAACCGCGTGAATTTCTAATTTATTGACTGTTCATGAGAATTATAGACACAGAAAAAAATTCGATGGTGCATAAAGACGTAAAGGAAATGAATGAGAATCTGAGAAAATCTTTTTATTCCCTGATCGAATCGTTCGCGGATCTATACATTCTCTTCACGCCATTCGGAAGAATACTTCGACGCGACAAGTATAGTCCACGAGTTTTATTGTTCCAAGATCCAACTCCTTGGCTGCATCCGGCCGAGTCCCTTCTGTGCCAAAACGCAATAGATGCTTGGATCCCGCTGTTCCCATTGAAACCGCGTCTACGTGCGCGTGGCTAAGTGTTCGTCGGACGTACATACAAGTGTACGTGGTAAATGTCGATACGAGCCAGGAATAAAAATTCAGCTGGAAATTTGTCGCTACCCGGGCCTGGGCGCTGAGACTCGCGTGTTTCTCCGTAATCGAAAACGTAGGAGTTTGCCAGCCTCGGCATAATGAGGCGCGAACGTGTAAATATCGCGAATTACTTCGTATGCGGCTGGCAATGCTCCACCGTCGACTCGATAAATTGTTATTTCACAGTTGCGGAAGTTGAATTAGTCGCGGCCGAATCGGCAACGGCGGCGGTGGACTCGAATTCAAATCGCGGAACTTTTTTCTCTCGCTCTGCGCCACACTTTCGAAACTTTGCCGTCCTGCCCATGATTTTCTCGTCTTACCATTGAAAATCGGATATTAATGCACGCTGCTCGAGAGTCTCGCGATCAAACTCGTCACAACCGTTTTTAAAAAATCGTGAGGTAGATCATTTTAACTAGTATAAAGGAAAGAACAGGTGTGGTTAAGGGATGTAGAGGGTGTCTAAAAATTATATGTCACGGCCACCATAGCGTGATTCTACACCTACGATTTAGTGGAAATTGACATAAAAAACTCCCCGCAAAATTGACTGACCTTGAAAATCAAGATCAAAACATTTTTTTGTTTAATCGTGTTATACTGGTCATAAGGACCAACTATGTGAAAAAAACCATGGGTCGTATCTCAACCGTTCTCTTAAAAAATGATGTAGTATTTCTTATCATTTTTTCAACTTTATTTGGAAAATTTTTACATTCAGCAACGATATATAAATAAATAGCGTACTAATCTCGCTCCTTCAGTGAATTTCAGGCTGCAAGCCAACATCTCAGATCAGGTAAACAATTGCTGGCGACTAAAATGGTCCATTTTCTTAAGGAATGCTGTGAAAGTGCGATAATTAAAATTTTTGCATTACACAAACATAACATCTGAGACACTTACATTATTCAGTTTATGTTTCTTTTCCGCACCCACAAAATTTCACCATTAGTTCGGTTTTTCTCAATCGTTTGCTTACGATGGACTAAATCATCAATATTAGCCGCGATAATGAATCGTATGAAAAATTGTCAGCTATATGGTAGTAGTCGTCTCAATCAAAATATTTCACATGACAACATTCTGTGAGTATCATCAGTAAACTATCTCGTTGGGCATGAAATTAGAATCATGATACTCCTATTTCACTAATTATAAAATGAAAGAACGAACATTATGAACAAAGAAGTTGTAAAAATTATAAGAAATGCAAGAAGTTGGTCCTTATGACCAGTAGAACACGATTAAACAAAAAAATGTTTGACCTTGATTTTCAAGGTCAAGATCAATTTTGCGGGGAGTTTTTTATGTCAATTTTCACAAAATCGTAGGTGTAGAATCACGCTATGGTGGCCGTGACATATAATTTTTAGACACCCTGTACAGGCGACCATGAGTCAATGTGAAGAACGGGTCCTGGTACGCCGAAGATATTCAAAATAATAGAAAAAAGGGGTTCTTAATTCCATCAAAGTCCCCTAGTTTCGGGAGTTCTCTATCTCCCGAAACACTATAAAAAAAAAGATCATTTTATCTAGATATTCTGATTTTCTCGAGCGAGATCTTCCTAGGCTTATAATTATGTTGACTGTACTGGCTGATACGTGAATGCACTTGCTAAATGTATGTACATGTTATTCGTGAGACTTCAACACAAATTTCGAAAATCTTCTCGTCCTTTGTCAAGCACGCACAGCTATTTTCTATCGGGAGCGCCGGATAGGATACCAGGATCGGCAAATCGCAAGTAGGAATAGCCCGCTGTCCATACAGTTTGCACGCAAACGTGGGCCTTGTTTATCAAACAAGCTGTCAAAGCTTTGCCTACCAAATTTTCCGCGAGCACCTAGGCCAACAGTGTACCTTCACCCGGATAGTCCCTTGCTACCCTCGTCGAACACGGTGTGCGAGTGCGTGCACGCCCTGCCGGTGAATACGCAGAAGAAAAACAACGGTTCAAGTCGGGGGAGAAGAAGAAGAAGAAGCTGAAGTGTCCTATGCCTGGACAGCATGTTTTTCTATTTTAAATTTCATCACTTTAGATAAACAAAAATAATTTTTTAAGAATTTTAACATACAGTTCAGAGTTTGTAATTTAAAATTAAAAAATCATTGTTTAGATTAATATCTTAATTGTATTAACCAGAATAATTCAAACCTATAGTTGGACATATTAAATCCAGTCTTAGCTAGTACCTGGACAGAAGTAAAGCCTATACTGGGACAAATTCAATTTACGAGTTGATCGAGCTAACGTAACCTAGAACGTTGGTTGGTTGCGCATGACGAATATAAGATGCTTTGCGTAATATGTAGTATTCTTATCATAGATTATAGTATTGTATTATTTAACCAAATATATATTTATATCGTTAACCATTGAAGGTGTTTCTCGTTATTTACGAACCCACAACATAATTATATCAACGTTAAAAACGTTAAATTCTTCTCGATCAAAAATTAGTAATATAATAAATTGAATGATATCGGCGCTAGGTTCGATCATTTTTAGAAAAACAACAAATGTGCAATTATTTAAACATGTATCTAACGTTTCGATCCCTATGTGGATCTTTTTCAAAGAGACATATTTGCGTCTGAAAAATATGAAAGAAAACCAAAAAAAATAAAAAATTATTTTTGGTATGAACATAATATGATATATTAATGAATATAATTATATCTATAACATGGAACTTTATTAAATTTTTAACAAACTACATATCAAAATATTATTGTATTAAATACTATCCCCTATAATTTTTATTTTTTGTTGTAAAGCAAGCATTTCAAAAGACAACACTTCTTTCTCCATATTCTAATTAGTGCATAATTTTGTTTTCTCTTCTTTAATTTTATCTTTTCTTCTATCATTAGTTGCTTTACACCTTATTTTTTTAGAATCATCATTGATTTTTAATTTAATATCTTTAATTTGTTGTGCAATTAGCTTTTTTCTCTCGTGTCATTTTTATACTGAGTTATGATGTAAACATATTATCGTCACAACCGGAATACATTTTCTAGATACGTTATTTGAGCTAATAGAAGACTAATTATGCGTACATGTAGTTAAATAATTTGCAAACAATGCGTTGATTTTGAGCGCAAACACGTGTCCAGCTTCAGGCGTATGCACATTGCGTATAAACTTAGAGTGGGACAGCTTCTGCCATCGCGTCTCGGTACGGAGTACTTATACATTTCAAAACTGTCCTAAACTTAGACATCTAATATTTGGTTTAATAATTGTTATTTACGTTAAGTTTAATTGCCAATTTATTTTAAAATATCAATATTATTATGCGTGATAATTAGTTTTTGTCTGAGGGCTTAAATTATACCTTTTTTCCTAACAAAAGTTTGAACTATAAATGCACATGATTCGCATGTAAATAAACTACTTTGTATACTGTTTTCAGATGAATTTTGAATTTATTTTAAAATTTCAATAGATATAATATAATACAATGAAATAATATTCACACCTACTTGCAGCTAAGACCTCAGAATATACAATATAATTATTTAATCTCTTAATTATTGATTTCATTATGAAAATTCAATTGTCCATATTTAGGTATCACTTTTGGACTGCCCAGAGTTAGGGCACTTCACCTTACCTGTTCCCCGAATTTAGAAGCTCGTTATGACGCCCGACTTCAACCCCTCCGGTAATTAATGTGCGAGCAAATTCGTGGAAGAGTGGAAGGCTGGAGCAAGAGGTCGTTCATCTTTGCCAAATAGGAGGAAGAACTCGGAAGCCCTCTCGATAATGGCCGCACGATTTTCCGCGATAATTTTAGGAAATTTCGAGACACTAGAACTTTTTATTAAAGCTATTTTAGAATTTACGAGGAAATTATCTCAAGAATGATAATGAAAATGAGTAAAAAAAGGCATCATATTCATGCAAATCATGTCCATATATAGATGCTTTCCAGTAAAGAGTACACTCTGTTTCAATAGAGTTGCAGGTATTATTGTAAATTAATAATTCTGCTGATTACTTCAAAACCATGATGGGAATTTTCGGAGAATTTTCAATCAATCGTATTTGACGCAATTTTGGCGCACCATACGTGCCGATGAGCTGGAGATTTGAAACTTTAAACATAGCGCAGAACTGGATGACCAAGCAATATTAAAAAATCATACGCATACGTGACAGAAGTGAAATTTCTTGCAGTCTAGTAATGTTTAGAAGTAAATAAAAATTGGAAATGTAAAATAATGCTAATGAAGCGACAACAAGATCAGGAACAACTCTCGATGCAGTATTTGCGAGACATTTAGACAAAATTGAATCACGAATATTTATATCATATTTTAGCTATCACAAGCCAATTGTTTTAATGATAGAATCATAAAAAAATCATAAAAAAATAAAAAACTAATGAAAAATAGAATAAAACAATGAACGATCAAAATTTGCGACGCAAAGAAGAGGAGCGTATGGGAAATGCTATGAACTATGTCTTTTCTTTCTGTTTCATCGACACGGACGTGTCATAAGATAGAACATACAGTAGCGAACAAAAGTTTAAGACCGCTATAAAGAAGACGATAACGTTTTCAATATTGTACTATACTATCTGAACTTTTTTGGGAAGCTAGAGCAATTAGTTTACTAAAGGATGTGAAAAGAAATTTTATCAAAAATTGCAATTGATCGGAATTGTTGAAAAAATACTAAAAGTTGATTTTTTAACTATTTTATGTGGGCCTATATTGAAAATTTAAAAAATACGTTTTGTAGATCTGTGTCAATTAAACATATCCTGAAAATTTCGTCAAAATTGGTCGACGTTGCAATGAGCTATAAACGTATAAAGAAAGTAAAAATTGCAGATTTTCACGATTTTCGGCAACAAATCATGAAAATCTGCAATTTTTAACATCTTTAAACGTTTGTAGCTCATTCCAACGCAAAATTTTCATGATATGTTTAATTGACACAGATCTACAAAACGTATTTTTTAAATTTTCAATATAGGCCCACATAAAATAGTTGAAAAATCAACTTTTAGTATTTCTTCGACAATTCCGATCAATTACAATTTTTGAAAAAATTTCTTTTCACATCCTATAGTAAACTAATTACTCTAGCTTCCCAAAAAAGTTCAAATCGTATAGTACAATATTAAAAAAGTTATCGTCTTCCTTAGAGCGGTCTTAAACTTTTGTCCGCTGCTGTAAGCGTGTCCGTACGATTTCTTGGTACGGGCCGAGCGAAGAATGTCACTTTAAATTTTGTTTGTCTCAAGGCACTCACACGATCATGTTCTGTCTCATCGATACGGACGTTTGGACTATAGTAGTAGGCTTTTGTCTATACGTATAATTCCACACAATGAAGTTTTGCAAGCTCAATATTTATTTGTTTGCGACATATGGCTCCTTTCAAACATTTTTTCTTCTCGATGAGTAGAAGGCGTCGATGTAAAAAGAACTTTAACAACAATTGTCTTTGTTATAAATACTTTCGCGGCAAGTTTCTGTTACAAATTTCCACCGATCCAGAGGTATAGATTCACCCTTAGGACGGATGACCATTACATTTTATACACCCTGTACATAATCATTGTGGGAACCACACGCTTTTATTTATAGTCACTAATGTCTGAAACAATTATTTTCTCCTTTCTAGTGCATTTTAATATACACATATATTTAATATAAGCGTGGTGTTTGAAAAGTTCTTTTATATATATATTTTTTAATAATATATCAGACAGTGGATGGTAGGTACACCACCATCAATCGATATCGATCTACCAATCGTAGCAAATCACATAGATATATGTCATAGCCTTTATGCCTTTGAAACAGCACATGCTTCAGTTACATATCTACCATCATGGAATAAATTTCATCCACGTTTAACTCACTAATTTTTGTTTCCAAAATGTTCTTGTCCACTTTTCACACAACAAGTATGTATATAAAATTTAATTTTTGATTTTTCTATGTGATAATTGTTTTCACACCAAAAATAATTTTTTCCTTTTCTTGTTTCCTTTCATATTTTTCAGACGCAAAAATGTCTCTTTGAAAAAGATCCACATAGGGATCGAAATGTTAGAAACATGTTTAAATAATTGCACATTTGTTGTTTTCTATAAATGACCGAACCTAGCGCCGATATCATTCAATTTATTATATTACTAATTTTCGATCGAGAAGAATTTAACGTTTATAGTGGATGGTAGGGATGTTTCGTAACAATCCTGAGAGGTGGTAGACGTTCGACGGTATATTCGTTCGGGCCAAATTAATCTACAATCTTTTTTAGTCGCTTAATTACGACAAAACAAACTTTCTGCCATTAATTATATCCCCGTCGGGGTATTCCTTTTTTTTTACGTCCGAGCAAGATTAATTAATTGCCGGCCGAAGGTCTATTATACTCGCGCGCCTAACACGGGCATCCTCCAGGCTCTTTCTCTCTCTCCCACTCTCTCTCTCTCTCTCTCTCTCTCTCTCTGCCGAAACGCAGCTCGTATCACGAAAAACTTGGAGACACACCGTCCGCCGCAAAACATCTTCTGACGAATGACGATACGTCTCTCTCTCTTTCTCTTTCTCTTTCCTCACCAGATATGGATTAAGACTTTCTCCATCAGTCTGCCGAACGGTGACAAAAAGCCACCGAAATGATAGATGAGCCTTGGGCCCGCGGACCTCGCGAGACTTACGAGCCGGAACGAAAAAGCTGTCTTCTCCTCGCGTATGCGTACCATCGTTCAGGAAACTTCCCCTACAAGAACCGACGCGAAAAACTCCGGAACAAATCAGTTAATGGACGTGTATGAAATTAACGATTAGCGAATCAGCTCGCTCCACGATTGAGACGTCAACGACGCTTCACCGGGAAGTCAAGCGATGAAAAATAGAGCTCGCTGTTTAGCGTAAAATAGCGTCGAAAAGGAAGGAACTAACTTGAAAATACTAATTAAGGTGGAATCATGTGTACCTCGTGCACAGCATGGGGAAATTACGAATCCAATTTACGAATTTCAATTAACTTTCCAATTACAATCTAATTTATATATATATAAATTATATATTATATATATTATATATATTATAAATTATGTATTATAATTATATACAGGGTGTTCGACTACAGTTGGGAGAAAATTTAAGGAGTGGTTTCTTACGATATGAGACGAAAATGATGAATAAAAAAAATTGGGACTTCGGATTCGTTATTTAGCTATTAACAATTATTATTTATATATATATATATATATAGTTTATAAATATGTTATGAACAGATAAAATTTTTATTTTTATGAAACCAGTGTTCATTTTAACTTAATTTGTTTATTCAGTTTTTGTCTAATATCTTATTTAGCCTGTGGGCCATGTATATTTCCTACATTATTACGAGGCCGAAGATCTTTATATAAATTCTCATTTTCAAGATAATGTTATGACCATCCTACAAGCTACGGACTGCGGAAGATATTCCTTTCGCTGATTACAAAAATTCTACGCATAAAAATGCTGCTTACTTTGGTTAATACACATACTTCTTCGCATTTCATCCACCCGAACGTACCGTAAACGTATAAATATTCTCAATCAAGTTACTGAAAAGAATTCCGCACCGTAAAAAAAAAATAAAAAAGTTATTCGTATCCTCCGCAGTCCGTGTACATCATTCCTGCATTCCATAAACGCAGGAACGTCGTAGATGGGCAAAAATGCGTCCACTCACAAAGCATCGACTCGCTCCACTAAATCAACGACCCTCCGTCGCGTGCGTCTCCGGCGTTCAATGAAAGAGTACAATGACATTCTACAAGATACAAGCAACAATGAAGAAAACCGTCGGTGAAATAAAACGGTAGCGAGCGTGCGAATCGAGGCGGAACGGGGTATGAGTCTTTGTTTCGCTTTTGATGATTAAACGTCTTAAGGAGGTCCGGGAGTCCTTTTGCGCCTTTGGGAAAGAAGTTGGGGAAGAATTGAACCTGAAATTTCCGGCGTGAATGAGAGTTGAAAAGTGGCGTTCTGAACGAGGACGACAGAATCCGAAACCACTTGCAAAGAGTAGAAATCACGGGGCAAAAGCCGCGGCATGGTGCGGCGTGGCGACAGCAGCGGCTGCGAGGCGTTCCACCCTGCAATTTTCGGTCTCTTTATCTCGTGTTTCGCGGCGCTCGCGCGTTCGTTTCTCTCCAACTGCACCACCACCATCAGCAGTAGCTGCAGCTTTCGGCGGCGCGTTTCGTCCACTGAAATTCTTGGTATTGTTCGCCCCTTTTGGCACCAGTGCTTCCCGTCCCTTCTTCTCCTGGGCGGCTTGTCCTTGGCTGTGAGCGGTCCTCGATTATTTCTCTTCTCTGTTCTTCTTCGTTCGCGGGCGCGCGATCAACGGCTCTAGGGTTGGAGGCTTTGAATTCTCGCTCGACAGCGCGAGGAGGGGGACCGTACACGCGGAAAACGCGGACGAAAGTCCCGACCGAGGAATAAAAGGGAGAAAGATGGGAAACAGGAGAGGGGTATCTCTCCTTCGCGCGCAAAAGCTTGCTTCAAAGAGTGCTCCATTATACGCGCCAGGAAATCCGAGAGAAGTTCGAGCATCCGCCGAGATAATCGAATTCTTACTTCTCAGCCGCCCTTTATCTACCCACGGGGTCCGCCCTTTCTTCCACCCACGCGATCAGGAACCCCACCCGCATGCGTACATATTTAGCCGCGATCCTAATGCTTCTTTCTCGTGGTCCTCGTCGCGGACAACATCCTAACCTACAGCTCAACACTGTTGCATTTTTTTTTTATTAGGAAATCTCATGAGATTTATTTCAACATAATAAAGAAACCGAATCTTCATCCGCGTAAAATATTGGTGACTGTACGGTGGTCAGCAAAGGTCCTTGTACATTATTCATTTTTTAAAAAGCGGTGAAACCGTAAATGCTACTGTATACTGTCTGATACTGTCAGGAAATTGATATCATATACAGTAATGTCGCGATAGTTGCCGCAGGAGCTGTTCTCTGAAGCGACAACTTCCAAGACAATTGCTCGTCTTTTGATTTATGACTGGCCTCTACAGTCTACCGCGCCGAGACGTCAATCGAAAGCCGAACGTAGAGAAGGACAAAATGATCGCGTGGCCGAGCGTGTCGCCGTCGACGGCACAGTTTATTATTTATTCTCCATTATTTTTTAATAAGATTTTACTGGCTTATTCCTAGCAAAATTCTGATTAAAACAAGACCAAACACGGTATAATTTTGCCCATCAGTAATGTCTTGAAAGTTGTCGAAGGGCTGTACGCGAAAGTTGCCGTAGTGCCTATTAGTAAATTTCCTACTCAATATTCATTATTTTTTAATGAGATTTTATTGGCTTATTCCTATCAAAATTCTGATTAGAACAAGACCAAACAACGTATAATTTGGCCCATCAGTAATGTCTTGAAAGTTGCCGTAGTGTCTACTAGTGAATTTTGCCAGGAATAAGTAAGTAAAACCTCATTAAAAAATAATGAATATTAAGTAGGAAATTCACTAGTAGGCACTACGGCAACTTTCGCGTACAGCCCTCCGACAAATTTCAATACATTACTGATGGGCAAAATTATACCGTGTTTGGTCTTGTTTTAATCAGAACTTTGCTAGAAATAAGCCAGTAAAATCTCATAAAAAAATAATGAAAATTAAGCAATTTGAAAATTCGATTCATGGTGTCAATGTAGTGGTGTTCACACCGATATATCCGAGCCGACATCAAACATCGCCGCCTCGCGGCCCGGCGCAGCATTGACAGCTGGTGGAATGGGTAGGCACTGCGGCAACTATCGCGACATTACTGTACAATGAACTGCTTGTTCAACAGCCGGCATTAGTCAATAGACGTTGCGTAATTTTGCTCCATGATAATGCTCGACCAGATATTGCGAAAAAAAGTAAAAAACTTAGCAGAGTTGAAATGCGAGGCTCCTTTTCGCCTGACCTTGTCACCTACTGATTACCATTTTTCAAGCACTTAGATGCCTTTTTGAATGGAAAAATGTTCAAAGAAGAACATGCTGCAAAAACTACATTTGATAACTTTATTGTCTCACGTTTATTACATTTCTACCAGAAAGGCATTCAGATACTCTTTTTTAATAGAAAATCTCATATGAGATTTATTTCAACATAATAAAGGAAACATAGTACATTGTTGCAGAAAATGAAACTGAATATACATAGTAACATGATAAAACATGAAAACAATATAGATAAGAGAAATATCGTTTAAATCTTAAGGCCACAGCTTTTAAAAAATGAAAGCATACAGCGACAAGCACTGATATTAGGTTTGACTATTATCAGTGAAACATCCATGAGTTGTTGAAAATTAAGTTGACGGATCTTAACAATAAATCTTGATCTTTCCTGATTGTACAAATTACATTGCCATAATACGTGGTTCAAAGTCTCATCTCCCTCTCCACAACTACACTCTGGATCATCGATAAAGCCAATACGAGCCAGAGAAGCAGCTAGGTGGTAGTGGTCAGCTCTACATCTATCAGTAGTAACAATATCCGAACGAGATAAATTTAACTGAGAGAACCATGGAAGACGGTTTTCATTACAAAATTGCTGCAAGTATGTCTTGCCCTTAATGAGTCCTTCAGTTTTTATAGAGGAGAGGGCGTTATCAAACATGTTTTTCCGAAATGATTCAAAGCGATCGGTGAAAGGAATATTGAGGATACAAGGATTACTAAGGAATGAAGCCTCTTTAGCAAGGAGATCAACCTTTTCGTTACCATAAATCCCGATATGAGACGGAATCCAGAAGAATGTAATGGACCTGTTATCATTATCTTGAAAGAAAATATTATATTTCTTTTTAATATTGAAAAACACTGTTGCACTTATTGGGCCGTGTACGTTCTCGGTGGATCCTCCCATGCCATGTAAGCTCGGCCTTATCGACGTGGGACGTCCAACAAAATCTGAGTACACAGTCATTATTTTACATATCAATCCCCGTAAAGGAAAATCGGACTGATTTTGTTTCCTGTTGCTCGAAAGCTTATCGTGTCCGTAAGGATGCGTCTGCGGGCCTTGTTTATTGCTGTTTCCGTATCAGGAAACGCTGTAATGCTGAAACTTCCGCTGCTATACGATGAGAAATTACGAGCGATTGCGGCATTTTTTCTGCCTGATGCTATTTTATTAACTATTAAATTTTTAGGACCGTTAACCACCGCGAGCGAAAGTAATTGAGCAGTGGTGACTGGTGACCCATCAACAGCAGGAAACTTCTGCAATGTGTCGCCTCCTGAGATGTAAAATTGATAAAATGTTCGCCATAAAATATCATTATTGTGAAAATAAGAGCCAGGCCCAAGGTCTTAGGAACTCGAAAACGATCACGTTATAGTTCTACTGAAAAAATACAGTCTACACAGAAAGATGCTTTGTTCCCGAGTCTAGCTTTCTGTTCACGCACTTTGAAAGTATCGAAATGAATACCGGGCGCCAAAAAGTTAATTAGAATGCCGGATTACCGTACTCATTGTACGACCGCAAAACAATGGGGGCTTAATGAGCGCGGTCACGCAGCGGAAAAGAACAACACCAGAATTTATAATAAAGGTCTCTGGCTATGGGATCGACTCATCGATAGTTTTCAGGTATATCTGATTAAGCCTATTATGGATTGTGGCAAACATAGATCACTTGCTTCTAATTGGTCAAGTTCCAATTCTTTGTCCGTTTGTATCCGCTGTTTACATTGTAACCTTCAACAAGGATTCATGTTGAACATGTGAGAAAAATAAGTTCATTTTCCAGTTTAAAACATTGTTTTTTCTTTTTCTTTTAAAATACGGTCATTTTTGCAATGTTACATTTTGTTTCAGACGCAAAAATCTCTTGAAAATGATCCTCATCAGGATCGAAACGTCGGGATTTCAACTTGCAAATTTGTTATAAAACAAGGAATTTTTAGTTTGTTTTTGATCGAACCTGTGCGCCGAAACCATCTATCTATTATATCTGATTAAGAACGGCGATTAATAAATTGGATTAACGGCACCCAAACCAAGCTACACAAATTAAAACCAATGTATACGAAACCCTAAAAAAACCCTAAAAGATTCCCAACTGTCTAGAAAAGAACAGGTTGCACTTACTCGCATCCGAACAGGACACTCAAGATATACTCACGAATTCCTGATAACTAAACAAGACCCACCGGAGTATACAACATGCACCGTAATCAACAGTATTCAACATATCCTACTCGCAGGCCCAAAATTCTCGTCACAACAGTCCATTTTCTCCATTTCAAACGACCTCAAGACAACTCTAGACGAGGACAACATTAGAAACGTCCTCATCTTTTTGAAATCTATTGATATATTTAACCCTTTGCACTCGGTTGTCCCGTCTGAGGCACTACTAAAAAGTGTTGTACCATTATTCAGAATATTGTTGACATTATTAAATACATCGGTATCTAATCAATTCTTAAACAATTAGATATTGTATGAAGTATTATATGTACCAATTTCGTATCCATAAAATTTCAAATATAAGGAATTAAATTATTCTATTATAGATTGGAAGAAATGTTTAATTTTCTAATAACAATTTATTGTTGAAATAATAGTTAAAATAATGAATATAGACTTGAAAGATGCAAAGCTCGTTCGTAGGCTTGGGGGAGGGGGTTTTTTCGCTTTGACTTGACCTTGAACGTGTCCGAACGTGTCCGAACGTGTTTCGCAGTATAAAATAGCTCGTGCTGAAATACCTATGTATATCAATTTTCATAGCGATAGATTCAACGGTATAGAAGTTGATATATTGCAGCGCCATCTACAGTGGCGAGTTACAAAAAAAATGTGTAGCGTAAAAACCTTCTCCATGAAAAAATACATATATGTGCCTAAAAAATATATAAAAATACATAAAGTTTCATGTTGATCGGTCAAACAGTTTCGAAGTCTATTAATCATATATACAGGGTGTCCCAAAACTACCCTAGGAGCCGAAAATGGGAGGTTCCTCGGGTCCTTTGAAGCGACATTTTCCTTTACAAAAATGGTGTCCGCGGCTTTGTTTAGGAGTTATTAACGAAAAACACGGATCAATCAGAGCGTGGCTACAGCGGATTGATTCTGAGTCGACCAATGGTGACACCACGCCTCGCGAGACCTGTCGCAGAGTCGGACTCCGTTCGCTATAGCTGCGCTCTGATTGGTCCGTGTTTTTCCTTAATAACTCCTAAACAAAGCCGCGGACGCCATTTTTGCAAAGGAAACTGTCGCTCCAAATGACCCAAGGAATCTCCCATTTTGAGCTCCTAGGGTAGTTTTGGGACACCCTGTATATACAGGGTGTCCCAAAATTCTTCCGACACCTAAAAATGGGAGGTTCCTTGGGTCATTTGAAGGGATATTTTCCTTTACAAAAATGGCGTCCGCGGCTTTGTTTAGGAGTTATTAATGAAAAACACGGACCAATCAGAGCGCGATCTAGACATGCGATGACACGTTCGGCCAATTGACAGTTGGCGCGTCGGGCCGACTGTGCTAACTCGCGTCTAGGTCGCGTTCCGATTGGTCCGTGTTTTTCGTTAATAACTCCTAAACAAAGACGCGGATGCCATTTTTGTAAAGGAAAATGTCGCTTCAAATGACCCAAGGAACCTCCCATTTTCGGGTATCGGAGGAATTTTGGGACACCCTGTATATATATATATATATATATATATATATATATATATATATATATATATATATATATATATATACAAACATCCATTTATATATATATATATGAATATACTTAAGATCAAAATCTAAATTCTTTTCACATTTAGCACGGGCAAAGCCGTGTCGGGGGCTGCTAGTTATATTATATTATATTAGACTGTAAAACATGTGGTCGCTAGTGACCTAACTGTTAATGCGACCACATTGAAATAAACCCAAAATAAATAAATAAATAAGCAGTTGCGGGGATTCGTAAAAGCGTGAGCTTTTAATAAAGTTTGACGGCTATGCGATTCGCTTCCGGTGCCCATACCGGTATTGGAATAGTAATTAACGCGCAAAACTGAGTCACGATTCTATTCCGTGCCCGATTCGCGAAATTGCGAAAAGGAGTCGATTTACGACTCAGTTATGATTCTAGCCTTTTTTCTTTGTTCCAAGGATCGTCTTTGCGACGTATCGGTGCGCGATCCATGCTGTCATCCCAACAGAAAAATGGAGCAGCAAAATAAAACATGATTCCATCGCGACGGGAAAGTTAGGTTCATGTTCAAATTGCATATTCAATCCATTTATAGAACACGCGGGCACACCGGCTGCTTAAACGAAATTAAACCTTTAATGAAAATTTAACAAGCTTCTCGTTTCAGACGAAACATCCTGAGTATCATGATAACGGAAATTGATTTCACTTAATTTCCGTTTCAATAAAGCTGTCCAGAAAAATCGGGATTTGCTAAGCAACCGATGCCGGCGTTGCTCTCTCGGGTTCTCCCGAAAAAATTGAGTCTTGGCTTTTATTTAATCAAGGCAACGAGTGGGATATGCAACAGGCGAATCGTGCTCATACCATCGTGTACTGATATTTATAATGATGACATCCGTGACGTGGTATGAGAAGTCTCATCATTTTTAATGACAGAATGCCGTGATTGTTTTATATTATCAAAAAACATGAAGAGTCTAATTTGTGTATTTCTTTGAGAGATGGAAATAAAATGAATACCGTGAAAATAATTACACAGATGTATTTTCTTTCTTGTCGGTGTGAAGATTCTTTGATTTATCTGAAGAACTTTTTTTGCGGAAATATTCCAGAGGGCGTAGCCCCATCGCAGGGGAGCGTGCGTATTTTCAGAAGATAATAAATCCTCGATGCGGAAGTATAACCGGAGGGAAGGACCATTTCCATTTCATTCCTCGTGGAATGTCAGACGCAAAAAATTGGGAATCCCGTTTTTTGAAACGAATCAATGGACCTGGTGGATCGTTACGCGTGAGGTAATTGTGGATCTAAGGAACGACTGGCCACTCAGTTTTTTGCATGTAACGGGCTAATGTGAGATTAATGTCCCGCGGTATTAAAAATGTATCACGCGTGGGTCGCGCCCCCGGGCTAAGAGCTTTAGAATTACAATTAAGTGCGCAATTTATTCGAACCATTATTTCAATATAAATTTCCACGGGGTGCCACCGCACCGTCCTATCGCCGTGGAGAGGCGTATCTGAGCTAGACAATGAGAAAGAAATTAATGTGTCTGTGTCCGCAGCAACGCGCGAAATTCACCGAAAAAATTGATAACTTGAAGCATTGGGAAATTCTAACCGAATCCGGACGAATCCGACAAACCTTTATATCAAATTACCGAATTGTTCGGTTATTAAACGATTGCAGTCTTCAACAAATTCAAACAATGAGGCAACCATAGACTGCTAATTGTGGCTGGGTGTCTTTAATTTAATCCGGAACACCATGCATAAATCATGCGTCTCATAACCCATTCATGGGATTCCATGTAAATTCATATCTTAATCTGGGAAAAGTGAATTAGATATACACGCGATGGAGTCGCTAAAGCTTTATGTAGAAGTACTGGACCATTGGGAAGTTTTAAGCCTTTCTGAATTTGTTAGTATCAAAACGAGGAATGTTTGATTCAGCAGTATGATAATTTGACACAAAGCTTCTGAAATCTTCAGAGCCCAATATAAAATAATTAATACAAAATGCGTCCCTAAAACTAAAATACTATAAAGTTGATATCTTACCACTATGTAGAACATTTTTACTTCTTTTCTCGTTCGTAATTAATCCGTTGTGTCACCTTATATCCATCTTAAGAAGCCAATAACGTCCGTGAGATTGCAGTACTTACCTAAAACAGATAAAAAATATTCACAATTAGATTACGATTACGCGTTACGCGAGATAAAATGAGCACACCTCGTTGAAATGCAACGCTCTAAATGAAAATTTTTCCGGTGTCTAGAGGCTTCGGGATTTAAATTCGACGTAACAATACACGCAACTGAGGACCGTTCGTCGCCCAGGGAAGAGTTTTCGTTCCCTGGGCGGGCGGAGAAAATTAAGCGAGTTAGGGTACACGCCTCGTTTGCACGCGAATTCCCCCGACTGCTTCCTCTCGGCTTCCTTTTTTATTCTTTCGTTTCAGTTCCAGGCACCAACGCCCAGGACAAATACGAATTCATTGCCGCATTAGCAGGGAACGTTTGCTCGAAGAGAGGAAAACTGTCTTCCTTTCGACTTCCTTCTCTCGATTCCGCGTCGGAAGAGCTCGAAGATACCGATAGGGGCTGAAAGTCCCCCTGATATCTTTAAGGATTTTATAGGATTCCGGTTGGTTTTTATTATTCCCCCGGATCGCCGAAATTTCCATTTCCCGCGGGCTAACTTTTCGGGAACTATTGCGCGCGTGCATGCGATATGAGATTCAACTTAATTTTCGAATTCTGTTTTTATGAGCGCTCGATCGACGAGCCTCTGTACCTCGCTTCAAATATTTGCTAAAATACTTTGAAATATATTTTCATATGAATTTTTATATTTGCACGCGAACCCACGCCGTTAATAAATTCATGATTGCAAACCACGCGACTTTTGACGTTAAACAACTAGTCATATAATATTTGCGTTCAATCCATACACTAATTTTCACCGAGAAAACGTTGTGGCCCGCGCGTTTAATGTTTTTCAATCGCGTTGCCGCGATTTATGCGGTTAAACGTTTCCATTTTTCCCGACTTTTTTCACCGACATGTTTAAAGTAGATCCTCATCAACCAAGCAATTGCCCGTGAATTTCAACGAAATTTTCGAATCGGACTCGAGAAGCAAACACAATTATTACGCAATGATCTACATCCGAGCAAGCCCGGATATTTTCTCATATCAGATCAAACGACCGAGATATGCCAGGCGGCGACCGGCCGATTTGAAATTCAATCGATTCATTTTTACAGGGCCAGCTCGACGTAAAGTCCAGCCAGCTTTGATTCGGCTTCATAAAAGAAAAATCAACTACGGCCCTGTGAAAGGGATAGTACAAAGATCGGGAACGCCCGATGAAATATTCAACAATCTTTGAAAGAGAATTTCCTACTAAATGGAACTGTTTTTATGCCGGGCTGGTGTATATTTCATAATGCACGCGCGCGTGGATACGGTCCGCAAGAAAAATTAGAGAATGCGGCTTATCGAGCATCGTTGGAATCATATTATTTGTTTGTAAAATCTATAAGTACTTTTTTTTTATTAGAAAATATCATATGAGATTTATTTCAACATAATTGTAACGCAATACATAGAATACAGTATATATAGAAAACAATACATACAGCACAAAATACAAAAACCACAAAACAGAACAGGACACAGAAGAAACATAAATAATATAACAAAGACACGAGAATGATAGTAACGGTATAAACAAACACTTATACTTTAAGTCCGCAGCTCTTAAAAAATGAAAGTATATAACGACAGGCCTTGATATTAGGTTTAGCTATTACTATGGAGACATCCATTGGAAGCTACTATAAGTACTTGCAGAAGTCTACAAGAAATCTCAAGTCTTGATAGCGGTTGTAAGATGCACAGAAAAATTATAAAGCTTACAACGATGTTGCTGGGACCTACGAAAAACTTTTCGAAAGAGATCACAAACCTTCCAAAAAATAGTGTTGGGACTATGCAAATACTGCAGGGTTCACGAAAAAAAATTGTGAACACTAACAAAGAGAGTGCAAGGCCTTCGAGTCACTGATTTAGTTGAGATTTTGTATACATATAGATCTCGATCTCCCAATTACGAATATATACCATTATAGGGGCAAACATTCAATAATTGTTGAGATATTCATAAACAAAGTTGTATTGCATGTTAAATATGCTATTGTAGAGAAAGTATATAATGAATAATTTCTTGATGTAGTTGCATCGTATTAGATTCACACCCAGTGGGCTTTAGGGTTTGATCCTGATCCGGGGAAAAACATTTTTTTTACTTAGTTATTTATATTATCTATTTGCTGTGTAACATTAACTTATTTATAAGAGATTATAGAATTATTACAAAATAAAAAACAAAAGTTTTAATAAATTAAACGAAATTAAGAAAATAGTAAATCACCCTCTCGGGTCTGGAAACAGAAGAAATCAAGTAAATATAGGACAAGAAAATATGTCGTAAAAGTATGCGAAGAAACAACTTGCATAACGAATAAGTGCAGTATCATTGCATTAGCAATTGCTTTGTTGTACTTCTATGAAAAAACAGACTTGATTCACGTTTTGGAAAGTTTGTCTCTTTCCTGTTAATACGGCTACATACCATGCATATTCCAGCATAGGTTGAAAAATTGTTCAACCATGCAATGTTTATTTTTACCGACAGATAAAAAATTTTCTAAAAAAGATACAGAATTGCACTTACTTAATAGAACAAGGAAGAGAAATTGCAACTAGGTAAGATGAAATTAAATTACATTCTCCAATACACAAACAATTATATGCACCAATTTTTCAACGTATGCTGGAATATGCATGGTATGCAGCCGGATTAACAATAGAGAGACAATTTTCGAAACTGTTAATCAAATCTGTTTTCCCATAGTAGTACAAAGAAGCAAGTGCCAATGCAATAATACTGCACTTATTCGATGTGCAAGCTGTTTCTGCATATTATACTTCGTACGCTTTTACGACATGTACCACTGTTGTAATTGAAAATACGTAAGTACAATATTATCAAATTGATCGTATACCATATTTTCTTGTCCTACATTTACATACTTTAAATTTGCAACTGCATCAGAAAATTATTCATTATATACCTTCGCTACAATAACATATTTAAGAAGCAATAGAACTTTGTTTATGAATATCTCAACAAATATTGAGTGTTTGCCCCTATAATAGTATATATTCGTAAATAGGAGATTGAGATCTATATGTATATGAAATCTCAAATAAATCGGTGACCCGAAGGCCTTGCACTCTCTTTGTAAGAGAAGGTAGTAGATTTTATAGAAAAAGTTAGTAGAATCAAAAATTGTAGGGACTATGAGGAGGTAGTAGAATCAATCGAAAAAGTTGAGTGAAGAATAGAAACATTTTCGGAGCCAAAAAAATTTGTCATGCAGCAGTTAGCTGATAATTAGACTGCGGATTTTATGCATTTATGATAAAAATGGGCACGTATAATTTAAAGCAACGGACATGTTAAAAATATTTAAGAACATCAATGCAGGTAGGGTAACTGCACCAGTGAATAAACGGGCACCAGTAAATGGACGCTTTTGTATATTTCAACAAATTTTAACTCGCAGGGCATACTAGCGATAAAATTGTAATTAAAGAGTTAAATAAATAGAAGAATATTGTTTAGTAATTTTATTCATTCATTGGACTATCATTGTTCAATTACTAGAATGTAGTGTTCATTGACTGGTAATTTTTATTTAACGTTTAATGAAGAAAAATAATAATAATTTCATTTTATTTGTGAAGCCATTTGGCAGATTCCTTTAATTCACACATTTTTTAAAAAATAAAATATCTTCCTGAACAATTTCTTAAATGTTCACTCACTTGTGCAGTTACCCTATTTCAGCTTAATCAGATAAGTAAAAGAAGAATACTATTCTTTATTGTCTACTGTGTCCTGCAATCGACGCGAACATTTTTTATTTTGCATAAAGATCCGCAGTCTACTGATAATAATTGCAGAGTAGTAGATAAGTATTATGCTTATAGTGCCGCGAGTATAATGTTATTTATGCGTATTGGATCGCCAGAACGAGCAAATATCACTTTTTCCGAGGGAAATTCAATTTAGCGTTTCTTGCGTGCACGGTCGTTTTAATGGAGTCGCGATCGATTCGATGCATCGCGTTTCTCAAATTACGTGCGGCCGCGGGCTACGTGAAATTACATATCCCACACGGAAACCGTGTATTCGAGCATTATGCTCGGCCGCTGTTGGACAGGAACTATCGCTCGAACCACACGGCCCCGGTTTTCGCGGCCGAGCCAACGCGGAATTATTCTTTCGACCACACGTCTTTTGTATTTACGAGGTAACACACCGTGGAAAAGTCTGCCGCCGCAGCTGACACGATTTACAGTCGCAGGGTTCACGGAAAGGTGTCCCCGTATATTTCCTACCAAGGCCGGAGAGAGAAAGAGAGAGTGAGAGACAGAGAGATGGCCACGTGAACCGTACAACAGATTCGAAATAACTTTCTCCGACAGGAGTCGCAAGATACTGCGATAAAATGTAATAAAGTTTATACTGGGAATGGCAATTCCGACGGAAGTAATACGGCTAAAAGCGTCGCCGTGCACCATATCGCTGTAAACTCTTCACAAGGGAACTCTGGAGATGGAAGAGGACCTTAACCATCGGTAACAACGACCCCGTGTACACACCACCACGCCGCTGTATAAACGCGCCGGAGATCGTGCGTTCGTAATATACTGCGAAATGGGACAGGAAAGTCTAGAATGATTACGTCGCTCCGATATAGACATTAAGAAAAAACACAGGAATTCGCCAACTGTCTCTGCGCGCAAGACCATATTCATCGAAAACTCGAAACTAAGAAATAAGGACATCATTAAACTCCATTTAAAATATACTTGAATCCATTTTTCGTCCTCTGTAAAATAAATAAATTTTACACATACATTCATAGTTACACACTACCGAAGTGTTGTTGTGACCAAAAAATGTATTTTTTGAAACACCTATACTGTCTTCAGTTGTCCTTCCCCAAAATTTTTTTCAAAGAACCACTATGGAAACCCTCGTGGGTCCTTCGAGTACTATTCTAGAACCCCTTACAGGTCCTTGGAGAATCTAGTAGTTCTCCTGAGTCGGAATTTCTCGAGCAGGCGTGTAGAGCCATTCCGTAGGCCCTCTCGTGTCCTTGAAGGGTCAGTCCAGGGACTTCCGGATGTCCTAAAGGGTTATCTAAGGATCGCTTGCTGTGACATTTCTCAAAGAACCGTTGCATTTCCTGATTCCAACGCATGTAGATTACCTAACAACTTCACAAACGACTATAAGCTGCTCTCCAAATAGATTTTTCCAGCTGGAGCTAACTTTTATGTTGTACTGAAATTATAATTCTCTGATTCTCGGTCAGTACTACTGCAGCTAACCGTTAGCGAATATACACGTTCTATAAACTAAACATAATCTAGATAACGCTGTTCACAACTTGTAAACCACTATTAACCAATGATATTACTCACAGCAGTTGTCCAACCCTAGAACATGACGCCGCTTTCATTCAAGATGAAATATGAGCATAATTTAATTTTTCTCCAGGAAAGTTATTAACGCTATCTGATCCAATATCGAGTCCGCTCAGCAGAGTGTCTCGCTTTGACGACGCATGGCTGCTTACTGGAGTCCAATTTCCGGCGAGTGGGATGCAAGGTGCATCTTATCGCGTGGTTCAAATGCCATGCTTTCGGGCGCGTGCTGGCCACGCTGTTTGGCGAGCTTCTCTGCGACGACGGTCAAAGTGGACCACTCTTATCTCGGGAGGGAATCGTGTCATTTAGAGTACATCGATCCAGAAGTACCTTCTGACGGTTCTCTGGAAGGCGGCCTGAGTCTGAGGCGGTGGGGCCAAGCTTTGTGACTAACATCCTTCTGATACCGAGGAGGAATGACCTGACATTCCGTTTCCGCCGTCTTGCTTATGGGGCCGGCCTTCCGGCGTCCTCTCTCGCCCACCCATCGATACAGAGAATACCTTCCCTCGTTTCGTTTCTTTGTCGACATTCGATCGAATATTGTCAAAGAAATTGCACACGAAACATATTCAGCCTTTTTACGCATACACGTTAAAAATGAATAACTTCATAGATAACAGGGGAAACCGGCGACTCAGTCGAACGACTCCGTTCTTGATCAATAATGATGCTCGAGAAACCTTGCAGTTCACTATCAGAATGTCTCTTTGATGTCTCGTTCCGGCGAAAACGAAAAACGCCGGGCTCTCTCTCGTTTTTGGTTATCGGGTCCAGGGTCCTTTCAGGGGGACGATCGATTGTTTGTCAAATCGCGCTCCATGATACCGAAACCCCATCACAGAAACGACGCGAAACGGTGTCTTTCTAGAATTGGGAAGAGGTACAGAGATTTCATAGCGATGCATAATTAAAGTGTCCCCATGGTAGAGGACGGGAAATATACAAGGGGAAGACCACCGATAATCAACGGCCCCGCTCTGCAAGCGTTTCAATACGCCTGGAAATCGTAAAAGTGTTAAAAAGGGCTTCAAGGGCGGACTTCCCTAAGTACAAGGGACGGGTATTCAGTATGGCTACCTGGCCGCGACGGGGATTCGACGCACGCAATTAAAGAATATCCCGTGTTCAGATCGCCTCGGGTATTTCATGTTAAACAATCGCGCGCTCTCGACGTCGGCTGTGCCGCGTCGATACACGGAGATGTGCCGCTCTATCCCTGTGTGAATAAAACGAGTAAAATAATCGTCGAAATTGAAACAATGGGTAAACAAATAAATACCAAACAATTTCAGCCCTAGGTGCCTGGCGGACATGAAATGCCACAAGGAAACAATCGAGTTAATTGTTCGGTACATGGTACGTTCTCTCCTATGAATTGAAGAAAAATTATCCCCCCCCCCAGGATACGCGGCTATCGAGTTATTTTATGTCATTTATCGATGTTCTGGTTTTTATTGCTGCTGAGGATGATTGGTGTGGGGGTAGCAACCGGGTAATAACCACAGTTTTTTTAGCATTAGATAATTTCTTTCTTTTCCACGTTTTCGGTAGTGCCCGTCGAAATTACCCACAATAACGAATCCCGTGCGTAATTATCATGTAACATCGTTGGCCTATTGTGCATCCGGCAACGTGAAAGATTAATTCGCTCAGCCTGCCGGCGCATTCCATTGTTTTGGATTAGCCCACCGTTCTCCGCCGACCTGGCCGCCACCGTCCCATTCCCCGGCCTCCTGCCAGCGAACTCCTTCGCCATGAATTTATTCATACACGCCGGTGGTCGTCGTGGACCTTATTCCACGAGGGGCACCACCAAACTTTGCACACGCCGCGTCGCCTCGGCACAAAATGTATGATTCCACCATGAAATATCGCAGGCCTGCACCCAACGTCTAAGTGTTAACGATGTTGGTGAACCATCGTCCACGGAAAATATTAAACAAGAGTTCATTTATTTACTCAGGTACGTTCATTTAGAATGCTATTCAAAGTTTTTTAATTATTCTTTTTTTAATTATTCTTTTTTTTAATTATTTATTTATAAAGGTCGCATCAACATCTGGGTCATTAGCGACCACAATAGTTACAATATTTAGTTACAGAAGTTCGTAATTGAGTTAGGAAAATGTTGAACCAAATATTGACGATGAACTCTGTTCGGCGCGTCGTTTCGCAATGCAAATAAAATTCCGGGGCCGCGAAATGCATCTGTTATCGACAGACACCCACAGCCGTTGCGGAACGTCTCCGTAAAACCATAAGTCTGACAAGATGATCTCTCGAGAGTATCGGTATTTGCGGGGTCAACAGAGAGGGCCGCAGCTCTGCCTCCACCACGGAATCTTATCCCACGGGGATGGCGGACAAAGATTCCAGTCAGTTTACTGTTATTCCGGGCCCCGCGGGGAAAACCAGAGAAGGAAAACCCGTACCTTGATTTTCCTGCCGTCATATACCTAATCTCAATGACGGCGGACTCGCATTTCATCGGCCCGGCCCGGCTTGGCCCGGCTTGACTCGGCTCTTGGATATCATGCGCCCCGGGCGTGTACTTAAACATCCGCTGTCATTTCGTCGTAAAGTTTTCCGCCGCGCGGGAATCCCGTTAAAAAGTCGATATTTCACCGAGTCCGCGCGCGCGGCAAATAAACGTGCGCAACACTTCATATTTCCCCCTTGCGACTTCTCGAATTTCAGATTTCCACTGGAAAACAGCCGTGCGTTGGCTGGCCATGCAAACGAAGCCATTTTGGGAGCGCGGAAATTGTAGTCTGGCTCCGCTGCAGCCGGCCGCTCTCTCTGACTTTCATGGTCAATTAAACCCGGTGAAAAATGTCTCGTCTCTAAATTACAGTCTCTTGTATCAAAATGAAGAGTCACATGAAAATAGTTGGAGAACAAAGTCATTATAAGGTTCGCGAAGACTGCTTTTTTAGAATTTGTATGAATTCTGCATCCTTCTGATTCTGGACAGAGCGAACAACGTTTCCAGACGCTAAAAAAGAAATATGCACTAGAGGAGCCATTTTCTAACGACGATATCGAAGTCCATCCGAGAATTTCGCGAACAGTTTCGCTGGAGAGTAGGTTACGCAACTTAAAAGATTAAACGCGGTTGGCAGATTGTACCGGGGAAAGTGTACCGTCGTTTTTTATGGTAATCAATAACGTCTCGCAAAGCCGATAAGTGAGATTGAATAAAGATTGAGCGTGCATGGCACAAGCATCCGGAGCAGGGCTCCGCCTTCATTAACCGAAGACGCATCGAATACAAGCGACTCATCCCCTAAACCATATCCCCTTGATCAAGTCGGCGGGTTTTTATTCGCCTAGGAGACAACAAAAAAAGGCTAATCTACTTTTCCCGAGGAGCGAGGAGGAAAAAACAGAAGACAGGCACGTCGAATGCGGATCGATCGAATCACACGGCCAGTTTCCACGGTGGATGTCTTCATAACGCTTGACGGGGATGACTGGTGGAGGCTGAAGCGGTGGTAAAAAAGCGAGGGGTGGAGGCAGCGAAGCCTCGTAGCTAATAACGTGACTGTAGATACTTCGAACCGCGAGGAGCTGGCGTGGCACAAAAGCTGTAATGAAATTTACATAATGGCACGAGAACCTGCTAGACGTCCATCCGTCACGGTCCGTCTTCATCGTTTACTCGATCCCCGTATCCCTATCTCGCTTCCACCAGCGCGAAGCTGTGACCCTGTTCATCGAGCTGCAATCTCACCCACCTCTCTCTCTGGTTCTCTATTTCTCTACCCCTTTCTGACCCCCTCCCCTCTCTCGTCCTCCCCGTCCATCGCTCTGTTCTTGCATAACGCTGTTCCTGGTACACATAACTCGATATCCGTTCCATTCTATTCGGCGGGACACGGCATTTGAATCACGATCGAATACCTTATCCCGGGCGTCCATTTAAACGAATTTCCGACACGGAAGATCGAAAGCTCTTCTAGCTGGTAATTACAGTCGAACGGGATCAGGTCGGAGCAAGCGAAAAATCGCTCGTGTTTCAGTCACTTGTCGACAGCGCGAGCTCGGTCTAAGTTTCGCAGCCGATTTACACACCGTCGTCCACCCCTCCTCACCGCATGTACGCGATGACCCAAATTTGACGAGCCGTCGAGCTCCGGCCCCCGATAATTCGATTCACCTGAGGAATAAATGCGAATCGCGATGTACGAAGTTCACCTCGCTTCGCCGAGGCGAACGAGCGGCGCGTTCGAGGGGGCTTAAATCGAATCGCAAATCGTCCGATGCAAATAAAAATGGAGATTCGTTCCTCCACCTCCTCACATCCACCCTCGTGGCACACACCATCTTACGAAGCTCGTGCACCCCGAGAATCCAGAGCCTGGCTCCCGCCAGCTCTTTCGCGAGCCGGAAAAAATGCGACCGTTCTTCCGTCGCGCCACGGCTGCCTGATGAGTTTTTCCGAACGATGGAACGGGAGGGACGATGAAATCTTACTGCCCCGGCCCGCGGTAACCGTGTTCGATCGTTTCGCAGTTAATTCTGAACTCTCGATCGAGCATCGGACTGGGAGATTGATCGCAGCATTGCGCAAGGTCGCCCACGGTATGTCGCAGAGCGATCCTCTTGTTGTTCTGACGTGTCTTACTGTTGAACATTTTTATTAACTTTCCGATTCATAGGGAAGTTACTGTAATTACCCCGAAAATCGATTTTTTAGCAGATCTTCACGTTTCATGGTCATTGGAGTCATTTTAGACTATTTTTATCAAATTGTTAGTATGTGTGTGTGTGAGTGAGTGCGTATGGCCGTTTGTATGTTATCAAATTTTTCGTTAACAATTTCTGAAAAAGTAACAACGCGATCAGAATGATGAATGATGCAATTTTAGAGCTGATTAGATTTTGGTCCATATTGGTCAAGTAGTTTTTTAGACTTCTTAGTTTTTTTAGTTTTTTTCGAAAGAAGTTCATTCAACAATGCAATTTATACGAGAGGATGGAAATTTTCCACCGAATAAACAAACGTAATTATATATATTTCATTTTTATTAAAAAAAATTTTTTTTAATTATGTAACTAATGCTAATGTTACCGCTTACAATAATCAAAAAATATCCCAATGCAAGAGTGAGTTATTAGTTATTATTAGTTATTATAATGATAATAATGTACTGCAACTAACGAATCGGGAACTTCTTTGTGTGGCTCGTGGAGAGTCACAGACAAAATTTAAAAAAAACCATTAATAGCTATATGCCCCACTAGCAATGCGTACCACTAACCTTCTTGCAAGAGCAGTCCTACCCACGAGCTCACGAAGCGAGCGAGCAACAATAACCAGCTAGTTTTCGATTCTGTTATCAGTGCTGAGACGTTACGTGTATTTAGGTTTCAAATGTCATTTTTCCTCTAATCTAAAAAAATTGAAATATGTCATGGGTAAAGATCACTTGAACACATTTTTGGACGTTAATGGACATTAGAAATATTCCGGTATAGGACAGAGATGGTCCATATCCGAGGAACGAGAGGCTCGTTGAGAAAATGGAAGAAAGCGATGGAAGTACGCGAAGAAGGCACAAGGACCGCTCGATATGGGGGCTTTGAACTGCGGAAGGAGCATCGGAGGGTTTATCGCCGGAAACGAGTGGAAGGAAGCGGATCGAGGTGGCGTCGAAGATAAAGAGACGGAGGAAAAAACGAGCGACGAGAAGACAATCCGGGAGGGTATGAGGAGTGCGCGGTGCGGCGCGATTTAACCAATCGTCAAAAGCGTCGCGAGTGTTGGTTCTATAAAATTACAGTCTACACACGAGAGAAGGATCTGTGGAGCAGCATCTACCAAGAGAGAATGCAGGAAAGTGTCCTCCTTGTCCCTCGTTCGTTCCGTTTCTCCGCGACGCAACGCCTCCACCGGGCGTTGAAAAGAGGAGAAGAGACACCCTCCTCCCCGTATCGGCGAAGAGCGCGGGAGGGAGCTAATAAATTCATAATTCAATATTGACTCGGGGATTGTCCCCAGCCTTGCCGCCGCGTAATTCCTCGCGGGTTTGCCAAGCTTTTAAACAATTAGCTACGAAAACAATTACCACGTTGCCGAGCAGCAAGCGCGGAACAGACTTTCCCCGCCGGTTTTCCGCACCACCCTTCCGCGACAACAGACGTGGTGTGGGGGTGGAGGCGTTTTCTTAGCGCGGGGCCACGACTTCGTCCTGGCTTCGGCCGACGACAACAACGCGACGCACTTTCAACCTAAGCCCAAGGTAAATATTTATCGCCTGACATTATGGGAAAGGCTCTTTCGGCAACCAGGTGAGGGACGAGAAACCCCCTGAGGGAGGTCCGTTATACGCGTGCCATTTTCCGGCGATCGCTTAAGTTTATCCTGGAGATATTTTCTGTTTTCTAAAGGCATTTTGACGAGTTTCGCCACGAAATAGTTGTGTTACGATATCTCCAGCCAATTTCGCGGGGCATCTGTCAATTCGGCTGATTAGTCGGCCACTTACCTGGAAACAGTAATGTTTCACCGTTAACAGTAGCAGCGACCCCATTCATTTTCGGCGCTTTCAGCAAATTAAAAACGTCGCGCGTGTCGCCGAAAATGCGAAAAACGTGTCGCGTAGACTAGCGGAGCCAGTGATACCGGTGTGTAAAACAAAATTGTCTCTTCGTTTTTTCCACGGGAAAAATGTAAATGAAAATGCACATCCCCAGCGAAGTTTCGCGCAAGTAGCGAGATCCTTTTTCTGGAACCGAATTTCGCGAGAGGATCCGCTTCGCCGGGAGCGTTTAAAAGTTTCCCCGCTCGAGCCCCGGGGCTTTAGCCATGGATTTGCCACGAGGAATACGTAATTACGCGTATGCTCGCGCAAATTAGTTTATTACGCGGCCGGTCCTCAGCTCTCACCCCTTCTTTCTGTCTCTCTTGCCGGTAATTTTTACGGAGCAAGGAATGTGGGCTCTGTTAATGAAATTTGCTGGCGAACAGTTTAAAAACGTCCGGCTTCCAGGGCGCACGCGTTCCGGATGGAGGGTCTGATTATCGTACACCAACGCCGACAAACCGGCGATAAATTATTCCCGCGGTCCTCGCGTTTGATTTAAAATTATTGCTCTAGTTTGTTCCGGGATTACGGGACGCAACGTATTACTCTTCCGTAACCCAGTCCGGTGTACGCGGCCTGCTAAGCCGACCGATTGTTTAACTACAATATACTGCGTCAATACACGGAAATCGCCGCTCCGTTTCATCCCTTACAGTTTACCCATTCACCCTTTTCAATCAACGCGTCTCGCGGCACGTACACCCGACCCTTTAACTGTTTAAAATACAACGCTATTATCTGTATGCTCGCACACCTGCATCGTTTTTTCCTGCGGATTAAAGCGTGTTGCGCAACAGCCACTCGTTTTGCGGGGAATAAAACGCATCCGGAAACACGCGCGCCATCGTTCCGAGCTGTATTTACCACCTGCTAAGGCTCCGGAGACTCTCGGAAACTCTAATTCGTTTGCTCGACACATTAATGAATTTTTATACTAAAAGAAATTCACTTTTGGTAAGCGAGATAAAGGGTATCGTAGATCAAAAGACAAGGTTTAAATAAGATTGATATTTCTCTTTAAATATTATCATTGGTTGAAGTTAAAGTAACCCTTGAGAAATGTCCGATTTTGTCATCGTGAGGAATTCAATTTGTCCAATTGTGTATACATCGTACTATGTGTTGAACAATTTTTTCAACCGGTTTAAATTAATTAGACCAGTTGGCAGTTTTTGTCGCTTGCTCGCGCTATTGATAGCGAAGCTTTCTTCAACGCTGTGATCGTTTTCATCGGATGCGGTCGTCGAGACGTCGACATTCCACGTCCGGCTCCTCGATCAGTCATTAATCACGGCTGAGTAATGAGTTTTATCTGCAAATAATTAGTATCGACGTATCAGAGCGATGCATCACCCTTAATATAGCGTGTCAACTGTTCGCGTGTGTTACGATGACCGCGATACGGCAGCCTACAACTTGTGCTCGGAGTGCCTTTATCATTCCGTACGGACTGCCCACGGTCTCAGGAAATCACTTTAATGGAACAAGAAGAACGAAAAAAGAGCAGAGGAGAGCACAGCATAGGAAGAAGTGCGAGCTTCGCACGAGCACGAACTATTCCCAACGAGCTTGTAGTCGCGTGTGCCATTGGAGCAGAGTGAAAAATCGAGAAATCAAAGGAGCCCATTGTTAATAAATTAACCTTTTGACGAGCGGCGATGACGGGACGCAAATTGTTCACCGGAGAACGGGGTCAATCGATTAACGCGACCAGGGGCGTCCCGTGTAAACCATGAACAACCGTCGAAAAATCAAATAAAAGAGAGAGAGAGAGAGAGAGAAGAGGAACCTGTAACGGTTCCTTTGCCGTCGAAGTCGCATCAAAAGATACCCCAGCGGTAATTTCCTGTAGGGTGAAGCACGTGGAAGCGGAAAGTGTGGGAAGTTACATCGATGTGCTTCCAGATGATAGGCTCAGCCCCTCTGTCGGCACGTCGCGAGTTTCACCACGAGCTCTTTCTCTCTCTCCCTTTTTTGCTGCTTTCGTTTCCTCTTTAAATCGACGAGTCAAGGGTCGCAGATAACACGCGTCGAAATTACAAGTAGCGTTTTTCGGTCGTTTGATTGTGCCAGTTTATCCAACTGACTCCACCAGGTGTCCTCTGGCTGTTCAACAGTTCCTCTGCTCGTCCCCATCCTCGTCGTCGTCCTCCTCATCCTCCAGTTCCGCGGAGGAACCGGTCGACGTTCGACCACTTAAGCGGCCCTCGAACATCACCCCTTTCAGGCTATCGTGGTACGCTCCGAGCTACCAGGAAATGCGGTTCTTGCTGTCAACAAGCTTTGATGGATTGTCTTGCGATTAAGACGTGCCGGTGGCCATCAAAGGACTCGGCCTCGCTTGGTGGATTTTCGTGAAAGCGGAGTTTGTAGCGCTCGAGGGTCGATGTTCCCGAGTATTTTGCACGATCGGTTGGGAATTCCGCGAGTTTCGAGTACAACGTGATCCGAGGATCGATACCACGAAGTCTGTATTAGTTTGGACCATGACCGGAATCGAACCGAGCTACGTCAAAGAACGTAGACTGCGAAAGAGGAGCGGTAAACAGCCCGAAAATAGGAATGCATATCGAGTTAACGAGTTGACGGAAGAAGATTAGTCGGGGCCCGAGGAACCACAGATTCGGAATCCAACTTCGAACAATGAAATTAATCAAGTTTGCGGAGCCTTTCATCACGCGACACACGCGAGTCGGTCTCGGAATTTGGATCCAGGAGAGGAAGAAAAAATAGAGGATAGAGAACGGAAGAGTTTGATCGGCCAGGGAACGATCCCAGAAAGTCTCCAATCTCTTAAGAAGTTACCGTAATCTCGGGACTCGAGGAAGAAGATCGCGGTAAGAAGCAACGAATGCGAGAAGTAATGGCCGCAGGATCGCCACCAAGCTCCTAGGAAAAACCGTGGAAAGCGACGAGCAAGGGTCGAACGCGTGGGACGTATTGCCGTAAAGAGGGTTGCAGATGGCGTCATTGGGAGGTTTTTATTCGGTTGTCTCGCGTGTCCGTGTTTTACGAGGCGTTCCGGTTGTCCCGGAAAGCGAGAGAGACATTCTGCATCACGTATCACGTATTCCTTAACCACCCTCACCCCCTACGTGCACAGAGTCGACTTCAACGGCGAAAATTTACGATCTCTTGATCGATACCTGCGGCTAGGTGCGGGGACCTTGTCAACTTTCCTGGCTGGTTGCGAAACTTTTCCCGAATCTATCGTCTCGCCTGAAGTTACCCGGCAACTTATATATATTTAAATTTGTTCCGTGAAATGTACATTCTGATGGCGTAACACGGGCACATTACTATTCTATAAACGCGTTACGGGTAAATAAAAGTCGCACCGCGCGCATAGGGGACGGCCAGGTACTGTTCCGGTCGTTTTCTGACAGCGAATGTCACTCAATTCTTCCGGCTTTTCGAAGTTTCGAGGTCTCTGCAACAGGGAAAAAGGGAAACTGGTGGTACGACACTGTTCTGTTTGTTTCGTGGCGGATAACGTCGCGGAACTGTCTCTTATTGGCATGGTAACAGTTTAAAGCTCCAAGAGAGAGCAAAGATGAGATTTCGAAGACTAGAAAATATCTTCTTGAGACTTTATATTTATTCATTGTAAATAAGATTGCAATGTTGATTGTTGAATGATGTAGTCAAAGTGGGGTTGAATATTTAAATCTATTTTTGGGTTAAGGAAATTGTAAACGTTATATTTTCCGAGAGAGACTACAATTAATTCTCAATTAATTTGATGTCAAGCAAAATGTGGAAATAATCTTGTGCAAGAGAAATACAACCAAAGATATATTAAATAATCAGGTAAGATGAGAAATAAAGGGAAAATTGATAAATATATATACATATATAACTAAATGGAATAAAGATGTAAAACATTTTTCTTAGCAAACCAGTCGACCAAGCAAATTCGTAAATCAAACGCACTGGCAGCCAGGTTAATAAGGTATCCCTTGAACCGGTTCCCGTGGAAACAGTTTATTATTCCTAGGTTCCCCATGAGCGACTTATCGACGTACAGACGCGCGCTCATCCAGAGACACCTTTAATGACGGGGATTACGAGCGGAGAGACAGATATCCAGTTAATTAAATCCGTCCACTCGTCTTGCCCGATGTGGCCCCAAAGAGACATCCCTGGAAATGTCTTTGTTCCCGTTGGCGGCACGGCGACTCGGTTGGACGCCAGAAAGTGTACACATCCGGCCGAAAAGGAGCAGCAAAGAAAGAAAAGGTTGCCGAGTGGAATGAAGAGGTAACATCGATAGCAGCAATAGTATTGCAGCAGTGGATCCTTTGAAAGAGATCGAAACTTCGACTCTACCTGTGATCCCAGCACCAGCTGGAAGTCTCCAGTAATTGGGATTACCGAAGATAGACCAGAGCTGTCTGTACGATTCGTTCCGCTGCTTTCCTACGCGGAAACTCCTGAATGGTTGCCTAGCTAGGGGATGAAGAAATCGAGCGGGTCCAGCAAGCTATCTTGAGGGGGAAGGGCAGAGGAGCGGAAGAAAATTTATATTTATACGCGCAGCTACGACGATCGCAGATCGGCGAGGGCGTGGGCGGTCGTTGGGGTCGTAAAACATCGTTACGTTTAATTGTAATTGGAACTGGAGGCCGGGAGACGAGCCCAGAGACTCGCGTGGAAGCAATCGGTGCTGGCGGTGAAGTTATCGTTATTAGTGCGAACGAAACACGATTGAGGAGGTTCGAGATCGCAGCGATAAGCGGGATTATAGGGTGCGCGTTGGGGGACAAGCAACGATGTCGGGGCACACGGCGATTAAACGATCTATAAACGGCGGATCGGGGGACTGTTGACGACCGACGGAAACGGTTTCCTTCTTCCCTTCGCTTCTGGCCCAACAGAGGTCCGAAGGAACGAAGATGCGAGCTGAAGAACAAAAAGAAAACATACAGAGGAAGATGAAGAAGAAGGAAACAATATTCGTTCGATAAAGCGAGTTTCCGTAGGGCAATAAAAGGAACGGCGTCGCCCGTAAAACGTGGCGCTATATTTGTTTGCCGCGAGCACTTTGTATTGTTTACGAGTCGTAGCTCGCGGAGCCGAAGCGGCAGAATTGTCGACGGGACGCTGAACAGCAGGGACACCAGACCGTCTGGTATTTCGTACGAGCCGTGAAACGGACCGAGACTCGCATCCTCCGTGACTTCATTATGAAAAGATTCCCCGGGAGGGCCGGGATAAAAAGGAAACAGAGAACGATATCCGGCTTCTCTCGGCCGCGCGGCTCGCTCGCATAAAGTACTTTATAATTTCACGGTGGACGCGTAAATAATGACGTTCCGCGATATTCGCGAGCGAGTCTTGGAAAACAATACCGCCGGCCCTCGTGCGCCAAATATTAATTTTGTGTGTTTTGCGGATTGAAGGTACATTATATTTTTGGAAATCCATCGCCCATTGTTTGGGATTGGCTGAGCGTTTCGGCAGCGTGAACGCGCCGATTTACTGCGCCGCCTCGCTATTGGCGGATTCACGCGTAACAGCGCGATCGAGAGTCGATAAGCAGCTCGCAGTAGGTTATGCCAGCACCGTCAGACTTCGATTATGATCGATTATCGACCCCAAAAGGGGAATACTATTGGCGGATCGCTCTATCGATCTGCCAATCACTAGTTCGACGGTGACGGTAAACTGCCAGCTGTTCGATTCCGATCTCAACGTGCGTCAATCGCAGGGATGCGAATCCTAACCCGAACCCGGTTCGGGTTTCGTAACCCGGGTAACCCGCCTAACCCGGTTCGAATTCTTCTGTAACCCGGTTAGGCGGGTTACTTGGGTTACGAGAACCGAACCGGATTCTGGTTAGGGTTAACCCGGTTACACAAGACTACAGTAGGATCATGAATACCATAGTTGTAACTTTTTAATGTAAATTTTCTATGGAAATTGGAAAAAAATCAAAGAACTATATCTCGCATAAGTCTCATAAAAATCGGCTTGTATCGACTGAATAAGTTCCCTTGTCAGTATGCTTTATTAGGTCTGAAACTCTTTATTATTTCATTGCCTGCTACGGTCGCCATCCAAAATTCAAGGACTGTCCGCTCGACAGTATGCTCTTTCGAAACAAAAAATAATGCCGAAATGGAAAAGACCGAAATAGTTAACCCTTGCAGGGGTAAGATAAGGTATTCTGCCTCTGTCGAAGCCGAAATAAATGCCGGTATTTTTCGGTTTTTTCCAGGGGTGAAAACAGCCCTCAAAGTTAGGGGTCAAAACCATATTTTTAAAGATGTCTCGAAAACCAGAGGCCGAAAAATTAAAATTTTTTTTGTAAATTGCGTATTTTTCAATGTTTTGAAAATTATTTAATAGTTATTTTATTTTAATAATTATATTTAATCATTAATTATTATTTTTTAATAAATAGTTATATATATAGTCAAATAGTTCCATTAAATTTTTTATGATACCATAAAAATATTGTATATATGCCCAAGAAAAATGATGAAAAATGAGAATTTTATTTATGGTTTAGCATTTATTCAGGCTAATTTTTCCACTTTTCCAGTTCCAATAACAAAATTAGAATCGAGTACGTTAGCATTAAAAGATGCAATCTAATCAGTTATAAATTTTGCTGAATATATTTTTTGATTATTAACTTCCCGATTCATAGGGAAGTTACTGTAATTACCCCGAAAATCGAAAATTGATTTTTTAGCAGATCTTCACGTTTCATGGTCATTGGAGTCATTTTAGACTATTTTTATCAAAATGTTCGTATGTGTGTGTGTGTGTGTGTGTGTGTGTGTGTGTGTGTGTGCGTATGTCCGTTTGTATGGTATCAAATTTTTCGTTAACGTTTTCTGAAAAAATAACAATGCGATCAGAATAATGAATGATGCAATCGATGTGCCCCGCTGTAACTTAGAGCTGATTAGATTTTGGTCCATATTGGTCAAGTAGTTTTTTAGATTTTTTAGTTTTTTTCGAAACAAGTTCATTCAACAATGCAAATTATACGAGAGGACGGAAATTTTCCACCGAAGAAACAAACGTAACAATTATATATAATTTTTATTTTTTTTTTATTAAAAAAAAATTTTTTTTTTCATTTAAAAAAAAATTTAAAAAAAATTTAAATGCATTTGTAATTTATTTTGCAACATTACTATGCTATAACAAGGAACCAAGCGAGCAACGAGCATACGATGTTGGTTCAAACATTTTGATAAGTAGAAAACTATTGAACTTCCCAAAGAACGTATAATCTTCTTAAAACGTATACTAAATAAATAATGATAATAATATATTGCAACTAACGAATCGGGAAGTTCTTTGTGTGGCTCGTGGAGAGTCACACACAAAATACCATCCGTACCACTAACCCTCTCGCGAGCTCGCAAAGCGAGCGAGCTACAACACCCCCACCTGCGAAGCTCGCGAAGCGAGCGAGCAACAATAACCAGCTAGTTTTATTTTATTTTAATCGTAACAATAAAAATTCAAAAACAAAAAAACATCCAAAACTAAATAATAAAGGAAAATTGCAATGCAAGAGGGATCTCTTTTTATCCATAATATATGTACATATATTCGTATATCTCTGAACTCTGAAGTGAACTATCTAGAAGTATCTAGCTTATATCACTAGTAACCAACTCGGGAGCGGGTTAACCCGCTGTTTGTAGACTCTGAAACCCGCTCCGTGCGGGTTAACCCGCTTCTAAGATGGGTTAACCGGCTCTCTAGGCTCTAAAACCCGCTCTCTCCGGGTTAGTTGGGTTACAGAAACCTCGCTCGGTTAACCGGGTTTGGGTTTAGGGTTAGCCCGCGCTTCGCATCCCTGGTCAATCGTTCTTACTCGTTCCTGCAGAAACCGTCGCGCGTCTCTTGACCGGTTTTCGCGAGTAAGTCGATTCGACATCGGGATTCACTGATTCTACAAGCGAATATATCTACCGCATTAAAAACTCATCTCGTTCACATCTAACGCTCTTTATTCAACAAATCTAGCCAAAACAAGCTGGTGTTTTGGCTTCATGAAACATCTATTGTACATAGTTTCCGTTACAATTTGAACGAACCCTAGTTGGGGAAATAAAGTTTATTTCTAAGTGAAGTGACTTGTTTTACCCCCTTCTAATCCGTAACACCCATAGATAAGTATTTTGGAATAGAGCACAATTATAAAGCACGGAAACACTGAATCTGGTGTGAACTTTTAATTTGAAAGATTAAATATCCGTCACACGCAGAGTGTTTTACTCCTTTTCAACAGAATCGGTTTTAAAGAAGCGTTCTCTAGCGGCGCCACCTGCTATTTTGAAACCGCTAACCGGTACTTCCTAAATCATTAAAATGATCGCCACGTCCCGGGCGTACTTTACCATCCGGGACACGTGCCCCGATTACGCTGTGTCCTAATTATCTTGATCCGTGGTCACGCGAATATCCGATTGTAGTTTACTCCAACGAGCAATGCCGGCCGTACTATCGTACGCAATTGGCTCGACTACGACAAATTGGCTGACTGATGCGAGCACTTGGAGAATAACGAGGAACGAGCCGACTCGCCCATGTAATAATGGAAATGTAATAGTATCCGGCCGGTGATTTCGCGTAAATATTTTGCACGCCGGTGCGGCGCGGTAACGAGTCTTTACACAGTCCCAACTGATGACGTAAAACTACGACGTTGTTGCGTGTAAATATTTTCCGTGACGCTGCAGAGTGTACAGTCTCAATGCGCTTTCTGCCATTTGTTCCGGTGGAGATCGTTACTGTCGCAATAACTAGTTTTGATGCAACAAAAATAATTTATTAGATTAAAAACGTTGATTCCTCATTACACCATGCTTTATGAAATAATACGATACAACACGCAAATTTCGTAATATTCAAACCAGTTGCAGTTGGCAAGATTAGTTAGTAGTAGCACGAAATTATCTGCATACAAAATATTATTTTCTTAATTACTGACACACTCTACCCCAATGCACTTTAAATGTTTCCCAATGATTTTTATCCGGTTTAGTGTTGAATAAAATAAGCCTCAAGTGCATAAAATACACAGTGCATTCACAATTGTTATCATTCGCTTGTCAGTAGCTAAGAAAGCTTTAATTCACGTTCGAGAGTTGCGCAGCCCGTCCCGGCGGGGCCATTCTTGTTCCGGCGACTGTAATAGCAGTCGCCTAATTATCCCGGATAAACATTAACGTTCTGCAGACCTTGTGGCAGCCGACGTACAAACGGTAGCGTATACACTTTGGGGGTTACTTATCCATTACATAATGTGCCAGCTATACGTTTTCCCAGTGTCAGGCAACCGCGAACGACCCCTTTAACAGCAGCAGCGACAGATCTAACCCAACAGATCTAGTTACACGACAGCCGACAGTCTGTACTGCCACCGTTCTGCTGGTCCCACTCGTTGCCTTGGCTGCCCGATTATATCAGTATCACAGTCGTTCCATTCAAAATCTGCTCTCCGCCGTGGAGAACTCTCTCGTTCGATCGTGTGCAGACACGAGGGGCGAACGAGAGGAGCAGAGGAGGGAGGGGGAGGGGGCAATAAGGGGGACACTATTGTGAAGAAATCCTGCTCATTAAGCGGCACTACCGGTGACACGATAAAAATCATTACGGGGATCCGCGGCGAGTGATTTCCTCCATCGGGGCCGCATATCGATCCACACCGGGGCGACCACGGGACTCGGAACCCGAGAGCAACGAGGGGGGCGAGAGCTAGAGTCCATGAAGTCCACGTGCGTGCAAAACAGGGCAACATCGTTCTAATATATTCTCATTAGCCGGTGTTTTAATTAGAGCGCTCATTAATGCTCGCTACGATGCACTCATTCTCCCTTTTCCTTGCTCCCTCGACTCGCTTTCTCTCCGTCTCCGTTTTCCTACCCGTCGCGGACTCGTTTCTTCGCGTTGCCTATCCATCCCCCTGGACCCCCATTCAGAACCCCCTGCTCCCTGCCCTTTAGCCCCATGGATTCTCCTCTCTGTTCGGTGGACGGTCAGAATTAATATCAATACGTTTCTAGAATCTTCAGTCTTAATTTATACTGGTTTTCGTTCATTCCTAAAACAATACATTGAGTTAAGGATTATTTTTCGCGATAGTGAATTGTTGTTAGACAAATAGAAATTGATGTTATCGGCGCAGAGGTTCGATTATGATTCTACAAACATAATTTGAATGGAAGACCTTAACCATATCATTTGGCAATGTACTTTGTTGGAATCACAAAGAGTTGATCTCATGAAAAAATTAAGGAAGCTCAATTTGTTTCCACCTTTGCCATAAATATCAGATCGTTGCTTTGTGAACCGAATATTGAGGCATGTTATTTTCTTTTCAAGTTTTTCAAGCAGTGTAATTTAAATATTTAAAGTTATGTACTTAATGTGTTATATAGGGTGTTCGACTACAGGTGGGAGAAAATTTAAGGGGTGATTCTTAACGATGATATAAGACGAAAATGAAGAATAAAAAAATTGCGATTTCGGGTTCGTTATTTAGCTGTTCACAATTCTAAATCAACAACGCGTCTAACAAAAGTGTACGTTGTGTACGTCAAAGAGTTCAATGTTGTCCAACGATTTGTTAAACATTTTCACCTCGCTGGGGCCCCAAATGAGAACCAAGTTATACATGCATCTGTCACTCCATACGTGACTGTCGCATTATTAATAGCTAAATAACGAAGCCGAAATTGCAATTTTTTAATTCTTCATTTTCATCTTATACCATCATTAAGAACCAACCCTTAAATTTTCTCCCACCTGTAGTCGAACACCCTGTATACTTAATGTGTTCTACTGTATCTACATTACTAATGTTTAAATGTAAAATGTATATTACTAATGTATAGCTTTATAACCCCCTATGGGGAGTTCCAATTAAGCTTTCAATAAAAAAAAAATAATTTGAATGGTACTACAAACGTTGATTCGGGTTTGAATCTATTTCTAGGACGAAACACCACCTTCCTTTTTCCTTTTCATATATTCCAGACATTCGGAATAGCTCAAACGTATGGTCTTAAATTTCCTAAGACCAAGAAATAGATTCAAACCCGAATCAACGTTTGTAGTACCATTCAAATTATGTTTGTAGAATCATGATCGAACCTGTGCGCCGATACATTGAGTTCCTGCACTACATTGTGTGGAATGGTTATGGATTCTGAGGACTGGAAGTGTACGTAGAAATCTATACATTATAACAAGATAATATAACGTTGCAGGGATTGGCTGGAAGTATACATAGGTCTACGTCGATACCGTACACGTCACGGTATTCGTTTTTATAAACCACCAATTTATTTTCTCGAACGACCTCGGTTTATAAGAAGTCTCGCGCCAACCAAACGGTAATTACCCTCGTTCGTTGCACGAACGCAAATCACGCCGTTTTGTGCCGATCTGCTTCGAGAGCCATCGCGAATTGTACCCGGCAAACCGAGCCTCCAGACTAATTAGAAATTAGAAAACCTTCCCCTTACCCTAGCGGAGGAACGCAGAATTTATGACGGCGTTATGATTATTACTGCCGGTGAATCGATCAACTCGCTTGACTCGATGTTAATTTAGATACGAAAGTCTGTGCCTTAAGGTACAACCGGTTCGTAAATTTTCGAACGAATGCAAACGTGTATTGGTATTGTAACACAAGAAAGAAATAGTGACCGTTTTACACTGCGGTTTAGTGTTTCTTAAAAGTAATTGCCAACAAAGCGCTCCCTTTACTCTGTTTTATGAGCCTCCCTTAGTTTTCCACAGTTTAATTTGATTTGAAAGTGGTACATTGTGTTCAGACTGGGAAAATATAAAGCTAGTCTTTACCTCAGGAATTGTTTAGGTTCAGTTGAATGTGGCTAATTCAATTTTTTTTCAGACTTGAAAGTTCACTTTTGTGTAGAAGTTTTATCAAGATCTGCGACATGCAAGGTTGTTGACGTAAAATAAATTACTACAATCTTATGGAATTTTTATCAGTGCCCGTTTATAGTACCGCAGTCAACATGGCTGTAGGGTAACATTAACCAAGAGAAATTTATTAAATTGTACAAGCATGTATCTCGTTGCTATTAAAATACAAAATTAACTACATATCTCGATAACTTGAACACAAATGCTGGCACGCAATAATAGAGACAATAAAGAGAAATAAACTTTTATATAGATATCCCGCAAGAAGTCGTAAATAACGATGTTAAATATTACACGTTCACCTAAAAATTGTTTTCGTTTAAGAAATCAAATGGCGTAATTCAGTAAGGAAAAGCTTATGAGATAGTTGAACATAAAGCTACATCCATACTGATACAATATCGAGTCACTCTTTATTGCCTCCTATTGCCTTCTTTTATTCGGTAGAAAAGTACACTGTGCGCTTAACTTTAACGAAAGAGCGATAAACGCATCATTGATTGAAATAGTGAATTGTATTTTACTTTCACCGTTTAGACAACATTGAGAAACACGAACGATTTTATGAACTGACTCGATACACAGACGTATGTTACTTTTAAATTCCGGTTAAAATTAAAATATGCAAGTTGTCCGGGCCTGACGCATCTTTCGTGACTCCGGGATTCCCGTCCCGGAGAAAGGGATATCGACGGAACTCCTCGGCACGCAAAACCGTGAATCACGGTTCCGTGGCTGATTCAGGCCGGAGGTGGAGCCTACGTCTCGTTCGCTTCCTCTTTTTCCCCGGGGAAGAATATTTTATGCAAACACGATGCTTCCCTTCACAAGAACCGATTCCCCCCTCCCCCACACCGGCACGCCCGCTCGGACGGACGGAATTTAATCAAATTTTCGAAAACAACGAGAGCGCTCGTCGCTTCGCCAGTGTCGGCTCCCGGGCCCGATAATTATTCGGCAAACCGTAACGAGTACCAGGCGCGAATCGGCGATCCTGTTTTTCGCTAGTCGCGATTAAATCGAGAATATAGCTGTTCGCACGCCACGCCGCTGCAATTGCTTAGATTTCATTCGAAAATTCCAGTCTCCGATTTTTGAATTGAACGACACCGGGTAATAAAACGAACCGAATTCGCGCAGCAAAAGTTCACGGGCATGCGCAAATAAATCATCGAGCACGTTGCGCGTATCTATACCGAAACTACGTCCTAACCTACGGTTCTTCCGACGTAGCTATTCAAATGTTATGTGTATGATCACGCAAACGCTCGCTGTCTGAATAATAATTCTGATATTAGTACATGTTACCACATTGACGATCGGGAGGATCGATGGTGTTTGTAGTTTTGAATTTTGTGTACGTTGCGAGCAGTGGATTTTTTCTAATCAAACAAAGCCAGAAATTAAAAAAATAAGCAATAAGTTTCACTTCTGCCGCGCGTGGTTTCCATGCACATGATTTTTTATTTTACATGTAATTTTGTAATTTATATACATACCTCTTGCTTTTTAAACATATATCTAATATATATAATAAAAACACACATTAGTATAATAATAAAATATAAATAAAAACGTGGCTACTGCGCGGCCTGTACGAAGCGCTGAAGCCCTCAATGGCGGCGCGGGTTACAAAGAGTAAGAGAGAGAACTGTAGATCCCGGCTAATGCTTTCTTTCTTTCCGTAAGACGGTGCAGTTTATCTCTATGAGTACTACCAAAATCTTCGCTGTAATTCTAAGATCATTGGTTGTCCAAGCGGTTAAGGAGTTGGACTACCAATCGGTAGACCGGGGTTCGAATATCCCGTCGGGGTAAGAAATTATTTTTCTCCGTTCATTCTCAGTTTAAATTTTCGCGCCACTCGACATTCGACTTCCGTTACATCAGAAAATTGTTACCCTCAGCAAAGAAGTTTCACTTCAAAAATGTGTTACTATGCTAGTATGTAAAGACGCCCTGTCGATTCCAAGCAATGAAACACGCGAGTGACGTCGAGTTCACAGGCTTACGCGGCTTGGGCTATGATGAGTCGACCAACGCAACAAATGTGGACCTGAAGTTCCACGATCCGCCGTCAGTAAGTCCGACCACAAGAGTAGCGGGATCAATGGAGTAGAGCTGTGACTTATGAGATACCTGGGTACCCGAGCAAACAAAAATTACTCGGTGTTTGAGAGTGAGCGGTCTTGGTCGACCGAAATGACAGGAACGAGGATTGGAAAGAATGGAATGATTGAGAAGAGTTGAACAGGATTGCAGAGTGACTGGAATGAGAAACAGGATGCAAGACAGAACGGTATGGATGCGTGTGGTAACGTGTGGATTTGAATGGAAGAGGAGTGGACTGTATAACTGGAATTGTGAGCGAGAAAGTATGGATCTATGTATAAAGAAACTATATTTGCACTTATAAACCGATTGCCAAACTATACTGTGTAATGAACTGATATATAATGAATTGAAATAAAGATGACTTTGAAAATAGAGGAATCGCTTTGTTTGACATCAATCAGCTGGTGATTTGTTGCTGTGAGAGCGAGATGACGGTTATCACTCTCTTTTATTGTCTCGATCCTCCTGGAAGTTCGTGACGCACCGGTGGTTCCGGTTGAGCGTTCGCGAACCTTCCAGAAGGATCGAGAGCGAGAATAGACCAATCACACAGTCGATCTATTGCCCGCGTAAGCCTCGATGGCATACGATATCGCTCGCGGTTTCGGCGGGATCGAGCTAGTGTTAGCGGGATTGCGTGGTGCCGGATTGACAACATGGCGTTCGGGCGCGCCAATCTTGAACACTCGGGTACCCGGGTACTCGGGTAAACAGCATTACCCGACTATCCGGGTATTCGAGTAAACAAAAATTGAATTTAATTTTAATTCTCATACTTAAATATGAACTAACTTAATAATCAAACGAAGCATATGGCGCGGTGGTTCAGGTAACAAGACCTCTTGTAACCAGTTGTGAGACCTCATGAGATACTCGGGTACCTTCGGACACGGCTATGCCATGAGATACCCGGGTAGTTTTGCTCTACCTGGATATCTCATGGGTTCTCGAGTACCCGGGTAAAAGTTGGAGTTCTACAATGGAGACCTAATCACTGTCGCGACTGTGGTCTACACGGGTCCGTTAGCTAGACAAAACCCTAAAAATGGTAATACTCACAGAAAATTTTCCGTTACGGTAAATGAGAGGTGACTATCGAATAAAAAGAATTATAACTATTTTGACCCTTGTTTCTTACCCTATGATAAAATATGCCGCCACACACAACTTATTTTCTAACTTCGTATTTCTTCATCGTCGTTCTCGTTAGTATATCTCGTTGTGAGCATTTCGTAGTGGAAATATTTATTAATATTTATACCTTTATACATATTGATACCAGCATGAACTGTAAGGGTGTAAAGAAAGAAATGCAGGATTTTTGTTCCTTTGTTTTAATTGCAATTTTATACCAATAAATATTTACCTTAATTTAATGAGTTATATGTCATTTTAAAGATTGTTTTACGCTCTATTTAATTATGCTTTTGATATTTAAATTTACTCAAACATTTATTAAATTATTTAGCTTTTATTTCAGGATGCAAAAATGCAATTTTCGCATTATTTTTTTCTATGAATTCAAACTTGGCCGACGTGTCAACTAAGTGGCTTGGAATATTAACGAAGTATGGGGCGAAGGAAGTGTCAACGAATGCACAGTGCAGCGCTGGTACCAGACGTTCCGCGCTGCTAAAAAATTAAAAAGCCAAATAATTTAATAAAACTTGGAATACATTTACATATTAAAAGCATAATTAAATAGAGCGTAAAATAAGCTTTAAAGTGACATATTACTCATTAAATTAAGGTAAATATTTATTGGTATAAAATTGCAATGAAGACAAAGGAACAAAAATGTTGCATTTCTTCCTTTACAACCTAATACAAAACTCGAATAAAACTTAAATGCATCATTTATTTGCTTAAAAACGAAAATATACTTAAAACGTGTACATTTAGCATATATACTTTCACAGTCCTGCAAAAAAAGCTTCACTTTGGAAAATATTAGAACTCTTCATACAAGTCTAGTGTATCAAAAAACATCAATTTTATTTTCTTTGGCTCCCGATCGCCAAGTTGAGAAATTCTTTAGTAATCCAATGTCGATATATTACGAATCATTTCTATTCTCTTCTACGTAAACCAGAAACGACAAAATGATATCAAAACATGATTGTGGTAAAAGGTGAGGTATCAGCCATCGTTACTTCGTATTTTTATAGCAGTCCAGTAATAGAATAATAATCGAATGATGCTAAAGTAGTTTTGTCAGCTTTTCGGTGCAAATACACAACTGTCACCCAGATGTTTTGAATATTTCAGATAATCTGGCAAAAAAGGGTTTCCAACAAAATTAATCAATACTTAGTCATCCATAAATCCCAATAAAAAGAATATCAAAAAACATTTCTTTTTAAATAAAAAATTATGATCATCTTTATTTTTTAAACACCACTAAGTATTTTTTATTACATATTGTTGTAGCTGATGTCAAGAAGAATCCAATGACCTACTGTCCAGCTAACTAGCTGGTTTAGACTTAGACCACTGTATGTCGGGGCCAACGCTATGCGCGTGGCGTGGCGACGCAGGCCATAGGAGATGCACACAGTGGATCCGTTTTCGTCCGATTCGGCTAACGTCCGACGTTGTGTCTCTTTTCCGCATGCTTGAAAAAAGACAGATGCGTCGGACGTCGGTCGAATCGGATGAAAACGGATCCACTGTGCGCGTACCCATAGGAAAACGGACCCACGTCCGCGCCCCAACACTGCGGACAGGGCCGAGATGAAGCCAACCCATACAGCACGGGACGTCCTCAAGATGTCCAATTTACGTCCATTTCAGGTTTGAACGTCCTACGTCCTAGAAAGACGTATTAAAAACGCCTTGATAACATCTTTTTCGGGACGTTCGTATTACGTCCAAAATGTAACATTTTGAAAACATTTTTCTGGGGACGTTCGTTTTACGTCCAAATTAAGACATTTTGAAAACGTCTTTTTCAAAAACGTTTTAGAGACAACTTTTTCGGGGAGTAATACAGGTCCAAAAACGTTAATTAAGTACTTTTGTAGGCCATTCGCGGGCCTTTCGGAGGACATTCAAGACGTCGATAAGATATCTTGAATGGTATCCGGCAGCAGACGTATTTAAGACGTTTTAAAAATGTCTGTGTGATATCTGGGATATATATCTACCTTAGATGTCCTAATAACGTATTCCAAACGATCTACGAAAGTTTTCTGAACGGCCTGTATTATAAAACCGTCCCAAGAATGTCCATTAGACGTCTAAAAATCATTTCCTAGACGTGTAATGGACATTCTTGGGACGTTTTTAAAACGCCCGGTTTTGTAACTCAAGCCATTGAGAAGACTTTTGTAGGCCATTCGCGGGCCTTTCGAAGGACATTCAAGACGTCCATAAGATATCTTGAATGTCCGGCAGCGGTCGATTTTAAGACGTTTTCAAGATGTCTATGTGCTATCTGGGAAAGTGCGCCGGCGAGAGCATCCGAAGTTCACATCCAAACCCGCCCTAAAAAAGACTCAGGGAATATGACGACCGTCCGAGACCAATTACAGGATGACCTCGACTTGTGCTGGAAGGCGATCTGGCAGCACAGAAAGCGGAATGCGTGGAGTCAATACAGGTGGAGGGGCAGACCGAGTTAGAGGCGTCCCAGGAAGAACACCAGGAAGCTAAGGACCCTTCGGTGAAAATCTCCCGGCTCGACCGGCGTGACCCCCTTGTTATCCTGTCGTTCACGCAGAGTATAGTCGAAGACCTCCTCGCAACACCGAGGATGGTGGAAGAATAAAGTTTCAGTTTGGCTTTACCATGGATTAAGAGAGGCAGACCGTTTTAGTCGGTGTTCTTTATATAAGAAAAAAGGACAGTTTTAGATGTATAGATGTGTAGAGGACACATGACAGTCGTCGATTGATGAAATTATCTACACCTCTAATGTTTCAGTTCGTCGTTCTTTTCGAATACATACATAAGTCACTGAGCCACCTATAGCGAAAAAGTGAATAATTCAAGAAGAGTCTCAATTTGGACATCGTGTATAAATAAATACAACTTGCAAACTAATCATCTCACAGACTAGAGTACTTAACAGACTCCTAGTTGAATCCATCACTTTCAAAGATTCTAAACAAGACAGTATTCGCTCATCCTGCTCACAGACTTAAAAACCTCAAAAATTAAGCAAACACAACAAGCAAAAAAATTCATATCGTACTACTATCTGGATACGAGCGGTCAGCGTCATAAACCTGCCACCTGGTGCAGTCGTAGGTGTACGATAGCGATCGCGTTTACCTTGCCGAAATGATTTGACGTTTCGGCAACTCTGTGGCGACGGGGCACTCGTCACCGGACCGATATCGGCCGTCCAGTTAAAAGATACGCAGGATGGATGCCATGTCGCGATCTGCCGGTCTCTCCCACCTGACCGGTATGCGGCACGGCGGACTGGTTCACTCGGCGAGCCATCCTGGCTGTCGTCCGCCCTAAATCAAGCCTAGTTGACGGACGCAGGACAGTCTGCGTGGAACTTGCGGGTCACCTGTCCACGTAGGCTATCCCACCGGTTAAATCATCGCCTCCCTCGCTTACCCCCTTGCTCCCACGATGTCCCCCAGCCCCCTTCGATACCCGAGGTCTTCTCTTCCCTCCTTCCCGTATGAGGAATTGTGCGGGGGCTGCTTTTGATTTAGCGGAATATGCTTCTGGCACTGACGACTCGCTCCCATTACGCCCCTCTTACCCGTCGTACCCCGCCGATATACTGACCCCCTCTATATCTCGACTCTGCAGAACTTCCCTCGGCTGTCGTTACGCTCCTCTCGCCTTCTTCTTCCAACCGGAGCCTCTAATTAATGGTCCGGCTCGTTCCGCCGGCTCTCCGATACCACGAAAAATTATGCCCTTTTGAATACAGATGAACTTCAACCCTCGACCAGACATGTGCACAGCGTATCCCAGCACTCGCTTTGCTTCTGTTCGACGGTGTTCAATATTCCCGCAGCCCGGTCCACCAGCAGCAGCGGTGAAAACAATCGTGAATTGATTATGGACGTTGGGAATGACACAAGCTGCGGAAAATCCGATCGAGGCACACGTGAAATTACCTCGCGTGCCGCGTCCCGCGCCGGGGTGCTTCCTCCGAAGCAATTCGTCCGACCGCGGAATTCTCTGGTTGTCTTGCCTTTCACGGAAACTTGTTCGGTATTAGACTGCTGTGTGATCTTTATGCAAATACGCGTCGATTGCGGGGAACTCGGGTTGAATAGAAGTTCGTTTCTTGTCTACGGAAGTTTTGCGAATCAACGATAATGCAACTATGTTACTACGTATTTTGGATTTCCACTGATTCGTGTTTTAGATGTTTAGATTGCAGTCTGTTCGCGTCTGAAATGGGTGAAGTATATCTGATTGAATATTTAAAGGTGGAATTTTGACAAATTTTTGACGTCAAGCCAAAAATATTGATCGGTATCAGTTTCTAAACATGCATTCATTAACGTTTGAAAAATACTATATAGTTTCTTTTTATATGGTTCTATTCGTTATTCGTTGATAATATAAGGTTGTTGAAAATCAAATGGCCGTTTTGAATGTTTAACGTAAACTTTAATTTTACAAGCTTTATTCATATCAATCAATATACACATCAATATACTTCTTCCGTCGTGATACAAGTATCTGAATAAACAAGTTTGATAACACCCTCTCCTCTATAAAAACTGAAGGACTCATTAAGGGCAAGACATACTTCCAGCAATTTTTTAATGAAAACCGTCTTCCATGGTTCTCTCAGTTAAATTTATCTCGTTCGGATATTGTTACTATTGATAGATGTAGAGCTGACCACTACCACCTAGCTGCTTCTCTGGCTCGTATTGGCTTTATCGATGATCCAGAATGTAGTTGTGGAGAGGGAGATGAGACTTTGAACCACGTATTATGGCAATGTAATTTGTACAATCAGGAAAGATCAAAATTTATTGTTAAGATCCGTCAACTTAATTTTCAACTTCCCATGAATGCTTCACTGATAACAGGCAAACCCAATATCAGTGCTTGTCGCTGTTTGCTTTCATTTTTTAAAAGCTGTGGCCTTAAGATTTAAGCGATTTATCTCTTATGTATATTGTTTTCATGTTTTATCATGTTACTATGTATATTCAGTTTCATTTTCTGCAACAATGTACTATGTTTCCTTTATTATGTTGAAATAAATCTCATATGAGATTTTCTAATTAAAAAAAGTATCTGAATGCCTTTCTAGTAGAAATGTAATAAACGTGAGACAATAAAGTTATCAAATGCAGTTTTTACAGCATGTTGTTCTTTGAACATTTTTCCATTTGAAAAGCCATCTAAATGCTTGAAAAATGGTAATCAGTAGGTGATAAAGTCAGGCGAAAAGGAGCTTCGCATTTCAACTCTGCTAATTTTTTTACTTTTTCTCGCAATATCTGGTCGAGCATTATCATGGAGCAAAATTACGCAACGTCTATTGACTATTGCCGGCTGTTGAACAAGCAGTTCATTGTACATGATGTCAATTTCCTGACAGTATATATTAGCATTTACGGTTTCACCGCTTTTTAAAAAATGAATAATGTACAATGCCCTTTGCTGACCACCGTACAGTCAACAATATTTTACGCAGATGAAGATTCGGTTTCGGCAATTGTTTTGGAGTTTCATCTGCGTCTAGCCACTGTGCAGAACGTCGCACAGACTGGTATTTGACCGATCTAGCTGGCCAAAAGTCGATTTCCTAGAACTACCCCCAGGTAAAAAATGACATTGTTATTGGGAGAGCCAAGTAGTCCCTCGAACCGTCCCCATTGTTTAAAACGCATAAATTGTTCTTTTTCATTAATGCAAGCATAACTTAGTGAAACATAATAAATTGAATCAGTATTAAGCAATCAAAAATTTTGGCCAGCTAGATCGGCCAAATACCAGTCTGTGCGTCGTCGATTGTCGTAGAGAATCCATTTTTCATCACAGGTAATTATCCTGTTTAATATGCCTCGATTATTCTGTCAGAAAAGTAATGAAGAACTAATCTCCAGACGGCACATCTTGTTTCTTTCAGTGAGCTCATACGGGACCCATTTATCTAACTTTTTGACTTTTCCCAAAGCCTTCAGATGTCGTAAGACAGTTGAATAGTCTATATTGTTTTTCTCCGTGATTTCTCGAACGGTTAAACATGAATCTCTTTCAACTATATCTATTAAATCTGTATCTGTTGACTTATGACCACGAGGCTCATTTTCCAGAGTTGTATCTTCGGAACGAAACTTTTAAACCAATGCCTTATGATCCGATCACTTTCTGTACCTTCACCAAAAGCAGCATTTATGTTTTTCGCTGCTTCAGACGCAGTATGTCGAAATTTGAACTCGTACAAGTAAATTATACGAATTTCCATTTTTTTCATGGCGAACGAAAATCGATTTTGAATCATGTACACTGTAGAATATCAATAATCGTATACTCGCAAATTCGTGTACGAGATATGTACTTTCCAAATTGTACAACTTCAACGCGATCTGTCGTAGCAAAACTAAACTACAAAGATGGGAAGTTTCAAATGTGGAAAACGGTCATTTCAATTGCAACAACCATTAGGTTATACATATATTATTACAGAAAAACTATAAATTAATATAGTTTAATAATATAGTATAAAAAAACTATATATCAATATAGAAAAAAATCGATGTACAAATGTCTAAACGTATTCAAACACCTCCATTTCGTATAATTACCAAAGCCATGTGTTATAACTGTTAAAACAGGTAATAATACGTTTCGAATCCTTACGAACGCCTGTACTCAACAAATGGCCAGGTCAACAAATCAGCACGCTGCAAAAGATCGTGCAAAGTGTAAGAAAAGAAATTTCGTAATTTCGCCTGTTCTCGAGGACTGGCAAATTGGTGATGAACGTTTCTCGAGTGCTTCGAGGCAGACGAGGCGAGATCGTCATCCGGCGCGGCACGAGCCGGAAATAAATGGTGGCGGCACCGCGAAATAAGGAGAACTCCGGCGGGATAAAAAACAGCGAAAAGTGGTGACTTGTTCAAGGAAAAGGAAAGGAACGTGTTCGAGAGAGGAGAGCGTAGCAAGGCGCAGCCAAGGCGAGAAGCGTCCTCGCAATTCCCATTCAAATTAATGCAAACGGTCTCCGCTCCCGGGGACCGAAAGGAAGATTCCGCCCACATTTCTTTCTCCCTCCGAGCGTCGGCAATGATGAACATTTACGTCACGACATTTTTCGCGACCGAGAGGACGGGACTGCTCGTTTTGCACGCGTGAACTCACCCTCGAAAGGAAGATGGTCCGTGAGTTGCAAATTTCACGAGGCTGATGAACTGGAATGACACCGGGATGCAACGCTGCATGGATCTTCCTTATTTTTTTATTGTAGAAAATCTCATATGAGATTTATTTCAACATAATTGTAACGCAATACATAGAATACGATACATACGGCACAGAATACAAGAACCACAAAACGGAACAGGACACTGAAGAAACAGAAATAATACAACAAAGATACAAGAATAAAGGTTAAATTCTTCTCGATCGAAAATTAATAATATATTAAATTGAGTGATATCGGCGCTAGGTTCGATCATTTTTAGAATAACAATAAATGTGCAATTATTTAAGCATGTTTCTAACGTTTCGATCCCGATGTGGATCTTTTTCAAAGAGACACTTTTGCGTTTGTTGTATGCAAAATAGACATAAACATTTTAAAAACGAAAATTAGTGAGTTACATATGAAACGTGGTTTAACCCATGGTGGTAGAAAGGAGTAATCTCCTTTTCTTCATTCAAAGATACAAGAATGTTAGAAACGATATAAATAAACACTTATACTTTAAGTCCGCAGTTCTTACAAAATGATAGTATGTAACGACTGGCTTTAATATTAGGTTTGGCTATTAATATGGAGACATCCATTGGAAGCTGGATGTTAATTGTTCGGAGTTTATTAATTAATTTAAGCCTTTCCTCATTGTCAAGTTACACTGCCACAAAACATGGTTCAGCGATTCGTCCTCCTCCATGCAACGACACTCAGGATCATCAATACAGCCAATGCGAGCTAGAGAAGAAGCTAGATAATAATAATCTGATCTACACCTGTTGATAGTGACAATAGTTGAACGGGATAAGTTGAACTGTGAAAACCAAGGAAGTCGATTTTCACTAAAAAATTTCTGAAAATAGGTTCTGCCTTTGAAAAAACCATCGGTTTTTATAGAGGCGAGCTTTTCGGAGGCGGTGCAAAATTAAAAATTTTCGACACAGGAAATTACGAAAATCCTTAAATTCTTTCATATGCTTTCACATATTAATGTATCTTCTCTTCCAACCTACTCATTTTGCAAGTCCACCATATTCCAATGAAATCATAATTAGCAACATCTATGATTTGGAAAATTTTCAATCTTGCGCTGCCTCCGAAAAGATTGTATTGTATTTAATATTTTATTTTAAGCAATTGTATTAACAGTTGCTGTGTATTCATAAAAATCAAAAGGCAATTATTTCATACTTTTTAGTGCGTTTCGAAGTCGGCTCAATTATTTTTATAAAATTTTTTTATTTCACACTTTTTAGTGGAACGTGTAGAATTTGTAGAACACCGTAGGATGGTTTTTCGGTCGTATTGTTAGTATAACAATAGTTATAAACAACAACAAATTCTATAAATTTTTACAAGTGGGATAATCGCGGCAGTATCCTATTAACTGTGAAAGGTTTCGTCGCGATTGGTACATTCTTTGCTGAGAAGCACCAACGACTAGTTGTTTGCTATAACAATAGTTATTAACAATAACAAATATTTCCTGCTAAATGTGAAAGGTTTCGTCGCGATCGGTACATTCTTTGCTAAGCAAACGTCGAAGAAGTGGGTTAAATATAAATGAAGCATTACGTTTTTTTGCAATAAAAGTCGTTAGGAATAAAAAAATGCAAAAATTTTTATAACGTAACCACCCCGGTGACATACTCTACAAGATGCAAAGGTTTCGTACCGATTGGTTCATCCATCTCGGCGTAATAAATGAATATACTGTAACGAAGTCTCTGTTTCGCTAAATAAATGAACACACTTTCAATAACCGTAATACGCTATTTTTCGGAGGAAGGCAACTTATCTCTGGGTATATCGCTTTTATCGCCATTGGCGTCTCGAACGTCCGCTTTCTCTCGTGTCTGTCTTCCAACTCTCTTTCGTTCCAGCGTCATTTCCCTAACGACGCGACGCTGTAACCAACCTGAATCCTCCAACAATTCTATACAACGAGTATACCGACAAACGCGTAACATTAGTATGTCGGTAGACCCGTAACAATACATACACAAAAAAGGCACATACAGGTCGAATTGAGTAACCTCCACCTTTTTCGAAGTTGGTTAATGAAGCAATGTTCGGTTGTTAACAGCGAAGGACCAAGAAAAATCAATCATTAAGTTCACATTGCTCGACAGATGTACCATTATTTCGTCTCAATCGCTGCCCACTGTGTTCATAAATTACATTCGGTAGGGTGTAGAAAACTTCACCAGGAGAGAGTGCGATTGACAAGTTTCGAAATAAGGATTGAAGACGGTTGTATAACCTACTGCAGTCTCCGTAAATTGTCCCCTAAATAGTAGTTTGAAATAAAACGTGGGCGCCACGAAACAAGGAGAAATTAATTAAAATTCAAAGAGATTGATGAGTGTACCGCGGAATCTGAAATAATCTCGAAGTGCAGATGCTTTTATTTGGAAATAAAACGAAGCTTTAGTGGTACACACGACAGGATCCTCGGAACGAAACACGGGTCGCGCAGGAGAGAATGGCTGCAGAACAATCTGCAGAGAGAGGCTTCACGTTGGATGATCCTTACGACCGGCATTTTTTCATTACCATGATGCGATGCGTATTGAAATAACATGAGGCCGCCAAAAGGTAGTTACCATGCTTCTTGTATGGCGAAACGCGAGGATACAACGTGGCAGCGGTGGTCCGTTTGTCAATGACCGGATCCCGGTTGCTACAATGCTGATGCACCTCTCCTCTCGTTTTCCCCCTCTCTCTTTCTCCCCTTTCCTTCCTACGCTTTTATTTCCATTTCGGCTGCACCCGCTTCTGTCTGTCCACCACGTGTATACTTTCCGTTTGGTGAATTCATTCGAGGAGGGATGGAACAAGGGAAGACAGAGAACGCGCATTCCGGGAACGCGGCGGCCGAACCCGTGGATCGTTTGTCTGCGATTTTGCGCGATTATATCGTCGCATTCTATATGTTAATTAAGGCTATAACACGTAGACAGTGGTTCTCGCGCGGACTGGCTCGTCGCTCCGGGAGACTGAAAAATCAATTAGACAAATTTATTGCCACGCTTCCGTCCTACAATGTCTCTCTTTTTATCGGGATTCGTTTAAATATTCATTCGACCTCGCCGAGATAGCGACTGGACTGACAGATGTGTAGAAAATCCTCTTACAGGCATCTATCGTTTAATATTTAATAGTTGTATCCATTTTAGTACCGTCGAATGACCTTTCGATTTGGACTGCATCGGTACGAGTCTCTGTTGCATTTCATTTCGACTCAACGAAGAAGGACAGCAGAGGCGAGACTTTTCGAACACTTTTAATACTAAACTCTGTTTCTCCGCGAGTAGCACTCGGCACGGAACTTCCCGGGAGCAGTGCAGTTTTTGAGTATCATCGGTGCAACGTCAGGTGGAAGTTAACGCATAAAGTTGCATCTTGGCCGGGGTTTCCGGTTTGAACAACACAACGCCTGGCCATTCTACGAATCCTACCTTTTCCTGGGACTACGTACCAACGGCTCTAGTTCTCATTAAGGTAAGGACAAAGTTTTGTTCGCCGGGATCAACGAATAATTGAGAGGTCTAGACGGCAAATGCCTGCCGTCGGAGATTTTCAATTCTAAAGTCTCCGGGGGTCGGTGCAACCGTCGATGGATTACAATATAATATTTATACTTGCCGAGGTACGAAATTATGTTTCCCACAGGTTAGGCGTTCGGTTCATCCTCCGGGCTCCTTATGGAGTACCCCGAAAACTGCAACCACGGTTCGCTGGGTATCGAACGCGAATCGTCAAACGATCGAATTTCAAGCAATTAAAGTTTAATTCACACACGGACACATCTCAAAGGCTCTCCCTGGATGCTCTCGTAGTCCTTTCAGAAAAACGAATCCACAGATTTTTATTCGATAGAATGGTTCCTGTCGAGCTTTGCGCCTAACTCGTAAAATCTCTTTGATACGGCCGCCCGCGCCGAACAGAATGGTGTTTAAGCGTCCCGTCCATTTTAAACGGAGCAATATCTCCGGTGAAACAAGAATGCACCGACCGGCCGGCATTCATGGTTAGAACGAACACGATTACTCTAACTGTGTTCAGTAGCTCGTGTACATCATCATTATTTATCGAATTCGTCGTTTCATTTTTGTTTTCGTCACCAGAGAGTTAGATTCGATTCACACAAAGTAGAGAAAAATTTTATTGCTTTCAAAAGTTTAAATGAAAATAAATCTGCATTCCACTTTTTATGTTTTTACAGCCCTTCGTGTTCTTGTAACACTTTCATCAATCGGATTATAAAAGTACAGAAAAATGAAAGAAAATTGTGCCTTATCGAGCACTTTCAATTGCGAATTGCTAAAGATATTTTTGCTCCTCTATGGTTTTATTTTTGTAACGTTACAATGTAAGCGTTATTTTTATAACGCTACGAGGTAATCATAAAAATAAAATTACCCCTTCAGCGTATGAATGTCACTCATCGAAGCAAACATTAAACGCGAGCGTGCACATTCTCAAAAATTGCAATTTCGCTCCTCGGACAATAATTCATACATATCGTGTTTCTACATATGTAATTTGAAAATGTTTGATTTCTCTCTGATTGGTTTTACATTGAAATCATGAATGACTGCATTATACGAATGAAAGCATTACTTGCCGAATGAACTGCAACAAAATTAATGAATTAATATTTCAGGATTGCACGGGGGCCAAACGAATGTTCGGAGAGGCAAAAAACAAAGACAATTCCGCCCGTATAATTCGCGATGTGTTTCGCAAATGGGAAGCGATTTATGTTTTGGTGTTGGCGATCGACTACAGAAGCGGCGGCGTACGGTAAAAATGTTACGGGGCTTGGAATATTTTGACGACGGACGACAAACGTCGGTAAATATTGGGAACCGGTTAAATACGACGATTAAATGTGTGCCAGGGTTTATCGTGCCTAGGCTTTGTAATCGATTCGCTGGACGCTGAAACGCGGGACACGTACCAAATGCTGCAGATTACTCTGTACACGCGACGGTCGAGCGGACTCTGCGTGTCACAGTGCCGCGTCGCTGCGGATCCCATGGTTTTTCGTCCGGAAAGATGATAAATATGATTACAGCCGAAAGATATACGCTGGTACAGGTGTCATTGCGATTTACGCGGCGCAGGTATCATTACGACAGCCAATTGATTTGCGTACACCGTTCGTTCACGCCAATCCAGCCCGTGCCACGCCACGGCACGTCGAAATGCAAAAATCCACTAACATCAACTATTCCAAGTAACGGTCTTAAATCTCACCTGTGCTGCATGGAATTTACCTTCAGTTACAGTAGTACATGCACGAATGAAAAATTTATTCCACTTGGGTTCTGCTGTAAACTCGTAGAGAACATATGCCGTAGAGATTGATTTGTTCTAATTTAACTTCGGGATTTCTCTTCGGAATAAACTCTTATTTATTATTATTTATTTATTTAATGTTTTAAACGAGATGTGGTTTATTTAGCATATTCAGTACATGAGTCCATTAGCGTATTACATGTTGTCTTAATGCGCCTCTTAACTTAACTTAATATTAATTTATAATTCAAAAGGATAATTTAATGAAATTAAATCTTTAGTGGGCAACGCTTAAAGAAATCGAAAATAATTACCACCCCCTTGGTTTTCACAGTTAAACCTATCCCGAACATTTATTGTCACTATCAACAGGTGTAGATCTGACCACTACCACCTTGCTTCTTCTCTGGCTCGCATTGGCTTTATTGACGATCCTAAGTGTAGTTGCATGAAGGAGGACGAATCACTGAACCATGTTTTGTGGCAATGCAACTTGTATAACGAGAAAAGGCTCAAATTAATTAATAAACTCCGATTAATTAACTTCCAGCTTCCAATGGATGTCTCCATATTAATAGCTAAACCTAATATCAAGGCCTGTCGTTATATACTTTCATTTTTTAAGAACTGTGGACTTAAAGTATAAGTGTTTGTTTATACCGTTACTATTATTCTCGTGTCTTTGTTATATTATTTATGTTTTTTCTGTGTCCTGTTCTGTTTTGTGGTTTTTGTATTTTGTGCTGTACGTATTGTTTTCTATACATATATACTGTATTCTATGTATTGCATTACAATTATGTAGTAATAAATCTCATATGACATTTTCTAATAAAAAAAAAATTAGGAGACCCTTGATGTCTGGACCGCATAGGAAGCATCCTATACAAGTCGGGAGACAGTACTTGTGTCAAAATAGAGTAGAAAGTAGTGTACCACGTTCGTCTTCATATTTTGGACATTGCCATACGACGTGATGAAGATCTTGAGAATCAGCTCCACACTCACAAGTGCTGTCTGTAATAAATTTTACTCTAGCTAACGATGCGTTTAAATTATAATGGTTGGAGCGGCATCTATTGACAAAAGTAACAAAATTTCTAGGAAGGCCACGTCCGTGGGAAATAAACTCTTTTTAAAACACAAATGTAGTTTGTAGGTAATGAAGTGGCATGCGATCAATTGCCGTTTGATATAGGTTGTTTAATAACCGAACCTAATATTAAGACGTGTGTTTATATGATAGCGTTTATCAACTCTTGTAATCTACGTGGCTAATGGTTTTTTTTCTTTTTTGTTAATAATGATCTTTTTGTTTTGTTTTTCTACTAATGTTCTTGCTTTCGATTTTATTTTGTATTATAATGTAATATGCTTTATGTTCTAATGAATCTCGTATGAGATTTTCTCGATAAAAAAAGTGGCATGCGAGCCACATTTTACCCATTCTCCCACTTCATCGTTCCACTAACGTGGGGGTGACGTTTCCCCACTATTTGAGACAGTCCACGGTCGTACCGCCTGAAGTGGATTCCAAATGAAACAATTTCGAAATCAATTGGCCGCGGCTAACGACGGCGGATTGAAATGTCTCGGCTTCAAATTTCAGCTACACCTCGAAGTAATCTCGCCGGTCGGTACGGCGTGGTGTTGTAACTGTTCGATATTTAATCCAGGTATCGCGGCACCGGTGTCGAATGAAAATTATTAAATCGCGCGGTCAGATTTCGGGCGTTTCGTTCGGCGCGTGATCGGAATTGTTTCGCGCGTTTTCCTGGGCTTTCCGACGTATTTACGCGGCGCAGGGCAAAATTTCCTCGGGATGGGCTTCAGAAAGCAGCACGTTTTGCCGAAATAATCGTCAAATATTTGGAGACTGTACGTATTCCGACCAAATGACTGGACCTCTTTCCGTGTTATTCCCGGTCTTTTCGATACACATCGGGCCCCGGTTATTTGCATTGCCGATAAACCCCCGCACCGCGCCACGAACGTTCTCCAGATCCAAAGGATTAATCTTTGACTAGCGCCCGTCGAGTGTTTGCTCTTCCGACGAGCTGAGCAAGCTGGATTATTATTACACGCGGAGTAGGCTGCAGGATGCGCCGCGCGAACCGCCTCCATCCTGCGGAATCGTCTGTGTTGCAAATCGCTTCGACCCGACACCCGTGCTGATTAAAACTTACCAACTTTTTAATAAGGCGGAGATCGAGCCCTCGCGGAAAATTGCTGTTGGTGATTTACTCGCGAATCGAAGCTTACCGCAGGGGAAGCATAATAAAGACATTGATGACTTCGAATGTACGTTTTTGAAACTGATCCGTAGGAACTGCGTTTTGAATGCATCTGTAAAGGTTATTCACGATTATGCAGCACACCATTTAGTTGGTCTAGACTATAAATCAGGTTCTAGTTGGTAAATAGTTAGTGAGTCATCTGCAAGATAATAAAATTTAATTACCGAGTCTAGATTTATTGATTGGTGGAAGTAAGTGTTTCTATTTTACATGTCTTTAATGATTGTAAAATACTAATTTGGTGTACATACATCGCACATATGTTGATGTGTAGATCGATATAAATCTTAGTTAAGGATCTCGTAATTTCGTTCATAAATATTTTATAAAGGTTAAATTCTTCTCGATCGAAAATTAGTAATATAATAAATTGAATGATATCGGCGCTTTGTTTTCTTTTCTAATTATTCTCATATTTTTCAGACGCAAAAGTATCTCTTTGAAAAAGATCCACATTGGAATCGAAACGTTGGAAACATGCTTAAATAATTGCACATTTGTTGTTTTTCTAAAAATGATCGAACCTAGCGTCGATATTATGCAATTTATTATATAAATATTTTATTACAGTACTGAATCCAGCGAATGCTGGACGAGTTGTCTTGTGATACTGACGCGAATGAATTTGTTTAAATCACGGGTTATTTTTATTGTGACTTGTGCTTGAATGAAGAAATATATTCGGTTATTCCTCGAAAGAAAGACTTTGGAGTTTCAGTACTAGTGGAAGTAGATATCTGAAACCAGTTAATTAAGCGGCGGAGATAGGTTTACCGTTCAGAAATGGAATAATAAAAGGTTTCGCGATGGGTGTAGTTTCAGTAAATTGAAATAGGAGATCGGAGAGAAAAATTGTAGAATGTGAGCAGAAATTAGTAAAAATTATTAGTAAAAATTGAATATAATTGACCAAGAGACATATTTCTTGAAATTTTATGAAACATTAAAAATTTGGTTACGAATTTTCAATTGAAATAAACGGTTCCTCTTTTAAAATGGATCGGACTCGCGTTTCTGCGAGCTTCCCAATCATTTTGCGGTGAATTCCGACAAGAAAATATCTCCTCGCTTTCGAATCCCACCTCGATCTTCCCGACAATGTTTAACCAACGAGCGAAAGCGCGCGCCATAGTTCATGGGTCGGAAAAAACGCCCACGTATAAATTTCCATGGGATTCGGGGCGCAATCCGGTGGTAGCTCTGGGGCGTCCACCCCATACGTGGAAATTAAAATTAAAGGAGCAAAAAGGCCGTCCCAGGATGAAATATAAGTCTGTCGGTGAAGGGAGAGCCGCGGTGGCCGCTAATTTCCCTAATTTCGCTAATAAATTGTCCGAGACAAAAATTCCCAAGCGGATTGTAAAGGTATTAACTTCTTCCCTGACCCTGCAATTTCTCTCTATACCCCTTTTCCGGCCGCTGTCCCTAACCCTGCGTCTTCCAGCCTCGAGTAGTCGAGCGTTTCGTTTCTATCTCCCGACGGACAAACGTCTCTTGTAAGAGAAGGATAGAGCGTTTCGGGGACGAGGATGGGACGAAAACGAGGATTGCGGCGACCGACCGGTAGCACGAAAGAGCTGTATTACACCTTTTGAGCAGCGTCGCGTGTGTGTTTGTGCCGGTGAAACTGAAAAACGAGTCGGCCAACGAGTGCGCGCGTGCGGAGAGAAAGCCTCGCGGTCGTCGAGTCGAAAATAAGAGGCAAAGTAAAACAATAGTCGCCTCTCTTTTCATCGCGGCCCGAGTAGTATTCCGCCGTGTGCTTTTTATGAATTACATTTGCAATTATGTCTCGGCGCCGTACCAACAGCTCGTCCGAGGCCGCGGACGCATATTTTAGGCGGTCACCGGCGACGACACGAAACACGGACCCGCTCTACTCGGTATTAGCGGGAAACGCCCTGCACCGGCTAAACACGCACCAGACTTTAGCAATTCTTTTTCATTTCCATATACACGCGAGCCACTCGCCCTCCGACCCCCTCCTCCACGCTTCGCACCTATTTTTCACGGAATTACTAATTACCTCGCCTAATTTGGGGAATCGCCGACCTACACGTTCTTTATCGACTTCATGCTATGATGGCTTATTGATTGGATTGCTCAGACTTTCTTTACCATCGCATCGATTTTAATTAATATTTATTAATGATGGGACTTGAGAATATAAGCATGCTTTCATTTTGAATATGTTAGTTTTATGTGTATACATACTTTTTAATAATATTCCATAACAAGGAACACGAAATGTATTGACATCTGATAATATTATACAGGGTGTCCCAAAATAAGTGTAACTCTCGGAAATGGGAGGTTCCTTGGGTCATTTGAAGCGACATTTTCATTTACAAAAATGGCGTCCGCTGCTTTGTTTAGGAGTTATTAACGAAAAACACGGACCAATCAGAGCGCAGATACTAATTGGTCTGTGTTTTTCGATAATAACTCCTAAACAAAGACGCGGACACCATTTTTGTAAAGGAAAATGTCGCATCAAAATGTCTATTTTAGGACACCCTGTAGAAGTGTTTATAATTTGGCTTGTCTTGCGTTTTCTCAATGTTTGACAGTATTAGCGAATTGTTGAGTATACGCGTCCCGACAGGGAGTTATATAAATAACAGTCAGTAGATAAAAACTTGCAACTTTAGTAAAACTGAGTAAAACTAACGGAAGTAGAAATAATACTTGATAATTTACCGGAAATAAGAGCGTCACTATCTCCGATAGTTGTGACTTGTGCAGTCGATAATTCTTAACAGCTACGTCGCAATGCTCTTATCTTATTTATACTCGAAGATCTACGTGGGCGTAACCTTGTTAGCCAATATTCTAACAAGGTAACATATTCAGGTAAAACAAACCAATCTTGATGAAACTTATGCGAGATGTAGTTCTTCGAAAAATATTTGACACGTATTTTCTTTTATTGGCAACCATCCACTTTGAAGGGGTGAAAACAGCCCTCAAAGTTCGCTGTCAGATCCATATTTTTTTTAATATTTTGGAAACCAGAGATCGAAAAATTTGGTTTTTTTTAAAAATTGTGTTTTTCTTTTAATGGAGAATGTAGTAGTACAAAAAATTTTAACAAAATATGTTTGTTCAAACAAAACATTAAAAATTATGTTTTCTTTTGAATTTTCTTATATATCGTTAGTTAATTTTAATGTACACTATGTGTGATCTTTGAACCAAAATAGGGGATACATGTTTTAGGATTTTCTTCTTTATTCTATTTAACAATATTTATGCATAATGAAAGATAGTCTTGCACCTGGTGTGCGGAGGAAGGAATTCTGGCTTGTTTTACAGAAATATAAGCGTTTATTCTTAACATATTATTTAAACAAATGTCTTTTGTTAAAATTTTTTGCACAACTACGTTTCCCATTAAAAACACACAATTTAAGAAGAAAATCAATTTTTTTCGACCTTTAGTTTCTGAGATATCTCAGAAAATATGACTCTGGCCACGAATTTTGAGGGCTGTTTTCACCCTTTTAAAGTAGATGGTTGCCGATAAAAAAAAACACGTGTCAAATATTTTTCGAAGAACTATAGGGTAACTGCACCAGTGAATAAACGGGCCCCAGTAAATGAACGCTTTTGTACATTTCAACAAATTTTAACCCGCACGGCATACTAGCGATAAAATTGTGATTAAAGAGTTAAATAAATAGGAGAATGTTGTTTAGTAATTTTGTTCATTCATTGGACTATCTGTTCAATTACTAGCATGTAGTGCTCATTGACTGGTATTTTTTATATTTTTTATTTAACGTTTAATGAATAAAAATAATAATAATTTCATTTTATTTGTGTTCATTCATTTTTGACAAACGAAGTATAGGGAGTCATTTGGCGTATATGAGATTCCTTTAATTCACACATTTATTTTTACATAACATATCTTCTTGAACAATTTATTAAATGTTAATTCACTGGTGCAGTTACCCTATCTGACATACGTTCCATCAAAATCAGTTTGTCTCATCTGAATAGGTTCTCTTGTAAGTTCTAAAACTAAGTGTGCGGCTAACTTCCAAAAGAGTGTACTCTGGTGGGGTTAGGGAAATCCGAAGAGGTACATTCATAAATATCCTGATCCAGGGTCCGTAATTAAGGCCCCAAACAGCTATGCATCGCACGTGGGTGTTTACGACCGCCATTCGCTATTGAGCTAGGAGTCAGACTCGTGAAAAGCACTTCCATAAAACACCGTACCTCAATATATTAAATTGCACAGTCTGATTTTAACAATTAATCCAGGGGCGACCGAAAGTCCCAGTGGTAAAACTTCTTTAAAAGACGGAGCTAATTCGCCAGAGTCACACCCCTTTACAACGCCTTGCAAATTCTGGCTTCGGATCGTAACAGCTTGTATTCAATCAAAAATATTTGATTTTAGATTTTTAGATACCGTTTGTCCACCTACATTCGTCGAATCGCAGTATTCAACGCCATACGCGATCGATCCACAAATTCATTTCGCAACATCGATCAAAGTCGCCTGTAGTATCTAAAAAACAATATTTACGACTTCTCTAACCCGTCAAATTGACAGATTCCATAAATCTACAGTTAATACGATGTCCGCCGCGGAATGACAAAATCAATGCCAATTTAAAGGTGTGCTATATTATAACTCATTCGTGAAAAAAGTTATCAGGACAGCGGACGAATACGTCAAGCCAGAGGGTGAAGGTGGTGGGGTACTTGATGGCGTATAGTCATTAGAAAAGAGCCCTGAGGCTAGGCTAGTACGATGCGCCCCTGCCAGCCGAGGTACACTGACGAGAATTTATGAGTCAAATCAACCCTAACAGATTTTTCCACGATAACCGCTAATACGCTCGAGTATCAGATAATATACATAGCACAATTAGCTGGAAATAGTACATTCTACATTCATGAGAATCGACTGTTCACAGCTATTAATCTTAGCAAAGTAGCAGCGACGAAATCGCATCGATCTTCATTCTGGCATGCTCATTCGTCACCATTCGCCGTGTTATCGTCATTCCAACTAATGACATACATGTGTGATCGCGACTAGTGACAACGCGAGCCAAGGGTACACAAATTTCTTACATTCGGACGCTGTCGGTGTGAATTATGGTGGTTTTTCTCTATCTCGTCGCGTTCTTCTGGTACCGTAGCTCGTTTTTGTATCTTTCGAGACTAGAAACTGTGCATTGACATTTAATGACGCTGTAGTTTCTAAATTGATTTACGTGTGCAATCAAATATGTCTCGTTTTATCCTACAAATTATGTTATCGATGATCATCGGAAGCATGCTGTATTCTACACGTTGAAAGAATGTAGTCGACCAATCTTCAACGAATGCCGTGTCCCAAACATTCAACTACAAAAGTAATTTGTGTAAATGACGAAAATATCAGGCTATTTATATTTGTGTATCTCAATTCGCAGACGACATTGCACTTTATTCAAAAATTTCCCCACTAAGAAAATGTAAACATTTTATAGGAAGATCTATTTTCATTATAACGTGTAACCTTCTTTTATCAGATTTGAAACTAAGCCCACAGAAAACAGCTCTCCTTCACTTTAAAAACGAAAAGATTCTCCCTGGACAAACTGAAATTACAGTAAATGATTGCCTCATCAAATCTAGCTGCTCCACTCGATTCTTAGGAATAATTTTTGATTATGAACTGTCTTTCAAAACTCATTTATCCCATGTTCAAAACAAATGTATGAGAGCCTTAAATATCGTTAAATTTCTATGTGGAACATGATGGGGTTCAGACCCAACAACATTATTAATTTTATACAAAAGTTTCGTTCGTTCACATATCGACTATGGGTGCTTTATCTATTTTCCTTCACGTAAAGACCTAAAGTACAAATTAGAAAAAATTCAATTTTCTGCCATTAGGTCGGCTTTAGGTTATCGTATATCTACTCCTACCAACATTTTATTGGCGGAGTCAAAGCTCCCGTTCATAAGAGATGGTGTTGAATTTTTATGTAATAGCTACTTGAGTAAAATTATTTCCAATAATTCCACCTTGGTCAATAATGCAATACATCAGTATTATTCCAAAACCAAAAATTTTAAACGTAAGAGGAAGACTCATACATCAATGTATTGATGATATCCCTATCATAAAAAGAAATTTAAGAGTTAGTAACTGTTATGATATTTACCGTCTGGATTATAATATTATCAGTAACTCGATTCCAATAAATACTGAACTTGGTCATGAACTTAAAATATGTAGTCAAACAAATTCCATATTACGCAATTGACTTTCAAACTGTGACTCATATGCAATTTTTACCGATGGCAGTAAAATTTCAGGGTCTAACTCTGTTGGATGTATTTGTAAAGATTTAAATATATCGACTAAAAAAAGCATCCCACCTATTGCTTCTATATTCACGGCAGACTGCATTGGACACAAACCACAATTATAAAATACTTACCGATTCTCTCAGTGCCTTGTTATGTCTACAAAACTCAAAGATAAATATAATGACTAACTTCTATATTTACAAAATTAAGGAAAAATACTTTAAGTTCAAGAAAACCACATTGTACAACAGCAGTATAGAGTTTGTTTGGATTCCGTCCCATTCAGGCATTGTTGGCAACATTACAACAAGCTAATAGCGTATTGTCAATCCCTTCTCTGATTTAAGGGAATCTTTTAAACACAAGTGTAGACAAAGCACTAGTGATTTCACAATGCAGCAGGGTCAGTTTAAGGGCAAGGAATACTTTCAGTACTAAATTAGAGATAGAGTTACACCATGGTTCTCGGGTAGAAGTTTATCGCGAGAATTTATTGTAACATTCAATCGTTGTAGAGCAGATCATTATCATCTTGCAGCATCTCTTTCACGACTACATATAATAGATGATTCCAAGTGTAATTGAGGTTCAAGACCTTAACCATATCATTTGGCAATGTACTTTGTTGGAATCACAAAGAGTTGATCTCATGAAAAAATTAAGGAAGCTCAATTTGTTTCCACCTTTAAATATCAGATCGTTGCTTTGTGAACCGAATATTGAGGCATGTTATTTTCTTTTCAAGTTTTTCAAGCAATGTAATTTAAAGTTAATTAATTAATGATTTAAAGTTATGTACTTAATGTGTTATATACTTAATGTGTTCTACTGTACCTACATTACTAATGTTTAAATGTAAAATGTATATTACTAATGTATAGCTTTATAACCCCCTATGGGGAGTTCCAATTAAGCTTTCAATAAAAAAAAATATCAGGCTATTTACTATTGTTGAGTCTGTTAGCCACGTGTTTATTGTACACTACTGATCAGAGATGATAGAAAACCATACGGGTTTGTCGAGGATTAAGCGTTTCTAAAAAAAATCGGAATTGTTTTCTGTGAGATCGAGGGTGGGAAGGGTAAGCTACCCCTGATTCATGTTTTCCACCCGCTTTGATATTACAGAAAGGTCGCCCGTTGTTTGGCAGCTTAACAAACTCGTAAAAACGCCGACAATAAGCTCGGCTAAAATATTCACGATTTGTTTCCCGTTATTTTTTTCTCCGAGCGGGCCGAGTAACCAACGGTGGAGGGAGAGGAAGACCGGTGCGGCGCGGCGATCTATTTGTCGTATTTTCATATCGCCGCGTTTGAAATATTTTGTTTTCCACGTTTCCATCGGATATTATATGCGCTGGGCTTTCTAAAAACGCAAACAGTTTAAAATAATTTCATGAAACGCGTTTTGATGAAAGCGAGTCAAATATTGTCCGACCGGCCACGCCCGCGGATTTTAACTTTTCAAAACGAGATTTCATATGCGACGATGTCCGACAATAAAGCAGATTCAACCGTCCCAGAGGGAAAAGGCAGAACAGAGGGAAAAAAGAAATACACGGTGAAACGGCGCCGCGCGAGATTGCTTCGGAACGCGGATAATTTCAATCGTGGAATCCAATTTCGATCCTTGAGAGGAGGAGCTGTTCAGAACCTTTTCCGGGCCGGTTCGGGTCCGAGCCCGCGAATCGGAGCCGTGTCGACCTACATGGCAAGCGGTGCAGAAAATTTTCGGATTTATTATAATTTCTCGCTCGGACCGTTTCCGCGTCGCACGACGTTCACAGTGGGTCAAAAAAGTATTCGCTCACTCTTAAAAAGGCGATAACTTTTTAAATATCGTACTATACGATTTCAACTTTTTTTAGAAGCTAGAGCAATTAGTTTGCTGCAGGATGTGAACAAATTTTGTTAAAAATTGCAATTGATCGGAATTGTAGAAGAAATATTAAAAGTTGCATTTTACAACTTTTTGTTGTGGGCCTATATTGAAAATTTAAATAATACGTTTTATAGACCTGCGTCAATTAAATATATTCTGAAAATTTCGTCAAAATCGGTCGACGTTGCAATGAGCTACAAACGTTAAATATGTTAATAATAACAGATTTTCACGATTTTCGGCCGATAACTACAGATTCTTACATTTTTCAATGTCTGTCGTTTTTTTCGCATCAATCGATTTTGATGAAACTTACCAGTGCATACAACTGACACAGATCTACAAAATGTATTTTTTAAATTTTCAGTATAGGCCCACACAAAAAAGTTGGAAAATTCAACTTTTAGTATTTTTCTACTTTCTAGAATACTTTTTAGACCCACTGTATGTGCGATCGGGACTCCTTACGCAACATGTGGTCGGACTAGTGGTTGGTACAAAACGAGTAGGCAATTCTGCATTTTCAAGCTCGATTTTCTTAAAAAACGAGGCGTCAACCGAAAAACTGTTGGTTCTTATTTTCTACGTACTTGTACACGTAGAATCATCCCCTGCACGGTTGCACCAATCTTGCGGTTCCACGTTGTATAAAATCAAAATATGTACACTAGGAAAGTGGAAGATTGCGTGGGTGATGAAACAGCTGATCAACCACAAATCTCGAAGTCGCGGGTTCGACATCCACACTCGTTCCCTCTTTTTTCTAAAATCCTACATTTATTATAAAATGGACCAGTGGGAGTGAGGAGTGGTTAAGAGCTGGGGAGTCGAGCGTCGAACCGAGGAACGAGGCTGGATAAAGGATTAACCGCGGTTTAATTAACCGAGCCTTTCAGCTCCGGCTACGTTCGACTAGCTTTTCGGAATGAATTTCCTCGCCGGCGTGTTCTGCGACTTGAACACGATTGCGAATGCGGGACGCCATTGTGGAGCGGATACGCGGCCAAGAGCCAAAGGGTAGCAGCGGAAAGCGGAAAGCGCGCGAGACTGGCTCCGGGTACGTCTCTTTTCCCTTGGTGACATCGAACCATTGAGATAAGAAATGTCATTTCCCCGGCACAATGAACGTGTCGTTATCTGTCACGTACAAAACGAGTCAGCCGTGAATATACAACCCTCGCGCACAGTCTTCGTTCATCCTTTCGACGAGGGTAAACCGAGGGAAGGACGGGCGGGTTCGTTGCACGATCGAGTCCCGCAGTCATTCGCGACGGAAACTCAAATAAAACTATATTCTGAACGCGAGACCGCTGCGCCGCTGAATAGTTGCCGGGAAAACAGATTGTTTCTCGATAGCATGGAATTACTACCTCCTCGAAACTCGACGAAACTTGATGCATGATCAACGAGACCCGGTAACGATGCCATCGTCGTTCGAGGGCTTCTCCCAGTTATTATACACTGTCGTCGAACGTATGATGCGCCATATTCTCTCTTATTTATAAATGTTGCACTCATTTTTCTGAGAAATGATGTTTTTACGGTGGCAACGATCGAGCGATAGTGTCAGTCGCGACCAATTTTCTGTCAGGTTGAATGTCCTTAATAGTGTTACGTATGCGGCAGCGACCGTTAGTAACCTTTGGTCCTTCTGGAGCTGCACATCGAAATAAAGAGTCTACAGGGTGTCCCAAAATTCCTCCGACACCCGAAAATGGGAGGTTCCTTGGGTCATTTGAAGCTACATTTTCATTTACAAAAATGGTGTCCGCGGCTTTGTTCAGGAGTTATTAACGGAAAACACAAACCAATCAGAGCGCGACCTAAACGCGAGTTAGCACAGTCGGCCCGACGCGCCAACTGTCAATTGGCCGAACGTGTCATCGCATGTCTAGATCGCGCTCTAATTGGTCCGTGTTTTTCGTTAATAACTGCTAAGCAAAGCCGCGGACGTCATTTTTGTAAAGGAAAATGTCGCTTTAAATGACCCAAGCAACCTCCCATTTTCGGGTGTCGGAGGAATTTTGGGACACCCTGTATTCAGAACAGGGCAATTATTCAGATTAGGGCACTCAATAAGATTTTGGGGCACTTAGAGACGATACATCAATCTGCATCGTTTCTGGGAACCCTGTTTTATCAATAGTCCCCACTCTTGTCTAGGCCGTTATTGGGGACTATATAAGGGCCATATATATTCGATATATATATTCGATATATATGATAAAGCCATATCATATTCGGGCTTTCATCTCAAGAGTTTTACACTGTAAGCGTCGATTCACGTCGTGATTACTATCGAGCAAGATCGGGTATTAGTTCTCTTTCGAGCAAAACTATTACATCTCTTCCGGTAAGAATCCCATCAACGGAATTCTGTAGTAGGTAGCCCCCGCATTCTTCGGTGCATAAACAGAGAGGTTAGTCCGCGACACCGCGACAATTTACACTCTATACATTTGTATTCCTTTCGATTCAAGATTATATTATCGTGTGTTAAACTCGAATCTAGAGTTCATTACAACCATAAGATTCCTATTCGATTCCCAATCGTTAGCATCCTACGACGATACACCTTTGCCGCTCAAGGTGTACTTAACAATTTCAAATAAGTTACGAGGCGGCGGAATCACGACCTTATCCTTTCCGACAGTGGCACAAACGGATATCCCGGTGGTGAAAGACACACTGGCTAGTCCGGCGTGTACAATTTCTACCTACACCAAAAACTCTCAGAAATCACAAACTATCCTCGGTTTCTGCACGCTGCCAAACGTCGGCTCGTAACAATAGCTAACGCTGTAAACTATAAACGTCTTCTAAAATATTATGAACATTTCGGTCGGAAATAAGTAATTAACTTCCCGATTCATAGGGGAGTTACTGTAATTACCCCGAAAATCGAAAATCGATTTTTTAGCAGATCTTCACGTTTCATGATCACTGGAGTCATTTTAGACTATTTTTATCAAATTGTTAGTAGTATTTGTGTGTGCTCGTATGGCCGTTTGTATGTTATCAAATTTTTCGTTAACGTTTTCTGAAAAAATAACAATCCGATCAGAATGATGAATGATGCAATCGATGTGCCCCGCCGTAACTTAGAGCTGATTAGATTTTGGTCCATATTGGTCAAGTAGTTTTTTAGATTTTTTAGTTTTTTTCGAAAGAAAATCATTCAACAATGCAATTTATACGAGAGGATGGAAATTGTCCACCAAATAAACAAACGTAATTATATATATTTCATTTTTATTTAAAAAAATTTTTTTTAATTATGCAACTAATGCTAATGTTACCGCTTACAATAATCAAAAAATATCCCAATGCAAGAGTGAGTTATTAGTTATTATTAGTTATTATAATGATAATAATGTAATGTAACTAACGAATCGGGAAGTTTTTTGCGTGGCTCGTGGAGAGTCACACACAAAATTTAAAAAAACCATTAATAGCTGTATGCCCCACTAGCAATGTGTACCACTAACCCCCTCGCAAGAGCAGTCCTACCCGCGAGCTCGCGAAACGAGCGAGCAAATATAACCAGCTAGTTTTAGTGTTTGAGATCGTTTCGTGTTGATGTTGCCACCATTGAAACCTGATTTCCCAAAGTTTTTATCGTTCCGAGATCTTGCTCGGATCTCGGACCTTGACTCACGGGGTAACCCCATCGTTCACGATCACGCATAGCGCGGCGATGGTCGCGTCGAAATAAATTCCCGGTCGGTTCGGAACTGACGTAATACGAGAAGATAGCAGGATTTCGGATCGGCCGTCTCATCGGTCATCTCGATCATAGGGGCGGGCGTTCGGTAACCGAGGTCTCTCGATGGCGTCGACCTCGACCGGTTCGAGGGGCTGCGCTGGTGGAGGGTTTATTTTACAATTACGATGAGCGCCATAAATAAAGCGACGGGGGCATGCGTACGCATACCTGTATCGAGGCACCGGCGTTTTCGCAGTGCACGGACACGTGAGAGAGCGCCGAGAGGAGATCCTCCTCTTCAGTCTAGTACTGAAGACTAGCAGAGAAGATAGTATTCTCGCGGTTATCCTTCATGGGCTCGTCGGACGATTTCTCATTAGATTTTTGACCGTGCCGGCAGCCGGGTATTAATTCGTGCGACGGACGGAGAAATTTATGGCAGTCCTCGGGGACGAAAGAAATCCGGCCCGTGGATGGACGCGGGGATACTCGTTTGTAATCACTACGGGTGTCCGATTAAGGCCGGTTATGCGAGGCGGATTTCTTCACCGGGATGCGACGATGACGACGCAAGCCCCGGAAAGAGGAGCGTCTCAACTTTGCTGTCTCACGGCCCGATATTCCCGTACCCGGTACTAGAACTCCTCGCACCGATTCGATTTATACGCGTCTCGGATTCGGTCTCTGTTCTATGCAGCTCGCGCAGAAAATAATGAAGTGCGTGGAGGTTCTCGATGTCCCGTAATTAAATTTCACTTGCTGTTTCGGCGTCTCACAATTAAATCCAACCCCTTTGTTCTCGCTTGTCGTGTCCCGTTCGAAATCGGATTCCTCGCTTGCTTCTTGATTAAATTTGTATTTCAACCTGTTCGCTGGGAGTCCAAGTCCCCGGACGCTTCTCTCTCTCTCTCTCTCTCTCTCTCTCTCTCTATCCACCTTCTTTGATTCCCGAATTCACTGCTCGATCGGTGATGGCGAATAAAAGTGAAGAGGGGCGTCGAGACTGAATCGATAACGACGGGGCCGAGGCAACCAGTAAAGTGTCAACGCACCTGCTGTGTCCGGCATCGTACACAAGGTGTGGGACACGGTCAAAGCCGCTACTTCACTTCCCCAGGATACAAAGGCTACGCACAATAGAGTCAACTGATTTCGTAGGACAGAGAGGGTGCCGCATGACCCCCTCTCCCCCTGAGGTGGCCGTCGCTGTTTACCGGGGGCTTGGTTTTAGGGCGACGCCGCGCCAGTCCGAAGGCCGGCCACCAACGCGAATCAAAGCCTGTCATCTCGAGCAAGTGTTACGAGCTGTCATCGCCAGATAACAACGCTCAACCCCCTGCGTTAAGGGTGCCACCGAGGAACCGAGATCACCGTATCGCCGCCTTAACTCTTTCCATGGAACCGATGCTCGTAACGTCGAATTTATTTTTACATCTTAAATGAAGGAGTTTTATGAAAATTCTCGGTTTTATAGACTCGTTTTAAAAGACAACGTTAAAATCAAATTTGATTTGCTTGGCTGATGGTGTTCACAAGTGCAGGGTAGGATGGGACTGTTAATCCACCGCTGGTGGATAGGGGGTCCGTCCTAATCCATTTCGGTATATTGCTAATTGCTATTTGGAAGATGTAGTACAAATGCCAAACAAAAATGTTTAGGGACATTACTGGTACACTGAACTCGACTGTGGACCATGAATTGCAACACATAGAAATCAGATAGAAACATCCTTCTTTCATCAATAATTTAAAGAGTTGACTTCTCATAATTATTGTTTGAAAACGAATTTTATTCTTTATCCCACTTTTGAGACCTACAGTAATGCCTTGATCGAAGATAAATCCTCGGGTCCGTGCTGTGGAAACACCGTGTAGTTCAGGTATGCACAACTCGTAGCTCTAAAAGCGGCTTGCCAGCTCACGAGCCGAGACCCAGTTCGGACGTATGGAAGGGGAACCCACTAATTGTAAGCATGTGACTGCAGCACCAGTTCATACACACAATGTTGCAGTTCTCCCCACCCTACACGTGCCATCCAGCTCCGTCCAGCTCACGAGCCGAGTCGAAAGCTCCCGCACCCAAATCATCCAGCTGTGGATGCGTGGTGTAGTTTGTAAAGTATATCTCACGATGGAATAGACCCATTTCACACAGTTTGGAAGATGGTGGGGACGCAGGGAGCCTGTCATCTCTCACTCCAGTACCCACTTCCCACTTTCTTGAACCAATTAGGGCGAAGATGCGCAAATACGAACGAAAACTGGTCTTTCCGCGGGTCTCTTCTCTCTTGAGATATACCATACTACTTCATTGTGAGCTCGCCGACCAAGCCGAACGTAGAAAGGACAGCGCGTGTAAACAGGGACCGCGCAGCCGAAAACTTTCCTGAATATCGTCAATTAAACCAAGCCTGAACAACTGCTGCTCCGAGAGTCGCTGACGTAGAATCGGCCACCCCTACTATCGCGCTATGGGATAGTGCGCGTCTGTCCGAACCTGTCGCGACAGGACCTGCGCTGGCCAACCGAGTGGGGGTAGCCAATTCTTCAAGCCAGAATGAAACAAAAATTAAATGTTTTCGGCGCATTGGTTCGATCTAGAAATACTTCAAAACACTATTTGCAAATATTCACAATATTTTATCTCGACGTTTCGATCTGAATTTAGATAATTTTCAAGAGATTAATTTAACAACATTGTGTCTGTAATGAAACCAAAACATAATTATATTCTTTAATTATTTAAACTTATAAGGATTGAACACACGCGCAACATGTTGTAAGAAGAAAAAAAAATAAAATTAGAAAACCAAAAAACATGTTACTTACTTGCGTAGTGTCGCAAAATAACTTTAAAATAAACAATTTAGAAAAATCAATAGTCTGCGTAGGACCCACATGTTGCTGCCTAGACAGTCACTATGGTAGTGAGGAACGCGAAGAAAGCTAAGAAAACCAATGGCTGATCGTGTATCGATCCATTGGCCAGAATCAATGTAAGGCGGTAATTTCAAAAATAGAACATAACACTTTCCATACTTCACCAAGATATTATACCTCAAAAAACTTTTCGAGGTAATTTAATAAATGTACACATCTAATGGTTTGCCACAAAAGAAATATACATTTGAATGTATATAAAAATTAATTAAAGAGTGGCCAAGAACAAAAGGAATATTTTATTTAGAAAAATTCATCATAAAATTCATCATAATTGCTTAAAGTTTATTACGATCGCTATACGTTAAACTGTTACCAGAATGAAACCGTTAAATCCAGTACCAATTATATCGTGTTAGTGTCATTTTACTGAGAAAATGCCACAAATAATAAATTGATCAAATGTCAATGTAATTCATACGATACACCAAGCGATTTAGATGTCACGTAAAAAAGAAGCAGAGAAAGATATTTATTAATACATATAATGTTGTATCGAACGATATGGTACGGTTAATTGAAATGTTTCTTGGCCGCATTTCGGATAATCGTAACGGATAGATATTTTCAGTTATCAAACGACGCGGGTAAGAACAATCGCGGTAATTACGGCGCGCTGTGTACCGATAAACGTCCACAGACCATTCGGAACGTATTGTGTGCAGCAACCTTCGAAGCATGCCGATTATCGTTTGACTAAACTGAATTCATTTGCGTACCTATCAGCCAGTTTCTCTCGCGCAATTCCAACACACTGGCAGGGGTTCGCGAGGGGGGTTGCAGGGGGAGGGTCGTGCATAGGGAGACAGGGTTAGTGCACAATGCACACGTGGATACGCACTGCCACGCCTGAATACGTGTACGCGATGTATCGTAAACTAACATTGAGTCGGCACGAGTCCATGTCATTGCTCAATTGTCGACGCGTGTCTGGTACACCTTTCAAACACAGAAAGTAAGTGATATAGTGGGATACCGTTGTGTTGCAAGCAACGCGATGTGTCCGTTCGAATAAGCAGAATATCTTGAATCAGGAACAGCTAGCAATGTGGCACGTACTGACGGGTTTACGTGATTGCAAAGTTGCATACTTAATCGAGAGCCGGCCATGTGCAACGTGGATTAATCTGTGGTTAGAGTCATCCTTAAATGGTGAAATACTTCACCGTTACTGGAGTGTGCAGTTTAAGTATTTCTCATAAAAAGAAGTACGTGGAATTCATATCAATGAAGAGATTAAAACAATGGAAGAAAATGAATACATCAGTTTCAGTACTTTAAAATCATTAAAAGAAGAGATGCATTATTTTATTTGTACCGTGTCTCTTGCAATTGTTGCAATTTTCATTTTTCTATGGAGATCTGCAATGACATTTAATAACATTGAGAAGAAGCACAGCTTAAAAACTTATCTCACTATCAAGTATTAAACATCCCTTTTAAGCACCTCATATGAATGATCTATACACTTCTCCGAGATTGATCACCGGGTTGTAAAGAACCAAATTGATCAGTCAAAACGTGATATCGCTGTTCCAAGTAGTTAAACACAGTGACACGTAGGAGCATAAGTTCCAGCAGACCTGATCGTCGGAGCGGCGTCACGGTGTCATGGACCAAATCGTTGATTTATCAGCCGGCCGACGTACGTACTCGTCAAACCTCATATATCATCGGGCATCTATTGGTCCTCGAAAACAGATTGTAGCCCGCAACCTTCGCCGATTGTCATTGGGCCAAATGAAGCCAATTTGCGTATCTATCCGTCAGATGCTCGGTGCATCGGAGACACTGTAACTCGGGTTGGATCGGCTCGGCCCGAATCGAATCGGCCGATTTGCGGAGGAGGGCAAAGAGGAAGCCGCAATCGGTTATCGCGCGTGCCTTCATGCATGTGTCACAGCACGCGCGAGCTGGCATTCAAACTGCCGTGGGTGGTTCTCCGATTGATTTTAGACACGTCGATGACTGAGAATCGCGACACCGGCTCGCAAGTTCGAAACTGAGAGCCACCACCGCGCTGCCTCTACCCGTTACTGGTCGACCCGTTTCGCTTTACATTCCGCCCGGCACAATGGCCGACAGTGGGCTTTGTCATTAATTAATTCGCGAATGCAATATTAATGGTAAGTAATCAACCGCGCCCGACTCGTACGCGTCCGTGGAAATCACCTATTACAATTACTAATTGTACAAGCTGCACTCTGACGAATCAGCGCACGGCGTCCTTGCGCGATAACGAAACCGGAAATTAGACTCCCGGCTGAAAGGATTAACGCCGCTAAGTGTCGACCTCTGGATGTTGTTTGTTTTCGGAAATATTGGTTTCGTTGGCCGATACGACGCAGCCTTTCTCGATAAATAATTCACAGTACAACTATTGATTGATGGGGAGCGAGTGGGAACTCGATAAATGTTGTCACGCAGCGAATATTTAGATCGGAACAGATGTTGTTCGATGATGGAACTGTTCGGTGGGAAATCTACGTGTCCGGGTGGCTGTCACCTGTGAAATCGTTGACCTGAGACAAGGTGCATAAAAATCGTCGACGTTTTTGTCCGTAATAGCTGACAATTTTTCATCTCAACTTTTCTCCCTTATGCATCACGAGATAGGAATCGTCACGGCCGAATTAAGCTTACAAGGGAACCTATTCAGACAAACCGATTTTGATGAAACTTATGTCAGATATAGTTCTCCAAAAATATTTGACACTTGTTTTTTTTCGGCAACCATCCACTTTGAAGGGGTGAAAACAACCCTCAAAATTCGTGGTCAGAGTCATATTTTCTAAAATATCTCAGAAACCAAAGGTCGAAAAAAATTGATTTTCTTCTTAAATTGTGTGTTTTTAATGGGAAACGTAGTTGTGCAAAAAATTTTAACAAAAGACATTTGTTTAAATAATATGTTAAGAATAAACGCTTATATTTCTGTAAAACAAGCCAGAATTCCTTTCTCCGCACACCAGGTGCAAGCCCATATTTCATTATGCATAAATATTGTTAAATAGAATAAAGAAGAAAATCCTAAAACATGTATCCCCTATTTTGGATTAAAGATCACACATAGTGTACATTAAAATTAACTAACGATATATAAGAAAATTCGAAAGAAAACTCGAAATTTTTAATGTATTGTTTGAACAAACATATTTTGTTAAATTTTTTGCACTACTACATTCTCCATTAAAAGAAAAACACAATTTTAAAAAACTCAAATTTTCCGATCTCTGGTTCCCAAAATATCTAAAAAAATATGGATCTGACAGCGAACTTTGAGGGCTGTTTTCACCCCCTCAAAGTGGATGGTTGCCGATAAAAGACCTAACCTAACCAGGCGGTGGCTGCCCGTGTACCGGTCGCGAGTTGTTGGCAAAAAGGTGGTTCGGAACCCACCGTAATAAAAAGTAGGTCCCGCTGAAAATTAGGCTGAAATGGGCTGAAATTTGGCGATAGAGAGAGTGGAAAGAAGGGGAGATTGGTAAATGGATTCGAAACCCTGAGGGGACCAAATATCATATACATACTACTATATTTTTTGAAGAACTACATCTCGCATAAGTTTCATTAAGACGGGGGGCCCCACGTCCAAATTTTGTAAAAAAAGGTCATTCATCTGCAATTAGGTATCGACTCGTAGCGAGTCGCATGATGGAACAAGATCCTGGTAACATTTGCTACGGGCCCCGCGCTGGTTTAATCCGGCAGTGGGAATCGTGAAAATTAACACGATCCGATTATTTCGAAGTGGAGACAAGTCTTTTCAATGAACAAATTTAAGCCACATTTATTAACAGAACTTGCTTTCAGGATATGTGTGCCTTATATCTGATAAATAAGATCGATACGTAGACAGTTCTCACAGGTCTGTAAATAACCAGACAAAGTTTAATACACGGGAACCGATATTTATAACTGCTATCGAACGAGCAACGACCTGGAATGAATTTGTTGCTTCGTAAATTGTCTGGAATTTCACGTGAGATTTCTGTGCAATGAAGTTCACTTTGTTCAGTTTAATTTATACGGTCAATCCCGACGCACGATTTAATCTAGAAGATAAATGCGTCTGGAGAAGAATCTTTAAGTCGATAATTTTCGTGGGAGGATGAAAATCGCCAGGTACGGTGGAAGAATAATTTTCATACGCGGGAACAACCGGGTGCAAAAAAGGCCTGGGTGGGAGCAGACGAGCACTGCTAATCCCAGAAACAGCCAGGATTATAGTCACCGCGGTGATCAGTACGCAAACAGTTCGGACAATTAGTGCCGGCTTTTAATTAGCTCGTTATAAACGAGGTTCCTCGTTACCGCGCATATAACCGAGCTCTTTACGCAATAGTTTGCCAATTTTCCGATTAGTCCGCCGCTGGGAGCGACGGGAGGGAGATTCGAGTAAAGGAGAAAGATAAAGATAGAGATAGACAGAGAGAGATTGGCAGACGGAGAACGAGAGTAAGAGCAAGAGAGAGAGGGGGGAGAAAGAGAGAAGAGGATCGAAGAGAAAGAGCAAACTACTGTCGAATCAGAGCTTTTTCGGGAGCCAACAACGTGGCTTTTGTCAGAGCCCTAGGCTTTCCGTGTTCCCCGCTCGCCCTCCTCCGACTACTCTCAGCTTAATGGCGGCTTTGAAGCGCTCCAGCGTTTGATGGATTTGACAATGTCATAATACGCCGCTGCAACAACCGGTTTAACTCGCCGCCTTTCCCTACACAACCGTCGCGTCGACGTCGGCGCTGTCACCCCAGCCGATTCCGACCAGTGAAACGATCCTCGGGTCCTAAACATATCCTGGGCACCGACTCAACCCACGTTAGATAATCCTCGCGGCCCTTTGTGAGATTGGCCAATTGGCTAATGAGGAGCGCGATGATACTCCCTGCATTCGAATCGCCGATGGCTACTATCACTTTGACCCCTACCCAAGAACTGCCAATGGCTTTTGCAAAACTCCGCCAGTCAGATCGCCTCTACAACTCCGTAACAAATCGTGCAAAATTTTCCCGGACCAAGGAATTAATAAACTTCTATTTCCTTAATATGTTTATTTAATTAATTGCGACGTTGTCGGTAATGCCATTGAAAATCATTTGAACCACGCGATTTTAATGGCTAACTATTCTTAAGGGGAAGTAGTTGGAGTAAAAATTGCTACAAAGCAATCGAATAAATTAGGTCATCTTCGAAAAATGTCCGAAAATGGAAATTCAATCCACCACACTGGTGACTGCGATCAGACAAATCCAGCGCGCAACAGAATTGTCGAGGGACACGAGAACGCTTGTTTAACAGGCGATATCTTAAACCGGGAATTAATCCCACAGTTCCAGCTAGTGCTCGAGTTTTGCAGTTCCGGCTATCTCGCGCTGTGGGATATCACCGGAGTTAATCGTACAGAATTAATGTCACAATGTAAATTATGGAACTCTAGGGTATCGGCGATTCGCCATTTTTATCGTGTCGCTGATCGACAGCAAAAATATCCAAGTTAGATTAATATGCCATGAAATTAGAGACACTGGTGTGCGATTGCAGCCTGTCCACTTTGAACTCGTCCCGCGGTCAGTACCCTTAAATCGAAGCCCTTATTGCTTCTGATTTGTTGTACTTATAATTTTACAAAGATCGAGAGGTCCGTATCTCAAAATTATAAGAGTCCGACGAGGATCCTATTTTATTTTCGCAGAAAGTGATTTTTAATTCAAAATCAATTCGTAATCATTTCTCGTTCCAGTTTATACATCACCGAATACATCACAAAAAAAATGAAATTTTGGACCTGATAAGAAATTACTGTCACCTTCAATGTAATTGAAGATGTTTCCTTTCTACAAACATATTGAGAGTTCCCTATACTGATCTGTACGAATCTTTTATGAAAAACACCTTCATCAATACTTCATTGTTAATTAGAAAACAAGGGTTGTATAAAGGCAAATATTATTTTGCGCATTACTTTAAGAATAATCGTATTCCTTGGTTCAAAGGCAAAAATTTATCTCGTCAATTCACAGTTTCCATAAATCGATGCAGAGCGAATCACTATCATTTAGCTAGCTCTCTTGCCCGTATTGACATCATTGACAACCCTAAGTGTGTGTGTAACTCTGAGAGTGAAACTCTCAACCATGTTATTTGGCAGTGTGAATTATACAACACCCAAAGATCTTTACTTTTAGAAAAGCTCCACAAACTGGGATTTCAATTGCCCTTAGATGTCTCTATGTTCCTGTCTGGCCCTAATATTGGGGCTTGCCACCATATTGTATCCTTTCTAAATAGCTGTAATTTGCGTGTGTAGGTGTCATCCAAAAGGGAAAAAAATAATGTTAATTTGTTCACCTATATGTTTATATTGAAAATACCTCTCGCTATGTATATAATATTCTGTTTGTATATCATTACCTAACGTTGTAATAAACCTTGTATAAGATTTAAATAAAAAAAATAAATAAATAATTGAAGATGTAGCGCTTAATATGCTAACTCGGGGGTTGTTTCCTGGTAATCAGTACGAACCACGTTCAACAAATCAACCCCTGTTATACAATACATCCTCAAATAATTTCTAAGTGGTTCGGACGTAGCACCAAGGAAACTTTTAATATTTCGAAGTGCGACTCGGACACTGCCACTTAATTAACCTCCGCTTTCTCCGTGGTATCCATGACTACGTCCGCGACCCTACAGCCACGAATGCCAGCACAATGCGAGAATCGTGGTATAGAACGGCGAACGTTGACAGTATCTGAACGCGGATCACAGGGGCGCCCTTGGCCTTCAAAAAACTCCAGGAAAAAAGGAGGGGAATGGCTGCCGGTACGTGGTCGGGGTGTAAAAGCGGAAATGCGAGAACCGTTGCCGGATATTGAAAATACCTCGAGAGCCTTTGGATGTACACAAACCCCGAGTCGTCGCGTGGCATTTCATCTGCGCGTCGCACCGGTCGGAAAGAGACGACGACTCTGTGCCCCGTGAAATATGAAGGAAAAGGGACACCAGAGGGACGAGGCCACCCATAAACGCGAATTCGCTGCGAAACTAATGCCACTCGACTTCATCCGAACGAATATTGTAAAGTGAAATTCTTCCGATTCGTTGAGACGGGTTTAGCATGCCCGTATTATTCGATCCGTGGAACCTCCGCTCAATTTTTAACGGTTGTCAGCCGCAGCATTACATTCAGTTCATTTTCTATGTGTCCCTTTTCGCAAACACGAAACTGTAATCTTATTTCCTGAAAATATTTCTAAATTTGCAATTACAGCAAAGTTCCGATTCCTGTTCAGGGGGTGGTTCCTGGAGCGAACAGGAATCGCAACCTAGACTTGCTTTTCTGATTTACTGCTGGGTCTACTACTACGATCGCGCCGAGCGAGACTACAATAGAGCAACGGTGTCGGCAACGGCTACCCTTAGCGGGCGGCCGCAGCGTGTGGCCGTCCCGACACAGTTTAAAGGCCCACGTGTTCTCACAATGTAATGCCAATTCAAAATGCTTTATTTTTCATTATTTTCTTATGAGACTTTCACTGACTTTCTTCTGCTATTATTCTGATTAAAACAAGACCAAACACGATATAATTTGGCCCATATTTATTCTACATGTGAGAAGCATAATTTATAATTCATCATACATTCATCATATGAAATAGCATATGTTTAAATAAACAACGGAGGAACGCGACTCTTTCTTTCCTATACAAAACTTTCACAGTCGATTAAACCAATCAATACAATTGAAGTTATATCGTGTTTGGTCGTGTTTTACTCAGAAAAATGCCAGAAATACGTTTTTAAAAGTCCCATAAAAAAATAATAAAAATTAAGATGTTTGAACATTCGATTCATTGTGTCAATGTAGTGGTGTTCACACCGATATACCCGGGCCGAGAACAGTAGTCGCCGCCCTGCGGCGCGGGACAGCGTTGACAGGCAATGGAGTGAGTAGGCCTGAACAAGAATCGGGACCTCTCAAACTGAACAGGAATCGGAACTTTGCTGTACAATGTAACAAGTATACAGGGTGTCCCAAAACTACCCTAGGAGCTGAAAATGGGAGGTTCCTTGGGTCATTTAAAGCGACAGTTTCCTTTGCAAAAATGGCGTCCGCGGCTTTGTTTAGGAGTTATTAACGAAAAACACGGACCAATCAGAGCGCAGCTATAGCGAACGGAGTCCGACTCTGCGACAGGTCCCGCGAGGCGTGGTGTCGCCATTGGTCGACTCAGAATCAATCCGCTGTAGCCACGCTCTGATTGATCCGTGTTTTTTTTTAATAACTCCTAAACAAAGCCACGGATACCATTTTTGTAAAGGAAAATGTCGCTTCAAATGACTCAAGGAACCTCCCATTTTCGGCTCCTGGGGTAGTTCTGGGACACCCTGTATAGAAGATTGTATTCTACATCTCACTTTTAGGACCTACAGTAAAGCCATAATCAAAAACGATCCCCACTACCGTGTTCCGGAAGCCTGTCCGAACCTGCCGCAACTCGAACTGGCTGGCCCAGTGGGGGTAGCCGATTCTACGTTATCATAGGTCTCAACAACGAAATATTTCTAAAGTCGCGATTTGCAACAATTCTGTTAAGAAATTCCACTTCACATAAATTAATGAATAATTGCGCGAATTGAGCAAACAATGTATAACTTCGCAACAAATGGATCTAATGGACATCAATGAAGCCGTGCTTCTCGATTAGAGAGCAAGCTACTTATCGCAAGTTTGGTTCAAAAAGTAGCACCCTCTGTCGGGCAGAACTTTTGTTCATAAATTTTGAACTAGATGTAGAAACACAGTTTGCACCTAGAGCGGCTCGACGGTTTTCACGTGAGTCAAGTTTGCCAGAAACTTCAGAAGTCGATGTATTAACGACGATAGAGCAAGTTTTCTCGCAGTCCATTGAGAATGTACGGAAAATTCTGCTGAAAAATTGGAAATGCCTGAAATTGGCTCTGGGAAAATGTTAGTATATTTTTCCTTTCTCAATCACGATTATCAGGCTCGTGAGGGATACAGAGGTTTTCCGTGCAATTGTTTCGTCAAAAGAACAATCTCGCGTCGCAGTTCTATCTCACGAGGCATCGACACGAATTTTTCCCAAGAAAGCTCCCATGATTCCGTTCTTTCTCGAGAGACGTAGCGGCGTCCGGCTTCATCGTCCGCCGATAAATTAAAAAGCACGTTGCCGGCCGGCGTGCTATCGCCGATCCTAATTGCACGGTCGTGAGCTGGCACACTTTGTCACTGGCCGTCCCGGCGAAAATAATTAAAGCTTTAGCGGCCTCGCGGTTTAGCACGCAAAATATAAACGCATGATATTTTTATTTCGGTCAGTTCGCCGAACGATATACACCCCGATAAGACTTTGACGAAAGAGAGAGAAAGGGAAAAAGGCGAACGCGGCTCGGACTTTTAACTCGACGCTTATCTCGCGTATATACGGATTTCGAGGTACTCGGGGCCTCTGGGGGAGAAAAGTGTACGGACGGTAACACGTGATTTCGTCCACGGTATCTCCGGGAAGAGAAGGGAAGAAGTCTCAACGAGCGCCGCCTTAAGAAGACTGTCTTCGCAAGGGTATTATTTATCGCAGTCGCGAAAAAAACGCAACGAATGTTCCGCGATAGGGAAAGGCTTGAGAACAAGTTTAAATCTCACGGCCGGGGACAGATATTCACACTCGAATACGAGTATCCGTTAAGATAACGCGCGAACGGCCGAGTGCAACGTTCGAATGCACCTAAAAGCGACCCACGCGCTATCTTTATTTCTCTCGGTGCCACGTACTGGGTGCCCAAAAATTCACCCGTGATCCTCCTATCGGGGACCCTGCTTTGCAAGTTTAAAATCTTTTCTTTTTAATGTAATAAAATGATTATATATGTCCATTTCTACCAGACATTTTTTGGCAATAAAATGAGTGCATACTCTTTGAATATGGGATCAATTATCCCGAAAGTTTCAGAACGAGCCGCTTCACTGATCCCTAAGAAACAAATTGTAAAGATCACCTTATTTCCAGCGAACCGAATTCTTCCGGTGGGTTCATGCGCGACGCAACGGAGGAAAACAATAACACAGAGGGAGGAAATGTTTAAGCTGCTCCCCCGGACAGAAGGAACTTCCGCGAAGCCTTCGAACCGAAGTCGTCGTTCCCCTAATACGCTCGCTTGAGATTCTTTGTCGAGAGCGCTCCCAAAAAAAGTTCCTCCCTAACGAAAGTGCAAACGAATCCACGAATGCAGACATGCGACTTCCAAGGGCATAATAAACTTGGGAACGAGGCTGGTACAATCTCATGGTGTTCGTCTGGTCTGGAGGAGGCGTGGTCGTCACCGGTATCAGGTAAATCAGCGAATTAAAGTTTCGTCGGTTCGAGGAAAATGTCGCTCGCGTTATCTCTCTCTCTCTCTCCCGCGCCATGAAGTTTCTCCGGGAGCAACGTTATACGATCTATCGTCGCGGGGTTGCTCGTGTTTCTCAAAGACGCTGAAATAAACCGGATATTTCGACTGACGCTTGTTTGGAAAGTAATTGGATCACCCTCTAGATCGGGACTGGGCTCGCGCGAGACCAATATTCCAGCGGACGGGTCTGGGGAACATTACCCGTGGTAGGGACACGGATCCGCAATTACAAAATGCCTTACCAGTCGCGGTTCTTATCGAGTATTTACGCATCGATACCGTTATCGAATTCGCTTTCCTCCGGGCCCAGGGAGACGGGTTCTCTCACCTCGACCTTTCAGAACGAACAAGCGAACGACCTCGGAATGCTCGTTGCTCCGTGTACGACCACGAAATTTCCTGCCATTGCCGGAGTGGAGCGCAGTCGGAGCCATGCGGGAATAAATCTTAGCCACCGCTGTCGATCGTTAATTACTCCCCTGTGCTTAGGTGGAAAATCAGTTTCACATAAATCATTAGCATCTCTCTATTTTACCCTCCATCCTCCTCCTCCCTCTCTCTTTTATCAATCTCTCGTTGATCGTTCGATCTTCTTGCGAATCGAGTCTCTATGTTATGAGCTTCTTTCGCAGGCTGCGTTGACGAAGCTCGAGCAAGATTTACGCGCTTGTTCCCGCGCGGGACGCCATGCAAATGCCTCCCATAAACTGCCCGTGATATCTCTCGACCTTTGATGATATGAAGCTAACCACTGCGTCGCGATAATTGGCCGGGGAAGGTGATGCACGACGCGTTAACGATGCCGATGCGTTTCCGCGTTATCTGCGGTCTGCGGGTAAGGCGATGCATCAGTCGATCGACGGATGCGTTAGGGATGATTGCTGGATTATCTAATGCATATTTATCGTAGGGACTGTCATGTTGGTTTCAACTAAAACGGTTTCATCGAAAGATGCCGTTAAATGTTTAATTCACTCTTTTTTTTTTATTTATGCAATAGGAACCTCAAATAAGAGGTTATTCTGCAAGCAGTATTACATACACAGTGTTACAAGAAATTATATGACATTAATCGTTGCAGTAAATGATATATAAACAGTACTTGACATTATATAAATAATCCGCAATTATCCAGAAAGGAACATAGGATCTTACATACACTATTTGTAGGTCTGTGGATTAAAACATTACATGACATGGGAAGAGAAAAACCCCGTAGTCTTAGGTTATGTATAAATTTTAATCTATGGGTATCATAGATAGGACATTGCCATAGTATATGGTCAATATCCTGTGCCTCATATCCACATGAACAGCCAGGGTTGTTTACCACATTGATTTTCGCTAAAGAGAAGTTAAGACTGTAATGGCCAGATCGAATTCTGTTTATGGTCACAATGGTTTTTCGAGATAAATTTTTCCCCGAGTACCAGGGTTTTCTTCTACCGTCATGGAATTGATAATTCACTCTTATGTCGTATCCTCTTGTTTGCTTCGATATAAAAATTATGCAACTTCTTTGATAGAATCTACGTAGTCTATTTTTTAATTACTTGTGTCATTTCATTGTAATAGGTATGTTGAATCGAGTCAGTGTTAATGCAAATCCCATCCCTAGTTGCTTGTCCCAGTTTCTCGCGACCCCAATATTAACACGACGTTAAACAAATACACAAGCAACAAATTGTCCCTTCCCTCGGTAGATTTCAAATCGGATAGCGATAGTAATTTCTTGGAAAGGAAATGTACTCTTCAGTTATGAGTGAAACGTATTTAGCTTTGAATGACGGCCGACTCTGCAAACGCTGGCGAGGGGATTAATAGCGCAGTGACGACCTCACGAGTAATCTGGGATATTCAGTGAATTTCAATGAATTCTCGTAGAGCGGGATTAACGGAAATAAACGATGCTCAATTTTGCACAGACACAAATCTCTGCGATCAACGTCCGAACAAGCTCACGCATTTAGAAACGCTTAAAATTCGTATGGATTGTCCACGTCATAAGGAATCGTTTTCAACTGTTCCAGTGCACCTGTGTAGATTTCACGGATCGGTGCTGCGGGGACGGAATAAATAAAAGTAAATAAAACTATAGGAACCGGGGAGGGGAAAAAAGCGAATACCGTGGTTAAGGGATTTCATCGACGAAAATGGGTCTGTTTTTCTTGCCTGGAAAAACGCTCGGCTGAACGTCCAACTTCGACCGTGCGAATTTCCGCGCGGGAAGGGGGAAAACAGGAGAAAGAAGAGAGAAAGAGAGGCAGATGGACAGAGAGTGGAAGCCGTTGGCAGAAGAGCTTTTCAAAACTGACCCACATTCTGCCTGTTCGCCGATGATCCAGCCTGCGTGGTATAAACGCTCGACGCCGGATTATCCGTGGCGATTTTTTTTATACCTCCGAGCTGGCGAAACGCCTCTGGAGCCCGACGAATGAATGAAACCGGTGTCGCTCTCGCTACAAACATCAAGTACTGAATTAACGAGGCACACACGTAGCCGCAACTCGCCGCGAGGGTCTCTATTATCGGGTTCCGAGCGGCTCGTGGTTATGTGCGTGCATTCGCTGCACTCGTGCCGCAATCTCCGGTGCAGCGCGTCGAAAAATTAGAAACACTTGTGTTCTAAGTGCTTTTGCGGTCTTCCGATATCTGCCGCGCCGTCTGCCCCCTCTCGTACAATGAACAGAGGAATTAATTCTTCTCAGCATCTTGCTAGCGCTATCTGTCTTTTCGGCTTAATTACAATTTGAAAAATCTATGTTAACGTATGCACTTTGTCACGTAGTCGCGGTCGATGCATTCCCGTCAAAGTATGAAAGTTAAAACAATTTATTTATTTATTTTTTATTAATGCAATTAGAATCTCAAGTTCGAGATTATTTTGCCGTACATTATTTTTTTAATACATTATTATATTATATAAAATACAATACAAATTACATATAGATAATCGAAGGTTAGAAAACGAGTAGTTTTAAACATATATATATATATATATATATATATATGTTTAAAACTACTCGTTTTCTAACCTTCGATTATCTATATGTAATTTGTATTGTATTTTATATAATATAATAATGTATTAAAAAAATAATGTACGGCATATATATATTACTCTCCAATCCCACGGTGAAATATTTAAACTAACTTATTCGTTTCTGAAAGACTGTGAGTTAAAAATTTAAAGTATATATATATATATAAAGTATATATTTTTAACTCACAGTCTTTCAGAAACGAATAAGTTAGTTTACATATTTCCACAGTGGGATTGGAGAGTAAAACATTGCATGAGAGTGGAAGAAAAAGATGCAGTTTCTGTAATTGCCTGATAAACTCCGACCTACGCTCATCAAACGAGGGACACTGCCATAACACATGATCAATATCCTGAGACTCGTAACCGCACTGACATTTTGGATCGTTTATTATGCCAGTTCGAGCAAGAGAGCCGGCCAGATTGTAATGTCCTGATCTACTTCTGTTTATCGTTGTAATAATCTCACGTTGGAGATTTGAGTGACTGAACCACGGTTTAGACCTACGGTTGAGGAAGTGTGTAAAATAGTTTACACCTTTAAATAAACCTTCTTTCTCTATGGTGTTAAAACAATTTAATGTAGCTACCAGCTTAGTATAAATTACTGTCGTTAGCGAATAGATTGAATCGAATTGCTTGCACTACGATTTATTTCACGGTTGCAGTGATTGGAACTTTCTTATCGTTCACAATTTCATAGAGGGAAAGAATAGAATTTGATTTGATTTAAAGGAAATTAATCTCTACGCGAGTCTGGCTCGATGTTACAGCCCGAGGTGGATCATGTTAAAAGAATTTAACACGCAGCCACTGTGCGGAACATGATTTTAAATTACCGTCTTTGATGTACAAAATGAGATAATTCTTTCATATTCAAACAAGTAATTGAATGCGTGGATTGCAGATCCACGTCAAAGTGTGTGTGTTCAGAACTATTTAAGGACTACGTTAAAATAATTCACTGCCGCTACCGCAAGTCGTTTTATTTTCAATCACCATCATCGGCGCACGGGGTATTTAAAGGAACAGTTAATCGAATCAGATTCCTGTGTAAAAACGAACGAAATATACAACTGTAATAATTATATCGCTTTTTGCGCAATCCTTGCAGTGTCGATAGTTAAAAACTCGACTCTAACGCAGCTCTGGACAGGAGAGTCGATGTTTTATTCCAGCTTCTTTCAATTAATCTAGTAAAATCTGTATTTGTATAATAACGCCTGGGGAAAGGTATTTCCGGGACAGTCTAGCAGCAGTTTCACTATTATTCAGCATAGGCGTAACTGTCGGCCAGGGTCGGACCTTTGTCGCGTTTCCGCGAAAACTCCGACAAAGAACAATAAAGCTTTCCAATAACACCTCTGTAACGCGTAAACGTGACGTTTAATATTGAACTTTCACTGTAGAATGTCATTTTCCTCGTTTATAGCACGGCTACCTATTCGCGTAATAACAATTCTAGGACAGAGGGCGTGAAATACGACAGGCTGGACGAGAATGAGAAAGAGAGTGATATCAGCGCGCGTTTGAAGCGAGGAAACGTCTTGCCGGAACACTCCGCCGCGCCGCACAGTGGGGTATTTCGCTGAAAAACGAGAATAAAATATTGTAGCGTTATTTATGGGTTCAGAGCGATAAATAAGCAGGTCGTTGGATTCGTCTTGACGCCAGCTATAAAATTATGAAATAAAAATTCTACGTTACCATTTCAAAAATCAAAATAATGTTTATTTTTGTTTAATTTTGTTCAAAATTTTATATATACAATTTTGTACATGTCTAAAGACTGTTCAACTTTTATTCCAAACATTTTGTCGTCACATTATCCGAACTCTTGAAAAGTAGTGATAATGGAATGCTTTGATTACGACGTACTGAGTTGAGATAGGTGTATAAACTCTTCACAGATTTCATTCTGTTATCATCTAAATTAGTATTGTTATTAATATTTCAACATTGCCGATCATTCTGTAAGTGTTTTTTGATTTTAGAACTTTATTGACGATTTTAGTGTAGTATTGAACTGAATTGAGCACTCTTTCTTGTACCATTTTATACAGCTTTGCGATCATAGTACAACAAAAATTTCTGCCGAATTTTTCCGAATTCGAGAGTTGTAACTAATTTAACCCTTTGCACTCTGAGTTACTTTAACTAAAAAATTAAACATTTTTTCCTACCTGGAATATTTCCATTCCCTATGATTTTAAAAATTGTATGGATATGATATTCATATAATACCTCATACAATACCTAACTGTTTAGTAATTGATTAGATACCCATGTATTTAATAATGTATACAATATTTTGAATAATGGTACAGCAATTTTAAATGGTGCCTCAGAGTCACCATTAGAGTGCTGAGTCGCAGCGTACGCGTAGAACACCTGCACCGCAAACTGTCGCGGTCGAATGCATTCGCCCGATCCTCTACGAGATCTTACGAGGAACTTTGTTTATATTGTTGCTGCAAAGAAGCCTTCGATTAAATCGTTTCTTTGCAGTATTCAGTCAGAACAGTGTTCAGTGTAATGTTTTATTTTAATAATACTAAATATTGTAGGATTTAAATTATAAGTAAAGTAACACGTCCGTAAAATATTAACAATTTATGATTTAATTTTTAAAATATCAGATACAATATTAAAACACGTCTTTACTTTTTCACACGTCAAACGAATCTCAATTAAACAACACAAATTATAAAACATGAAGAACGAAAATAAATCAATAAGTAACAAACATCGAAGACGCGAGATTCGATGAAACTCTCGCCGATTATATGTAGACAATATGTAGATTATATGTAGCAAAGCTTTATAGAATGGTACAAGAGTGCTCAATTCAGTTCAATACTATATCAAAATCGTCAACAAAATCCTAAAATCAGAAAAACACTTACAGAATGATTGGTAATGTTGAAATATTAATAACAATACTAATTTATATGATAACAGAATGAAATCTGTGAAGAGTTTATTACATTATCACTACTTTTCAAGAGTTCGGATAATCTGACGACAAAATGTTTGAAATAGAAGTTGAACAGTATTTAGACACGTACAAAATTGTATATTTAAAATTTCGAAAAAAATTTGTTTCAACAAAAAATAAACATTATTTTGAATTTGTAAATGTTAAGGTAGAATTTTTATTTCATAATTTTATAGCTGGCATCAAGATGAATCCAACGACCTACTTTTTTTATGACCCTGAGCCCATAATTAACGCTACAATGTTTTATTCCCGTTTTTCGGACAAATACCCCACTGTGTGCCGTGGCGGTGAACGGAGTTCTCTGCAAAATAATTTACAGACACTGAAAAATATTTTTGTGCAACGTGTCGTTCAACTGTTGCGTGTCCCTCGCGAACGCCCGAGTCAACGTTCCGAGTTTTCCGCGTCGCGAATGTAATTGGTTCTCCTCCCATCCCGTGAGATGCGAAGACTTTTTGCGCACCGATCCGGCATTTTCGCGAGCCTCCGAAGGGAACGCTAGGTCGGCAATCGCGTTTTAGTACGGGACGAGTCGGTCACGCGAAAACGAACGACATGTCATCTCGGCCAGGTAAATCGACGTGTTCGGGGGTCGTTAAACGGGTAGAAAGAATATTTGTGTTCTGTTGCCTTGAACAGAAAACTCGAGTCGGCGATCCGCACGCGGAACGAACCAAGTTAAAAGGTATTAGGGGCCCGCCGTGCCGGGAAGAAAGAAGACCGATTACCCACCGAAAAGAAATGCATGGAGGACGCGGAGATAAAAAAGCTTTCTCCCCAACTGTTTCATAACAGTTTAGACTTCCGGGCCGGCGAAGAACGCGGTCTTTGCCCTCTGCTCGCAAGAAATCAACCCCGTATTTTCTTGCTCGCTCTACCGACCGTTTTTCCTTCCCCTTTAATTTTACCACGTACCGTGGCACAACCCTTCGAGGTCCAGCCGCCCCATACGCTCCGCGAAGATATAGACCGGCGAGCGGTTAAATAACGTCTTGGCTGATGGCTGGCATTACGGCATTGTCACTAGCTCCGCAGCCGAACACGCTCCCGAGAAAATTCAGACAGTGTATGCTTCGAAACAACACCCTGTCTCCACGAATTAATCACAAAAGGAGAAAAATAAGAATATGGAGGTGGATTGAAAATTATTTGGAATTTTTACATTATTATTTGGCACAGAAAATATAATATTTCTTCGACTTTTTCGCTCGAGCATTCCTTTACTGACTTGTCTATCTATTTATGTATAACTTTATATAAATCCTTATAAGACACAATACATGAGTACCGATTGCCCCGTAGACCACTGTTCTAGGTCCTCCAACAGCAGGAGCAGCGACGCCACGCCCCCTCGGAGCACTCTACACACAGCGTTGACTGAAGCCACGCCTATTCGGGGCATTTACACAGACAGAGCGCGAGAAGCAACACAAGTATTCTTCTGTTGCCATTGCTGTCGAACACACAATATCTCAACCCACTCCTTCACACAATTGTAACATCATTTAACCCAAAACGTTGCCCTCAATACGGAACACTTGATGACCTCGCTTGACACAGAAGAATACAAGATAAACTAACAGTAAATTTATAAAGTGATCTCAAAATATAATTCTAAACCCTCTCGACAATTCTCCTGAGCAGAAACGGGAATAATTCGTCTGCGCATTGTGACCGTTCACGTCCCTCACAACTTCCACAGAAAAACAGACTACGGCAAGCAGCATAACCGTGTCCTAGCATTTCAACGGAATTACGTCCTGGAAATTCCGTCTTGGAGAGCCGTGTTGCAAGACGAGGACGCTTCTCGGGCGTCGTTGCAACTTTTTCAGATTATTACAAACGCCCGGGTGCATCCGGTTATGGATTTCAATTATTCCAAGCAGATCGCGGGCGAGCGCGTTGGGTGGAAACGATACGGGGAAGGCGTGGTCGGACTTTGCGCGCTCCTGACCGCGCGTCGTTCTGAATATTGAAAGCGAAACGACACAAAACGGTGCTCGTTAAGCACGCTAGTTTTTCCGTTCCTCGTAAACGAACGAATTTGTTTTCCGCACAGCAAATACGTCGCCGCGCATGAATAATGGATGCTCGTCGGAAACATTTGGCGGTTCGAGTCGGTGGCCCCCTCCACCTCCTTCTGCAGCCTCCATCGGTACATTTTCTCCGGCCCCCTGTGCACTATGGGGAACGGAGGTGTACCATGCACCTACGCGACTTTCTGGCAGGTGAAGTTGAGGAAACGGTAGTTGTTCTTGCAAGAAGATGCAGAATTCACACTCAGATTTAAATACGTACGCGGTATTTATGCAACCTAAGAAAACGTCTGCATCAATTGAATGAAACAAGATCCAAATAGAAATTTGTTTATCCCTCTAATAATGCAAATAAGTTGAAAATAATATATCAGTATATTAAAATTCTTTTAATCGTTCTTAAATTTTGTGTTACAAATGTATAAAATCTGCAAAGTTCATGAGATTCTTTTAGACATATAATTTCCAGTACCAGAAATAAGACAATCGTCGCCATTCTAAATGAGGTTTGTGATAACATAAACTGCTATAAAATATGTACTGATGGTAGTAAAATTATTGGTTCAAATTGTGTCGGTTCTGCCTGCCTATGCCCAGAGCTGAATTTAACAAAAACGCGTTCTATAAACCCTTTAGCTTCAATACAGGGTGTCCCAAAACTACCCTAGGAGCCGAAAATGGGAGGTTCCTTGGGTCATTTGAAGCGACATTTTCCTTTACAAAAATGGTGTCCGTGACTTTGTTTAGGAGTTATTAACGAAAAACACGGACCAATCAGAGCGCGATCTAGACATGCGATGGCACATTCGGCCAATTGGCGGTTGGCGCGTCGGGCCGACTGTGCTAACTCGCGTCCAGGTCGCGCTGTGATTGGTCCGTGTTTTTCATTAATAATCCTAAACAAAGCCCCGGACGTAATTTTTGTAAAGGAAAATGTCGCTTCAAATGACGCAAGGAACCTCCCATTTTCGGCTCCTAGGGTATTTTTGGGACACCCTGTATACACTGCTGAATGCTTAGCAATAAGTGATGCTTTTGATATTATTAGAACACCAAAATTACAACTTCCTTATTTTTTCTGATTCTCTTAGCTAGTCTAATGGCTTTACAATCTCCTTCTGTAAGCGTAAAGACCAATCCATACATTTTTGAAATTAAAAGGAAATATAACCAATTCACTAGTAATACACATAACAGTTTCGTTAAATTATTCTGGATCCCATCACACTCTGGTATTCAGGGTAATGAAGATGTGGATACAGCAGCCAAATTGGCCACTTCCTCGACCTCTTTTAATTTTTTGAAGGTTCCTTTCACTGATCTTTTTGAAAAATATAAGAAACAGGCTAAAGAGAATTCTGTGGAAATGATTAAGAAGCAAGGGTTATTTAAGGGCAAAAATTATTTTCAACATTTCTTTCGTGACAGTTCCCTACCCTGGTTCTCCCGTAAAAAATTTAAGAGGTGTTTCATTACCACAATTAATAGAATGCGGGCGGATCATTATCATTTGGCTGCTTCATTGGCACGAGTAAATATAATTTCCAACGGCAATTGTAGTTGTAATCAAAGCGACGAAACTCTAAACCATGTGCTCTGGCAGTGCGTAAAGTATGATGTTCAAAGGCTCAAACTTTTAGATTGTTTATGTAAAATGGGTTACCAACTACAGTAATTTCTCAATCGTAGTCCTCGGTCGCCTCTGCAATCGTAGTCCAGTGCCTACCCATTCCACCGCCTGTCAACGCTGCGCCGGGCAGCAGGACGGCGATGTTTGATGTCGGCTCGGGTATATCGGTGTGAACACCACTACATTGACTCGAGTGAATCGAATTTTCAAACTACTTAATTTTCATTATTTTTTTATGAGATTTTACTGGCTTATTCCTGGCATTTTTCTGATTAAAACAAGACCAAACACGATATAATTTCAATTTTATTTAGTGGTTTAATCGACGATGAAAGTTTCACTTACAAGGAAGGACAGCGTGTTTGATATATGCCGGCGACGGCGACTCTTCGCGTCTCTTTCTTTCCAATACGCTCTTCTTCGTTGCGTTCGAAACTTTCATCGTCGATTAAACCACTAAATTTTTGCCAAATTATATCGTGTTTGGTATGATTTTAATCAGAGAAATGCCACGAATATGTTGGTGAAAGTTCCATAATGATATCATCGAAAATAAAGAAGCTAAGGTCTTGGTGTTTTATTGTGATGACGCACGGGCCTTTAAACTGTGCCGGCGACGGGGACACGCTTCGGCCACGCGATCCTATTTCATTCTGTCCTTCTCTACGTTCGGCTTGTCGTTTGAAGTCTCAGCGCGGTAGGGTAGACGCAGTCATAAATCAAAAAATAGCCACCCTACTTCATCGTAGTCCGTTCATAACACGGGTGTTGGGACTACGATTGAGAAATTACTGTACCTCTAAGCATTGACATGTTTACAGCAAAACCTAACATTAAGGCTTGTATTTGTCTACATCATTTTTTGAAAGATTGTAATCTTTCCATTTAAACCTTAACTGTTTCATTGTTCATCAATATCAACTATTGTATGTATTAACTGTAATTTGTATTTGTACAGCAGAAATAGATCTCTGTTGAGATCTAAAATGCTTAATAGAAAAAAAGACAATCGTCGATGTAGAGGGGCAAAATGGCAGAATTGTTTTTGTAGCTTCCGCGATCCGATGACCCAGACGATTCTAGACTCTGATGAAGGGAAGTATAGGCGCACAGACAGACGGACAGACAAAAGCAGTAAAAAAAGGAGGTTGACTGAACGAGGGACGTGGAGAGGCGCGCAGCATTTAGGGGATCAAGCGTTAATCGTCGATATAGTGAATCGATCAAAAGCATTCCGATTCACGGTTCACGCCCGCCGGTTAATAGCAAATAATCTCCGCAATGTATAAGCACCCCGACGCATCCAAATTGTACGAAGCCGTGCGGTTACTGGCCCGCGTCCCATCCACGCTCGCATGCTTGCCACGCGCGTGAGTGAATACGAGAGCGGGCTCTAAGCACTCGCGCAGGTCGCACGGCGAAATATCGGAAAGCAATAACGACTGACCGACACAATTACGCAAAGTACGCGCAGTAATGCGGCCGGAGTTTAAGCGCGACCGGAACGCGGCTTATCGACGATCGATCCGTCTGTGAATCGATCCTTTTTCGTCGCTGATCGAGTCCTCCTCGAACGTGGGCGGCTGTTCTGGGTTTGCGAGATCGTCCGCTTGATTACAAATACGAAAAATTCAAATACCGCGGCGGAATAATTAAATTCCAAAAATTAAGACGTTTTTGTGGTGAGGACAATTTGCAAGGGAAAGATCCTGCGATTAGTCAGACGAGGAATTTGGACACCAGCTAAAGTTGCTTTATTTGATGCAGAGACGCTATCTGGGTTAAAAATATTGTTACGGGTCTACCGACATACTAATGTTACGCGTCTGTCGGTATACCCGTTGTATAGAATTGTTGGAAGATTCAGGTTGGTTACAGCGTCGTTAGGAAAACGACACTGCAACGAAAGAGAGTCGAAAGACAGACGCGAGAGAAAGCGGACGTCCGAGACGTCAAAGGCGATAAAAGCGATATAGCAAAAGATAAGTTGCCTTCCTTCGAAGAATAACGTATTACAGTTATTGAAAGTGTATTCATTTATTTAGCTAAAGAATAGAGACTTCGTTACAATATATTATTCTGTCCCAACAGACTGATTTTAATAACAGATTCAATTGGTTCAACTAAATAAATTTTTATGCTGAAGAACATTGTACAACGCAGATACAGAATTAAAAACTTGTGGAATTCATATAACACTTTAATAGATATTTGTGGAAAGTCGTCAGTAGAATATTTCAACTTATGGCTAGACAAACAATGTACAATCAGCATGTTCACTTGGAGCACATGTAATATCGCCTCGAAAAGCACGTGGTCTTCGTCATGGTTGTTCAAACAGGTGACGTCCAGTACCAGTAGGAAAGTGATTGTAAAATGAATAACGTTTACTATTGTGCAATACGATTATTGATTGAGTAAGTAAATGTAAATGATCGTACAATGTCATAAAGCTCCATTCAATTGGTTGTAATCGTGTTTGAAGTGCTGTGAAGATCGTAAGGGGAATGTTCCAGCCCGTAATCAGACAACACGCGCGCCAAGAGTTCCACGCGAATGAAATCTGCAGAGCAATAAAGTTGATAGAAGATTTAATCGCCTATGAATCCTCCAGTGGAAACAGTTGCGAGACACGCGAGTGTATTAAATGGTGAAGCCGTGTTCGCGCGTCCGAGGATTGTTTGTCCAGAATTATGTGGCAAGCTAGAACGGACGATGTCGCGCAAGCTATGCAGTGTGACGAGTTAATTTCAAGTCGGTGGCAACCAGTGACAAACAAAAATCTGCAACGGCTCGCCTCGCAACTAGTTCCTCCCGGTGGTTTAGCACGACGATCACACGGCGACCAATATTGAGGCTGGCGGTTTGTTTCATGTGGCAACTATCCCGCAACACCTACACACTCCTGGAGACGGGTCGTGGGTGAACACGCGGTATAGGTTCACCAATGCAGCACAAGCGCAGGTGTGAACGAATAAAGGACCAGGGAGGGGGGCAGCTTTTATTACGGGTATTTTAATAAGTGTTACCTTTGATTCGGTCGCACGGTCACGCTAACGAAGTATCGTGGGGATTAGATGAACGGCATAAACGTGTCCACGAAATACGCCATTAGCGATAGACAGTGATTAAAATGATGGAACACGGTCGATACCTCATTTTATTATCCGGCATGCATTTCAATTTGACGCTTCGATGGATTACCTAAACGACAAATTAGCCGCCGGTATCCTTTTATTCGGCCAGTAACTTTATTGCTTTCTAATTCAATCGATCGAATGAAAATTGTTCCGAATGCATAACAGCTCGTGGATACCGTCGCATTCCAAAAGCATTATACCATTTAGTTTGGCATCCGCTCCAGTACTGCCATTCCATCTCTAAACCGCTGTGATCGATTCGCCGCGGTTCAAGTGCTGAAAAGTTAAGTGCAGGATACAAACTTCAGTCAACTGTTATCGAGACTCTTTCAGGTCGGGGTGGGAACGATCGATAAATTTAACCTAGTTGCCGTGTAGCAACTTTTCGTGACAGAATTATCTAACTCCCCCCGTTCCCGTAGCCAACCTGCCGTTCGTCAATGTCGAAAACATATTTTTCGCCTTTTTTTCCTTTCTCCAAGCCGGAGATTCTTTTCCTTCGTTTCGGCTGGAGTAACAGAAGTTTCTATTGTGGAATCCCACAAGTTTCCGTGCGCGACACGGACCATCCCCCAGGATACCGCTGTCCTCGCATGTTTTTCACAGAGGCACATACTGCGGTAACGAATTCTTTCTATTTTCTTTTCTACCTCTCGGATTTCTTTCCTTTATTTCATGAAAGTACCAACCCTGAAAATTGCGCGATTAATTGAAATGAACTCCCTGCGAGCCAACGACCTCTTCGGTTTCCGAAGCTCTGGTTGCTTCAATATTTGCGTCTTTGAATTTTTGAAACTTCGAATTTTCGCATATTTAGATTCCAGAGAGTCTTGTACATGGTTTCTTACTTTCACTATATTTTGTTTTCTTCATGGATCAAGTTGCTACAACTACCATTTAATTCTGCGAATATATTTTTCATTTTAACTGTTAGCGATGGAATGGTGTTTCAGACTCATCACTAAAAATTGCTGTACCATTATTCACAATATTGTTTTCATTATTAAATATGTTGTTATGTAATCGATTATTACACATTTAAGTGTTGTATGAGGTATTATACCAAATTTAATATCCATAAAATGAAAAACTCATATACAGAATGTCGAATAAAATTATTGTCAAAAGAATATTATGGTCAAAAGAAATGTTCAATTTTCGAGTTAAAATAGCTCCGTCTGTAAAGGGTAACGTCAATTCTACTTGCAGTATAAAATAATTGGACCATCCACTCATTTACTTATCCGATTTGGAAATCATTGAAGGCTATTTAATTTTAGAATCAATGCGTTCTGGAATCTTTGAATCGCCAGTTGCTTGAACTTCTAGGGATTAAAATTCTCAAATATTTGAATTTCTTGATATCTTGAATACCTGAGGCATAGGATCTTTGAACCTTCGAATTGCAAAATTTCCATAGACGTCTAACACGCGTATGAAGTCACGACAAAAGTACATTACGGTGAGCACAGTTACTAACCGAGAGGTTAATGAATAATCCTTGGCGAGGGCGTAAAACAGTTCAAGAATTACGTATACCAGGAAAGGCGTGGATGAATGGTGGGTCCGATACCGTTTGTCCCCAGTATGCCTGTGGCGGTAGCCCCTGGACATTCGTAGCCGCTGAGAGTTTATTCGTACGCCGAAGTCGTTAAGTGCACTTCCAGCCGGATAATTGCACAGTGGTGCGCATAAATTTCGCGGAATAGTCGACGGCGTCCGACGGTCACTTGGTCTATCGTTGCAGAGAAGCAAGAGCGGCGTGGTGTAGCGTGGCGTGGCGGTTGTGGAGCCGCGACCACTTGTGTACAACGGACAATCGGGGCATTTCAGCTGGATACTATCCCCGGAGTTTCGAACGTTATACGATATCGTAGCGAGCTAATAATTCCGTGCGAGTTGCCATGCGGGAAACTTCGGGCAACAGCCACGTTTGATCTCAACGCCGAAGCTCGTCGTGAAAGAGACGGACAATACGAACGGATGAGCAAAACCTGGGAGGGGGGAGGTAAACGACGACAGGAGTGTGGGTTTCCCGGCGTCGTTTAAGGCCACCCCTTAAATAGCTGCCACTGCCTGGCCACTGGTCCGCGTCTGCGACGTCTACACGCGTCGCATGTTCAAAGAGGCAACTATCGGCCCGCCAAATTGACAAAGTTTTGCTGCGTGGAGAGGCGCGGGATTTCCGGGCGATTCGCGCGAATAATGATACGTAGTAACGGACGGATTCAACTGAATTCCTTCCTTCTGCTTCCGTTACCTAGCGACCGGTCCGTGGCTCCCGGCTCGCCGAATCCTCGAATACGTCGACAACTCTTAAGAAACTTCCCGTTCTGCCGCGAAAGAACACGTGCCCGCATTAATCGTTCATCATATACCATTACAAAGTTTCGCCGTTATGGCTGAACACATTGTTCAACCACTCCGACGAACGACAAACTCCCGGAAAAATGGTTTTACCTATTATTGGTACCCCAGGAACCGAGAAACACCGAAGTCATAGAATACCACACCCTTGAAGTGACCTTCAATTAAAAACGTTGAAATAAAGTCTTAATATAAAATACAAGTTTAAAACGACCAATTGTTTCATTCACGCTGAATGAAACATCAAACGCAAAGATCTCCGGCAATGATAAAGACATCTTAACATTTAGCTAGCTTTTGGAGTATTATTTCCATCGTTTCCAACAGAAATATTTTATTAATGATTTCAAAAATAAATGTTTGTCATTGATAGGAGGCGGGAATGTAGAGGTTTGGAATTTTCGTATCCACAACATTAAAATCTGAAGTTCAATATCGAGGAAGTATAAGGTTAGAATAGGACACAGGCGTGACTGGTTTTCGTGCCATGCTACAATTTTTACAATAGATTTCACTACGCCCGACGAGTATTCCAGCGCGCGATCGCGGTAACTAGAAATGCCTGGCGCTCGTGGAACGGCATGGAACTTCGGTTGCAATCCGAAAATACCGAGAATATTTTTCGTTGTGAGTCACTGCGAAACCATCGAGCCGAGCGCACTCGCGAATAACCGCATTACAATTTTAACGATGCGTTCGACGATTTTCTCTTTGAAAAAGAATAGCAGCGAACGGAACGCACTCCGATCGGAGGGTCGGGGAACGAAAAAGGCTCGAGAGAGCGATCGGTATTGGGAGATCCATAGGGTGTTTCGTGTCACCTTTGTCACCCGAAACGACTACTTCGCCTCTACATTTGCGACTTAAAATGGGACTGGCAAGAATTTCTAGACGTGACGGGAAAATATTTCCATCGAAATTTTATTTCTATCTGAATTAACATTATTTGTTCTTGATAGATCGAAAACTCGGAAAACAATTTCGGAACTAAGAGAACAGTGCGTACGCACTCTGCATACAGCACGAAGTATTTTCGCTGCATCGATTTTGTTGCAATGTTATAGACGCGAAGCTCGCAACGCAACAAGTATTCACCGAAATTATTAATTGCCGATTAAAATTGAAAATTCTATAACGTTCACTCAATTTCGCACTTATCCCGGAACCGAGACAGCGTTTAGTAAAATTACGAGGCGCATGAAACATTTAATTCGCATCAGGGTCCTGGTAAATTAAGTGCAACGGATGATGACGCGTAAACTGTCCCTTCATAAGCGATGCCGTGACGCGTGTGAATCGCACGCCAGAGTTACGCGGCGACACGCTGAGTACGATCTATTTAGAGACAGATAATTACTGTCCCGGGCACGGCTCAAACGCACGCGAAATAGAAATTAACTACAATTTAAAGCTCACAATCGAATCGGGCAACAATTTTCAAAGCAAATCGTGCGTGGCCGAACTCGACGCGTAAATCGGGTACTTTAGAGGTGTTTCTGGTAGGCTGAGCTCCAATTTCGCGTGGGAATGTTTGCTAATATCGCACTCCATTATTAGCAGTCAAGATATCTACTTGCACATTCAACCACATTTCCTAACTAGATACATTTTTCTTTTTCTGCAGGAAGTTTTCTTGACGGACCACTTTCTCTTTCATTTTTAATAACGCCAGGCAACAGAGAAACTGGATTAAATAATAACTTATTCAGGAAAGTAGGCAACTTATATTATTTTTTCCAACGATGCAACCATTTCTGAAATTAATTCAGGAAATGAGTAACATTTGATGATTATGAAAGTAAAAAGTGCTGAAATAGAAAAACGTTTCTTTAAACTGATACAGTTCGAGGATGTGCAATTGAATAATGCAAAATCTAGAATCAGAAGGAGCAGTCTTGGTAACTCGACATCCGCGCAATAGTATAATTACATCGGTTTCATTATTCGCGCAGAAATTTGCGAAATTATGCAAACAGGAGGGAAAGATCGGCGAGCTTGCTACTGAATAAAGTTGGTATTCATTGAAAACAGAATGCGCTTCATTCCGCATAAAAATCAGCAGGAAGTCGACCAAATATTCACCGGTTGAATCGGCGCAGAGCAGTTTTAATTTCTGATTCTGTTTCTCGGTGGATTGTGGGCATCGTAACGCGTACGTCTCGGCCGCGGAATAATTATTACCGGTACACGAGCGTTTTCAATACACCACGATCGCCGCCTAATTCCTATTCCTTTCTGCCGAGCTCCCGCGGAAGAAATACCAGTCAGGCGTAAAAGCGTTGCCCGTTGAACTCGATTACAAAGAGGTGGGCTACTTGTTTTTTTTCTCTCTCGTTCTCTCTCTTTTCGCCTCCGCCGCAAGAGCGTTATCGCGAAAACAAATTACACCGTCTCGCATTGTAATTCCTTTCCGCGGCTGTGTGTATAGCGTCGAAGTATTAACTGTGCTTCCAAGTTATTGTGCTCGTTTCTCCGCCGGCCGCCAAAGCTCTGGAACAATTAACGGGGAGGGCGGCAGGGGCCCGAACAGGACGTCGTGGTGCCCGATGAAGAGGCCATAATTTCCTGATTATACGTTTCCGAATGCTGCCGCGGGAATTGCCGCGGCGACGGTGCACCCGCACTAACGATCGCAATTCCGCCGCTGGAGACAATGCACCATGCTCTAGATTTCTTAGCGGCTGGCTACCTCTAAGTCTTACTTAGCCGTCCCCGTTCAACAATATGCACCCGGCTCGACTTAAATTCACGTCGTAGATTACGTTCAACACTGACCACCGCGCTGGGACCTTGTTACATCTGCGATGACGGGAATCCAGCTTGTCACTTCGTCAATGATTTTCGTCATGATGTTATGCGTACCATGAGCAACACCGTATTTGCTCTGACTCGCAGGCTTTCGCATCGAACTGACCTATGATTACATTGATTACTTTCAATACCTTACTTTCGTCATATATTTTCGGTCCAAAGATCACATCTGCAAAAACCCCGACTTCCACGTCATTCTTTGTCACCAAGGACTAATCATCCTTTTCCTTACCAAACCGCGATAGTGCAAATATATATAAGACCCAACGAAAGGGCACGCGACAGTTTTTAGTTATTCATTCGAGAAGTCAGAGGTGACTTAGCCAGTCAGTCCGTGAACCCGTTTAATAAGTTGTTTTGTATTCCTGTTTAGCGCTCTATTTCCCAATAAACCTAATTTGTGTTGGAAGACTTTGAAGATGATTCGAGGATTTCCTTCATTTCCTCTTCCCGTGGCACAACAATGAAACCACTGTGAAAGTAAGTTGTAAAAGGTTGAAAATCAATTCTAAATTTTTAGAATACAGTTAAAATTATTGGGTGTTTACATTAGGTCCAGCAAGAACAATGTTTCTCGTAAAGATTGTTGCAGCAGTTCTATGCAAGTTTGTACAGTATTGTATAAATGTCAGAATAAGTTAAACATTTCTCGGCACCTAGAAAATGTTTTACAGTAAGAAGGAAAAGAAATTGCAGTTTAAATTGCATTTTAGTCCACACTTGATTCTCAGACTGTCAAACATTCCCACCTGTCCATACAACAAGAAGTGAACTAATTATCGCATCGCACACGTCGACGGCACACTTCGATACGTAATCGCAAAATAATGTTTCCATTGGGCCAAGGCGTATTTGCGCCTATTAAAATCAATTTGCTCACCGCGGCGGCGTGTCGGTCGCGATATTATAAGACAAGGGGTTAATTATGCCGGTGCGTTGATTGTCGACAAATCACCTGTCAGAAGATTAACGATAGCTTCGAATACGAAGACGACAGTCATGGTGCAGCTGATCGATTAATAGAAAGTGGCCCACTTCCTTCTCGAACGGGGCGCTTCCGCCTTCCGTCTTCGGCGTCGATAACAAATGAAAGAGCGCATCGTCGCGCCCGAGGAAGACGGAAAGCCAGATAAGAGGTCGTTAATCATTCAGTGCGATGGCTATCTGACGTAGCTCGCCGCGAACAAATGGAAATACCATCAAACGAATACGCGCGGGTGAAAATCGCGCACGTCCGAAGACGAAGGGAAACGGTGAGGACGGTGGCGGCCGGTGAACGGTAACGCGGAATCATAAATCGTCGAGTGAACCTGGTCGTCTGGGAAACAATCGAAAAGTACTTGTGTACCACAGGATACACGGAATGAGACAGGGTAATGGTCCCGGCCCGGCCCTCGAGTGTCGACAGTGTATACGATTGCGTTATCTAGATTCTTGTTATCCGATCATGACATTGGATGAACGCAGACGCATGCACGCACGCACGCATGCACGCGCTTTCTCTCTCTGTTCATGCTAAAACGTACACCGGTACCAGAACCGGCAATTACCACCACAGACGGTTGTCGGTAATCGTCCTCAACCCGCGGTCAACGCGTATCTCAAACCCGCTTGCCGAATTATAGCTCGCGCCTCGCGAACAACTCCTAATTGCTCGCGTGATGTGTTATTAGCCTCGGCGCTGCTGTTCGTACATGATCTTTCAGATCTTTGTTTGCCAGACGGAAAACTGGAACTTAAACGTAACGTGCATTTCCGCTGATTTGTGCTGTCAGTCTCTTATCCAATTGCTATGGAAATTTATTGTGCACACGACTTTGCGATAACTTTTCATTGAATTGGGTGAAGCGAGATTAGATAAAACGATTTTATTTTACTGCGGGGGGTGCTGAAAATAGAAGACACTACAGAAGAATAAAAATCACGATGGACAACCCACATTCTAACAGTGCAATTGTCTCCATCTGTTGAAATACTTGAATTTTTAACAGGAAAGTAGATGATAACACGAGTGATTCTATAATAACATAGTTCACGTAGCGTATTAACGGAATGCTATTTAACCGGGTTTGAATATACACGCAACATTACGGGATATGAGTAGTTTACCCCATTTTGCATGTACCCGAAAGTTAAATCCCGAAGTTACAGCAGATATCAAATTTATATATACTATGTAGCACGGAAGCATTTGCATGAACACCAAGAATTTTATACAGTGATACGTTTCAGAAGCGTAGAGATTAGTTTGTTACTGCTCATTACTCTTACATTACTCTGTTACTGCTCATTGTCTAACAATTTGCAACTGTTTGACGGAAGATGGCGTCTCGAGATACCATGGAGGGAGATGTAATTTTAAAGGGGACATCAAAGTGCGACGCTATAGAAGAGTATCACCGACTTGAATCCAGTGAATACTACACCCAGTAATTCTGTTGTAATTCTACGCGTGCAGACATTCGGTAGATAATCAGCCGTCGATCACGAAAAATAGGGGAGTAGTAGATGAAGATAGCGCGCATCGGAGGGGTGCAAGATACTCGGAATCGCATGGAAACAAATAATACTCAGTTTCTCGCTTTGGGATCGGGTTAAGCCGGCTTCCCACGGGAATGCCGAGGTGCAACGTAATTACGGTAAACCGTTCCTCGATTCTCGGACGGAGCCCTGACCCCTGCCACAGGATTCATCACACGATAATCACGGCCGTTCCGTCAAGATCCCCGCGATATGGCTGCGCCGATCGGAAGAGCGGACAGCCAGAGCGAGCGTGTCTTTAATTACCGTCAGCGAATATTTGCAGATTAACGGCGGGACCCACGGCACGGTAGCCGAAAGAAATCTCCGGTAAAAAGGCGAACAAAGAGAACGGGGCTCGTTGGTCAGGTAAGGAAGGGGGATGAAAGGAAGGGGGTATAGGTAGGGCCACGGTTTAAAATAAGGCGGTGTGCACACGGCATCTCGCGTGTAAAAATTCGCGTTCCTTCCCTTACTCGGCCGGGTCGCGCGCGATATAACGGGGCGGCCGCGATACTCGCTGTTTGCCCAGCGCGATCGAGAAAAGAACGGCCTGGAAGAAGACAGGAGACGCTCCGGAGCCCGGTTTTAATAAGATTCAAGACATGCATCGTCCACGCACACACGTTCGAATCGGTCCGCACGGACACAAATCGTTCGGGGTAATGGTGATGCACGGCGGAAAGCGGCGCGCAAATCGTGCCAGATATCAGTATGCACGTTGTGGCATCGGCCGATCATAATTAGCATTTAATTAATTCGACTAATGTGCGAAACACGTTTATATTTACGAGGAGGTAAGCCCGGCAGCCTGGGCGAGTCTTGCTTTCCCTCGTCTCCGGTTGTCCAAGCATTCCCTTTTGCCCGTTTCGCCGTGTGGCGAGGGGACGTGCAACCGTGTATAGTCGGCGTGGGCACACACATACATACACGAGAGCATTCGCACGGTGAACGTGTGTATCGTGAGCACGAACTATGGACACTCGATTTCGGCGTTTGATCGATTTACGAGCCAGCCCACGGACAAAAAGGTTTCGGCTTCGCCCGGTCTCCCCTTGCGATCGCGCGACGTAGAAACGCAATTAATTCCGTTAAAATCTAAAAGGAATCGACGGAACGCAATTAATTCCGCTAACCGGTGAAGAAGCGTTCGGCTTAGCCGTTTTGGTAATTAGCGGGCGAGATCGACTCGCGATTGCCAGCTCTCTTACCGCGCGACACGCGATCGAAGAAACTCACCGACCATCCCGGGAATGGAGCTTTCTGCCTTTTCCTGGTCCCACGATTTCTGTTAATCGAATCAGATGAGCGCGATAAACTCGCGTGATAGCCGTGGCGTATTTCCAAAAGGAGTCGCAGGTTGATTTCGAGGACTAGATGTATTTGGTACATTGCTGAAAATAATGAATCTTTCAATTTGACAAGCAACAAAACATGTACTAGCTTTGGATAATAGAGATTCCTTAGCCATGAATAATAGAAAGCTAAAGTACCATCTGATAGAAGAGCCGTGAAAGAGCAAGAGAAACTATAAATCTATCCACCTAGTTAAACACCTTAGACATTGTCCTTTACACAGTACATTAAGAAAAAGAACTGACTCTAGAAGATAAGTGAGACTGTGATCCAAGATCTGAGAACCCATCAATTACTCAACCGACTTTCTCCAACCTCCCAACACCTCTGAAAGAGCTAGAGGTTCCAACTCCACCGTCATTGATACCATTTGTTCGGCGGCTATCAAAGATACTCGTTTCGTCAGCGAAAAGCGAGCAACAAAATCCGACCGCGATAAGAAGAAGCTACCGTGCCAATTCCAGACGCGGTGTTCCTCGATACCTAGAAGCACGATGACCTTGAAGGATCGCTGATCGAGAATCGACGAAAAAAGATTGAAGGTCGTCCCGAGGGTCAGGAAGTCGGCACCGTGGTGCACTGGTGTTTGAAACTCCTCCTTCTGGAAAAGCCGCGGATGGAGAAAGTCTTTCATGAACCGGTCACCAATGTCCACGAGTGACATGTGCATGAGTGTACATAGCAACCGCCAGAGCATAAGAGCGTCGACAAGCACGGCAGCGCCGACAGCAACGCGCAACAACGCGTGTCGGTCCACCGCCACCATCTCGCGACTACTTCTCGCGAAAGTAGCGCGCACGTAGCCCTCTCCTCTCTTTTCCACAGGGTACGGATCCTTGGATCCTCTCTTGGATCCTCCTTCTGACTCCTCATCGCGTCCTTCCCACCGGTTCCGTCCTCTCCCTTTCCCGCTCGGAGCGTTCTCGCTTCGCCCTTGCCCTCTCATCTTCCCCTTCGACGACTCCTGCCTCTTATAAGGACGCAGCAAACCTGTTTATTCTTACGTCTCGCGATGGGTTGCCGTGATCTGCCGTGGAGGCCGGGAACACTGCAGCCGGCTTCCAGCGGGAGGATGCATGCAGGCGGCGTGGAGCGGAGCGCTGCAGAGTAGAGCGGAACAGTGCAGAAGAGTGCAGAGCGGTGCAACGGGCCCCTGCGCTTTCACCGAAATACCGACCCCACCTGTCTACCTTCTTCGCTTCTGCTGGCCTCCTCGTGCTTGAACCTATGCCGGTTCTCGCGCGAGAAACGCCGCGCCGACCTTCTCATTCAGACACGCCTCGGTGGCAAACTTTTCGCCCTCGACTTACTCCTGCGCACAGCGAGATACCCCGAGGAAGCGTCTGCTCGCGGAGAAAGCTGGGTCATGGTTGTGCAATCCTGATTTATGTTTACGTCCCTGGACGCTGGTATTATTATTTGCTACTCTCGGACGCTCCTGAAGGTACTACATGCTGGACTTTTTCTTGATGTTTTATCCAGTCTTGCTTTCAACTCTGGTCGTTGCTTGCGGAACGACATATTATTGAAAACAGGGTGTATTGTAATAGAAACATTTCGGTTACATGTTTCTAGAATGGATAATTCAGTTGCCTCTTTCTAACATGCACAATTCGGTTAATTGTATCTAGTCGGAACAATTTTGTTGCTTGTTTCCCGACTCAATTTACACGAAGTAGGTCTGCAGGAAACAACACAACAACATTTATTGCTAGTTATAAAACAGAGAACCATTCTCGAGGAAGTTTCGCACTGTCCGAAACAATCAGACGCAACTCCTGGCGACTGTACGCGTGGCATCGTGCTCCGTCATCCGTCTCAGGAAGTTTCTAGTATCGGTCAACGAAAGGTAACGGAATGATCCGTCGGAATTCTGTTGCACTTAAACAACTCACTCCCGGTGAACCTCGCCGTTCGGACATCCCGCAGAAAATCGAGGAAATCCCAGAAGGAAGGGAGAGAGAGAGAGAGAGAAGGTAGTGCTTCTGAAAGCCTCCTCGGAGACCGATAGAAATTCTCGCGAAGGAATTTATCGGGCGATTAGTTCCGAAACTGCGGAAAGTGGAGTGGTGCATCTTCTGGAGCCGGCGCGGCGCTCTCGATGCAGGGGAGAAAAGAAAAACAAAATCATACGCGCGGGTACGAAACAAGCTGAGATAGGATGGGACGGGCCGGGCTGGGACGGGAAGCTAGAAACTCGAGCCTTAGGTGAGTCCGCGAGGAGGGAGCGTGTCTTCGGAGCAAAATTGTCAGCGGAGGTGAGAGAGAAGAGAAGCAACTGGCGACGTTGGTTCGGCACGGCGGAACAAAGATGGGAAACTACGCAGAGAACCGAAGAGGAGGGGCCAAGAGGCTGAGGAGCTCGGGCGGCTGGCAAGGATGAAGGGGAATAAGAAAAGGCGAATGCGTCTCCGTGTCTGGACGAGCACGAATTCCATCGCGTCGCGATCGGGTTGCTTAGAAAACCAGTCGCACTCTCATACTCCTTCGTACACATATCGAGCGATGGTAAGATATAGCAACGGCAAACGGTCTAGCATAAGAAGGCGGCAAACTTTGTTCGTTGGCCTCCACGGATCCTCCTGGCCTGGAGGCTGCTGCTTTGCCGGCTTGCTAGCGCAACCAGTTCTCTGAGCGAGCGGGTTGTGGCCAGAATGCGTGGCGCACAGACGCGTTAAGTTATACACGGTAATAACACCGTTCGGCCCGTACGTCAGGAGCAAATTAACTGGAAGAACGTCCACGCCGGTGATCTGTCAGCGAGCTCGAATGACTGGCTAGTTCCTCCCTCGGGAGGCAGCCCCAGACAGAACTCTCTCGGCCTATCCGGTATCAGAGCACCGCCGCGCCACGCCGCGCCACGCCGCGCCGGTACCACGCGTTATTACCACGCGTATTCTTTATTTCCTGGCCCCGGCTCTGATGAATCTTAATGGGGAGAGAGGCGCGATAGCCGCCCCAGGGCACCGCGATACCTTAGCTAGGCATCCTGGCGGAATACGAATTACTCGGAAGAGGAAGCTCTACAGTTCGAGAGGATCAGTAAGAGAGAAAAGGGGAGAGAGCCGGCATACCAATCGCAACAATGATAAAGTAATCGGCGCGCATTGAAACCGCGACGGTTGAAGTATTATCTTACAGCGGGATGGCGGCCTGGCTGTACCGTTTTATCAGATTTACCCAGTCGCTCGCGAGAAGCAATTAAAATACTCCCTGGAAACGAATCTTGATCGATGGCTCCGGCCGCTGCCGGATAATCGTTATTAATCGGAACCACCGAGCCAGATGGAAGAACCAGATAGAACGTTGCACCGCGGAAAATGGAATTCGCGTGATGCACCCTCGAGCTTCGCGAAGACTGAAGTTCTTGCCACCCGGGTTGGTTCCAAACAAGTTCTGCGGTTCTACTAGGGTGTCAATGAATTATATGCATATGTATCTTTAAAGATATATGTGTTCTTGACAGATTTATGTGGGATCCTAAGTGGCACAAAACGCTATGACAAAAATAAACGGCACTGTCTAGATTTGCTGTACCAAGGTTACCATTTCTCAGAATAAAACCAATACAACCAGAATGAGGATTTATCCAACTTAATGAAGAGTTCGAGGAGAGTTAAATGGAGCAAGGAAACAGCGATTTTCTGTGCAGATCCGTGTAAATCGAGCTGGTGGCTGGGTAAGAATAGAAATCAGATTTCGATTTCGGTTTTCCATTCCGCGAATCCTCGGCTGCCTCGGCACAAGGACGCTATTGGTATCCTGGCGACAATGCGCATACCTACCGGTTACCGGAATAGCCATTGATACTCATCGGTCTGTACGTCTGTGTCGCTCGCAGGCTACACTTCGGATAACTATCGTCCTCGGTGCACGGTTCTCCGAGTGAGTGCATCGTGGTGCAGCAGCGTATAGGTATGTGCATGTGTATGTGCATCTCCGTCGTAGAATACGATTATACGCCATAACTCGTGCGTCATTGTGCATCCCGGTGCCAGTCCGCGCGGCGATACACTGCCCGTTTATTTTTCCACATAAACATCCGATCTGGCCGGCGGCTATGTATTTTATTCGCCCCGTTCTGCTAGAGAGGGGACAAGCGAGTAACCGGGGGCCCTATGGGGTCCTGGAGAAGCAAGTGAAGCGGGCTGAGAGAGGCCGAGGCATTACATTTATAATCGTCGCCACCAGCGCGGCCGGGCATATAGGCTTCTCTTAGAATCAATTATTCGCCGGGTCATTAATAAAACGGCAGAATATCTCGAGCGCGATACCTATCGCGCCCGTTGCACCGAGATACGAACATCCGCGAGTCCTTAGGCTCGAATAACGCCGAGTTTCGTCGCTCCATTGAATACACGGGCTCGCGAGGGCGGGAGTAGAATAGAGAAACCCGGAACCTACACACGGAAGCTGAAGAAGGACCGAAGGCTTCGAGAAGTTCGAAGAGTCTTACGCCTTCCTTCCTTCCTTCCTTTGCCGATTCTCCTCGTTGCGAACCCTGAGGAAGTAGGCCACCGCGGTTTATTTCCTCTCATTCGCTCACCCTCTACGTTCTCTCACCCTCCCTTTCTCTTTCTCTCTCTCAGCTTACCTCTATCTTCCTACCTTCCTTTTCCTTATACCGTTTTCCCCGCCGACATCGAGAGCGAGAAAGCCACCCGACCGTAATACCGAACTTCTGCTAAATTAATTTCCAACGATTTACATATGTCGCCCGCTATCGTTATGATAACAATACGGACCTCCACCCACCGCTCCAGCTCTCCCCTATTTCCTCGTAAGAGGATTTCAACGGGATTGGCGGGGCGGTTTTGGTGTCGGAGAATCGATAACGCGATCAAGATGGGCGAAAGATTCAGGGATATTTGCATAATTAACCCGAAGCGATGAGGACAGGCTTTGGACCCGTAATATTCGCACCATGGTTATCAAATGGGGATGCACATTCCTCGAAATGCTCGTTTCATTCGGTGGTCGAAATTCCTGTCTGCCAAAGTGACTTGGTTTTAATATTTCTTAAAAATTAGACGAAGCATCGAAATTTATTTAATCTTTACCGTAAACACTATTATAATGTTGACAATAGTGCAACCGAAATTCGATGTGGGCATCTAGGCTCATCTAGTAAATCATAGAACTAATTTCTGTGTTCTTTGTTTCTGTAACAAATTCATAGAAAATTACAACGAAGCTATACATATTAACATGGTGCACTAAATTTGTAATCACAATAGGATGCTTATGCAAGGTACACTAAATTACTGCACGGTTCATTAATTGCTACGTTAAATTTGTTGTTAGAATGCTTATGCAGGGTGCATGTAATACCTCTTTAATCATTACGACTAATGCACTACTATGCGTTCTATATAGCATGTATGCAAAATTAGTCAATAGCAATATATACAGGGTGTTCGACTACAGGTGGGAGAAAAATTAAGGGGTGGTTTTAACGATGATATAAGACAAAAATGAAGAATAAAAAAATTGGTATTTCGGCTTCATTATTTAGCTATTAACAATTAAAAATCATCAACGCGTCTAACAAAAGTGTACTTTGTGTACGTCAAAGAGCTCAATGTTGTCCAACGATTTATTAAACATTGTCACCTCGCTGGGACCCAAATGAGAACCAAGGTATGCATGCATCTGTCACTTGATACGTGATATAATGAAGGCGAAATCGCAATTTTTTTATTATTCATTTTCGTCTTATATCATCGTTAAGAATGAACCCTTAAATTTTCTCCCACCTGTAGTCGAACACCCTGTGTAAGGGCCAATTTAACCCGCTCTAAAATAGAGAAAGAAAGTCATACTATTTAGAAGCATTTATACAGTACATTTATACAACATTCACAGGTCGGTACTCGTCCTTTCTTTGTAGAAATAATGAATATTCATACCTTGAATAAATTGTGGACGTTCTTATCCAATGAAGGTAAATCCGCGGTTTTTATAAAGTGTAACAGCGAAAGAGGGAACTATCAGAGATCTGATAGGTCTTATTTTATGGGGTATCGGCAGAGCGTTCGAACTCTACAGCGTCTAACAAGTTCCAATGAATCAGGAATCGTAATTTATAGGAGCAACGCAACCATGCGAAAGATACGGCCGGCGAGATTTCGCGGTATCTCAATTTTCAAGTAAATGCTCTAATTTCAGCGGATAACAGAAAGCCGCTGTAATTCGAACCAAGCACCGGAAGATCCGTCTAACATCGGAGGTAGGTTTGTTACCAAATCCCGGGCACGATTCAGCTGCAACGGAGTGCAGCTAGGTCAGATAGCTGAACCGCATATCACAGGGGGCTACTTTATGGCGCGTAGGAGAAAGAGAGAGGGAGGTAGAGAGAACGAACAAGATGGAGGAAAAGGATCCGGGACCCGTACAATTTTCGCATTCGCCGAGGCAGCTTTATGAGCTTCGTTTGGAGAGAGGAAGCGTACTGGGAGATATCGGTGGGCGAGCGTCGAACGATTGGCCCGCCTTATGAAAATAGAAATCAGTGATAACGCTGGCTAGCGGAAAGTTATGTCTGGTCACTATAACTCCCTCCTCCCCCACATATCCACGACCTGGCCACCACGCCGGGCCGGTTAGATCGATCGTTTTATCGCGCGAAGCGCAGAAACCTGGGTTTAAAACGTCTAAAAAATCGTTGGGAATAAATTGCGAGCCATAAAAAGTCGATACCCGCCGATGGCTCGTCCCCTGTTCGGTCCTCGTTCCCGACGCCATCTGTCTAAAAAAAAACGCGTGCTCGTATAAATCTGAATCGGCCCGCCTATCGCGCCAACTTTTCGATCTAGTCCAATTTCATCGAGGTGTCAACGGGCCTTTTTCCAAGTCCCAGCCCCAGCCCGCCCCTGTTTCTCCCCTTTCTCGCGGAACGCTTTGAATCCGACCGATTGGCAATTGGTCCGCGTGCAATTGATAGACGTTACATTTGAATGGTGGGAACAGAAGGGGCGGGAGGGGGAGAGGCGCAGCAGCAGCAGCCTGTATCGAAGGGGGTCGCGACAACAATAGGTGACCGGCCGAAGAATAAACGAGCACGCTGTCGTTGTTCCTCCGACGAGCGACGCCGCGCCGATTTCTCGCTCGGTTCCTATATACCTCGACGGCAGTTACTCGCGTAACGGTCTCGTTTCCCGAACTTGTCCCCGGTTAAGTGGCAATACGTCGGACCCCGCGGCACCGCGAAGTGGCCCCGACGACACCCTATAACATAATCAGTCGCCGATGTATTTATCGGACTATCGCCGCACAATGCCCATTGTCCGGCGATACCTGTTTTCGCGCCGCTTTAGCGACTGACGCTTAGTTACCGAACCTGCGAGCCGACTTTGCATCGGCACCGAACTGAAATTCATTGGTCTCGTCAGTCGAGGAGGCAGAAGCTTCTTCTGGGTAATGAGGATGCTACGAACGTCGTGCTAATACTCTTACAGCCACCGACTGGTGAACTCTCACCCGTCCAAGTCCGAGAAATACCGGCGAGGTACTTTTACCGGATTCCTAAAATTTACTGTTAATTTAGTGTTCATTTGAAAACTTTCCAGCCGAATATCTCGGAAAGTATGGAAGGTATTAAAAATGTGTAAAACACGTGTCCAAGAATATCGAGGGGAAAAGACTGGGGCAGTATCAGGTGTTTATTTGGGTGGCGTTATCAACGACATTTGAAGGTCAACTTTGTTTTCTCAAATGTAAAATATATATTTGTTATTATGGGATCTTATTGTACGTCAAAAGACCAGCAACTTTCGTAGGAGACTTTCTTTATCCGCGCAGTAGTATCGGAGATATTTAAAGAGAGCGAGGAAAAGTGTTGTAAAAGAATATGAAAAGAATTTTACTTCTCTTTAAATATCTCCGAAACTATTGCGCGGATAAAAGAAATTTCCTACGAAAATTGCTGGTCTTTTTAAATACAATAAGATACTACAATAAAAAATATAGGTTTCCGTTTTAAAAAACAAAATTAACCTTCAAATGACCTTGAAAACGCCACCTAAATGAAAAACTAATACTGCCCCCGTCTTTCCCCCTAGAAATCCTCGAATACGTGTTTTACACTTTATTAATATCTCGTACTTTTCGAGATATTCGGCTGGAAAATTTTCTAATGAACACCCTGTATACGATGAACGATGTTTATCATGTGTAACAGGTGCCCTAAGATACAAGAAATGTTCTGGCTGTAGCCATGCCACGTTCGAAAGATTTTTCAGCTTAAATTTTAAACGAAGTATAAAAATATATATTTCTCTCTCTTATATGTATAATATTTCTTCCTAGGTACATTGTTTGAGTACTGTCCGAGATCGAACGGAAGCATGATTCACCGGGAAAGTTGATGACACGGTTGAATAAATTTTACTGCGTTCGCGTGGAGGTTCGCGACTCTGTGCCTTGCGGAACGCAGACGAATCGCGATGCCTTTAATATTTCAAGCGTATTCTATCCCCGGTATACGTTTCGAAGCTTCTTTCTCCACTTTCACGAAACCCCGAGAAAGAGAACGATAAATAAGTCGCCTTTGCTCGACTGTTATTACTCGTGACTTCTTCCCTGTTTCTACAATGCGATAAACATATAAGCGACGTAAAGTATAGAGAACTATAAAACTGAAGCGGGAGAGACTCCCGTTCCGTTTGCTCGCCGGAGAGACCGTTCCCCGGTAAAACTGCTTTGAATATTCGGGCGACATCTTGCGCTGTAATTTGTATCCCGCAGTATTTCGCCGGCTGTTGAAGCTACGAATCATTTCCTCGAACAACTTTTATGAAACTTGCGTCGCGCAACTTTGTACCCCTCGCGCTTCCTATGTATCATCCTCTGGGCGAGCGATGCGACGAGAGCGAGCCCGCTCGGATCATTTAAAATTAAAATACAATTCACTTCCCGGGAGTTCATTAGCAGCTTTAATTGGCGCCCAGCAGGCCATTACAATTTAAATGCATCACTTCGTTGAAGTGGAATTCTGAATGACTCAAAATGTAAATATAATAACGAAGTTTGAAGTATTAATCATTCTGTACGACAACGTTGTCCCCGTAATTCCCATAAGTTCGTTTCGTCCGAAGCCGAAAGTGCTTGATAGATACATTAGAAGCAAATGGAACTTATACACCCGTATCAAACTTCAAATATTTGGTGTAAAAACCTAGAGTACTTTTAACGTACAGGGTGTCCCAAAATTAGTGTAGGAGCGGAAAATGGGAGGTTGCTTGGGTCATTTGAAGCAACACTTTCCTTTACAAAAATGGCGGCCGCGGCTTTGTTTAGGAATTATTAACGAAAAACACGGACCAATCAGAGCGCGACATAGACGCGAGGTAGCACAGTGGGCCCGACGCGCCAACTGTCAATTGGCCGGACGTGCCATCGCATGTCTAGATCGCGCTCTGATTGGTCCGTGTTTTTCGTTAATAACTCCTAAACAAAGTCGCGGTCGCCATTTATGTAAAGGAAAATGTCGCTTCAAATTTTGGGACACCCTGTATACATATAGTTGTCGGTGGCATCAACAATGACTTATAAATGGGCAGCACTGTAGAGCCGCTCGAAATTAGACCGCTTTCTGCCAATTGGTTTCCCATGACCGAGGGAACCTAACGATTTTCCATCAAGTCGATAGAACTTCCTTTCCGCCGTTGCAGGGATGAAGACGTTCGAAGAGTAAATTGAACGGAGTAACAGGGAACACGGGAAAGATTCTAGGTAGTCGGGGCTCAATCGGAGGGAAAGAATAATCCCGTCTCGTAGGGGCGATTAGACAGACATGTGACGCAATCACGGTCGATCGGACTGGAAGCTTCAATTTTTCTTCGTTAAATCGAGAGGTGGCAGGAGTGCCCGTGGCCTGTGGGGTTGGAAAAATGGAAAGGGGGATGGACTAGGTAGCGTGTAATCTCTGAACCGTGTAACTCGGAAGGAAAGAAGGTGAAGAGGCAAGAAAGAAACCGGGAACCGGGTCACTATCGCCGACAAAACGCCTCGTTTCATCGAGGATCGAGGAGAGCGGGCAGCTCCTGCGGAAGGATGCGGAGAATTCGGTCTCGCTCGAAGTCACCCGCGATCACGCCATATTCGGTGGATATCGAAGTTTCCGCAGGAACGGACGCTCCGTGAGATATGAGTTCGCGAACTGTCGTCGAAGCCGGGCGTCGTCCACCGGCGTCGTCGTCGTCGTCGCCGTCGTCGCTGGCAAAATAAAATCTGCCAGATTACGGAGCCTCCGGTATGAGCTGACCGGACCAAAGGCAAACGATGACCGTTCCTGGCATATTGCAACTCGAACTTTTCCACATGCTTCAAAGGAGAGCCATTCTGGAATCGCTACGTTCTTCGGACATTGTCTCTCGTATCGACATGCGCAATCCCAACGTCGACAAAGATCGGCAAAGAATACAAAGACGGGCAGAACAACACAGGTGGCGGACGACTTGTTTAAAAAATGCAATACAGGACACAAATGAACAGAGCATCTTCATGATTTTATACAGTTCCTTTACGAATCAAGGAAGCGTAAGTCCTGTAGATTTCCATGACGACAACCGTCCTGGAAAGAAAAGAAGAAGTGGTCGAGCTCTCAACTGGTCGGTTGTTCGTCGCGACAGGTCGAAATTTGACTTTCGACAGGGAACATTCAGCTCGGCGACGCGGTGAATGCTGGCACAAAAGGAGAGCTGTCGTTTCGCGTCTCGCGACCGCCTTTCCAAGAATCACCTCGAATTTCTTCTCGGAAATTGAAGGTTCGCGGGTCGTGGAACGGGCCGGCGTCACGGGGGTTGCTTCGCGACGAAAAATGTGCTGCGGGATACGGGGTACGTTAAGTTTGGAATATAGGACACGTCGGGGACGGAAACAAAATCGAGCTGAAGGGACTGACGAGGGGAGGGGGGCAGTAAAGTCGAAGCGAGAGAATTTAACATCGACGGATCCTGCCGGCGGAATGAGAACGCGCCGGAATGCGGCTGGTTTGCGGGGATTTGTTGTTTTTATTATAAGCTATGCAAATGGCATACATGAAACGCGGTCGGGGTTCAGGATCCGCGTCTTTGCTTCTTCATTCGTTCTTCGAACGCTGCTCTGATATAAACCGGGGAATATTGTGCGAGACGAAGTGACTCTTCTGTGTTCTCTTCCCTCGTAGATGGAGAGGAGGGACGGAGGATTGTTAAAATAATGCTAAATTCCCGACCACGCAGCCAGCGTTGCCGTGTTGTTACGCAAGGACGAGTCATTACTGGGAACTACAAGCATTTTACGACGATGCCGCACCACCCGTCCCGCCCGGTGGCCGATCCACGAACGAAAATATGGAAATAATAATCGTTCTCCGACCTGCACACGATTCGAAATCTAGCTACGCTCTCGACAACGGAAGTACGGTGCACGGGCTACTGCCGCGCGTACACGCGAAGTGCATCTGGTGACAAACGTGTCGGCGACCGACGAACCCCGGTAAAGGCGATTCGTAGCTAACCAAAGCGTAAACTGTGTTTCGGCTGCTCCCTATGGCACCCAGACCTCACCGTTTTTCTACCAGGACGATATATCACGCAGCAACGCGCTCGATACTGCACAGGGGCCACATGTATTCGTCCAGGGACTCCATCGCGCGGAAAACCTTCACCTCTCCATCCACGTTTCACTTAATATTCAATATTTTAATATTTTGAGTGGTACTAATGCTTAATTATTTTGGAAAGTAGATATGGTTGAAATTGACATTTAATTGGGAGAGGGACTTATTTGTAACTCGATTGTAACCAGTAGAGGTCCTATCGGCCATGTGCTAAGTCGGGTGAAATAGGTGAATTTCCCTGCTAGCAAAGGCAGTGGTTTATGTTTTATTAAATTTGTACTACATACTGCAATAGCAGCATAATGACGCAGAACAAACTCAATAGAGTGTAAAATTAACTTGTAATTGCATATTGTTCAATCTCCAGATGGTCCAGTTTAGAATAATTCGTCAGACTCGCTCGCAGTAGAAACAGCGAGTAATAGACAGACACGGTGTTCACGAAGGCGGGTGCACCGACGAATTATCAAAGCTGATATCCACGAAAATGAAGTTCCGCGCGAAAAAATTTTAATCTACCTCTATTTATCTTTCGCGTAAATTATTTTTCCTTTCGACCGTATTACGTATTTCCGGATTGTACATATTAGTTTGGTGTTTTTATGTTGTTGGTCGGTGAAATGCGCCTCTTCGAAATAATATTGTAGGAAACAAATTTCGCCCTGGAGCTCGGTTCTTATTTTTTCACCTGTCACAGCAATCCTTTATGCACTCTATTCGTTTTCACGTTGTCGGTTAGCGTGATATTTATACGTCGTTATTGGTGTTGCTATCGTTCTCGTGTTGCGAACGAGCTCGGCTTTCAGTTACATCTGGGAGTAATAACGTGGAGTCCCGATGCAGTGTAATAAAAAATGAAATAGTGAGGCTATCGTGTGGACTGGGTGGGGGCGGGAAAGTGCAGGACGATGGATAAATTTTTAGTTGTGCAACGTTTGGTGCTCCGACGGTTTTAAACAAATTTTTTACAATGCACTTGTACACTGTATTAGTTATGGACAAGGTCCACAGGCGGTTCGCTTTACCGTAGAATCGGTTACCGTTAATATTCATAACTCGTTCTATCGTATTTTCTACACTTTCCACGCACGGAAACGACATTACTAAAGCGCGGACACAAATAAGTTCCATAAAGCTCAATAAAATACTATTTGCATGTATGTTAATCGATGGTAATTTTCAATGAAATGCTAATCCGTTCGAAATATCAGAAACTAATTTCGAATTATATATATATGCGTGTTAACATAAACTACAGTTTGGAAATTTCGGAATGTTTATACTAGCGACAGCTTATGAAACGAAGCAATGCAAACGATAATACGAGCCATTATGTCCTTTACGCGTTGGTACATATCATGTGATATATAAATATATGTACACATACGAAATTTAATCGCGCAGAGTCCTAATTTAATTGGTAATTATTGTGAAAGGCTTGAGGTGATATTCGTACGCTAACGAAAGATCAGAAATACCGACAAAATTAATTAATAAGTCGCAACTACTACTTATAAAGCCTATGATTTCTACTCGACATTTATTTCTTGATTGATGTGTCTTGATATAATTATTTGAACATTGAAATGAACTACCGAAAAATAAAGTCAATTTCCACTTAATAAAATCAATAAAAATGGATCCTAAATGTAATAGATTTTTCAAGTCCACATTGAGTGTGGATCACCTACAACAAAGTAACAAACCTAACCGAAGCAGAATTGTTTATAAAAGAGTATTTCCAGTGAGACGATTTCTTTGAACCAAACCTATGCTAGTATAATCTGAATAAACCGACGAGCGCAGCGGTAACAGAATGAAACCGCGAACGAACCGCTAAAAATATCAGTATCGACATTTGGCTGCAATATTCAGAAGATTGAACGTTAATTGCGTGCACGGGGTGAAAATTCGCGAATCAACAGTGGCGAGTGCGTGTGTCCGCAACGGGCATCGTATTAAAGATTCGCTGGCGCATACGATCCTGCATAATAAAGGCGTGTCTCTTTGTGTGTGAGAGCTGGCGCACACGTTCTGTTGCGTACGATCGCATGCACGGTTAGAGAACCGGGTCCGGTGTCGGTGGATCGGTTAGGTCTCTGCGTGGTGGTTAGGCATCGTGTGCGAGCGCCACGCCGAGTCGAACCGAGCGGAGCCGTGCCACGCCGTTCGTTCGTCGCTGTAGCGAGGAAGACCGGGCATGTTTGCTGACAACAAATAAACGAAAATAAAGTGGCCCGAGTAGCTACTCCGGAGCCCCGGCAGAGAGATCGGCTTCAATTTATACAACTCAGGGTTCGGACTTAATCTGTGAGACAGATTTACACCCACGGACGAGGAGGGCGGCGCGCACGAAGAAGAGGAGGACGAAGCAAAAGAAGAAAGCGAGGAAGAAAAGATGAGCGAGGAAGAGCAACAGCGGCGGCGACCGAGAGGATGAGAGAAGGAATGGTTGGTAGGGGGTTGGGCCGGTGAAAAAGAACGACCAAAGGGTCGACGGAAGAAAGAGGATACACAGGTGTTTGCCCGGAGACGTTCCCTCCTTCCTCGACTTTTTCCACGAGCGGACGGCAATCGAATAGAATCGAATCGAACGCCGGACAATGAAGACTAATTACCGTCGATATCATTGTGTACGCCGCCGAGACGTGCGAGCTTGAAAAAAGACGTGGAAAAAGAGGAGAGTACGAGTGTGCAGAGAAGAGAAGAAAAGGACAAGTGCGCTTTTACCGGCAGCCACTTCGCGGAACCGATAACTCTTCCTCGTCCGGAGCGCCGCGCAACGTTTCGCTGTCCGATGAAAAATGACTGATCCGTCCTCGTGATTAATCATGCGAATCGCGCGGCCCGGTTTATGAGCACCGTTTTAATACCGAGAGATGTTCGGCTGTCCTGAACAAATGTCGCGCAGGGCACGCCGAGAGTCGCGAGATCGCCGACGACGCGATGCACCGCTTCAGCTCTTTCCGAGGATGCTTAAAGGGAATCTCGTTGCTTTAATATCGGTTGCATTGGTAAAACCATTGTTCCCGCTGGATATCGATCTTCCTGTAAATTTGAACGACAACCACGCTTAATCTTATGCCGCGGGATGACAAGCGTGCTCAATCTTGCCACGAAGAGAGCGAGGGACCCGCGGCGTGGGCACCCGGTCCTACCGTGTAACCCACCTTAAGAACGTCGAACCGTTAGGTATGCGCCGAGCCGTGTCGATAGAACGATCTCCGTCGATATCGTCGACACTCGGGTAGCTGAACATTGACAAGCAAGTGACTCGAGCACGTCGACAAGATCCGACCTGCTGAATGCCACTCGACGAGCCTGTTTCCGGTTTGTCCACACTCGCAGACCCGATCACTGCGCTCATCGGTGTTCCTTCGCGCGAAAAATGCAGTTCCGTAGTCCGTCCGTTGCCTGCTCGCTAGAGAAACATTGCTATGGCACAGCTCGTAACAATAATTATAATTCTAATTTGTAAGAGATGGCCGGGGTTAAAACGGCAAACGTGATAAGAACGAATCAACTTTATTTAAACGTCTTTTTCCGGCGACGGACCTGACGAGACTGTTTTTTGTTCGTTCCGTTTTCGACGTTCGCTTCGTTTTTGACGTTCGCTTGTCGCTGGCAACGAACCGCATGTAAATAACATTTACAATATACCGGGTGGCGCAACATGAACAACAGCTTACAAATTTAGATGCCTTGAAGCTAAAAATGAGTATCCTGACAAAAATTAATTACAAAAAAGCACAGAGACCGCACAAAGTCTGCCATGAAAACTAAATATATGAAAACTAGTGTCCCACAGGACTCGCGATCCGAGTTAGTAAACAGAGGTAGCTGTTGGTGGGCGAGAGTGCCAACAGTTGGACTCCGGGCGTCCAAAAGTTTGGAGCGCGCAATATGACGACAGTAAATGAGGAGACATTGTTACTGTCAGTGGCAGCGACGAGTTTCAACGTCGGTCGTTGATCGCTCTTTTCGAGGAGGCATCACCTACGCGAGCGATGGTCTTACTAGCGCAGTGGTTTCGCGTCCGCATAACCGGAACCAATGTCCGATTCTCAAGCATCAGACCTCGTCCCCATCCTCCTTGTCTTCTCTTCCGTTCGCAGAAGTCGCGAGAACTAGCCAGACGTTATCTGCGCGTTTGTTTATCCCCTGGCCTTCCCCGCGACCCCGTTGCCATCCTTATGAAACCTCCGGCCAAGTTGCATATTAATAAAAGTTTCAGCAAATTAGTTTAGTTCCACAGAGTTTGGTTTCCCTCGGCCGACTTGCCCGGTTGTGTAACTTGCACCGGGCTCTCTCCAACGGCCCATCCCGGCCCGTTTGTCGCAATTCCTTCGCCTTATCCTCGCGGAGCGCGACCGAAATTTCATATCGCGTCTAATGAACCGACGCGCCAGATTAAACGATGCCTGGGCGAAACAAATTTGTTCGCGACGCCTCGTCCCATTAGCCGGCGCGGCGTCGCATCGCGCGAACCCATCGCTCATCCATGGAAAACGTATTATCCGAGGCGGATCGAGTTAAGTGTTCGGAAGTGCCGCGGAAAATTCGGAGCTTTTCCCGCGATTTCCCGCGACGACTTCCTTCGAGGAAAATTGAGGCAGCGCAGGAAACCATCCGGAAATCTGTCGAGCGAATATCCTAGCATTCAAATTCTCATTCTAGACATGAAAGTACAGAGTAACTATTTCACTATCACTGAAATGATAAAAATGCTGTCATAGTAAATGGTTGAAAATGTGAGTTGCAAGGAAACGAGACACACTTCGAAGACCAAAGTTGGCCCATTGCTTGGGCCAGCTCGTTCATCAATTTTGTAGCGTTAAGTCATCCAGGAGGGTTCGGCTGGTGCGAGTAGAGGATCGCTGGTGCGCGAGTTTGCCATAACAATGATAGACAAATTTGTTCACACTTAACTCCGGTTCTCCTCGGGGTGGTTGAAGTGACCAGGCTCGAATAGATCTGCAGAGGGTGGAAGAACGCTGGCAGGGGACGAGAGGGAATTGCGCCCTGGATTGTGTTCACACTTCCTCGCCCGGAGGAGAACTTGTAACCATATATCAACCGAGTTCTGTCTCCTCTAACGTGCCACGGTGGCCCCGCTACTGATTCTACCTTCCGTGAACTCCGTAACTTACGGGGGTACTTAGGCGCACCCTCGAAGGTTCGGCACGGTCTGCCGTATGAATACGAATGTACCTTGTCCTCGTGGCCAAATGTGTCTCACAGCGAGCCTCTATACATAGTCGATCTCCCGGTTTCCCTGGTCCGTATACGTCGGATATATACATATAAATGTAGATTCAAATCGGTTGAATTTGAACGCGCTTCAAGACAGATAGCGCCCCGGGGAGATTGGGAACCGTATTAACTTCGAATATGCCAGATCTAGCAGGGCGATTACTTTCGCCTTGAGCAAGCCCCGACATACTTCTCGTAATTAAGTTCATTAACCGGACATAACCACGTCTATGCGTTTTAAAGCAACGTATTACCTTTGCACGAGGATTGTCACAAGCCCGACGCCTTTATCAACTCGCTATCTAGGTTAGTTCATTGTACCCTGGATGGGCAAAGTTCGGATGACATCTTGTTGCTATTGGATGTACGAAGTTCCACGCGGCAGACGGCTTCTCATTAGCTTCGGTGTGTCGATGCCATGCGCGTTGTAAATATTTCAGGCTCCCATAAGTGACTTCGTCGACTATCTTGGTTGCGAGACCGGTATCGCGATTGAGCGTGAATTAATTCGAGGTATGGTTGCAATCGGCGCGGCGTCGCGACGCGTCGGTGCATTTCAGTGAAATGCAACGTGAAAGTTGCGGGACTGAAGAGAGCACCGCGACGAGCGCGGTAAAACCTTGGAGTTCAGATAACGTGATTAATAGGAGTAAACGTTTCCATCCGACTTGGCCTGATCCTCCGCGGAACACGGCGTCCGGCAAGGAACGTCTCTATCCAGGGACGCTGTTAACCACGAGCAACGACTGCCGCAGCATTGACATCCGCCGAGGAACAAGAGGCGGTGCCTCGAGGATCGAGTTCCGCCAATCGTGCCTTATAAAACGACCCCGGCACACGGGGGCTCTTAATCGAAGAAGACGTGGTCAGCATTTCACGTTAATGTTCCCCCCTGTATTCATCCCGGTGGCACATTCGTCGTCGAATAGCCGTCGACGACATTCGAACGGCGGCCAGAAAATGCGCCGGGAAAAGCAGCGGAAAAGAACGTTTGAAAGCCGGGTCGCGTGGAAAGTGCGCAGCAGACGGAGTGGAAATGGCGTCGTTAGGTTTTTGTAAGAGCCACCCGATGAAAACCGTTTTGTCGGGCCGCGCCACCGTCGACGAATCTGATGGCTGTCATCTGTCAGACGACGATGCCGCCACGGGAACGTCTTAATCAATTTCAACCACTTCTTTCCGACCGTTTCTCTGCATTGGCGCCTCTAATGCCTTCGTTAACCGCGTCAATGTCTGCCGGAAAGAAACCGAAGATATTGAACACAGTTGGCGCTGGGAATTCATTCGATCCCTTCAGACAGCTTTAAAACCCGGTTTGTCTCAAACCTGTCGGTTTCAAAAATTATTCAATGAAATACTCTGTTCTGAAAGTTAGATGCGGTCCCCGGGTAGAAGAGCAGATTGGTCAATCTATCGCGGAAGCAATGTTGAGTCGCTTTTGAGCTCAGAAATACAAGGCCGATAAGCGGCTTACTCGCTAAATAATATACATAATGGCAGAGCCTATCGACGAAGAAACGATTTAGTTTAGTTGATTCCCGAGCTTCGCAATTCCGCGGAATACTAATTCTCGGGACTCCATCGGAGCAGGAATACAAAGGGAAGAAATGCCGTTGGTCCTTTGCTCACCGAGCCGGTGCCGTGATTTTGCTACCTTCCCCCGGTTTTCATATTTCGCTACGCAAACTAGATAGTGCTAGGTGTACTAACGAGAGCCCTGTACGTACTTGTGCAGCCACGACTCCAATCCACGTCAGACCGCGCAATTTCAATGCCTCGCATAAACTGAAGAACCTTCAAGTACGTAACTACTGGAGCCACGTATACAGCGAGAGCGAGAGAGAGAGAGAGAGAGAGAGAGAGAGAGAGAGAGAGAGAGAGCGAGCGAGAGAGAGAGAGAGAGAAGACGACGCGCTGGGAAGGCGCTCCAGATGATCAAGAAGATCCCGTCGAGGGTCCCGGATCTAGAAAGAGAAGAAGCGGCTGTCTTCGACGTTGCGGAACGTGTATCGACAGCGCATCTGGGCGAAACGTCAGTTCGGCTTCGATCCGAGCGCGAACCAGCGTACCAGAAACTATTACGGGCGCAGCGGGCCGTCCTTGATTTTTCAAAGACGTTATTAAGCTCCTCGATGGACTCCACGCGCACGCAGACTGCATCCTCCGATGAGTATACACTCAGGAAATTCGTGTGCTGAGGTCCGATGAAAGGAAAATGAAGACAAAATTACAGTAACTTCCCTATGAATCGGGAAATTAATATAAGAAACCCTCTGAAGCGTTTCTAATCATCCGGCTTACTGGTAAGGTTGCTCAAACATTATTAAACCTAATGTGGTCGTTGGATTAGACAAATTCAGTTCATGTGCGAGGAGACGCCTCTTTTCAGCGTCTCGTAGAACATTGGATACAGTGATTTGTCAGTACCATACACACAGGGCGTCCCAACAAAGTAAAACGATTTTGGAAGAAGTACTATAATCGTCAAGGAAAAATGGCCCTTTGCTATTTAATAGTGTGCGAGATACTTGGGGACCTAGAATGCACCAGAATGAAGCGGATAGAAGATTTCTTGCATCCACCGTAAGCTCTAATGGCGTCAGGCAGGAGGTCGCAGTGGAGGAATGACGAACAGGGGCTGGGGGAGCGAAGGGCGACAGGAGCGACAGGATGAGGATGAAGATGCGTTCCAGAGTTCGAACGAGGCGTGTAGAAACGTAGAAACTCGGCGATGGCAGCGAAGCGTCGTGGAATCGGGTTGCCTCGCGTATCGCGTAGAGGAAGCATGACATAATAACAAGAATAACGCCGCGCGGCAGTCATTGGGGACGATACGCGCGGCGAGGATGCGCACCGATGTGCATTTAACACGCCATTGACTTCGCTCCGCTCTGCTCCGCTCCGCTCGAGCCGGCCACGCTGCTAAATTATTCCGACGTACGGGCGAAAGGAACGTCCGCGAGTCTTTGAGAGTGACCGCGCCACTCGCGCGTAAATTAATAAAACACACTTTGTTCGTGCGTCCTCGCCGCGCGTCAAATTAACCCTTGCGAGAGCGTTCCTTTCTGGCCTGGCTGGCATCGCAATTTGTACAACGCGCGTCAGACTCTCTCCTCTTCTCCCCTCTCTTCGCTTTCGAATCGCTCGCGAGATCATAGGCGAGTGATTCACGGCCGCAACCACGGAAACCCAAGTACATTTATCTGCTGGATCCTCGCAGCGGTGATCCCTAGCCGCTTGCAATTTTCTTAACCTTCTGTCTCATTACGCCACCCGCCACGTATGTGTTTAACCCTATCTTCCCCACGCTGTGATTCACGCGCCGACATTTGTTACTACCTGTTGTACCAGGAGTGCGTTAAACGGTGGCAGATTTTAGGGAGAAAATAACCCTTTTGGAGAAGCATGCTGAGATAGAACGAGAAAAGGGTGTCTCGTTTAGACGAGGGAGATGACAAATGTTATGAAAAATGTGGTTAAATGAGGGCATGTGATCATTTCTGGCTGACATTGTTCCTCTGGTAAATGACCATTGCATTTGGAGCTGCGCCAGAATTCTTTGAATTCGCTATCCTGCTGACCGGGACGTCTTGCCGTTTTGTTTCAAGAGACCCGGAACAGAGTCATGTATCATTGAATTATGTTTACCGTCTGGTGTAACTAGCTCCTAGTAAGTAACTTGTCAGCAGAGAAATTGAAAACAAGTGAGTATATTTCCTGTAGCGTAGATTGTAAACCAAAATTCGGGAGCGATGGTATCTTCCCCTGGTTCCGGGATGATGAGGCTTGTCTGCAGCCAACATGGGAGCAGCTCGAGTCCCGGGACAGCCTGTACGAAAATAGGGGGCGTCACACAGGACGAAACTTTGTTTCGCAACTGCGAATCTTTAGCCCGATGTTTAACGTCGCGGGCCGACTCCGTCTGAAAGTTCTTCGTTAATTTCAGTCGCAGTGTTACACTGCGCGATAGCGATTACAAAGTTCTGAAGCATGTAGCTTCTGGAGAGGGAGAGAGAAGAAGAGAAGGAGAGGAAGGGGGAGAGAAAGGCAGAATAAAAAAGCGAGCAGGCGAAGTCGCCTCGGCAAACTTTTCCCAGTCAGTGTCAAGCAGTTCGCGGGCTTAGAACTCAGAAAAGTCTATCCGTCATGACCTCCACTTCCTCGCGCGAGCCTCTTGCGCTTCCGCTCCGGTCCTCGACGGCGACGAATAACGCTCGTGCAGGAAGCACGCGTCATGGACGTCACTTTCGTCGGCCCCGCAATTCCCTAGAATCTCTCCACGATTCTCCACCTAGAATCGTTCCTCGCAGCTGGTCTGCCGGAGTGGAAGCGAACTTCCATCACAAGATGCTTCCGCGCTAAGAACCCCCACTTCATCTTACACGGTGTGGTGGCCGGCCCTGCAAAATTCGCCGCTGGAATACATTCTTTCAAGACAACGGTACCCATTGTCCTTTCGTAGCTATGCTGTCTACTCGGTTTTCAAGGGGATGCGACGTCGGGCGTCGCGACGCGGTCTCGCGCCTCTCTGTTGCCACTCCCTGAAAGAAAACACGGGACCGCCGCTGAGAAATTGACTTCCGCCGAACGAAGTTCCGTCCCTGCTGCACTTAGGAGAGTGTTCGGCGATTCCTCTCAGACAATGTCATATTTTATGCTTCTTTTTTAACTCCCGCTGTTTCCCGACCGCCCGGAGTTTCGCGAAGTGCGCCCCGCGATTGTGCAATCTTAAATGCAGTTAGAACTCTCGGTATTGATTGCAGTCCAGAGCGGTGCAAGAGAAACATTTTATTCAAAACCACGGAGTAATTGTTTGTTCGTTATAAGATGTAGACTAGTGAATTTTATAAACAAATGATAACAAATGAAGATTGCAAATATAAATATCTAAAGAAGTCTTTGATATTTAATCCACATGATTAATTAAAAGTTCTTCTAGAGGCGTCTTTTACGAAACGACGACAGCGAAATACTGTCGTGTCAACGTTTATACATATAACAATTTCCATTGGAATAGTGGGCGTGTGGGTGGATGGTAAGCTGGCCAAGATCGAGTTTCATTACCTCTGCGGAAGGGAGAAGTTATAGATCTCGTCCTCATAAAACGTGATCTATAATATTATATAGGAGAAAAGATCAGAAAGGGGAGGAATCGATGGAACACTTTGGTAAGAAATGACAAGCAGCCGGGAAGAGAAACGTCTTGAGAATAAGATAGTACGCGGCGTGTAAGAGTAATCGATCCATTCCCGCGTAAGAGGGATCGGTAACGTGGACGAGGTAAGGGCGGAGTGCTATAGTGGCCGAAGAAAGGCGAGAAAAGCGGGAACACCAGGGTTGTGGCTGGGTAGGATCGGTTATACGTTGTGATTGCAGCTAGAATCGAAAGTCGAAGGGGAAAAGGACTGGATCGAGTGACTAATAGCTACGGGACCGCTAGTGCTCCGATATGAAGCACCCCTAGCACTATCTTCCCGCTTTCGTGTTTAACGACCTCAGATTTGGCGACCCAGCAGTTCCCAACAAACACTTTCTCCTCGTGATCATTTTCTGAAACAGATACTTCTGGTCCCTGGACACTTCTTCGAAGTTAGCAGTGACTCCAGTGGGTCCTATGCTTTATATTCTGAATGCTCAGTTTGCTTGCTTCATATTCTATCCACCTTGTCTAGATCATCTCAGCGAATCGAGCTTGTCTAATATTGATACAGGACACGATAGAGCAGAAAACACAAGGGCATATCATTTGCTCGTCCGAGACCGTAGTACAGAGACGTCGGAATTCCTCGGGAAGCGTCTTACAATTATCATTCATCAAAGTGAATTGTACCATGCATCCCGAGAGACGAGTTCCCTATCTCGTTGAACTAGTTCTGAAAACAGCACGATAGTTAGCGCGGAGTACCGCCCTAGAATTCGGTATTATCAACGTAAATAATCTCGGCTAGAGTTACTCGCTATCAAACGTGCTCTCGGTAAAATGGTAGCACGCGTACAGTGCGAATGGAACGTTCCATCCCGAGAACTCTAACCTGCGGGACGCGGTGTAGTGGCCAGCTTCGTAAAATAAAGTAAGATTTGCTGTGCAGATGCTGGAAAGGTTTTGGGACTCGTGCAAATGGAAATGGTGTTAAAATAAACTACAAAACTTATTTATGAATATAATGCGTTTATTAAGAAGTGACTCGGAAGGACGTCTTAACCAGTCGAAGGCTAGAGAAGAAGTGAAGAAGAAAGGCTGTAGCAGGAAAACTGTTTTCCACTCAGGACAAAGGACCACTGTACCCTGTCTAGAGTGTTCGAAATGAAACGCAAAACCCAAAGACCCTTGGGTCCTATCGCATCTGGTTTATTGCCTTAAGCTCTCGTAACGAATTCATGTTTGCCTGTTGCTGACACATTGGTTCCAGACATCCAACAGTTATCGCACTTATAGTGATTGCATTTCGAGCAACCTGGGATACTTAGGGGGCTCGCAAGTTTCGAACAAACCGTCATCTTCGTTTCGGCGTGGAACGAAGCGAAGTGGCGCGAGCGCGGCGCCAGAACAACCTGGTCCTCGAGCGGAGAACACGGTGGTTAATGAAGCGTACAGTACCAACGCATGCTTCGGCCTGCTCGAGCATCTTCGGGGCCGGGTTGCACCTGTCGTCGATGCAGTGCCGGTGCAGGCGCATCCGGAACACCTTCCGCGATAAGACTCGCGATCCTGTGAGTCCTCTCGGCGCGTATTCCCGACGGGCCGGCCCCCTCGCGTGTAGAGGAAGCTTCTCGGAAGAGAAGCGTACCGTTCCTCCAAGCTACATCGCTCGGGAGGAGAGATTAATAGTCCCTCTACCTAGAGAGGAGTGGGAGAGCAACAGGGAGGAGGACTTCCGACGCCGATGATTCCACCTGGGATTTCCTACACACGTCCACACGCAGTCGACGTGCCGATACAGTCACTCCCGTTCATTTTGGGGTACTCTTAAAAGGACGATAACTTTAGAAGTTAGAACAATTGATTCACTATAGGAGGTGGAAAATAATTTTGAAAAACATTTGGTTGGGATTGGTTAGGAAAATTTAAAAAATACGTTCTGTAGTCTGTAATTGTACACATTCTGAAAATTTCATAAAAGTCTGATTAACAACAAGAGAACAATAGAAACGAGCTGCAACTAGCGTCGAAACTTTGTCGACTGTGATCTACACAGAAATAGGGCTTCAGGCAGCGGAGAAGCGTTCATCGGCGACGTAAAAAAATTTATTTCGAGAAGGTAAGTTTTGCACGAAGCGCAGCCGAGCGCCATAACCCGGAAATTCGCGTGAGCACTCGTAAGGTCAGCGATACCTGGACCCGAGGAGATAGCCCCGTGGAACGGAAGGTAAATGAGACCGAGTGCATTTCGCGTTTCGCGCAATGACCATTAGCCAAGTTTAAACGTCGCCGGGAAGTGCACACGCGAGAATAATACGTGTGTAATGACATTGCGCGCTTACGCGCCGAGGTCGACGAGCTTCCTACTACTCCGGCGAACGCTTTCTTTTTCCCCGCCCCGCTTTTCAACTCGCTATAATTCGACGTTAGGTGCTGGTACCCGAAGCACTGGATGTAAACGTGGCCTGACAAGCGCGACGGAAGACTGCCGGGCCGAGTGACCCTGCACTCGCGCGAAACCCGGGTAGCTCGTGTACCCGGAAAGTGCAGTTACGTTTTAGTGCGCGTTCTGCAACGCGCGTAGGGCGATCTTGATTTTACTCGTAAAAGTATCGTATGAAGCTCGTGTTGCAAAGGCATTGCTGAAAAGTTGTATAAAACGACAAACTACGTGACGAAGAACCGTGTCCTCTAGTTTGAAACAGCATGAAAGCAGATTTGAGTAAAATTGTTTGAACGTATACAGCTCGATAATTCATTTTGGATGCTTCGAGTGGTATGCACAACTATTATGTCTGTAGGTGAAGCCTCCTTCTTCCCAAAAACACAACACAATCAGTAACATGTAGCCCAATTCTCTACTTCCAGAGACAGAGCTCGGAGCATTTCCCACTCCCGTAACAAATGGCATTAATTCCATACGGTACTCTGCCAGTAATTGCTGTTGATTTCGCTACAATCACTACACGTTCAACGATTTATCAAATATTAGCACCTAGGGGTACAACTGTACGTAACATAAATACTTCACCACTCCAGAAACGTCTACATTTCTGTTGCGTAGCCGTTTTGTGAATTTAGGAGGACACTCGGAGGACAGAGCGGGCTATGATGGATCTTCCTCTTTACAATGAGCCCTCACACAGCTCATAACATGCTAATATCACGACAAAAAATGTTTTCCCGTGATCGCATTCAATTGTTCCCCAGATTCCGTTCATGAAGGGTAATGAAGGGCAAGTAGAACTAATTTTAGTTCAGCTACTCAAACGAGATGGCGCTTAGACAGGAGAACTATCAGCGTATATTCGTAACAACAAAAATATAAAGGGCTTGAAGCCACTGGGATCCATTAATAGCAATAAAGATATTGATAAAAAGAAAAAAACCTGTATTGATAGCGAAATTGAAGCGTTAGATTGATACAAATGTATGATCATCACTGTTGCCAAACTGTTTCTGAGCGTGGAGGTTAGTTACACTGATAAATACCCAGATCAGGGGTTACGGTACCCCCTTAAAGCGTATAAAGAATTAGGCATCTGGCAATGCCCCGACTGGTCGCTGAATGACCCTAGTTTACTCAAGGGGGTACCAGACCCTCTGATATGGGTATTTATCAGTGTAACTAACCTCCACGCTCAGAAAAAGTTTGGCAACAGTGATGAACATACATTTGTATCAATCTAACGCTTCAATTTCGCTATCAATACAGGTTTTTTTCTTTTTATCAATATCTTTATTGCTATTAATGGATCCGAGTGGCTTTAAGCCCTTTATATTTCTGTTGTTACGAATCTACGCTGATAGTTCTCCTATCTAAGCGCCATCTCATTTGAGTAGCTGAACTAAAGTTGGTTCTACTTGCCCTTCATTGCCCTTCATGAACGAAATCTAAGGAACAATTGAATGCGATCACGGGAAAACATTTTTTGTCCTCATATTAGCATGTTATGAGCTGTGTGAGGGCTCATTGTAAAGAGGAAGGTTCATCATAGCCCGCTCTGCTCATGATTTAAGTCAGAAAAACCGTTTTGTATTAGAAAAATACATGGGAACCTGAGGGTGGTCGTCTCGACTTGTTTGCCCTACTTTGCACGCTCATATTATTAAATATAAACATAATCTTGTTAAATCATGAGCAGAGCGGGCTATGATGAACAAGCCCTCACACAGCTCGTAACATGCTTGTATAAAAACAAAAAATGGTTTCCCGTAAACACGGCTTTCACTTGTTTCTCTAGTAATATTCTAGTAATATGCTAGTCATATCCATGGGTCTGGTACCCCCTTAATCTTCGAGGAGGACTTTAGTCACGAATGCACCATAAATATTGTACGAAAGAAACCCACGTGTCCTGTTCCGACGCGACGAAACAATTTCCGAACAAAGAGGTGAAAAAACAATGAGGCAGCTCGACACATACAAACATAATATCTCGAACGTTTTCACCAGCGTCGTATTTCGATTAAAATTGAAGCGTGTCGATTTTTTAATTTGCAAGTAGTAGTAAGAATGTAACCAATTTGATCTCGAAACACTGGCGAAGCTTCGATTGGGCATTGTATCGAGATTCGATCGTGTTGCAGAAAGTATCGTCAGGACGGGCGACAATCGCAGGAAGCACGGCAACTTGTAATACAGGCTTCGTCAACGTCTCTCTCCTGTCCATTTCCCATACTTCTTGCTCGATGTCGCGTTCGCACGTGTGTGATTCGCACACGCGTGCACATGCAAAAAAAACACGAAACTTGCACGCGACCGTGCCTCCCGCGCGAGGCAGCCGGACGAGGATAAGTGAATTAAGAACGACAACTTGGCGAGCGTATATCGCTTCAGCTCTTGTAAACGTTTTAATGAATTAGCGAGGGGCAGACTGGAAATGAGCGAGCCGAATCGGTCGCCATGAATGGGAAAATTTATGTCCGTCGATACATACCTTTTTGCTTTCACTACTAGACAATACTTGATCCACCGGACGCGAAGCTTTCACGAATTTCTTCGCTACATGCATTTTCAACTTTTCCGAACTTCTACCTTTTTCGAGCAATTTTCTTACGACAGGGAATATTGAAGGTTTTGAAAAATTTCGGAATTTTCGAAAGTCATATTCAGAAATGACTGTGGAGTGGAAGAGCCCTTTTTATTGGACTCGCGAGAATGGAGTTTTGTTCTACGGTGTACTTCCAAAAAGTGATTTATGATCTGCGGATTTTATGCATTTATGAAAAATACGAATAGGTGCAATTAAAAGCAGCAAATAGATTAAAGGAATTTCAGACTATGAATGTATTAGTTTCAGCTTATTAAAATTGTTAACACCAGGATTACGGAATAGCGTCCTCGAGACCTCTAACCAGCAGATAGGTTCGGACCATTAACTTTTCAGTTACCGTGTCATTAAATAAATAACCTCGTGTTTTAAGAGACTTTGATGGTCCCCCAGTTAACGCGTTATCTTTATATATTTATGACATAATTCGTAACAACGCGAAAAAAACGAGGCCAACAGGCTGGTAACCGCAAATAGGGGCAGTTTGGAGTAATTTCTAAAAATTGCCGTGGAAAGAAGGACAGAGAGAGGGAGAGAGAAAGAGGGAGGCAACGAGCCGATCGATTTTCGTTCCCGAAATTTATGGACCGCAAGATTAGCGGCCGTCCCGTTAATAACATCCATCTTGGCTTTTGTCGAGCGCGTTTATACGTACGCGTCCGATGTTATCGCGATAAAACGCAACCTCTCCGCTGGGTGGAACTCATACATCGCTGTCCACGTTCAATTCTGATAATTTCTAGAGATAGTAGTTTCCTTCGGGAGGCGAAGTAGCCGGCACACGATCGAACGATGCCGCGTTAATAAAGCGAGCGGGCGGGCGGAGGGGGGCGAGTGAGCGAGCGCGCGCGCGCTCGCCAAAAGACCGTAATCGCGTCATGCAAAAAACCTGGAGATCCTGGCGAAGATACCGAGGGGCAGCTCCGCGTAATGAAAAGTAGGCAAAGCATGAAGGCGAAAGCCAGGCTAGCCTGCGGCTCGCCTCGACGGTGCTTAACCTTACGACGTCGCGTCACGCTACCCCCGGATCGACGGGGTTTCACGTACCTAAGTTTCAATGCGCACGATATTTCGCAATATCAACAGTGAAATGTTTTCAAACTTCCCGCGCCCCGTTAATATCGCTGCCGATGAAAAAGCTGCTCCGACCCCCGCACAGTGGTTCCAAATCCTGAAAAGTTGGCCAAAACCCCTAAACGTACTTCAATTTCTCCAAAAATTGGTATCCTATGGTTTTTTTTGTTTTAAGCATTTCAGATCTCAACAGAGATCTATTTCTGCTGTACAAATATAAATGACAATTAATACATACAATAATTGATATTGATGAACAATAAAACAGTTAATGTTATCCTATGGTTTTCGCGTCCGCTGATTGAAAAATAAAAAGTATTTATTTGAAACATTTTATAGTATCATACATACTTTCCGAGATATTTTGGTGAGAGCTCATAAAATGCTTACTCTGAGCAATATGAAATGGTGGTACGTGAGAATTGGAAGCTATTGCCAGCTAATTTTTTGCATATTGCAAGATAATAGTATAAATTAAGGCTATATGCAAGTTACTCGATGGAGGTGTGTAGAGGTTTTAACTTATCTCTACATCTTTAAAATATATGCGCAAATTTTACGTTCAGCTTCCGTATAACTTTTAACCGGATAGCATTAACAATTCAGCACTGAAAACGATTGAACTTACCTTCAGGAACTGTGTCCATTTAGTACAGTCGCCAGGTACTTCTACCTGGAAAGTATTCCGAACTCGATGAAATTTTGACACGTCATTTAGGGGTACTCTGGGGTGTCGTATATGAGTTTTCGACCTCGAGGACTCTGTGCTAACTTGGAGAGGGGGTAAAAACCACGATATGTATATTACCTTGTTTTAGTTTTTCGCTTATTACTCAAAAACTGTGGGTCCTAAGAACTTTTTGTTTTCGTTTTTGGAAAGAGCATTAAATTTCCTTCAAATTTCACTATTTAAACATATTTTTCGGCCCAATAAGCATCGAGAGATAGGCGTTGTTAATTAGGAAATTAAGTGGCAACTAACGAATATAGGAAAAAACAGAACAAATTATACTGTCCAACAACAAAAATGTTTCCATATAAGTATTGGGTGTGACTTATACAGTTTTTCTCGCTGATTCCGAATCTGGTCTTAATTTTTCTCTTACACGCTCAGTTTTTGAAAAATTTGAGTTTGAAAAAAAACATGTTTTTCGACTTTGAACAAATATTGTGATGCTATTATATAAGATATTGTATTGTTCTTTACAACAAAAGATTGTCTAGACTTTCCCGAATCCAGCGATATTCATTGTTAATATGTTATGATTGTGTAAACATGTTTCAACAATCATTAAAGACGGAGAGACACCACTGTTGGTGGTGTTTTTTTTTCAATTTATATAAAATTATGGGTCCAGCGTAAAAACGAACTACACCACGCGATGGAGCAACCTTTTATCTTGATATACCAATTTTTCAACTGTTGAACGCCGACGAATTTTTAAATCCAGAAAACAAAATATCTTCACCTGACATAAGTTGTCGCCAGTGATGCTTATCACTAAATCGGTCGTTCTACGGGATACGGCGCGGCGAACTACTGTTCTAGTGGTGAGCATCAATGGTTTAAACATATTTAAACATATTAACAATGAATGTCGCTGGATTCGGGAAAGTCTAGGCAATCTTTTGCTGTAAAGAACAATACAATATCTTATATAATAGCATCACAATATTTGTTCAAAATCGAAAAACATATATTTTTTTTCAAACTCAAGTTTTTCAAAACCTGAGTGTGTAAGAGAAAAATTAAGGCCAGATTCGGAATCAGCGAGAAAAACTATATAAGTCACACCCAATACTTATATGGAAACATTTTTGTTGTTGGACAGTATAATTTGTTATGTTTTTTCCTATATTCGTCTGTTGCCACTTAATTTCCTAATTAAGAACTCCTCTCTCTCTCGATGCCTATTGGGCCAAAATTTAATGCTCTTTCCAAAAATGAAAACAAAAAGTTCTTAGGACCCACAGTTTTGAGTAATAAGCGAAAAACCAAAACAAGGTAATATATATCGTGGTTCTTACCCCCTTCCCAAGTTAGCACAGGGTCCTCGAGGGCGAAACTCAGATACGACACCCCAGAGTACCCTTAAATGACGTATCAAAATTTCATTGAGTTCGGAATCTTTCCAGGTAGACGCCTCTTTCTCGACCTGCCGACTGGACTAGTTATGTAGTATAAAAATCACTAGTTTCCAATATAGCTTATACACTTTGCACTTACACTTCGTACGTACACTCGCGCGCGTGACAAATGCCTGTCTAACGAAAGCAAAGTTTCGACTACGACTGCAACTCAGGTAAAAAAATGCAAGCATTTTCCTGTTTACCCCAGTACGGAGTCGCTTATTAGAGTACCCATCCCAATGGGTAAAACCGTCCTAGCTCATAATACATTTTTGCGGTTTTGGCCACGTTTTCGGGCTTTGGGACCACTGTGCGCCGCTTCGCATTCAGACCAGCGCAGCGTCATTTGCGAGCTGCCACGTCGACAAACATTATGCCACGAAAATTCGCAAACTTCGGACTACAAAGTTTCTCTCGCTGCTCCAGATAGTAAAGTATTCGATTTCTTGATAGATTTTTGCAAACCATCGAAACCGCATTCCACTGTATTGATCTGTTAAGTCACCGGCAAAATAGATGACTCAGTTTATCGAATTATTATGTAGAATTCTAGTTTACGATATTTTATTTCCGGTTCGCTGGCTGTCGATCGCTGGCTGTTCCACGGTTCTAGCGAAATAAATAAAGAATACCTATCGTTATATTGATCCATGAAGAATCTGCGAAGGATCAATTTTTATTTTCGACTGAAAGATATCTTACACGTTCTTCTTGGTCCTGTTTCCTCTAAGAAGTGGTTAGATCTTTTTCCAACGGTACCGAATGTTCAATGAAATGATGTTAAAAATGAGTTGAACACTTTTCCCACTTTTCGCATGAATTAGGGATTCCAAAGCAGCGTGTGGGAACGAGCAGCAGTAGAACGTAAATACAGGTAACGATACAGTAATGCCTGGGCAACGTAAAAGTCAAATATAGGAAACCCGGTACAAGCTGCAAGCAAGACTATCGCGAAATAAAGGCTAGCATAGAAATAAAGAAACATACGCATCCACGGGAACGTAAGCTCTGTGTTTAAATCTGTTATCCACCCGAACGGAATGCGAGGAGAAATATTCTGAGCGATGTAACGCGGGCGAGATCTTATTGTTAGCAAGAAATTGTTACGAGTTCTTGCACACCTCCGGAACCGCATATTTTAATTCTTTGTGGCTGATATATACTTTCTCTCGGATAAAAAATTCAATTATGAAAGTGTTCTAAGTCTCGGGAATGTTGCAGTCTCTGTAACTGTGGTAAAATTGCTTCCTTTGGTAGCGTGATCAAGCTTTAAACAGCGCTTGATGGTTCCTCGTTCTTAGAGAATGTTGTGCGCATTCTTTGTTTGCAACACTCTTGTTGTTTATTTATAAGAAAAACCACTAGATGAAATTGGAAGTGAGCCTGTTCTATACAGGGTGAGACCGCAGAAACAGAACACCCTAATAACTCGGCTGCTTTTGGTGTTAGGAAGAGATGCATCACATGGAACTTGCATGGTTTCGAGGGGGCATTAATCTGATGTTCGTATTATAGCTTGTTTGTAGGAGGACGCGTAAAGGACATATGAATGTCACCTTCATTTTTTAAAATGGAATGAGGTATTTTTTAATACATCAATCGATGCAGCTGGACATTCGTTATACAAAAGTACTGACCTATGTATGTCAAGAAGTTAGTAGTTCAGGAGATATTTCAATTTAAATATAATATTTTAATTTAAATATAAATTCAATAATATAACATAAATTTATTCAATAATATAAATTCAATTTAAATATGAATTCAAAAATACTATTACAGTCATACTAAGTCGTTAGCGTTTACTTACTAGTATAACGTCTTAGTACGACAGTAATGGTATTTTTGAGTTATTTAAATTGAAATATCTCCCGAACTACTAACTTTTTGACATACATAGGTTAATATTTTTGAAGTGAAACTTCTTTGCTGAGGGTAACAATTTTCTGATGTAACGGAAGTCGATGTGACGGAAGTCGAATGTCGAGTGGCGCGAAAATTTAAACTGAGAATGAACGGAGAAAAATAATTTCTTACCCCGACGGGATTCGAACCCCGGTCTACCGATTGTTTGTCCAACTCCTTAACCGCTTGGACAACCAATGAACTTAGAATGACAGCGAAGATTTTGGTAGTAGTATCAAACGAAATGGTTAGAAATACATGGTTATGTTACGACCATAGTCATATAGAGATAGACTGCGCCGTCTTATGGAAAAAAAGAAAGCATTAGCCGGGATCTATAGCGCTCTCTCTCACTCTTTGTAACCCGCGCCGCCATTGAGGGCTTCAGCGCTTCGTACAGGCTGTACAGTCTAATGGTACGATAGCACGTGCAGCCACGTTTTTATTTTTATTTTATTGAAGTGTTTTATTGAAGTGATTATTTTATTATTATACTAATGTGTGTTTTATATATATATATATATATTGGATACATATTTAAAAAAATCATGTGCGTGGAAACCACGCGCGGCAGAAGTGCAACTTATTGCTTAGTAAGTATACAGGGTGTCCCAAAATTCCTTCTACATCCGGAAATGGGAGGTTCCTGAGATCATTTGAAGCGATATTTTCCTTTGTAAAAATAGTGTACGCAGCTTTGCTCAGGAGTTATTAACGAAAAACCAGGACCAATCACAGTGCGTCTACAGCGGATTGATTCTAGCTCGACCAACGGCAACACCGCGCTAAGTGGGACCTATCTTTACGTAGGACTCTGATTGGTCCGTATTTTTCGTTAATAACTTCAAAACAAAGCCGCGGACGACATTTTTGCAAAGAGATATGTTTCTGCAAATGATCTAAGGAATCTCTCATTTCCGGATGCTGGAGGAATTTTGGGACACCCTGTAGATACAGATAAATTATTATACCTAGTAAGCAATAAGTTTCACTTCTGCCGTGCGTGGTTTCCACGCACATGATTTTTTATAACGAATGTTCAGCTGCATCGATTGATGTATTAAAAAAAATTAAGTTGACCTTCATATGTCCTTTACGCATCCACCTACAAAAAAGCTACTTACATCAGATTAATGCCCCCTCGAAACCATGCAAATTCCATCTGATGCATCTCTTCCTAACACCAATAGCAGCCGCGTTAATCAGGTGTTCTGTTTCTGCGGACTCACCCTGTATATTGTTATTCAAATAAAATATTTATTTTTATTTGTTTATTACGACTGTAATATACTTGTGATTAGAATGAACTATTATAGTGGATCCACTTGCTTCACATAACATTCTACTTTATCCTGCCCATTACCATCTAAAGAAAAAATTGTGCTGCAGTTTAAGGGCCAACGAAAGCATTCACTGGTAGAGAAATTAACTGTGCACTCGCAACTTGAGCAGGTTGCAATAAAATGTTTTGACGTCGAGACCTGGCCAATTAAAATGGAAACCGTACACCGAGCCGTGCAAACGCGTCAATCAACAAGATAGAGGTATGAATCGGTATCGATCAACGAATTCGGTCTCACGCGCGTCTTCTTTGCGATTCTTATCAGCCACGGCGATTCCGGTGGCCGGCTCGCCGGCAAAGTGGTTTTCATCGAATAATCGATCATCTTTTTGGTCCCGTCGAAGGCGCGCCAACGATGCACCTTATCCGGGAGCGAGTCGAACTTGTCGCGTCCGATAACGTCGTTTTATTTGCACGCGAGTCGATGCATCTTGCCGGTAATTAATTTCTCCGGTATCGTGATCGCTGACACGCAACGAGCACGAATTATTCGCTGAAGTCCCGGCTCGTTATCACTCCACTGAGCAACTCCGAAGAGAGACTGATAGCGAGGACGGTGGCATGAGAAAGAGGAAGGATAATTTCGGGAAGAAGAGATATGGTAGACGAGCTTCGAAGGGAATGCAGAATCCTCCCGAACCTACTCGGTGTCTGCTGGAAATGCGGTAGAGCGTTTTGAAGAAACTTGCATTTTATTTTGTACTACGCACAGTGGGGTGCTGTCAAATCATTTGGCTAAAAAAAGTGGAAAGAAGTCGATTTATAAATTTTTACGTATGGTTTAAAATTTTTGTTGTCCGTTGTAGTTATAGGTCTGAAGAATAAGACTGCAATATTGCGTTTTCTATTTGTACACCCATGAAGTAGTAGACTTCATCGAAATTCGAGAGATTTTAAGGCGCGCTTTGCGTTCTTAAACAGTCTCTAAAACATCGTCCGTTCATTCGTATTACAAAAGTTTTTCAGGTAGGTATACAGAGCACATCGCACAGATTTCATTTTGTTATCATATAAATTAGTATACTTTAATATTTGAACACTATCAATCATTCTGTTGGTTTTTTACGATTACAAAACTTTATTGACAATTTGTGTGTTAAACTGTTATATAAATACTGTTTTGTTCTTTTTAAATTTAATGTATTGTGTCATGTGCGTTTGATTAGTCAAGTTTAAATTCAAGTACTGTGATTTTTACATTCATATTGAATTTCACTTTTCTGATTCTTGGTAAGTATCATTTAAAATATTTTTTGCATCACTTCAATATTTTCTATTTCTATTATTTTGATCTGAACTATTTAATGAGAATATATATATTATATACAGGGTGTTCACGCTATTACTACTCAGTGTTTTTCTTCTGAAAGTAAACATCAGAAAAAATGAAACAGGAAACAGTAGTACCGTTTCTTATATGCAACACAATTTTATTAGATAAAAAGGGACCTTCAATTTTTGAAGTGGACTGCTGTATATTGTTTTGTAAGACATGAAAGCGTGTACCTAAACGAATACATCCGTACTGCGCAGTGATCTTCAAGGTCGTGCAAGGTCGGAAATGAAAGAAACATTTTGAATATTTCATAGCAATCTGTTTACAGGCTCTTTATCTGTAAGGCTACCATATGCGGAAGTCACTTTTCGTATCGAAGTTGTCGGATTTTCATCAAAATGTAAGAGGACTTCTAATTTTTTATCTCCAGGAAGAAGACATTTCCGATTGTAACACTTATTTTTGAAAGACCCTGTTCCCTTCAAACGCTTTGCAAGCAAAATAAAGCGTTTCTCATATGCTTGTACTCTGCCCGGATATTCTCCTAGGTATTTCTATTTACTTTGTCTTTTACATACATTGCCCTGGTAATATACAGGGTGTCCCAAAATAAGTGTAACTCCCGGAAATGGGAGGTTCCTTGGGTCATTTGAAGCGACATTTTCCTTTACAAAAATGGCGTCCGCGGCTTCGTTTAGGAGTTATTATCGAAAAACACAGGCCAATCAGAGCCCGGCTATAGCGAACGGAGTCCGACTCGGCGACAGGTCCCGCTTAACGTGGTGTCGCTATTGGCCGATCCAGAATCAATCCGCTGTAGCTGCGCTCTGATTGGTCCGTGTTTTTCGTTAATAACTCCTAAACAGAGCCGCGGACGCCATTTTTGTAAAGGAAGATGTCGTTTCAAATGACCCAAGGAACCTCCCATTTCCGGGAGTTACACTTATTTTGGGACACCCTGTATGCTTACCATATTCGCTTTCTCGTCCACCCAATAACAATACACATTACTATGCGATATTACTATTTGATTTCGGAAGTAATACTGAAATTGTCTCGTCATAGAAGAAACTAAATAGAAGTAAACACTGATAGTGAATAACGACATCATCTGATTCGTACGAATGAGGAATACTTGTAAACACATTAGTATGAAATATTCAAAATGTTTCTTCTATTTCTGACCTTGCAACTTGAAGGTCACTATGCAGTATACGGATGAATTTGTCTGGACACACGCTTTCATGTGTTATAAAAAATATGCAGCATTCCATTAAAAAAATTGAAGGCCACCTTCATATGTAACAAAATAACACAAACATAAAAAAATCACATACGTCATTGCATTGCGTATAAGGAACGGTACTATTTTTTCCTCTTTCATTTTTTTGTGATATTTACTATTCACAAGAAAAACATTGGCTAGTAATAGCGTGAACACCCTGTGTAGAAACTAAATATGTCAGTAGATTCTGTAATGCAAACTGAGGGCTCAGCAGGAATTAAATTGCGCACAAGAATGCAATTATTCAACATAATCCAAGGAAGAAAAGACGAGAACATTAATTCAAAATTAGAATATCTCGAAAATTTTCTACTTCTTCAAGACAATTGCTTGGATGAAGAATGTAGAACATGGAAACGTAAAATTTCCATTATAAAATCTGAATTTAAACGTAGATGGGTGTTTGCCAATTACAAAGAGGAACTTTTTAAACTATAATATCAAAATTGGTTAAAAGTAACAGTAGAAATACCCATTTCGAAACATCATCGACCTGGTCGACCAACAAAATCTTTCATTGCCTCGTCTCGATGCAAATATTGCCTACCGTCACAGTTTTTTATGGGTTGTCGATAATCCGAGGAAAAAATGTTTCGAACAAAAGAGGAACAGTATTCAGACGTCTATAAATTTCAATATATGAAAGTTCGAAAACAAATTTCTTTTCCAAAAATTGAGATGAATTTGATTTTTTATGTGCTAAAACATATTTTGGATTTAATAATGTTGTACATTATAATATTCAGCCTATAAATAACGCTACAATAATTTTTTCCATTTTTTCAGACCAAATACCCCACCGTGCTACGCTTGAATTCTTCCTCTTCTTCCTTTAACAATTCGATTAAATTCAGTTCTTTGAATCTGTTTGTTGTTTCAAATTACAGTTACCCAGTTTTGTCATGAATACATAAAAATCGCAGTCTACTTGTTACTAGATTGCGGACCATTATCAAAAATAAAAATGTTCTGCATCAATAACAAGGCACTAGAACCGCATAAAAATTTGTTTCCAGCTTCCATACAGAAGACGTATTGCGAATAATCGTGGCGCGGCGCGTGCACGGCCGTTTCGCGCGGAATCCTTTTTGCCGGGGCGTATTATGCGGCACCGCAAAACGGGAAAACTTGGCCGGTGTCGAATGAACGCTCCTTAACGGCCGAACAACAGGCATAAAAGGAATATCTTGTATCGCCGAAACTCGGGGAACCGAGGCGGTAACTGTTTCCCGGCAACTGCCGCCGTAACTCTATTCAAACTGCAGTTGCAGGAACAACCCGCGCGCGGAGACTTATCGTACTTGAAAACTGACACTAATTAACCCCTGCGCGATCATAGGCGGCGATAACCAAACTATCTAGCCCCAACACCGTCGTAGAACAGAGAGCTAGTGAGACGGGGGAGGGGAGGGGGGTGGCGAACAGAAATTACCAAGAGCCGCGAGTTTCGTGTCACCGTAACGGACCGGTCGCGTGCACCCTATCGGTAACGCAAAAATCCCCTTATCGGCGACCCGGTTTTCGCGGGACGATCTCTACGACGATACCGCAAACATTCCTTCGCAACACCAGTCTACGCTACAGGGAAACTTGCTACAATGAATCCTCGAGGAACGAAGGATACTCCAGAAACGCGCCTTGCCCCCTCTAAGATTCTCAGTTACCGAGTTCCTCGGACGCGAAAGCAGCTTCTACCTTCGCCCAGTTACCTACAAAGGGAACACGGTATCTAGAGCCGTGAGGACTCGCGATCCGTCACGATACCGCGATTTCTAGGGTTCATTGTCGTGTTTCACTAAATTGCCACCCACGAGTCATAGTTCAACACTTTGTCCATTGTGTCCGGTAATTTACCATTTTTGCAAATGCTCTATGATTTGCATCGAATTTTATAATCTTTGGAAAATAAAACACGTTCGAATATATTAGAATCATAAAAATATATGAGACTAGCTTTCCCCCGCCACGCGTTGCTGTGGTACAGTATTTTTTAAAAGCATGTACGTATTCAACGTGTTTGTTGTAATCTATTTTGTTCAATTCCATTTCGCTTATCGCGTTGCTCTGTAGTTCTCTCTCTTTCCCTCTCTCTCGCTCTTCTTGCTCTCCTCACTCTCTCTCACTGTTTCCTGCTCCCTCTGTCACTCGTTCTATCTCGCTTTCTCTCTCTCTCTCTCTCTCTCTCACTCACTCTCTCCCCCCCGCAATGAGTCCCTCAAATTTAATGTTGCTGCTACCAGTCAAAAGACAAAAGCAGAAACGTGCCCAAAGAAGGCCGAAAAAGTCGTATTTGGTCAGTTTGTAACGTCATCAATTGTAAACAGCAGAATGTAGAATATTGCGGTATGAACCATTAGACGCGACATTTCTTGAGGAAGGATTCAGAGGAAAATGCATTCGAAAAAGTCTATTCGTTGTAAAGTTATAAGCAGAAATGTGCGCAAAAGGGAGGGAAAAAGTTGACATGTGTTCACTAATGACGTCACAACTTTTGAACCAATAGACTTTTTTGAATGCGGCTTTCTCCTAAACCTAATCGAAGAATATTAGTATATTCTTTTTGCGATAGCATGATAGACAATAAAAAACTGAATTTAGTGGATACCACCTTTTTGACCTTGAAATGACCTTGATATGATATGTAAAGATCAACCCGACGTAAACAACGCGCAATCTTTGCTGAAACACGTATGTTTTAAACTTCCACATTTCATCGGCTTCAACGTGATTATTCTTGCTCAAGGTCATTTGAAGGTCAAAAAGGTGGTATTCACTAAATTCAGTTTTTTATTGTCTATCATGCTATCGCAAAAAAATATACTATTCCATTAAAAAAAACATCGGTGAAATTGCAATTTCATTTAAAAACACGACAAAAAAAATTTTTTTCTTCATTATTGTATTGCCCCCCTGCAATAGCGTCACTTTGTCCTCTGAAGTTTTCTGATAGGACTGTAAATACGAAAGATATTTAGGTGTTATCATTTATGTGGGACACCCTGTTTAGAGAATATAGAGATAGAGATAGAGATAGAGATACATAGAGATAAAAAAAAATTTATTAAAAAATTGATTACGGGTTGATATTGTTTAGAATTGGGTCCAGTATAGTGTTCATTCCGTGCGAACAGCCAACGAAGGAGTAAAAACCGAGTCGAAATCGCGGAGCACGGTTTTCCGCGCGGTCGACACTGGTTTTTCTAGAAGAAGTTTGAAAATTTGTCTGGTTACGCATGCTGGCTGCGTGGGAGTTGTTTGCTCGTAACTCGGATCGTGGTTTATTTGTCTTGGGGAAAAATTGTTCCCGCGTCGCGAAACTTTTGTTGCCACGCGCCGCGCTGGTGTGTCCCGGGAAGTTGCGCGTCCTTCGCAAGAAACCGGCGGAAAAGTTCCGCACATTTAACTTAAAGATAATCACCTTTCTTCCCCGGGCGTGATCGCGGCGCGCCGCTCATAATGAGAGAAGCGTCAGCAAATATTCTTTACGCCCCCGCTCTACGCTCACGCTTTATTGTCCGCATACATTTCACTTTGCCGAGGGAAACTGGGCTGAGCGGTATGAATCGCAAGAAGATTGCTTTCCTAACGGCCCAGTGAAATATTTGCATTAAAGCGGCGAACAAATTTGTTCGTTGAATCTCGAGAACAAATGGACATTGTGACAAACGACTGACTTACCACTGTCTGAACCACAAATTGTCTTCCGCATTATTCCCCGTGAATTTTTCAGACCGCGCCGCGAGATTTCAAATCCCACATTCGTGTACTAATTCATCTTTGAACCGCAAATCGCCTTGCATACTTCGTGTCGTACATTTTTCAAACTACCCGAATGCTCGAGTTTCATGTTTCTACGTTTCCGTGTTAATCTATTTTTATTAAATCGTAAATAACCTTCTGCGATACACTTTTCTCGCTTTTCAATGTATACGGTAAAATTATATTCTGTACTTCAGAAGCAATTCGCTTTTACACGTGTATGTACTAGCGTTCTGGAAAGTGAAGCGCAGAGTTGGCGGCGGTGCGACGACGCGACGTTTAAATGTATAAAAGCGAGGCGAGAGCGCCGAGGGAGCGCATTACCTCGTCAATTAATTTTGAAACAAGCTATCCGAAATCGGGGTCAGCGCGGAATTGACGCGCGCGCGGTCGCGCGATTTGCAAAAATAAACGGCTGTTCTCGAGGCTCACCGGGCAGTATAAAATTTCCGGCGAACAATCACGGGGCAACCAATCAAACACGGTCCGCGGCGATGCGCGCGGAACGAAATAAAAGCGATCGGTCGTTTCGCGCTCGCGAGCCCATCGCATCACCCGCGGCCGATATTAATGGCGGGGGCCCCAGCGAGATAGATAATGATTCACCGTTTTAAACGGGTTAGCAGCGCGTTTATCGAGCGGCCGACGAGTTAAGTACCCGCTTATGTGGCGATGGACGCGTTTTGTATCGCGTTTTGCCTTTTCTTTCAGATTAATTGCTACAGTCGAAGTGCGAGTGCGGCGCGCGGCGCCGCGAAACAGGAATTGGAAAATTAATTATCGTGCCCCCCGACAGGATCGTGAACCGGCATCACAAACGTTCACGGCTGTGGCCTTCGGCTCGCTGGTATCGGCTCGAGCCGCCGGTTTTACGCGCGAGCAATCCGCGCCGCGGCTAACACGACCGTCCAGAATCGCGATTTAGCGAGCGCGATCGTCCAGATAGCACGTTCAACCAGCCGTCCTTACGGCCCCGTATATATCTCCGCGGAATTGGAAGTGGCACAGACTCGGTTGAGTGATCTACGAGCACTCCACACGCTGCGGGGCAACAAATGCGCCTCGCTACGATTTCACGACAGGAGGTACACCGTACCGGCGACAGCTTGCCTTTTCGTATCCTCCTCACAGCATCCAGGCATGCTGTACTACGTTATCGACGAAATTTCGGGCAACATTTGAAAGGCGAGCTCTCGACTTCATGGAAAAAAGTCAGTCCCACACAAAGTCTAAGAAACGAAGGGTTTATTAACTTCCCGATTCATAGGGAAGTTACTGTAATTACCCCGAAAATCGAAAATCGATTTTTTAGCAGATCTTCGCGTTTCATGGTCATTGGAGTCATTTTCGACTATTTTTATCAAATTGTTAAAATGTGTGTGCGTGTGTGTGTGCGTATGGCCGTTTTTATGTTATCAAATTTTTCGTTAAGGTTTTCTGAAAAAGTAACAATGCGATCAGAATGATGAATGATGCAATCGATGTGCCTCGTCGTAACTTAGAGCTGATTAGATTTTGGTCCATATTGTTCAAGCAATTTTTTATATTTTTTAGTTTTTTAGTTTTTTCGAAAGAAGTTCATTCAAGAATGCAATTTATACGAGAGGATGGAAATTTTCCACCAAATAAACAAACGTAATTATATATATTTCATTTTCATTAAAAAAAAATTTTTTTTTAATTATGCAATTCATGCTAATGTTACCGCTTACAACTAACGAATCGGGAAGTTCTTTTTGTGGCTCGTAGAGAGTCATACACAAAATAAAAAAAAAACATTAATAGCTGTATGCCCCACTAGCAATGTGTAGCACTAACCCTCTCGCAAGAGCAGTCCCACCCGCGAGCTCGCGAAGCGAGCGAGCAACAACCAGCATAACTAGCTAGTTTGATTTTTTAGGTGAACTATCAGGTAAATTTCTTCGTGTTAGACAATTCAGAACCAATAATTTTTCCGACTAAATATTCATAAACTGGTAGTTCTTCTCGCGACATCATCGGAAAATTTCAGTTTCATTCGAAGTGTGGAGGAAGTCGTGAAATAAAGGATAGGAGGTTATGTTCCTCAACACTATTTATTTATTCGCTAAACCCGGTATCGGTGGAGATCGAAGTGTCTCTGTGACGACTCTAATGAGACTGACTTTCCGTCCTCAATCTCCAGGAAACTCCCCCGGAAAAGGAATGAAAATGGAAAAGTGGAGGGAGACCGAATACAGCAAAGTTCCGATTCCTGTTCAGTTTGGGGGGTCCCGATTCTTGTTCAGGCCTACTCACTCCACTGCCTGTCAACGCTGTCCCGCGCCGCAGGGCGGAGACTATTGTTCTCGGCCCGGGTACATCGGTGTTGAACACCACTACATTGACACAACGAATCGAATGTTCAAACATCTTAATTTTTATTATTTTTTTATGGGACTTTTAAAAACGTATTTCTGGCATTTTTCTGATTAAAACAAGACCGTACACGATATAATTTCAATTGTATTTATTGGTTTAATCGACTGTGAAAGTTTTGTATAGGAAAGAAAGAGTCGCGTTCCTTCGATGTTTATTTAAACATATGCTATTTCATATGTTGAATGTATGATGATTTATAAATTATGCTTCTCACATGTAGAATAAATATGGGCCAAATGATATCGAGTTTGGTCTTATTTTAATCAGAATAATACCAGAAACAAGTCAGTGAAAGTCTCATAAAAAAATAATGAAAAATAAAGCATTTTGAATTGGCATTACATTGTGAGAACACGTGGGCCTTTAAACTGTGTCGGCGACGGCCACACGCTGCAGCTGCACGCTGAGGGTAGCCGTCGCCGACACCGTTGCTCTATTGTAGTCTCCCTCGACGCAATCGGAGTGGTAGACCCAGCCGTAAATCAGAAAAACAAGTCTACATCGCGATTTTTGTCCGCTCTACGAACAGCCCCTGGGACAAAAATCAAGGGATTGCTGTAGTGAGAGAAAGGCACGGAGAGGAGAGTCAGGTAAGAACACGTGGAAAGGAGCAATCGCGGAAAGGTCCTGTAAAGACTGAAGGGACGTACGGTAAAAATTGACCGAGAAAGGGTGTCGTAAAAAGGGAAAGTTGGGAACTTCGAAAAGACACAGGAGAGGAACAAGCCTGCGTGGATCTGATCGCCAGATGCGTACCTGGGCTGTCCCGACCCACGCAGACGGAAAATATTAAATAGGGATTAAATTAACGGGATGAGGAGTTTTATAAATTGACAGGAGCGTACGGCAGCACCAAGGCCGCCACAGAAGCGTAAGATATAAAGAGTTCATTTCAATCTTTTTGTGGAATCGTTTAATATTCGACTTAATCTCGTAGGTTCAGATTCAAAATGTGTTTATTACACGAGTATATTTATAATTGATTATAGTGAACTGAACAGTATGCATGACCACATTGCACGGAGCATTGTTTTCGAGAATCATTTTGGAGCCAGTTGTTACTGATCCGTCATAAATTATGACCAACAATAACATGCTTATTATAGTCGACTACAGCATTATGGAAACAACAATATAATGTATAATGTAACCAGACTTCTAAATACTACCAAATCTACAGTCGCTTTCCAGCAATTACCGTACTTCGGCTCGTGTTTCATAAACGCCGCGATACTTATGACGGGGGTGGAATCAGTCGCCCCCCTCGAGCAACCCCGTGGCCGTTTCACGGCCGGACCGAGTGGCAGAAACGAGGCAATAAATCGGATATTTAACACGTGATGGGAGATGTTATCGAGGTGGAAACGCGACCGCACGGCTCGCTAGCATTATCTCGTAAACGTGCACGAGTCACGGATCTCTCTCGTGGATAGGCCGCGGGTAGGAAAAAAGGTGAAAAAGGCAGGAGAGGTACAGAGAGCAAGAAAGAAAGTAACAGAGAGAGAAAGAGAGAGAGAGAAACGCACCATCCGGGTTTATCAGTAAGTAGAATCGGCATCGACTCGCGTTAATTTCGTGTTCGCTCGCCGACCCCTTTTCGCGTGCGATACAACGATTAATACCGGCGGTTACCATTTATTCCGAGCGTAACGCGAGCTGACTAAGAGCGACGCACCTTGAAATTAATACCCCCGCCACTACCCTCCGCCCACTGGCACGACTTCCAACGTTAACCGCGCCCGAATCTAACGAACTAACTAGATTTATTCCGGTGAGATTACGCCGGTGATTCGGTCGGTATGCGAGCCAACTTCTCCGGCCGGAGAGAAGCGATTCGAGAAAACGAGGCGACCGAACTGCACACACCGTTTCGATAATCGTTTCGCGTGCCGCAAGGTGTTAACCGATATTCCCCGAAACCCGCCCCGGGAAGAATATTCCAAGACCCAAAGGCTAAGTAACCGACACGTTCTTTTTCTCCCTCTCCGCCCCCCCCTCTCTCTCTCTTCTTCGCTCTCTCTATCTCAACTATACACGCCGCACCCCATTCTCGCTCCGAGCGTAATGGCTCAAGGACTCGGAGGATTTCTTGGTGGTGGTCGAGCACAGGACGAGGGGATTGGCGAGGACTGAGGGTTATACCTTTAATTAGCGGCTCGGCTGAACTTTTTGGCGGATAGATAAGAATATATTTACTGCGTTCGCCGGTTCTGAGCCGCCTCGCGAAGTAAGTAAGCGAGACTAACCGTTGCTCTTCGGCTTCGGACCTGGCAGTATCTTATCCTGCAAGCCTGGGCCCGCTGCCTCGACCAAGATACCGTCGAAACCGACTCGGCTAGCGATGGATATGAGTCGCTATCGAGATCCTTGAACGTTCACGCATGTTTCTGATTTTTAGCAATTTTTACAACATGGCTGCATCCTTAGCAATTGGTCCTTCATAGTCTAACCCTTGTGGGGACTTCTTCAGTTGTTTCAAGTCTAGGCATATCTAGAAAGTTGAGTGTGTAGGATTAGCGAAGTATTTAGATGCTAAATCGCAGCGAAAAATAAAAATCAGATTTTTAAGTCTTGTTCGAAGTGCAATTCGATTTTTACAAGAGTTTCGCAAAATGAAAATTCCGCGTATATTAGCTTATCCATTCAACAGCATCGTACTCAAGAGAATAGGATAGATTAGTAAATAAAATAAAAAATAGAACAGTAAAGATAGAAGTAGATTAAATAGACGGAGTCGAAGTAAAGAAAGAAGAAAGAAGAAACACACGAAACAATTACAATTAAAATTGTTTTTCTAAGATTTATCTTCACTTTTCGTAATTTCTTGAAGCTTCATTTTCTACAATATAGACCATGAAAGCCCTGCAACTTTCTGTTCAACTTTCTGCCTATATTTTATATAGTTCCATTCAAGATTTTTTAATAGAAGCGTGTGTACACTCCTGGGACATTTTTTTTAACAAGATAATGCGTTTATACTTTCGAATTGTTAGAATTTTCAAATTGCAGAAATCTCTTACGAGATAAAGAATAATTGGTGATTGTAAAATCACTTGACTACCGAAGAATATTTGTACTCGTTGCGATTCTTTCATCGAAGACCATTATTTGCCAGGGTATAACCAGTTGAAAGGAACCACGCTGGCCACACGTGGCTCCAGATCACTAACAGTTCAGCTCGTAGACCCAACACTATCCATCATCGTCCAGCTCGACTACTTTCCTAGGCGGCAAGAGAACTTTCGAAGGTTAAAAATACGCTAAACGGCCCCGTCTGCGGAGGCTCCGCCGCTTTATCTGTGGCTCGGCTAATTGATAACGCCGTCGAGATTAGCTTTGCTCAGGCCAATTTAGGTAGTCAGATGCGCAGATTAAGCGCGAGGTGCAAAAGAAATCGCCCGCTTCAACGTCGCGACGGTGCAAATTTACTGCCGCTTGGCATGAAAACCGATCTCCCTCTTCACCCCGCCACCTCGTTCCTCTTCTTTCCGGCCGTGATTCTCTGGAAATTCCCACCTTTCCCCCTTCGATCCTTTTTTTACCCACTTCACGAGACTCCTCCGTCCGCGAGTATCGGTCCCGGAAGGCGAAGGATGGCGGAGGCTGGAATTAACGCGAGCTACAAGGTTGCAACATGCTCCCGTATCCTCCCATCTATCCATCTTTCTCTCCCTTCCTCTCTCATTCTTCGGCAAGCGTACGCCGTCCCTCTCGCTTTCGTAAATTTGATTTTTTTCCTCCCTTGTTTCGAGGTTGTGTAAGGACAAACGCGAACGTTCCATCGATCGTTCCCTCGAATCGGAGTCAAGTACCTACCCGATGCTCTCGGGTTCGTGCGTTCGCGTTGCTTCCATAATCTTCGCGAGACTCGATAACAAGCACCCGGGGAAAAAAAAGAAACGGAAGGAGTGGCAGGCAGGCGATCAATTTCCAATCGCTAGAGGTACCGACGGGTTATCAACCGTCGTCGAGTGGCAATCGTTCACGTCAGCCGAGCGAATATAAACATCTGTGGAAAGAGAAACACCACCGGGAAGAACACCGCGATCTTCGAATTCTACGCGAAGGGAACACACGAAGCTCGCGCGAAATTCATCGATCGACAGGGCTCTCTCCCCTCTGGACGAGCGATGGGACTCGCTTTAGACACACAACCTGACAATTTTCACACAACCCCCTTTTTCCTTTGATCTCTTTCACCTAACCGTCTACGACCTTACAGATTTCACGGCGCACCGGGCTCTGCGCTAGCTGCGCCAAACGAAATTACGTGTCATTAGCGCCAACGACTAGTCGAAATTTCAAAGAATTCCTCGTAGGCGCATGCTGCATCAATTATTTCTGAAAGGCGACGATTAAACTGGAAATTGCTCAATCATTCGCAACACTATTTCCTATGTTTAATTTACCGAGAAACAAGTCTGAAATTCGTTTCTGCAATTAAAATTTTGTAGTGTTCATAATGCTTCAAGATGTACTTACAATTTTATTCGATATTTTTATGCCGAAAAATCATGGAAAATTGCTCAAAGAATAAATAGCTTCGACATGAATTTATGATTTTCCAACAATACTTTCTACGTGAACGTTCAAGATACGCACCGATCTTCAAGCAAACACAGATTAAGTTTCTTCATTCAGGAGCCAAAGTGTCTCTGAATATAAATCATTAAAACTTCAGCATCTTCAAACTCGCGCAAACTCCTTCTAAGAACACATTTTTCACTCCGACTTTAAAAATCAGCCGGCTACAAACATAATGGTAAAAATGTCGCGGAACTTCTTTAAGGCTGTTCATCAAACGAAGACTATTAGAAACTCGTTTGCAACTCGGTAACACGGCTTTCATTAGCAGATAGTCACCGAGGAGCTAAATCACCGGGTTCGTTAAAGCCCGCGCGGACCGATCGATTCGCGTATCGATCACGCGATGCTCGTCAATTACGTGGGCATCTCCTGAATCGGTGGAAAGCATCGGGCCGCGTGTGTTTTTCTTGTCAATAATCTCCGGGACAGGGCCGCGAATCGTAAATCGCGTCGCGCGACGTAGATAATGCGCGCCAGGCCGCTCCGGGAACCAGTTTCGCCACGTGAAAGCTTGCTCGCCGCGATCGTCCGTGCGCATACACGATCCCTCGATCGTTGATTCCCGGTTGTAGACCGGGTCCAGAACCGATCCCCCTCGCGGTTTCTTCTCGCTGCGTCGCAGACACATAAATACCCGCGGCTTTTGTTGGACACGGCTCGCCCTCTCTTGCTTCTGCTCGAGATCCTCGAGCATGGTTAAGTAACCGGCGCAAAAACTTATCGATTTTATGTCTCAATACGCGATCAAGGGCCCTGGGAGCAACGCGCCCCGATCTTGATCTGGCTGCGGGCTTACCAGGTGCAAAAACAGCATTAAAGATCGCCTCGAACGTTGCATTCACTGTGTGCACAGCTTGTATTTCGGTTTTCTAATGGTTCCCGTGAAAAACAAATATAAGTAAAATCGGTGAAATTCGCATCCAGTTCTTTTTATCGAAAGATCGATCTGAACTTGCGAGAGGGTTAGTGGAACCCATTGCTAGTGGGGCATACAGCTATTAATGGTTTTTTTAACTTCCCGATTCATAGGAAGTTACTGTTTTTAATTTTTTGTGTGACTCTCCACGAGCCACACAAAGAACTTCCCGATTCGTTAGTTGCAGTATATTATTATCATTATAATAGCTAATAATAACTAATAACCCACTCTTGCATTGGGATATTTTTTGATTATAAGCGGTAAGCATTAGCATTAGTTGCATAATTAAAAAAAATTTTAAGAATATAAAAATGAAATATATATAATTACGTATGTTTATATTATAATGTTTCGAAAAAAACTAAAAATCTATAAAACTACTTGACCAATATGGACCAAAATCTAATCAGCTCAAAGTTAAGACGGGGCACATCGATTCCGTCATTCATCATTCTGATCGCGTTGTTACTTTTTCAGAAAACGTTAACGAAAAATTTGATAACATACAAACGGCAATACGCGTACACACACACACACATACTAACAATTTGATAAAAATAGTCTAAAACGACTCCAAGGACCATGAAACGTGAAGATCTGCTAAAAAATCGATTTTCGATTTTCGGGGTAATTACAGTAACTTACAGTAACAGTAATCGGGAAGTTAATTAGAGCTAGATAAAATATAATTGTGTAGTTTTTCGAGTCGTAGAGATCACCAGGCACTCTAGCGCAAGTCTCAATCGTTCCCTCGATCGGAAAGAACAAAGAGATCGTCGGATCCGATTGAAAACATTGTGAACTAGCGTGAAGAAGGTCGGGTTTGATAAAAAGCGGAAACGTCCGATGAAGAAGAACGCGTCGAGGGCTAGACGGGTAGGAGGCGGGTCGCCAGGTCGCTATTAAAGGTTCTTAGTCTGATAAGCACCGTGGAACGTGACTAATTGATAATTGAGAGGCAACCACGTGATCGGATCGGTTGTCAGCAGCGCGACATGCGCTTGGCTTTTGGCGTTTTGACGCGGTGCTCGCACCATCGGAGAATTTCAATGTTTCATCTGTGTTCGGGCTCTTAATACGATCTTCTCTCGGCCTTAACTAACTTTGATTCGCCGCACGTCGATATCGAAGGTGGGAAACGTTGAAAGAGACGATCGTTACTTCCGACCAGCTCTCTACCATCGAACAGAAACGAGAATGAGGGGAACGAAAGCAGGTAGGGGGGGGAGATGCCGCTCGATCGTCCCGTACCCTATCCCGAAGGAACAAGGCGAAACTTCCCGATTCGGCAATGCCACTTCCGGAACACGAGTGCGCACAAACTCGGATTAAAGCCGAGTCGATACGGGCCCCATCGATTCTTATCATGACCGTAGGAAGCGTAGATCACTTTAATTGGAAGCCCCCGCCGCGCCAGTTTCGACTGCTTTCCATTAAATCTCCTTCGGCGCTCGCGAACTCACGTTGTGTTTGTTTACCAACAGCAAACCCGTTCCTCATTTCAGAAATGTAGACCAGATGCGCTCGTCCGCGATTCCCTTATTGATTCTCGCGGTTACCCAGCTGATTTTTTAACGATTAAATTTAATTAAGAAAAACAGGACTCTTTAATTTCTACATTATAAAGAGAAGCATGTATCTTCTAATATCGTATAGGGATGAAATTATTAACAGGATTACATATGCAGCTTGAAGGTATTCGCGGCACACAGCTGCGGCAACATCATTAATTAATGCATCTCAATCGAATTGCACTGCTGGTACACGTTCAGTTCAATTTCTGCTACCGTCTGTTAATTTTCATTTCATTAAAAACAGCGATTAATTCGTCGTAATTATAGCACACATGGAAATTCGTACGATTTCATACGATTCCTACTGACTTCAGACGTACCCTATAAAATGTTTTTTCAATCACATAAAAAATATTCGAAGATAGACTTTGAACTCGAGGAGGACGACTCACAAATGACAGTATCGGAGTCGATGACTGCGAAACTCCTTGAAGCAGTACCATACACGCTGTCGAAGATCCGCTAGCGTATATCTTTGAAACTAAAGCTGAGCTGCGGTTACATGTACACATAAAATTACCCGAGCTATTGGCCCCCATAACATATTTCACAGGCATTCGCTGCAAGGTGGACCCTATTCTAAATAATTACCATATCTTCGTATATCTCCGATTTTAGTGTATACGTATTTCGTAGGCGAACACGAACAGAAAAATACGAAATGCAAAAGGTACGGTGAAAGTCGGACGACCGTCTTCGCGGAATACACACGAGGAGAGACTTGTAACGATCGTAAAAAACATGTCCGTAGAAAATGATATTCGTGTATCTCCCCCTGTGGGTATCGATGTAACCGAACGAAACACTCGAAACAAGACGGAGAATCTCTCATCGGCAACAATGGCGGCCGACTCGATACACGATTTACGCGATGAGATTGAATCCGTAACATCGAGATCCGTATTCACGTCAGCGGCTACACGCCCGGTCTTCTCCCCCGCGTTCCAAAACTCCTCTGACCGTTAATCAATATCATTGTCTCGCATTACGGTGTCCATCTTCTGCCCACGTATTTACGACGAGCTGCGCCTTCGGGAGCGTCCCGAGGGACCTGTCCCTCGACCAGACGCGATCAACTCCAATGGACGTACAGACTCTCGACCTAACGGCCGTGAAATCGCAATAATTCGTCTGGCCGTTGTGGCCTGCCGTCGTATTTAACTTGCCATTACTTAGAACCACGGAACGTTAACTTATCTTCATTCGTTTGAGACTGTTGACCTTTTCCATTATATTATTACACACCTACATTCACGGCTTGCGACAAGGAACACGCGAAACACTTCATTTGACAGTCTTTGAACTCGTTCGATCGGTACTCGTCTTCGGGCATTTTTCTCATCGGCTTTTTATTAAGAAAAAAATAATACAAGTGATAGAATCATTGATTTATTTCAGGCCTCTTCTTGCAGAAGGATAAAACAACAGCACTGTGAGTTATAAATACAAGGCGTGGATAAATTAAGCAGCAAACATTACTATTCAATGTCCAACATTTCTGATATTTATGGCCACATTAAAAAGGACTACATGCACGTTCTTCATGGTTTACCACTACAAAATCATACGAAGCAACCCACAATTAACGAAATAAAACAGATAGAATGAAAATGTAGAAAATAAAGAATGTTAACTACTGTAACATCGAAGGGTTTTTGTAGTTTCTATGAACCGTTGTAGAGCAAACCACTATCATTTGGCTGGCTCTCTTTCCCGTATTGGATTCATTGATAATCCCATGTGTGTGTGTAACTCTGAGAGTAAAATTCTCAACCATGTTGTTTGGCAGTGTGACTTATACAACACTCAAAGATCGTTACTTCTAGAAAAGCTCCACAAACTAGGTTTTCAATTGCCCTTGAATGTTTCTGTATTCCTGACTGGGCCTAATATCGGGGCTTGTAATCATATTATATCCTTCTTAAACAATTGTAATTTATGTGTATAGGTGTCTTCAAAAAAGAAAAATGTAAATTTTTACACCTATACGTTTATATTGATAATACTCTCTCCATGTTTATATTATTTCTGTTTAGTTAGTATTACCTAACGTTGTAATAAATCTTGTATAAGATTCAAATAATTAAAAAAAAACATCGAAGGGACAACTTGCCACCTTAAAACATCGAGCATTCTTTCATATTCCAATTAGTTCCTAAGTAACCGAAAGTATCAGAATCAGGACATTCGCTGAGCGCGTGGCTCCCGAGATCCTTAAGAGAGACCATCCCCCGCGCGAAAAACCAATTTGGCAACAGTGATGAACATACATTTGTATCAATCCAACGCTTCAAATTCGCTATAATTACAGGTTTTCTTCTTTTAATCATTATCTTTATTGCTGTTAATGGATCCGAGTGGCTTCATGCCCTTTACACTTTTGTTGTTAAGAAACTACGCTGATAATTCTCCTGACTAAGCGCCATTTCGTCCAAGTAGCTGAACTAAAATTGCTTCTGTTGGTTATGGCTTTAATATAGTCCGTTATTTATGTTAACAATATTTAATTTCACATATACTTTAGTGGTACTATAAAGATTTAATTAACATAGCAGTGTATCCGCGTATCCTGTATTCTAACTTTATGTAAATAGTGTGTACTTTACAAAACTGCTCTTTAGGAAATTCCGACCTGCTCAGGCTAACTGCTTCTACCAGACTGACTACCAGACAACGGTCCTGGCCTTATGCCCCCATCTGGGCTCTTCTGTCCCTGTGAAAACTGACCCCTTACGCCTAAACCCTTAACCTAAGACGCTATGGTATCGTTGAATTCCAACAGCTTCTACTTGCCCTTCATTGCCCTTCATGAACGGAATCTGGGGAACAATTGAATGCGATAATGGCAACACACCTCACGTCCTCATACGATTATGTATTGAGCTGAGCGAGGGCTCATTTGAAAGAGGAAGGTTAAATGAACCGCGCGCGGGTCCCTAAATTAGCAGGAAAAATCTTTTTGTGATCGAAAAATATCCGGAATTTTTCTTCATTTGTTTTCCCTACTTTGGACAGTCACATTACTGGATACAAACATAATGTAACTAAAGTTGGACCCACGCGCGTTTCGTTTAACCTTCCCCTTTAGAATGAGCTCTCATTCAGCTCAAAATATAATCGTATGAGGACGTGAAGTGTGTTTCCGTAAACCCCTGTTTTGGCCCAAAATCTAGTTAGATTCTGGTTAGATTCTAATGATGTCACGTGGGTACCCTACCCCCTTGGGTCCTCAGATCGTCATCGTAGGATTCGGTGGGATCGCCTTCGTGGCTTCGGATGTTTTCTTGACTGGATGCGCACTCGGCAGCGTCGAGTGGCGGAGCGGTAGTCCGAGATTCTCGTGAAATCGTTCGTTAAACTCGCTGCCGGAGTAACCACTCGAGAATCGAACGCGAAGGTGAACGACGATCGGGGTAACGCAGCGGTAGCCGGGCATGCAAATGCGGAGCTTCGTTCCGTTACGAATCAATGCGATCGCTTAATTAGCGAAGAGCCTCGACTCCTCTTCGTATTCTCCCTTCGTTCCACGCCTCTTAACCCGGGACCGGAGCAGCCCCCCTTTTCCGCCGCCTCTACTCACCCCATTCGCCATCGTCGTCTCTCTCTTCCACCTTCAACGTACTCTTCTCCGTCTTCCTTCTTCCTGACCGCTCTTCCGATAGGAATTCAACCTTCGAGTACGCCCTCGAGTGGGGCCAGACGGTTTCGAGGCTTTTAACCGTCCATTTCGCCGGCGCGGCGCGGCGATCCGGATATTACGGGACGTCTCAAAAGATCCCGGCAGTGTTTTTTTTCTACGTCGAACAGAGCGCACGCACCTTCGGAACGGAGTAACAACGCCGATGTCCCACTTTCGGGACGTTCAATTCGATCGGCCAGATCTATTGGCTAGAGCCGCAAGATTTGAATAACTCGATTTCCGTGGCGAATCGATACAATGCGCAAGTAGTTGGCCTTCTTCTTTCCCTCGCTCACTCATCTTCTCTATTTTACTGTTAGCGTTGCAATATACTTTTAAAAGCGGCAGGTTCGTAAAACGGACGCGACCTCGGACAGGAGCCAGCGGTGGTGGTTATTTCTGTGTCATGATTTTTTAATTAGAACATACGGTCTCGCGGAGAAGAGCATCTTTGTTCACATTGCGGAAAACCGAACGATTATCATTTATTCAGAACGAAATAGGGAAAGATTAATTCTTTTGCCTTGCTCTCTACCTGTGGCGGAATATCGATACGCTCTTTCAGCCGGGAATCGCAAAAGTATGGATGTTGATACTGTCGACATAAGTCTTACACGAGATTGGAGTGGATGGGCCTACCTCCTGCGCTTTGTGCCCCCGCCCCCCATCTTTGACCTATCTCGATCCGTGGCCCCATATTTTGTCTTCCGCTCTAGTAAGCTTCCTCCCCGAGCAAGGTCCCGGCAGTGCATTACGGAAACGCGTACGGAAAGCTCGCGGAGACGCAGTTGTTTCACATAGTGAGAGAGGAAGAGAGAGAGAGAGAGAGAGAGAGAGAGAAGGAGAAAGAGAGAGGCGTTCGCTTTAGGGAACGCGACGTCGTAGGATCAAGAGAGGAGTTGGTTGATCGTACCGGGGGAACAGGAGGATGAAAGGGGGCAGAGGGGGCTCGTAGACCGCCGGCTGGCTGGCAGCGAGGTACCGGCGAGGATAAGTCCGCGGATCCGAGTGATAAACGACTGCGGTGTTATTAATTGCGGCCTCCATTAACTGATGAGCCCTCCACCTCGCCTCTCTTTCTTCGTTTCCCTTCGCCTTCGCCTCCCACCACCATTCACTCGATTTCCTCTTCGACGAACTACCTCCGCGAGCATACTATCCACTCGCAACCAGCCTCCCTCTTCTTCTAGTTGTTCTTCTTCTACTTCTACTTCGCGAGCCGGTAGAACCCGAAGTCGAAGCTACGAAGATCTTCTCGCGTGAGCAAAAGATACGCACACGGGGCCAGGTGAGCCAACGAAGAGAGCTTTGCAAATGAGCTAGGGTGCGCCTAATTTTTACAAACCCACTAATGAATAGTCCTCCCTTGGCTGGGATCGCCAAGCCAGCGTGTTTGTACTTCGATTGGAGCTGCTATGGACCGTCTTCGTTATCTTCATCCTCGGCTACGGCTGTGATAAGATACAGGGATGCAGTTAAGTTCGCGTGGAGCTTGGAGGTTGCGCTTGTGCCGGGGAAATGAATGGGGACCGGTGAAGGTGTTTCTACTAGATTTATTTGTTACTGATGTACTTTGGAGTGATAGTCTGTGAATTTTGTTGCGGTTTTTTATCAGTCTGCGGATCTTTGTTCTTAGCAATTGCAACGAACAGTTGGTGAGACTCGTTTTTCGTCTTGGGCATTTCAATAAATTGGAAATAAGGTGTTAGCATTCTTAAACGAGATGTCAAATAATTTAATTAGAGTCCATGATGTGCGCGCATAGATTCAATAACAATTTATTGTGCGACGTTTAGCGTGCAAAGGATACTAAAACGGTGGCCAGCTTCAGCTCATAACTTGGAAAATTCTCCTTAAAGACCGCGTCGAAGACAATTTTTACGATGATTAAGTCGCTCTCAGCCCACTGACCTACAATTTTCGAGCTAATTTGAGAACGAGTAAAAAGAAGGCACCTATAATTTCCTTTCCATTAAGACCAACGCAGGAGACAACGTCGTGTAATTGCATCAACCGTGGGCAAAAAACCAGAAGTTCAGGTATCTGCTGGCGAACTATTATGGGAGACAATAAAGAGAGAAGAGGCCGATGCTCGCCTCCTAGAAATTCCAGGAGAGCTGCTCGGCAATCAAAATGGCAAATAGCGCCTTAGATTACGTTTCAGTGATTTGGTCGGTCGTAAAGGCGCGACTGCGATGAGCACGACAATGGCCACTTCCGCGAGTGCCGCGGCAATTAATTAAAGGGTCGGGAGAAAAATCCGGCGGGGGCCGACTCTCGTTTGCGGGTGCGGAAGAACAGCTGGGAGAATCATTTGCCGCAGACTCGCAAAAGACAGGCTGACACTCGGCCCTCACGAAAGGACCCGCCGTGGCTCGCGACCTGTGATCGTTGACCGTGGCCCGCTTATTAAACATCCCCGGTGACGTATAATACTGTTACCGTAATTAGAATAGGAACGGGAGCTTCTTTTCTCTCTCTTTTCTCCTCTCTGCACTCTCCTCCCTCGATCCCCTCGATATTATTGTGTCGGTCCGGCGAGCCCGTTCTTCCGAGTAAAAGAGGTTCTTTATATTCAGACCATTTGAAAAAGTAGGTCCGCCCGGCAGACGGGAAGCATAAAGGCGGAACGGAGGAGCAAATAAGTGCGTTTATTATGGCCACGCTTTATGCTACGCTTGAAGACGATGACAATTTAAAATTAGTGCCGTGCTTACCACGGACACGTAACTTCGCCGAGAGTAATTACACACAGAATGGAGTCCGGCTGCCTACAAAACGCCCAGCACAATGCGTGCACGGTGGAACGCACGCTCAAAGGAGGTCGCGTATTTACAAAAATGAGCAAAACCCAACGGGTAATCCCGGGCCCCGTCAAGGACGGCGAAAGAAACCCGCTGGCCACTCCAACAGTTTCACTGTTCTTTTCAACAATACCCTCCGCCCGGCCGGGTCGATTTTGACCCGAATTATGCACTCGACAGTAATTTCGCCATTCAAGTTTCTTGCATTCCGTTTATTAAACTTCTTTTAATAATTCTTTATTAATATTCCGTGTTTGAGCATGAATGCCGGTTGGATTTGTGGAGATTCATTTCAGTAATATTTGACAAACAATATTTAAAAATTCACAAAAATATCCTGTTAAGGAATAGAAGATTTGAGATAGGAGAGAACGATGGGGGAAATGAGTCGCTCTATTGTAGCGAATCGTTGTTATGATTTCTGCAACCCTTAGGAAGTGCGCAACATTTCCTAAAAATCAGTATCTAAAACATCGCAACTCTTTTGAAAATTTACACTTGTACAAAACTCAAAACTGTTTAAATTTTTTAATTCCGTTTTCTTCTTTGATTCCATCTTAATTATACCACGCAGATCTAAAGAATCGTTCGCATGGAAACCACGCGCGATAGAAGTGAAACTTATTGCTTATTAGGTATAATAATTTGTCTGTATCATTGGCTTTATTGATGATCCTAAGTGTAGTTGCATGGAGAAGGACGAATCACTGAACTATGTTTTGTGGCAGTGTAACTTGTACAATGAGGAAAGGCTCAAATTAATTAATAAACTCCGATTAATTGACTTCCAGCTTCCAATGGATGTCTCCGTATTAATAGCTAAATCTAATATCAAGGCCTGTCGTTATATACTATCATTTTTTAAGAGCTGCGAACTTAAAGTACAAGTGTTTGTTTATACCGTTTCTAACATTCTTGTGTCTTTGTTATATTATTTATGTTTCTTCTGTGTCCTGTTCTGTTTTGTGGTTTTTGTATTTTATGCTGTATATATTGTATTCTATATATACTGTATTCTATGTATTGCATTACAATTATGTTGAAATAAATTTCATATGAGATTTTCTAATATACAAAAAAATTTATCTGTACCTATACCTCATAAGTAATAAATTTCACTTCTGTAGCGCGTGGTTTCCACGCACACGATTTTTTAAATGTAATTTTGTAATTTATATACATAACTCTTTTTTTATTTATTTATTCTGTTCCATACAAGTTAAACACACAGTAGTATAATAATAAAATAATAAAACATGTAAAATAAAAATGTGGTTGCACGTCCTGTCGTACCACTAGACTGCGCGATCTGTACGAAGGGCTGAAGCCCTCAATGGCGGCGCGGGTTACAAAGATTGAGAGAGAGCGCTATAGATCCCGGCTAATGCTTTCTTTTTTTCCATAAGACGGCGCAGTCTATCTCTATATGACTATGGTCGTAACATAACCATGTATTTCTAAACCATTTCGTTTGATACTACTACCAAAAACTTCGCTGTCATTCTAAGATCATTGGTTGTCCAAGCGGTTAAGGAGTTGGACAAACAATCGTTAGACCGGAGTTTGAATCCCGTCGGGGTAAGAAATTATTTTTCTCCGTTCATTCTCAGTTTAAATTTTCGCGCCACTCGACATTCGACTTCCGTCACATCGACTTCCGTTACATCAGAAAATTGTTACCCTCAGCAAAGAAGTTTCACTTAAAAAATCTTACGATTTAAGAGATGACAGCGTAAGTAACTACAAACCACCACTACCAAGTGAGGCAGAAAGTACGCGACGCGGGAGCGGTGAGGGCACAGGGGCAGGATGAAATAACGGAAAAAGAACAAACGCGAAAGTACGAAAACAAAGAGCAATCATAACGATGGTAATCTCTGCGGTTGACGTACAATTACGTTCGTCAAGACGCCTAGGAAAATAACCAATTTCAGAAGTGTTTATTGCAGCCTGTAGCCTGCTTCATTGTTCAGCCCCGTTAATGAGGGGGAGCGGACGGGGTAGAGGCTGGGAAAAGAGGACGGCGAAGAAAAAGACAGCCAGGACTGCCGGTATTACTTTTTAATTTTAATTGTACTTATCTCGCGGCAAGACTGAGCGAGCACTCTCGCGCGCCACGAAGAAAAATAAAGGGTGGAAATCGCGCGTTCGTCCTCTAACGGCGAATTATTTGAGCGGTCCGGCATTGAATCGATATCGAAGACTCTCGAGTATTGTCTCTGCCGCTCCGATTGCCAATGTGACTTTTATTTCTTCGCGAACTTCCTACCCTGCCCGATTTTGCTCCCTAGAAGCAATTTTTACCAACGGAGATACCTTCATCCCTAGATTGAATCCGACTAACCGATCGAGGAATTATGCTGATTAAATCGGTGCTCGTATTTTACCGTAACTGCGAGGATTTATTTCGATCGACGCGTAAATATTAATATGCCGCCGTAAATCCCATTTGCTCTACAACGTATCAGTGCGATGTTATTCCGCGTCGTGTCGGTTGGCGGAACGCAGATCGTAGATTAATATCAATGAAAACACTATTGGAGCTCGCGCATTTGTCCCGCGTATCCCTAAGGGCCCCGCCGCGATATTTTATAGGAATACGTTTAATCAGATTCAGCGCGATCACCGTAGTCAGCAGAAACGGGTATCCACCTTTACGATCGAGATTACGGTTCGATTGAAACGACGGATTTCTGCCGGGAGTCCTCCGGTCGCTGCTCAAGAGTTCGGCCGTCTCGAACGAAAGTTCAAAAACGGCCCGAATAGATCGCACGCTATCTTGAATCCAATAGAAAACCCCAGCTCTTTGACATTCCCGATTTAAGAAGAGCCAAATGGGATGGAAATTCATTTCCCTCGGATTTGTTTGATTTCGCAGTGCGCGGACCCTCTCGCGTCCAGAGCCAATTATTTTGAATGCCTCTCCCGGGTCTTTGAGCGGCGCAAAACGGGATGTTGTAGTTCGCTCTCCGCTCACGATCGTGTCGAGTCGGGCCGGTCACGTTGGGACAGCTCGAGAGTTTTTCGCTCGATTTCGGTGCCACGAGGCTGAACGACCACTCCGATCAGGATAAACCCTCGGCAGAAAACAAACCAATACGCACGCTAGGCTTTCATAAATAATTTATATAGTACCCTTTAACTCCCGATATCGAAGTCGCCGACCCTTTTCGACAACGCCCCGTTCTCCCGAGGCGCTTCGTGGCCACAGAGGCACACCTATCGTCGTCAGGTGTCTGCGGAATCCCTTACGTACACAAGGGAAAGCGCACGAGGACTGGGACAGAACACAGAACCCGGTACACAGTCGAACTAAAGGTGGAAAACACACTGTTGGTCGAGAAATTCTCCATACGCTCGACAAAGCTCAAATATTTCAAGAGAAAACGAGCTTTCGCACACTCTCTAGATGTTCATTAATTCTCTCATTAAAACTGGAATATTCTGCAAAAACGACGACGTCTCGAAAACATTTAAGTAACCTAGAATTTTCGCCATGTGGATCAGAGAATGTCTGTTTTCAATGATCTAACAACTTTTTATGTAAAAATCGCTACATTTTCCATTAAATAACGCTGTGTTTAAGCCTAGCCAAATTCCTTCTCAATCAATACAGTGGATATTAAACATGATCGATGCATGACAAAAATGAGGTAGATTAAACGAAGTGCGTGTCCAAGAGTTGTCCAACTTCATAACTCGTAAAACGTTTGAAACTCGTTTCTTCGAAACATTTCAAACTCGGAGGCGCGTTTGGACGATTACGACAGTGTGTAAAACAACGCAAAAATATTCCAGAACGTTCCCCAATAACGTCAACAAGAAGCGAGCCAGCACTCGAGGCTCGACCCCACCAAGTTTTTATTTAATGTGAAGCTAATTGAAAAGTCTGTGACCAGCGCGACAGTCAATAATGCTAACCTAATTAAACATAGCCACGGCCGTGTTCTAATTAAGCTGCGGCGTCACTGCGAGGCTATCAAAACGTCGCAGTCACCATAGGCTTCGAGAGAGTGTATACGCTGCATTGCTCGCATGATCACACCCGATTGTTTGGAAGAAAATCTTCGATCCGGCTCGATGATTATAACCGCGGACAAGTCGAGGCTCGTTTCGACGAACGGACAATCACGTGACAGTATCGATGCGCGATAATAAGCTGGATGTGAAACTCGATAACGCGTTCCCGATGCGTCGCTGGTCCAGGCTGCTCTGTAATTCGATATATTGACCGACACTGGGAACCGCGGATCTCTCATCATTTTAACAAACAGTGACTAGGATGTCCGCGGTAATCGTGATTAGCCCTCGCTAATATTCCATAAGCGATTTTCCAGCGCGCTGATGGCAACGGGAAATCTCCAGCGAGCATGTTCATTGAACTGTAAAAGAAGAATCCGCATTCGTGGATAAATATAATATTCATCGTGGGAACTGAGCCTTTTTTTACATGAGGAAAATGCTTTTACGCATACCCTGTACCCCCTGGGAGAGATACAGGGTTATGTGGAGCTTACGAGGCCAGAAGGGCTCACAGTACCCACTAACGACCTCATGATAACCTTCTCTAAGCTAATCGGGGGAGGCTGGGATCTCCGAAGAACACAACCAGCCAGTGGGAACTGAACCTGGTAACTTGCAAAATTCTAAGGACTTCAAGTAGGAGTCTAAAGCAAGTCATAGGATAGCTGATCGTTGCTTAGCCAAGAACAGGAGTGGTGTCGATTTGCGGTAGAGGTTGCGCTGTAATGCGAACAGTAGGTCGCGCAATACTCGCTAGCCGCAAACATATACAGGGTGTCCCAAAATTCCTCCGACACCCGAAAATGAGAGGTTCCTTGGGTCATTTGAAGCGACTGTTTCGTTTGCAAAAATGGCGTCCGCGGCTTTGTTTAGGAGTTATTAACGAAAAACACTGACCAATCAGAGCGCGACCTAGACAATTGGCCGGACGTGCCAACGCAAGTCTAGATCCCGCTCTGATTGGTCCGTGTTTTTCGTTAATAACTTCTAAACAAAGCCCCGGACGCCATTTTTGTAAAGGAAAATGTCGCTTCAAATGACCCAAGGAACCTCCCATTTTCGGGTGTCGGAGGAATTTTGGGACACCCTGTATGAGGCGAAGGGTCCAAGGGCCTTAGGCTGTGGGGTTTTAGTGGGTATGGGCAGGGGTACGAGATAATTCATTCTTGTAGCCCCGTTTCCCCCACATTCCATTTCAGGGGGACCGAGTCCCTCACTACCCTCTCCAGACGTCATCTGAGGAGTGGGTGTGCGTAAACAGCATTTTCCCACAACCAAAAAACAAAAAAAAATACGATAGCTGACCGTCGCCATATTCGGCTCGGGAGTGTAAATTATTTTGCTGGGAAATGATCTGTGCGTTTCCAACGCCACGGAGGGAGGCAGAAAGGGATAGGGCAGCAAGGAAAATAAAAAAGAAACGAGCGAGTACCGAGAATCCAACACCGGTCGGCCGCCAGGGGCAGAGGAGCAGACAATCCAGGAGTGGCAGGAGATGGAGTGTGAAACATCGACTCATCTTCTCTGCACTTCGCGTATGTACAGTCTGCTATACTTGAGCTATCGTGCGTCGCGGTTGCATGAATATTACCCTCGGCATGTGGGTGTGAGACATCTAGTCCGAGTTCAGATTCCGGATTACGAACGCGTAAAAACGGGGCCATGCTCGTGCATAGTCTCTACTAAAATGAATGCGGCACATTGTGGCAGGAAGAAGTCTTGATATTCCCGTCTGGGATGCAACGTGCGGTACTAATGTTGCTGAATAGGTCAGAAGCATACTGACGTAGAGCTTAGGTGCAGCGAGACTCGAGTTTGTGGTCGAGTATCAAGTTTTAATAAGAAATGGATTGGTAATTGGAATTTTACATTGTGAAGTGAAGTGCATAGTTCTTTTCAAAGACTGTCAGCTATCTATTTAAATCATGCCTCACCTATACTCTCTATTTGTAAGAAGGTTGCCCTTTCTTCTCTTTTGTAGCATTAAAACTCCCAATATGGACGAAGTAAAGTCTTCGGATAGTTCCGCCCAACCCATCCCAACGTCATCTGGAAGGTACGTGTAGGGTGAGTTTTAGTAGGGTAGGCCTGCGTACGTATGTGCAAGTTTGCGCATCCGTATAGATATGAGGGAGTCCCCACAGACCCCGGGGTTGCGATGATCCCGGGGAATGTCATTAAGATTCAACACCCTATACGTTAAACAATAAAAACAAAAACTCCCAATTGTAAAGTGAAATGAACCCATTGAATGGTCCGAAGAGCTTGAAAAACAGAAGAAAAGTGAAGTGCATAGCTTACAGAAGTTGTCGAGAGTCTAGTGATTGTGTTCATATTAGTTTCCTATATAAAAATGGACTCCAGAAATATTTCACAGAAGTACGTGGTCCACCATCCCCTAAATTCCATTAAAATTCGAGGGGAAGAAAATCGCCCGGACACAATCATTTCAATTACCCGCGGCCCCGAAGCGGCCAAGAAACGTCCTTCCACACTGTCCTTCCACCCGTTTCGAAAACTTTAGCCCTGCTTCACCAGTCTGATAATGGGGCCGGTCGTCGTCGTGAATCTTTCTTTATGGTCTGAAAACTTCTCGAAAGCAGTATATAACTTTTACGTGTTCGGGGGACGAGAGGGGTTGGCGAGTGGAGATGGCACGTGTGGAGGGCACGTACACACGCGTGGTCAGAAGGGACGGGGTACATATTGGGGATACGGAGATACATAGGATAATGTATACCAACCATATCGGTACGTACCTAGTGAGCCACTATGTAGGCCACGTGCACTCATAGCCCATGCATCTCCGGTAAATATCTTCAGACCGCCGGAAGGTAGCATTGGCTGGGTATAAAGTAAGAATTTTCGCCGCGACAGCAGGTCGCCGGTGCCACAAGGTTTATGTGTCAACCCGGCTGCAGGGGATCGATTGTCTCGCGTCGATGTCTCTGGAAGTTGATACAATGCCGCGCGAGCCTATGGCAATACCGGATATCGAATCGCATTGTGCAACCTTAAGAGGATCATCTGGGATCGGGACCGTGCGCGGACGCTCCGGGTCATTCGGGAATGTTTGTTTCTGGGTTTCATTCCGGTGCACAAAGAGCGCGATACAGTACAATCGTATTTCATAGTTCCTTTTATATTTCTATTCTTTTTAATACGTCGCAATATTTATCTTTACGTCAATAACCGGGCACGCACTTCCAATTTCTTCTTATTACTTGTTTGCTATTTCTGTAGACAAATAGCAAACTAATTAAAGATTTTTATGTTCCTGGATGATCACAGATTAATGTATCATTCAGTCTTTTAAATATATATGTCGTGGCAGGCCGACCTCTTGTTCGATTCGACATTTCAAAATGCGTCAACGAGCTCACGGGTGCTGTAGAATTTATCCTTACACGTCTTGTCTCGTCGAAATCTTGTTGATTCTGTCTATATCAAAAGACTACTCTCTTGTCAACGCAAATCAATCAATATCTCATTGATATTGTCCTGTTTTCATATACACTGTAACCATCAGGAACGTGTCCATTCTACCACCCGTGGTCACGTTCAACAAGGACCTAAACCATTTTCCTAAAGGACCTCGTCTCGCATTTCTTCAAAGATAAAACAAACGTAACAGTAACACAAATTTATAAATTACAATCGATAAAACAAACATGACATTAATAATAATAATACAACTTTTCAAATCATTGCCTATGTTAGCACGCCCCGACATATATTATGCAATAATCGCGAAACCGAAGGCTCCGGAGATTATTTTGATCGAAGTAGTGGCTTCAGCGTGGATTCAAGAAGAAGGAGCATTAATGAAAAGAAAATTAAATCGCGCCGAATCGGTACGAAGTCGATGAGAACCGCACGGACCGTTCCATAGTATCGTCCGTATTTTCGTGGATCAGCCGCGAAGACAATGCGAGAAAATCAACTGGGGTACGGTGTTCGTACCAGTTCGATTATCCTCCGCATCGTCCAATATTCTGGTCAGACAGGGGATCGCACAAGAGCCGTTCTCGGCCGGGACCATTCTGGGCTCGAAACGCTTTCAAATTCCATTTAATTCGCCGGAGGCTCGTGAACGAAATGCCTGCGTGGGTCCAAGCGGGCTCGGCGCGGCAATATCCGAATCGAATCGAATCGACAGCAACGCTAGGGACCGATACGTCGCGTTTAACGCGCGGCGACTGGAATGTGCCCGACAATAATTCAATAAGCAGTTATTTATTGGTAATTCGCTGCTCGTTCTAATATCACCAGGTAAGTGACCGTGGGGTCGTGTTCCGAGGGAAAAACGAGGGCCAGAGGCTGAGATGAAGGAGTCAGGTCGAAAGGAGGAGCGAAAGAAAGCGGCGCGGCGAAGGAGGAAAAGGAGGATGAGGATTGCGCGGAGGTTCGTAGCCAGAGAAATCGAGAAATGTGGGACGGGGGGTGCCATTAATTTGGCAGCCGTTGTTCGACTCGCCCACTGGACCTTCTCGTCTCTCCCTCTACAGAGATCTTAGCCTACGTCCGAATTCCTCGGCTAACGTTCGAACTGCACAAGGCGTAATATAAGTCTCTTGCGCTCCCTCCTCCCTTCCGTGTAACTTACTTTCCTTGTTTTCTTCCACCTTCACCTCCCTTCTCCGTCTTTCTTCCCTTCGCCCCGTCGCCATTCCTGTTCCTTAACTCTTTATTGCTTCTATCAACGTGCCCCGGTTGATTTATACATCTATATGTTCTGTTCCGCTCTGTTCTGCAAACAGAGCAGACGACGGGAACGCGATGCCAGGCGTGTGCACCATACTCTCTCTCTTTCTCTCTTCCGACTTATGGTCGCGCACATGGACACACCTTGCTCAGCAACAGGGTGGATATAATATTATCGCCGCGGATAAGCAGCCTCGCTGCCGTACATCTACCGGCGCGCGTATTGTATCGCCGATACGTTGACTCCGTCCGGGCAGAAATCATTTTTATGGCGACCATTTTGTCGCGGGAACCGACGATCGGATATTGTATTCATGCTGTGAGCCGGCCTGGTCGCAGGTCGCACGATCATTTGCGCTATATTTATCGGTCGAACAATAAGAACCGCGCGCCGAATGCATCGCGACAACCGAGTCGCAAACCGTCAAATAGTTATTGCGACTCAGACGCTCGCGACCGGTTGTTTACGCGACGCCGAGAGCACGTAATTTCAAATCATGAATTACGCTTCGATCGTGTTGTGACCTCTTGATACTTGAGAGTTTCGACGGTGGTCGCGAAATTGCAGAGAAATCGGTAATTGTTGCTGGAGTATTGTTGGTGAGGTGTCTGGGACCCAGACGACTAGATCAGTCAGCCAATAGCTGAGCACACGAATCTTGGATGATCCAGTCCATTTTCGAAGTGGACGAGTAGCTAACTAGACGAGTCAATTAACAAACAGGTAACATGGATAGATGAAATCTATTTATCATTGAAAGTAGATAAATGAGTAAATAAGTCACCAAATGAAGAACGACCGAGTAGACGAATAGATGAATAGCTCTGTGAATGATTCTGAGACGCGCAGGCGACTAGATAGCGGGTTTTAATATTTTCCTCGTAGGATCATGCGATCAACGAGGAAGCAGGAGGAAGCAGTTCGTTTTTTTTATTTCGTTTCTCCCGTGGGTCGTTTGAGGCAGGCGTTTCGCGTGGCTTCGCGTGCTAATCCCTTAAGCGCGATCCTCGTGTAAACTCGAGGAGCTTCGGGATCGGATCAGTGCCAAGGCAAATACGAGTTGTTAAATACGCTGCACACCACGTGGGGCGATAACAACCTACTACTCATGTTCGATACGCGTTACGTGCTACGGGAAGCTCGAATGCCGCGTACGTAACGCGAATAACTTGCCCCACGCTCTCGTCTGTCTGTCTGCCTTGCCCTGCTCTGTACCCTGTCTTCCCTTCTAGCTCGCCGGTGCTTGTTTCTCTCGATCCACCCGGGCACCAACATCACTGACCACTATATCCGCGTTCCGCCCACGCGTGTACAGCGCGAGGATAAGTAAACGGCGAGTCACAAAAGATCGCACGAGTGCACGCGATGGCTATCCTCAAAAAATCTTCTTCAGCCGAAAGCTAACGGCTCCGGACGCTTGTTGAGTGTCTTAAATATTGATCGGATACTATGAATCCATCGCCTCTTCACTGCTCACATTCTGCTACCGACTGTGTCAAACGAGGCTCAACTGCAATGCACGTATACAGGGTGTCCCAAAACTACCCTAGGAGCCGAAAATGGGAGTTTCCTTGGGTAATTTGAAGCGGCATTTTCCTTTACAAAAATGGTGTCCGTGACTTTGTTTAGGAGATATGAACGAAAAACACGGACCAATCAGAGCGCGGCTACAGCGGATTGATTCTGAGTCAACCAATGGCGACACCACGCCTCGCGGGACCTGTCGCAGGGTCGGACTCCGTTCGCTATAGCTGCGCTCTGATTGCTCTGTGTTTTTCGTTAAGAACTCCTAAACAAAGTCACGGACACCATTTTTGTAAAGGAAAATGTTGCTTCAAATGACCCAAGGAACCTCCCACTTTCGGCTCCTAGGGTAGTTTTGGGACACCCTGTGTACACAGGTTCATAAATTATATCTTCTTCGTTAACACATTTTCCTAACGCTAGAATTACCTAACTAAAATCCTGGAGAGAAGCTTGTGTAGAGTATCGTTCAACAATCATACACTTTTGCAACTGTTGTACAAGATTGCGAACGGGCGTCTTTGATGATCCAAGCATAAGTATGCACAGCGAGAGAAGCAGATATTCCAGTAGATTAAGAAAATTGTGGTCAGACCTCCCAACGAAACGCAGCTGTTTGAACTGTTTCCCCATTCTAGGAACCTGGTATTCTTTCCTATTCTATTCAAAGTCGCTGGTATATACGACATTCCGCCGTTAAGTTAAGATAAAGATTGAAGCCCCGCTAATATCCTACGGAGTAAGATAAAATTGTCTATCAAGTCTCAAAGGGTTCCGCGATTAAAATCAGTTCCTCGCCAGCAGCTGGTCGAAGACCGTGTTCCCGGCGGTCCTGATTAACGCTTTCATAGATCTTTCCCCTCTTATCTGCAACCACGTCCAATATTGTTTCAGCGCGTAATTAACAGGTAGGACGAACACGTACTCGCGGCGCCGTGAATTTCTGTCGGTTCGAAAGTGAACGAGGAAAATGAAAATCGGTGCTTGTGTGCCGGTGCTATGATATTATCAGGCCACCGCGCCGTGGAACGAACCGCGGCGACGTAGCTTTACAGGATAGCGATCCTTGACTAACGGCAGTGAACCTTGCGCTCCATAGATCGGGGAGGTACGTGCGTATGTACGTTCTCGATCGGATTACCTGGGAAGGGGGATCAAAGATTCCGCTCCGGGGCGCCTTCGATCTCGGTGATCGTTAATTATTGATCGAATACCGGCGGAATAAGGAACGCGATCCGCTTGGCAGCAACAGCAGCAGCGTCTTCTCCGGATTGTAGAAAGTGTACCGACCACGTGTTGCTTCTTCCGCGAATACACGGTATCTCCGGCGGTACGTCGCGGAACGATCGAGAGCCCGGTGATCGCGAATCGATACGCAATTATCATCAGTACCGTTGGGCCCCGTTGTAATAACGATAAATTAGCGTGAACGCTGTCGTAAAGACGGGCCCCGGTGCGCCCGAATACGGTGCCGGTAACATGAGCTTTTAGTATATCGTCTAGAGAGCTCTAACGTATAATATCGAACCCTGGCAACATTAATTGCCGGACCGTCTCTTTCGCTGTCGTTCTCTGTCGTTCTGTGCTAGTCGTATTTCCTCGATTCACGAGACCGGCCGAAAATATAATTTCCACGGTGCCGAGGCGCACAGACCTTCGCAGTTTCTGTCTCTCGTGAGCATAAAGCACCGGATAGCCGGTGTGTCCGTCCGAATTCCTCGAAAGGGCCGGCACCAAGTGTGCGTGCCACGTCATACGAGACCGAGGCCTTTGAGAACGCGGTACGATATGTTTAATAGCAGGATCACCGGCCCCGGTGTCCTCCGGCCCTTCCACCTCTCCTTTTCTCTCATTGCCAGGTCCTTAGGGCCTTACCCGCGGATACGTAGCCCTCTTCTCGCTCCACCTCCTTCTCCTCATCCGCCTTCTTGGCCACGGTTATTAATGGCACCATCTTCGAGCGGTCACCACCCGACGCAAGAACCAGAGATGGCACCGATACTATTTCATGCTTTATTTATTTACACGCGAACATCCGACGCACGATTGTACGATACCGCGCGGACACGAATTTGTCAAGATGTTCCCCGCGTAGAGAACCTATCCGCTCGTTCTCGCGGTGCTCCGGGACTCGACCAAAAAAAAAATCACTCATTTTTCGGCTGTTACATTCTTTTGATTATACAGAGACTGTCTTTAGCAAGACGAATGCCTGTCGAATTTGGTCATCCCAGCAGTGATTAGCGTTATTGAGAGGACAATTGTTAGTCTCTGGATAATGAAATTCTCAACTTACCTAATATCTAGTTAGTTTAGGCTATTGTCTAATTGGTTACAGACTATTACATTGTGAACGAACGTAGTGATCAAAACTGTTTACTTGACCAGCTTCGCGCTTACCTCGCGCCGCAACGACTGCAGGAACCGTAATCGATGAATAAGAATCAAAGGGACATCACGTGTCCCCACAATAAGCTATCGAGCAAGGAACGTGAGAAAACCTGTTCGGTACACGTAATCCCTCTGGTACTCACCTGAAACATAAAAGACGAGTGTCTGGTTAGTTGAAGCGGCGTAAGAATACCTCTACAAATTAATAACACAGTTATTTTTTAGGTCGCTCGTAAAATCCGAGCCGGCCGGTAATTAAAGGAGCTTAAAAATCCATTGTGTTGCGTACAGGGGAAAGTAATTAAATACGATCGGTGGGGAAGAAGCGCAAGGGATCGTTCGGGGGAGCGGTCGTCGACGACGGAATTAGATATCCGTTTCTTCGGCGTGTCGGTACAGTGGATGGCCGCCATGCCGCCGCGTATCTTCGAGAATTACGACGCTGCGCTTGCTAGGGGCCGGGACAACTTCTTCGGCGTGGCCACGTCATTATTCGCCAGTTACGGAAGAGATACGCGTCCCCGTCGCGGAGATGTGAAAGTAATTAGTCGTGTTCATCACCGTAATATGCGCGTCTCTGCAATTACAAGATGCACACGGCTCAGTAGTTATAGCTGACCGCATTCAAGGCTTCCCGCAGAAACCCACAAACTTGATGCCCTTGTGGCTGCCGCTGGGGATGAGAACTAAGGCTACCGGTCAATTTCTGAACTGGTTGGTCTTCGACGACGGGTTCGCTCCCGCTCCTCCGGTCGACGGATTAATATCGTAAAAGCTGGCGAGTTTCGATGGGAACTATCTTGGCCAGATGGTGTTACAAAATCGTCCAGGAACGCGTTCCTCCGTAATTAAATGCCCGCCACAGCGCGGCGCGACGTGCGTGAGCGTGGTCAATTAGAAGTTTTTATGAAACTTTACTGGCGTGCAAGATGCTCAGAACTAATTATAATCGAGTGTGTTCTACCTTCATATTTTAAAGGAACACATCAAATTCAATGCAACAAGATAGAAATGATATTTTACAGTACCTAATAGACAAGAAGTAAGCCAATTTTTAAAACGCGTGTTGAGGGCTAAATAATGTCTGACACGGTTAACAGAATGCGTTCTGATCATTATAATCTAGCCGTTTCACTAGAGCTGGTAGGTATTATCAATGACAACCAGTGTAAATGCAATATGGGTTAGGAAACCCTGGATCATGTGATATGGCAATGCGAATTGTACAATGCACAAAGACGAAACTTAACAAGTTCTTTGCTCAGTATGGGCCTTCAGCTGCCCCTCAATATAGACACAATTATAGCAAAGTCAAATATCAAAGCTTGTACTAGCATCCAGTCCTTTTTCGTAAACTGTAACCTACACATTCAGCGTTAACAGACATTGCTGTTATATTCATTTAATTATTATAGAATTCCTATTGTATTATTCCTGTATTCGATACTACTGTATTTACTAATACTATTCATGTAAAGCATAATAAACCCAGAAGGGTTTCAATGCTTAATAAATAAAAAAGAAAAAAATTATGTCTGACAAACACTGATTGTCTGTATGATTTACACGATTAGGGTCCAGGATCCTTGAGGTGCTATATGGTTATACATTTTCCATCAAGATGCCCACAGTATCCTAGTCCCGAGGTTCAATGGCGATTGAGGTATCACGAGCCTCAACACTTCTCCAAACGCGCAAACCCCTTGGGTGTGCAACTTCTTGCGGATTTTCCCTTGGTAATATTCCCTGTAACAATCCCTTCTATAGCACACTTTGTGAAAGGTTTCCCTCAGCCATTTCGTTGTTGACTTCATCCCCAAGAACCACGAGGTGAAGACAGTGGCAGTAACCTCGCAAAATAATTGGCCACGAATCTTGCCATGAATGTTCGTTAGCCACAGCGTCATATCGTGTCCCTATTACGTCTTCAGAAACAAGTGATAAAATCCTACATTCATATCTGATTAAAGAATCGTGGAAAATGTAAAAAGGACAAATACTATTTTGCGGTTGCAGTATTTCTGAGATCCATATTCATGTGACGCAAACCTGTTGCTTCTACTACTATGTCAGACCCAGTAAAGTGTTTGAAAAATTAAAATTCTATATTCTCAGTGTCCTTGATGGCGTAGATTCAAGTTTAACTTCGTTCCTGGCGGTTTTGATTGAAGTATGCAGGTTATACAATCGATTCTATCGTCGCGGGTGTCGGTCTATCTAACAGAATCGTTTCCAGCGGTCTGACACTCGAGGGTTTCCGAGAGACGGGTGTCTGGAAAGCGAATGCTTCTCGAAATTCCGGTGGGTCCGGCTGTGGATCAACGGAACTTGGAATCCGGTACATTAACCGACCACAAAGCGTGCTGAGCCGCACCGCGAATCGCTCGTAAACCGGGCAAACATCGTTCGCGACGCTTCCTTTCTACGAGCATCTAACTCCTCTTAACTGTCGCGCTTAAATGGCATTCTTTGCTAGCTCCGCAACTCGAGTGCGACGAAACCGTGGCCCATTAAAGAACGAGCTTTCCCACCGATATTTATTCTGTCCGTTGCTCGAACGAAAGCGCTGTGAAATCTTTTGTCGGCGACGAATTTCCAGCTTCGAAAGTGGAGGATCGATAAGGAGGACTGCTCTCTTAGTGTATTTGTAGCGACGCGCGTTAGCTTTCGTGCGACTTGGAACCTTTCTCAGCGAAAATGGGCCTCCATACATCCTATTCTGCGGATTCAATCACACAAAAATCTCAATTGCATCCCCGAAACGTCATTCTCGATGTCTGAAAGCCCTTTTATAAGAATTATTTGGTAACGTTATCGAGACTTCTTCGCCGGTAATTTTAACAACTATTTTCTGGTATATAATAGTTACCTGTCGCTATTTTTCTATCGGAATTACGGAGAATCGCAATCACAACCACAGAAAGTAACAATTCCGCATCTTCGACGACACGAAGGAAGGATTCGCTTGCAGTTAAGTGGCTTTCATAGGTGCAGAGCCTGGTCGAACCTAGAATCCAGAGGGAAAGACAGGGAAACGCTGTGGTCGGCAGACTTTTTACTGCCACTTCTACCCTTCTTTTAAGGCAGAAATCAAATCCGTAATGGTTCCATACTCGTTGGAAGAGCGCCGCGAACGGAATGGCCCGTTTTTGTCGCGATGAATCATAGTAAAACGTATCTATTACGTGAAACATTCGAGCACTCAGCGGAGATATAAATCCCGAGGAGGAATAGATAATTACCGTTCTGCTAGGCGATGCCACGGAAATTAAATAAACGCGTATAATTAGACCTGACATTAAACGTTATGCTACGTATGGAGACTTATAAGCGGACTTTGAACGCTCGATAACAGTCCGCAAAATTCCGTGTCGCGCATCGCCGATTGATTTGAACGTAGCCATTCAACCTCTATCTGTAGCTATTCCTAAAATCACTTTTTTGGTCGGTTGTTTCAAAATTTTAGAATTTTTTTTTATTTGTGCAGTAGAAACCTCAAATAAGAGCTTATTCTGCAATCAGTATTACATACATAATATTACAATAGAAATCCTATTTGCTAATGTGTGATTAAAGTAATAATTACATGACATTAATCGTTACAGTACATGGCATATTAACAGTACGTGACGTTATATACATAATCCGCAATTTTTCAGGAAGGAACATAAGATCTTACATATAGTGTTTGTAGGTCTGTGGAGTAAAACATTGCATGACATGGGAAGAGAAAAACCCCGTAATCTTAGGTTATACAGGGTGTTCGACTACAGGTGGGAGAAATTTAAGGGTTGGTTCTTAACGATGATATAAGACGAAAATGAAGAATAAAAGAATTGCGATTTCGGCTTCGTTATTTAGCTATTAGAACGCGACAGTCACGTATCAAGTGAGAGATGCACGCATAACTTGATTCTAATTTGGGGCCCCAGCGAGGTGAAAATGTTTAACAAATCGTTGGACAACATTGAACTCTTTGACGTACACAACGTACACTTTTGTTAGACGCGTTGTTGATTTTTGATTGTTACTAGCTAAATACCGAAGCCGAAATCGCAATTCTTTTATTCTTCATTTTCGTCTTATATCATCGTTAAGAACCAACCCTTAAATTTTCTCCCACCTGTAGCCGAACACCCTGTATATAAATTTTAATCTATGAGTATCATAGATAGGACATTGCCATAATACATGATCAACATCCTGTGCCTCATATCCACATGGACAGCCAGGGTTGTTAACCACATTGATTTTCGCTAAAGAGAAGTAATGGCCAGATCGAATTCTGTTTATGATCACAATGGTTTTTCGAGATAAATTATTCCTCGAGTACCAGGGTTTTCTTCTATCGTCATGGAATTGTTCAAAATAATTTTTGCCCTTGTATCGACCTTCATTAATTATGTATTAATTGGTGTTAATGAAAGCACGTAATTTGAAGGTTTCCCTCAAATCAGTATGCGGTATTTTGAGAAAGCTGTCTGGAACAGAACTGTTTCTGGCAATATTTGCTAACTCATCAGCTTTTTCATTACCATGAATACCCAGATGGAACGGTACCCAGTAGAGTAGAATTTTATTGGATTCGGGATATTTTATGCTGTGTTCATAAATTTTATTCCTGACATTGAAAATTTTAGAATTAGTGCTTGCTAATTTCAAACCAATCTCGGTATACTGTGTTTCCTGTTCAATTTTGAAAGTATACAATTTCAATGTATTTATTTCGAATTTCATTTTATCTATTTGTTTATGTATCGTTTATGTAATGCAATGTTTTATTTTATCAGGAGACATGTGAATAAATATTGAATATTTATCATTCAGCATTTTGTAAAAAATTAAATCACTGTACAGCTTGATTTCCAATCATCATGAACCAATTGCAATACATTGTTGCTCATTTACAATTCCCTTATTGAATAGTCTATAGTAAACGTTAAAAGAACATTAAAATATTGCAGCGCTGTCGCTCGACATTTCGTAACAAACTGAATTACGGTACACCTCGATTTCCAAGTAAATAATTACACAATATTACTGATCATTACACTGCCGATCTTTATGCATTTATGAAGAAATTGGTTGGACGAAATATAAAACAGTAAAAGATTTAGAAAATTCAAGAATGCTGTAATGTTGCTTTTAACGTAACAAAGTCGTTCAAGGATGAAATTAAGTTTCATGTTATTCCTGCTTCCCATAATCAATGCAAAACATTTTTATTTTGCATAAAGATCCGCACTCTACTGATCATACAGGATTTGTTATAGAACGATCGGAAAATAAGCGTCAGTAGCCAGCGCAAAATAATTTTACTACATCGTGGAACATCTGGAGGCTGCTGAGGAGCATCTCGCAGGCCGAGACAAACATCTAGGACCGTACGAGGAAGTAAGAGGGCCGTTGTCGAGGGGCAGGAGAGAATTTACATAAAAATGTCTACGGGACGTATTAGCATTCGAAGTCCCGGGATAATACAATAAATCCTGGACAGCATCGTGGATCGTGATCGTCCGCTGGAAAGAGGGCGGAATATTCGACAAGGTCCGCGAGCGAAGAAAACAACCGCGGCGATCGGTTTCGCAGCAGCGACGACGCCGACGATGACGACGATGACGACAACGGCGACGACGACGACGGCGACGACGACTTCGACAACGACGTCGGCGGTGCGGTCGCAGTCATCTCAGCATCGAGTAGTATACCTGCTGGAATGCCTCTACGGATCAGTAGCTTCGCGATACGCGGGTACAGGTACCGGTTATGTCACGGCATGCTCGAATACCCCGCGGGTCGAATCGCTACAGCACACGTACGACCTCCGTGGCAGACGAGCAACCAAGAGGAGAAACGAGGCAGGGGGCAGGTTGCCAGCGATGTGGTAGCGCCCAAGTGCCAATAATATCTTCATGGCGCGTCGTGTTGGCAAGATATACACACACCGGGCCCAGGTACAAGGTGTCAAGAAAGTAATGGTCAGACAACTTGACGACGAGCCTTTCCTTTTGTCATGCAACCGGCTGAAACGCCTTCGGGGTCCTAACCCGAACTTGATCGTAAAAAGACAGTATTGTGGCAGTCAATGTAGGTTATGAAGTCTGGAGGCAGTAGGTGGGAAGTACTGATTTTGTTGCTGCTGTATAGTTTACCGATAAGGTTCTTTTGTAGCCGGTCTTTTATGGGGGTTCTGCATAGCGCTGACTTTGGAGAAGGCCTTATTCTTGCTGATGTCCTCAAATGTTTCGAGAAGCTTTACATTTTATTTGGAGAAAATTGAGATCAGGATTTATTTATTTGTTTGGTGAACGAGAGGAGTTCATTGTATTCGAAGAACATTTAAAATTGATGGACAATAGACGAGTGTTCAAGATGAGAAGCTATTCAAAATTATACATATATAATTACTTGAAAGTATAGCCTTTCACTCAACCCACCACGTAAAGGATCATTAGTGTAAGAAGCGTTGTAAGGAATCAATAAGCGAATTTGATATTTGAAGTATAATTAATCGACGAGTGGATGTTATTGACGTTATTACCTATTCAAGATGACGAACGAAGCATTCAAAGATTAATGATATGCAATCATGAGTAATGAGAAATGTCGTAGCTTACTCAATAGTGTATCAACCTTTGTAACTTCTCAATTATACTAGGACAATGAGTTTAATCGTTTTCATCTTCAGCAACGTACGGGAGTGGGAAACAATTATGCTTTTTGTATCTAATCTGAAGATGGGACTATTAGCAAATGTCGAGCGGACATGGAGCACAGTTCGTAAACGTTCATTTCCGCAACACCCTGTGCATAGCGATAGTCAGTCTCCCTCGGAGCCAGGCGTCACGGGAGGTTCTCTCTTTCGCGAGGGACAAGAAAATAAATGAAAAGGATTGCTCGCAAGGTGTCTCCCTTAACGATGGTCTCGGGACGAGCTGCGCCGGTACGAGCAAGCAGCAGCCGGTGGCTCGCGAAAAAAATATTTCCAATCAGACGGAATGTGCTTGCCGGCCCCGATACCCGAGCATGGTTGTCGAACGCAGGATACTCGATGACCGATGGCCGATCGTTATCGCGGACAGGTAACGCGAAGATATGCATATAAATAGCGGTACTGCCCCCTCCTTCTGTTCTGGCACCGATGCCCGAGGTGCGTAAGATGTCTCGATACCGGTGGACACATTGTTACTAGCCGGTCGACTTATCGGTAGGATCGGGAATCGATGGGTCCCGATGACTTCAGGATTTGCGACGGCACGGGGAGTGCTACCGAGAGAGGAAGGGAGAGAGTGAGAGAGCAAGTATAGTGATTTATACGCGGCATCACGCGAGATCGCTGATAAATTCGCGGTCCCCCTCTAAACGGGATAATTTCAGCGCAGAAATATGTAAATGTTATTACAAGCGCGGGGAGCATTTAAACTTCACTTCACCGCGACAATGTTGAATCCGTTTCTGACCGGCGGAACGGTGAATTATACGGGAATGGCGGAATTTTAACCAAGGGATGAACATAAATTTTTAGAAGTTTGCGAGCAATGATTCTCTCCCGAACAGCATTTCTATCTTCATCCAAGCAAGCTTTCACTTCGGAGGATACTGTGTGTGCCTTGCAAGAAGTATCGCGCAACGATACAGGAGCGAAGCGGTCCCTCGTTCTTTTCGCGTATCCCCACCATTGACGCTCCCACGGTCCCATTGCTTATGCTATGGCGTCACACGCTACATAGTATATGTGACTGCTGGAACCAATATTAATGGTGGGAGTACTGCAGTCATCACAGATCGAGAGTATATTTAGCGGTAGGGAAAATTTGATACGTTGGTGGGACAATGCTCGAAATGTGACATCGCGTATTCCTCGAAGGGAATTTTTGCGGCAACGCTGCGTGCGAGGCGCGGGCAGTACTTCGGTCTCTTCGTGCGTGGATGAAGTTGAAAAGGAAGCAGAAGCTCCACGAGCAACGAACTTTTCCTGCCCATGAACACGTGGGGCCTGCACTCTTTCTCTCTCTGCGCCCAAGTCGACGGGTAAACCTGCTCGACAGAATTTCAACCGACTGAGGTCAGATACATTGAGCGCAACATGCCGCAAAACATTCATATACAAGGGCAGGCACGAGCGCACAGCCACCGACGCAAGTGTGCCGAGGCTGTCAGAGAGAGCGAAACCCGGGGGTCGGGTAAGTAGGGGTAGGAACGCCGAGGGGATACACCACTTGCACCCTGCCACGGTGGTCGTGTAATTATGTCGTGATTTATAATGATGGCGGACAGTCGCCGGTGTGCAATTCATCTACTAAATGAAACGCCCGAACCTTGTCACGGCGAGTTCGTCACACAGAGCCGAGACTTTTATTCCCAGATATCGCACCACAGCGATGAATAATCCCCGCTGTATATAAATTAGCGATTCGGACGACGCTGCAGTCAGCCTGCACTCTGCGCGCCCTGCTTATATGTCGAGAAACGCGTCAAAAGTACTTCAACCTATCATTGGTTCGTTAACATCGTTCAAAAATAAATGGAGTAATTCGAAGGAAGAGAACAGGATAATTATCCAGTCAGATATTTTAAACGTTATTATTATCAATATGCCCTTTTTAAATCTTTATGCGAATACACGAAGCTATATGCGCTGTTCATTAATATCTCTTATTTTTATGATTTTCAGAAATGCTAAATAAATTTGATACGTTTATTATATCTAGGACTGCCTAAATACAAATGTCATAAATTTTTTAGTATGAAAATTGTCTGTATTCGTAGCTATCACGATTGTCCAGTTTTAATAGTACGATAAAATATTTAATGAAATTCCATGAAATTTTCAGTACATATAAAATTTAGTGGAATACAGAATGAGGTGAATTAATTTCTGCTCGATTACATCAGCCCGACTTTCAATTGTGCAAAAATTAATATATGCACAAACATCCATGGTCCACTAATAAATGACCCGAAATCAATAAGCTTCTATTTCAAAATATAAGTTGATAGTAAAACTAAAAGAAGTAGTAAAAATAAAAATAAACGTCGCGGTAGCTAGAATAGATAGGGTAGTGTAGCAAATAAAAGATCTTGTAAATCAATTATTTCGTCAGGATTAAGCGAGGACGGTGGCGAGTGAAGGACCGCGTCCATTGCAGTTCACAGGGCCGAAATCAAAATTCCCGGTATATGTACTGGAAACACGGCATAAAATGGATGGTAATGGGGGTCAAAGATGGCACGTCTGCCACCCTCGGTAACCGCAACGACCTCCACAGGAGGGTTAGACGGATCGCGTGGACTGGGGGTTGGAGCATATTCCGACGGTCCTGTGAGAAATACCGTGGCGTTGGATGAGGAAATAAAAATGACGTTCTTTATCAAATCGCGTTTTCCCTCTTCACGTACGGCAGATCGTCGATCAGCGCGCGATTTACCGTCGGACGCGGGCACATCAATCCTTTGGCTCGACCGTAAATGCGCGAGTTTGAATATCTGCGGAATGAATCATCTTTTTGCTACAGCGAGAGCCGGCAGGTGACGTCGTTTTGCGTCGCTCGCTGAAGTCGTTCCGGAGCATCATGTCAGCGAGATCCTGACTTCGCTCTTCGAGGATCCAAAGGTTCGCTTTTCGAGGATGCACACGCCTTCATTTTGAATTTTCGGCTTCCACGGCTATCGGTACCCATCTCACGAACTGTGCATACTTTTCTACGAAGTACAACTTGTGAGTTTAGAGTAAATTGATTTGCTGACTGTTTCTTCGGTAAACAAAAATCTTCGACAACTTATAAGATACAAAGTGTAACACTTCGTCTGCCATTCCCGAACCCCATTAGCTCCCACGTCTTCCAACACTGGAATCCAACAATTATCAGCAATTCCCCTAAACGCGTTCTCGTACCAGCATACAGCATCATTTCGTACATTCCCGTAGCTCGTCTGGAGCGATTCCGGAACTTGTAGTGCTCAAGACAAATGCGACGGCTTCCGATTACCGATAAGGTGTCAGCGAGTCAGAGCCGTCTACACGGTAGACGCCATGCTTAACAGCTACATCTCGAGCCTAATTAACCATTGATACGTAACAGAACCTGACATAGATCGTGGCATCAGTGTCGTACAGCTCCGAACTAGGAGGAGGAGGAACCATCTTCGCCGGTAATTCCGAGTTAAAAGTTGGCTGGTTGGGTGATCGTTGTATTCAGCGATCGAAGACGAGTTTCGGCGGCCGCTTTGAGTCGCGGTCGTTACGCGACGCATAGATGAGTCCCGGGGATTGACTGGCGTAAGCTCCCAGCCATAGAAGGTACCCGTATTCCGGAGTTCTAGCTAAGAGAAACGCCAGGCGACTACCAAGAGAGCCGTAGCGTATCTACCGGAGTTGCATCGTCGCTCGCAGTTCAGTCGACCGGGTTGATCACGCTCGAAAAGCCAGACAGCGACATCCTCCCATCGTTCGACTTTCTTTATCTTTCTGGTGAAGGCGGCCATGCCTCTGCCTCATCTTTCTCTCTCGTTCCGGTCCCCTCTAATGTCTATACGCCGTCTATGTCTCGTCTCCGCCTAATCCTCAGTCTTCATCCCCGTAACGGAGCGTTCACCTATAATTCCTTTCTTTCATGCAGCTTCCTCCTCGTGAAAGTCTCCCGGCGAGGTTAAGAGCGCGCGCGCGCGTCCCATCAGGGTTCTTCTGCTTCAGCGTTTTCCTCGTTCTCTTCTTTCGTCCGGTGCTCGGCCCGGGCTCTCGTTCATGGCCTCTCGTCGCCCGAGACGTTCTATGTTTTTTTAAGTAGGTGGGATAAGGTCGTTAATGAAATTCCCTTCTGGACGGAGAGTAGGGTGGGGGAGAGAGAGAAAGCGGTTCCTCTCGGCTAGTTCCTCGCTGTTTTTCATCGGCAATCTCTCTGAAAAGGATCTTCCTAGGGTGGACGTAAGCACCGTCTCGCCCAGTCTCTATCTCTTTCTTCGACCCAACTGGTTTTCTTCCGCAACGAATAACAGGGGCCGAAACCTTCGAGAGTCCCCTTGTCACGGTGCTCTCGAGATTGGCTCTCACTTCTTTTGAACAATGACTCGACCATAGTGTTCAGCCGCGCAAATGATCCGGAACAAGCAAAACATTGAAAACCGATCGACATTGCAATCACTTCTGTCGGCGGCGGAGAAAAGGGGGCAAAGCGGGGCTGGCACAATGCGGGCCGCGCGCCGCTCCGGCTCTTCATAGAAATTCGACGGTCACGGCCGTGGCGGATAGGCTCCATTTGCCCGTTAATTGCTCGTGAAGTTTATCCGCGGTCCTTAATTAACGCGGTAAATCAACGCCGCGGCCCGGCATATATGATATTCCTCGATCCGGGCCGCGTTATAGCTCGTCGGGGCTCGGGTTTGGGTTCGGGCTCGGGCTCGCGCTCTCTGTATTGTGTCGCACGAGTGTCGGCCACCGGACACGGCCACGCACAGCTGGAATTACGGAGGACTAATGAACGCACCGCAATTTGAAAAAATATCAACGCCGGGGGACAATAAAACAACGGAAAAAAAGAACGCGCGAGAAAGAAAGCAAACGAAAGAGTATGGTAGGTGGAGGCGGCCATGAGATTTTTCGTAATTTAGCTCGCGCTTTGTTCAATTGTAGCCCATTGTTCCGCGTATTTGCTGTCGCGGAATAAAATGCGCCGACGAAAACCGGCGGGGAGGATTTTATTAAAAATGTCTCCCCCCAGTGTGTGTGTGCGAGTGCGTCCAGCCCCCTCCGCCCCTCGATTCGGTTCACGCCACGTGCCCCTTTGTTTCGGGCGTGCTCCACAAACACGTAGTTAATCGAGAAAAATCAGTGCGTGAACGAGGAAGTATGCGCGTCGCCGCGCAACGGCTTCGACGTATGATTTGCATCGACGCAGAATACACACCGTGTAATAGAGCACCGAGGGCCGAGCAATTAAATTCCAATTTAATAAAGGCACCGGGGGAATGTCGACGTCGAGCCGCGTCGAGCCGCCGCGCGCTGCGAAGTTTCATTTCGACGGGGTCTGGAATCCTGAGCGGGCGACCGCGCGCCGGTATGCGTACACACACGCGCCGGACCCGTTGCGTTTTGATACGCGAGACGAACCAATCACTGTTCCGCCCCTGCAAAGCGATCGCAATGCTGCTATTCGATGCTCGATGACCGACGAATAGTTGCGCTCCCTGGGCAAAAAAATTCCTTTGAGCCAACACCACGCTATGCCCTGCACTGCGAGATGCTGAAACATGTTCTGTGCCGTCGCACCGTGCCGATTCGCCACCAAATTAATTCTTGCCGTCGATATCACGACGTCCGGTCCGATCGGGACGAACGAGAGACGCTCCGACGAAAAAATCACCCAAATTGCTGCTCTGCTCGCCGCTTTCAATCTTTGTACGTTTAATATATAGGGTTAATATAGGGACATCCTCCCTCTCTCCCCTTCCTCTCTCTCTCCCTACAGAGCCTGCAGCGAGACTGCACGGAATTGCTTAGATATGGAAATGCTTATGCAGCGAGTCTCCCACCGGAGATACAAGCGACCTGCTAAGTCTGCAGAAGAAAATAAGTTCGGAATATATGTAAAATCTGTGGTTTTGTTGTGGTTGTTTTTCTTGTAAAATTGGTATCTGTTTTGGGTGGGTGTGTCTGCTTTTGAATAGAATTCAATCGATATGCGAATAATGTGTCGTGATCTATGTGTAGCTGGTTATTTATTTATGAGGCGTGTTGCATATGATGGGGAAAATCATATTTTCTATTCAATTTCACTTTGAAAACTCCGTACAATGAAAATTATGCTGCGAATCAAAGTAATTTTGAATCCCTTGCAGATTATCCATCATCCGGTTTAATGTGTCTGATAATTACACGATGTTCCTACTTAGCACTGAACTGTGAATATTAATGTACACCTGGAAGTTTGCACGCCTGTTTGTGGAAAAGATTAAGTGGAATTTATTTATTGTGCTTAACTGTTGATCCATTTTAATACCCGAGACTGCATTTTAATAACTTAGGATTAGATTTTGCTAGAATATTTACGTTAGTACTATTAGAGATCGTAAAAGGATATAAATGCACGAACATGCGCAATTTATTTATCACACACAATGCTCGTGCATCATATCAATTTTCAAAAATAATCTCCTCGAAAAAGAAACGAAGATTTATTTTACACAGTGTACATATTTTTCATCCGAAAAACACTAGTACAATGGTACCGAATATTAAATAATTTATCAATGCCTCTTCCATTCCGATTCTCCCTTTTGTTTTTATAATGCGAACGGACAAAAACAATGGAACTGTCGAATGTACTAAAAACGTAACTTGCAAATAGGGGTTACGCATTTTGCGATGCATAAACTCGCGATTAATTTTTGAATTTTCAGACGACCAATCTTCAATAATTTCTGCAAACTGCTAGAGATATTTGCGGACAGCAATAATTATGATGGGACCCGTGTATCGCGTGCCCAACTGCTTCCTGTGCCCGTTTGATTCCCACGCATCGAGCAGCCGGCGTTCTCGAGCAGCGAACCAGTTCGAGTTCGCAGGATTTGCTCGGCAAAGATATCATCTTGGAAATACCATTCCAAACAAGTGAGGAAAGCGGTGAAAGGGAGAAAACAGCGCGACGGCGACGGTGGGGGCTATCGTGGGGGAACGATTTGACAGATCGATCAGACTAATCCGCGACAAGGAGCAACCATGTAACGGATCGTGTAGCCGTTCGTATCTACGACTTGCGGAGGATCTGAAGGACTAGTTCTGGCAGAGGAGAAGCTTCAGGCTAGGTATGCCGGGAGCACGGGATATAAAGGAACGATTCGGAAGCAATTCGGTAAGTACATGTCGATTTATGTCCGGGAATCACCGATAGCTCACATCCACTATTTTCTTCGCCCATCCCCATCCGCTGGGGTCTCGTGTAGAGAATGAAAAAGAGAACGAGAGGACGAGACCGAGAGAGAGAGAAAGAGAGAGTGAGGTAGAGAGGGGGAACTCGACGCGAGAGAGATTCGCGGATGTTATTGTATGAGAACGCCGATCGTTTCCAGGGGCCGCTCTCCCTGCGATATTTTATACACCCGGTATATAACACGAAGAAGAACGTCCTCGATGGTCTATCTTATGACGTTATTTGCGGAGTGGCCCGAATTGATGGGGTCGTCTACTGTCGACCTCCTCCACGCTCCCTTCTAGCAAAGGGTGAATTCTAGGGGGTGGTTTCGCTCCGACGAATTACGAGCAGCCCTTTTCTCTAGAGTTCCCGCACGAAATATCCAATCGTCGCACGATGGGTGAGATGATGCACAGTATCGCTGCGCTCCCGAGGAGTCTTCGATTCCATTTAACATCTGAATCGTAAATAGAGCCCGTCGGCCCGACCCGACCTCCGAGAAAAATCGCGTCGTCCCGGTGAAAAACGACGGGGTCCCGGTTCAATTTATTAAGCCGCGGTGTTCCGTTACGAGGAGATCCCGGCCCGGCACTTAATGCCATTATTACTTTCGGGACACCGATTTCATTGACGGTGATTGATGTCCCCGTCACGGTTTTGCCATCGTCATCCGCGGACCGACACCTGCACGGCATTCAGCGCCGGCGGAACGCTTTGGCCACTGCTTCCCAACGCCGACACGTGCTCTCATTCAAACGACACCTACCCCCGCAGAAACCTGGTCACCCTCCCAGCCCCCCACACTTGCTCGCTTTAAAATGTCCCTTTAATTATCGATTATTACGCTTTTTGACCCGCAATAGCTTCTGCGGAGGAGCGCGGATTATTCAGATGAGTCGCAGCTGTTGAATGATCCAGCTGCCCAACCGATGATGCTCCAATGTTTTTCTTCTACAGAGCTCCATCCCCTCCCAACAGTTTGCTTTATCTCTGATTCTGACTAAGACTAATGCCGGCGATTCGCCCGATCGTTTGTAACTCTCTCTCTCTCTCTCTTTCTCACTCTCTAGCGTCTTAGTGCAGGTACAAGATGTCTCTCACTTTCTCTTTGCTGCACTCTCCCACTCATTTACCCCCGGGAGCCACCCTCGTCTCGAGCCTTTTGCCGACTAACAGGCTGTCATTTATCCGCCGCGAACCGATGTCTGTGCCTGCTACGGACTACTTCGTGGGAATGTTATCATCAGTCACTCCGGGGAGATATGCCTCCGGGCGTTTGAAGATGCTGCGTTCGATTTTTTGAAATTCGCCACGGTTAATTGCTTCTTATTTAATTCTACGCGGGATCTATTATTGTGCAGCGGTTTGCATTTCCTTTCCCGTAGAAGAATCCATTTGTATATTTTTCAATTTGATTAAGATTGACAATAACGTACGTGTCGTGTAGACCGCGGATTTCATGCTGAATAGAAATTGTTTTCAATAATTGCAAAATGCAAGCGTCAGATAGATATTCATTTCTTCTTCCCTTCGTCTTTCCAATTAATTAAAAATGACGCAGCAGTGAAGTTTTATACTACGCGTTCACCAGTCTGCATTTGGACTGCACATTTCTATGATAAATGCATAAAATGCACAGTTTAATATTGAGTTTTGATGTCACTTTAATAATGAATTAATTTAACAGTTTCGTTCAAGTGATTAAAGAAAAAGTACATCCGGTAGATAAGCGTCCCGTCAAAGAAATAATTTTGAAGATAAGAGAGCCAGATAAAATTGAGAGAAAACCATTTGTATACTTTTCATTTTTATGAAAAATGACAAGATCGTATATCATGAGTCTTCGTACGACTTTAAAAATGAATATATTTAACGATTGTCTTGAACAAGATGAAAAACTACCTCTGAAGGCGTTAAAAGAATAATTTTGAAGTCAAGAGACCTGGAAAATTGGAAAAAAGCCATTTGTAACCACCCAAGAGCTTGTAACAGACTGGTTCGAGAATTATGCTGATAAGAGAGCAAAGTTTCATTTTTCCGTGGCTCGTTCCTTTCGAGAAAGATCCCGATATACGACCCTGACCCGTTAAATCTAAAGGAAGATATACTTCCAGGAGCGTATTTCAATGCACGTCCCAGTTGCATGGATTTACTAGCAGCTTTCCGAACGCACATTTCAACCAGATACTCTTATTACCATACGGTTGATGTGGGATTACGTAGGCGAGGATTTCACCGTGAACGTATGCCACGATTGTTTTCGAATCGCGCCGACATCAAAGTCTCGTTTTCTCTCGATAGGTGGAAAAAGGAACCGCAAACGATCTCTCTGAGTTCTCAGTCCCCACCCCCGTCTTCCGGTCCACGGGTCGACCAGCCATGTAAGTACTCGGGGCCACTTCCGGTGGGTTCTCTATGCTCGAATAGCGACGCGTTTACGTGGCTTTACGTTCTGGTTATCTCGAAATCGTGACTTTTAACAGCCCGAAAAGGAGAAGAGGCTGCTGAACGAGCACAAGTGGTTGCGCTCCGATTTCTTCGACAGCCTGCATACGTTTTCCCTGCTCCAACACCTGACTGCTTCGGCAAAGTTACGTCAGTTACTTCAACGACTATCGAGAGTGTTCGGTGACATTAAAATCAGACAGAATTTACTAAGAAATAATTACTTTCCAGTCGTCCCTGAAGGGTTAAAAATGTGTGTTATTCATCAGACATATTATCGTTGTAATAGTACCTCCGTATATTTCTAACTTCCCGATTCATAGGAAAGTTACTGTAATTACCTCGAAAATCGAAAATCGATTTTTTAGCAGATCTTCACGTTTCATGGTCATTGGAGTCATTTTAGACTATTTTTATCAAATTGTTAGTATGTATGTGTGCGCGTATGGCCGTTTGTATGTTATCAAATTTTTCGTTAACGTTTTCTGAAAAAGTAACAACGCGATCAGAATGATGAATGATGCAATCGATGTGCCCCGTCGTAACTTAGAGCTGATTAGATTTTGGTCCATATTGGTCAAGCAGTTTTTTAGATTTTTTAGTTTTTTTTTAAAGAAGTTCATTCAACAATGCAATTTATACGAGAGGATGGAAATTTTCCACCAAATAAACAAACGTAATTATATATATTTCATTTTTATTTAAAAAAAATTTTTTTTTAATTATGCAATTAATGCTAATGTTACCGCTTACAACTAACGAATCGGGAAGTTCTTTGTGTGGCTTGTGGAGAGTCACACACAAAATTAAAAAAAAACCATTAATAGCTGTATGCAATAAGAGCAAGAACAACGCCACCCGCGAGCGAGCAACAATAACCAGCTAGTTATTAATGTCCTATGACCGAAATTCAAAAAACGACAACAGACAGGTTTTCAATCAATATTAATCCATCATTTTTGTTTTGTGGTATACTTCACCAATGCACAGTGGTCCAGAAGCCCGGTTTTTGTGGCCAAAATTCAAAATGTCATAATTTTCTGAAAGTTTGTAATTAGGAGTTTTTGGAGTCGCTGATAACGAATCTGACACTCAAAATTAAAAATTTTTACGGCAGGGTTATTATGGCGATCTAGAGGGCGGTATTTAGTGGCCCAATTAAAAAATGTTGTAAATCGATGTTTTTCATCATTTGCATAGAACAATATCATTGAGATACTTAAAGCCATGTTTTTTAAATTAGTATAACCTATAGAAAAAAAAGAAAAAATACCTCGGAAGCCTTTATTAAAATGAATACAGAGTTAAAAGCTGCAAGAGGGAGCAACTAAAATTTGCATTTTCTTTTTAACAAATGTTTAAAATTTTGTACAAAATAAGTCCAAAGTTTAGCACTTTTAAGCATTTTTTTAAAACCCTTCTTAAAGCTTAAGTTGTTACAAACTTGGAATATTTGTTTATGGATTAAAAAATATTTATGATGGCGTTTAGAATTTAAAGTACATCTACTAACATATAAAAAATCATAATTATAACTTGTTTTCTGATATCCTATAAGTGGTATTTAAAACGTTTAATAGAATGTTCAAATTTATGATTCTGTTTTTGAACGCTATATCTCATTATACAATTACCTAAAATCAATAATAGTTTGAATTTAGGAGCTTCGAAGAGTTATCAGTTTATAGCAAAAAAAAATTTTTCAATCTATTAACCTTGTTCGGGAACCCGGGACGATTTGAGGTTTGGGAGTGGACTGTATGGATGGATGTATGTAGGATCGGGTTTGAACACCGCAGGAAGTTCGGAAAGGGAAATCGTGTGGAAAGTGTGAGCGAGGTGAGGTCGGAAGGATAACAATAAGAAAGAAAGGAGCATTGAGCCGGCAAATAACTATGTTTATTTACACAATCGCGTAAACGAGATAGGATGCAATTGAGACGTATATATACTGTCTACACTTGCGTACAAAGAAAAGGGCGCGATTGCGTAACGTCTGACTCAGCTGAGCGTTCGAAAGAATCTCACGGTTAGGTGCTGAGCGCGATTAGCGGCGGTTCTCGGTAATCCCGTGATTACGCATCGCGAGCGCGTTACCGGGAATTGCCAAAAACGGCGGATTTATGGACGGACTCCCAGGAGCGTATATCCTGGGACCGTCATACGCTGGGGGGCCACCCAGGGCTGTATCGCTCGAACTCGACAGCTTTAACTGATTAACTATGGACGCCTAGTCCTAAACAAACCTTAAACAATTAAATTTTGGCCACAAAAACCGGGATTCTGGACCACTGTGCAATGCTTACTTTTCTTTCACTGAGAGTTATCTAATGAAATGTATGACGGACAGAATCTCTTCCACATTTTCTGTGCTATATTTCTACGTTCGCCCGTTCGCAAACTTTTTTCACTTGAACGAAACAATGTTTCTGCTACACCGCCGAATCGAGGATTCTGCATCAGCCGGCTCACACGCGATTTACTAAGAAATTCGTCGGCTACTGAAATTAAATTCCAACCCTTCTCGTTCCCCGAACGTCCCCAAAGGATCCGTGCGCAGTTTATGCGGCGTATTGAGTTCCGCGTGGTCCTCGTTTCCTTTTTGCTTCTCTGTCCTCGTCCCTCCTGTAAAGTTCTGCGCAAAAACGTAATCCAAAATAATCCCCTTTCACTCGAACGGGGTACCTTATCGTTTCACGAGTTCGAAGAAGAAAACGAGCGAAGGTGGGGAACAGGAGAGAAAGAAAGAGATGGAGATAGGTGGAAAGAGAGAGAAAGAGGAAGAAAGAGTCATGGAAATAAAGAAGAAACGGAGGAGAAGGGAAAAAAGAATGCGACAGCTCGGTTGGCCCCTGTGCGCGGGACTCGTGCAAATAATTGGAACGTGCTGAACCCCTCGACTTCCCTGGTACTCTTTTAATTTCGCTGCTGGCCTCCCTTAATTCGTCGCAGGTAGTTAGAGAAGACACTTCGAAGGATCAGTCTGTCCTTTGCCTCGCCCTTCGCCTCTGCCCACTCTGCTCTCACTCCCCGACAATTTCTCCCTTTATCTTTGCATTGAATTAACGCCAAGTAGAATGCGGCCGTACTTGGTCAGACAAAGCGCCACCATGAGTTTTGAAACAGACGATTTTAAGATCCTTTTACTTAGAATGCTTTAAAATCCCGACTCCGAAACTTCTCTGCTAGTATTATAATACTTTCTCGCACCTCCTGATTTTTTAGTTGACACTCTTAGCTGACGCTCAAATCTGCACAAGCTTTGCTCTTCAAAACATAAAGATTCTTTCTTCCATTGCGCATTCTAATAGAAATTCTGAAATCTTCTGAATTATTTTAATCGATTGCAGTAGATTACAAAGAGCACAACAAATTAGTAATTTAACAGAAAAATTAATTAAGCCAATCGGAATAATCCACAGGGTTCTAGAAGAACAAGCAGGACGAGCGTCCGCGAATCGATGGAAAACTGTTAGACTGAAAATTCCAAATTTGTGAAACGTAGCTTGCGAGCAGCAGGTCCCGCAGCAGTTTGGAGCATATACAGTGGGTAAAAAAAGTATTGGCACACTCTTAAAAAGGCGATAACTTTTTAAATATCGTATTATACGATTTGAATTTTTTTTGGAAGTTAGAGCAATTATTTATTATTATTATTTATTTATACGGACCGAAATCCTTTTATACAAATGTGAGTAGGTACAAATGTATGACAGAAAACAAAAAAAAGAAAAAAACACAGTAAAAAATCTTAATCCTAAGCCTTAATCTAAAATCACCCAAATCTGGACAGAACAAAACAGCAAATAAGGATAATATTATCAAATAGTACAGCTCAATTTAGTTATAACAGACTGTAACGAGCCATTAAAGAAATCAATACGATTATAACATTTATTGCATATATTAATAATGCGATTTACCGGATTAATTGCACCATATTAAGATTTGGATTTGGTTATTTGAAATCCTGATCTCGTTCTCAATTAGTTTGCCACAGGATGCGAAAAAACATTGTGTCAAAAATTGCAATTCATCGGAATTGTAGCAAAGATACTAAAAGTTGCATTTTACAACATTTTTATGTGAGCCAATATTGAAAATGTTAAAAATGCGTTTTGTAGACCTGTGTCAATTAAACGTATTCTGAAAATTTCGTCAAAATCGGTCGACGTTGCAATGATCTATAAACGTGTAAATATGTTAAAAATTGCAGATTTTCACGATTTTCGACCTATAACTGCAGATTCTTACATCTTTCAATGCCTGTCGTTCTTTTTAGCATCAACCGATTTCGATGAAACTTTACCAGTGCATATAACTGACACAGATCTACAAAACGCATTTTTAAAATTTTCGATATTGGCCCACATAAGAAAGTTGTAAAATCCAACTTTTAGTATTTTTGCTACAATTGCGATGAAGTGCAATTTTTCACAAAATTTTTTTTCGCATTCTGTAGCAAACTAATTGCTCTAGCTTCCCAAAAAAATTCAAATCGTATAATACGATATTTAACTAGCTGGTTATTGTTGCTCGCTCTTTTCGTGAGCTCGTGGGTAGGACTGCTCTTGCGAGAGGGTTAGTGGCACGCATTGCTAGTGGGGCATACAGCTATTAATGTTTTTTTTTTAATTTCGTGTGTGACTCTCCACGAGCCACACAAAGAACTTCCCGATTCGTTAGTTGTAAGCGGTAACATTAGCATTAGTTGCATAATTTAAAAAAAAATGGAATATATATAATTACGTTTGTTTATTCGGTGGAAAATTTCCATCCTCTTTTATAAATTGCATTCTTGAATGATCTTCTCTCGAAAAAAACTAAAAAAACTTGTTACGGATTAGAAGGGGGTAAAACAAGCCACTTCACTTAAACGTAACTTTATTTTCCAAACTTGGGTTCGTTCAAACTTATAACAGATACTATTTACAAAGAGATGTAACTAGGCCAAAACACAAGCTCGTTTTGGCTAGATTTCCTTAATAAAGAGCATTAGATGATGACAAAATGAGTATCACTTTGACCCTAAGATATATTCACGAGTAAAGTGTCCGTGAATCCCGATAGCGAATCGTTTGTCTAACTCGCGAAAACCGGTCAAAAGACGCGCGACGTTTACCGTAAGAAAGAGCGAGAACGATTAACGCACGTTGAGATCGGAGTCGAACAGCTGGCAGTTTACCGTCACCGTCGAACTAGTGATTGGCAGATCGGTAGAGCTATCCGCCAATAGTAATCCCAATTTTGGGGTCGATAATCGATTGTAATCGATTGGTGACGGTGCTGGTCTAAGCTACTGCGAGCTGCTTATCGACTCTCGATCTCGCTGTTACCCGCGAAGTAGATCGGCGCGTTCACGCTGCCGACACGCTCAGCCAATCCCAAACAAAACTAATAAATCTAAAAAACTACATGACCAATATGGACCAAAATCTAATCAGCTCTAAGTTACGACGGGGCACATCGATTGCATCAATCATCATTCTGATCGCGTTGTTACTTTTTCAGAAAACGTTAACGAAAAATTTGATAACATACAAACGGCCATACGCACACACACACACTAACAATTTGATAAAAATAGTCTAAAATGACTCCAATGACCATGAAACGTGAAGATCTGCTAAAAAATTGATTTTCGATTTTCGGGGTAATTACAGTAACTTCCCTATGAATCGGGAAGTTAAAAAGTTGTCGCCTTTTTAAGAGTGTGCCAATACTTTTTCTACCCACTGTATTTCCAAACAAATAAATAGGGTGGACGAAAAACTGGCTAGGTTAAGATTTACACAATCCGCGCGGGTGTGTACGGAAACAATTTTCCCGCGAGCGTGTGTTTTCATCGTGATTTCGAGTTTCTCGGTATCATCGGGATCGCGGACAGTGAATTGTAGCCTCGGATACTCGCGGGATCAAATGGAATTTCGATGGCACGGCTTGCGCTCATAAAGTATCGCATTACGCCGCGCAATCTTAGCAGAATGCACAATCGGGTTCCAATTCATAGCGCGATGCTACAGATAGCGAGTTGCTGGGAACCGCGCGATATTTCAATCGATATTTTAAGACAGAATATATGTATACATGTGTATATATATACACATATATATTTCGGCTGTATTGAACCGACCACATAGTACACCAGAAGCCTGCGACACAAAATTGAAACGAAATGAAACATCACTCGCAGCTCGGCAATAAATACGACATTTTTTCCCCTCGTTCCAATCACTCGGCCAACGTTAATTATTAAAAAGCGGAGAAGAACGAGAGCTGATAACATTCATTCCGATCGTTCCCACTCTCCCTCTCTCTCCCTCGACGCGGTCGCGAGCGCACAGGAGAGTATACGCGAAACACGCTCCCCTGCAGCGACGAGGTTTATTAACAAAATGTTGCCTGTAATCAAAACCGGGCAGCGCTGAAGCGGCCGACATCGCATGAAATATTTATCCGCGGCGTAAATTTAACCGACGTAATTACATATTCGCTGCATTTAGTTAAAAGTATCGCGGAAAATTTGTAAGTTAAACAGCAACGGTATTTTGTTTCGAAAGCGATGCTAATAAAACGTTAAAAGGAGGGTAATTTACCGGGAGCAGCAGCGCACTCTCGTTCTACATATTTCCGGATGGATACTGGTTTTCCAAGAAAAAAGATAAATGCTGGACGCGGCCAAAGTAAATTTAAGTGGCTCTCGTTGGTCAGTGTGCACGCTCGATGATCGACCCCATCAAAATGCGAGTAAGACCAGATTCATTAAAACGGGGACATCCGATCATACACTCTATAAGTCATCGTTTTCAGAAAACACGTTTCCCGGATTTCGTTGAACTCTGAGGAAATAAAAGTTGTGCATTCTTACGATTTGTTCCTCGAAGGGAACGGCGATGGAAGCGACGCCGAAGGCGTCCAGGGTCGAAGGCTCGTCAATTAATTATCCTTCCTTGCGCATTCATCTTCGGGGACCCGGCACCCTCTCCCGTTTCATTAGGATTATTATGCGACACGATAAGCTCTGATTACGACGGCGGCCGCCGCGCCGGTTCTCTCCATTTCAGGGCTAATATTACAGGCAATAATAAATCGACTTCGGATCGCTCCGACGATTCGTTTACCCGCCCCGGAAATCGTGTTTGCATCCAATTAACCGGCCGATGTCGCTGCGGTGCGGCGTCGCGCTTTTAAATAATCGCGAGCCTGTCGATTCGCTGCGGAGAATCCACCGGATAACCCAGTTCGGCGGAGTTTGGCAGCGGAAAGGGAGAGAGGGGTGAGGGGACAGTGATAACGCGGAAAACTTGGCAACCCCCCCGGGGGTGAAGTTAAGGGATGGAAGGAGCCACGGTGACAACTATATAATAGCGGAGGCACGTTACATTAAGCCTAGACCCCGAAACTTGAAGGCGAGGGGTCCGGATTTAGGGTCGGCGCGAGGTTGCGGCAGATCCGCAGAGGCGCGCGTGTGAGAGCCGGTGAATCTTTGATGCCGCAGGTCGAGGCGACCGACCCTCCCTTACCCGGCTTTCCCCATGAGGAATCCAGAATGGGTAGCGACGGTTAGCAACTGGCCACAGCCGAAGACTCGGCGAGGCAAGGTTCAATCCGTTAGCGACTAAAACGCTCGGCTGACCGTAAAAGTCTTTTCCCCGACAGCGATAAACGCGGATGTTTCCGAGGCGAAAGCAGCTCTGGATTACAGGTATTTTGCCTGCGGTAGTCTTTTTCCTTGAGACTGTAAACGCTGATGTATTGAGTCGAATGCACCCCTAGGAGACCCTAAGGAGTCTGACCGTGGCTGTTCCCTTTCTGGAGATTGCGAACGTGCATGTCTCCAAGTCGAATGCATCTTGGAAGGTTCTAAAGTAGTTCATAGTATTTTTTTCTCGCGGATAGACTTGTACACGTTTTAATTGAATACAACCCTAGAGGGCTCTAGGTATACTACTCACAGTAAATGTGTATCCACTCAAGTTGACCACATCCCCTAAAAGACTATAAGTGGTTGAACAGTAGCCTTTTCCCCAGAGGCCGGCAAACGCGTATGTTACCAAGTCAATTGCACCCCGAAAGGCTCCAAGCAGGATCTAATCTTCTCTTCAATTATGCTCGCTTTATCTGATACCAGCGAAACCACGGCCGTGATGAGATTTTCGCGGAGTCGCGATGTCGCTGATACGCTTTGCAGACATCGACCCGGTCGCCTCGACAAACTCTGGACGAAGGTACACTGGTTATAACCAGGCTTTCTTATAACGAACCTAAGCGATACAGTGACCGAATTAATTCTGAATTGAACGGACCAAGGACCGCGTTGGAAGAGATTAGACCAGGAAGTTCAAGCGATCTTTTCATAGTTTCCCAGTGTTAAATCTTGTAAAAATAGTTTCGAGGTATTACAGATGATTTCGAAGACTAGGTACCATTTCTCGACATGCTCTTAGTCGATATTGTAGTACTTCGAACTGAAGTGGTATTCTTACATGAAAAAAATACAATACATTCTTCAGATGGATATCAACGAAACCGCAAATTTTGAAAATCACACGTCCCACCGTTTCCTCGTGAAAAATTCCTAAAACTCGCCGATTTAGTAGAGGTAAGAAGTCAGACCGCGCATTTAAAATTTAAAGCTGCAAGAAAAATGCAAAGAAAGTGTTTTGAGGCGGTGGCAGTAGGGCGCAGCCCCGATGTATTCCAGCGGCGCGGCGTTTGCTCTCTCGTTCTCTATCTCGGTGAATATCCCGCACGGCAAACTTCCTGCCGAACATGTAAGAAAGAAGCTCGGGCTAGAAGAAAGAGTAACAAAGTGAACTTTACGATACAGAGTGAAGTTGTCGGCGCAAGTCGGTCGGATGTGTCGCAGAGACCCACCTTGCTCGGGATCGTGGGTGGGATGCATTTCTCCTTTACTGCGACCACGAACCTAAGAAAAAAGGCTCGTGCTTGGGGCCGGGGTCGGGACCGGGCGATGCATTCGTTGCATCATCAGAACGTAACGAGGCCATCTCGCCCTCGGCAGCTCGTTCCGCGCACATCGAGGTCAGACGGAAGTAAGAAACGAACCCGGGCCTACGAACGAGGTTAAATCTCCTATCTCGCGGACAAAGCTCGCGCGATGGTTATTCTTTTCTCTTCCCCTTGTGCAATCTATCCACCGCTCCCGGATGCCGGCGCTCCCCAAGACGCCCGGTTAGGTTCCACGGTTCGGTTCCACACAGCGGCGTATCGCCCCGGCTCTCTCCCAGCTACAACAAACGAGTCTACAAAGTCGGGTAACGAGGCCTCGCCCGCGGATACGCGGTCTTCTGTTACCTCGAATTGCGGGAATCCACGGGCTGCAGAAAGAATTCGGTCCGAATAGAAACGCTCTGAAACGGGAAGGCGCTATCAAGACGATACTGGACTCCGCCAGCTCCGAGGCGGTATCGGATAGGGTTAATGGCTTTGCAGGTCTCTTTCTGAACTCTTAGCACCCAAATTTTGCCGAACTGTCGATATCTCAACGAATGCTATAACCAATTAATACGACGTACCACGCGTAGGTCACCAGAATGGCCCTTAGCTATACAGGGTGTCCCAAAACTAGTATAGGAGCGGAAAATGGGAGGTTGCTTGGGTCATTTGAAGCAACATTGTCCTTTACAAAAATGGCGGCCGCGGCTTTGTTTAGGAGTTATTAACAAAAAACACGGACCAATCAGAGCGCGATCTAGACGCGAGGTAGCACAGTGGGCCCGACGCGCCAACTGTCAATTGGCCGGACGTGCCATCGCATGTCTAGATCGCGTTGTGATTGGTCCGTGTTTTTCATTAATAACTCCTAAACAAAGCCGCGGACGTCATTTTTGTAAAGGAAAATGTCGCTTCAAATGACCCAAGGAACCTCCCATTTTCCGCTCCTACAGTAGTTTTGGGACACCTTGTAGGCATCAAATGTGTGTCTTTTTCAGATTGTTTTGTTCACTCTGAAATTGTGACACTTCGTTAGGAAATGATATGTGCCAAAGTTGGATGCAATCGGATAACAGAAATCCATATCTTTTCTCGTGCACTTTACGTAGACATCAGCAGCCGCAAATGATGATGATTGTGTGCTAATTGGCAATTTTGCGTTCACCAGGACGATAAACGCGTTATCGCAGGGTTGTCGATTGGCGTCGGTATCGTCGAACAATCTCTTAAGTGCGACACCGTCGACAACTCGATTAAAGAATGAAGTTTGAACGTTCATTGAAGGCAGATTGTTACCCTTGAAAAAAATGGTCGGCTACTGAGGAGGAAGAGGCCAACGCCTTGAAAAGCGGAGGGAAGAAACGAGAGGAGAAAACGGTGCACCTGAGGTACAATTAAATGAAGAGGACACCACCCACCGATAGCAGCCAGGATAAGTTCCCTTGGCGAGTGATTAAATTTTAATCCACTTCTAATTAGATTTTTTGTGAAGCTGAACGCAAGGGCAAACGGTCTGGACCATTCCGGGAAGACAAGCCGGGATATACTCTCTGTTTCTCTCGTTCTTTCTTCCTTTCTCTCGTTGTCCCATCCCGACCTAGCCGTGCTAAAAGGATTTATTTTAATCGAAAACTTTTTAACATGGGGAGATTCGTTTGTCCGATATTTTAATGTCATTAACACTAATTCCGTCGACGAGTTCCCGGACATTCAGCCAAGGCTACAAATGAAACATCCGCGAGAGCACATTCTTTGAGAATTCCTAAGCGGTCCCCTGCCCCTTTGATCGTTAATACGAAAAGTTCCTGTTTTCGATGGGACAAAGAGAAGCCGCCTGACGGTTGCGGAGCTAAAAGGGAAGTAGTCCACTTTAAAACGCCTTCTCCGCAGGCCGCGCCCCTGTTCGCCCGGAGTTGACGAGACCTTAAACTCTTTCCCCGATGAAGACAATTTCCGGAGATTTTCAAAGGGACGCGGAGATTCGCCGAGTGATTGACAGAGATTAACTGCGGGGACGCACTGCTCGAGCTCCGCTCGGCTCTCGGGTTGATGCTCTTTACCTTCTCTTGCTGTTTAGTTCTATTTGCGATCCTATGACAACCTTGCAAGACAATATGTATCCTTATTATATTCCGCTGTATTTTCATCCTCCACTGGAAGCCACTACTGCCTAGCTTCGTTAATAAATATAGTTATTCATTCATAACAACGTGACTAGGTCGTGCACGAAGTAACAAAGGAAATTTTTACTTCGCATGTAGACGATACATGTCAATCATCGCTACCACGTTCGAGGTAAGCAGCCAATGGACCGAAAATTGACGCGAACCTTCAGAAGACTATAATTTTTCTATCAATTTCCAGCCGGAAGTCTCCGTTGCGAATTAATAAAAGGCCCGGGGAGAGAGAACTGGGCGAAACGCGTCTATTTCCCCGAACAGCCCGAAGAGACGGAACACGATAGAAACGGTCGAGTTCGCATAGCCCTGGGGGTCTGACGTGGACGAATCGATGGGCAAACAAACGACGGATTTGGCTGGTTTCCTTTGGCGGGTTGGGCAAGCGCCGGCGGACCATCTCTATGCCTGCGCGCTTGGACGCCGTTCCGTGTCCATTCTACTTTGCATGCGCACATTCTGCCAAGCCCCATGGACCGTCGTACGTTCGTTCCGCCGTTGGATTCCAGCGAGCATCGATGATTCGAGCGTATAGGCACCGAAGCGCGCCGGGCCCCTGGTCAGCAGTTACCGCAAAGTCAGTTCTATTCTCGTAGGGTCGACCTAGCCAATCCACCGAGCCAGCCATCCAGCCATCCAGCCAGCCAGCCATCCAGTCAGCCAGCTAGCCGCTATTCGAGCTAACCGTACCCACCAAGCCAACGTCTAATACCCTGTACCCCTGCCGGCAACAAACTCCTTCCCTCCAACCCTTTCTAGCCGGGGCAAGCCCCTCTTCTCTCTGAAACTCGCGACGCACCAGCCATTCTCTTAATTGAATTAGCCGGTCGGAATTAGCAATTTCAGATTAGTCCCGTGGTCTCATCAACCCTTTCCCCAACTCGACGTTCCCGGTCGAACGGAATTGCCCACTAATAACCTAACTGTTATTGAAAGCCGTCTCTTGACCCGTGGCATTTACGTCGAACGACCCCGAAAAATCAGCTGGCTGCTACTTGGCGCAGATGAAACGTAAACACCCGGCTGCCATGCCGCAGTCGTCACCGTCGTCGTCGTCGTAGTCTACTTCTCAAAAATAACCGATCGGCTGTTTGATCAACGAACATACTATTCCACCGGAAAACAGACGAATGGATGGCGGAAACTCCTGTAAAGTCTAAGTCAACAGATGAAAACGATGGGAAACGCTGCGGCAACAGTCATGGAACAATAGTCTGCGGGTTCTTTTATTTTCCTAGCTTCTCGAAATCCTCTTAGTCCGTAGAATCCGGATCTTTGCAAAAACTGCTGCCAAATTTGGCGACTATCCCTTTTGACTGGCTGTTTGTTTACGTAGCATGGTTCTGTTTAAATATAATCTACATCAACTGGTCCATTGAAAGTTAACGGTATTCTGCGGATTTTATGCACTACGACGAAATGAATAAGTGTGTGTTTCAGATGTTCTTAGTTCCCCTGATGGTGAGCTCCTTTATCTTCAGAATCATGATACGAAAGAGGTTCTACTTGCAGAAATATGAATGTCGATTCCTAATTCTGATGTGGGCGGAGAGCGTGCCAGATCGAGAAAATGATCAGCCAGTAGGAGATCGATCTGTCTTAACCTTTCCATCAGCCGAATGATGGATGCCTACGTTTCCTCGACGGTGCAGCGAGATTTATGCACCGAGGAGCCGGCCGTTGAGCATACGCGCCTGTCAATATATGTAAATGTAACAACCTGCGGCAAGCTCGCCGTAAATCGAATGCGACGATCCACGTCCAGAAAATCTAGAAACGTGCGATCCTCTCGGCGTGTACCTCCTCGAGAAACAAGAAAATGTCAGTAAGCCGCACGGAGTCTGAAATGGAAAAGGGGACGCGCGATTCTTATTCGTGGTCGCTCGCCGATGCGACAACGAACTGGCTGGAAATGGTACGTGATAATGTCACGCAACGACGTTTTGCTATGAACGCACTGTAGTCTCTTGCTCTTTCGAGGGAACTCGGGATACATTTTTTTTAAATTTTAGAAAATCTCATATGAGATTTGTTACAATATAAATACAAAACAGAAATACATTACATATAATATAGAGTATGGAGATTACAAAACAAAGTAGGTTTCTTGTAGAAATACAAATATTATAATACGAACATAATTAATAGGAACAGAAAAAAAACTTATACTTTAAGGCCACAGCTTTTAAAAAATGACAACATGTAGTGACAGGCCCTAATATTAGGTTTGGCTATTACTACTGAGACATCCATTGGAAGCTGAAAGTTCATTTTGCTGAGTTCATTAATCAATAAGTCTCTCATCATTGTACAAATTGCAGTGCCACAAAACATGATTCAGAGACTCATCTCCATCCCCACAGCTACACTCAGGATCATTAATGAAACCAATGCGTGCTAGGGACAAAGCTAAATAATAGTGATCAGATCTACACCTATTTATGCTGACAATGGTTGAACGAGATAAATTTAGTTGAGAAAACCAAGGAAGTCGATTTTCATTGAAATAATAACGAAAATAAGTTTTGCCTTTGAGAAGACTACCCAGATAGCACAGGACGTCCTCAAGATGTCCAATTTACGTCCATTTCAGGTCTGAACGTCCTACGTCCTGGAAAGACGTATTAAAAACGTCTTGATAACATCTTTCTAGGGACGTTCGTTTTACGTCCAAAGTAAGACATTTTGAAAAAGTCTTTATCGGGACGCTGGTTTAACGTCTGAAATAAAACGTTTTAAAGACAACTTTTTCGGGGAGTAATACAGGTCCAAAAACGTTAATTAAGTATATATATATATATATATATATATATATATATATATATATATATATATATAAGCCGGAATCGCAATTTTTTATTCTTCATTTTCGTCTTATATTATCGTCAAGAACCACCCCCTAAAATTTCTCCCACCTGTAGTCGAACACCGTGTATGCTTTTCGTGGGCCTTTCGGAGGATATTCAAGACGTGCATAAGATATCTTGAATGTCCGGCAGCGGACGTATTTAAGACGTTTTCAAGATGTCTGTGTGCTATCTGGGATATCTATCTTAGATGTCCTACGAATGTATTTCAAACGGTTTACGAAAGTTTTCTGAACGGCCTGTGTTATGGAACCGTACGTTTTAAAAACGTCCCAAGAATGTCCATTAGACGTCTAAAAAACATTTTCTAGACGTCTAATGGACATTCTTGGGACGTTTTTAAAACGCATGGTTTTGTAAAACAAGCCATTGAGAAGACTTTTGTAGACCATTCGCGGGCTTTTCGGAGGACATTCAATACGTCCATAAGATATCTTGAATGTCCGACAGCGGACGTATTTAAGACGTTTTCAAGATGTGTATGTGCTATCTGGGTATCAGCTATTGTAGAGGCGAAAGAGTTGTCAAACACATTTTTGAAGAAAGACTCAAAGCAATCGGTGAAGGAATGCGGGAAATAGAAGGAACACTAAAGAATGATGCCTCCTTAGCTGAAAGATCAGCTTTTTCATTACCAGCAATCCCAATATGAGACGGAATCCAGTAGGACATAATGGAGCAAGACACATTATCATGAATGAAAGAATTATGTTTCTCTTTAATACTGAAGATAACTCGGGATACATTGATTCGGTGTTCCGTGGTCGAAATCGAGTCGAGAGAAGACATTCGCGCGTCGTTACCGACGTTTACCCGCACTGCCAGTCAACAGAGTTGGCCCGATGGTGCTCGAGAACTCACCGTTGCATTTTAGATGTTGCACTCGCGTGCGCCGCGCCAACGGCTGTCTAAATCATACTGCAACGGGAAAGATTGACTGCCGCTTTTCACCGTTTCCCACTCGAAACGGTCGTTCCTCTTTCCGACTACTGGAGCATAATATTTAATACAAGACCAGTCACGAAAGTTTATGCACGCCTGCTGGATCGCGAAATATTCGAAAGGGATGCATCGATTCGTCTTGGGAAACTGCACTCTTCAAAATGGTAGTTGAAACTATTGGAAACATTGTCATCAAACTTGGACATTCTTTAATGACATGTATGTCACTTCAAATATATTCCACAGTTAATTTATCTTTCACTTATTTAGCTTATAAGTAGACAGCGAATTTACGCCATTATGACAAAAATGAGTAGGTGAGATTTGGAACAGTAAAAATATTAGAAAAATTGGAAAATACTGTAATATCACTTTCAACCTGTGAAACAAGCCCTCGCAACAATATAAATGTAAGGAGACTCGGAGGTTCGACACAACACGTTGTTATCTGTCGCTTGCTCGCAGAGAACTGTTTTATTTAACAAAAACTGAACGAAATATACATTTGTTAACAAAAGCCTTAACGTGACATATAAATCAATAAAATTATATATAACAAATAAACATATGATAGAAACAGTCATCCACACGGTGATATATTACATAAAGAAGGAAAATAAATTTCTATTTCACTCCCATTTGTTGCAATTCAGGTAGAACATTTTTATTTTTCATAGAGATTCGCGGTCTAGTTATAAGACACGCGTGTCAGTAACAAAGCATTTAGTGAAGAAGCAACTGAGTTTCAGCTTTATTAAATGTTGACATAAATTAGCACTCGGTATTTTGATAATTTACAGATAAAGCGAACTCAGTGAAGTGTACCATAAAAGAATGTCAAGGCAGGTAATGCAAGAGCACCGTACACAAATCGTCTTCCGATTGCTGGCCTGCGACAGACGAGTAGTTACGTGTGTGTCGAGTTCGCCTTCTTCCTCGGCTACCGTACAGGTACTCGTTATCTGATATTATTACCTACTAATACCCGAGGTTCGACTGCCGCCGAGCAGAGAGTACTTAGTAACTCTAGATCCGGCAAATCGGATCTACTATGTCCCCTCTCTGTGTTCTTCGCTTCCGTGCGTAGCTCCTGCATTGCAATCCTGATCCCGTGCATCGCGATTTCCGATCATTCGATTCGATCGAGACGCACGGTCTCGAACGACGCCAATCATTCCCAATAAAGTGGATAAACTTGCTCGCGTTCTCAACACGATTATCACTATACAGAGAATCTTTGTGCAAAATAAAAATCTTCTGTGTCAATTATACGATATACATAGATTGTCATAGATTTCAAACAAAATCAATTAATTATTTTATAATGTCTTTGAAAACTCCATTAACTTGTATACTGGTTCAGAAAAAGCAAATTTGGTGATGTAATATACAGTGACTCCCATTAATATTCGGACGCTCTAAAAAAACGATAACTGGTTTAACATTGAACTATACGACTTGAATTTTTTAGAGAAGCTAGAGCAAATAGTTTGCTACAGAATGTGAAAAACATTTTTTCAAAAATTACAATTGATCGGAGTTGTAGAAAAAATACTAAAAGTTGCATTTTACAACTTTTTTATGTGGGCCTATATTGAAAATTTAAAAAATACGTTTTGTAGATCTGTGTCAATTATATGCACTGCGAAAGTTTCATCGAGATCGGTTGATGCGGGAAAAAACGACAGGCATTGAAAGATGTGAGAATCTATAGGTTTACTGCAGTTATAGCCCGAAAATCGTGAAAATCTGAAATTTTTACCATCGTTAAACGTTTGTAGCTCATTGCAACGTCGAACAATATTGACGAAATTTTCAGAATATATGTTTAATTAACACAGATCTACAAAACGTATTTTTTAAATTTCCAATATAGGCCCACATAAAAAAGTTGAAAAATTCAACTTTTAGTATTTTTTCTACAACTCCGATCAATTGCAATTTTTGAAAAAATGTTTTTCCACATTCTGTAGCAAACTATTTGCTCTAGCTTCCCAACAAAAATTCAAGTCGCATAGTTCAATGTTAAACCAGTTATCGTTTTTTTTTTGTAGCGTCCGAATATTAATGGGAGTCACTGTATTCTTAGACAGCCCATGCTCCTCAGTCACTTCGAAACACCATATTCGTTATTACGCAATTATAAACAGTTCTGAGATAAATTTTGTGGGTTGGATAAAAAAGAGGCAGATAAAATACTGAGAACAAATATTTGAAAAATAAGTTTGGGATCACTCTCACAATATCGCTCTCTGCTGTTATCGCTCTCAGGCGGTCAAACACTAGACAGCACGCTTCGCGCTAAGCTTCATACAACCTCACAGATTTTTCCAATGCGATTCTGCATTGACTGCAGGCACCAGTAAAAAGATCGAAATTACATAATTCAGTATAAGAGGAGTTAAATATCAATATCTTCTTACGTATCAGGTTGTTCGAGTGTCTGAAAGAACAGGAGTCAATTAATTAGCCATTATCTAGGCAGCGCTCTAAGACACGTGTATGAATAATGCGTGCATAAATGCGTTCATGAATTATGGTAATCGTGTAACTTAAAGGCGTGCATTTACAGCCGATGATTAGCGGCATTATTGACGGATAGAATTAATTAAGCCTCCCTAAACAGGCGTCTAGCTCACGCCAGCGCCCAAGATATACTCAATGAAAAATTCTTCGGGTACCATTCAAAACAGGCTTCTTCAAAAACGAATCAAACGAATTGGACTTTTTCGAAGTGTTGGATGAGCGCTTACTAATCATGTGTAAAATCTTGTTAAGAAAATTGCATCTTTAAACAATAGTTGGGAACTCGTGATGACGTTAACCAATTTTGATCAAATTTTCAAGATGTGCACAAACGTCATAAATTTATAGACTGTATTTTTTAAACTTACATTAGACACATAGACAAAAAAGTCACAAGTGAATATTCTCCAGATATTTAAATTTTCACAAAAATCGTTCTACACACCCACAAAATGAATTCTACATTTTCGAAGAAGCACAAGTCGTTTAATCCAATTTTTCAGAATGTTATGTTATTTTAAACGATGGGAGGACACTTGTTTCATCGGTTGTATACTTTAATATCGCAAGACAGAAAACGAAGCAGGCTCGCGATATTAGGATGCTAATCGCTAGCATCCTAATAATAAGATAGATGCACGCAGTCTTACACGTCGTGCCGGGTTTCTAATTATTTATCGAGGCGCGCCACGTTAATTGGACAATTCGAACGATAATGAAGTTCTGCGGGCTAGCGGCTGCGATGCATTTCAGAAGAATACTGGACGGATTAAATTACACAGACAGTAGTGGACGCGCTTAGGAAGCGAACACCGCATGAATCCTACCTGGAGGAATACGTCCGCTGGTTTGCCTCGCAGGTGTACCAGGTGCGAGAGGGGAAGGTATTTTTCCGGGGATCCGCATCGCGATGTCTCATCTAATCGGTGGATCTTATAATACGCGACTACTTACAAGATACGGTAGACCGCATCTTACGTTACCACCGCACGTAGCAGCGCGTTATTCACGAAAATGGTAAATATTTCAAATGAAGCCCGGTCGGCTGTTGGACATATATCTTCCTTCTCTATCTCCACTAGCCTCGTCGCATAAGGTATATCATATTCACGCGTGCATGTATCATGGTTAACGCGTCGGGGCTGTTGGACAGTCTGGCGGATCTTCAACGCGAACAAAGACACCCGCGGTTCGATTTTACTGACGGCGATCGCCTAGCAAAACGAGCTCAACGTCCACTCCCAATTACGGGCCGGGGAATCGAGCTACGGCCCTTCGAGAAAATCGGTTCTTGTAATCGATTCTGATCGTCGGAATGCGGAAATCCAAGGGCGTGTACCTACAATGTACCGTCCGTGCCGCACAAGAAGACCAGTCATGTCATTTTATTCTAAGCTCCAGACTATTTCAAACAGTTTCAACAGACCTCTAAGCCATTCAAACTGCGACAATAAACTCTAGAAAAACCGAATATCGTTTAAACAGCCGCAATTTAGTAGCAAAATGGTTCCTTCGTCGCTGCAGGATATGAGCTCGCCCAATAAATATCAGGCAAATCGCCGAGCGACGTCAGGGAATTGTATGAATTCTGTTAGAATGTCAGGTTTCATAAAATTACTGTGGGTATAGATGAGCATGGTCGGCAGACGGTGGTAAAACTGAAATTGTCGAGGCGACTACTTGTTCGCAGGGTCTCGTGGCTCGACCATCGGGGCGTTAAAAGCGTCCGTAAACTGCAGTTCCGGCGGCCATCGAAAAATGGAGTGTCTTGATATGAAAGCAAAGGTCTCTTGACGTCGTGTAGCCGCCAATAACTGGCTATGGATCGGTTCACGGCCTCGTGAGAAACCGTAAAGCGGACGTTATTGCCGACGACGTTGCCGGTTCTCGGTCGATCGACCGCACGGTCGACCAGGGGCCAATAAAAGGAGCTACAACGACGATTTCGGGACGATCGGTGCGCCACGTGGTGTACCTGAGGCCGAGCCACCATGGAAATGATCGAGGAAGGGAAGTCGGACGAAAAGCAGGAGAGAACCCTCCTCTCTTTATCTGTCTTTCTGCCACTGACTATCTTTCCCTCTCTTTTTCGGGCACGGTTGCGGCTGCGACCGCGTTTATCGCCCACGGCAGACCGCAAGCGGTCGCTTTTCTTTTTTGCCCGCCGCCATGCCGTGAGGGAGTCGCGACGCTTCCCATCCCCGTCGTCCACCTTCCCCAACCCCTTACAGGCCACGCTATTAAATCATATCAGGTTCAGCCGGCAATTATTTAGGTATTAGCACTCTTTCTCCCCGCGTTACATTCCCGTTCCACCTCCCGCATCCCAGCCCGTTCCCCTCGCCCTCGCGCACGTTTTTGTCCACCTGTCCTCGGCTCTCTGTAATGCGTTTCTCGCGCTTCACGAAATTCCCGAATGCCTTCGTTAACTCGATCCTACAATCGATCCTCCGGAATTACGTGCGGATACCTCGACGTACTAATTTCAATATTCTTGGCTCCGTTTATAGCAACGTTGATCGTTTCACTTTTTACTAGTCTGTTCTCCCAATTGCTTTATTCGCGACGGTTCTGATTAATCGTGTCTGAAATGAAACAGTTTCTGAACGCATTAGGTTGCACACTACATCTATATCTAATTTATTTGGGAGATGCATAGACGTCAGTTTATGCACGTGTATAGTAGAAAGAAGAAATTATTAGTCCATTGATTTTTACTAGTCTGTTCTCCCAATTGCTTTATTCGCGACGGTTCTGATTAATCGTGTCTGAAATGAAACAGTTTCTGAACGCATTAGGTTGCACACTACATCTATATCAAATTTATTTGGGAGATGCATAGACGTCAGTTTATGCACGTGTATAGTAGAAAGAAGAAATTATTAGTCCATTGATTTTTACTAGTCTGTTCTCCCAATTGCTTTATTCGCGACGGTTCTGATTAATCGTGTCTGAAATGAAACAGTTTCTGAACACATTAGTTTGCACACTACATATATACAGGGTGTTCGACTACAGGTGGGAGAAAATTTAAGGGTTGGTTCTTAACGATGATATAAGACGAAAATGAAGAATAAAAAAATTGCGATTTCGGCTTCGTTATTTAGCTATTAACAACGCGACAGTCACGTATCAAGTGACAGATGCATGCATAACTTGGTTCTCATTTGGGGCCCCAGCGAGGTGAAAATGTTTAACAAATCGTTGGACAACATTGAACTCTTTGACGTACACAACGTACACTTTTGTTAGACGCGTTGTTGATTTTTAATTGTTAATAGCTAAATAACGAAGCCGAAATCGCAATTTTTTTATTCTTCATTTTCGTCTTATATCATCGTTAAGAACCACTCCGTAAATTTTCTCCCACCAGTAGTCGAACACCCTGTATAAAATTTATTTGGGAGATGAATAGACTTCGTCAGTTTATACACGTGTATAGTAGAAAGAAGAAATTATTAGTCCATTAATTTTTACTAGTCTGTTCTCCCAATTGCTTTATTCGCGACGGTTCTGATTAATCGTGTCTGAAATGAAACAGTTTCTGAACGCATTAGTTTGCACACTAACATCTATATAAAATTTATTTGGGAGATGAATAGACGTCGTCAGTATATGCACGTGTATAGTAGAAAGAAGAAAGTATTATGGAAAGAACAGGAGTGGTGAAGGAATATGCGGGTGGCCATGAGAATGTGTGCAACGGGTCCTAGGTTCGCTAAAGCATGTTAAATAAAATAGAAGAAAAAAGGGGTTACTTGAGGTCACCAAAGTCCCCTAGTTTTGGGAGTTTTCTATCTCCCGAAACATTTAAAAAAAAAGTAGAAAGAAGAAAGTATTAGTCCATTGATTATGATAATGTGAAAAACAGTACAAATATTGAGACCATTAGGGTGCGTGCCCAGTGCATTCTTTTGTCGTCCGATGTCCGACTTCGGCACACACCGACGTCACTTCGAGCGTCTCCAGAGGCATGTGTTGGTGCCGGTACGGCCGATTTCGTCGGAAAAGGTGTTTACAGTGGGCCCGACATCGGACGAAACGGTCGAGGCTGGTGACAGACAAACCTTTCTAAGTGCTTCGAGAAGGGTTTCAATGGGACAAACCCCATGGGGTCCGATGCCGGACGATGGTCGGAGGAGAAACAAATCATTTTGTTTTTCGTCCAACACCGGACGTTGCAGCTTTCACTTCAAACAATTTTCATGTCGCCAATTTTGAAGTATCCGTATTTTAAAAAGCGGGTCCGTGAAGAGGATACTTGGGGCTATATTATCATTAACTTCCAGATTTATAGGGAAGCTATTGTAATGACCCCGAAAATCTCAAATTGATTTTTAGCAGGTCTTAACGTCTCAAGGCCATTGAAATCATTTTAGACTATTTTCAGCAAAATGTTTGTGTGTGTGTGTGCGTGCGTATGTATGTCCGTGCGTATGGTATCAAATTTTTCGTTAACGTTTTCTGCAAACTAACAACGCGATCAGAATGATGAATGATGCAATTGATGTGCCCCGCTGTAATTTAGAGCTGATTAGATTTTGGTCCAATTTGGTCCAGTGGTTTTTTAGTTTTTTCGAAAGAAGTTGATTCAACAATGCAATTTATACGAGTGGACGGATATTTTCTACCGAAGAAACAGAAGTAATTATGTATAATATGTTTAGATATTTAGATATATTTTTAATAAAAATTTATATTTTTTTTTAAATTCAAAAGACTACATATATGTTGGCTTGAGTCTTTTTAAAATTTCTTTATTTTTGCCGTAGGACGCACCGTTCCCGAGATATAACCATAGACGCCATAAAGCAAACATTTTGTTACGTAGAAAACTATTACAGTTCCCTGAAAACGTATAATCTTTTTAAAACGTACATTGAATAATGATAATAATATACTGCTACTAACGAATCGGAAAGTTCTTTGTTTGGCTCCTGGAGAGTCACACACCAAATAAAAAACATTAATAGCTGTAGTTCCTGCTAGCCATGCTTACCATCAACCCTCTCGCAAGAATAGTCCTACCCGCGAGCGAGCAACAATAACCCTCTATTTTTATTTTCCAATTTTCTAGTGCCATAATAGCAATGTACATGTTTAAAAAATAATTGCAAAATAAACTATGAAAACAAATATTTTTGCAACTGAAATAATTTTTCTTAAACACTCTTATGTTATCACTATGAGCACCCAAAAATCATTTTATCGTTTTGTTATAGTTTGGCCGTTATAATTTAATGAAAAATTTGTGACACTTCATATTACACGTCGGCATAAAACCATCAATTTTCAAGATTTTCAAGAAAATTGAAAAATAAAAATAATGATAATATAGCCTCAAGTGTCCTCTTTACGGACCTGTTTTTTAAAATACGGATACTTCAAGATTGGAGACATGAAAATGATGTAAAGTGCAGGCTGCACCGAAATATATCGCGCGAGGGCCGTCCTGTCGGTCGACGACGCGTCGGATGAAACTAGAAGCGTCTCACAGACGGGTCTACCCACACATTTGAAATGTGGGACCGATGCCTCTGACGTTACCAGAACGGTCGGACGTCGGATGCACTGGCCACGCACCCTAAAGAGGTTTGGCTGTCGCTAGCCTCGACCGTTTCGTCCGACATCGGGCCCACTGTGAACATCTTTTCGCCGAAGTTGGATATCGGACGAAGAAGGGATGCACTGGGCACGGACCCTTAACGTTGCACTTTATAGCGCATATTAAACTTGACTCCCAACTTATAACCTCCTTGGTAGGACTTCTGAAAAACTATGAAAATAATTTCTTTATGATGTATAAAAACATCCCTAAACAAGAGAGTAATTAAAACAACAAAGTTTGCGAAACATATCGTCATTCAAAGTGCAGTACTCTTACACTCATGGTGCACATTGAGCTACATCTACCCGAGTACAGCTCCTAAAAAAGAACAACTGTTACGTACAAAACTAACAACTACGTGGGACAAGAGCATCGCTAACCAAGAGCGTAATTAAAAATCCAAAGTTTGTGAATCTTTTTGTTCTTGCTACGAAGAACTGTGAGAAAAAGCGTACCGTGTAAAATGGGAAGTTGAAGAAACGACGAGCTTATCACGAGGATCTCGTAGGCGCGGAGATCGACTTTCTTTTTCTGATCAGGATCTGGCTGACCCCGCCCCGGCCGGTTACCGAGAAGGTGCTCCTTCGTGTAATCAGAGAGCCGAGGTATAATGCGAAACTCGAGCGAAGATGAGAAGCTACTGAACCGGGAACGGGAGAACGCCATTTAGAGAGACGCGCGCACGCCGAAGAAGAAGAAGCGCGGAGAGGACGGTCGACCCGAACGATACGTCGCGTGACTCAACGACTTAAGTCTCCATAGGCGGTCGTGTGTCACTTCGGAAAGTAAGTATAGACAGCGACAGAGAGAGGGAGCGAGAGAGAGACAGAGAGAGAGAAAGAGTCTCATTTCTCGCGAGGGAACGCGTGCGCGTTAATGAGAGGCCCGTCGTATAATGAATCGAGATCGATTCCTCGGCCGGGAATCGGACTTACAAATCGCGGCTTGGTCTACCTACCTGTTCGTTCGCCGAAAAGACTCGCGGTATAATTTATTGGATTCCTTTCGAGGGCCCCGCTTCCTAACAAGCTATATCTATCACTTGGCAATAACCCGAGGAAAAGGGGGCGGGCTGTATTTCTTTCCGCGACAAGCCAAAAAAAGGCAAGCCGCTCGATATTCGGCTTTTAAGCGACCGGTATGAAAGCTAATTGTGTCCCTCTGTACGCGACCCCTTCTATTCGTCCTTCCTTTACATCCATATTCATCGCGTGACATTTCAATAACAATATTTAGTTTCGCAAAAATTATTTGTAATCTTCAGTCCCTCCGCATTCCCTTCTAATACTGACAACTATACAGGGTGTCCCAAAATAAGTGTAACTCCCTGAAATGGGAGGTTCCTTGGATCATTTGAAGCGACATTTTCCTTTACAAAAATGGCGTCCGCGGCTTTGTTTAGAAGTTATTAACGAAAAACACGGACCAATCAGTGCCCGGCTATAGCGAGCGGAGTCCGACTCGGCGACAGATCCCGCTCAACGCGGTGTCGCTATTGGCCGAACCAGACACACTCCGCTGTAGCCGCGCTCTGATTGGTCCGTGTTTTTCGTTAATAACTCCTAAACAAAGCCGCGGAAGCCATTTTTGTAAAGGAAAATGTTGTTTCAAATGATCCAAGGAACCTCCCATTTCCGGGAGTTACACTTATTTTGGGACACCCTGTATATTGCTACGGGTCTACCGGTATACTAGTGTTATGGGTCTGCCGGTATACTCGTTGCATACAGGGTGTCACAAAATAAGTGTAACTCCCGGAAATGGGAAGTTCCTTGGGTCATTTGAAGCGACATTTTCCTTTACAAAAATGGCGTTCGCGGCATTGTTTAGGAGTTATTAACGAAAAACACGGACCAATCAGAGCGCGACTACAGCGGACTGATTCTGGTTCGGCCAATAGCGACACTATGTTAAGCGGGACCTGTCGCTGAATCGGACTCCGTTAGGTTAGGATAGGTTAGGTTAGGTTTGATTTGAAATTGTGGCCGCCGATGTTTAGACCTACTCCGATCACTTTTGGAAATGTTGAAACTTTTGTGCGAATATCTCGGAAACGAAAGCTGAGTTGTTCAGGATGATGACCTTGACAACATCTTTCAAGGTCATCAAAATCGGTGAGGAGGCCCCTACAGTAAATAATTACCGCATTAAACAACGAAAGTGTACCTATAACGTCGAGTCGCAAGATAACGTTCTCCGGTCAGCGTTTCCAGCGTTGGACTTGAGACTACGCTCGCTGCGTGTTGAGTACTTGCGGGACACCCCGTGAGCGGAGTGCGTGCGAGTTAAGGGATGGGCAGCAGTAAATAATCATTTCCTGCCGGCTCCTGTTTACGTCGGTACCTGGCGCACGGTATCCGCCGAGATTTCGTCCGTTTCGTTGAGCGTTCGAGGACGAGGCAGGGTGGCGACGGCGGTCTGCGGTGGCGAAAATGTCGGTCATAAAAATGTCCCGGTAAGGAATGGCCCCGATGGAAGCGAAGCCGGACGAGCTCTCGGAGCCCGTAGCATACCTTCTCCAGGATGGCTTCCCGTTGTATCGTCGGGAGTCGTGGGTGTGCGACCACCGCGCCGCATCTCTACGCTCTCTCTCCCCTTTCCTCTTCGTTTATATACGCGCTGCAGACTTTACGACGCGAGTAAGTGCGCGCAGGGCTGACCCAGACCTAACCCGACAGCCTTCGCCTAACTCCGAGGAACAAGTCGGATCGCCGGCCACTGGAGAGTGTCCGCCGTTTAACCTCGTTTGCAGGCAAATTTCAAACGAGGCCGGGGGGCTCCGAAAGCTCCGAATAGCTCTGGCCTTTATAGGATTCAGCGGGGCGACAACCGTGCAAGTGTCTTTTAAGGAACGGCTCGCCTACACCACCAGCCGTCAGCAGTTTTTCATTCCCGATGTCCATATTCTTCTGTTTTACGAGGACGCCCGACCTCTTCTGCACCTGCACAACTGCTAACGAAGGGGCTGCGGCGACCACAACACTTTCAACATCAACGTTTCCACTGGGTCAGATTTACCGGCTTCGGGAATACCCGCGAAATTTATGGATTCATTCGCGGACACGATTGCGCTGCGAAATGGTTCCATGCCAGCAAGACGCTCCGCGGAGACGTATCGAGCTACCTTTTTCCCATTCCTCGGGTTCTTCTTGCCAGACCATATTTACTGGTTCAAGTACCGGGGACGCCGCGGCTTCCTCGTTAGCATCCCTGTCTCCTCGATGAAAATAGCGAATTCGACTAGACATGTGGCAATTGGTTGTAATTCAGCGATTGGATACAGTTATGATATCTTAAAATAGCACAAGGGATTAGTTACCGAGAATAAATCCTTACAATAAATCGTGTTGCGTATGAATCGCCCCAGAGACTCCCAGATTGTTCACATGTAAAACGTGATCCGATAATACAAGTTCCAAATGAAAGTAGAAAAGCTCCTAGACGTACAACAAGACCTGCTACCTAAACCCTCTAATCAGTAATTCAGATCGCTACAAGACACTTAACAGACGATTAGGGACAGTATCTACAGAAATCAGTGATGGATCGAGACTCCACTAGGAAGATGTTATCTACAGCGTCCCTCAGCTAGCATCATAAATGTATCTACTTAGAAAATCAATTGCACCATAAATAATCAATCTTATCTGACTGTGACACAACAGCTACAAACTCTGTTTTCCATGAAGTTCCATTGGCTTTTTCGAAAGACCTCTCCATCTAGTTTCGATTGGATAACAAGTGATCACCTCGGCCCCACCCACTTATCCGCTACCGCCATACTTATTTCTCAGCGTAATCTGCTTCCGCAGCAGAATATTGCGAGTCCCCAGCATCTTGGTGCCTCGCAGCCGTGTAAATTGATACCGAGGGTTGGTAGTTCGAAAGTTTACGCAAATTCCTTCTTGGGAGAGCATTTTCGTAGTCCCAGACGCTTCCCCCGGGTAAAATACACCACAATCAGTTAGACTACTTCTGTCGGGGCACTCCGGAGTGCGCTTCCGGTGGAGAGGGATTTAAAATACACCAGCCAGGACGATGCTGGTGTTCCACCGTTTTGTCCGACGAGATGTTCCCGCGGACAAAGACTTCGAGCGGCAGCGAATTCATATTTAAATGGCATTCGCGAAACGGTCGCGAGGTTTGACTTGGAGATTGACGCTCGGCGAGGGAAGACAATCCCCCGAGCGAATTTACAGCGGTCGTAAACCCGTCCGCGACAAATATCTTTGCCAATACGTAGGGGTAATTCCTCGCGGAAATCACGAGCATGAACATTTTGCTGGTCAGTGGCGTATTATCCTATCGCGACACGTTCGCACAATGGCGCAGAGGAACAAAAACACGACCGATAATCACATTCGTCGTTTAGCCACCGCCCCTCCCCCCACTCCTCGACACGAAATCATATTTCACAGATTTTAATCCGGTAGTCGATAATGCGATAAACGCGCGAAATTACCGCAGGAATTTTACGCGGTCACCGGGTACGGGATACGGGCCGGCTCGGCTGTATCGCGCGGGTACAATCGCCGCTAAAAATTCCGCGACCCCGGTGTAAAGCCGATTCCGCGCATAAAACACTTTTCCATTTTATAAGCCGTAAACATTTCTCCGGCTGTATGTAAAAGCAAGAATATTTTATTTATATATATTCGAAGGTTTATCGACTCGCGCCTCGCGCCCCTGCCCAGCCTTATATTTCATTTTCATGGACAATTTCTTCGGCCGTTTTCGTCACGATAAATTCGAACGGGCCGCGCGCCGCCGCGCGTTATCCCGTACCACTTACCGGGAACGTCCAATAAATTCGCCACTGTTAAATGATATCGATACCACGGGTGGAATCCTTTTGACTCCGGCCCGATCCCGCGAATGGGAATCGATTTTTTCCGGTGGAGCCTCGAGCACCGTCATTCAGATCCTATTTCCAACAATTGTTAAACTGTCGGTTGAGTCTCGAAACACGACCGAACCGTTTCGGAATCGGACAAAAGCAAAGCCGCCGACCACTGAAGTACGCTTTCCCGAAACTCGCCGCTCAGTTCCCTAACTGTCATCCACTCTGCAAGGGCCGGCACGTTCCAATTAAGTGTTGGCTCTTATGGATCTCATCCATTCGTAAAACTAAACCACTTAACCGTAAAACCATCCTCGCGGCTAAGTAGATTAAATCGCGTTAGTCCGGCAGCGTCCTCCTAAGTTTTGCTTCTTAACTCCTTGAGTGACTAGTTCTGCGACAGTCATGGGATGACTCAGAGTTATTCACAATGTCGTTTACATTATCGAATATCTTGATATCTGACCAATTACTACACATTTAAGTATTGTATGAAATATTATATCATTTTTATATACTTAAAATGAAGAAATCACAATAGAATTATTCTAGGACAGAAGAAATGTTTAATATTCGAGTTAAAATGGCTCCCACTGCGAAGAGTTAATATGTACACATCTTTTAAAATATGTGATTAATGATGTGCATATAATATAATGTATGCCATTTTTTACTTTCTTAAATTAAAAAGTTGTCATTTACGAATATGACTTCTTGCACCATTTTCTTGATCTTCGAGGGTCATTTGAGGGGTTAAGGCCACTAACGGCTCTCCAAGAACAGGAAAATGTATATGCGATCTTGGAACAGTTTCAAAGCCCTCGCATCGTTTTTCCTCGCTGTTCCGATTCGCTTGGTTGTCGAAACGCAAACAACTCGAGGAAATCCGGTCCAAAGTAATGAGCGTACTTTCTCTTGGCTATTGTTTGCTACTCTCAGAGAGGAATCAAAGAATCGTCAGCCCGGGAATTACCGTTATTTCATGTAATCGCGCTGGCTTATCGTGTCAAAAGTTTCGTGGAGTAAGTCGTAATGTCGTTTCGGTGGCGTCATTTACTTTTGCATACAGTTTGGCTTTCATTCGACTTTTCTTCGCGAAAAATCGGTGTTTAAACATCTGAATACATCTATTAATATATTCTTTATTTTTAATGCTGTAAAAGTTTCGTTCACTACGTTTCCTGTTATGAAAAGAACGATAACAAGAGTAAGTTAATACTCATATTTTCAATAATGAAATCACGATAACAGTAATATTTATTCACTTATACAAATAAACAAGTTGGTTACATATTTAATGGTAATTAGAATTTTTCGCGGCCCCTGGGTTCGATCATTATTCATTTTGTACTTGCTCTACTTGTAGCAATTATGTAAGAATTATCATACGTGTGCTATCCAAATAGTAGAGGAAAAAGGAAAGGTGGTGTTTCGTCCTAGACCCGCTAGAGGACTCATCAGTAAGGCTATCTAGCGGGCCCTGCCTTAGACAACGGGATGTTGCAAGACGTTTGAGGAACGTTAATATACTGATAGGTGGTGGATCAGTAACTAGCGAGAAAGCCTTTTTCCTCTACTATTTAGATAGCACACGTATGATAATTCTTACATTTTTGCTACAAGTAGAGCAAGTACAAAATGAATAATGATCGAACCTAGGGGCCGCGAAAAATTCTAATTATCTAATATTGCGATCGAGAAAAAGTATAAACAATTATTTAATGGTAATGTTGTGGGATTGCGACCGCACGCCGTAGGGTCCAAGTGGTCACTATGTATGGTAGGGCCTCTTGAGCCAGGTAGAGCGAGGGACAAATGACATGATGCAAGCCTGTACCTGGTTGGTATCCATCGACAGTTTAGTTGTAAGGGTGCGAATGAGAGAAAGAGAGAGAGGGGGAAAGGGAGTGAAAACGAGGGAGAGGGAGTGACGACGAAGGTGTAAAAATTGTTTTTCGAGCAGTGTGGTTTTGGCAGCGGAAGACTACAGTCGTAGACACGGAAACAAAATTTATTACCATTATCACGTGATCTGAAGTTTTATCAAGATATTGATTTTTCTATACTAAATATGCAAAATTTGGTGTGCCAAAGATAGTTAAGGTATTGTTTCAACATTACATTGTGATGGTGGTTCTTATAGAGAGAATCAGCCCTTAATTTTTCTCCTAGACGAACAGTTTTTGAGAAACATGAATTCGAAAATAAAAACATGTTTTTTAACTTTAAACAAATATTGTGCTGTTATTATAGAAGATATTGAATTGTTCCCTACAGCAAAAGATTCTGTAGACTTTTTCGAATATAGTGATATCCAATATTAATACATCATGAATATTTCAACATGTTTGGTATTGCAAACAAATTTGGTATTGGACAGTGTTATTAAACGATAACTTACTTTGTGACAACAAATTTTGTATATATAGTATAGAAAAATTAATATCTTGATAAAACTTCAGATCACTATGATGGTGGTAATAAATTTTTATTTTAACATTACCATTAAATATGTAATCAACTTGTTAATATATAATAGTTAATATATATATATATATATATATATATATATATATATATATATATATATGTATGTATGTATGTATATGTATGTGTAAGATATTCCTCTTTATTTACTGATATTGTCATTTTTCTGTGAAAAATTACCAATTTAGAATCAATAAATTGGCACTATAAACCCAAGAACTAAATTTATAACCTAATGCGATACTATACCATCACGTTTCTGTGCACCGAGATCGTAAGGGCTCGTGTGGTCCACGATGGTCTTTTTATCATGTCGCACAGATCCTTCACTATATATTACACCTTAGTTTTATGGCTTCAAAGTGTCGCCTATTGTGGTCTGCCTAGTATATTTTTATTTTATGTAATCTTATTCAGTGTGCAGTAGTGTGCACGGAAAGTCTAAGAACGTTCTTTTCTGTTAGGGCTTCTACAATATCAGAAAATAATGATGCGCGTAGTTCAAGTGAATAATCATTATTTTTCCCAACTAACCTTCTTAATACATTGGCTAAGACCTGAAGGAATCCAAAGAATAGGATGAACCACGGTAATAAAATAGTGCGAAGTTAAACAGACTGTCAGAGCAAGTGTGGGTAGTGACGAGACGAACACGAACAGCTCAGAAAAAAAATTGTAGGGCCTAGGAAACCCGAACTGACCACAAAAAGGGTCACCAGGACAGTTCATCGAAGCGTCAACACGACAGGACGAGCATGCGTCGAATATAAAAGTGTCTGGGGACTGTGAACACGATGAAGCGTCCCCGAGGTGACCGTACAGGCGGAAAATGTTTGAATCGATTTGAATATGAGCTGCATTATGGTTGGACGAAGTGTGCTACACGAAGGGAACAAGATGCGCTCGTCCACTTCTGAGCGCATTAACGCAGATGGATTACCGGGTTCCGAAAGCTATCTGTCTGGTTATGTTTTTTCTCTTCCTCGATGTTGAACTATAAGCTTCCTTCAGTGGACGAAAGAGGGTTACCCAGTCGGTGTGAAAGCAGAAATTCGTACAGCGAAAGTCATGGCGGCCAGAGGCGCCTGTCTAAAAGTGGCCGGTGGAAAAAACGAAGAGAAAAACAGAGAGAGAGAGAGAGAGCGAAGAATTACGTCGATGAACGAATTATACGTTCGCTTCTTTTTCCGTCAGTCTCCGGTAGCCTACAATTACAATGGTGCAGCTGCAGCCAATGGCCGCGGTACTGACCAATTATCCTGTCTGAATATAATCTACAGTCTCAAACACGGACTTCTAAGAAGTCTATCATTAAACACAATATTTTTAGGACTGTTGATTGCACCGTTCATTGGTCGGGATGCGGTGTCAGCCGGGCGCCGTTTAAATGGAAGATGGAGCACATTATAATGTATAAATGTCCCAGTGTCGTTCGACCCGCATTACCGACCGAATTTACGAGTCTCGTACACCTTGTCAAGTGTGCGAACCTGTCTCTTTGCGGACCACGTTACCTTGCGATTAAGAAGAATTCATTTTCTGTAACGATGCCAGAAACAAATCTATTTCGTTCTCCTTCCTGTTCAACTAGCATAACAATTTCTACGGGATATGCTATTGTTATGATATGCTCTTAAATTGTATTTCGCGGTACACTTGTTTTCTTTTCTCGTGACCTGTGCTCGCTCTAATTAAATGTATACGTCTATCTATGTCTTGTATGCTTCTTCGTTCTGTCTGTATTGTCCTCAGACGGGCAGTACAGTTCGCACCGTCACAATAAACGGATCAACGTAAATCAGTGTACAGTAATCCCTTGATTCTTGTCCCAGGGGCTGTTCGTGGAGCGGACAAAAATCGCGATGTAGACTTGTTTTTCTGATTTACGGCTGGGTCTACCGCTCCGATCGCGCCGAGCGAGACTACAATAGAGCAACGGTGTCACGGTGGCACAGTTTAAAGGCCCACGTGTTCTTACAATGTAATATCAATTCAAATTCCTTTATTTTTCATTATTTTTTTAAGAGACTTTTATTGACTTGTTTCTGGCAATATTCTGATTAAAACAAGACCAAACACCATATAATTTGGCCCATATTTACTCTACATATGAGAAGCATAATTTATAATTTATCATACATTCAACATACGCTATAGCATATGTTTAAATAAACAAACAAACATCTCGAAAATATGTTCTCAAAGAATTAAAGAATAAAAAATATTTAAACGATTACCTAAACGAATACCTAACCAGATATATTTTCATTTAATAAGTTATTAATAAATGTGTTAATCGCATTGATATTTTACAGAATAGAGCATACAATAGAGTTATTCTTTCCTCCTCACTCGCTATCCTCTTCCATATCCTACAGTTACACCATAAAGTCAATGAAACCAAGAAGTAATGAAAAATAAATCATTTTTAATTGGCAATACACATTGTGAGAATACGCGGGCCTCTTTCTTTCTCATACGAAACTTTCACAGTCGATTAAACCACCAAACACAATTGAAGTTATATCGCGCTTGGTCTTGTTTTAATAAGAGAAATGCCAGAAATACGTTTTGAAAGTCCCATAAAAAAATTATTAAAATTAAGATGTTTGAACATTCGATTCGTTGTGTTAATGTAGTGGTGTTCACACCGATATACCCGGGCCGAGAACAATAGTCGCCACCCTGCGGCGAGGGACAGCGTTGACAGGCAGTGGAGTGAGTAGGCAGGCCTGGACAAAAATCGAGTCGTCGAAACTGGGACAAAAATCAAGTCTGTACTGTAATATCTTTGTCTGTCCACCTCGCGAATCTCTAATTATCTATCTCCTTTTCACTAACGGGCTTGTAACATTAAAAATAAAAGAATCGCTCTTTACATGCTAGATTGATTCTCTGGGTCTCCAGGTATGTTTATGTCTCTACGAAATATTCACGGTTGTATCGATAAGCACATTGTCTAATATTAATGATTATACTCACTTCCAGAGACCAGTCTCGTATTCCAAAACACGCATCTAAACTTACCTGAAACAAACAGAAACGAAATACAATTATTAGCCGGTGAGTTAATAAAACGAAAAGGAATTTCAGCAGAAGATTATGTCCAGTTATTTAAATACACGTTCCGTCACAATGGACGAACGTACTTCCACAAGCACGTAACAAAAGCAGATGTGAACTCGCACGATATTTCGTAAGTCGTCAACCACCCAGGGAACGACGCGAAATAACAAGAGTCCAGGGCGTTAGCATAATACCGCTCTGTGTAAAACCATCGCGCGTAATCACTTTATTCAACGGGGCCCTGGTGAAATCGACTACACGCGGTTCCTATGTACCCCTTTTCTCGCAGAACGACAATTACTTTGGCCAGCGTGTTGCCGTGCAAATCTCTTCCTTTCGCTTGAAATAACGCGATTAAACGGAATCTGCATAATGTCTCGCCGGACAGAGTGCTCGCATACGCGAGCGCGAATAAGACCCACGAAGACGTTGGGAAACGTTTCAGCCGTCTTCGGAACGGTAACGGCATCGTTCCACGCATCTGGAACGATATCATTGCCCGCTGTGAGATACAGTTATCGTCACGATTTTCTATCGTACAGCACCGTCGAAAAAAGACACGCACAGAGAGAAAGAGAGAGAAAAGAAGAACGTTTATTACCGGCCTTTCGCGCGTTAAGCTACTTTTAAATAACCGCGAGCGGCTCTCTTCGGCAGCGGGTGCAACCGGCTGCATACGAACTGCAGTTCTGTAGTATTTCGCCGCGACCAGGTCGCACGTTCACGCGCGGTCGTAACGTACGCGTTACTGGGCCGTAATGGAACGCAATGAAATCCAAGCGGCTCTTCAGCGTCTTGCTAATGTTAATTGGCCGCGATCTTACGATCGGTTTTATTCGTCCGGCGCGAAACGTAATTAAAATTTTATCAAGAGGCCGGCAAGCCTGCAGCCGAGCTCGCTGCGTTACCGAAATTATAATCGGCCGAGACGTTTAAGAACGCTCGGTTCGTTCCCGTTTCCATCGGGTCGACGGTAATTGCCTCGACTTATGCGTCCCTCCCCATGGTTCCAACAGGAAAAAACAGCCAATAGATTTCAGCCGACGCCGAATCAATCGCATAATGTTGCAACCTGGCGTCGACTTCTTCGCTTCATTCGCTACCTAGGCTGTCTACCTTTTCTTGTTCTCGAGCACAGTTTGGTGCCCTGTGTCTTCTTAAATTGTCCATTAATTTTACGTTCCAGTCAAATGACCGGGGGCTGCCTCCGAATGCTAAAAAACTTCTTTGTACGCCGGTATACGTGCAGTGTGGGCCTCCATTATCATTGGACATCAACCATGGCTGAGGTATTCAAATTTTTACATATTTCTTGGTGGACTTAATATTTTGAATTTATAACAAAAATTTAAAAATGTGGCAACGCTATTTTCAAACAACTGAAAATATTTACATAAGAAATAGATTTTGATTTGTCTCCATCTGCAAATGATGTATTAAACATTATATTTTCTACTAGCAGCCCCGACACGGCTTCGCCCGTGCTAAATGGGAGAAGAATTTAGATTTTTGATCGTAAGTATATTAATATATATGTAGGATTTAAATTATAAGTAAAGTAACACGTCCGTAAAATATTAACATATGATAAAATAATAGATAATATAATATAATAGAGATAATAGTTAAAATAATGAATGTAGACTTGAAAGATGCAAAGCTCGTTCATAGGCGTGGGGGAGGGGGGTTTTTCGCGGAATGTAATATGGCACGTACATGCTTTTCCCAGGAAGACTTGACCTTAAACGTGTCCGAACGTGTTTCGCAGTATAAAATACCTCGTGCTCAAATATCTATGTATACCAATTTTCATAGCGATAGGTTCAACGGTATAGAAGTTGATATATTGCAGCGCCATCTACAGCGGCGAGTTAAAAAAAATGTGTAGCGTAAAAACCTTCTCCATGAAAAAATACGTATATGTGCCAAGTTTCATGTTGATCGATCAAACAGTTTCGAAGTCTATTAATCATATACATATATATATTGTATATGATATTTGGTCCCCTCAGGGTTTCAAATCCATTTACCAATTCTCCCTTCTTTCCACTCTCTCTACCGCCAAATTTCAGCCTATTTCAGCCTAATTTTCAGCGGGACCTACTTTTTATTACGGTGGGTTCCGAACCACCTTCATATACATATATATATATATATACACAAACATCCATTTTTATATATATAGATAAAGATCTGCTAATACTGAGATCCATATTTAGAATGGCTAGTCTTGACTCTTCTCTTTATTGTTTAATAAAATATTGACGGCAAGGATTTAAAAAGAAGATTCTTTCAGTGAAGAACGGTTTTGTTTCCCCACTATTTTGTTCATTTAGGGTCAGACATTTTATTGCGCGATTTCAACGCGACCTTTGGCGCGAACGTTCCTCAGGGCAAGAAATCGAACCCACTGTTCCACGAATCTGATTCCGCGGGTGTCTACGGGTGGTTGCCGTTAGTGCCGAAGACGGTGAACGTGGTGGGAAGGGTTATAGGATAGCCGGAGCCTCGATTTTTGTCCGCAATGCCACCGAACCCTGAGCCCCGGAGTAGATGGAACGGGAAGAAGGAAGGAAGAAAGGAGCCGAACGAACGGACCAGGCCGGGAGTGATAAATGGGTGGGATTCAATTTGAGGCCAATCAACATTCTTGTCCTCTCCTCGTGCTCCTTGTCTTGTCTGTCTGACTGTCTGTCTTTTCGCCGTTCCCGAGTGTCTCTCGCTTTTTCTCGCGCATTTCCTACCCGTGTCGAGGTACAACGTACACTCCCAGCCCGTTTCCTGCATACCCTACCCCTTCTGTCTGCGAAGTTCTTTTGCTCGACGAGCTATACGCGGACCCATTTGCTATTCCCTTTTCCCCTGCACCCCGGGTGAACGAGCTGCGGGGTGATTTAAAACCTTCAGGGTGCGATAAAAATTCGAAACGGCGCTCCAATATACTACAAATTGCTAATAATGATACTAACGGTTCGCGAGTGATTGGCAATTGGCAATAGCGGTAGCGGAGAAATAACAGACGGCGTTCTGGAATTCGTTTTCAAGCGCCCGGGGAGTGAAACATTTCGAAATTATATGGCTGGTGAAACATTAGAATAAATATGCGTGTCCCTTTCTTTAATTAACTTCCCGATTCATAGGGAAGTTACTGTAATTACCCCGAAAATCGAAAATCGCTTCGAGATTAGACATTATACCCCTGATGGTCGGTGGTAGTTCTTCTTCTCCTTCTTCTCTCTATACAGGGTGTATCCGTTAAGTTATGTCACCATTTTTTAGGCATTCCCAGTAGTGCAATTAAAAAATGTGTTAGACAAAAGTTTCTCAGTACTTGGTGAGCTACATGTTCGCAGATTCTTAAATCTGAAAAAATGCTTTTTACGTAAAAAAGTAAAGGTCGTCTCGACTTTTTTAAAATGACACTATATGTTTTGGACACCATATGATTGTTTCTGATGTCGAGACGAATTTAACAGTGTATTACACTATGACCTTGAAATGACCTCAAACTCGGAAATTTTATGCAAACGTAATTTTAATGAATAATTATTTCTTTTACTTCCCGATTTATAGGGAACAACTAACGAATCGGGAAGTTCTTTGTGTGGCTCGTGGAGAGTCACACACAAAGTAAAAAAAACATTAATAGCTGTATGCCCCACTAGTTAACTTCCCGATTCATAGGGAAGTTACTGTAATTACCCGAAAATCGAAAATCGATTTTTTTGCAGATCTTCACGTTTCATGGTCATTGGAGTCATTTTAGACTATTTTTATTAAATTGTTAGTATGTGTGTGTGTGTGTGTGCGTATGTCCGTTTGTATGTTATTAAATTTTTCGTTAACGTTTTCCGAAAAAGTAACAACGCGATAAGAATGATGAATCATGCAATCGATGTGCCCCGTCGTAACTTAGAGCTGATTAGATTTTGGTCCATATTGGTCAAGTTGTTTTTCAGAGTTTTTAGTTTTTTCCGAAAGAAGTTCATTCAACAATGCAATTTATACGAGAGGATGGAAATTTTCCAATTTATTTATTTTTAATAAATTAAAATTATAGAATAAATTGCAATAATATGTTTATAATTAAATGAAATTTTTAATATAATTTTAAAATTTGAGGGTAATTAAAATTATAGGGTAAATTACAATAATATTTTCATACTTAAATGAAATTTTCAATACAATTTAAAAATTTGAGGATAAATTAAAATTATAGAATAAATTGCAATAATATGTTTATAATTAAATGTGTATAATTAAATAAGCAAACGTAATTATATATATTTCATTTCTATTTAAAAAAAATTTTTTTTTAATTATGCAACTAATGCTAATGTTACCGCTTACAACTAACGAATCGGGAAGTTCTTTGTGTGGCTCCTGGAGAGTCACACACAAAATAAAAAACCATTAATAGCTGTATGCCCCACTAGTTTTTATATTGGTGGACTAAAATGCCAACCGAAAGAACATTTGTGTTAACAGGCACAAGTGAACAAAATATAATGTTATTTCACAGCCTTTATGATCGATAGAAAATGTTCAAGCCAAATGGGGATTACTAGCTGGCAGAATGATCCCGCGTGCACGCAACTTGCCGGCATCTTGGAATCTTGACGATCGTGGCCGGACGAAACTGCCCCCTTACGCGGTATACGTCCTCGCCAAGAATATATATGTTTACTCGCATACCTGTCAGTATTTACGATCCCGAACTACTAGAGAGCCTCTCGGCTCGTTGCGCGGAAGCTTCGTTACTTATGCGACCCCCAGATTAATTGTTCAGGGACGATATCTCCGTGTAACGCGAATTCCTGGCAGCGCATCGGCTCGTGCCGGTGTGCACGCCGGATAAAGGCGATTTTCCCGTGTTGGTATTTTGCGAATAGTTTTCAACGACCGCGAGAGTCGATTGTTCTTGGCTGCTGCATTATGCGAGCGCTGAGGCAACCTTAATGGCGGGATTAAGGAGTACCGTTCCCTGCGTACCCTCTCTGCGAAACTCCTCTTATTGGCCGCGGCAATGAACGTCACTTAACTTCTTCCACGTCTTCCGCGAGCCTTACGGAAGAATCGATTTGTTTGTTGTAACACGCTCATTTAAAATTCCTTACTGTGTCGACCGGATGGGAGCACTTTGCATTTAACACGATATGGAAAAATTTTTTTTCATTAGATGTTCTTTCACTGCAGGATATTCTATGAAAATGATACCCAATTTACTTGTTCGCGTATTTTGAATGCCATATTAAATGCATATCTCAATCAGGAGCCACAGCAGGGTTAGCGTGGATTGGAATTAAACAACGTATTCTGTGGTAATTAATTTCATGTATCATGCCGCAAACAGTACTCGATTTAATTGCGCTTTGTATCCTGTTATATTTGGCACGATTGTGTAAATATTCAAACATGCCAGAATTCGAATATTTCTTTTTCCTTTATGATATATGTGAATCAACATCCTAAGAGCGTGATGAGTTAAAAAATACAATTTGGATCAATTAACAATTGCAGATGTTAACGCGACGTCGAACGAAATTCGGCCAAAGTAAGAAGATCAGAGGATCGTTTTCATTCATCCAATCTACGCGAAATAAAGACGCGACGTCCCATTTCAGTATTCGCGAAGTAGCCATGAAATTTTGCACGCAGCTGCGAGGGAATCTAAAATTTCCAGCAAGCGATGGCTGGTCGGTTAAATTTAAATTACGTCACGGTATTCGAGGATTAAAATATTCGCGAGGAAAAACTTTCGGGCAGACAAGACAGCTGCGGAAACCTCCGGAGAAAGTTTCAGCTCGAATTTCTGCTCGAAGAAAGTTTCAGTGTTCCATTATCCGCAACTTCTCTCCCCCGGTGCGCTCATGTGTTTCTATTAATTCGCGTGATCGTTGGTATCGTTGCGCGGTATTTGTCGTAATGGCTCAATTAATAAACAACTCGTTCGAACTCGCGGAGCGAAATAAAACACAATTATGCGAATGCTTTTTCAAGATACCGGGGGCTGGTAGCATCATCTCGGCTGTTCCTTGAAGAAACGGGTAAGCTTTTAAGTGGAGCTCCGGGCATCTTGTCCCAGACACTTTCAATCGAGGGGTAGTTTATCGTGATTATCGCAACGCGGAAAACAGTTTCAGAGCAAAGCATTTTCTCTGTATCAATCGCTTGTCTCTTAATAGAATTTCGACTGTAATTCATTGGGGGAATTACACGTAGCCCAAGGAGTTCCTCGACGTTGTCATAATTAGAGTACGCGAACGGAAGGGATGAACAAGCCAGCAGCCTTTGTAACCACCGAGGCAATTGCATCCGTTGCAGGGCGATCTTAAATGCAATTTTCACGGTGTAATTGACTTTTCAACATTCCAGGACAACCGGATACCTTCGGTTTACTTTTCTGCTGCACTTCTGTCGGAATTGCTAACCTAGATCGATCCCGATCGAACACTGACCTACGCTAACATAGACTGTCAGCATTGCCTCGCATAAACCTAATTGACGTACTTAAATTAAGATTGTTAGAAATTCTACTTTCAAAAATCTTCCTTTCAAAACGATGTATTTGCTGTCATCCATCATTGCGTGTCTAGGAATCCTACATTTTCAGAAATAATTAATGAAGCACTAGTAGACAATGTGCCAAGCGAGATTTTAAAAAAAGTAAAGAGCCCATTAAATTTTTTCCCTATGCCGAGCACAAGAAAATCTGGCGCGAATATACAGCCTGTATCGCGTTTTCCGGAAAAAGTACCAGGAAAACGATTGAGGTGCGTTTGCCGACGCCTCCGAGATCGCGCGTTGTTAAGCGTTCCGTTTCCCCGTGAACGATGAAGCAGACGATCAACTTTCTCGAGACGAAATATCATGGCTCGGTTGGGCCCCTCCGCGTTCCCTGATTCAGGCGTGAAAACGTCTGCTCGTCGTCGACGTTAGAAACGCGATCGCAACCGTCTTCTACCGAAGCTACGTAAACTTTACATTATTATAGCGGCGCGTTGGTGCCGTTGCAGCAGGAGTGGTTGCGGTGCGCTCACGTTCCTACTATACGTTTTAAATATATAATACATACATGTACAAGCGAGGAGTTCTATCTCTATTCACCTGCGCGATGCGGCGCGGCGTTGCGAGACCGTTACCCATCTGATATTATTTCGTGTGCAGGTAATATCGCGACTTGCTGGTTACGCTTACGGATTTAAAAGGCAATTAGAATTAATCAGGATACCTAAATCCGTGTTTACTGAGCCCCGAACCCTAAACATCGCGAGAAGAACCCCATGAATGTAAAGTCGAAGGATGCACAGCTCCTGATAGGATGTATACCGGGGCGGAAACTAATTTCGGCTAGACAAACAGAAGAATTCATCTATTTGCGGAAATGATCGATGGTTTCGAGAGCGTTCCTCCTTCGTCGGGAACGTTGCGTATGACGGAGCTTCTTCCTTATCTTCATCGTGCAGGCCCCCGGGCCACATCGCGGATCACACCCCCGCGTCTTCTTCAGTTTCATTTTTGTACCCCATCCCCTCTCTCATCGGAGACGCATGATCTCCAACGGATCCTTTCATCGATCATTTCGCGATCAATCGCGCGTCAGGAAGATTGTTTCCGAGAGCCACTTATCCGGTACGTGTCTACCCCTCAACGAAACAGGGCCTCTCGCCATCGATCATCGCGTAACCGCGCCACTTCCGAAATTCAAGTGCGCATACACATCGCAATTGGTTACCGTGAATTACCCGGGCCACCTATGAGTGCCCGAAGAGGCAATCTAACGTTCATTACGCTCTAATTAATCATTGTTAGATTGGCCGGCTGGCGGAACCAAGGACGGGGCTTGTCACCTGGTCCGATCCTGGTTTCCGACTTTTCAACACTCACGAGATCCTTCGTCGAAGATTCAACCATTTTCTGTTTTAGGCACTGTCAAATTTATTATGCCATCATTAGACTGCGGATTTTATGCATTTATAACAAAAACGTAGAATTTACAGCGGTAGACGTGTTTTAAACGTTTAAGAACATCAACCTATTAGTTGCAGCTTAAGAGGGTAGGGTACCCACGTGACCATGGTATTTTTCATTGTGACCAACCCCCGCGCGAAAAACCAATTTGACAACAGTGATGAACATACATTTGTACCAATCTAACGCTTCAAATTCGCTATAATTACAGGTTTTCTTCTTTTAATCATTATCTTTATTGCTATTAATGCATCCGAGTGGCTTCATGCCCTTTACACTTTTGTTGTTAAGAAACTACGCTGATAATTCTCCTGACTAAGCGCCATCTCGTCCAAGTAGCTGAACTAAAATTGTTTCTACTTGCCCTTCATTGCCCTTCAGGGAGGAAATCTGGGGAACAATTGAATGCGATCACGGGAACACACCTCAAGTCCTCATACGATTATGTATTGAGCTGAGTGAGGGCTCATTCGAAAGAGGAAGGTTAAATGAAGCGCGCGTGGGTTCCTAAATTAGCAGGAAAAATCTTTTTGTGATCGAAAAATACATTAGAATCTCCGGAATTTTTCTTCATTTGTTTTCCCTACTTTGGACAGTCACATTACTGGATATAAACATAATGTAACTAAAGTTGAACCTACGCGCGCTTCATTTAACCTTCCCCTTTAGAATGGGCCTTTTTTGCGGCGGGGGAAACCTCTTATGGATACCCCTTCTACTGATGACGGTCGAAGGGGCATTTGGGACTCGGCTCTCTCTAAAGGTATTAATTGAGAGATTATTTAACTAAATTAATTATCGCCATACCCATAAACCCCCGCCACTTTTCTTTCCCTTCTTCCCTCTCGCATGTCTTAGCCACCAAGGACCCGCTGTTCGCATTACGCAAGGTCGCCCACATGCGCTTTTCCACACTTGTTCTTGCCTGTCGCCTTTAGAATGAGCCCTCATTCAGCTCAAAATATAATCGTATGAGGACGTGAGGTGTGTTCCCGTAAACCCCTGTTTTGGCCCAAAATCTAGTTAGATTCTGGTTAGATTCTAGTGATGTCACGTGGGTACCCCACCCCTTAAACAGGTACCAGACCCTCTGATCTGGGTATTTATCAGTGTAACCAACCTCCACACTGAAAAACAGTTTGGCAACAGCGATGAACATACATTTGTATCAATCTAATGCTTCAATTTCGCTATCAATACAGGTTTTTTTTCTTTTTATCAATATCTTTATTGCTATTAATGGATCCGAGTGGCTTCAAGCCTTTTATATTTCTGTTTTTACGAATCTACGTTGATAGTTCTCCTGTCTAAGCGCCATCTCGTTTGAGTAGCTGAACTAAAATTGGTTCTACTTGCCCTTCATGAACGGAATCTGGGGAACAATTGAATGCGAATACGAGAAAACATTTTTTGTCCTCATATTAGCATGTTATGAGCTGTGTGAGGGCTCATTGTAAAGAGGAAGGTTCATCATAGCCAGCTCTGCTCATAATTTAAGTCGAAAAAATCATTTTGTATTCGAAAAATATATTAGAATCTGCGGAATTTTTCTTCATTTGTTTACCTTACTTTAGACACTCATATTATTAGATATAAACATAATCTATCTAAATCATGAGCAGAGCGGGCTATGATGAACCTTCCTCTTTAGAATAAGCCCACACACAGCTTGGAATATGCTAATATGAGGACAAAAAATGTTTTCCCGCAAACACTGATTTCATCAACAAAACAGTGTTTGCGGGAAAACATTTCTAACTTTCCGATTCATAGGGAAGTTACTGCAATTACCCCGAAAATCGAAAATCGATATTTCAGCAGATCTTCACGTTTCATGGTCATTGGAGTCATTTTAGACTATTTTTATCAAATTGTTAGTGTGTGTGTGTGTGTGTGTGTGTGTGTGTGTGTGTGTGTGTGTGTGTGTGTGTGTGTGTGTGTGCGCGCGCGCGTATGGCCGTTTTTATGTTATCAAATTTTTCGTTAACATTTTCTGAAAAAATAACAAAGCGATCAGAATGATGAATGATGCAATCGATGTGCCCTGTCGTAACTTAGAGCTGATTAGGTTTTTGGTCCATATTGGTCAAATAGTTTTTTAGATTTTTTAGTTTTATTCGAAAGAAGTTCATTCAACAATGCAATTTATACGAGAGGATGGAAATTTTCCACCGAATAAACAAACGTAATTATATATATATTTCATTTTTATTAAAAAAAAATTTTTTTTTAATTTAACCCTTTGAACTCGAGCGGCGCCGATGCGGCGCCCGGCCGATGTGAAGTGACAAGGATGCATCTTGGCTATTGTTTTACTAAGTATCACAGCAAAACTAATTACAGAGTGTAATATTTATCAAAATTTGTTGTTTTCGACATATAAATGAATAAACTGGTGAAATTTTTTTTTTATTTATGCAACTAATGCTAATGTTACCGCTTACAACTAACGAATCGGGAAGTTCTTTGTGTGGCTCGTGGAGAGACACACACAAAATTTAAAAAAAACCATTAATAGCTGTATGCCCCACTAGCAACGCATATCACTAACCCTCTCGCAAGAGCAGTCCTACCCGCGAGCTCGCGAAGCGAGCAAGCAACAATAACCAGCTAGTTTGTTCTCATATTAGAATGTTATGAGTTGTGTGTGGGCTCATTGTAAAGAGGAAGGTTCATCATAGTCCGCTCTGCTCATGATTTAAGTCAGAAAAACCATTTTGTATTAGAAAAATACATGGGAACCTGAGGGTGATTGTCTCGACTTGTTTGCCCTACTTTCGACGCTCATATTATTAAATATAAACATAATCTTGTTAAATCATGAGCAGAGCGGGCTATGATGAACAACCCCTCGCACAGCTCGTAACATGCTTGTATAAAAACAAAAAATGGTTTCCCGTAAACACGGTTTTCATTTGTTTTTCTAGTAATATTCTAGTAATATGCTAGTCATATCCATTCGCCGAAGTTGGATCAGATCCCAAGTTGAAAGTATATGTAGACATATACAGTTTCTCCCCAACGACAAACAATCGCGATCGCGTCCATTGATATTTGCAAGCCCGTAGAATCACAGAGTAGCCTATCCTAACCTTGGGGAGGGAGTGGCGGTAAGTCTCTGACTAGCAGAGACAGAGTAGGGACGGGATTCGAAACTTGACACATTCAATCTGGAATATGACGAAGTGGGGAGGGGAGCCTAAATAGGCAGGCGAGGCTCCCTGCAGGTCTCAAGGTGAGAGGGCCCGACGTTCACTCCGAGCCTTAAAACCGCTCAAAAATCCAACAATTAGGTAGCATGGCCCTTCTCATCAATGACGACCGGACCCGTCTAGTAAGCCGACGAATCTAAAAATGGCCCGGGCCGAATAAAACGGAGGAGAGGCGGAACGACGGGAAAACTGCAACCCGTTAGTGGGCCTAGCTGCTGGAAGCGCCTTTTGTGATACTGGTGATGAAAGATTCTGTGTGCCTTATGGAAGTAAGGGGCGGACAAGCCGCTGCCCTCCCCAGCAGTACCATTCTACTACTACTAAATACTACTACTAGTCATATCCATGGGTACGGTAACCCCCTGAATAAAATAATTAAAAGAAGAAAGATGTTTTTATTCAGCTTGTGTCTTGGAATTAACTCAAACATTTTTAATTTTGCATAAGGATCCGAAGTCTGCAGGAAGTGCAGGTCGAACAAAAACATTTTGACATAATAAAGTCGATACAAAAATTGAATATTTAAGGCTGGCTCCATATCCAGATCATCTACTGATAATTGTATAATAAGTGTGCCGTAAGTGGAGAAGCAGCCATCTATAAAATCGATTAGAATCTCATTCGTAGAACCGAAATTAGACAAAAGATAATTCGTAAAATTCCTCACGAAAGAATTCGACAAAGCGTACCACACTGACGAATAACGGTCGAAATAAAACCAGGACGGACAAGCGAGAGAACGCGATTTACCAGTGAAATAATTTTATGCACGTGCCGGCGAAAAGTTTTGGCAAGTGGTGGAAATCGAGTATCAAAGTTGGGCGACGCTCGAGCGGCAAGGAAATGAGCTCAACGAGTTGTAAAATCACGAAGCTTTGAAAGTCTCGTAAAGATGGCCCCGCTCGCTGCGCACCGGGGAAATCGTATATGCTCGACTATGCGAATAAAAGCGTATAAACCGCGCCCATTCTACGATCATAAATTATATTGACGCTACGAGGTGCTGTTCGGTTCGACGCGTACCCGCCTCCGCGTTCCGATCCAGTGGCACATGATTCTTCTGCGTTTGGTGGCTCTCCGATTTTATAATTCTACTGTGGAGGAAGATGTTACTTTGCTCGGAATCGTTGTCGTTCGGAATGCTTACATCAAGTAACTCAACATCCTCATTACATTATCGAATGAATTTTTCAATCTATAATATTTCTGAGCAATACTTGCTTACACGAATATATGTTCATAATATCAGGAGAAATCGAACGGAATAAAATTGGTACAAAGACTCGGGCAACTATGTGCATAAAATATTCAATAAATTTCATCCACGTTACAGATTGCTTTCTCATGAAGTCGTCTTTATTGTAGAAGCTCAAGAAGCATAGCAAATGCATGATGCATTGGAAATTGCAGAAGGATGTAACCAGGGGCTGTTTAAATTTGGAGAACCAAGATGAAGAAGTTCGCTGGAAATTTGAATAAAACGGTGCCGTGGTTGAAAATGAAGATCACGATCAAGTATATTAAATGCCGAATCTGGGCTTTCTGGAGCAGTTAAGAGGAAAGTAACACACGTCGCATCGATGAAGATTCGGTTCGAAGGGCGAACGCGATCATCGGATGGGGAGGCCGCTCAATCCCGAAGGATTTTCGTTCGGTGCTATCGTGCAATTCCAGATTCGGTGAACTCGTTCGACCCGGTGGGACGTATCCTTGGATGTAATGAGGGATGAGTATCGTACACAGTCGCAGGAGCCCCGTCTCAGATGGTTTTCGTATATACCTACATTTATGTACATATTCGCGTTGCTTACTAACACTGGGACGCAGATCACCTGTAGGTACAAAATGGCAGTCGGATCAGTGTGGGAGCTTAGGTGGGTAGAAACTCGTAATGAAATTCCAGACATTATTAATATTGCCGGGATGGGATAGGAATAGCAGTCAGCCGTCATGCGCTCAACTCGTTGAGGGGGATCAAGTCGCTGTCAAGCTACGTACCAGGCATCACGTGCAAATTCATCCCAGCTATCCAAAATTTCTCGGCGCATCGTGCACGTGGCTTGTCTTCATGGTATACACACGTTAACCGTGTCAGGAAATCGAATCTGCTAAACGCACGCCTCCGATACAGGCTCGTTGCGTTACATTACATTGCGTTGCGTTGGTTCATTCAACGTTTTCTACCTGCCCGTTACAGAGACGAGCCACGCAACAAAAACTCTATGGGGCCCGATGCTGCGTGATCCAACTATGGACCATCGCCTGGCTGTGCCCCCGTCGGATGATAAATTATAGACGATATTTAACAATAGCTACGTATTTCTTCAATTATTTCCTAAGAGGAAAAATACAGGCTGGTCCACGCAACTTGCACACCTATAATAACTTCCAAAGTATGCGATGCACAAAAAAGTTTTGTATACAGGAGTTGCATGGTCTGAAGGGATACATTATGTAGTGTATGTATTTTGTTTACAGGTGGAAGCGTGTCGGAGATTTGGAGGTCGACTTTGTTTTTTTGAATGGAATGCTATATTTTTTATACCAAAATATGGAAGAATGTTAAATGCTGAGTAAGGAAGTATTGACCTTCATTAGTCCTAAACCTAATAATTAACGAGTAATTGCACAAACATTGTCACGTAAACATCCAGCTGCCTGCGGAATTCTGTGATAAGGTTGAATTTCTAACTTGATATTACGCGAAGAAAATGTTCAGGAAACTAGCTGGTTATTGTTACTCGCTCGCTTCGCGAGCTTCGCGGATGGGGTTGTTGTAGCTCGCTCGCTTTGCGAGCTCGCGAGAGGGTTAGTGGTACGGATCTTATTTACTGCGTGACTCTCCAGGAGCCACACAAAGAACTTCCCGATTCGTTAGTTGCAATATATTAGTATCATTCTGTATTTAATGCACGTTTTAAGATGATTATATATTTTCAGGGAATTTCAATAGTTTTCTACTTATCAAAATGTTTGCTATATGGCGTCGCATTAAACCAACTTTGTATGCTCATTGTTCACTTGGTTCCCTGTTGTAGCATAGTAATGTTGCAAAATAAATCGTATAAATATTGATTCTGGATACAATCAAATTGTATATATACAGGGTGTCCCAAAATTCCTTCAACATCCGGAAATGGGAGGTTCCTGACATCATTTGAAGCGACATTTCCCTGTAGAGATAAATAACTCAATCTTGCATTGGGATATTTTTCGACTATTGTAGGCGTTAACATTAGGATTAGTTGCATAACTAAAAAAAAATATTTAAAAAATTAAAAAAATATTTAAAAAATTAAAAAAAATAAAAATGAAGTATCTATAATTACGTTTGTTTATTCGGTGGAAAATTTCCATCCTCTCGTATAAATTGCAATGTTGAACCAACTCCTTTCGAAAAAAAACTAAAAAACTACTTGACCAAAATGGACCAAAATCTAATCAGCTCTAAGTTACAGCGGGGCACATCGATTGCACCATTCATCATTCTGATCGCGTTGTTACTTTTTTAGAAAACGTTAACGAAAAATTTGATACCATAGAAACGAACATACGCGCGCGCACACACACACACACACACCAAAATTTTGATAAAAATAGTGTTACGGATTAGAAGGGGCAGAACAAGTCACTTCACTTAGAAATAAACTTTATTTCGCCAACTAGGGTTCGTTCAAAGAATAACAGAAACTATGTACAGAAAGATGATTATAACAGGCCAAAACACCCGCTTGTTTTGGCTAGATTTTGAATAAAGAACGGTATATGTGAACCAGATGAGTTTCCCTTGAGAGAGATATATTCACTTGTAGAAGAAGTGAATCCCGATGCTGAATCGACTAACTCGCGAAAACCGGTCAACGAGACGCGCGACGTTTTCTGTAGCAACGAGTGAGAACGATTAACGTACGTTGAGATCGGAGTCGAACAGCTGGCAGTTTACCGTCACCGTCGAACTAGTGATTGGCGGATCGATAGAGCGATCCGCCAATAGTAATCCCCTTTTTGGGGTCGATAATCGATCGTAATCGAAGTCCGACGGTGCTGGCATAAGCTACTGCGAGCTGCTTATCGACTCTCGATCTCGCTGTTACGCGTGAATCCGCCAATAGCGAGGCGGCGCAGTAAATCGGCGCGTTCACGCTGCCGACACGCTCAGCCAATCCCAAACAAATAGTCTAAAATGACTCCAATGACCATGAAACGTGAAGATCTGCTAAAAAATCGATTTTCGATTTTCGGGGTAATTACAGTAACTTCCCTATAAATCGGGAAGTTAATAAAGTGCAATTACTCGTTAATTATTAGATTTAGGACTAATGAAGGTCAATGCCTTCTTACTCAGCATTTAACATTCTTCCATATTTTGGTATAAAAAATATAGCATTCCATTTAAAAAAACAAAGTCGACCTTCAAATCTCCGACACGCTTGCACCGGTAAAAAAAATACATGCACTACATAATGTATCCCTTCAGACCATGCAACTTCTGTATACAAAACTTTTTTGTGCGTCGCATACTTTGGAAGTTATTATAGGTGTGCAAGTTGCGTGGACCACCCTGTATATATGAAGAGGCTAGAGATGCAGAAGGAGAATTAAACATTATTTTGTGGACGCACCACGTACATGAAACTAGGCGACTATTTATCATAAAGACCTAGCCATTAGATTTATCTTGTTCTATTTATACTTCAATTGTATCCACGAGTATCAACGTTCAATAATTACATGAATCGTTGTATTTTAAAGTTTGCTTTGTAAATCCACCGAGGGAACTTAATTGAAATATAAACACACGAAGCACACGTTGCAAATTTACATATGACGGCTGAGAGAACAGTCCGCGCGTTAGCATGAAATCACACGTAAGTGGAAACAAAGAGCTAATGAATGGTAAACGGCTCAATAAAGTCACATCACATACCATCAAGAATATGCAGACTGTTCAGTTTATCACTAATGAAGTTGTTAATAATTCTTTATGAAGTTTCGTTACATAAATAAAAAAAGATATCTTTAGTATAAAATGAAGAGCAACTTTCTCGATCCAAAATCAAAAAGGTAACGTTTTCTTTGACAGCGCAATAGCGGAACAACGCTTCCTCAGGAGCAAATAGAGCCCCACTCCGCGCTTCGCGTATCTGGTAATTCTATAAATTCCTCAATTTCATTAATTACCAAAATGAAGAGAAATGAAGAGACCCCGAAGCGGGTTAAAGCGAAACTAAGGAAGACGTAGGTCCGTTCGACGTACTTTAAGGCACGGAAAGGAATCACGCGAGCGAAATAGGATCGGTGCATCTCAACTCTCTCCCGGAATCGGCTTCGGAAGCTTTTTGCCGAGAGCCGAGTATGTCTTTGAAGGTCCGCGGGAATAACGCGATCGCGTAGCCCGTGGAAATAACTTTGTCTGGTTTTAATAACGTTGGTAGATTAGTAGAACAGAGCCGGGAACGACGCGAAATTATCCTCGAAATGAAAGTCTCCCTGCGTCAAAGGGACCGAGGGAAATTATTTTTCTAATGCAGACCTCTTAAATTCACGGGCCGCCCCTCTGAATATTCAGGGAACGAACGAACGAACGAACGAACAAACGGGGGAGAGAGCGAAGGAGCCTCGGAATTTCAAAAATGGCCCAGCCCGACTCGGCCCGACTCGACCAGGCCGCCGTGCATATCCGATAAAAGAGTATTACCCAAGAATAAACGTTTCATAACCCGCGCTTTTAATCCTCGCGCATTCAGCTCGGGCCACCGTCTTGGGCCGGTTCGATGAAAGAACTTCGATAACGAAAGGCGTGTGCGAGAGAGAGAGAGAGAGGGAGAGAGAGAGAGAGAAGGCGAGGTGCGAGAGGCACTGAATACGCGTGAGCACTAATTTGCGAGGAAAGCGTTATTATACGCGGAGGAGCCAGTCCGCCATTAATCATCCCGGACGATCGTAGCCCGACATTAATTATCCGAGGCCATTTTCCTGGGTCGTGTGGTGGCGGCAGCACGATTTCCCGGGTTCTGTCGGGCCTCAAAGCGTGCCTACCGCAGGGCTTCTCCGGGACAGCATTTGCGTGAAATTGATATGTTATCGCGTTATTAAACGGGCATGATCCTCGCGGCTTAGTGTAAACCGTTCCCTGCGCGTAAAACGGGGATGGTCGGAGGCCTGAGTACCAGCCGTATCCGCCGCTCGCTCTGCAGCCCCGTGGCAGCGATTCGGGTCTCTCTCTCTATCTCTCTCTCTCTCTCTCTCTCTTTCTCTTCCTCTCTCCCGTTTCGCTCCAATTCTATGGTTCGTGCAGCAGACTTTACGGAAAGAGGGATTCGCTCGAAATTTTAGACCGATTATATCTGTCAGGGGTAGGGTTGCCAGAAGTAGAGAGGACGTCATTCCATTTATTATCCGCAATTGCGAATATTGCCGTCCCTTTTCTATTTCTCTCCGCGCATGTAGCTTCCCCGCATCGCCATTTTTCTCCCCGCAACTTCCGCCCACACGGTGTACCCGACGTCGACCGCGAGACCAAATACTTTCGCGATTGGAATTTCATTGAGCTGGGCGTCCCATAATACGAAGCTATCCGTAACCCGGCGACGATCGATCTGCGATCGAACCGACTGCGGCTCTCCGTCCAGCCATCTGTCAATTACCAGCCGGATACTGGTTCCTTAAGGGGGTAGAGTACCCACGTGACATTACTAGAATCTAACCAGAATCTAACTAGAAAACAAGTGAAAACAGGGGTTTACGGGAACACACCTCACGTCGTCATATGATTATATTTTCAGCTCAATGAGGGCTCATTCTAAAGAGGAAGGATAAATGAAGCGCGCGTGGGTCCAACTTCAGTTACATTATGTTTATATCAAGTAATGTGACTGTCCAAAGTAGGGAAAACAAATGAAGAAAAATTCCGGATTTTCTAATGTATTTTTCGATCACAAAAAGATTTTTCCTGCTTATTTAGGGACCCACGCGCGCTTCGTTTAACCTTCCTCTTTCAAATGAGCCCTCACTCAGCTCAATATAAAATCGTATGAGGATGTGAGGTGTGTTCCCGTGATCGCATTCAATTGTTTCCCAGATTCCCTTCATGAAGGGTGAGTAGAAGCAATTTTAGTTCAGCTAGTTGGACGAGATGGCGCTTTGTCAGGAGAATTATCAGCGTAGTTTCATAACAACAAAAGTGTAAAGGGCATGAAGCCACTCGGATGCATTAATAGCAATAAAGATATTGATGAAAAGAAAAAAACCTGTAATTATAGCGAAATTGAAGCGTTAGATTCATACAGATGCAATACAGATGTATGTTCATCACTGTTGCCAAATTGGTTTTTTGCGCGGGTGTTGGTCACACTGAAAAATACCATGGTCACGTGGGGCCTCTACCCCCTTAAATTACATATTTGTCCCGCTTATTACTGCCTCGAATTGTGCGCGATGAAATGAACGTTAGACGACACTTCGCCGAAAGATATCCGTTTCATAACTCTCGTTTCAGTAACTTACTTGAACCTACTATTTTACGAATTTCCTGTTATCGATTAACCCTCTTAACCCTTATCCGTACATCATTTCACGAAGTGATTCTGTCTCTCGGTGTCAAATTAATACACTGGGAAAAAATCGATCAAATAACAAGGTTAACAATTATTTTTCGATGTTGTTTATTCAAATTGTTTCTCGGCTATATGTTTTGCATAAAAATTTAAGTTTGGAGGATTCTAAGAAAGGATCACCAAATGTGCTTTCGAAGACAGAAGAAAGATCTCGAAAAAAGGAGCAAGAAAAGAATTTTAGAAGAACATTCTGTCTAAAAAATAGGAAAAAGAGAGAAACAAAATAAAAAAGAACAATAATAGTTTACATGAAAGAAAACAGATAATGAAAATGATAATAAAAATGAAATTAAAGAAGAAAAAGCAAAATTGTGCACTCAATTAAGATGGATTTAATATGTCCAACTATATTCAATTATTCTTGTTAATACGAATAAAATATTAATCTAAACAATAATTTTGGGACTTTAAATTACTTCACAAATTCTAAACTGTAAAAGCTCTTAAAAAATTATTTTTGTTATGTAAAGTGATAAAAGTTAAAGTAGAAAAACATGCTGTCCAGGCATAGGGCACTTCACCTCATGTATATATGTATGTTTGATCCTATCGATTTGATTCAGTAAGTCTGTCGCACGTGGTGTCTATCTGTCGGGGTTGAAGTTGTCGGAGCACGGTGGATGTTATAATCGCCCGGTTCGGAGCTGATCCATGCGCATTTATAGTTTCCTATAACAACCTTTTCAAGTTTACCGCTAGTGGTCGGGCGCTAGACCCGCCCGGAGGGTCTAGTTCCGAAAGGCATGCCGTAGGCACGTTGCGAGCAGGTGGTTCATACATAAATAAATGGATTCTGGGGAAAAATCATGCTGAAGGTCACTGCATGGAGTGGATCGTCGCCTAATCCCAGTCCCGCGAACTTGGTCACCTACTTCGCCCTTAAACTTGCCGACCAGTTGGCGAACTGTCGTCCTCGGAGAGCGAACTGCGAATTCCCGTCGGTTCTAGCGTCTAGTCCCTGCGAGTCCCGAGATTGGTCAGTCGAGATTCGTGGTAGTCGAGCCGCGAACTACGATCCGGGTCGAAAATCGAAAAAGTTTCGCGGGAATCGAAACGCCCCGGAGCCGGATTACCTTGTAAAAAAAGCTTATCTCCGGAACTGTTCGCGTAAACTTGTGCGCTCGCGATTTCTCAAGATATTGAATCCCTGCGCGAGTTTAAATCGTGCGAGCGCGCGCGCGGTCATCTCCCGTGTCATACCCGCGTGGTACGTACCCGGATGAAACGAAAGCCAAACGTTTTGTAATTTCGTGCTGTATTTTTCTTTCTTTTTTTTTGTTTTTGTTAACTCGCTCGTAGCGATTCGCCTCGAAAACGAGAGAGCGACGGCGAGGCGTGGTGCGGCGTGCTCGTATTCATTCGTACGTAAGTTAGTTTTTGTTAGCGACCCCATACCGCGATGACTAATGGTCCACGGGGGATCGTTTCAGGTTACAGTGCCTCCCAGCCGGTGTTTGTGTACGCGATTTTTCATAGTTTTCACGCACATGACCGCCTTGTTTTATAGCAACGCAGATAACTCGAAATCCATTTCGCGAGCGGTCGATGCCTTTGATGGAAGAACGAATTGAAATCGATGACTGACCGATAGGGGGCCATAAATACCCAGGTTGTATAGCGAGGCACGCGGCTCCGGTGCACCCCGGGAACTAGAAAACTAGGTCGTTGCCAGGACAGATAAATTTTGCGGCAAAATTCTCTCCTCTCTCTCGCTCATGCGAACCTTGAAGCGACCCGACACGCTGTTTCAGGGTCCCCCGTAAAAACTGTAACAGGTGAACACCATCGTAATCTCCCTCGCGATTTTCCCGGGTGCCGTATATTTCGTCTTTAGATTCGCGAGTGGCACATTATATACGTCTGACTCCAGCACGTTTTTCCAATATCGTACCAGTCAGCGGAACCTCGAGAATAATCGTTACGATTCCCGCGAAACTTCGACTCTCTCGTCCGTACCGGGTCCTACCAATCCTATTTCGCATTCGAGCGAAGGATCCTATCGAGGACGAAGATTACGGTTCCATCTATTACGCTGTCATGCCGTGACGAGACGGTTGCGAACCCTTGTTCTCGGTTACTACGAGGCCCTCTTACTCGATCGCTCGTTTACAATTCAACGCGCTTCTCTTCTAATCAAAATTAGATCCCGTGGATGCGTAGCTATTGTTAAACTACATGCTGAGCTGACAGAAGGTGAACCATCTCGATCACTGTCGTCGTTAATGGACTATGATTTTTCTTACCCATCAGCTAGTAGACATGGACACAAGAAACAAGAACTTTTTATTTAATGTATAAAAGCGACAAAAATATCCGAAATGTGGATTAGGTTTTAGGCGCGGAGCAAAATGAGGATGAGTCTTAATGAGCACGAGTGAGAAATATATTACGCGAGAGTAGATCTAAATACAACAATGTTTATGTTTGACTGCGGAGCGTGCGAGGATCGAGTGAACGAATGAGACAGTATGTATCGAGAGTTGACAGAGTCTGGACGTGTGAGACGAGAGAATAAGAGAGAGAGACAGTGAGAGAGAGAGAGAGTTGGTTTTGTGCGCGAACACGTGTTACAAGCGAACATCGTTTAACCGTTATTATATACACATTTCACTTTATTAATTATTACATTATATGTGTAATAAATACAATTAAATTCTCTGATCATCCTTAAATTAATCTTTGCGATCCAACCACACGAAAAAGGGGAATTACCCTTTCTAACTGATTACTCGATTACTCTAATTACTTGAAGCAAGGAAAATTGTTTTCTAATTGTCGAACGATTCTTGGCACATGAATAATGTAGACTTTCTCGCTCGCACATTCCAAATCGCGATCTAAAGGCGTTGAATTTTGTCTTGCACAGACTGGAAGTTTGAAATAGCTCTGCGAATTCAGAGGAACAGAGCTTGTTACGTCAACAAACCTGAGTAACTGAAAATAATCGCATTAATTCGCGGAAAAAGCTCCAGCAGCTGTTTCTAAAAATAATAGTATTGACTTCTGGAAGAATTTTTCACGCGAAAGCGGTTCACTCGAGAAGTCATTGTCCAAAGAAGAATATAGAATCGATATAGCAGTGAATGGCTGCTTTAAATGTCTCTGTTTGGGATTCGCTGAGTGTTTCGGCAGCGTGAACGCGCCGATTTACTGCGCCGCCCCGCTATTGGCGGATTCACGCGTACCAGCGAGATCGAGAGGCGATAAGCAGCTCGCAGTAGCTTATGCCAGCACCGTCGGACTTCGATTATGATCGATTATCGACCCCAAAAGGGGATTACTATTGGCGGATCGCTCTATCGATCCGCCAATCACTAGTTCGACGGTGACGGTAAACTTCCAGCTGTTCGACTCCGATCTCAACGTGCGTTAATCGTTCTCACTCGTTCCTTCAGAAAACGTCGCGCGTCTCTTGACCGGTTTTCGCGAGTAAGTCGATTCGAAATCGGGATTCACTTATTCTACAAGTGAATATATCTACCTCATTAAATACTCATCTCGTTCACATCTAACTCTCTTTATTCAACAAATCTAGCCAGAACGAGCTTGTGTTTTGGCTTGATAAAACATCTATTGTACATAGTTTCAGTTACAATTTGAACGAACCCTAAGGTAAAGGTACTAGTAGTTGACCAGTTAAGAGAAGTTCTCCACGCGAACAATAGTAACCACTTACTCTGTCATCAAATAGCGAGAGTCGATGCCTGAAGACACTCTTTAAGTCTTCTAAATTATGTACCAAGGCCACTATTTAAAAAAAGTTTACTTATACAAATTAAAGAAATGTATTTAAGAATTCAGTAATTGCTTCAGAAGTTGACCACTTTTGAAAATGAAAAATCTAGTAATTGACCTCCTTTATTCGTTAGTAGTTGACCACTTATGCTAGAAAGAGGGTTCAAGCAATAATGTTGGGAATCATTTTACTATCATTTAGTTTCAACAATTGCCAGCACAAATTACAATTAAAGAATGAAATAAGAAATAAAACAAATCAATTCCATAAAAAGTTCAATTGAGGAACAGAGTAGATGTTGCAAGTTAATAGAGAATAGTATAGAGAAATTAAGGTGGTTCGGAACCCACCGTAATAAAAAGTAGGTCCCGCTGAAAATTAGGCTGAAATAGGCTGAAATTTGGCGTTACAGAGAGTGGAAAGAAGGGAGTTTGGGTAAATGGATTTGAAACCCTGAGGGGACCAAATATCATATACAATACAATAGTATAGAGAAATTTAACCAACAGATGGTATGGCATCCGAGATTCAGTTTCATCAAGAGTGTACAGCTTATAAAAATCTTATTTTTTATGTTTTCCTATAAAATGGTCAATTACTCGCACATGGTCAACTAATGGTACCTTTACCTTAGTTGGGGAAATAAAGTTTATTTCTAAGTGAAGCGACTTGTTTTACCCCCTTCTAATCCGTAACAGTTTCAAAGAAGTAGGTACAAAAATATGTAGAAAGCAATTATGTGTAATAATTTGAATGGATCTATCCGCCACTGATAAAATCGTCTCGAAGGCATCCGCCCTGCAAAAATGGAAGGTGAAACGATAAAGATGAAATTGTGATACCACGAATGGTTTCTCGATTAGGCTCCAGCAGAGGGGAGATTTTCATACAGAAATCAAGACGTTCACGCGGTGTGGAGTCGCGTGTCGACGTCGAGGTTGCACACAATCGCGCGAACGCTGATGAAGACTGCATAGGTTAAAATTGTATTTTAACGCAGATGATTGATGCCGCGGGAACTCGGGCCGCCTCGTTACAACCCTGCTTCCTGACTCCGACTTTTTCCTCTGTCCCGCTCCCTCCCAGTGGATCGCGCTTTTGCCATGTATACGCCTTCTCGCGGGCATCCCGCAACACTCGCTCTTCAGCTCGTCCGTCTGGCAGCCCGACGTTGAAGCGAAATCTTAATGACACCTGTCTCGAGTGGCTACGGCTCGGCGTTCCGCTTTATGTACCGAAAATCGCACACGTACGTGGCAGAAGGGGCGGGGGGAAACGGCCGTACGAAATCTCGGTATTCGTGTCGGGCACACCTCTCATTAATTCGTTAACTCCGCCCCCGGAAAAGGGACGTTGAAAAAGTTTTATTTCCGCCGCGACTCAGCTGCCGTGTTTTTCAGCCGGTTTAGAGGTGGCTGCAGCCGAGCCTAGTCACGTTGGGGGCTAACGCGTCTAACTGGGACACCCGTGTGTGCTGATAAAGATAATTAAAAAGAAATACATCACCCGGTCCGGTAGTGGCGGCCTGGTGAGATCGATGAACGCCCGGAGAGTCAAAGACCGCGTTGTGACACAACGCAGGTGGCCCGGAGTCGCACTGACCCCTTCAAACACCCTCAAATAAGGTCAAACGACTATCGACTGGGGCTCTTGGACGCTTATACTTCGCTTGTAGCCTACAAGTAGGACGACTCTTCGAGGTACGGCTAAACAAACCATCTCTAGAGACCCTAGGAAAACTCGGAGGAATTTTTTACCATTTCTTTTTGTTCAAACACCTTCATACGAATTAGCTGAGGGCTCGGAAGAATGATAGCCGCTCACCTCCCTCCCCAAGATGTTCCAATTTTTATTATAGATAGGCGGGTCGTAAAGTGATGCAACGCGAGGATCATTTCCCGGTTTACAGAAGACAGGGATATATGGCGAAATAAATCGTCGGGTAAACCGATAGCGACGTACCGCGGGTAGATAAACTTTAATGTCCTTTTATCTATGTACCTTACTTTTTCCGATATTTTTATCGGCGAGGTCTCCGCGGTAAGATAGTCCTGACAATATCATAGAAAATGCATTGCTTTATGCAGGCGTACTAAAAATATTTCATTCTACATATAGTCATTTCTTGGCCTGCAATATTCATTAAGTGCTTGAACAGCTTCCAGAAATGCCATTAAAGAAATATACCATTTGAAGTTCCCACAATTCCAAGCTAGAATCTCGTCAATTTCTACCTTAACTGGAGGAATTTTCAATTACTATGCTTCCGAAGACATAGTAAAAGTTTTTTCGCAATCGTTGTGAATATAATTCCTACTAATATGAATACTCCGAAATTACTATTCATTGCAGAAACTATTCCATCCCCAATTTTTCAAAATACAATTAGAATCCTCGCGTGCTTAACGGGTGCAAGTTAGGTTCAGCGCGGCCAATTTATTAGGATCTAATACAGTCTTCGACAAAATAATAAACCACTTAACATATTTTAAAATTTCTTATTATTAAAAGGTGGAACGTGTGCACTCCGTTATATCCTGAATACTACATAATATCACCAAAGTAAATACGCAAAATCTTAGAATTGCATCACAGACCACAGCAAAATTAGAGAATGATATGTAAACACGAACTGACAATTGCTTCGGCAAAAGTATGAAACATTTGGCTCATTTTCCACTCATATGACTTGTACCGTTAAGTGTTCTACCGCGAACGTATTCAGACATTAAATATTATGACTTTCTTACAGTATAAGTACATTAATTAAAACGAAAAATAAATAATGTGTCGACGAAAGCAGTTAGATAAGAGTGTTTAAAAGATTATTAAACAGAAGTGGGTGTGCGATATATGTATAATGTGCTAAAATTCTAAGTGCTTCTGGAAAAATGAAAAGAAGTGCAAGGACCTAGCCTAGCGATACTTCCGAACGTGATAACCGTGCAATTTTGCGTATTGAGTCGAATTTTAAGGGCACAGCAAGACAAATAGCCGAAGAAGCAGGTGTGCAAACAAATTTAAGAAATGTACATCGCATTTTACAACGGCCATCCTTACTGGTGAAACACAAAGCAGCACTACTAAAGTTCGCTCGTGAACACGTCCACAGGATGAAAAAATGAAAAAAAGTTATAGTTAGTGACGAGAAAAGAATTCAATTTAAATGGCCCTGACGGCTGAGCCTACTACTTTCATGTTTGCAGAAAGGAAGAACTTCTTTTGAGTCGTTGTCAAATGCGTGGTGGTAGTGTTATGATACGGGCCGGTATTGGTTACTATGGAAAAACAGTAATAAACTTTTTATCAGGTCCGATAAATAGTAATAAATTTATTGAGCTAATAGAAGATCAGTTAAACAAGCATGCAGCTAGTATCACGCTCGCTAACTATATTTTTCAACAGGATAATGCAGCAATCCATACTGCAAAATCAGTAAAACAATTCTTTTCTTCAAAAATATTAATCTCTTTATTTAATTCTCCCGACATAAATATTATAAAAAATGTGTGGAGAGATTTGTCGAGGCGAGTTTAGGCGAATGGGAGATAACATAATAACGTAAATGAATTAAAAGAAAGTGTAAATCACAATTGGACACCTTTAGAACAAAAACGAATCGTATTTTTGTACTTTTATTTGCTTAAACAAACATTTTTCTGTTAGCGTCTTATAATTTTGTCGAAGCAATGTCAGTCCATGTTTACATATCTTTCTCTAATTGAGCTATGGTATGCGATACAATCCTCAGATTTGACATGCTTACTTTAGTGACAGTACGTAATATACAGGATATAACGGAGTGTACATGTTCTACCTTTAAATATAATTAATTTAAAAATATGTTAAGTGTCTTATTATTTTGTCGAGGACTGTAAATACCACCGAAAAGTCACACCTGATCTGCGAGGCAGCCAAATTAATACGTCAGCGACGTGTACGCGCTATCAACCCCCATATTCAATGAGGCACGCATTAAGCTCCGCTAGTATTTCGTGCTGCACGCGTCCCACAGCGTTGCAAAATTTATAGGGGCATATGCGCCCGGTTTCCTTACGTTCCATATACCATCTTCTACATCCACGTGGAAATCTTTCCGCTATCTCTTTTTAGTTTTCGTTTTCGGTACGTGCCACGACTTCGGTAAACGGGTGAAAACATCGAATCATTGAAATAAACATAACGGACGAAGATACAAGCATTTACAATCTCACGGCCGGCACCGTAAGTACGCACGTGCCGTCAGTATTCGTCAAAATCACCGGCACGGACAATTAAACAGCCATGGCATTCAATTTGTCATGATCGTGCGCCGGATAACCATCATCAGAATGCATGCTGCGGCGATACGGAACGTGCTACAGGGTGGGACGAAAATTATGCATCAGTTGGTTCTACTAAAACGTCCTTTGTCTAGACAAGTATTATGTTCATCGAACAATTACCTTTTTGAAACACCTTTTGTGTGTTCTATTCAATTGTACCGAGTGATTGACGCAAGGCAAATGGTTCAGGGCGTGAAAGTTAAGAGTTGCTTCGAGGTTCAGGCACACGTCGTTGACGAATGAGAAATCTGTTCCGCAGGTTTCCGTCACGATGTAAAAACAGATCTTAAGTATCAGGAGCATTCTGGCAGAAACGTAGGCGGTTTGACATGGCAGAAACTCTCCCTCCCGCTTGTATTTCTTCGCCCAAGTTTCGCGTACCGCCAAGGAACGCGGGCAAACTGACATCTTGGGTGAAAGAATGCCGGAGAATGCATCGGACACGCGATGCAAAAGGGTCGACGACCTATCGTCTGTCTGACCTAGGCAAAACTTCGACTGCAACTTCAGGAAGCACGAGGAAACGTATGAGGAATGTTTCGTTTTAACAACTATAGATCCGGACAAATTACACGTTAGCGTTGTGCTGGGAATCGCGAGCTGGGTCGAGATATAAACGGCTATTTACGTACAACATTATTTATATTGCATGTCCAGTCGGATGCCTTACATTATTTAACTTTTCCTTTTTTTCAGAAACTCCGTCGAAAAGAATTATCGTCGTAGATAAGAATTAGAATTTATTTGATAAAGAATGGTAATTGCTTGTGCAAATTTACATTTTCACAGATAAACCCAGATATTTAAATGGATTAAAACAGTGTCTCCTGTATCGTGAAGTTTCGTACAGGGTTTTAATTATTTGGACCGTCGTTGAATATTTTTCCGCGGATATCTCGGTTGGCGGTGGAAGTCGCGTGTTAAATGATTGATGCTGATGCTTGCAGCGCGGCGGCTAGAAAAATTAGCCAAGGTTCAAAGATTCGCGCAAGAACGCAACTAAAGCATCGAAAACACCAGCCGTACTTACCTTTTAACGACTGCGGCTGAAATAAACAACTCAGCTTTAACGCGAATCGTTTGGAATTGCGTGCGTCCAGTTATTATTCCCGGCATGCAACGGTAATTCGCGTAAAACAGCGAGCCCGACAAAAAGCTGGACCACGGTAATGCACGGGGCCGGAAAGAGGAACAGTCGTCTTAGGAACTTCTGGCCGCTTACAGCTTAAAGTAACTCGTAAATCCCATTTTTACCTCGGCGAGCTCCTGGAACCGTTGGCCCCCATTCCCCTGGGTTTGCGACGTCGTTGCGAACGCAACTGGGACAAACTTTTTACAACAGGCCTCTTAATGTAATGCATTTATTGTACCGTAAAGCTCTTCGGCTTGAGCGTGGCCGAGAGTGACAACGAGACCCGCTTAACGCACAAATTTCATCGGGATATTTCCTTGGGAATTACACCGCCAAAGAATTTAATCAGCCGCTTGAGGATAGTAATACTTGACCTCGAGAAATGTAGCCGTGCGACGAACTGCAGCATATGTAGCATGAAACCTCAAACATCCTTTTAATCGGGATCTGAATTAATGTAAAATCTACTCGCTACACTTAAATTATATCATACATTTTATATGTAATGGCTTCGCCCGGATAGATGTAAGAAGAATTTAGATTTTTGATCTTAAGTATATTAATATATATATACAAACATATACATATATACATATATATACATATATACATATATATATATATATATATATATATATATATATATATCGCTATCTAGACATGCGATGACACGTTCGGCCAATTGACAGTTGGCGCGTCGGGCCGATGTGCTAACTCGCGTCTAAGTCGCGCTCTGATTGGTCCGTGTTTTTCGTTAATAACTCTTAAACAAAGCCGCGGACGCCATTTTTGTAAAGGAAAATGTTGCTTCAAATGACCCAAGGAACCTCCCATTTTCGGGTATCGGAGGAATTTTGGGACACCCTGTATATGTGCCAAGTTTCATGTTGATCGGTCAAACAATTTCGAAGTCTATTAATCATATATATACGTATACAAACATCCATTTTTATATATATAGATTCATGTATTATATTTATAAATTAGACTACGACAACTTCATTTACGTACAGATTTACAGTCTAACGATGACGGTAAGCGTTAGCAAGTAGAAACAGCGTGCAGTAGTCAGACGCGCTGACGTAGCACACGAGTCCTCACCTCACAAACGACATTCGCGTAGACAATTGCGTCAAACAATGCCGCTTAAGGTTACAAATTGTAGTTTCCATATTTGTTAATCCACTTTTTTAAAGAACAACGCTATCCTCTGATTAGACTGAAAATAATTCACCAATAAATTAAACAAGCTGTTACAAAATTAAAAGTCAACTAGACCGTTTAACTCTGAGTAAAAACGGAATCAAATCTCATCAATTGAAGGTTTATTCTTTTACACCACCACGGTAGAAGCATCTATCAAGATCTATTTCAGTATATCCACCGATCGGTCTGCAATTTAATAATATCCAAGAATAACTGACATTCGTCTGCGGTGTGACAGAAGAAAATTTGCAACTGAAGCCGCGATAGAGTTCATGAAATAATAGCGGCTCATTCGAGAGTTCATTTTACAAGAGCGCGGCGCACTTGTAACCCGTCGTCTCGCGACATAACGCGCTAGGAATTTCATGGCAGCAACGGTCCGCCGGGGAATTTCATTCGACCATGTTGTACGGCAATTCGTTACCTTTAAAAGAAGCATAAAGGCCGGTTCAGAACGTAGGCATCGCCCGACACACAGTTTGGCGCGGCGTGGCGTGGTTGCGGAATCAGAAAAAGGTATCGTGTCCGATGAAAGTTCGATATTCGATTAGCGAGACCGTTTAAACGATGATATTTCTTTGCATTGCAAATTGGAATATGGCGTCGAGGTAAGTTTTAAATGGGATTCGGCGTTGCTCGATTTCTTCGGGCGGGCTGGCGGCTGAGCACGAAGGAAAACTTTTCCCCGTCACTTTCGTTCGATTCATTCTGCATTCACGTTCCCACAGTTCTCCGTGGTCCCGGGAATCCGAAGTTAACGATCAATTTCATCCTCGTTTCCAATTTCAATCGGCGAGCGTATGAGCGAACAGAACAGAGCAGAGTGAAGCAGAGGATCACCATTTAAAACCCGACTAATTCGAATAATAAATGTTAAGTGCGACCGTTGCTCGGGACACAGGAATCACGATCGAAGGTAACACCAGTCGTTAATTCTCCTGGTGGAGAACCAGACACGGAACGGCGAGCGCGAAGAGGAATTTCTGAGCGTCGATGCAAACGACAGATAAAAGTGGACGAGAGAAGATAAGACGCGGATCGCAGGAGAAACGAGAAGAAACGGGAGAGGAGAGGAGAGGGGGACAGGAAAAGTTGCATAATCGAGCGAACGGAGGTCCACGGGCGTTGTAAGTCCCCCTCCCCACTCCCGGAACGAATAAAACTTGACTAAGTGAATTTAGTGAATAGAGAGGACGAATGAAAGAAAGTGGAACCAGTAAATCGATTGAAAAGTTTCTCACTCGCGGACCCCGTGACTCCTGCAACATTGTCGGGGTCGCTCGTGGATGACCCCACGGCGGTACGGCAGGATCTAAAGGCCACCAAGGCCTTCGGTTCGTCGTTTTTTCTATGGAGAAGAGAAGCTTTAAGGCACGGTGTGCATCCTTGCATGGCAAGAGCCACGGAACACCGATCGATGAACTTCGCGGGAATGCAAGCTACACCGGCGCATTGTTAAGTGGTTATTCAATAAATTCTTCGGGCCGGGCGCAACTGGAGAATGCGTAGGGTCGGGTTTTTACCCCCGCCGCGTTCTAGAACCTTGCAAAGCGATCGCTTCTGTCGAATGTATTGACGAGCGCGCCACGTCGGAACATTTTGCCATCGGTGTTTTCGATGGATTTTTCGCCCTTTGACTTGTCACAGTTTCTCAAACTTTTCCGGCTCGCTGCGGCCGTTTTTAAAGTGGAATTTGTGTACATGCTGCTGAACTGTGATAAGACCTTTGTTTTGCATTAATATTTTCTTTTGCTACACATTCACAGTGTGACAGTTGCATATAATTTTTATTAATTTATTTGGAATCATTTACTGCAAAAGATAAAATTGTGGACACATAATATCGTACGTTAAGAAACACTTAATCGACCACTGGATAAAAAATTATTTCTCAAGCGTCCATTAAAAGCATTGCTGCTCATTCATTTAGTCTGAGAATGTTAACAACAGAAAAGATCAGGTTAAGAACGAAGGAAATTAGTAGAATTGGAAAGAAGAGAAATGTAAAAGATTAAGCTGAATAATGGACACCTTTAAAGCCATCTAAAATAAAATCCTAGATTACATCTAAAATGAATAAGAAACATTCTCTACAGGATTCAATAAAAGTGGAATTTTTTCTCTTGCTCTTGCTCGAAAACGTTAAAAATGTAAATGTAAAAGATTCAGAAAATAAATGTAGAATGTAGATGGGATTGGAACGAAGTCCAAGCTGAAAGATTCAAATAAAGAGTAAAAATCTTTGACGTCATTTGTTTAAACTAAAAATTTATTCAGAGGACTTTTTATTCGAAATGGCCGTTTGAATCTTTAACATGAACTTTAATTTTATAAGCTTTAGTCATATTCCATTAATCGAAATAATTTCCATCGACATCAATACCCTTCTACCTTCGTGATACAAGTGTCTGAATGACTTTCTGGTAGAAATCTAATAAACGTGAGGCAATAAAGTTATCAAATGCAGTTTGTATAGCATGTTCTTCTTTCAATATTTTTCCATTAAAAAAGCCATCTAAGTGCTTGAAAAAATGGTAATCAAGAGGTGACAAGTGCATTAATAACAACGCTTCAGTCTTTACCATGAGTGCTTCCATGAGTGCTCTTATGAGTCTCGAATCTGTCAAAGTCGCTGCAAGGGCCAATTCATATACAGGGTGTCCCAAAATTCCTCCGACACCCGAAAATGGGAGGTTCCTTGGGTCATTTGAAGCGACATTTTTCTTTAAAAAAATGGTGTCCGCGGCTTTGTTTAGGAGTTATTAACGAAAAACACGGACCAATCAGAGCGCGATCTAGACGCGATTTAGCACAGTCGGCCCGACGCGCCAACTGTCAATTGGCCGAACGCGTCATCGCATGTCTAGATCACGCTCTGATTGGTCCGTGTTTTTCGTTAATAACTCCTAAACAAAGCCGCGGATGCCATTTTTGTAAAGGAAAATGTCGCTTCAAATTACCCAAGGAACCTTCCATTTTCGAGTGTCGGAGGAATTTTGGGACACCCTGTATACTGGACATAAAAAGGAAGTTTAATCATTTTAACGCAATCCATTCAAATAAATATTATATAAAATTCTTTTGGGTTTCGGCCCATTCAAGAGTCTGTGGTAACGAGGTAACCGACAGTCTGGCCAAAAGTGCCACTTCCTTCCTTTCTTCAGACATATCGAGAGTTCCCCATACTGATCTGTACGAACTCTTCATGAAAAATGCCTTCAACAATACTTCACTGTTAATTAGAAAACAAGGATTGTATAAAGGCAAATATTATTTTGCGCATTACTTTAAGAATAATCGTTCTCCTTGGTTTAAAGGTAAAAATTTATCTCGGTTATTTGTAGTTTCTATAAACCGATGTAGAGCATACCACTATCATTTGGCTGGCTCTCTTTCCCGTGTAGCCACTGTGCAGAACGTCGTCGATGTCGTAGACAGTTCATTTTTCATCACAGGTAATTATTCTGTTTAATATGCCTTCATTATTCTGTCGGGAAAGTAACGAAGAACTGATCTCCAGTCGGCACATCTTGTTTCTTTCAGTGTGCTCGTATGGGACCCATTTATCTAACTCTTTGACTTTTCCCAAAGTGTTCAGATGTCGTAAGACAATTGAATAGTGTATATTATGTATATAGTGAATCTTTAATAGCTGTTGACTTATGACCACGAGGCTCATTTTCCAGAGTTGTATCTCCGGAATTAAATTTTTCAAACCAACGCCTTATGGTCCGATCACTTGCTATATCTCCATCAAAAGCAACATTTGTGTTTTTTGCTGCTTCACACTCAGTATGTCGAAGTTTGAACTCGTACAAGTAAATTATACGAATTTCCTTTTTATCCATGGTGAACGAAAATCGATTTTGAATTACGTACACTGTATAATATCAATAATCTTATACTCGCAAATTAATGTACGAGATATGTACTTTTCAAATTGTACAACTTCGACTCGATCTATCGTGGCAAAACTGAACTACAAAGACAGGAAGGGAAGTTTCAAATGTGAAAAATGGTAATTTCAATTGCAACAACCTAATAATTGCGAGTATAACGAAACGTTTCAGCGCGAAGCAATGGAAACGATTTATCGTGTTCCTTTCGAAAGGCTATTGGAAAGAGCACAAGCGAGCGGTTTAACGGAAACGGAAAAAGAGGCAATCGACGATGATACAAAAGAGTAGGTCGAGTATCTTAAAGTTAGACGTTGGACCCGACATCACCTGGAAACGAGCGTCGGCTCGGGTCACTTAACTCGTTACGAGTGCAATTCAGAAGCGTGTCGACGTGTTTGAGGTCGATGAGATCGAGGGTAGGATAGGTTCATAGATACACGATTTGAAACGCTTCCCCGATAGGTGAAGTACGTTTCACAGGTACCGATAATTTCATGGCTCGTGCGCACCGAGCACGTGCTTTCATCAAGTTCTCAAAGTTGGCAGACCACCCAAATTGCCGGGGACCGATTAAATCGTTCATTCTGTCGCACGGAGCATACTCTGTTGCGCCGGAGCTGTCCATACAAAGGGCATTTCATTTACATAGGTGTAGCAGAGGAATCCGTACTGCGACTGGTCACCGCACACGGCCAAAGAGCACCGCCAAAAATGCCGGCCATTTATTCGTTCACCTCCGTAATTAGAAATTAAACGATTTAACTACAACCCAAGCGAGACGGTTTCATGGACGAGTCGGCTAATAAGAATTAGCGCAATTTCACGCCGAACAAAATTCCACAAAATAACCGGCGACATTTAGAAAAATAAAAGTAGTACCAAATTTTTTATCGTTTTTTATCTTCCTAATATTATAGCATATTTACTTCAACAACCGTAAAGCCTTTATGCCAATTACACTTTAATGCGCATTAAATTTAATGCACTTAATTAGAGATTTACACGAATCTTGACCGTCTCACTACATTTTTCATTGCTTCTGTAACAGTACATACCACGCAATAATTAATTGATGCATGTGTAAACGAAACACCTTGCGATATTATGTAATCAATTAGAAAAAATATTGTTCCTCGAACAATATTATGACTCGTGGTCATCGCCCCATATTTCGTCTTAGGAGAAACAGCTGATCGACAACGACTCGCACTCTAACGCCAAATATACAGGGTGTCCCACATAAATGATAACACCTAAATATCTTTCGTATTTACAGTCCTATCAGAAAACTTCAGAGGACAAAGTGACGCTATTGCAGGGAGGCAATATAATAGTGAAGAAAAAAATTTTTTATGTCGTGTTTTTAAATGAAATTGCAATGTCACCGATGTTTTTTTAAATGGAATAGTATATTTTTTTGCGATAGCATGGTAGACAATAAAAAACTGAATTTAGTGGATACCACCTTTTTGACCTTGAAATGACCTTGAGCAAGAATAATCATGTTGAAGCGTAAGATATGTAAAGGTCAACCCGACGTAAACAACGTGAGATCTTTGCTGAAACACGTAAGTTTTAAACTTCCACATTTCATCCGCTTCAACATGATTATTCTTGCTCAATTTTTATGTTGCCCCCTGCAATAGCGTCACTTCGTCCTCTGAAGTTTTCTGATAGGACTGTAAATGCGAAAGATATTTAGGTGTTATCATTTATGTGGGACACCCTGTATAAAAATCGCGGACAATCTTCCTTCGAATAATCCGTTTTGGTAAGGAAAGTTAACGTTAGCACTCGACAGAGAGCAGTTAATAAAGCATTTCCTACATTACACGTTTCGATCTCTCCTGAGAAACCCTTTCACTTTACAATACTAATCTCCGTGACCAATAATTGTGTTAGAGTATATAAAAAGAGTTCCTACATCCAGCACAGTGTAATTCGTGCCTTGACACTTTCATTTTCGTTGAAGAGGATCACGAACGTGTTGGCGGACTGGTTCGAAAATTCGTTTTGAATATAAAAGTCTTGTCGCGCTACGACGTCGAAAAAATTCGAAGGAACCAGGCCAATAATAAAAAGGTATTCTTATTGCACGAAGCTCCGGACTTGGAGAGTTTTTGAACATAGTCCGCAAAAGAGTGCCGGAGGAGGAGGAGTGAGTATATTTAGTGGCAGTGGACTCCACCCGCTGTCCGCCCAATATTAACTCGCGCCATAATGCGCTAAATTCCTACCACCATTCCGGGCATCCTTCCTTCCCCCGGAGCAAGAGCTTTAAATCTCTCTCGGTACCGAAGTAACCGGCAACCTGTGCTGCGGCTCGTATATCCTTAAGTCCGTTTCGAACAATCGCCCCGGCTCTTTCTTTTCCTTTCTCTTTTGCAGTTATGCCCGGAGCGAGCGAATTTCGCTCTTCCTCGTGAACAAGGTCTCTCTCTCCTTTGCCACACGGAAAAATTGGATATTTCCTTTTTAACCGGATCCAATTTCCCGTGCGTAAGCGTTCTGCGATTCTATTTACCATAGATTTCGCAAAACGATGCCGGGCCATTAGCGCCCTCTAAAACGTACCATAACCGCGGAAAACCGTGCAATTTGTTTCGGGAATATTTGCTACTTGCTTCGAGCACACTGCGGATATCATTGCATTTCGAACATTTCGAAGCTTACAAACATTCACTGAAGCGGACACTTTTAAATTACTAATAGATAGATGGTTTCGGCGCACAGGTTCGATCAAAAATGTAGTATTTGTTCTAGACCAGTCCTTGAGCATTTCTACCGTATTTATTTTTGATCGAACCTGTGCGCCGAAACCATCTATCTATTATCAATTCTTTTCGATCGCAAAACTATCTCAATATCTTTTAAATTACTGTATGTAAAATTGTATTTCGCTCGTTTCCAGGTGATGTCGGGTCCATTATGGAAAGAACAGGTGTGGGGGCAGGTACACATGGGCGGCCCTGTGAATGTGAATAACAGGCCCTCGGTCCGCTGAAATGTGTAAAAAAGAAAATCTGAAAAAGGGGCACTCACCGTCATCTGAGACCCTAGTTCTTGGAGTTATCGATCTCCAAGAACAAAAAAAAAAGGTGATGTCGGGTCCAACGTCTAACTTTAAGATACTCGACCTACTCTTTCGTATCATCGTCGATTGCCTCTTTTTCCGTTTCCGCAAAACCGCTCGCTTGTGCCCTTCCCAATAGCCTTTCGAAAGAAACACATGTTTAACATCCTCCTAAAGAATTCGCATCTTTCCAGCACGAACTCTCGGAAAACTAACCGGCACACCTAATGACAAGAGCAACTGTATCGGTAATGGACGGTCCGACGGCCGGCGAGCGTCGGAAATCAATTTCTCGGACACCCGGTACGTAAAGGACGTAAGTAGGTTCGCCGCATTACATTTATCTCGGTGTAACCGCCCGTGCAGACCGAGGCTGCACACCAGGATGCATTGATTATTCGCCGCGTAAAGCCCGGCATTACCAAAGTCTCTCTCCCATCCTTTATCCGCGAGTCGCGCACCTGAATGCATCTCCTCGGTGTGCCCTCCTCAGTCCCCCTTGCCGCCCCCGCGAGCCGTTCCGTTTCCCCGGAGCTCGTGCTCATCCTCGTCCTCGCCCTTTGACCCGCGCCGACCGCCCCCGCCAACGCTTCGCACAGAATGAAAGAGAGAGAGAAAGCAAGAGAGAAAGAGATTGTCCGCGCGAGTGGTCAACTTTTTGCCGGCGGCCCATTATACATCGGCCTCAATTAGTCATGCGACAAAAGACGTGTTAGTTTCCACTCGCTCGCGAGGGCGATCTGCTTCGCTGAGCGCCGACAATGCGCGCCTGGCCCCGGGGGCCGGCTCCAACTCGGACCAGAGCGGATCCGAACGGATCGGTCCGCTGTCAACGGACGCGAGCCGTGTTATCGCGATAACGCCCGTTGGATATCTTCGATAATTTTCCCTCGGGACGGCGCGGTGTGCACCGAGCCCCGGTCCGCGGGGATCAATTTTTTAGATCGCAGTCAGAAAAAGCTGTTTAATCGCGCAACGAGATCGGCTTATCCCGATTGCATCTAAAATTGTTTATCGGCCGGGTCCGGCTCTGTGATCGATAAGGGAATTGCCCTTCCGCGCAGTAATCGCGGATGCATAGAAATTCAACGGTTCGGGCCCTCTGGCTCGACTTTTTCCAGGTCCGACTTGTCATTTTGGGGCACTGAGGCTAGAGGCAAGATTCTTTAGTCCGCTACCAACAACTGCAAGAACTATTGCCGAAGCAAACACTTGTAGCGAATGTGGTAAAATATTGCTATATTTTATTAACCGCGAATCTACAAACCTTCGAAATTAACTGTTATACATTAATTTTTTTTAATTGAAGAAATGTATCTATTCAAACTTATAAAAGATTTTTAGCATAACGTACAGGATGTAAAGAATTTAGTAGAGGTGTTAGAATTTAGAATTCAGATAGGACGACGAAACTTTCTTTCAATTAGAGCTTAAATATTTAAATATCGATGAGTAAATTTGGACCTCGAAAATATTTGTTGAAGTTAACTTACCATAATAAGATACAGGGTGTAAAAAAATGTTTGGTCCTGGCTACCATAGGCGTATTCCACGTCTTCTGATCGGTGAAGATCTGTGAACAAAAGTTACCGCAAAATTGTCCTTGACCTTGAATTTCAAGGGCAAATTTTTGTATTTTATTCTACGCATCATTGGGACAAAAAGTATCAAGGGAACCGTGGGTCAAAACTCAACTCACTCATGATTCCCTTGACACTTTTTGTCCCTATGATGCGTAGAATAAAAGACAATAATACAAAAATTTGCCGTTGAAATTCAAGGTCAAGGACAATTTTGCGGCAACTTTTTTTCACAGACCTTCACCGATCCAAAGATGTAGAATACGTCTATGGCAGCCAGGACCAAACATTTTTTGCACCCTGTACATTGAAGGAAATGAATCTATTAAACAAACGATTCATAAATTCATTTTTGCATTCTCTATAATCGTAAATTCAAAAATTTGAAATCCATCAGACTGATTACACCAATAATTCGAGTTAATACGCATGTTTCTAGCACTTGGGGAACTTGCTAGTGCCATAAACGCATAAAGATCTGCAATCTAGTAATGGCGCAATAAATTGGCTCCGACACCCTCTACACCTTTTATGCCATGCCAGTTTCAATGCTTATTATGCTCAACATATTCCCTACCAAAAGCCTATTACTAGACTCTCCAGTGATTGAACTGTATCTAAAAGAAGCTCGATAAAGAACCTCTTGGGTCTTTTGAATAATAATTAAATTTTGTTTTAATAATGTGAAGTGAGGTCAGCGCAGACTGGTTTTTGTAAAATTGGATTTTAAACTTATATACTTTCAGTCTGGTATGTAAATACTTAATACTGTCGGTATCGAACGCTTTGCAAAGTTATTACTGGTGAATTAATATTACGTAGGATTCTAATTTCTCTTGAAAATTTTCATTTTGTTTGGGTATTGTACAACGTGTCAAGCACTCGGCACTTTTCTCCTGAAAATGGGACAAGAGCGTAACTTAGAGTTAAAAATGCTTTCATACCTTGTTTCATGCTACGGGCCAAGAGCAAAGAGATCTTTTTCTTTTTTTTGTTTTTTTTTCATATTTTTCAGACGCAAAAGTGTCTGAAATAGCTGTCGGAATAGCTCAAACGTGCGGTCAAAAATTTTTAAGACCAATAAAAGATTCAAACCCCGAATCCACGTTTGTAGTATTATTTTTAGTATTATTCAAATTATGTAGAATCATGATCGAACCAGTGCGCCGATAACATCAATTTCTATTTGTCTAACAAGAATTTACGATCGCGAAAAATAATCCTTTAGCAAAAGTGTCTCTTTGAAAAAGATCCACATAGGGATCGAAACGTTAGAAACATGTTTAAATAATTGCACATTTGTTGTTTTTCTAATAATGATCGAACCTAGCGCCGATATCATTCAATTTATTATATCTTGTCGAATAGTTCATATTAAATTATAGTACATAAATAAATACAAGCTAGAGAAAGTTCGGTCATGTTATAATAAAAATAACTAGTATATGCACTTGCCCCGCTTACAAACTTACCCCACTCCACCTTAAACGAAAATTTCTAATATTGTTGGACAGTTTATTAACACCTTGCCGTATTTTAACGAGCCAGACTCGTGATGATGGTTTTCAACGATGTCTAACAAATATGAATGTTATGCGTTTCATTTTAGATGAAATACAATTTCAATCGGTTGTTATAAATATTTTATCATTAAAATAAATGTAGTCATACAAAAAATATAAATTTTCTGTTCTCTTCTACGACATTTTTCGGGATATAGACATTCTTTCGGGATATAGACATATAGACATTTTTTTCCAATATAACGTTGATTCTACCGTTAAATATTGTTTTTTTCTTTTTTGCCTCACTTCACCAAATATTAAATATTTTTTAACTTTAATTGTTTGGCAATTATAACATTTGATTTATTTTTCGAACATATATTGTTCTCGTTCCTTAGTTTAAAACCTTGATTATTTTTCATTTTTTGGTTATATTTTAATGAAATGCGGACTTGTGGTTACTACAAATACTGATTTATGTTGCTTTATGGTATGCTGCACACATATTTTTCTGTTTATAAAAATTACTTCCAAGTTACAAGCTATTCAAATGTTACCGCCAATACATATTGATTGCCGCCATTGATCGATATCGACCGACCAATCATTCTGGGTCTTTCATACATACAATACATTCTCTGCTTTGCGTTGGGTTAGCACATCGTGCTTCAGTTACATTATCGCCAGCATGGGGTAAAGTGAAAATAGTGTAACTCACAATTATGTGTTCTAAAAAGTTTTTGTCCCTTCTTCACAGCAAGTGCGTATTTAATTTTTTCTTTTTCTATTTTACCAATTTTTGGTAATTTACGTGGCTGTGTTACATTTAAAACAGTATATTTAATTTCAAAATCTTTAACATTAATTTCTTTTTCAGACGCAAAAATTTTGGTCTCTTGATAATGATCCGCATTGGGATCGAAAGGTTGAGAAATTTAAATATTTAACTTGCACATTTGTTGTATCTAAAAAGGATCGAACCTGGCGCAGATATCATAATTATAATGTATATAGACATTCTAATCATTATAACTGTAAAAGAAAAGATACAGCGAGGGGTTAAAAAATACTCGTTGGTCTGTTTCCCATTGGTTTCAAAAGAATTATTAGAAAATTTCGGACTCATATTTAAATTTCGGTATTAAAAATTATTGGATTGTCTTTGAAAAATGTTTGGAATTTATCTATACTGTTTTCCCACAGCGGTTCCAAAAGCTTGAATTCGATTTGCCCCAATTTAAAAGATGAAGGAACCGCTTAATGTGCCAAACGGAACGAGTTTTTATTTTCCGCCGGCACTCGAAATCGTTCGGTATATAAAGATCGTAAACGAAGTTCCGCGTCTCAACGTACCACTAGTTCCGTCTCTAACTTCCCGAATTACTCAAACTGTCACGCTAAAACCGCTCCTTCAAACTATACCTCTTCAATTCTCAGACTCCGCTTCCATCGACCGTAAAATTCGGCGTTCACTGACTCGAGTGAATTCAAAATCGTGGCTATCCGAAAACTGATTGCGTGCGCCGCCGTCCGAACTTCCATGTTTAATGTTCGACCCATTTTCATCATTAATTCCGATTCCGTACGGTACGATCTGTACTATCCCGGAGTAGTAAACAAATGAAACAGTTTCAAATCGCTTTTCACCTCTCATTAAGCTCGTCCAGATTTCGGAAACTTTCCGATGCATTTTTTATTTTATCCTTTCCAATGAACGTTTTCGTCAAATTACTTCACCTCGCGGGTATCTTTGAACTTTGAGAAAAGTAAATACGTTATTTCGTTGTGTTCCCGAGGAAAACACATCAGTTCTCAGAGTTTTCGAAGTACAACGATGGAACGAAGTACAGTAGGACTTCGATTATGGTTTTCACAAATATTTTCTAACTTCCCATGGTCTAGGAAAAATTCTTATCGATGGAAAAATTGAAATATAAATTATAATTATGATATCGGCGCCAGGTTCGATCCTTATATAAGGATCCTACTAGAAGTTAGCCCCCCACTTGTGGAATTAAACAATTTCAACAGTTGTGCTGAATTGTGCTATGTTTGTGCTATATTGTGTGCTCGAATATTATAACTGTAATATAAAAAATAAGATGAAAAATTGAAAAAATCGATTTTTTGAGTAGCCCCCCACTTTTCATTTTTTTCAATTTTCTCAATTGTGCTAAGTTGTGCTAGGTTGTGCTAAGATTGTGCTAAAGTATTATTTTAAAAAAAATTATAAATAAAGAAGTTATAGTGAAAAATCGATTTCGACATGTAATTAACGTTAAAGTAAGAAACAGTTATCCAAACAGCATATAATCGTATATCTGAGTTGTGCTATCCTAGCACAAGTCAGCACAACTTTTAATTTCCCCAGCACAACGATATAAAGGGCACTTTACTCTTGTGCGCTGCCCTTCGCGCTAAGGTACTCTATCATTTTTGGTCTTTCTGGTCATCCGAACATAGTAATATTGCATATCTGACTTGTGCTAGGCTAGCACAACTCAGATATACGATTATATGCTGTTTGGATAACTGTTTCTTACTTTAACGTTGATTACATGTCGAAATCGATTTTTCACTATAACTTCTTTATTTATAATTTTTTTTAAATAATACTTTAGCACAATCTTAGCACAACCTAGCACAACTTAGCACAATTGAGAAAATTGAAAAAAATGAAAAGTGGGGGGCTACTAAAAAAATCGATTTTTTCAATTTTTCATCTTATTTTTTATATTACAGTTATAATATTCGAGCACACAATATAGCACAAACATAGCACAATTCAGCACAACTGTTGAAATTGTTTAATTCCACAAGTGGGGGGCTAACTTCTAGTAGGCTCCTTAGATAAATATCGAACCTGGCGCCGATATCATAATTATAATTTATATTCCCATGGTCTGTTCCGACAATCGGACGCAGCAGCTTATCGAGGACTTTCCAGGCCATCGCGTGCGTATATTTGCGGGGTAACAACTCGGGCGAAGGTGTGTTTAACATACATGGAAAACGATTAACATAAAAAGAGTCCGTTCAAACATTCCCCAGCGAAACGTATGCGACGATAGATTTCGCCGTGTAAATCTCGGCCAAAGCGAGACGAAAATAAAATCACCGTCAACCCAATTCGATTGTATCAACAACAAGCCGGCGTGTGCAACGTGCAATTACCTATGCAAATACAGCCGCA